>CM037587.1:30536603-33036603 GCA_021018995.1 Chloranthus sessilifolius | reverse complement strand
TTAAGGGTCTTTTCGAAAGTAGTTTGGCTCGAAGTTCTTTTCAGCATTTTGGCTTCGTAAGTTCTTTTCAAAAGCACCTTGGCTGCAGAAGTTCTTTTCGCAAAGCATCTTAGCTCCAGAAGTTCTTTTCGCAAAGCATTTCTCTTCTTTTCGCAGAGGTAAATCTTCTATTCGAGGAGTGTTTTCTTCTTTTCGCAAAGTTCAAGGTTCTTTGCGAATAGTAAAAGTTCTTTTGAATTGGACTCTAGGCTCCCATTCTTCTCTTGAATGGCTCTCTCTCTTTTTTCGTGTCTTTGTCGCTCTTTTAGACCCTTTTTAGCCATTCTTTGAGGTTGTTTCTTCAATCCATCTTTCGACTTGACATGAGTTGTCGACTTTTTGATCATTTTAGGATGCTTTTCGGACTTGGACTGTCCTAATTGGTTAGTGTAAAATGCACACTAAAGCACTTATTTAGTCTTCTCAAGGGTCTTTCAAAGCTCATGTTTAGGGTAAAAATGGTATTTTTCACTACTTAACACACCCCCAAACCTAAGCTTTGCTAGTCCTGAGCAAAGAAACATAAAATAAAGAGCCACTTTTGTAGGAAGCACAGGTGCATTTAGCATATGCAACAAGCCTTTTAAACCCCTAGGTGATCCCTAGAGGGGGAGTGAGGTCTCCTGAGGGTTTTCAGTGAAGGTACCCACAAACTTCTCCATGAAAGCTTAACATCGGCAATATTATCAAATGAGCAATCAAGGAGTTAGTTACGCTTGAATCAGTGGTGAAACAGATAATTTGATTATTGGTTGCACAGGAATTCAAACAGTTATAAATCTCATGAATGTTTCAATTTTTCCAATCTGTGAACTGTCATAGTAAATCATACAAATGTGCAGTGAAGAAGCTCATCCTATGGATAAAATTAGGTTATAAGTCATACTTAAGGTGCTCAAGTTCCAACCCAAATACTCACGGGGTATACTCTCATGTGTTTTTTTGTTGAGGGGTTCATTTTCACTCAAGCTCAAGAGCGCTTACATCTCCCAAATGGATCTGTAAGCATAGGCATGATTCTTAGGCACCGGCATCATTGACATCTCCTCACCATAGATTGGGTCACTTCTTATCTCCACATGACTCACTCAACTTTGGATCACAAGGGCTTTTAATCTAGGTTTGTTTGTATGGCTTATGGAGTGAAGTTTCAAGGAAAGGCGCTTTGAACAGAGGTTTGAATTTGAGAACTGGGAAGTGCAGGAGATGGTTCATGACTCCACCTTTTGAGTTTAGCTTCTTTCTTCTTCTTTTCGAGATTCTCACATTCAGATGATCAGTTCTTTCTTTGATCTTGCATTTTTCAACATAAGGTCCCTTTTTGCCTTTTTGCTTGCAACTTTTTTTTTATTGTTTGTCTCTTCTTTTCTCACCATATTGCCTGCTTTTGAGGTATTTTCTCTTCATTTTCTTGATGTTGCCCGAAATGGTCCATCTTCGTTCTTTCTCCTTTACCTCCTGAATTCTCGAGTGAGGAAGGCTGAATTGGTTCCATAGGTTCAAAAAGTACTTTTGAGTATTTTGATGAAGAATTGTAGGATTTACTCAAATGGGGTACAAACAGCAGATGATTTTCTTGGTTGGTTCTTAGGTTCAAGTCGTCCAAAGAAGGCCTTGATCTTTCCTCGGTTTCATGAGTGTTACTTGTTTTAATTTGGAGTTTCCTAACTTCTAGTGGATCTAATGCCTCACCAATCCTTTGAATCGTAAAAATTGCCTCACCACTCTTCAACGAGAGATGGAAAATATATGGGCTCAATTCTCACGGTTATGGTTTTCCTTGAGCTTTTAAGTATATCTTTACCTTTTTCTTCCTTTTGACTTACTACGTTACGATACCAAGATGTTTTTATGGTGTAATCATCATGGAAATGTAGAATATCGCAAGGTTTAGAATGTCTAAATTTGGCAAAGGAATTTTAAATTTTCTAGTTGTCATGATTCTTAAGTAAATTAATACAATTCCTAATTACTTAGGTGATTCTCACGCCTTATGTTAACTATTCCTAGGGACTTGTCCGCCACACCCACAAACCTAAGATGAACATTGTCCTCAATGTTCTAGACAATGAGAGACTAGGGCAGCAGGGTAAAAGAAGAAAGAAAAACTAAGAATGTAAAAAAATCTAAACTATATGCAGAAAATAAAAATGTAAAATCAAGATATGAGCAAGGAAAAAAACATGATATACAAATGCAAGAAAAATCAACAAAACAACGCTAGAACTGCTAAATAAAATCTAACAAATAGAAGGATTACTATGCAAATGGAAGGAAACTAATGCTAATAACAGAGAAACAGTAAAAACAAGGTAAGGGACTGAATACAAAGTTAAAAAAAAGAAAAAGAAAAGTGTTGATACAAAAACTGAATTTGTGAATGCAAAATAGGAAGACAAAGTTATAAACTAACTATATTCACAGAAAAATGACGAAAATCAATAAAACGAGGACACATTAACCTAAGAAAGAAAAAAAATCAGCGATCTAAAAACAGAATTTGAAACTAAAATTCCTAAAACAGAAAATCTAATGCCAAATGATATATCCTAAGCCCAAAGAAACAAACCCAAAATCCTGAGATACTTATGAATCTAAGTGATAATAAAAATGATTAGCAGGAATACAGTGAAAAGCAAGATTCATAAGACTGACCCCTTTGTTGATGATGTGTATGAATAATAAAAAAATGAAGCATGGGAGCACATATTAAAAACAGGGTTCACACACAGCTGAGACCCATTTATGATGAAGAAATCTCGAAGGAAAATAAAATCAAGGGTCCATTGAATATTCAAAACAGCCTATGATCCACTACTCATTATCCTACATGATTCCTAAAAAGAAAAATGATCTCAGAGTCCAGGATGGGAAAAGTGGATGCAAATGGAGAAAACATTACCCATCCTAAGATATCTATATATGTCTATATTTTTTTGTTTTTATAATTTTTTTTACTTGTTTTGATCACGGCTCAACAAGAGCCCTTATTTACTCTTACTGAAAATAATGAGAAACAACTAAGAGATTTTCTATTTGTGTTTTCATTTTCTTTTATTTTGTATTTGGTTTTGTAAACAAAAAATCAGCATGCCTAAAAGAATGAAATTATAACATTAAATACAACATGTAATCGGTTCTCAAGAATTTAAAAATAGAAAATGAATGCAAAGGAGAAGGATGCAAACTCAAGCAGATCTGCTCCACTTTTGGTCCAGATGCTCCTTGTTGACTGCTCCAGATCTGCAAACATCCAAAATCAGAAAAGATTACCTTATTCAAGTATTGACAAAACTAAAAGAAAACTCAAAGCACGCCCAAATTTGACAAAAGACAAAAGAGTGGCGGCAAAGATTTATTCAAATAACTAGAAGGCAAAGAATAAAAACTCGTAAAAATAAAAAATAAAAATTTCCGCATAAGAAATGTGTTTTCTATACAAAACTGCTGTAGACATTTAATCAAGCACTTGGAATGCAAAGTGCAGGTTTAAAGCAAAAATTAAAATAAATGAAAATAAACATAGGTTTATCTATTTTAGAACAAACTTCCCCGGCAACGGCGCCAAAAACTTGTTGTCGCTCCAAGTGTGCCATAATTATGTGCATTATGAATCAAAAATTAAAGAATTAAAGAATGCTAAGTTATATGGATGTTAACTTATGAAAGGGATATCAGCACATTGGGGCTAACACTGGCCTGCAAGATCAGGGCCAATTGTAGCAAGTTTTAAAAGTAAGTATTTCAAGATCGTCCACAGAGAAGTTTGTCTAAACTGAGAGATAAACCTCCAGATCTGTGCTACCAGATCTGGCTCTATAATTATCTAAATAAAGAATAGATAAAAGAGAGTGTTGGATTGTGTCACATTTAACTATAAGCAAATAAAGAAAAGAACTAACTACATGATCCAGATCCGAGTTGGGGAGATGTTTAAAATAAGACAAATGCAGAAATAATAGCATCATGTACTTTAGCCTTGGAATCTTAATGGAGAACCTGTAGCTCAACAGAGCAGATTCAATCATCATCCGCTACCGACCACGGATGTAAGAGAAATAAATCCGAATTAAGGAATAGGTTTAGACTTATTGTGATCATCCACTTAAATGGTCACGGATCATCATCATTATGGCCTATTCTTTAGTTCGTAACATGAACATCGTAAATCTGCTTGAATTAGGTTACCCACGCTAATTTGCACAGGGATGGTCAATTAAGAGAAGTTGGATGCGGATAAGGGACTCTAACGAAGTCTTATGCACTAAGGTGATCACTCAGAGCCCTCGACATGACTCCAATCGAGAAGAGACAAATTACAGCAACCTTTTAAAATCCAACGTTACAATTACAGAGCACGGCTTCTTAGAGAGCCCTCGGACTTACGATCGAGCTTCAGAGAGCCCTCGATTTCTGATCCTTGAATCCGAACTTGGAAGTACAAATCACTCACAATGGCTCTCAAAGGTAAACTACAAGAAGGGATTACAGGGGGTTCAGATAAGCTATCTGACCGGAATGAGGGAAACAGAGATGAAAACTCTAAAATCTGGATGCTCTCAATTGGGCAAATGTCTTCTCAATTTATAGCTTTCCTCTATCCTCGCACAAGGCTGAATTGACCAATCGAAGTGCTCAGACCGGATTGCCCAATGGTCGTTGAGCACGGGGATCCAGATCTGCTCGCCAATGAAAATGCTCGATCCGTTCACCAATCAGCGTTAGAAGCATCAATTCGTTATGGGAATTCAAAGTTTGTTTGAGCTTCTAGAAGTTCCCACCAAGTGATTTCATCTTTGGAATATGCCTTTGGTTTGTGCTTGGAATCTTCCTAAATGTCTACGGGCTTTTAATTACATTGGGGCGCAAGAGTTTATCAATGCCCTTCAAAGTGGTCAGAATCCTCAAGATGCCATTTCAGAGTTTAAGGGTCTTTTCAAAAGTAGTTTGGCTCCGAAGTTCTTTTCGCAAAGCATTTTGGCTTCAGAAGTTCTTTTCGCAAAGCATCTTGGCTTCAGAAGTTCTTTTCGCAAAGCATCTTGGCTCCAGAAGTTCTTTTCGCAAAGCATTTCTCTTCTTTTCGCAGAGGTAAATCTTCTATTCGAGGAGTGTTTTCTTCTTTTCGCAAAGTTCAAGGTTCTTTGCGAATAGTAAAAGTTCTTTGCGAATTGGACTCTAGGCTCCCATTCTTCTTTGCGAATGGCTCTCTCTCTTTTTTCAGGTCTTTGTCTGCTCTTTTAGACCCTTTTTAGCCATTGCTGAGGTTGTTTCTTCAATCCATCTTTCAGCTTGACATGAGTTGTTAGCTTTTTGATCATTTTAGGATGCTTTTCGGACTTGGACCTGTCTAATTGGTTAGCTGTAAAATGCACACTAAAGCACTTATTTAGTCTTCTCAAGGGTCTTTCAAAGCTCATGTTTGGTTAGCTGTAAGAATGAGCATAGGTAAAGCTTCTAATTTCTGACATCCTCATGACTCTTCACCATAGATTAGGTACTCCCTCATCTCAACCTGACAGCTCATTTCACTTTGGATCTTCAAGGTCTTGTTGAATGGGTTGTAATGTGGCTTATGGGTTGAGGGATATAAAGAATGAAGGGGTAAAAAGGAAATCAAAATTGAGAAATCAGCAAGGTATGGAGTGACTCATGACTTCACTACCTTCATTTCAGCATAGCTTCATCTTACTTGATATATTTCAGAATCAAAGTGGCCAGTTTCTCCTCTTCTTTTCAATTTTCAGATGATGTTCTTCTCCAAACTTCTCTTCCTTTTTCTCTTTTTATTATTTGTCTTCTTTTTATTTTTTTATGATTTTTGTGATGAACTGCCACACAAATACCACCAACACACTGTTGTTCATAGGTTACTTTTCTTCTCCTTCTACCAAATATTGGACCACTCTCACTTCCTTTAACTCCTCCTTTACCTTCTGATTTCTCAGAGTGAGGGTAAGGTTGAATCAGGTCATGAGGTTAAGGTGCAAGTACTCTAGTGTTTGTTAAAGAAAAATAGAACTTTTTGAGGCTCAAAGAGTGTATATAAAAGGGTAGGTTTTTTTTTTTTTTTTTAAAGGTTGGGTTTTCAGGCTCAAACTATCCAAATTAGGGCCTTGAATCATTTCCTTAGTGTCATGAGTGCTGTCAACCAATTTTGATTTGGAGGTACCTAACTTCTAGTAAAAAGTGTTGAGTCAATCAAACCTTAGAGCAGAAAAAAATACCAAAACACTCTTCAACAGACATTGATGGGCCTAAATCTCACTAGGTATGGTCCTCTTTTTAACTTATGGAGTGTATTTTCACCTTTTTCTCTCCTCTTAGGTTTATTAGGTACTAATTTAAAATTTCTGATGTTAGCTTCATGGTGGTGCCAAGATTTTAAAATTTTCAGTTTCGAAATGTCTGTAAAAATTTTCAGTTTCGAAATGGGCTGCTGAGCTGCACTTCTGACAGCAGCCAATGCAGCTTCCAAAGAGGATATCTGGATTTGAGCTTTCAAGAGGTTAGTTTTATGGATTTCCTTTTGGAGTCGGAAGATTTCCTGGGCATTGTTGAGTCTTTTCTCGAACATTCTTGCTTTCATCCTCTCCACATTAGTATTTGCTTTCTCCAGCTCCAGATTCATCTGATGATAAGTAGCCATAGTTTTTACCTTCTGATAGGCCTCCAAGATGTTAGTCCACCCAAGGAAAATACTCAGTAATTGCTTTCTGTGGGGGGTCTCTATGGATTGCCTAAGTTGGGCCATGCCCCTCAGGACATCCCTCCTAAGGTAGGGATTGTCTCTCATGGTATGGAGGATGGTGAGGTAGGGAGGGACGTAAAAGGAGTGTTTGGGTGCGATAGGAAGTGAAGAAGTGGAAGGAGCAAAATGTGATTAGTCCTGGGTGGGGGAAGTGGTGTTATCAGTGGGTAAGTCTAGTTGTTGGAGGAGGGTAACAGGGTCTGGGTCTGTTTGGGTGGATTTATCAGTGAATGCTGGAGGGGGTAGTATAAGAGGTGGGATTGAAGGCATGAGGGGGAAAGAAAATGAGGTAGGCTCACTAGGAGTAGGTGGTGCTAGGGAAGGGAAAAAGGGAATGGTGAAAGGTATGAAAGAGAATGGTTGGGTTGTGGAGTCAGGGCTGGAAGGGGAAGGGACCAGTGGGGTTTGATTGGATTATTGAGGGATAGGTTGGTTTGTCAATGTTTGAAGTATGGATTTGATGGATGCGATTTTTGTTTGCATCTGGTCCTGTGTGTGTTGTGGTGGACAGTTGTGATTGGATATCTTGGATGAGGGAGAGGATAAGTGTAAGTGTGTCTGAGTTGGGAGGTTGAGATTGTGTAGAAGATGGAATAGGTTGAAAAGGAGAGGAATGGGCATGATGGAAAGTGAAAGGAGGAGGAGATTGGGGTTCTGTTGAGTGATGTGGTGATGTATGTGGGGAGTCCAGGAGGGGGTGTAGTGGGTGGGCATGGTGTCAAGGAAACTAGCCATAAAGGCTTGGAATCTGGTGGTTGTGTTAAGGTTGAGCTCTATGTCTGTGAGTGGGGATTTAGTAGGCATGGCAAGAGTGGTGTCTTGGTCAATGTGAGGTGTGTCAGTGGGGATAAAAGGGATTGTGGATGGTGGGAGGGACATGGGGGGTGTTGTGTCAGTGGTTTTCCTTTTCTTGTATGAGATCAGTGGAGGGTTGTCTGGGTTTTGTGAAGATGATGGGAGTATAGGAGTTGTGTATTGAGGTACTGTAGGGGAAGGTGTGGGGCTGTCATGGGGGGTGGTGTCCTCCCAGGTACCCATCACAAGAAAAAGGGGTGTAGTGGAGGAAGGGAGAGATGTTGATGGGGTAATGGGATGGGTTGTTGTCAGGATAGGGGATCCTGTAGTAAAAGGTGGGGGGGGGGGGAATGGGGGCTGCTGCAGCAGAGGTAGTGACAGGATCTTGAACCACCTCTGTGGTAGCAAGGGTGGGCCCTGTAACAACTTCCTCATCTGTTTGCTTGGGAGGGGCCTGAGCCTCAGCTTTCTTCTTCTTGTGGGTCTCCATCAGGCTCCTGCTGATTCCCCATTGCCTCTTGGCAAAAGATGTAGGGGCTAGGGTGGTAGTCTCCTCTCCTTTTGGTATGTTGTACCCCCCCTCAAAAGCAGTTTGGTGATGACTCTGGCATAGGGGAGTATGTATGGCTTCTTTTTCTACCCTAACTTCTCCACCAAGTCCTTCATTGCTTCAAAAATTAACCAGGCTGTATGGAAGCCATGGCCCAAAGAGAAAGAGTAAACAGCATTAGCAATAGGAGCCCTCCTCTCCTGTTGATGGCCTGAGCAGTAGATGTTCTTTCTTAGGGCCTAGTCAATGAAAAGGAGGCTTGGCTCCAACTCTCTTCTTCTTATGGAATCCCCAGAGGCCTTTAATCCTCTAGTAAGAGCCCTTGCAATGGTATCAATTGAGGCACTCAGGGGAGGGTCATATCCACAGCTAGTGTCAAATGCAGCTGGATGCCAAATATTTCTGCAATCAGCTTGGGGTTAATTAACCTCTTGAAATCATCAATCAACACAAGGAAGCCTGATTGTCCATCTTTTTCCTTGGTGACCCTGATGTGCTGATAAAAAAGTTGCACTAGCCTAGGGTAGCCTAGTGCTAGAATTCCTTTCATCAAGGGTGTCAGACTAGCCTTTCTCATAAACTCAATGGCAGGGGTTGAGAGAGGCTCCTTCTCGAAGAAGGGCAGGTCGAAAGCTGTTTCAGGCTCCAAGGGGATTGAAGCCATGAGCTCATAGGGTGTAGAAAACTCAGGGTTTGGCTCCTCCACCTCCTCAACCACATCTTTCCCTTTTTTCGGTGCCTTAGAAGTCTTGACCTTCTTAAGAGTGGGCTTAGCAGGGGCCTTATCCCTGACCCTTTTTTCGGTGCCATTATAAACTCTACTTTTGAAGATGAAAAAGGGGAACTGAGATCTGAGTGCTTACCCTAAAATCGTAGGGTTTGGTTCAATCTGACGCATAGTGCACCACGAGATCTCTGAGCAAAGGGCAACTGATGGGGATGATGTTAGGAACAAATCTCTAGGATCCTGGTGTGAGTAATGGGTTGTAGAATGGATGTTGGAGGAGAGAGGTAGAAGAGCGCCGGAAGATAGGGTTTCGCTGAATGGAGAAAAGAGAGAGAACTGGAAAAGGAGACAATCACGGGTTTAAAATACTTATCGCTAGGCTTGGCGCGCTTTGGAAATATCTGGTCCCGAGATGGGAAATGAAACCTAGCGACGGTGTAATTGCCACTTGGATTGCGCGAGAGGCTCCCAGGGTTCACTTTGAATCTCGCGATAGCTATTGAAGTGCTCTATTTGGATTGTGCGAGAGGCTCCTAGGGTTCATTTTGGACCCTACGACAGCAAATGAAGTCCTCATTTTAGACCCTGCGACAGCAAATCATTAAACAGAGAGCATGCGCTCTTCATTCTGCCATTTGCATTTGTGCTGTGGCTGGATCTTAGGTAAAACCCACCACCATGGTTACCTCCAGACACTTTTAAATCAAACATTCAAGCATATGCAGTAAAAATCATTGTCCAAACATCGTGCATTCACTCAAAAACCATCAATTCAAGAGCAGTAATCATCAAACCAAGCATAAAAAGAAATCAGACCACACAGATTCAGACTTTAGTGAGGCCACTAAAATTTCCTAAAAAAAAAAAAAAATTTGAACAAAAGAAGGCAATATAAACCTATCAAAACCAAAGTACATATAATACAACATGGACACATCTGTGGATCAGTTTAATGAAGACAAGGCTAAAGCCTCTGACCATTCACCTTCAAGGTTTTCCCAGACTTGGGATCCATGATTTCCACAACACTAGATGGGGAAACATTCATGACAATATAAGGACCTTCCCATATGGATTTCAGTTTGCTAGGAAAAAATTTAAGTTTGGAGTTAAACAACCAAACCTTATCAGCTCATCCAGTTTTGACAGCTGCAGCAACCTGTGATGACCAGCAGAAGTTAGGTTTAGATTTAAATTTTTTATGGCCTAATAGGCCCTGTGTTCTAACTCTACTGGGAGATGGAAAGCCTTGCCATAAACCATTCTGAATGGGGACATCTCAATGGGAGTCTTATAAGCAGTCCTATAAGCCCATAATGTATCATTTAGCTTTTCAGCCCAGTCCTTTCTGTCAGTCCTCACTGTCTTCTTAAGGATGTGCTTGATCTCCCTATTAGAAATTTCAACTTGCCCACTGGTTTGCGGGTGGTAGGGAGTAGCAATCCTATGGGTGACAGAATATTTCTTGAGCAAGCTCTCGAAATTTTTGTTGCAGAAATGGCTACCCCCATCACTGATAATGGCTCTAAGGGTGCCAAATCTTGAGAAGATATTCTGTTTTACAAATTTGAGGACAACTTGATTATCATTGGTTCTTGTGGCAGTAGCTTCTACCCATTTTGAAACATAATCCACTGCCACTAAGATGAAATGATAACCATTTGAAGGAGGAAAGGGGCCCATAAAGTCAATACCCCAGACATCAAATAGTTCCACAACAAGGATGGGCTGCAAAGGCATTGAATTTCTTTTGGACAGCCCTCCTAATTTTTTACATCTCTCACATGTCCTGTAGTGTGTATTGGCATCTCTGAATAAAGAAGGCCAATAGAACCCACACTGTAAGATCTTGTCAGTTGTTTTTCTTCCACTAAAGTGGCCCCCACAGGCATTTTCATGGCACATGGCAAGAATACTGGGGACATCACTTTCTGGAATACATTTTCGGATGATTTGGTCTGCACAATATTTGTATAAGCAAGGTTCCTCCCAGAAAAAGAATTTGACCTGTGAGAAGAACAGGTCTTTGTCCATTTTGGTCCAATAGGTAGGAATCTTGCCTATAACTAAATAATTCACAATGTGTGCATACCAAGGAACCAAGGATTGGATGGCAAACAATTGCTCATCCAGGAAAACATCATTTGCAGGGTCATCAACACATTTTTCCAACATAATTATGGACAAGTGGTCAGCCACCATATTTTCCACACCCTTTTTGTCCTTGATTTCAATGTCAAACTCCTGTAACAAGAGTATCCATCTAATCAGGTTGGGCTTAGCATCTTTCTTGGACAATAGGTATTTCAATGCTGAGTGGTCTATGAAGATTACAGTTTTAGACCCAAGTAGGTAAGGTCTAAATTTGTCAACAGCAAAAACCACTGCCAGAAGCTCTTTCCAAGTTGTAGTGTAATTCAACTAAGCTTCAGCAAGTGATTTGCTGAGGTAGGCAATGACCACTAGCAGCTTATCTTTCCTTTTACCCAAAATATAACCTATTACCAAGTCGGATGCATCACACATAAGCTCAAAGGGTAGTGCATAGTCAGGTGTTTGGAGTACAGGGGCAGAGGTGAGGCATATCTTCAAAGTTTCAAAAGCCTCAAGACATTCAGCAGAAAAATTAAAGGGCACTTCTTGGCAGAGCAGGTGGCACAATGGTTTAGCTATTTTGCTGAAGTCTTTAATGAACCTCCTGTAGAATCCTGCATGTCCAAGGAAAGATTTGATTTGTTTGACTGTTCTTGGAGGGGGCAAATTTGTAATGAGGTCAACTTTGGCCTTATCAACCTCAATTCCTTCTCTAGAGACTACATGGCCCAACATAATACCTTGTGTTACCATGAAGTGGCTCTTTTCCTAACTTAAGACCAGATTGGTCTCCTCACATCTTTGTAAGACCAGGTGGAGGTGTTGCAGACATTGGCCAAAACTGTCCCCATATACAGAGAAATCATCCATAAAAGTTTCCAAGAACTTCTCAATCATATCAGAAAATATGGCATATATACACCTCTGAAAGGTGGCTGGGGCATTACACAACCCAAAAGGCATCCTTCGATAAGCAAAGGTGCCAAAAGGGCAAGTAAATATAGTTTTCTCTTGGTCATGAGGGTGCACAGGGATCTGATTGTACCCTGAGTACCCATCAAGAAAGCAATAAAAAGCTTTGCCAACGAACTTATCCAGAATTTGATCTATGAAGGGGAGAGGGAAGTGGTCTTTTCTGGTTTTAGAGTTGAGCTTCTGATAATCTATGCAAACCCTCCAGCTAGTGGTCTGCCTGGCTGGTCTCAGCTCTCCAAACTCAATTGTAATAACTGTTATGCCAGATTTCTTGGGCACCACTTGGATAGGTGCCACCCATTCAGAATTAGAAATGGGGTAAATTACCCCAGCATCTAGCAATTTAATAATCTCTTTGAGGACCACTTCCTGCATGTGAGGATTTAATTTCCTCTGCATTTCCCTAGAGGGTACTGAGCCCTCCTCTAAATGGATCCTATGCATACAGACTGATGTATCTATCCTTCCTAGATTCGCAATGGTCCAGCCAATTGCCTTTTTGTGCTTCCTCAAGACTGTTAGTAATTCTTCCTCTTGCTCATTGGTAAGAGAGGAGGAGATAATTACATAAGTTTTTCACCTTTCTCAAGGAAGGCATATTTCAATGTTTCTGAAAGCTTCTTGAGATCCAGATCAGGGGCTTGTTGGGTGGATGGCAAGATTGGTGCCTTGTTGGTTTGAGGAAGAGGCAGCAATGTAGGTTTCCAAATTGAATGCTGCACTAAGCCCACAGAAGATTTCAATTTAGTCATGTCTTCTGTCATAACAGCTGGGCTATCTTCCTCTACCATGTCCCAAACTTCAACTAAACTTTTAACAATGTTGCCCCAATTCAGCAGAGTGGGCAATTCTGTTTCAACAACTTCCACTAGTACATCCACTGTAAAGCTTTCCTCATTGTCCAGCTGAGGGTACTTTACACTATTGTACACATTCAGTTCAACCTTCATGTGTTCAAAAGTTACCTCCATAATCCCTGACCTGCATTGAATGCAAGCATTGGCAGTGGACAAGAATGGCCTACCCAAAATAACAGGTATAGGGGTTGTACTCTTGTTGCAGCCCATGTCCAAAACAAGGAAGTCTGCAGGGTAAAAGAACTTGTCCACCCCTACTAGACATCCTCAACCACTCCCATAGGTCTCCTGTCAAACCTATCAGCCATTAACAGCACAATGGGGGTGGGTTTTAGCTCTCCCAAACCTAGCTGCTGATACACACTGTATGGCAGCAGGTTTACACTAGCTCCAAAGTCTAGAAGAGCCCTTCCAGTTGTGTGGTCTCCAATTATGCAGGGGATAGTGGGTATCCCTGGGTCTTGCAACTTCTCTGGTATTGTTATGTTTAATACAAAATTAACTGTATCAGTTGTAAAGACCTTTTTGGACAAATGGCCTCTAGCTCTTCTTTTCTGGGTACAAAGGTCTTTCAGAAATTTGGCATAGGCTAGGACCTGTCTAATTACATCAAGCAGGGGCAATTGATTTTTACCTGCTTAAAGGTCTCCATCATTTCCTCTATCTGTGCATTTCCCTTATCAAAAGGGGCAGGGCCACTCAAACTTGAGGAAATGACAACTGAGGTACTGCTGGTTCCTCAGCTGCAAGCCTATGACTAAACTTTTGTTTTTTTCCTTTTTCATCTTTTATTTCCTGCTGAGGCTCAACTACAGCCTCCTTATTTTTCTCTTGTTGCAGGGTAGTAGGCCACTCTTGGCTCTGTGCTCTAACATATTCTTTTTCATATTCATTAGAAAATTCATTGGAAATGACCTCTCCTTGTTCCTTTCCAACCTGGTTGTCCACCAGCCTGCCAGGCCTTAGGGTTGTGATGACATTAGCTCCCTCAAAACTGGAGGAAGCTTTTCCAATCAAATATTGGCCCTTAGGGTTGGCCACTGGCTGGCTTGGCAACCTGCCCTCCTCTCTTTTGGCCAAGGCATTGGATATTTGGCCTAGCTGCTCTTCCATTTTCTTTATGCTTTGATTGTGAGAGTTCACAGTCTGAGTCAAGGTTCCAAGGTTTTGCAATGAGGCCAAAACCTGATCCTCAAAAGAAGCATTTCGGGGCTGAGGTGGGGGAACTACCAACTAATTTTGCTGTTGGGGCAGCTGCTGATGCTGGAAAATTAACCTTGGGGCATATCCCTAGTTAAATTGCTGTTGTGGCCTTTGAGGTAAGACCAACATCTGTTGTGGCTGCATGTAATTATCTTGTCTCCACCTCAAATTTGGGTGATCTTTCCATTGGTAACTAGCATTTTGGTACTGATATCCAAATGGCTGCTTGTTGTAGCAAACAGATTGTTGCTGGCCAAATGATTGGGCAGTAGCAGCTTGTTCCATCACATACTCAGGATATTACCCTGCAGATGGGCACTCCTCCACTGTGTGTTGTGGAGATTGGCATATCAGACATGCCTCCATCACCTTGCAGCCAATCTGGGTTGCACCATAGTTAATAGTTTATCAAACTTATCAGAAAGATTGGCCATCTACATTTTCAGGTCATTATTCCCAGCTACTTCATACATCTTTCCTTTAGAAGTTTCAGCTAGTTCCATTTTAGGAGAAGGCTCGTGAACAGTTCTTGACAAGGACATCTTTTGGAAAGTATTTTCACTGATGACTTTGAACAAATCCCATGCCTCATTAGTTGTTTTGTGCATGTAAGTTCCACCACAAGAGGCATCTACCATGTCTCTGCTTTTCTCATCAATCCCATTATAGAAGCTCTGGACAAGCTGCCATCTAGAGATCTTATGGTGAGGACATTGTTTGAGCATCTCCTTGAATTTGTCCCATGCTTGATTAAAATCTTCAGTTGGGGATTGGGCAAAAGCAAGTATTGCTTTCCTCAACTAGCTGGTTTTTATCTCTGGGAAGAATTTTGTCAAAAATTTTGTCTGGAGGTCTTTCCAAGAAGTGATGCTATTGTTTGGGAGAGTAGCTAACCAGGTGCTGGCCCTGTCCTTTAGGGAGAAAGGAAAGAGCCTTAATCTAGTGGCTTCTGGTCTCAAACCAGTAATAGAAAATGTTGTGCACAGGGCTAAAAATTGGTCAATGTGCTTGTAAGGGTCTTCCTTGCTGAGCCTATGGAAAGAGGGAAGCATTTGGATGATTGAGGTTTTAATCTCATAGTTTCTCTGAACATCTAGGAATTGAATGCTGAATGGGGAATTATAATCATCAGGAGCATTCAACTCCTTCAATGTTCTGGGTTGCTCTTCACCCATGACTGCTGTCTCGTTTTCAGTAAGAGGCTCAACTGTGGTGTGTTTGGGCCTTCTTGGTCTTCTGGCCTTTTCTATCTCAGGGTTAGGAGGCTCTAATGTGGAACTGAGGGATCTCCTTTCTAACATGCACACACACCAACAACAGGGAAGACTACTTGCAGACACATTGGAATTAATTCAAAAAATTATACAAACAAAATTACAACTATCCTAATCAACTGCTATGGAATTTGTAAAGGAGAAATAAACTGAGTTTTTGAGGGTTAGAGAAATGCAAACAGAGGTAGCTAGACTCCTAGTGCAGTTCAACTTTCCTTCTCTGCTACTGTCCAGATCTGCAAAGTAAAATTCCAAGTGTAAATCAGCAATATCAGTTATTCATAAGCACAACTACCAAAGAATAAAAAAAATACAAAAATCTAAGGTCCACTAATAGATCAAGAGTCCCCGGCAGCGGCGCCAAAAACTTGTTGTATTTTAAGTGCTTGCTGCTAACTTCATTGAAAACAATGATAAGAATGGGTTAGTGAAAATAAATCAAAGGTGGATTGAAAAATACAAAGCAGCAAGTCCAAAAATACACAGACCTGCAAGATACAAGGCCTGTTGTAGCAAGTTTCAATAAGTAAGAGTTTGTCCCATAGGGAAAATTGGTCTAAAGCTCCAGGGGAGCCATCTTTAGTACGCCCTCCAGATCTGACTACAGATCTGGTAATCCTAAATGGAAGGGAATTTAAGGTCACTATTGTTTAAATCCTAAGGTAACCTAATGCCTAAACTACAGAAATGGTTGAGAAGAATGATGGAGTGTGAAAAAATAAATATAAAAAGGGTGAGAAGTAGGCTATTAAGTACAGATCTGATGGGTTTTATAACTTAGACTCAGATCTGCTGCTGTAGAAGTCTTGTCCAATGGCTACATTATCACCAAAGAGGAGAAAGGATCCAACTCACCCCTGTGCCATGATCCAATCCCTTATTGCTATAACCTGTCCACTCAAATGGTCACAGACTATCCAATAGGGGAACCACAGTCCATAGATGGGTTAGAACATATTTATTATTGTAGGCACTACTTCATCCAAGCTACCAGCTCAAGAATCCATAGGAACCTCAACCTCTAAAGTTTTGTGTGTGGGGCATAGGCCTACAATGTGCACTAGCCTGGGCACACAGGACCAGCAAGAGTTTGAGTACTAGCTTTAGACCTAGTTGTTCACTGCTTTAGAGAGACAGTAGTGATCCAGTCACAAGCCTACAATCTCTACTGCCAGATCAGATCTACCATCTGATGGTGGGGCTATACACATACAGGGGAGTCTGTCTATGCACAATCTCTCACAGGACTACAAGCACAAGTGCAGAGAAGAAGAATCTGTCTTAGATCTGTGGATTGGCCTCACCCTAGGGCTATAACCTATCCACTCAAATGGTCACAGACTATCCACAGAGGCTATCCTCCTCACAGAGGTCTGAGACAGAACAAGTAGATTTCTGCCACCACCATGTTCACAAGGCTACCAGCTCAAGCTCCCATGGGGATTCAGATTTAGTGGATCCTGTGGTGGGGCATAGGCCTGCCCTGTGCCTAACCTGGACACACAGATCACTTGGATCTAAATAAATCCTTAAAAACAATCCTCCATTACTTACAATACAACTTAGCAACGGAAGATCTCAAGGCAGCAGCCTTGTACAAAACAACCCTCAAACATCAATCCCATACATGCATAAGATCCTATTATAAAACTTCATTAAAACTGTTTCAAATAAACATACAAAGACATAGTCTGCAAGTGTTGAACTATGGAGAGAAGAAAAAGGAAAAAGATGCTACCTAAACCCTAACCTTAACCTACTAGAACTCTACAGCTGATTTAAGAAGATAGGACAAATTCCGTCCTCCCCCTCTAAACTAGGCTTAGGCGTATATAGCAGTCGGCTGTGGGAGCATTAGGGTTAGGAAAACCCTAATTTTATCGATGCAATCATGGCCCATTTCTGTTCCTTGTATGCCTCGGGGCGTGTGCACAGAGATTAAAGCATTGGAGTGCGCAGCTTAGTTGCTGAAAGTTCCCAGACTGCCCCTGCAGAAGTGGGGGGGGGGGAAGTTAAGATCTCGAGCCTCGCTAGGTAGCAAGAGTTTTCAGGTCTTGTTGCATGATAGAGTTGTCATCAAGGGATTGAATTGACTTGAAGCTCTTGTAGTCACGGGACGGATACTTTAGTCATCGCGAGATTGCTCTGGTCGTCGCTGGATTGCGCTTTCCATTTGAGTGGCGCAGGATTGCGCACGCAGTTAATTTCTTAGTGAATCTCGCAGGGATCCTCATGACGAAGAAATTGCATTGTCCAGATCTCGCATCATCATGACATGCCACGCAGCAGGAATGCTTAGAGCTCTCTCCTCAGTGAATCGCGCAAAGAATTAACGCTCCTCTGTTGAGCTACGCGAGACTGCGCGAGCGCTTATAATTGAGCCTCGCGAGAACTGTGTGAAGTCTACTTTCTGGGCCCTTCTATCATAAATCTGTGCGAGAACAGCGAGAACAGTTGGTGTGCTGCCTTCAGAAACCCATGACAACTGCGCAAAGCATTTTTCTCTGAAACAATGGAACCCTGCAACATCTACGCGAGGCTCACTTCTTGATTTGTTGCTGCTGTGCTTTGCCTAAGCTGCAGCCAATTCTCTGTCTGGGTCTAACTTCCTTTCTTCTGATGAACTTCTGAGGTAAAAGTAGGCTACTCGGCATTTTTAGGGCTTTATCTACAGCTGCTGCTTATTACCTACAAAATGGGCTTAACACACATTTATTAAATGACTAAGGGTCTAACAGAGATTAAGTTAAGGGGTGAAAAGTGGTACTTTTCAGGTCTTAATAAAACCCAAAAGGGCACTGCGATAAAAAAGAGGGAAATGACGGGCATGGCGAAAACCCGTCTTGGAAGTTGTGAGTAAAAAAGGATAGAAGAAAAAGAAAAAAAAAGAATGAAAAATCATTCAGTAACTCCTTTGATTACATTTTCTATCTATTTGGTCTTCAATCAGGCCGCTCATGTTAGCTCAAAACGGGTCCTGACCAGGAATATTTTCATAATTGCAACGTCAAACGCATGACCCGAGGTAAGGATAAAAGGTTCATTAAAGCCAAAGGGATGGATGTTCTGACCTCGGTAATATACTGAACTTCGCTCAGGGATGACCACATGAACGGGTTCGACTATGCTCAAAATGGGACTCATTACCTCATCTCATTGTTAAGGCACAAACAAAAAAAAGAAAAGAAAAAAAAAAGAAAAAAAGAAAGAAAGAAGGAAAGAAAAAAGAGAAGAAAAGAAAGAAAAAATAACAAAAAGAAATCTGAAAAATCCAACAAAATATATATACTCCTTTTATGTCCATGTACATATTTACAGCGTCGTATTTTCATCTCAAAGAGGAGAGAGAAAAAAAAGAAAATCCAAAAAAATCCAAAAATATAAGTTTTGAAGAAAACAAATAAAAAAAATATGTAGGTAACAATTTACTTCTTCTGTTAATTAGGATGCATATTTTTTTATTTGTATAAATAAAAAAGGGACTGACATTTTCTTGAGAATGCGTAGGAACATCAAATGGCCAAAAGCCTCATGACAAGCAACCTCTTAGCGATGGACAGATCAGATGAAGCATCTCACCATCGATGTCCGGTCTATTCAAAAAAGAGAAGAAAGAAAATCATTTTGAATAAGAAAAAATTACTTTTTCGCTACGCATATGCGTGCTTCAATACGGTTAAATGTCAATATTTTACCAGTAATGCTGTTGTGCTAAATTAATGTCTTAAATCTAAGGTTCACCTTTGATCTTTGGATCCTACTTTAAAGTAAGAGCAACGGTGACAATCTCTGTCAGAAAGTCAATGTTCCGATTAGGTTGATTACACCGCTAAATCTTTGCACTGAGCGCTCCATTTTTGGATTCATGTGAACTTAAGTATCTTAAATTTCACTTCCTTAGAAAAAAGGTCAATCGTTTCTTAAGACCAACCTGTCAAAAAGGAAATTACCTATCGAACGACTATGTTCAAATATGGATTCCGAAGGACTCATTCTAGGGTGTAGGCTTTGAAACTTGCATTTGTGTGGTATCCCTATAAAGTCTACGCCTTACGTCTGTGTATCCGTTAGATGGTCGTTTATTCCTGTAAATAGTACCCGGACTAGGTCAGGACTTTCATTCCCCTTTGTTTTTATTTACCCCTGATGTGTGCATATTTTTTATATAATTGTTCGTTTGTAAGATCATCATTGGTGGAGACCAAGATTGACTGCCTCCTTTGGTAGACACCTAATTTTGGCCAGATCTGTTTAGTATTATTTGAAGATTAGATACTCTAGGTCATGTTGATCCAGGGTACATTATCAAAAGTGGCACACACTCCCAACAAGTGTTGTGACATCAATACTCGCTTCGCTCAGGTAGTTGTGCTAAAGTAACTTTGGGATCGATGAGTTCGTTCAAACACTCTGAGCCGTACCTCGTGTAGGGGCGCCTGTGGCCGATCAAATGGGCAATCAATGCCTCATGAGATTGGATATAAACTGTTGGAACTTCGTGTCTTTGCTTTACGCCAATCATTAAATATAGGTCGATCACCCTCCCGCTCGCAGGGTTATTTTATTTAGAATGAAATATGAACATCGAATATCATCAACCATTATACCATTTCAGTTATGCCCAGTAATGTCGCTAAGCGGTTGGACCGATAGTCTTGAGGAACAGAAGTTTTTCCAATCATATGGGCCTTTCGCTACTTTTGATCATGAATGACGGACATTTTCCCATGTATTGGGCTTACGTCACTCTCCATAAATTTCCTTTTTAATGTTTGAGGTTCAATTTGAAAATAGTAGACCCATTAGCATTTACTTTTGGCCTCTTCGAATGTCTCTTTCTATGGCATACGATCATTAGTGATTGGATACCAAAGAGGGGCATATGTAGACACCCAAATTTGGCTAAAGGCTTAATAAACATATACTTCGAGAAAGGCATACCCTCAAGCTTTTGAAAGTACTTTTCAAACCTTTAGAACTTAACTCAAAACCTTAGGAACCCTTCCCAAACCATTAGGAATCAACCCTAACCAATAGAACCCTTCCTGGACCAATTTTAAACCCTCCTGAATAGTGGATGGAAAGAGTAATACTAAGTTTTATAGACACATCTTATAGAATTAAGTTCTCTATTGTTGGAAAGAGGATGTTCCCAGCGTTCCAACAAGCCAAGAATTGCCTCAATCCGAGTTGTATATTAAAAGTTATGGCAGTTTGAAAGAAGGGCGGAAATGCAGGAATTTACACTAGCTTGTATATTATATACGCTAGGCTAATTTTTGACTGAAATTAGCCTAGCGTGTATATTATACATGCTAGGCAAAATTGGTTCCTTCCTTTATATTTAAGCTCTAGAACAGGCTTTGGACTTCTTAGGGACATTGTTCCTAAGCCTAGAGTGTATAATATACGCGCAAGGCTTAGGAATAGTATTTTTTGAGAAAATGTCCGAGATTCATCTTTGCGGTTTGACTTCTTGACCATCCCAAAGTTTGGAAAGGGTTTATTTAGGACCCTAGTACCCTTACTAACCTAAACTATAACCTTTTTGCCACCTAAACCTCCAACCTATCTTCTACCATTAAACCCAAGATCCCACCTATCCAAGCCCTAGAAAACCTAGAAAAGCATAGATCCCCATTACCTAATTGCTAAACCCATTAGGACTTAAACCCTCCCCTAATCCTCTTCTTTTCTATAAATAGAGAGCCACCCCCCCTTGCTTAAGGGCTTGAAAAATTTTCAAAAGAGAGAATCCTCTAGAGTTTTTCCCTCCTTTTAGCAATAAATCCACAAAATTCCAACCCCTAGGTTTGCCATTCACAACCCATCTTCCACCATCAATCCTCTAGCTTTAGCAAGAACTAGGTAGTAGCCTATCTCTCCTACCTCCTAACTCTCCTGCCTTAATAGCCAAGACTCATTCCTCAACCAGTTTTCTATCAGAAGCTCACTTGTGTCGCTCTCACACGAAGATCTACAACGGTGCTATAAGGGCCCAAGAGCTCTGACTCTCCCCTCTATTCCTCTACCTTCTTTGCTTTTCCTCTATCCTAAAATTGAGCCATTATGCCGCCAAAATTTCAGCAGGTGCAAAGGGCTTAATAGGATTGGTGTGCCTTTGGGCAAGGGTAAGCGTCGCTCATTTTTGTCTCTTTTTTTACATATATATAATTATATATATATATATATATATATTGTTTAAAACAACCAACACATAGACCAGGCCATAGTAGAGACCGCTTACTAGCTGGTTGATCAGGTGCCTATCCCCTTCCTGATCGATAACAGAAGCCCCTACCCAAGAACCTTTGTAAATGCCGGTAAATTGGAGTCCTATTTTTGCACTTCGGTGCGTACATGTTGATTTTTGAGGTATCTCGGGTCACCAAAAGCTTCGGGTGATGACTCCATCATTTTTAGAGAGTGCGCATCATCGCGATAGACCTGCAAAGTCCACGGTTGCACACATGAAAATCAGTGAAAGTATAAATTTTGATGATTTTAGCATGGACATTGACCCATTCAACCATACCTACTCACACAACAACTAGCATACCCTTTATTTCTAAAAAAATTTATTGACCAAAAAAATCCATCTAACTGTCTACAGTGATTGTAACCCATCCCCCTTCATAGAGTGCTGCTAACATGCGATGGTTGGGCTAGAAGTTCGAGATTCATGCCTAGTGGGCTTGAAAATTGTCCTATTTAATGAATAAGTGGCAGTTGCCCGTGTGTTCCGAGTTCAAGAGTCCCCAAACAATGCCTCGCAGCAGGTGCTTACATATTTCTTGATTGCCAACCTTGCCATTTACGCATAAGCAGGCTAGACCTGGTCCTGATTTCTAGGCCTAGTTTCTAAACTTGCTAAGCCTAATTTTTAATCCAAATTAAAATTTAGGCCTTTCGAGGTCCAATTTGCACCCGATGTGGCCTGTTTACAGCCTTAGCAAGGGATTGTTTGACCGAGGATATTCGCAAAGGTATCATATTGCACCAATGGGATTGATATGAATTTTTAGATTATTGATGATGGATTGGTGAAGATGAAGCCTATGGTTCATAGTATTTGCTAAAGACACATCTGCAAATATTATCAACAACATCAGTCATTCCTAGCACTCAATCTCGGCCAGCAAACTCAATACCTCTACAATAAATGAGATAGAGATTGTGGGCTGGTGTGGCCCATGTTCATAAGTGATGAACTGTGGGAGAGCGATTTTCTATAGAAGAAGGCATTTAAAATTTTTTGTTATGGATCTAGGTTTCTGACAAGCCATTAATATGACGGAGATGCTAATGCTGTAAATGTTACAAAGGTAAAGATGTTGGCCAAAGAAAGATAATGGTGATGCTGTTGAGAAGATAATAAAAGAAACAATAGAGCAACATCTTTCCAGCTTCCCACTTTCCTCTCTATTCAAATTTCCTCCTCTTTTTTCTAATGGTAGGGGGAAAAGGAAAAGAAACCGTGGGAAAAGATTGGAAACGAGATAGAGTTCGCCATTTGGCAACGAAAATAAGGCGTCGGAAATGGTTGGAAAATAAATATATTTTCCAACCCTTTGGAAAATACAAAATCCATTTATAATCGTAGGATTTCTTCGTTTCCTATGGCCCGTAAAAGAATGTCGGGCTCTGGTTGAGAGAAGCGCCTCTCTTGGTAAGCTTTCTCATGCAAAATCTCTCTCCCTCTCCTCCCTCTCTCTCTCTCATTTGGCCTAGATTAAGGTTTTTTATGGTCCATCTAGGATTTTTCAGTGATTGATTTTTTTTTATGATCGATTACTGATTTCAATGATTGATTAGGGATTTTTGATGAATGATAAGGGCCTTTAAAGATCATTTTTACGTTTTGATTTTAGGGTCTGTTTGATGATTGTTTAAGATTTTTTTTTATCGATTCTAGGGTTTATTAATGATTGATTGGGATTTTTTGTGAATAATTAGGTCCCACATTGTTTGTAGGTTTGGAGATTTAGGGTAAGGGTTCTGAAAAAATTTCCTCTTAGTTTTCTTTTTTAATGGATGTATTATTATTTGTCAATTTTTCTGATTTTTTGAGGGAAGATTCTGCAAAGTTTTAATGCGATTTATTTTCTGTTTCATGCAATCTATTGTCATGTGTTTGATTAGTGGCGTGATCTTTTTTTCTTCATTTATATTTTCATTTTTCCTTGTAATTTTCATTTTAATTTTCATTTTGCCTTGTAATTTTCCTTTTTAATGGATGTATTATTATGTGTGGATTTTTCTTATTTTTTTTGGAAGGAATTGGTCTAGTTTTGATCTAATTATTTATCTATTATTTTCCATATATATATATATATATTGATTAGGATGTATTAGGTTTGGTGTTTTTTTCTGATTTGTTTAGGGAAGAAATTGTAAAGTTTTGATAAGTTTTTAATTTTTTATTTTTTCTATATGGTGTTTCTCTTGTCGTATGTTTGATAAATTGCCTGATCAAGTTTTCTTATTATGCTTTCGATTTTTCTGATATTAATGCTTATATGTGAAGAAATCATGGATTTTTTGTGACAGGACGGATTTTCCCAATCAGAAATTCCTAAGACATTTTTTTTTCTCACTTATACCAAACCCAAATGGGAAACCCGGACCGCTAGATCATAGGTCACAATCTGTTACAGAAAATTTTGGTACACCAAAGTGGAAACATAAACTCCAGATCTAAAGTAACTAAAACAAGAGTACCAGTGCATAAAAGAATTACAAGAACTAAACTTATGAAACCTTAAATACAGATCTACGATCTCGAAATCTTACTACTCCTTAAGTCCTCAACCACAATTCCCGTATCTTGATAACTGCCAAACCTGTGGCGTATAGTCGAAGGGTGAGCTACATCTAAGCTCAACAGACGAAAGACAACATAAATTCATATCTTAACATCAAAATCATAGAATTTAAACAAAGAGTAAAACCATCAAAATCAGAGTTCCATACCCTTAATCATTCCTTCATCTAACAACAGATTATCAAAGCATTCATCACAACCTCTATTTCAGAACTTAACCTTAAACATTTAACTTTATCACAAATTCCCATCCAGCAGTACACATATCCAAAAGCCTCATAAATCATCAACCTTAATCAAGTGTATTAAAGATTTCACACATATTTGCAAACCATATCGAATTTACAAACACACACAGCATAAAGGATGCAAAAATGTTCCAAGGGTCTCTAAAGGGGTTCATAGTTTCCAAAGTGTCCAATGATTCCAAGGGGTCCAAGGAATGCAATGCGTGTACGGATAGGCGGCCGTACCGGCCCAAGGGATGCAATGCAACATATGTATGAATGCTCGCACGGATAGGCCGACGTGCCGGACCATGGGATATAATGCACATATGAATGAGTGTACGGATAAGCCGCCGTATTGGCCCAAATGATGCAATGCACATATGATGATTCCAAGCATTGTCGTGTCAATCACAGTTCCAAGGGTCACAAGTTCACATTCCAAAGTGTCAAAATGAAACACAAGTATCACAACCATCTCAAATTCTTACTTCCAAAACACGAATCAAACTTACACAATATCAAAGGATATCTAAAATTGAACACTATCACATACATATTCACACTTCAAGATCTCATGAGTTTATTCTAAATTATAACATTTCCAAACTAATAGTCCAACCACAATTTACTCATCTACTAATCCAACCATAATTTACTCATCACATTCATTGAATCTAAGCCTATGAATCAAGTCAAACATATACATTTTGGTTGAATTTTCCCTACCTTAACCTCGAAGCTGCGCGAAGCCAAGCGAAGGTCTATCTATGGTCTTCTTCCCTTAATCTATATCACAAATATATAATATATCAAAGACCACTCTGGTTACTAGAAACTTAGACATCTTTAAATGTTTCCTCAAATCAAGGCGGAAACAACAAGTTCGTGCTAATCAGAAATTTGACATAACTTTATACTAACTTTTGACCTTTAAAAATTTAGATTCATGAGTTAGTGAAAACATAAAAGTTATAGAGTTTGATGTCGTCTTTCTAACACAATAAGAATCACATCAATTAGAGTTTGGAACAAAAGGTTACAGCCAAAATACCAAGACTATATCGGTATCTTAGTCAAAATGCGCCAACTTGGAACATGACGTAAGTTCCCTCCAAATTTTGACCTTTAAAAAAGTTTTATTCATCAATTTTCATTCCCATAAAAGTTATAGGTCTCGTCGTTCTCTTTCCAATGCCTCAAGAATCACATGATTCTGAGTTCGAAATAAAACGTTATGGCTAAAACACTGAAGCACTGTCGGCACGCTCAGTCACTTTCGAACGATCAAATTCCATTTCGATCGATTGGATTTCCTTCAATTGATCAAGTTTCCTTTCGATCGATCGAATTTCATTTTGATCAATCAAATATTTATTTCGATTGATTGAATTTCATTTTGATCGATCGAAATTCTGCAGGAATCGTATTTCACCTTCTTAAGTCCATTTCGATCGATGGAATCCAATTTCGATCGATCGAAATCGACAGATTTCACCGATCCCTTGCTTTTTCTTGTTAAAAATATTTTTTTTTTCTCTCAAATCTAACCCAATTCTCACATACATTTATACAACTATAAAATAAAATATTTAAAACTCATCTAGCATGGATTTCTCACCTTAAATTGACCAAACATCTCACCAATTCGATCATCTTCCCCGATTTGCAAAAAGGGTTTCCAAAACTCAAACCGAGGATCTCCAAGCTCCACGATCACAACCAATCATTCAAAATCATCGGTGATCCATCCATACACATCACACGTAAAATCTCGCTACGATTTGTGGCATAAAAGCACGATCGCACAAAGGAAGGGTTTCCAAAAACCCCCAAACAGCTCAAAACGCATAAAACAATGCACCAACGTCAAAAACGGCTACGATCCCTCCTCTTACACGATCTCACAAACCCTTTTCACGCAAAACCAAAGGTAAGAGAAAGCAAATCCGACAAGCTTTTCTCCTTATCTTCCTCTTTCTCTCTTCCAAAGCCCTAATTCCAAACCCTTTTACAACAGGGTGCTTCAAAGAGGGCTTTGCCTTCTTTTTATTACCTAAAGGGCTTGTTCCCTTGTTAAACACATACACCCATTTGGGTGTTATTTCTTAATCACATAAGGTGTTTGGCTCCGGTGTGAAGCACCTACACATTTTACTTGTATGTCCTACTTCTTATCCAAGGACTTAGGTTTGGTGTTAAGCCGATACGCCGTACCTCGATATATGCCATCACATCAACTGGTCACTTATCACACTTTAAATCTCTTCTTTCTTATCCACTACAAGTTAACTGAACTCACACACTAATATTTTATTATTTTATCCTATTCGGCGTGTGACCTGTCGGGCGCGCACATCGAGATGTAATGTTCAAAGGGCCTAAATTTTGTGATGTTACATTCTTCCCACCTTTAAAAATTTTTGTCCTCGAAAATTACCATCAGTAGTGATCATGCAAGTCAAACATAATCATACACCAATTGGAAGATGTCCATATCACGATCTAAAAATCACTCCAGCAATAGTTCCAATACTCACATCCTACGTGAATACACATATACGTCTCCACGAGTAATATTCACATCCACACATACACACATCCATAACCTACACATCTACGTACATACCTGTATAAAATCTATACATTTTCACGTTGTTGAGAACCCATGCAACACAAATCTACTTAAGTGATTATAATTTTCATTCTACAATGACCCAAAGTCCTTCACATTCTATCATTTTGAATTATCTAAAACCGGCCATTTAAAAATTTTTAACCATCCACCTATTTATGTGTTAGTTCAAAACCATATACCCTTAAAAGTTACCCTTTTCCAAAAGTTGCTATTATTCTAAAATTACCATTATTCCAAAAATGATAATCATCCAACATTTGAAATATCCAATTTAGTTTTCTTCAATTATCTCAACTCAATCCAAGGTCCGTAGCTATCTTTCAGCACTACCTTTTTGGGTATCCTCTTCAAGATTCAACATCCTCTATTCCAGGGTTATCACAATCTCCTCACCTTAAAGGAATTTTCATCCTCGAAAATATACGGAAGGTAATCTGAGTAACAACTCAATTATCAATAATGTATGAAAATATTCACAACTTATAAAACCTCAATTCACATGCACTTATTCCCCTCGTGTCCACACATCGATCCAGGTCACTTGACACAATCGCACACTCACTATCATAGTCAAATCAGCTACACCCAAAATTAGCATATCCACATGTGTTCACCGACAATCCACCCTTCCAAATCTACGTAAAAGAGAAGAAGGTACTCATTTGTTAATATAGGAATCATTTGTTAAGCTCACATCACACACAACGAATGTTGCAATGAAGTAGAATTATATACATTGGGACAAATTGGAATTACACACGGTCAAAGCCGCAGAGTTGAATGGAGATTTGCTACAACACATCGTCTAAAGATCGACCACACATTGGTAAAAATCTATATGCTGAGCTTTACACTAAGGATGTCCATCTCGCACTAACCGGACTGGTGCTCACTCAAGAGTCAGAGTGATAGATCAGTTAACTCGTGCACAGGTAATTACAAAACATCACTTCCACTACTTAACGAAATATCTTTATAAATAATTGGCAAGAATATATCCATAAAGAAAGAGATATTGACCTTGAGATTAAAACCATTAATCCATAAACCATAAATCATATTCAGTACCCTCCAACCATCAAACATTTACTAGTTTACTCCTAACACAACTTATCATCGAATTATCCCTTAATGACTGCGTCACTTCGATAACCATGTTTAACATTTCCAAGACACCTCCAGATCTCGGATAATACTTATGTAGCACAGTCGCCTACTTATAAAACTTACACTGTTAATCCAAGAAAGGTTTGATTCTCAATCAGAGAAAAGTCTAATCTATCGATTAATAGAATTCTACCTTGCTCCAACTAGCCATTACCATAGATAAATTTGAAATCATTAACTTATTTTGATCACAAAATATTCATAATTATCGATTGAATACTCTATTTTGATCGAGTAAAATTGTTATAACCATCAACGAGGAATAGTCTTAACCACTAGTCTAAATGTGTGACTTCTTCCACGATTTAAATTACCATCACCACAAGCACACCATAATAAATACCATCACTAGCCATAACGTATGTCCACAAAGGTATAAAGTCATTACAAAATATGCTTATTATAAACTGACAATAATGATCTTAAAATCACAAATTTATGCCTTCAATCATTCTGATCACACCCAATTACCCCTCAGATTATAAAAGAAAAGACACTCGGTCACAATGTATCCAATCATTCTATCAAGGAGATAATTCTAGATGGCAATTCTAAAGAACACCTGTAATATCAAGGTCTTACATACATGCCAGCTTAAGATGAATCGTCTCTTCATGTGCCTAGTCCTCAACACAATCAATTGAGTCACTAATTGTTCTTGTTGTTCTAATTGATCCATTGTCGTTAGTATGGACTTAAAGTGTTTGTAATTGTGCGATCATAACGGTAAGACGAAGTCACAGGTCATAGCAGCGATAACTAATCTAACAGTGAATTGAGAAGTCACTAAGAATTCTATCTTTAATTAGCTTCCTTCAAACTAAGGGTCAAGTCCCTAATGTGAGCCATCAAAATCTATGTCACTACCATTCGTATTTCCTTAACGTTCCAAATCCTTAATGAGTTTTTTAACGTCCCAGCTCCCTAAGGATGTAACTCTCTAACGATGTCCACTAAAAATTGTAGTGTTTAATAACTGTCCTCAAAGTTGGAAGGAGAGCTTCCGAACACAATGCACTCATGACTTATTAGTCGGAAAGAAGAATATTACGATTGGACCCGTTAAGTGTAAATTTACAAGTCTCAGTTCAATCATCATTACTCATAATGTCAACTCAATATCGAATTACTAAACAATCTATCTTTATGTAATGTCACCCTAACTGTCAAGATTTATTCAAGTCCCATCCTTATATTAATCACCTAATTAGTTAATCTTTGAAAATTGAAATTCGTTTATGTCATGCAGGTGATTTAATCAGATGTAGATATGATGGTGTCATGATGTACCTTAAGTGTCAAAAGCAACCACTATTTCTAAGGGCATTCATCATCTAAATATTTGTCGTAAAATCTTGACAAGTGAAAATAATTCTATACCTTGAAGGACTTCATGTGCCATCTAGGCATTGTGCATCGATGTTTCACTTGTAGGACCCTGAGCTGTAGGGTGGAGCAGCTCGAAAATAGAAGTCGATATTACCCGTCTTTGACGCCGCTCTGGGCAACTACCTATCTGTGACACTAATACGCACCCACGATGATTACTATGTAGTACAAACATATCGACAATGAATATCGATAACTAGTATGAAAATTCGATATTTATTAACTAGTATAATGTATTAACGACGAATATCCTATCCGCATCACAAAATTTTTCAACCCATAAACTAACATTATTAACCATGAAATGAAATTTGATCATCAACACAAAAGAAAGCTTTCAAACCATTAACTTTCAAAAGTAAACGTTAATGGAATTTACAAGTTCCATATAGATACGCCGAAAATATGAGCCAATAGCACCGGGCATACATCAAAATCAAAAAGATTATATGTTCTGAGGTTAAACACACAAGGAGACTTGTATGGAATGATGGGTTCTCATGCCGAAGTCGTCCTGTCCTTCGGTTCCGGACAGTACCGTATCTAATGCCCCATTTTGCCACAGTTGAAGCAAGCTCCTGTATCCCACCTACACCTCTCTGCCGTATGTCGTCCCCCACATCTTGTGCATGACTCAATCGGTGCGGACGAGGAAGTGTAGGAAATTTGTTGTACTCTCGATGCCCCAGCGGTCGTGGGATTTGTAAGGCGAAGGGGCACAACATGCGTGGACATAGATGGTCTTGAGTAGGCGGTTTGAGTAGGTTGAGACGATGTCAGCATCGATAAATTTGGCCTCTTGTCTGCTGGCTCATAAGTACTTGTCCTCCCTTGACATGCTATATATTTATTCTGTAGGTCACACCTCTTATACATGTTATTGATATCTCTCTCTGCCACGATGGGCTTTCCCATCACCTCAGCGTATGTTTCCAACTCAAATATTGACACTCTATCCTTCACATTCGGTCTCAGGCCTTCTTCAAATCGATTAGCCTTCATCTCCTCCGTAGCCACTAGCTCTGGGGCAAACCTCGATAGATGTGTAAATTTATTACTGTACACTAGTACGGTCATGCTCCCTTGCTCTAAATTGGCAAAATCCTTCTTCAACTGGTTCCTCACTTGTTTAGGGAAATATTCTTTGTTGAACAAATGAACAAACTCCACCCAAGTCCATGGACCGTAAGGACCCTCAATCTCTCTCTTCCTCAGCACCGATTTCCACCATGAGTCGGCGTCACCTTCAAGTTGGAAAGAAGCCCAACCAACTTTCTCATCTTCAGTACTCTGAAGTCTCTCTATAAGCTTTTCTATCTGGTTCAACCATTTCTTAGCCTCTAATAGATCTATCTGCCCATAAAAACTAGGAGGTCTTAATCTCCTAAAATCGACGAAGGATGATAGCAAAAGTGCAGGAGGAGGTGGTGGTGGTGGCTGCTGATGATTACCCACATTATTGGCAGCCAAAATTGCCGTCTGCTCAATCAATAGTGCAGTCTGCTGAGTCTGTTGGGCCATTGTAGTGGCTACGGCATCCATGGCTCTAGCCATCCTATCCGCTACTTCGTCCCAATGACCTCTCTCTGCAAGAGGGTGTCTCTGATCTCTCCATGATCCAGAAGGGATCTCCTCCCCACTCCTCATATTCTATTCACGACCTCCTCTAGGTCGACCTCTTGGAGGCATCGCACACTGTCACGACGAAAAAAATTTTCAATCAAAGTAATTACGAAAGTCTAAAGCAAGTCTCATCACACTCAGACGAAATCTAGAGTCACCCTAAGGCCTGACAGAATCTAACTCCACTCATTCCCTAAAAGACCTAACGCCTAAGCATTGATACCAACTGTGACAGCCCGGATTTTCCCAGCCAGAAATTTCAGAGACATTTTTTTTTTCTAATTTATACCAAACCCAAATGGGAAACCCGGACCGCGAGATCGTAGGTCACAATTTGTTACAGAAAATTTTGGTACACCAAAGTGGAAGCGTAAACTCCAGATCTAAAACACAAAGAACAGTAACTAAAACAAGAGTACCAGTGCATAAAAGAATTACTAGAACTAAACTTAACAAACCTCAAATATAGATCTATGATCTCGAAATCTTACTACTCCTTAAGTCCTCAACCACAATTCCCGTATCTTGATAACTGCCAAACCTATGACGTATAGTCGAAGGGTGAGCTACATCTAAGCTCAGCAGAGAAAAGACAATATAAAATCATATCTTAACATTGAAATCATAGAGTTTAAACAAAGAGTAAAACCATCAAAATCAGTGTTCCACAGCCTTAATCATTCCTTCATCTAACAACAGATTATCAAAGCATTCGTCACAACCTCTATTTCAAAACTTAACCTTAAACATTTAACTTTATCACAAATTCCCATCCAACAGTACACATATCGAAAAGCCTCATAAACGATCAACCTTAATCAAGTGTATCAAAGATTTCACACATATTTGCAAACCATGTCGAATATACAAACACACACAGCATAAAGGATGCAAAGATGTTCGAAGGGTTCCAAAGGGGTTCACAGTTTCCAAAGTGTCCAATGATTCCAAGGGGTCCAAGGGATGCAATGCATGTACAAATATGCCACCATACCGGTCCAAGGGATGCAATACAACGTATGTATGAATGCTCGCACGGATAGGCCGCTGTGCTAGCCCAAGGTATGCAATGCACATACGAATGAGTGTACGGATAGGCCGTCGTAGCGGCCCAAAGGATGCAATGCACATATGATGATTCCAAGCATTGCTGTGTCAACCACAGTTCCAAGGGTCACAAGTTCACATTCTAAAGTGTCAAAATGAAACACAAGTATCACAACCATCTCAAATTCTTACTTCCAAAACACGAATCAAACTTACACAATATCAAAGGTTATCTAAAATCGAACACTATCACATACATATTCACACTTTAAGATCTCATGAGTTTATTCTAAATTATAACATTTTCAAACTAATAACCCAACCATAATTTACTCATCACATTCATTGAATCTAAGCCTATGAATCAAGTCAAACATATAAATTTAGGTTGAATTTTCCCTACCTTAACCTCGAAGCTGCGCGAAGCCAAGCGAAGCTCTATCTATGGCCTTCCACCCTCAATCTATGTCACAAATATACAATATATCAAAGACCACTCTAGTTACTAGAAACTTAGACATCTTTAAATGTTTCCTCAAATCGAGGCAGAAATAGCAAGTTCATGCTAACCAGAAATTTGACGTAACTTTCCACAAACTTTTGACCTTTAAAAATTTAGATTCATGAGTTAGTCAAAACAAAGAAGTTGTAGAGTTCGATGTCGTCTTTCTAACACAACAAAAATCACATCAATCAAAGTTTGTCACAAAATGTTATGGCCAAACTATCGAGACTATATCGGTACCTTAGTCAAAACGCGCCAACTTAGAACTTGACGTAACTTCCCTCCAAATTTTGACCTCTAAAAAAGTTTGCTTCATCAATTTTCATATTCATGAAAGTTATAGGTCTCGTTGTCCTCTTTCTACCACCTTAAGAATCACATGATTCCGAGTTTGAAATAGAAAGTTATGGCTAAAACACTGACGCACTGTCGGCACGCTCAATGAATTTCGATCGATTGAATTTCCTTCAATTGATCGAGTTTCCTTTTGATCAATCGAATATCATTTTGATCAATCAAACTTTTATTTTGGTCGATCAAAATTCTGCAGGAATCGTATTTCACCTTCTTAAGTCCATTTCAATCGATTGAATCCAATTTCAATCGATCGAAATTGACAGATTTCAAAGATCCCTTGCTTTTTCTTGTTAAAAAACTAATTTTTTTCTCTCAAATCTAACCCAAATCTCACATACATTATACAACCATAAAATAAAATATTTAAAACTCATCTAGCATGGATTTCTCACCTTAAATCGACCGATCATCCCACCAATTCGATCATCTTCCCTGATTCGCAAAAAGGGTTTCCAAAACTCAAACCAAGGATCTCTGAGCTCCACGATCACAACCAATCATTTGAAATCGTCGGTGATCCCTCCATACACATTACACGCAAAATCTCGCTACGATTTGTGGCATAAAAGCACGATCGCACAAAGGAAGGGTTTCCAAAAACCCCCAAACGGCTCAAAACGCATAAAGTAGCGCACCAACGTAAAAAACGGCTACGATCCCTCCCCTTACACGATCTCACAAACCCTTTTCACGCAAAATCAAAGGTCGGAGCAAGCAAATCAAACAAGCTTTTCTCCTTATCTTCCTCTTTCTCTCTTTCAAAGCCCTAACTCCAAACCCTTTTACAACCGGGTGCTTCAAAGAGGGCTTTGCCTTCTTTTTATTACCTAAAGGGCTTGTTCCCTTGTTAAACACATACACCCATTTGGGTGTTATTTCTTAATCACATAAGGTGTTTAGCTCTGGTGTGAAGAACCTACACATTTTACTTATATGTCCTACTTCTTATCCAAGCACTTAGGTTTAGTGTTAAGCCGATACGCCGTACCTCGGTGTATGTCATCACATCAACTGATCACTTATCACACTGTAAATCTCTTCTTTCTTATCCACTACAAGTTAACTGAACTTACACACTAATATTTTATTATTTTATCCTATTCGGCGTGTGACTCGTTGGGCGCGCACATCGAGACGTACTGTTCAAAGGGCCTAAATTTTTGGATGTTACATTTTTTCCTCCCATATGTTTGATATATTATTTTTGTTGTTGCTTTTGTTAGATTATCAGATGAGATCTAGTGTTATTTTATTTTATTTTATTTTTTAAATTAGTACATTTTCGTCTTATTTTCTGGTTTAACATATTATTACATAGACGAATTTTTTTAATATTTTATTTGAAATATGGTGGATCCTTTACGCATTTCTTACTGTCTTTTGTTGCCAAATGTTGCAATAGAGCTAGGTGATTGTTTGTTGTTTCTTGCGTATATTCTTTAACGATCTAACAATTTGATCTTCTTACTATTATCATTTTTGTTATTTTGTGAATTTGTGTGATTTTTCAGGGAATTTTCAGCATGTCCTTTTTGTATACCTACAATAAGATGACTTTGATGTTATGGTTTAAAGTAATAGCACCTTCAATTGGAGCGATGCTGTTTGTTACTGAAGGCCCTACCATTCTACTATCAAAGAAATGTTTTAGCCATCATAATAGTGGTAGTTAGAAAGATGGTAGCAAATATCAACCGATACCGATATGTATCGGCGATACATATCAGGTATCAACTCGGGTATCAGAATCGACCGATACCAGTATTTTCTTTATTTTTTTTAAAGTCATCGATACAACTTTATATCAACTGATTCGTATTGGTCCTCCATGGACTGATACCCGATACCGAAACCGGAGTTGACACCTTGGTTAGAAATGGCCAAGATTTTAAACTATGTTCTAGTGCAGGATTGACCACCTATGAGACCTAGTCAACTTAGTTGAGTTGCTACAACCCCAAAAGGAGTTCTAAAAAAGACCCCTATCTTGGCTACACATACCAACAGGGCCATATCAACAGTCTTGTTGAGGCATGTGGACTCTAGATGGAAGCCCTTATATATGTGTTTTGCTTTGGGTTACAATTAAATGATCTTTGACTTGGTCAAATCATTGGGTATAGCATTTGTTTCTATGTTAATTGTTTTTCTATATAATTGTGAGGGAAGATCTTATCGTAGGTAACTAAATGTTTTTCATTTCATTGGCATATTTTTCTCGTGTTACGAATGAAGAATTTTTGTGAATGAAAATTTATAGCTTATTATTTGTGGGGTTGTAAAAAATGGATAGCTCATCATCATCATTTATGGAATCGAGTGAATTAGAGAATGAGATGTCTATCGAAGAATTAGGTGAACTATCAAGCGAAGGAGAGAGTGAGAATGGAAAAGCTTTAAACCAAGTGTGTAGCTTTCTTTGTGCATCAATAGTTATGGCTTCTTGTGAGGATTATGATGGTTGTGTGATGAAGACACCCTTGGTAGACAAAGGTCACCAAAGGTTGGCTTTTTTTTATCGAATTATCAACAACAATGACACTAAATGTTGAAAAAATTTAAAATGAATAAAATTACATTTTACGCTTTCCGAGACAAGTTACATGACAGTGGTTGACTATGTCACACGAGGGGTGTGACGATGGAAGAGCAACTTTCCATATTCCTACAAACTCTGGCGCATTGTATGAAATCAAGTTAACAAGTATATATTTAGTCGATCAGGGGAAACTATTAGTAGACATTTTAAGAGGGTGTTGAATGTAGTTCTTAGTTTGTATCCTGATTATATCAAAGGTCCTAGAACTAATGCTCTTGATCTCATGCCTAAAAGGCATTGACCATACTTTAAGGTATTTCAATTTTAAAAGATTATTAATTCCTTATCATGTTTAATATATTTTAATAATGTCTAATATATTTTTAATAATTAATTAAAATTATTAAACAGGATTACGTTGGAGCTATAGATGGGACTCACCTTCCAGCTATGGTTCGCATTGATATTAGACCACGAGCTCGTGATAGGGATGAAAAAGTCACACAAAATGTTATGGTAACAGTGAACTTCGACATGCAATTCACTTATGTTCTTAGCAGTTGGGAAGGGTCTGTTGCTGATTCTTGAGTGCTACAAGATGCACTTACAAGGGAAAATAAATTGATCATACCAAGTGGTAACATTTTACTCCTTTATTCATTTGCTATATGTTTAATTTTGATGACAAGCATTATGTAAAAGCGACATTTAATATTATGCAGGTAAATACTATGTCGTAGATGTTGGCTTTGCGAATGTTCAGTGTTTCCTTGCTCCATATCGTGGTATGCGATATCACTTACAACTCTTTGAGACTGGTTTTGGACCTCAGAATTCAACAGAGCTTTTCAATTATAATCATTCTTCACTTAGAAATTTTGTGGAACGAAGTTTGGAGTGGTGGAGAAACGCTTCCCTATTTTCATGATAACACTACCTTATAGTTTTCAAACACAAGCTAAGATAGTTTTAGCTTGTTGTATCTTGCATAACCACATCAGAAGTGTGGATCATGATGACTCATTCTTTGATGATGCTAATATTGACTCTTCAAATGATATAGATAAAGACAATGAGGAAGAGGTCGAAGAGGAACAAAGGATTGCTGAAAACAGATCTTGAAGAGAACGAGAATGTAGACACCCAAATTTGGCCCAAGGCTTGATCAACATGTACTTGGAGAAAGGCGTACTTCCGAGCTTTCGAAAGTCCCCCCCGAACCTTTGGAGCTTAACCCAAAACCTTAAAACCCTTCCCAAACCCTTAGAAGCCTCAAACAGACCCACAGAACCCATAACTGAACCCCATGAACCCTTAGTGGACCTGCCCCGAGCCCAATTTTTAAAGCCTGCTGTGTCCCTACCCAGAACTAGGCCTTGCATATATTTTATATACGCAACAAAATTTTTTCTAAAAATTGGCCTTGTGTATATAAAATATACGCAAGGCCTATTTCTGCTTCAGGCTTCAGCTGCGGGCTCTGAACCTCTTTATTTTCTCAGGAACACTGCTCCTAAGCCTAGCGTATGTAAAGTATGCGCAAGCCTTGTGAACAATGTTTTTTTGAAAATGGTTGAATTTCACTTTTTGGGTTTGACTTGTTGACCACCCCAATGTTTGGGGTGGGTTTCTTTAGGACTATTGCACCCCCTTTAGTTCTATTTGCAACCCCTAAGCCATTTAAAAACCCCACCCTATCATCTACCATTAAACCCAATTCCCACCTATCTAAGCTCCCAAAAACATAGAAAGCCTTAGGTCCCTATTACCTAATTTCTAAACCAATTAGAACCTTAAACCCTTCACTAATCCACCCTTTCTCTGTAAATAGAGAGCCACCCCCCTTGTTTAAAGGCTTGAAAAAAATTCCAAAAAGAGAGAAGAATATCAAGAGAGTTTCCTCTCCAATTTCAAGTTTTAAACCCACAAATTCCAACACCTAGGTTCATCCTTTACATTCCATCTCCCATCATAAATCCCTACCTTTAGCAAGATCAAGGTCTTAGCCTACCTCTCCTACCCTCTAGCCCCCTAACCATGGAGGTTCAAACAGCTTCCTTAGCCCATTCACCATCGGAAGCTCACCTGAAGTGCATCCATGCGAAGGTCCACAGTGGTGCTACAAGGTCTCGAGAGCTCCGACTCTCCCCTCTATTCCTCTACCTTCTTTGCTTTTCCTCTATCTTAAAATTTGCGTTGGTACGTCATTGAAATTTTGATGATTGCTGGAGACTCAAATGGGATCAGAGTGCCTTCGGGCAAGGGAGAGTGTCGTTCAAATTTTTATTTCTTCTTACTTTAGCCATAGTATAAACCACTTACGAGCGGGTCAATCAGGTGCCTAACACCTTCCCGGTTAATAACCGAAGCCCCTACCCAAGAGCCTTTGGCAAAGACCAATAAATCGGAGTCATATTTTTATACCTTGGTGCTCATATATCGATTTTGAGGTATCCTGGGTCACCAAAAGCTCCAAGTGGCGACTCCATTTTTTTTAGTGAGCGCATCGTCGCGATGGATTGTTAAAAATTATGATTGCACAGAAGGCGACTCCACTGGGGATAGCTTTTAGAGCTTCTCCTTGAAATTTTGGTATTTATTTTACTTATGTGCTTTGTTTTCCTTTCAATTTTACTAACTTTTCAATTTTGCATACTTACTCTTACGATTCCGCACTTTTTATACTTACCCCTACGATTCGGTCATTTACCGCCTTAGTCGATTAGCGGGCCATTTGAGCACTTTTTACTCACCCCTACAATTATGTCATTTACACGCCTTAGCCAATTGGCGGGTCTACTTGACACAATTTACATTTCTTGCCTTGTTGCTTGACTGGCCCTGTAATTTTCTTACTCCTTTAATATATACCGATAGTGGACGCCAGCCCGTAGAGGCGACACGGGATTCTCATCACCCATTTTTGAACTTAAGATGACTCCCTTAAAATCGAATTCTAAAATTGAATCAAGAAGGGGACTTAATTAAATCTTGTGCGGGTAGATTTTGTAAAAGGGAGGGGGGAATAGGTTACGATTCACCCGTCCTAGTTCCCGATAGAGCGACAACCCTAGTGATGATGATCTCGAAAGGAACCACCCCATCCAGTATCTGAGAAGGCATTCATGCCAGAGGTATATCAAGTGGGTGTCCGAACTTCAAAAAGCCTTAAAACCCTTGGGGAGCACGTTAGTCATCCCGAAACGGCCTCGTATCCCTAGGCACGGAGAGGAGGGACCCGAAAGAACAAGGAAAAACAGTTCTTGGAAGCATTGCTTCCAGAAAACTAAAAAAAAATAGACGAACTCGGGTCTGCTGTTACTGTTTATATATATATATATATATACTTTTTAGCCTTGCATATATAAAGTATACGCTAGGCCAAAAGCCCCCAAAAATAGCCTTGTGTAAATAAAATATACGCTAAGCTAAAAATCAGCAGTTTTTGCCTTGCGTATATAATATCAACGCAGGACCAAAATTCTGAAATTTTAGCCTTGCGTATATAAAATATATGCTAGCCTATTCTGGTTGAACAGCCCAAATCTGAGGCCTTTTTCTCTATTATAGGATCCACCACTTAGGCAGTTTTTGTACCCTCGATAAATTCAATACTTTGACTCCCAAAATGCCCTTATCGGTCAAGAGAGGTTGCCCTCTTATTGACTCTTCCGAGGGATTTGGTTGTCGCGTGGATTCCCGTGGCTTTACATAGAACAAAGGATTTCCTTTGTTTCTTCCAAAGTGCATCAGGATCCCGTCGTGGGAGGTGTTAGGGGTGTGAAAGCCACTTGAAAAGGGAGTTCCAAGGAAATCACCAAAAGAAGGGAGCTTAAATTTTTATCATCCAAAAAACCAAAAAATATATATATAATCAAAAATCCAAAAAAAGTGACTTTGTGGTGCCGGAACAACGGCATTGCTTTACCCTCCATCATCCCGTATGGGAAGGAGGAAGAAAGTGCTCGGCCCCCACCTGAGGAATCCATACCCGACCCGCCGCCAAACCATGTCATGGGCGGTCGATCCGGCTTATGCCGATCTCGATTCATCCCCACTACATTCCCTAACACATTCCAATATGGAGGAGATAACCATCTTTAATTTCCCCGATCCTGATTCAATGTCACCAGACCCTTCGGTGCACCCATCTTTCCATCCACCACCACTCAAAATCCACCCCCCCATTTCCCACCCTATTTTTCCACCACTACCCTCTCAAAATTAACCCTCTTTTCCTTCCACATCTACTCCAAATCTCCCCCATTTTACCAAAATCACCCAAAATCCATCCCATTTTTCCCCCACCTCGTTACCCCATGTTTCCTCAACATCCACAAAAAAATTACCCCATTCTCCCTCCACATTAGCCCAACCTGCACCACATTTTCCCCCATCTCCAATGCCCAATTTTCCTACATTTACCCATGTCATGCCTAATTTTCCATCCACCCAACACACACCCAATGTTCCCCAATCCACCCAAGTCATGCAAAATTTTCCCCAATCTACAATTCCATGCCCAATTTTCTCACATCCTCTCCAAATGTCCCTCATTTTCCCCCATCCACCCAGGTCATGCCCAATTTCTCCTAACCATCCCCCTCATCGGAAGGTCATTCCACATCTAACCCCATACCTGACTCCATATCCATGATGGAGGACATGATGAGGGTCTACTCGGCCTGAAAGGCCTCCCAAAGCCTTCCTCATCCACCCCAAATGCCCAATCCACAACAAACCTCCAAAACCTCCATCTCCCATTAATCCAAAATCCCAATCCTACCTAACCACCCAACATCAACCTTGGGGCTACTAGAGTGGGCGTCAAAGGCCCATTACCCAATCCCAAGCCCATCAAGGCCCAAACCCGAGGGTGACATTTTCAAACCCTCCATCATTCCCCCAATTTCCCACATTCACCTACACCCAACAAACCCCCATTCCCCCTTAAATGGTAAACCCATCTCACCCCATCCCCCAATCTGCCCTAAGCGCCATTCATCCACATTCTTCACACCCAACTCAATATGGGAACACATCCCAAATCATCAATCATCCCTAATTTTCCCATCCACTCACTCCCCAACTAAATCCCCAAAACATTCAAAATATACAATGGCCTCTTCAGGCACCTACCTAAAATCAACCATTCACTCATCCTGTCACCCCACAAACCCACAATCAAGGCTTCCCCCAAATGCAATGGCCCCATCCGACAACCACTCGGACCATCCAAAACTCCCAATTTTCACACCCTCTTACCCCTCAGCTAAGTCATCAAAATCCTAACCCATCCCATCAATCACGATGGTCTCCTCAAGAACCCACTCAACCCACTCAGAATCCATCCGATAATCTCATCCCTCCACCCTTCGTTGATGCAGGTCATCAATATGAGGAGGACAAGCCAAAAAATAGTGGGGCCTACATGGGGGTATTTACCAATTTCAACCCCCCACCACCCATATTCACCAACCTATAGGTCGCCCAGCATGAATGGGGGCAACTCATCAGGGGACCCACCCCAGTATTACCATCCTGGGAGTTAGAGCTATTAAAAGAGCAGATGAGCAAGACCATGCCACTAATTTTTCTGACCTATGCTTGCTTGCAGAGGTACCACTTCCCCACAAATTCAAAATGCCTACTTTCGATAAGTACAATGGCGCAGGTAGCCCGATTGCCCATCTAAAGTCTTAATGTGGGGACATGTGCTGATACGACAGAGATGATCGACTCCTCATCAAAGTGTTCCAAAAAAGTTTCACGAGACCCACACTAAGATGGTTCACTTCTCTCGAACCATCCATGTTAAAAACTTGGAAGGATCTTACTCACCTATTCCAAGAGCAATATATCTACAACATGGACATTGAGCGATACAAATCTGATTTGGCTTGGTTGAAATAAAAGCTCGATGAGACATTTAGCGAGTACCTTGGAAAATGGAGGGCCCTAGTAGCCCAAGTAAGGAGCCGCATCCCCGATGAGGAGAAAATCGAGATGATCTTGAAAACAGCTTTACCCGTTATCTCTGATTTCTAAGTATACCAACAGCAATCAATTTTCACTAACTTGTTAAGGAACGCCAACCACTGTGAAGACGCGTTGAGAGAAGGACGACTGAATAAAAGCACAGCTAGTGGGGCTAGTGGGGTTCAAAAATTTACCAAGCAAAGAAAAACCACGACAAATGTTCAGACAATAATGAACACACAGCCCAATACCGACATAACACCGTTTCATGTCAGGGTGACACAACCGCCCCCCACACCAATCTAGCCAGCACAGAGGATCGGCAATGGGTAATGCCCACAGATGAGCTTATAATAGAGGAGGGCTCGATTTAATCGGGTGTTCACACCATTGGGGTAAGCCCTGAATATTCTTTTACCATTATTGGTTGAAAAAGGTCTTGTCACACCATTCCAGCCATGACCACCACCAAATCCACTCCCAAAAAATTACGATCCTAGCACCCATTGCAATTTTCATCAACGGTCGGGCAACCCAACTGATTGATGCTTTCCTCTGAAGCATGCAATACAAGATTTAATAGAAGCTAAAAAGATCATCCCCCCGACACTTCCCTAGGTAGATCTGTACGCCAACATCCATCAGGTTCCACTGCCACTGCACCCACCAGGGGGAGTAGGCCCGAGGCCCACTATCAACATGATATAAGCATATCTCAAATTTCAGGATTGCTGACAAGGTACTCAAATAAGTTTTATTTTGCTGTCTTGTCCTTTCTTTGCACATGCTTGCTTTACCTGCAGGATCTAAAACCTCTTTATCTTGGTGCAAGAGTTGCCACAAATTATGTTCGGTGGAGGTTGGCTTGACCTCCAACCCCTTTACCGCTATCTCCCGCCATTGGTGAAGTCTCTCCTTGCCCAGGCCGGCTTCGGAGATATCCTTTCGTCCCCTGCCATGAGGGGCGACTCGGCCTATGTGAAGGCCCTGATTGAATGTTTTCGGCCTGAGACCATGACCTTCCACATGGCGATGGCTAAGATGGCTATTACCCCCATCGATTGGTCGATGATTACAAGGATAAGGATTGGGAGCACGTCGGTGACCAACCTTCGAGTACCAGGCCGGGATGAGGTGGTGCAATTAATTGGGGATTACCCCTCCACCCAGAACAAGCATGGCTCTGAGGTTTTATTATCTTGGTTGATCGATTTATTTGGTGAGCACGAGTTGGTGGATCTGGGCCAGCCGAATGCAAATATCTTCCTTGAGCTTACACGTGCCCTGATGTGGGCTCGCATCTCACTCCTCTTCATCTTAGGCAAGACCCCTTTTGCAAATGCCAACGGAGGCCGGGTTTCATTGTCCTTGCTCAGCCTTGGTTCACCTTACTTGCCGGATTTATTTGGTGAGCACGAGTTCTGTCAAGAGCTAGAGTTTACCTTACCTGCAGGATTCAAGCCGCCCAAGTTTAACAAATACAATGATACGGGAAACCCAAACCACAATTTGACGCTCTTTTGCAATGACTGTCACCCATTTGCGATAACCAAGGGCTCTTGATACAATATTTCCAGAGATCGGTAGAAGGGGAAGCTCTGAACTGGTTCGCCGGACTCCCACCTCACAAAATCGACGCGTTCAATGATTTGTCAGGACAATTTTTGGACTTGTATAGGCATCTGCTACAAGAAGTAGTCAGTCTCAGTGATTTGATGGCAACTAAGCAAGAATATGAGGAAGACTTCATAGATTTCATAGCACGTTAGAGGAAGTTGGCCGCCTGCATCAGAAGTCAGATGAAGGAGAAGGATGCGATCGACATCATCATAAATAACATAAAAGAGCCTCTCTGGAGTACTCTCGTATAAGTGATTGTCCGAACTTCGCTACCCTTCACTCATGCGCCAGCCGCATTCAGCGACATATAAAGGGAGGAGACCTTGCCTTTTCAATAGTAAACTCAAAGACCGCTACTTTTAGCGATTCGAAGTAGAAGAACAATAAGAAAGCCTCTAGCTCGGACCAATAAGAACTCCGGCAATGAAAACTACCAGCCAAGGAATTCTAGTCAGAATCAGTGTTAGAATCAGAATTAGCAGTGGTATCCCAATCAGAATCAGAATCAGTACCAACATCAAAACTAATACCCTAAATAGAATACTCAGAACTAGAACATCGCTCAAAATAAGCCAATTAATGCCCAAAATTACAATAACATGCCTCCGCCATAAAATTTTAATCAACAAACTAGAGGACCCTACCAGCCAAAAAGAGAGCACTACCTGACACTACCCGACACTATCCCGAATATCTTTCGCCTCCTTAGTAACCAAAAGCTTCTTAGATTCCCACCGGAATGACCGCGACCCTGGTTGACAAATATAGACCATAGTAAGCACTGTGCATTTTATCAATATGCATGACACAATTTGGAAGATTGGTGGATTCTCCGAGATGTGATCTATGATATGAGTGATAAAAACCAGATCGACTGGGAGGTTCTCAGGAATTCTCACAAGTAGCCACCACAAAACCTCGGGAATGTTAACGACCCTATGCCAAATCACAACCAAGGCCCAGTGTCTCACATCACTACAGTAGACCTTCCCGATTGACCCTCTTTCATCCTTCTTCCTTAATCATTCGCCTTCCCCCGCCAACTACCTTTGTCAGTCCAGTAGAACCTCTAAGGCCCCCAGCTATTCTGTCACACCCTTCGACCTCAATTACTCGGGTCACACCCCAAAATTCACCTCCCTACCCAAATTTTACCCGATTTTGAGTCCAATCATTTAAGGCATGGAAATCTAACCTCCATCAACCTCCACCCGAACCTCTCACTTCTCCAAACCCACACCCGACTCCATCACTGTGCGACTCTAAACCCAAATTCGAAAATCATGTCCTTCAAACTGCAGAGCAGATTACGACGTGGGTGGACAGTGTCACCCAGAATACTTTAAGAGAACAACATGAGGCTACAGTAGAATACTATCTCGATGCTAAAATGAGTCAGCCGAGTGAAGGATTCGACAAGGAAGAAGCCCTGATCTCCACTTTTCTGGAAGAGGAAGATTACACTCATTATCTCCCCCCACGGAACGACATAGCCCATTTGTGAATTCATTCCTCAAATTTTGCCCCATTCACAATAGGTACTAAGACGGGTTCGTCAACACCCCAACATCAGCTACCAACGTGCCCGGTTCTCAAATTTGGAACCCCTTACCCACTGCCACCATTCCCCTGAGAAAAGAATGATAGCGCTCAGTCATCGGAAAAGATAGTGAGGGATCAAGTAGTAAACCTACCTCCACCCCGTCATACGATCCCTTCGCCTCTGGTTTCAGAACTGGTCCCTCCACCGCTATAGCCAAATGTCAACAAAGCTCATCGCCTCGGTAAAGAGCCAGCTCTAGAGGCAGGTCAGGAATACGATCTTCTGCGGCACCTTGAGAAAATACTAGCACAAATATCAATCCTTGAGCTTATCAAGAAGTTGTCAGAACACCACAGGTTGTTGATAGAGACGTTGAATGAGACGCATGTAAATGAAGATAACACCTTGGATGTATTACATGAAAACTTTTCGGTCATGGCATAACCTCTAACGCTCACTTTCACTGAGGTTGATATGCCTAAGGAATCACTGCGCTAGAGCTCCGCCCTAATATACCTGACTATTATGATTAGAGGCTTTTTAGTACCGCATGCACTGATCGACACAAGAGTGGGGCTTAATGTATGTCCCATAACCACGCTCAAGACCCTTGAATATACTGAGCAGGACATAAAGCCGTCATCCTTGTCCCTCATCGCATATGATGGGTCTTGACATTTTGTTAAAGGAACCATCAAGTTGAAAGTCCACCTGGGACCGGTCACTAAAAGCGTCACATTCCATATCTCTGTCTCGTCTATTACCTACAATCTAATCCTAGGAAGGAAATGACTGGAGTCAATGAAAGCTACAACATCCACATATCACCAATGCATCAAGTTCCCACAGGAAGACTCCATTGTCAGGATATACGTCGATGTGCCCCTCAAAGAAGCAGATACTGATTACGCGACAAGTATTCCAACAGCTCACGACTCTGTCCTATCCACTGGTCACATCAGAAAGGTACGATCGCCTGACGATACAACAATAATAGAAGTCACTCACCCTAGCTTGCCTCCATATCAATCAAGATTAATGAAGAGAGCTGCTAGACCTGACCTCACTTGATTGTATGATATAAACCCTACCGCAACAAAGGGATGGGATCTCATGTACTAGCTCGGATACATCTTGCATATGGGACTCGACTAAAATCAACAAGGACGAATAGGGTCGGTTGTTCGAAGAAAGTCCGCAAGCACACAAGATTGGGTTACTAGTCGGAAAGCAAGCAACCGACCTCCTGCCAACCTCGCCTGAATGGTCACTCTACGACCATTTTGTCTACGGAATCACTGAAAAGGCTGACGTGCCAAGGAGAAAGGAAACATCCTTCACTGAACCGTAGGTGATAGAAATCGAATAGATCGCTAAAGCATTCGTAGACCTAACAAGCTTAAACCAAAGTGACGATGATATCGACAAGCTGCTTGAGGGTGTAGGACCGCTATTTGAGACTCAGAAACCCTGCACTACCGAAAGAAGAGAACCACTAGAATGCGACCCGCACATAGAAGACTGGGAGTCGACCGACAGGGAGGACTTCCACATCGCTGCTTTGGGAAATGAGGAAGAACCAGAGTCATCTCAGCCTCATGAACTAGAAGGAGAGGACTGGCTCTCAATGTAGAGTGAAGAAGAAGACTATTGGACTATCATACTGATATAGAACTTGGAGATCACCTAAGAGTGGAACGACTAAAGCTGCTTGAAGAAGTCAATCACTCTTAGAGCAAGGAATCAAATTCAGATGATGAGCTTGATCAATCCTTACTAGAGAAGTGGCAGTGTCCACGCTACTGCCCTTACCCCAAATCACCCTATTGCAACCTGTGCACATCTATCTTAATACGGTGCAAAAGAGCTATCCTGCACGAGATACGACAAATAATAAGCACAGAAGATTCTCACATTGGCTTTATAGAAATCCAAGAAGAACTAGAACTCGACCCACCTCAATCTCCGGAGGTGCCACAACTTCAAATATTCTGGAATTCATTAGAAGAAGAATGACAACCGTCGTCGAGTGATGATGAGGACTACTGGTTGAATCTCCTCGCTCTTGAGATAGAAGAACAGCTAGACGAGGACCTCCAAAGATTATTCGAAGAAGAGGATGAATTCCAACGTGAAGATTCAAATTTCGACGGCAACCTAGATGCCAAATCAATCCTCTCAAGATTGGAATGCCCTTGGGGATATCCCTGCATCTCCCTACCCTACCAACCTCGCTGTCGAGTGTGCATATTCATCTTCGCATACTACTTGGTACAACGCTGAGAGCTCACTAGCCCAGAAGAATATCAGTTGGACAAACCCAACGAACAACCTCAGCAATGAGGATATCTTCTCTCTGATTCCGAAGATTAAAGTTTAAATGATTACTGCCTCTCTGCCCTTTTCAAGGATTAAACGGCTCACACAATAGAAGAAGAAAGCACATCAGCCAGACTATTGCCATCCTCACTCATCAGGAGGATCACCCAGGATGAGGACGCTAAAAAAATGCCAAATTCTGAATGGGTTCATGTCATCTGAAGAGTAGCACAAATGGCTCCAGCAGCCGTCTAGCTTCCCAAACTAGGAGAAGCCTCTCCATCGGTTCCTCTTTAGGCAACCGACATATACCATATCTCTTATCAAAAATATAAAAAAATATAGAAAATTCTAAAACCCATAAAAATTTAAAGATAGAAACTCTCAAAAAATCAGAAGACCACAGAAAAGGGAGGGAGCGCTTCATCCTAGACCCATTCAGCGACCAACAAGGAGACTTTTTTCCTAAGGCTACAAGTAGTGGACGCGCCGACGGAGTCAAGGAGGAAATAACTGACATGATCATGCATGGTCATTGTCCCACCCTCAACATCGAAGAACCCTGCCTCGACTCGGTTCAAAGTGGCCCTACTGCCTCTTCCTCACGAGTGTGCCAAGCATCCGGACGCGACAACAAGCCAATTATCATCCCCGATAAGATACTCTGCGACTTTGAGAGAAGGATGAATGGCCTCAACCTATAGATAACTAAAGATGTCTCGGTCATAAATTACACTGATGAAGGGTTACCTCCCGCAAAACTAACCCCCCAGTGTAGCCATTTTACATTGTATGAGCTCACAAACGATGAAGAAGAAGCACCAGCCGTTGAGGAGACATAGGACTTCCAACGGATCATCAAATGCTTTGACAAGCAATCTCAAGCCGCCATGGAACCAACCGAAGAAATTGATTTTGGCACCGAGGAGAAGCCTAAGAAGCTGCTAATCAGCGCTACACTAAGCCCCAAAGTGTGACAACAGATCATCCAAGTCCTCAAAAATCACCTCAGCTCCTTCGCATGGTCCTATGAAGATATGCCTGGCTTAGAGCCGAGCTTAGTAGAACATCGCTTGGTCCTAGAGCCCGATGCAAAACCTGTCAAGTAGAAACTCAGACAAATGCACTCATAGATAGTGCTACAAGTCAAGGAGGAATTTGGCAAGCTACATAAGCCAAATTCATACGAGTCATCCTCTATCCCAAGTGGGTCGCAAACATAGTACCTGTCACCAAGAAAAGACGGCAGAGTAAGCGTATGTATCGACTTCTGAAACCTCAACTAGGCAAACCCAAAAGATGACTTCCCGCTCCCTCACATCGACACCATGGTCGACAATACTGTCGGACATGAGATGAACCATAAGTGTGTGGAAGTCTATGCCAACGACATATTAGTGAAGTCTCAGACTCTAGTAAGACATGCTAAAGCATTACGACTAGTATTACAGAGATCAGAAAAGTATCAGCTAAAAATGATTCAGAAGAAATGCGTGTTCAGAGTGACCTCCAGAAAACTACTGGGATTCATAGTTAGCAAGCGAGGAATCGAAGTTGATCTGGTAAAGGTCAGAGCCATTCTTGAGATGCCACCTCCCAGCAACATCAAAGAACTACAAGGTCTAATAGGAAGACTGCAATTCATCAAAAGATTCATCTCCCGTCACTCAGATAGATGCGATCCTTAAAGGAGGAGCCGAGTACACATGGGATGACCAATGTCAGCAAGCCTTCGACAATATCAACAAGTACCTCCTCAACTCGCCAATACTATCACAGCCAGTCCTCGGAAGACCCCTGATCTTCTACGTGTTAGCAAATGATAAGGCTATGGGAGTAATCCTTAGAAAATATGAAGAAGACGACAAGAGAGAGAAGGCCATTTGCTACCTCAGCAGTACGACGGTCGAGTATGAGCAAAAATACACACCAATGGAGAAGACATGCCTTGCACTAGTGTGGGCCTCGACAAAATTAAGACCCTACTTCGGAGCACACAAGATGCTAGTCTTAGCACATATGGACCCTCTGAATACATCTTTGAAAAACCCACTACATCCAGAAAGAACGTTTGATGGCATATGCTCCTATAAGAGCTCGATATCACTTATGTCATGTAGAAGTCCATCAAAGGACAAGTGATCGCCGACTACATCACAAACCTTCCACTCTCAAGCAATGAGCCTATTCTCGAAGACTTTCCCGACGAAGATCTCCTCTTAATTTTCAACAAAGAGCCCATTAAGACTTTATGGACCCTCTACTTTGACGACACTCTTAATCACAAAGGAAAAGGCATCGGGATAGTCCTGCTGAGCCCAGAAGGGGTTGTCAAACTGAAAGCCTTTCAAATTGACTTCTCAGTCACCAACAACGTCACTGAATATGAAGCCTTCATCGTCAGATTACGAATAACACTACAGTTGGACGTCAAGCGGTTCAAGAAGATCGGTGACTCCAAGCTTGTGATATCACAAGTCATTGGGGAATGGAAGACCAAAGAAAGAAAACTAATGTCATACTTGAAAATAGCTCAGTTCCTGATAAAGAAGTTTGAAAGGATCTCTTTCACCGACATCCTTAGACAGGAGAACGAGCTCACAGATTCTCTCGCCACACTAGCCTCAGTCATTCATATACCAGTCGGACAGAACACCAAATCCTTCTTCGTCGAGAGATTGACAACACTAGCACATGAAGTCGCCTAGCAAGTTAAATCGGAACTGCCATCTGGAGAGAAGCCGTTGCGAACGAAGGAGAATCTACCTCAGGCAAATCCAGAAGGAAGAAGCCGACATCATAACCTTTAGATTTGAGAAATCATCGACCGACGACAGACAACCATGGTACTTTGATATATGGAACTTCCTAAAGCATCACCATGTCCCTCCTTATGCTATGGAGATTGAACGAAAGATGATCAAAAATTGATGCACAAGATTCTGCATCCTGGGCGAGATGCTATACAAAGAAGCCTTCACCAAAGGAGTATTGTTGTGGTGTGTTACGATAAGCGAAGGATAATACATCATTCGAGAAGCACATGTCAGTGCCTGCGATGCCCACACTGGCAGATAAAGACTTACAGATCAGATCATACGACAAGGCTACTACTAGCCAACGATGACAAGGGATTGCCACCTCTATGTTTAATGCTATAAATAGTGCCAATAACATGTTGTGCTCATCAAAGCCCCATCAGTTTTATTGAATCCTATAACTTCACCATGGCCATTCTCGATGTGGACCTTCGATGTCATCGAACCCTTCATGGACACAGTCGAGAATACTCACAAGCATGCATTCATACTCACAGCGATCAAATATTACACCAAATGGGTAGAGGCCGAGTCATATGTTAGAACCACTGCTTCTACACTCATAAAGTTTATCATTCAGAATATCATCACTCGCTTTGGAGTACCCAGGATGTTCGTCACCGATAACGGACGCAATTCATCGCAAAGAAGACAAACCGACTATGCAAAAGAGTCGACATCAACCTACATCACTCATCGCCATTCTGCCCCAGGGAAGTGGACATGCAGAGGCTATAAATAAAACTCTAATCGAGATTCTAAAATGAATAGTGGAGAAGAGCAATGAAGCCGACAGGCCTGAACGACTACCGGAAGAACTCTGAGTCTATAAGACTTCTATTCGCACAGCCACTGGCCAAACTCCTTACCTCCTTATTGTAGACACCCCCATTTTCCCTCTCGAGATATATAATTTTTGTTCGGTCAACCTTTGACCTCATAACCCTGATATGGGAACCATACACTGAAACAATGGTACATGGCTAAACACAGGCTGAAACAATAGCTCAGTGGCTCAGATCCCAACGTAGGGAGACTATATACTGAAACAATAGTATATAGTCACAATGCGGGATGAAACAATAGTCTTGCACTTCAGACTAGAGACCAAACTCAGACAACCCCGAATTAAGTGCCTGAAACCCTATGCATAATTTGATTGCACGCTAGACCACAAACGCGCAATCAGTCCCCCTTTCAGACCAAACTTCCTTTCCCAGACCATCTCGAGACTCAATCACGCACTTGAAATCAGACGCTCAATCGGATTGAGCACCACCCCACAAGTGCGCAATTGGCCTATGCCCGGCCTAGCCTCACTGTCCTTGATCCCTAAGTTTCCTTGATTAAACACTTCTGAAGAAACACTTAATTGGATTACGCACATCCTAACAAGCGCACAATTAACCCTAACGCTATTAGGACTAGGAAACTCACTGAGCAAGTCAGCCGGTCACTCACTGAGTCGGTGATCGACTCAAAGTGATTAAGCGTCAGGAGACTGGCGCATAATTCAGTTAAACGCCTGGAAACGGCAAGTAATTGAAGAAAAACTTCTAAAAGATTTTTTTCCTAATTTTCCCAGGAGGCTGGGCAAAATTTTGAGAGAGAAGGATACTTTCTTGGATTTCGAAACCAGAGAACTTCGAGGACAAACCCATAGAGCAACCTGGTCATGATTTCGAAATTCAAGCTTGGAATCTTTGAGATTTCTCTCCACAGCCCCCGATCCTAGGTAAAAATCTTAGTTTTAGACTTAGGATATTTCTCATAGTTTTAATTATTAGTTTTAATTACAGATTTTAATTTTCAGTCTGAGACCGTAGCACCCTTTTTTTAGACCGCAAATATTTTATATCTGGCTCTAATTCTCCGAATTTGAAACAAGGCCTTAATCCGACAGTCTAATTTATCGACCCTAGGCTTTAATTCCTTTCTAAAATCTTAATTTCCAGTCCTATGATTAATTTATGGTTCTAATCCTTGGATTCTAGAACCAGTCCTTAATCATACGGTCTGATTTTCTGATTTCGGACCCGAATTGAATCTTAGAAATTTAAATTCTAATTTAAATTTCTTATTTTCATATCTCCGAAATCCTAAATATTGATATTAGTTTCTACAATTCTATTTCATGATTCAATTCACAACTATTATTCCGAAATCAATTCTGAAAAAGCCTAAAATACTATTTTACGATCTAAAATTTAATTTATCTTTAATCTCGACCATCCAATTTTCCCAAGGGAGCTTATGGAGGGTACTTGAGAATGAGGCCAATCCTCCTTAGTATAGCAGGCCCAAACTTTTTGTTTTAGGAAATCTAGAATCAATTAATTGCTTTTTCTTATTTTTTAGTATAATTAATCAGTAGATTGATTTTATTTCAGCATAACTAATTAGTTAAGTTAATTAGATTTTAGTGGGATCGATTAATTTCTTCAAATCAGATTTTAATTGGTTAATATCTTGCTTTAATTAAACTTCAATATGATTAATTCATTACTTTGATTAGATTTTTTTAGTATAGTTAATTCATTGCTTTAATTAGAATTTTAATCAAATTAGTTTATTTACTTTAATTAAATTTTTAAGAAAATTAGTCCATTCATTTTAATTAGATTTTAATAAAATTAATTCCTTTGCTTAAATTAGAGTTTCAGTAGAATTAGTTTTCTATTTCGATTAGAATTCTAGTAAGACTGCTATACTTGATTTAATTAGAATTCCAATACAACTAGTATACTCACTCAGCCTGAATCCTAGCACAATTAGCATGTACAAATTAATTAGGGTTTCATCAAGACTACTACATGTGCACCCCTAGTATAATTAAGAAACGTGATCACAGTCAGACTTCTAGTGGGATTAGGATACTTAACTAATTAGATTTTTAATAGGTATAAAAATAGTAAAAATTAACTAAACTCCTGATAGAACTAGAATATTAAATTAAATAAACTATAATAGATTTCCACATCATTAAACTCATAACAGAATCCGGGAATTCTAAACTGACTAGAGCTATAACCATAAAGGGAAATAAAAGGGAAATTAAACTATCTAAATTAAGGAAAAGACATAGCTGCTGACATTCGCATGCGGACGATTCAGTATAGAAGTAACCCATACCCACTCTGAAGCATGATTATTGACGTGTTACAGCGTCGATAAATATCCGCAGCTGGCGATCGTAAAAAACTAGGAACCTTCCTAGAAAACCCTTTTTTTTTTACCTCCACTATTCCAAACGACGCATCGCTAGTGTCCACTTGGACAGAATTGGAGCCACTGATTCAACGGGGACCGAGAGGAACCCAGAAAAAGCGTGCACCAACAGATTGACGATCACGATGGGACACTTTTGCAAACTCTTTTTCTAGATAGTTAGATTTCATCTTATCTCTCCATTTTTTCTTCTTCCCATTGTGTCACTTAGATTCCCTTTTATATATGAGTCTTCATCAAAGACTCGAGATGTCTGGTATATGAAGAGTGAGTTTAGGAGACCCACCATTGTGGGGATATCATAACAACCTCACGTACGAAGAAGAACCATTTCACAATTCCAGCCCACGACAACCTGAGATTAACATGGCTGGCGAGCAAGAAAATCCCTTCTTTACCCCATACACCGGTAGTAATTATAATGGGAGAGATGGTAACATCAAACAAAATCTTACCACTCAACAGATTGTAGGACTCAGTATTCAAAGAATACAAAGAGGAGACGACGACTCCAAAGAATTGCTTTGAGGGTTGGCCGCCGCATACGAAACTATTAGGTCCCGATAATTTTCAGAAGAACAAGAGTGACAAGAGAGGCCACCTCCTACCCTGAGCACGGTGTCGGCCCGCGCTACACTATTGAGACAACCTGCCCACACATTCTTCAATGATGACTCTCTAGACAAGGTTTGCCCACGGGTCGTTCCGAAAGACAACACCGTTAAAATCGAAGATCTCTTTAAAATGCTCGATGAGTACATGGCCAAGAGAGAGCGCCTCTATCACTCATTCGGATTCGATAAATTTTGCCGGGACGTCGAGTTTAATTTACCAATAGGATTTAAGCCACCAAAATTTACCAAATTTAATGGCATGAGAAATCTGAATCATCACTTGGCCCTCTTTTGTAATGATTGCCGACCCATATGTGATAATCAAGGACTTCTCATTCACTATTTCCAATGCTTATTAGAAGGAGAAGCTTTAGATTGGTTTGCGAGACTCCCGCTTTATAAGATAAAGACCTTCGATGAATTAATCGGTCAATTCCTAGACCAATACAAACACTTGATCCAAGAGACAGTCAGTCTCAGCGATCTAATGGCAGCTAAGCAAGGACCTGATAAAGAATTTACCGACTTCGTTGCCAGATGGAGAAAACTCGCTGCTAGGATTGGCACTTTAATGAAAGAGAAGGATTCGATGGACATTATCATTGATAACACTAGAGAACAGTTAAAGAGCGCATTTGTAATAAGTGATTGCCCCGATTTCACTGCACTCCACTCCCGGGCATCCCTACTAGCGCTACACATTAAAGGCGGAGATCACACACTATCCATAGTCACGTCAAAAATAGGCTCTTCCAACAAATTTAAATCGAAAAACAATACGAAAGCCTCAAGAACAGAGCAAGTTAACACCATTGTCAACCATGGACAAAACTCTAGTAACGAGAACATCCAACCGCTTAATTTCAAACACAATCAAAATCAATAATGGTACACCAACCAAAACCAAGGTGTTAATCAACAAAGATATGCTAACCAAAACTAAGGCCAGAATCAGAATCAAGGCCAATACCCTAACACCTATTAGAACCAAAACACGACACAAAATCGACCCGCCCACGGGCCGAATTACAATAGTGTGCCCCCACCGTAAAACTTTAACCCAGCTAGAGACCCCTACTAGCCAAGGAGAGAACACTATCCCCCTTTATCGGATATGATCCTCAATATTTTCTGTCTCCTTAATACTCCAAATCTCCTCTGATTCCCACAGGAAAAACCCCGCCCATGGTCGACAAATCTAGACTATAGTAAATACTGTGCCTTCCATCGATACGCGGGACACAACCTAAAGGACTATTAGGTCCCCAGGGACGTATCTATGACATGAATGATCAAAACCAGATCGATTGGAAAGCACTTAGGAACCCTAGCCCTAATAACCCCAACAAAATTTAGGAATTGTTAACAACCCCCTGCCCAACCACAACCTAGCAACACCGGCCCAGGTCACCACCGTAGATCTCTTCGGTCGACTCCCCTTCCAACCTTCCACCTTAATCACTCGCATTCAACCCTCTATTGCTTTTGCCACACCAGCAAGAGCCCCTTCACCCCCACATTCTTTAGCCCTGATCACTCGCATCGCCCTATCGAATCCACCTCCTTATCCAAAATTCACTCAGATACGAGTCCATTCCTTTAAGGCTAAGAGACCATTCCTCCGTAGTCACCCACCAGAGCCTTCAACCCCGCAAAATCTTGAACCAACACCATTACCACTCCCTTTGTCTGATTCTAAACCCCAGTATGGAGATCACGTTCTCTAAACTGCAGCACAAATTGGTGCATGGGTAGAAAGTGTCACCCGAAAAACTCCAAGCCAAGAAAATAAAATAACAACCGAATATTCGCTCAACCTAAAAGAAAGTGAACCAGAAGAACATCCTGACCCATGCGAGACGCTGGTCACTGCTTTCATAGAAGAGGAAGACTACACATAGTACCTCCCGCCTTGGAGCAACACTATTCAGGTACGCGTCCCAACCTCGAATTTCACCCATTTTACAAATACATCCACATCAAGCCACGCTGGGTTCAGTCAACAATCGACTTGTCCGATTCTCAAATCAGAAACCAATTACCCGCCTCTGCCTGTCCCTCGAAATAAGGAGTTTACGAATGCACAACCACCAGAGGGAATGTGAGAGAAAGAGAAGCTAACTTACTTCCCCCACCTCATATCATCCCTCCACCAATTCTTGCACCTCAACCATTTCAACCACCCACACCCAGGGCCCATCGACTAGGCAAAGAAACTATGCTCGATCTAGGACAAGAATATGACCTGCTGTGGCATCTCCAGAAGATCCCGACCCAGATATCCATACTAGGACTCATCAAGAAATCTCCTGATCAACACCGGTTGTTGATAAGGACACTTGAAGACACGTAAGTGGATGAGGATACGACCCTAGGTGAGCTTCATCAAATCACCTTGGTCATGGCGCAACCTTCGACGCTCACTTTTACAGACGCAGACATGCCCAAAGAGTCACCCTGTAGGAGTGCGGCCCCCATATATCTCACGGTCATAATTAGAGGGTTCTTCGTACCACACGCACTTGTTGACATGGGAGGAGGACTTAACAATTTCCCTCTCACCATGTTCAAAATGCTCGAATACACAGAGCAGGATGTCAGGCCCTCTACACTATCACTCATAGTTTATGATGGGTCACGCCGCTTTGTCAAAGGAACTATCAAGCGACAGGTTCACCTCGAACCTGTAACCAAAGACGTCACCTTCCATATTTCTGATTTCGCTAGTACGTATAATCTCATTTTAGGAAGAAAATGGCTGGAGTCAATGAAGGTCGTGGCATCCACATACAATCAATGCATCAAATTCCCATATGAGGACTCCATCGTTCGTATATACACTGATGCACCCCTTCAGGAGATGGATACTGATTATGTGGTGAGCATACCAACCACTCAAAAGACTCGAATCCCTGATAAGACAACCGTTGCAGATGTCCATCCCCCTACCCCTCCTAGTTCTCCCCCAATGCGTCAACAAAAATTAATGACAAGAGAGGTTGGCCTAGACCTCGCCAAACTCTATGCCATCAATCCTACCACGACAAAAGGGTGGGACCTTATGTACCAACTTGGATACATCCCCCACACCGGACTCAGAAAAAATAAGCAAGGTCGTGTAGGACCCGTTGTCCCAATGCAAATACGTAAGCACATAGGGTTAGGATACCAGTCGGATGGCCTGCAAGCCGACTTGTCCCCTTCCTCACCAAAATGGTCTCTATATGACCACTTTGCCTATGGGACCACTGAGAAAGCAGATGTGCCAAAGCATAAGGAAGTGTCCTTGACTAGATCCCAAGAGGTAGAAATTGAGCAAATGACTAAAGCGTTCAACGACTTAACCAATCTAAACGACGATATCGATAAACCGCTCGAAGGAGTCAAGCCCATGTTTGACACTAAGGAATTTACAGAAGAGAGGTGAGAAGAACCTCCAGAACCCGACCCTCGAGTAGAAGATTGGGAATCCACTAACGACAAAGATTTTCACATAGCTGCCTTACAAGATGGTGAAGAGCACTTACACTTAACATGGGAAAGAGATGATACACCATAAGAAAATACTAACTTGTATAACATCCGCCTCGGCCTTGGCCTTGAGGGATGGGAATGCCCTTGAGACTCCCCTTGTATCGCCTACCCATACCAACCCCGCTGTATGGCATGCACTAGCGTATTAGAACGCTTGGCTAGTTGGATCCGACACTCTACAATAGGAGAATTGAACCATTCCAACCTCGTGACCACTAACACAAGTAATGACCTACCAGCTCAGCTACCGACACAAGGAGCAGAAAATCCCGATGGTCATTTGGTTGACCTAGGGGGAAACACTCGCATCACCCTCATAAACTTTGAAGAGGAACTTGAACCAAACACTTCTATATCCTCAGATTAATCGTAACTCCAAATATTTTGGAAATCTCTGGAGAAAGAATGGCAACCTCCCTCGAGTGACGACCTGGACTACTGGATAGACCTCCCGGTACTCGAGTTAGCGGAGCGAGCCAATTTAGGACTTTATGCACTATCAGACCAAGAAGATAAATTCAATACTATCTTCGACTCTAACATAGAAGGATGGAAATGTCCTTGGGAATCCCCATGCATTCTTCACCATTATCAATCTCGCTGCCGAGCATGCACGTTCATCCTAATGTATTATGAAGATCAAGGAAAAGAACTCGCTACCCCAGAGGATTCTTTGGGAGATCCCCCTCAGTGGGAAGAACAACATTATTACAACCTAGAGGATGACAACTCAATTGACTACGATCTTTAGAGCTTCTTTGAAGAAGAGGCGATCGATGTGACAGAGGAAATCCAAACGTTAGTGCCGCTATTACCAGCTTCACTCATTCAAAAGATCTCATCAGGTGAGGACTCTAAAAAAAAATGCCAAATTCACAACAAGTCTGCATTTTTCGAAGAATTGCCCAAACGGCATCAGCAGCCGTCTTGCTCCCTCAACTAGAGGAAGTAATTCTCCCAATGCCCCTTGAGACGACCGACCCTGTACCGTATTTATTATTAAAAAATAAATAAAATAGAAAAAACAAAAAATCCTAAAAATTCATAAATATAAAATCCATAAAAATCAGAAAACCCCATAAAAGAAAGGGAACTCTTCGTCCTAAACCAAATTTGTGGCTAACAAGGAGAATTTTCTCCTAAGGTTTCTATCCCATTCCCTTCATGAGGACGTAAAGCATCCCGACTAAACAACATGCCAGTGATCATACCGGACGAGATACTTTGTGACTTTGAGAGAAGAATCAATAGTCTTGACCTCCGCCTTACCAAAGATCTCTCAGTCATAGATTGTGCCGATGAACAGTTATCTTTCACAAATTCAGATCCCCAGTGTAGCAATTTCACAGTATACGAACTTATCGAGGATGAAGAAAGAGCACCAATTTCCGAGGAGGCACTGGACTTCCAACGGGTTATCAAGGGTTTCGATGAGCAAACCCAAGCTGTTGCAGAACCCGCAGAAGAACTTAACTTTAGTACTAAAGAGAAATCCAAGGAGCTACTGATTAGCGCAACGCTCAACTCCAAGGAACGCCAACAAATTGCACAAGTCCTGTAAGAACACCTCGATTCCTTCGCATGGTCATATGAGGACATGCCTAGGTTAGATCCAAGTTTAGTAGAACATCGCCTCGTCTTAGAACCCGACGCAAAGCCTGTTAAGCAGAAACTCCGCAAGATGCACCCACAAACCGCCCTCCAAGTTAAAGAGGAAGTTGACAAGTTACACAAAGCCAAATTTATTCGAGTCGTTCTTTACCCTAAGTGGGTTGCCAATATAATACCTGTCGCCAAGAAAGACGACGGAGTACGGGTTTGCATCAACTTTCAAAACTTCAATAGGCAAGCCCAAAAGATGACTTCCCGCTTCCACATATTGACACTCTAGTCGACAACACCGCTGGACATGAGATGCTATACTTTATGGACGGTTTCTCTGGATATAATCAGATTAAATTAGCAGAGTCCGACCAAGAGAAGACTTCCTTCACCACACCATGGGGAACATGCTGTTATGTCGTTATGCCTTTTGGGCTCAACAACGCAGGAGCCACGTATCAACGCGCCATGATGACTATCTTTCACGACATGATGCATAAGTGTATAGAAGTCTATGTCGATGATATATTAGTGAAGTCCCAAACACAAGTAGAACATGTTGAAGCACTCCGACTAGTGTTACAAAGAGCTAAGAAATATAAACTAAAAATGAACCTAAAGAAATGTGTCTTTGGAGTCACCTCCGAAAAATTACTTGGTTTTATAGTTACCAAGCGAGGGATCGAAGTTGACCCTACAAAAGTCAGAGCCATCCTCGAGATACCGCCTGCCAATAATATCAAAGAGTTACAAGGCCTGATAGGAAGATTGCAAATCATCAGAAGATTTAACTCCCAGCATTCGGACAGATGCGATCCTTTCTATAGACTACTTAAAGGAGGAGCTGAGTACAAATGAGATGACTAGTGTCAGCAAGCCTTCGACAACATCAAGAAGTACCTTCTTAGCCCACCAATACTATTGCCACCTGTCCTCGGAAGACCCTAATTCTATACCTCTCAGCAAACGACAAAGCAATGGGAGTAATTCTTGGACAATATGAAGAAGACGACAAGAGAGAGAAAGCTATCTACTACCTCAGTAGGACGATGGTCGAATACGAACGAGAATATACTTCAATGGAGAAGACTTACCTCACGTTGGTGTGGGCCTCAATCAAATTATGACACTACCTTGGAGCACACAAAATACTAGTACTAGCACGAATGGACCCTCTGAAGTACGTATTCGAAAAGCCCACAACATCAGGAAAGATCACTCCCTGACATATGCTCCTACAAGAATTTAATATTACCTACGTCACGCAGAAATCGATCAAAGGGCAAGCAATCGCTGATTATCTTGCAGATCTCCCACTCCCTAGTGATGAACCCATACATGCAGATTTTCCCAATGAGGACCTATTCACAATTCATAACGAAGAGCCAAATAAGACCTCATGGACCCTTTATTTTGACGGTGCTCTAAATCACAAAGGAAAAGATATCGGGATAGTCCTCCTAAGCCCAAAAGAAGTTATCATACCTAAAACTTTTCAATTAGATTTCCCCGTCACTAATAATGTCGTAGAATATGAAGCCTTTATATTTGGACTACAAGCAGCACTATAATTAGGTGTTAAACAATTACAAACCATCGGTGATTCCAAACTAGTAATTTCACAAGTCATAAGAGAATGGAAAACTAAGGAAAGGAGACTAATGGCATACCTGGAAAACGCTAAATATTTAGTAAAGAAATTTAAAAGAATCTCTTTCACGTACATCCCTAGATTAGAAAATAAGCTCGCAGATTCCTTAGCCATGCTAGCCTTGGTCATCCAAATACCCATCAGGCAAAATACCAAGACCTTCATTGAAAGCTGATAGTGCCTGCCCATGAGGTGGCATGGACCGTCAAGAGAGAATTATCCATCCTCCCCACAAGTACAAGACCGAAAGAAGCAATGACCCTGGAAAAGCACGTCAAGACAGAAATTGAAGTTGCTATGTTCCAATTTTAAAAATCATCGACCGACAATGAACAATCATGGTATTTCGATATCTAGAACTTCTTAAAACATCAACACGTCCCTCCATATGCCACGAAGATCGAACGGAAGACTATAAGGAACCAATGCACCCAATTCTGTATACTCGGGTAAACATTACACAAAGAGGCCTTCACTAAAGGAGTACTGCTACGATACGTCACGACCACCGAAGGACAATACATTATCAGAGAAGCACACACCAGTGTCTACCGTGCCCACTCTAGTAGACAGAGACTCAGCAATCAAGTTATATGACAAGGCTATTTCTGGCCAACAATGATCAGAGATTGCCACCTCTACATCCAATCCTGTAAGTAATGCCAAGAACACGCTGCACTCATCAAAGCTCCATCAGTTGCATTGAATATTATGACCTCGCCATGGTCATTTTCATTGTGGGCCTTCGATGTCATTGGACCTTTCACAGATACAGTTGGAAATACTCACAAGCACGCGTTCATACTTACAGTAACCGAATACTATACCAAATGGACAGAAGCTGAATCCTATATCAGAATCACTGCTTCAACACTCGTAAGGTTCATTGTTCGGAATATCATCACCAGGTTTAGAGTACCCAGGATTTTTGTCATTGACAATGGACCACGTTTATCACGGAGAAGATGAAGAAGTTATGTAAGAAGTACGGCATCGATCTATGCCACTCATCATCATTCTACCCTCAAGGCAATGGACAGGCAGAAGCTACGAATAAAATGCTAATTCAAATTCTAAAATGCACAATAGAAATAAGCAATGGGGCCGACTAGCCTGAACGACTACCAGAAGCACTCTCGACCAATAGGACCTCTATTCGTACGACCACTGGCTAAACTCCCTACCTCCTTACCTACAGGATGGAGGCAGTCCTACCATATGAGATACAAGTACCATCCTTATAGATTCAAATAGATGATGAGCTATCCTTAGACGAGAAAAGAGTTGCCCTACTCACACAGCTAAAGAAGCTTCATGAAATACGTCTAAGGGCAGCTGATCACGCTCAGGTATATCAGAAGAGAGTGGCCAGGGCTTACGATAAGAAAGTCTTTGAACGAACCTTTAACATTGGTGAATTAGTCTTGAAGAAAATCATGTCTTCCAAGCACACCCATCCGAAAGGAAAATTGAAACCGAACTGGGAAGGCCCTTACATCATAACAATTGCATACCCTGGAAATGCATACAAACTGGCAAACCAAGATAGGGAAGAACTCCCTATCCCTTGGAACGCCATGTACCTTAGAAAATATTACCCTTAGCCCTGTGATCATCACATCTTCTGGTTAAATACTTATACTTGTCACCCCGTAGTCATCACACCTATTCATTGGTCGTAAGCCTTCAATTCTTAGAATATCCTTAAGACCTCTGATTTATCACGCACCTATTCTTACTCGAGCAATTTGATTAAAAGACTAGTGACCTATCTAACCTCTTTCAAAAGCATAAGTAACACCCGATTCTCATTTCCCTTCCCCCGCCATTGGAGGAGACATTAGAGCCAAAAAAAAATGAAGATGCTAGGTTCAATCGAAACTCATTATTCTTGCACTAGCAGGATTCTTTAAAAAAAAATATACATTTACATATCAAAAATTGAGTGAGAGCATTACGACGAATGAACAAGTCAATGAGCTCAGGGAAGCATAAGCAGGCCGTGAGGACATCTCTGGTAATTTTACTAGAAGTATATAAGTAAGTTGCGAGGGCATTCTTGATGTCCCCATACTACTAGGTGTCGTCGTAAGGTGGCGGGAGGAGGACAAACTCCTGCTAACCATAGAATGTCAGATTTTGATGGTGCCAAAATATGGCGAAGAGCTCAATTATGGCATCCCATATCCCTCTGAGAAAAAGATTGTTATCTATCCCTTTGGAAAAGCATTAGATACAAACTATTCTCCACATCATTGAGCCTTACCCCCCCACTTCTATTTTTATTTTCAGATGATAAATCAGAAGCCTTACAGGATGCTACTAGAAATGAAACTGAAAACTGATGAATGATGACAGATGTAATCACCTACTATACCTACCATACTTCTCCCTAATAACCATAGGATAGGATGACCACCACCCTAAGATAAAACCCGTATACAATTGACCTAATCAAAGAGACCTCCTCGGTTCGATGACAGTACCAATTTTCTTTTCTTCAAAACTAACTCACCAAATACCCATGACTGCTTATAGACCCAAAATGCTTGTCTCGAAACCTAGAAAAGCTCCATTGCATCTTGCCACTGGGGCATTTTTTTTTGGATTAGAAGAAGAATCATATAAGAAACGCCGGCCTGTCCATAAAGAAGATAAGAAACAACGAAGTTACCACCCGAAAAGTGCTACAGAAGATACTATACTGCCAATCCTATCACGCTTCTACACTAGGCATTTTTATTTTTTATTGTTTTTGTTATTATTTTTATTTTAGCTATTTACTTTCCCTGTTGTATTATTTTTATTTTCTTTAAAAAAAAGGGAAAAAAAGAAAAAAAAAAGAGAAAAAAAAAGAAGAAGAAAAAAAGAAGAAAAAGAAAAGAAAAAAGAAAAGAGCAGATATTCATCTTTTTCTACCAGACTCTGGTCTGAGACACTTACCCCCCTTGACAATCGGCAAGGGGGAGAATAAAAACCATTGATAGCATTACACTCACATGTGCAGAGACGAAGCAACATTCAACCATCACTGGTCAGCTCAGGAAGCGTCCAAGTCCCAATGACGGTCAATGGCGCTAAAGCAAGTAAAAAAAAGAAGCGAAAGTAGATGCAAGAGGTAACTAAAAGAAAAAGGAGCGAATCAGGTAAATCTAAATTAAAAATATCTATATATATATATATATGTCAACATCTTTCCATTTCTTTTTACACTTGTCACCGGGGGCATCCCCCCTATATATACAACACACACATACTATGAATACAAAAAACACACATACACACACCTACTCCCTATGCTGCCGTTGGGATGGCCGAGCGCTACTGTCCCAAGTATCATTAGCTCGGAGGTCCATAGGCTGGTCCTCTGAAAATACGATCCCGGCACCCGGACTCCTCAGAACTCTAGACGACGAGGCCCCGCCACAGAATCCCCACACTCGCCTGACTAGCAGATCGCCTCGATCGCAAATGAGAAGGATACCTTGCAAGAACATGACGAACAACAGAATCCTCACGACCATCACCCCTGACACGATCATGGGACGTGTGACGAGATTTCCTGGCAGAGGAACCCGCAGCCCTCGACTCCGACCCACCAAGCTGACGAGCCAGCCTATGTATCCCACTCTCACTCCTCATCAGACGATACTGCAGCCCATCTAGGGACGCCTGCATTTCTGCCCGCACCGTCCGACGCACTGCCTCCAATGCCTCTATCTGAGTCCTCTGCATAGCCATTATCTCGACAAACAAGTCATCACAACTTTGTGTCTCCCCAAGGATTTGTCTCGCCTCAGGAGTGGCACGCACTCGTGCCACCTCTAGGCGCGCCTCCTCAAGCTGGCAGACCTACATAACCACACCAAGTCAAAGGAAAACTAATATATACATGAATAAAATAAGAAACTTTAAAAAGGAAAGAATTATATAAGATCCAACTTCTCCTCCAGAAGTCGCCTAATTATCTCAGTAGTCACCAGATCAGCAAGAAGCACAGAAGGAATAACGAACGTAGGTGGCTGAAATAAGAACAAACAAATACATCAGAAAAATACTATAATGACCAATAAGCTACGAACACAATAACTAAGACATACCTGAGTAGGGATAGGAACAGACTCCTGAAGGGGAGCCTCGAAAGTAGAGTCTGAAACAGCTTACACAAAGAACCAAACAAGCCAACACAAGACATGTTAGAACAAAATAAAGATGAAATAACCTAAACAAGATTACGTCACAAAAAAACTATATACTCTCAGAGGCGAGAGGCGTGATCGCCTCTACTTTGAAGATCCTCGGCAACATGATATTAGTAAGCTACTAAGAAAGTGAAACAATGGCACCCAATAAACTAATGCAATGACACAAACAAGATAAAAGATTGAATGGAACTTACCCAATTATCTAGCTCAGCCGAGCCATCGCTGGATCCTCCCGATTGGAGGAAGCAACTGAAGATGGATCAAATGCCAGAGCGGGACCTCCAGCAGTGAGCTCGGCTCTCTACGAATAACAATAAACACATCAGTCTGCAAGCTCATAATGCTAACAATTAAACAAACCTTATTTGTAAAGACACCTACCAATCGGTCAATCTTAGATCGTAAGCTGGCCTCCAATTCTCGGCCGGCTTGTTGCTGACTGCGTAACAACTCAATCATCGCCGCCTGACGAGTGACCTCACCCTCCCTCACAGACTATCCAAAATAAAATAAAATGAGACACCACAACCATGTCAAAATGACCAAAAGACCAAGTCCACATAAATAAATAAATAAATGTGAATTAACTCACCAGGAGCCGTCGAGTCTCTGCTAGCCGAGCCCCCAACTCATCCTCTGCTGCCCTAGCCAGAGCAACCGAGGAGGCCAAGGAGTGCAGCATCTCCTTAGTCGGATGAGGAGCGCACCTCATCCACTCCATCGCCCTATGGAGAGCGTCTAATGCCCCCCGCATGCTTGCGACGAGGTGGCCCTGCTCCAACGCAGCCAACCTCTCCCTCAAAGCTGACTTCGACTCCGACCCACCGATCATGAAAGAGCTACTCCCGTGGAAGGGATGTGTGAAGAGATGACCGCCACCCAACGCACTAAACCATCGCACATACTCCCGGGCATCTGCCTCGTCACGTGCCCCTGTAACCCTGGTCCCCCCAGCTCTAAAATTTTCTTCCTGAAGCGCCATCCGCTCTGTGAAATTTCGGCTAGGAGGGTCGGTCATCCTCTTCGCCACTCTGTGGTGAATCTCTGGAGGGACTCCCTGAGCAAGCCCCAACTACCGTACCATGAGAGATGTGTGGATCCTCTCCACCCTCTCAAAACAATGGACCCATATGTCCACATCCAAGAAGGGCCAGACTGAATCACTGGTACGCCGGCATCCTCCTCATTCGCATATGGTCTCTAAATCATCTACAACCAAACAAGCGAGCCAACCCATCAACAAAGACCCAAATCCTAAAACACCAACATCCGCCTCCCTGACCACATCTGTCCGAGCCTTGAAAGTTTCACCTATCTCCGCCCCTAACATCCTCTCCAACTCAGAAATGGTAATATCGTGCCTACCATAACCCTCAGACTCCATCTTAGAATGAAGAGCTCAAAAAACTAAAGAGAATGAAAGAAACGGCGCCTGAAACAGACGACCGGATCATGAAAACATGAAAATTAGAGCACAAAGAAATAAGTAAACAGAGAATCAAAGACTAACATGGATCGCGCGATGAAAATGAAAAATTTTGAACTATTTATAGGACACTGCTAAATCACACGCATAAATCCAGGCACACAAACTAATCACGCACCACTGTTCCCGTGTTTAATTCGAATCACACGACTAGTCCTAAGCGAGCAAACCAATCGTCTCCTGCCCAAACTAACCCGACCATTTGGTTGCATGCATCTTACTGAGCGCGTAATAACTTCAAGCATCCACACAGTGGTGCGGGAATGCCAATGGTTGCCTGTACAGTGACCAGCCACCGCCTTGATCGCGCACCTGGTATCCTATGTTTAATTCAATCAAACGATGGCGCTTAATAACCTTCTAACTCTCTGAATGCGCGTCCACCCTCTGGCGCGCAATTAATTTATGCGCCCGGAGTGAAGCGCATAATTCCTAAAAAAAATGCCCAAACAGCATGTTCATAGGCCCTAAATTAGTTGATCCCCGACACTAATTACTAGCCTACACCACGCCCTTGTTAAGCCCGATCCAGAACATTCCAGACTTAAAGAAATCTGCACCCCGGTAACTAAAAGAAAATGCTCCAGACTAAGACCAAACTAAAAAATGCCTTGACACCGTTTACACACTCCAACCAAAACTAAACAAAAAAAAACTTGCCCCAACTAAGGTGAAACTAAACAAGAAAAATATCCCTGACATCACCTAAACACTTCAGACTAAGACCCAAAATCACAAAAATGCCCCCCATCTTCCACTCACTTGAAACTAAACTAAACTAAACCAAAAAACTGCTCCCAGAACACCCCAGATCAAAATAAATAAATAAGATCAGACCAAATTTAGATAAATAAGCACCACGCTCAAAACCAAATCTAAACATGCTACCAAATAAACCAAAATTTACTAAATAGAAATTGCCACAAATGAGGTAAAAATTAAAAAATTAAAAAAAAACATAATCACTTCATAAATAAATAAATAATTACAAAATACACCCAGGGCATACCCTCTGAATATATAACTTAAAACAAGAAATTTAAAATCCGCACGTTCAGGTTATGCCCGAATCCAAATTTATTCGAGAAACTAGAGATCTCGGAGAAGCCCGGAGGGTGGAAGCACCCTAAAGGAATTCTAGCCATAATAACCTCTTCCCCTTGCCCTGAGCTGGCAAAAAAGAAAGAGTGGCTCACGGAAAGCCACCCAGGACTTGCGGGATCCGCCTTTAGATGCTCACCTTGAAAACCATAACAAGGAAGAGCAACTAATACGAGATCTGCAGAGCCTACCGAGAAAAAATAAGCATCAGTCACGAGAATTCTAACCCTGCCTTATCCTTGGGTTTCCTTTCTACCACCTTTTTCTCCTCCATCCCTTCCCTTAGCATGGCAGCAATTCAACTGCTACCTTGCATTCCCAATCCCGTTCATTCTCAGGAATTCACGCAATAAACACAATTCTTGGGGTCAATACCTGAGATACAAAAAAGAAAGGAAAAAAAGACATTAATGACAAGAAAATGCCCAAAACAAAAAAATGCTCCAAAACTTTTAATCTCGAACTTGGAATAAAATTCAAAACAACAAGAACCTAAAACTTTTAGCTCACGCATTTATAAACTATACCCCCAAAATTATCAAATGACAAGTGTAACACCTTTAAACTTTTCTATTCTAATTAAATCTAAACCAAACACATACCCCTTTGAAAGACCATAATCCATGACAAACTCAGATGAACAAATAATTACACAATACTTAACCCCCTAAGAAACATCAATCTCCCCAAGTCTAGATAAACCAATAGGATTCAAACATTTAACACCCATCTATAATCTTTGAAAACTCACATCTTTTAAGTCTCATGTTGAATCAAACAAAAGACCAAAACTCAAGTTAAAATGAAACCTTCAACAAGACAAAACTTTAAACAAAAAAAAGGGCTTTCTAAAATGAGAGCCTGACTTGTTTAGGACTGAAAAAAAATGCCCCCAACAAACCAAACAGTACCAAGTAAACCCTCTAAACCAAGCTCAATAAAGCAAATTAACCTTGGGATAAGCCCTGAATAAATTCGGAATGAATCCTAAAAATTAAAACCAAAACTAAGTCAAACAAATCAGATGAATCCAACTAAACCGCTAATAGGCTTAAACGAATAAACAAGCACGACGAAACAAAAAAATGCCCCTTTATTCAGAACTCAGAAGCTTTACAAGTATCACCGGAGGCATACCTCCTAAATTTATAACTCAAAATGAAAACCTAAAACTTTAACGTACAACCCAAACGAAGACTGGGTTTAAAATGGAGACGACACGAGGAGTAGATTCCACTTAGAGCATCCAATCGGAGACTTCAGGAAGCATTGGTTGGGAAACACATCCCTCGACTTTTTACTCCTCTTCTGCTATCTTCACCTCCTCCACCGTCACCTCCTCAACGCTGTCTTCACTGCTTAATACCTCCCATTCTCATAACAACGTTGTCCACGAGCATCACCTCAGGACGGAGATCACACGAAATAACGAACATAGGGAGAAACGACATCCCAATCAGATGGTTAGATCTCCCAATATTACTAAAATATGAATTTCAGAACACCAGATATACAGAAAAGGGTCAAAACTCGAGACTAAACCAAAGAATGAAGCATAAATGAAAGTTCTATCGCTTATATAGAGTACAGACTTAATCACTCGCTCAGACACGAGTGTTTAATTCAATCACGTGCTACGCATGATTCACATAATCCAAAACATGCGCTACCACCCAAATGCGCAAATAAACTATCACCCGCACCAACTACGCGACGCTCCGATCGCGCACACTCCATGAACCGTGTAAATTGATCAAAAGACACACTTTCGCTGCGCGACCTGCACCGTCACCCGTACACTGACCTAGTGACACTCCAATCACGCGCCTATATTATAATGCATAATACAATCGCGCGCACACCCACACACGTGTAAACAGCCCCTCAGGCCTAAGATCGCACACCCTAAAATTGGCATGCAATCTCATTAAGCGACCTAAAACAGGTGCGCAATACCTGACTTTGAACAAAATCTACACCCTCAAGATTCTTTGGTCCCATCGCGGCCAAGATTCTTTTGTCCCATCGCGCTCAAGATTCTTTTGTCCCATCGCATAACCTCACAGGTTGTTCTAAAAAAAAAGACTTACTTACCCGTTCCATCGCGTATCCCTTTACATGAGAAGGAAGCATTGACGGTACCTATTCCCATCACGATAATGTGTACACATGCGATATCACTTCAATATCCAGTCCCTTCATAACCATACCCTCACGTCCCATCGCGAGAAGCCGAAAGTAGATCTCCCGAGAATGCGAGCATGCCACCGCTAACTATGCTCAGTCAACATCCCATTGCGAACACCACTACCTGAAAAGGAAAAAAAGCTCAGACAACACATGCCATGTAGTATAATGAAAAGAAGGAAAGATCGATCATAGCCCATGGCTAAGGCAAAGAGCTCCCTCTCTCTCTCTCTCCAGTATTGATCCCCACGTCCCACCAGGATTCACCCAGCACGCAACCAAAGAAAGAGAGAAATCGCCAAGTCCCATCGTGACATCATTTCTCTCAAGACATCACATCACAACTGCCAAGCCCTGGCATAGCAGACCCAAAGAGAAGAAAACTCACCAAAGTTCCATCACGACACTACAACATCACCAAACCGCACAGCTACGCATAATCCAAGAGTGTACTACCCATTTTTTGGTTACTCGATATTGCTTATAAATATAGTTAGCTATGATTAAATCAAATATTTTCAAAACTCGTCTCTCTTGACTCATGAGTCACTATAGTCCTCCCATAGGAGAATCATCAGTACTCGTCGAGAAGGTTAGACAGAGCATCCGACATGCCAAGTGTTGTCTTGACAACCACAATAATGGTCAGGTCCACAAATCCCGTACCGATGGATCTACTCAGCGACATCTCGAAAGTCATATTTTCTGTTATTTTACCACCGAATTGATCTTAAGTTAAAATCCTTAAAATTTTAAATTTTCAAAACCCCTTTATTTAAAAAAAAAAAACCCTTCACTTCACAAAGTAAAAACAAAATTCTTTTACTTCCAAAAAGAAAAAAACAAAAAAAATAAAAAAAGAGAAGAAGAAAAGAAGAACAAAGCAATAAGATAAATAGACCCAACTCGCCCTTCTTTAAATACTAAAAAAAAATTGATTAAGCACCCCATCACCCACGCACAATAAATTACACTTAAACCCGACCTGTAACTCCGAAGACCACCTGAACTTGCAATCAAGCGTATATTCCAATGCGTAAAACTTGATCAAGCGCATACTCCACTGCGCAGAATTATTTGTTCAGACACATTAGGTCTAGAATACCCAACTTACAGGCCAACCCCTGAACTTGCAATCAAGCGCATATTCCACTACGTAGAATTAGATCGAGCACATACTCCACTATGCAGAATCATTTGTTTAGACACATTAGCACTAGTATTCCCAACTTAGAGGTCGACTCCAGGTCAATCAAGCGCACGCGCCACTGAGCAGAATTCAACTGAGCACACCTCACAAGACCCCATTTCAATTACCAGCCCAAACTGGTCATTCCCCTGGAAAGCGAAACAATGAGTATATTTAATCTAAGAACTTACAAATGCCTATTGGAAAAAGAATGCCTAACACGCATTGGTGTGCGCAATGACGTACCCGGTCTTACATGACTTGCAAAAGCCTTCGATATTACATGATACTTTATTTTATTATTATCGGTTCTTGGACTTTATTTTGGATATTTGATTGATGCCCCGATACCTCGATTGTATAAAATCCCTTTGTTTGCCTGCGCCATGTAGCAGGATGCGCCATGCACCCACAGACCCAGAATGTGCCCTTCGACAGCTATCATTTGCCCTTCAAATGCTCCATTTTAGCTTGCGCTGATAGATAAGAAAGCCAAGCATGTCATGTCAACATCACCAATTCACATTTGTGATTTCCCAAGAGAAACGAGAAGACACCTCGAATGAGGGGTGTCTACTTCTTCAATGCGTTCTTACTTCACAAGAGCACGCTGAAGAGGGACATCTGTAGACACCCCCATTTTGCCCTCTCGGGATATACAATTTTTTTTTGGTCAACCTTTGACCTCATAACCTTGATATGGGAACCATGCACTGAAATAATAGTACATGGCTAAACATAGGCTGAAACAATAGCTCTGTGGCTCAGATCCCAATGTAGGGAGACTATATACTGTAATAATAGTATATAGTTGGAATGCAGGATGAAACAATCGTCTTGCATTTCAGACTAGAGACCAGACTTGGACAACCCTGAATTAAGCACCTGAAATCCTTCACATAATTCGATTGCACGCTAGACCACAAACGCGCAATCAGCCCCCCTTTCAGACCAAACTTCCTTTCCCAGACCATCTCGAGACTCGATCACGCGCCTGAAATCAGATGCTCGATCGGATTGAGCGCCACCCCACCAGCGCACAATTTGCCTATGCCCGGCCTAGCCTCACTGTCCTTGATCCCTAAGTTTCCTTGATTAAATGCTTCTAAAGAAATGCTTAATTGGATTACGCACGTCCTAACAAGCGCACAATTAGCCCTAACGCTATTAGGACTAGGAAACTCACTGAGCAAGTCAGCCGGCCCCTCATTGAGTCGGTGACCGACTCAAACCGGTTATGCACCGAGAGATTGGCGCGTAATTCAATTAAATGCCTGGAAAATGGTGCGTAATTGAAGAAAAACCTATAAAAGATTTTTTTCCTAATTCGCCCAGGAGGTTGGGCAAAATTTTGAGAGAGAACAGACTGTTTTTGGGATTTCAAAACCAGAGAACTCCAAGGACAAACCCATAGAGCAACCCAGTCATGATTTCAAAATTCGAGCTTCGAATCTTCAAGATTTCTCTCCACAGCCCCCGGTCCCAGGTAAAAATCTTAGTTTTAGACTTAGGATATTTCTCGTAGTTTTAATTACAGATTTTAATTTTAGTCCAAGACCGTAGCACCCTTTATTTAGACCGCAAATATTTTATATCTGATTCTAATTCTCTGAATTCGGATCCAGTCCTTAATCCGACGGTCTAATTTATCGACCCTAGGCTTTAATTCCATTCTAAAATCTTAATTTCCAGTCCTATCATTAATTTCTGGTTCTAATCCTTGGATTATAGAATAAGTCCTTAATCATACGATCTGATTTTCTGATTTCGAACCCGAATTCAGTCCTAGAAATTTAAATTCTAATTTAAATTTCTTATTTTCATATCTCTGAAAATCCTAAATATTGATAGTAGTTTCTACAATTCTAGTTCATGATTCAATTCACAACTATTATTCTGAAATCAATTTCGAAAGAGCTTAAAATACGATTTTACGATCTAAAATTTAATTTATCTTTAATCTCAGCCATCTGATTTATCCAAGGGGGATTATTGAGGGTACTCGGAACGAGGCCAATCCTCCTTAGAATAGCGGGCCAAAAACCCTTTTTTTAAGGAATTTTAGAATTAATTAATTGCTTTTTCTTATTTTATAGTATAATTAATTAGTAGATTGATTTTAATTCAACATAACTAATTAGTTAAGTTAATTAGATTTTAGTGTGATTGATTAATTTCCTCAAATCAGATTTTAATTGGTTAATATCTTGCTTTAACTAAAATTCAGTATGATTAATTCATTGCTTTGATTAGATTTTTTTAGTATAGTTAATTCATTGCTTTAATTAGAATTTTAATCAAATTAGTTTATTTACTTTAATTAAATTTTTAAGAAAATTAGTCTATTCGTTTTATTTAGATTTTAACAAAATTAATTCCTTTGCTTAAATTAGAGTTTCAGTATAATTAGTTTTCTATTTCGATTAGAATTGTAGTAAGACTATTATACTTGAGTTAATTAGAATTCCAATACAACTAGTATACTCGCTCAGCCTGAATCCTAGTAAAATTAGCATGCTCAAATTAATTAGAGTTTAATCAAGACTACTACATGTGCACCCCTAGTATAATTAAGAAACGTGATCACAGTCAGACTTCTAATGGGATTAGGATACTTAACTAATTAGACTTTTAATAGGAATAAAAATAGTAAAAATTAACTAAACTCCTGATAGAACTAGAATATTAAATTAAATAAACTATAATAGATTTCCATATCACTAAACTCATAACAGAATCTGGGAAGTCTAAACTGACTAGAGCTATAACTATAAAGGGAAATAAAAGGGAAATTAAACTATCTAAATTAAGGAAAAGGCATAGCTGCTGATGTTCGCAGGCGGACGATTTAGTATAGAAGTAACCCATACCCACTCTCAAGCTTGATCATTGACATGTTGCAGCGTCGATAAATATCTGTAGCTGGCAATCGCAATAAACTAGGAACCTTCCTAGAAAACCCTTTATTTATTTTTACCTCTACTATTCTAAATGCCGCATCGCTAGAGTCCACTTGGACATAATTGGAGCCACTGATTCAACAGGGACCGAGAGGAACCTAGGAAAAGCGCGCACCAACACTTACATAGGGAGTGGAAGCAATCCTACCCTACGAAACACAAGTACCATCCCTACGTATCCAACTTGATGATGAGCTATCCTTAGACAAAAGGAGGATTGCTCTACTCACTGAACTAGAACAACTCGATGAGACACGTCTAAAGGTAGCTGATCATGCTCAAGTATACTAGAGGAGGATGGCTAGAGCCTATGATAAGAAAGTCCTCGAGTAAACTTTTGAAATTAGAGAATTAGTCTTGAAAAAAATCATGCCTTCTAGACACGCCCATCAAAAGGGAAAACTGAAACCGAACTGGAGGGCCCGTATGTCATAATAGCCACATACCCAGGGAACGCATACAAGCTGGTGAACCAGGATGAGGAAGAGTTCCCTAATCCCTGGAATACCATGTACCTCAGGAAATACTACCCTTAGCATAGTAATCATTATATCCCGTAATCAGGTACTTATATCTACTACCCCCGTAGTCATCAAGACTCATTCATTGGTCGTGTGCCCTCATTTCTCAGGATATCCTTGAAGGCTTCCGATTCACTGCCCACTTTCTCATTCAGGTAACCTGATTAAAGGAACTAGTGAAACACCTGACCTCTTCCAAAAGTACAAGTAACACCCGATTCTCACCCCTTTTCGTCGGCCATTGGAGGAGATGTTAGGAGCATAAAAAAATATAGATGTTAGGCTCAATCAAAACTCACCATTCTTATGTCAGTAGGTTGCTTTTAAGAAAAATATATACACATACATAATCAAGCGAGAGCAATACGACGAGTGAACAAGTCAATGAGCCCAGGAAAGCATAAACAAATCGTGAGGACATTCCTGGTAACCTTACTAGGAAAGTATAAGCCAGCTGCGAGGGCATCCCTGGTGTCCCAATACTACTAGATATCATCGTAAGGTGGTGGGAGAAGACAAACTCCTGCTAACCACAGAATGTGAGACTTTGATGGTACCAAAAAATGACGGAGAGCTCGATCATGGCACCCCTTCCCCCTGAGAAAAAGACTGTTACTTATCTCTTTTCGAAGTTGTTAGATACAAACTAATCCCTCACATCATTGAGCCTTACCCCCTCTTTCACCCTTAATTTATATTTTCGGATAGTGAGTTAGAACCCTCCTAAGATATCCCCAGATATGAAACCGAAAACTCGTGAATGACGATTGATGCAATCCCTTAGTATCTACCGCTCACCCTCTACTACTAACTATGGGATAGGATAATTACTATAGAAGGAAGAACCCAAGTATACGATTGATATGGCTAAACGATCTCCCTCGGTTCGGTGACAGGCATAAGGAATTTCCTTGACACTAATTCATCAAAATGCACATTGCTCCTCACAGACCTAAGTACTCACAAAAAATCAGGAATGCTCCATTGCACGTTGACACTGGTCATTTTTATTTTGGGAAAGGAGTCAACTTGGGACCCTTGCTTGTTCACGAATAGGTGCAGAATAATGAAGTCATCACCTCAGGAAGACCGCTGAAGATACCGCATTGCCTATTCCATTGCTCCTACACTAGGGCGTGATTTTTTTAGTTTTTGATTTTTTCTTTTAGTTATTTGCTTTCCCTGTTGCATTATTTTTCCTTTCTTGTAATGAAAAGTTATAGTATAAAATAAAAAAAAAAACATTTAATGATCCATCCTTTATTACCAGGTCTTGGCCTGAGACACCTCCCCCCCCTTGACAATCAGCAAGGGGGAAAATAAAATTACTAATAACTTTATCTTCATGTGCAGATATAGAGCAACCACCAACTATTACTAGGCCAACTCAAAGAGCATCCAAGTCCTGATAATAGGTTACGGTACCAATGATGAGCAGTTAAAGTAAAGGAGGTAACAAGAAAAGAAAAGATAAAAAATAGGTAGATCTGAACTTAAAAGATCTCTCTCTCTATATATTAATATATATAAATTTTGTCACAACCCCATATTTTTGGGAACCGTGCATATTATGCACCGTACACATGTATGTGTGACTCACAAGGGAACCAAGACTAACATGTATACACTACATGTGTAGGTGGGAAACACACTAGTATTTTCCCTACCTTATAAGTATATAAGTATATAAGTGAAGAGCCCCCCTTATGTAACCTTATTCTAACCTAAATAGAGAGAAGGAGAAATAGAGAGAAAGAAAAGAAGAGCCTAGTAAAGAACTAGGGTTTCGTTGGGACTTAAATCGGTGGAAGAGTTGGAGCAAAGGCTGGAGGAGGAACCTTGGAGACCTTAGCCTAGTAGAATTTCGAATCTTGAATCGAACTTGCGCGAGACTCATCGTTGGAGGTATGTTAAAGGCATGATAGATGCTTAGGCATGTTTTAAATAATAGGAAGAATGTTGGTTGAATGATTTTAATGATATTAAGGTTTGAATGAAGGGAGAAATAGTGTTCTCGAACAGATCGAGGAGTAAAAATCATCGCTCCTGGCTCGAGCGGTCTAAAGGGCTCGCTCGAGCGAGGATAAATAGTAAAAATATAGCTCTGGGCTCGCTCGAACAGTCCCCAAAACAAGAGGGAAGCTTGCTCGAGAGAGGTCCCCAGTAAAGCTTCAGGCGGCTCGATTTAACCGCTCGAGCGACCTCGATTTAACTACTCGAGCGAGGTCAAGTGACCGCTCGAGCGAGGCCAAGTGACCGCTCGAGCGAGGTCAAGTGATCGCTCGAGCGAGGTCTAGTGACCGCTCGAGCGAGGAATTTTGCTCGCTCACGCGAGGCACCACTCAGTTCTTGAAATTATGGGTACAGAAACATGGAGGTTATGCACTCCAATGATTCTAGTAACCTTTCTAAGCATATTCTAAATACATGAAATGTAGGTTTGACGTATGATCGTGAAGTGTAAACCTCTACGAGAAGGCGTGCTTTGAAATTCGTCGAGGTAGGGAATATTATTGAAACATGTGCATTATTCCGTCAATTCATATATGTAGTGTAATCCAATTAAATAGTCAAGTACTGCATGATCATTATGAAAAAGGGTGTGTGAGTGAGTTTCAAATGTGATAGTCTTGAGGTCCCCAGGGGACGAAAAATTATAAAGTAAACATCTGAAGGATGCGATGGAATCAGGGGCATCCCAGGGATGCAGATGAAAACTAACAGTGAAACGGAAGTAATGTGATAAGGCCTGATGTAATATAATTAGGACAATCACGGTGAATAACTATATGTAGAGCACATTCGATATTTTTATTATTTAAGGTTTGATTAGAATACCCCACCGATGTGGCGGGATACCCACGAGTGACTCGGCAGGATATCCGTGACCGGTACGGCGGCCAATTGGTACATTCATAGCACATCCCAGGGATGTAGATTTAAGAATAGACCCCGCCACCTATGAGAAAGGGGCTTGGGCAGTATTCCCAGGGAATACGTATAACAACTGTCTAGTTAGACGACGATGGTGGGTATTCCATCGGGGCTCGATGCGATATTGCTCGGGGACTATTTAAGTTAAGATTTAAGAGATTAGGCCAAATTCACAACTAAACCAGTAAGGAGATTAAACAAAACCATGCAAAGTAACAGTCAAAATCATTATTTTTATTCCAGTTATTTCAATTGTTTTCCATAAGTGTTACTCGATAATTTATGCTTTTAAAACTGCTGACATATGGGTGAAGGTTAATCTATATGTTCTTTTTGTTTCCCTACGGACCTAGGATGTAGCTCACCCCCCTTAGACTATACGTCGCAGGTCCAGGACTAGCGGCTGCAAAGACTTCTGGAGATGCTGATCCGAGGATTGATTCGTGCCTGAAGAGTCAGAACCTCCTCCTGAGGAATTCTTCTAGGAAACCCACTGCATACTTTGAGAGTGAGTTGAGAGTATTAGGTACGGCTTGGTATGTCAAGCCTCTTTATTCGAATGTATTTAAATACCGTTTCTTTGATCAAACGTCTAGGATGAACAGTTATCACCAATGGTTTGGGTAAGTTCTTATGCCTATGAATTGGTATGGGACAAGGACTACCTTTCGATACCATGATTATTTATATATGAGAACTTGTTTAGAGTATACGTGCACCCTAATTATAGTTTTGGCTTGTACATACCAATGTATCGTAAAGAATCTAGGGCACGGCCTAGAGGGTCGTGCTGATGGCATGGATTTCGGGGTGCCGAAATTCGGGCTGTCACAGTTGGTATCAGAGTGTTTCTTTCTAGTTCTGGCTATCATCTCGTCAGAATATAGGGACTTCTGCTAACGAGACCGTGGTTTCTCATGCAGACTATTATGTTTCCTAGAGGAAGAGGCCGACCCAGGGGTGGTCATGATAGGAATTTATGCAGTAGAGATGGTTTCGTCTCACCTACAAACAGGGTACCATTGGGAAACAGGGAGATTCCCGAGGGCAGTGGCCAGGGAGGAAACCAAAATCAAGCATAAGATCAGGATCGAGATCGTCAGGATCGAAATAAGAGGGAACAAGATAGAGTGAGGGAGAGAAATGAGGAAAGAGAAGAGCATCAGAGGATGATGCACACAATGGAGACAATGGCAACTTCCATGGCACAACAAGCAGCGTCCTTGGCAGCACATGCAGCCCCAGAACCACAACGAACACCTACACCTCCAGTGGGACCTACACCACCAGTGGCTTCAGCATTTACCGAGTTCAGAAGGATGAGACCTCCTAACTTTTCAGGGCAGGCAGACACAATGGCGGTGAAAGTGAAATGGAAAAGGTGTTTAGCGTACTGACATGCACAGAGGATGAGAGCGTCCATTGGGCGGCATATATGCTAGATGGAGAGGCTGGACCTTGGTGGAAATCCATTTCGCGAACGAGAGCACAAGAAACTCCAGATATGCCATGGACTTGGGACGAATTCGTAGAAGAATTCAATAAGCAATATTTTTCTGAAGTTGTGAGAAATCAGATGGAGACCCAATTTTTGCAACTAGCGCAAGGAAGGATGACCGTGAGAGAGTACGGAGTAGAATTCATGAGACTGGCTCGCTTCGCCCCAGACTACATAGTTTCAGATGTGATGAAAGCGAAGAGGTTCCAACAGGGTTTAAGGTCGGACATCCGAGCAGGGGTTGCGCCCTTCCAGCTGAAGACCTATGGAGAAGTAATGAGTAAGGCATTAGTAGTCGAAGAAGAAAACAATAACCGATACCGTCAGAGGGAACAACAGGGAAGAGGAAGCATGGATCCAGGCAGGACGGGGAGCTATGAATCGGTACATAAGAAACCGAGGTTTGTAGCACCGAATCAGAGACAACCGTTCCAGGCAGGGTATGGGAGAGCCGCACAACAAACTACTCATCAATGTTTTCCGTTGCTAGCATCAGGGAGACCGATGAGGTATGAGGGTCCTGCTATTTCCAGCGGGGCTACAGCTACCCAAGGTTTTTCGAGAGCTGCTACTTCAACACCAAGCGAAACTTGTGCCAAGTGTGGCAAGTCCCACAAAACGACGGATTGTAGGCAGGGAATGCGAGGCTATTTCAAATGCGGCAAGATAGGCCACATGATTAGAGATTGCCCTGAGGCAGTTAAAGAAAAGACGGCCCCAGCTTCCATGCCACAACCTATTCGAGACGCAGCCAGTTGTTCAAGGAGAGCCTGTCACGATTTACCACCCGAGGCGAGAGTGTACACGACATCATCCAAGGTGAGATTTCTTTTAAATAAAGGATTTCGGTTTCAGTACAATTCTAGATAAAGAATGTGCATTCATTAGGACAAGTGTATATAATCGTTGTTGCGCGTTAGAAAAATTCTAAATAAAGTATATGTATGTACGTATATGTATGCATTATAGGTACGTTACAAGTTTATGAAAAAGGGTGCTATGTAGCACATGACGCACGAGTGCTGGTAGACCCAGGGTCTACCCACTCCTTCATCACCCCTAGATTTGCAAAGAAGATGAAGATTGTTCCAGAGACACTGGACTTTGTGTTATCAGTGTTTATCCCAACAGGAGAATTAGTGGACACAGAGTTAGTCTGCAAATCAGTAGTGGTAAGAGTTCAGGATCACGTTGTCTACGAACTAGACGCAACTTTAATATTGTTGGACATGCAAGATTCGATGTGATCCTTGGCATGGATTGGCTATCTCATCACTGCGCAATAGTGGATTGCAAGGATAAAGTTGTTATTTTTCGTCCTAACATGAGGAGATCGTTTTGATTTCGAGGGGAGATATTGACACAGGTGCCACTCATATCTGCAGTCAGAGCAGAACGTTTAATCAGAAAGGGGAGTAGCGGTTATTTGGCATTCCTGAAAGAAAATAAAGAAGAAAAGAATATTATCTCCGAGATAGCGGTAGTGCGAGAATTCCCAGATGTATTTTCAGAAGAATTGCCAGGGTCACCTCCAGGAAGAGAAGTGGAATTTGCCATCGACTTAGCACCAGGAATGGAACCTGTTTCAAAGGCACCTTACAGGATGGCCCCTGCAGAGTTGAAAGAGTTGAAAGAACAATTGCAAGAGCTCATGGACAAAGGATTCATAAGACCAAGCGTGTGTCCATGGGGAGCACCAGTTCTATTCGTGAAAAAGAAAGATGGGTCGATGCGGTTGTGCATTGACTACCGTCAATTGAACAAAGTCACTGTGAAGAATCGATATCCATTGCCAAGAATAGATGACTTGTTCGATCAATTGCAGGGACCGAAACATTTTTCCAAGATCGATCTAAGATCTAGATACCATCAGTTAAGAGTCAGGGCTGAGGACATTCAGAAAACGGCATTTAGAACACAGTATGGACACTATGAATTTTTAGTGATGCCATTCGGACTGACAAACGCACTGCCGTCGTTTATGGACTTGATGAATCAGGTGTTTAAACCACGCCTAGACTCCTGCGTTGTAGTGTTTGTTGATGACATCCTGATTTACTCAAAATCGAAGACGGAACATGAAGAAAACTGAAGAGTCGCTCTACAAACCTTGCGTGAACACCAATTGTACGCCAAGCTCAACAAATGTGAGTTTTGGCTAGAAGAGGTTAGCTTTTTGGGACATGTCGTCTCAAAGCATGGTGTCACAGTAGATCCTGCTAAGATCGAGGCAGTAGTGAACTGGGAGCAACCAAAAACTGACAGACGTCTGAAGTTTCCTCGGACTGGCATAGTTATTATCGATGTTTCGTCGATGGGTTTTCAAAAATATCAGGGCCTCTTACGAGGCTTACAAGAAAGGATTCAAGATTTGAGTGGAGTGAGGCGTGTGAGAAGAGTTTTCAAGAACTCAAGAAGAGACTCACCTTAGCTCCAGTGTTAGCCATTCCATTAGGCAGTGGAGGATTCGCAGTCTATAGTGATGCTTCGTATAACGGGTTGGGTTGTGTACTAAATCAATATAAAAGGGTAATAGCTTACGGGTCAAGATAGTTGAAAGAGCACGAAAAGAACTACCCAACACATGATCTGGAACTAGCAGCGGTCATATTCGCATTAAAGATATGGTGACATTATTTATACGGAGAAACATTTGAAATTTTCACTGACCATAAGAGCCTCAGATATCTGTTTACACAGAAGGAACTAAATATGAGGCAGCGTAGCTGGATGGAATTCCTCAAAGACTACGACTGTTCCATACAGTACCATCCAGGCAAAGCTAATGTAGTGGCCGACGCCTTGAGTCAGAAAAGTTCAGCTCAGTTGGCTAGTCTAATTTCGGGTATACATCGATGGAAACTCTTGGAGGATCTAGCACTATGTGGCGCACACACACAGCCACAAGCCACAGGAGCCTTCTTAGCCAACATATCAGTGAAACCAGTGATATTCGAACACATACGAGAACTACAGATGAAAGACCCAATTCTAACCAAGATGCGTCAAGATGTAACTGAAGGTATTACATCTGAGTTTTCAATCAAGGAGGATGGTTCCTTAGTATTCAAGGGCCGACTTTGCATTCCAGACAATGCCGATCTGCGGCGAACAATTCTTGATGAATCTCATAGGTCAAGCTATGCTATCCACCCGGGAAGCACAAAGATGTATCAAGATCTGAAAAAGAATTACTAGTGGAGAGGCTTCAAATAAGATGTAGCAGAGTACGTGTCGCGATGTTTGACGTGCCAACAAGTGAAGATCGATCATAGACACCCCGCAGGCCTATTACAGCCTCTACCCATACCGGAATGGAAGTGGGAATCTATCTCCATGGATTTCATAGTCGGTCTACCGCGAACTGCAAAGAAGCATAATGCCATTTGGGTAGTAGTCGATCGATTGACTAAGTCAGCACACTTCTTGCCTTACAACACGATGTACACGGCGGGAAGACTGGCAGAGCTCTATATGAAAGAGATCGTTCGTTTACATGGGATTCCAAGTAGCATTGTTTCAGACCGGGACCCATTGTATACATCAAAGTTTTGGAAGAAATTTCAAGAAGGAATGGGAACTAGGCTAGATTTTAGTACGGCGCTCCACCCACAAATCGACGAACAGACTGAAAGGGTCAATCAAGTCATTGAAGACATGCTTAGGGCATGTATGTTAGAATTACAAGGATCGTGGGATCAACACATACCATTGATTGAGTTCGCATATAATAATAGTTTTTAGACGAGCATCGGAATGGCACCATATGAAGCCTTGTACGAAAGACGATGCAAATCGCCAATCAATTGGGAGGAAATTGGCAAGAAATTTGTTTTGGGACCCGAGCTACTTAAAGATAACGCGGCTATTGTTCGCATGATCAGGGGAAGACTAAAGGCGGCTCAAAGCAGATAGAAAGGCTATGCTGACATCAAGCGGACGAGTGTAGACTTTAAGGTGGGTGAACATGTGTTCGTGAAAGTATCACCGATGAAGGGGGTGATGAGATTTGGAAAGAGAGGGAAGCTAAGTCCCCGCTATCTTGGACCGTTTGAAGTTTTGGGTCGAGTAGGAGAAGTAGCCTACCACATTGGATTGCCACCATTGTTTGATCAGGTACACAATGTATTCCACGTGTCTATGCTCAGAAAGTATCTCAATGACCCTGATCACGTGCTGAGCGGCCAATCATTCGAAATGCATGAAGATATGACCATGATTGAAGAGCCGGTGGAAATTTTAGATCGAAAGGAACAAGTGTTGTGAACAAAGGTTATTCCCTTAGTGCTTGTCCGATGGAAGAATCATCCGGTCGAAGAAGCAACGTTGGAACGAGAGGCTGACGTCAAAGAACAATACCCCAATTTGTTCAAGGACACTAGCTAGTTTTCTTTATTATTATGATGGAGTGTAAATTTTTTTTTTAGACTATCAAACTATAGTGAAAATAAACCAAATGAGTGCAATTACAATTCGAGCATAATAAATTATTTTGCCTGAACAAATTTGTTCAAGAGAACTAAAATTGTTATGAATAGTATACATAGTCATGCGTGAGTGGTGTTCAAAATGCTATGAGAAACTAGTGAAGATGTGAACTTGTGAGAACGAGAACAACGTCGTTTGGCTCGCTCGAGCGATGAGTTATACTCACTCGTGCGAGTCACATGAAATAATAAACATAAAGTTTCTGGCATCGCTCGAGCGAGGGGTAGTGACCGCTCGAGCGAGGTCTATTGGTCGCTCGAGCGAGGTTTACCAACCACTCGAGCGAGGCCATAAATATAACGAGATAAGCGTCTGGCTCGCTTTCGGCGATAACTAACTGCTTTCGGCGAGGGGGACTATATATAGCTGACGAAAAACAAAACACCCATTTCATCTTCAAGTGAGGAGATTGGAGCCGAGCGAGGGTTTAGGGCTTGTCATCTTTGATCTTTTTCCGTCCGATTCGAGCCGGATTTAGACAATTCGATCCGTTAAAAATTTTCTTCTAGGTAAAATCTACCCCTTTCCGAAATTTTTCCTTATTTTGAAAAGCTCTTTAGATACCTAATGGCTTCAAGCCCAAATCCACAACCTAAGAAGCGGATGACGATTCGATCGCCGTCGGTGCTCAACAAAGCGCCGCAAGCTTCACAACCATCACCAAACCCATCCTCCACTCCAATCACACTAGATGATTGGTGGGGGGCCAAAATATTTGCAACCGAATGTGATATACATCCCTCCTGTTGGGGATCCGACGTCCACCCAATGGACATCGGACTTCCTCACCCACAACAATCTTAAGACCCTACTTACGCCGTTCGGGGATCGGTATTTCCCGAGGCTTGTGAAGTTATTTTATCAAACCCTAAACATGAACGTGGACGAGGACGCTATCCTCGTCACAATCGATGGTAATGAACTAATCTTTAGATGTGCCGAAATTTCATCGGTCATGAATTGTCCCCACATCTACACCCCTAGTCCACTTATCCTACCACCTTTTTCTGAGAACGTCGAATTCCCAACAATCATTTCCGATATCACAGGCGGCACGTCCGCTTCGGGACAATCTATTACCCGATCACAACTACCGCCGCGTATGTGGCTTCTAGACATCATTTTCAAAAAGAATCTACACCCAATCGGCCATGATCAAGAATGCCGTGACGTATTTCTGCGGGCCCTACACACTGCATTCCATAATAGGTGGATCAACGCACCTATGATCATCATAAAGGGCATGCCGCATGCCTATAAAAGAAATGTAAAGGGTGTTGTTCCTCCACCCATCAACTGACTACCATATGCTCGGTTGATTTCCTGACTCCTAGACTCACGGAATGGGAAGGGAGGATTTAAGATCCGGGAGGACGAGTTATTCCTCACCGATAACGTCGTCCCCTATTTGGGCCAAGACTGGAGCCGCAACCTAAAGAGTCTCCAAACCAGCGTCAACAAGAAAAGAGACCGTCAGGTCTCCCGACAAACCACGCATCAAGCGCCGGCAGGACCGACCACTCCCTCTACCTTAGTTCCATAGCCCGTACCCACTACCGACACTGACATGATGCGGGAGATCAGATTGCATCAGAGGCTTCAGGAGGCACTACTTATTAACCACATGGGCCAGGCCTACCCGCAGTCATACATGCAGCGTGTCGGTGCCATGAAAGATGCTATTTTTGGAGCGTCTAGCTCCGGCCCTGCTACGAGGAGCGCCACAGCGGGTACCACTACCACCAGGGTGGTCGACGAGGATGAGGATGGCGAGGACTATGAGGATGATGATGGCTCCGACGACGACGACGACTATGAGGAGGATGATGACTAGATAGTCACATTATTTTTTTTGAAAATTTATATGTAATATTTTATGGAGACATTTTGTGGTAAGGTGGTTCTTGGTAAACTTATTTACAAACTGTCAAAATAATTATGGATGATCAACGTACCGATTGAATGGGTATAAATTCTGGGAATGATTATTCTAGGTATCAATATCCTTCTCGGCTATATGGGTATAAATTGACATGGTCAACGCAAGTCGTTGCGAAACGCAACCAACTGTTCAATTTCCGGATGAGGTGGGAATCTAGCCTATTCATGGACTAGTAGTAGTAGTAGTACCTAGTTACACGAGTATCGTCGATTTTTGAGGATGAAAATCTTATAAGTTGGGGTGATTGTCACAACCCCATATTTTTGGGAACCATGCATATTATGCACAGTACACATCTATGTGTGACTCACAAGGGAACCAAGACTAACATGTATACACTACATGTGTAGGTGGGAAGCACACTAGTATTTTCCCTAACTTATAAGTATATAAGTATATAAGTGAAGAGCCCCCCTTACGTAACCCTATTCTAACCTAAATAGAGAGAAGGAGAAATAGAGAGAAAGAAAAGAAGAGCCTAGTAAAGAACAAGGGTTTTGTTGGGACTTAAATCGGTGGAAGAGTTGGAGCAAAGGCTGGAGGAACCTTGGAGACATGTTAGCCTAATAGAATTTCGAATCTTGAATCGAACTTGCGCGAGACTCATCGTTGGAGGTATGTTAAAGGCATGATAGATGCTTAGGCACATTTTAAATAGTGTTCTCGAACAGATCGAGGAGTAAAAATCATCGCTCCTCGCTCGAGCGGTCAAAAGGGCTCGCTCGAGCGAGGATAAATAGTAAAAATATAGCTCTGGGCTCGGTCGAGCGGTCCCCAAAACAAGAGGGAAGCTCGCTCGAGCAAGGTCCCCAGTAAAGCTTCAAGCGGCTCGATTTAACCACTCGAGCGAGGTCAAGTGACCGCTCGAGCGAGGCCAAGTGACCGCTCGAGCGAGGTCAAGTGACCGCTCGAGCGAGGTCTAGTGACCGCTCGAGAGAGGAATTTTGCTCGCTCACGCGAGGCACCACTCAGTTCGTGAAATTATGGGTACAGAAACATGGAGGTTATGCACTCCAATGATTCTAGTAACCTTTCTAAGCATATTCTAAATACATGAAATATAGGTTTGATGTATGCTCGTGAAGTGTAAACCTCTACGAGAAGGCGTGCTTTGAAATTCATTGAGGTAGGGAATATTCTTGAAACATGTGCATTATTCCGTCAATTCATATATGTAGTGTAATCCAATTAAATAGTCAAGTACTGCATGATCATTATGTAAAAGGGTGTGTGAGTGAGTTTCAAACGTGATAGTCTTGAGGTCCCCAGGGGACGAAAAATTATAAAGTAAACATCTGAAGGATGCGATGGAATCAGGGGCATCCCAGGGATGCAGATAAAAACTAACAGTGAAACGGAAGTAATGTGATAAGGCCTGATGTAATATAATTAGCACAATCACAGTGAATAACTATATGTAGAGCACATTCGATATTTTTATTATTTAAGGTTTGATTAGAATACCCCACCGACGTGGCGAGATACCCACGACTGACTCGGCAGGATATCCGTGACCGGTACGGCAACCAATCGGTACATTAATAGCACATCCCAGGGATGTAGATTTAAGAATAGACCCCACCACCTATGAGAAGGGGGCTTGGGCAGTATTTCCAGGGAATACATATAACAACTGTCTAGTTAGACGACGATGGCGGGTATTCCATCGGGGCTCGATGCTATATTGCTCGGGGACTACTTAAGTTAAGATTTAAGAGATTAGGCCAAATTCACAACTAAACCAGTAAGGAGATTAAACAAAACCATGCAAAGTAACAGTCGAAATCATTATTTTTATTCTAGTTATTTCAATTGTTTTTCATAAATGTTACTCGATAATTTATGCTTTTAAAATTGCTGACATATGGGTGAAGGTTAATCTATATGTTCTTTTTGTTTCCCTACGGAGCTAGGATGTAGCTCACCCCCCTTAGACTATACGTCGTAGGTCCAGGACTAGCGGCTGCAGAGACTTCTGGAGACGCTGATCCAGGGGATTCGGATTACGTGCCCACAGAAGAGTCAGAACCTCCTCCTGAGGAATTCTTCTAGGAAACCCACTGTATACTTTGAGAGTGAGTTGAGAGTATTAGGTACGGCTTGGTATGCCAAGCCTCTTTATTCGAATGTATTTAAATACCATTTCTTTGATCAAACGTCTAGGATGAACAGTTATCACCAATGGTTTGGGTAAGTTCTTATGCCCATGAATTGGTATGGGACAAGGACTGCCTTTCGATACCATGATTATTTATATATGAGAACTTGTTTAGAGTAGCTACGTGCGCCCTAATTATAGTTTTGGCTTGTATATACCAATGTATCGTAAAGAATCCAGGGCACGGCCTAGAGGGTCGTGCTGATGGCACGGATTTTGGGGTGTCGAAATTCAGGCTGTCACATCCTCTTTATAAAATGTCACTGGGGGCATACTTCTATATATACAATAAATAAAAAGAGAATAAAAAATGCCCTACTCCCTCTGCTGCCTCTGTGCAGGACGCTCATCACCCTCTCTAGCATCATCAACCCCAAGACCTAAAACCTGGTCCACTAAGGTCTCAGCTGAAGCCTAAGGCCTGGATGGAGGCCTCCTCAAAGAAGAAGGTTTGGAAACAAAACCCCCCTCACTTATGTGGCTGGGGGCCCGCCGAGATTGCGAACGTAGAGAGCCAAAGGAAAACATAGGCCCAAGAGCCGAGTTTGCCTGAGCATATGCCCTCATACGCTCACGGGTCTCTCTGCGGATCTCCGCCAGTGAGCCGCTAGCCCTCGATCCTGACCCCGAGAGGTGATCGACCATCCCTTGCAATCTCCCCTTATCCTCAATAGCTCGTGTTGTAAAAGCTCGGTCGTCAGCTGTATCTTAGCACGAACAATGGCTTGAGCACTCTCTAGCTCTGCTGCCTGAGTCTGCCGCTCAACCGTAAGGTCCATGGTCATCTACTAGAGATGACGCTCAGTAGTATCGGAAGGGACCTCACGGCTCTCTTCCCGAGCCTAAGCACACTGCACCTCCAGATGTGACTGCTTCAGCTCACGCACCTGCACAAGGCTAAGGCTAAGAAGATGGATCGACATAGCAAGATATAGGGCCAGAATAAAGAAGGCATACCATATCAGCATGCTCCCGTAGAAGGCGCTCTACCATAGCAGCAATAACTGGATCAGCAGGAGGTGTCGACAGAACGAAAATCAAAACCTCGAGCACAGATGGCTATAAAACATAAGAACATCATCAAAAAATATTAAGACTACATAATCAAAAATGAAATATAACTACACCAATACCTGAGTAGGGATAGGGGTAGACTCCTGAGGAGGAGCCTCAGGAGCGGAGTCAGGAATGACCTGTGTAAGAACCAAACCAACCAAGAAACCATGTCAGATAAAATCAAATCAACAGAAGAGAAGCAAACTAATACACACACATTATACCTGACTCTCGAGACATAAAGAGGTAGTTGTTGCCTCCCGCATTTGGAAGTCCTCTGCAACCTGACACTGAAAGTACACAACACACTATTTGCAAGTGGCTAGGCAACACAGAATAAAATAACTCTGAAGATCGAAGAAACTCACCCAGTGCTCTATCTCATCCCGAAGCTGAGCTATCATGGGATCCTCTTGAGTAGATGACACAACCGAAGAGGGATCAAATGCCGGGGCAGATACCCCAACACCCGATAACTCTGACCTCTACAAATATGACACATAACAAACGCATCAGAAGTAAGAAAATGAACCATGTTAATGATTAATAAAATTAAGTTAAGAGAAACAATCACCAATCGATCAATCTCTGAATGTAGGCTGGCCTCTACCTCACTACCAGTCTGTTGCTAAGCTCACAATAGCTCAATCATCGCCACCTGACTGAGGACCTCACCCTCCCTCTCTGTCTGACAGGCACAAGAGAAATCAAATAAAGCAATGACATTAAACTAACAAGAAACTAAATGAATACACGCTAACAATTAAAGCCAATAAACTAACACACCAGAGATCGTCGGGTCTCCCCCAGTAGAGCCCTTAGCTAATCCTCTGTCGCCCTAGCCTGGAAGACCGAAGTCGTCAAAGAGCGCAGCATCTCCTCATCAGGATGAGGAGTGCACCTTGTCTGCTCCATCACCCTATGAAAGGCATCCTATGCTCCGCGAATGCCTACACCGAGGTGACCCTCCTCTAATGTAGCCAACCTCTCCCTCAACGTCGAAGCCGACTCAGGACTGCCGCCTGTAAAAGAGCCGCTCCCATGGAAGGGATGTGTAAAGAGTCGACCATTGCTAAGCTCCTGAAACCATCTCACAAACTCTCGAGCATCCGCCTCAATGCGTGCCCCTGTCACCCTAGTCCCCCGGGCTCTGAAATCAACAATCTAAGCCTTCATCTTTGACGTGAAGTTTTGGCCAGGGGGGACCAGTCATCCTCTTCGCCATCTTGTGGCGAATCTCTGAGGGGACTTCCTGAGGGAGTCCTAGCTACTAAGCTGCCCGAGAAAGCTGGATATGTTCCACCTTCTCAAACCAGTGAACCCAGATGTCCACGTCAAAGAAGGGTCGGCCAAACTGTACCACTGGTTGCTCGAAATCCTCCCCAACTGCATAGGGCCTCCAAATCACCTGTAGCTAAAAATAAAGAACAATCATCAGTAAATCCAAAACCTGAGAAACTAAGACATTGACAACATAGACAACATGTACCTGCCCTACATGCATATCCTCAAAGAGACTCACACGATCTGCAAATCTAAAAAATGTCGACGGTGCCTCAAAGCTCTTCACCACACGTGCATTTGCGAGAATGTGATGGTGATCTCCGCCAAAACCCGCAGGCGTAGGATGGTGAAGTGATCGTACGCCCAAACCTGGAAGAATATTAAAACTATCACTAAAATGAAAGGGTAGGCAACTAAGACACTGAAAAAAGCCAATGATCAATAAAAAAACTCACCTGAAGAAAAGGGAGGAAACCCCGGATAGTAGCAACACCCCTCCCCCTATGGTATAACTGCTCATTAAGGTGCGTCAATGCCGACACACCCCAAGCATAAGTAGACACCTGATCCAGGTCCCCGAGTAATGTCAAAAACCACTCGGTTATGCATCCCTAAGTGGAAGAAGAAAACAGCACTGCCCCAAGGAAGTGCATCAAGAAAGCACGGATCACTCGATCTGCCACCATTCCCGGTTCCACCACAGGCTCTTGGTGCGCCATCGCCTCACAACGTGCCTGGAATAACACCCTCGGCTCCGAGTGGTGTCTCGGGGGGACAAAGCCACTAGCAAACGTATAGAAGAACTAGGTGGCGCGGACCACTCCTGCCCCCGATCCGCTAAAGCGATATGCGACTCCAAGAATCTCCTCACATACCGCTAGATAGTCCCCCTCCATTTGGCCCGTCACCGGCTCCCCCTCGAATCTCAGTCCGGTGATGCAGACCCAATCCTCTAGAGTTGACAACAACATTCTGACTGGGAAGAGCAGTGCCTGCTGCTCCTCCCTCCATCGCTCTAAGATCGCACCGATCAGACCCCAGTTGACTGATCAATCACATAATTTACCATTTTATCACCCTTAACTTAGTGATGCTAGGACTTAGTTTGCTACTAACAAGTTTATGATGTGCAGATATTAGAGAAAAAATAGTAAAAGATAGAGAAAGTGTTAATATTCATCAAAGTGAACTCAAAAAGCAATAAGAAAGACGATTGAGCAAAAAAGACGTTTTTCGCCTACTAAAAGCCAGAAAATCGTAATTTACGACTCTTCAAAAGAGAAAAAGAGAAAAGCGAAAAATCGTAATCCAGAGAATCATCAACTATGAGAAAGCTATGAAAGACAGAAAATCGTGATTGACGATTTTCTACGAAAGAGAAGAAAAATGATAAATTGTGATTTGCGATTATCCAGAAAAGATGCTTTCCTACTATTGTTGCTGTTACTGATCATGTGAGAGTTATCACTACCAAGAACCAAATTAGAAGATATCTAAAAGTTTGGTGAATCACGGATCTGAGAAGATTGATGAAGATACACTGCAAAGATCTTTACGGTCGTTACTAAAGAACAATCCAAAAGCATATCTATTGTCTGAAGCAAGGAAAGATAAAATTAGGAATTAGAGTTATATTAGGAATCTTTTGTTTTTAGTAGTTTCTTTTATTAGAATTAGAAGGCTTTGTAAATCAACTCCTTATGATCTATAAATAAGAGAGCCTGGTGTAGGAAAAATCATCGAAGAATTTCAGCATCAATTGACGGTTGAGGTTGGAGTTTCTTCCAATCAAAGTAGTATACAATAGTTAGAATAAACTAGATATCAAAGGTTTCGTAAGAGCAATTAACGACTACAATTGAGTGCTAAAGATTTGTGTAGACATCCTAGTTTTTCAGAAGCAATTGATGACTGTAGCTAAGGGGTGAAAGATATATTTATTTGCTTTCTAGTTTATATTTTATTTGCTTTATTTACAACTTTGTAAACATCTTCAAGTTTTAATTTGAATTGACAACTCAGGTTAGAATTTTCAGATTAGTGTAACGGTTTTTACTTTTCCATCTTCAGTTTTCTAAGGTTTGATTGACGCTTAGATTTTAGGAAGTTATTGATTAGATTAAATCTGTATTGATAGGATCTTAGACTTGATTGACAACCAATGCTAAGAAACTAGAGATATTGTATAACGGTACTATTTATTTTTATAAATATCCGATAGGTAAAGATTGGGATTGACGACCTCAATCAGAAGGAGGATTTAGATTTATTTTTTGCACTTTAGATTAAAACAAATTCTTTTATTCATATTTCTCCAGTAGATTAGATCTTAAAGATAAATAGAAGTTTTTAAAATAAGGATTTAAATAAAAGATATAAATAAGTAATTTAATAAATAAACTTCCTCGTGGGAACGATCCTATGCTAGTACTATAATTTCCTTTGTGCCCTTGCAATAGGTTAGGACTTGAATTTAGCATAATATAATATACATAATAAGCACGATCAAGTTTTTGGCGCCGCTGTCGGGGAAGCAGAAATTATCTTTATTTCTTATTTTTATCTAATATTTCTATTATTTTATAAACCAATATTTATCTCTCTTTTTACATTTCTTTATATTTAAAAAAAAATTTATTTGATCACTTCTTACTCTTTTGCAGGTTTATTCGGAATAAGCAAATCAAGGTTTCAACTTCCCCTGATTAGAGAAGCCAGAGGCATAGATTTGTTCTCTCTCCCTGCTCTTATAAAATAAAAATTATATAAATGATTATATATACAAAAAAAATATTTATTTTCTGGTGTATGCATCATACCCGCTTTAAAAGTCTAGAAATTAAGCGCACTATCCTGTACAGACTCACATTAAACCGATCCTCTGCAAGAGATCCTCAAACCATGGCTGGCGAGCTTTCAATTGAAGCGCATTTCAGCCCTAGAGCTTTGACCGAGCCCTCTTGTATAGTTATAATGGAGGCAGTTGAAGGTCAAAACTATGAAATCAAGGCCCACACACTTCAAACTCTACCAACTTTTCATGGGCTCGATAGGGAAGATTCCTACCAACATTTGAGGAACTTCATAGAACTTTGCACAATGCTACAGACCACGACTAATAAAGAAGTCATAAAACTGCGTCTATTCCCTTTCTCTCTCAAAGATAGGGCGATGGCATAGTTAGTTTCACTACCAGCCCGAAGTATAACCATTTGGGAGGATTTACAGTCCAAAATTTTGGGCGAATAATTTCCACTTGGGAGGATTTACAGTCCAAAATTTTGGGCGAATACTTTCCAATAGGTAGAACAAACTAAATTCTCCAACCAATCCAAAGCTTTAGGCAAAGGCCTGGAGAATTATTTCATGAGAGTTGGCAACAGATGAAGGATTTGCTACAGAAATGCGCTCATCACGAGGTGCCAAATTGGTCTATAGCACAAAGTTTCTAACAGGGATTGACTAAGACTAAGTAGTCCACAGTCGATGCCATAAGTGGAGGAGCCTTCATGGCTCAAAACGGCCAGCAGACCTAGAATTTATTTGAGAAACTGGCCAACACTTCAAAGTGAAAATAGGCTTTGTTGCAGACTGATGCAGATATTACTCATCATACCCTACTCGCAAGAGGAGGGGTTTATGAGATCAATAAGGACAAAGTAAAAGCTGAGGATGACATGAGTGTAAAATTTTTAGCCCTTGAGCAGAATATTGCCACACTCATGAATTTCAACCCAAACACTATATATAGACCCGCGGCAAACCATTCACACATATACTAAAAACCCTGCTACGCCACAATACCAAGAGATGGTGGAAATAAAACAAGTAATGGCTTTTCAGAGGGGAGATTATGAGAATACCTACAACTCATCGTGGAGAAATCATCCAGAATTTAACTACGGTTCCACTGTGGGAGCACAACTAACAACAACAGCTACGTTGCCCCGATTTCCCTAGACCCAAGTTTTACACCAAAGACCCCAAATACAGGTGGCACAACCCTAGATTGGACCACTGAGCAATATGTCTGATGCTACGATTGTTCAAATCCTTCAAGATTTGCAATAGCAGTCACACCAGTATTCAAAAGATTTGAACCAACTTGCTCAATTCTCTCATTCACATACTCAGTCCATCACAGAACTAAAAAGCCAGATTGGTCAACTAGCTTCGCAGGTGGCAAGGAGAGACAGTGGCCAATTATCTATGCAGCCAGTAAATAATCTTAGAGGCCATGCTTTCCTGGGGGAGACAGTTGCTCCCCATAATCTTAGTTAAAAGACCCTCATGGATTGTCGAGCTACAGACTCATCCATAGCACCATGTGTAAATTATGCAAACTATTTATTTTCTTAGTTAATATAGGTATTATAATACGACCCATTTCGTTAAAAAATGATAGATCGTAATTCGTACCTATTGTATATTATAAGTGGACAATCGTATGGATTTATGATTGTTCGTAGTTTGAAACACAACGATTGTGATTTTTATTCACTGAAGGCTAGAATCAACTTACGATTCTAGGTTAAAACTCAGTAATGACCAGCTCAGCAAGTCATCACTGAAGTCGGGACCTACATATTTGTAAAAAGGATATGTCGACCCCATTTTCAAAGACCTTCCAAGTTTTCTCCTCCTACCTTCCCTCTCTTTTTTAAATCATTCGTAATCTTAACCGTTCTTCCACCCAATCTAACCGTTTATTTTCTTACAACCCCTTACTTTGTCTGTTTGATTCTGAAGAATCTTACGTACATTTTATTCTACAATTACAAATTAGGGTTTCAATCTTTAAAAAGGTAAGGTGATAATTTTCATTGTGAAATGGAAGGGTTTCTGCAAGAGATTTTAACAATACATGGACTTTAAATTTAATTAATGGTGTTGATATTAATCTTTGCAGAAAAGTGAATGGAGGTATGACAAATGAAACGGGCAAACGACAAAGGGAAGAAGTGGAAGAAGAAGAAGGTAATGATTCTGATAACGCCCCAATTATTCATCGTATCACACGGTCTCCTGCCCTTAAGGACCAATCAAAAGCAACAGACCCACCTAAGAAACCCAAGTCTTCCGGGGTAGTTATCAGCGAAACCTTTAAAGCCATAACTGGGACAGAGTTTGTGTTCGTCCCTAAAAAGGGATTAAAATTAGATAAAGGAAAGAAGCCAGCATCCTCTTCTATTCCAGTAGATAAAGTCCCTACTTCAATGAAGCATCATATTGTGGGTTCTGAAATTATAGTCGATGTTGAATCCTTAGAAAAATTAGAAATGGGTGGAGAGCTATTAAATACTTTAAAGATGTCAAGCTGACCTATTTCTTGGAGCCAAGAATCACACCAGTCTATCCTAGATTGGTGCGGCTATTTTATCAAAATATGACCAAAGGCAGCCAAGGAGTACCCCCTACCCTCTCCACCAGTATTGATGGACTTTCGATCGAAATTTTGAAAGAAATGGTCGCCAGGGTTATGAATGCACCCCTATTTCCCCGAAGCCAACCTTTTGAGGATGCCATCAGATACCCTCCTCTATTTCCCCCAAATGGCAATATAATTATTAGGAAAAACTCCACGGGACAGGTCGCTTTTCCTTAGAAAGGATCTAGAAGCAAGGAGTTTATCACTCCACTTTTTTAATGTACTTATCCATAAAACTATTCATCCCACGGGATATGAAACACAGAGAAGAGCATTATTTGCTAAAGCATTGCACTTAATGGCAAATAACTATTGGTTCAATGTGCCCTCTTACCTTTTTAAGGTAATCACTGCCGTGAGGGAGAAGTTGAGTCAAGAAATATACCAGAAGAAAAAGTTGACCCTGTCATTTGGAGGACTTATTATGAATCTACTGATGAATGTGGGGTATAGTTTAGATCCCAAAGAAAAAACTTTACCAAGACCAGAGGAAGGCTTAACAATTTTAGCCTATAGGAGAACTTTAGGTGCTAAAAATGAGAAGAGAATCTCCTTAGCTCCTCGCACCAAAAGTACCTCCTCTGTATCACAAGTCTCTCAAATTCATGAGGAAAGGGAGGAGACTGAGTTAGTACAGACAACATAATTTGTGGGGACAGAAGATGCAGTTTTAGAAGAAGGTGTGATTACTCCACCTTAAAAGAGAGCAGAGACAAGCTTTCTGATATCCGAAAGAGTAATCGAATTAAGAACCCTAGTTGCAAACAAAGTTAGTCTATATGACCCTGCTTTGGGCTCCCCCATAGGGCCTGCTATGCCCCCTTCAACAGAGGCAGACAAACTACCAATCATTACGAAACTAGACCCTATGAGCCCAATTCTAGAAAGATTAAAAGAAACTCCTTCCGTAATTGATCAACAGGCTGCGAGAATAGCTACTTCTAGCCATACCCCTGTACTAGTGGAACCTGTTGTTCACCCTACAGCCAATACCAAGCAAACTCTCACAGCCTAGGCAGTTGAAGCAGATCAAAGCTTAGAATTACCAAGAGAGAGCTTTACATAATTGCTACATGAGAAGAAGCACCCACTGAGGATCCTTCAGTCCCCACCACATCAATTCACGAGTTAGAAAGGAGATTAAAGGCAGTAGAGCAATGACAACTAACACATGAACCTAATCTCATGCCATTACCTGAAGTAAATAGAAAGGTGAGAGAACTAGAGCAATGGATTTCTACAAATGTCCGTCCTTTGATACAACTGCCAGGAATAGTAAGAAAGTGGATGGGGGAATTTCAAGGACTAATAAAGAGAGTCCAAGATAACACCTTGACAGCTCAAGAATGGACAGAAATAATGGACAGCTTGCGAAGAAGATTTGTACAAGAGCAAGGTGCGAGATGGGCAGCAAAGACAGAAAAGAAAGTTCAGGATACTACCTCATCCCTTCAAGCCCAACTAGTGCAGCAAACTATAGAAATGAGTGAAAAACAATAGACTTGGGGAGAGGAGATGAGAGAATATGAAGAGAAAAATGCCAATATCCTTGAACATTTTGGAGGTTTGATGGTAGTTCCTGATGATGTAGAAATTGTGAGAGAAAAATCCCTTAAGGACTGCCAGAAAACTCTCCAGCAACAGCTAAAAGAAAAGACTCACTTACTGGCGGTAGCAGAAGGGAAAGTAAGACAACTTCAAGAGGACAGAGATTCCCTATGCTCAGTCAATGACAAACAGGTAAAATAATTAAGTCTCAAACTAAGAATTACCTTATCTCATTAGTGAAGGAAAAAGTTGAGGTAGAGAAGCTGAGAATAGAAAATCAACTAAAATCTATCATCATTAAGAAGCTAACTGTGGATTTAAAAGAAAAGGCTGATAAAGAAAAATTGTGCTCGAAAGGTACTTCTTGTCCAAGGATTGTGGACGAAAGACATACAACAGAAGCTGAATTAGCAGCACAGGGAGATTCAACTGCAGATAAGGATGATTATTCGACAGCGGAGATATCAGATGAGGAACATGAACCCACTGATTCCACCCTGGTATCATATTCTATCAGTGAGTAAAAACATTATAGAACATTACAAACCTCACAGGTATAATCTCACTAGATTTTCATTTCTTAATTTTAACTTGCAGATCATTGTTAATATCCAGTAATATATGAATTTTTTTTTTTAATAACAGTGTGTGTTACTAACATTATTAACATTTTTTTTTTCTTACTAACATTTTTGTTATTGACACTCCGAGAATAAGCCGGTAGTATTTTTCTCCCAAGTTTGGGGAAAGATTTTTGATTATTTTTGCCGATTATAAACCTGGTAACTCGCCTAGTAGTAAAGTAAGGTAATATTTTTCATGTATGTCCCCTAGTTTACACAACGAGAACATTATCCTATTTAAGTTTTGGGGGGATACATATCAATTTTGAAAAATATTATATATTAGTATAATTTCTTTTTAGAGTTTTTTTTTTAAGTTAATCATTATATGAAAATTATTATGAAAATCCAAAATTCTTAGCAGCCCATCATAGTAGTAGTTCAAAAATAAAAAATAGAAATAGTTACAATTCAAAGTAAAGCATCTCTAAAATACTGTATTGGGAGAATGTTTGAAACTATACGATTGATATGAACTGCAAATATTTTAGATTATAGTTTCAAAATCATATATCCAGTGAGCTATAAAGCCTATTTCCTCTTTTATTCTGAGAAAGAGTGACTGTCTTTATTCATGCTAAATTTCCTTGAACTTCTCTACTATTTAAAATCTTATAATGTTGAACATAGAATCAAGATATTCAGTAAATATGATGATTCATTTGTTTAGAACTATCCATTAAATATATCAAAGTAATAAGACATCCATATTAGTAAATCGTGAAAATAACCAAGGCCATCTTTTATTAAATTAGAGCCAAAAAGCTAAAATTTTAATACATTTTACCTTTTGAACTCATATTAGAAGCTTAAAAACTAAATTTCTTTGTATCAAAATTTTATAAACCTTTAACCATGTGTACTGCCCAAAACTTTCTATCCTTGACCCTTATAATTTCTCAGAGTTTAGATTATAAAAGAAGGGGAGAAGAGAGAGTGAAAGGAGGATGCGTAACAAATAAAAGATTTGCTGAAAAGGGTACAAGTAAGAAGAAATATAATTATATGAAAATATGGGACAAGGAAGTAAAAAGACGATTCCATGAAAAAAAAAAAAAAGCAAAAAGCTTCAAACTAGACAAGAAAATGAGATTTATACTAGAAAATAATTGGGAAGAAGTTATCCAAAATAACGATACTTATTGAAGTTTAAAATATAGAAGAAGAAGAGAAGGAAGAGCTAAATTCTCAAAAATAATTTTGAATCCTCTTTACCTTTTTCTTTGAAACCTTCTGAAAATAAGTCGAAGGAAAGACCTTTGTGATTTACGATTTGCAAGAATATGAGTCTAGAAGAGATATATAAAATAGATACTATGAATAAATGAAGAAGTTATATGAACATAACTGATTATCCTTTCTATAAGATTTATCTTGTTAGCTAATTGTCCGATGAAACTTGCATATGTATCTATAATATTGTGAGAACCCAAAAATTCGATTATTTTTTAGAGTATGCTAATAATTGAGAATTTGGATGAAAATATTTTCTAAAATTGCAATTTAGAAAAATCTATGATGAATAAACTTTTCACTGATATGCACACACTCCATGCTATATCTCTGGTTCTAGATCTTAATTTCTAGAACCAGTTCTTAATTTTAGTCTTTAAATTTAAGGTTCTAATTCTTAATCTCTTGAACCGGTCCTTAGTCCTTAATTATTTTAGAACATAGCCCTTTTTTTTAGTTTTAATCTCTTCTAGTTTATGATTATTCAGTTCTAACCCTGATCTTAAAAATCCTTTAGTTTTAATCTTCAAAACCCTAACTTTCCAATACAAAAATCTGTTTTTCAATCAATACTATTTTTAATGACCCATCCGACTTGCCTAAGGGAGCTTACGGAGGGTACCCGGGAACGGGGCCGATCCTCCTTAGCATAGCGGGCTCAACCCCTTTGTTTTTAGATTCCCAATAGCAGTAGGAAACCTAAAATAATTAGATTCCCAGTAGAAATAGGATATTTAAAATAATTAAACTTTTAATAGAATCAGGAAATCTAAGCTAATTAAAAATAGAATACTTAAAGTAATTAAATTTTTTAATAGCATTAGGACACCTAAATTAATTAGAGTTCTAATAAAATTAGGATACTTCAATTAATTAGAGTTCTAATAGAGTTAGGATACTTGAGTTAATCAGGATACTTAAAATAATTAGACTTTTAATAGAAGTAGGAAATTAATACTAATTAGAGTTCTAATAGGATTAGAATTCTTAAGACGCCTAGCAAGATTAGCACTTTTAGATCCATCAAAACTCCTAGTAGGATTAGGAGACTAGTTCAATTAAACTTCTAGAATAATTAAAACTTTTAGAATAAATAAACTCTCAGTAATATTAGGAAAACTAAAGCAAGCAGACTTAAAGCAGGACTAGGAAAATAAACTAAACACCCAGGAGACCTAGTGCTGCTGACATCGGCAGGCTGATGATTTAGTAAAGAAGTCGAACCCACACCCCGAAAGACATGATCAATGACGTGTTGCGGCATCGATAAACATCTACAGCTGGCGATCGCAATGAATTAGGTATTTTCTTCCTAGAATTTACCTTTTATTTCTATACTTTTAACTTACTATCAATCGCCTTTCGCCAGAGTCTACATAGACCGAATTGGGCCACTCTTTTTAGGGACCGGGAGGAACCTAGAAAAACCGCGTACCAACCCAACACTTACAAATGTGCTCCTGATTTGTGGCCATGGACGGGGTTCATCTTCCAGGTCTATCCCCCTGACTTTGGTGACGACAATGGTTCGGCCCTTTCCCTTGGTCTCTTAGACTTTTTCTTCGGTAGGCTTGTAGCCTAAGCCGAATCTAATGTGTTGACGGCCTTTTCCTCTGACTGGGTCCCTTTGGCCTTGCAAGCGAGGACCCAACCATTTACCTCTCTGGTAACCCCACTTTTGGAGCATTTCTACCGCTGCAATCATTCCTCCTCCGATTTTTTCCATGGCCTTTTTGGGGGATTTTGACGCCACTGCTGTTGACTCATCATATTGAAAACTATGAAGCTTTGTGTCCTCAGCTATATGCAGTATATCTAGCTTCTTGAGATTTTCGATGTTGTGGGCCATGTTCTCTATTTCTTCTTGCCCCTCTCCCATGATCGATACAACTCTCTCTTCTGAGATGAATTTGAGCTGATGGTGGAGGGTGGAGGGCACCGCCCTAATTTCGTGTAGCCAATGGCACCCTAGCAACAGGTTGAAGGAGGACTTAATGTCCATGACTTGGAACGAGATTGAGAAGGTCATTGGCCCAATGGTGAGCTCAAGATTGACTTCTCCTATTACCTCCCTCCTTGTGTTATCAAACCCTTGGGCTCCTGTTCTACCTGGTCAGAACATTGATGGGTCAACTCCTTTCTTGGTCGCGGTTCACAATGGGCACACATTCAATGCTGAACCATTGTCTACTAATACAAGTGGTATTACTAAGTTCCCAGTTTCAATCATAATATTGGCGAATCTGGAATGGTTCCCTCCTTCTGCCGGAAGATTGGCATCGGAGAACGAGATGGCATTAAGGGCTAACACTTAGCCAATCATTTGCCCAACTTCAACTGGGGAGACTTTATCGGATACATGTGCATCTTTCAGTGCCCCCATTAGAGCTTGGAAGTGGAGTGGAGGCATCATTAGTAGGTCCTAAATGATGATGTGAGCTGAAGTTCTTTTAAGTTGTGTTTCTAATGCATATTCCCGACTCATTTTTTCCATGGGATGTGCTGCCGCAGGTTCCCTTCTTTCTTCAAGTTGGGATGGTGTTGGCACCTCTAGCTATTTAGAGATCCTGCTTGACGGGGTTATAATTTCTATTACCCCTTCACTATTGCCGCCTACATTAACACCCATTTGGTTGTAGTTGAGCGAGACCTGATGGGGATCATATGTTAGTCCAGGGATTTGAAATGGGATGGATGGGGGCACTGGATATGATTGAACTAGCGGGTTGGTGTGGCAAAGTTGGGCCAGTTGTAATTGATTGGTGTTGGGGGTGGATAGGCTGGTGGAAATGCGGCGGTACTGGGTCAACTATAGGGGTCGGTGTTGGAGATGGGGTTGGACTGAGTGATGATGGTGTGGTAAAATTGGGCCATATGTGGTTGATGAGAGCTGATTCTGAAGGTGCGGTAAAATTGGGCACCACATAGTTGGTGGGGGTTGATGCTGGAAATGGATGGTACAGTGGGGGTGAGGCCCGACTAGGTTGGACCTGATTAATGGGAGTGTTGTGGCAAAATACAACCTCAAATCTAGTGCTACTTCCTGGGGTATTGGGCTTGGGAAATAATCGGCTAAGTTTAAAGGCTCGACTACCCCAATGGTTTCGCTTTCTCGATTCCACTACCTTGGCATTTCGTAGCTTTCCCCTGTATTGATGTATTCTAAGGGGTCGATCTCTTCCATCTCTTCCATCTCTTCCTGTAGCATGTTAATTGTGGCCCATGGGCCCATTCCTCCCTTTGGGTGTGGCGACAATGGCACTTGATGAATGTTGGTGTGCAGATTGGCCTGGGGAGGTGTTGGAGGAATGAGCTTCCCCTCCTCGATGAGGTCTTGTATTGCATGTTTCAGAGGGAAGCATCGATCGGTTGGGTGACCCAGTCCCTGATGGAAATTATAATGCGTGTTCGGATCTTTGTTTCTTGGGAGAGGATTTGGTGGAGGTCCTGGCCGGAATGGGGTGACGAATCCTTTTTCAATCAATAATGGCAATAGGACACCTAGGGATTGCCCCAAGGGAGTGTACTCACGGTTATAACGGGCCGTTCTCTGCTCGGGGGTCATTTGTGCCATTGGACCATTGTCCTGCCTCTGAGCTAGATTTGGCTAAGCTGGGGCTTGCTGTGCTGCCCTAAACTAAAAAGGTACCATGCTAGTTCTGGGCTATGTAGTCATTATGGCTTGGACTTCTGCCCCCATCTTTCTCTCAGTCCTCCGCTCAGCCAATTTACAGACCCCACTGGCCTCGCTGGTTGTATTTTTATTTAACCACCCTTCTCTTATTAAGTCTTCATAGCGGTTGACGTTTCTTACCAAATTAGCAAAGTTGGCTTGCTGCTGGTACACCAAGAAATTAGAGATAACTGGTAGGGTAGTTTTCGAGATCATTGCGATTTGCTCCTCGTCCGGGATATGGTTCTTCACTTCAGCTATTAGGGCCCTCCACCTTCCAAGGTATGCATTAAATGTCTCGTTGGGTTTTTGCTTCAACCAAGCCAATTCAGATTTGCGTGGCTCGATGTCAATACTATAGACGTATTGTTCTTGGAATAGGTGGGTGAGGTCTTTCCAAGTTTTTATCATGGACGACTCGAGAAGTGAATCATCCTAGTGCATGTCCTTTGAGACTCTTTTGGAACACTTTGATGAGGAGTCGTTCATCTCTGTCATACAGTCACATGTTCCCATAATATGACTTGAGGTGTGAGATGGGATGATCAGTGCCATTATATTTGTCGAATGTAGGCACTTTGAACTTAGGTGGCAATGAAACCTTGACAAATAAATATAGATCAGAAAAATCTGTTGCATGGATCTCAATCCCCCCAGTTTCATCAACTACTTTTGAATTTTATCCATTTGTTCTTTTAGCAGCTCTAACTCTCTTGGTGGTAGAACTGGGGCTGGTCCCCCACTAGGCAGCCCCCATTCATTTCTAGGAGCCCGCTGGTTGGTAAAAGTGGGTGGTGGGGGATTGAACCTAGACAAAGCCCCTATGTAGGCCTCACTATTTTGGGCCTCATCTTCTTCATACTGATGACCAGCATCAATATAGGGTGGTGGAGGGGTGAGATTAGTTGGGTTTTGGAGGGATTTAGTGGGTGCCTGATGGGGCCATTGTAAGTGAGGGAAGCTTTTATTAGTGGCTTGCGGGGTAAGGGGATGGGTGAATTGTGGATTTTGGACAGGTTGAGTGGGTGCTTGGTGGGACCACTAGGCTTGATGGATATTTTGCTGATTGGGTTGGGGGGTAAGAGGATGGGTGAATTGAGGATGGTTGATGGTATGGAATGGATTCCCATATTGGGTTGCGTAAGAGGAACGTGGATGAATGGGGCTTATGCGGGCTTGAGGGATGGGATGAGATGAGTTTATTATTTGGGGGAAATGGGGGCTTGTTGGGTGTAGGAGTATGTGGAAATTGGGGGAATGATAGAGGGTTTGAAATTTTCACCCTCGAGTTTGGGCCTAAATGGGTTGGGGATTGGGTATTGGGCCTTTGAGGCCCACTCGGATGGCCCCATGGTTGATGTTGGGTGTTTTGGGTGGTATGGATTATGGGTTGTGGATTGGGATTTTGGGGGAATGGGGTGCAGAGATTTTAGAGGTTTGGTGATGGATTTGGTGGTATTGGGGATGGATGAGGAAGGTTTTAGGAGGTCTTCCAAGCGGTATAAGCCTTAACCATGTCCTCCATCATGGCCATGGGATCGGGTATGGGGATGGATGCGGTTGGCCCTTCTGATGAGGGGGGGTATGGGAAAAAGTGGGCATGACTTGGGTGGATGTGTGGGAAAAAATGGGCATGACTTGTGTGGATGGGGGAAAAGTAGGTAGGTGTTGGGTGAATGTGGAGGATTGGGTTGGATTTTAGATGGATGTGGGAGGAAAATGGAGTAGATTTTAGGTGGATGTGGAGGGAAATGGGGCAGGTTTTGGATGAATGGGGGAAAATGGGGGAGATTTGGAGTGGATGTGGAAGGAAAATGGGGTGGATGTGGAGGGAAGATGGGGCATGGTTTGGGTGGATGGGGAAAATGGGGGGAATTTTGGGTGTGGAGGGGGAATAGGTTCACCGAATGGCCCGGTGACATTGAATCCAGATTGGGTGGGGGGATCGGAGATGGGTATCTCCTCTATGTGGGAAGGTGATGGGGAATGAGGTGGGAATGAATCTGCGTCGACATAAGCCAGATCGACCGCCTAAGACATGGTTTGGTGGTGGGTTGGGTACCAATTTCTCGAATAAGGCCCAAAGGCCTTCTTCCTTCCCCTACGAGACCATAACGGGTTTAGCAATGTTGTTGTCACGACATCACAAGCTCTCTTTTGTAGTTTTTTTGTGTATATATATATATATATTTTGAGATCTTTGGATGAATTTTGAAAAAACCAATTTCAGCTTCCCTTTTCCTTAATTTTTGTGGTACTCTTTGGGGCCTTGAAACTCCCTTTTCGGGTGACATTTACACCCCTAATGCCTCCCACGGCGAGATCCTGATGCACTTTTGAAGAAACAAAAGAAATTCTTTGTTTTATGTAAACACATGGAAATCCAAGCGATAACCCGATCCCTTGAAAGAGTCAATAAGAGGGTGACCTCTCTTGACCGGCGAGGGCATTTTGGGAGTCAAGTGTGTGGGATTTATCGGGAGTATTAAAAGCACTAAACGGGGGATTCGGGAAACCGTGAAAAAGGCCCCAAATTCGGGCTGCTCCGCTAAAATAAGCTAAGTGTGCATAATATGTATGCAAGGCTTAAAATTCTAAAAATTTGGCTTTGCGTACATATTATGTACGCACGGCAAAATTCTGAAATTTTTGGCCTAGCGTCTGTAATATGTACGCAAGGCTATTTTCTAGGGATTTTGGCTTAGCATACATATTATGTATGAAAGGCTAAAATTTATATAGTATATATTTTTTTCAACAATAGTAGACTCGAGTTGGGCTTCTGACATGGCTCTTCTGGAAGCAATGCTTTCGGGGACTATTTTTCGGGTGCCTCCTATCTGCACCTAAGGGATACAAGGCTATTTTGATGTGACTAATGTGCTCCCCAAGGTGTTAAGGCTTTGTAAAGTTTGGTCACCCACCAGATATACCTCCGGCACAAGTGCCTTCTCAGATACTGGATGGGGTGGTTCCTTTCGAGATCATCACCACTAGGGCTGCCGCTCTACTTGGAACCAGTACTATTATATCGTTACCTAAAATTTCTCCCCTTTGCAAAAGCTACCAGCGAGAATGATTTAATAAAGTCCCTTGGTGACTTTTAAAGTTCAATTTTAAGGGAATTATCTTAAGTCCAAAAACGGGTGGTGAGAGTCCTGTGTCGCCTCTACGGGCCGGCATCCACTGTTGGAATATGTCAAGAAATAATAAAATGGCAGGGTCAGTCAAGTGACTAGGTGGAATATGTAAATTGCATTTAGTAGATCCACCAAACGGCTAAGGCGGTAAAATGATGGAAAGTGAAACTAAGCTATCAAGTAACCCGCCAAACGGCTAAGGCAGTAAAATTACGAAAATAGAAGCTAAACTATCAAGTAACCTGCCAAACGGCTAAGGTGGTAAATGATAGAATCGTAGGGGTAAGTAAAAATAACGAAATCATAGGGTAAGTACACAAACAAACAGAAAGGTTAGTAAAAAGAAAATCACATGCAAGAAGAGGCCAAAACTTCAAGGAAAAGCTCTGCAAGCTATCCCTAGTGGAGTCGCCATCTATGCAACCGTGGGCTCTCGCAAATCCGTCACGACGATGCGCTCGTATGAAAAATGGAGTCGCCACCCGGAGCTTTTGGTGTCTCAGGATATCCAAAATCAATATTATATGCATCGAAGTGCCAAATATGACTCCGAATCACAAGTCAACGCCAAAGCCTCTTGGGTAAGGACTTCGGTTATTAATCGGGAAGGTGCTAGGTACCCAATCGACCAGCTCGTAAGCGGTTTCTACTATGGCCAAGTCTATGTTTTAAATGTATATAATATATATATATATATATATTTATATAATTATATATTTATAAAAAGAGAGAAAAAGTGAGTGGCACTTCCCCTTGCCCGAAGGCACTTTGATCCTATTGAGTCCTTCGCACCCATAAAATTTTTGGCAACGTAACGACTCAATTCTAGGATAGAGGAAAAGGAAAGAAGGTAGAGGAATAGAGGGGAGAGCCAGACCTCTCAGGCCCTTGTAGCACTGTGGTCGGATTGTCGCGCGAAAGCGACACCGGTGAGCTTCCGATAGCAATAGGCTTAGATAAAGGGTTCTAACTTGCTATGGTTTGGAAAGATTGATCGTTGTTGATGAGGGAAGTATGAGGGTTACAAGGGATGAGCTAGGGTTTCAAGGTGTGAAAGTCTTGACGCTTGAAAATGGGGAGCTAATCTTGTAGAGTGTCTTCTTTTAGATTCTGAAAAAGTGTCGTAAACAAGGGGGGGTGGCTCTCTATTTATAGAGGGAGAGGTGATCAGGGGGTTTTTAAGTTCTAATTGGGTTTAGAAATTAGGCAATAGGAAATCTAAGGTTTTTGAATTTTTGGGAGCTTGGATATGTGGGAATTGGGTTTTAATGGTTGATGATTGCGTGATGACTTGAATGGGCAAAAGGGTGATAAAGAGAGCTTGTGGGGGTACTAGGGTCCTAAAGAAACAAACCCTGAAGTCCGGGATGGTCCACAAGTCAAACACCCAAAAATAAAAAACTCATTTTTCGGCCATAGAAGTGCTAGCCCGTGTTGGAAGAAGACCAATTTGGCCTTACGTACATATTATGTACACAAGGCTAAATTCTGGAGAAGATTGCGTCTGTGTACATATTATCTACGCATGTGTAATTTCCTACATTTTTTTACGGTATGCAAATCACTATAACGTTTGATATACAACTCTGATTGCGATGATTCTTAGCTGATTGGAAACCTAGGAAACTCTACTTTCCAATGGTATATGCCCCAACTCCTGAAGAAGTCTATGTCAATTTTGGCACTCCTCTTTCCAACCACTATTTTGGTTGGGCTTTCTAAGGGTCCGAGAAGGATTTTAAGGGTTCGGGTTGATTCCTAAGGGTTTGGATTGATTCCTAAGGGTTTTAGGATGATTCCTAAGGGTTTGGGAAATGCTTTTGGAAGCTCAGGGGTACGCATTTCTCGATGTGCTGGTCAATCGAGTCTTGGGCAAAATTTGGGTGTCTACAGTGAGCATATGTGGATGTCTTCTTAAAGACAGACAAAGTAATGAGGTGAGTTTTTCAATCTAGCATGGCTATGAAGCCAGACATTGTTTCTAATCTAGCATTAGAGAGATCAAATTGTTTCAGCTTATCTTAACCATTATTTTTATATTTGTTTCTAGAAAATATAGGTATGAGAGGCATTTATAGATAGAGAAAATAAGAAGCACCCATTTTAGGCCACATGGCACATTGTTGAGCGACACAAGTCATCACAATCATATCTCATATTAGGAGCTATCCATACACTACAAAAAATTGGATTATTAGTGTAGACACCCAATTCGGCCCAAGGCCTGATCAATCTGTACTTCAGGAGAGATGTACCCCTGTGCTTTCGATGGCACCCCCCTGAACCCTCAGGAACCTACCTAGACCAGTAGGAATCACTCTAAGACCTTTAGAGCCATTCCCCCAATCCTTAGAAGCCACCCCTACACCCTAGAATCCCTTCCCAGACCTAACTTAAACCCTTCTGGTAGTTGATGGGAGGAGAGCTACAAAATTTCACACAGACTAGTACCATGGATGAGCCATATACCATTGGAAAGAGGACTTCTTCAACTTTCCAGCAAGCCAAAGATCCCCCAATTTGGAGCTACGGTTCAAAAGTTATGACCTTTTTAAGTTTCACATAAAATCATGAATTTTACTCAGGCGTAGATATTACATACGCCCAGCCATTTTTACCCCAGATTACTCAGGCGTATATATTATATACACCTTCCTATTTTAGGGAAAATTTGGCCAGACGTATATAATATATACGCCCAGTATAGGTGGGACCCGCCACGGGTTTCATCTTCTCAAAACTCCCCTGATTTTGGTGAAATTAACTGTTCCTAAACTGGGCGTATATAATATATATGCCCAGCTTAGCTATAGTAATTGTCATCAGTAGCTCGAATTTCCTCAATCTAGTTTGACCCTTTGAGCATCCCCTTGGCTGAGGTGGGTGTCTTGAGATTGGTTGCACCCCCTTTGAGCTTATTGGCAACCCTTAAGTCACCCATGGTCTCACCTCATCATCCGCCATTAAAACCAGTTTCCCAAAACCCTAGGACCTTGAAAACCCAAAAAACCTTAGATGAGGGATTACCTAATTGCTAAACCAATTAGCTCTTAAGTAAGCCCCTAACCCATCCCTTCTCTATAAATAGAGAGGCCTCCCTCTTCCTTAAGGGTTGGAAAAAAGTGGAGGTTAAGGATTTGGAGCCCAAGAGAGAACCCTAGTGAGAGAAAGTGCACTCATTTTCCAGAATTCCAGCAAGCTTAGTTCATCTTTTCCAATCCATTTCCACCATTAGATCACTCCCTTTAGCTAAAACCTAGCCTCTAGCTTCACTCTACACCCCCTACTTTATTGAATCCTAGCATTAGAACCTATTTTCACACCATTTAAGCCATCAGAAGCACACCAAAGCGAAGATCTTCCACGGTGCAACAAGGGCCCGTGAGCACCGGCTCACCCCTCTCTTCCTCTACCTTCTTGGTGTCTCCTCTGTCCAAGGATTCAAGCCGTTACGCCGCCGAAATTTCGGTTTGGCTCAAAGCTTGATAGGACCGTATTGCCTTTGGGCAAAAGGGAAACTCCGCCCTTTTTTATTTTTTTGGCCATAGATAGAGACCGCTACGTGCGGGTTGATCGGGTGCCTAAACCCTTCCCGATCGATAATCGAAGCCCCTATCCTAGAGCCTTTGGCAAAGACCGGTAAATCAGAGTCATATTTAGCACTTCGGTGCTCAAAATATCGATTGGAAGGTTTCCCGGGTCACCAAAAGCTCCAGGTGGCGACTCTACATTTTAGCCAAGGCGAGCGCATCGCCGCGACGGGTTCGAGAGGATCCACGGTCGCACAGATGGCGACTCTGCTGGGGACTTCACCCTAGCGCTTCCCCTCTTGTTGGCCTTTCCTTTTATTTAGTTATTTTACTAACCATGGCTGTTTTTTGTTCTAATTTGCTGCTGTTTTGCGCTATTTTTTGTTGTTTTTACTAACGTACTCACCCCTACGATTCAGTCCTTTAAGTGCCTTAGCCATTTGGCAGGCCTACTTGCGCCTTAAATTTCAGTTTTTACGATTCTAGTCATTTACTCCGCCTTAGCCGTTTGGCGGGCCCGCTCGCATTTATTTTCACGTCATTTAAATTTTGGTCATTTACAAGCCTTAGCCGTTTGGCAGGCCTACTTGCGCACTTTATTTCGGTCATCATATTTCACCCTTGAACGCCGGCCCGTTGAGGCGGCACGGGTTTGTCATCCCCGGCCCGATTTTGGACTTAATTTCACTCCCCTATAAAAATTCGTAATTAAAAGTGAACCAACAGTATGGGGACATAATTGAATTTATTTTTGCATTTTTGGGTAGTTTCTGGGGGGTTTAGGCACAGATACAATTTACGGTTCGATGAAGCGGCAGCCCTAGTGGTGATGATCACGAAAAGAACCACTCCTTCCGATTCGAGAAGGCGCTTAACGGGAGGTATATCGGTTGTGTTGCCAATTCCGATCAAGCCGTAAAACCCGCATTGGTGAGAGCGTAGAAAACCCAAAATTCGGCCGTGTATCCCTAGGAAACGGAAAGGAGGGACCCGATAACAAACACAGCAGTCCCCGGGAGCATTTCTCCCAAGAAACCAGTTCAAAGACCCACATTCGCTAGCTTGTCCCTTTGTCAAGCAGAACCTTTTGCCGGCGTATATAATACATCGCCAAAAGTAGCCCGATTTACAGCGTATATAATATATCGCCCAAAATCCACGGATTTAAGCGGTATATAATATATACGCCCAGCCAAATCTGTACTTTTTTGGTCGGGCGTGCATAATATATACGCCAAGTATATACAGGGCTGCAGCAACCCGACCTGAGGCCCAATCCACCACCCCAATTCCCCGATTAATGGTCTTAGTATCCGCGGTAGCCTCCCACATTTTCTAACACCCAATATGCCCCCGCCCAGTCAAAAGAAGGCGACTTCTTATTGATTTGCTCTGGGGGATCGGGTCATTTGCGTGGATTCCCTCGCCTTTAATAGAACGAAAGGGTTCCCTTTCGCTTCTTCCGAAGTGTGTCGGATCCCGTCGTGGGACCTACTAAAGGTACATATATCGCCCGAAGCGGGAGTTGACCCTGGGCACCAGGTCATCAGTCATCTAAGCAGAGGGGAGTTAATTGCAAGAAAATGGAGAAAGAAAATCCTCATCTTAAAAAAAAATCCACCTTCAAAAAAAAAAAAGAGGAAAAAATCAATCAATCAAAAATCAAAAATCACAAAACTCACTTTTCAAAACCAAAAAAAATAAAAAATCATCATTTTCCAAAACCCAAAAAAAAAACACACAAAGAAGAACAATAAAAAATATACCTTGGTGTGACCGGCACTACGGCGACCTCAAACCCGGCCCGTAGGAAAAGAACCAGGAAGGTATTCGGCCCTTATCTGTGACATCAATACAACACTCGTCGGTGGATCATGTCAAGAGCCGATACATCCCCACTGTCATCCCCATCCCATTCCCGTATAGGAGAAGACCCGGTCTCCGACACCTTCGCCTAAGCCAGGTTCGATATCACGGGCCCATTTGGAGCGCCCGTGTTCACTTCCACCCCATCCCCTTCCCTTACATTCCCCCAAAATACCCCCTTTTCATCCCCTACTGAAACCCCTCATTTCCCAACCGATCCTTACATCACCATCTCCCATCCAAACACCGTTACCGCATCCCCATACTTCCAAAGACCCCCCTGGGAGTCCCATCCCCTGCCTACTTCCCAAATTCCATCCCTCTCATCACCCATGCCCCCAACATCCTAGATCTCATCCACCCCATCTCACATACCATCCACACCCCAACATACCCCCCCGTTTACCCAGGTCATGCACAATTTCTCCCAACCACCTCCATCCTTAAGTAATCCATCACCCCCCAATCCCACACCTGAGTCTGTGCCCTTGATGGAGGACATGAGAACGATGTATGCCCTTTGGGCTGCTTCTCACAACCCTACCTCTCAAACCCCGCATCCAAATTTCAAAAACCTCCATACCCCATTCCCTCCCAACCATGCCCAACCACCCATCGTCCATACCTCCCAGAATCCCCCTCCTCAATTCCAGACCCAAACCCACACAAATCCATGGGCCCCAGCCCAAACACCTCTAGAGACATGGGCCCAGACCCAAAACCCTCAAATCCTATGGGCCCAAGCCCAAGCTTATCAGGCCCAGGCCCCAGCCCAAACACCTCCAAACCTATGGGCTCAAGTCCAAACCCACCAAGCCCAGGCCCCAGCCCAAACACCTCCAAACCCATGGGCTCAAGCCCAAACCCACCAAACCCAGGCCCAGACCCAAGACCCTCAAAACCCCTGGGCCCAAGCCCAAACCCACCAGACCCAGACCAAGTCCAAGCCCCCAGGGCCCATGGACCCAAACCTACCAAACTCAAACCCAGGGCCCATGGACCCAAACCCAGCCCCCTCACGCCCCAGTAGCCCAAACTCAACAAGGCCCATTGGCCCAAAGTCATCCCCACACCCCGGCCTAGGGCCCGTCGATTCGAGCCTTCTAAAACCATCAAACCCAAATCCTCCAAACCCAAGGCCCATCCGCCCATGCTCATCAAGGCCCATTCACTAACCCCATACCCCCCCACCAATACCCTTCATTCACCTATACCCCTTACACCTCCATCCCACCTCCAATGGGAAATCCAATCCCTTCCATTCCTCAAAACCACAATATCTCGCCATCTCAATCGCACCCCCATCACCCCCAGAATGTGCCACCAACTCAGCACATCACTTACCCACAAAACGCTCACCCATTCATCCCTTCTCATCCCCTACAAACCATGTGGCCCCACCAAGTCATCCAACCCATCACCCCCAAGTCCAAATAGCAGAGCTCGCCCCTCACCAATACCACGACCAACAGTACGAGGAGGATGAGATCCGCAACAGTGGAGGAACTGCCAGTTTTAACCCTCCAGGGCCCACCATCATCACACCTAGGGTCGAACCAAATCAAGGGGAAGCGGTCCCCGCCATAGCCTCGAGGGAACCGGAGCAGCTGAAAGAACAGATAGACAGAATACAGAAGCAGCTGATGAAGATGGGAGGAATGGAACTACACTCGACGGACTTTTCAAACTTATGTCTGTTCTCTGACGTTCCCCTGCCACTGAAATTCAAGATGCCATCATTTGATAAGTACAATGGCACTGGCAACCCCATCGCCCACTTGAAATCTTACTACGGGGATATGTGCCAGTATGGCGGAGATGAACGACTCCTCATCAAAGTGTTCCAGAAGGGTTTAATGGGCCCGACACTGAGATGGTTCACATCCCTGGAACCATCCATGATAAAAAATTGGAAAGATCTGACACGCTTATTTCAAGAACAATATGTCTATAACATGGACATAGAACCAAGGAAGTCGGACTTGGCCCGATTAAAGCAAAGACAGGATGAAACATTCAGTGCTTACTTAGGGAGGTGGAGGGCCTTAGCCGCTCAGCAGTCAAGTTTTACTGATCTGGTCCGAAATGCCAACCGTTGCGAAGACGCCATTAGAGAGGGCAGGTTAGGAAGGAATGCGGCCAATGGGGCCGCTGGGGTTCGAAAAGCCGTCGAGCGAAAAATTGAAAGAAGACCAGGGACAGAGGTACAGAACATTGTTTACCCCTAGGCCAATACCAACACCCCCCCGATACAACTCCAGGTTACACAACCGCCCCCGACCCGTTTCGAGCAAGTACCAAGGCCAAGCAACGGACGAAGAGCCCCGTTTACCCCGAAACAGATGAAAGCGCGCTTCGAACGAGTATTCACCCCGTTGGGGCAATCCTTGAGTGTCTTCTCGTGTTACTCTGAAGGCTGGTCAATTTACTCCAACCTCACCCCCACCCCACCCAATACCAAGGAATTATGATCCGAATCGCATTGCAATTTCCACCGTGGACTGGTCACCCTACGGAAGGTGCTTCCCGCTTAAACACGCGGTCCAAGATCTGATAGAGGCAGAAAGATCATACCCCGCCACTTCCCGAGGCGTAACAGAATATCCATCAAGCCCCTCTACCACCGCACCCAGGAGGCCCCAGGCCTAACATACATTAGATAGAGGAAGAAGAAGAAGAGTTTGACCCTTTAGATTACATTAGCAATCAGGAGGAATTTTCGCTCCCTAGGCCGATCGAAGATGAACTATTTGTTGGGGTGATTGAGCCACTTTATCTTGCCGATTATTTTTCCACACCAGCTTGCCAAGAGGAGCCCTTAGATTTAAGGCAGTATTTTTCCACCCCCGCTCCAGCCTATCAAATTCAAACGGGCACAGCCCCGCCGCAATCATACACATATCCACCCCATGCCCAATTTACCCCATACACCCCTCCGTCACACATAAATCATCTTGTTCCTTATGCAATTCCGCCATCCCCATATTATCCTACCCCATACACACCCTCAAGTCCCTCCACCCAATATAATGCTCCGCCATCCTCAAGTTACCCCATTCCATACACGCCTTCAAGTCCCGCCACCCAATTTACCCCATACACCCCTCCATCACCCCCGAATTACCCCGCTCCATGCACAACTCCATCATCCTCAATCTATCCCATTTCATCTACCGACCCATCATCATCCCACCATGCCACAAACCCTTTATATCCCCCTAATCCACCCACTACCCCGCCATGTCTCGGTCATCCCACTCAATGCACAATTCCATCTCCCCCAAGTAACCCCACTTCATCCACAAACCCGCCACCATCCCATCATACCTCCCCATATACAAATCCTTCATACCCCCATCATCCCGCGCCCACCACACCTCAAACGTCTCCCCATCCCTCCAGCCCAGTCACACTCCCGCCATCCCTTCGCTATTTTGGCCCTAATCCAACTCCACCACCACCCGGACAAGCAACCCCTCACCCAATCCCCGCATCACCCAATCACCACTGGTCTTACCATGCCCAGGTAACACCAGTACAAGCCCCCTTCGTGCCCACAACTCCAATTCTGTCAATTCCCCCCACTACCATTCCACCCCCCATTGGAGTTAACCTGGTCGGACCCGACAAACCAGTATATCCGGCCCAATCCTCCCCGGAATCCTCACACACCCCATTTCTCATCCCAAAACCTGCTTATGACCCGCATCAGGTACCATTAAGCTATGAGCAGAAGGACATTAATGCCGGGTGCAACCAAGAGGAGGCCGTTGAGTTTGTCACTCGATCGGGCCGGATTTCTGCCCAGCCAGAAGCATCAGGGGCAGTCAGAGGAGAAGAAAAGAAGAAAGAACAAACGCCACGAAATCCTTTGAAAATGGCGAGGAACATATCTGGAGACACGGCTCAAGAGAACGCATACATATTACCGTGTGGGATTTATTGATCACGTCTCCACTCCACTTTCAATCCCTAATGGGAGCGCTCAAGGACGCGCATGTCTCCACCCATGTAACTCCAAATGAAGTAGGGGAAATAATAGGGCAAGTGTTGGCCCCAAATGCCATCTCTTTCACCGATGTAGACCTATCGATCGAGGGGAATGACCATTCTAAACCCCTGAATATAACAGTGGAAGTAGGGAACTTGGTGGTACCGTTGGTCCTGATTGACAATGGGTCGGCGCTGAACGTATGCCCTCTAAGGACGGCAATCAAAATTGGGGCGAACCCCGACACCTTCCGGCCATCCATATCAAGCGCAAGGGGATTCGACAACACTAGAAGGGAAATCATAGGAGAAGTAGACCTTGACCTGATCCTCGGACTGCAAACCTTCACCACCCCCTTCCAAGTAATGGACATCAAGTCTACCTTCAACCTGCTGTTGGGCCGGCCGTGGATACATAAGCTCGGAGCAATACCATCGACCCTGCACCAGAAGCTCCAATTCATTTCAGAAGGAAAAATTGTCACCATCTTAGGTGAGAGCAGAGAAGACATGGGGAAGAGCGCTCTGCACATTGAGAATTCGAAAGTCTTTGAATATACCGCACTACCGCATCGATTTGAGTATGACTTCTTGAATGTTACCCTCGAACCAACTGAAAAGACCCCGGATAAAATTGGAGGAGGAATGGATGCAGCTGTGTTCATGCTCCACAGATGGGGCCATCAAAAAGGGAAAGGACTGGGCCCACGCCTTAAAGGAAGAAGAGACCCAGTCAAGGCCAAGGGGCAACAAACTAAATTCGGCTTAGGCTACAGGCCCAGAGAAGAGGAAGTCAGAGAAGCCAAGGAGAAGATGAAAGCTGCAGTAGCCACCAAGGCCAGAGGAATCATCTTGGAAGAGGAACCCCACGCTCGCCCCCACATCCGTGAAACGTTTGTGAGCGCCGGGGTAGTAAAAATTGATCTGAATGGGGAGACGAGGGTAACCCCACATAAGCCTACTGCAATCCACCCCACCAATCCCTACATCATCCCCCCAGATTTTGAAATGGACTTAGCCGCCCTTTCCTTGTTTGAGGAAGAAGTGCCCCGACCCACCCCTCACTTCAGCACCAACCACTCTGGGCCTAACCGTAGAGGATAAGGTCCCAGAGGATCCCTCTGTAAATATGTTGGGGGAAGAAATGCAAGAGCCTACCAATGCCGCTCCTGATCAAAGAGGTAAAGGCCAAGCCTCGCAGGTGAGTAACTGGGCATCCTTGCCCCAACTCTTGAGAGCCGCCAAATGCCATGAAAACTGCACCGACTCCCCAAAAAAAACAACCTGTAAAAAGTGAGGTTAGCCTCTGGACCACTCTACCTTCTATATATAGAGATCCACCTCGCCAGGGGCTGACCTCCGAAAAAATACAAAAGATCATAAAAATAGAAAAAATACCAATTCCAAAAATATTGTCCTTTAAAATTCCCAATAAAGTTAAAATCAATGTCGTGATACCCGCCCCACGTGAAGCCAACCCCTTCCCTGTAGAAATACAAGAAGAGGTAGGAGTCACGAGTCTGGACGAGGAAGGCCAAATCGACGAGCTCCCCAATGAGCTCCTCAAACAATTTGCCGATTTTGAGCATGGCCCTACCCCGATCGTCGAAGAGACAGAGGACGTCAATTTGGGCACCACAGAGGCCCCCAGAATCACCAAAATTGGAACGTCGCTGTCCCCTGAGGAGAGGAAAGGTATGATAGACTTCCTTCGGTCATACCAAGACGTCTTCACATGGTCGTATGAGGACATGCCTGGTTTGGATACCGATCTGGTTGAGCATGAGTTGCCACTCTACCCCTATGTTAAGCCGGTGAAACAGAAGCTGAGACGACTCCGACCCGAATGGATGTTGAAGGTGAAGGATGAGGTCATTAAACAGTATGACGCAGGTTTCCTCATGGTATCCAAGTACCCATAGTGGCTAGCCAATATTTTCCCCGCACCAAAGGACGGAAAAGTCCGAATGTGTATCGACTTTTGAAATCTCAACAAGGCGAGCCCTAAGGATGATTTCCCACTACCACACATCGACATCTTGGCCGATAACACTGCAAAGCACGGGATGCTTTCATTTATCGATGGATTCTTAGGATACAATCAGATAAAGATGGCAGAGGTTGATCACAGAAGACAACGTTCATTACCCCCTGGGGAACCTTCTGCTATAAGGTAATGCCATTCAGGCTGAAGAATGTTGGTGCGACCTATCAAAGAGCAATGACGACCCTGTTCCACGACATGATGCACCGAGAGATCGAAGTATACGTCGATGACATGATTGCCAAATCACCAGAAAGGGAGGACCACTTGATAAACCTGCAGAAGCTATTCGAGAGGCTGAGAAAATACAGACTGTGGTTAAATCCCTAAAAATGCGCATTTGGCGCTATGACCGGAAAGCTATTGGGCTGTATTGTCAGTAGGAGAGGGATCGAGGTCGATCCGACCAAGATCAAGGCCATCACTGAGATGCCACCACCATCTACAGAGAAGGAAGTCAGAGGCTTCTTAGGCAGGATCCAGTACATTAGCCGATTCATCGCACAGTTAACTCCGATATGCGCACCAATCTTCAAGCTACTGAGAAAGGACTCACCAGTTGAGTGGAATGATGACTGCCAAGCTGCATTCGACAAGATTAAAGGTTATCTCCTGAAACCTCTGGTATTGGTACCACCCATACCCGATAGACCCCTGATAATGTACTTGTCCACGACTGAGTTTTCCATGGGCTGTGTGTTAGGGCAGCATGATGAGACGGGAAGAAGAGAGCAGGCCATCTATTACCTAAGCAAGAAATTCACTGATTACGAGACGCGCTATTCTCATTTGGAGAAAGCATGCCTGGCGCTCATTTGGGATACTCAGAGACTTCGACACTACCTGTTATCCCAGGCCGTTCTACTTCTAGCACGGATGGATCCGTTGAAGTACCTATTCGAGAAACCTGCTCTCACTGGCCGAACCGCACGTTGGCAACTACTCCTATCCAAGTTTGACATTACTTATATCACCCAGAAGTCGATTAATGGGCAAGCACTCGCCGATCATCTTGCTGAGAACCCTCTACCAAACTATGAGCCTCTAAGGACCGAATTCCCCGATGAAGACATTTTGTTCATGACCGATGAAGATACAGAGGAAACGGAAGAGCCCTGGGTAATGCACTTCGATGGGGTATCGCATGTTGAGGGCCAGGGAGTTGGCGCCATTCTTATCTCACCAAAAGGATCCCATATGCCCATCTCAATCAAATTGAACTTCCCATGTACCAACAATATGGCCGAGTATGAGGCTTGTATAGCTGGTTTACAGGCGGCTCTTAATCTAAATATAACTCACCTCAGGGTCTTTGGAGATTCACAGTTAATTATATGCCAAACCAACGGGGATTGGAAGGCCAAGGATGAGAAACTGATCCCATACCATGAACATCTGGAGGATTTGATAACTTGCTTTGAGGAAGTCACCTTCTCTTATGTGCCACGAGCAAGAAATCGGTTCTTGGCCTACAGCTACCCTGGCCTCTATGGTTCAGATTCCATATGGAGTGGTGATGAAGCCGATCATGATAGAGCAGAGGAACGAACTGGCTTTCTGTCACCTAATCGAAGGACCTACAGAGATAGATGATGAACCACCCTGGTTCTCAGACATCAAGAATTTCCTCGAGACCTGAACTGTCTCGGAAGGAACATCAAAGGAAGACAAACGCACCATCCAGCGATTGGCAACAAACTATGTCATCTGCGGCGATCTCCTATATAGACGGTCTCACAACAATATTCTGCTCCGATGCCTAACCCAGAAAGAGGCAGTTGAGATCATGAAGGAGATTCATGAGGGGGTCTGCGGGGCCCACGAAGAAAATTCTAAGGCAAGGATACTTTTGGACTACTTTGGAGACTGATTGCTGCAAGCACGTACAAAAGTGCTACAAATGCCAAGAGCACTCCAGCCTAATACACGCTCCGGCCATTGACTTGCACAGCATGGCCACCCCTTGGCCGTTCGCCACCTGGGGTCTCGACGTCGTCGGCAAGGTCAATCCTAAGGCTTCCAACAGACATCAATTCATCCTTGTTGCTGTGGAATACTTTACAAAATGGGTAGAGGCGGCCTCCTATACGAGCATTAAAGCTAGCCATGTTGAGAAGTTCATCAAGAACAACATCATTTGCAGATTCGGCGTACCCAAAGATATCATCACGATAATGGCACTAATTTCGCTAATAGGCGCATCCGGGCCTTGTGTGAGCGGTTGAAGATCAAGCATCATCGTTCATCCCTGTACAGGCCTCAGACGAATGGAGTAGTAGAGGCAGCCAATAAAACTCTGATCCGCATCCTGGAGAAGATGGCAGTTACTTACAGAGATTGGAGTGAGCAGTTACCCTTCGCACTTTAGGCCTATATAATGTCTATCCGCACCGCAACAGGGGCAACACCATTCTCCCTTGTGTATGGGACCGAGGTCGTGCTACCCGTTGAGGTCGAGGTACCGTCACTCCGTATCCTTTTAGAATCCCATCTACCTGAAGCTGAGAGAGAAAGAGCCCGTTTTGAACAGCTAGACCTAATTGACGAGAAAAGACTCCTAGCCTTGTGCCACACTCAGGTCTATCAGAGGAGAATTGCACGTGCTTACAATAAGCGCGTCTGCGGCCGAGACCTGAAGATAGGAGACACTATACTGAAAAAAAATTTCCGTCTCTCCACGCCGATCCGAGAGGGAAGTTTAGGCCAAATTGGGAAGGACCCTACGTCATCCGAGAGGTTCTGCCAGGATACGCTATTCGCCTCGCCACCATGGATGGAGACCACTTTCCTGAGCCCATCAACGCTGGATACCTCCGTAAGTTCTACTCATAGGTCTTGGGACAAGGTAAGTTTTGGTAAAAGTAGATGCGTGACCGCTTAAGGGCCCCATAAAAGAGGCCATCATTTCCAAGTCAAGTGGCCAAAAAAAATATATTCCCTGAAAACCTTCACCCCTTTTTGCTACACACTTCAGGCCAACAATCATTTCTTTCATATACCCCACCCAAAATTCCAAAAAAGAAGAAGAAGAGAAGGGAGGAAAAATCCAAACCAAAAAAAAAAGAAGGGGTACCCCAAAAAAAAAAACAAAAAACCCCAAAAAAAAACAAAAACAAAAAAATGAATGATGACTGGGGCATAAAAAGCCCCCCAAAAGAAAAAGGAGTCCCCGAATCTAGAAATCACCCCAAATTTAGATTCAAATCCTCAAAAAAAACCCAACCTATTTGAACCCCAACCACATTACAACCCGGAAGAAAGCCCTCTTTAAGGTCCACAAGTGGTTATAACATCTACTGCATCAGAACAAGCCGAGTTAACAAACCACACAGAACTTCACTCAGCCGGCTATGACGGAATCGACGCCCATGTCGTGGCTTTCTAGTTCTTGAGAGAAAAGAAAAAAGAAGAAAAAAGAAAAAAAAGAAAGAAAAAAAAAAGAGAAGAAAAAAATTAATTTGAGTTCAAAGCAAGACGGACGTGGTGAAAACCCGAAAGGGCGCCACGGGTAAAAACAGCGAACTCACGCGGACCAGGTGAAAACCTGAAAGGGCACCTGGGGTAAGAAAGTGAACTCATGGACGTGGTGAAAACCCGAAAGGCGCTCTGGTCAAAAGCAGGGGACGAAAACCCGTCTTGGGCGCTATGAGCAAAAAATGTCAAGAAAAGAGAGATTAGGAGAAGATCTGTCCTAGCCCGCCTATTTTAGTTTGGATCCCTTAAGCCTCTTCTCCCCTTTGATGGGCCGCTCATGTTGGAAATTGGGTCGGATCCCAATCAAGTATGTCGTCTCTACCGCAGCGTCTAACGCATGACCAAAAGGAAAGATAGAGGACTGAACCAATCCCAGGGCAGCTAACCTTCCCATGTTTAAAGGAAAAAACCTGTGCCTCAGTAACAGGGTTCGACCATGCTCAAAATAAGACCCACTGGTTTGGCCCCATAAAAAACCTCACCCTATGAGGAGGAAAATTCCAAAAAAAGATAATAGATTCCCCTTTCCCATAAAAAACCTCACCCTATGAGGAGGAAAATTCTAAAAAAGATAATAGATTTCCCTTTCCCATAAAAAACCTCACCCTATGAGGAAGAAAATTCCAAAAAAGATAATAGATTTCCCTTTCCCATAAAAAACCTCACCCTGTGAGGAAGAAAATTCCAAAAAAGATAATAGATTTCACCCTGTGAGGAAGAAAATTCCAAAAAAGATAATAGATTTCCCTTTCCCATAAAAAACCTCACCCTGTGAGGAAGAAAATTCCAAAAAAGATAATAGATTTCCCTTTCCCATAAAAAACCTCACCCTGTGAGGAAGAAAATTCCAAAAAAGATAATAGATTTCCCTTTCCCATAAAAAACCTCACCCTGTGAGGAAGAAAATTCCAAAAAAGATAATAGATTTTCCTTTCCCATAAAAAACCTCACCCTATGAGGAAGAAAATTCTAAAAAGGATAATAGATTTCCCTTTCCCATAAAAGACCTCACCCTGTGAGGAAGAAAATTCCAAAAAGAAAATAGATTTCCCTTTGAGGAAGAAAATTCCAAAAAAAATAGATTTCCCTTTTCCATAAAAAGCCTCACACGGCGGATGAGAAAATTTCAAAAAAAAAAAAAGGAAAATAGATTTCCCTTTTCCATAAAAAGCCTCACACTGTGGAGGAGAAAATTCCAAAAACAAAAAAAGGAGAAACCCCGCCAGGTGAAAAAAAAAAAAGGGAAAAAAATCGCATAAAAAGTCTTACATTGCAGGATTACAAAAAGAAAAACAAGAGCGCATGTATAGATTTCATTCCCTTTCTTTACAAGTATTGCCCGCTGAGTGTCACGTCCCAAAAAGATAACGACATGACACACTTCCTATTTTTGCTGCTTTCATTACAACAAAAAGCAAAACCCAAAATGTATATAGCTGTGTATTTATGAAAAAAAAAAGAAGAAAAGAATAGAAAAAGATAACCCAAAAAGAGATCTCTGATAGGGGGCTCCCCCCCGTGTATATGATCTACGATATGTGCAGGAACAGGTCAAGGGCTGGGAGCACGTTTCAAAGCACTAATCTCTGCAAGCAGGGAGTCCTCGCGGGCATTTCGATCAGACATCCACCTACTATGAAGACTCTTCTGCCGTCTCCGTGAAGCTTCAGCTGTGCTGCGGGACTCAGTCAACCGAAGAACCTCGCTCTCGGCTGTAGCAGCTCTCACCTCCGCAATATCAGCTCTGACCCTTTCTTTCTCCAAAGTCTCGATCAAAGCCAGCCTCTCTACGAAAAGGGACTAGATCCGAGTCCGAAGCATCGCTTCCTTACATGGCCAAGGCCCTGTCTCTACCACATCTACCAAAGCTGGGCTAGGAGTAGGTAATTCCTCAGATACCAGCCAACCCTCGTAACTCGGAGAGACAACGCCCCCCGGAACCAAGCTACACATATGCGCTGATTGGCGGGTTTCCCAGAGGGCAGCTATGCGATCAAGATCACTAAGAGAACCGCGAGAGAATATCAGAGAGCACAGGGGTGGCCTCGGTACTGACACATCTTGAGTATACCCGAATTAGCGGAGCACCGAGATGGGAAGTAGTATGTGCACGGTCACCCCAAAAGTGTGATGCCCTCACAATCCGAGCGGACAATCGGAAAGGTGCCTCCGTCAGAAGTTGTCAGTCAGTCAGATCGATAGACCTCGATGCTCCCACCAACTCTGAATCAGAAAACCCCAAGCCACATCCCCTCTAATCAAGCAGAATCTCGGCACAGGCCCCATGATAGCCAAATGCTCTCCTAACCAGATCTGAACAAGAAGCGGGCTCCCGCTGAGAATCCCAACCCGGCCCGAGGCCGTAGCGTCCAAGCCTCGATACATCTCCACCAAGACCAGGTGTACCAATGAGCGACCTCCCTCCAATTCGGTCAAAACATCACATAGCCCAAGGGAAAAGCTCTCACCCCCAGTGAAGAAGAGAACTTCCGACAGCAAATAAAGGGCAGAGGCCTTCACATAGAAGGGATCTCGAATAGGCAACATTCGAAGGCTCGAGTCACCGAAAAGTTCTCTCAGGAATTTCACCGAACACCTGGTGGGCCCTTCGGCGAAACATTTCTCATATCCACCCTTCTTCAAGCCAAGGACCGCGTGGACCGCCTTTGCATACCCTGGTTTGGGCACTACTTTGGCAAGGCCTCGATGCATCTTCAAGCCAGTGAGGGAGGCTAACTCTTCCAAAGTTGGGGTCAACTCCCTAGACCCAAATTTAAAAGCATGGGCCCTATGGTCCCATGATGCCAAAGCCGCCTGTAGTAGGTTGGGCAACAGAGGAACAACAAGGAGAGAAGAAAGACGGGACAACCCGAGGCCATTCAGAATAGCAAGCTCCCTCTCGGCCAAACTATCATTCCATTTTTGCAAAAAGCTGGGCCCTGGGTCCAAACAGGGAAGTATATCGGTCCCCGTATAAAAGCTTGGGCCCCCTTTTGAGGGCAGGTCCATCGGCATGCAAAGAGGTTCTTTATCGGTCAATATATGGCGATGGGCCCGCTAGAAAAAGAGGAGAGAGAAAGAAAATAAAAGGAGGGGCAAAACAACCAAATCAAAGTAAAAGAGGAGACAAGGAGGGAACCAGGCACGGGTTATAAGGAGCCCGCTGGGTATAGTCTATAGCAGGCGTATATATTATATACGCCAAGGCAAATTTTGAACAATTTTTGCCTGGCGTATATAATAGTATATAATATATACGCCCGGCTATTGATTGCTGAATGTTGGCCTAGCGTATATAATATATACGCCCGATTTAAGCCGAGGCTGGTAAGGCCCCCCCCCCTTCATTGGTCTATTTCTTTTCCCAAGAAGCGACGTAGTTATTTTGACCCACCGTTTCGTCGCAGGAGCGCACATGGGCGGCCATGCCACACCCGTGAGAAACACCCGGGTGGCGCGCCGCCCGTAGCTCACATACGAAGGGTCACCTGCGTGATCAACCTCATCATCGGAGAGGTGCCAGTTCATTCTGAGCAAGGAAAAGAGGAAGGAAACCACCAAAGCAAAGAAATACCCAAATAAAACATTCATATAAACCATAAAAATTATAAACCATCCAAACAAAAAATATTTTGTTGTTATTACATATCCCCAAATAAAGCCAAGTCTAAACTATTTTATTATGTCAAATGTGTAGGAAATAAACTAATCCTGGGCAGCCCCCTTCGACTTCTTCCGGTGCCGGCTCGCACTTTGAAAGGTACAGGTCTCCCCCACCCGAGTCCATGCCTGAGAGATACGACTAAGCAAGGAGCGCAACTCCTTTTCACGAGCTCGCTGCAATGGCACACCAAAGGCCATCAGATAGAGAAACAGGCAGAAAGTAAACTAGGAAAACGACTAGGTTGGGCCAGCATTCACTCACCACTTCGGTCTCCCTAAGCCCAACATGGTTACGGTAGTACTCGGCCTGACTCACTGCCGACTCATAATCGGCGATAAGAAAAGGAGGTGTTAGTCACCACGATCGGCATAATTCAAGGGAAGAAACGAGCAACACGGTGAGATTACCCGGGGAATCAGCTCGGAGGTGGGACTGGATAAGCTTCGAAATCCGTGCCTTTTCGACGCATTCGGCACACAGCGTGACAAAAAGGCATCATCAAGCGCTTGAAGGTCCCTAGGCGTCGGACCGAGCTACTAGAAACGCACGGCACGAGAAGGGTCGAGGGTCCAGCACTGAAGCCACGCCCGATACCACCCCGGAAGGATCGGAAGGTTCTGTTGCATCATAGGAGCGGCCTCCTTTTCCCCTCATCGAGTTGTCGCCATACGAAATGTTTTATCATTAAGGGCGACATGTCAATCAAAGTAACCACATGAAAGCTGCTGAATGAAAGAAGAAAAGGGGCATTACCTGAGATCGCGGCCTGCCAAAAGCTAAAAAGTTAGCACCAGGCACGAAGCGAGGCAGCAAGAAATGATAGGGCAGGGAGTCGTACCAAGACTGATACCCCCTAGGCAGGAGAAGGTCATCAATAGGAACCCCATGATGAAGAAAGTGAGCAGTGAGCTCATCAATGGAGCCCTCTGGGGCCAACACATTGGCGGGAGGAGCTTGGGGCACGGCAAAGAGAGGGCGATACTGATGAACCGCTCTCTCTCCCCTAAATAGTAGGCCCTAGTCCAAGACCCGTAGAGAAAGATGATACGACGGTCCAGCAAAAGACGAGAGGGGCCCACTGAGGCCAAATTCCAGAAGGGGGATCCTATGTAAGGGTTGAGGATGACCTGCAAAAGAAGAAAAAAATCGGAAGGGGAGGTGCACATTTGATCAGAACCCCTAGCACACAGAAGCTGAGCTACCAAATTTACAAAAAGGGAATTGTTTTACACTCGAGATCAGCAGTTGAGCGAGGCGTAGTTCTAACTCCAAATGCTTCATACCTCGTCCGTGGCGACCCACGTGCCGATTACTCATAAGGGGCGTAGCAATGTCGGTGGCGAGGCGACGATTGAAAGTGAAGGTATCCTAGACACGAAAGCGGCTAGATGAGGCGGTATGCTATAAAAGAAAATTGAGTAAACTAAAACAAAGATAAAATACCTCGATGGCGGGCCGAAACCCACAATGGAGCTAGACTCCCCAAGAACGCCCGCTTTACCGGACATGAGTGCACGCATAGCTAGCGCCACCCCAATCGAATCGATGCACGGTCTCCCGGTTCACCATCGGTGGCGGGGACAAGAGACTCGCCCTCCACTAGTGTTGGAGAGGAGAGTCTTGCCAGGAAGAAGTATGGGAGATGCGGGCGGCATAAGTGCTTGTGCTCGATGTAAATGTCCATGTCGGGCTGCCCCTGGTCCTCCAACTCATTAGGCCCAAACTGATCAACCAACCAGGATAGCTTGACCTCCGAGCCCCGAACGTTCCCTGAGGATGGGTAATCCCCTCGCAGCTGAATCACCTCCTCCCTACCTGGTGTGCGAGTAGGTACCACAGGCACACCTCCGATACGGACCCCGGTGATCATAGACCAGTTCACCGGAGTGAAGGCCATCTCTGCCATGGCCATGTGGAATGTCATCATCTCAGGGCGAAAATGCTCTATCATCGCTTTTAAATAGGCCGTATCAGCTCTTACGGCGGGGCACGAAATGAAGTCCCCAAAACCGACAGCAGTAAGTAGGTCCTTCACCACTGGGGGAAGGTAAAGCACAAGGTGCTGGAGGTCAAACCAATCGCCTCGGAACATAATGTGCGGCAGGGGCTGCAAACAAAGGCATCAATCAGATAGGGGCAAGGAGATATAATAAGGGCATCAAAGGAAAGCAAAAGCGGAAAGGAGGAGGGGGTCCATCTGTTTACCTGACCAACGATCCCGAAGTTGGACATATGGGTGTGCTGGCCGTAGAGGAGGCCGGTGTGGGTGGCCTCGCCTTGCATCTCATACCAAGGCTGGGAGGAGCGCTGAGACACAATGAACTGTTCCCCACGGGGGCCGTAGGCCATTTCCGGCCCTTCGTGCTGATCATGCCCCTCGTCACCAGACATCCTGAAAACATGAGACGCATCGACATATGAGGGGTTGCCAACAAAAACAAGAAGAAAGAGAAAAATATGTATATACACTAATCCAAAGAATAATAACAAAAAAAAAAACAACCATGTGTGTATGTATACTAATCCAAAACAAAAAAAAAGAGAGATGTGTGTGTGTGTGCTAACTAAAAAAAAAAAAAACATGTGTGTATGAATACTAATCCAAAACCAAAAAAAAAGAGACATGTGTATGTGTGTGTACTAAAAAAAAAAAAAACAACATGTGTGTATGTATACTAATCCAAAACTAAAAAAAGATGTGTGTGTGCTAAAAAAAAAAAAAAAAAACAAAAAAACTCATGTGCATATACTAATCCGAAAGAAAGGATGTGTGTGTGTACTAAAAACAAAAAAAAAAACTCATGTGCATATACTAATCCGAAAGAAAAGATGTGTGTGTGTACTAAAAGAAAAAAACAAAAGAATCATGTGTGTGCGGGTACTAATCCAAAAAAAAGAGATATGTGTATAAAAAAAAAAAAACAAAAAAACAAAACCATGTGCGAGTGTGCTAATCCAAAAAAGATAAGATGCGCTAATCCATCGAAAACAAAAAAAGAAAGAGAAAATAGGATGAGATGAATAAATAATAGATGAAAAAACAGGCCTAAGGAAAACAACAACAAAACCGAGAGAAAAGGAACATAGGCATCACATATGTTTAAATGGAAATGAAAAAAAGAAAAAGCATTTCACCATAAAAGAAAAAAAAAAGGAGAGAGAAAAAGAAAAACAATAATGTTATCAAAATACAAAGAGAAAGTAAGGGAAGGTAATGGTTACCTTCAATGGGGGAGAAAAACGAAGAGCGGCGGAGGATAAGCACCTTTCGATCCACACCCGTGACCGCCGGTAATGGAATTCAAGCCAAATAAAAAAAAAAACCCTAAGGGGTTGTCCCAGACTCAAGAGGAAAGGAGGGAGGAGGAGAGAATTTGAAAAGGGGGGCCCCTTTTGTGCTCGGGCTCGATTCATGCTAGATTTTAGGCAGTATATATATATATCATGACCATTTTTTTCATCAGATTTTGGTCAGGCATATATATTATATACGCCCGACCAAAAATGGCAGTTTTTAAACTGCCCGACCTCCCTTTTTCGATTTAAAGGCCCAACGGCCCCCTTGTATGCTATGGACCTCGATCCGGACCCCCTTCGAGGCTCACGTGTCGTCAGCCATGGTGCACGCATCCCCAAATGACCCTTCGAGTTTCCTTCGATTGGCCCAAAGGGACCGTGTTACAACAAATGGTTCTAGATCCATAGGCGCCCACCTAATGCGCCCACAAAATCAAAAAAGAGAAAAAAATAAAAGAGAAAGAAAAAAAAATAAATATCCAACGCTGGTGCCCACAAGGGCGTCGCAACGTCTGTTTGCCCCACCCCGAGAGCCGTGTTAAATCAATTCGGAATGATCGGGTTCACCCGAAAGTTCTAGAACCCCGTCTCATGCAGGGACACTTTGTACCTGATCCAGCAGGCAAATGAATTTCATTCATCACCGGGAGCATTCACTTAGCCACAGATCTCCTCCAGCAGAGGTGAAGGCCTGATCCGACAGGCAAACCAAGAACCCATCACCGAAATGCACACGTCCCTAAGGTATATCGACATAGCAAGTTGATTCGCCCAAGGATACGTGTAAAAATAAAGGCAGCTTGAGCATGCCCGGGGTCTCAATCAAAACAAAAAAGAAGAAAAAAAGGAAAGAAAAGGAGAAGAAAAGACAACTTGTTGCTGCTTAGTGAAAACCCTGAGTGGGTTGACCCCACCTTCCACGCATTCACTCTGGTCATCCGCCTTCGGATTGATATTGACCCAGAGTGCCCCCAACTTCAGACCATTCGAAGAGTCTATTGTCAGTCGAAACTGACCCGCCAAAAATGAAATTACAACCAACCAAACTATGTGCAAACATACAGACCAAAGGGCTCTTTTCCCTTTTTATTTCGTTTTACACAGGCTTAAAGCCTGTATAGGCACGGTGCCCCTGTTGAATGTACGCACTTGCGTCTGGGTATCCGCAGGATGGTCGTTGTCCTCGTAAATTATAGCTTAGGGTCGAGGCTTCTGTTCGCGCCTCTTTGCTGCTTATCGCCCCTGATGGGTGTCTGCCTGTGCATAGTTAGTAAGACGTGATTTCATTAGGGACGGAGGCTAGAAATTAGCCATCTCTTTCGAGGGATGTTTGGTTCTAGCTCGATCTTTAGCTTTGTCCCGCGTTGAGGCACTCTGGTCTGTGTGAATCAGGGGCACCTCACCACTGGAACGAGCACATCCCCTAGGTGCACCTATCCCTGGCAGAGCGCACACATCCTTAAAGCGTATCAATTGACATTTGATCCACTTAAAGAGTTGTGCAAAAATAAAGTTGTCAGAGGTCATCGAGCTCTGCTTAGAGGCCTCAAAATAAAAGAAAATTCAGAAAATGATACAAAAAAATTATTATTATTATTAGGAAAATGGGCATGCATTCCCAAAAGGTGTTGCAACATCAATATTCGCTCCACTCGGGTCAATCATGCTAAAGCAACCCCGAGGTTGATGGGTTCACCCAGAAACTTTGAACCTTACCTAGGTAAGGGCACCCGTGCCCAATCCAATGGAGCTGTCGACATTCCATAGGATTGGACACAGTTTGAAGGCCTTCGCTTTGTATGCTTCGCATCAATTCTGAAGCATAGATCGATCATCCCGTTTCATGAAGCTGTCTGGTTCAGATTAAGACTCAACATCACAAATCTATAATTTCCCTCAGGAAGTGGACGATATCTCGGCTAGCGGGCTTACACTTTTTATGATCATCGCAGTTATGCCCAGTAATGTCGCAATGTGCTTGGGGACTATTAGCTTTGAGGTACGGACGATATCCCAAAATGAGAGGGCTTACGTACACTCACCATCACCATGAATGTTTGAGAATTGATTTGAACTAGGCGGACCCATCAAATGTGCCTTGGACCTCTTCGGATGTCTCTTGTCTTTGGCATCCGATCATTAGTGATCGAATACCAAAGAGGGGCATCTGTAGACACCCAAATTCGGCCCAAGGCCCGATCAATCTGTACTTCGGGAGAAATGTACCCCTGTGCTTCCAATGGCACCCCCCTGAACCCTCAGGAACCTACTTAGACTAGTAGGAATCACTCTAAGACCTTTAGAGCCATTCCCCCAATACTTAGAAGCCACCCCTACACCCTAGAATCCCTTCCCAGACCTAACTTAAACCCTTTTGACGGTTGATGGGAGGAGAGCTACAGAATTTCACACAGACTAGTACCATAGATGAGCTTATACCATTGGAAAGAGGACTTCTTTAACTTTCCAACAAGCCAAAGATCACCCAATTTGGAGCTACGGTTCAAAAGTTATGGCCGTTTTAAGTTTCACATAAAATCATGAATTTTACTCAGGCGTAGATATTACATACGCCCAACCATTTTTACCCCAGATTACTCAGGCGTATATATTATATACGCCTTCCTATTTTGGAGAAAATTTGGTCGGGCGTATATAATATATGCGCCCAGTATAGGTAGGACCCGCCACGGGTTTCATCTTCTCAAAACTCCCTTGATTTTGGTGAAAATTACTGTTCCTAAACTGGGCGTATATAATATATACGCCCAGCTTAGCTACAGTAACTGTCATCAGTAGCTCGAATTTCCTCCATCTAGTTTGACCCTTTGACCATCCCCTTGGCTGAGGTGGGTGTCTTGAGATTGGTTGCACCCCCATTGAGCTTATTGGCAACCCTTAAGTCACCCATGGTCTCACCCCATCATCCGCCATTGAATCCCAAAACCCTAGGACCTTGAAAACCCAAAAAACCTTAGATGGGGGATTACCTAATTGCTAAACCAATTAGCTCTTAAGTAAGCCCCTAACCCATCCCTTCTCTAGAAATAGAGAGGCCTCCCTCTTCCTTAAGGGTTGGAAAAAACTGGAGGTTAAGGATTTGGAGCCCAAGAGAGAACCTTAGTGAGAGAAAGTGCACTCATTTTCCAGAATTCCAGCAAGCTTAGTTCATCTTTTCCAATCCATTTCCACCATTAGATCACTCCCTTTAGCTAAAACCTAGCCTCTAGCTTCACTCTACACCCCCTACTTTATTGAATCCTAGCATTAGAACCCATTTTCACACCATTTAAGCCATCGGAAGCACGCCAAAGCAAAGATCTTCCACGGTGCAACAAGGGCCTGTGAGCTCCTGCTCACCCCTCTCTTCCTCTACCTTCTTGGTGTCTCCTCCGTCCAAGGATTCAAGCCGTTACGCCGTCGAAATTTCGGTTTGGCTCAAAGCTTGATAGGACCGTATTGCCTTCGGGCAAAAGGGAAACTCCGCCCTTTTTTATTTTTTTGGCCATAGATAGAGACCGCTACGTGCGGGTTGATCGGGTGCCTAAACCCTTCCCGATCGATAATCAAAGCCCCTACCCTAGAGCCTTTGGCAAAGACTGGTAAATCAGAGTCATATTTAGCACTTCGGTGCTCAAAATATCGATTTGAAGGTTTCTCGGGTCACCAAAAGCTCCGGGTGGCAACTCTACATTTTAGCCGAGGCGAGCGCATCGCCGCGACGGGTTCAAGAGGATCCAAGGTCGCACAATTAGCAACAGCCAAAAACTGTCGCTATTAACAAAAAAGCTGCCACTAATACCCTTGCCGCTAATAATCTTAATAGGCTTTAATAGTTATTTTGTTAATAGCGGCAGATTTTTACAACCAAAAATTGCCGCTAATAGTCTTATTTTTGAAGTCAATGGCCTAAAAATTAGGGCCATTAGGGGTTTGAACCATCCGAGCTAGGCACTCTAATATGGATGGCTATCAACATTTTATTAACAGTCGATATGAAAGCTCTGTAACCGGATTTTTCCAATGTACTGACGTCTGACTTTTGGACCGTGTGGTACGTAATGATCAAAAATGTATACCACATGGCCTAAATGGGTGCTTTTCATGGCGAAGTAAAGTGGACATAGGAGTAGGTCTCTTGTTTTTAATTATTGGGTATGTTGAAGAGAGAAGGTAAGGAAGGGAAGTTTAATAGTGTGACCTTGCATGCTCTTCATAGCAGTGATGCAATGACCGAAGAAGTTGTTGTGAGAAAATTGAGGGGTATCATTGAGAGTAGAAGGAGAGAGCTGTTGAAGTTGGTATTACACAAAAAGATAAGTGTGCTTCCAAGAGCTTGCAAGGACCCATTTTGGAATATGAGTCGAGTGCTTCACCTCTTTTACTTAATTGTAGACACCCCATTTTTGCCCTCTCCGAGTATAAAACCCTATTCAGTCAACCTTTGACCTTGCCCGTGACTTTTAGAAAGGGACCAACCCTCTCTAAGGGTATTGAAACCTTAAAAATCCCATAATTCGGGAGTTATACACCACAATAATCATGTATAGTTAAGTCTCAGGTTAAAGCTCACCTTGTAAACTCAGACCTGACCCAGTGGAGTAAGTTCCCGAATTATGCACATAAATCCATGCACCTAATTGGATTGCATGCATAAATCTATGCATACAATCAGTCCAAGCGATCTGGGGCACACTTTCCATGCACCAACCAAATATCCACGATTAAGCGCATAGGAAAATGCTTAATTGGATTACGTGCGGCCCAGGTTATGCGCAATTGGCCCTAAGTTGGACTAGGATTACAACTCCTATGACTGATCGAACTCCCCGATTATATGTATGGCTCCATGCGCATAATTGACTTATGTGCATGGCTTCATGCGCGTAATTACTTCCAAGTGTGTTGGAATTAGAATACCCGGCTGAGCCAGTTAGTCAGTCATTCACTAGTCAGTGACCCACTTCTAGGGGACTACATGCATGGATCCATGCACACAATTCAATTACATGCAGCTTTCTATGCGAGTAATTGACCAATTGTGCACATGGCTCCATGAGTTTAGTTATCCATATATTTATAAATAGACCCCTACCCCACAGCCAAACTCACCAATTTTCTTCAATGAATCTCCTCTCTCAAGCTTGTTCCTTTTGAAAATTTGGAGTTCTCTCTGAGGTTTTTAAAGAAAGGGGTTGAGCTGCATTGCAGACTCTTCTCTAGAAGTCTTAGGGTGGTCAAGCTGGTGGAACTACCCCACCAGTCTTGACTCTTGGAAGGGTGCTAAGGAGCAAGTCTCCCCTTCACCTTAGATTTCAGTCTCTAGGAAATCGCTGCCGAAAAACCCCAAACCCTGACATCTTTAAAAACTGACACACTCTTGCATCTGCCTTTTTAAAATAGCCTTAGCCATCCTAATTTGCCAAAGGGAGCATACGATGGGTACCCAGGAACGAGGCCGATCCTCCTTAGCATAGTGAGTGACCACCGTCTTTTTTAGATAGATCCCAATAGGTGTAGGAAAAACAAACTAGACAGACCTTAGGAAACCCATAGCTGCTGAAGTTGGCCAGCCGGCGTCAGTAAAGGAATTCAACCTGCGTCCTGCAAGGCGTGATCGATGACGTGTTACAGCGTTGATAAAGATCTGTAACTGGTGATCGCATCAACCCCCGGTACACTCTATTTAGAATTTGTCTTCCTTTATTTTTCTGTATTTAAATATTTTCCTTTTATTCATAGTCTTTCCCCATCGTAAACAGAGTCCGCTCGAATCAAATTGGGCCACTTATTTCGAAAGGCGAAAGGGCCCTAGAAAAAGCGAGTTCCAACAGATTAGCGATAGCGATGGGACCTTTTCTGCTAGAGTTGTCCTAGATTGTTTAGTTTGGTTTTATTATTCTGCTTTATTTTTATTACTTTCTACATGCCCGCACGTAAACATTTGTGAGTATATCTTAAAGATTTGAGATATCCGGAATACGCCGAATAAACCTTACCAGTAGTAATGACCAGCCCTTATGGGGGCTTCATGATAATCCTGCATACGATGATGGGTCGTCTCGTCATCCCAAAATCAACATGGAGGGCGAAGATGAGCGAATACCTCATACACCCCCAAGTACCGGCAATAACAACAGTAGAAGAGAAAGTGGCATCGGACAAAACTACACTGTCGAACAAATCATAGGTCTGAATCAGCACATGTTGTCAAGAGGAGGACCAGAAGCCCAGGAATTACTTTAGAGCCTAGGAGCCATATACTAAGCCACTATGGAGCAGCAGGATCAAGAAGATCAAGAGCAGCAAAGAGAGGAGAAGCCGCCTCCCACTTCGAGTACCATGTCCCTGATCAATCACAGAATATACCACTTTACCACCCTTAACTTAGTGATACTAGACCCTAGTTTATTACTAGATGCTATATGCAGATATTTAGAATAATGAATAGATTAGAGTCGAAGTATTAATATTTTCCAAAATGAACTAAAAAAGCATAAAGAACTATGATCGTGTGAAGAAACAATCCACGCGAACGAAGGACTAGTCGATGAGCTAAGAAAAAGAAATATAAAACGAATGTAAATCTTGAAAGAGCGAAAAAGAAGGAAGAAATAGGAATTGTGATTCACGAATGTATGAACGAAGCTACGACTAGAGGAACCAAAGTAAAATCTTGAACATTTGATAGAGCAAAAATAGTATAGAAAGAAGAACAATCGTACACACGAAATTACAAAATAAAGCTCATGCTACTGATCACGTGAAGTCTACACCGCCATGCACAAGATTAGAATATCTATCGAATTAGAAGTTTGAAAACTTACAAATCTGAGAAGATTGGCGAAAGAACCCAGAGGATCTCTGCTGTTAAAATCAAGGAGAAAAGTCCAACACGCATCTACCATCAGAGCAAGGAAGAACTAGGATTAGAAGTATAGTTATTTTAGGAATCTTTTGTTTAGAAGCTTTCTTTTATTAGTGTGAAACCGTGGACTTTGCGAGTCCTTCATCATGATGCGCACTCTCTGAAAAATGATGGAGTCACCACCTGGAGTTTTTGGTGACCTGGGATACCTCAAAGATCAATACGTAAGCATCGAAGTGCAAAAATATGACTCCGATTTATCGGTCTTTGCCAAAAGATCTTGGGTAGGGGCTTTGGTTATCGATCGGGAAGGTGTTAGGCACCCAATCAACTCACTCGTAAGCACTCTTACTTATAGCCAAATGATAAAAAAAAAGAAATAAAATGCACGACACTTCCTCTTGCCCGAAGGCACTCCTAACCTATTTGAGCCCCCCACAATTACTGAAATTTCAGCGGTGTAACAGTTTAAATTCTAGGATAGAGGAAAAGCAAAGAAGGTTTTGTGGACCTTCGCATAGGTTCACATCCAATGAGCTTCCGATACCAAACGGGTTATGAAAGCGGTTTTGACCTCTAAGGCTTGAGAGCTAAAAGGTAGGGGAGGGAGGCTAAGGCATTGTTCCTACTAGATCTAAGGGATTTATGATGAAAAATGGGGTTTAAAGGATTAAGCTAGGTTTTGGAATTTATGAGATTTTAATGCTAAAAAGGGAGGAAAGGAATCACTAATGGTTTCTCTCTCTTGGAAAAATTTTTAAACCCCTCAGCAAGGGGTGGCGGCTCTCTATTTATAGAAAAGGAGAGGATTAGGGGAGGGTTTAAGTCCTAAATGGATTTAGTAATTAGGTAATAGAAAATCTAAGGATTTTGGGTTTTTGGGAGCTTAGATAGGTGGAAAATGGGTTTTAATAGTAGATGATGGGGTAGCCTTCTAGATGGAAAAAGGTAAAAAAGAGGGCTAGTGCGGGTGTAATAGTCCTAACAAAACCCACCCCGGACTTTGGGGTGGTCAGCAAGTCAAACCCCAAATTCAAAATCTGGACATTTTCCTAAAAAATACTATTCCTAAGCTTAGCGTGTATATTATAAATGCTAGGCTTTGGATCAATCTTCCCTGAGAAAATAGGGAAGTTTGAGGCCCATCCTTGAAGAACAAAGCAAAAGTAGGCCTAGCGTGTACATTATACACGCTAGGCCAAATTCTACCAGAATTTGCCTTAGCGTGTAAATTATACGCGCTAGTGAAAATTCTTGCATTTTTCTAATTTTTCAAGTTGCCATAACTTTTGATATACAACTCGAATTGAGGTGATTCTTGGCTCGTTCATAAGCTAGAAACATCATATTTCCAATGGTATAGGAATTAATTCTAGAAGTTGTGTCTGTAAACCTTGGCATTCCTCTTTCCATCTACTGCTCAGGAGGGTTCCAAATGGGTCCGAAAAGGATTCTATGGGTTAGGGTTGATTCCTAAGGGTTTGAGAAAGGTTCCTAAGGGTTTTGGTTAAGTTTTAAGGGTTTGGGAAGTACTTTCAGAAGCTTGGGCGTATGTCTTTCTTGAAGTATGTGTCGATCGAGCCTTGGGCCAAATTTGGGTGTCTATAGATGCCCCTCTTTGGTATTCGATCACTAATGATTGTATGCCAAAGAAAGAGACATCCAAAGAGGCCCAAGTCAAATACTATCGGGTCCACTTTATTCAAAATGAACCTCAAACATGAAAAGGAAAAGAATCATGGAAAGTAACATAAGCCCAACACATTGGGAAAATGTCCGTCACTAGAAATGGAGAGTTGCGAAAGCACATATCATTGGGAAAAAGCATCCGCTCCTTAAGACTATCGGTCCCCAAGCGCTTGGCGACATTACTGGGCATAACCAAGATGGTGCGATTGATGATGCATGATGTTTGAGTTTCATTTTGATCAAAACAGCCCCGAGAGCAGAAGGGTGATTGACCCATACTTAAAGATTGGTGTAAAGCGAAGACGTGAAGATCCAATGGTTATGTCGATCTTATGAGGCACTGATTGCCTCATTTTGATCGGCACGACCCCTACGCTAGGTAGGGTTTGAAATCTTTGAGTGAACTCGAAAGATCTCAAAATTAATTTAGCGAAACTACCCGAGCAGAGCAAATATTGATGTCACAATGATTTTTGGGAGTGTGTGCCATGTTGTGATAGTAACTCGTCACCACTCTTTCTTTCTTTTTCTTCTTTTTTTTTTTCTCTTTTTGTTTTTATAAATTTATGTATTTATTATAATATTATTGTTATATATATATATTACTATTTCTTTTTTGGGTTTTTATATTACTATATATATACAAGAGTCCGGCATCTCAGGAGCACAACATGCCCACCAGGCTTAACCTGGGTAAAAAGAACAACCACTTGGAGGAAAACATTAGCCTTGCGCGTATATCATACATGCTAGGCCAATTCCAAGAAAAATAAGCATAGTGTGTATATTATACACGTTAGGCCAAATCTTGGAAAAATAAGCCTAGTGTTTATATTATACACGCTAGGCTACTTTATGGTATAAAATGACCGGGTACGAACAGAGACCAAAAAAAGGCTTTATTTCAAAAAAAAATTCTTCTTTCTTCCTCCAAACAGAAATAGGTGTTCTTCCTTATGTTAGTCATTAAAATATAATACTTTTCACCCCCTAACCCAGCCTTTAATTGACCTCTGAGCTGATTAATAATGATTTTTAAGTGTGTTTTTATAGCAAGTAATAAATTACAGCTTACTGCAGCAATCCAGCATTTTAGAGCCAAGAAGAAAGAATTTTGAGTCAAGATGTAGAGCTAATGAGAAGTACATTGACTGCACCATGATGGTTCACACCATTGGGGGTGTTTTGTATGCATTGGGCTCCTAGGAGTCCTGCTAAGAAAGAGAAGTAGAGCCCAAGTTTAGTACAGTGCTGCTGCAGTGGATCAAATTGAATAACTTTGGAGAAAATTATAGCTCCAACACTTTCATTTGAGCAGCTGCACACAACATCTCGAATATTTTAGTGTGTAGCAATTTAGTTCTCAATGTCACAGCACACTACACCTTCAGCAGCTCAAGTGAAGCACCAGCCACTCAAGCACTATTATTGCTGAAAACTAGAGCCTCTTTAGCATCCCAACAACTTCTGCATTATACCCAATTGAGCAGCTCAAGCACTTTGCATTCAACTTTTCGAGCCACAGTTGAAAGCAGCTGCATCTAACCTGTCGAGTTTGAAATCCAACATGCAGACCTGATGCCTTCAATTACTCGAGCACCCTCAAGAGCTACAGAACTGATCACACAAGATGAAGACCTGAAGCAACGTTGCTGCTGTCGAGCAAGCTGAAGCACCATTAGAACTGTCGAGTAGTACATACCTGAAGCAGCATTGTTTCTGTTGAGCAGTTCAGTGTTGAAGCACCATTAGCACTGTTAAGCAGTTGTTACAGCACCATTAGAACTGTCGAGTAGTTCATACCTGAATCTGCATTGCTGTTGTCGACCAGTTTATAGGGCTGAAGACCAGCCACTCGAGCACCAAATGTTGAACCCTTTAAGCACTCGAGCAGTTCATAGCTACAACATCAATCCACTCGAGCAGTTGGCTGAAGTTGCATTGCTGCACTCAAGCAGTTCATTGTTGCAATACATAAACCACTTGACCTGCTGCAATGTTGGAGTGCTGAAGTGTTGAAGGCATTAATACACTGAAGTTGTTTAGAAAATCAAGACAACAACCACTCGAGTTGCATTGAGGAGGTCGAGCAATTCAGGCTGCTTTAATCCACTCGAGCAGTTCAAAATCCAGTTGCTTTAAGCCACTCGAGCACTTCAAAGAGCCATCATTTATCCACTAGAGCACTAAAAGGCTGTTTTTCAGCCTCTCGAGCAACCTCTCGAGAACTACTCAAGATTAAAATCCTGAAGCTGTATCCTCTCAAGATCTGCTCGAGAATTAATATTCTGAAGCCATCTGCTCGAGCCATGGGTTCCAGTAGCTGCATTCAAGCATTCAAGATCCTTTTTGGGATTCCACAGCACCTAAGGCACACATCCCAAGGTGCTAAACTATACCCCACTTCTCTAAAGAATCACTTGGCCATAAAAGGGCCACGGCAGTAGTTCCAAACATGTTTATTCTTTCTTATTTCTGATTGGAAAATGAACAAAACTGCTTTATGGATTGTATAAATACAGCTATAGGCTGTCTTGGGAAGGGAGCCAGGATTAGCCTGAGCTCACTTTTAAGGTTTTTATTTCCTTTTTCCTTTCTTCTTTCTTCTTCCTTAGCTCAGCAGCAATGTTGGGTTAATGTTCTTGGTAGCAGCTAGTTATATTTCAATTTTGCAATCGATTTCGTAATAACTGAGTGAGCAGTTTTGGGATTTTGCAAGGACAGCTGCCTTGAGGGTAATCATTGTAAGTACTTTTTATTTAATGAAATGTCGAGCTTAAAGTTTCATTAAATCTATATTTTTCTTATGTTTTTCACCTAGATCTCAATGGGTTTTATGCACCTATGTTTATATGAGCTTGTCTCCTTGCAACCATAGTGGCATCAGTAGTATTTATGTTCTATCTCTAACCTCTGTGATTGGGATAATACTTGGGATAGCCTGTGATCATTTTAGTGGGTAGGGTATAGCCTTAAGACTGGTCTTGATCACAAGGTTGAGCTGGATTCTTTTTCTCTGCACTTGTGCTTGTAGCCATGTGAGAGATTGTTGCAAACCCAACCCTTCCTTTGTTTTGTAACACCATCTTCAACGAATAGACCTGAGATTTGGCAGAGATTGCAGACTTGAGAGCTGGGTCATTGCAGGACTTTTTGTAGCAATGACTAGCTGATTCTAAATCCCCATTCAGCCTATGATTTCTAGTGTGGGGTTTCACTAGATCTTCATGGATTGTTTTCTCCTATAGATGCATGAGCTTGTAGCCTTATAAACATAGTGTCTGTAATAGTTTTCCTATTCTAGTTTAATCCCTTGACTGGATGAAATCTATGAGGTATTCTGTGACCATGTAAGTGGACAGAATACGGCCCTAAGATCAGTTCATGCCTCTTGGTTAGGTTGGATTCTTCTACCTTGCACTTGTGCTTATAGCCAAGTGAAGGATAGCTACAGATCCAGTATCTTTATCTGAGTTGCAGTGAAAAATAGCCCATAGCTGTCTACTTCTCCACATTTTTATTTTATTTCAGCAACCCATCATCACCCTTCTTTATCCCCTTTCTTTAGCTATATTTTTATTTATGTTTTTTAGTTTAGTTTAGTTTTGTGACACCTAAACACCCTCCCTCTACCTTTCTTTGTAGTGTAGTTTAGAGTTGCCATATCTGTAGCCAGATCTAGAGATTTACTATACAACCTTTGGGTTTTAGATCATCACTCCCTGTGGGACAAACTCTTACTTATTAAAACTTGCTTCAATAGTCCTGGATCTTGCAGGATTGTGTGTTTAGATTGCTATTTTTGTGCTGCTTTACTCCATTTCACTTCCTCTTTTTCTTTTATTTTTGTTCTCATATTTTTACCACATCTTTAATAATAAAAATAACAGCACAACAATTTATAATCAACAAGTTTTTGGCGCCGCTGTCGGGGAGTTTTGATCTTGGTAGTAAATCTGAGTTTAGATTTATTTTTTGTAGATTTAGTGTTTGAATAAATTACAGTTGCAATCTTTTCTTTTATTTTACAGTCTTTCTTTATTTTCTGTTTTAGATTTATTACGTGTTTTATGTTTGAATAAATTCTTGCTAAAGGTTTTTATTTTTTTAGACCTAGAGTAGTAATAAACTAGAGAGATCAGCTGCAGCTGGAGTAATTTTGCCTTATTTCTGCAGTCTTAAATTTCAGTAGTAGTATTAGCTTGTAGTATTTTTTATTCTATCTGCTGTGAGTTTCTTTTTCTTTGTTGTGTGTGTGTTGTATGCTGGGAAGAAGGTCTCTCATTCCTACGCTACAACCTTTGATTCCTGAAGTAGAGAGAGTCTTAAGCTCTAGGCTAGCAACACACACCCTTGCTGAAAATTTAGAAACATCTGCGATGGGAGAGCAACCTAGACCCCCTTAGGGAGTATTATGCACCAGGAGCTTACTCATCCCCCTTTTGCATTCAACTCCCTACTGTTGTGGGTAAATATGAGATTAAGCATTAGACCCTCAAAATGTTACCATCTTTTCATGGGTTAAGCAATGAGGACCCTTACCAACACATAGATAAATTTCTTTCTATATGTACTACCTTTAAGATTGCTGGCCTAGGAGATGAAGCTACCAAACTGAGGCTTTTTTCCTTTTTCACTAAAGGATAAGGCTAGAACATTGCTCACCATGCTCCTAGTAAATAGCATATAGTCTTGGAATGCCTTGCAATGCCAATTCTTGGCTAAATTTTTCCCAAGAAGTAAAACTAGTCAGTTGAGGAAGAGCATACTCTCTTTTGCTCAGTCCCCAGCTAAACAATTTCATGAAGCTTGGGACAGATTTAAGGAGCTATTGAGGCAGTGCCCGCACCACCAGATCCCCAAATGGCAGCTTGTACAAAGCTTCTACTAGGGGATAGAAATTAAAAGTAGATCCATGATTGATGCATCATGTGGTGGCACATACCTCAGCAAGACTGATGTAGAAGCTTGGGACTTGTTTGATGGAATAAGTGAGAGTTCTATGCAGCAGGAGTCTTTGACAAGAAATGACTCTGAGCCTGCTACTAGAGGTGCAAAAGAACCCACTTCTACTGGGAAATTGTATGAATTAACTGTATGCAGTAACCTAGAGAGGAGAGTGGACAATTTGGTTAAAAAGTTTGATAAAGTGTTGAGTGTGTTGCAGCCCCACAGGGCTGCATAGGTTGGAGAGGCATGTCTGATATGCCACTCACCCACATACTCACATCTTGACTGTCCCTCTACTGGTCCATTTTCAGACTTAGCAAATGAGCATGCCAATGCTGTCCAATCATTTGGACAATAGCCTGCTCGGTATAATTGGAGGAACCACCCTAATTTGAGGTGGAGACAAACTAATGTGCAAAACACCCAGCAATAGCAGGCACTGCCTTACATTTCAAATCAACAGTACCCTCTAGAGCAATTCCCACATTTGTCCCTCCAGCCAAGTCAGTTAGCTTTGCCCCCACTACAACCCAGAGCCCCCTCCTTTAAGGAGCAGGTTTTGTCTTCATTGCAAAACCTTAACTCCCTCTTAGATTGTGAATTCCCACAGTCAGAGCATCAAAAAGATAGAAGACTACCTGGGTCAAATTTCCAATGCTCTGACAAGGAGGGCAGGCTCCCAAGCCAAACTATGACCAATCCCAAAGGGAAATATATGATTGGTGAAGCTTCTTCAACCAATGAGGAAGCTAGGGCCATTCATGCCCTGAGGACTGGTAAGTTGGTGGAAAACCAAGAGGTTTTTAATGGAAAAAGGAGTGCAGAAGAGAGAGAGAGGACTGAGTTCCTATTTTAGTATAGTAGGTACTGAATAACTAGGGGCTGTTGTTGAGCCCCAGTTCATAAAAAGGTATATATATAAATAAAAAAAATTTAATACAAAATTAATTTTTTTTTTTTTACCATGATGAGCCCCATTTCCTCATGCTTTTAAAGATCCTTTCCCTTCTTAAAAAGAGAAGGCTTTGTTGGGGAAATGAGGATTGTTAATCAGTTGTTGTCCTAGATGAGATGGTGGAGGACATCTTGCCTAAACTGCTGGACTGGGTTGAGGTATGTGCTGAAATTGTAGAAGTATGGACTGAGGAGACCCCCTTCCATAGCCATCTAAGGCACCTTTGCAACCTTTTAAGTTATTGTCCACTCGATAAGGGGTTGGAGCTGCTCCCTGTATCTCTCATGCAACTAAAACTGCTGAGCTGGAGGATCTCAGGTTTGATGAGAATGCAAAGGTATGACTTTCCATTTTTTATATTAAAGTTCTTTCCAGTTCAACAAAGATCTAGATGGGATGACCAATTTACTGTCATTCATGCATCCCCATCCAGACTGCTGAGATCATGGAACTTAATTTTTGCTAATAATCATGAAAGTTAATGAGCAGAGGCTCATATTCTATTTTGAAAATTCTGTGGAGCCTCTGAAATTATTCACTTTCAAGACCTTCCCCTGATATTTTATCTCAGCTGTGTAACATTTGTAATATAACTATTCATGTTTTAAATTGTGTAAATGTTGTGCTTGTGTGATCTAATTTTTTATGAATCTGGCTTTGAAATATGTTCCATTAATGTTGATGATTCTTTGCCATTAATGTAGATTCACACTAAGATCATTTTTAGGAAGTTGTGTTTAGGATTTTACTATTTTAGGAGTTTAGTATAGTTGTTGTTTTTAATATACCTGCTATTTTTAGTTTAACTGCTATTTGTTTTAGTGTAATTTCTGTTGTATATAGTATATGTTTTAGGAATTTGTGTAGGTGCTTTGTGTTTTTAGTTGTCATTTTGTGTATATTCTCTTTGTCTCCTTCGTATGATTTTCTGCTATCGTTTAGTTTATTTTCCCTTTAATTTTTTGTTGTACTTTAGTTTTTTCTCTTTTATAAACCCTGCTACCCCTAATGAGAATACTATTGAAATAGTGAGGACACTGTTTATTTTAGGTTTGGGGGTATGGCAGGGTGGCTGGCCAGTAAAATAGTTAATTTTAGTGCGACAGTGTTGGTTGAATTGAGATAAATAAAGTCAATTCCCACCTAACCATGTTAGAGAGAGGAAATTAAAAATTTTGCTGACTTTTTAAAACTAAAAATCTTTGAAAATTTAGCACCTCCATGAAGTGAACACCAAGAATTTTTTTTTTCAATTAGTACTTGTGAACTAGAGAGGGGAGAAAAAGGTGAAAATATATCCCATGGGTTAAATTGAAGACCATACCCAGTGAGATTTGGGCCAATCAATTTTCGTTTGAAGAGTGTTTTTGGCATTGTTTCTGCTCTAAGGAATGACTGATTCAATATCTTTTCACTAGAAGTTAGGCACCCCCAAATTGAAACTGATTGGCAGAACTCATGACACTAAGGAGATTATTTCAGGCCTTCATTTGGACAGTTTGAGCTTAAAATTCGTACCCATTAAACTGCCCTTTGCATACACTCCTTGAGCCTTTCCAATTTTTCTTTGACAAACACCATAATACTTACACCTAAACCTCATTAACCTGATTCAACCTGACCCTAACTCTAAGAATTCAGAAGGTAAAGGAGAAGAAGTTGAAGATAGGTGGATTGGTTCAACATTTGGTGGAAGGAGAAGAAAATAAAACAAAAAATAGTAGCATATCAGTGGTATATGTGTGGCATTTTACAAAAAAAAAAAAATAATAAATAGAAAGAGAAGTCAAGAGAAGTACTTCATCTAAAAATGGGAAATAAGAGAAGAAGCTGGCCCCTTTGGATCTGAAAAGCATCAAAGAAGATGAAGCAGTGCTGTGATGAAGAAGGTGAAGTCATGAATCACCTCCTTCCCTTGCTTATTTCCCAGTTTTGAATCCATTCTACCCCTCCTATTCTTTTTAAACCTCAACCATAAGCCACATTACAACCCATCAAAAAGACCTTGTAGATCCAAAGTTAAATGAGCTATCATGGGTGTTGGTGCGCGCTTTTTCTGGGTTCCTGTCGGTCCCCGGAATTAGTAGCCCGATTCGGTCCAAGTGGACTTTGGCAAAGGAGATGATGGAGTAATAAATTAGGAAATATTAAATACTGAAATTAAAGAGGTAAATTCTAAATGAAGAATTCCTGAGAAGATGCGATTGCCAGCTGCAGATATTTATCGATGTTGCAATACATCACTGATCAAGCTTTAAGGGGGAGCAGGGGCTTGCTTGTTGAACTCCTTTACTGAAGCATCTATCGGCGAATGTTAGCAGCTGTGGGTTGCCTTTAGTTTAACTGGTATGGTTTTCCTATTCCTGCTAGGATTTTATTTATCTTGGTCTCCTAATCCTACTGGGAATCTGATTGCATTAGTTTCCTAATCCTATTAGGAATCTAATTAATTAAGTCTCCTACTCCTACTAGAAGTCTGATTACTTTAAATATCCTAATTTTAATTAAAAATTAAATTAATTAGAAAAAAAGGGGTTTGGGCCCGCTTTGCTAAGGAGGATCGGCCCCGTTCCAGGGTACCCTCCGTAAGCTCCCTTGGGCAAATCGGGTGGCTAAAATTGAAAGAGACTGGATTTGAATTATAAAGTAGTATATTTTGTGAAAGATTGATGATTGATATTTAAAAGTTAAAATTTTAGGGCTAAAAAAAGAATTAAGAACTTAAGCTATAAAGCAAATTTTAGGATTTAGAATTATGAGAAATTAAGACTAAAGCTAAAATCTAAGGACCAATGTCAGGATCGAAATTAGAAAATTTTGGACCGTGAGATTAAGGACTGATTCTAGAACCTAAGAACTATGACGTAAAAATTAAAAAAGACTGGTTCTAGAACCTAAAGACTAGAATCAGAAAATTAGAAATTTAAGATCTAGAATTTAAGAACTAGAGGGCTAGAACCTAAATCTAGAACTAGAATATATAACAAGGGGAATTGGTTCCAGAACCGAAGAGCTAGAACTAGAAAATTAAGGGTTAAGGAATTACCTGAAGAATCTTTTAAATCATGTAGAGGGAAATTGTATAGAGGGAAATTGTGTAGAGGGGAAAATTGTATAGAGGAGAATCGTGTATATAGGGATGGCTATGGGGGTAAAGGTCTTATTTATAGGCTTTTATCATAAATCCTATTTTCTAAAATAATATAGTAAAGATACTAGTCCTAATTCAACTAGGAGTTTTGAAAAACATCACTTTTTGCGTAGCGGCCGAAAACTAATCCTAACTTTTTCGATACTTGTCAGAATTGTGCATTTTTTAGCTCGTTGTAAAGCTACTTCGATAAGATTTCTAATATGGCAAACTTCACCTCAATCTAACTTAATTTGATATATTAAAATAGGCTGAACGTAAAAGTGATGGGATTGACAATTGAGAAAAGGTTGGAGAGACCTAGTTGGCTCTAAACTAAGGATTTGGGAAGGGATTTCCTAAGGGCTGAATTCTAAAACTTAAGAATTAAGAATTAGAATCTAAAGATTAGAACTATAAGAAATTAGAAATTAAAACTAGAGGCTAAAAAAAATCTAAGGATTGAAATCAGAGTTGAAATTAGAAAAATCGGACCGTAGGATTAAAGACTGGTCCCAGAAAACTAAGAATTGGAACCAGAGATTAATATTAGGACTGAAAATTAAGGTATTAGGATAAAAACTAAGTTTTAAGACTGAGAATTAGATATTAGAATTAAAGACTAATTCTAGAAGCTAAGAACTAGAACCATGGATTAAAAAGGAGGTATTACGGCCTAAGACTGAAAATCGGAACTAATAATTAAAACCTAATTTTTAAATATAAGAAATAAAGACTAAGACTAGAGATTAGAAACTAAAACCTAGGACTAGAAATTGGAGCCTAAGATCTAAAACCGGAAATTAAAACTAGAAAGTAAATTATACCTATGGCCTGGGCTGCAGAGAGAAATCTAGGAATCCTAAGCTTTGAGACGTAGAACTCGAAACTCGAAACTCGAATCTCAAAGTTGTGGAGGCTAGTGTTTGGGTCATAATGGAAAGTTTTTTTATAGGTTTTTTCTAATTAAACGCTCTGTTTTAGGTGTTTAACTGAATTGTGCGCCGGTTTCCCGGTGCTTAATCGCTTTGAGTCAGTCACCGACTCAGTGAGCGACCAGCTGATTTGCTCAGCGAGTTTCTTAGTTCTAACAATGTTAGGACTAATTGTGTGCCTGGTGTGGAGTGCACAATCGAATTAAACGTCTCTTCCTAAGCGCATAATCGAGCAAGCTTGGGGGTCAAGGACTGTAAGACTAGGTCGGGCGTAGGCCAATTATGCACCAGTGGTGGGGCGGTCAATTTGATCGCGCATCTCATGTCAAGTGCATAATCGAGTCTCGAAGCAGTCTGGGAAAGGAAGTCTGGTCTGAAAGGGGGATTGATTGCACATTTGTGATTTTACGTGCAATCGAACTGCGCACGTGATTTTAGGCTCGTAATTCGAGGCTGTCCGGATCTAGGTCGGGTCTGAAATGCCAGACTATTATTTCAGCCTACATTCTGACTATATAATATTATTTCAATATATAGTCTCCCTACGTTGGGACCTGAGCCAAAGAACTATTGTTTCAGCCTGTGTCCAGCCATGTACTATTATTTCAATGCATGTTTCCCACGTTAAGGTTAGGGGGTTTGAAATGTCAGACTATTGTTTCAATCTGCATTTTGACTATATACTATTATTTTAGTACATAGTATCCCTATGCCAGGATCTGAGCAATAGAGCTATTGTTTCAGCTTGTGTTCAGCCATGTATTATTATTTCAGTGCATGGTCCCTATGTTAGGGTTAGAGGGTCTGAACCACAGAGCAATTATTTCAGCCTATGTCCAGCCATATACTGTTGTTTCAGCATATGGTCCAAATTAGGGTTATGAGGTCAAAGGTTGATCGAATAGATTTGTATATTCCAAGAGGGTAAAATGGGGATGTCTACAGATGACCCTCTTCGGCACGCTCTTGTGCAGTAAGAATGTGTCAAAAAAGTAGACACACCTCATTCGAGGTGTCTTCTTATTTCTCTTGAGAAATCACAAATATGAACTGCGGATGCTGACATGACATGCTTGGCTTTTTTATCTATCAGTGCAAGCTAAAATGGAGCATTCGAGGGCCCAGTGGTAGCTGTTGAAAGGCGTGTTCCATGTCGTGGATGACCAGGGGCGATCCCATCGCGTATCGTCGCTATCATAAATAGTTGACGGGGGAAGTCAACGTATCCTATTCCACGGTTGCAAGGGGCATCCCGTCGCATGGCGCAATGTCAAGTAGTGAAAAATGCCAGTTTTCACCCCTTAACCTGACCTTTACAGGACCAGTGAGCACATTAATAAACCTCTGTTGAGTCTATTTTGTAGATAGCAATAAAAGATAGAAAAAATGCATAAAACCATTCAAGAATGCCACACAAGGAAGTTTATCTCTCAACACAGTAGAGACCCAACAATAGCACACCAGAGGGCTGCACACCATTGGGCCCTTGGGGCGTGTGGCAATAGCAAGGCAAGGCGAAGGAAGTGAAAATAGGTTAAAAACATCCTATCGAGAGGTTATCTGAAGACTTCGATAGGAGATGAAAGCTAAATTGAAGGAATTCGTTTAGTTGAAAAGGGTTCAATAGGATATAAAGGCAGAGAAAGGATGGATTCGTGTGGATTGAGGAGTTTGATAGGATTCAAGAACCTATCGAGCAGCTGAAAGAAAGGAAGAAACCATCCTATCAAAAGTCTATCTAAGGTATAAGGGGAACCTATCGAATGGTTTCCTGAACCTATCGAGATGGAGACGATGGAACATAACCTATCGAAGGGTGCTTGAGCCTTTCGATAGGAGTGAGAGCAATCCTATCGGAATGATGGCATGCAGAGCTGAACCTATCGAAATGGTCCTCCAACCTGTCGAAAAGCTTCTCCAACTTGTTAAATGCTCCAGACAAAGGGCTGAGAATGTTGAAGCCTTAAGAGAAGAATCCTCCTATCGAAACCTATCGAAGAGACCTGAGAACCTATCGAAAGGGGCCACAAAGCTCCATTTGAACTTGTCAGAAGTTTCCTGAACCGATCAAAATCGTGTGAAAAACTTCTCAGAAAATCAGTTATGCACACGCTGCAACTTGGTGACCTGCTATACGTAAATTGAGGCACGCTGATGACTGGCACGATGATCTAAAAGATGCCCTAGGAAATCCTAACCAATCCACATGCTCTAACAGAACTCTAACAAACTCTGAGGACCTTCTAAAAGGGAAGATTGGTGGGAAAAATAAGGGAGAAAGCTATATATTGAGATCCCCAATTACAATTGGGGGAGATCGAGATTTGGATCAAATTTCAGAGATCAGAGCTTGCAGCGAAATTCCATTTTCCCTCTTTTAGCCCAACTATGGTTGGCTAATTCCCTAGGAGCAGCGAGGAGAGAGGTTAGATCTGTAATTGGGTAAGGATGAAAGGGTGGGTTAATTGCTGCACAAACTACAGATCTGAGAGCATTTCCTTTTAGAGCGAGTTTTATTGTAATATAAATGTTGTTTTTATTGATTTAATTAGATCTATAGTTCCTTTGGTTTCATTTGGTGCTCGATCGGATTTGTGTAGAGGAGTCTATTGATCAGCTCACCCACTTAACCGGTAGACCTCTTGGATACCATCTAATCTCCCTAGATCTAATATCCCTATAATTTCTTATGTTTATGGCCTGGAAATTGTAGCATCTATAGTAGTTTTAATGCTCTGGTTGAAACCTTTGGTTTGGAGGAATTCCCTAGGATGATCTGTGACTATTAAAGTGGATAGATCATAGCCTTAAGAGCAGTCTAATCTCTAGTTTCAATTAGATTCTTTTGCCATAAACCTTTGGATCGAATGAAGTCTATAGGATGGTTTGTGACCATTGAAGTGGACAGACCATAGCCTTAAGATCAGTTAAATCCTTTGGTATAGAGTGGAATCTTTTACCCTGCAGCTGTGCTTGTAGCCAGTTGAGGGATTTGTGTGCTCTGAACCCCTGTAACATGATCAGCTCAACTTGATTGCAGTAAGACAAATCTCCGAGCTGCTCTTCTCCACTTTCTATTTTTAAACCCTTCCATTTGCAAAATCTAGATCTCTGGACTCGATCTCAATTAGTTTGAATTTCAAGTATAGTTTAGTTTAAGTGACAACCCTGTTTAACCTCTCCCCTTTCTTTTAGCTGACTTAACATTAGTTAGGGTGCCAGATCTCTTACAGATCCAGAGATTTACCAAATTTTGAACTCACCTCCCTGTGGACATTCCCTTACTTATTAAAACTTGCTATAAAGGACCCTGTATCTTACAGGTCTAGGATATTTTTGTTGTGCTGAATCCATCCCCTGCTTTACTCTGATTTTATTTTGTCTTTATCATTACACAATAAATCAGCACACTGAAATTACCCAACAAGTTTTTGGCGCCGTTGCTGGGGAGGTGTTTTTGAAATTGGTAGATCTAAGTTTGATTTAGTTAAGACCATAGATCTGCTGTAGTTTGTTTGATTTTTCACTAACTTTGTTTGTAAGTTTTGTTATTTTATTTGTATTTCATCAGATCTAAAGCTGCTGCCAAAGATGAGCATTGTGCTGGAGGTTGCTCTTGAGTTTGCATCCCTCTACTCCCCTTTATTTGTCAGATCTGTGAATTTTTAGATTCAGTAGTCAATTGTTGTTGTTCTTGCTTGTTGTGTTTGAAGATTTGCTCTGTATTAGATCTTGAGTGGTGTATGTTTGGGCGAAGAACTCTCCAACCTCAGATTTCCCCATTTAATCCAGAGGTTGAAAAGCTTCTAAGATCTAGACAAACTCCACTCACATCTGTTACAGCTGAATTTCCTGAAATGGGTGAGCAACAGCAGCCTAGAACTCTTAAGGAATTTAATGCACCAAGGGTTTACAATTCCCCCTTCTGCATTCAGTTCCCAGCTGCTCAAGGAAATTAGGAAATAAAGTCTTCCATAATCCAGATGCTACCCTCATTTCATGGCCTGACCAAAGAGGATCCTTATAAGCACATTGATGAATTCTTAGGACTCTGCACCACTTTTAACATCACAGGTTTGGGGGAGGAAGCAACCAGGATGAGACTTTTTCCTTTTTCATTGAAGGATAGAGCTAGGACCTGGTTGTCAATGCTTCCACCTAACATCATTCAGTCCTGGAGTGACCTTTAATGTCAGTTATTGGCCAAATTCTTTCCGATGTCTAAAACAAGCCAGTTGAGGAAGGGCATCATCTCATTTGCCCAAGATCCAACTGAGTATTTTCACCAAGCTTGGGAGAGATTCAAGGAACTCCTAAAGAAATGCCCCCACCATCAAATCCTTGAATGGTAATTGGTTCAATGTTTTTATCAAGGGATTGGTTCAAAAAGCAGAGACATGGTAGATGCTTCTTGTGGTGGCACCTACCTCCATAAAACTGCTGAAGAGGCCTGGGAGTTGTTTGATATCATTAGTGATAACTCCATGCAGAGGGAGACCTTGTCTAGGGACTTAGATCCTCCTAGATTGGTGAAAGAGAATACCACCAGAGGGAAGATGCTTGAGGTATATGTGCAAAGTAATTTGGAGAGGAAAGTGGACAGTCTGACACTGAAATTTGATAAGCTCATGAGAGCAATGTAGTCACCCATGGCTGCTAGGGTGGAGGAGGCATGTACTATATGCCAGTCCCCTGCTCCCTTGAAGAATGCCCATCAGCTGTCCAGTTTCCAAATTTTTTTACGGAGCATGTGGCGGCCACTCAGTCCTATGAGCAACAGCCTACTGTTGGGTACCAATGGAGGAACCACCCCAATTTGAGGTGGAGACAAGATGCATATCCAAACTAGCAGCAACAGCCACAGCAGCCCATGCCCTACAAAAATGTTCAACCCTACCACCAAAGTTATGTTCCCAAGCTTCATTACTAGCAGCCCATGACCCAGCCTGTGGGCCAGCCTGTGTAGCAACCTGCACCCCCTCCAGTTGTGAGATCACCTTCTTTCGAGGAACAAGTTTTGGCCTCACTGCAGAATTTGGGTCCCTTAACTCAAATTGTGCACTCTCACAGCCAAAGCATTAAAAAGATAGAAGACCCTCTTGGTCAGCTGTCTAATGCTTTAACTAAGAGAGAGGAAGGGAGGCTGCCTAGCCAACCACTGGATAACCTAAGGAGACAGTATGTAGTGGGTGTAGTTTCCTCCACCTATGAGGAAGCCAAATCCATTACTACATTAAGAAGTGGAAGGCTGGTTGATAACCAAGTTGGCTGTGAGACTTTGAGAAATTTTGAAAAAGGCAAAGAGGTGGTTTTTGAAAGGACACAACAAGGGCCACCAGTGGTGGACATGAAGGACCAACCAAATGAGAATAAAGAGGATGATGGTGATCCTCAAGAAAAGAGAAAAATAAAAAAGAATGATGACCAATTGGCTAAGGCTGCAAATCAGGGAGCAATCCTACATTTGCCATTTCCTAATGCATTGCAAGCACCTTTCCCTTTCGATAAAGGGCAAGGTAAAATAGAGGAAATGATGGAAACTTTTAAGCAAGTAAAGATCAACTTGCTTTTACTTGATGCAATTAAGCAAGTTCCAGCCTATGCCAAGTTTCTAAAGGAGTTATGTACTCATAAAAGACAGTCTAGGATACACTTATCCAAGAAGGTCTTTTCAGTAGAAAAGATAAAGCAAATTCTGTCTATTGCTACCCCCACAAAACTTTAAGACCCTGGAGTGTCCACTATCCCCTGCATCATTGGGGATCATAAAATTGAGAAAGCCTTATTGGATCTAGGAGCCAGTGTGAATTTACTGCCATATATAGTATATGAGAAGTTGGGCTTAGGAGAGTTGAAGCCCACACATGTGGTCTTGCAATTGGCTGACAGATCTGAAAGGAAGCCTATGGGGGTCATTGAAGATGACCTGGTGGGAGTTGACAACTTCTTTTACCCTTCTGACTTTGTGGTGCTAGACATGGAGCCAAACAAATGTGTTTCTTCCATACCTGTGATTCTAGGCAGGCCCTTTTTGGCCACTGCTAATGCCTGTATACAATGCAGGTCAGGAGTCATGGAAGTCTCCTTTGGCAACATGAAAGTCAAGCTAAATGTGTACAACACAGCTCATCATCCCCCTCTAGATGAGGCTTGTTTTTCCATTGATGTACTAAAGGAGGCTGTGGATGAAAATTCACATTAGTTGATGCAGGGCAATGTTTGGTTCACAAATCCAAAACAGCACCAAGGGAATGGACATTTGCTGCAGACAAGATCCACGAAAGGTGCCAAGTTTGATGAGCCTGAGGAGACCGTAGACCTTTAAGATCCTCCAGATTAATTCTCGAAGTTCAGTATGTATCATATGTACCATACTTTGCTTTTGTTTTAGGTGTCTACTTTGTTGATTGATTGATTTTGTTTTTCTGCAATAAAAACTGCCATACTAATTACTAGGCCATTATTTCAATATTACCAGCTGTCCTGAGATAATGGGAGCTTGTCCACAAGGGAAACAGCGTAACAGAGGAGAACTCCGTGTTGAGGTTGAGAGTGCCGAGAACTGTGACCTTATTTTGGTTTTGGGAGCTTTCGATAGGTCAAGTTCACCTTTCGTTAGGTCACACGGTGATTTTGACAGGATAGTTGATGGTTTCGATAGGCACTGAAGCCTATCGGAAGGATGGTTTCACCTATCGAGATCCTATCGAATCATCCCTTTTGAAAGCCTTGTCAGCTAAGCTTTCAACAGGACGCATGAACCTATCGAAACCATCCAATCCATCCTATCAAAATCATATTTTACCCATTATGTACCTGTCGATAGGTCATTTGTGCCTCATTCCCTACCCTCTGTAAAACCCTAGCACTTTTCCTCTCTTTTGCCTCCCTCTTTCTCCACTAAATTCTTACAGAACCTTCAGCTATTTAGTCTGCCATTTCGTAAGCGCATTGAACTTGTGCAGAGGAGCATTTTGCATTTGATTTTGGAGAAATTGGAGCTGTGCATTGCGATCTCTGTTAAACCGTAGGAATTTTAGAGTAAGTTGCCTTCCCACCGCCAATCTGTTGTTGTTCTAATTGTTAAACTCTATATTCCATTACAAGTTGGTGAGTGAGCAATCCCTGAGAGTAAAATGGCTGAGCTTGAGGAAACCCTAGCAAACCTACTCCGGAGACCAGCTGCTTCTACCCCTAAATCTTCCAAGAAATCGAAGCCAGCTTCTAAACCACCTGTTAAGAGGAAGCTCTCTGAAGAGCCACCTAAGAAGACACCTAAAGCCAAGAAAGCCAAAACTGTCAAAACTCAAGAGCCTGAGGTGGAAACATCCTTAGAGAGAGCTGCTCCTATAGTAGAGCTTCCAGCTGGGTTAACTACCCCCAATGAGTTTGTAGAGAATTTGAGTCTTGTCCCTGAGACAGACTTTGATCTGGCATACTTTGCCAACATTGGGGAGTGCCAGGGGACATTGGAATATTTGAAGAAAGAAGGTTTGTTGCCCCTGCTTTCACCCTTGAAGGAAAATGTGTACCCCAGGTTGGTGAAATTACGGTACCAAAACCTGACAAAGAAGGTGGTGCCTGGGGCTGAGGATGTACTAGAAATCTTGATTGATGACTGGCAGCTGATTGTCGATTGCAGAGACATTGGGATGGCTTTGAGAGTCCCATATCAATTTGACTCCACCAGAGCTGAGGGAGCACCTATAGGGGCTACATTTAGAGAAATGGCTAAATAGCTTACTAACGGAATAGTGGGCTCTGGTGAATCCCTGATGAGAAGAGACCTCCATCCTACCCTAAGACCCATTGATACCATTTTGAGGAAAAATGTCTATGTCACTAGGCCTTTGCAAGAGAGAAGGGCCCCATTAGTGGATGCCCTATACTACTATTCAAAGGGGCAATTTGTGAATGCACCTAAACTGATTTTTGAAACAATGGTGAGCATCAATGACAAGGTGCTGAAGCGACAAGCTTTTGCTAAGGGAGGAGGTCTGCCCTTCTGCAGACTCATCACATGTCTGCTCAAGACTAGAAAGTATGTGATCAAGAGAAATGAGCCAATGGAGAAGCTGACCATCAAAGTGTATGGAAAGCGGGAATGGTCCACCAGCCTCACCTTGATTAAGAAGAGTAAGCCAGTTGGAATGGAGGAGGCTGAGAAGGCACCCACTATCGTGGCAGCAGATATTTCGGACGAGATACCCTCATCCATCCCTCCACCTACCATACCTGTCCCATTATCCACACCTCCACCCACGTTGCTTTTTCCCTTTGTATCAGTCCCTCTTCCAATAGACCCCTTTCCACCCACCTCTGAACCAGTTTTACCTTCACCCACCACTCAGGCCTTCCAACATGCAGTCCTTGAACCCCCCACATTCTCCGAGCTTCCACCTACCATATCTTCTCCACCCATTAGCCAACCCATTGCTGATTTCCCCCCTTCGCAACCTCCTCTGCATACACTGGGTGTGCACCAGTTCACCACTACTGGGTACACTGCCCTCATGATTTCAATTGTGGAGGACGTTGCTCATGAGTACGCTCCACTTCCTGACTCCCCACGCCCCACTCCTCCTCTTTTAACCATGCACCCTCCTCTCCTTTCCATCCCATTCCAATACTTGTCCCCTCTACCCCCACCATGCCTGGCACTTTCACCCAAATTCTCTCACTCCTACAGTCCATTCATCTCAATTGACCATAAACACTGACAACCAAACCCTCATGAGCTCCTGCCTCCAATCAATTCAATCCACCCTTAACCCATCCTCTCCAGCTCCTCAACCCCCTCCCACTTCACCTCTTTCACCCATCCACGTACCCATACATTTATCTCCTCCTCCCTCACCCATAGCTTCACCAACCCTTGCTGCTACCCAGTCTGAGGAGGTATCCGCCCCAACTCTCCCCACACCTTCATCTGTTCTCCTTTCATCACCCCCTATAATTGCTTCTGCAGTGGCTGAATCACCCATCACCTACTCCCCCCTCTCTCTCCACCTGTTTTCAAAGATGCCTCCACCCAAACTGATCCATGGGAGGATTTGGTTCTCTCCACCCCCTCCTCTTCATCCACAACAACCCTGTCCTTGCCCATTGTCCTTAGACAAAACATTTGCATCCCCCCTTACCTCACCCTATTGTATGCCATGAGGGACAACCCTTACATCCAAAGGGATGTCCTGAGAGGTATGGTTGTACTCCGAGCTTCCCTTGAAGCCCTTTATGAGGAGAGGATTGCAAACATAGAATTGGAGCACAGAATCAAGCTTCGAGATATCTCTCAAGGGTGGACTAAAATCCTGACTCGTTATGAGTAAGCAAAACAGTTGGCTGCAGCTGAGAGTCTAATTGCCAAATATGAGAAAAAGAATTATGAGCATCTCAAGAAAAAATTAGCCAATGCTTGGGAGATACTCAAGGCCACCAAGGAACTCTCTGATGCCAACCTGCTCTATGCCGCAAAACAAATTGACATATTGGAGAAAAAGGTTACTTCCTTTACCTCTCAGCCCTTTCAACCTACCCCTCTAGCTACCGTACCTCCTACTGAGCCTCCCTCCACTCAAACCTGCCCCCCTTCTACAACTCAACCTCCTACCACACCTGTGGATGCTCACCCTCCTCCAGCCCAGGAACCTCCCCCTACTCAACTTGCCCCTCCGAAATCTAAAAGATCTGCTTTCTCTGCTGCTTCTGTCAAGAAAGGAAAGAAGCCTGCTACCCAGTCTAAAGAAGCTCACCCCACCAAGCCCCCAACCCAACTTGACACCTCTTTCACCTTACTCTCTAGGGAGGAAAGAAGGAAGGTTGTTGCGGCTCTAGGATTGGACACCACTGCCCTTTTTCCTTCTAGTTCAGATTCAAATTCTGTTGCTCCTGTTGATCCAAAAGAAAAACAACCAGCTGCCCAGTTTGAGGAGGCAGCAAAGAACCCGCAATAGTAATCAAAATCTAAAGCAAAATCTCCTTTCTCTAAGGATGAGCTGAAAAACCTGGCTGACCTCTATGGTTGGCCAGATGATGCCTATAAATAGATGTGACAATTTATTGTTCTAGTTTCTTTTTCACATGTCTCATGTATAGATTTGACATATTAATACAATTTTGTCTTCATGTATTTTTGTTCTTTTACTGTGTCGATATTTTCTTCCCATGCCTCTACTGATTTCATAGTGTAAAATAGTGAGGGCACTATTTAATTTAGGTTTGGGGGTATGGCAGGTATGCCAATGAAATGAGTTAATGATAGTGCAGCTAGGCTAGAAAGGAGTGTTTGGAATTAGAGTAAATTCTCACTTGATTTTTTTTTTAAAAGAGGAAATTAAAAAACTGTTTGAAACTGAAATAAGCTGTAGTTCAATATTTTTCATAAAGCAAATGTCAACAATTTTTGAAAAAAAAAAAATTGATGTATAGTAAACCTGAAATGAGAGAAGATCGTGAAGATACACCCCAGAAAATTTGATGGAAGGCCATATCCAATGAGATTTGGGCATGAGAATTTATCTTTAAAGAGTGTCTTGGCAAATTCTTCTGCTCTAAAGACTGATTGGACTCAATTCTGCTCACTAGAAGTTAGGCAAATCCAAGTTGAAACGGTTTGACAGCATTCATGACATGCAGGACATGAAGTAAGGTCATCCCTTAGACAGTTTGAGCTTAAAGATCCTACCCTTTTGAACTACCCTTGATACACCAACTTTGAGCCTTAAAAATCTCACTTTTCTTTGATGAAAACTAGACAATTCGAACCCAAAACCTTTTGACCTGTTTCAGTTCACCCTCAATCTGAGACATCAGGAAAAATGAGAGGTGAGGTTAGAGGAGCAAGGGTCGATGATTGATCGACAAAGAAGGAAGCACATTTGGTGGTGTTGTGGCATCCCAACCCACAAAAAAAAAAAAAAGAGCAAAAGGATGAAAAAGAGAGGTCACTTCATTTGAAAATCTATAAGAAGAAAAGAAGCTGATCACTTCAAGTTTAAAAAATTGAAAAGAAGATGGAATTGTGATGAAATGAAGAAGGTGTTGTCCAGACCACCTCCTTACCTTTACTGATTTCTCAATTTGAATCCCTTTTACCCTTTCATTCTAATACAAACCTCATCCCTAATCACATTACAACCCAATAAAAAGACCTTACTGATCTAAAATGAATTGAGCTATCATGTGGAGATAAGGATTTGTTCAATCTATGGTGAAAGGAGTTAGAAAATTTCAGGAATTAGAGAAATGCCTATGCTCATGCTTGCAGTCCTATTTGAGGGCTGCAACTACTCTTGAGCTGTGTGAAATGATGCACCCCTCGATCCTTGTTATGAGTAAACAGCCCTGGTGAGACTTGGGTCTGAAATCCAATTTGACGGGGGTAGTATCAAAACAGAATTCTCGAGTGAAAGATGAGTCATGCATTATTTTTTAGGAGAAATGCCCTGACATGAGTTGAGTGATAGTGAAAGATTACAACAGACCTTCAAGTTTTGAACTGATGCTTTTTTTGTTGAAATTCCTCTAATGAATTGAATGGACAGGGTGTGGATTTAGTTTAATTACTTAAACTCTGTTTTAGTAGGATGCACTACTATTAACTAACTTATTGGAGAAGTTTGTGGGTACCTTCACTGAAAACTCTCAGGAGACTTCACTCCTCCACTAGGGATCACCTAGGGGTTTAAAAGGCTTGATAAATATGCTAAATGCATCCATAATCCCTACAAAAGTGGCATTTTTAATTCTCTTTGTTTCCCCTTTGCTCAGGGACTAGCAAAGCTTAGGTTTGGGGGTGTGTTAAATAGTGAAAAATGCTAGTTATCACCCCTTAACCTGACCATTGCAGGACCTATGAGCACATTAATAAACCTCTGTTGAGTCTATTTTGTAGATAGCAATAAATGATAGGAAAAATGCAGAAAACCATTCAAGAATGCCACACAAGGAAGTTTATCTCTTAGCACAGTACGGACCCAGCAATAGCACACTAGAGGGCTGCACATCATTGGGCCCTTGTGGCGTGTGGCAACAAAAGGGAAAGGCAAAGGAAGTGAAAATAGGCTGAAAACATCCTATTGAGAGGTTATCTGAAGACTTTGATAGGAGTTGGAAGCTAAATTGGAGGAATTCGTGCAGCTGAAAAGGGTTCGATAGGATCTAAAGGCAGAGAAAGGATGTGGATTGAATAGTTCGATAGGATCCAAGAACCTATCGAGCAACTGAAAGAAAGGAAGAAACCATCCTATCGAAAGCCTGTCTGAGGTGTAAGGGGAACCTATCGAATGGTTTCCTGAACCTATCGATTTGGAGATGCTGGAACAAAACCTACTGAAGGGTGCTTGAGCCTTTCGATAGGAGTGAGAGCAATCCTATCGGAATAATGGCATGCAGAGCTGAACCTATCGAAATGGTCCTCCAACCTGTCGAAAAGCTTCTCCAACCTGTCGAATACTCCAGACAAAGGGTTGAGAATGCAAAAGCCTTAAGAGAAGAATCATCCTATCAAAACCTATCGAAGAGACCTGAGAACCTATCGAAAGGGGCCACAAAGCTCCATTTGAACCTGTCAGAAGCTTCCTGAACCTATCAAAATTGTGTGAAAAAATTCTCAGAAAATTAGTTATGCACACGCTGCAACTTGGTGACCTGTTACATGCAAATCGAGGCACATTCGTGACCGGCACGATGATCTAAAAGATGCCCTAGGAAATCCTAACCAACCCACATGTTCTAACAGAACTCTAACAAACTCTGAGAACCTTCTAGAAGGGAAGATTGGCGGAAAAAATAAGAGAGAAAGCTATATATTGAGATCCCCAATTGCAACTGGGGGAGATCAAGATTTGAATCAAATTCTGGAGATCAGAGCTTGCAGTGAAATTCCATTTTCCCTCTTTTAGCCCAACTATGGTTGGCTAATTCCCTAGGAGCAGCGAGGAGAGAGGTTAGATCTGTAATTGGGTAAGGTTGAGTGTGTTATTATGGGTTAATTGCTGCACAGACTACAAATCTGAGAGCATTTCATTATAGAGCGAGTTTTATTGTAATGTAAATATTATTTTTATTGATTTAATTAGATCTATAGTTCCTTTGGTTTCATTTGGTGCTCGATCGGATTTGTGTAGAGGAGTTTGTTTATCAGCTCACCCACTTAACTGGTAGACCTCTTAGATACCATATGATCTCCCTAGATCTTATATCCCTATAATTTCTTGTGTCTATGACCTGGAAATTGCAGCATCTATAGTGGTTTTAATGCTCTGGTTGAAACCTTTGGTTTGGAGGAATTCCCTAGGATGATTTGTGATCATTAAAGTGGACAGATCATAGCCTTAAGAGCAGCCCAATCTCTGGTTTAAATTGGATTCTTCTACCATAAACCTTTGGATCCGATGAAGTCTATAGGATGATTTGTGACCATTGAAGTGGACAGACCATAGTCTTAAGATCAGGTAAATCTTTTGGTTTAGAGTGGAATCTTCTACCCTGCAGCTGTGCTTGAAGCCAACTGAGGGATTTGTGTGCTCTGAACCCCTGTAACATGATCAGCTCAACCTGATTGCAGTAAGACCAATCACCAAGCTGCTCTTCTCCACTTTCTGTTTTTAAACCCTTCCATTTGTAAGATCTAGATCTCTAGACTTGATCTCAATTAGTTTGCATTTCAAGTATAGTTTAGTTTAAGTGACAACCCTATTTAACCTCTCCCCTTTCTTTTAGCTGACTTAGTAGTAGTTAGGGTGCCAAATCTCTTATAGATCTGGAGATTTACCATATTTTGAACTCACCTCCTTGTGGACATTCCCTTACTTAGTAAAACTTGCTACAAAGGACCCTGTATCTTGCAGGTCTAGGATATTTTTGTTGTGCTGAATCCATCTCCTGTTTTACTCTGATTTTATTTTGTCTTTATCATTACACAATAAATTAGCACACTAAAATTATCCAACACGTGACCTGTTGCGAGTGATAGTCAAATGAAAAGGAGAATCACCATATCCTAATCTGTGGGTGCAAGGGGCATCCCACCGCATGTCGCGACCTGCTGCAAGGGGCAGTCAAACAAAGGGGTATGACGCAGTTGAGGTACCGGGGGGCATCATACAAATGTCCATAAGGTCCAGGGATCGATAATAAAATGCAATATAATGTCGAAAGCTTTACAAGTCATGTCAGATCGGGTGCGTCACTGCTCACACCAATGCGTGTCAGGTGATTCTTTTCCAATAGGCGTTTGAAAGTTCTTAGATTAAATATACTCATTATTCGGTTTCCCAAGGGATTGGCCGGTTTGGGCTGGTAATTGAAGTGAAATTTTAGTAAATTTTGGTAACGGGTCTCTTTGTTTGTTATCATTTGGTTTCTTTTTCTTTTTTTATTTTTCTTTTTGTTTTTTTTTTAAGGTTTTGGAAGTAAGAGTAAAAGATTTTTGGAGTAAAAGATTTTTGGAGTAAAAGATTTTTGGTTTGAGAAGTAAGATTTTTTGTTTGAAAGTTTGGGAATTTAACTTAAGATCAATTCGGTGGTAAAACGGTAGAAAACGTGGCTTCGAGACGTCGCTGAGTAGATCCATCGATACGGGATTTGTGAACCTGATAGTTTGTGTGGTTGTCAAGATGACATTTGGCATGCCGAATACTCCGTCTAACCTTCTCAGTGAATACTGATGATTGTCTCTTATGGGAGGAGTACAGTGATTCGCGAGTCGAGAGAGATGGGTTTTGAAAAAATTTACTTTAATCATAACTAACTATATATTTACAAGGAATATCGAGTAATTAAAAAGTGGGTAGTACATTTCTGGGGGTGATACTTACCTGAATTATGAGTAGCTTGTGTAGTCCGTGATGGGACTGATGGGTTGTCGGGGTGATGTTGTGATGGGACTTTGGAGATTTCTTCTCTTTTCCTCATGTCCACTATGGCAGAGCTTGGCGGTCGCCAATGTGATGAAACATCTTTGGGGAAGTGATGTCGTGATGGGACTTGGGGAATTTTTCTTTCTTTGGCTGTGTGCTAAATGAGTCCTGGCGACTGTTACGTAGCTAGCAATTCGGGAGAGAGATTTTTGCTTTAGCGATGGGACACGATCGAGTTTTCTTTCTTTTTTGTCATATGGCATGATAGGTGTTGTCTAAGCTTTTTCGGGTAGCGATATTTGCGATGGGATATTGGCTAAGCATAGTTAGTGATGGGATGCTGGTAGGATATTTGCACAATAAGCGTGTCATGTTTCTTTCTTTGGCAGATCTTGGGTTAAAAAAAAATCATATTGTGGTTGCGTCGTGATTAGCTTAGTTTTTTGGCGAAGTGCCGCATTTTTAGGAGATTTGCTTTTGGCTTTTCGCAATGGGACATGAGGACATGGCTAATTTATTATGATGGGATTGGATATTGAGGTGGTATCATGTGTGTGCATCTTATCGTGGTGGGATGGGCGTGAGCGGCTGCCCCTCTCTCCTTCTTTCTCTTTGAATAGCCTGTGAGGCTACGCAATGGGACAGGAGAGTTTTGATCAAGGTGAGGTAGAAAGATGTGAAGGTATAGATTTTGTCCAAAGTCAGGCATTGCGTGCTTGGTTTAAGTCGCTCAATATGATTGCGCGCCTATTTCCGGGTGTGCGATCACAGGTTCGAAGGGCTGTGTACGCGTGTCTGAGTATGCGCGTGAATGTATTACGCACTTTAATCATAGTGCGTGATCGAGGCGTCACCATGTCACTATGCGGGCAATGTTTCATATTGCGCGACGTGTGTGAGTTGTTTAATAGGGTTGCGCAGTCTATAGTCTGCATGTGATCGAAGCATCACGCCGTCGACAAGGCGATAGTTTCATTACGTGCCCGGATCGGAGTGTGTGTTTTGGATCGTGCACAGTATGCGAGGTGCGTGACTGATTTAAGCGCATGTGTCTAGGTGCATGATTAAGTCCGTACTCTATATAAGCGAGGGAGCCTTCATTTGTTCTCATTCTCTGGTTTAGTCTTGAGTTTTCCTTTTTTTGGATCTCTTATGCTCTAAAATTCATGTTTTAGAGATATCGGATGATCTAACCGTCTGATTGGGATGTCGTTTCTTTACGTGTTCCTAATTTTGCATGATCTTCGTCCTAAGATGATGCTCGGGGGCGACATTATTCTAGGAATGGGCGGTATTGGGAATGAGGATGCTAGTCTTCACATCGATCCCTTTTAGGGAGCAGTAAAGGTAGCGCAGAGGAGGCGGTGACGGAGGAGGTGAAGATAGCGGAAGAGAAGGAATTACAAGTGGAGGGATGTGTTCCCCAACCAATCCTGCCTGAAGCCTCCGATTGGACACTTCGAGCGGAATCTACTCCTCGCTCTATCTCAGTTTTGAACCCAGTCATCGTTATGGGTTGTATGTTAAAGTTTTAGGTTTTCATTTTGAGTTGTATATTCAGGAGGTATGCCTACAGTGATATTATGTTAAAAAAAGTTTATTAAATGAAAAGTTATTTTATTTATTATGTTTACTTTATTCCTTTAATTTTGTGATCAGTTAACTTTTATTGTCATGATGAGGGAATGAGTCTTGTGTTTAGGATTAAGATTTGTTTGTTTTGTTCTTATGTTTGGATTTAGGATGACACTTGCTAGATAGGTGTAAATTTGGGTTTAATTTTTTAAATGTTCTAGATGAGTGTTAGATGTTTTAAACCTACTGGTTCATCTATTTTTGACTGGATTGGTGTTTCTTAGGGGGTTAAGTGTTGTATGATCATTGGCTCATCTATGTTTGATATAGATTTAATTAGATGGAGGATATTTGTGAGGGTGACACTTGTTGTTTTGTGATTTAGGAGGTGTATGTTATCAATAGAGACTAAGGGGCTTGGTTTTGTTTTGAATTTTATTTCTAAACTTAGGATTTAAAAGTTTGGGGCATTTTTAGTTTCTAATGTCTTTTCTTCCTTTTTATTTTGCATCCCAGGTATTAAATCCTAAGAGGTTTGTAACTATATATATATTTTTTCTTTATTGCTGAGAATGAGCGATATTTTTCTCTTATTTCATTTGTTTCATTTGTGTTTGTTTATATTTGTCGTTGTATGTTACGTTAGAAGGGGAATGGGTAGTATTAGAGTATGGTGTTTATTTTTTGAGTGTATCTCTGTTGTTCTAATTCAAGTGTTCGTTTTGAGGTCCCATGGGAGAAAAGTAAGAGTTAAATTTTTTTTTTTTAAAATGCCCCAATTTGCTGTATTCAAGGTGGGGAAGCAAGAACTAAATTGAAAAAAAATTTTAAATGCCCCAGTTTGGGGTTTCGGTCTTGTGACCTAAGTATCGCTACCAAGTTGTGAGCGCTCTTTAAAAATAAATGCCCCGGTGTCAAGTGACGGTGGGACTTTTATCTGCCTCACAGATGTCCTGGAGTGTATTGGTAATGATCCTATGGCGGGAAGTAGCTGAATTATTTCGCCCATATGTCGGGCTTGATTTTGTAAGTGTTGAATGATCATCATGTATCGTAGCTTTCAACAAGAATTGAGGTGATTGGTAGGTAATAAGTGATTGCATCACTTGTCATTCGAGAGTTTTCGATTTTATTCTGAAGAGATTTTGAAAATCAACTAACTCATTGTCTGGAAAGAAAATAAAGGATGTAGAGGAGGTAAGGTTTATTGATCTGAGGGTAGCTTCTTATTCAACCAAAATTTTAAAATAGTAGTCAACTACTTTCTTCTCGGGTGGATAATGTGATCCCATAATTATGCTCTTCGTCATGGGCCAGCACCATCAAAGTCTCAAATTCTATGGTTAGCATGAGTTTTATCCTCCTCCCGCCACCGTACGATGACATCTAGTAGTGTGAAGATATCAGGGATGCCCTCGCAGCTTGGTTATACTTTCCTAATAAGATTATCAAGAATGCTCTCACAATTTTCTTATACTTCCCTGAATTCATTGACTATTCATTCGTCATATTGCTCTCGCTCGGTTGTGTTTCTTTTCTGTATATATATTTTTTTGAAACACCTGCTAACGCAAGAATTGTGAGGTTTGATGGAACCTTACATTTTAATTTTTTCTACTCTAGCATCGACTCCAATGGCTGAAGGGAGTGCATGAGAATCCAGAGTTTTCTATATTTCAAAAAAGAGAGTTTCATGATCCACTTGCGGTTTCTATCAATTCGCCCAAGTAGAAGGGTAGTCAATGAGTCAGATGATACGCAAAATGGTTTTGAAAATAATGACCTATGACTGGTGAATGCCTTGTGACGACTGCGAGGATGATATGTATATAAGTAAGTTTGTTTAAGCTACGAAACATGATGGTCATTGAGTTATGATTCCAAGGGTCAAAAAGTCCTTCCCCTGTTGCTGTTTCCTGGGCATGTTGCCGAGATAATATAAGGACTTCCCTTGTGGGTTTTGATTTCCTCTACATGAGGCGGTTGTATAGGCACTTTTCTTGCTAGTAGCTCCTCGATTTCAAGTTCTCTGTTGAGTATGAGTCTGAAGGGTTTGGGGCATAGAAGAGAATTTTTGTTTTTGAGTATTTACGTTTTAGGCATTTATACTTTTTTTTTTTGTTCTTTTCTATATTTTTTGTTTTTTTTGTATTATTTTTTTGTTATTACTATTGTATTACGGTACAACATCAGTTCCTTAGGTGGGGGACTGACTCAGGAAGTCCGCTTGGTGGGATATGTTGGATGGTCAAACTGACCGTTCGATTAGATAATATTGTTTCGGGGTCCTCGATCCCTTTCGATCTGATCGATGAGGGAAGAGAGTGCGGTTATGTTTAGGTTTGTATTTTGGATGGTATAGGGTTTATCAAATTAAGTGTGGTGTCGTTTGATTTCTTCCTTCGATAGGTCATTTGTGTCCGGGGTCTCCTTTTCGGGAGGGACCTTCTTTTATTTTTTGACAGAGTGAGGCATCTCATAGAGTTGTTAAAGAGCTCTTCGAAGTTATTTACGGGTGGTTAGAAAGCTGTTTGTGAGTGAAGTTGGAGTGGAAACCATTAAGAAGGACGGTAGTGTTGTAAAGGTAGTGATAAGATAAGGTAGAGGTAGAGTAGGAAGAGGAGACGCGAGGGCATAGTCAAAGGTTGACCTTTCCTACGTGTGGGGCAATCCAGTTTTATTTGATTATGCTTGTTTGGTTTGATTCACACTTTGGATTTATCGTGAGGTTGTTTTAAAGTTTTATTATAATTCTTTGAGGAGGTTTAGTGGTGAGAGTTTGGTGTAGTAGTTTTGTTGGGTCGAGTTCCATGAAGGTTTTGATTATGAGGTCTATGGAAATTTGGATTTGATGATCAGAAGTGATTTTAGTTGTGACGTTGATTTCATGTTTTGATGGCATTTGAGGTATGTTGATTTGGATGGTGATTGGCGTCGTAAGATTTGAGTTTGTTTTGATTTCGAAAGTGGGAGAGATGATCGACTCCTTGATAGGTTTTGTGGTAGGCTCAAAGGTGAGTGGGGTTGGCGTTGTAGGAATAGGTTCGGTTTTAGTACCGGGTTCGTGTTCAATAATAGGGTCGAGTTCAATGATGGGTTCAAGTTTGATTATGGGCTTGGATTTTTTGATAGTTTGAGGTTTGATGACAGATTTGTGTTCGGTGATTGGTTTAGGTTCGACGGTAGGTTCAGGTTCGAGGATCGATTTAGATTCGCTGATAGTCGGAGGCTTGATGTCAAGTTTGTATTCGGTGATCATTTTAGGTATGACGATAGGCTCAGGTTTGAAGATAGGTTTAGATTCGATAATAGGTTTAGATTTGATAATAGGTTTAGTTTTGATAGTAGGGGTTTAGGTTTGATGATAAGTTTAGGTTGAGGTTTGATGATAAGTTTAGGTTTTATAATAGGTTTGAGTTTGGAGTTCAGTTTCGTGGTTGGTGGAATGGTAAGTTCAATAGTGGGTTTAAGTTCTTGTTTCGGAGTTGGGGGGATGATAAATTCGGTGGCAAGTTCTGTATGAGTTGATTCATGAGTTGGTTCCGAAATCAGCCCAACGAGTGATTCTGGAGTGGGTGGTTTGGAGGTCTGTTTGGCGACAGAGCTAGATTCCGGGTTTCGTTTAGAAGTTGGTGAAGTGATGAGTTCAGTAGTGAGAATAGGGTTTGGAATGGGTTTCTGTTCAAGAGCTGGTTCCGAGGTTAGTGGGGTGAAGTGTTTGTTATTGAGCTTAGGTTTTAAAGCAGGTATAGGAAAAGTATGAATGGCATCACATAATACCGATTGATTGGTTCAAAAATTGCTTCTAGTTTCGGCACATGAGCCTGTTTTGGGGTAGTTTGCATCATTAGTTTGGGCGTCTGTTCAAGAGGTGTGGGGGTTGATTTGTTTGTTGGTAGGTTGTGGGGTTAAAGGGTAGGTTGAGTTTGTTCGGAGATAAGCACGTTGAGCTCGGCGATGAGTTTGGTGATGGGTTGAGTTAGTTTAAGGGTGGATTCGGTGATAGTTTGAATTTTAGTGATCTTGGTAACCGATTCGAGGCGAAAGGTAACTTCGCGCTTATAGGTGTGTGGGATAGGGTTAGTTGGTTGTAAGTGAATAGTATGGTCTTGCTCTGAGAGAGGTTCAATTCTTCGGATTAGGCTAGCTGGGTGGAATGGGGCAGGGGTGAATGAGTGTACAGTCTCGTATGCGAGTTGAGTTTGATTGAACAATGGATTGTAATGGGTGATGTTAGTTTGCATGCCATTGGGGCATTGGTTTTGGTCATAGTACGGGTTCAAGTATTGGTTGGTGTATAGTGGTTGGTCTTGGTCATGACATAGAGGTTGGTTATAGTCAGGGTACAGGTTTGTGTAGAGGTCTTGAGCTTGGTCATATAGGTGGGATGGTTGAGGGTTAGTTTGGTTTTGTTCTGGGTTGCATTGATTTGTTCGGAGTCTATGGCTTCGTTTAAGGTGTTTGTCTCGGGGTTGTTGGAGGAGGGTCCGTTGGATGTTAAGGTAGGAAGACTAGGGTCTCCATTCTTCAGTCAACGTTCTATGCGTGAGGCGGGTTGATAAAGGCTAGCGAGGTCGTGATAGTCGCTTAGGATGAGAATGCTCCAAAGAGGCTCTCGGGTATTGCTAATCACGATTTCTGTTGCATCGCTTTCTTTTATTTGATTCCCTGTTCGAGCGGCAAGTCTTCTCTAACGGTTGGCGAATGTCGAGAAGTCTTCATCATCCTCTTGTCTTCTGTGTATCAAGTCAGTAAGACTGATTTCTCATGAGTTAGGTGCTAGTATTGATCTAGGAATTTGTCGATTAAGTCTTCGAACCAGTCAAGGGCTTCTCCTTCCAGTTATCTCGAAAAGTAATGGATCAGGAGCCCATGATTGGTGCGGATTGGTCGACAGTCATTGCTGAATAGGGCCAAGTGGTGCTTTGGGTTTCCCGTATCGTTATATTTGTTGAATTTTGGAGGTTCAAAACCAGCGGGTACAGTGAAGTCGGTGTCTCAGCAAAATTTGTTGAATCCAAAAGTGTTACTAGAGCGTTCTTTGTTAGCAATGTAGTCATCTAGAAACTGGTGGAGGTTGTTCATGTTTATGGCGGTGTCTTTTCTAGGTGCCTTGGGAGAGGGTTTCCCTCGGCAGTTGTTGTTGTAGAAGGTGTGAGAGGTATATGCGTTATGTGTCGGGGGAGTCGGAGGATGTGGAGGAGTTGGTGTCCTTTCCATTTATCAGTTCCTCGGAGTAACTTGTCTTTGGGACTGGAGCAATGTGTCAAATTCTCTTCCTCCTTTTGTGAGTGCACTGGGAGTGTGGTCTATAACTTGGCTATCGTGGTAGTTTCGCTTTGTACCACTTTCTTCAGTGCTATTACTATGATTTGTATTTCGTGGAGCGAAGGGGTATTTTTCGTTCTCACTAACCATGTTTACGTGAGCACGATGCTGGACTGTCCACGAAGACGGCCTAAAGTTATACTCGGGATCGCTATAAGAGTCCCATACGGGTGGGTCATTGTCATTAAAGTTTAATTTTTTGATGACGACCATTTTTAAAATAGTTTTTTATGTTTTATTTATTTATTTATATTTTTTTGAAAAAGTTTATCCACATGCAAGTGTGTATAGAAAAGTGATAAAGCGAAACAAAATAAAAATCAAAATAGAAAGCGAAAAATATAAAACCAAATTAAATAAAGCAAGGAAAATAGAAAACGAAATTAATTAAATCGGGGCAACCTTAGCAAAAAAGAGTCCCATCGCGATCGCTAGCCTGTTAATGTGTGCTTTTTTTGGGTTCCTTTTGGTCCCCGGAATTAGTGGCCCAATTCGGTCCAAGTGAACTCTGGCAAAGGCCATGATGGAGTAATAAATTAGGAAATATTAAATACTAAAATTAAAAAGGAAAATTTTAAATGAAGAATACCTGAGAATATGCGATCGCCAGCTGCAGATATTTATCGAGACTGCAACACGTCACTGATTAGGCTTTAAGGGGGAGAGGGGGCTTGCAGGTTGAACTCCTTTAATGAATCGTCCACCAGCGAATGTCAGCAGCTGTGGGTTGCCTTTAGTTTAACTGGTGTGGTTTTCCTATTCCTACTGAGATTTTATTTAACTTGGTCTCCAAATCCTACTGGGAGTCTGATTAATTTAGTTTTCTAATCCTATTAGGAATCTAATTAATTAAGTCTCCTAATCCTAGTAGAAGTCTGATTACTTTAAATATCCTATTTTTAATTAGAAATTGAATTAATTAGAAAAAAGGGGTTTGGGGCCGCTATGCTAAGGAGGACCGGCCCCGTTCTCGGGTACCCTCCGTAAGCTCCCTTGGGCAAATCGGGTGGCTAAAATTGAGAGAGACTGGATTTGAATTATAAAGTAGTATTTTTTGTGAAAACTTGATGATTGGCATTTAAGGGTTAAAATTTTAGGGCTAAAAAAAGAATTAAGAACTGAAACTATAAAGCAAATTTTAGGATTTAGAATTATGAGAAATTAAGACTAAAGCTAAAATCTAAGGACCAAAATCAAGATCAAAATTAAGAAAATTTTGACCGTGAGATTAAGGACGATTCTAGAACCTAAGAACTAGGACCTAAAAATTAAAAAAAGATTGGTTCTAGAACCTAATGACTAGAATCAGAAAATTAGAAATTTAGATTAAAACCTAAGATCTAGAATTTAAGAACTAGAGGGCTAGAACCTAAATCTAGAACTAGAATATATAAAAAGGGGAATTAGTTCTAAAACCTAAGAGCTAGAACCAGAAAATTAAAGACTAAGGAATTACCTGAAGAATCGTTTAAATAGTGCAGAGGGAAATTGTATAGAGGGTAATTGTGTAGAAGGAAATAGTGTAGAGGGGAAAATTCTATAGAGGAGAATCGTGTATATAGGGATGGCTAGGGGGGTAAAGGTCTTATTTATAGGCTTTTACCATAAATCCTATTTTCTAAAATAATATAATAAAGATACTAATCCTAATTCAACTAGGAGTTTTGAAAAATGTCACTTTTTACGCAGCGGTCGAAAATTAACCATAACTTCTTTAATACTTGTCAGAATTATGTGTTTTTTAGCTCGTTGGAAAGCTACTTCGATAAGCTTTCCAACGTGATTAATTTTGACTCAATCCAACTTTGTTTGATACCTTAAAATAGGCTGAACATAAAAGTGATGGGATTGACAATTGAGAAAAGGTTGGGGAGACCTAGATGGCTCTAGACTAAGGATTTGGGCAGGGATTTCCTAAGGGCTGAATTTTAAAACTTAAGAATTAAGAATTAGAATCTAAAGGTTAGAACTATAAGAAATTAGAAATTAAAACTAAGGGCTAAAAAAAATGTAAGGATTGAAATCAGAGTCGAAATTAGAAAAATCAGACCGTAGGATTAAGGACTAGTCCCAGAAAACTAAGAACTGGAACTAGAGATTAATATTAGGGGTGAAAATTAATGTATCGGGATAGAAACTAAGTTTTAAGATTGAAAATTAGATAATAAAATTAAAGACTGATTCTAGTAACTAAGAACCAGAACTAGGGATTAAAGTACGAATTAAAAAGGAGGTATTACGGCCTAAGACTGAAAATCGAAACTAATAATTAAAACCTAAGTTTTAAATCTAAGAAATAAAGACTAGTACTAGATATTAGAAACTAAAATCTAGGACTAGAAATTGGAGCCTAAGATCTAAAACTGAAAATTAAAACTAGAAAGTAAATTATACCTATGACCTGGGCTGCAGAGAGAAATCTCGAAATCCTAAGCTTGGAGACGTAGAACTCAAAACTCGAATCTCAAAGTTGTGGAGGCCAGGGTTTGGGTCATAATGGAAAGATCTTTTTATAGGGTTTTTCTATTGGTTTCTCGATTGCGCTTAATTAATTTGGTCACTGAGCTGGTGAGTGACCGGCTGACTTGCTCAGTGAGTTTCCTAGTTCTAACAATAATAGCACTAATTGCATGCCTGGTGTGGAGTGCGCAATCCAATTAAGCATCTCTTCTGAAGCTCATAATAGAGGAAGCTTGGGGGTCAAGGACTGTAAGACTAGGTCGAGCATGGGCCAATTGCACGTCGGTGGTGGGGCGCTCAATCAATCGCGCGTCTCATGTCAGGCGTGTAATTGAGTCTTGAAGCGGTCTAGGAAAGAAAGTCTGGTCTGAAAGAGGGACTGATTGTACATTTGTGATTTTGTGTGCAATCGAATTGCACGCGTGGTTTTAGGCGCGTAATTCGGGGCTGTTCGGGTCCTGGTCAGGTCTAAAATTCCAGACTATTGTTTAAGCCTGAATTCTAACTATAGACTATTGTTTCAATATATAGTCACCCTATGTTGGGACCTAAGCCACAGAGCTATTATTTCAACCTGTGTATAACCATGTACTATTATTTCAGTGCATGATTCCCGCATTAGGGTTAGGGGGTTTGAAATGTCAGACTATTATTTCAGTACATAGTCTCCCTACGTCGGGATCTGAGCCGCAGAGCTATTATTTTAGCTTGTGTTTAGTCATGTACTATTGTTTCAGTGCATGGTCCCTACGTTAGGATTAGGGGGTCTGAACCACAGAGCTATTGTTTCAGCCTGTGTCCTGCCATATACTATTATTTCAGCATATGGTCCCAATTAAGGTTATGAGGTCAAAGGTTAACTGAATAGATTTGTATATTCCGAGAGGGCAATATGGGGGTGTCTGCAATGGGTAGATAAGGAGATGTCTAATCTATGGTGAAAAGTATTTGAGGATATCAAGAACTTAGATGCAATGCCTATGCTCATGCTTGCAAGCCTATTTGAGTTCTATGACTGATCTTGAGCTGATGAGAATGTAAACACCTTGGACTTTCATTTTTGAGAGATAGCCCTGGTGGGGATTGGGCCTAAAATTTAAATTCATTGGAGTAGTATCTAAACTTTATTTTTGAATTGATGGCATGCCTAGTACTAATTTTTACACATTGTAATCTTGATATAAACTTATTGGTGGGGATGCAAATACATGTTGATTTGAGTTTAAAATTGTTTGCATTACTATTTTAACTCCTCTGATTTTTAAAGAAATGGTGTGGAATGAAGCTTTATGTATTAAAATATGTTTTGTCATTGGCTATACTATACTTAACTATTCTAATGGGAAAGTTTGTGGGTATCTTCACTGAAAACCCTCAGGAGACTTCACTCCTCCACTAGGGATCACCTAGGAGTTTAAAAGGCTTGATGCATAAGCTAAATGCATCCGTGCTCCATACGAAAGTGGCATTTACTGTTTAAAATAACTGTTTTAATTTTTTCTTTACTCGAGGACTAGCAAAGATTAGGTTTGGGGGTGTGTTAGTCACTGAAATATATCACTTTTCACCTCCTAACCTAGCCTTTAATGGACCTCTGAGCTGGTTGATATTGAGTTTTAAGTATGTTTTTACAGCAAGCAATAAATTGCAGCTTACGGCAACAATCTAGCTTTTTAAAGCCAAGAAGAAAGAACTTTGAGTCAAGCTGTGGAGCTAATGGGAGTTACATTGACTGCACCATGATGGTTCACACCATTGGGGATGTTTTGTATGCATTGGGGTCTTAGGAGTCCTGCTGAGAAAGAGAAGTGGAGCCCAAGTTTAGTACAGTGTTGCTGCAATGGATCATATGGAACAGCTGTGGAGAAAATTATAGCTCCAGCACTTTCATTCGAGCAGCTGCACACAACATCTCGAATATTTCAGTGTGCAGCAATTCAGTTCTCAGCATTACAGCACATTGCACCTTCAGCAGCTCAAGTGAAGTACCAGCCACTCAAGCACTGCTATTGTTGAAAACTAGAGCCTCTTGAGCAGCCCAAAAAATTCTGCATTATACCCAATTGAGCAGCTCAAGCACTTTGCATTCCACTTGTCGAGACATAGCTGAAAGCAACTACATCTAACCTAAGCTTGAATGCCAACATGCATTCCTGATGCCTTCAACTACTCGAGAAGCCTCAAGAGCTGCAGACTTGAGCCCCAAAAGATGAAGACCTGCAGCAGCGTTGCTGCTGTCGAGCAGTTAAGTGCTTAAGCACCATTAGAGCTGTCGAGTAGTTCATACCTGAAGCAGCATTGCTGTTTTCGAGCAGTTAAGTGCTGAAGCACCATTAGCACTATCGAGCAGTTGCTGCAGCATCATTAGAACTGTCAGGTAGTTCATACCAGAAGCTGCATTGCTGTTGTTGAGCAGTTTATAGGGATGAAGAACAGCCACTCGAGCACCAATTGTAGAAGCCTTAAAGCACTCGAGCAGTTCACAGCTGCAACATCAATCCACTCGAGTAGTTGGCTGAAGTTGCGTTGCTGCACTCGAGCAGTTCATTGCTGCAATACTTAAACCACTCGAGCTGTTGTGATGCTGGAGTGCTGAAGCCATTAATACACTCGAGCAGTTTAGAAAATAAAAACAGCAACCACTCGAGTTGCATTGATGAGGTCAAGCAGTTCAGGCTGCTTTAATCCACTTGAGCAGCTCAAAATCCAGCTGCTTTAAGCTACTCGAGCACTTCAAGAGCCATCTTTTATCCACTTGAGCACTAAAAGGCTGTTTTTCAACCTCTCGAGTAGCCTCTTGAGAACTGCTCGAGATTAAAAACCTAAAGCTGTATCCTCTCGAGATCTACTCGAGAATTAAAATTTTGAAGCCATCTGCTTGAGGCATGGGTTCCAGCAGCTGCATTCAAGCATTCAAGGGCATTTTTGGGATTCTACAACTCCTAGGGCACACATCCCAAGGTGCTGAGTTGTTCCCCACTTCTCCAAAGCATCACTTGGCCACAAAAGGGCCACGACTGCAGCTCCAAACACGTTTATTCTTTCTTATTTCTGATTGACAAATGCGCAAAACTGCTTTATGGATTGTATAAATACAACTATAGGCTGTCTTGGGAAGGGAGCTAGGATTAGCCTGAGCTCACTTTTAAGGTTTTTATTTTAGGGTTTTATTTCCTTTTTCCTTTCTTCTTTCTTCTTCCTTAGCTCAGCAACAATGTTGGGTTAATGCTCTTTGTAGCAGCTAGGTATACTTCAGTTTTTCAATCGGTTTTGTAATAACTTGCTAAGCAGTTTTGGGATTTTGCAAGGACCGCTTCCTTGAGGGCAATCATTGTAAGTTCTTTTTATTCAATGAAATGTCGAGTTTAAAGCTTCATTAAATCTTTATTTTTCTTATATTTTTCACCTAGATCTGTATGGGTTTTATGCACCTATGGTTGCATGAGCTTGTAGCCTTGCAACCATAGTGGCATCAGTAGTATTTCTGTTCTATCTTTAACCTCTGTGATTAGGATAATCCCTGGGATAGCATGTGACCATTTTAGTGGGCAGGGTATAGCTCTAAGGCTGGTCTAGATCATAGGGTTGAGCTGGATTCTTTTTCTCTGCACTTGTACTTGTAGCAGAGATTGCAACACCATCTTTAGTGAATAGACTTGAGATTTGGCAGAGATTGCAGACTTGAGAGTTACGTCATTCCAGGCCTTTTTGTAGCAATGACCAGCTGATTCTAATTCTCCATTCAGCCTGTGATTTCTAGTGGTTTTCACTAGATCTTCAGGGACTATTTGCTCCTATGGATGCATGAACTTGTAGCCTTGCAAACATAGTGTATGCAATGGTTTTCCTATTCTAGTTTAACCCCTTGACTGGATGAAATCCCGGGTGTATTCTATGACCATTTAAGTGGACAGAATACAACCCTAAGATCAGTTCATGCCCCTGGGTTAGGTTGGATTCTTCTACCTTGCACTTGTGTTTATAGCCAAGTGAAGGATAGCTGCAGATCCAGTATCTTGATCTGAGTTGCAGTGAAAAATAGCCTATAGTTGTCTACTTCTCCACATTTATTTTTAATTTCACCAACCCATCATCATCCTTCTTTACCCCCTTTCTTTAGCTGTAGTTTTATTTCTATTGTTTAGTTTAGTTTAGTTTTTTGACACCTAAACACCCTCTCTTTACCTTTCTTTCTAGTGTAGGTTTAGAGTTGCTAGATCTGTAGCCCAATATAGAGATTTACTATACAACCTTTGGGTTTTAGATCATCAATTCCTATGGGAAAAATTCTTATTAAAACTTTCTACAACAGCCCTAGATCTTACAGGATTGTATGCTTAGATTGCTATTTTTGTGCTGTTTTACTCCATTTTACTTCCCCTTTTCCTTTTGTTTTTGTTCCCATGTTTTTACCACATCTTTAATAATAAAAATAATAGCACAACAATTTATAACCAACACCCTACCCTACCCCATTGATTTGATCTTCAACTCACCATTATGTCGGGGTCGATATTGCTGATTAACCACTTATTCTATGCCAGATCTAGGGCTTATTTTTCAACCAAGTTAAAATTTTCTTTTGTCACTTTTTAGAAAGAACCCCTTCTTCTTTTTTCTTGATTTTTTTTTATTTTTTTCACCAATGTGGCTATGGTTCCTGCATCTAGATGACAAAAGGTTGTTTTTCTTGTAAATGTAACCATTTGTGATCCCTATTTGTGATTTATGTGCATGTTTGCATGGAGTTTGGTGAAAAATTGACTGATTTGTGCTACCTTTTTTGGATTTTCTTGAACTTTTATTTATCAATGCATTAGGGCATTTGTATCTAGGGCAGAAAAAGGGATTTTTCTTGCAAATCTAACTGTCCTTGACTGATTCCATGATGTATGTGTCTCTTTGGAATGGATTTCTGCAAGATGTTGGTTGATATGTGCCTATTCCTTTTGAATTTTCCTGATTTTTCCATAAAAATGGGTTGTGTTTACATATAAAAAGTGTCTTACTCTATGAATGCAACCCAATCCAACCCTTTTCCGATCCATGTGCATGTTTTAAGGGAATTTTGGTGGGAAAATTGGGGATGTTTTTGCCGAATGGTGGCCTATTTTTAAAAATATGCGGGGTTCTTAAAATGTGTTATTTGGCACCCCTTTCTCCTTTGAATTTGACACGAATAGGTATATGCGATTTTTCTCATGAAATGAGGGGCGATGGGCGCTCTTCACCAAAATTTAAACCTCTTTTGTACACATGTGCATGTAGATTTCCTTAATTTTCCTTGGCAAAGATTTTTGAAGGTAAATAACCTGATTTCTTTTGCTTTGTTATTATTTTCTTGTTGAAATTAAACGACGGGGCATGTCCTCTTTTGATTTTTTAGAAATTTTGGCAAGAATGAGGCATACTTACCTTCCTTTGGTCCAGCGTTTTTTAGCAAAACTCTTGATATCCTTTTGCTTATCATCTCTTAATACTTGCCATTTGTATATCTCTTTTCAGGATGTCACGTAGTCAATCAGTGATGAGGACCAGGACCGTGAGGGTAGCCCCAATGAGATCTTTGGAATCAGGGGTGAGCGCCTCATTTAGGTGCCGCGCTCCTCTCGCTGTTGGTACGAGATGCGAGGCGAGGCAACCCGCAGTGGGTTGCTCCATCAGCAGTACCCCCAGATTTCCATCTTTGGGATTGCCAGCAAGGTAAAAAAAAATGTATTCCTCGATTGCTTCCTTTTGTTAGTGCTTCTTCGTTCCAGGATCTGACATTTCTCATTCTTTTGGTGCAGTCTTTGCCTTCGATCATGTTCCCTAGAGGCTGGTTCGACCTCTAGCGCCTTTACATCCATCTCCCTCATGTCGTGAAGTTCCTTCTAGCTCAGGCCGGTTTTGGGGACTTCTGATCTTGCCCTGCTATGAGGGGTGATTCGGCCTATGTGAAAGCCTTGGTGGAGAGGTTTCGTCCGAAAACGATGACCTTCCACATGTCCATGGCCAAGATGACTATCACTCTTATTGACTAGTCCATGATCATGGGGATTGCGATAGGAGGGGTGTCAGTGGTCTGTCCTCGCATTCCTGATCATGAGGAGGTTATCCAATTGATTGTGGACTACTCCCCCTCTAACCATATGACCGGCTCCGAGGTCAAGTTGTCTTGGTTGGCAGATTTGTTTAAGGCAAATGAGTTAGTTGATCTAGACTAGCCCATATGGATATCATCATCGAGCCTGAGTGTGCCCTGATGCTTGCTTGTATCGCTCTTCTTTTTGTTCTGGGCAAGACAATCCTTGCCAATGCCAGTGGCGGTTGTGTTGAGCTATCACTTCTCCGCCTGATGGAGAACTAGGAGGATGTGCACCATTTCGATTGGGGTGGTATCGGGTATGCATTTTTGATGGACAACTTGGCTAGAGCTTCAATTGGGGAGGTTGCTTCTATCCTTGTCTTTTCACCCATGATTGAGATAAACTATTGGTTTTACTCTTTCATCCCTCTTGGTTCATCATTTCTAGCCATTTTGTCTTTGATTTGACATATTTTCTTATTTGTCCATCTTTTCAGGTTTGGGGGTGTTTGCACTTTCAACTTGGCCGGCCTCCCTGCTTTTTTGATGAGTACACATACCCCCTTATGAGTTATTGGCATAAGGACTGTCGCTAGGACCTGACGATGAAGCAGTTGGAACTAGGTCTGAGGTCCCAGTTAGACTTGATGATTTTGAAGCAAGTTTGGCACCCCCTCTCTTCGTTAGTTAAACTTTTGAGTTTTGATTGTATTGCTTGGCTAATGGGATTCTCCTTTCTTGGTCAGATTGTATTTGATCCTTAAGTAGGCTCCCCCTTCTTAGACCGTGCTGCTGTTGGCCAGTCCCGACTGTTTATTGATCATCGTGTAGTCTTTTTCTATGGTTCTTGGGTCTGAGCCTACTATTTGGGAGAGAGGGTAGTGCATCATTATCGGGATTACTTTGCCGTGCCGTTGGGTCTTCCTAAGGACGTTATGGCACCATTGTGTACGATCGAGGAGCTTACCAGGAGGCTCCTCCGACATGGGATTCCTGCTGATGGCCTTTTTGAGCATTGGAGGGTACCAGTTGTGGTATGAGTGTCTCCCCTATCGGCCCATCTTCCCACATTTTGTGCCTGGTGCCAATCTTTTGGCGTTCGGAGGTCCACGATCCTAGGTACCTTCTTCTTTCTTCCCCTTGCTTGTGGGTTTCTTTTCTGACTACCATGTTTTTGCTTTTCTGATCGAATTTCTTCCTCTCCTTAGTTCGAGGCGAGAAAGGATCCTGACGAGTGAGCAAACATGGTCCTTCAGAGGTGTCAGGTGTTGGACCCTCAGGGACTTTCGGTGTAAGGCCTTCCGGTGCGAGTCCTTCAGGGACATCTATTGTAGGGACTCAAGAGACTTTTAGGCATCTCAACGATGGGTCCCTCTCGGGTTTGTGTGCCTACGTGACTGAGTGTCATCACCTCTCTACCGAGGTGGTTAGAGTACCTCTCCCAGAGTTGATCCCAGGGGTAAGTTCTTTTCCCAATTTTTTTCTTAGGGACATGCCTGCTCTTATCTATTTTTTTATGCTGCTAACCTCTCTCTTCCCCCCTCACAGGTTTACGAGTCAGCTGTTCAGCAGGCGGAGTATTACCGTCGTATTGCTGACCTTCGGGAAGCTGAAGTGGTAAGTATGATGTTGGTTTGCCCCATCTGTTTCTTTGTTGCCGTATGCTTTCCCTTAACTGATCTTTCTGGTGTGATGCTTTCAGCGAGCTTGTGAGAAGGAGTCACGTTCACTACTTATCCGGTTGTCCCAAGCATAGTCACCGGTTGGGGATATCCAAACGTATCAAAAGACTTTGCGCTGACAGAGGAGGGACTCTTGAGGACCTAGAGCAGCATTCGCTTTTTCCTTTTATGACCATTAAACTTTTGAGTACTTTTGCAAGCAATGTAATAACAATGATTGATTGGTGTTTTTGGATAATTCGTGGAACGAATGTGTTTAATTTTCCTTTCTATATGTTATCTCCCACTTTGGATGTGATATGTTTGTCTTCAAAAAAAATAGGCTAGATGGGTGTGAAGCCGTAATCATGATATGTACTCTTTTACAGGAGGGACCATGAGTTTGGAAAATGGGAAACTAACCCCCCAGGTTATGTATTGGTTGGAATGGCAATGATTCTTGTATTCCTCCTTCATTTGTTGAGTATGGTACCTGTAGAAAAAGGAAAGTGTAAAACAGGTTAAGTGATGAACTTAGGTGTCCCAGCTCATTGTTTGGAGGTGCCATCTGTAAAGAAAAAAGAATGTTATTGTGTGCAGGTGGACTGGTCCAAAGTACGAAGAAAAAGAACCTTCATTTCTCTCTCGTTGTTTTCTCTATTTTTTTCTTTAGTTTTTGGTCTAGAATATATATTATACACGTTAAAAATTTTGTGGGCATTTTTTGGTCAAGCGTGTATAATAAACACGTTAGGCATTTTTTGGGCTTTTTTAACGAGCGTGTATTTTATACATGCTAAGTATTTTTCGGAGAGTGGTGGGCCTACACGGCCCAAGAATGCATTCCTTCTTCATTTTAAGTTGGGTCTTGAATTTTGCTCCAATTGTTTTGTCTTTTCTTCCTGAGAGTGGGTCCGTTGTCCTACATCGAATCATGATTCCTTAAACGGCTCTGTATGACCATGGACCTGCTTCACGTCCCTATCCCTTCGGGGGGGGCCGAGATTTTTATACTTCCCTTCATGGGTGTAGGGCCCAACTTTCTCAAACATTGGCTTGATAGTTTGAACGAGAGAGAGCTCGTGGGTTTTGATCCACTTGGGCTTGCTTGTCTCTCCTCTTTCCTTGATGTTCCCTTGTTTTGGGATCTTATCGACGCGGTGGTTTCTCATTAGGATGTGGAAACCCATGTCTTCCACTTTGGGACCCATGAGCTAACTCCGACACTTGAAGAACTCTCTGTTTTGTCGAGTTTGGGGTTGCATCACAGTCTCGCTAAGGTGGTAGCAAAACTAGGTTAAGCCAAGACTATCAATGCCACTTTGGGCCTGAAGAAAAGTTAGTATGAGAAGAGCTTTGCTAACGGGCCCACCAGGGGTTCGGTGAAATTCTTGAGAGAAATTTTCAGCAATGAAAGTTTGCAAAAATTGCCGATCAAAAATATTTATAATGTGAACGCTTTCACCCTTTGCCTTCTCTCGGAGGTCCTCTTTTACACAGGGGGAGAAAGTTTCTCCCACGCACTCTGCGACGTACTGGCAAAGCTTGAAAGGGGCCGCTCTATGATGCATTTTGTGCTGGCCAAGCTTTACCGTGGTCTTGATGCCTTTGCCTCGGGTGCTTTAGGGGACGCCCTGCTATTCTTCAGGCCTAACTTCCCTTGGTATTTTAGGATTTGTGCCCCACTTTTATGTGGTTCGGGGAGAGGTAGCTCGTTGCTTTTTGAGTTGATGTTCCAAGTTGCCTTAGGGGAATACATGTGAGTTGCATCTTTGGCTGACTAAGGCTGAGCTGGTATGGAGGCTTCCATGGCTTGAAGGTACCTTCCCGATAGTTCGATCTAGAGATTATGAGGGTATCACCCTTCTCGACTTGACTGGTAGTACTCATTATTTCCCTTCTCAGGCTTTGCACCAGTTTGGCTATATCAGCATGTGCCTTGTGTGGCAAGACCTCCCTTGTGTGGTCTGATTTTCTCTCTGGGTTCCAGGGAATTGGATAGGATAGCCACTCTTTGGGAAACACGTCAATCGACACATATGTGTGATCTGGAGCAAGGGACCTTCCTTTTGACTTCTCAAGAGTATGAAGCTTAGCAACTATCTGAGAGGACTTCTACTCGTCAATTGGATTAGGTCGAGAGCAAAATTTCAGAGGGACTTTGGCTGAGGAAAAAGTTACTGCTTCAGACCTGGATTGAGTTGTTGGTAGATGAGAAGCGGTTCCTTTACGAGCATTTAGAGAAAGAGCATGGTAGAACTGATGTTGCCGAAATAAGATCCGAAGTTGTAGAGTGTGAGGTCCTTCACCTATAAGGGGCTCTGAGTGATGCTCTTGGTGCTACTGATGCTTCCCAGAAGTGATATTGGGGCCTCCATGGTCAGTGGATGATTGACCAGAATACTCATTAGGATGCTTTGCGTGCACAGATCTGGGTCTTGAAGCCCGAGTTAGGTCGTTGACCTGGTTCTGCACATACTTTTTGCACAGATCAAACACCATAGGAAAGGGCATAAGAACCCCTGACAGATATCTTTTTGGTATATATATTTTTTGATGTTATTATTTCTTTTTCAAATTTGTAAAAGGGGGAAACATGGTGTCACACCGATAATCTTTTTGAGATATGGTGCAAGCAAAATATGGACATGAAAATGGGAAAGGGAAATTTATTATCTTATATAAGTATTATCTTCTTTTTTTGATGTCTTTGTTGCATCTCCTTTCAAACCTCTAAAGGGAGAAACAGGGTGTCACACTGATTATTTTTTTTAGATGTGGTGCAAGCAAAATATGATCATGAAAATGGAAAAGGGAAATCTATTATCTTTTTTTTTTTTTTTTGGCTTTCTTTATATATATATCCTCTTCTTCTCTTTGTTAATGCCTTAAACATGAGGAGAGGTAACGGGCCCCATTCTTAGTAAGACCTGAGTGAGATTCCGAATCTTTACCAAGGTCGAAACGTCCATCCCTTATGATTGAATCAACCTTTTATCCTTACCTTGGGCCATGCATTTGACAGTGTGGTCTAAATATCTACTTGATCAGGACCTATTTTGAACTAACATAAGCAGCCCGATTGGCGACCAAATAACCCGGAAATGTAACCAAGTGAGTAACTAATGATTTTCTCTCTTTTTTTCTTTTTCTTTTAACCTTTTTACTCATTGTGCCCAAGATGGGTTTTCATCATGCCTGTCATCGTCCTCTTTTTTACCCGTAGTGCCCTTCCGAGTTTTCACTACATCCGTGGGTATACATTTTTACCCTAGGCACATTTTTAGGTTTTCACCTAGTCCGAAAAAGCTCCCTCTTTTTAACCGTGGCACCCTTCCGGGTTTTCAGTACGTCAATTTTGCATTGAGATTGTATATTTTTGTTTTCTTTTCCTTTTTCGAAGGCCATGACATAGATGTGGATAGCTAACAGGATGGAATTCTTTTGTCTCTCGGCTTGGCTCATGCTGACTCAACAGATACTGTGATTACTTGCAAACCTTAAAGAGAGCTTTCTTTAGAGATATATCTTGGCCATGAGTTTGGAAGGCATAGGTTAGGAATTTTGAAGGTATTCATGGGTTTAAAGGTTTCCTTGATTAGGTTCCAGCTGCCATAATACACTTCTTCCTTGGGGGATTTTGACTGTACATGTCTCATGATTTGTCTATCTCTTTTCTTTTCTATTTTTTAATTCTTTATACCTTTTTCAGATATCCACTTTTTGGGATTTTATTTTTATGATGTTTTTGGATTTTGGTGATAACTCTTTTTTCTCTCTTTTGTTTTGGTATATACACACATTTTTCCTTTTTCTGGGAAGGGTTAATGAAGGGAAGGCTAATGGCTCAAAATGGGTAGCAAAGGGTATGAACATTTAGAGACATTTTTTAGCTACCTGCCTTTGAAATTATGGCCACTTTTATGGGGTCCTTAAGTAGTCACATATCCATCTTATCAATACTTACCTTACCATAGGAGACTAGGAGTAGAATCGGCGTACATATCCAATATTGATGGGCTCAGGAAAATGATCTCTGTCCATGGTGGCAAGGCGGAGAGCATATCCGAGGAGTACTTCTTGGATGACATAAGGTCCTTCCTAGTTGGGCTTGAATTTCCCTCTTGGGTCGGTGTGGAGAGACAGAAATATTTTTTTGAGTACCGTGTCACCCACCTTTAAATCTTGAATGCAAACACGCTTATTGTAAGCACGTGCGATCCTTCCTTAGTTGACCAATGTGTGACATAAGGCTAGGAGCCTTTTCTCATTGAGCAGGTTTAGCTGCTCGATGAGGATACAGAGGGAGGGTGGGTACTTTAACCTCAACTGGTAGCATGGCCTCAGTTCAATACGTGAGAAAACGGTGTTGCGCCTGTAGCTGTACCGATTGATGTTAGATAAGCCCATCGTGCGAAAGGTAGCATCTCGCTCTTATCTTGGTATATGACAACCATCTTCTCAAGGATTCAAATGACTGTTTTGTTAGCCGCTTCTATGGCTCCATTGGTTTACGGCCGATATGGTGACGAGCGATGGTGTTTGATCTTGTACTGTTCGCATAAGGCTCTAATGCGCTTGTTTGCAAAGTTAGTGCCATTATCTATAATGATGTCCTTGGGCATGCCGAATCGACAAACAATGTTGTTCTTGATGAATTTTTTGACGTGACTGGCCGTGATGTTCATGTAGGATGTTGCCTCCACCCATTTGGTGAAGTACTCAATGGTGACGAGGATGAACTGATGCCCATTGGATGCCTTTGGATTAAACTTTCAAACGATGTTAAGGCACCATGTGGCGAATGGGCATGGGGCTATCATGCTGTGTAGATCTATGGCTGGAGCATATATCAGACTGGAGTGTTCTTGGCATTTGTAGCACTTTTTAATGTGCTTGCAACAGTTAGTTTCCATGGTGGTCCAGAAATATCCTTGCCGTAGGATCTTTTGGCGAGCATGTGCCCATTGATGTGGGCCCTGCATACTCCCTCGTGGATCTCTTTTATGATGTTGGCTGCCTTAGTTTCAGTTACGCATCTGAGAAGGATATTATTATATGATCGTTTGTAGAGGCATTCGCCATAGATGAAATAGTTTATTGCTAAACGTTGGATTGTTATATGATCGTTTCAAGAAAATTCTTGATATCCGAGAACCATAGAGGCTCATCATCTCACTTTATGGATCCCTCGATCTGGAGGCAAAAGGCTGGCTCATTTCTTTATTCAATCATGATCGGCTTCATCTTGAAGCCATATGGAATGTCAACCATTGATGCCAAGCTTCCAAGTGAGTCGGCAAAATGATTTCTTCCTTGCGAGACATAGGAGAACGTAACATCATTGAAGCACGCGATTAGATCCTCCAGGTGCTCATGGTACGGGATCAACTTCTCATCCTTCATCTTCCAGTCTCCGTTTGTTTGGCATATGATCAGCTATGAGTCGCCAAACACCCTAAGATGAGTTATATTTAGGTCGAGAGCTGCTTGCAGGCCAGTTACGCAGGCTTCATACTCGGCCATGTTGTTGGTTCAAGGGAAGTTGAGCTTGATGAACATTGGTACGTAGGACCATTTTGGTGAAATCAGAATAGCACCGACTCCTCGACATTTGATGCCACATCAAAGTGCATTACCCAGGATTCTTCTACCTCTTCTGTGTCATCCTCTGTCATGAACAAGATGTCCTCATCTAGGAATTCAATTCTCAAAGGCTAGTAACCAGGTAAAGGAATTTTAGCAAGATGATCAATGAGTGTTTACCCCTTGATTGATTTCTATGTGACATACGTGATGTTAAACTCTGATAGAAGCAACTACAAGCGCATGGTTTGGCCAGTGAGCGCCGGCTTTTCGAAAGGGTCCATTCTTGCTAGAAGGAGAACTATCTGAGATAGCAAGTAGTGTTGAAGCCTCTATGTAGCCCATACAAGAACCAGGCATGCCTTCTCGAGATGAGAATAGCGTGTCTCACAATTGGTGAACTTCTTGCTCAGGTAGTAAATGACCTGCTCTCTTCTTCCAGTCTCATCATGTTGCCCTAGGACACATCCCCTCGAGAATTCTGTTGTGGAGAGGTACATCAAGAGCGGTCTTCCAAGTACTAGTGGTATCAAAACAGGAGGTTTGAGAAGGTAGCCTTTGATTTTATCGAATGTTGCTTGACAACCCTTGTTCCATTTGACGAGCGAGTCTTTCCTTAGTAGCATGAAGATCGATGTGCAGATAAGAGTTAACTATTAAATGAACCAACTAATATACTATATTCTGCAAAGGAAGCCTATGACTTCTTTCTCGGTAGATGGTGGTAGAATTTTGACGATGGCTTTCACCTTGACTAGGTCAACTTTGATGCCTCTTCTGCGGACGATGAAGCCTAGTAGCATTCCTGACATGACGGTGAATGCGCATTTTTGAGGGTTCAGACACAACCTGTATTTTCTTAGCCTCTCAAACAACTTTTGGAGGTTTACCTGATGATCACCTCTCTCCTGACACTTAGTTATGATGTCGTTGACATACACCTCAATTTCTCGATGCATCATGTCATGGAAGAGTGTCATCATTGCCCTCTAATATGTTGCCCCGACATTGTTTAACCCAAAAGGCATGACTTAGTAGCAGAAAGTTTCCTATAGAGTGATGAACGTTGTCTTCTCTTTGTCCACTTCTACCATCTTGATCTGATTGTATCTGAAGAATCCATCCATGAACGAGAGCAACCCATGCCTTGCAGTGGTATAGACCAAGATGTCGATTTATGGCAGTGGGAAGTCATCCTTTGGGCTCACCTTATTGAGATTTCTAGAATCAATACACATGCGAACCTTTCATTCTTTCTTCAGTATTAGGATGATGTTGGCTAACCACTGTGAGTATTTGGAGACTATGAAAAACCCCGCATCGTATTGTTTGATGACTTCATCTTCACTTTCAACATCCACTCTGGCCGGAGGCGTCTCAACTTCTGCTTGACTGGCTTAACGTCAGGATATGGTGGTAGCTCATGCTCAACCAAATCGGTATGAAAACCAATCATATCTTCGTATGACCATGTAAAGATGTCTTGGTATGACCGAAAGAAATCAATCATGATTTTTATTTCCTCGGGAGATAGCGATGTTCTGATCTTAGTGATTCTAGGAATATCCTCGCTACCCAAATTGATATCTTTAGTTTCTTCAACGATCGGGGTAGGGTCATGCTCAAAATCGGCATACCGTTCAAGGAGCTCATAGGGAAGCTCATCGATCAAGTCCTCGCCATCTAGATCCATGACTCCTACCTCTTCTTATATTTCTATAAGAAAGAGGTCGACTTCACGTCAGGCGGGTTCTTCTACTAAGGCATCATTTTTCTTGCTTATTTTTGGAATTTTGAAAGATTATATTTTTAGAGTTTTTTATTTTGTTTTCTATAATTTTTTTATGGTTTTCCTTTTCTTCAAAGATGGGCCCTTAGCAAGGCGGGTCTCTATATACACATGGTATTATCTGCCAAGGGCTAATTTCATTTTTTATAGGTTTTTTTTTTAGGAAGCCAGTGTCGTATTTACGACCACTTGATGCTTCCAGAGTCAAGGGTATTGATACCCAATTCCGTACATGTGGTGTCGCACGTTTACCTGGTTTGATGGAGGAGGCTGATTGAAATGGCCTTTGAGAGTCAGCCTCCATCATATTTATCATTGGTTCATTTGGGACCTGGTCCTTGAATGTTAAAAAGGGTTTTTGGTGGTTTATGCCTGAGGCTCGTATTGACGAGGGTACCTCCTCCTCAAAAAGGGACAAGGAGGTCAGGTCTATTTCCATATCGAGAGGGATGATTCGTGGGTTGGTTAGGTGGACAATGGTTGTCGGTTTGTGTGGGGTCATCTATTTTGCCCCATTCTGATCAATTTTTATAACCACCCATGTGCTTATAAGGGTGCTTCGGATGTGAGGTCTCGGACGAGTTTCATCTTGCAGGTCTATGTCCTGAGATTTTGCTATGGCAATGGTATAAAAACTCAATTGAATAGAGCCCTTCTTTATTCTGGGTCATCTGTGCCCTTTGCCCATTTCATGTCCTCTGCGCTGGTTCGACCTGTGGCGGTCTGAGCTACCTTAAAGTGGAATGGTGTTGTGCTGGTACCGGGCTGCTGGTACACCAGAAAGTCCGAGATGAGTGGAAGGGTGCTTTTTTAGATCATCTGAATCTGCTCATTGTCGAGTATTCGATTTCTTTCTTGGGTCGCCAAAGCCCTCCATCTTCCAAGGTAGACACTGAATGTTTCATCGAGCTTCTGCTTTAGCTGGGCTACATCAGATTTGCGAGACTCAATATCTATGTGGTGGGCATACTATTCCTGGAACAGGTGGTCAATCTTTCCAAGTTTTAATCATAGATGGTTCAAGGGAAGTGAACCATCTAAAAGTTGGGCCCGCGAGCCTCTTCTGAAACACTTTGATGAAGAGTCGTTCGTCTCTGCCGTACTTGTCCATGTCCCCACAGTAGGACTTGAGGTGTGCAATGGGGTTGCCAGTGCTATTGTATTTGTCAAACGTTGGCATCTTGAATTTTTGAGGCAAGGGAACTTTAGCAAACAGGCATAAAACTGAAAAATTCGTAGCATGGACTTTTGTTCCTCCCATCTTCATCAGCTATTTCAAGATTTTATCCACATGTTCTTTTAATAGTTCTGCTTCTCTGGAAGGTGAGGTTGGGGCTATTCCCTCGATAGGCTGCCTCCATTCACTTTGGACTGCCTGTGGGTTGGTCACAGTGAGTTGTGAGGGGATGAAGTTGGTAAATGCCCCTTTGTAGGCTCCACTGTTTTGGGCTTCATCCTACTCATCAATAACTGGGGGAGGAATGGGATTGAATGGATTTTGGAAGGTTTGGGCAAATGCTTGGTGAGGCCATTGTGAGTGGGGGAAGATTTTCTTGGTGATTTGGGGGGTAAATGGATGGGTAAACTGAGGGTTTTGGATAGGTGCCTAGTGAGGCCATTGTGCTTAGTGGGGGTTTTGCTGATTGGGTTGGGAGGTAAGGGGATGGGTGAAATGGGGATGGTTAACGGTATGGGATGGATCCCCATATTGGGTGGGGTGCGTGGGATGTGGATAAATGGGGCTCATGCCGGTTTGAAGGATGGGGTGAGATGAGTTTATTGTCCAAGGGGGAATGGAAGTTTATTGGGGGTGAATGTTAGTGGGAAATTAGGGAATTTGTTGAGGGTTTGAGAATGTGACCCTTGGGTTTGGGCCTTGATGGGCTTGGGATTGGGCATTGGGCCTTTGAGGCCCACCTGCATGATCCCATGATTGATGTTAGGTGTTTTAGGTGGTATGGATTATGAGTGGTTGATTGGGATTTACATTTTGGATAAACGAGGTGTGGAGATTTTGGAGGGTTTGTTGGGGATTGGGCATGTGGGGTGGATGAGGAAGGATTTGGGAAGCCTTCCAGGCTATATAAGCCTTTACCATGTCCTCCATCATGGCCATTGGATTGGTTATGGGTGTGGATATGGATGACCCTTCCAATGAAGGGGGAGATGTATGGGGAAGAGTGAGCATGCCTTGGGTGAATGTGTGGGGAAAATTAGGCATTGGAGGGGATGTGGATGGGGGAGGAAAATTGGGCATGACCTCGGTAGATGGGTGAGGAAAATTGGGCATGGCCTGGGTAGATGGGGGAAATGTGGTGGATTTGGATTGGATGTGGATGGGAAAAAATTGGGTGAAAGGGGAGTGGATTGGGGGAACTTGGGCGTGGCTCGGGTGGATGAAAAGTAGGTGTGTGTTGGGTAAATTGAAAAGTAGGTGGGTGTTGGGGGAATGTGGGGAATGGGGTTGGATTTTGGATGGATGTGGGAGGAAAATGGGATGGATTTGGATTTGAAGTGGAGGGAAAATGAGGCATTGTTTGGGTGAAGGTGGGGGAAAATTTGGGCATGACCCAAGGGGATGTGGAAAAATGGGAGGTATTTGGATTAGTTGTCGGCGAGTGGGTGGGGTGTATGCGGGGTTGATGTGGGAGGAAAAATTAGTGCACCGAAGGGTCTAGTGACGTTGAAACGGGATTGGGTGGGGGAATCAAAAATGAGAATTTCCTCTATGTGGGAATGTGTTGGGGAACATGGTGGGGATGAATCGGAGTTGGTGTAGGTTGGATCAACTGCCCAAGACATAGTTTGTTGGCGGGTTGGGTATGGGTTTCTCGGGTGAGGCCCGAACACTCTCCTCCTCCTTTCCCTACAGGATGGTGGAGGGTAAGACGATGTCGTGGTTAGGCACCACAAAGTCTTTTTCTTTTGGATTTTTTATATGACAAAAAAATTTTCCTCTCCCTTGCATCAATATGGTAATTTTTTCGAGGCCTTCGAACTCCATTTTTAGGTGGTGTTTACACCCTTAATGTCTCCCACAGTGGGATTTTGATACACCTTGGAAGAATCAAGGAAAGACCTTTAATCAATGTAATGGCACGAAAATCCACATGATGACCCAATTCCTCAGAAGAGTCAATAAGAGGGCGACCTTTCTTGACCGGTGAGGGCATTTTGGGTGTCGATGGTGTGGGAATTATCAAGGGTATTAAAATAGCTAAGCGGGGGGTACGAGTATGGTGAAAAAGGCCTCAGATTCGGGCTACTTGAGCTAGAACTGGTTAGCACATATATTATATACGCTAGGCTAAAATTCTGGAGATTTGGCCTAGCTTATATATTATACAGGCAAGACAAAAAACTCTGGAATTTTGGCTTAGTGTGTGTATTATACACGCAAGGCTAAATCTAGGGATTTTTGGCTTAGCGTGTATATTATACACGCTAGGCTAAAAAGTATATATATATATATTGGACAGCAACAGCAGACCCAAGTTGGTCTATTTTTTTTTGGTTTTGTGGAAGCAGTGCTTTCGGGGACTATTCTATTTTTTATTTATCGAGCCCCTCCTTATCGTGCCTAAAGGATACAAGGCCAATTCGGTGTAACTAACATGCTCCCCCAAGGGTTTTATGCTTCGTAACAATTCTGGTTACTCACCCGATATACCTCTGGCGCAAGCACCTTCTTAGATACTGGATGGGGTTTCCTTTCGAGATCATCACCACTGGGGCTGCTGCTCTACCAGGAACTGGGACAAGTGTATCGCTACCTAAAATTCCCCCCTTTTTCAAACGTTACCTGTGAGAACGAATTAATTAAGTCCCCTTCTTGGTTCAATTTTAAGTTCAATTTTAAGGGACTTTGCTTAAGTTCAAAAATGGGCAGTGAGAATCTCGTGCCGCCGTTACGGACTGACGTTCACTATTGGTATATGTTCAAGGAATAAGAAAATTGTGGGGCCAGTCAAGTGACTAGGCAAGAAATGAAAATTGCATCAAGTAGGTCCGGCCCGCCAATCGGCTAAGGCGTGTAAATGACGAAATCGTAGGGGTAAGTATAAAAAAGTGCGGAACCGTAGGGGTAAGTGTGCAAAAATGAAAAGGTAGTAAAATGGAAAGGAAAACAAAAAAACACACGTAAAACAAGGACCAAAACTTCAAGGAGAAGCTCTAAAAGCTATCCCTAGGGGAGTCGCCATTTGTGCAACCGTGAACTTTTTGAGTCTGTCGCGACAATGCACACAGTCTAAAAAATTATGGAGTCGCCACCCAGAGCATTTGGTGACCTGGGATACCTCAAAGATCAATACATAAGCACCAAAGTGCAAGAATTTGACTCTGATTTACCGGTCTTTGCCAAAGGCTCTTGGGTAGGGGCTTTGGTTATCGATCGGGAAGGTGTTAGGCACCCAATAAACTCACTCGTAAGCGGTCTTTACTTATGGCCAAATGATAAAAAAAAAGAAAGAAAATACACGACACTTCCTCTTGCCTGAAGGCACTTCATCCTTAGTAGAGCCCCTGGCAATCACTAGGATTTTAGCGGCGCAACGGCTCAAATTCTAGGATAGAGGAAAAGTAAAGAAGGTAGAGGAATAGAGGGGAAAGCCAAAGCTCTCGGGCCCTTATAGCACTGCTGTGGACCTTCGCATGGGTGCACTTCTAATGAGCTTCCGAAAGCAAACGGGTTTTAAAAGGGGTTTTGATCTCTAAGGCTTGAGAGCTAAGAGGTAGGGGAGGGAGGCTAAGGCCTTGTTCCTACTAGTTCTAAGGGATTTATGTTAAAAAATGGGGTTTAATGGATGAGCCTAGGTTCTGGAATTTATGAGGTTTTAATGCTAAAAAGGGAGGAAAGGAATCATTAAAGGTTTCTCTCTCTTGGAAAATTTTTCAAGCCCCTCAGTAGGGCAGGGGGGTGGCTCTCTAATTAAAGAAAAGGAGAAGATTAGTAGAGGTTTTATGTTCAAAATGGGTTTAGTAATTAGGTAATAGGAAATCTACGTATTTTGTGTTTTTGGGAGCTTGGATAGGTGGGAAATGGGTTTTATTGGTAGATGATGGGGTAGCCTTCTAGATGGAAAAAGGGTTAAAAAGAAGGTTACTGGGGGTGTAACAGTCCTAACAAAACTCAACCCAGAGTTTGGGGAGATCAAGAAGTCAAACTCCAAATTCGAATTCTAGACATTTTCCCAAAAAATACTATACCTAAGCTTAGCGTGTATATTATACACGTTATGCTTGGGATCATTGTTCCTTGAGAAAATATGGAATTCTGAGGTCTGTACCTAAAGCATGAAGCAAAAGTAGGCCTCGCATGTATATTATACATGCTAGGCCAAATTCTACCAGAATTTGCCTTAGTGTGTATATTATACATGCTAGTGTAAATTCTTGCATTTTTCTCATTTTTCAAGTTGCCATAACGTTTGATATACAACTCGGATTGAGGGCGATTCTTGGCTTGTTGGAAAGCTGGTAGCATTTGCTTCCCAATGGTATAGGACTTAGTTTTAAAATATATGTTTGTAAACCTTGGCATTCCTCTTTCCATCCACTGCTCAAGAGGGTTCAAAATAGATCTAGGAAGGGTTCTATGGGTTAGGGTTGATTCCTAAGGGTCTGAGAATGGTTCCTAAGCATTTGGGTTAAGTTCTAAGGGTTCAAAAAGTGCTTTCAAAAGCTTGAAAGTACGCCTTTCTCGAAGTACTTGTTGATCGAGCCTTAGGCCAAATTTGGGTGCCTACAATTAGGAATTGAATAATGTAAATCGACCCCTTATGATCTATAAATTGGAGGGCTCGACATTGGAATTTTTTATCGAAGGAATTCTCAACATCCATTTATGACTAAGGTTGGGTTTTCTTCTGATCAAAAGTACAGTAGAGTAGTTTAGATATTCAAGATTTCTCAGGAGCAATTGATGCCTGCAACTGAGGGATGAAAGATCTTTTTATTACTTTCTAGTTTATATTTATTTTCATGCATTTTACTGCTTTGTAAACATCTAAAGTTTTTTTATTTGAATTGACGACTCAGATTGAGAATTTGCAGATTAGTGTAACGGTTTTACTTTTCCATCTTCAATTTTCTTGAGTTTGATTGACGCCCAAATTTTAGGAAAATTGTTGATTAGTATAAATCTGTATTAAGAAATTCTACTTTTTGATTGATGCCCAAATTCTAGAGGACTGGGATACGGTATAATGGTACTTTATTTTGTAGACATCCGAGATCTGAAGGATTGGGATTGACGATCATAATCTGGAAGGAGGAGGATTTAGATTTATTTTCTGTAATTAGTTTAAACAACTCATTCTTTTTTTCATATTTCTCCAGTAGTTTAGGATCTTATAAGATAAATAATTTTTTTTAAATAAATGCGAATATATCAGAATAATCACCTTGCTCGTGGGAATGATCCTATACTAGTGTTGCATTTTTCATTGTGTGCTTGTAATAGGTTAAGACTTAGTACGATTAAAAAGCCTGAACAAGTTTTTGGTGCCGCTACTGGGGAAGCAGATTTTATTATTTATTTTTTTATTATTTTAAAATTTAATATTTCTCTTTCTCTTTTTATTTTTCTTTATATTTTTATTTTTCTTTAATCACTTCTTAATATTTCACAGGTTTATTCGAAGCAGTGAATCAAAGGTTTCAACACGTCTTCTGGCAAGAGAAGTCAGAGGCTCAGATATGTTCTCTCTCCCTGCTTGCTAAAATAAAAATCAAATAAAAACCAAAAACACAAAAGTACTTATATCTTTCTTGTATGTACATCGTATCCGATATGACAACTTTAAATCTCTTTCGCATGCGATTCGTATACTGGAGAGATATTCCATTGCCGCCAAAGAAGCCTTAATTGACTATCAGTAAATCTTGCGACATCATTATCCATCATAAATGATATGACGTTTCATATTACACCTAGCCGACATTTTGATTATTGCCAACCGACTCTCCTTAAATATCATTATGTCAAGACAATGCGAAAGGCTAGGTAAATTAATTGCATCGTTTTGTATCCCACCATCCAAGCGCTTTAAATATCAGGCTAATTCCTTTACAGCGTTTTCCTACCGTCTCGACTCTACCATCCCATCTTCACCCTTGCACATGGCAGACGACAAAATCAATTACAACCCAATAAAGTTCTTTCCAATTTGGGAGGACCGGCAACCACCAAGAGAATCGGATCCTCTGTAGTTTCTATGGGATGAGTATGTGAAAGTGTAGTGAATCCTGGCTAAAGAGGAGATGAAAAAGGATAAGAAAACGAAAAAGAAGATGAAGAAGACGAAACAGTCTGACCTATCCCCACCTCATACACCTCATCCTCCATCACCCCCTCCTTCATCTTCTTCCTTCCATCTTCCACTTGCTCAACATCCTTCTCCCTAATCCCTACTATCCCCCTTTTCCGGCTTGTAGTTTCTCTTCCAAGAGTAGTGAGATGAGGACATCCAGGAGCTAGGAGGGTGGACCATCTTTTTGGCGGGACAATTTTTGTTGAGAGTTGAGGGCCGATCTTTATCTAAGAAATCTTTTACCTTAGACAAGTGCTGTCAGTGTCATAGTTAGGGTGTGTCTAGATTTTCCTAGGTTTAATCTTTTATATATGTACTTTTACTTATTTTTAATGTAATTTGTAAATATTTGGTTTGCTATATAAAAATTGCTCTTGATTATTTTGATTATTTCTAATTTTTTACTATTTCTGTAGATTATAAGCCCAGTACATATACTATATTAGGTAGTATTTTGAGTATCCCCTATTTTATGTTTGGGGGGATACACCTTTCTCTTGCAAGCGGCTTTGGCGTCGTGGGACCATAGGGCCCACGTCTTCAGATTTGGGTCTAGGGAGCTTACCCCAACCTTTGCCGGGGGGCCCACCAGGTGCTCGGTGAAATTCCTGAGAAAACTTTTTGGCGACTCGAGTCTCTAAAAATTGCCTACTCGAGATCCTTTCAATGTAAAGGCATTTGCCCTTTATTTACTGTCGGAAGTTCTCTTCTTTACTGGGGGCGAGTCATTTTCCCTCGGACTGTGTGATGTCTTAACGGAATTGGAGGGAGGTCGTTCACTGGTGCACCTGGTCCTGGCTAAGATGTATCGGGGCCTAGATCCTCGGCCTCGGGCTGGGTTAGGATCCTTAGAGGGAGTCCACTCCTTATTCAGATTTGGCTAGGAGAGCATTTGGCTGTCATGGGGCCTGTGCCGAGATTTTGCTTGGTAAGAGGGGATGTGGCTCGGGGTTTTCTGATCCGGTGCTCGAGACTGCCCCATGGGAGCATCGAGGAACTGAGCCTGTGGCTATCTAATGCAGAGTTGATCTGGCAACTTCCCTGGCTGGATGACACCTTTTCAATTGTCTGCTCTCAGGATTGTGAGGGTATCACGCTTTTGGGGTTGACTGGTAGCACCTACTATTTCCCATCTCAGGTGCTCCGTCAATTCGGATATACCCAACACGTGTCGTGCACTGTGAGACTGCCCTTGTGCTCTCTGATATTCTATCAGGGTTCTCTTAGTGACCTAGATCACATAGCAGCCCTCTGGGAGACCTGCCAATCGGCGCACATATGTAGCTTGGTTCAGGAGGGCGTCTTCTCTTTTGATTACGAGGTTTGGCTGGCATCTGAGGGCTTACCTGTCCCTAACCCGGTTTTGGTAGATGCGATAGAGACGAGACCCTGGCCCTATAATGAAATGATGCTCCGGACTAGGATTGAGTCTCTTTCTGTAGAGAAGCTCGCTTTGACTGAGGCTTTGGGGGAGGAGAGGGCCAGAGCCGAGATGGCGGAGGTGAGAGCTGCTATGGCTGAGAGTGAGGTTTTTCGGTTGGTAGGCTTTTGGTGAGACTTCATAATCGGTGGCGTGAAGGCGGCGAAGAGTCTTCATGGTAGGTGGTTGGTGATCGAAATGCCGTGAGGACTCTCTTCTTGCGAGATCGGTGCTTTGAGCGTGGTACACCTTACGACACATTCTGCACATATCATAGATTATATACACAGAGGGGGGGGGGCTGATGCCCCTTAATAGAGATCTCCTTCCTTTTTTGGGTTGTTTCTTTTTTTGTTTGTTTTATACTTGTACAGAAGGCAGAAAGTAGAAAGTGTGTCATGTTGTTATCTTTTTGGGACGTGACACTTCATACGTGATGCTTGTAAGAAAAGAAATGAACTCTGCTATATATACATACATATATATATATATTATTTTTTTGTTCGAATTTTCTTCCATACGTCTCGCAACGTAAGGTTGTTTATGGAAAAGGAAAATCTATTATCTTTTTTTTTTAATTTTTTTCTCCTATACAAGGTGAGGCTTTTTATGGGAAAGGAAAATCTATTATCTTTTTTAAAAAAATTTCTACTTCACAGTGTGAGGCTTTTTATGGGAAAGGAAAATCTATTATCTTTTTAAAAAATTTTCTCCTTCACAGTGTGAGGCTTTTTATGGGAAAGGAAAATCTATTATCATTTTTGAAATTTTTCTCCTTTTTGTGATGCTTTTTATGGGAAAGGAAAATCTATTATCTTTTTTGAAATTTTTTCTCCTTCACAGTGTGAGGCTTTTTATGGGAAAGGAAAATCTATTATCTTTTTTTAAAAAAAAATTCTCCTTCACAGTGTGAGGCTTTTTATGGGAAAGGAAAATCTATTAGCTTTTTTAGAAAAAAAATTTCTCCTTCACAGTGTGAGGCTTTTTATGGGAAAAGAAAATCTATTATCTTTTTTGAAATTTTTCTCCTTTTTGTGATGTCGGAATTTTCAAGGCCAACTGGTGGGTCCCTTTTTAGCATGGTCGAACCCCGTTTATGAGGCTCCAAGTTTTTTTTTCTTTTTAAACATGGATAGGTCAGCTTCTCTGAGATTGATTGATCTTCTGCCTTTACCATTGGTCATGTGTCAGACGACGCGGTAGAGACGACATATCTGATCGGGATCCGATCCGAATTTTGACATGAGTGGCCCAGCAAAGGGGAGAAGAGGCTCAAGGGGTCCAGACTAAAATAGGTGAGCCAGAACAGATCCTCTCCTAATCTCTCTTTTCTTGACATTTTTGCTCATAGAGCCCAAGACGGGTTTTCGCCATGCCTGTCATTCCTGTTTTTACCCGTAGCGCCCTTTCGGATTTTCACTATGGTCATGGGTCCGCTCTCTTATCCCAAGTGCCTTTTCTGATTTTCACCTGGTCCGCGTGAGTTCGCTGTTTTTACTCGCGGTGCCCTTGCGGGTTTTCACCACGTCCATCTTGCTTTGAACTCAAATTGATTTTTTTTTTTTTCTCTCTTCTTCTCTTCTTTCTTTTTTCTTTTTTTAGAACCAGAAAGCCACGACATGGACAAAGATTCCGTCAAAACCGGTTGGATGGGGTTCTGGTGTCGTCTCATGACTCGGCTCATATTGACTTAACAGATAATATGACTGCTTGCGAACCTACAAAGACGGCTTCCTTCAGGCTGTAGCTTGGCCATGGGTAGGGTTAGGATTTGAAGGTATGCTGGGTTAAAAGGGTTTCCTTGATATGGCTTAAGTTTTCCCAAGATACTTTTTTCCTTAGGGGTTTCTACTTTACATGCTCCGTGATTCTTCTACATACACATTTTTTGTTATTCTTTTTCCTCCATTTAAGACAATTTCTTTCTGAGGTTTTTCTTTTCTCAATTTTTTTGGATTTGATAGTAACTCTGTGCTCATGTATATTTCCTCTCTCCCTCTTTTTGGTATATGTACATATATATATATATATATATATATATATATATATTTTTTTTTTTTTTGGGGGGAAAGGGTTTATTGAAGGAAAGGCCCAGGCTCAAATGGGGTAGCAAAGGATATCATCATTTTTAGGGATGCTTTTGGGCTACTGTTCTTGGAACGATAGCCTCTTTTGGATGATTCTTAAGCAGTCACGTATCTATTTCATCAATACTTGCCTTATCATAATAGACTATGAGTAGAACCGTCAGACGTATCCAGCGTTGATGGGCTCAGGGAGATGATCTCCGTCCATGGTGGCGAGGCAGATGGCATATCCCGACAACACCTATCGAATGACGTAAGGTCCTTCCCAGTTTGGCTTAAACTTTCCTCTTGGATTGGCATGGAGGGAAGGGAAGATCTTCTTCAGCACAGTGTCTCCTACCTTTAGATCTTGACCGCAGACACGTTTATTGTAAGCGCGTGCGATTCTCCCCTGGTAAACTTGAGTGTGACATAAGGCTAGGAGTCTCTTCTCGTCCAATAAGTTTAATTGTTCGAAACGAGATCTCTCTCTCTGCTTCGGGTAAGCCTGATTCCATGAGGATTCAGAGTGAGGGTACTTCAACCTCCACTGGGAGGACGACCTCGGTTCCATACACAAGGGAGAATGGTGTTGCCCCTGTAGCGGTACGGATCGACGTTCTGTAGGTTCAAAGCGCAAAGGGTAACTGCTCGCTCCAATCTCGATAAGTGACGACCATTTTCTCCAAGATGCGGATAAGAGTTTTGTTGGCTGCCTCCACGGCTCCATTGGTTTGAGGCCGATAAGGCGATGAGCGATGGTGCTTGATCTTGTGTTGCTCGCAGAAGTCTTGGATGCATTTATTCGCAAAGTTTGTGCCGTTGTTCGTGATGATATCTTTGGGTACTCCAAATCGGCACACAATATTGTTCTTGAGAAACTTCTCAACGTGACTGGCTGTGATATTGGCATAGGATGTCGCTTCTACCCACTTGGTGAAGTATTCAATGGTGATGAGGATGAACCGATGTCCGTTTGATGCTTTCGGATTAATCATTCCGACAACGTCAAGGCCCCAAGTAGCAAATGCCTAAGGAGTGGTCATGCAGTGAAGATCAATGGCAGAAGCATGTATCAGACTAGAGTGTTCCAGACACTTGTAGCATTTTTGAATATGTTTGCAACAATTCGAATCCATGGTGGTCCAAAAGTATCCTTGCCGTAGGATTTTCTTAGCCAGCATGTGACCGTTGACGTGGGCTCTGCATACTCCCTCATGGATTTCTTTCATAATACTGACTGCTTCAGTTTCAGTGAAGCACCTGAGTAAGATGTTATTGTATGATCGCTTGTAGAGGCATTCCATGCAAATGACGTAACCTGTAGCTAAACGTTGAATGGTTCGTCGGTCTGTCTTAGATGTACCCTCTCGGAAAGTTAGGGTCTCGAGGAAATTCTTGATATCTGAGAACCAAGGTGACTCATCATCAGGCTTTATAGGTTCCTCAATCTGGAGGCAAAAGGCTGTTAAGACCTGAAAAGTACCACTTTTCACCCCTTAACTTAATCTTTGTTTGACCCTTAATCATTTAATAAATGTGTTTTAAGTCTATTCCGTAGGTAATAAGTAGCAGCTACAAATAAACCCCTAACCATGCTAAGAAGCCTACTGTTGCCCCAGAAGCCCCTCAAAAGAATGAAGGTTGAACCCAGACAGAGAATTGGCTGCAGCATAGGCACAGCAAAGCAGAAACAAACCAAGAAGAATGCCTTGTGCAGATGTCACAGGGTTCAATTGAACCAGAGAGAATTCCTTCGCGCAATTGTCGCGGGCTTCTGAGGACAGCACACCAACTAGTCGCACAGTCTTCATGTCGTTCTCACGCGGTTTGATGGCAGAAAGAATTGAAAAGCAAATTTCACAAGGTTCTTGTGAGTTTCAATCATCAGCGCTCGTGCAGCACTCGTGCAGTCTCGCGCAGCTCAAGAAAGGAGTCTTCAATTGTCGTGAGATTCACTGAAGAGAGAAGCACCAGGCACTCTAGCGTGCGATTATCGCGGAGTGGCCGTGGGATACAAACCTTCAAGGAAATGCTTGCGTGATCGATAGTCCTATGAACACTGCTTCTTCGCGAGGATCCCCACGAGATTCACGAAGGGACAAACCGCACGCGCAATTCCCGTGCCGTTCAAAAGGAAAGCAATCTCGGGACAGCCAGAAGTATCCCGCGATGACCAAAATATCAATCCCACGACCGCATGAGCTTCAAGTCAATTCAACCTCGCGACGCCAATTCTACCATGTGGTAAGATCTAAAAATCTTTTCTACCTAGCGAGGATCGGGTTCTTAACTTCTCCCCACTTCTGCAGGGGTAATCTGCAAACTTCTAGCAATTAGGGCACACACTACAATGCTCCAATCTTTGTGCACACGCCCCGAGGCATCCAAGGGACAAGAATGGGCCGCAATTGCATTGATGAAATTAGGGTTTTTCTAACCCTAATTCATAAAGAGCCGACTACTATATAAGCCGAAGCCTAGCATAGGTTTAGAGGACTTTTTAGCACTTAACTTCTGTATTCCTTCTTCTTGAAACCGACTATAGAATTACAGTAGGCTAAGGTTAGGGTTTAGGAGTTTTCTTTTTCCTTTTTCCTTCTCTCCATAGTCTAGCACTTGCTGGCTATGCCTTTGTATGATTATTTGGTATAATTTTAATGGAGTTTTATAATAGGATCTATTGCATTTATGGGATTGGTGTGTTGTGAGTTGTTTAGTGCAAGGCTGCTACCTTGAGATCCTCCATTGCTAAGTTGTATTATAAGCAATGGAGGATTGTCTTTAAGGTTTTACTTAGATCTAAGTGACCTGTGTGTCCAGGTTCAGCACATTGCAGGCCTAGCCTTACCACAGGACCCACTAAATCTGAATCCCCATGGGAGCTTGAGCTGGTAGCCTTGTGAACATGGTGGCGGCAGCAATGTTCTTGTTCTGACTTAGACCTCTGTGAGGAGGATAGCCTCTGTGGATAGTCTGTGACCATTCAAGTGGACAAATTATACCCCTAGGGTGAGGCCAATCCATAGACCTAAGACAGATACTTTTTCTCTGCGCTTGTGCTTGTAGCCTTGTGAGAAATTGTGCAGAGACAGACTCCCCTATATTTGTATAGACCCACCATCAGATGGCAGATCTGATCTGGCTATAGAGATTGTAGGCTTGTGACTGAATCACTACTGTCTTTCTAAAGTAGTGAACAGCTAAGCTTAAAAGCTAGTACTCAAACTCTTACTGGTTTTGTGTGTCCAGGCTAGTGCACGTTGTAGGCCTAGCCCCACACACAGAGCTTTAGAGGTTGAGGTTCCTATGGATTCTTGAGCTTGTAGCCTGGATGAAGTAGTGCCTATAATGATAAACTTGTTCTGACCCATCTCTTTATTGTGGTTCCCCTATTGGATAGTCTGTGACCATTCAAGTGGACAGGTTATAGCCATAAGGGATTGGATCATGGCACATGAGTGAGTTGGATCCTTTCTCCTCTTTGTTGATAATGTAGCCATTGGACAGGATTTCTATAGCAGCAGATCTGAGTCTGAGTTATAAGACTCATTAGATCTGTACCTAATAGCATACTTCTCACCCTTTTATATTTATTTTCTCACACTCCATCACTCTTCTCAACCCTTTCTGTAGTTTAGGCATTAAGTTACCTTAGGATTTAGACTATAGTGACCATAAATCTCCTTTCATTTAGGATTGCCAGATCTGGGGGGCCTACTAAAGATATCTCCCTTGGAGCTTTAGATTAACTTTCCCTATGGGTCAAACTCTTACTTATCAAAACTTGCTACAACAGGCCCTGTATCTTGCAGGACTGCATATTTTTAGGCTTGCTACTCTTCAATCCATCTTTGATTTTCACTAACCCAATTCTTATCACCATCTCCAATAAAGTTAGTAGCAAGCACTTAAAATACCTAAACATGTTTTTGGCGCCGCTGCCGGGGATTTTTGATCTATTAGTAGACCCTAGATTTTTGTATTCTTTATTCTTTGGTAGTTGTACTTGTGAATAATTGATACTGCTAATTTACATTTGAAATCTTTCTTGCAGATCTGGATAGTAGCAGATAAGGAGAGTAGAATTGTACTGGGAGTCTAGCTACCTCTGTTTGCACTTCTCTTACCCTCAAAACCTCAGTTTATTTCTCATTTGAAAATTCCATAGCAGTTGATTAGGATAGCTGTAATTTTGTTAAGTGCAATGTGTCTGCGAGTAGTCTTCCCTGCTGTTGGTGTGTGTGCATGTTAGGAAGGAGATCCCTCAGTCCTACTTTAGATCCTCCTAACCCTGAGATAGAAAGGGGTAGAAGACCGAGAAGGCACAGACACACCACAGTCGAGCCCCCTATTGAAATTGAGACAGCAGCTATGGGTTAAGAGTAACCCAGAACATTGAAGGAATTGAATGCTCCTGATGATTATAATTCTCCATTCAACATTCAATTCCCAGATGTTCAGGGAAACTATGAGATTAAAACCACCATCATCCAAATGCTTCCCTCTATCCATGGGCTTAGCAAGGAAGACCCTTACAAGCACATTGACCAATTCTTGGCCCTGTGTACCACATTCTCCATTACTGGTTTGGGACTAGAAGCCATTAGGCTACTCTTTCCTTTCTCCCTAAAGGACAGGGCCAACACCTGGTTTTCTACTCTCCCAAACAATAATATCACTACTTGGAAAGACCTCCAGACAAGATTTCTGAGCAAATTTTTCCCAGAGACCAAAACCAGCCAGTTGAGGAAAGGCATACTTGCTTTTTCCCAATCCCCAACTGAGGATTTTAACCAATCTTGGGACAGATTTAAGGAGATTCTCAAACAATGTCCCCACCACAAGATCCTTGACTGACAGCTTGTCCAGAGCTTCTATAATGGGATTGATGAGAAAAGTAGAGACATGGTAGATACCTCTTGTGGTGGAACGTACATGCATAAAACAGCTGATGAGGCATGGGACTTGTTCGAGGTTATCAGTGAAAATGCTTTCTAGAAGATGTCCTCATCTAGAACTGTTCAAGAGCCTGCTCCTAAGCTGGGGCTTGCGGAAACCTCTAAAGGAAAGATGTATGAAGTTAGGGGAACTGATGACCTGAGAATGCAGATGGCCAATCCTTCGAAAAAGTTTGATGAACTTTTAACTGTGGTGCAGCCCTGAATGGCTGCACAAGTGATGGAGGCATGTCTGATATGCCAATCTCCACAACACACAGTGGAAGAGTGCCCATCTGCAGGCAATACCCTGAATATGTGATGGAACAGGCTGCTGCTGCCCAATCATTTGGCCAGCAACAATCTGGTGGCTACAACAAACAGTCATATGGATACCAGCACCAAAATGTTGGTTACCAATGGAGAGACCACCCAAAATTGAGGTGGAGACAAGACAATTATATGCAGCCACAACAGATGTTCGCCTTACCTCAAAGGCCACAACAACAGTTTAACTAGGGATATGCCCCAAGGTCAAATTTCCAACATCAGCAGCCGCCCCAATAGCAAAATCAATTGGTAGTTCCCCCTCCTCAGCCCCGAAGTGCTTCTTTCGAGGATCAGGTTTTGACCCAATTGCAAAGCCTTGGATCCTTGAATCAGACTGTGACTTCTCACAGTCAAAGCATAAAGAAAATAGAAGAGCAGCTTGGCCAAATAGCCAATGCCTTGGCCAAAAGAGAAGAGGGTAAAGTTGAGCCAACCCTAAGGGCCAATATTTGATTGGAGAAGGCTCCTCAAATTTTGAGGGGGCTAATGCCATCACAACCCTAAGGTCTAGCAGGCTGGTAGACAACCAAATGGGAAAGGAACAAGGAGAGGCCATTCCCAAAGAACTGTCGAGTGAAAGTGATAAGGACTTTGTTAGAGCACAGAGTCAAGAATTACCTGCTACTCTTCAACAAGGGAAAAATAAAGAGGCTGTAGTTGAGCCCCAGCAGGAAATAAAAGAAGAAAAAAGAAAGAAACAAAAGTTCAGTCATAGGCTTGTAGCTGAGGAACTAGCAGTACCTCAGCTACCATTTCCTCAAGCTTTGAGTGGCCCTACCCCTTTTGATAAGGGGAATGCACAAATAGAGGAAATGATGGAGACCTTTAAGCAGGTAAAAATCAATTTGCCCCTACTTGACTCAATCAGACAGGTCTCAGCCTATGCAAAATTTCTAAAAGACCTTTGTACTCTAAAAAGGAAGGCTAGAGGCCATTTGTCCAAAAAGATTTTTGCAACTGATATAGTTAATTCTGTATTAACCATGACAATGCCTGAGAAGTTGCAAGACCCAGGGATACCCACTATTCCCTGTATAATTGGAGACCACACGATTGGAAGGGCCCTTCTAGACCTTGGAGCCAATGTTAACCTGCTGCCATACAGTGTGTATCAGCAGCTAGGTTTGGGGGAGCTTAAACCCACCCCCATTGTGCTATTGATGGCTGATAGGTCTGAGAGGAGACCCATGGGAGTGGTAGACAAGTTCTTCTACCCTGCAGACTTCCTTGTTTTGGACATAGGCTGCAACAAGAGTACATCCCCAATACCTGTTATTCTGGGCAGACCATTCTTGGTCATTGCCAATGCATGCATTCAATGCAGGTCTGGGATCATGGAGGTAACTTTCGGACATATGAAAGTTGAGCTTAATGTGTACAATAGTGCAAAGTACCGTCAGCTAGACAATGAGGAATGCTTTACAGTGGATGTACTAGAAGAAGTTGTGGAAGAAGAACTGCCCACTCTGCTGAAGTGGGGCAACATTGTCACAAATTTAACTAAAGTTTGGAACATGGTAGAGGAAGGAAGCCCAACTTTAATGCCATAAGACATGTCCACATTGAAGTCTTCTGTGAGCTTAGTGCAGCATTCCATATGGAAACCTACATTGCTGCCCCTTCCTCAAACCAACAAAGCACCAATCTTGCCATCCATCCAACAAGCCCCTGATCTGGAGCTCAAGAAGCTTCCAGATACATTGAAATATGCTTTTCTTGAGAAAGATAAAAAACTTTCTGTAATTATCCCCTCTTCTCTTACCAATGAGCAAGAGGAGGAATTACTAACAGTTTTGAGAAAGCACAAGAAGGCAATTGGCTGGACCATTTGCTGATCTGAGAGAGATTGATACATCAATCTGTATGCATAGGATCCATCTAGAGGAGGGCTCAACACCCTCCAGGGAAATGCAGAGGAAACTGAATCCTCACATGCAGGAGGTGGTCCTAAAAGAAATCATCAAATTGCTGGACGCTGGGGTAATTTACTCCATTTCTGATTTTGAATGGGTGGCACCTATTCAGGTGGTGCCCAAGAAGTCTGGCATAATAGTGATAACAACTGAGTCTGGAGAGCTGAGGCTAGCCAGGGAGACCACTGGATGGAGTGTTTGCATCGATTATCGAAAACTCAACTCCAAGACCAGAAAAGACCACTTCCCTCTCCCCTTTATTGATCAAATTTTAGATAAGTTGGCTGGGAAAGCTTTTTACTGTTTTCTTGATGGGTACTTAGAGTACAACCAGATCCCTGTGCACCCTCTTGATCAAGAGAAAACTATATTTACTTGCCCTTTTGGCACCTTTGCTTACAGAAGGATGCCTTTTTGGCTATGTAATGCCCCAGCCACCTTTCAGAGGTGCATGTATGCCATATTTTCTGATATGATTGACAAATTCTTAGATATTTTTATGGATGATTTTTCGGTTTATGGGGATAGCTTTGACCAATGTCTACAATACCTTTTACAAAGATGTGGGGAGACCAATTTTGTCTTAAGTTGGGAAAAGAGCGACTTCATGGTAACACAAGGTATTGTGTTGGGCCATGTAGTCTCTAAAGATGGAATTGAGGTAGACAAGGCCAAAGTTGACCTCATTGCAAATTTGTCCCCTCCAAGAACAATCAAGCAAATCAGATCTTTCCTTGGACATGCTGGATTCTACAGGAGGTTCATCAAAGACTTCAGCAAAATTGCTAAACCATTGTGCCACCTACTCTGCCAGGATGTGCCCTTTGACTTTTCTGCTGAATGTCTTGAGGCTTTTATAACTTTAAAAATTTGTCTCACCTCTGCCCCTGTACTCCAAACACCTGATTATACCCTGCCCTTTGAGTTGATGTGTGATGCATCCGACTTGGCAATAGGTGCTGTCTTGGGCCAGAGAAAAGATAAGTTGCCTGTGGTCTTTGCCTATCTCAGCAAATCACTTGCTGAAGCTCAGCTGAATTATACCACAACTGAGAAAGAGCTTCTGGCAGTGGTTTTTGCTGTGGACAAATTTAGACCTTACCTACTTGGGTCTAAAACTGTAATCTTCACTGACCACTCAGCATTGAAGTATCTATTGTCCAAGAAGGATGCGAAGCCCAGGTTCATTAGATGGATACTCCTGTTGCAGGAGTTTGACATTGAAATTAAGGATAAAAAGGGTGTAGAAAATGTGGTGGCTGACCACTTGTCCAGAATTGTTTTGGAAAAAGGTGTTGATGACGTTGCTACAAATGATGTCTTCCCGGATGAGTAATTGTTTGCCATCCAGTCCTTAGTTCCTTGGTATGCACATATTGTCAATTATCTAGTTATAGGCAAGATTCCTGCCCATTAGACAAAAATGGACAAAGACCTATTTTTCTCACAGGTCAAATTCTTTTTCTGGGAAGAACCTTGCTTATACAAGTATTGTGCAGACCAAATCATTCGAAAATGTGTTCCAGAAAGTGATGTCCCCAGTATTCTGGCCATGTGCCATGAAAATGCCTATGGGGGTCAGTTTAGTGGAAGAAAAACAGCTAACAAAGTCTTACAGTGTGGGTTCTATTGGCCTTCTCTTTTCAGAGATGCCAATACACACTGCAGGACCTGTGAAAGATGTCAGAAATTAGGAGGGTTGTCTAAAAGAAACTCAATGCCTTTACAACCCATCCTTGTTGTAGAACTGTTTGATGTGTGGGGTATTGACTTTATGGGCCCCTTTCCTCCTTCCAATGGTTTTCATTTCATCTTAGTGGCAGTGGATTACGTTTCCAAATGGGTAGAAGCCATCGCCACAAGAACTATTGATAATCAGGTTGTCCTCAAGTTTATAAAGCGGAATATCTTCTCAAGATTTGGCACCCCTAGAGCCATTATCAGTGATGGGGGTAGCCATTTCTGCAACAGAAATTTCGAGAGCTTGCTCAAGAAATATTCTGTCACCCATAGGATTGCTATTCCCTACCACCCACAAACCAGTGGGCAAGTTGAAATTTCAAATAGGGAGATCAAGCACATCCTTGAGAAGACTGTGAGGACTGATAGGAAAGATTGGGCTGACAAGCTTAATGATGCACTGTGGGCTTATAGGACTGCCTATAAGACTCCCATTGGTACGTCCCCATTCAGACTGGTTTATGGCAAGGCTTGTCATCTCCTAGTGGAGTTAGAACACAGGGCCTATTGGGCCATTAAACATTTAAATCTAGACCTAACTTCTGCTGGTCATCACAGGTTGCTGCAGTTGTCAGAATTAGAAGAACTAAGGATGGATGTGTATGCCAATGCCTAGATCTACAAGGAAAGGTCGAAAGCTTTCTTTGACAAGGGGCTGTTGAGGAAGAGCCTCATAGCTGGTGATAAGGTTTGGTTGTTTAACTCCAAACTTAAATTTTTTCCTGGTAAATTGAAATCCAGATGGGAAGGTCCCTACATTGTCATGCATGTTTCCCCATCTGGTGATGTGGAAATCAAGGATCCCAAGTCTGGGAAAACCTTGAAGGTGAATGGTCAGAGGCTTAAGCCTTATTTTGAAAAACCTTTCGAACCCATGGACACCATTCACTTTCAAGGGGATCCTTCTTTAAACTGATCCACAGGTGTGTCATTACTGTGTCATATATACTTTGATTTTGGTAGATTTATCTTGCTTTCTTTGGTTCAAATTCTCTAGGAATTGGTAGTGATCCCATCTGAATCTGGACCTGTCTGGTTTGAACTTTTTATGCTTGGTTTGATGCTTACTACTCTTTAATTGATAGTTTTGTTTGAATGCATAATGTGGGAGGTTGATTTTTGTTGTCCTTGCTTGAATGGTTGATTTTTAATGTGTCTAGAGGTACCCATGGTGAGAGTCATGCCTAAGATCCAACCACAGCACACTGGAAATAGCAAAACAAAGAGCACATGCCCTCTGTTTTATACTTTGCTGTCGCTAGGTCCAAAGGGAAGCTTGGGAGACTCTCGCGCACTACAAACAACATACTTCATCAGCTGTCGCAAGATTCTATAGCTGTCGTGAGGTTAAAAGAATGCCTAAGAGACTCTCGCACAGCTCACATGGAAACATTCAATAGCTGTCGTGAGATTCAAGTGCACCTAAGAATCTTTCGCGTGATCCACATAGACTTTTTCATTAGCTATCACGAGATTCAAAGCCTGTCGTGGGGTTCAGCAGGAAGCCTGGGAGATTCTCGTGCAATAAAAAGAGCATACTTCATTAGCTGTCATGAGATTCTAAGGCTATCACGAGATTCAAAGTGAACCTCAGAGTTTTTCACGCAATCCAAATGGAGACCTGGGAGCCGCTCGCGTAATTCACATGAATTCTTCACATACTGTCGCGTGCTCCAAGGTCAACCTAGAAGATTGTCACGCAGTTCAAAGTTGAATAACACCTTCGCTAGGTTCATTTCCAATCCCGCAACTAGATGTTCCAAAGCGCGCCGAGCTTTGCGATAAGTATTTTAACCCCGCGCTTGTCTCCCTTTCCAATATTCTCTTCCTTCTTCACCCTGTGAAACCCTAGCTTCTAGCACTCTTTTACCTCTCACCTCCAGCATCACCCCCATCTATTGCCCTCTACTCAGAGTTCTCGCGATGCCCTGTGCGTCAGATCAAACCAAACCCTAGAGTTTTAGGGTAAGCACTTAGATCTCAGTCTCCATTTCTCATATTCGAAGGTAGAAGTTGTAATGGCTCCCAAGAGTGCACCAAAGAAGAGGAGCAAGGATAAGGCCCCTGTTGAGACCACCCCTAAGAAGGCCAAGACTTCAAAGGCACCTAAAAAAGGGAAGGAAGTGGTTGAGGAGGCGGAGGAGCCAACCCCTAAGTTTTCTACTCCTTCAGAGCTCATAGATTCAATCCCCTTGGAGCCTGAAATAGCTTTTGACTTGCCATTCTTTGAGAAGGAGCCTCTCTCTGCCCCTGTCATGCAGTTTATGAGCAAAGCGGGCCTGACACCCTTGCTGAGAGGAATTCCAGCACTAGCCTACCCTAGGTTAGTGCATCTGTTTTACCAGCACATCAGGGTCAAAAATGACAAGGATGGACAAGTATGCTTGCTGGTGCTGATTGATGATTTTTAGATGCTAGTGACGCCCAAAGTGATTGCAGAAGTATTGGGCATCCCAGCCGCATTCGACCCTAGCTGTGGATATGCCCCCCCCTTGAGTGCCTCAATTGATACAATTGCACGGGCTTTGACTAGAGGATTAAAGGCCTCAGGGGATTCAATCAGAAGATGAGAATTGGAGCCTAAACTCCTCTTCATTGACCAAGTCCTATGAAAGAACATTTACTACTCAGGACATCAGCAGGAGAGGTGAACTCCCATCGCGGATGTTGTCTATTCTTTCTCTCTTGGACATGGCTTCCTTGCAGCCTGGCTCATCTTCGAGGCAATGAAAGACCTAGTGGAGAAGATAGGGCAGAAAAAAAAGCCTCACACACTCCCCTATGCCAGAGTCATTACCAAGCTACTGTTAAAAGGGGGGTATAAGATAGCTAACACAGAGGGTACTACCACCCTTGCCCCGACTACTTTTGCCAAGAGGCAATGGGGAATAGCAGGAGTCTGATGGAGGCCTAGAAGAAGAAGAAAGCTGAGGCTCAGGCCCTTCCCAAACAAGCAGAAGAGGCTGCTGGAACAAGGTCTACCCCTGGTACCAAAGAGGGGCTTCTAGAGCCTGTCATGACCACCACTGCTGCAGCTGCCACCTCAGCCACTACACCTTTTACTCTAGCATCCACTACACCTATTCCATCTCTCTCTCACCCTCCTCTATCCTCATCATCTGTGCCCACTCCCCCTTCACCTATGATTGGTACCTGGGAGGACTCCCCAACCCCTACCTTACCTCAATACACAGCCCCAATACCCCCATCAGCTTCCCATAAACCTGACAGCCCTCCACTCATTTCCTACAAAAAATGAAAAACTACTTAGACAACCCCCACCATATTCGAGACACCTCCCACATTCCCTTCTATCCCCACTGACACAACTCACCTTGAAGAAGACACCACCCCAGCCATACCTACTACATCCCCCCTCACAGACATTGACTTACACCTTAACACAACCATAGGATTCCAAGCCTTTATGGCTAGTTTCCTTGACACCATGCCCAACCAATACACCCCCCTCCCGGACTCCCCAACTACATTCCATCATCACTCATCAGAACCCCACTCTCCCCCTCCCTCCACTTTCCATCATGCCCTTCCTCACCTTTTCAACCAGTGCCCTCTTCTACACAAACTCAACCTCCTAACCCCGACACACTGACACTTATCCTATCCCTTATACAAGACATCCAATCCCAATTATCCACCACTACCCAAACACAGGACCAGATGCAGACTGAACTCACATCCATCCAATCCACCCTTCAGACATTAACCAACCCACCCATCCCTCAACAATCCCCTACAACCCCCCTGGTCCTTTTCACTGGCAAACAGACCGAAACTGAAACCATCCCTGACTCCCCCCCCACACTCCCTTTAATCCCCACAACCCCACCATTCTCTTTCATACCTTTCACCATTCCCATTCCCCCCCCATCACCCCCTGCTCCTACTGAGCCTACACCATTTTCCTTTCCCCCTATACCCTCCATCCCCCCTCTTATCCTACCCTCTCCAACATTCACTGACAAATATACACAAACAGACCCAAAACCTATCCCCCTCCCCCCCCCACAACGCTTACCCACTGTTATCCCCCCTCCCCCCCAGGACCAATCATAGTTTGCTCCTTCCACTTCATCACTGCCCATCACACCCAAACATTTCTTTTACATCCCTCCCTACCTCACCATCCTCCATGCCATGAGGGACAATCCCTATCTTAGGAAGGATGTCCTGAGGGGCATGGCCAAACTTCGCCAGTCCATTGAGACCCCCCTGCTACAACAGATTGATGAAATGAAGGAGGCCCACAGAAAACAACTATTGGGCATCTCCTTGGGGTGGACTAATATCCTGGAGGCCTACCAGAAGGCCAAATCTACAGCTGCTTATAATGAGCTAAATTTGGAACTGGAGAAAACAAACGCTGCTACAGAGAAGACGCGGGCCAGACTATTTGAAAAGAGGCTTAACAATGCCCAGGAGATCTTCATAATCCAAAAGGAAATCTATGAGATTGACCTCCTCAAATACAAAATCAAGATAAATGCTCATTGCAAATGCTCTCACCCCACTGCTGCATGCTGCACCCTAAGCCTAAAGCTACTCTAGACCCAACTACCCAGTCTGAGGATACACAACCAAAGACCTAGCAAGAAAAAGGGAAGGCCCCTGCTGCTCCTCCTGCCTCACCTCCTACAGAGCAGCCTCCACGTACCAAGGCCTCTGTTGCACCTCCAAAAGAGCAAACTTATCCTAAATAGAGGAAAGTCATTGCTAAGAGGACTGCTTCCATAGCAGCCTCTATAAAAATTGGCAAAGAGCCAGCTGCCCAGTCTGAGGAGGCACAACCCCCTGGCTAGCCTGAGTCCAAAGCAAAAGGAAAATCCCTAGTGGCCCCCACTGAGGAAGGCATAGGCAAATCCTCTGTAACCCCCCCTGCAAAAAGAAAAGGAAAAGCCCCTCAAGAACCCAAAATACCCAAGCAACCAAAAATAAGGGTGAGAGCACCAAAAGCTCCAACCATGAGGAAAACCCCAGCCCAAAAAAGAAAGTCCAAGCAAGCCAAGAAGAAAAAGGACAAAGCTGCCCTTAGGGACCATGCTAAAAAGATGGGCTGGGATTTCCTTACAGATTCCGATTCAGATTCTTCTTCTTCCTCTTAGATTAGATTGTACTTAGGCTTTTCTTTTTGTCCCCTTCCAATCTTCTCCTTGTAAATACGATTGTACATGTTTTTCCAGTTAATATAATTTTTAATTTTTTTTATATATTGATCTGTTCTGTGTGCTTGTTAAAGCTTTTTCTATTTTAGTCTTCATTTTGTTCAATTTTGTCATGGGAGATGAATTTCGGGAGGCTATGCTCATTTACAATAGGAATCCATGCGAAGGGTAGATGTAGATGGTGGCTGGATGACCTTGTGCAAATACACACCTCAACATAAATGGTGCACTGAGGTCAAATGTTGACCTCGATCATGGGAGTAAAATAGTTTCCTTTTCATAATTGTGGGCCCTGTCTGAGCTCCTCGCAGAGTCCTTACTGCGCGTAAAGCAAAATTTCACACCTTCCACTGTGCAGCTGCGCGACCCACAGGATCCCCTTAATTACAAGGTAAAATTTAGACCATCATTTACTATTCGCTCTCTTTTCCCATAATCAGTTGTGCGCTTTATCATTCCCCAAACATTCACAATTTATTGCAGAGCTTGGAAAGGGATAAAACTTTCAATATGCCGATTCATTTTTCACCGTCCAAGTCTTTTAAATAGGCCATTAGTTCCTCTTCATCTCATCCTTCCTCTTCTAACCCTAGCTGTCAGGCCCTCCTCACAACCATGGCGGATGACAAACACAACGAGTTCCCTATGAAAATTTACCCTATGTGGTTGGACCCCCCTCCGCCTAAGGAGTCGGACCCGTTACAATTTCTGTGGGATGAGTATGAAGAAGTCCAGCGGATCCTCGCAAAGGAGGAGAAAGAAAAAGGAGAAGAGAGAGAAAAAGAATAAAAAAATTGAACAACCTGCATCTCCCCCACCGACTCTCCCTTGATCCCTCTCTCCCCCCCCCCCCATTTTGTCTTTTCTTTTTACCTCTTTTTGTAATATTTTCTTTTTATTTTAATGAAAGTTTCTTTTAGTTCTATACTGTTCAGTTAGCATTTTTTATTAATATTATTTCTGTTTCTCTATCTTACTCTGTGTTTATTTGTTCTGACTGGACTCTACTGCATTTTCTCACCTTTGAACCAGTGTGGACACTGCTCCTCATGGTTTGGGGGTGTGGCAGGATAGGTCTGCCAATAGAATAGTTAATTTTAGTACACTAATGGTGGCATAACTGGGATGAATAAGGTCAATTTCTACTTAACTTGATACAATGAGGAAACTTGTAAAATATTAAAATATTTTTGCAGACTTTTCGAAACTGAAAAAGTTAAAATCTTGACACCACCATGAAGCTAATATCCAAAAAAATTTCAATTAATACTCAGTGAACCTAAGAGGAGAGAAACAGATGAAAATACACCCCATGGGTTAAATTTGATGACCATACCTAGTGAGATTTGGGCCCATCATTTTCTTTTGAAGAGTGTTTTTGGCATTATATCTGCTATGAGGACTGATTGAATCAAGACTTTTTCACTAGAAGTTGTGCACCTCCAAATCAAAACTAATTAACAACACTCATGATACTAAGGAAATGATCCAAGGCCCTCATTTGGATAGTTTGAGCCTAAAAATCCAACCTTTTAAAATCTGCCCTTTTGCATACACTAGTTGAGCCTTAAAATCCTACTTTTCGTTCACAAACACCAGAATACTTGCACCTTAACCTCATGACCTGATTCAACCTCACCCTCACTCTGAGAAGTCAGATGGTAAAGGAGGAGTTAAAGATACTGAGAATGGTCCAACATTCTGTGGAAGGTGAAGAAAAACAACTTGTGAACAGCAGTGTATCAATGTCAGTTGTGTGGCAGTTCATCATAAAAAAATCATAAAAAAAAAGAATGAATAAAAATAAAAAGAGAAAAAGAAAGAGAAGTCTAGAGAAGAACATCATCTGAAAATTGAAAAGAAGAGGAGAAGCTGGCCACTTTGAGTCTGGAATATAAAAAGAACGATGAAATTTTTGCTGAAATGAAGGTTGTGAAGTCATGAATCACTCCTTACCTTGCTGATTTCTTAATTTTGATTCCCTTTTTACCCCTTGATTCTTTACATCCCTCACCCATAAGCCACATTACAACCCATTCAGAAAGACCTTGTGGATCCAAAGTAAAATGAGCTGTCATGTGGAGATGAGGAGTTGTCCAATCTATGGTGAAAATTCATGAGAATATCAGAAATTAGAAGCTTTGCCTATGCTCATGCTTGCAGGCCCATTTGGGGTCTGTAACTGCTCTTGAGCTGTTGTGAATGTGAACACCCTCAGATTGTTAATATTGAGAGATAGCCCTAGTGAGAATTGGGTCTAAATTTTGACTTCATTGGGGTTGTATCCAACATGAATTTTGAATTTAAGGCAAGCTGGGTACTGAATTGGATACATTGAATTTCTAATATAAAATGGATGCTGGTGATGCAAACACATGTTAACTTTTAAGTTTTAAATGGCTTGCAACACTGCTGCAGTTTCCTCTAAGTGTTAAAGAATGGGTGTGAAATGAAGCTTTGTACATTTAAATCTGTGTTGTCATTAACTGCACTATACTTAACTGTTCTAATGGTGAAGCTTGTGCGTGTCTTCACTAAAAACCCTCAGGAGACTTCACTCCTCCACTAGGGATCACCTAGGGGTTTAGAAGGCTTGGTACATATGCAAAATGTACCCGTGATCCCTACAAAAGTGGCATTTAATTAGTTACAGCTTTGCTAAGGGACTAGCAAAGATTAGGTTTGGGGGTGTGTTAAGACCTAAAAAGTATCACTTTTCACCCCTTAACTTAATCTCTGTTAGACCCTTAATCATTTAATAAATGTGTTTTAAGTCTATTCTGTAGGTAATAAGCAGCAGCTGCAAATAAATCCCTAACCATGCCAAGAAGCCTACTATTGCCCCAGAAGCCCCTCAGAAGAATGAAGGTTGAACATAGGCTGACAAAGTAGAAACAAACCAAAAGAATGCCTCAAGATGTCGCAGTTCAATTGAACGAGAGAGAATTCTTCGCGCAATTTTCACAAGCTTCGAGGAGACACACAACTAGTCACCTGATCTTCTCGCGTTCTGGGTTTGATGAGCAAAAGAATTAGACTTTGCAAGGTTCTCATGAGCTTTGATCATGGCAGCGACTCAAGAAAGGAGTCTTCAATCGTCGCGATTCAAGAAGAGAGAGCTTCCAGCACTCCGAGATCGGCGATGGCGTGAGATAAAAACCTTGAAGGAAATGCTCGCGCGATCCATAGGCCTATGAACACTGCTTCTTCGCGAGGATCCCCACGAGATTCACCAAGGGACGAACCGCGGGTGAATTTCCTGCGCCATTCAAAAGGAAAGAGCAATCTCGCGACAGCCAGAAGTATCTCGCGATGACCAAAATATCAATCCCTTGACTGCATGAGCTTCAAGTCAATTCAACCCCGCGATGCCAATTCTACCATGCGGCAAGATCTAGAAATCTTTTCTACCCAGCAAGGATCGAGTTCTTAACTTCTCCCCACTTCTGTAGGGGTAATCTGGGAACTTCTAGTAATTAGGGCATGCACTCCAATGCTCCAATCTCTGTGCACACACCCCGAGGCATCCAAGGGACAAGAATGGGCTGCAATTTCATTGATGAAATTAGGGTTTTCCTAACCCTAATTCACAAAGAACTGACTGGTATATAAGTTGAAGCCTAGCTTAGGTTTAGAGGACTTTTTGGCACTTAACTTCTGTATTCCTTCTTCTTGAAACCGATAGTAGAATTACAGTAGGCTAAGGTTAGGGTTTAAGAGTTTTCTTTTTCCTTTTTCCTTCTCTCCATAGTCCAACATTTGCTGGCTATGCCTTTGTATGATTATTTGGTATAGTTTTAATGGAGTTTTGTAATAGGATCTATTGCATGTATGGGATTGGTGTGTTGTGAGTTGTTCTGTGCAAGGCTGCTGGCTTGAGATCCTCCATTGCTAAGTTGTATTATAAGTAATGGAGGATTGTCTTTAAGGTTTTACTTAAATCTAAGTGACCTGTGTGTCCAGGTTAGGCACATTGCAAGCCTAGCCCCACCACTGGACCCACTAAATCTGAATCCCCATATGAGCTTGAGCTGGTAGCCTTGTGAACATGGTGGCGACAGCAACGTTCTTATTCTGACTTAGACCTCTGTGAGGAGGATAGCCTCTGTGGATAGTCTATGACCATTCAAGTGGACAGATTATAGCCCTAGGGTGAGGCCAATCCACAGAACTAAGATAGATACTTCTTCTCTGCACTTGTGCTTGTAGCCTTGTGAGAGATTGTGCAGAGACAGACTCCCCTGTATTTGTATAGACTCACCATCAGATGGCAGATCTGATTTGGCTATAGAGATTATAGGCTTGTGACTAGATCACTGTTGTCTTTCAAAAGCAGTGAACATTTAGGCTTAAAAGCTAGTACTCAAACTCTTGCTAGTTCGTGTGTCCAGGCTAGCGCACGTTGTAGGCCTAGCCCCACACACTGAGCTTTAGAGGTTGAGGTTCCTATGGATTCTTGAGCTTGTAGCCTGGATGAAGTAGTGCCTGTAATGATGAACTTGTTCTAACCCATCTCTGGATTGTGGTTCCCCTATTGGATAGTCTGTGACCATTCAAGTGGACAGGTTATAGCCATAAGGGATTGGATCATGGCACAGGAGTGAGTTGGATCCTTTCTCCTCTTTGGTGATAATGTAGCCATTGGACAGGATTTCTATAACAGTAGATCTGAGTCTAAGTTATAAGACTCATCAGATCTGTACCTAATAGCATACTTCTCACCCTTTTATATTTATTTTCTCACACTCCATCACTCTTCTCAACCCTTTCTGTAGTTTAGGCATTAAATTACCTTAGGATTTAGACTATAGTGACCATAAATCGCCTTCCATTTAGGATTGCCAGATCTGTAGCCAGATCTGGGGGGCCTACTAAAGATAGCTCCCTTGGAGCTTTAGATTAACTTTCCCTGTGGGACAAACTCTTACTTATCAAAACCTGCTACAACAGGTCCTATATCTTGCAGGACTGTGTATTTTTAGGCTTGCTGCTCTTCAATCCATCTTTTGATTGTCACTAACCCAATTCTTGTCACCATCTCCAATAAAGTTAGTAGCAAGCACTTAAAATACCTTAACAAAGGTCGGCTCATTCCTCTGCTCGATCATGATCGGCTTCATCTCAATACCATAGGGGATTGCAATCATTGACGCCAAAGTTGCTAATGCGTCGGCAAAGCGATTCCTTATCCGGGGGAGGTATGAGAATGTCACATCTTGGAAGCAAGCTATTAGATCCTCGAGGTGGGGATCAGTTTCTCGTCTTTTGTCTTCCAGTCACCATTTGTCTAACATATGATTAACTGTGAATCGCCAAAAACTCGAAGGTGAGTTACATTCAGATCGAGAGCTGCCTGTAGACCGGCGGCGCAAGCTTCATACTCAGCCATATTATTAGTGCAGGGGAAGTTGAGCTTGATAGAGATCAGTACATGGGATCCTTTTGGTGAAATTAGGATGGCGCCAACTCCGTGGCCTTCGACATGTGATGCTCCATCAAAGTGCATTACCCATGATTCTTCTACTTCTTCTGTATCATCTTCTGTCATGAACAGGATGTCCTCATCGGGGAATTCAGTCCTTAGAGGCTCGTAGTCAGGCAGATGGTTCTCAATAAGATGATCGGCGAGCGCCTGCCCCTTGATTGATTTCTGAGTGACGTACGTGATGTCGAATTTAAATAATGAAAGCTGCCATCGTGAAGTTCGGCCAGTGAGAGCAGGTTTCTCGAATAGGTACTTCAACGGATCTATCCGCCCTAAAAGTAGAACGGCTTGGGATAAGAGGTAATGTCGAAGCCTTTGAGTAGCCCACACCAATGCTAGGCATGCCTTCTCCAGATGAGAGTAGCGCGTCTCATAATCAGTGAACTTCTTGCTCAGGTAGTAGATGTCCTGCTCTCTTCTTCCTGTCTCGTCGTGTTGCTCTAACACACAACCCATGGAAAACTCTATCGTGGATAGGTACATTATCAGGGGTCTACCAGGTACAGGTGGTACCAATACTGGAGGATTTAGGACGTAACCCTTGATCTTGTCAAATGCAGCTTGGCAGTCCTCATTCCACTCAACTGGTGAATCCTTTCTTAGTAGTTTGAAGATTGGTGCGCATATCAGAGTTAACTGTGCGATGAACCGACTGATGTACTGGATTCTACCTAAAAAGCCTCTGACCTCTTTCTCTGTAGACGGTGGTGGCATTTCAGTGATGGCCTTGATCTTGGTCGGATCGACCTCGATGCCTCCCCTACTGACAATAAAACCTAATAGTTTTCCTGGCATAGCGCCAAATGCGCACTTCTGGGGATTCAATCGCAGCTTGTACTTTCTCAACCTCTCGAACAGCTTCTGAAGGTTTACCAAGTGGTCGTCCCTTTTTGGTGATTTGGCAATTATATCATCGACATACACTTCGATCTCTCGGTGCATCATATCGTGGAATAGGGTCGTCATTGCTCTCTGGTAGGTTGCCCCAGCATTCTTGAGCCCGAATAGCATCACCTTGTAGCTGAAGGTTCCCCAGGGAGTGATGAACGTGGCCTTCTCTCGGTCAGCCTCTGCCATCTTAATCTGATTGTAGCCCGAGAACCCGTCCATGAATGAGAGCATTCTGTGCTTAGAAGTGTTATCGACCAGGATATCGATGTGGGGTAATGGAAAGTCATCCTTAGGGCTTGCCTCGTTGAGGTTTCGAAAATCAATGCACATTCGAACCTTTCCATCTTTCTTTGGTACAGGGATGATATTAGCAAGCCATTGAGGGTTCTTGGATACCATGAGGAAACCCGCATCATACTGCTTGATGACCTCATCTTTGACTTTCAACATCCACTCAGGTTGGAGACGTCTCAGCTTCTATTTAACCGGCTTGCAATCAGGGTAGAGTGGCAACTGATGCCCAACCAAATCGGTATCCAGACTAGGCATGTCTTCATACGACCATGCGAAGATGTCATGGTATGACCGGAGGAAGTCTATCATACCCTTTCTCTCCACAGGGGACAGCGATGTTCTGATTTTGGCGATTCTAGGGACCTCTTCGTTGCCCAAATTGACATCCTCTGTCTCTTCGACGATCGGGGTAGGGCCATGCTCAAAATCGGCAAATTGCTTAAGGAGCTCATTGGGGAGCTCATCCATTTGACCTTCCTCGTCCAGACTAGTGACTCCAACCTCTTCTCTTATTTCTACAGGGAAGGGGCTGACTTCCCGTGGGACGGGTATCACCACATCATTTTCAATTTTATTGGGAATTTTAAAGGACAATATTTTTGGAATTGGTATTTTTGCTATTTTTATGATTTCTTGTAATTTTTCGGAGGTTAGCCCCTAGTGAGGTGGATCTCTATATATACAGGGTAGAGTGTCCCAGAGGCTAACCTCACTTCTTAGAGGTTATTTTTTTTAGAGAGCCGGTCTATTCATGACCTTTGGTGGCTTCGAGTTGGGGCAAGATGCCCGATTAGCACTGTGAGGCTTGGCCTTTACCTCTTTGGTTGGAAGCCGACATCGGTAGGCTCTTGCAGTTCCCACCTCATCATGTTTATGGAGGGATCCTCTGGGACCCGGTCCTCTATGGTTAGGATGGGCCCAAAGTGGCCGGTGCTAGAGTGACAGGTGGACTGGGGGACTTCTTCCTTAAATAAGGAGAGGGCGGCTAAGTCCACCTCGAGGTCTAGGGGGGTGATGTAAGGGTTGGTAGGATGGGCGGAAACAGGCTTGTGCGGGGTTACCCTTGTCTCCCCATTCAGATCAATCTTTACCACCCCGGTGCTCACAAAGGTTTGATGGATGTGGGGTCAGGCGGGAGTTTCTTCTTCTAGGTTGATTCCTCTAGACCTGGCGGCTGCTACGGCTCTTATCTTTTCCTTGGCCTTTCTGACTTCTTCTTCAAGGGGCCTATAGCCCAGGCCAAATTTTGTTTGCTGCCCCTTAGCCCTGACGGGGTCTCTTCTTCCTTGAAAGCGTGGGCCCAACCCTTTCCCTTTTTGGTGACCCCATTTGTGGAGCATGAACACTGCTGCATCCATTCCTACCCAATTTTGACAGGGGTTTTTTCAGGCGGCTCAAGGGTAATGGTTGAAAAGTCATACTCAAATCGATGGAGATCAGTGTCATCTGGTGTATGCGGTATGTCAAGCACTTTCGGATTCTCAATATGCAGAGCGCTCCGCTCCCTGTCTTCTCTGCTCTCACCTACGATGGTGACAATTCTTCTGCCTGAGATGAATCAGAGTTTTTGGTATAGAGTTGATGGTATTGCCCCAATCTCATGTAGCCATGGCCGGCCCAATAGTAAATTAAATGTAGACTTGATGTCCATCACCTGGAAGGAGACAGTGAAGGTTTACTACCCGATGATCAAGTCGAGGTCTACTTCTCTTATGATTTCTCTCCGGGTGTTGTCAAATCCCTTGGCACTTGTTATTGATGTCTGGAAGGTGTTGGAGTTTGCACCGATTTTGATTGTCGTCCTTAGAGGGCATACATTCAATGCCGACCCGTTGTCTATTAAGACCAACGACACCACCAGGTTCCCTACTTCCACCGTTATATTCAGGGGTTTAGAGTGGTTGTTCCCCTTGAGCGACAGATCCGCATCAGTGAATGAGATGTCATTTGAGGCCAATACTTGCCCAATTATTTCTCCCACCTCGTCTGGGGTTACGTGGGCCGAAACATGTGTGTCTTTGAGTGTTCCCATTAAGGCTTGAAAGTGGAGCAGGGACGTGATTAACAAATCCCAAACAGTAATATGTGTGGGTGTCCTCTTGAGCTGTGTCTCCAACACATGCTCTCTGGCCATTTTCTCAAAGGGGTTCCCTGCGGCCTGCTCTTTCTTCTTCTCTTCTCCTCTAACGGCCCCCGATGCTTCTGGCTGTGTAGAAATCCTACCTGACCGGGTGATAAATTCGACCGTCTCTTCTTGGTTGCGACCAACATTCATGTCTATCTGCTCCTAACTTAACGACACTTGATGTGGGTCATAGGCGGGTTTCGGGATGAGGAAGGTTGTGCATGGCGATTTTGGAGTGCATTGGGCTGGGTATGTCAGATTCTCGGGCCCAAGCAGGTTGACTCTGATAGGAGGCAAAATGGTATTGGCGGGAATTAGCAAAGTTGGATTTGAGGGTGTGGAGTGGGTTTGTGCAGGCATTACCGGGGCGTGGTAAGACCAGTGGTGATTGGGAGTGGGTGAGGGGTTGTTTGTTTGGGTGGGAATGGAGTTGGATTGGGGGCAAAATAGTGAAGGGATGGTGGGGGTGTGACTGGGATGGGGTGACTAGGAAACGTCGGAGGTGCAGGTGGAGCGGGGTGATAGGGGTATGACGGGGTAGCGGATGGAGCAGTCTTGATATGAAGGGTTTATAACTGGGGTGGCATGGTGGGGCGATGATGGATTCGTGGATGAAACAGTGTAAATCGGGGATGATGGAGTTGTGCATGGGGTGGGGTGATATGGGGATGGTGGAGTTGTGTATTGGGCGAGATGATTTGGGGATGGCGGGGTAGTATGCTGGGTGGTGGGATTTGGGGGTGTGTACGGGATAGGATAATTTTGGGATGGCTGAGTGGTGTATTGGGTGGAGAGATTTGGGGGTGTGTATGGGGTGGGGTAATATGGGGATGGTGGATTTATGTATGGCGTGGGGTGGTTTGGGTCTGACGGAGAGGTATATGGGGTAAATTGAGAGTGGGGCGGATATGCGTATGATTGCGGCGGGGATGTGCCCGCTTGGATTTGATAGGTAGGAGAGGGAGTGGAAAAATACTGCCCTAAATCTAGGGGCTCTTCTTGGTATGCCAGGGTGGGGAAGTAATCGGCTAAATACAGCAGCTCGATCACCCCAACAATTGGTTCACCCTCGTTCAGTCTGGGAAATGAAAACTCTTCTTCATTACTGATCTAATCCGAGTGGTCAAACTCTTCCTCTTCCTCTTCTACCCAATGGATGTTAGGCCTGGGGCCTCCTGGATGCAGTGGCAAAGGGGCCTGATAGATGTTCTGATTCTGCCCTTGAGAAAGTGGTGGGAGAATGATTTTTCCTACCTCTATTAAATCTTGAACCGCGTGCTTTAGTGGGAATCATCGGTCCGTAGGGTGACCCGGCCCTTAGTGGAAGTTACAATGCATGTTCGGGTCATAGTTTCTCAAGATTGGATTGGGTGGGGGCCGAGGCTGGAGTAAATTGACCAGACCCTTTTATAGCAACATTGGCAACAGGACACTTAAAGATTGTCCAAACAGAGTGAACACCCGTTCGAATCATGCTCTCATCTGTTCTTGGGTAAATGGGGGTCTCGGTCCATTGTTTGGCCTTGGTGCTTACTCAAAACGGGCTGGGGGTGGTTGTGCGGCCTGGAGCTGTACTTGAGGGGCATTGGTATTGGCCTGAGGGTAAACGATGTTCTGTACCTTTGTGCCTGGTCTTCTTTCAATTCTTGGTTTGACAGCTTTTCGAACCCCGATGGCCCCGTTGGTCATGCTCTTTCCCAACCTGCCCTCTTTGACGGCGTCTTTGCAATGGTTAGCATTTCAGACCAAATCAGCAAAACTGGATTGTTGCTGATGTATTAAAAATTTTGCGATGATTGGGAGAGCTCCCTTAGTTATCAATTCAATCTGCTCATCATCAGGAATCCGATGGGTCACCTAGGCAGCCAATGCCCTCCACCTTCCTAAGTAGGCAGTGAAAGTTTCATCATGCCCTTGCTTCAGATGGGCCAGATCCGACTTCCTTGGCTCTATGTCCATGTTATAGACATACTGTTCTTGGAATAAGTGTGTCAAACCTTTCCAAGCTTTTGTCATGGATGGTTCTAGGGACGTGAACCATCTCAGTGCTGGGCCCGTTAGACTCTTTTGGAACACTTTGATGAGGAGTTGTTCATCTCCGTCGTATTGACACATATCCCGACAGTAAGATTTTAAGTGGGTGATGGGGTTGCCAGTGCCATTATATTTATCAAATGATGGCATCATAAATTTCTATGGTAGAGGGACATCCGAGAATAGACATAAGTCTGAAAAGTCTGTCGAATGTAGTTATAGCCCTCCCATCTTTATCATTTGCTTCTGTAATCTGTCTATCTGTTCTCTCAGCTGCTCTAATGCTTTTGAGGCCATAGCTGGGACTGCCTCCCCCTGATTTTGTTCGGCCTTGGGTGTGAAGATGATGGGCCTGGGGGGGTCGAAGCTGGCAGCTCCTCCACTATTTCAGATCTCGTCCTCCTCGTACTATTGATCATTGTACTGGTGAGGGCCGAGGTCTGCTATTTGGACCTGGGGGGTGATGGGTTGGACGACCTGGTGGGGCCACAAGGCTTGTAGGGGATGGGAGGGAGTGAATGGATGAGTGCTTTGTGGATGAATGATGTGTTGAGCTGGGTGTATATTCTGGGGGTGATGGGGGTGTGGTTGATGTTGCGGGATGCTGTAGGTGTGGTTTTGAGGCATGGGGTGGATCGAATTTTCCGTTGGAGGCGGGATGGGGGTGTAAGGGGTATAAGTGAATGAAGGGTACTAGTGAATGGGTAAGGGGTTTTTGAACGGGCCTTGATGAGTGTTGGTGGATGGGCGTTGGGTTTGGGCTTGATGGTTTTGGAAAGCTTGAGTTGGTGGCCTTGAGCCTGGGTGTGGGGGTTGGTATGATTTTGGGCCAATGGGCCCTGTTGGGTTTGGGCTAATGGGCCATGTGGGTATTGGGTGTGGGATGATGGGCCTTGGGCTTGGGTTTGATAGGTCTGGGTCTAAGGGCCCTGGGGGACTTGGTGTTGGGGCTGGGTCTGATGGGCTTGGGCCTGAGTCTGGTGGGTTTGGGATGGGGTTCATGAGCCTTGAAGGTTTTGGGCCTGGGCCTGAGTCTGATGGGTTTGGGCTTGGGCCCATGGGCTTTGAGGATTTTGGGCCTAGGTCTGAGTCTGATGGGTTTGGGATGGGGCCCATGGGCCTTGAAGGTTTTGGGCCTGGGCCTGGGTCTAATGGGTTTGGGCTTGGGCCCATGGGTCTTGAGGATTTTGAGCCTGGGCCTGAGTCTGATGGGTTTGGGCTTGGGCCCATGGGCCTTGAGGATTTTGGGCCTGATGGGTTTGGTGGGCTTAGGCCTAGGATGAGTGGGCTTGGGTCTGGGAGTGGGCTTGTGCCCATGGTTCTAAAGATTTTTGAGCTTGGGCCCCAGGATTTGTGTGGGTTTAGGCCTGAGATGAGTGGACTTGGGTCTATTGAGCTTGGGCCTGGGCCTGGAATTGAGGTGGGGGATCTTGGATGGTATGAATGATGGGTGGTTGGGCATGGTCATGGGGGAATGGAGTATGGAGGTTTTGGAGACCTAGATGTGGGTTTTGGAATGGAGGACTCCGAGAGGTAGCCCACAAGGCATACATCATTCTCATGTCCTCCATTGAGGGCATGGATTCAGGTGTGAGATTGGAGGGTGATGGCCCATTCAAGGATGGAGGGGGTTGGGGGAAATTGGGCATGACCCGGTTATGGGGGGTATGAATGATTGTGCTTGGAGGGTGTGGATGTATGGCTATGGAAGACGGTGGGTTACAGGTCACACCCTGGGAAAAGTTGGGGATGACCTGGGTAAATAGGGGGGTATGTTGGGATGTGGATGGGCCATGTGATGTGGAAGGCATGTCAGATGAGGTGAATGGGATATAGGCTGTAGGAGGCATGGATGATGAAGTGGATGGGATGTGGGAAGTAGGTGGGGGATGGAGCTCCCGATGGGGTCTTTGGGAGTAGGGGGGTGCGGTAAGGGTGTATGGATGGGAAATGGGGATGTATGGGTCGGTTGGGAAATGAGGTGTTTCAGTAGAGGATGAGATGGGGGTATGTTGGGAAAATGTAAGGGTGGGGGATGGGGTGGATGCGAACACGGGTGCCCCAAATGGACCCATGACATAGAACTGGGTTTGGGTGAAGGTGTTGGAGATCGGGTCTTCTCCTATATGGGAATGGGATGGGGATGATGGTGGGGATGTATCGACACTCGACATGATCCGCTGACGAGTGTCGTATCGGTGTCTTGGGTAAGGGCCGAATACTTTCCTAGTTCTCCTTTTACGGGTTGGGTTTGATGTCGCCGTAGTGACGGTCGCACCGAAAGTATACGTATATACGGATTTTTGATTTTTCTATATATATATATATTTTGGATTCTTTTTTTTTTCTTTTCAAATGAAAATTATCTCCCCTATTTAAGTGAATGATGATCTGGTGCCCCAGAAAAATTTCCGTCTTTGGGTGATATATGCACCTTTAGTAGGTCCCACGGCGGGATCCGACACACTTCGAAAGAAGCGAAAGGGGACCCTTTAGTTCTATTGAAGGTGAGGGAATCCACGCAAACGACCCGATCCCCCGGAGCAAATCAATGAGAAGTTGCCTTCTTTTGACTGGGCGGGGGCATATTGAGCGTTACAGAATGCGGGAGGCTACTGTGGGCACTAATACCGCTAATCGGGGAACTTGGATGGTGGATTGGGCCTCAGATCGGGCTCCCTGAACCCAGTATATACTGGGTGTATGTATTATATACGCCTGACCAAAACTAACCAGATTTGGTTGGGTGTATATATTATATACGCCTGGCTTATATCTGGGGATTTTGGCTGGGCGTGTATATTATATACGCCTGAGTATTTCTGGGGATTTTTGGTTGGGTGTATATATTATATACACCTGGCAAAGACAGTTCTGTCAGCTTGTTTTGACAGTGAATAGCAAGCCCACAATGAGTCTTTTGAACTGGTTTCCTGGGAGGGATGCTCCCAGGGACTACTGCGTGCGTTATCGGGTCACTCCTTTCCACTTCCTAGGGATACACGGCTGAATTCGGGCTGTCTACGCTCTCACCATTGTTGGTTTTACGGCTTGATCGGAATTGACAACCCAACCGATATACCTCCAGCGCAAGCGCCTTCTCAGGTACTGGAAGGGGTGGTTCTTTTCAGGATCATCACCACTAGGGATGCCGCCTTACTGGGAACTGGGTAAGTTATATTTGTGCCTAAACCCCCCGAAAACTACCCAAAACAAGCAAAAACAGATTTGATTATGTCCCCACACTGTTGGTTCACTTTTAATTACAGATTTTTAAAGGGGAGTGAATTTAAGTCCAAAATCGAGTCGGGGATGACAAGCCCGTGCCGCCTCAACGGGCCGACGTCCACTGTTAGGATATGGCCAGAAGTAAGAAAAAAGACGGGGCCAATCAAGCGACTAGACGGGAAAAATAAAGTGCTAAAAATTAAAACTGAATCGTAAAAGCAAGTAAGAAAGGTGCCAGTCAAGCGACTAGGCAAAAATTACTGAAATTTAGAGCCGAAACGTAGGGGTGAGTAAAAAAGGTGCCAATCAAGTGACTAGGCAAAAATTGCTGAAATTTAAAGTTGAAACGTAGGGGTAAGTAAAAAAAAAGGTGCCAGTGAAGTGACTAGGCAAAAATTGCTGAAATTTAAAGCCGAAACGTAGGGGTAAGTAAAAAAGGTGCCAGTCAAGTGACTAGGCAAAAATACTGAAATTTAAAGTCAAAACGTAGGGGTAAGTATGCTAGTAAAAACAACAAAAATGAAGGAAACACAGCAGAAAATTGGAAAAAAACAGCAATGGTTAGTAAAGATAAAAAAAAAAGCCAACAAGAGGGGAAGCGCTAGGCTGAAATCCCCAGCAGAGTCGCCATCTGTGCGACCATGGATTCTCACGAACCCGTCGAGGCGATGCACTCGCGATGGAATAAAAATATAGAATCGCCACCCGGAGCTTTTAGTGACCTGGGAAACCTTTAAATCAATATTTTGAGCACCGAAGTGCTAAATATGACTCTTGATTTACCGTTCTTTGCCAAAGGCTCTAGGGTAGGGGCTTCGGTTATCGATCGGGAAGGGTTTAGGCACTCGATCAACCCGCACATAGCGGTCTCTATCTATGGCCAAAATGAAAACAAATGGGCGGAGCTCCCCCTTGCTCGAAAGCAATACGGTCCTATCAAACTTTGAGCCAAACCAAAATTTCGGCAGCGTAACGGCTTGAATCCTTGGATAGAGGAAACACCAAGAAGGTAGAGGAAGAGAGGGGTGAACCGGAGCTCACGGGCCCTTGTTGCACCGTGGAAGACCTTCGCTTTGGCATGCTTCCGATCGCTTTATGTGGCTTAAACGGTAGAGGAATAGGTTCTAATGCTAGGATTCGGTAGATCGGAAGTGTAGGATGAAGCTAGTGACTAAGCTTGACTAAAAAAAAAGGGTGATCTAATGGTTGAAATGGGTTGAAAGGAGTGAACTAAGCATGCTGGAATTTTGGTTGAAAAATACAAAATAAAATAATATTTTCTCTCACTTGGGCTCTCTCCCTTAAGCTTAACTTTCCACCTTAATTCTTCAACCCTTTGGGAAGAGGGGGGGCCTCTCTATTTATAGAGAAGAGGTAGGTTAGAGGGTTAATTACGAGCTAATTGGTTTAGCAATTAGGTAGTCCTCCATCTAAGGTTTTCTAGGTTTTTAGGGTCCTAAGGGTTTGGAAAACTGGTTTCAATGGCAGATGATGGGGTGAGACCATGGGTGACTTAAGGGTTGCCAATAAGCTCAAAGGGGGTGCAACCAACCTTAAGACACCCACCTCAACCAAGGGGATGGTCAAAAGGTCAAACCAGATGGAGGAAATTCGAGCATTTGATGACAGTTGCTGTAGCTAAGCTAGGTGTATATATTACATACGCCCAATTTATGCACAGTGAATTTCATGAAAACCAGGGGAAATCTGAGAAGGTGAGTGTCCGTGGTAGGCCCTACCTATGCTGGGCGTATCTATTATATACACCCGGTCAAATTTGGCCCAAAAATGCCAGGCGTATATAATATATACGCCTGACCAAAATGGGCCAAATTTGCTGGGCGTATGTAATACATACGCCTGAGCAAAAGTTATGATTTTATGTGAAACTTCAATAGACCATAATGTTTGAACCACAACTCCAAATTGGGTGATCTTTGGCTTGCTAGAAAGCTTGAGAAGTTGTCCTTCCAATGGTAAGTGGCTCCTCCTCAGAAATGGTCCGTGTAAAATTTTGTAGCTCTCCTCCCATGAATTGCTCAGAAGGATTTCAGCCGAGTCCGGAAAGGGATCCTAGGGATCTCTAAGAGTTAGGGGAATGGTTCAAATGAGTTCAGGGTGATTCTTAAAGGTCTGGGTTGGTTCCTAAGGGTTCAAAGGTGCCATCGGAAGCACAGGGGTACATCTCTCTCGGAGTGTAGACTGATTGGGCCTTGGGCCGAATTTGGGTGTCTACACCCGACCAACGCGACGGTATAACTGTGACCAACACAGTAGGATAATCATGACCGGTATGATGGGATATCCATACAAATTGTGCTTCGGTACAGCGGGATATCCGTTATTTGGTTTCCAATCTGTGGAAACACTTCGTTCGACACAAGTCTCCTAACTCGAAGGAGTTTGGGCATTTCGTGTAAATGGTTCATGTGAACGACGATGATGGGTATTCCATCGGGGACTCGATGTTATATATGCTCGAGGGACTATTTAAGTGAAGTACTTTAAGTTCTCTTTCTTTCATTATGTGAATTAGTTGAAGAGCATGAGATAAGCTTTCCAAATTAAGAGAAATGTTTTTGTTTCATTTAGCTATCATCAAATTTTGCATCTTTATGAGAACAAATCATGTTTCATTTATGTCATAAGATATATGTGTGATGTTAAGAATCTGCATGATATTAGTATTTCCCTACTGGGTTTATGTTGTTAACTCATCCCTCGACTATACATCACAGGTACAAGAGCTGAGGTTGACCTAGAGGATCTCGTAAGGAAAGAGGATCCTAATTTCTCTCCTGAGGAGGACTCTGAGCCTTATCCTGAGCATTGTTTTGTTTGTGCAAAGCACGGGTAGGTCCGGCTTTGGAATAATGGAATTGTTATAGATTTTGGTGATGTAATGAACATAAACTTTTGGATTATAATTGTAATATTCTTTTGTGAACCACGTTTTGGTGATGGTCGGCCATCACTGGTGGTTCTTTTCGATTCTTCTGCTCATGAGTTTTTTCATGGGATTAGAACCATTATTTTTATCCTTTTGAGATATAGAATTGGAGATTTCTTTTTACCTATGATGATCTATCTGTTGAGCTAGATTTCTTGCTTTGTTTTTGCTTTATGTGTGGATGTGTCAAGCGTTCTGTTCGGGGATAGGCCTTAGTGTCGATCTGACGGTTCAGGTTTCGCGGCTAGAAAATCCGGTCTATCACAACTGGTATCCAAGCATAGGATTTAGAAAATTTCTGACAAGTCTTAGATTAGACTAGATGTTTAAGATTTTGTTGGAAGTATAGGGACCTTCTGTTAATGGAACTGTTGTTTCATTGTAACAGAATTAGATGTATCCAAGAGGTAAAGGACGACCTTGAAGCTGCCGTGGGAGAAATTTAGGGAGTGGGGATGAGATCCTTGCAGGTTCTAGTAGAGATCAGAGAAACCCTCCTAATGAGAGAGATCAGAGGGAGGAGGTGGCTATTAGGATGGCACTTGCCATGGAAGTTGTGGCTGCTGCCATGGCACAACAGGCTACTGCCATGGCTACTGGCTACCATTAACATGAACCATCAACAGCCACCACCACCACCTCCTCTTGCACTATTTCCCTCATCATTTGTTTAATTTAGGAGATTGAGGCCTCCTAGTTTCTATGGGCAGACGGATCCACTTGAGGTGGAAAAATGGTTAAATCAAATTAAGAAGCTTCTACAAAGACTTCAGGGTACTGAGGATGAGAAGGTTCGCTAGGCTTCCTTCCAGCTTGAGGGTGATGCCGATCCGTGGTGGACATTGGTACTGAGAAAGAGAGAGGTTGAAAATTCTCATGAACTATGGACTTGGGTGGAGTTTATTGAGGTGTTCAACAAAGAATACTTCCCCAAGCAAGTGAGGAATCAGATGAAGAAAGATTTTACTAATTTAGAGCAAGGAAGCATGACCGTACGAGAGTATGGCACTGAGGTTTGCACCGAAACTAGTGGCCACTGAATTGATGAAGGCCAGTAAATTTGAAGAAGGCCTAAGACAAATGTGCGAGATAGGATTTCAGAGTTAGAGCTCGAGACCTATGCGGAAGTGATAGGAAAAGCAATTGTGGGCGAGAGAGACATAGATAATATGTATAAAAGGTGGGATCAACAGAACAAGAATAAGGCGGGCCAAGGGACAGTAAGTGACTACGACTCGGGGAATAAAAAGCTGAGATTTACAGCACCAACTCCAGTTACGAGACAACCTGCCTATATAAATTATCCCAGGCCACCAGTATCTTCTCCTATGAGACCTTTTCATATAGATAGCCCTGCTCAGAGTCAGTCTAAACGAGCTGCTATTACTCAGGGATTCTCGAGAGCAATGCGTCGAGTCCCCAGATCGCGTGTGCCCGTTGTGGCAAATCTTATAAAACTTCCGATTGTAGATGTGGCACAGGGGATGTTTTAAATGTGGAAAGATGGGCCATATGATTAAAGATTGCCTAGAACTGAGAAAGGAAGGTCGGTTTCAACTGCTACCGTGCAAAGGCCTACGAGACCTACCATACAAGGTTGTGCTTTTGTAGTGACCGCCGAGGATTCTCGGGCAAGTAACGACATGATCGAAGGTATAATCGTCTATTTATGTTAATTTAGTTTAATTGCATTTTAGATGAAGGAGGTGCATAAATAAGAATGACTTACTAGGTTTCTATTTGTGAGTGTTTAACTTTGCCATGCATGCCTAATTATCTATTATGTGTATTAACATAGGCACCTTACAACTACATAAAGAAAATGACGGTGATCGTTGTGATGCACGAGTTCTTATTTTGTGACTCTGGAGTTTGTGGGAAGATTGAAGGTTGTTCTCGAAGCATTGGAGTTTATTTTGGACATGCCAGTTCCTACGGAAAGTTTAGTGACTACAGACATGTGCTGCCAATCTATTATCGTACGAGTTGAAGATCATGAGACGATGATGGATCTCATTTTGTTACATACGCAAGGATTCGATGTACTCCTTGGCATGAATTGGTTAGCCGCTTATTATGCAAGCATTGACTGCCTATGAAAAGTTGTCATATTCTGTCCACCGATACAAAAGTCTTTCCGATTTGTCGGTGAAAAGTGTAAGATTATACTAATCATATTCTGTTCAGAAGACTGCATTCAGAACCAGATACGGACATTATGAGTTTCTGGTGCTACCTATCGGCTTGACTAATGCATCAGCTTCGTTTATGGATCTCATGAACAGGGTATTTAAACCACACCTTGATACTTGCATGATTGTGTTCGTGGATGACATTCTCATTATTCAAAATTCAGGGAAGAACACAAGCAACACTTATGCCTTGCATTACAGATGCTACGTGAATATCAGTTATACGCTAAACGCAGCAAATGTGAGTTTTGGTTAGAGCAAGTTAGCATTCTAGGCCACATAGTCTTCAGAAGAAGGTGTGACAATTGATCTAGCAAAGATTGAGGCAGTAGTAGATGGGGAACAACCAAAGACCGTGACCGAGATTAGCAGTTTCCTCGATCTGGCTGGGTATTACAGAAGATTTGTAGAGGGATTCTCCAAAATTTTAGGACCACTCACGCGACTTATAAGAAAAGATATTAAGTTTGAGTGGACTAGTGAATGTGAAGAGAGTTTCCAAAAACTTAAGAAATGGCTTACCTCCGCACCAGCATTAGCTATTCCATCAGGCAGTGGAGGATTCACTGTATTTAGCGATGCTTCGCACAACGGCTTAAGTTGTGTACACAATTAGAATAGGAAGGTTATTACTTACGGGTTGAGACAACTTAAGGATCATGAAATGAACTATCCAATGCATGATCATGAGTTAGCCATGGTGATCTTTGCACTTAAGATCTGGAGACTTTATCTACATGGTGAGACCTTCGAGATCATCATGAGCCACAAAAGCCACAAGTACTTATTTACGCAAAAGGAATTGAATATGAGAAAATAGAGATGGATTGAATTTCTTAAGGACTACGATTGCTCTATTCAGTATCAACCAAGTAAAGTAAGCGTCGTGGCAAATGCGTTGAGTCTGAAGAATTTGGCTTAGTTGGCTAGTCTTGTTATGGGACTCCGCCGATGGAAATTATTGGAGGACCTTTCTTTGTATGATAAGAATATTGAAGTCAGAGTTTCTGATGCCTTATTGGCTAACATCACAATCATACCAACAATTTTTGACTGCATCTATGAACTCCAGATAAAAGATGTCAAGCTCTTAAAGATTAGACAAGGTGTGACAGACGACACTAGAGTATATTTTTCTATTAAGGAAGATGGATCATTACTATTTAGAGTACGCATATGCATACCGATTGATGCCGATCTACTACAAACTATATTAGATGAAGCTCATAAATCCAAGTATGCTATTCATCCTAGTGGTACCAAGATGTACCAAGATTTGAGGAAGAGCTATTAGTGGAGAGGATTGAAGAAAGATGTTGCCGAGTACGTATCTAAATGCTTGGTGTGTCAGCAAGTAAAAGTAGATCATAGACACCCAATAGGTCTATTGCAACCGCTGCCATTACTAGAGTAGAAATGGGAGTCTATCTCCACGGATTTCATTGTTTGATTGCCAAGGACGGTGAAGTGTTAAAATGCTACTTGGGTGGTGTTGGTAAACAGCCCTGCGTCCAAAAAGGGGTTTAAATTCACTCAATTCAAGGCAGATCACACACACAGATCTGCAAGTATTCAGGGCCTGTTGTAGCATGTTTTAAAAGAGTAAGTAAGGGAATGTCCATAGGGAGGTGAGTTCAAAATATGGTAAATTTCCAGATCTGAAAAGAGATCTAGCACCCTACCTAGTAAAAGAAACGCGAGAGGTTTTAAAGGGTTGTCACTTAAGCTAAACTACAAATAAAATGCAGAATTAACTAGGATCGAATCCAGAGTTCAGAATTCACAATTGGAAGGGAGTAAAAATAAAAAATGGAGAAGAACAGCTTGGAGTTTAGACTTACTGCAATTGAGTTGAGCTGATCGTGTTACAGGGGATTCAAAGCACACCAATCCCTCAGCTGGCTACAAGCACAGCTACAGAGTAGAAGAATCTACTTTAAACCAAGGGATTTGACTGATCTTAAGGCTATGATCTATCCACTTCAATGGTCACAGACCATCCTATAGACTTCATTCGACCCAATGGTTTATGCTAGAAGAATCCAAGTGAAACCAGAGATTGAGCTGATCTTAAGGCCATGGTCTGTCCACTTTAATGGTTGCAAACCATCCTATAGACTTCCTCCAGCTCAAAGGTTTCAATCAAAGTATTAAAACCATTACAGATGCTGCAATTACCAGAGTGATCAAATGGTATCCAAGAGGGTTAATAGTTAAGTGGGTGAGCTGATCAACAAACTCCTCTGCACAAATTCGATTGAGCACCAAATGAAACCAAGGGAACTATAGATCTAATTAAAACAATAAAATCAATATTTACATTGCATAAAACTCACTCTATAATGAAATGCTCTCAAATCTGTAGTTTGTGCAACAATTGGCCCACAAATAACACGCTCAACCTTACCCAATTACAGATTAGACCTCACCCATTGCTGCTCCGAGGGAGTTAGCTAACCATCGTTGAGCTAAAGGAGGGAAAATAGAATTTGGTTGCAAGCCCTAGTCTCCAGATTTTGATCCCTCCCACTTACAATTAGGGATCTCATTATATAGCTTTTTCCTCTCATTTCTCCCACCAATATCCCCTTCTAGAAGGTCCTCAGAGTTCGTAAGAGTTCTGTCAGAGCACGTGGGGTTGGTTAGGGTTTCCTAGGGCATCTTTAGGATCGTTATGCCGATCACCAAAGTGCATTGGGTTGCATGCAGTAGTTCACAAAGTTGCAGCGTGTGAACAACCTATTTTCTGAGAAGTTCTTCACATGATTTCGATAGGATGGGGAAGCTTTTTGACAGGTTCAAATGGAGCTTTTTGGTCCTTTCGCTAGGTTCTCAGAACTCTTCGATAGGTTCCGATAGGATGAGCCTTCTCTTGAAGCTTCAGTGTTCTCTACTCCTTTGTCTGGAACATTCGAGAGGTTGGAAAAGCTTTTCGACAGGTTCAACTCTGCATGCCAGCATTTCGATAGGATTGCTCTCACTCTTGTCGAAATGTTCAAGTACCTTCCAATAGGTCTGAGCTCCAGCTTCTCCATCTCGATAGGTTCAGGCAACCATCCAATAGGTTCCCTTTACACCTCAGGCAGGCTTTCAATTGGATGATTTCTTTCTTTCTTTCAGTTGCTTGATAGGTTCTTGGATCCTATCGAACTTCTCAATCCTCACGAATTCTTCCTTTCTTTGTCTCCAGATCCTATCGACACTTCCATCTGCATGAATTCCTCCATTTTTAGCCCCCAGCTCCTATCGAAGCCTTCAGATAACCTCTCGATAGGATGTTTTCTGCCTGCTTTTACTTCCTTAACACTGCCCTGCTGTTGCCACACGCCCCAAGTGGCCAATGGTGTGTAGCCCTCTTATGTGCCATTGTTGGGTCTGCATTGTGCTGAGAGATGGACTTCTTTGTGCAGCATTTTTGCGTGATTTTTTGCACTATTCCTGTCTTTTATTTCTATCTACAAAAACTGACTCAACAGGTGTTTATTAGTGTGCTCATAGGTCCATCAAAGGTCAGGTTAAGGGGTGAAAGCTGGCATTTTTCACTACTTAACACACCCCCAAACCTAAGCTTTTCTAATCCCTGAGCAAAGGAAAAATAAAGAAAATTAAAATGCCACTCTTGTAGGGATCACAGATGCATTTAGCATATGCATCAACCTTGTTAAACCCCTAGGTGATCCCTAGTGGAGGAGTGAAGTCTCCTGAGGGTTTTCAGTGAAGGTACCCACAAACTTCTCCAATAGAATCAGTTAATACTTATGCAGCATGCTAAAATAGAGTTTAAATAAATAAAATAAGTTCCACACCATGTACCTTGAATTTTAAAATATTTTCAGCATAAAAATCATCAGTTCAAAACATGAAATTCTGCTGTAATTCCTTCATCATCAATCAGTTCATGTCAAGGCCTTTCTCCTAAAAATTTATGCAGAGCTCACCATTCACTTAAGAATTTTGTTTTGATACTACCCCCATCAAATTGGATTTCAGACCCAAGTCTCACCAGGGCTGTTCACTTATAATAAAAATAAAAGGGTGCATCATTTCACATAGCTTAAGAGCATTTACAGCCCTCAAATAGGACTGCAAGCATGAGCATAGGCATTGCTTTAATTTCGGTAATTTTCTAATTCTTTGCACCATAGATCAAACAAATCTTCATCTCCACATGACAACTCAATTCATTTCAGATTAGTAAGGTCTTTTTATTGGGTTGTAATGTGACTTATGGGTGTAATTTACAAAAGAATAAAGGGTTAAAAGGATTCAAATTGAGAAATCAGTAAAGGTAAGGAGGTGATTTGAAACTCAGCCTTCTTCATCTTAGCACAATTTCATCCGCTTTAGATTTGCAGTGATAAGTTTCTAATTTTCTTTTTCAAAATATCAAATGAAATGACTTCTCTTCCTCATTCTTTTTGTTTGATTTTTTTTTTTTTTTTTTTTAAGTTTGAATGCCACAATACCACCAAATGTGCTTCCTTCTTTTTCGATCAATCATCGAACCTTGCTCCTCTAACCTCACTTCTCATTTTTCCTGATTTCTCAGATTGAGGATGAACTGAAACAGGTCAAAAGGTTTTGGTTTCAAATTTTTTGGTTTTCATCAAAGAAAATTGGGATTTTTATGGCTCAAATGGTGTGTATCAAGGGCAGTTCAAAGGTGGGACATTTCAAGCTCAAACTGTCCAAGGGATGACCTTACTTCATTTCCTCACTGTCATGAATGCTGTCAAGTTTTTTCAACTTGGATTTGCCTAACTTCTAGTGATCGAAACTAGATCCAATCAGTCCTTAGAGCAGAAAAAGTGTCAAGACACTCTTCAAAGAAAATTTTTTAGGCCCAAATCTCACTGTGTATGGCCTTCCATCAAATTTTCTGGGGTGTATCCTTACAGTTTTCTCTTATTTGAGGTTCACTACACAACAAATTATTTTCGAAAATTGTTGACATTTGCTTCATGAAGACTTTTAGACTACAACTTATTTCAGTTTTAAAAAGTTTTTTAATTTCCTCTTTTTCCAACAAATCAGGTGGGAAAACACTTTATTTTCAAAAACATTTTCAACATAGCTGAACTAGCATTAACTTGTTTCATTGGTTGGCACACCTGCCACACCCCCAAACCTAAACTAAACAGTGTCGTCACTGTTGGAAGTATGGTAGTAAGGAAACAGGTAAGACATAATATTAGAAATGAACGAGAAACAGAAATTGAAAGCAGACAAGCACAAATGACATCAAAAAGACATTTCATTACAATAACACACTACAAAGCTGAGAATAATCTCTACAGAATAAAAAAATTCGTTGTCACTCAAAATTCGTTGTCCCCCTGGCACAGGGATATCTTCACCCTGCTTACAGTGGAAGAGGAACTACACGCCAGGGGGGGAATTGGAAGATCAATGAGATGGGAGCTGAGCAGGTGGGGGGGGGGGTGAAGAGGGTGGGGGTGGAGGAGGTGGTGGCTCGGTCTTCTGCCTTTTCTTCTTTCTCTTGCTTTTTTTCCTTTCCTCCTTGGCCAGGATTCTCTGCACCTCTTCATCTTCATCCCAGAGAAATTGGAGATGATCAGGCTCGACCGGTGGTGGCTAGACTGGGTAGAACTTGGTTGGCAGGTCTTGAGGTTTGTCGTCGGCCATGAGTGTGGGATGGAAGGATTGCACAAGTCAGGGGGAAATGGATGTGGAAAGGTTGGACGAGGCTGATATTTAAGGTGCACGAGCGTTGGAATATGAATCGATATAATAAATTTTTCGCATTCTTCCAAGCTGAAAATGAAAGCGAGAATAAATGGAGCGGTGGTTGCTGTGTGAGAAATAAAGTGCGGACTGCATGATGGGCTATTTTTAGGAGTGGTAGTTAAGTCCAGGAAGTATGCACAATGAATGTGGAGACTCCGATTTGTGGATCAGGATGAAAACGTGCTCTGATAGTAAGAAGAGAAAATGAGGAAGAGGGAGCTAGGGTTTTCAGTAGGTGTCGAATGGAAGAGACTGTCCTAACAAAAGGTTATAGAGAATGAAAGACGATTTCGATAGGATGAGATGAGTGATTCCGATAGGTCAAGGAATCCTATCGAAATCATAGTGAATAAAGCTTTCAAATGGAATGATTCGATGGGATTCCGATAGGTGGAATCATCCTTTCAATAGGTTTATGGTGGGTGATCCATCATATCGATAGGTTCCAGATAGGTATCCAGAACCTATTGAAACCTTCTTTTAGTCCCTCTTAATCCTATCGAAGAGTTGATTTCATCTATCGACCAGTCTTAGTGCCTATTGAAAACCTTAAATGACCTATCGAAATCGTCGACTGACCTCACGAAAGGTGCAAGTAACCTATCAAAAGGTCCCAAAAGCCCAATAACTTTGCATTTCAGTGCAGTGCTCAGTCTCAGCACCCAGCAAGCTTTGTTGCTGTGTTGTCCTACAATTTGTTTCCCTTGTGGACAAGCTCCCATTATCTTAGGAAAGCTGGCAATATTGAAATGATGGCCTAGTATTTATCATGGTATTTTTATTGCGAAAGAACATTAATCAAAACAGAAAGTAAACACCTAAAACAAAAACAAAATATGGTACAGATGATACATACTAAACTCAGGGGCTAGCTTGGAGGATCTGGAAGGTCAACGGTCTCCTCCGGCTCATCAAACTTGTCACCTTTTTTGGATCTTTTTTGCAGTAGATGTCCATCCCCTGAGTGCTGCATTGCCTCTGTAGACCAACCATTGCCCTACAGCAGCTGATGTGAGTTTTCAGGCACAACCTCTTCTTGTATATCAATTTTAAAATAGGCCTCATCTAGAGGGGGTTGATGGGCTGTGTTGAACACATTCAGCTTTACTTTCATGTTCCCAAAGGAGACTTCCATGATTCCTGACCTGCATTGAATGCAGGCATTAGCCGTGGCCAAAAAGGGCTTGCCTAAAATCACTAGTATGGAAGAAACACATTTGCTTGACTGCATGTGTAGCACCAAAAAGTCAGCAGGGTAAAAGAACTTGTCAACTCCCATCAGGACATCTTTAGTGACCCCCACAAGCTTCCTTTCAGATCTGTCAGCCAGTTACAAGACCACATGTGTGGGCTTCAACTCACCTAAGAAAGATCGCCCATTGGCATATGTTATTGCAAGAATTCGATATCACTTACGTCACATAGAAGTCGATCAAAGGGCAAGCAATCACCGATTACCTCGCAGATCTCCCACTCCCGAATGATGAACCCATACACGCAGATTTCTCCAATGAAGACCTATTCATGATTCATAATGAAGAGTCCGATAAGACCTTATGGATCCTTTATTTCTACGGTGCTCTAAATATAAAGGAAAAGGCATTGGGATAGTCCTCCTAAGCCCAGAAGGAGTTGTCATACCAAAAGCTTTTCAATTAGATTTTCCTGTTACTAATAATGTCATAGAGTACGAAGCCTTTATAGCTGGACCACGAGCAGCACTATAATTAGGTGTTAAACAGTTAAAAACCATCAGCGATTCCAAACTAGTAATTTCACAAGTCATAGGAGAATGGAAAACTAAGGAAAGGAGACTAATGGCATTCCAAGAAACCGCTCAATTTTTAGTAAAGAAATTTGAATGAATCTCTTTTATGCACATCCCTAGATTAGAAAACGAGCTCACAGGTTCCTTCGCCACGCTAACCTTGATCATTCAAATACCCGTCGAATAAAATACTAAAGCCTTCTTCATTGAAAAGCTATCAGTGCCCGCTCATGAGGTAGCATGGACCGTCAAGAGAGAATTACTCGTCCTCCCCACAAGTATAGGACCAAAAGAAGCGATCACCTCTGGAAAGCATGTCAAGACAGGAACCGAAGTTACTATGTTCAGATTTGAAAAATCACCAACTAACGATGGAAAACCATAGTTTTTCGACATCTGGAACTTCTTGAAACATCAACATCTTCCTCCATATGCCATAAAGATCAAACGAAAAACTATAAGAAACCATTGTGCCTGATTCTGCATACTCGACGAAACATTATAAAAAGAAGCCTTCACCAAAGGAGTACTATTATGATGTGTTACGATTGTCGAAGGATAATACATCATCGAAGAAGCACACGCCAGTGCCTGTGGTGCCCACTCCGATAGATAGAGACACGCCGATCAAGTTACACGATAAGGCTACTCTAGTCGACGATGATCAGAGATTGCCATCTCTACGTCCAATCCTGCAAGTAATGCAAAGAACATGTCGTACTCATTAAAGCTCCATTAGTTGCATTGAATACTATGACCTCACCTTGACCATTTTTTATGTGGGCCTTCGATGTCATTGGACCTTTCACCGACACGGTTGGGAACCCTCACAAGCACGCATTTATCCTTACTGCAATAGAATACTACACCAAATGGGCAGAAGTTGAATCCTACATCAGAATCATCGCTTCAACCTCGTAAGGTTTATCATTCGGATTATCATCACCAGGTTTAGAGTACCCAGGATGTTTGTCACTGACAATAGACCACAGTTTATCGCTGAGAAGACGAAGAAGTTATGCAAGAAGGATGGCATTAATCTACGCTACTCATCACTGTTCTACCCTCAAGGCAATGGACAGGAAGATGCTACGAGCAAAATGCTGATTCGAATCCTAAATTGCACAGTAGAAACAAGCACTGGAGTCGACTGGCCTAAACGACTACCAGAAGCACTCTAGGCCTATAGGACCTCTATTCGTACGGCTACTAGCCAAACTCACTACCTCCTTACCTAGAGAATGGAGGCAGTCCTACCATATAAGATACAAGTACCATCCTTACGGATTCAACTCGATGATGAGCTATCCTTAGATGAGAGGAGAATTTCCCTACTCACGCAGCTAGAGCAACTCGATGAAGCATGCCTAAGGGCAGCTGATCACGCTCAGGTATATTAGAGGAGAGTGGCCAGGGCTTACGATAAGAAAGTCCTTAAACAAACCTTTAATATTGGTGAGTTAGTCTTGAAGAAAATCATGCCTTCCAAGCACGCCCACCCGAAAGGAAAACTGAAACCAAATTGGGAAGGCCCATACGTCATAGCCGCCGCATACCCTGCAAATGCCTACAAACTGGCGAACCAAGATGGGGAAGAACTCTCTAGCCCTTGGACCGCCATGTACCTTTGAAAATATTACCCTTAGCCTTGTAATCGTCACATCATGTGGTTAAATATTTATACTTATCACCCCCGTAGTCGTGACGACCCATTCGTTGGTCGTACGCCTTCAATTCTTGGAATACCCCTAAGACCTCCGATTTATCGCTCACCCTTTTTTTTCTCTCACTCGGGCAATTTGATTAAAAGACTAGTGACCTATCTAACCCCTTTCAAAAGCATAAGTAACACCCGATCCTCGCTTCCCTTCCCACGCCATTGGAGGAGATGTTAGAGCAAAAAAAATTAAAGATGTTAGGTTCAATCAAAACTCATCATTCGCTAGCAGGATGCTTTCAAAAATATGCGTTTACATATCAAAAATTGAGTGAGAGCATTGCGACCAGTGAACAAGTCAATGAGCTCAGGGAAGCATACGCAGGCTGTGAGGACATCTCTAGTAATTTCACTAGAAGTGTATAAGCAAGCTGCGAGGGGCCCCCTGATGTCCCCACACTACTAGATGTCGTCGTAAGGTGGTAGGAGGAGGATAAACTCCTGCTAACCATAGAATATGAGATTTTGATGGTGTCGAGACATGACGAAGAGCTCGATCATGGCATCCCATATCCCCTCTGAGAAAAAGATTATTATTTATCCCTTTTGGAAAGCATTAGATACAAACTATTCCCCCACATCACTGAGCCTTACCCCCCTTTTCTATTTTTATTTCAGACGATAAATCAAAAGCCTTATAGGAAACTGAAAACCGATGAATGATGACTGATGCAATCACCTACTATACCTGCCATACTTCTCCCTAATAACCATGGGATAGGATGACCACCACCCTAGAATAGACCCCCGTATACAACTGACCTAACCAAAGAGACCTCCCTGGTTTGGTGATAGTACCGATCAACCTTTTTCTTCAAAACTAACTCACCAAATACCCATGACTGCTCATAGACCCAAAGTGCTCATCTCGAAACCCATAAAAGCTCCATTGCATCTTGACGCTGGGACATTTTTTTTGGACTAGAAGAAGAATCATATCAGAAGCGCCTGCTTGTCCACAAAGAAGATAAGAAATGACGAAATTACCATCTAGAAAGTGCTACCAAAGATGCCATACTGCCAATCCGATCACGCTCCTACACTGTGGCATTTTTATTTTTATTGTTTTGTTATTATTTCTATCTTAGCTATTTGCTTTCCCTGTTGTATTATTTTCATTTCCAAAAAAAAGAAAAAAAAAAAGAAAAGAAAAAAGAAAAAAAAGGAGAGAAAAAAGAAGAAAAAAAACACATAGCCATCTTTTACTACCAGACTTTGGTCTAAGACACTTACCCCCCTTTACAACTAGCAAGGGGGAAAACAAAACTACTGACAACATTACTCTCACATGTGTAGATACGAAGCAGCCTTCAACCATCACAAGGCCTGCTGAGGAAGCATCCAAGTCCTAATGACAGTTGACGGCGCTAAAGAAATAAAAGCAATAGTAGACGTAAGAGGTAACTAAAAGAAAGGAGCCAATTAGGTACATCTACACCAAAAATCTCTTTATATATATATATATGTTAAATTTTTTTCATTGCTCTTTTAACACTTGTCACCGGGGCTATCCCCCCCCATATATACAACACACACACGCTATGGATACAAAGACACACACACCCTCTAGATATATAAACACACACACACACACACACCTACTCCCTACGCTGCCACTGGGACGGACGAGCACTGTTATCCCCAATATCATCAGCTTAGAGGTCTGTAGACAGGTCCTCTAAAAATACAATCTCGGCACCCAAAGTTGACGGAACCTCTAAATGATGGGGCCCTGTCACAAATCCTCCCTCACTCATCTCGCTAACAGACTGCCTCGATCGAGAATGAGGAGGATACCTCGCAAGAACCTCACGAACCACGGGATCCTCACGAGCATCACCCCTAGCACGATCATGTGATGTGTGATGAGACTACCTAGCAGAGGAACCGACAGCCCTTGAATCCGATCTACCAAGCTGATGAGCTAGCCTATATATCCCCTGCTCACTCCCCATCAGACGATACTGCAGCTGATCTAAGGATGCCTGCATCTCCGCCCGCGTTGTCCGACGAGTCTCCTCTAACACCTCGGCCTGAGTGCTCTGTGCAACATCATCCCAATGACCAAATCCTCCCTCCTCTATGTCTCCCCAAGGACTCGTCTCGCCTCGGGAGTGGCTCGCGCCACCTCTAGATGCGCCTCCTCTAGCTGATGAATTTGCATAATCGCACCAACCTAAAAGAAAACTAATATATACATGAACAAAAAAAGGGGGCTTAGAAAAGGAAAGAATTATATCAGGGCTTGCCTCTCCTCCAGAAGTCGCTCGACCGTCTCGACAATCACTGGATCGGCAGGAGGCACAGAAGGAACAACAAACATAGGCGGTTGCAACAAGAATAAACAAATACATCAAAAATACTATAATGACAAATAAATTGTGAACACAATAACTAAAACATATAGGAGTAGGGATAGGAATAGACTCCTAAAGGGGAACCTCGGGAGCAGAGTCCGAACCAGCCTACGCAAATAACCAAACAAACCAACATAAGACATGTCAGAGCAAAATAAAGATGAAATAGCCAAAACAAAATTACGCCTCACCAAAAAAAACTATACCTGACTCTATGGGCATAGAGATGCAGCAGTCGCTTCCCTCGTCTGAAGATCCTCGGCAACCCGACGCTGAAACACCGCTTGATATTAGTAAAATACTAAGAAAGCAAAATAATGACATCCAACAAGCTAATGCAATGATGCAAATAAGATTGAATGTAACTTACCCAATGATCTAGCTCGGCCCGAAACTGAGCCATCGCTGGATCCTCCCGACTAGAGGAAGCAGCTGAAGATGGATCAAATGCCGAAACGAAACCTCTGGCGGCCAGCTCGGCTCTCTACGAATAATGATAAATATATCCATTCATAAGCTCGCGATGCTAACAATGCTAAATTATAAGGACACTTACCAATCAATCAATCTCATATCGTAAGTTGGCCTCCACCTCTCGACCGGCCTGCTGTTGATCGCGTAACAACTTGATCATTGCCATCTAACAAGCAACCTCATCCTCCCTTGCAGACTGTCTAAAATAAAATAAAATGAGACACCACAACCATTTCAGAACAACCAAGAGACCGAATCCACAAAGAAAAAAAAATGTAAATTAACTCACCGGGAGCTGTGGAGTCTCAGCTAGCTGAACCCCTAACTCATCCTCCGCTGCCCTAGCCTGGGCAACCGAAGGGGCTATAGACTATAGCATCTCCTAATTTGGACGAGGAGCACACCCCATTCGCTCCATCGCCCTATGGAGAGCGTCTAATGCCCCTCACATACTCACGGTGAGATGGCCTTGCTCCAATACAACCAACCTCTCCCTCAAAGCTGACGCCGACTCTAGCCCACCAATTGCGAAAGAGCCACTCCCATGGAAGGGACATGTGAAGTGGCATCCGCCATCCAATGCACTAAACCACCGCACATACTCCTGGGCGTCCGCCTCATCACATGCCCCCTAACCCTGGTCCCCCCTAGCTCTAAAATTCGCTACCTGAAGCGCCATCTGCTCCTCAAAATTTTGGCCAGGAGGGCCGGTCATCCTCTTTATCACTCTGTGGTGAATCTCTAGAGGGACTCCCTGAGCGAGCCCCAACTGTTGTACCACGCGAGAAGTGTGGATCCTCTCCACTCTATCAAAACAATGGACCCATATGTCCACATCAAAGAAGGACTGGCCAGACTGAATCATCGGCACCTCCGCATCCTCCTCGTCCGCATAAGGCCTCCAAATCACCTATAACCAGACAAACGAGCCGACCCCTCAATGAAGACCCAAATCCTAAAAGACCAAAATGAAAAAAAAGAACACACCCATGACAATCTATACCTGCCCCACGTGCATATCCTCAAAGAGACCACGCGCGGTCTGAAGATCCGAAGACCAACGGCGGCCCCTCAATGCCTCCCTCCACACATGCATCCGCAGAAAGGTAGATGTCACCTGCAACGAAACTCCCAGACGAAGGAAAGTGAAATGATCATACGCCCAAAACTGAAAGGAAAAATAACAACAACAGCGACACACAAGGAGAAATGTTTACCATTAAATGACCTAAAATTAACCAAACTAAGGACATCATGATATTAATTAACTAAAACTCACCTGGATGAACGTAAGGAAACCTCTGATAGATGCAACGCACTAGCCTCGACGATAAAGCTGCTAATAGAGATGCGCCAATGCGGCCACACCCCACGCATAGGAGGGGACTCGATCCAAATCCCCAAGAACCATAAAAAATAACCCAGTGACGCATCCCCGAGTCGAAAAAGAGAAAAGTACAGCACCAAGGAAGTTCATCAAGAACGCTCAGAGCACCCTATCCATAGCTAACCCTAGCTCAACCATGAGCTCCTGACCCACTACTACTGCACAACGCACCTCATAAGTTGCCTTCGCCTCTGAATGGCACCTCGGGGGGACGAAGCCACTCGCAAATGTAACAAAAAACCAAGTGACCCGAACTACACTTAGCCCCGAGCCGCTTGACCTATATGGTACACCCAAGATCTCCTCACACAGCTCTAGATAATGCCCCTCCATTCGCCCCATAATTGGCTCACCCTCAAAATGAAGATCGATGATGTAGACCCGGTCCTCTGGAGTTGGTAACATCATGCCTACTGGAAAGAGAAGTGCCTGATGCTCCTCCCTCCACCTCTCCAAGTTCGCTGCGATCAGGCCACGATTGACCTGAAAGGGCTCCAGCTCTAGGATTAGTTCAAAACTATAAGACACCAGCCACGCCCACTGAAACTCTGGCAAGGCACGGTATCTAGTATGAGACTTAGCCCATGCCGAGTTGATAGCCAGCTGCAGGGGCTCCTATAAAGAAAACACAAATAATAACAATAAAGCTAACACATACCTATGACGAAAGACAAACGAATTTAAAACTAGAAAAGCAAGTCAAATATGCCCCAAGCACGATAACAATTTACAACAAACACACAAAATGTGATGAGAACAGCTGAATAAAACATGACCTACCACTAGATGCCATCATGATGCATGAGTGAGCACACTATCAATCATTGATGCAAGTTCAACATAAATTAGAAGGGCTTCCAAATCCTAATAAGCCTATGTCATAGCCTAAGTGGCTAAGAAAATGGAAGAACTCTTGCTCATGAGTGCTTACCCAGTCTCGAGCGAAGAAATCCTCCAGCGGGAAGGGTCTACGATCTCGATGCTCCTTAGTTGCGCCCTCAGCCGCACCCTCAGCTCTCTCACCCTCAGGAATCGCACCCTCAACCCTCTCACCCTCATCCTCAACGCCCCCTACTCGATCTTGAGTGCCTACTCCCTGATCCCCAACTGGTCAACCTCCAATACCTCCTCTCTAACTACCTCCCTGACATTTGCCTCCCTGACAACATCACTCCGAACCTCAGAAGTCTCACCCATCTCTGCCCCTAACGTCCTCTCCAACTCATAAATGGTAATATCGCACCCACCAATACCCTCAGACTCCATCCTAGGACAAAGAGCTCAAAAAACTAAAGAGAACGGAAGAAACAGTGTCTAAAATGGATGACGAAATCACGAGATATCACGAAAGCATGAAAACTAGAGCACCAAGAAACAAGTAAACTATAGAATCGAAGACTAACATGGATTGCACAACCAAAATGAAAAATTTTAAACTATTTATAAGACATGCCAAAATCGCGCGCTTAAATTCCCGCGTTCAAATAAATTATGTGTCACTCCATCTGCGCTTAATTCAGATTATGCGACTGACCTTGGGCGCGTAATCTAACCGTCGCCTGCCCAGACTAACCCGACCATCTGGTTGCGCCCATCCTATGGGGCACGTAATCATTTCAAGTGTCCATACAGTGGCACATGAATACCAATGGTCGCTCGTACAGTAACCAGCCACTGCCTTAATCACGCACTCAGTGCCCTGTGTTTAATTCGGTTAAATGACTTGGAAGTGGCGCATAATTATCTTCTGGCACGCATTCTGCGCGCACTCCCTTTGGCGCGTAATTAATTTATGCGCCTGGAGTGAAGCGCGCAATCCCCCAGAACCCCCAAAAAAAGAGAAACATAGAAAGAAGAAAAAAAGAAAAATACCCAGGGCAGCACATTCACAACCCTGAATTAGTAATCTCCGACACTAATTATCAGCCTGAACCACGCCCCAATAACCCCGATCCAAAACATTCCAAGTCCGAAGGAATATGCACCCTGATAACTAAAAACAAATGCACCAAACTGAAACCAAAAATCACCCAACATCACCTGTGCACTACAAGTAATACCAAACCAAAAAAAAAAACTAAACTAAAAGGAATGCCCCCCATCATCCATTCATTTGAGGCGAAACTAAACAAACAAGCACAACCAAAAAAACGCTCCTAACATGTCCCGATCCAAAACAAATAGGTGAATAATTAAACCTCTCACTTAAAATGAATCAAATGAGCTACAAAATAAACTAAAGTTGAATTTACAAATGAAATGAAAAAAGTATCACCTCTTCATAAATAAATAAAATAATTACAAAATACACCGAGGGCATACCCTCTGAATATACAACTTAAAACAAGAAATGTAAAATCCGCATGTTCAGGCAATCCTTGAATCCGAATTTATTCGAAAAACTAGAAATCTCGGAGAAACCTGGAGAAAGGAGGCTCCCTGAACGAATTCTAACTATAATAACCTCTTCCCCTTGCCCCGAGCCGGCAGAGAAGAAAGAGTGGCTCAGGGAAAGCCACCCAGGACCTGCGGGATCTACCCTTAGAAGCTCGCCTTGGAAACACTAAAAAGGAGGAGCAACTAGTACGGGATCTGTAGAGCCAATCGAGGAAAAATAAGCATCGGTCACGAGAATTCTGACCCTGCCTTTTCCTTGAGTTTCCTTTCTACCACCTTTTTCTCCTCCATCTCTTCCCTTAGCATGGCAGCAATTCGATCGCTACCTTGGATTCCCTATTTAGGCCATTCTCAAGAATCCACGCCATAAACACAATTCTTCGAGTCCAACACCCAGGATACAAAAGTGAAAGGAAGAAAGGACATTAATAATAAAAAATACCCTAAGTAAAAAGCAAAAAATGCCCCAAAACTTTTAATTCTAAACTTAGAATAAAAATCCAAAATAATAAGAACCCAAAACTTTTAACTCACACATTTATAAACTATACTCCCTAAACCATAGTATGACAAGTGTCACACCGTTAAATCATTCTAATCTAAACTGAATCTAAACCAGGCACATACCCCTTTAAAAGACCACGATCCATGACAAACCTAGATGAACCAATAATCACACAACACTTACCCCTTCAAAGAAACACAGATCCAAAGCAAAATGGATAAACCAATAGGATTTAAACACCCAACACCCATCTAGAACTTTGAAAACTCACACCTTTTAGGTCTCATGTTGAATCAAACAAAAGACCAAAACTCAAGTTAAAATCAAACCTTAAACCAAACAAAACTTTAAATAAAGAAATAACAACTCTCTAGAAGGAGACCCTGACTGGTTTAGAATCGAGAAAAATGCCCCCAACTAACCAAATAGAGGTAAATAAATCCTCTAAACCAAGCTCAATAAAATGAATTAACCTCGGGATAAGCCCTGAATAAATTTGGAATAAACTCTAAACTAAATCCTAAAATAAGTCAAACAAATCAGATAAATCCAGCTAATTTGCTAATAAATTTAAACGAATAAACAAGCACGACAAAACAAAATAAAAGAAATGCCCCTTCATTTATAATTTAAAATTTTAAAGCTATCACCGGAGGCCTACCTCCTGAATTTACAATCCAAAATGAAAACCTAAAACTTTAACCTACAACCCAAACCGAAGACTGGGTCCAAAACTGAGACGAAGCAAGGAGCAGATTCTGCTTGGAGCGTCCAATCAGAGACTTCAGGGAGAATTGGTTAGGAAACACATCCCTCCAATTTTTAGTCTTTCTCTTCCGCTATCTTCGCCTCCTCCATCGCTACTGCTTCAACGCTACCTTCACTGCTCCCTAAAAAGGATCGATGTGAAGACAACCACACTCATTCCCAATACCGCCCATTCCCAGAATAACACCATCCATAAGCATCACCTCGAGATAAAGATCATGTGAAATAATGAATATAGGAAGAAACGACATCCCAATCGGACAATTAGATAACTTGATATCACTAAAGCACGAATTTCAGAATACAAGATATACAGAAAAAGGTCAAAACTCGAGATTAAACCAGAGAATGAAAAATAAATGAAAGCTCTCTCACCTATATAGAGTACGGACCTAATCACACGCCTGAACACATGCGCTTAATTAGATCACGCACCACGCACGCGGCGAACAATGAAAAACATGCACTCCGATCCGAGCGCATAATGAAACCATCGCTCGTGCCCAATAGCGCGACGCTCCGATCACGCGCAGCCCATCAACCGCGCAAATTGATTAAACGACTCACTTTAAATGCGTAATATGAAAGGTCACCAGTACACTGACGATACACTGACCAGGTGACGCCCCGATCACGCGTCATGATTATAGCTCATAATCCAATTGCACGCATACATACACGCACGTAAACAACCCATAACGCCTGAGATCGCATGCTTGAACACAGGCGTGCAATCACATGGAGCGCCCGAAAATAGGCATGTTATACCTAATTTTTGATAAAATTTACTCCCTCAAGACTCTTTATCCCATTGTGGTCAACACTGTCCTGTCCTATTGCGTAGCCTCACGGGCTACCCCGATAGAAAAGGAAGACCTATTCACCCATCCTATAGCATTGATCATCCCCTAGTCCTGTCGCGGGAAGACATATACCCCTTACCGTAATCCCCATGGCGATCCCACCAGAGAAGGAGGACCCCACAGCGATAACGTGCACACATGTGAAGTCACCTCAATACCTAATCCCATCAAAATAAATTAACCATACCCTCATGTCCCATCGTGAAAAGTCGAAAACAAACCGCCCAAAGATGAAGTCAATCATGACGCAACCACAACGTGATCTCTTTTATAACTCAAGATCTATCAAAGAAAAAAAAAACACCAATGTCCCATCGCGCTAATATCCCACCAGCACGCCATCGCTAACTACGCTCAGTTGACATCCCATCTCGAACCTCGCCACCTGGAAAAGAAAGCTCAAACAACACATGCCACGTCGTATGACGAAAAGAGGGAAAGCCCGATCATGTCCCTTCGCTAAGGCAAAAAGCTCTCTCTCTCCAGAATCAATTCCCTCGTCCTACCAGGACTCACCCAGCACGTAGCCAAAGAAAGGGAGAACCCCAAGTCCCATCGCAAAATCATTTCTCCCAAGACATTGCATCACAACCGCCAAGCCCTGCCACAACAGACCCAAAGAGAAGAAAGCTCCAAAGTCCCATCGTGACATTACAACACCACCACGAACCGTACAAGCTACGCATAATCCAGGTAAGTATCACCCCCAGGTAAGTATTACCAACTTTTATTTTACTCGATATTGCAAACAAATATAGTTAGCTATGATTAAGTCAAATGGTTTCAAACCTCGTCTCTCTCTCGACTCGCGAATAACTATAGTTCTCCCATAAGAGACAATCATCAGTATTCATCGAGAAGGTTAGACGGAGTATTCGGCATGCCAAGTGTCGTCTTGACAACCACAATAACTGTCGGATCCACAAATCCTATACTGGTGGATCTGCTCAGCGACGTCTCGGAAGCCACCTTTTCCGTCGTTTTACCACTGAATTGATCTTAAGTTAAAACCCCTAAAATTCAAATTTTCAAAACCCCCCTTTATTTTGTAAAAACAAAAAAAACCTTTACTTCACAAAATAAACAGAGATTTAAAAAAAAGGAAAACAAAGAAAAGAAAACAATATAAAGCAACAAGATAAATAAACCCAACTCACCTTTCTTTAAATACCAAAAAAAAAAATTGATTAAGCGCCCCATCACCCACGCATAATAAATTACACTTGAACCTGACCTTTGACTCCTAAGACTGCCTGAACTTGCAATCAAGCGCATATTCCACTGCGCAGAATTGGATTGAGCGCATACGCCACTGTGCAGAATCATTTGTGCATACACATTAGGACTAGAATACCTAATTTACAAATCCCTGAACTTACAATCAAGCGCATATTCCACTACAAAACATTGGATCGAGCGCATACGCCACTGCGCAGAATCATTTGTTCAGATGCATTAGGATTAGAATTCCCAACTTAGAGGCCGACTCCTGATGAATCGAGCGCATATCCCACTACGCATAATTCAATTGAGCACACCTCATAAGACCATACTTTAATTACCGGCATAACCCGGCCATTCCCCTGGGAAGCCAAACATTGAGTATATTTAATCTAAGAACGTACAAATGCCAATTGGAAAAGGAATGCCTAACGCGCATTGGTGTGAACAATGATGCGCCCAATCTGACATGACTTGTAAAAGCCTTCGATATTACATGATACTTTATCTTTTTATTATCGGTCCGTGGACCTTGTTTTGGACATTTGATTGATGCCCCAGTACCTCAATTGCGTAAAATCCCTCTGTTAACTTGCGCCATGCGATGGAATGCGCCATGCACCCGTAGACCTGGAATGTGCCCTTAGACAGCTATCATTTGCCCTTCAAATGCTTCATTTTGCTTGTGCTGATAGATAAGAAAGTCAAGCATGTCATGTCAGCATCACCAATTCACATTTGTGAATTCCCAAGAGAAACGAGAAGACACCTCGAATGAGGGGTGTCTACTTCTTAGACGCGTTCTTACTTCGCAAGAGCGCACCGAAGAGGGGCATCTGTAGACACCCCCATTTTGCCTTCTCAGAACATACATTTTGTTCGATCAACCTTTGACCTCATAACCGTGATATGGGAACCATCCACTGAAACAATAGTATATGGCTGAACAAAGTTGAAGCAATAGCTCTGTAGCTTAGATCCCGACATGGGGAGACTATATACTGACACAATAGTATATAGTTAGAATGCAGACTGAAATAATAGTCTTGCATTTCAGTCTAGAGACCAGACCTAGACAACCCCGAATTAAGCGCCTGAAACCCTGCGCGTAATTCTATTGCACGCCACACCACAAATGCATAATTAGTCCCCCTTTCAGACCAAACTTCCTTTCCCAGAACTATTTGAGACTCGATCACATGCCTGAAAGCATATGTGTGATTAGATTGAGTGCTACAACACCAGTGAGCAATTGGCCTACGCCCGACCTAGCCTCAATGTCCTTGACCCCTAAGTTTCCTCGATTAAATGCTTCGGAAGAAACGCTTAATTGGATTACGCATGTACTACCAAGCACGCAATTAGTTCTAACTTTATTAGGACTGAGCAACTTAATGAGCAAGTTAGCTGGTTGCTCATTGAGTCGGTGACCGACTCAAAGCGATTAATCACCGAGAAACTGGTGCGTAATTTAATTAAATGCCTGAAATAGGGCGCGTAATTGAAGAAAAACTTATAAATGATATTTTTTCCTAATTCGCTCGGGAGGCTAGCAAATTTTTGAGAGAGAATGGATTTTTTTGGGATTCCGAAACCAGAGAACTCCGGGGACAAACCCATAGAGCACCCTAATCATGGTTTCGAGATTCAAGCTTCTAATCTTCGACATTTCTCTCCGTAGCCCCGACCCTTAGGTAATAATTTAATTTTTAGTTTCCTATAATAGCTTATAATCTCTAGGTTTTGGAATTTATCTTCAGTCTTAGACCGTAGCACCCTTTTCGGACCATAATTCTCTATATCTGGTTCTAGTTCTCTGTTTTTAGAACCAATCCTTAATTTGACTGTCAGATACACCGACCCTAGACTCTGATTCTGTTCAAAAATCTCGATTTACAGTCCTATCATTAATTTTTGGTTCTAATCCTTCGATTCAGAACAAGTCCTTAATCATACAACTTGATTTTCTGATTTTAGACCTGAATTCAGTCCTAAAAATTTAGTTTTTAATTTTAATTTCATGGTTTAATAACTCCAAAAATCCTAAATATTAATTCTAGTTTTTATAATCCTAGTTTATAGTTTAATTCATAAGTATTATTCCGAAATCAACTCTGAAAAGCCTAAAAATATTATTTCACAATCCAAAATCCAATTTACCTTTAATTTTAGCCACCCGATTTCCCAAGGGAGCATACGAAGGGTACTCGGGAACGAGGCCAATCCTCCTTAGCATAGCGGGACCAAAATCTTTATTTTAGGAATTTTAGAATTAATTAATTGCTTTTATTTTATCCTTTTAATATAATTAATTAGTAGGTTTATTTTATTTTAGCATATTTAATTAATTAAGTGCCTTAAAACTTAGTATGACTGATTCATCTCTTTAAATCAGAATTTAATTGATCAATTCCTTGTTTCAACCAAAATTTAGTATGATTAATTTCATTGCTTTAATTAGACTTTTAGCATAGCTAATTCATTACTTTAATTAGAATTTTTATAAAATTAGTTTATCTATTTTAATTAGATTTTGATAAAGATCAGTTTATTCATTTTAAGTAGATTTCAGTAGCATTAATTCTTTTGCTTAAATTAGAGCTTCCGTAAAATTAGTTTTCCCCTTCAATTAGAATTCTAATAGGACTATTATAATTGCTTTAATTAGAATTTCAATAGGATTGTTATACCTAATTTAATTAGAATCCTAATACAAGTGGTATACCCGAACTAATTAGAATTTCACCAGAGCTATTACCTGTGCACTCCTAGTCTAATTAGGGAACCTGATCATAGTCAGACTTCTAAGGGGATTAGGAGACCACAATTAATCGGACTCCTAGTAGCACAAGGACACTAAATTAATTAGAATTCTAATAAGATTAGGAAGCTAATTAATTAGACCCCTGATAGAATTATAGTATTAGAATAGATCTACTCACTCTGACAAATTCATAAATAAACATACCATAGAACCAAGGAAGTCTAAACTGACCAGAATTATTACTATAAAGGGAAATAAAAGGAAATTAAATGATCTAAATTAAGGAAAGGAATGCTACTAACGTTCGCAGGCAGACGATTCAGTATAGAAGTAACCCATACCCGCTCTTAAGCGTGATCATTGACGTGTTGTAGCGTCGATAAATATCTGCAGCTGGCGACCGCAACAAACTAAGAATCTTCCTAGAAGCCCCTTTACTTTTATCATTCCAAATGCCGCATCGCTAGAGTCCACTAGGACAGAATTGGAAGCCACTGATTTAACAGGAACCAAGAGGAACCTCGAAAAAGCATGCACTAACAGAGTACCAGCAAGGAAGGCCCTCATCTTGTGACAACCCAGATTTTCGTTCTCAAAAATTCATGCCGTCAGATCGTAGAACACAATCTGATTTACAGAATCATCTTTGATATCGCCGTGCTTTGACACAGCGCGACAACTCAATATTCCCCACAATGGGTAAATGAGAAGATCGGGCCATCGGCGTTCAATGAGTCCTTATGAGTGCAAAAACACATTGGAACAAAACATATGGCATTCTAATCATTCAAGTCTAGAAGAAAATATACAAACCCCCGGTGATGGCCGACCGTCACCTAAACAGTGGTTAAAATTATATAAAAATATATACAAGAGTTGATCCAAAAATTATACCAAGTGTCAAAAATAATTGTCCACACTATGACGAAAGTCTAAAGGAGCTACACAAAGGTAGAACTCGACAGGAGGCAGCTCATGATCACCCTCAGGATCTACGCTCAGATCTGCACCTGTACCTGTGACGTATATTCAAACGGAATGAGCTATTATCTAAGCTCAATAGGGAAAATATCAGTGCTAATGTAGGTTTGATTCTAAGATCACATGAATCACATGGCCAGATTCAAATGCATTGTAGATAATAATATGGTTTCAAACAAAAATCTCGTCAATAAGCTAAAGCGCTATAATTCAAGACTCAAAATAAACTTTTACTTTGGTCAAATACTATGTTGTTAAAAGCAATCGGAAATTTAAGTGAAACTCCTCGTTTTAGGATAGGATATTAAATTTAACTTAAATAATCTCCTATGCAGATATAGCATAAGGAGCCGATGTATTTACCGGTGGGAATCTCCACCAACCACCGTCGTTCAAAAGGATTCCAATTTCGGAGATCAAATTTCTCGATCAGATTTCACATACAAAGTGCAGAGGAATCATATTAAGATTCAATTTAATATTCACAAAATAATTTTAGAGTTCGTGGTTAATACTCATATGCATACCCGAAATTCTATGAGTCAGATGTAAGTTCAAAAGTTCGGAATCACAAGCAAATTATGCTAATGGCTTCTGCAGTTGATTCTATCATAGAAATTCACGATTCATTTTCAAAGTATGAGTGGCAGTGAATTTTCTCTACCTTACTCCCGGTATCTTACAAAGCAATGCAAATGTCGTTTTTAATGGTCTCCAATCCTCAATCTACATCACATTATACGATAATCCATTAAGGATTGGTTCCAAATACTACTGACTTCGACGCACGTAAGTGTTTTCTCAACACTGAGGCAAAAACGGGCAATTTTGTGTTAACCTCAAACTTGACCCAATCCCGTCCAAATTTTACCTTTAAAACATTTGATTCATGAATTTATTAATTCATGAAATTTATAGGGTTCGTTGTCCTTTTTCCAACTCCGTGAGAATCGCGTCAATCTGAGTTTGGGGTCAAATGTTATGGTTAGAATACCAAACTCGAGTCGGCACTATGTAATAAGTCGCCTAGAAGACAACTCGCCTCGACGAGTTTCCAAGGTCCCCGAGCTGGCCCTTCAAATTTCAAAGTTGGCCGGGTGACTTTTGTTTGAACAAATTGGCTTGTGGGACTCACCTGGGAGACTTCACTAGTCACTTAAAACTTACGAGCTCTAGCCAACTCGTCCTGGCGAGTTGAAAATATTGCCCTGGCTGGTCCTTTAGAATTATATGGCACCAGAACTCGCCCGGGCGACATCACCCAAACTTTTAAGCCTGGATAGCTTGCCCAGGCAAGTTCTCCAAGCCTTATTTACTTACGGTCTGAAGCCATCTCGCCTAGGTGAGCTCTAGCTAGCATGGGCAAGCCTGATGTTTCAGAGCTCTGTTGCCCCATTCTTCTCCACATCGAACTTTCCTAATTTCTTAGCATGCTAAGCACTAGTCACCACAAATTAGGTCTAGGACTATCCCATCTTATCATAGTTGTAATCTTGCCATCGACTTTCACGCATGCAATTCCTTCAGCGTTGGATCATCGGATTTATAGATCTTCACATTCCCCACACGCCCAATCGCCGAACTCTTTGCATGCGATCAAAATATCAGTTATTTAAGTTTATAATTCCTATACTCCATGACCTCAAACTTGATTTGTGATACGTACCTTCTTGCATGCGGATTGTATGACCGGTGATGAAAGGATTAGGCACGAGGCGTCGTGTACATCCGATGCTTTGATCACTGATCTCAATGGAGTAGCAGCGGTCGAACTAGTCGAGATCTTCCTATGGGAGACGATGGCTAAGACAGATTGAAGCTGTTCAGGTTCAGGAGAGAGCTGATAAGGGGATGAGTTTTATTCTATCTCTCACTCTCCCTTGTTCTCAAATGAAGTGTGCCTGGGCCCTATGCGTGGGGGTTGGTTTTTATACCAAGAGGGGCAAGATTTGGAGTGTAGCCTATACACTCAATGTTTGTGTGCAGGCCATCTCATGGCTCACCACAAATGGCTCTTACATGATTTGGTTGTCCAATGGCTCTAAAGTGGGTTATGCTCGAATACAAAATGGCCTTTATTCTAATGTGGTTTCTTTAGAGGGTCCCATCCACTCAAGAGTTATGAGTAACCATTAGATGATGATTTTCTGTTGAGCTGGTATACCAAATTAGGCGTTGGCTCTTTAAGGTCTAAGATCTGGTTTTTGTAAAATCCTATTTACCCTAGATCCAATACATGGAGGGTTCCTAATTATGGGCTGGGTTCCCCAATGGGTTGTGATCGCTTGGGTAATCAACTAATGGGTTTGTCTTAGTGTACTGATCTCGACGACCAATTTAAAATTGAAGCACACCATGGGTGCTCACGAGGGTCTGGTTAATACCTATGTGGCTCATAGTAAGTGCGGTGAGCAAATCCAACTAAGATAAAAATAAGTAAAAGAGATCACTGAGGCCAGATGACTTAGGTGTCTTTTGATGCCTAGACCTCATGTTTACCCTCCAAGGCATCGACCAGTGGGATAACTAAAATGTCCATCCTAATTATAACCTTCTAAAACTTATGGCGTAAGCCCTGTTAGGTTTGCGCACCAGGTCGGTGTATTAGTGTTAGGCTATCTATGTTGTATGTCTATACGAATAAACCAACATTATTTTGGGTCATTGCGATTAAACTTGGCCCGATCTCAGGGTTCATGTTTCGAAGATCAATTCGCGTCGGAATTAGTTCCAGATTTGCGTTTAGGCATACTCACCCTATTGAGATAAGTGGGTCAAAGGCCACGTCACAAGCTTGTAAAGTTTGACCAAAGTCAAATAGGCCAAAGCAAATCGCATCATCATTGAAAGTCAACAATTCAACACTAGCAAAAATTTGAGGTGTTACATCTAGTCCTCTGTTGCACTCGCATCAGTAATAGAGGTAACCAGGGACCGCAACATCTCCTCATCTGGGTGAGGGGACTCCCCATCTACTTCAGTGCAATGTGAAGGGCCTTCAATGCTCTGCGAACCTCGAGGTGAAGCTAGCTCTGCTCTAGCTCGCCCACTCTCTCCCTCAATGCCAAAGTAGAATCAGGTCTGCCAACACCAAAGGAGCCACTCCCATGAAAGGGGAATCACATGAAGAGACGACCACCACCAAGATCATGAAACGACCTCGTAAACTCCCTGTCATCTGCCTCATCGCGTGCCTTGTCACCTCAGTCCCCCAAACCCTAAAACCTATAATTTGATCCTTCATCTTCTACTCAAAGTCTCAACCGGGGGGACCGGTCATCTTCTTTTCCACTCGTGGGTGCAGCTCTGAGGGGACTCCCTGGGGGAGGCTTAACTGGTGTGCGACTTGAGATAGATGGATCTGCTCCACTTTCTTGAAGAAATGGACCCATATATATCTCTCCTGAAGAATGGCTAACAGACTATATTATAGCCTGATCAACATCCTCGTCAATCCCATAGGGCCTTCAGATAAGCTATAATAAAAAACAGATAAGACAAATCATCACTAAAACTTAAAACACAAGATAAAGTGAATTGATAAACATAATAAGGAAAATGTACCTGGCCCATGGGCATGTCCTCAAATAGACCCCTCGCTGTCTAGAGGTCTATGCTCCTCTGAACGGCTCCCATCGCCGTCAACCATACATGCATGTGGGGGAAGGCATACTCTATCTCCGCAGGGACTCTCGGGCATAGAAACAAGAAATGGTCATATGCCCAAAACTAAAACCAAAAGGAATGAACAATGTCACTAAAAGAACACAAAGAATAAAGGAAACTTATAAAGGCCACAACAACTAGACTCACCTGTAGAAATGGGATAAGACCGCCACTGGTGGTGAAACCTCTCCCCCAATGAAAGACCTGCTCATACAGGTGCGCCGACGTCGCACACCATGCAAACAAGCAGACCCGATCCAGGTCCCTAAGAAGCATAAGGAAAAGCCCGGTAATAGTCCCCTGGGTCGAGGATGAAAATAGTATTGCACCAATGATGTGCATCAGGAAAGCCCTAATGATGTGATCTGCCTACACCCTAGGCGCCAACACAGGCTCATGGAGAGCGAATGCCTCACGACGCAGGTCATAGTTTGTTACGGACTCCTAACAGTATCTCGACAGAACAATTCCCATGCCGAAAGGATCAATGAGCCCAGTGACTCAAATCATCCCTAAGCCGGACCCATTAATCGGGGACTCCTGCCCGAGCAGCTCCTCACACATCTTGTGGTAATCACCAAGCATCTGGCCTGTCACAGGCTCTCCCTAAAACCTGACCCCAATGATGCAGACCCAGTCCTCCAACATCAGAAGCATCATCCCCGTCGGGAAGAGCAGAGCCTGCTGCTCCTCCCTCCACCTCTCCACTATTGCTCCAACCAAACCACGATCAAGCTGAAAGGGCTCAAGCTCCACGATAGGCCTAAAACCTAAGGCTACCAACCTCTTCCTCTGAAAATCCGAAAGAGCACGGTGCCCATGCCAAGTTGATGGCCAGCAAAAGAGGCTCCTAAAGGAGCAATGAAACGAAAGAAAGAGAATGCAAGATGAAGCTTATAAATAAGGATTAATAACAAACTCAATAATAGTAATAGATAATAGTACAAGTTATTGATAAATAATAGTTGATCAACGATAGTGATATTGTAACACCCTAGAATTTAACCCTAATATTACGCCGTGTATGTACACGTGCCCAATATTCGAGTTCGACCGACACCTTAAATAGAAACTGATCATAATACTTAGCGGCAATATGCACCCTTGTAATTAAGTACAGTTAGCGGATCTCGTAAGCGACAACCCAAACACTTAAGGCAGCTCCGATTAAAAGTTGACCTGGTAATTATCAGGACCTGAAATCCAGACCAGTTATAAACTTGAGACTGTAATATTAATAGTCGTTCTTAGGTACCTTAAGTTTACAATGGTCTGGGAACCCATACACCAAAACCCATGTATAGGCTGCACACTCAAGCTAGACCATCTAGTACATGTAGACTATCCCCATACTTAAGACCCATTAGGAAACTAAGTCAATTGAGACCTGTTTGGAAACTAGTCACTTAAGACCCATTAAGAAATAGCTCACTAGGACCCATGAATTGATAGCCATGTGATGGAGTGTGCACAGCCTTTGAGTGTACAGGTTGTGCAAGGGAACTTAAACCTCAACTATATAACCCAATCTCCCATGCACAAACAGCATGAGATCTTCCACCAAGCCTTGGAGCCTCCTCTCCTCTTTCGTTTCTCATAGGTTCTTAGTGAAGAACACCAAACCATCATGTGAGTTCCCTAAACTGCAGCATGTTGATCAGTGATACCATTTTTCACCTCCTAACCTGACCTTTGATGGACCTTTGAGTTCACTAATAATGTGTCTTGAGTGTGTTTTGTAGTTAAGAAATAAATTATAGTCTTAGTGTAGACATCCACCTAAAAGTGCTAAAGAAGAGATCTACTCCTTCAACATGTACTCATGCAGCCTAAAAGGCCAGCCATCAAGCAGTTCACAGAGCCTCAGAGCTCCATGGCAATGACATGTGTCCACATGGGAGCAAGACCAACTATATTTGATGAAGGTTGTACCCTCAAAAGGTCATTAAGGACTGGACAGAGGGAGGGTAGCACCCCAAAACTGTGTGCTAGCTATGGAAGCAAAGAACAAGACATGTCAAGAGGTTAATCCAACCTGTCGATAGGTCTGTGTGCTGAGATGAGAAGATTTTAAGAGGATGACAGAACCTGTCGAGGAGTGCAACTAGATGAAGCAACCTATTGAAGAATATTTGAAGCTGCATAAGAACCTGTTGAGAGGTTCTAATGTGAAGAAATAGAGATTTCAAGAGGTTGACAAAACCTATCGATTAGTGCAAATCATCCTGTCAAGAGGTCGCCTGAGGTAGTGTTTCTCACGAGGTGCAGATTGGTGCAATGCATCCTGTAGAGAGGTTCCCCTGAGCCTATCAAGCAGTTAGAAGTATCCTGTAGAAGACTTACCTGAAGTTGTATCAGATCTTGTGAGGTTCCATCAACATGTCGATAGGATGGTTGAAGCTGCCTGCAACCTATCGAGAAGATACCTGGAGCTGTATAAGAGATCAATAGGTTGATTTATAACCTATCGAGAGGACGAATGGAGTTAAGACAGCAGCTAGCTTTTGACTTCATCTTGTCGAACAGATCAATGGATCCTGTCGAGAAGTGCATCCAACCTGTCGAGCAGTCAATAGATCCTATCGAAGGCTACTCTTAACTTGTCAAATGGAGCACCAATTGGACTCAGAACCTGTCGAAAGGTTCCCTGAACCTCTCGACACATGAATTGGGAACTTCTCAGTTCCATCCATAGCAATTGTTCACTTCAGTGCTCTGTGCACACATTCCAAGGCACTTCAACAACCCTTAGGGATGTTTTTAGAAAACAAATGGGCGCGAATGGGAATTTTCTAACCACTTCACATGTACCTGTCCAATTTAGCCCAATTAGTGGAGAGATTTTATAAGTAAAATCAGCCACATCAGCAGCTCATAATAACATAATTATTCCCTTGAGCTCTAATTGGCTAAAATAGATCTGAGGATAGAGGGGAAGACTATAAAAGCTTGAGTTTATAGAATAACCATCCAAAATTTGAGAGATCTCAGACCAAAATTTGAAATCCCTCTTCCCTCCAAAATTTCTTCCCTCTTCCTTCTTCTCCATTCACTCTTTAGACCAACCATGGTTGGCTAAACCCTTATAGTAGCTAGGGTGAGGTTGAGAACTGTAAATTGAGAGGTTTAAAGCTTTGTAGGAGGATTAGATGTTGCACAGATTACAGATCTGAGAACAATTGGGCTATAAGTTGTATTGATTCAGTAATCATTGAATGTAAAGTTAATTTGGATCCATAAATCTCTTGATTGCCATATGATTTCCCTAGATCTAATATCCCTGTGGATGCTTGAGTTTGTAGCCTTGCATCCACAGCATCTGCAATGATTTAGTTGTTCCAATTAAGACCCTTGAATTAGAGGAATCTCTAGGATGATCTGTGATCATTAAAGTGGACAAATCATAGCCTTAGGACCACTCTAATTCTCTTTTCTAGGTTGGATTCTTATACCTTGCATCTAAGCCATCTGAGCTTGTAGCCAGATGAAGGATTGTTGCAAATCAGTTACCTGCACTGTCTATGAACCAATCAATTTTTCGTAAAAGACCAAAATCCTTAGTTGTTACTCTCCTTCTTTTGATTTTAATCCCTTTCTCCATTTCCTTAAATCTATGTTTTAATCAGTTCTAGATCATTTGTTTTTATCTTTAATTTTCTATAGTTTTAGTAAAGTGACAAGCCTCAAAAACCTCTCCTCGTTCCTTTCTTGCTTTGTTTTAAATTAGGATAGGCTAGAGTGCCAGATCTGTTATAGATCTAGAGATTTGCTATATTTTAGAGCACATTTCCCTATGGACCTACCCTCACTTGCCCCTTAAAGCTTGTTGCAACAACCCTGGTTCTTGTAGGACTGATTGCTACCTTGATCTCATTTCTCTGTCATTTTACCTTTAGTTTGTTGTTTTTAACCCTATAATAATTGTAAGGTAAGCAATACACTAAGTTTTGGGCACCGCTGCCGGGGATCTATTATTTTAAATTGGTAGATCTAAGTTTTTCTTATTTTAGATTTAGATTTATAATTGCCTATTTTGTGTTTGACTAATTGCTGTTGTAGTTTTTTGTAGTTTAATTTTGTATTTCAAATCTAGATTTGGGGTTCTGGGAGGAGCACTGTGCTAATTAGGAGGAGCAAGTTGTGTTAGAGTTTGCATTTTCTAACTCTTTTACATTTTTAGATCTGTAAATTTTTAGAGCTACAGTAGTAGTTGTGTGTTTTTGAAATTATTTTGCTGAAATCTGTGCTGTAATTTTGTGCGCTGAACTTTATTTCTACTATGTATTCTTGGTAGAAGATCTCTCAATCCTGAGATTGTTCCTTTAGATCTTGAAGTTGAGAGACTTCTCATACCTAAGCAGTCCATACACACACCTGTGGTTAATTGTGATAGTTCTGCAATGGGTGAGCAACCTAGTACATTGAAAGAATTCAATGCACCAGGGGTGTACAACTCCTCCTTCTGCATTCAATTCCCTACTATCCAAGGGAACTATGAGATTAAATCTTTCATCATCCAGATGTTGCCCTCATATCATGGCCTGAGTAAGGAAGACCCATACAAGCACATTGATAAATTTTTAGGACTGTGCACTACTTTCAACATTGCAGGTTTGGAGGAGGAAGCAGCCAGGTTGAGGCTCTTTCCTTTTTCACTAAAGGATAGAGCCAGAACTTGGCCGTCTATGCTCTCAACTAATAGTATTCAATCTTGGAATGACCTTTAATGTTAATTTCTGGCCAAGTTTCTCCCCATGTCCAAAATAAGTCAGCTAAGGAAGAGCATAATCTCCTTTGCTCACTCCCCAACTGAAGACTTTCACCAAGCATGGGAGAGCTTTAAGGAGCTCTTGAAATAATGTCCCCATCACCAAATTTCTTAATGGAAACTTGTTCAAAATATCTATCAAGGAATTGATCCCAAGAGGAAGGACATGATTGATGCCTCCTGTGGTGGTACTTACCTCCACAAGACAGCTAATGAGGCTTGGGAGTTGTTTGATATCATTAGTGAAAACTCCATGCAAAGAAAGACTTTTTCAAGGGACATTGAGACCCCTATTAGATTAGTGAGAGAGGACACGACAAGAGGAAAAATGTATGAGGTCAGTGGTTACAAAGATTTGGAAAGGAAGGTGGATAGCTTGACTAAAAAATTTGATAAGATCATGGAAGCAATGCAGTCACCAATAGTTGCCAAAGTGGAGAAGGCATGTGTCCCCAACTCACTCCCTTGAAGATTGTCCTTCTGCTGCCCAATTTCAGACCTTGTTATGGAACATGTGAAGGTTGTTCAGTCCTTTGGACAATGGCCAACTGCTGGCTATCATTGGAGAAATTACCCTAACTTGAGGTAGAGATAAGATACCTTCCAAAACTAGTAGCAGCAGCGACAACAGTAGTCCATGCCCTATAAAAATGCTCAACCCTACCAGCAGAACTACTTCCCAAGGCCCCAATACCAGCAGCCTATGGCCCAGCCAATGGCACAGCCTGTGCATCAAAGTGCACCAGCCCCAACACCCTTTAGATCCCTCACATTTGATGAGCAAATTCTATCTTCATTGTAAAATTTGGGCTCTTTGTCTCAAATTGTTAACTCCCATAGCCAAAGTATTAAGAAGATAGAAGACCACATTTATCAGCTATCCAATACTTTGACTAGAAGAGAGGAGGGAAGACTGCCTAGTCAGCCTATGAATAAACCAAAAGGGAAGTATATGGTGGGTGAGACTTCTTCACATGAAGAAGCCAAATATGTCCCACTTTGAGAAGTGGAAGTCTGGTTGATAACAAAGTTGGTATTGAGCTTGCTGAGAAAAGTATAGGAAATGAAAGAACAACCCATGATGATATGCAATAGGAGCAGCATATGAAAAATAAGGGGGGTGTTGATGAGCTCTAGCAGAAAAATGAAAACAAAAATAAGAAAAAACTGATGAGATTGCTAAGGCAGCAAATGAGAGATCACTCCCTCATTTGCCATTTGCCAATGGACTTTAAGCACCTTCTCCTTTTGATAAGGGGAATGCTAAAGTTGAGGAAATGATGAAAATATTTAAATAAGTGAAGATCAACTTGCCTTTACTTGATATAATCAAGCAAATGCCATCCTATGCAAATTTTTTGAAAGATTTGTGCACACACAAAAGACAATCTAGGATACACCTACCCAGGAAGGTCTTTTATACTGAGAAAGTGAGCCAAGTGTTGTCCATTGCAACCCCAACAAAGCTCTAAGACCCTGGAGTTTCTACAATCCCTTGCATCATTGGGGATCACACCATTGAAAAAGCCTTGTTAGATCTGGGAGCCAGTGTGACCCTACTTCTATATTTAGATTATGAGAAGTTAGGTTTAGAAGAATTGAAGCCCACACATGTGGTGTTACAGTTGGCTAGCAGATATGAAAGGAGGCCTATGGGAATGATAGAAGATGTGTTAGTTGGGGTTGAAAAATTCTTTTCTCCAACAGATTTTCTTGTACTTGACATGGAACAAAGCAAGTGCACTACCTCCATTCCTGTAACTTTGGGCAGCCTTTCTTGGCCACTGCCAATGCTTGTATAAAATGTAGATCAAGTGTAATGGAGGTATCTTTTGACAATATGAAAGTAAAATTAAATGTTTACAATGCAGCAAGTCAACCTCACTTGGATAGTGAGGATTGCTTTTTGATTGATGTGTTGGATGAGCTTGTGGAAGAGACTTTACCCAAGCTGCTTTATTATGAAGATTTGTGTGATGTTTTTGAAAATGTCTGGAGTGAAATTGTAGAAGAAAATGCCCCCACACCTATGATTCAAGAGGTAAAAGCCTTAAATTTTGACATGGGACTAGCAACAAGGTATCCTCCATGGAAATCAGCTATGTTGCCTCTTCCACCCCCTTTAATGGCACCTTTGTTGCCTTCACTCATAAGTCCACCTAATGTCGAGTTGAAACAACTGCCCAAGTCTTTGAAATATATATTTTTGGGAGCTAATCAGAAGTTGTCTGTGATCATTTCTTCCTCTCTCACTGATGAGCAAGAGGAAGAATTGTTGTGTGTTTTAAAAAAGCATAAGAAAGCAATAGGTTGGACTATTTCTGATCTTGGAGGCATCAACCTTACTGTTTGTATGCATAAGATCCACTTGGAAGAGGGTTCCAAATCCTCTATAGAGATGCAAAGAAAGTTAAACCCCAACATGCAAGAGGTAGTGATGAAGAAGGTGGTCAAATTGTTAGTTGTTGGAGTCATCTATCCCATTTCAAATTTTGAATGGGTGGCACCTACTCAGGTGGTACCTAAGAAATCTGGAATCATTGTGGTTAATTTTGATTCTGGTGAGCTAATTCCAACTAGGGAAATCACTTATTGGAGGGTGTGCATTAACAATCGAAAGCTCAATTTAATAACTAGAAAATACCATTTTCCATTACCCTTCATAGACCAGATTTTGGACAAGTTGGCAGGTAAAATGTTTTATTGCTTACTTGATGGATATTCTAGGTATAATCAAATCCCTGTGTATCGATAAGACCAGGAAAAGACAACTTTCACATGTCCATTTGGAACCTTAGCATATAGAAGGATCCCATTTGGATTGTGTAATGCCCCCTCAACTTTCCAAAGGTGTATGTATGCCATCTTCTCTAACATGATTGATCAATTTTTAGAGATATTCATGGAAGATTTCTCTATCTTTGGGGACAGTTTTAGCCAATGTCTATATCATCTCAGCCTAATGCTGAAGAGATATGAGGAAACCAACTTGGTTTTAAATTAAGAAAAAAGTCATTTTATGGTCAATCAAGGCATTATCCTTGGCCATGTTGTTTCTCACAGAGGCATAGAGGTAGACCAGGCTAAAATTGATTTGATGACATATTTCCCCCACCTAAAACTACCAAACAAGTTAGATCTTTCTTGGGGCATGCTACTTTTGATAGATGATTCATCAAAGATTTTAGCAAAATCTCAAAACCTCTTTGTCACTTGTTGTGCCAAGAGGTTCCTTTTGAATTTAATGATGAATGTCTCACTACTTTTTAGTTTTTGAAAGGTTGTTTAACCTCTGCACTTGTCCTTCAAGCACCTGATTACTATTTGCCATTTGAGCTGATGTGTGATGCATCAGATTTTGCTATTGGTGTAGTTTTAGGGCAAAGGAAGGAAAAGTTACCTTGTGTGATTGCTTATGCAAGCAAAACCATGATTAATGCTCAGTTAAATTACACCACAACTGAGAAGGAATTATTGGACATTGTCTATGCTTTGGAGAAATTTAGGTCTTATGTGTTAGGATCTAGGATTGTGGTGTTCACAGACCACTCAGTCCTTAAGTACCTTTTGTCGAAAAAGGATGCCAAGCTAATATTAATCTAATGGGTCCTCTTATTACAGGAGTTTGATCTTGAGATTAAGGATAAGAAAGGGGTTGAAAATGTGGTTGTAGACCACCTATCCAGGATCCTAGCTACTGAGTTTGATAGGTTGCCTATCAATGACTCATTTCTTGGTAAACAACTGTTTACTGTCAGCATGGCTGGACCTTGGTTTGCAAACATAGTCAACTACTTGGTAGTGGGTAATATCCCCCATATTGGAACAAAATGGATAGGGAGTTGTTCTTTTCCTAGATCAGACATTACATGTGGGAGGATTCATACCTTTTCAAGCATTGTGTAGACCAAGTTGTGAGGAGGTGTGTCCCTAAAAATGAATTTCACAGCATACTAACCATGTGTCATGAATAGGCCCATGGAGGACATTTAAGTGGAAACAAGACTGCTGCAAAGATACTCCAAAGTGGATTTTATTGGCCCACTATCTTCAAAGATGCATGGCAGCATTGCAAAGCTTATGAAAGATGCCAGAAAATGGGAAGTATCTCCAAAAGAAATTTCATGCCTTTATAGCCTATACTTGTTGTTGAAATATTTGACATTTGGGGGATTGACTTCATGGGTCCCTTCCCTCCTTCTTATGGATATAATTTTATTCTTGTGGCAGTGGACTATGTGTCCAAATGGGTTGAGGCCATAGTCACAAGAACCAATGATCACAGAGTTGTCCTAAATTTCTTGAAGGACAATATTTTCTATAGGTTTGGCACCCCCAATGCTATCATTAGTGATGGGGGAAGCCATTTCTGCAATAGGTAATTTGATAACTTGCTTAGAAAGTACTCTGTGACACACAGAGTTTCCACCCCATACAACCCACAGACCAGTGGGCAAGTGAAATTTTTTAATAAAGAGATCAAACACATTTTAGAGAAAACTATGAGAGGAGATAAGAAGGATTGGTCCCTGAAGTTAACTGATGTTCTTTGGGCTTATAAAACTGCTTATAAGACCCCAATAGGAATGTCACCCTTTAGGTTGGTGTATGGCAAGGCATGCCATTTACCAGTAAAGTTAGAACATAAGGCCTATTGGGCCATTAAATCATTGAATGCTGATCTAACCGCTACTGGCATGCACAGGAGGCTACAACTGTCTGAGCTGGAAGAACTGAGATTGGAAGCCTACTCCAATGCAAGGATCTATAAAGAAAAAGCCAAAGCTTTTTATGATAAGCACTTGCTGAGAAAGGAGTTTGTGTAAGGCAACAAGGTATGGCTATTCAATTCCAAATTGAAAATTTTCCCAGACAAGTTGAGATCTAGATGGGAGGGACATTACATTATAATGCATGTATCTCCATCTGGAGCTGTTGAAATCATGGATCCAAAGGATGGTAGGATCATGAAAGTTAATGGTCAAAGGCTCAAACTCTTAGTTAAAAATATGGTAGAGCCTGTGGTGACCATTCACCTTCAAGAGCCTCCAAAGTGTGACTAATTTTTAACATTGTATACTATGTTTCATAACTGTTGGTTTTGTTTCTGTTGTTGTTTTCAAAACTGTTTGGCATTATATATATGTTGCCAATTTTGCTTAATTTTTGCATTTATAATCATGAGTCATTAGTAAGTAGGTTAGAATCATGAGTCATCAATTCCAAGGCATGAGAAATGAGTGAGAGCAGAATAGAATTGACAAATATTTGTGGAACATAGATTGGGAACTAATGAGAAATAAGTTAGAAATGAAAAATAAGTTGTCGAGAGGTATTGAGAACATTTCAACAAGTACTGAGGGACAGTTTGCATTTCAACAGGTACTGATACCTGTCGTGAGGTTTGAGTTGATTCTTGATAGGTACTGAAGGTGTATATCTAAGATTCGACAGGATATGTGTACTTGTCGAGGAGTTGAGAGAAGAAGTCAAGAGGTACTGAAGGCCATTGACTACATTCTTGATAGGTTCAGAGTACCTGTCGAGAGGTTGAGAGACCTCTCGGAGCCTTAACATCTAAAAGTTTTCATCCTGTCGAGAGGTTGCATGAACCTCTTGAATTGCAATTTTCTGAAGCTTTGTACCTGTCAAGAGGTTTGACGGAACCTCTCAAGACCTTCATCTTGCCAATCCTATCATCCTCGCTGATTTTAACCATTCGACAAGTTGTGCCAACCTATCAAAATTCTCTCTCCAATCCTGTCGAAATAGGATCTTATTTGTTTTAAACCTCTCAACAACTCATTCTATCCATTCGACAGCTTATGTGTGCAAGCTCTGTTACTTCTCTGCCGGTTTCCAATTTTCTTCTTCCTACACCTCACTGGTTCCAACTCCACTCACCTTGCCATTGCTCCAAGTGCAGTAATTTTACAAGGGCTAAATTTTACACCTAGTCTTTGTCGGTTTGGTGCCGTATACTGTAAGATCTTAGAAAACCCTAGGTTTTCTGGGTAAGTTCTTCCTGAACCCCTCCTCTGCTAGTCCTATCTCATTGCCTCCACCTGTGACCTTTGCACCCATACTCCTCCCTTTCACTGCTATAACCTTGCCTATTATTAGCTCTGATGTTGCCAGCATTCCCATTCCATCACCCTCCATACCATCCATTTCAGTCCCCATGCCTCCTAGCAGCTCAGCCATCCCTTCCATCATCACCACCATCACCCTTGTATCAGCTCCTACAACAGACCCCATTGTCACCTTACCTTCACTTCCCATCACATCCAACTACTAGAGAAAATCAAAGTCAACCACAACCCCTCCAGCTAGCCCATCCATCCGAGCTGTTGAACCCTTGAGCTCTGCACCATCTACATCACCTGATCCAGTCACTTCCTCTCCACCATCCATACCCTTTGATATTGACCTCACTACTTCCATGTCACCTCCACATACCAAGGATTTAGAGCATTTCACCACTAAGGGGTATTCATCCCTGGTAGAGTCCATTGTGGATGACATTGGGCATGAGTACTCCCCTTTACCTGACTCTCCACTGCTTAATCAATTCTAGCATGCCCCCACACCTCCTTTCTAGCCCATTATACCCATTCCACCTGTTACCTGTTAAGTGGTGAAAAATGCCACTTTTCACCCTATAACCTTACCATTGATAGACCTGTGAGCACACTAATAAGATCTTGTCAAGTGCATTTTATAGACAGCAATAAAAGAAGGTACTAATGCAGAAAACCACTCAAGAATGCCCAAAAAGGAGCTATCTCTCAGCACAGGACAAACCTAGCAACAGTACACCAGAGGGTAGCACATCACTGAACCCTTGGAGCGCGTGGCTACAGCAGGGCAAGGTGAAGGAAGTGAAAACAGGCTGAGAACGTCCTATCGATTAGTCACCTGAAGACGTCAAAAGGAGCTGAAAGCAAAGAAAGGAAGAATTCGTGCAGTTGAAGAGGTCTTCGATAGGATCTAAAGGCAAAAGAAGGATGAATTCATGTGGATTAAGGAGTTTGATAGGATCTCAAAACCTATGGAGCAACTAAAAGGAAAGAAGAAACCATCCTATAAAAAACCTGCCTGAAGAGTCAAAGGAACCTATCGAATGGTTTCTTGAACCTATCGAGATGAGAATGCTGGAACAGAACCTATCAAAGGGTGATTGAGCCTTTCAATAAGACTGAAAGCAAACCTATCGAAATGGCGGAATGAAGAGCAGAACCTGTTGAAATGGTTTTCCAACCTGTCGAAGAGTTTCTCCAACCTGTCGAATACTCCAAACCATGGACTGAGTAGGCTGGAACTCCAAGCGAAGATTCATCCTATCGAAACCCATCGAACGGATCTGAGAACCTAGCAAAAGGACCAAAATGCTTGATTCCAACCTGTCGAAAGCTTCCTGAACCTGTCGAAATCGTGTGCAGAACTTCTCAGAAATTCAACTGTGCACACGTTGTACTTCAGTGACCTATTGCACGCAACTCGAGGCACTTGGTGATCGACACGACGATTCCAGAAGATGCCCTAGAAAGCCCTAACCGACTCACATGCTTTAATAGAACTCTAACAAACTCTGACGACCTTCTAGAAGGGATTTTTGGCAGAAAAAATAGAGGAGAAAGTTATATATAGAGATCCCCAATTGCCATTGGGGGGAGATCGAGATCTGAGCCAAATTCTGGAGATTAGCGCTTGCAGAGAAATTCTATTTGCCCTCATTTAGCCCAACAATGGTTGGCTAATTCTCCTGGAGTAGCAAGGAGAGAAGTTAGATCTGTAATTGGGTAAGGTTAAGAGTGCTATTGTAGGTTCCTAGCTGCACAGACTACAGATCTGAGAGTATTTCCATTGTAGAGTGACCTTGTTTACAATGATAATGCTATTTTTAATGCTTTAATTAGATTTAAACTTCCTTTGGTTCCATTTGGTGATCAATCAGATTTGTGTAGAAGAGTTGTGGATCAGCTCACCCACTTAACTGATAGACCTCTTGGATACCATCTGATCTCCCTGGGAATCACAGCATTTGTAGTGGTTTTAATTGTCTGTGACCATTAAAGTGGACAGATCATAACCTTAAGATAAATCTAAGCTCAGGCCTCCATTGGATTCATCTGCTGCAATCCATGGATTCGATAAAGTCTATAGGATGGTCTGTGACCATTAAAGTGGATAGATCATAGCCTTAAGACCAGGGGGATCCTATGATTTGGAGTGGAATTTATACCCTGCAGTTGTGCTTTTAGCCGACGAGGGAATTCTGTGCTCTGAACCTCTGTAGCATGATTAATTGAATCTGATTTCAGTGAAGACCAATCTCTAAGCTACTCTTCTCCATTTTCTGCTTTTTACCCTCTTTCCCCTACAAGATCTAAGCTCTTAAACTCGATCCAATTCAACTTATGTTTAATAGTAGCTTAGTTTAAGTGACAATCCATTCCAAACCTCTCCCCTGTCTTTTGGCTAAATTAGTAATAGTTAGGGTGCCAGATCTGACACAGATCTGGATATTTGTCATATTTCTAACCAACCTCCCTGTGGATATTCCCTTACTCACCATTCTTTTAAGGCTTGCTACAACAGATCCTAAATACTTGCAGGTATATATGAGTGTGTCGGCCTAGTTTTATTGATGATTTTAGACCCTCATTTGAGGGAAGGCAAACACACCAACATTACCCAAGCCCAAATCCTACCAAAGGCCTCTGCCCAGATTCTTTCCCTTCTCACATCCATACTAGCCCAGCTTCAAACCAACACAACAAACCAGTCTGCTATGGCCACCTGCCTTCAGGCTATTCATTCCACTCTAATCCCATCCACCTCTACCAGTCAACCTCTTATAACTCCTACTTCTACACCTACTCCAGTACCCACTCCACCTCCATCCCCTCAGTTGTCCCCTCTAGTAGTGGTTTCCACTGCCGAGGTAGAAGAATCAATCCCTGCCCCTTCTACCAGGGACTCCTCAACTTAAACTGATTTTGAGGAAGAAGCTCTGCTGCAACCACAACTGACCACTTGGAGGCTGACTTACCCTTTTTACCTTTTACCTACCCCACCACCCCACCTGAGTCTATTGCTGTGGAAGAGGAGCTACCATTGACCGTCATTGTACCATTACCACCACTTCCTAAGCTGCCTATCACCCCCTCCTCCATGGATGACGCCTATCATTGGGCCATTGTCTCATATGCCACCAACACCTTTTCACCTCTGCCATCCTTCACTAAAGCTATTGAGACCAACCCATGTCAAAGAGGATGTGAAATTTTTAGTGGATGCAGTCATGGTGTTACTGCAGCAAAGCACATTAGGAGGAGATTGACCCTGTTTTACAAGCTCATAAGGCAGAGGAGTGGAAGTTATGGAAAATGGTCCTCAAATCCCTGGACCTTTACAAGACGTACAAGCAGAAATTTGAGATGTTGGCTAGGTTAGTTGAGACACTCTCCCTATATTCAGCCTTGGGACCTTCTGAATCCAAAAGCCTTTCCATCAAGGAGCCCACCATGGCCTAGGGCAGCACCAAGCCTCAGAAACCATCTGCTAAAAGGGCTAAGGAGGGTGCTGCCAGCACTGAGAAACTAAAGAGGAAGGAGAAGCTCAAGGAGGAGTATGACAAACTTGCTACACAAAAAGGATGGGAGCAAATGACCATATCAAGCTCTGACTCAGATTCTGCTTAGGTGTAGATTGTGTTTAGATTTTTGTAGTAATTAGTTTTTATGTAGCATTATGCTGTATATATTTTTTGTTTAGAATGTACTATTTCTTTTGTGCTTTGTAACTACTTGTGAGAAATAAAATTTTTGTTTTGACAGTACCACTATGTTTCTTGCTTTCCTTCATGTTTACTTTTGTTCTCATTTTTTCTTTATGCTTCATTTGCTACTGTCCTTGTGCTTACGCTGCTGTTCTTTTTGTTATACTTCCAAAATAGTGAGGACATTGTTCCTCATAGGTTTCGGGGTATAGCAGGGTAATTTTGAAAATTTTGTATGAGATAATTAAGCTAAGTGCAATGGTATGGATGAGATCAAAATAAATTTAGCAGAATTTCAAACTGAATAGTTTTGAAAAAGGAAGATTTAAAAAAATGCATGGTAGATTGTTTAATTTTTGTATCATTTTGAAAATTCATCATTTCCATAAAAGACATCATCAAGATATTTTTTTGTCATAATTAGTATGTAGTGAACCATTAAGGAGAGAAAAAGTAAGAACATGTCTTGAGAGTCCTAAGGAAGACCATACCCAGTCAGAGTTGGGCCTGTAAAAATTTCTTTTGAAGAGTGTTTTGGCAAAATCTTTCTGCTCTAAGGACTGTCTGAACCTATTTTCTTTCACTAGAAGTTATGCACTCCAAGTTGAAACAAATTGACAGAACTCATGACATCAAAGATATGATGTAAGGCCATCTTTTGGATAGTTTGAGCTAAAAATCCCTACCCTTTGAACTGCCTTTGTATACATCATTTGAGCCTGAAAATTTTCATTTTTCTTTGACAAAAACCAAAATATATATATTTTTTTTCCTGAACCTTTTGACCTATTTTAGTTTACCCTCAATCTGAGAATTCTGGAAGAGGAGGGAGAAGTGAGGTTAAAGGAGTATGGTTTGATATTTGGTGGAAGGAAAAGGGAGAAAAGCTAAAGAAAAATAGTGCATCATAGGTATAGCTGTGACATTCCAGCCCATATAAAAAAAAATTAGAAAAATACAAAAGAAAAGAATACAAAAAGCAAGAAAAAAATAGAAAAGCAAAACAGAAATGAGGAGAAGTCACTTCATTTGAAAATTGAAAGAAGATGAGAAGATGGCCACTTCAAATCTGAAAATTCAATGGAAATGAAGATTGTGCTGAGAGAAAGGTGTGTATGCCACCTCCTTACCTTTACTGATTTCTCCATGTTGAATATCTCTTTACCACTTTTTCCTTATAAACCTCACCCATAAGTCACATTACAACCCAATAAAAAGACACTACTGATCTGAAGTTGACTGAGCTGTCATGTGGAAAAAAGGAGCTGTGTAATCTATGGTGAAGAAAGAGGATTTCAAGAATTAGAGCATTGCCTATGCTCATGTTTACAGTCCTATTTGAGGGCTGCAACTGCTCTTGAGCTGTGTGAAATAAAACACCTTTGAAATCAATTATGAGAGTATGCCTGTGAGATAATTGGGTCTGAGATTGGACTTGTTTAGGCATTGTTTAAACCTGATTATTAAATTAAAGGTGAAGTATATACTGTTATGCACATATAATTCCCTTGATGATTTCAGATTGTTATAATAAGTTTCACAAAGGATTTAGGTATTAAATTTATTTGCATTTACTAATTTGAAACCTCTAAATTCAAAAGGGTAAGGTATGGAATAAAGCTGAATTTGTTGGGACCTAACTTTTAGCCATTTGCACTTGGTTTAATCATGTTCATATGGAAGTTTGTGGATAACTTCACTGAAAACCCTCAGGAGATTTCACTCCTCCACTAGGGATCACCTAGGGGTTTAAAAGGCTTGATGCATATGCTAAATGCATTTGTGCTCCCTACAAAAGTGGCATTTTCTATTTTCAATATGAAGTGCAATTTTTAATTTCTCCTTTGCTCAGGGACTAGCAAAGCTTAGGTTTGGGGGTATGTTGATCAGTGAAAAATACCATTTTTCACCTCCTAACCAAACCTTTGATGTACCTTTGAGTTGACTAATAATGTGTCTTGAGCGTGTTTTATAGATAAGCAATAAATTACAGTCTTAGTATAGACATCCACCTAAAAGTTTTAAAGAAGAGATATTTTGCTTCATCATGTGCTCATGCAGCCCAAAAGGCCAGCCATCAAGCAGTTCACAAAGCCTCTGAGTTCCATGGCAATGACATGTGTCCACATGGGTACACATGGGAGCAAGATCAGCTGCATTTGATGAAGATTGAACCCCCTAAAGGCAACTGAGGACTGGACAGAGGGAGGACAACACCCCAAAACTGTGTGCCAGCTGTGGAAGCAAAGAACAAGACATGTCGAGAGGTTAATCCAACCTGTCGACAGGTCCATGTGCTGAGATGTGAACATTTTGAGAGGATGACAGAACCTGTCGAATGGCTTAAGTTGTAGCAGAGCAACCTGTTGAGGAGTGCAACTGGATGAAGCAACCTGTCGAAGAATACCTAAAGCTGCATAAGAACCTGTCGAGAGGTTCTAATGTGAAGAAATAGAGATTTTGAGAGGTTGACAGAGCCTATCGATTGGTGCAAATCATCCTGTCGAGAGGTCGCTTGAGGCAGTGTTTCTCGCGAGGTGCAGATTGGTGTAATTCATCCTGTCGAGAGTTTCCCCTGAACCTATCAAGTAGTTAGAAGAATCATGTCGAAGACTTACCTTAAGCCGTATCAGATCTTGTGAGGTTCCATCAACATGTCGACAGGATGGCTGAAGCTGCCTGCAACCTATTGAGAAGATACCTGGAGCTATATAGGAGATCGATAGGTTGATTTATAACCTGTCGAGAGGACGAATGGAGTTAGGACAACAAATAGGTATTGACTTCATCCTCTCAAACATATCAATGGATCATGTTGAGAAGTGCATCCAACCCATCGAGCAATTAATAGATCCTGTCGAAGGCTACTCTTAACTTGTCGAATGGAGCACCAATTGGACTCAGAACCTGTCGAAAGGTTCCCTGAACCTCTCGACACACAAATTGGGAACTTCTCAGTTCCATCCACAGCAGTTGCTCACTTTAGTGCTTTGTGCACACATTCCAAGGCACTTCATCAACCCTTGGGGGTATTTTTGGAACACAAATGGGTGCAAATGGAAACTCTCTAACCACTTCACATGTACTTGTCCGATTTGGACCAATTAGTGGAGAGTTTCTAGAAGCAAAATGAGCCACATTAGCAGCTCAGAATAACATAATTATTTCCTTGAGCTTTGATTGGCTGAAACACATCTAAGGACAGAGGAGAAGACTATAAAAGCCTGAGAAGTTTACAGAAGAACCATCCAAAAATTGAGAGAGCTTAGACAAAAATTCAAACTCCCTCTTCCCTCCAAAATTCCTTCCCTCTTCCTTCTTCCCCATTCACTCTTTAGACCAACCATTGTTGGCTAAACCCTTTTAGTAGCTAGGGTGAGATTGAGAGCCGTAAATTGAGAGGTTCAAAGCTTTGTAGGAGGATTAGATGTTGCACAGATTGTAGATCTGAGAACAATTGAACTGTATGTTGTATTTATTTAGTAATTATTAAATGTAAAGTTAATTTGGATTCATAAATCTCTTGATTGCCATTTGATTTCCCTAGATCTAATATCCCTATGGATGCCTGAGCATGTAGCCTTGCATCCACAATATCTAAACTGGTTTAGTTGTTCCAATTAAGACCCTTGAATTAGAGGAATCTTTAGGATGATCGGTGATCATTAAAGTGGATAGATCATAGCCTTAGGATCACTCCAATTCTCTGGTCTAGGTTGGATTCTTATACCTTGCATTTGAGCTTGTAGCCAGATGAAGGATTGTTGCAAATCAGTTCCCTGCACTGCCTATGAACTAATCAATTTTCAGTAAAAGACCAAAATCCCTAGCTGCGACTCTCCTTGTTTCTCCATTTCCTTAAATCTGTGTTTTAATCAGTTCTGGATCAATTGTTTTTATCTTTAATTTTCTGTAGTTTTAGTAAAGTGACAACCCTCAAAAACCTCTCCTCTTTCCTTTCTTACTTTCTTTTAAATTAGGATAGGCTAGAGTGCCAGATCTATTATAGATCTGGAGGTTTACTACATTTTAAAGCACATTTCCTTGTAGACCTACCCTCACTTATCCCTTAAAGCTTGCTGGAACGGCCCTAGTTCTTGCAGGACTGATTGCTACCTTGATCCCATTTCTCTGTGATTTTTCCTTTAGTTTGCTATTTATAACCCTTTAATAATTGCAAGCAATACAACACAGCCTCACGATCCTGTGAATCTCATTTTTATTCATTACAAACTCCGATCAACAAAGCTTCGATCGTGATTTGTTTCTATTCCAACGAAGGAGATCGAACGATTAAGTGGGCAATCGCCTACGCAGTGGTGATCTCTACATCGTGAACGCAAAGCTTTGCATGCGAAGAATCCATAGAGGTGAGTGTTTACGCTGCCCTATTAATCTTAAATCCTCCAAAAATAGGGTTGATGTGCTCATATCTAGGCCACATGCGCGAAGATCCCAAAAAGAAACGGAAACGTGTGGGGCATTGTCTTTGAAATCCCCAAATTTCTGATATTCGGGCAATGCATGCACGTAAAATTCAATTAGGAAGCCTTATTTGTTCCCCATATCACTGTACTTAGGTTAAATTATGTCTAGGACAGCTATTAGGATTGCTTATTTGGAATTTCGATTGAAGGAAGAAGAAACCCACAAGAAAATGGGTCCCAAATGGGTGCACATAGTCACCGTGGTGACCTAAAACCTCGCCGCGGTGAGACCCCACCCAAAGCACTCACTGTGGCGAGTGCTACATGAGAAAATAAGGCAAAAATGGCACTGTTCATGCTAACCGCGGCGAGCTGTAGCTGCTTGAAGGCCTCGCCGCGACGAACTATATTCTCGCCGCAGTGAGCTACTGTTTTAGCAGCAGACACCTGTTTGGTATTTTGGTCATAACTTTTTACCCCAAACTCATATTTGTTCGATTCTTGATGAGATTGAAAGGAGACAAAGAGCCCTATAACTTTTATGAAGTAAAAAATTCATGAATCTAATGTTTCAAAGGTAAAAATTTAGTACCAAGTAGGGGAAATTTCACATGATCCAAAGTTAATGTGAACTTGTTCTTTTCACCCTAGTTTTGCGAAAACCTTAGGAACTTTGCCATGTGTGATGTTAATCACTAACATGTGAGTATATGAATGTCTTGTAATATAGGTTAAGGTTTGGGAAAACGTCTGTGAAGATTTTTGCTCCCGTTTCGCACGACTTCGAGATTTGAGGTAGGGGAACTTCATTAACCAATGGCATTTCTTACTTGAATCCATAGATTCATATGATGTATTTGATTTGATGTGTGAAACTCTATTGACTATTAAGAATTTGAATTGCATCTAGACAATTGAAAAATGAATGAGTTTTAAGTTCTGAAAATTTTGAACTGAAATCATGCTTTTAGAAATGAAATCTACATGAACATTGAAATTCCTTGAAATTTTTGTTAGCACTGAACTCCTTGAACTTCGAATGCGATCATTAGAACTGATTTAGAAATTGATATTTGAATTTATAAGTTCGGTTTTGAAAACTTTGAAATATCGAATCCTCGAATTGAATCCGATACAAACATGAATTCGATACGAATCGGCACGGTGGGATATCAGTGAAACGAATCGGCATGGCGGGATATCCGTGAATTGAACCGACACGGCGGGATATCCATGAATCAAACCGGCACGGCAGTCACACCAGTGAATAGAATCGGCATGGCGGGATATCTGTGAAACGAACCGGCACGGTGGTTACACTCGTGAATCGAACTAGCACGGCAGGATATCCGTGAATCGAATCTATATAACATGTATGAGAATATGAATCGAACCGGCACGGCGGGATATCTGTGAATCGAACTGGCACAATAGAATATCCGTGAATCGAACATATATGCTATGTAACTTGAATAAGAAGTCAGATAAATTGAAGTGGACCGCTATGGGCTGATTATATGTGCACAGTGTGGACCGCTATAGCGGATTATATGTACATTTGTGGAACGCTATGGGCGGATTATATGTGTATTGTGGACCGCTATGGGCGGATTGTATGTAAGACAATTTGACATAATCGTTGAATCTGAATTGTACTGTGAGACTCTAAGTAAGACACGTAATTTTCAAATTTGTTTCAATATGAGAACAGTGTTTGTATTTTGTTTGACATGAAAATGATATGATCGTGCTAAGATGGAAATGGCTTTGAAGTGCATCTTTGTTTTAAACTGAAATACTTTTAAAAACTCGTATTTGCATGTGCTTTCGGATGAGAAAACTGCTTTGAAATCTAAATGGCTTTGAAGTGTATCTTTGTTTTAAACTGAAATACTTTTGAAAACTCGCATTTGCATGTGCTTTCTGATGGGAAAACTGCCTTGAAATCTCATCATTGGATCTATGCATTATCTGATAAAAAAAATGTAATTGTTCTTGAGTTTCCTCTACTGAGCTTGTAGCTCACCCCTCGACTATACATCACAGGTTGCAGGCTTCGATTTGGATCCGAAGCTTGAGTCATATCTTCCACCTTAGTTTGGGGGAGTTGACTCTACTTATTCTTGGATCTTTGCGGTTGGACTTGGTAGATCTGATCTTTTGTAGAATAGTAGAATTTGAATTTAATGTATATTTTGTTCACCACTGTTTAGGTGATGGTTGGCTATCACCGGTGGTTTTACATTGTGAGCCTGAATATTTGTACGATGATGGATCTTCAGTTCTGCCATGTGTATCATATGCTTGATTTTTTCGCATGTGTGGATGTACCATATATGTTTCTGTATTCAGATTGTGATCTGCTACCCGACGATTCGGGTTTTCCCATTTGGTTAAAAAAAAAAAAAGTGTTGGGAAAATCTGGGTTTTCACAGATATTAATGATAATAATGGCAAATAATAATAATAAGAAATAAACAATACTAATGATAATAATAATAATAATAAAATGATGATAATAATAATAATGAGAATAATAATAATAATAATAATAATAATAATAATAATAATGCTAATAAGGAGAACAACGATAATAATGACAAAAATAGTAACAATAATGATAATGATAGTAATAATACTAAAAAAAATGATAATAATAGTGATAACGACAACAATAGAAATAATAATGACAAATAATAACTGATAAATAAAAAATAGTAACTGATATGAATTGACGAATAATTAGTGATAAAACAAACCGATAAGTGGATAGATAATAATGATAATAACAACAATAATGACGATAAACAATAATAATAACAAAATAATAATAAAAGATAATAATAATAAACAATGGTAATAATAAGGATAACAATGATAATAGCAAAATGATCATGTCAAAATAAAAAAAAACCAATCCACAGCAAACGCAAAAGGAAAAAAATGATAGATAACCTAAAACTACGTCACAAGAGGAAAAAGAGAGTACATAAATATGGAAATAAAGGAGCTAATCATATGATATTAAGAGGTTACGATAGGCATGCAAAACATGAGAAAAATAATACAAAGCAATAAATTAAAAGTGGCCTCGGACTATATACAGGCATGATGCATGAATGCACACACGTGCTAAAACTAAATGCAGGTTTTGCGTAAAGTAAATATGGTTTCATGCCCTAAAGAGGATACGTTATAGCCTAAATGCCTAGGAACATATAGGAGACTCTTGTCCTAGAACACCTACCTGATCCCTCACGAAAGCATCCTCCAGCAGAATGTGAATCGGACGCAGAGCCTGACGAGGAGCAACATCAACACCATCAGCAACCTCAGCACTGGCATCATCACAGCAGGAACCTCATCTCCATCACCCCTGACAACTGCCTCAGGAGTGTCCTCTCCAATAACCTTGGGAGCACCTGTTAAGACCTAAAAAGTTAAGACCTAAAAAGTCTCACTTTTCACCCCTTAACTTAATCTCTGTTAGACCCTTAATCATTTAATAAATGTGTTTTAAGTCAATTCTGTAGGTAATAAGCAGCAGCTGCAAATAAACCCCTAACCATGCCAAGAAGCCTACTGTTGCCCCAGAAGCCCCTCAGAAGAATGAAGGTTGAACCCAGACAGAGAATTGACTGCAGCGTAGGCACAGCAAAGCAAAAATAAATCAAGAAGAATGCCTCGCGCAGATGTTGTAGGGTTCAATTAAACCAGAGAGAATTCCTTTGCGTAGTTGTCATGGGCTTCTGAAGACAGCACACCAACTGGTCGCGCAGTCTTCGCACTATTCTCGAGCGGTTTGATGACAGAAAGAATTGAAAAGCAGACTTTGCGAGGTTCTCATGAGTTTTAGTCACCAGCGCTCGCGCAGTACTCGCACAGTCTCGCACAGCTCAAGAAAGGAGTCTTCAACCGTCGTGTGATTCACTGAAGAAAGAGAGCTCCAGGCACTCCAGCGCACGGCTGTCGCGCAATGGCCGCGGGATACAAACCTTCAAGGAAATGCTCACACGATTCATAGGCCTATGAACACTGCTTCTTCGCGAGGATCCCCGTGGGATTCACCAAGGGACGAACCGCGCGCACAATTCTCGCGCCATTCAAAAGGAAAGAGTAATTTCGCGATAGCCAGAAGTATCCCGCGATGACCAAAGTATCAATCCCACGACTGCATGAGCTTCAAGTCAATTCAACCTCGCGACGCCAATTCTACCACGTGGCAAGATCTAGAAATCTTTTCTACCCAGCGAGGATCGGGTTCTAAACTTCTCCCCACTTCTGTAGGGGCAATCTGGGAACTTCTAGCAATTAGGGCACGCACTCCAATGCTCTAATCTTTGTGCACATGCCTCGAGGCATCCAAGGCACAAGAATGGGCTGCAATTGCATTGATGAAATTAGAGTTTTCCTAACCCTAATTAACAGAGAGCTGACTGCTATATAAGCCTAAGCTAGATAAGCCTAAGCCTAGCTTAGGTTTAGAAAACCTTTTCAGGGACTTGACTTCTGTACTCCTTAAAATCGACTGTAGAATTACAGTAGGCTAAGGTTAGGGTTTAGGAGTTTTCTTTTTCCTTTTTCCTTCTCTCCATAGTCCAGCACATGCTGGCTATGCCTTTGTATGATTATTTGGTATAGTTTTAATGGAGTTTTGTAATAGGATCTATTGCATGTATTGGATTGGTGTTTTCTGAGTTGTTCTGTGCAAGGTTGCTGCCTTGAGATCCTCCATTGCTAAGTGTATTGTAAGCAATGGAGGATTGTCTTTAAGGCTTAACTTAGATCCAAGTGACCTGTGTGTCCAGGTTAGGCACATTACAGGCCTAGCCCCACCACAGGACCCACTAAATGTGAATTCCCATGGGAGCTTGAGCTGGTAGCCTTGTGAACATGGTGGCGACAGCAATGTTCTTGTTCTGACTTAGACCTCTGTGAGGAGGATAGCCTCTGTGGATAGTCTGTGACCATTCAAGTGGACAGATTATAGCACTAGGGTGAGGCCAATCCACAAAACTAAGACAGATATTTCTTCTATGCACTTGTGCTTGTAGCCTTGTGAGAGATTGTGCAGAGATAGACTCTCCTGTATTTGTATAGACCCACCATTAGATGGCAGATTTGATCTGACTGTAGAGATTGTAGGCTTGTGACTGGATCATTGCTGTCTTTCTAAAGTAGTGAACAGCTAAGCTTAAAAGCTAGTACTCAAACTCTTGATGGTTCCCCTATTGGATAGTCTGTGACCATTCAAGTGGACAGGTTATAACCATAAGGGATTGGATCATGGCACAGGAGTGAGTTGGATCCTTTCTCCTCTTTGGTGATAATGTAGCCATTGGACAGGATTTCTATAGCAGCAGATCTGAGTTTGCGTTACAAGACCCATCAGATCTGTACCTAATAGCATACTGCTCACCCTTTTATATTTATTTTCTCACACTCCATCACTCTTCTCAACCCTTTCTGTAGTCTAGGCATTAAGTTACCTTAGGATTTAGACTATAGTGATCATAAATCCCCTTCCATTTAGGATTGCCAGATCTGTAGCTAGATCTGGAGGCCCTACTAAAGATGACTCCCTTAGAGCTTTAGATCAACTTTCCCTGTGGGACAAACTCTTACTTATCAAAACATGCTACAACAGGCCCTGTATCTTGCAGGACTATGTATTTTTAGGCTTGCTGCTCTTCAATCCATCTTTGATTTTCACTAACCCAATTCTTATCACCATCTCCAATAAAGTTAGTAGCAAGCACTTAAAATACCTCAACAAGTTTTTAGCGCCGTTGTCGGGGACCCTTGATCTATTAGTAGACCCTAGATTTTTGTATTCTTTATTCTTTGGTAGTTGTACTTGGGAATAATTGATACTACTGATTTATATTTGGAATTTTTCTTATAGATCTGGACAACAGCAAAGAAGGAAAGTAGAACTGCATTGGGTGTCTAGCTACCTCTGTTTGCACTTCTCTAACCCTCAAAACTTAGTCTATTTCTCCTTTTAAAATTCCATAGTAGTTGATTAGGATAGTTGTAATTTTGTTAAGTGCAATGTGTCTACGAGAAGTCTTCCCTACAGTTGGTGTGTGTGCATGTTAGGAAGGAGGTCCTTCAGTCCTACATTAGAGCCTCCTAACCCTAAGATAGAAAGGGGTAGAAGATCGAGAAGGCATAGACACACCACAGTCGAGCCCCCTATTGAAATTGAGACAGCAGTTATGGATGAAGAGCAACCCAGAACATTGAAGGAATTGAATGCTCCTGATGATTATAATTCTCTATTCAACATTCAATTCCCAGATGTTCAGGGAAACTACGAGATTAAAACCTCCATCATCAAAATGCTTCCCTCTTTCCATGGACTTAGCAAGGAAGACCCTTACAAGCACATTGACCAATTCTTGGGCCTGTGCACCACATTCTCCATTGCTAGTTTGGGACCAGAAGTCGCTAGGCTAAGGCTCTTTCCTTTCTCCCTAAAGGACAGGGCTAGCACCTGGTTGTCTACTCTCCCAAACAACAGTATCACTACTTGGAAAGACCTCTAGACAAGATTTCTGAGTAAATTTTTCTCAGAGACAAAAACCAGCCAGTTGAGGAAAGGCATACTTGCTTTTGCCCAATCTCCAACTAAGGATTTTAACCAATCTTGGGACAGATTTAAGGAGATGCTCAAACAATGTCCCCACCACAAGATCCCTGACTGGCAGCTTGTCTAGAGCTTCTATAATGGGATTGATGAGAAAAGTAGAGACATGGTAGATGCCTCGTGGTGGAACGTACATGCATAAAATAGCTGATGAGGCATGGGACTTGTTCGAGGTTATCAGTGAAAATGCTTTCTAGAAGATGCCCTCATCTAGAACTGTCCAAGAGCCTTCTCTTAAGCTGGGGCTTGCTGAAACTTCTAAAGGAAAAATATATGAAGTTAGGGGAAATGATGACCTGAGGATGCAGATGGTCAATCTTTCGGATAAGTTTGATAAACTTTTGACTGTGGTGCAGCCAAGATTGGATGTACAAGTGACGGAGGCATGTCTGATATGCCAATCTCCACAACACACAATGGAAGAGTGCCCATCTGCAGGGAAATACCCTGAGTACGTGATGGAACAGGCTACTGCTGCCTAATCATTTGGACAACAACAATCTGGTGGCTACAACAAATAATCATATGGATACCAGCACCAAAATGCTAGTTACCAATGGAGAGACCACCCAAATTTGAGGTGGAGGCAAGACAATTATATGCAGCCACAATAGATATTGGCCTTACCTCAAAGGCCACAACAACAGTTTAACCAGGGATATGCCCCAAGGTCAAATTTCCAACATCAACAACAGCCCTAGCAGTAAAATCAGTTGGTAGTTCCCCCACCTCAGCCCCGAAGTGCTTCTTTTGAGGACCAGGTATTGACCCAATTGCAAAGCCTTGGACCTTTGAATCAAACTGTGACTTCTCAGAGTCAAAGCATAAAGAAAATAGAAGAGCAGCTTGACCAAATAGCTAATGCCTTCGCCAAAAGAGAAGAGGGCAGGTTGCCAAGCCAATCAGTAGCCAACCCTATTGTTGTTGTCCAAGTGTGCTTCGCTTATTGGTTGGTGGTGAAAGTTATTTAAAAATCAAAAATAGAATAAAATAGGGGATGAATCAGCACAACTCGGAAATCCTAGACCTGCAAGATACAGGGTCCTTTGTAGCAAGTTTTGATAAGTAAGAGTTTGTCCCACAAGGAAAGGTGATCTATGGCTCCAAGGGAGCCGTCTCTAGTAGTCCCTCCAGGTCTGTCTACAGATCTGGCAGTCCTAAATGGAGGGGAGTTTAAGGTCACTTATTCTAAGTATTCTAATAACTAAATTACAGAAAGGATTGAGAGGATGGATGGAGTGTGGAAAATAATTATAAAAAGGTGAGAAATATGTTATTGAGCCAAGGTCAGAGGAGTTTTGTAACTCAGATTTAGATCTGATGTTATAGAAATCCTGTCCAGAGGCTACATTATCACCTCTGAGGAGAAAGGATCCAACCCATCTCTACTGCCATGACTCCACCCTTAGGGCTATAACCTGTCCACTTGAATGGTCACAGACAATCCCATAGGGGAGCCACTATCCAGGGATGGGTCAGAACATAACAAATAAATCATTGCAGGCACTATTCCATCCAGGCTACCAGCTCAAGAATCCATAGGGAACCTCAACCTCTAAAGTTCTATAAGTGGGGCTAAGGCTGAAAAACCGTGATAGCCCAGACACATAGAACCAGCAAGCGATTGAGTACAACCTTCGAACCAGCTGTCCATTGCTTGAGAGAGGCTACAATGGTCCAGTCACCAGCCTACAATCTCTATAACCAGATCAGATCCAACATCTGATGGCAGATCTATACAAATATAGGGGAGTCAGCCTCTGTACAATCCCTCACCAGGCTTCTACAAGCTCAGGTGAAAAGAAGAAGGATCCATCTTGGATCGGTGGATCAGAATCACCCTAAGGCTATAATCTATCCACTTAAATGGTCACTGACTATCCCAGAGGTTATCCTCCGCACGGAGCCCAAAACAAAATAAGATTATCGCTGCTACCACCATGTTCACCAGGCTACCAGCTCAAGCTCCCATGGGGATTTCAGATCTAGTAGGTCCTGTGGTGGGGCTAAGGCTGGAAGACCATGATAGCCAAGACACACAAGTCACTTGGATCTGAGTGGCCCTTAAAATCAGTCCTCCATTGCTTTGAAACACAGCCAAGGCAATGGGGGATCACAAGGCAGCAGCCTTGCACAGAGCATCTCACATATAAACAACAATCCCACATAAAACTACCATTAATCTAACTCAAATACATATACAAAGTCATAGCCAGCAATTGCTGGACTATGGAGAGAAGAAAAGAAAAAGAAAAAGAAAAACTACTTACTGCTAAAAAGAAAAAGAAAAGAAAAGTGATCTGAGATAGGTTCCCAGATACCTAAACCTAAGCTACAGGTATATATATAGCAGGGTGGCGCATTAGGGTTAGGAAACCCTAATTTGAACGATGCCACGTGGCCTTATACTGATCCTTGGATTCCTCGGGGCGTGTGCACGGAGATTTGAGCGTGAGAGTGCGTGCCCTAATCACTGGAAATTTCTAGAATGCCCTCTGCTGAAGAGATGGAAGTTTAGGTTCAGAGCCTCGCTAGGTAGCTGTAGTTTCCCAGACTTGTCGCGTGGTAGCTCATTGCTCTTCACTAGGATGATTTGACACTGAAGCTTCAGCCATCGCGAGGTTGTCTTGGTTTGCTCTTCAGGCAGTCGCGCGGTAGAGAGTTGAGCTCTCGCTGGGTTGGAGTTCATGAGGTTGAATAGAAAATGCAGTCTCAAGCGTCGCGAGGCTACAATCCAAGCAATCGTGTGGTAGATTAGTCTTCGCTGGGCAGCAGCGCGAGAACTGCGCGTGCTCTTCTCTTTACTTGGACTTCATGAGTTACCTCGCGAGGTTCTTTGTCTCACTCAATCTTCGCGAGCTTGGCTTTGCCTTCGCCAGGATGCTTTCTTTCTTGAATGGCGCGCGAACTGCGTGAGGCGTTCTTCTTCTGAGAATTGTACCCCGCGGCGACTGCACGACAGCTGCGCGAGGAATCTTCTGAAGCTCTCTCTCCTCAGCTGTCTTAAGTGAACTTCGTGAGATTGAGAGAGGTCTGCTTTGAACTACGCGACACTTAGCGATGTGTTCTACTCTTGAGCTTCGCGAGAGCTGTGCGAGGTTGACTTTCTGAAGCTCCTCAGTCATTTATCTGCGCGCGAGGTTGCTGTAAAGCCTTGGGAAGCTCAGCTGATCTGCGTGAGGCTTCAAAGTTCATTCTTGCTGAGGGGCATCTGGTGCCAAAGCAGGCTCCATAACAGGATTCTTAGCCTTATTTCACTGCTGATTATTTCCTAAACAAAACACTTAAGAAGAGTTTATTAGGTGGCTAAGGGTCTAATCAAAGGTTAAGTTAAGGGGTGAAAAGTGGTACTTTTCAGGTCTTAACACACCCCCAAACCTAATCTTTGCTAGTCCCTTAGCAAAGTTACATTAAATCTACTTTAAAAATTAAATGCCACTTTCGTAGGGAACACGGATACATTTAGCATATGTACCAAGCCTTATAAACCCCTAGGTGATCCCTAGTGGTGGAGTGAAGTCTCCTGAGGGTTTTCAGTGAAGACACCCACAAACTTCTCCAATGAAATGGTTAACTAAAGTGCAATGTCATCCAATGAGCAGTTAAGGAATCAGATTTAGTCTACTCATGAATCAGCATAAAAGATATTTAATTCATTGGTTGTACAGGAACTTAGACAGCATAAACTCTCATGTTTGCACAGCATTTCAAAATAATTTGTGATCACAGAAAACTGCACAAGTGTATGTCAGCACTGAGCTTATCCTTATGTCAGAAAATTAGGTTAAGGTCATACATAATGCATTCAAGTTCAGACCCAAAAGAAAGCTTTACAGGGCATACTCTCATCAAGGTTTGTTGAGGGGTTCAGTTTCTCACAGGCTCAAGAGCAGTTACATCCCCTAACTGGGTTTGTAAGCATGAGCATAAGCAGAGTTCTTAAGTGCTGGCATCATTGTCAGTTTCTCACCATAGATTGGATAATTCCTTATCTTCACATGACAGCTCACTCAATCTTTGGATCACAAGGGCTTTTAACTGGGTTGGAATGTAGCTTATGGAGTATGGTTAAAAAAAGAATGGAAGGTTTGAAAAGGGTTTCAAAAATTGAGAACTCAGTGGGTGCAGGAGGTGGTTCATGACTTCACCTTCTTGAATTCAGCTCCCTTCATCTTCTTTGAGATTTTCAGATTTGAAGTGATCAGTTTCTCTTCTTGATTTTGATTTTTCAATGAAGGCTCCTCTTGACTTCTCTCTTATTCCTCTTCATTATTATTTTTTTTTTGTTTCTTTTTGCTGGAGTTTTCTTCTTTTTATTTTGTTTTTGCTTTTCAGAAATGCCATGTCCTCAGTTACCATTCTGCCAGAATAGATTTTTCTTCTCCATTCACCTAATGCTGACCATAGCTAGTCCATCTTTAACTCTTTCTCCTTTACCTTCTGAATTCTCAGAGTGAGGGTAGGTTGAATCAGGTTTATAAGTTCAGGTTCAAGTACTCAGGTGTATTTTCAAGAAATTTAGTATTTAAAGCTCAAAGGGGGTATGGACAAGGGCAGTTGCTTTAAGATTGATCTTTTTAGGCTCAAATAGTCTAAAAGAAGGCCTTGATCCTTTCCTAGGTCTCATGAGTACTGTCAGTTGTTTAAACTTGAAGTTACCTAACTTCTAGTGAGCACAGTGACTCAGCCAGTCCTTAGAACTAGAAGAAATGCCTTAGTTACTCCTCAAAGAAAAAATTTTGTAGGCCCAATTCTCACTGGTTATGGTCATCCTTTGAACTTTCAAGTATGTCCTCACCTTTTTCTCTCTCTAATAATTCACTAAGTGCAGATATAAGTGGGTTTCCTTGGTGAAACTATTATGGAAATGTAGAATATTAGAAGTCTATAATCTTCAATGTTTGCATAAATTTTAAACTTCTTAATTTCATGATTCTTAAGTGAACAAAGGTCCATTTCCATATTGCTCAGATGAGTCTGTTGCACTTATGTTAACTATTCCATTGGCAGGGTCTGCCTGCCATACCCCCAAACCTATGAGGAGCAGTGACCTTACTGGTTCAAGGTCAATGTGCAGCAGACTTATTACAACATAAAAGAAAAGAAAAACAAAACACACATACAAAGCAACACAGTAAAGACAGGGGAAAAGTCTATGAAATATGAGAAATGTATAAAATACAAGAGAACATATGTAAAAGAAATAGAGGAAATCCTAGGTACAATCTAATTAGAATTTTGATTAAAATTTATCCCAGCCCATCTTCCTTGCATGTTCTTGAAGGAGAGCCTCTTCTTCTTTCTTCTTGCGTTCCCTCTCGGCCTTCCTCTGCTCTGGAGTTTTGGGTATGGTAGGAGCCCGGACCCTCATTTTTCTCTTCTTTGGCTCAGGAGGGATCTCCGAAGATTTTGCAGTGGGTGGCTGAGGGGGTTTGGTGGGGGATTTCCTATTGGGGCCCATACTTTTGGAGGCTTGCCTTGGCTGAGGCAGAGGTGGAATAGGAGATGATTGGGCTGGTGGAGGCTCAGGAGGGGCAACGGGAGATTTGGCCGGAGCCGGCATTTGAGACAGGAGAGGACCTTTCCCTTTTTCTGCATTAGGGGGAGCCACAGGAGATGGAACTAGTAATTACTCTGTAGGCACGGCAGGGCTCTTCCCTTTCGCGAACTTGCTTGGTGGTGGTGCCTCCTCAGACTGGGCAGATGGTTCTTTGCCAATTTTCAAAGAGTGAGTTGGGGGAGTGGTCTTCTTAGTAGCAACTTTTCGTCGCTGAGGATGGGATTAGGCTGCAGGGGCATCTGAAGGGGCAACCACAATAGGTTGGGCACTGGGATCCGTAGGTGGTGCCTCATCAGAGTCAGAATCAGAAGGAAAGAGCTCAGTAGGGTCCAATCCTAGGGCAGCAGCAGCCTGTCTGCGTTCTTCTTTGGAGAGGAGGTGCCCATGGGGATCATCTTGAGAGGAAGCTCGGGTGACCTTTGGAGGGGGGGATGGAGGGGTCGGCCGTTTGCCTTTTTGGGCTGCAGTGGCTCTCTTAGGGGTGGGCTTTTTCTTGGAAGGGGTGCGTTTCCTTTTGACAGCAGGAGAGGGAATAGGGGGGGCACTGATGTAGGAGGAGGAGCTCTGATGGGGGTTCCAGAGGAACAAGGAGTTTTGTAGAGTCTGAGGAAGGAGCAGCGAGGCATTGGAGGAGGAGCAGGAGGAGCTACAGTGGGGCGTGGGAGTTGGGGAAGACTATGTAGGGTTGGTGTAGGGGTTGTGGAAGAAGAGGGCTGGATGTGTGGAAGAAGATGGGGCCTCGGGGGAGTGGCAATGGGGTGGCTTGGATAGGTTGGGACGGCGGAAAGCAACTCTCTTCCAAGATGTCAATTTTCTTGTTAGCCCACAGAGATTGGTATTCATAAGCTCCTTCTTCGAGACGGGTGATCTCCGAGCATTGTTCAATTTCTTCTCTAATAGCGGTTATGCTTTTTCACCCTCTCGGCATTGGCCTTTTCCATCTCGAGTCATTTTGTAGTAAGTTAACCTTGTCTTGTGATTGATGTCTCTGAATTGCCTCCCATCCTTTTGAAATATCGCCTTTTGCGTTGTGAGCAAGCTTCAGATCACTAAGCTTCTGCAACAAGGGATATTCAATGGCTTGGCGGAGTGGGGCCATGCCATGGAGAACATCCCTCTTGATATAAGGATTGTCCCTCATGGCATGGAGGAGGGTGAAGTAGGAGGGGTGTAGTAGGAGTGTCCGGGCAAGATTGGGAGAAATGAAGTGGAAGGAAGAGAGGTGATGGAGCACAGGGGGAGAAGTGGGGTTGTAGAAATGGTTTGGGTGGTGCAGGTGGAATGGTCAATGAATTGAGGAGGGGTGGGAGAAGAGGGGAATGAAAGGTATGGGTGGAAAAGGAAATGAAGGAAGGGCAGCTAATGTGGATGGTCCAGGGGAAGGGAAGAAGGGTATGGTGAAGGGTTGATATGGAAGGGAGGTGGGTGCAAATAGGGGGGGTGGAATGGGAAAGGCGGATGGGAATGGAATGGGGTCTGTCTGGGTAGAAGTGTTGGTGAATTGAGGGGGAGGTAGTATTAGAGGTGGAAGGATAGGGAGAGAGGGAAAGGAGTGGTCAGGTATGGTATCATGGAGGGGGAAGGATGGAGGCGAGTCAATGGGGGTAGGGTCTGTTGGAACAGGGGAGGCAGAGGTGGAAGGGGGTTGTGTTGGGATTGGTGGGTTTGTCAATGTGTGAAGGGTGGATTGGATGGTGGTTATGTCAGTTTGCATTTGGGCTTGGGTCTCTGTGGTGTTGGATAGTTGGGTTTGGAGGTCATGGATAAGGGAAAGGATATGAGTAAGAGAATCTGAGGTTGGTTGAGGGGGGTAGGAGGGTAAGAAGGAATAGGTTGGAAAGTGGGGCATGATGGAAAGTGGTAGGGGAAGGGGGGTCGGGTGAATGATGTGGTGAAGGAGAGGAGACTCGGGAGAGGGATGTCTTGGGTGGGCAAGGTATCAAGCAAACTGGTCATGAAGGCTTGATACCCAGAGGTGGTGGCTAGGTTGAAGTCCAGGTCATGGAGAGGTGGGTCTAAGGGTTGGTCACTAAGGGGTGTGGCTGTGGGAAGGGTAGGGGTAGTGTGAGTGGTTTTCTTTTTAAGGTAGGTTATCAAGGGAGGGCTGTCAGGGTGAGGATCAGGGGCTATGGGAGAGACTGGGGTTGTTGATTAGGGTAGGGTGGGTGAAGGTGGAGTGGTGTCTTGGGGTTCAACACTTTCTTCCTAGGTTCGGATAATGGTTGGAGGGGGAATGGAGAAAGGAGAGGAAAGAGGAGAAGTGAGAGATGGAATGGGTGAAGAAGGTAGGGGAGAGGCCAGAGTAGTGGATGGAGGAATTGCTACAGAAGCAAAGGTGACAGAAGCTCGCGCCACCTTCTTTGGGGCAAGGGTTTTTGCCTTCTTTTTGGGGGCAGGGGTGGCCGTTGCCACAGCAGCTTCCTCTCTCTGCTCGGACACCTCCTGAGCTTCAGTCTTCTTCTTCTTCTTCTGGGGATCCATTAAGCTTCTGCTGATCCCCCATTGTCTTTTAGCAAATGTGGTGGGAGTGAGGTCAGCAGATAGCTCCCCCACTGGTATCTTGTATCCTCCCCTCAGAAGTAGTCTGGTGATGAGTCTTCCATAGGGGAGAGTGTGGCTCTTCTTTTGCAGCCCCAACTTCACCATTGTATCCTTCATGGCCTCGAAGATCACCCATGCAACATTGAATCCATGGCCCAGAGAGAAGGAATACAGAGCATTAGCAATTGGTGTCCTCCTTTCTTGCTGATGACTGGAGCAATAGATGTTCTTCCTCAAAACTTGATCGATGAACAGTAGTTTGGGCTCCAAATCTCTTCTTCTGATGGAGTCCCCTGTGGCCTTCAAGCCTCTGGTAATGGCATGGGCAATTGTGTCAATGGGGGCACTTACAGGGGCACCATAACCGCAATTGGGATCAAATCTGGCAGGGATGCCCAAGACTTCAGCGATCAACTCCGGGCTAAGCAGCATCTCAAAGTTGTCAACTAATGCAAGGAAGCCTGGCTGCCCTTGTGTGTCGGGTCTGAGCCTAAGGTGCTGGTAGAAGAGTTGCACTATCCTAGGGTAGGCTAGTGCAAGAATCATTTGCAGCAAGGGGAACAGACCAGCCTTGAGCAAGAACTCGCTGGTAGGTGCTGACAATGGCTCAGATTCAAAGAAAGAGATATCAAAAATGGCTTCAAGCTCTAAGGGAATGGAGAGGAGGAGCTCAGAGGGTGTAGAATAATCCGATGTTGGTGCAGCCTGCTCCGGTACCACCCCCTTCCCTTTTTGCAGAGCCAAAGAGGACTTGGCTTTCTTAGGTTTAGGCTCCACAGTGGCCTTGTTCCTAGCTCTCTTCATAGGTGCACTTTTAAGAGCCATCCCAACTTCCTGGGTGAGTGTGGAGTTACAAATTTGGAAGGAAATACCAAGAGCTGAGTCTAACCCTAAAAGTTAGGGTTCTATTTAATGGAACGCACAAAGGATCTCAAGAGCTCTAAACAGGGGGCAACTATTATGGGAGCTTGAAGAACAACAATCTTGAAGTTCAAAGTGAACAATGATCTGGGGACAGGGTGCTAAAGGAGAGAGGTGGAGGGGAGTGAGAGCTAGGGTTTCGCTGGTAAGAGAGGAAAGAGAAAGCAGTAAGGAAAAGCAGTGTGGGGTGGGATTTAAATATCGCGAAGCTCGGCGCGCTTTGGAAACTTCCACCCGCTGGTTGGGAATGAATGGGTTGCGAGATTAGATGTTCCTTGAAACTGTGCGATGCAGCCCACCCAGTTCTTTGAAACTCGCGACAGCACAACAAAGTAGTTCCTTATGAACTGCGCGAGATGGGACCAAACTCATTATTCAGAACCCCGAGATGGCTTAGTCGAGGTAAAATTCACTCACCCACCAGTCCGCTGTTTGACCCTTACCAAAGGGGTGGATTCTCTCACAGACTCTCTTCCAGGGACACCCCTAATCATTATAAAGCATTCACAATTCTTATACTCTCAAGGCAAGAAAGGCACACGTCACGCAAAGCATTCAAATCATCATTCAATCACTTAAAATTATCACATAGGGGAAGTTGGTATCAAAGTAGGCATTAAAGCACTAAACTCAAATTCCAACAAGATTGCAAACTATTCCTACAAACTGTAAAGTACATATTATACAACGATGCACAGTTCTTATCATCAATTCAATGAAAGATCCCCTTCAGGTTCTGAGGGTCCTTCACCAATCAAAAATTGGCCCTTGGGATAAACCACTGGTTGACTGGGCAACCTTCCCTCTTCTCTTTTGGCTAGGGTGTTCGCTAGTTGTCCAATCTGCTCCTACATCTTCTTGATGCTCTGACCATGAGAGTTCACAGTTTGAGCCAAGGAACCCAAGTTTTGCAATGAAGCCAAGACTTGGTCCTCAAAAGAAGTATTTCTTGGTTGAGAAGGGGGTAGAACCAACTGATTTTTGCATGATGGGGACTCTTTGGTGGTCTGACGGTGAGACCTCGGGGCATGCCCTTGATTGAACTGCTGTTGTGGCCTTTGTGGTAAAGCCAACATCTGCTAGGGCGGTAACTTGACATTTTGGTCTTGGTATCCATATGGTACTGTTGTAGCCCCAGTTATTCTTGGCAGCCATAAGGTGACGTGACATATTCCAACATTAATTCAGGAAATTGCCCTGCAGATGGACATTCCTCCACTGTGTGCTGTGGGGACTGGCATATCAGACATGCCTCCGCCACATGAGCAGCCCTTCTGGGTTACATCACAGTAAATAATTTATCAAACTTCATAGAGAGGTTTGCCATCTGCAGCTGTTGGTCATTGTTCCAAGACACATCATAAATTTTTCCTTTGGATCCAGCAGCAGGCCCCACCTTTGACTCAGATTCCTGATGAGTTCTTGCTAGGGATGGCTTTTGAAAAGCATTCTCACTAATCACCTCAAACAATTCCCATGCCTCCTCAGCAGTCTTGTGCATGTAGGATCCACCACAAGAGGCATCGACTATATCTCTATTTTTCTCATCAATCCCATTGTAGAAGCTTTGTACAAGCTGCCACTCAGGGATCTTGTAGTAGGGGCATTGTTTGAGCATCTCTTTAAACCTATCCCAGGACTGGTTAAAATTCTTAGTTGGGGATTGAGAAAATGCAAGAATCTCTTTCCTCAACTGGCTAGTTTTGGTCTCAGGGAAGAACTTGGTTAGGAATCTGGTCTGCAGGTCTTTCCATGAAGCAATGCTATTGTTGGGAAGAGTGGCCAACCAGGTACTGGCCCTATTCTTCAAAGAGAAGGGAAAGAGTCTGAGCTTAGTAGCCTCAGGACCCAAACCAGTGATATTAAAAGTGGTGCACAAGGCCAAGAACTGGTCAATATGCTTGTAAGGGTCTTCTTTGCTAAGCCCATGGAAAGCTGGCAGCATCTGGATGATTGAAGTTTTTATCTCATAATTCCCATGAACATCAGGGAATTGAATGCTAAAAGGGGAGTTGTAGTCATCCGGAGCATTCAACTCCTTGAGGGTTCTAGGGTGTTCTTCACCCATAGTTGTTGTCACAGATTCACCTGGGGGCTGTCCTGTGGTGTGCCTGTCTCTTCTAAGTCTCCTTCCCCTTTCTAACTCAGGGTTTAGAGGCTCTAAAGTAGGGCTGAGGGATCTCCTCCCTAGCATACAAGCACACCCACAGCAAGGAAAGCTTCTTGCAGGCACATTGCAAAAGAATACTTGTACACAAACAAATTTATCTAACTATTTTACAGCTATCCAAAGAATACATTTAAACTATCCTAGATACTGTTGGAAAAATTGTTAAAAAGAAAGATAGACAGAGCTTTAGAGTCAGAGAGTTCGCAAACAGAGGTAGCTACGCTCCAATTGCAGTCCAACTATCCTTCACTGCTGCTGTCCAGATCTACAGGAAAGATTCACAATTATATCAGCAGTATCAATTATTCACATGTATAAAGAATACTAAGAATACAAAAACTAAGGGTCTACTATTAGATCATCTATCCCCGGCAACGGCGCCAAAAACTTGTTGTCCAAGTGTGCTTCGCTTATTGGTTGGTGGTGAAAGTTATTTAAAAATAAAAAATAGAATAAGACAGGGGATGAATCAGCACAACTTGGAAATCCTAGACCTGCAAGATACAGGGTCCTTTGTAGCAAGTTTTGATAAGTAGGAGTTTGTCACACAGGGAAAGGTGATCTAAGGCTCCAAGGGAGCCGTCTCTAGTAGTCCCTCCAAATCTGTCTACAGATCTGGCAGCCCTAAAAGGAGGGGAGTTTAAGGTCACTTATTCTAAGTATTCTAATAACTAAATTATAGAAAGGATTGAGAGGATGGATGGAGTGTGGAAAATAATTATAAAAAGGTGAGAAATATGTTATTGAGCCAAGGTCAGAGGAGTTTTGTAACTCAGATTTAGATCTGATGTTATAGAAATCCTGTCCAGAGGCTACATTATCACCTCTGAGGAGAAAGGATCCAACTCATCTCTACTGTCATGACTCCACCCTTAGGGCTATAACCTGTCCACTTGAATGGTCACAGACTATCCCATAGGGGAGCCACTATCTAGAGCATAACAAATAAATCATTGTAGGCACTATTTCATCCAGGCTACCAGCTCAAGAATCCATAGGGAACCTCAACCTCTAAAGTTCTATATGTGGGGCTAAGGCTGGAAAACCATGATAGCCCTGACACATAGAATCAACAAGCGATTGAGTACAACCTTTGATCCAGCTATCCATTGCTTGAGAGAGGCTACAATGGTCCAGTCACCAGCCTACAATCTCTATAACCAGATCAGATCCAACATCTGATAGCAGATCTATACAAATATGGGGGAGTCTACCTCTGTACAATCCCTCACCAGGCTTCTACAAGCTCAGGGGAAAAGAAGAAGGATCCATCTTGGATCGGTGGATCAGAATCACCCTAAGGCTATAATCTGTCCACTTAAATGGTCACAGACTATCCCAGAGGTTATCCTCCGCACGGAGCCCAAAACAAAATAAGATTATCGCTGCTACCACCATGTTCACCAGGCTACCAGCTCAAGCTCCCATGGGGATTTCAGATCTAGTAGGTCCTGTGGTGGGGCTAAGGTTGGAAGACCATGATAGCCCAGACACACAGGTCACTTGGATCTGAGTGACCCTTAAAATCAGTCCTCCATTGCTTTGAAACACAGCCAAGGCAATGGGGGATCACAAGGCAGCAGCCTTGCACAGAGCATCTCACATATAAACAATAATCCCAAAAGTACAAATCTTATTGCAAAACTACTATTAATCTAACTCAAATACATATACAAAGTCATAGCCAGCAATTGATGGACTATGGAGAGAAGAAAAGAAAAAGAAAAACTACTTACTGCTAAAAAGAAAGAGAAAAGAAAAGCGATCTGAGATAGGTTCCCAGATACCTAAGCAAACTTCGCCAGGATGCTTTCTTTCTTGGATGGCGCGCGAACTGTGCGAGGCGCTCTTCTTCTGAGAATTGTACCTCGTGACGACTGTGCGACAGTTGCACAAGGAATCTTCTGAAGCTCTCTCTCCTCAGCTGTCTTAAGCAAACTTCGCGAGATTGAGAGAGGTTTTCTTTGAATTGCGCGACACTGAGCGATGTGTTCTACTCTTGAGCTTCACGAGAGCTGTGCAAGGTTGAGTTTCTGAAGCTCCTCAGTCATTCATCTGCGCGAGAGGTTGCTGTAAAGCCTTGGGAAGCTCAGTTGATCTGCGCGAGGCTTCAAAGTTCATTCTTGCTGAGGGGCATCTGGTGCCAAAGCAGGCTCCATAACAGGATTCTTGGCGTTATTTCACTGCTGATTATTTCCTGAACAAAACACTTAAGAAGAGTTTATTAGGTGGCTAAGGGTCTAATCAAAGGTTAAGTTAAGGGGTGAAAAGTGGTACTTTTCAGGTCTTAACACCTATGGGCCATTATTCGATTGGAGAAGGCTCCTCAAATTTTGAGGGGGCTAATGCCATCACAGCCCTAAGGTCTGGCAGGCTGGTGGACAACCAGGTGGGAAAGGAACAAGAAGAGGTCATTCCCAAAGAACTGTTGAGTGAAAGTGATAAGGATTTTGTTAGAGCACAGAGTCAAGAATTGTCTGCTACCCTTCAACAAGGGAAAAATAAAGAGGCTGTAGTTGAGCCTCATCAGGAAATAAAAGAAGAAAAAATAAATAAATAAAAGTTCAATCATAGGCTTGCAGTTGAGGCACCAGCAGTCCCTCAGCTGCCATTTCCTCAAGCTTTGAGTGGCCCTGTCCATTTTGATAAGGGGAATGCACAAATAGAGGAAATGATGGAGACCTTTAAGCAGGTAAAAATCAATTTCCCCCTGCTTGATGTAATCCGACAGGTTCCCGCCTATGCAAAATTTTTGAAAGACCTTTGTACTCAGAAGAGGAAGGCCAAAGGCCATTTGTCCAAAAAGGTCTTTGCAACTAATACAGTTAATTCTGTATTAAGCATGACAATGCCTGAAAAGTTGCAAGACCCAGGGATACCCACTATTCCCTGCATAATTGGAGACCACACAATTGGAAGGGCCCTTCTAGACCTTGGAGCCAGTGTTAACCAACTGCCATACAGTGTGCATCAGCAGCTAGGTTTGGGGGAGCTTAAACCCACCCCCATTGTGCTATTGATGGCTGATAGGTCTGAGAGGAGACCCATGGGAGTGGTTGAGGATGTCTTAGTGGGGGTAGATAAGATCTTCTACCCTGTAGACTTCCTTATTTTTGACATGGGCTGCAACAAGAGTACATACCCGATACCTGTTATTCTGGGCACACCATTCTTGGCCACTGCCAATGCATGCATTCAATGCAGGTCTGGGATCATGGAGGTAACTTTCGGGCATATGAAAGTTAAGCTTAATGTGTACAACAGTGAAAATTACCCTCAGCTGGACAATGAGGAATGCTTTGCAGTGGATGTACTAGCAGAAGTTATTGAAGAAGAACTGCCCACTCTGCTGGAGTCGGGCAACATTGTCGCAAATTTAACTGATGTTTGGAACATGGCAGAGAAAGGAAGCCCAGCTTTAATGACAGAAGACATGTCCCCATTTAAGTCTTCTGTGGGCTTAGTGCAGCATTCCAAGTGGAAACCTACATTGCTGCCCCTTCCTCAAACCAACAAAGCACCAATCCTGTCATCCATCAAACAAGCCCCTGATCTGGAGCTCAAGAAGCTTCTAGAGACATTGAAATATGTTTCCTTAAGAAAGATGAAAAACTTCCTATAATTATCTCCTCTTTCCTTACTAATAAGCAAGAGGAGGAATTGCTAACAGTTTTGAGGAAGCACAAGAAGGCAATTGGCTGGACCATTGCTGATCTGGGAGGGTTGATACATCAATCTGTATGCATAGGATCCATCTAGAGGAGGGCTCAACACCCTCCAGGGAAATGCAGAGGAAACTAAATCCTCACATGCAGGAGGTGGTCCTAAAAGAAATCATCAAATTGCTGGACGCTGGGGTAATTTACCCCATTTCTGATTTTGAATGGGTGGCACCTATTCTGGTGGTGCCCAAGAAGTCTGGCATAACAGTGATAACAGCTAAGTTTGGAGAGCTGAGACCAGCCAGGGAGACCACTGGCTGGAGAGTTTGCATCGATTACCGAAAACCTGGCTCCAAGACCAGAAAAGACCACTTCCCTCTCCCCTTTATTGATCAAATTTTGGACAAGTTGGCTGGGAAAGCTTTTTACTGTTTTCTTGATGGGTACTCAGGGTACAACCAGATCCTTGTGCATCCTCTTGATCAAGGGAAAACTACATTTACTTGCCCTTTTGGCACCTTTTCTTACTGAAGGATGCCTTTTGGGCTGTGTAATGCCCCTGCCCCCATCACCCCCTGCTCCTACTGAGCCTACACTATTTTCCTTTCCCCCTATACCCTCCATCCCCCCTCTTATCCTACCCCCTCCAACATTCACTAACAAACATACACAAACAGACCCAGAATTTATCCCCCTCCCCCCACAACTAAACTTACCCACTGTTATCCCCCCCTTCCCCCCACAGGACCAATCACAGTTTACTCCTTCCACTTCATCACTACCCATCTCACCCAAATATTTCTTTTACATCCCTCCCTACCTCACCATCCTCCATGCCATGAGGGACAATCCCAATCTTAGGAAGGATATCCTGAGGGGCATGGCCAAACTTTGCCAGTCCATTGAGACCCCCCTGCTGCAATAGATTGATGAAATAAAGGAGGCCCACAGAAAACAACTACTGGGCATCTCCTTGGGGTGGACAAATATCCTGGAGCCCTATCAGAAGGCCAAATCTACAGCTACTTATAATGAGCTAAATTTGGAGCTTGAGAAAGCAAATGCTGCTACAGAGAAGGCGCGGGCTAGACTATTTGAAAAGAGGCTTAACAATGCCCTGGAGATCTTCAGAATCCAAAAGGAAATCCATGAGACTGATCTCCTCAAACACAAAATCCAGATAGCCTCATTGGAAGCTGCATTGGCTGCTGCCAGAAATGCTCCTCTGCAGCCCACCCCACTCTCTGTTCGCATGCCAGATCTTGAGCCTAAAGCTACTCCAGAGCCAACTGCCCAGTCTGAGGAGGCAAAACCAAAGATCCAGCAAGAGAAAGGGAAGGCCCCTGCTGCCCCTCCTGCCTCACCTCCTACAGGGCAGCCTCCACCTACCAAGGCCTCTGTTGCACCTCCAAAAGAGCGAACTTATCCTAAACAGAGGAAAGTCACTGCTAAGAGGACAGCTTCCACAGCAGCCTCTATAAAAATTGGCAAAGAGCCACCTGCCCAGTCTGAGGAGGCACAACCCCCTGGCCAGCTTGAGTCCAAAGCAAAAGGGAAATCCCCAGTGGCCCCCACTGAGGAAGGTAAAAGCAAAAGGGAAACCCCCCCTGCAAAAAGAAAAGGAAAAGCCTCTCAAGAACCCAAAATACTCAAGCAACCAAAAATAAGGGTGAGAGCACCAAAAGCTCCAACCATGAGGAAAACCCCAGCTGAAATAAGAAAGTCCAAGCAAGCCAAGAAGAAAAAGGATAAAGTTGCCCTTAGGGACCATGCTAAAAAGATGGGCTGGGATTTCCTTACAGATTCTGATTAAGATTCTTCTTCTTCCTCTTAGATTAGATTGTACTTAGGCTTTTCTTTTTGTCCCCTTCCAATCTTCTCCTTGTAAATACGATTGTACATGTTTTTTCAGTTAATATAATTTTTCAATTTTTTTTTTATATTGATTTGTTCTGTGTGCTTGTTAAAGTTTTTTCTATTTTAGTCTTCATTTTGTTCAATTTTTTTCATGGGAGATGAATTTCGGGAGGCTATGCTCATTTGCAATAGGAATCCATGTGAAGGGTCGATGTCGATGGTGGTTGGATGACCTTGTGTCAATACACACCTCAGCACAAATGGTGCACTAAGGTCAACTATTGATCTCGATCATGGGAGTAAAATGGTTTCCTTTTCATAATTGTGGGCCCTGTCTGAGCTCCTCGCAGAGTCCTTATCGCGCGCAAAGCAAAATTCCACACCTTCCTCTGTGCAGCTGCGCAACCCACAGGATCCCCTTAATTACAAAGGTTAAATTTAGACCATCATTTACTGTTCACTCTCTTTTCCCATAATCAGTTGTGCACTTTATCATTCCCCAAACATTCACAATTTATTGCCAAGCTTGGAAAGGGACAAAACTTTCAATATGCCCATTCATTTTCCACCGTCCAAGTCTTTTAAATAGGCCATTAGTTCCTCTTCATCTCATCCTTCCTCTTCTAACCCTAGCTGTCTGGCCCTCCTCACAACCATGGCGGATGACAAACCCAATAAGTTCCCTAAGCAATTTTACCCTATGTGGTTGGACCCCCTTCCACCTAAGGAGCCGGACCAGTTACAATTTTTGTGGGATGAGTATGAAGAAGTCCAGCGGATCCTGGCAAAGGAGGAGAAGAAAAAGGAGAAGAGAGAGAAAAAGAAGATAAAAATTGAACAACCTACATCTCCCCCACCATCTTCCTCAAACCCTCCCCCACCGACTCCCCCTTGATCCCTCTCCCCCCCCCCCCCATTTTGTCTTTTCTTTTTACCTCTTTTTGTAATATTTTTTTTTATTTTAATGAACGTTTCTTTTAGTTCTATACTATTCAGTTGTTATTTTTTATTATTATTTTTGTTTCTCTGTCTTACTCTGTGTTTATTTGTTATGACTGGACTCTACTGCATTTTCTCACCTTTGAACTAGTGAGGACACTGCTCCTCATGATTTGGGGGTGTGGCAGTATAGGTCTGCCAATAGAATAGTTAATTTTAGTGCAGTAATGGTGGTATAACTGGGATGAATAAAGTCAATTTCCACTTAACTTGATACAATGAGGAAACTTGTAAAAAATTAAAATATTTTTGCAGACTTTTCGAAACTGAAAAAGTTAAAATCTTGACACCACCATGAAGCTAATATTAGAAAAATTTTCAGTTAATACTCAGTGAACCAAAGAGGAGAGAAACAGAGGAAAATACACCCCATGGGTTAAATTTGATGACCATACCTAGTGAGATTTGGGCCCATCATTTTCTTTTGAAGAGTATTTTTTTTGGCATTATTTCTATTCTAAGGACTGATTGAATCAAGACTTTTTCACTAGAAGTTGTGCACCTCCAAATCAAAACTAATTGAAAGCACTCATGATACTAAGGAAATGATCCAAGGCCCTCATTTGGATAGTTTGAGCCTGAAAATCCAACCTTTTAAAATTTGTCCTTTTACATACACCAGTTGAGCCTTAAAATCATACTTTTCGTTCACAAACACCAGAATACTTGCACCTTAACCTCATGACCTGATTCAACCTCACCCTCACTCTAAGAATTCAGAAGGTAAAGGAGAAGGAGTTAAAGATACTGAGATTGGTCCAACATTCTGTGGAAGGCGAAGAAAAGCAACTTGTCAACAGCAGTGTATCAATGGCAGTTGTGTGGCAATTCATCATAAAAAAAATTATAAAAAAGAGAATGAATAAAAACAAAAAGAGAAAAAGAAAGAGAAGTCTAGAGAAGAACATCATCTGAAAATTGAAAAGAAGAGGAGAAGCTGGCCACTTTGATTCTAGAATATATCAAGTAAGATGAAGTTTTGCTGAAATGAAGGTTGTGAAGTCATGAATCACTCCTTACCTTATAGATTTCTTAATTTGGATTCCCTTTTTACCCCTTGATTCTTTACATCCATCACCCATAAGCCACATTACAACCCATTCAAAAAGACCTTGTGGATCCAAAGTAAAATGAGCTGTCATGTGGAGATGAGGAGTTGTCCAATTTATGGTGAAAATTCATGAGGGTATCAGAAATTAGAAGCTTTGCCTATGCTCATGCTTGCAAGCCCATTTGGGGTCTGTAACTGCTCTTGAGCTGTTGTGAATGTCAATACCCTTAGATTGTTAATATTGAGAGATAGCCCTAGTGAGAATTGGGTCTAAATTTTGACTTCATTGGGGTTGTATCCAACCTGAATATTGAATTTAAGGCAAGTTGGGTACTGAATTGGACACATTGAATTTCTAATATAAAATGGATGGTGGTGATGCAAACACATGTTAACTTTTAAGGTTTTAAATGACCTGCAACACTGCTGCAGTTTTCCTCTAAGTGTTAAAGAATGGGTGTGGAATGAAGTTTTGTACATTTAAATTTGTGTTGTCATTAACTGCACTATACTTAACTGTTCTAATGGTGAAGTTTGTGGGTGTCTTCACTGAAAACCCTCAGGAGACTTCACTCCTCCACTAGGGATCACTTAGGGGTTAAAAAGGCTTGGTACATATGCTAAATGTACCTGTGATCCCTATGAAAGTGGCATTTAATTAGTTACAGCTTTGCTAAGGGACTAGCAAAGATTAGGTTTGGGGGTGTGTTAAGACCTAAAAAGTACCACTTTTCACCCCTTAACTTAATCTCTGTTAGACCCTTAATCATTTAATAAATGTGTTTTTAGTCTATTCTGTAGGTAATAAGCAGCAGCTGCATATAAACCCCTAACCATGCCCAGAAGCCTATTATTGCCCCAGAAGCCCCTCAAAAGAATGAAGGTTGAACCCAGACAAAGAATTGGCTGCAGCATAGGCACAGCAAAGCAGAAACAAACCAAGAAGAATGCCTCGCGCAGATGTCGCAGGGTTCAATTGAACCAGAGAGAATTCCTTCGCGCAGTTGTCGCGGGCTTCTGAAGACACCACACAAACTGGTCGAGCAGTCTTTTCGCCGTTCTTGCATGGTTTGATGACAAAAAGAATTGACAAGTAGACTTCACGAGGTTCTCGTGAGTTTCAATCACCAGCGCTCACACAGTACTCGCGCAGCTCAAGAAAGGAGTCTTCAATCGTCGCGCGATTCACTGAAGAGAGAGAGCTCCAGGCACTCTAGCGCGCGGCTGTCGCGCAATGGCCGCGAGATACAAACCTTCAAGGAAACGCTCGTGCGATCCATAGGCCTATGAACACTGCTTCTTCACGAGGATCCCCGTGGGATTCACCAAAGGACGAACTGCACGTGTAATTCCTGCACCATTTAAAAGGAAAGAGCAATCTCACGACAGCCAGAAGTATCCCGCAATGACCAAAGCATCAATCCCGTGACTGCATGAGCTTCAAGTTAATTCAACCCCGCGATGCCAATTCTACCACGTGACAAGATCTAGAAATCTTTTCTACCCAACGAGGATCGAGTTCTAAACTTCTCCCCACTTCTGTAGGAGCAATCTGGGAACTTCCAGCAGTTAGGGCACACACTCCAATGCTTTAATCTCTGTGCACACGCCTTGAGGCATCCAAGGGACAAGAATGGGCCATAATTGCATTGATGAAATTAGGGTTTTCCTAACCCTAATTCACAGAGAGCCGACTGCTATATAAGCCTAAGCCTAGCTTAGGTTTAGAAAACCTTTTCGGGGACTTGACTTCTGTACTCCTTGAAATCGACTGTAGAATTACAGTAGGCTAAGGTTAGGGTTTAGGAGTTTTCTTTTTCCTTTTTCCTTCTCTCCATAGTCTAGCACTTGCTGGCTATGCCTTTGTATTATTATTTGGCATAGTTTTAATGGAGTTTTATAATAGGATCTATTGCATGTATGGGATTGGTGTTTTGTGAGTTGTTCTGTGCAAGGCTGCTGCCTTGAGATCCTCCATTGTTAAGTGTATTGTAAGCAATGGAGGATTGCCTTTAAGGCTTAACTTAGATCTAAGTGACCTGTGTGTCCAGGTTAGGCACATTGTAGGCCTAGCCCCACCACAGGACCCACTAAATCTGAATCCCCATGGGAGCTTGAGCTGGTAGCCTTGTGAACATGGTGGCAGCAGTAATGTTCTTGTTCTGACTTAGACCTTTGTGAGGAGGATAGCGTCTGTGGATAGTCTGTGGCCATTCAAGTGGCCAGATTATAGCCCTAGGGTGAGGCCAATCCCTAGAACTAAGACAGATATTTCTTCTCTGCACTTGTGCTTGTAGCCTTGTGAGAGATTGTGTAGAGATAGACTCCCCTGTATTTGTATAGACCCACCATCAGATGGCAGATTTGACCTGGTTGTAGAGATTGTAGGCTTATGACTGGATCACTACTATCTTTCTAAAGCAGTGAACATCTAAGCTTAAAAGCTAGTACTCAAACTCTTGCTGGGTCTGTGTGTCCAGGCTAGTGCACGTTGTAGGCCTAGCCCCACACACAAAGCTTTAGAGGTTGAGGTTCCTATGGATTCTTGAGCTTGTAACCTGGATGAAGTAGTGCCTACAATGATAAACTTGTTCTGACCCATCTCTGGATTGTGGTACCCCTATTAGATAGTCTGTGACTATTCAAGTGGACAGGTTATAGCCATAAGGATTGGATCATGGCACATGAGTGAGTTGGATCCTTTCTCCTCTTTGGTGATAATGTAGCCATTGGACAGGATTTCTATAGCAGCAGATCTGAGTCTGAGTTACAAGACCTATCAGATCTGTACCTAATAGCATACTTCTCACCCTTTTATATTTATTTTCTCACACTCCATCACTCTTCTCAACCCTTTCTATAGTTTAGACATTAAGTTACCTTAGGATTTAGACTATAGTGATCATAAATCCCCTTCCATTTAGGATTGCCAATTCTGTAGCCAGATCTGGAGGGCCTACTAAAGCTGGCTCCCTTGGAGCTTTAGATCAACTTTCCCTATGAGACAAACTCTTACTTATCAAAACATGCTACAACAGGCCCTGTATCTTGCAGGACTATGTATTTTTAGGCTTGTTGCTCTTCAATCCATCTTTGATTTTCACTAACCCAATTCTTATCACCATCTCCAATAAAGTTAGTAGCAAGCACTTAAAATACCTCAACAACACCCTCTCCAACAACATCCTCAAGCAACTCCCCCAACTCAACTGCCAACTCCAACTCTGAAGCAGTCACACTACCCTTAGGCTCCATCTCAAAAGAAAGTACTCGAAAAATGGAGAAGAAAGCAAGAAATAATGCCCGAAGCAGACGAGTGGACTGTAAGATATAGCTAAAATACATAAATCTAAGCACAAAGGAAGCAAGGAATTCAGAGAAAGTCAGAACGAGTGGGGAGAAATGAAATTTTTTTTGGGATTATATAGATGCGGGTTCATTGTACGTGTGAACCCAAGCACACAAGTGGATTGCATGCATATAGAACTGCATGCGTTTCGAATTCCGTGCCAACAAGGACCAGCTCAATCAACCTCCCGTCATCGAAGAGACATGACGAACCAATTCCGCGCCCCATGGTATGTGCGTAATTAGAATCATGTGCATCTGCCACTACGCACAATTCAAAAAATCACAAGAACACCTAATTCAGTGACCCGTTGACTCTTCAGTCACATGCACTTCCACCCACGCGTAATTGGATTAAACGCCTAGCCTACTACGCATAATTAATAAACTAATCGAAGGAAGAAAGTGACTCTATAAATACATAATTTTATAAATATAACTACCATATAACCATATAACCATATAAATAATGACTATATCGTGCATAAAAATCAGTGTCCCTTTACATCGAGACACTGTCATATCATACTGTCCTTAGACCCGTCTTGGCTTTAGACGTTGTACCCTTATGATGGCTCGTAAGATATGACACATGTAGAACATAATTTCATATTCAGCTGGCCTTCACAACGTATCTTAACATATACGTATCTTATCTTATTCATATCTTATAATATTTACATATAAATTAAATTTGAGTGAGTCATGGTGCGATAAGCTTTACTAAACCACGCTTTATAAGGGACGGGTTTCATAGTAACCTAGATGTATTTAATGTGGTAGCCCATACTCTCATAGCAGTGTTGCATCCATACATGGATGCCTACATTGCAAGTATCACGTGACAGTGAAAGGAACTCTACCATGATGAAGGCTTAATAAGTCGCGTGTCATATCTTATTCCTTTTTAACCTACCATATATATGCTCTAACATATCATCTAAGTGATGAATGCCACACAATACAGATAAAGCATATAATAAGAAAGCACCTAACCATAAGGGTGCTAATATTAATCGTAAGAAAGCACCTAACCTGGATGTATTTCGTGTGGTAGCCCATACTCTCATAGCGGTGTTCCATCCGTACATGGATGCCTACATTACAAGTATCACGTGACAGTGAAAGGAACTCTACCATGATGAAGGCTTAACAAGAGAGATGTACCCCTGTGCTTCCGATGGCACCCCTGAACCCTTAGGAACCTACTCAAACCTTTAGGAATCACCCTGAACTCTTTAGAACCATTCCCCACACCCATAGAGATCACCCCTAAACCCTAGGAACCCTTCCCAGACCCAACTTGAACCCTTCTGAGCAATTGATTGGAGGAGAGCTATAAAATATTATATAGACCACTACCAAGGATGAGCCATATACCATTGGAAGGAGGACTTCTCCAGCTTTCCAGCAAGCCAAAGATCACCCAATTTGGAGTTATGGTTCAAAAGTTATGGCCAATTGAAGTTTTACATAAACTCATGACTTTTGCTCAGGCGTATGTATTACATACGCCCAGCAGATTTGGCCCCAGTTTGGTCAGGCGTATATATTATATACGCCTGGTATTTTAGAGCCAAATTTTGCCGGGCATACATAATACATACGCCCAGCATAGGAAGGGCCCACCACGAGCACCCACCTTCTCAGATCTCCTTTGGTTTTCATGAAAATCACTGTACATAAACTGGGCGTATGTAATAGATACGCCCATCTTAGCTACAGTAATTGATATCATATGCTCGAAATTCCTTCATTAGGTTTGACCTTTTGACCATCCCCTTAGTTGATGAGGGTGTCTTAAGGTTGGTTGCACCCCCTTTGAGCTTATATGCAACCCTTAAGTCACCTATGGTCTCACCCCATCATCTGTCATTGAAACCGGTGCCCCAAACCTCTAGGACCCTAAAAACCTAGAAAACCTTAGATGGGGGATTACCTTATTTCTAAATCAATTAGCTCTTAAGTAACCCCCAAACCCACCTTTTCTCTATAAATAGAGAGACACCCCCTCTTCCCAAAGGGTTAAAAAAAATTAGGGTTGAAAGTTTGAGCTTAAGAGAGAGAGCCCTAGTGAGAGAAAGTTTTATTTATTTTTCATTCTTCAACCAGAATTCCAGCATACTTAGTTCACCCCTTTCAATCCATTTCAACCATTAGATCACCCATTTTTAGTCAAGCTTAGTCTCTAGCTTCATCCTACACTTCCCATCTACCGAATCCTAGCATTAGAATCCATTCCCCTACCGTTTAAGCCATTTAAAGTCATCGAAAGTACACCGAGGTGAAGGTCTTCCACGGTGCAACAAGGGCAGGTGAGCTCCGGCTCACCCCTCTCTTCCTCTACCTTCTTGGTGTTTCCCCCGTCCAAGGATTCAAGCCGTTACGCCGCCAAAATTTTGGTTTAGCTCAAAGCTTGATAGGACCATATTGCCTTCAGGCAATCGGAAGCTCTGCCCATTTATTTTTTATTTTGGCCATAAATAGAGACCGCTACGCGAGGGTTGATCGGGTGCCTAAACCCTTCCCAATCGATAACCGAAGCCCCTACCCTAGAGTCTTTGGCAAAAATCTATAAATCAGAGTCATATTTAGCACTTCGATGCTCAAAATATTGATTTAAAGGTTTTTCGGGTCACCAAAAGCTCCGGGTGGCGACTCTACATTTATTCCATTGAGAGCTCATCGTCGCAACGAGTTCGGGAGAATCCATGGTCGCACAGATGGCGACTCTGCTAGGGATATCACCCTAGCGCTTCCCCTCCTGTTGGCCTTTTTTAAAAATCTTTACTAACCATTGCTGTTTTTATGATTTTCTGCTATTTTTTCCTTCATTTTTGTTGTTTTTACTAACATACTTACCCCTACGTTTCGGCCTTAAATTTTAGTAATTTTTGCCTAATCACTTGACTGACACCTTTTTACTTACCTCTACGTTTCAGCTTTAAATTTCAGTAATTTTTGCCTAGTCACTTGACTAGCACCTTTCTTGCTTTCCTACCTTTCGGCTTTAAATTTCAGCAATTTTTGCCTAGTCACTTGACTGGCACCTTTTTTACTTACTCCTACGTTTCGGCTTTAAATTTCAGCAATTTTTGCCTAGTCACTTGACTGGCACCTTTCTTACTTACCTTTACGATTCGGTTTTAAATTTCAGCACTTTATATTTTTCGCCTAGTCGCTTGACTGGCCCCGTCACTTTTTCTTATTTCTTGTCATATCCTAACAGTGGACGCCAGCCCATTGAGGCGGCACGGGCATGTCATCCCCGACCTGAACTTGGACTTAAATTCACTCCCCTTTAAAAATCTGCAATTAAAAGTAAACCAGCAGTGTGGGAACATAATCAAATTTATTTTTGCGTGTTTTGGGTAGTTTTTGGCGGGTTTAGGCACAGATATAACTTACCCGATTCCCAGTAAGGCGGCAGCCCTAGTGGTGATGATCCTGAAAAGAACCACCCCTTCCAATACCTGAGAAGGTGCTTGTGCCGGAGGTATATCGGTTGGGTTTTCAATTCTGATCAAGCCGTAAAACCCGCAATGGTGAGAGCGTACACAACCCGAATTCAGCCGTGTATCCCTAAGAAGCAGAAAGGAGCAGAAAGGAGTGACCCGATAACATACACAGCAATCCCCGGGAGCATCCCTCCCAGGAAACCAGTTCAAAAGACTCATTTTGGGCTTGCTGTTCACTGTCAAACCAAGCTGAAAGAATAGTTTTTGCCAAGCGTATATATTAAATGCGCCCAGCCAAAACTCCCCAGAAATACTCAAGCGTATATAATATATACGCCCAGCCAAAACTCCCGAGAAATACTCAGGCATATATAATATATATGCATAGTATAAACTGGGTTCAAGCAGTTCGATCTGAGGCTCAATCCACCACAAAAGTTCCCCGATTAGCGGTATTAGTGCCCGCAGTAGCCTCCTGCATTCTATAACACCCAATATGTCCCTGCCTAGTCAAAAGAAGGCGACTTCTCATTGATTTGCTCAGGGGGATCGGGTCGTTCATGTGGATTCCCTCACCTTCAATAGAACGAAAGGGTTCCCTTTCGCTTCTTCCGAAGTGTGTCGGATCCCGCCGTGGGACCTACTAAAGGTGCATATATCACTCGAGACGGGAATTTTCCTAGGGCATCAGATCATCATTCATTTAAATAAGGGAGTTAATTTCCATTTGAAAAATCCAAAAATATATATATATAAAGAAAAATCAAAAACCCAAAAAAAATATATATATACTTTTGGTGTGACCGTCACTACGGCGACCTCGAACCCAACCCGTAGAAAGGGAACCCGGAAGGTATTCGGCCCTTACCCAAGACATCGATACAACACTCGTCAACGGATCATGTCGAGAGCCGATACATCCCCACCATCATTCCCATCCCATTCCCATGTAGGAGAAGACCCGATCTCCGACGCCTTCACCCAAACCCAGTTCGATGTCATGGGTCCATTTGGGGCACCCGTGTTCGCATCCACCCCATCCCCCTCCCTTACATTCTCCCAACATACCCCCATCTCATCCCCTACTGAAACCCCTCATTTCCCAACCGACCCCTACATCCCCATCTCCCATCCATACACCCTTACCGCACCCCCTTACTCCCAAAGACCACATCGGGAGCCCCATCCCCCGCCTACCTCCCATGTCCCATCCACCTCACCATCCATGCCCCCTACATCCTATATCCCATCCACCTCATCTCACATGCCATCCACATCACATGGCCCATCCACTTCCCAACATACCCCCCCATTTTCCCAGGTCATGCCTAACTTTTCCCAGGGTATGACCAGTAACCCACCATCTTCCATAGCCATACATCCCTACCCTCCAAGCATAATCATCCATACCCCCCATACCCGGGTCATGCCCAATTTCACCCGACCCCCTCCATCCTTGAGTGGGCCATCACCCTCCAATCCCACACCTGAGTCCATGCCCCTCATGGAGGACATGAGAATGATGTATGCCCTGTGGGTTGCCTCTTGGAGCCCTACATCCCAAACCCCACATCCAGGTCTCCAAAACCACCATACCCCATTCCCTCATGACCATGCCCAACCGCCCATCATTCATACCATCCAAAATCCCCTACATCAATCTCAGGCCTAGGCCCAAGCCCTATAGGCCAAATCCCACTCATCTCAGGCCCAAACCCACACAAATCCATGGGCCCAAGCCCAAATATCTTTAGAACCATGGGCCCAGGCCCACTCCCAAACCCAAGCTCAGGCCCAGGCCCAAGCCCATCAGACCCAAGCCCACTTCTCCCAGGCTCAAACCCATCAGACCCAGGCCCAGTCCCATGGGCCCAAGCCCATAAGACCCAGGCCCAGTCCCATGGGCCCAAACCCATAAGACCCAGGCCCAGTCCCATGGGCCCAAGCCTAAACCCATCAGACCCAGGCCCAGTTCCAAGCCCCTCAAGGCCCTTGGACCCAAACCTATCAAACCCAAGCCCAAGGTCCATCACCCCACACCCAATACCCACATGGCCCATTAGCCCAAACCCAATAGGGCCCATTGGCCCAAAAACATACCAACCCCCACACCCAGGCCCAAGGCCCATCAACCCAAGCCTTCTAAAGCCATCAAGCCCAAATCCATCAAACCCCAGGCCCATCCACCCACACTCATCAAGGCCCGTTCACGAACCCCTTACCCCTTACGCCCCCATCCCGTCTCCAACGAAAAATTCGATCCACTCCATTTCTCAAACCCACGCCTACAACATCCCGCCACATCAACCACACCCCCATCACCCCCAGAATGTGCACCCAGCTCAGCACATCATTCATCCATAAACCACTCATCCATTCATTCCTTCCCATCCCTTATAAACCTTGTGGCCCCACTAGGTCATCCAACCCATCACCCCCTAAGTCCAAATAGCGGACCTCGCCCCTCACTAGTACAATGTCCAACAGTACGAGGAGGACGAAATCCGCAATAGTGGAGGAGTTGCCAGCTTCAACCCTCCCAGGCCCACCATTGTCATACCCAGAGCCGAACAAAATCAGGGGGAGGCAGTCCCCGCTATAGCCTCAAAAGAATCAAAGCAGCTGAAAGAATAAATATACAGAATACAGAAGCAGCTGATGAAGATGGGAGGAGTAGAACTACATTCGACACTTTTCAAACTTATGTCTGTTCTTGGATGTCCCCCTGCCATAGAAATTTTAGATGCCATCATTCGATAAATATAATGGCACTGGCAACCCCATTGCCCAGTTAAAATCTTACTATGGAGATATGTGCCAGTACGGCGGAGATGAACGACTCCTCATCAAAGTGTTCCAAAAGAGTCTAACGGGCCCAGCCCTGAGATGGTTCACATCCCTAGAACCATCCATGATAAAAACTTGGAAAGATCTAACACACTTATTCCAAGAACAATATGTCTATAACATAGACATAGAGCCAAGGAAGTCGGATCTGGCCCATTTGAAGTAAAGACATGATGAAACTTTCAGTGCCTACTTAAGAAGGTGGAGGGCATTGGCCGCCCAGGTGACCCACCAAATTTCCGATGATGAGCAGATTGAATTGATAACTAAGGGAGCTCTCCCAGTTATCACAGATTTTTTGGTGTATCAGCAACAGTCCAGTTTTGTTGATTTGGTCCGAAATGCCAACCGTTGTGAAGATGCCGTTAGAGAGGACATGTTGGGAAAGAGCATGGCCAACAGGGCCACAGGGGTTCGAAAAGCTGTCGAACCAAGGATTGAAAGAAGACCAGGGACAGAGGTACAGAACATTATTTACCCCCAGGCCAATACCGATGCCCCCTGATACAGCTCCAAGCCGCCCAACCACCCCCAGCCCGTTTCGAGCAAGCGCCAAGGCCAAATAACGGACCGAGAGCCTCATTTACCTAGGAACAAATGAAAGTACGATTCGAACGAGTGTTCATGTCGTTGGGGCAATCTTTAAGTGTCTTATTACCAGTGTTACTACAAAAGGGTCTGGTCAATTTACTCCAGCCTCGCCCACAACCCAATCCAATCCCGAGAAACTATGACCCGAACTTGCATTGTAACTTCCTTCAGGGACCGGGTCACCCTATGGATCGGTACTTCCCACTAAAGCACGCGGTCTAAGATTTAATAGAGGCGAGAAAAATTATTCCCCCGCCACTTTCTCAAAGGCAGAACCAGAACATCCATCAAGCCTCTCTACCACCGCACCTAGGAGGCCCCAGGCCTAACATCCATTGGGTAGAAGAGGAAGAAGAAGAGTTTGACCCCTTACATTACATCAGTAATCAAGGCATAGCCCCGCCACAATCATACACATATCCACCCCACTTCCAATTTACCCCACAGTACACACCACCTCCCAATCACCCCACGCCATACACAACTCCACCATCCCCATACTACCCTACCCCATACACACCCCCAAATCTCTCCACCCAATACACCACTCCACCATCCCCTAATTATCCCATCCCGTACACACCCCCAAATCCCACTACCCAATATACCATCCCGCCATATCCAAATCATCTTGCCCAATACACAACTCCACCATCCCCAAATCACCCTGCTCCATGCACAACTCCATCATCCCCAATTTACCCCGTTTCATCCACGAACCCATCATCGCCCCACCATGCCACCACATATACAAACCCTTCATATCTGTACCCCCCTGCCCCATCTGCTACCCCGTCATATCCCTATCACCCCACTCCACCTGCACCTCCGACATCTCCCAGTCACTCCATCCCATGCAACATACCACTCATCCCCAGTTACCTCGTCTCACACCCCATCTCGTCAGCTCTTAATCACACCCCCCAACATCCAATCCCATCGCCCTCCGACCCCTCCATCCCAATCACACTCCCACCACCCCTTCGCTATTTTGCCCCCAATCCAACTCCACCCCCACCCAAATAAACAACCCCTCACCCACTCCCCTTATCACCCCCTCCCAATCACCACTGGTCTTACCACGCTCAGGTAATGCCTGTAGAGCCCCCCTCCGCACCCACAAATCTAACCTCGTCAATTCCCGCCACTACCGTTCTGTCCCCTATTGGAGTCAACTTGGTTGGACTCGAGAATCCGACGTACCCAGCCCAATCCTCTCCCGAATCACCATGCACTCCCTTCCTCATCCCGAAACCTACCTATGACCTGCATCAAGTGTCATTAAGTTATGAACAGACAGACATGAATGTTGGTTGCAGCCGAGAGGAGACTGTTAAATTTATTACCCAGTCAGGCAGGATTTCTACACAGTCGAAAGCATCGGGGGCCATCAGAGGAGACGAGAAGAAAAAAGAGTAGGCTGCAGGGAACCCTTTTGAGAAAATGGCCAGAGAGCACGTGTTGGAGACACAGCTCAAGAGAACACCCGCACATATTACTGTGTAGGATTTGTTAATCACATCACCACTCCACTTTCAAGCCCTAATGGGAGCACTCAAAGATGCACACGTTTCCACCCATGTAACCCCAGATGAAGTGGGAGAAATAATTGGGCAAGTATTGGCCCCAAATGCCATCTCATTCACTGATGCGGATCTGCCGCTCGAGGGGAACAACCACTATAAGCCCCTGAATATAACAGTGGAAATAGGGAACCTGGTGGTGCCGTTGGTCTTAATAGACAACGGGTCAGCACTGAACATATGCCCTCGAAGGACGACAATCAAAATTGGTGCGAACCCAACATCTTTCGGCCATCCATAACAAGCGCCAGGGGATTCGACAACATCAGGAGAGAAATCATAGGAGAAGTAGACCTCAACCTAATCATCGGGCCGAAAACCTTCACCATCCCCTTTCAGGTGATGGACATTAAGTCAACATTTAATCTACTGTTGGGCCGGCCGTGGCTACATGAGATCGAGGCAATACCATCAACTCTACACTAAAAACTCTTATTCATCTCAGAGGGAAGAATTATCACCATCTTAGGAGAGAGCAGAGAAGATAGGGAGAGGAGCACTCTTCATATTAAGAATCTGAAAGTGCTTAACATGTCGCACTCAGTAGATGACACTGATCTCCATCGATTTGAGTATGACTTCTCAGCTGTTACCCTCGGGTCGACTGAAAAAACCCCTGCCAAAACTAGAGGAGGAATGGATGCAGCAGTGTTCAAGCTCCACAAATGGGGCCACCAAAAAGGGAAAGGGCTGGGCTCGCGCATTCAAGGAAGAAGAGTCCCATCAGGGCCAAGGGGCAGCAAATCAAATTCGGCCTGGGCTACAGGCCCATTGAAGAAGAAGTCAGAGAGGCCAAGGAAAGAGCCACGACAGTCGCCAGGGCCAGAGGAATCAACCTGGAAGAAGAACCTCACGCTCGACCCCACCTCCGTCAAACCTTTGTGAGCGTCGAGGTGGTAAAGATTGATCTGAATGGGGAGACGAGGGTAACCCCACACAAGCCTGCTTCTGCCCACCCCACCAACCCTTACATCATCCCCCCGGACCTCGAGGTGGACTTAGCCGCCCTCTCCTTATTTGAGGAGGAAGTCCCCCGGTCCACCCATCACTCTAGCACCAGCCACTTTGGGCCCATCCTAACCATAGAGGACAGAATCCTAGAGGATCCCTCCGTAAACATGCTGAGGGAGGAACTGCAAGAACCTACCGATGCCGCTTCCAACCAAAGAGGTAAAGGCCAGAACTCACCGGTATGTAACTGGGCATCTTTGCCCCAACTCTTGGGAGCCGCCAAAAGCCATGAATACGACACCGACTCTCCAAAAAACAACCTGTAAAAAGTGAGGTTAGCCTCTGGGACACTCTGCCTTGTATATATACAGATCCACCTCGTCAAGGGCTGACCTCCGAAAAAATGCAAAAAACCATAAAAATAGAAAAAATACAAATTCCAAAAATATTATCCTTTAAAATTCCCAATAAAATTAAAAATAATGTCGTGATACCCGTCTCGCATAAAGCCAATCCCTTTCCTGTAAGAATACAAGAAGAGGTAGGAGTCACGAGTCTAGACAAGGAAGGTCAAATCGATGAGCTCCCCAATGAGCTCCTCAAACAATTTGCCGATTTTTAGCATGGACCTACCCCGATCGTCGAAGAGACGGAGGACGTCAATTTCGGCACCAAAGAGGCCCCTAGAATCACAAAAATCGAAACATTGTTGTCCCCTGCGGAGAGAAAAGGTATGATAGACTTCCTTCGGTCATACCAAGATGTCTTTGCATGGTCGTATGAAGACATGCCTGGTTTGGATACTGATCTGGTTGAGCATGAGTGGCCACTCTACCCTGATATTAAGCCGGTTAAACAGAAGCTGAGGTGCCTGTTGCGACCACAGTGTGCTTACTTTATTTGTTGGTGGTAAAAGCAATTTAAAATCAAAGTAAAACAGGGGATGGAATCAGCACAACTGAGAAATCCTAGACCTGTAAGATACAGGGTCCATTTGTAGCAAGTTTTGATAAGTAAGAGTTCGTCCCATAGGGAAAAGTAATCTACGGCTCCAACGGAGCCATCTCTAGTAGTCCCTCCAGATCTGACTACAGATCTGGCAGTCCTAAAAGGAAGGGAGTTTAGGGTCACTTATTCTAAATATCCTAAGGTAGCCTAATGAATTAACTATAGAAAGGGTTGAGAAGATGGATGAAGTGTGGGAAGATAAATATAAAAGGGTGAGAAGTATGCTATTGGGTCTAGATCAAAGGAGTTTTGTAACTCAGATTCAGATCTGATGTTATAGAAATCCTGTCCAATGGCTACATTATCACCACTGAGGAGAAAGAATCCAACCCATCTCTGTGCCATGATCCAATCCCTTAAGGCTATAACCTGTCCGCTCAAATGGTCACAGACTATCCCATAGGGGAACCACAGTCCAGAGATGGGTCAAAATAAGTTAATCATTATAGGCACTACTTCATCCAGGCTACAAGCTCAAGAATCCATAGGGAACCTCAACCTCTAAAGCTCTATGTGTGGGGCTAGGGCTGTATAGGACCATGTTAGCCTGCATACATAGAACCGACAGAAGGGATTGAGTATAACCTTCGATCTAGCTATCCATTGCTTGAGTGGGACTATAATGGTCGAGTCACAAGCCTACAATCTCCATAACCAGATCAAATCTAACATCTGATGGCGGGTCTATACAAATATAGGAGAGTCTGCCTTTGTACAATCTCCCACAAGGCTACAAGCACATGTGCAGAGAAGAAGAATCCATCTTAGATCCTATGGATTGGCTTCACCCTAAGGCTATAGCCTGTCCACTTGAATGGTCACAGACTATCCCAAAGGCTATCCTCCTCATAGAGTCCAAAACAGAACAGTAATATTGCTACCACCACCATGGTCACGAGGCTACCAGCTGAGGCTCCCATGGAGATTTTAGATCTAGTGGGTCCTGTGGCGGGGTAAGGCTGTATCGGACCATGATAGCCTAGACACACAGGTCACTTGGATCTGAATGGATCCTTAGAATCAGTCCTCCATTGCTTTGAATCACAGCCAAAGTAATGGCAGATCACAAGGCAGCAGCCTTGCACAGAGCAACTCTCATTCGCACACATCTCATAAAAGTAAATATCCTATTACAAAACATCCATTAAACTAGTTCACAAATGCATTCAAAGGCATAGCCAGCAAGTGCTGCACTATGGAGAGAGAGAAAAAGAAAAAGGAAAACTACTTACAACTATAGAAGAACAAAAAAGAAAATGATCTCAGATCCCGTATCAGTGATAAAGTCTGGACCCCTAAACCTAAACCAAGTTTGAGTTTGTATAGCAGTGGTGTGGCGGCGCATTAGGGTTAGAAAACCCAAATTTTAGTGATGCCACATGGCCTATTAATGATCCTTGGATGCCTCGGGGCACGTGGACAGAGATTCGAGAGTGGGAGTGCGTGCTCTAATCCTTTGAAATTCCTAAAAAGTCCTCTGCTGAAGTGATGGAAGGTTAAAGTTAAGAGCTTCGCTAGGTAGCCACCGTTTCCTAGGCTCATCGCGTGGTAGCTCTGTTCTTCGCATGGATGAGTTTAACTCTGAAGCTTCAACTGTCGCGAGGTTGGTGCGCTCTCACTGGATTGGGCTTCGCGAGGTTGGGTTCGAATAGCACAGGAACTGCACGAGCATCACTCCAATGGATCTTCGCGAGGATCCTCGCAAGGCTTTAATAGTTTCTGAGCTGCGCGAGAGTCCATTTCTTGATAGATCTTCACGAGGATCCTCACGATAGCTTTGAGGCTTTTCTGAACTACACGACAGGTTCTCTTGACATTTGCATCCCGCGGCTACTGCGTGACAGCTGCGCGAGGCAGGATTCTGAAGCTAGTCTGTCACTCAACTGCGCGAGAAGTTGTTGTGAAGTCTTAGGAATTCGCAAGGACTGTGCGAAGCATATTTTTCTAAATCCTCTGAAGCTTTGGGAAGCTGCGCGAGGCTCTTCTCAGGTCTGGATTCAGTTCTCATTCTTTTGAGGGACTTCTGGGGTCAAAACAGGCTCCTTAGAAGGATTTATGGCCTTATTGGACTGCTGTTTATTACCTACAAAAATAGCTTAACAAACATTTATTAAAGGGCTAAGGGTCTAATCACAGGTTAAGTTAAGGGGTGAAAAGTGGTACTTTTCAGGTCTTAACACACCCCCGAACCTAATCTTTGCTAGTCCCTTAGCAAAGCTACACTAAAATAACTAAAGAAATTAAATGCCACTTTCATAGGGAGCACGGATACATTTAGCGCATGTACCTAGCCTTTTAAACCCCTAGGTGATCCCTAGTGGAGGAGTGAAGTCTCGTGAGGGTTTTCAGTGAAGACACCCACAAACTTCTCAATGAGACAGTTAACAAAAGTGCATTATTATCAAGTGAGCAATCAAGAAACAGAGTTAGTTCACCCTTGAATCAGTAAGAATATAAGAAATTCAAACACCTTGGCTGCACAGAAATTTAAACAGTATAAGCTTCTCATGAAAGCACAGCATTTCCAAATAGTTTACACCAGAGACACTACACAGGTGTGTCAACATTGAGCTCATCACTGGATCAAAAATTAGGTTATAGGTCACACCTAATGCATTCAAGATCAGACCCAAAACTCTCCAGGGCATACTCTCATAAAGAACTGTTGAGGGTTTCATTTTCTCTCGAGCTCAAGAGCAGTTACATCCCCCAAATGGGTTTGTAAGCATGAGCATAGGCATAGCTCTGAAGCTCTGGTATCATTGACAGATCCTCACCATAGATTAAACAACTCTCTGTCTCCACATGATAGCTCATTCAACTCTGGATCTCAAGGGCTCTTTAACTGGGCTGTAATGTGGCTTATGGAGTGGGGTTAAAAAGAATGGAAGGTTGAAAACAGGTTCAAAATTGAGAAATCAGTAGGTGAAGGGGGTGATTCATGACTTCACCTTCTTTAATTCAGCTCCTTTCATCTTCTTTGAGGTTTTCAGATTTGAAGTGATTAGTTTCCCTTCTTGATTTCAATTTTCTCAATGAAAGTTCCCTCTTGACTCCTCTCTTACTCCTCTTCATTATTGTTTTTGTTTCTTTTTTATGCATTTTTCTTCTTTTTATTTTGTTTTTGCTTTTCTGAAATGCCACCATTTTCTCAGTTACCATACTGCCAAAATTTTGAGATACTTTTTCTCCATTCACCTAGTGTTGACCATAGCTAGTCCATCTTCAACTCTTTCTCCTTTACCTTCTGAATTCTCATAGTGAGGGTAGGCTGAATCAGGTTCATAGGTTCAGGTACAAGTACTCAGGTGCATTTTGAAGAAATTTAGAATTTAAAGCTCAAAGGGGATATGGACAAGGGCAGTTGCTTAAGGTTGGTCTATTTAGGCTCAAACTGTCCAAGAGAAGGCCTTGATTCTTTCCTAAGTCTCATGAGTACTGTCAATTGTTTCAACTTGGAGTTGCCTAACTTCTAGTGAGCACAGTGACTCAGCCAGTCCTTAGAGCTAGAAGAAATTACCTTAGTCACTCCTCAAAGAAAATTTTTTTATATAGGCCCAAATCTCACTGGTTATGGTCTTCCTTTTAATTCTTAAGTATGTCCTTACCTTTTTCTCTCTCTAATGATTCACTAAGTGCTGATACAAGTGAGTTTCCTTGGTGATCTCATCATGGAAATGTGAAATTTTAAAAGTTTATACTGTCTAAAGTTCTAGCAAAAATTTAAATTCCTTATTTTTTATGATTCTTAGATGAACATGGTTCCATTTTCATATTACTCACAAGATTCTGCTGTACTTAGGTTAACTATTCCATTGGCAGGATCTGCCTGCCACACCCCCAAACCTATGAGGAGCAGTGTCCTCACTGGTTCAAAGGTGGGTGTGCAACAAATTTATGGTCAGAGAAAAGAAAACAGCAAGAATGAAAACAACCAAAAACAGAGAACTTTATAGAATAACAGGAAAAGAAAATTTCATTAAGACTAAAAGATTACAAAAATAAAACTCCTAAGAAGAAAGGAGAGAGGGATCAAGGATGTGGGGGCTGAGAAGGTGGTGGAAGGGGTTGAGTGGAGGGGGCTGGGGATGGGGAGGGTTCTATCTTTCGCTGTTTCTTCTTTTGCTGGTGCTTGTCCTTCTCCTCCTTAGCCAGGATCTGCTAAACCTCCGCGTATTCATCCCAGAGGATTTGTAGGGGGTCCGGCTCTTTAGGTGGGGGCGGTTCCAACCACATCGGATAAAATTTGTTAGGCAGAGCATTAGGCTTGTCATTTGCCATTGTTAGGACTAGGGAAGGACCGCTAGGGTGAGAGGAGAAAGGATGAGATGAATATGAAAGGGGCTCCGTGTGTATTTAAAGATGAGGATGGTGGAAGATGAATCGATGTAATAACATCTAAGTGGCCGCAATTAATTGAGAGTGAGTTTGGAAGTGAAAAGTTACAGCAATCAGCGTGGGAGATGACAAATGCATGTGACTCGCGCAGCTGGGCAAGGGGATCGCAAGATAGGAACGGAATCTCATGATGATGGATGTTGCAGCTTGCAGTGCGCGAGAGGCTCTGCAGCATTTGTTGAAGCTCACAACGGCGTAATAAATACTCTATGTGAATTGTGCGAGAGCTTCCCAAATCTCAATTTAGAATGCGCGAGGGCTTAGTACCAAACAGGGAGTAATTCATGAAGTGCAGCATACTCATCAAAAATATTCAAACAATATGCATTCAATTCAAAAATCAGCAAATCGCAGAAGAAGTAATCATACCAACCCCATCATAAACTCTATCAAACCCAACAGACTCAGACCCCATTGAGACACTACAATTTCCTAAACACTATTGAAGAAACGAAAGTAGTATAGTACAACATTGACACAACTGTGGGTCAGGTAGATGAAGGGGTCCCTTGAAAATGGATAGTGTTCATAGGGTCGGCCGGTTTTTCTAGACAAGGCTTAAGCCTCTGACCATTCACTTTCAAGGTCCTCCCAGATTTGGGATCCTTGACTTCCACAGCACCAGATGGGGACACATTTAAGACAATATAGGGACCTTCCCATCGGGATTTTAATTTGCCGGGAAAGAATTTTAGTTCAGAGTTAAATAACCAAACCTTGCGACCAGGTACGAAGCTTTTTCTCAGTAAGCCCTTGTCAAAGAAAGCTTTGGACCGTTCCTTGTAGATCTTGGCATTGGCGTAGGCATCCATCCTCAGCTCGTCCAATTTAGATAGTTGCAGGGACCTGTGATGACCAGCAGAAGTTAGGTTCATATTTAAGTTTTTAATGGCCCAATAGGCCTTGTGTTCTAACTCTACTGGGAGATGGCAAGCCTTGCCATAGACCAGTCTGAATGGGGACATTCCAATGGGAGTCTTATGGGCAGTCCTATAAGCCCACAGTGCATCATTGAGCTTATCATTAATCTCTCCACTGGGTCCTTCTTGTTTTCTCAAGGATGTGCTTGATCTCCCTATTAGAAATTTCAACTTGCCCACTTGTCTGTGGGTGGTAAGGAGTAGCAATCCTATGGGTCACAGAATATTTCTTAAGCAAGCTTTCGAAATTCCTATTACAGAAATGGCTACCCCCATCACTGATAATTGCTTTAGGGGTTTCAAATCTTGAGAAAATGGTCTGCCTTACAAATTTGAGGACCACCTGGTTGTCATTGGTTTTTGTGGCAATGGCTTCTACCCATTTGGAAACATAATCCACTGCCACTAAGATGAAATGGTAACCGTTAGAAGGAGGAAAAGGGCCCATGAAGTCTATACCCCACACATCAAACAGTTCTACAACAAGGATGGGCTGCAAAGGCATTGAATTTCTTTTGGATAGCCCTCCTAATTTTTGACATCTCTCACATGCCTTGCAGTGTGTATTGCATCTTTGAAAAAAGAAGGCTAATAAAACCCACACTGCAGGACCTTGTCAGCTATTTTTCTTCCACTAAAGTGGCCTCCACAGGCATTTTCATGGCACATGGCCAGAATACTGGGGACATCACTTTCGGGAACACATCTTCGGATGATTTGGTCTGCACAGTACTTGTATAGGCAAGGTTCCTCCCAAAAAAAATATTTGACCTGTGAGAAAAACAGGTCTTTGTCCATTTTGGTCCAGTGGACAGGAATCTTTCCTTTAACAGGATAATTCACAATGTGTGCAAACCAAGGGACCAAGGATTGGATTGCAAATAATTGCTCATCCGGGAAGGCATCATTTGTAGGACCATCAAGACACTTTTCCAACACAATTCTGGACAAGTGGTCAGCCACCACATTTTCCACACCCTTTTTGTCCTTGATTTCAATGTCAAACTCCTACAGTAGGAGTATCCATCTAATCAGCCTGGGCTTAGCATCTTTTTTGGACAATAGGTACTTCAATGCTGAGTGGTCAGTGAAGATTATAGTTTTAGATCCCAGCAGGTAGGATCTAAACTTATCAATAGCATACACCACTGCCAGAAGCTCTTTCTCAGTTGTGGTATAATTCAGCTGAGCTTCAGCAAGTGACTTGCCAACATAAGCAATGACTACAGGCAGCTTATCCTTTCTTTGGCCCAAGATAGCACCTATTGCCAAATCTGATGCATCACACATTAATTCAAAGGGCAAGGTATAGTCTGGTGTCTGGAGTACAGGGGCAGAGGTAAGGCAGACTTTCAAAGTTCGAAAGCCTTTAGGCATTCAGCCGAGAAGTCGAAAGACACATCCTGGCAGAGCAGGTGGCACAATGGCTTAGCAATTTTGCTGAAGTCCTTAATGAACCTCCTGTAGAATCCTGCATGCCCAAGGAAAGATCTGATTTGTTTGACTATTTTTGGAGGGGGAAAATTGGCAATGAGGTCAACTTTGGCCTTGTCTACCTCAAACCCTTCTTTAGAGACTACACGGCCCAACACAATGCCTTGAGTTACCATGAAGTGGCTCTTTTCCTAGCTTATGACCAGATTGGTCTCCTCACATCTTTGCAAAACTAGGCTGAGGTGTTGTAGACACTGGCCAAAACTATCCCCATAGATAGAAAAATTATCCATAAAAATCTTCAAAAACTTGTCAATCATATAAGAGAATATGACATACATACACCTCTGAAAAGTGGTTGGCGCATTACACAGCCCAAAAGGCATCCTTCTGTAAGCAAAGGTGCCAAAAGGACAGGTAAAGGTGGTTTTCTCTTGGTCTTGAGGATGCACAGGGATCTGGTTGTACCCTGAGTACCCATCAAGAAAACAGTAAAAAGCTTTTCCAGCCAATTTGTCCAAAATTTGATTAATGAAGGGGAGAGGGAAGTGGTCCTTTCTGGTCTTAGAGTTGAGCTTTCTATAATCAATGCAAACTCTCCAACCAGTGATCTCCCTGGCTGGTCTCAACTCTCCAGATTCAGTTTTAATAACTGTTATGCCAGATTTCTTTGGCACCACTTGGATAGGTGCCACCCAGTTAGAATCAGAGATGGGGTAAATCACCCCTGCATCTAGCAATTAATGATCTCCTTGAGGACCACTTCCTGCATGTGAGGATTTAACTTCCTCTGAATTTCCCTGGAGGGTAGTGATCCCTCCTCAAAATGAATTCTGTGCATGCAGATTGATGCATCTATTCCTCCCTGATCTGCAATGGTCCAATCAATTGCCCTTTTGTGCTTCCTCAAAACTGTTAGTAATTCCTCTTCTTGCTCATTGGTAAGAGAGGAGGAGATAATCATAGAAAGCTTATCACCTTTCTCAAGGAAGGCATATTTTAATATTTCTGAAAGCTTCTTGAGTTCCAAATCAGGGGCTTGTTGGGTGGATGGTAAAATTGGAGCATTGATGGCTGGAGGAAGAGGCAGCAATGTAGGTTTCCAAATGGAATGCTGCACTGAGCCCACAAAAGACTTCAATGTGGTCAAGTCTTTTGTCATCACAGCTGGGCTTTCTTCCTCCACCATATCCCAGACTTTAACTAAATTCCTGACAGTGTTGCTCCACTCCAGCAGAGTGGGCAATTCTTCATCTACAATTTCTTCTAGTACATCCACTGGAAAGCTCTCCTCATTGTCCACTTGAGGGTACTTTGCACTGTTGTACACATTCAACTCAACTTTCATATGTCCGAAAGTTACCTCCATAACTCCAGACCTGCACTGAATGCATGCATTGGCAGTGGCTAAGAATGGCCTGCTCAAGATAACTGGTATGGGATTAGTACCTTTGCTGCAGCCCATGTCCAAAACTAGGAAGTCAGCAGGGTAAAAGAATTTCTGTACCCCTACCAAGACATCCTCACTCATTCCCATAGGCCTCCTCTCCGATCTATCAGCCATCATTAGCACAATGGGGGTAGGTTTTAGCTCCCCCAAACCTAGCTGCAGATATACACTGTATGGCAGCTCAAGGTCTAAAAGGGCCTTCCCGATTGTATGGTCTCCAATTATGCAGGGAATAGTGGGTATCCCTGGATCTTGCAACTTCTCAGGCATTGATATGTTAAATACAGAATTCACTATATCAGTTGCAAAGACTTTTTTGGACACATGGCCTCGAGCTTTTCTCTTTTGGGTACAGAGGTCTTTCAGGAACTTTGTATAGGCTGGGACCTGTTTAAATGCCTCAAGCAGGGGCAAATTGATTTTCACCTGCCTGAACGTCTCCATCATTTCCTCCATCTGGGCATTCCCTTTCTCAAAAGGGACAGGACCACCCAAAGCTTGAGGAAATGGCGGTTCTTCTTGGTTCCTCATTTGCTAATGACTAAACTTCAGTTTTTTTCTTTTTTCTTGTTTCTCTTCCTGCTGAGGCTCAACTACAGCCTCTTTATTTTTCTCCTGCTGCAGGGTGACAGGCAATTCTTGGCTCTGTGTTCCAACAACATCCCCATCACACCCATTCGAATAATCTGTGGAAATGACCTCTGCTGGTCTGTTACCCACCTGGTTGTCTATCAGCCTGCCAGACCTTAGGGTAGTGATAGCATTGGTTCCCTCAAAACCTGAGGAAGCTTCTTCAATTCAAAACTGACCCTTGGGGTTAGCAACTGGCTGGCAGGGCAACCTCACCTCATCTCTCCTAGCTAAGGCATTCGCTAGTTGGCCAATTTGCTCTTCCATCTTCTTTATGCTCTGACCATGAGAATTCCCAGTCTGAGCCACGGACCCCAGGTTTTGCAGTGAGGTCAAGACCTGGTCATCGAAAGAAGTATCTCTGGGTTGAGATGGGGGTAAGACCAATTGATTTTGTTGCTGATGGGGCTGCTGCTGGAGTTGGAAATTAGACCTAGGGGCATATCCCTGATTGAACTGCTGCTGTGGCCTTTGGGGTAAGGCCAACATTTGTTGGGGCTGCATATAATTGTCTTGCCTCCACCTCAAATTTGGGTGGTCACTCCATTGGTAACCAGCATTTTGATGCTGGTATCCAAATGGCTATCTGTTGTAGCCACCAGATTATTGCTGGCCAAAAGATTGCGCAGCAGCAGCATGTTCCAATACCAATTCAGGATATTGCCCTACAGATGGACATTCCTCTACTGTGTGCTGTGGGGACTGGCATATCAGACATGCCTCCACCACTTAAGCAGCCCTTCTGGGTTGCATCACAGTCAGTAATTTATCAAACTTCTCTGAGAGGTTTGCCATCTGCAGCAGCAGATCGTTGTTCCCAGACACCTCATAAACTTTTCCTCTTGACAATGCAGCAGGCCCCACTTTTGACACAGACTCCTGACTAGTTCTTACCAGGGATAACTTTCGAAAAGCATTTTCACTGATTACTTCAAACAATTCCCATGCCTCATCAGCAGTCTTGTGCATGTAGGTTCCACCATAAGAGGCATCAACCATATCTCTATTTTTCTCATCAATCCCATTGTAGAAGCTTTGTACAAGCTGCCAGTCTAGGATCTTGTGGTGGGGGCATTGTTTGAGCATTTCCTTAAACCTATCCCAGGCTTGATTAAAATCCTTAGTTGGGGATTGGGAAAAAGCAAGAATTGTCTTCCTCAACTGGCTAGTTTTGGTCTCAGGGAAGAACTTTGTCAGGAACTTGGTCTGTAGGTCTTTCCACGAAGTGATGCCATTGTTGGGAAGAGTAGCCAACCAGGTACTAGCCCTATCCTTCAGAGAGAAGGGAAAGAGCCTGAGTCTAGTGGTCTCTGGTCCCAAACCAACGATATTGAATGTGGTGCACAAGGCCAAGAACTGATTAATGTGCTTGTAAGGGTCTTCCTTGCTAAGCTCATGGAAAGAGGGCAGCATCTGGATGATTGAAGTTTTAATTTCATAGTTCCCTTGAACATCAGGGAATTGAATGCTAAATGGAGAGTTACAGTCATCTGGAGCATTCAACTCCTTGAGAGTTCTAGGTTGTTCTTCACCCATGACTACTGTCTCAGATTCAATTAAGGGCTTTACTGTGGTGTGCATGTTCCTTCTAAGTCTTCTACCCCTTTCTAGCTCAGGGTTGAAAGGCTCTAAAGTAGGACTAAGAGATCTCCTACCTAGCATACAAACACACCACCAGCAGGGACAACTCCTTGCAGGCACATTATACTTGACTCAAAGAATTTTCTAACAAATTTACAGCTATTTTAAGAAAACATAAATTTACAACTATACTAAATAACTACTACGAAATTTTCAAAGAAACTAGACTGAGTTTTAAAGGTTAGAGAATTGCAAACAGAGGTAGCTAATCTCCAAATGCAGTTCATTGTCCTTCTCTGCTGCTGTCTAGATCTGCAAGAAAGATTCAAAATTACATCAGCAGTATCAATTATTCACTGCTACAAAGAATACTAAAAATACAAAAACTAAGGGTTTACTAATAGATCATCTTTTCTCCGACAACGGCGCCAAAAATTTGTTGCGACCATAGTGTGCTTACTTTATTTGTTGTGGTAAAAGCAATTTAAAATCAAAGTAAAACAGGGGATGGAATCAGCACAACTGAGAAATCCTAGACCTGCAAGATACAGGGTCCATTTGTAGCATGTTTTGATAAGTAAGAGTTTGTCCCACAAGGAAAAGTGATCTACGGCTCTAAGGGAGCCATCTCTAGTAGTCCCTCCAGATCTGACTACAGATCTGGCAGTCCTAAAAGGAAGGGAGTTTAGGGTCACTTATTCTAAATATCCTAAGGTAGCCTAATGAATTAACTACAGAAAGGGTTGAGAAGATGGATGAAGTGTGGGAAAATAAATATAAAAAGGTGAGAAGTATGCTATTGGGTCTAGATCAGAGGAGTTTTGTAACTCAGATTCAGATCTGATGTTATAGAAATCTTGTCAAATGGCTACATTATCACCACTGAGGAGAAAGAATCCAACCCACCTCTGTGCCATGATCCAATCCCTTAAGGCTATAACCTGTCCACTCAAATGGTCACAGACTATCCCATAGCGGAACCACAGTCCAGAGATGGGTCAAAACAAGTTAATCATTATAGGCACTACTTCATCCAGGCTACAAGCTCAAGAATCCATAGGGAACCTCAACCTCTAAAGCTCTATGTGTGGGGCTAGGGCTGTATAAGACCATGTTAGCCCAGACACATAGAACCAGCAAGGGATTGAGTACAACCTTCGATCTAGCTGTCCATCGCTTGAGTGGGACTATAATGGTCCAGTCACAAGCCTACAATCTCCATAACCAGATCAGATCTAACATCTGATGGCGGGTCTATACAAATATAGGAGAGTCTGCCTCTGTACAAACAATCTCCCACAAGGCTACAAGCACATGTCCAGAGAAGAAGAATCCATCTTGGATCCTACGGATTGGCTTCACCCTAAGGCTATAGCCTGTCCACTTGAATGGTCACAGACTATCCCAAAGGCTATCCTCCTCATAGAGTCCAAAACAGAACAGTAATATTGCTACCACCACCATGGTCACGAGGCTACCAGCTCAGGCTCCCAAGGGGATTTTAGATCTAGTGGGTCCTGTGGTGGGGCTAAGGCTGTATCGGACCATGATAGCCTAGACACACAGGTCACTTGGATTTGAATGGATCCTTAGAATCAGTCCTCCATTGCTTTAAATCACAGCCAAAGCAATGGCGGATCACAAGGCAGCAGCCTTGCACAGAGCAACTCTCATTCGCATACATCTCATAAAAGTACATATCCTATTACAAAACATCCATTAAACTAGTTCACAAATGCATATAAAGGCATAGCCAGCAAGTGCTGCACTATGGAGAGAGAGAAAAAGAAAAAGGAAAACTACTTACAACTACAGAAGAACAGAAAAGAAAATGATCTCAGTTCTCGTATCAGTGATAAAGTCTGGACCCCTAAACCTAAACCAAGTTTGGGTTTGTATAGCAGTGGTGTGGCGGCGCATTAGGGTTAGGAAACCCAAATTTTAGCGATGCCACATGGCCTATTAATGATCCTTGGATGCCTCGGGGCGCATGGATAGAGATTCGAGAGTGGGAGTGCGTGCTCTAATCCTTTCAAATTCCCAAAAAGTTCTCTGCTTAAGTGATGGAAGGTTAAAGTTAAGAGCTTCGCTAGGTAGCCACCGTTTCCTAGGCTCGTCGCGTGGTAGCTCTGTTCTTCGCATGGATGAGTTTCACTCTGAAGCTTCAACTGTCGCGAGGTTGGTGCGCTCTCGCTGGATTGGGCTTCGCGAGGTTGGGTTAGAATAGCACAGGAACTGCGCAAGCATCACTCCAATGGATCTTCATGAGGATCCTTGCAAGGCTTTAATAGTTTCTGAGCTACGCGAGAGTCCATTTCTTGATAGATCTTCACGAGGATCCTCATGATAGCTTTGAGGCTTTTTTAAGGCGTACGTTCTCTTGACATTTACATCCCATGACTCGCATGACAAAGCCTGACGGATTCTGAAGCTCTACGTCACTCAAGCTGCTAGAAGTTGTGAAGTCTTGGGAATTCATGATGTATGTGACATATTTTTCTAAATCCTCTGAAGCTTTGGGAAACTGCGGGAGGCTCTTCTCAGGTCTGGATTCTGTTCTCATTCTTTTGAGGGACTTATGGGGTCAAAATAGGCTCCTTAGAAGGATTTATGGCCTTATTGCACTGCTGTTTATTACCTACAAAAATAGCTTAACAAACATTTATTAAAGGGCTAAGGGTCTAATCACAGGTTAAGTTATGGGGTGAAAAGTGGTACTTTTCAAGTCTTAACAATGCCTCCAACCTGAATGGATGTTCAAGGTGAAGGACGAGGTCATTAAACAGTATGATGTGGGTTTCCTCATGGTATCCAAGTACCTGAAATTGCTGGCCAATATCATCCCCATACCAAAGAAGGATGGGAAGGTTCAAATGTGCATTGATTTCTGAAATCTCAACAAGGCAAGCCCTAAGGTTGACTTTTCGTTACCACACATCGATATCTTGGTCAATAACACTGCTAAGCATGGAATGCTCTCATTCATGGATGGATTCTCGGGCTACAATCAAATTAAGATGGCAGAGGCCGACCAAGAAAGACTACGTTCATTACTCCTTGGGGTACCTTCTGTTACAAGGTGATGCCATTCGGGCTCAAGAATGCCAGGGCAACCTACCAGAGAGTAATGACGGCCCTATTCCACGACATGATGCAGCGAGAGATCGAAGTGTATGTCGATGACATGATTGTAAAATCACCGAAAAGGGATGACCACCTAGTAAACCTGCAGAAGCTATTCGAGAGGTTGTGAAAGTATAGGTTGCGGTTGAATCCCCAGAAGTGTGCATTTGGTGCTATGTCGGGAAAACTGTTAGGCTTTATTGTCAGTAGGAGAGGGATTGAGGTCGATCAGACCAAGATCAAGGCCAACACTGAAATGCCACCACCGTCTACGGAGAAGGAGGTCAGAGGCTTTTTAGGTAGAATCCATTGCATAGTTAACTCCGATATGCGCACCAATCTTCAAGCTACTAAGAAAAGATTCACCAATTGAGTGGAATGATGACTGCCAAGCTGCATTTGACAAGATCAAGGGTTACCTCCTAAATCCTCCAGTATTGGTACCACTTGTACCTGATAGACCCCTCATAATGTACCTGTCCACGATAGAGTTTTCCATGGGTTGTGTGTTAAGGCAGCATGATGAGACAGGAAGAAGAGAGCAGGCCATCTACAACCTGAGCAAGAAGTTCACTGATTATGAGACGCGCTATTCTCATCTGGAGAAAGCATGCTTAACGCTCGTATGGGCTACTCAAAGACTTCGACACTACCTGTTATCCCAAGCCGTCCTACTTCTAGGATGGATGGATCCGTTGAAGTACCTATTCGAGAAACCTACTCTCACTGGCCGAACTGCACGATGGCAACTACTTCTCTCCGAATTTGACATTACTTATGTCATCCAAAAGTCGATCAAGGGGCAAGCACTCGCTGATCATCTTCCCCGATGAGGACATCCTATTCATGACTGAAGAGGATACGGAGGAAACAGAGGAGTCTTGGGTAATGCACTTTGATGGGGCATTGCATGTTGAGGGCCAAGGAGTTGGTGCCATTCTTATCTCGCCAAGAGGATCGCAAGTCCCCATCGCAATCAAGTTCAACTTCCCATGCACCAATAATATGGCCGAGTATGAAGACTGTGCAGCTGGTTTACAGGCAGCTCTTGATCTGAATATAACTCACCTCAGGGTCTTTGGGGATTCATAGTTAATCATATGCCAGACCAACGGAGATTGGAAGACCAAGGATGAGAAGCTGATCCCATACCATGAACATCTTGAGGATCTGATGACCTGCTTTGAGGAAGTCACCTTCTCCTATGTGCCACGAACAAGAAATCGGTTTGCTGATGCCCTGGCTACCCTGGCCTCTATGGTTGAGATCCGTACGGAGTTAAACTGAAGCCGATCATGATAGAGCAAAGGGACGAACCGACATTCTGTCACCTGATCGAGGGATCTATCGAGTTAGATGATGAGCCATCCTGGTTCTCAGACATCAAGAATTTCCTCGAGACCCGAACTATCTCGAAAGGAACATCGAAGGTTGATAGACACACCATCCAGTGATTGGCAACGAACTACGTCATCTGCGGTGACCTCCTGTACAGACTGTCTCACGACAATGTTCTGCTCCGATGCCTAACTGAGAGAGAAGCGGTTGAGATCATGAAGGAGATCCATAAAGGAGTCTGCGGTGCACACATCAGTGGACACATGCTCGCTAAGAAAATCCTAAGGCAAGGATACTTTTGGACCACTTTAGAGACTGATTACTGTAAACACGTTCAGAATTGCTACAAGTGCCAAGAACACTCCAGTCTAATACATGCTCCGATCATTGATTTACACAGCATGACCACTCCTTGGCCGTTCGCCAACTGGGGTCTCAACATCATTGGCAAGATCAATCCTAAGGCTTCTAACGGACATCAGTTCATCCTTGTCACAGTGGAGTACTTCACGAAGTGGGTAGAGGCAGCCTCCTATACGAGCATTAAGGCCAGTCATATCGAGAAGTTCATCAAGAACAACATCATTTGCAGATTTGGAGTGCCCAAGGATATAATCACTGATAATGGCACTAATTTCTCTAATTGGCGCATCCTGGCCTTGTGTGAACGGTTCTAGATCAAGCATCATCGCTCATCCCCATACAGGCCTCAAACAAAGGGAGCTGTAGAAGCGGCCAACAAAACTCTTATTCGCATTCTGGAGAAGATGGTAGTCACTTACAGAGATTGGAGTGAGCAGTTACCCTTCACGCTTTGGGCCTATAGAACGTCTATCCATATCGCTACAGGGGCAACACCATTCTCCCTTGTGTATGGAACTGAGTCCGTGCTACCCGTGGAGGTTGAAGTACCGTCACTCTGTATCCTTTTGGAATCCCATCTTTCAGAAGCTGAGAAGGAAACATCCCATTTTGAGCAGCTAGATTTGATTGACGAGAAGAGACTCCTAGCTTTGTCTCACACCCAGGTCTATCAGAGGAGAATTGCACTTGCTTACAATAAGCGTGCTCGCGCTTGAGACTTGCAGATAGTTGACACGGTACTAAGGAGGATTTTCTCGTCTCTCCACGCCAATCCAAGAGGGAAGTTTAAGCCGAATTGGGAAGGACCCTACGTCATCCGAGAAGTGTTGCCGGGATACGCCGTTAGCCTCGCCACCATGGACGGAGATCACTTTCCTGAGCCCATCAATGCTGGATACCACCAGAGGTTCTACTCATAGGTCTTATGACGAGGTAAGTGTTGAAAAAGGTAGATGTATGATCGCTTGGGGACCCCATAGAAGAGGCCATCGTTTCAAAGACAAGCAGGGAAAATATATATATATATATATATATATATATATATATATTCCTTGAATCCCTTTACCCTTTTGCTACACACGTCAAGCCAATAACCATTTCATTCATATACCCCTCCCAAAAACATCAAAACAAAAAGAGAGGAGAAGAGAAAAGAGAAATATGTGTTAATACCAACAAAAAAGGAGAAAAGAGAGGAAAAATCCAAAATATATATATATATAGAAAAGCAAAACCTCAAAAGGGGGGATCAAGAATGAAAAAGAAACGACTGGGGCACGTACAGTAAAAAGCCCCTAGAAAGGAAGAGGAATCATTAAATCTGAAATTCACTTAAAGCTTAAATCCAAAATCCCAGAAAAACCTAGCATGTTTGAGCCCCGGTCACATTACAAATCGGAAGAAAGCCCTCTTTAAGGTCCACAAGCAGTCATAGCATCTGTTGCATCAGCACAAGCTGAGTTAACAGACCACACAGAACTTCATCCAGTTGGCTATGATGGAATCGATGTCCATGTCGTATCTTTCTGGTTCTTGACGAAAGTAAGAAAAAAAGAAAAAAGAAAAAAAATTAATTTGAGTTCAGAGCAAGATGGACATGGTGAAAACCCGCAAGGGCACCGCGGGTAAAAACAGCAAACTCACGCGGACCAGGTAAAAACCTGAAGAGGCACCTGGAGTAAGAGAGCAAACCCATGGACGTAGTGAAAACTCGAAGGCGCTACGGGTAAAAACAGGGATGACAGGCATAGCGAGAACCCGTCTTGGGCGCTGTGAGAAAAAATGTAAAGAAAAGAGAGATTAGGAGAGGATCTGTTTTGGCCTGCCTATTTTAGTCTGGACCCCTTGAGCCTCTTCTCCCCTTTGCTGGGCCGCTCATGTTAAAAATTGGATCGAATCCCGATCAAGTATGTCATCTCTACCGCCTCGTCTGACACATGACCAAAGATAAAGATAGAAGACTAATCAATCTCAGGGAAGCTGACCTTTCTATGTTTAAAAGAAAAACCTAAGCCTCATGAACAGGGTTCGACCATGCTCAAAAAAGGACCCACCAGTTGGCCTCGTAAATACCGACCTCACAAAAAGAAGGAGAAAAGGAGAAATTTTCAAAAAAGATAATAGATTTTCCTTTTCCATAAAGAGCCTCACACTGTGTAGGAGAAAATTTTAAAAAAGATAATAGATTTTCCTTTTCCATAAAGAGCCTCAAACTGTGTAGGAGAAAATTTTGAAAAAGATAATAGATTTTTCTTTTCCATAAAGAGCCTCACACTGTGTTGGAGAAAACTTCAAAAAAGATAATAGATTTTCCTTTTTCATAAAAGGCCTCACACTGTGTAGAAATTTTTTCTTTGAAGATTTTCCTTTTCCATAAAAGGCCTTACGTTGCGAGACGTATGGAAGAAAATTCAAACACCAAAATATAGATATATATATATATATATAATAGATTTCATTTATTTTCTTACAGCGTTACATGTGAAGTGTCACATCCTAAAAAGATAACAACATGACACACTTTCTATTTTCTGCCTTCTTTATGAGTGTAAAAAAAAAACAAAAGAGAAAGAAAAAAAAATAGAAGAAACAACCCAAAAAGAAAAGAGATCTCTGTTAAGGGGCATCAGCCTCCCCTCTATGTATATGATCTATGGTATGTGCAGGAACAGGTCAGAGGTAGGGACCACGCTTCAAAGCACTAATCTCTGTAAGGAGAGAGTTCTCACGGGCATTCCGATCAGACAACCACCTACCATGAAGACTCTTTTGCTACCTCCGCAAAGCATTAGCTACACTGCGAGACTCAGTCAAAAGCCCAGTCAACCGAAGAACCTCATTCTCGGCCATAGCAGCACCTCTGCAATCTCAGCTCTGGCCCTTTCCTTCTCCAAAGCCTCAGTCAAAGCCAATCTCTCTACAGAAAGAGACTCAATCCTAGTTTGGAGTATCGTTTCCTTGTATGGCCAGGGCCCTGTCTCTATCACATCTATCGAAACTGGGCTAGGGGCAGGTAAGTCCTCGGATGCCAGCCAAACCTTGTCATCAGAAGAGAGAACTCCCCCCTGAACTAAGCTGTACATCTGTGTCGATTAGCGGGTCTCCCATAGGGCTGCTATGCGGTCTAGGTCACTAAGAGAACCCTGAGAGAATATCAGAGGGCATAAGGGCGGCCTCACAGTGCACGACACGTGTTGGGTATATCTGAATTGACGGACCACCCGAGATGGGAAATAGTAGGTACTACCAGTCAACCCCAAAAGCGTGATACCCTCACAATCTCGAGAGCGGACAATCGAAAAGGTGTCGTCCATCTAGGGAAGTTGCTAGATCAACTCCGCATTAGATAGCCACCGGCTCAGTTCCTCGATACTCCCAGGAGGCTGTCTCGAGCACCGGGACAGAAAGCCCCGAGCCACATCCCCTCTTACCAAGCAAAATCTCGGCACGGGCCCCATGATAGCCAAATGCTCTCCTAACCAAATCTGAATGAGGAGTGGACTCCCGCTATGAATCCTAGCCTGGCCCGAGGCCGAGGCATCCAGGCCCTGATACATCTCAGCCAAGACCAGGTGTACCAGTGAACGACCTCCCTCCAATTCGGTCAAGACATCACATAACCCGAGGGAAAATGTCTCGCCCCTCGTAAAGAAGAGAACCTCCGACAGCAAATAAAGGGCAAAGGCCTTTACATTGAAAGGATCTCGGATAGGCAACTTTCGGAGACTCGAGTTGCCAAAAAGTTCTCTCAGGAAGTTCACCGAGCACCTGGTGGGTCCCCCGGCGAAGCCCTTCTCATACCCGCCCTTTTTCAAACCAAGAACCGTGTGGACCGCCTTTGCATACCCCGGTTTGGGCACCACTTTGGCAAGTCCCCGATGCATCCTCAAGCCAGTAATAGAGGCTAGCTCTTCCAAGGTTGGGGTGAACTCCCTAGACCCAAATCTGAAGACATGGGCCCTATGGTCCCACGATGCCCAAGCCGCCTGCAGGAGGTTGGGCAATAGAGGAATAGCAAGGAAAGAGGAAAGGCAGGATATCCCGAGGCGATCCAGAACAGCGAGCTCGCCCTCGGCCAAGCTATCGCACCATTTTTGCAAAAAACTGGGCCCCGGGTCCAAACAGGTAAGTATACTAGCCCCAACCCCCGTATGAGAATTTGGGCTAAGAAGCGGGTCCATTGATGTACAAAGATGTTCTTTATAAAAATCAATCAATGTAGGGTGATGGATCCGCTTGTAGGGAGAGCAAAAGAAAAAAAGAGGGGCAAAAAGGCCAAGTCGGGGTGAAAAGAGAGGCAAAGAGGGCCAGGTTCGGGTTATCAAGAACCCCGTTGAGCCCAGTTATATGAAGCGTATATATTATATACGCTAAGGTAAAATGTTAAATATTTTGCCAGGCGTATATAATATATACGCCCAGCTAAAATTGCAGGGAAGTGTGGCTCCCCTCACATTGGTCCATTTTTTACTTCCCCCAAGAGAGGGACGGGTATCGCTTGGCCTACTTTTTTATCCCGGGGCGGCCCGCAGTCTGGTGCGCTCACACACCCATGGGAAATCCTCGAATGATGCGGTATCCGTGGGTCATATGCGGACTCAATCTCATCATTGGAGGGGCTCTGACCCGCTTCATGCCAAAGAAAAGGAAACCATAAAAGCAGAGAGATAACCAAACAGAGCATTCATATAAACCATAAAAATCATAAAACCATTCAAAAAAAAAATTGTTGTTTAAAAGATTACATATTCCCCAATAAATAAAAGTCTAAACTGTTTCAATGTTTCAAATTTTCAGAAAATAAACTAAGCTTGGGCAGCCCCCTTCGACTTCTTCCGGCGCCGGGTTGCACTTTGAAAAGTACGAGTCTCTCCCACCCGAGTCCACGCCTGAGAAATGCGGCCAAGCAGAGAGAGCGACTCCTTTTCACAAGCACGCTGCAGGAGCACACCAGAGGCCATCAGGTAGGGAAACAAGTAGAAGGCAAATAAGAAAATTATTAGGTTTGGTCAGCATTCACTCACCACCTCAGCCTCTCTAAGCCCGACGATGTTGCGATAATATTCGGCTTGGTTCACGGCCGACTCATAATTCTGCATAGCAAGAAAAAGAGGTGTCAGTCACACAGGTCATCAGCATAGTTCAAAAAAAGAAGAGAGCAAAGCAACAAGGAAGAGATTACCCCGAGGATCAGCTCAGGAGGTGGGATCTGAATAGCTTTAGCAGATATGTTTTCCTTCTCACCCACATCGGCACACATACGTGACAGGAAAGCATCATCCAAATGCTTAAAGGTCCCCTGGACCTCTGCTGGTGAACTGCCAGAAGCACCAGCACCGAAAGGGTCAGAATGTCCAGCACCTATAGCCTCATCAGGAGCAGTTGCCTCATCCCCCTCATCTGAGTCGCCACCCTGCCCAAACTATAGAGAGAAACAATTTTTGTTCAAATAGCAGGGTAATCAAGGAAATCATAGGAAGGCTGCTAAATAAAAAGATGAAAGAACATTACCTGAGATCGCGGACCGCCAAAAGCTAAAAAGTTGGCACCAGGCATGAACCCGGGCATCAGAGAACGATAGGGCAGAGACTCATACCACATCTGATATCCCCCTGAAAAAAGAAGGTCATTAATGGGGACCCCATGATGGAGGAAGCGAGCGGTAAGCACGTCGGTGGAACCTTCAGGAGCCAACACATCAGCTGAAGGAGCTTGCGGCACAGCGAAAAGAAGATGGTACTGATGAACCACCCTCTATCCTAGGTAATAGGCCCTAGTCCAGGACCCATAGAAGAAAATGATGCGTCGGTCTAACAAAAAATGAGGACCCACTGCAGTCAGGTTCCAGAAGGGAGATCTGACGTAGGGGTCAAGGATGACCTGCTCAAAAAAAAAGAGGGGAGGGATATATATATTTGGTCAAAACCCACAGCACGAAAGAACTATCAAATTTGTAAAGAGAGAAATTGTTATACCTGCTCAGGGATCAACAGATCAAACTGGGAGCGTAGCCCTAACTCCAGGTGCTTCATGCCTACGTCCCAACGGCGGTTTGCGTGCCAATTGCTCATAAGGGGGAACGTAGGAACTTCAGATAGAAGCAGAGGGCGACCGGGTTGGAAATGCAAGTACCCCAAAACCTGAGAAGGTAAGCAGATAAAAATAGATATGCCATAAAAGGGAAAAATTGGACAAACTAAAACCAGAGGATAAAATACCTCAAGTGCGGGCCAAAAGCCCACAACAGAGCTGGACTCCCCAAGTACGGCTCTCGCCAGGCTAGACATGAGCACCGCATAGCCAGCACCGCCCCAATCAAACTGATGCATGTTGTCCCAGTTCACCATAAGTCTGAGAAGAGATAATGAGACCCACCCTTCGTTGTTATTTGAAAGAAGAGTCTTACCCAAAAGGAACAACAGAGAAATACGGGCCAACATCAGTGCATGCTCTGGCTCGAGATAAATGGCCGCATCGGGCTGGCCCAGATCCATTAACTCATAAGGCTCAAACAGACTAACCAGCCAGGATAACTTGACTTCAAAACCGCGAACATTCCCTGAGGTTGAGTAGGCCCCTATCAGTCGAGTCACCTCCTCCCTATCAGGTGTGCGGGTAGGTGTCACTGGCACCCCTCCAATGTGAACCCCAGTGATCATGGACTAGTCCACAGGTGTAAGGGTCATCTCAGCCATGGCCATATGAAATGTCATGGTCTCAGGGCAAAAGCGCTCTATCAGGACCTTTACATAGGCCGTGTCGACCCTCACAGCGGGGCACAGAATAAAATCCCCAAAACCAGCTTGAGCAAGCAGGTCCTTTACCACTGGGGGAAGATAGAGCACGAGGCACTGGAGATCGAACCAGCCACCCCGGAACATGATATGAGGTAAGGGCTGCAAACAAAAGGAATCTATCAGATAGGAGCGAAGTGGAATAACAAAAGCATCAATGGAAAAAAAAGGGCTCATCTGTTTGCCTGGCCAGCAATCTTAAAGTTGGAGATATGGGTGTGCTGACGATGGAGGAGGCCGGTACGGGCGGCTTCACCTTGCACAGGGGAGCGCTGAGAAACGATAAACTACTCCCCATGAGGACCATAGGCCATCTCTGGCCCCTCCTGTTGATCTTGCCCTTCGTCGCCAGCCATCCTGAAAATGTGGAACACATTAGTATAAGAAAAGGTTGCTAAAAAAAAAGAGAAAAAAAAAGGGGGGGGGAGAAATGCACTAATCCATCACGAAAGAAACATAACAAAAAATGGAAAAAGGGGAACATAGGCATAAGGAATCACGTATGCTTGAAATAAAATCAAAAGCATTAATCTTTCACCACAAAGAGGAAGAGCATCAAGCATTTAAAACAAAAATCATTATCAAAATCTAAAGGAAAGGTGAAAGAAGGGTGGTGATTACTTTCAATAGGAGAGGAAATAGATTTAAAGATCGGCGGTGAGTGAACGCTCTTGATCAGCACGAGCGACTCCTGGTGGTAGAACTCAAGCAAAATCAAACACAGAAACCCTAGGAGGCTATCTCGGACTTGGGAAGGAAGGAGGGAAGAAAATAGAATTTGAAAGGAGGGCCCCTTTTGTGCTTGGGCTCGGGCAGTTTCAGAACTGCCAAATTTTGGTCAGGCATATATAATATATACGCCTGGCTATTTTCACTGCAGATTTGCCAGGCGTATATAGGCGTATATATTATATACGCCCAGCCAATTTTTGGCTTTGGTGACCCGACAGGCCCTTTGTATGCCCCAGATCAAGGCTCGGCCCCTCTTAGAAGCCCACGTAACATCAGGCGATGGTGCACGCATCCCCAAATGGCCCTTCGAGCTCCCTTTGATTGGCCCAAAGGGACTGTGCTACAATAAACAGATCTAGATCTCTAAGCGCCCGCCGAGTGCTCCCATAAAATCAAAATTATTTTTTTTTGTTTTGCATAAAACCAAAAAAAAAAAGGAGATTCACATGGAATAACAATAAAAAAAAAAAAGAAGAGAGAAAAAGGAAAATTGCTGAAACATAACACTAGTTCTCAAAAGAGTGTCGCAACGCCTGTTTGCCCCACTCCGAGAGCCGTGTTAAATCAATTCAGAATGATCGGGTTCACCCTAAAATTCTCAAATCCTGTTTTACACAGGGACACCTCATGCCTGATCCAGTAGGCAAAATATTGGTCATGTTTATCTCCGGTCATTAGGAACCCGCTTCCAAACCCACTTTCCTAAAGAAGATAGCTGGGTCTAATTTGATTAAAGACCAAGACCACGCATCCCCAGGAGTCAGGACCTGATCCCGGCAGTGACATTTACCCATCCCCTGGCCATCGCTCCCTAAACATTCCCAGAGTCGTATTCGATCCGCAAATATACTTATCAATCATCGGTCGCTCCTGGGAACATACACCTAGCCCAAAATCTTCTCTAACAGGAGGCGAGACCTGATCTGGCAGGCAAACCAAGGACCTATCACTGGAATGCATACGTCCTTACGGTGTGTCAACATGCAAGTTGATCTGCCTAAGGATACATGCAAAAAAAAAGAGAAGAAGAAAAAAAAGAAAGAAGAAAAAAAGAAAAAAAAAAGAGGAAGAAAAAAATAAAAAGAAAAAAGAAAGAAAAAAAAAAGAAAAAAAAGAGGAAGAAAAAAAAAAGAAAAAAAAGAGGAAGAAAAAAAAAAAAAAAAAAAAAAGAAAAAAAAAAGGAGAAGGTTCGGGATAACAACCTTTTGTTATGTAGTTAAAATCCTGTGTAGGTTGACGCCACTTTCCAAGCATTGGCTCTGATCATCCTCCTTCAGATCAATGTTGACCAAGAGTGCACCCAACTTCAGACCATTAGAAAAGTCTATTGTCAGTTGAAAGTGACCCGTCAAAAAATAAAATTACAACCAACCAGACTATGTGCAAACATACAGACCGAAGGGCTCATTCCCTGTTATTTCCTTTTACACAGGCTTAAAACCTGTATAGGCATGGTGTCTCTGTTGAATGTACGCATTTACGTCTAGGTATCCACAGGATGGTCGTTTGTCCTCGTAAATTGTACCTTAGGATCGAGGCTTCCATTCGTGCCTATTTGCTGCTTATCGCCCCTGATGGGTGTCTGTCTGTGCATAGTTAGTAAGATGTGATTTCATTAGGGATGGAGGCTAGAATTGGTCATCTCTATTGATGGATGTTTGGTCTTAGCCCAATCCTTTTTAGCTTTGTCTCCAGTTAAGGCACTTCGGTTCGTGTGAATCAGGAGCACCTTACCACCAGAACGTGCATATCCCCAAGATGTACCTATCCCCGGTAGTGCACACGCACTCTTAAAGCGTATCAACTAGCATTTATCCACTTAAAGAGTTGTGCAAGAATAAAATTGTCAGTGTTCCTAGAGCTTTGCTTAGAGGCCTCAAAACAAAAGGAAATTCAAAAAAATTAACACACAAAAATTCACTCTGAAAATGGGCATGCATTCCCAAGAAGTGTTGCGACATCAATATTCGCTTCACTTGGGTAAATCATGCTAAAGCAACCTCGAGGTTGATGGGTTCGCCCAAATACCCCAAGCCTTATAAGGGCACCCGTGGCCAATCCAATGGAGCTGTCGATACCCCATAGGATTGGACACAATTTATAGGCCTTCGCTTTTCGCATCGATTTCGAAGCATAGATCGATCACCCTGTTTCATTGAGCTGTCTGGTTCAGATTAATACTCAACATCACAAATCTATAATTTCCCTTAAGAAGTGGACGATATCTCGGCTAGCGGGCTTATACTTTTTGTGATCATCGCAGTATGCCCAGTAATGTCGCAATGTGCTTGGGGACTATTAGCATTGAGGTACGGACGATATCCTGAAATGAGAGGGCTTATGTATACTCACCATCACCATGGATATTTGAGAATTGAGTTGAACCAGGACCCATCAAACATGCCTTGGACCTCTTCGGATGTCTCCTGTCTTTGGCATCCAATCATTAGTGATCGAATACCAAAGTGGGGCATCTGTAGACACCCAAATTCGGCCCAAGGCTCGATCAGTCTGTACTCCGAGAGAGATGTACCCCTGTGCTTCCAATCGCACCCCTGAACTCTTAGTAATCACCCTGAACCCTTAGGAACCTACCTAGACCTTTAGGAATCACCCTAAACCCTATATAACCATTCCCCCAACCCTTAGAGATCACCCCTAAACCCTAGGATCCCTTCCCAGACCCAACTTGAACCCTTCTGAGCAATTGATGGGAGGAGAGCTACAAAATTCTATATAGAATACTATCGAGAATGAACCACATACCATTGGAAGGAGGACTTCTCCAGCTTTCCAGCATGCCAAAGATCACCCAATTTGGAGTTATGGTTTAAAAGTTATGGCCAATTAAAGTTTTACATAAAATCATGAATTTTGCTCAAGCGTATGTATTACATATGCCCAGCAGATTTGGGCCTAGTTTGGTCAGGCGTATATATTATATACGCCTGGCATTTTTGGGCCAAATTTTGTTAGGCATACATAATACATACGCCCAATATAGGAAGGGCCCACCACGAGCACCCATCTTCTCAGATCTCCTCTGGTTTTCATGAAAATCATTGTACATAAACTGGGTGTATGTAATAGATACGCCCAGCATAGCTACAGTAACTGTCATTAGATGCTTGAAATTCTTTCATCAGGTTTGACCTTTTGACTATCCCCTTGGTTGAGGTGGGTGTCTTAAGGTTGGTTGCACCCCCTTTGAGCTTATATACAACCCTTAAGCCACCTATGGTCTCACCCCATCATCTGCCATTGAAATCGGTTCCCCAAACCCCTAGGACTCTAAAAACCTAAAAAACCTTAGATGGGGGATTACCTAATTGCTAAACCAATTAGCTCTTAAGCAACCCTCTAGCCCACCTTTTCTTTATAAATAGAGAGGCACCCCCTCTTCCCAAAGGGTTGAAAAAAATTAGGGTTGAAAGTTTGAACTTAAGAGAGAGAGCCCTAGTGAGAGAAAGTTCCATTTTATTTTTCATTCTTTAACCAGAATTTCAGCATGCTTAGTTCACCCCTTTCAATCCATTTCAACCATTAGATCACCCCTTTTTAGTCAAGCTTAGTCTCTAGCTTCATCCTACACTTCCCATCTACCGAATCCTAGCATTAGAATCCATTCCCCTACCGTTTAAGCCATTTAAAGTCATCGGAAGTACACCGAAGTGAAGGTCTTCCACGGTGCAACAACGGTCCGTGAGCTCCGGCTCACCCCTCTCTTCCTCTACCTTCTTGGTGTTTCCTCCGTCAAATGATTCAAGTCGTTATGCCGCCAAAATTTCGGTTTAGCTCAAAACTTGATAGGACCATATTGCCTTCGGGCAATCGGAAGCTCCGCCCATTTATTTTTCATTTTGGCCATAGATAGAGACCGCTACATGCGGGTTGATCGGGTGCCTAAACCCTTCCCAATCGATAACCGAAGCCCCTACCCTAGAGTCCTTGGCAATAACCAGTAAATCAGAGTCATATTTAGCACTTCGGTGCTCAAAATATTGATTTAAAGGTTTCCCGGGTCACCAAAAGCTCTGGGTGGCGACTCTACATTTATTCCATCGACAGCGCATCATCGCGACGGGTTCGGGAGAATACATGGTCGCACATAATACATCCATTCAACTCAAATGCAAATCATTCAATGCCATTAATAAAAAAAATAAATGCCCAATTCTTTTATTCAAATAAAAGGTTGCATCTCAACCTATGATCCAACCTTTCAAATCAGTCAAATATTTTAAACTCTACATGACCAATCCTTTTATTCAAACAAAAAGAAGAAGAAAATAAAGAGAGTTAACAATCTAAGGACCCCATGGCCTATTTTTAAAATAAAAAATAAAAAAATTTAAATTTGCTTCGCCTCTCCTGCCAAGTGTCCCTGTCCCCTAGTAATCCGTTTGAGGTGAGCTTCAAAAAGGAATGTTTCACCTGAAATAAAAAGGAGAGCATCATTAAACTGATATATTGATGACTTCCATCAAAGGAGTCCTACACCAAAAAAGTTTAACAACTAAACCCACACCAAACATAAAAAATAAAATGACAACATGAAATTGTGAAAAACGTGGCTGTCAAAATAACTTGATGAGTAACATTTATTCCCATAGCAGCAATGTCTGCTACACATGAAAACACAATATCAGCAGCATCTGGATCACCAAATATTTGGTTATTTACAAAACATATAGGATGAGCACTTTTGTAGGAAATCAATCACGTTAAAGTATGCAACAAAATCAATGGAAGAGTAAATCCATTCTAATCTAAAATGCGCAAGAGGTAAACGGTACTAGCTTCAAGACCAATACCTCCTCTGTGATAGCCCGAACTTCCTAATCATGAAATCCAGACCATCGGATCAACACTAAGGCCAATCCCCGGACGGAACACTTGACACATTCACACACGAAGCGAAAACAAAGCAGGAAATCTAGCTAAACAGATAGAATCATCTTAAGAAAAAAGGAAATCTCCAATTCTATATCTCAAAAAGATAAAATAATGCTTCTAATCCTATATAAAAACTCATGGGCAGAAGAACCGAAAAGAACCACCGGTGATGGCCGACCATTATCGAAACATGATTCACAAAAGAATATTACAATTATAATCCAAAAGTTTATGTTCATTACATCACAAAAACTATACCATAACCCATCATTCCAAAGTCGAACCTACCCGTGCTTTGTGTAGATAAAAGAATTCTCAGGATGAGACTCTGATTCCTCCTCCTCAGGAGAGAAATTAGGATCCTCTACCCTTGCAGGATCCTCTAAGTAAACCTCAGCTCCTGTACCTGTGACGCATATTTGAGGGATGAGCTAACAACAAAAGCCCAGTGGGGAAATACTAATAGCATGCAGATTCTTAACATCACACATATATCTTATGGCATGAACGAAATATGACTTTTTCATATACGAAGGTTCATAATTTAAAGGTGTTTGACTTGAAGCAAAACTAAGATCAAATGCCATTTTCCAGAGTTTAAACACAACTTCCAAAGCTTATTCTCATAACAAAAGTGTGACAGCTCGAATTTTAACACCCCGAAACCTGTGCCATCGGCATGACCCTCGAGGTCGTGCCCCATAAGCCTGCACAGAACATTGGTATACCCAAGCAACAGTAAAGTAAAATATAGACAAAAGAACTAACATAGAACTAATTCTCCAGTTCTACTATATAACATAAAAATATGTAACTCAAAAGATTGTTCTAATCTGATGCCTCTGCATGGGCAAAAGAACCAACCCGAACCATCAGTGCTGTCACTACGGTCACCCCAGATGGTTCGATAAAAGAATATTACATAATCTATCATCCTTACAAAACAGGTTGGACATACCAAGCCGTACAGTTCTCTCTCAAAATCTATCAAAGTACGCAGGGGGGTCCTCTAGAAGAAGTCCTCAGGAGGGGGCTCTGACTCCTCCCTAAGCACCTAATCTGAATCCTCCGAATCAACGTCCCCTGAAACAGTCATAGCAGCAAGCACCAAACCTGCAACGTATAGTCTAAAGAGTGAGCTATATCATATCTCAATAGGGAAATAACTGAATGAACATATAAATAAATCTTTCTCACATATATTCTATGACATTAGAAGCATGATTCATCAATAAAAATAACTAAAAAACAGTTTTAAGTTACTAAAAACATGAACTGAATGTATTTGTTACTCTACATGTGTTTACTTGTTCTCAAATTGTTCACAAAAGATAAAGATCGACCTCAAAACTTAAATTATAACTTAAATAATCCTCGATGCACTATAGCCTCGAGCCCCGATGGAATACCTTCCATCGTCGTCTAATTAGATTATTTTTCATTCATTGTTCATTCATGTAAATACTACCCAGGTCCCTTCCTCATAGGTGACGGGATACAAATATCACAAACAACCTCAGGATGTTAAAGGTATGATTGGCATTGGCATCGATCACGGATATCCGCCGAAGTCGATCATTTAATATACCGCCGTGTCGATGGGTATTCTCCAAACCTTAAATCAATGTGCAAATACATATAGTTATTCACCGTATAATTGTGCTAAACATAGTCATTTAGGCCTGATCAATTCTCATTTCATTAACTTCACAATTTTCTATACATCCTTGGGATGTAACCAGTTCAATGCATCACTTAGATGCCCTTAAAACATTCACATCCCCTAGGGACATCACATACTCATATCTTAAACTTATTTCCTTAGTGTTCACACACACACACACACTTAAGTTTCACATATTTAACGCATAATTATTCATTTCCATATCACTACATACATGTTCTTGCAATTAAAGTACATGTTCACAGTGTTCCCTACCTCACGTGTATAAATTCTCAAGCGTCAAGGTCCATTGCGGCACTCTATGCTTGCATTCAATTGTTCAACCTAAATTACATCATAGCATAAGCAAAACATCAAGAACAATGCATAAAAGAAGGTACAAGGCCCTTCCAGAACCCTAAAGTCCAAAACAAAAGTCAAGCAGAAACTGTCAAAATCGATTAATCGAATTTTCCAAAATCGATTAATCGATCCCAAATCGATTAATCAAAATTTTGAAATCGATTAATCGATCCACAAATCAATTAATCGGTTTTCCCAGACTTCTCATTTTCCAGCCACTGGGAGTGCACAGATGATTAATCGATTTCAAATCAATTAATCAAAATCTAAAAATTGATTAATCGAATTAATTTTGATCAATCAGTTCTGGGCATCAGTGCCCAGGTCTACTTTCAGTTCAAAATCGATTGATCGATTTTCAAAATCGATTAGTCAATTTTGACTGGAACACTGCCCTCTTCGGGCATTTCTTCCAACTTTCTTTCTTTTCCATTTCTCATTCTTTTGTACATCTTTAATTCAACATTTTACCATTTAATCACTAAACTAATGCACAACAACATATACATTGAAATCTAATAAAACTTACATTAATTTAATCTCTTGATTGATTCAATGGCTTGGGTCATTGGCTAGGGTTCTTAGCTCCGATTCCACGAATCCCCACGTGATACCGTTGCGATTAATGGTTCTCGTGCTCCATCAATTCACAATTCCACATAAAGCTTCTAACATTTAATCTCTCTTACTCTCTAAACTCTCTCTCTCTCTTCATAACTCTCTCCAGACTAACCAATGCGAAGAGAAATAACTTCACTTAAGTTATTTAGGCCTTTAAATCCAATTTACGCTTTGGTGTAAAATGTATACACCCATGACAGGTGTACGTGATCTCATAACAAGGTCTAACACTACGCACATGTGCACATTTGCATCAAACCTAATTGAACCATAGTCATCGAGTTGACTTTCACCTAGTCCAACTTACGACCAGTCAGGCATGCATCCCGAGGACATTGTTCAAAGCCCAAATTTCGTGGATGTTACATTCTCCCCACCTTAGAAATTTTCATCCTCGAAAATATACCCAAGGGCTTTCCGTCATGGAAGACCCACACACATTGAAACACGACTATGCATACAATGACATCAGCACACACCCTATAGAAAACTTAACTACAATTGCATATATGAGTAGTAAATGGAACACAAGAGAAGTTAGGATTAAAATTGCATTACTTAAAATAAAATAATGGCAACCATGATATAATATTCTATACATTGGTTACCTGCACCCAAAATAATTACAACCTAAAAGAATGGCATCCATGCCACATAGTTCAATACACAAATAGTCAAATAGTTATAACTCAAAAATTAATTACAACTCAAAAAGAAATGCCAAAAGCTAACAATCACCTAGTCCCGTCCCTGGGCTGATCCTCCTCGTCATGCTCGCGAGTACCAGAACTAGATGCATCAAGAGCCCCTGTCCGTGCTGCCGCGATGCGCTGATGGTAGTCATTGGGATACACGAACTGCATGGTCTGATGGAGTAGGGCCTCATGAAAATTCAGTAAGTAGTCCATCCGAGTATGGCTCTCCTCCATCCGTCTGTGGTGCTCCAGCATCTGGTGATTGTTCTCTACCATGAGGGTGAGAACATCATCAATAGTATTAGGTACAGGGGCCTGAGATGCCCGTCTCCTGTGATAACGCACAAGAGCAGTAGGAGTGGACTGTGGAGGAGCAGGAGGTGGTACTAAAGGATGCTCCTCTGGCTGCACAGGGTCAATAGGTTGCTCCTCAAGTGGTACTGGGTCAGAAGGCTACTCCCCCACTGCTGGTAGGTCCCGCTGTGGTGTTGGGGCATCACCAGCCTGGGCAGGTGCTGGTTCCTCTAGTGGCAGAGCCTTCTTCTAAATCTTTTAGCTTCGGCTCCGCAAAGGGATAGAATAGTGTTTTACGTGGTTGGTGGCCCTTGACTCAGTGGGAGAAATCACGTACTCTATAGCGGCAGAGTAGCACTCTAGCATGCTTGAAATGAGTCGAGCGTAAGGCATATGCTGCTTGGGTCTCAAGGGTCCCTTCAACATTTTTCCTTTAATGTAAATCATACCCTCAATCAATAATTTGGTAGCATTGAACCAATGGCCATGGTATGTTGCGTACAATGCCTGTTGGACCAACTCTACCCACTCGGTATAATGGCGCATGGGATAAAGGTTGCACTTGATTATCGAATCAAGCATCTACAAGTGAGGGGGCAAGTCAACCCTCCGTTTGGATTTTCTGGATCCCTTGTTTCCCCTCGTCATCTCAGTTCTAATTTCCTCATAATTTATGGGTTGTAGAAAAGGGGGTAAAAGATTGGTCTCGAGAACATATGCCAGAAAACACTCTAAGGATTCATGAACATGTCGTAGGGTAAAAAGGTAGTTACGACCATCTATCTCGGTTGTAATGGTGTCAGCCACTCAACTCGCTTTTAGGTTTTGGTAAAATAACCTAACGAGCTTAGGGTAGTAATACTCATGCAATGGTTTCAAAAGATTTCCGAGGCTCGCATTCATGAGGTATTGTTGGGCCCACTTGGTTTTGCCCTCAACCTCGGGGTCCTCAAAGAGAGCTTACTCGATTATGTATTCATACTCAAACTCTTTCGCAGCCCACCACTCATTAGCTTACGGTAGATGACCGGGTGGTGGTGGTGGTGGTGACGACTAGCGTGATGACGCGTCCGTCGAATAGGATGAAGAAGATGATGATGATGATGATGATGATGAAGGTGAAGGTGGTGGCAATGCGACATTCTTACATTGTACTGGTAGCTTAGAAGCCACTTTCTTTGAAGCTAGCCTAGTTTTAGGCGTCATTCTAGGTTTAAATGTGAGAAAATTTCAAAACCTAGGACTGGAATGACTCAAATTGAAAGGAATTAAAAATAAATAGGGCTTACCATTCGTGTTCGATCTGAATGGGTGCGATTTGATTCGAACACAATCCCCCAAATCATCGCACTTTCACTAGCCCAAGGAAGAAGAAAAAGGGCGCTTAAAAGAGAAAAATAGGTTTGAAATTTCAAAATGGGAAATATTTCCCAAAACTATTATATTTAGGTAAAATTTGATTAATCGATTTCAAAAATCGATTAATCGGTTTTAATCACTTAAACTCAGCTGCACGAAATCGATTGATCGATTTCATAAATCGATTAATCGATTTTGAAAATCCATTAATCGAATTTAAATTGATTAGTCGAAATTAACTGCCATTATTTTTCCAGGTTTCCCAGCTCATTGGTGTGTGCCAGTCGTTCAATTGAACGATTTCGATTAATCAAAATCCAAAATCGATTAATCGATTGATTGGTTTTGACAGAACTGGAAAAAAATTTAACTTGTTATTTTTCTTCATTTGCTTCTGTCTTTTCATCAGGTGTTCTATGGCTTTTATCCATACGTATTGTCCATACATCTCATGATGTTATTGCCATCATGGCATACATTTTTAATTGCACAAAATATTCATTTACGACCAACATTTTTTTTTGCATTTGCTAAACAAGTTGACATAAACGTGCGAACTTTCGCTTACATAGACGTGTTGAATTTACAAAATACTCATAATGATACAATTATGCTCTCAGCTCTCCATGAATAAGTCTGAATACTACTCTCTCACATCCGCCTCATGTTCCCACATAGCTTCTTCGGCCAGATGATTCTTCCATCGAACAAGTACTAAAGGAATCACCTTCGTGCGCAAAACTTGCTCCTTTCTATCCAATATCTGCGCCGCTTCCTCAATCATGGTCATATCTTTGTGCATTTCCAACGGCTGACCTCCCAAGGTCATTCACATACTTTCTGAGCATGGATACATGAAATACGTTATGTACCCGATCAAACAATGGTTGAAATCCGATGCAATATGCGACCTCGCCTACTCGACCTAGAACCTCAAAGGGTCCAAGATAACGGGGACTTAGCTTTCCCCTTTTCCCAAATCTCATGATGCCTTTCATGGGAAATACCTTCACAAACACATGCTCACCAATGGTGTAGTCCACACTAGTTCTTTTGATATCGGCGTAGCTCTTCTGTCTGCTCTGAGCTGACTTAAGTCTCTCTCTAATCATACGAACAATGATGGTGTTATCTTCAAGTAACTCCGGCCCCAAAACAAACTTTTCACCGATCTCTTTCTAATTGATAGGCGATCTACATCGCCTTCCATAGAGAGTTTCATACGGTGCCATTCCAATGCTTGCTTGGAAGTTATTGTTGTATGCAAATTCGATCAACGGTAGGTGTTGATCCCATGATCCCTGTAATTCAAGCATACACGCTCTGAGCATGTCTTCTATCACCTGGTTTACCCACTCTGTTTGCCCATGAGTCTGCAGATGGAACACTGAACTAAAATCCAATCGCGTACCCATGCCTTCTTGAAACTTCTTCCAAAACTTTGAAGCATATAATGGGTCACGATCAGAGACAATGCTACTAGGAATTTCGTGTAAATGTACTATCTCCTTCATATACAATTTCGTGAGTCTTCCTGCTGTGTACATTGTGTTGTAGGATAAGAAGTCAGCTGACTTGGTCATTCGGTCCACGACCACCCAAATGGCATTGTATCTCTTTGTTGTATGCAGTAACCCAATAATAAAATCTATGGAGATTGATTCCCATTCTACTCTGGTATGGGTAGAGGCTGCAATAAACCAGCAGGATGCCTGTGGTCTACCTTCACCTGCTGACATGTCAAACACCTTGACACATACTTGGCTACATCTTTTTTAAGACGTCTCTAACAGTAATTCTTCCTCAAGTCTTGATACATTTTGGTGCTACCAGGGTGGATTGCATATTTTGATTTGTGAGCCTCATTGAGAATAGTTTGTCATAGATCAGCATCAACTGGGATACAAAGGTGTCCCTTGAATAGTAAGGAACCACCCTCTTTCACTGAGAACTTTGGTTTGATGCCCTTGATCACATCTTGTCGAATCTTGGTTAACTCCGGGTCTTTCATCTGTAGCTCGTGAATATGCTCAAAGATCATCGGTCTCACTGTGATGTTGGCCAAGAAGGCCCCTGTGGCTTGCACCTTGATACTTGCATCATACAATGGCAGATATTCAAACAACTTCCATCTTGTGCATCCCCATGATCATATTAGCTAACTAAACTGAACCCTTAGGACTCAGGGCATCGGCCACTACGTTAGCCTTGCCTGGGTGATATTGTATGGAGAAATCATATTCTTTGAGAAACTTCATCCATCGGCGTTGCCTCATATTCAACTCTTTCTGTGTAAATAGGTAACTGAGGCTCTTATGGTCGGTGAAGATCTCAAAGGTTTTATCGTATAAATAATGTCTCTAAAATTTCAATGTAAATATGATCGCTGCTGGTTTCAGGTCATGTGTCGAATAGTTCTTCTCATGATCTTTCAGCTGTCTCGACCCGTAAGCAATCATCTTCTTGTGTTGGTTGAGCACACAGCTCAAACCATTATGCGAAGCATCACTATCTACTGTGAACCCTCCACTTCCTGAAGGAATTGCTAGCACTGAAGCTGAAGTGAGTCTCTTCTTGAGTTCTTAAAAACTCTTTTCACACACTTCACTCCACTCAAATTTCGCATCCTTCCTCGTGAGTCTCATAAGTGGTCTCAATATTTTGGAAACTCCCTCCACAAAATGTCGATAGTAGCCAGCTAGACCAAGGAAATTATGGAGTCTGTATCATCTTTGGTTATTCCCATTTCACCACTACTTCGATCTTAGTTGGATCCATTGTGACACCATCCTTTGAGACAACATGTCCCAAAAAGATAACTTTCTCCAACCAGAACTCGCACTTACTGAGTTTGGCGTATAATTGGTGTTCACGTAGAGTTTGTAGAGCAACTCTCAAATGCTCTTCGTGTTCCTTCTTTGACTTGGAATATATTAGGATGTCATCAATGAATACTACTACGTAAGTGTTCAGGTGTGGTTTAAACACCCTATTCATCAAATCCATAGATGATGCCAGTGCATTCGTCAAACCAAACGGCATCACTAAGAACTCATAGTGTTCGTAACGTGTCCTGAATGTTGTCTTCTGGATGTTCTCTGCCTTAACTCTCAGATGATGGTATCCAGATCTCAGATCAATCTTGGAAAAATATATCACTCCTTGCAGCTGATCAAATAAATCAACAATCTTAGGCAATGGATATCAATTTTTGATGGTTAGTTTGTTTAACTAACGATAGTCAATGCCCAGTTGCATCGACCCATCTTTCTTCTTTACAAACAAGACCGGTGCTCCCCAAGGAGACACACTAGGTCTTACAAACCCCTTATCCATGATCTCTTGCAACTGCTCTTTCAACTCCTTCAACTCAGCAGGAGCCATTCTATATGGTGCTTTGGAAATAGGCTTCGTTTCAGGTGCTAAGTCGATAGCGAATCCCACCACTCTATCCGGAGGTAATCCTGGAAATTCCTCTGAAAATGTATCTTCAAGCTCTCGTGCAACTATGATCTCTGAAATATAATTCTTGCCTTCCTTCTCTTCCTTTAAAAACGCTAAATAACCACTGCACCCATTTCTGATTAAGCGCTCAACCCTAACTGCAGAGATAAGAGGCATAAACGTCGATCTCATTCCTCGAAATTGGAATGATCTCCTTGTATTAGGTCTGAAGATGACGACTTTGTTCTTACAGTTGATCGTTGCACCATGCTATGACAACAAATCCATGCCAAGGATCACATGGAATCCTTGCATGTCTAACAGAACTAAATTTGTCGATAGTTCAAAGACGTCCCCATCTCTAATGATACTATCTCAGATTTACACGCCATGTCCGTATCGACCGATTCCCCAGTCGAAATAGATACCGCTAAGACAAAATCCAACGTCTCTGGGTTGACCTTCATCTTCTTTGCAAATCAAGGAGTGGTAAATGAGTGGGTAGACCCCGGGTCTATCAACACTCTAGGTTCATAGGCTACGTCGCTCCCCATTCCGTATAATTGTAAGGTACTTATATCATACATATATATATAACATACTTATACATCAAACTTTATCGACAGGAATGAATGTACTCTACTTCCACATAGATGCACCTTTTCTATCTAAAACTTTAAGAAATTGAAATTCCTAATTAAAAAAAAATTTCACATTAGATCACGTCATTGGTGTTATGTGCTTCTTAGGCAATAACAGCGTAGGCTCTTCCTTGTACGACCGGCTTCCTTGCTTGTATCGGTCTTGGCATAGAAGCAAAAGTCGTCCTCTCTTTACTCTTCTCAGGGCAATCTCGGATAATGTGGCCCATCTTTCCTCACTTGTAGCAACCCCGAGTACCCCTTCTACAATCCGTTGTTTTATGAGAATTACCACACTTAGCCCAACTCTCACCCGTAGTAGATGCTGCCCATGAGAAACCCTGGGTAACTGCTACTCCAGTGGTGGTAGTAGGGTTCTCATATCTGATCGGCCTCCCCGACACAAGCATAGGTAATCTCTGATAATTTGTCTGCTGCACCGATTTGATATAACTGGTTTGGAACAGTTGCCTCTGAATTGGTGTTAAGAATTGCGGCCTTTTGTTCACCGGCTTGTAGTTCCCCATCTTACTTTGATCCATCTTTCCTCGCCCTTGCTGATCTCTTCTTCTGTATCTATCTTCGTTGTCTTCTTCTATCACCAAGGCCTTACTCATGACCTCTCCATCAGTCTTTAACTCAAATGCCGCTACATTTCCCCTGATGTTCGGCCTCAAGCCTCTTTGTAGTCTCTTAGCTTTCATCAAATCCATAACTACAAAATCAGGAGTAAAGCGAGCAAGCCTCATAAATTCTACGCCATACTCTCTCACCGACATCCTTCCCTGCTCGAGCTGAAGAAGTTTAACTTTCATCTGATTACGTACCACTTCAGGGAAGTACTATTTGTTAAACTCTTCCACAAATTCCTCCCATGTCCATGGCAATCTTGGGGTCTCCTGAGCCCTAGTCCTAGAGACGAACTTCCTCCATGGGCCTTCCTCCCCATCTAACATGTACGCTGCCCAACGAACACTCTCATCCTCCGTGCACATAAGCACGCTGAATACTTTCTCCATTACACTCAGCCAATTTTCTGCATCCATTGGCTCTACTTGCCCTGAAAAGCTCGGAGGATGCTTCCTCCTAAACTCTGTGAATGTAGAGGGTAATGCCGGTGCAGTGCCTACTGGAGGTGTAGGTGACTGATGCTGGTCATTGGCATTATGAGCTGCCAAGGACGCCGCTTTCTGAGCCATGGCATTTGCCATGGTTTCCATAGTATGCATCATCCTCTTACGCTCTTCCCTCTCTTCATTTGTTTCTCCTACTCTTTCTTGCTCTCGTTGATCCCTCTCTTGACGATCTTTATTTTGTTCTTCTGCTTGGTCTCGGTTCTCTTGACCACTACTTCCTGGGGCCTCTCTATTCCCCAACAGCTCTCTATTTGAAGCCAAGACAAAATCGTCTCTGCTTCACATATTTCTATCATGGCCTCCCTTGCGTCGTCCTCTTCCTCTAGAAGACATCACGCTCTGCACATGAAACCATTGTTTCATTAGCAGAAGGTCCTATGCTCTGACAACATCAAGACTTGTCAAAAATTTAAAAAGAAACTGCTTTGATACCAATTGTGACAACCTAGATTTTAACACCCCTAAAACCCGTGCCATCGACACGACCCTCGAGGCCATGCCCCATAAGCCTGCATGGAACATTGGTATACCCAAGCAACAGTAAAGTAAAACATAAACAAAAAAACTAACTAAAATTAATTCTCTAGTTCTATAATATAACACAAAAAAATATGTAACCCAAAAACTTGTTCTAATCCCATGCCTCAGCATGAGCAAAAGAACTAACCCGAACCATCGGTGGCGTCACTGCAGTCACCCTAGATGGCTCGACAAAAGAATATTACATAATACATCATCCTTACAAAATAGGCTGGACATACCAAGCCGCACAATTCTCTCTCAAAAATCTATCGAAGTACGTAGGGGGTCCTCTAGAAGAAGTCCTCAGGAGGGGGCTCTGACTCCTCCATAAGCACATAATTCGAATCCTCCAGATCAACGTCCCCCAAAACAATAGCAGCAGCGAGCATCAGACCTGTGACGTATAGTCTAAAGGGTGAGCTACATCATAGCTCAATAGGGATACAACTGAATGAATATATAAATCAATCTTTCTCATATATATTCCATGACATTACATGCATGATTCATCAATAAAAATAACTGGAAAACAATTTTAAGTTACTGAAAACATGAACTGAATGAATCTGTTACTCTACATGTGTTTACTTGTTCTCAACTTGTTCACAAATGATAAAGATCGGCCTCAAAACTTAAATCATAACTTAAATAATCCTCGATCCACTATAACCTCGAGCCCCGATGGAATACCCTCCATTGTTGTCTAATCAGACTATTTTTCATTCATTGTTCATTCATATAAATACTACCCAAGTCCCTTCCTCATAGGCAACAAGGTACAAATCTCACATACATCCCTGGGATGTCAAACTGGTGTACGGATTGTCGTCAGACGTATTCACGGATATCCCCAAACCTTAAATCAATGTACAAATACATATAGTTATTCACCGTTTAATTATGCTAAACATGGTAATTTAGGCCTGATCAATTCTCATTTCATTAACTTCACAAATTTTCATACATCCCTGGGATGTAACCAGTTCTATGCATCACTCAGATGCCCTTAAAACATTCACATCCCCTAGGGACATCACATACTTATATCTTAAACTTATTTCCTTACTTAGTGTTCACACACACACACACACACTTAAGTTTCACATATTTAACGCATAATTATTCATTTCCATCTCACTACATATATGTTCTTGCAATTAAAGTACATGCTCACAGTGTTCCCTACCTCACGTGTATAAATTCTCAAGCGTCAAGGTCCATTGCGGCACTCTATGCTCGCATTCAATTGTTCAACCTAAATTACATCATAGCATAAGCAAAACATCAAGAACAATGCATAAAAGAAGGTACAAGGCCCTTCCAGAACCCTAAAGTCCAAAACAAAAGTCAAGTAGAAACTGTCAAAATCGATTAATCTAATTTTCCAAAATCGATTAATCGATCCCAAATTGATTAATCAAAATTTTGAAATCGATTAATCGATCCACAAATCGATTAATCGGTTTTCCCAGACTTCTCATTTTCCAGCCACTAGGAGTGCACAGACGATTAATCGATTTCAAATCAATTAATCAAAATCTAAAAATTGATTAATCGAATTAATTTCGATCAATCAGTTCTGGGCATTAGTGCCCAAGTCTACTTTCAGTTCAAAATCGATTGATCGATTTTCAAAATTGATTAATCGATTTTGATTGGAACACAGCCCTCTTCGGGCATTTCTTCCAACTTGCTTTCTTTTCCATTTCTCATTCTTTTTTACATCTTTAATTCAACATTTTACCATTTAATCACTAAACTAATGCACAACAACATATACATTGAAATCTAATAAAACTTACATTAATTTAATCTCTTGATTGATTCAATGGCTTGGGTCATTGGCTAGGGTTCTTAGCTCCAATTCCACGAATCCCCACGCGATACCGTCGCGATTAATGGTTCTCATGCTCCATCAATTAACAATTTCACATAAAGCTTCTAGCATTTACTCTCTCTTCATAACTCTCTCTACACCAACCAATCCAAAGAGAAATAACTTCTCTTAAGTTATTTAGGCCTTTAAACCCAATTTATGCTTTGGTGTAAAACATATACACCCATGACAGGTGTACATGATCTCATAACAAGGTCTAACACTATGCACACATGCACATTCACATCAAATCTAATTGAATCATAGTCATCGAGTTGACTTTCACCTGGTCCAACTTACGACCAGTCAGGCACACATCCCGGGGATACTGTTCAAAGCCAAAATTTTGGGGATGTTACAAAAAGAAAACTTAACCTGATCACTTAAATAGTCCCTCGAGCATATAGCATCGAGCACCCGATGAAATACCCATCATCGTCGTTCATATGAACCATTATGGTGCCCAAGTCCCAAAGATGATGAACACTCGTGCCGAACATAATTACCATTGGTCGGTAAAATTCACATGATCAAACAAAGGGACGGATATCCCGCCATACCAGTTACGGATGTCCCGCTGTGTCGGTCACGGTTATACTACCGCATCGGTCGGGTATTCACATATTCAGCCTTAAATCATAGTGCATACATATAGCTTATCGCCGTGTAATGTGATAATTATATCTAAATTTGAAAGTGAAGAACACCTCCTTTCACACACATTCTTTGGAATGAATCTTGAAAGATTCTCACATCATAAACATGATTTCCAAAACACGCACACATGCTTACACATTCACATTTTTAAAAGTTTATGCAAACTCAATAGTAATTAATGACAAAAACACATCACATCATAATTCATATGCTAGTCGTATCAAATGCACATGGTATAAGAATTTCCCTACCTCACACAAAGTCACACTTAATCTTCTTAGCTTACGTTAGCACTTCTAGTCCTAAGGCTCAAGCGCACACCTAATATACATGAAGTTATGACAGACATCGAAATGACGTAAAATAGGAAGATACGATGTCTCCTAAAAGTTCCCACTTCAAACAAAACCAAACTCTAAAGAAGCCAAAATCGATCGGTCGATTCCCAAATTGACAGGTCGGTTTTCCAAATCAACTGATCGAATTAATTTCGACCGATCGGTTTTCCTAAAGAAAACCAGACCCTTTACTTTCACACGAAAATTGATCAGTCAATTTCCCAAATCGACCGGTCGTTTTCCAAAATTGACTGTTCAGTTTCCAAAATCGACTGGTCGATCTAAAATTGACTGGTCGAATTCCCCAACACTACTTTCTTATATTCTCTATTTTGTGGAATCGACTGGTCGGTTTTCAAAGTCGACCGGTCGATTTCCATTCAACCAGTCGGTTTCATTCAGAAACCCACAAACTCATTAATTCGACAAAATCGATCGGTCGATCTTAAAATCGACCGGTCGATTTTATCAGTTTTCACCCAACTTTGGTTTAACTTTTTCCAATTTTCCTTCAGTTCTTACCCTTTCTTCTTTGATTTTCCCACTCATGTACATAACCAAATCACTCATTCATTTCTTACAAAATTTATATAGAATTTTACCTTTTAATCGATTGATTCCTCGATCCACGCTCTTGCACACAACCAAGGCTTCGTAGCTCGAAGCTTTGATTTCCACACATTCCAATCTCACAATTAATACATAGCTTTAACTCTTCATACACCCTCACATCACCGTATTGATTTCCCCTCACTCTTCTCTGTCTCTCTCTCTTAATAACTCTCTCCACAACTAATTCATAAGAGAAATAAATTCTCTTTAAGGTTTACATCTTTATATTTAGCATTAGGCTTAGGTGTTAAGAACATACACTATGATTAGGTGTCTACAACTCATCCAAGGGTTCACACACATCCTCAAGCATTCTTATTTTACTTAACACCTAACCTAACATAACTTTACCCACTTATTTTCATAAGGTCAGGTACGTGACCTATAGGGCACGCACACTGAGGTGTACTGTTCAAAGGTAAAAAAATTTCAGGACATTTCATCCTCATTCAACAATATCCACACTCCACGTCCATAGACTCCATATCAAAAAAATAGTTTATTGCCAGATCATTTCACCAGTAAAGGTCATTAAAAAACTATCTAATATTAAGGCAATAACATAGTTGATAGCAACTTCTAAAACTTAGTTTTGTGTGTGGGGTTAGCATTTTTATTCACAGCCAAAACAGAGTGGATTCATTGATATGAAGCAAAACATGGGCAACTCACAACCAGTGAAATGACCAAGCTGCCACCCATTATACAGTTTTTGGTGGTCAGTTCTATTTGAGACTTGGAAGATACAGACAAGTATCAATGACTAATAATACAGATGATATGGCAATGATCCATAACATCAAACATTGATAAATACCTTTACGAAAGTCATCAGAAATAGTGATGGCATACATACATTGACTTTAGATGTTGGGTTGACAGTTTCGTTGACTGCAAAAGCATCTCCAAGGATGACAATTTACCCAACCTTGTTGGGAAATTCAGGATCAAGTTGAATAGCCTGTACCAACAAAGAGCTGCATTAGGAACACTTACAGAGATAATGTTTAGTATTAGCCTACACAATGATTAGTATTAGCCTACACATTCATTTCATACAGACCGAACTATAAAATTCATAAAAAGCATAACTGAACTGGCAATAAATTTCTTTAATTTTTGGGAGGGTAGCCAACAGCCCAACTCTGACCATGTGAATATTGACTGCATTTTTCCAAACAAAAATAATGAGTCAGCAATTCATCTTTGATAGAAAAGAGGTTGATAGAAAAAGAAAACATTGAACAATATAATGATAACAAATGTTTCATTGCTTATACTGAGAATACTTGGTCAAAAATGCAACTTTAACCTAAAGCTGAAAAGGAGCAGGAAGTTGGGAGTACCTGAGTTGCATTTATATTGTCACGGTAAAACTGGCATATTTTTCCAAGAGATGAAACAACATTGTCATATGCCATCACATAATCCGCATGGGGTGTATTAGCTCGCCCTATTACAAAATTTAACCTTGAAAGAGCCTGTGAAACCATGGGAATCGAGACGATGTGCTCTCTAACGAAAATATAGAGTCGCCACCCGGAGCTTTTGGTGTCTCAGGATACCTAGTTCATTTTTATGAGCACCTAAGTGCTAAAAATATGACTTTGAATCCGGTCCACACCAAAGGCTCTTGGGTAGGGGCTACGATTATCGATCGGGAAGGTGTTAGGCACCCGATCAACCCGCTTAATGCGGTCTCTACTAATGGCCAAAAATAAAATGAAGTAAAAGAAAAGAAAATGACTTCCTCTTACCCAAAGGGGCCTTAAACCCTATTTGTGCCCCTTCGTTCCTACCAAAAATTCGGCGGCGTAACGGCACAAATGGGAGGACGGGAAGAGCTAAAGAAGAGATAGGAGAAGAAAGCAGAGAGCCGGAGCCCTCAGGCCCTTCTAGCACCGTAGGAGAGCCTTACGTGGCTTGCTTTGATGAGCTCTTGAAGGCTTTGTATGGTGGAAAGTAGGGTTTTAACTCTTAAGGCTTGAAGCTAAGAGGTAGGGAAGGGAGGCTAGGGGATCACACATACCTAACCTAAGGGTTTTCTATGAAATGCTAAGGTCTAAAGGAGGTTTATGAATTCTGGAATTTGTATGGGGGTGTGCACCAAAGGGAGAAAGATCTTCTCACTTTAAGCTCTTTCTCTCTTAGGTAGAAATTCTCAACCCTTAAACCAAGGGGAGGGGGGCTCTATTTATAGGAAAAGGATAGGTTAGGAGGCTACTTAGATGCTAATTAGGGTTAGCAATTAGGTAATCTCTAATCTAAGGTTTCCTAGGATTTTTGGAGCCTTGAAGAGTGTGAAAAGGTCCTCCAATGGTGGATGATGGGGTGAGGCCTTAAGCCACTTAAAGGGGTGCAAATAGGTTTCAAAAGGGTGCAACAGAGCTAGCAAAATGCACCCCAAAGGTCAAGGTGGTCAACAAGTCAAACCCCAAATACAAAATTCGGGGTAAAATCCATGAGTTACTGTTCATATGCCTAGCGCAACTAATAGTTGCGCCAGGTAAATGTACAGTAAAATAGTAATGAACAATAGCCTGGAAGTTGGCTTCGCGAGGGGTGGGGGGACCCATTTATACCTGGTGCAACTATTAGTTGAGCCAGGCCATTTCTGGGGGAAAAAGGTCTGGCACAACTATTAGTTGCGCCAGGCAAATTCAGGGGGAAAATGGCTTGGCGCAACTATTAGTTGTGCCAGGCAAAAATCCCTCCAAAAAAGCCCAATGTTCAAATGGTAATAACTTTTGATATACGACTCCGATTGAGGTGATTTTTAGATCGTTGGAAAGCTGGAGAAGTCCTCTTTCCAATAGTATATTATTAGAAGACCTTAGATAGCCCTGGTGCACCACTCTTCATCCATTTCCCGGGAAGGTTAGGTTTAGAGTTCGAAATGGGTTTAGGTTTAGGGGTCGGGATTGGTTTCTAAAGGTTCGGGATAGGTTCCTAAGGGATCTAGGGTGATTCCTAAGGGTTTATGGTGATTCCTAAGGGTTTGATACATGCCATCAAAATCTCAGAATTGCACCTCTCTCAAAATGTGTTTCGATCAGGCCTTGGGCCAAATTTGGGTGTCTACAGAGCCTCTGCAGAAAGCCAATAAAAAGCTCATATACAGTTTTTAAAGGCGGCACAAGTCCTTAACACATACACCTAGAATATGAACGATACCACCAACAAGAAGTTTGAAAACAGATCCACCAAACTCTGTACAAACACCAACTCCATAAACAGCAGCCTGAAAATATAATTTAATTTAAACGTGACCCATGCGAACTTTAGAGTTAGAAATAACACCAGAAACTAACAAGTTTGGTTTGAGATCAAACCTGCCTATCATCTCGGTCCACATCATTGCATGCTTCCAAAAAGAAAGGAAGATATGTATCATAATATTTTTTCATTCAACATTAAAGATAAGGTTCCAATAAGAACGCCTACTTCGAATTTAAACATTTCAAGGGTCCATGATTACTTAAGAGCTGCTTCTCAACATTGTTCTGCAACATCATCAAAAATGCAAATGGCAATTACTCAAGTTAGGTAAATTTTCTTAACTAAAGGAACTAAAAAAGTAGAAATTATAAGTACTTACATCCTGAAATATTCAAATTGACTAGTGCTTGGCTGAAAGGAGAATCCCCAAATGGATTTTCATTAGGCTATATCAATAATTTGTGAAATCCCAGTTTTAGTCTAACATAAAAGAGTACTGATAACAGATAATCAAGCATACCTGGCTCAAAATAGGGGACGCTGATGAGAGGGATACATGACCAGAATTTACGGGTGCATTGGCATCAGAAGTGAGCTCAATTGGTGTTGTCATGAGAGCCACTGAATTTGGCGTAACTAAATCCAAACGAAGAAGCAGGTGGAGCAGCTGTTGAAGAAGACAATAAATTAGTGTCCAACTATGACACTGTTCTCTAGCCACTATAGGTAGCAACACAACTAAAACAGCAAACTACGCATACAATAGAATTTTTTAAGTAGAAAGTATGACAATTACAAGACTTTTTTTTCTTTTCCTTTCGCCTAACAGCAGGATCTATTTAATAAAACAAATGCGAAGCATGCATCCGATGCTCTGGTCATCACTTGTGATGTCCAAATTATTGTGTGTGAGTTGTAGTTATGGAGCATGCGTAGTTGCCAAGATATGTGTGCCACTTATGGCGTGAGTTGTAATTACTTTAATTAATATAAAGGCTAGTGGGGTCTCTTAACACTAACTAAGCTATTCTTTTCTCTCTCTCTCTCTCTCGTTCTTTTCTTCTTCTAAACCCTAACCATAGTCACAAAGTCGAGAATCAGAAAAAAATCAAGAAGGGTAAGTCGGTAAAGTTCAAAGTCAGGTAAAAAAAAAAAAGATACCATAAGACATTTCAAGTAAAAACAAAATCTTAATGAAAAAAATATTACAAAATACCCAAATCGCAGCTGCCATATAATCAAAGAAGCCATAGAATTACACTATTAGGAAGAACTTTTAACCATGTACATTGTATAATGACAATAACAATACTGATGATCTGTTTATCTGAGCATTGTTCTCAATTTTAAGTGAACAATACTAATGGTTTCCTATGGCAGTTTGTCAAAAATCTAGAACGATTTCTAGAAGAAAGCAATTGATTGATTAGATGTAAATTATAGAATGGTTCAAAGGAAATTATTGGAGAGTAGAGGCACACTGAGAAAGTGGGGGCACACATATCGAAGCATGCCTACGAGATGTAGCTACAACTGTTGGCTAATCCTGAACTGGTGCATCATGTGCAAGCTGCTCTTGGTCTTGAGGAGCACCAGGTGCAGGACCATGTACAAGCAGTACTTGTTCTTCTATGCGGAGACTCTTCTTTAACTGGTTAAAGGTTTTATTCCAATCCTTGAGAGAAAATAGCTTTGCGTTATCAGTTAGCCTTGGCTCATCATCGGGAATAACATACTTCTCACCTCCCAGATAATCCTCAATCATAATGGATATGAGACGAGCATATGAATTTTCATCCGCCAGTTTCGCTCCCCCCTCCATCATTTTTCCTCTTGCATATTTCATCCCCTAAAATACAACCTTTGGGGCATTAAACCATCGGCCCTTGAATGCCGAAAACAAGGCCTGCTGCACTTCCCCAATCCTCTCGGTCTTATGTCTCATAGGGTATAGGTTGCATTTGAAAATTGTATCTAACATCCATAAATGATGGGCAAATCGACCCTTCTTATTGCCATGCCTAAACCTTGCCTGCCTTGGGTCATTTGTTCTATAACCACTTCAAAATCAACTGGTGTACGGTTTGGTTTCGTCAAATCAATACCAGTACCATACTTGTCATAGCACTTGAGTGCATTGGCAGCATAGTCATGAGTGAATTCATACACTCGTCCATTTATTTTGGTATAAATAGCTTTTGGTTGATTTATGACATACATATTTTGGTAAAGCAGTCGGACCAAATGGGGGGAGTAGTATTCATGAAGTGGGTTTAGCAGGTTTTCTAGTCCGGCCTTTACAAGGTAATCTCAGGCCCAAAGGGTTATACCTTGAGCATCACGCTCTTGGAAAAGCGTAGTATCAATGATATATTCTGTTTCAAATCCCTTCGCCACCCACCATGCATTAGGATGCTCTTGTGGTGGTGGAGGTGGTGGCGAAGAGGGTGGTGGCTGTTGTGGTGGTGGTGATTGTTGCGAAGAACCTGCTTATGACGTGGGTCGTTTAGACGTAGGATTCATCGACGATTGTCAAGTTTTAGGTGCCATAAGAGATTTCTAACCGAAACTAAAAACTAGGGCTTAGGGTTTAAGATAAACCAGTTTGAACTTGAATTTAAATGCTCAAGAAACTAGGGTTTTACCTTTCAAAGAGATTTTGATTCGATCGCTAGGAGTATCCACACTCGAATCACGGTTGAAAATCGCCCCTCCTATCGCCAAGAACAAACCCAAGGAAAACTCCAAAGAAAAAGACCCAAAATTTCTAATATTTTGAATCAAAAAAAATAATCCCGATTTCCTTATATAGTGCACAAATCGATCGATCGATTTTCAAAATCGATCAATCGGTTTTCACTTAAACTAAGCCGGTCGACAATTTTGATCGATTGATTTTTAAAATCGATCGGTCAGTTTTCATACTAAACTTGATGCCTAAGAATATTGATCGATCGGTTTCAATTTTGATCGAACGGTTTCAAAAATTGATCGGTCGATTACCATGTCGATAGATCAGTTTTCATAACTTTTATCAATTCAAAATTTGCTCTCTTTGTGCATTACGATCGATCAGTCTCAAAATTGATCGATCAGTTTTCACAGATAAAGCCTGTGTCTCATTTCTGTCAAATCGATCGATCGATTTTGGTTTTGATCGGTTGATTTTGATGGAAAACTTCAAAATTTGTGTTTTTCACTTCTACATTGTTTGAAACTTCTCAACTTCCAAGAAAATTGTACTTTATAACTCCAATAAGTTACTCTTACACATTGAAAACAAGAAACTTATAACTTCAAGGAAATTTATAGTTTGCAAAATTTATCTCAACTCTCATCCAACAATTTAGGGTACTGATCGCAGATCTCCGCCTCACACTCCCAAGTGGCCTCCTCTATTGAACGATTCTGCCACTTAACATGCACTAACAGAATGCGTTTTGTGTACAATACCTATTCTTTTTTATCAAGTATCTGAACTGTCTCCTCTCTCACAGTCAAATGTTCATAAATCTCGATCGGTTGATCATCAAAGACATGTGTATGGTCCTTCATGTATTTCCTTAACATAGATATGTGAAACACATTGTGTACCCTATCAAGTTGTGGGGGTAAAGCAATTTGTATGCTACTTCACCAACTCAGCCCAAAATTTCAAAAGGCCCTATGTAGCGTGGGCTTAGCTTTCCTCGCCTTCCAAAGCGTATCACACCCTTCATTGGTGAGATCTTGACAAACACATGATCGCCAACTTGAAAATTGACACTTGTCCTTTTTATACCGGCATAACTCTTCTGTCTGCTCTGAGCTATCTTGATCCTTTTACGAATCAAACGAATGACTTCGACATTGCTCTCAATAACTTCTGGACCTAATATAAACTTTTCTCCAGTCTCTTCCTAATTGATCGGTGATCTACATCGCCATCCATATAATGCTTCATAAGGTGCCATACTGATACTCGTTTGAAAACTATTATTATATGCAAACTCGATCAATGGTAATGTTGATCCCATGATCCTCCAAATTCAAGCATACACGCTCTGAGCATATCTTCTATTATCTAAATCACTCGCTCAATTTGTCCATACGTCTGTGGGTGAAATGTCGAATTGAAATCTAATCGTGTACCCATTCCTTCTTTAAACTTCTACCAAAACTTTGAAGTATACAACGGGTAATGATCTGAAACAATACTGGCTGGAATACCATGCAATCGAACTATCTCCTTCATATACATCTTTATTAGTCTGCCTACCGTATACATCGTATTGTATGGTAAGAAGTGAGCTGATTTGGTTAGTTGATCAACAACCGCCCAAATGGCATTGTGCCACCTTGTTGTCTGTGATAATCCCACTATGAAGTCCATGAAAATTGACTCTCATTTCCACTCTGATATTGATAGAGGTTGCAATAAACCTGTCAGATGCCTGTTATCCACTTTCACTTGCTGACATACTAAACAGTTTTGTGCAACCATGGATTCTCGTCAAACCCGTCGTGACGATGCGCTCGTTATGGATATTTAGAGACGCCACCTAGAGCTTTTGGTGTCCCGAGAAACCTAGATCAATTTTATAAGCATCAAAGTGCCACAAATATGACTTTGAATCTGGTCTATGCCAAATGCTCTTAGGTAGGGGGGTCGGCTATCGATTGGGAAGGTTTTAGGTACCCAATCAACCTGCTTAATGCGGTCTCTACTCATGGCCAAAATAAAAAATTATATAAAAGAAATAAAAATGCCTTCCTCTTGCCCAAAGGGCCTTAAAATCCTATTTGTGCCCTTCGTTCTTACCAAAAATTCAGCGGCATAATGGTACAAATGAGAGGATAGAGGAAGAACCAAGAAGGTAGAGGAGCAAAGGGGAGAGCCGGAGCTCTCGGGCCCTTGTTGCACCACTGTGGAGCCTTGCATTGGCTTGCTTCAGTGAGCTTTTGATGGCTTGTATAGCTTGATGATGGATTCTAACACCTAGGGTGGATAGCTAAGAGGTAGAGAAGGGAGGCTAGGGGATAGCACACACCTAAACTAAAGCTTTTTGATGAAAGACTAAGGTTTTAAGAGGGTTTTAGAGTTCTAAAATTTGTATGTAAAATGGTGCACTAGGGGAGAGAGAGAAGGGATTCCTTAATCTCTAATTTACAAATTTTTTCAAGCTTTTATAAAGGGAGGAGTGCCTCTCTATTTATAAGAAAAAGAGAGGTTAGGAGGGTGTTGGAAAGCTGAGGACTTCTACTTTTCAATGGTATGAGATTCGATCATAGTAGAAGGTCACAGCTAGTTCCGGCACACCACTCTTCATCCATTGCTTGTGAAAGCTAGGTTTAGGTCCGGAATGGTTTCTAAGGTTCGGGATGGGTTTCTAAGGGTTCGGGAAGGTTCCTAAGGGATCTAAGGTGATTCCTAAGGGTTTGGAATGACTCCTAAGGTTTTATAAAGGTTCCTAAGGGTTCCAAGCATGCCATCAAAAGCTCGAAGATGAGCCTCTCTCAAAATGTGTCTCGATCGGGCCTTGGGCCAAATTTGGGTGTCTACAGATGCCCCTCTTTGGTATCCGATCACTAATGGTCCAATGCCAAAGAAAAAGAGACATCCGAAGAGGCCCAAGGCATTACTAAGAAGTCCGCTGCATTCAGAACGAACTTCAAATATCAAATATGTATCATGGTGAGAAAACGAAAGCCCTGTATGTTAAGAAAAATGGTGGTTTCTCAAGGTAATCGGACACCACTCCACATTCCCAATATCGCTCATTCCCAATAATAATAAAAACCCCTTAGGATTTAATACCCGGGATATAAAATAAAAGGGTAGAAAAGACATTAAAGTATATTAAAATTACAAAACCAAAAATTACACAAAAAAATAACCCAATTCAAAATCCAAAATAAAACCAAGCCCCTAAATACCTATTTATAAGTAAAAAGGCCCTTGGCCACAATGTGACAAGTGTCTCACTTTATATCACCCCCCATCTAATTAAATCTGAGCAAGACACATACCCCCTAAAAGAAACACTGATCCATCACAAACTTAGATGAACCAATCGGCATCGGACATTTACCCTCAAAAGAAAAACAAATCTATGGCAAATAGATAAACCAATAGGATTAAAACACCCAACACATTAATCTAGAAACCAAAAAAAGCTCCACACTCCTAACAAGTGTCACTCCAAACTAAACCTTAAACCCAAACAAAAAAAAACCATACTTTAAGCAAAACAATAACCTTAAAATCCCCAATAAGACCTTGAACTCTCCAACAAAACCCAAATAAAGTCAAGCAAAGTCAAATAAAATTCCCCAAAACTCAAGTAAAATCAAATAAAAATTCCAAAAATGAATAAAAGTAAATAAATTCAAATAAAAATCCAAAAATAAAAGCAAATAGAACCAAGTAAAAATCAAATAAATAAAATCGTACGAAATACAAAACACTAAAGGGAAACACTACCCCCTCCCGCAGTCCCATCGCAGCCAAGTCACCACTTGATGACCTACTGCGAATTAACGCCCTACCGCGATCGAAATCATTCCCTAGAGTCTCATTGCGCACCCACAAGCACACATGACAACATGCCCCACCACAACCAAATCACTCCTCAACATTCGTTGCACAAAATAAACCAACAAAATAAAACAAAATAAAATAAAATCATCGCTCATAGTCCCATCGCTAAATATAAAAGTTCCGTCGCAATATAAAAGCGGAGAATAGAGATAACAACACCCAAGTTATGACAAAGTAGCCAATTATGCTACTCGTCCCATCATGATAAGAATCACTCTCCCTTGTCCCATCGCGTAACCCCACAAACCGACCAGAGAGAGCTGTTGATAGATCATAAGTCCTCATGTCTCATCGCGACAGAATGCCCATACCAACACTCAAGTTCATTAGCATAAATTAGCTATGCTCTCATTCCCATCGCGACGCAAAAGCCCCGCCACACCACCAACACCAAAGGCAAGTCCTGTCACTACCTTAAGACATCATCTGCCAAAAAAAAGATACACCATCATTATCCCATCACAACTTCAAAACAGCCAAGGGGTCATTAGATCAGCACCCCCATTGCACACTCATGAACATGTCCCATCGTGATATAACTACAACCTGATCTCGTCATATAACCTAAGATTTCCCATCGCATAACCACCAAGTCTCCTTACAACCCGTCACAACACATAGCAAAAAGGGGAAGACCACCGATGTCCCATTACCAATTACACTTCTCCGAAATCCCGTTGCAACCTGCTACGACACACAACCAGAAAGGGAAGGCTCAATAAATATCCCATCATACAGGAATCACCAGACTCCAACACAACATATTCTCACTGATAGAAGAAGAGGAGGTTCACCGATGTCCCATCGTGAAGAAGCAGGTAGTAAATTCGAACCCTCCCAAATGTCTCATCACGCAACAATCACCTAACCCTACCACGATAGAAACAGAAGAGGATAAACACCTTGATGTCCCATCGCGCGACCACCACGAGATAACAGCAAGCAAGTCCCATCGTGAGACAAATCAGGTAAGTAAAACACCCCTTTTTATACTCGATATTCCTTGTAAAATGTAATTAGCTATATTAAGTCAAATGTTTTCAAAACCCGTCTCTCCCAATTCGCGAATCACTGTAGTCCTCTCATAAGAGACAATCATCAATATCCATAAGAAGGTTAGACGGAGCATCCGACATACCAAGTGTCGTCTTCACAACCATGTTTTTCGCCTTTTACAACTGAATTGATCTTAAGTTAAAAATCTCAAGCTTTCAAAAAACTCTCAAACTTTCAAAAGAAAAAATAAAAATAAAAATAATAATAATAATTAATAAATCCTTTATCTATCAAAAATTCACTTCTCATCACTCCAATCTGTTCCTTCCCTTGGAAAACCAAACACTAAGTATTCTCAACTCTTATAAATCACAATTGTCCACTGGAAAGGGACCCCAAACGCACCATTGGTGTGAGAAATGATGCGCCTGATCTGACATGATTTGCGAAAGCCTTCACCATTACATGATATTACATCATATCATCTGGTCACTTGACCTTGTCTTTGGACATTTGTATGACATCCCCTGATACCTCGATTGCATCAATGTCCCTCTGTTTGACTGCCCCTTGCAACAGGTTGTGATATGCGATGGGATGCCACTTGCACCCACAGATGAGGATACACCCTTCGACAGCTACCATTGGACCCCCAAGTGCTCCTCCTTAGCATGTGTTGATAGATAAGAAAGTCAAGCATTTTATGTCAGCTCTCTAGTTCACACTTGTGATTTCCTAAAATAAATGAGAAGGTACCCTGGAAGGGGTGTCTACTTCTTTGACTCATCCTTACTCCATACGGACGCGCCGAAGAGGGGCATCTGTAGACACCCCAATTTTCCCCTCTCAGATGATACAAATCTATTCGATCAACCTTTGACCTTGCCCATAACTTCCAGAAAGTGACTCACCCTTTCCGAAAGCTTTAAACCCTAAACAGGGGGCTATATATTGAAATAATAGTATATGGTCGAAGCACAAGCTATAATAATAGCTCTGTGGCTCGGACCTTACTCAACCCAGGAAGGTCCTAAATTACGCACCCTCATAGAGGCACGCAATTCAATTGCATTCCCCATAGCTAGCGCGCAATCGGTCCCATTTGGACCAAGCCTGTTCTTCCTGTGGACAGTCATGGGATTTGATTTCGTGCCCTGTACAAGAAGTGTAATAAGATTGCACACCCACACATTGGCGCGCAATTGGTCCAACTTGGACTAGTCCTCTACTTTCCCAAGACCGCCTCGAGACTCGATTACGTGCCCTCACCACCGCACGCAATTGATTACGCGCCCTATGACTTGCGTGTAATTGGTCCCCAATTGGACCCAGTCTCTAATTCCCATGACCGCCCAAATTCCCCTATTAAGCACTTGTAAGCAAGCACTTAATTGGATTGCGCACACTAAACATGGCGTGCAATTAGTTTCAAATCATATTGGAATTAGGACACTCAACTGAGCCAGTCAGTCGGCCACTCATAGAGTTGGTCACAGACTCAAAGTGATTAAGCGCCTGGGTCAGGGCGCGTAATTCACTTAAACGCATTGTACAGGGTGCATAATTAGATCTGACCGGCTAATTACGCACCTCCCACAAGGCACGTAGTTACCCGTACACCTATAAATAGACCCCCCTACTTTGACCAATGAACACACAATAATTTTTAGAAAAGATTTTCATAGAGGTCTCTTGTCTCTCGAGCTCAGGCCTCTTCCAGGGAGTTTGATTTCCTCCTTAATTTTTTAGTTCTAGCTCTTAGTTTTTTTCTTCTAGTTCCAGGTTTTAGTTCTTATGTTCTAGCTTTTAGTTCTTAATTTCTAGTCTTAGACCTTAGGTTTTTAGTTCCAAATTTCCTGTTTTTAAATTCTTTTCTGGTTCTAATTCTTAATTCCTAGAACTAGTTTTTAATTTTACTCTTTAAATTCCAGTTTTAGTTCTTAGTCTCTAATTTTATATCTTAAGATCTAGTTCTTAATTCCCAATTTCTAGTTTTCAATGTTCTAGTTCTTAACTTTAAGTTCAAGTTCTAGAATTTTAGTTCTAATACTTAGTTCTAATTCACAATTCTTAAAACATTCAATCTTCAATTCATAAATCCTTATTCTCTTAATTAAAATTCAGTTTTTCAATCTCTAATATTTACAAAACAATCCTTAGCCAACCAATTTGCCCAAGGGAGCTTACGGAGGGTACCCAGGAGCAGGGCCGATCCTCCCTAGCATAACAGGCCATAACCCCCTTTTTTTAATTAGTTAGATTTCTAGTAGAATTAGGATACTTAAATTAAGTAGACTTTTAATAGAATTAGGATATTTAGATTAATTAGATTCCTAGTAGGATTAGGAGACTAATACCAATTAGAATTCTAATAGAATTAGGATACTTAAACTAATTAGACTGTTAATAGAATTAGCATATTTAAGTTAATTTGATTCCTAGTTGAATTAGGAGACTAAATTAGTTAGATTCTTAGTAGCACTACGTGCGACAATGGATTCTCTCGAACCCGTCGCGGCGATGAACACGCGATAGAATGAAATGTAGAGTCGCCACTCGGAGCTTTTGGTGACCCAGGAAACCTTTAAATCAATATTTTGAGCACCGAAGTGCTAAATATGACTCTGATTTACCGGTCTTTGCCAAAGGCTCTAGGGTAGGGGCTTCGGTTATTGATCGGGAAGGGTTTAGGCACCCAATCAACCCGCATGTAGCGGTCTCTATTTATAGCCAAAATAAAAACAAATGGGCGGAGCTTCCCCTTGCTTGAAGGCAATACGGTCCTATCAAGCATTGAGCCAAACTGAAATTTTGGCGGCGTAACGGCTTGAATCCTTGGACGGAGGAAATACCAAGAAGGTAGAGGAAGAGAGGGGTGAGCCAGAGCTCACGGCCCCTTGTTGCACCGTGGAGGACCTTCGCTTCGGCGTGCTTCCGATGGCTTTATGTGGCTTAAACGGTAGAGGAATAGGTTCTAATGCTAGGATTTGGTAGATAAGAAGTGTAGGATGAAGCTAGGGACTAAGCTTGACTAAAAAGGGGTGATCTAATGGTTGAAAAGGGTTGAAAAGGATGAACTAAGCATGCTGGAATTCTGGTTAAAGAATGCAAAATAATATATATTTTTCTCTCACTAGGGCTCTCTCTCTTAAGCTTAACTTTCAACCTTAATTTTTCAACCCTTTGGGAAGAGGGGAGCCTCTCTATTTATAGAGAAGAGGTGGGTTAGAGGGTTACTTAAGAGCTAATTATTTTAGCAATTAGGTAATCCTCCACCTAAGGTTTTCTAGGTTTTTAGGGTCCTAGGGGTTTGGGAAACCGGTTTCAATGGCAGATGATGACGTGAGACCATGGGTGACTTAAGGGTTGCCAATAAGCTCAAAGGGGGTGCAACCAACCTTAAGACACCCACCTCAACCAAGGGGATGGTCAAAAGGTCAAATCAGATGGAGGAAATTCGACCATTTGATGACAGTTACTGTAGCTAAGCTGGGCGTATATATTACATACGCCCAGTTTATGTACAGTGATTTCTATGAAAACCAGAGGAGATTTGAGAAGATGGGTGTCCGTGGTGGGCCCTACCTATGCTGGGCGTATGTATTATATATGTCTGGCCAAATTTGGCCTAGAAATTCCAGGCGTATATAATATATGCACCTGACCAAAATGGGGCCAAATTTGCTGGGCATATCTAATACATACGCCTGAGCAAAAGTTATGATGTTATGTGAAACTTCAATCGGCCATAACTTTCGAACCACAACTCCAAATTTGGTGATCTTTGGCTTGCTGGAAAGCTGGAGAAGTCCTCCTTCCAATGGTATGGGGATCCTCCTTAGAAATAGTTTGTGTAAAATTTTGTAGCTCTCCTCCTATCAATTGCTCAGAAGGGTTTAAGTTGGGTCTAGGAAGGGATCCTAGGGTTTAGGGGTGATCTCTAAGGGTTAGGGGAATGGTTTTAAGGAGTTCAGAGTGATTCCTAAAGGTCTGGGTTGGTTCCTAAGGGTTCAAGGGTGCCATCGGAAGCACAGGGGTACATCTCTCTCGGAGTACAAACGGGTCGGGCCTTGGGCCGAATTTGGGTGTCTACACACTAGAAAACTAAGTTCATTAGAGTTATAATAGTATTAGGAAGATAAATCAAAGTTAGAATACAATTAGGAAACCAGATTAACCAGACTCCCGGTAGGAATAGGGAAACTAGAGCAATTAGACTTAGAGTAGGATTAGGATAACTAGATAAGCTAAACATCCAGGTGACCCAGAGCTGTTGGAGTCGACGGGCCGATGTTCAACAAAGAAGGAACCCACACCTCCACGAAAGCGTGATCAATGACATGTTGTAGCGTTGATAAATATCTACAGCTAGCAATCGCAATGAACTAGATATTTTCTTCTTAGAATTTACCTTTTATTTCAGTAATTTAATATTTCATAATTTACTTATTTATCTCCTTTGCCAGAGTCCACTTGGACCGAATTGGGCCACTCTTCCCTGGGACTGAAAGGAACCAAGAAAAAGGACATACCAACATAGACGATATGATATATATTGGAAATTCTTTCAAAATGATGACAAAATTTAAGAATAATATGATGCAAACTTTTGAAATGTCATATTTGGGCCTTTTGCATTACTTCCTTGGAATTCAGGTCATTCAAGACAAAAATGGCATTTTCATATGTAAAAAAAAATATGCCATGGATCTGTTGAAAAAATTCGGCATGTCAAATTGCACACCAGCAATGACACTTATGAATGTGAAAGAGAAGTTAACCTTAGATGATGGGGTTGAGAAAACAAATGAGAAGCACTTTAGAAGTATTGTTGGAGGGCTGATTTATCTCACACAGATAAGACTAGATATTATGTTTTTCGTGGGTATCATCTTGCGATTCATGCATAGTCCAAGCAAGCATCATCTTGGGGCAGCAAAGGGAGTTATGAGATACATTCATGGAACCTCAACTTTTGGCATCCAATACACAAAAAATACTAATTTTAAACTAGTTACTTTCTCTGATAGTGATTGGGTAAGTTGTATAGATGACAGGAAGAGTACCACAGGCTATGTCTTTAGTCTCTGCTAAGGAATAATATCATGGGAATCAAAGAAACAACTTACCACAACACTTTAGAGCATTGAAGCTGAGTACATTATGGCTACAATAACTACATGTCAAGAAATTTTGCTTAGAAGGATTTTATGTGATTTAGAAGAAAAGCAAAATGAGGCGACGTGGATATTTTACGACAACAAATCTACCATTGCAATGACAAAATCTAGTACATCAAGGAAGGACAAATCACATTGAAATCCATCATCACTTCATCCATGAGATAGTGGCTAGAGAAGAAGTAGAGTTAAAGCACTGCAACACTGAAGACCAGTTAGCTTATATTTTCACAAAAGCTTTATCCAAAGAGAAATTCAAGAAATTTTACCACATGTTGAGAGTAGAACCACGAGTTTGAATTAAAGGGGTGTGTTGAACATAATTCAAATCATGGTCAACAATGTGTAAGTTTCATGGTTATTACTAAGATTGTGGGCAGAGTAGTGGGTAAGTGCTAAGTGTCATGGTAGTTACTAAGATTGTCGGTAGAATAGTGGGTAAGTGCTAAGTGTCATGGTAGTTACTAAGATTGTGGATAGAATAGTGGGTAAGTGCTAAGTGTCATGGTAGTTAATAAGCATTAGTGATGAACATGGTATGGGAAATTTGAGTCTATTTAAGGATCATCTAGTATATGTTTTATGTAAGTGAAGTTAATGAAAAATTTGTTTTATTCAATTGTTCATAATTATATTTTCTTCTTTATGGTGTGAAATTTGACTTCACTTTCACATTCATAAGTGTCTTTACTGGTGTGAAATTTTACATGTCGAATTTTTTCAACAGATCCATGGCATATTTTTTTTGACATATGAAAATGCCATTTTTGTCTTGAATGACCTGAATTCCAAGGATGTAACATCCTTAAAATTTTGAACCCGAATACGCCGACCGAGTGCACGTGATCAAAACCGTAGGCGATGTGCGCCTTAGATGCAGACATAATTATTTAATTAATTCTAGAACGTGCACCCTTGTGCCAAAGGTTTAAGTGATAAATTATGTAATTAGTTACCCAAGCTCTGTGAGAGCACCACTGATTAAGAGTTTGGTTTGCATTCAAATGGTCCAGGGATCAAAACCTATTAAGACCATATATTTTTGAAACTTTGAATGACAGCCTGTACACCGTGTTCAGTATGCTGGTTCACACCGAATCAGATCCCCATAAGTTATAAGAAAACCCCTTATGCAGAAATCATTTCATGAATTCTATTGAGGATTTCTATTTGAAGCTTTTAATAAGGACACCTATACACCATATTTGATGTACCGGTTGAACACCAAACCCGCTCCCACAATTGTAAAACCCAAAACACACACCATAAAACCACTTTGTGAATTCTACTTACAAGAGAGCTAAGAGGGTGTGAGAACCTCTCGTCTTCTTTCCCCTTTTTCCTTGTGAAGCCCTAATCGCACTCGATGTTTCTCTCAAAATCCTCCTCCTCGTATTAAGAAGATCTTTTATCCTAATTATCCTCAAGAACTTTGATCTAGATGTCATCACGATCAGAGCGAAGGAAAATCAAGCCATCGGACGAACGCAAAACTTTCGCGCCAAAATCCCAACATCATTCACTGCGAAAGCGTTACATACACGAATTTAGAAGGTAATTTTTGGAAAAAAAACTTCGTATGCATGCATAGATCATAGGAGGATTGTGAAATTTAAAGTTGATAGTGTGTGCATTTGGATTTCATGCAAGGATTCGAGAAATCCGGGTTCCCGATAATCGAAATGCGTGAGGAGCGCGAACACCGATTTTCTCGATAATTGAGCCCCGAATCCATTGCATGTGTGAGATTAGATGATAGGATTACTACTCTGATGATTTAGAATAGATTTAGCTTTAACTTTGTGTGAATCTGGATGTGCAGATACTAGATTTTGAGATTTTAGAACTTCGTGAGGAAGAAGATCAAATTCTGAAGATCTCAGAATCTGACAAACTCGCTATAGCGAGGTTCAGACTCGCCGGAGCGAGGTTCTTCCTGAACCACTTGTTGCAGTGAGTGCACCATGAAGTTTTAGGCTGAAAATTTTGGGTAAAACTTGCTGCAGTGAGGTTATGGAGTTCTGAAGAGCTCGGTGTAACGGCCTTGTAACTCGCAGTAGCGAGCTAGAGCAAGGTGCCGACACCAGTTCGGTATTCTGGTCATAACTTTTGACCTCGAACTCAGAATTATGTGATTCTCATGGAATTTGAAAGAGGACAACGAGCTATATAATTTGTGTGAATTAGAAATTCCACAAATCCAATGTTTTAAAGGTCAAAATTGAATGGCAAGTTGGGACAAGTTCCACATGATCTGAGGTTAGCACGAACTTGTCCATTCCGCCTCAATTTTGAGAAAACTTAAAAAAACTCTAACATGTGTGATTCTCCTATCATTGACATGAGTTTTACGAATGCTATGTGATGTAGATTGAGGGTAGGAAGTCATCGATAGGACTTTGCTTTGCTTCACGCGACTTCGAGGTTAAGGTACGGACGTTTTCAATGCAAAGTTATGTTTGAATGTCCATTTATGGTCATTAATGATATTTTTACATGAGCCTAGGACTTCATAAATCTATGCATCTATATATTTGAATCATTTTCAATGGTTAATAATTTGGTTTCAATTGCACATGAACATGATCATTTGTATTTCCGAGTTTTGATATGATGATTCGTCTTAAATCTTGAATTCCAATATCTATACGTTGAATCCGCAAATTGCATCATGACTTGTGATTTGACGAATCTTTTGAACTTAAAAATTTGAAATGTAGGGAAACTTTCAATGCAAGGTTATAATTTTATTTCTGATTCATGGATAACATGATAATTCTAACCACATTTGAACTATAGTTGAACTTTTTGAATTTGGAGTTTTGAAACCTTTTGAGCTTTGTTACATGTTAAATATGTCCATATTGAACAAGTAATTTAAACTCATTGAATTTGGAAACTCTGAATATTTGGAATTGAAATATTAACTCTATAATTTGAACATTTGTGAACATTTGAACACTTTGAAACCCAATTTTTGGAAATGTAAAGCCTAAATACACAAATAAACATGAACATGAATTTGACTCCTTGACTTCTTAACTCTGACATTACCACGCTATTTCTGCACATGTACTCAATTTTTGCATGCAAACTTTGTCTCTTGTATTTGTGTAGACACCCAAAGTTGGCCCAAGGCCCGATCGAAACATACTTCGAGATAGGCGCACCCCCGAGCTTCCGATAGTATCCCCTGTACCTTTACGAACCTTCACAAACCCTTAGGAACTTATCTGAACCCTTAGGAATTACCCCAACCACTCCGAACCCTTAGTTAACCCTCCTTAGCAATGGTTAGAGAAAGATGTACCAAGGCTGGTAGGGACTTTTACTAAGACTGAATCTTAAACCATTGAAAAGTAGAGGGTCCCATCTTTGCAACAAGCTAAGAATCACCTAAATCTGAGTTGTACGTCAAAAGTTACAACGATCTGAAGTTCCAAACCTGAGATGACCCTATTTTACCAAGGAGGAATGAACCTCTCGATAAGTTCCGACCCACTTGAGGAGCCTCTCGAGGAGATGGGCATGCTTGGCGTGTATAATACATGTGCCAAGCCATTTTTTGGGAGAATGTTGTTTGGCATGTATATTATACACGCCAAACATGGATGGGTCCCCCAGCGGGCTCTGAACTTCCCAATGCCTATCATGGATAGTACATGCGTCAAGCTTAGCTATAATAAACCTTGGGTTTTGCTCAAATTTTACTTTTGGGGTTTGACTTGTTAACTATCCCAATGTTTAGGGTGGGTTTCATTTGGACTGTTGCACCCTCATTTACCCTACTTGCAACCGTCTAGTCATTTGAAACCCCACCCTATCACCTACCATTGAAGCCCATTGCCCACTTTTCCAAGCCCTTAATATCCTAGGAAACCTTTGATTAGAAGATTACCTAATTGCTAACTCTAATTAGCTCTTAAGTACCCTCCTAACCTCCCTTTTTCCAATAAATAGGGAGTCACCCCTTCCTCTACAAAGGCTTTGAAAATTTCCAAGAGAGAGAAAGAGATTAAGAGATCCTTTACGCCCCTTTCGTGCACCAATCCCATACAAATTCCAGATTTCAAAATCCTCCTTTAGATCCCATCTTCCATCAAAAACCTTGTAGCCTAAGTGAGATCTATCGCCTAGTCTTCCTCCTCTACCCCGTAGCTATCAATCCCTAGAAGATAGAACCCATCTTCCAACCCCTCAAGCTATCGAAAGCCTGTCAAGTGTACCTATGTGAAGATCCACAACTGTGCTACAAGGGCCCGAGAGCTCCGTCTCTCCCCTCTACTCCTCTACCTTCTTTTCTTTTTCTTTATCTAAGGATTCAAGCCGTTACATCGTCGAATTTTCAGTGTTTGCAGAGAGTTTGATAGGATCATAGTGCCTTTCGGCAAGAGAAAGTGCTCTTTTTCATTTTATTTTAGCCATAAGTAGAGAGCGCTTCTGAGCGGGTTGATCGGGTGCCTAACACCTTCCCAATGGATAGCTGAAGCCCCTACCCAATAGCCTTTGGCGTTAGACAGGTAAATCAAAGTCATATTTGGCACTTCGGTGCATTTAATATTTATTTGAGGTTTCCCGGTACACCAAAAGCTCTGGGTGGCGACTCTAGTGTTTTATTAAACAAGCTCATCATCATCACGGACTCGCGAGAGCCCACAGTTGCACAAATGGCGGCTCTGCTAGGGAGTAGCTAATAGAGCTTCCCCTTGAAATTTGGCTTCTTTTATTGTTTTTATTTCATTTTCACCAATATTTTTTTGTCTTTTTCTACTCACCCCTACGATTTCGTCTATTTTTACTTACCCCTACTTTTCCGTCATTTACACGCCTTAGCCGACTGGAGGGCCTACTTGAGCATTGTCTTTACTTTCATTTATTTTTTGTCATTTATATGCCTTAGCCATTTGGTGGGCCTACTTGAGCTCTTTACTTTATTGCGCTCATATACCATAAGTGGACGCCGGCCCATAGATGCAGCATGGGACCATGACCCCCCATTTTTGAACATTAAGCAAACTCCCTTAAAAGTTAAAGCTAAAATTGAACCAAGAAGGGGACTTAATTGAATTTTGTCAGGGGTAGATTTTATAAAGGGTTAGCAATTTTATATAGACACCCGATTCTTAGTACGGCGGCAACCCCTAGTAGTGATGATCTAAAAAAGTATCGCACCATTTAATATCTGAGAAGGCGCTTGCGCCGGAGGTATATAGGGTGGGTAACCGATCTTGTTACAAAAGCTTAAAACCCTTGGGGACTGCGTTAGTTGATCCGAAATAGCCTTGTATCCCTAGGCTCGGTGAGGAGGGACCCGAATAATAAAGAAAATTAGTCCCCGAAAGCATTGCTTTCAAAAAATAAGAAAAAGAGACCAATTTCAGGCTTGCTGTTTGCTGTCAAAATATAAGTATAAATCCCATTTTGCCTGGCGCATGTAAAATACACGCCAAGCCTTTTTTACCCAGAATTTGCCTGGCGTGTATAAAACACACGCCAAGCCCTTTTTGCCTAAAACTACTCTAGTGTGTATAATATACACGCCAAACCAAAATTCCCAGATTTTGGCCTGGCGCATATAATACACACGCCAAGCCTGTTCTAGGCTAGGCAACCCAAATCTAAGGCCTTTATCACCTACTCGAGTCCCCCGCTTAGTGGTTTAGCACCTCTAATAGGTCCCACAATCTTCGACACCCAATACGCCCTTACCGGTCAAAAGTGGTCACCCTCTTATTGACTCGCTTCGGGGGATCGGGTTGTTTGAGTGGTTTCCTGTGCCCTCACATAAATCAAAAGGTTTCCCTTTTGATTCTTTCGAAGCACGTTGGGAGCCCGCCACGGGAGATATTTAGGGTGCGAATACCACCCTAAACGGGAATTCCAAAGGCCTCGAAGTACTTCATTGTAAAGGTTCACTTATTTCAAAAATAAAAAGCCCAAAAATATATAGCTTGTGGCACCGGCATAACAGCATCACCTTACCCTACGTCATCATGTAGGGGAATAAGGAGAAAAATCTACGGACCCCACCCGAGGCATCCGTACCCAACTCGTCACCAAGCCATGTCGTGGGCGATAGATCAAGCATACGCCAATCCCAATTCATCCCTGCCACGCTCCCCAACCCATTCTCATTCAGAGGAAATGTTCACCTCCATTCCACTCACCCAATCCCCATTTACCGTCACTGGATCCTTCGATGCACCCCCTTTTCCTTCCACCACCGCTCGAAACCTCGAAAATCCGACCACCCATTCCCCCTCATTTTCCCAAACCATCTCCGCCTCCATGTCCATCCCAAACCCATCTCATATTTCATCCACATCAGCCCAAAACCTGACCCTGTTTCCCTCCTTTACCACCATGCCCCATCTTTCATCCTCCCAACATATATCCGATTCTGTATTTACCCATACCACACCTGTTTTCTCCGACCCACCACACATCCCCCCGTCCACCCGGGTCATGCCCAATTTTACTAGGGCCATGCCTAATTTTTCCCACACATCCACCTCATTCACACCCCACATTCCATTGGGTGCACCATCTACATCCACCCTCACCCAATCCAATGGCCATGATGGAGGAGATTAGGGCCTACACCAGCTAGAAGGCTTCTCAAAGCAGCCTCCATTATCCACCCCTCACAAACCCATCTCATACTCTCCCAAATCTCTATGACCTCAGGCCCCCCTGGGCCAGACCCATCAAGGCCCAATGGGCCGGACCCATCATGGCATAATGGGCTAGACTCATCAAGTTCCAATGGGCCAGACTCACCCAGGCCCTATTGCCCAAGCCCATCCAAGCTCCTTACCCTATACCCAAGCCTAACAAGGCTCAAGCCTTAGAACCTCATACCCACACCCCCCATAATTCCCTCAAAATCCCATTCACTCATCATACCCAAACCAATACAGGAACCTATCTCACACCGTTCATCAACCCCAACTCACCCATCCTCCTACAGCTTAAAATCATCCCCATGGATTCCCTCAGGCACAATGGCCTCCTCAAACCCTAATCCAGAACCCAACCTCCACTCACCACATCATTCCACCAAATTTTCCCCATGTACAATGGTCCCATCCAGCACCCCTTCAGACTACCGAACATCAACAGGAAAATCTCACCCTGCCCTCGTTCTATGAAGACCCACAGTATGAGGAAGATGAGATAAGAAACAACGGGGTTTATATGGGGGCACACACAAGTATCAATCCTTTGCCACCTGTAATCACCAACCCACCGACAGTGCAAAGTGAATGGAGGCTGATAGTTGAAAGAATGGAATCACCATCCAAAGAATTTGAGCAATTGAAAGAACAGCTGGACAAGATCCAGAAACAATTAATGAAGATGGGTGGAACTGAGATCCATGCCACGGACTTTTTTGACTTGTGCTTATTTTCTGAAGTCCCCTTACCCTCGAAATTCAAAGTGTCGATCTTCGATAAGTGTAATGGCACTGGTAACCCCATTGCACATCTTAAGTTCTACTATGGGGACATGTGCCAGTAAGAAGGGGATGAGCATTTGCTCATAAAGGTCTTCCAAAAGAGCCTTATGGGCTCGGACTTGAGGTGGTTCACTTCGCTGGAACCTTCCATGATCAACACATGGAAGGATCTGACCCACTTATTTTAAGAACAATATGTCTATAACATCGACATAGAATCATGCAAGTCTTATTTTGCTCGATTAAAACAGAAGCCCGACGAAGCATTTAGTGATTATCTTGGGCGATGGAGGACACTGGCATCTCAGGTTTGAAATAGAATACCTGATAATGAGCAGATTTAAATGATATGAAAGAATACCCTGCCAGTCAACTCAAACTTCTTAGTAAACCAACAGTAGTCCGGCTTTGCTGATTTGGTAAGGAACTCTAATCGCCGTGAGGATGCGATAAGAGAGGGGCGGTTGAACAAAATAACAAATAGTGGAGTCTGAAGGTTTGCAGATTAGAGAAATGAAAGATGAGTGGCAGCTTGTACAAAGCTTCTACAATGGGATTGATGAGAAAAATAGAGATATGGTCGATGCCTCTTGTGGTGGATCCTACATGCACAAGACTGCTGAGGAGGCATGGGAATTGTTTGAGGTGATTAGTGAGAATGCTTTTCAAAAGCCATCCCTAGCAAAAACTAGTCAGGAATCTGAGTCAAAGGTGGGGTCTGCTGCTGGATCAAGAGGAAAAATTTATGAGGTGTCTGGGAATAGTGACCTGCAGCTGTAGATGGCAAACCTCTCTATGAAGTTTGATAAATTATTAACTGTGATGCAACCCAGAAGGGCTGCTCATGTGGCGGAGGCATGTCTGATATGCCAGTCCCCACAGCACACAGTGGAGGAATGTTCATCTGCAGGACAATTTCCTGAATTGATGTTGGAACATGCTACTGTAGCTCAATCTTATGGCCAGCAGCAATCTGGGGGCTACAATTGGCAGCCATATAGATACCAGCACCAAAATGCTGGTTACCAATGGAGAGACCACCCAAATCTGAGGTGGAAGCAAGACAACTACATGCAGCCCCAGCAGATGTTGGCCTTACCACAAAGACCACAGCAGCAGTTCAATCAAGGGAATGCCCCTAGGTCTACCTTCCAGCACCATCAGCAGCAAAATCAGTTGGTCTTACCCCCTTCTCAACCTAGAAATACTTCTTTCGAGGACCAGGTCTTGACGTCACTGCAAAACCTGGGTTCCTTGACTCAGACTGTGAACTCTTATGATCAGAGCATCAAGAAGATGGAAGAACAAATTGGACAACTAGCGAACACCTTAGCCAAAATAGAAGAGGGAAGGTTGCCCAGTCAACCAGTGGTTAATCCCAAGGGCCAATTTTTGATTGGTGAAGGATCCTCAGACCTTGAAGGGGATCTTTCATTGAATTGATGATAAGAACTGTGCACCTTTGTATAATATGTACTTCACAGTTTATAGGAATAGTTAGCAATCTTGTTGGAATTTGAGTTTAGTGCTTTAATGCCTACTTTTATACCAGCTCCCCCTGTTTGATAATTTCAAGTGATTAAATGATGATGTAGTATTTGAATGCTTTGCGTGATGTGTGACTTTAATGCCTTGAGAGTATGAGAATTTGTGAATGCTTTATAATGCTTATGGGTGTCCCTGGAAGAGAGTCTGTGAGAGAATCCACCCATAAAGTCAAGGTCAAAAAAGCTAACTAGCGGGTGAGTGAATTATACCTCGGTTAAGCCATCGCGGGGTTCTGAATAATGGGTTTGGTCCCATCTTGCGCGGTTCATAAAGAACTACTTTGTTTTGCTGTCGTGAGTTTCAAATATAACTGGGTGGGCTACCTCGCGAAGTTTAAAGGAACATCTAATCTCGCGACCCATTCATTCCCAGCCAGCGAGCGGACATTTTCAAAGCGTACCGAGCCTCGCGATATTTAAATCCCACCCCGCGCTGCTTTTCCTTACTACTTTCTCTTTCCTCTCCTACCAACGAAACCCTAGCTCCCACTCCTCTCAACCTCTCTCCTTCAGCATCCTGTCTACAGATCATTGTTCACTTTGAAATTCTAGATTTTTTTTCTTAAAGCTTCCATCAATAGTTGCCCCCTGTTAAGAGCTCTTGAGACCCACCGTGCGTCCAATTAAATAGAACCCTAACTTTTAGGGTTAGACTCAGCTCCTGATATTTCCTTTCAAAATTTTAACTGCACACTCACCAAGGAAAGTTGTGATGGCTCTTAAAAGCACACCTGTGAAGAGAGCCAGGGACAAGGCCACTGTGGAGCCTACCCCTAAGAAAGCCAAGTCCTCTACGGCTCAGCACAAAGGGAAAGAGGTGGTTCCTGAGATGGCTGCACCAACACCGGATTATTCTACACCCTCTGAGCTCCTCATTTCCATTCCCTTAGAGCCTGAAGCCATTTTCGATATCTCTTTCTTTGAATCTGAGTCAATGTCAGCACCTGCCATCGAGTTCTTGTGCAAGGCTGGTTTGTTCCCTTTGATGCAAATGATTCCTGCACTAGCCTACCCTAGGTTAGTGCAACTCTTTTACCAGCACCTTAGGGTCAGACCAGACACACAGGGGCAGCCAGGCCTCCTTGCATTAGTTGACAATTTTGAGATGCTGCTTAGCCCAGAGTTAATTGCTGAAGTCATGGGCACCACTGCCAATTTTGATCCCAACTGCGGTTATGGTGCCCCTGTGAATGCCCCCATTGACACAATTGCCCAAGCCATTACCAAAGGCTTGAAAGCCATAGGGGACTCCATCAGAAGAAGAGATTTGGAGCCCAAACTGCTGTTCATCGATCAAGTGCTGAGGAAGAATATCTATTGCTTCGGCCATTAGCAAGAAAGGAGGACACCAATTGCTGATGCTCTCTATTCCTTCTCTCTGGGCCATGGATTTAATGCTGCATGGTTGATCTTCGAGACTATAAAAGATACAATGGTGAAGCTGGGGCTGCAAAAGAAAATCCACACTCTCCCTTATGGAAGACTGATCACCAGACTACTTCTGAGGGGAGGGTACAAGATACCAGTGGGGGAGTTATCTGCTGACCTCATTCCCACCACTTTTACTAAAAGATAATGGGGGATCAGCAGAAGTCTAATGGATCCTTAGAAGAAGAAGAAGAAGGCTGAAGCTCAGAATGTCTCCGAGCAGGGAGAGGGAGCTGCTGTGGCAAAGGCCACCCCTGCCCCCAAAAAGAAGGCTAAAACCCTTGCCCCAAAGAAGGTGGCGCGAGCTTCTGTCACCTCTGCTTTTGCAGCAATCCCTCCATCCACCACTCTTGCCTCTCCACTACCTTCTTCACCCATTTCATCTCTCCCTTTCCCTCTTTTATCTCCTTTTTCCATTCCACCTCCCACTATTATCCATTCCTGGGAACAAAGTGTTGAACCCCAAGACAACACTTGTTGTCGCTCCAAGTGTGCCATAATTGTGTGCATTATGAATCAAAAATTAAAGAATTAAAGAATGCTAGGTTATATGGATGTTAACTTATGAAAGGGATATCAGCACATTGGGGCTAACACTGGCCTGCAAGATCAGGGCCAATTGTAGCAAGTTTTAAAAGTAAGTATTTCAAGATCGTCCACAGAGAATTTTGTCTAAACTGAGAGATAAACCTCCAGATCTGTGCTACCAGATCTGGCTCTATAATTATCTAAAAAAAGAATAGATAAAAGAGAGTGTTGGATTGTGTCACATTTAACTATAAGCAAATAAAGAAAAGAACTAACTATATGATCCAGATCCGAGTTGGGGAGATGTTTAAAATAAGACAAATGCATAAATAATAGCTTCATGTACTTTAGCCTCTGAATTTTAATGGAGAATCTGTAGTTCAACAGAGCAGATTCAATCTTCATCCGCTACCAAAGACATGTAAGAGAAATAAATCCAATTAAGGAATAGGTTTAGATTATGGCTATGATCCACACTTAAATGGTCACAGATCATCCAATAGTTGTGGCCTATTCTTTAGTTCGTAACATGAACATCATCAGAATGCCGCTAGAATTAGGTTACCAACGCTTAATTCGCATAGGTGATGAATTAAGGGAAGTTGCATGCGGATGAGTGAATCTAAAGAAGTCTAATGCACTAAGGTGAACATTCGTAACCTCGACATGACTCCAATGGAGAAGACACAAATTACAAAGAACCTTTTAAAATCCAAAATTACAATTACAGAGCAGCTTTAGAGAGCCCTCGATTACCTGCCTTGAATAACTTGGAAGTACAAATCACTCACAATGGCTCTCAAAGGTAAACTACAAGAAGGATTATGTGGGGTTCAGAAAGGTATACGGTAGGAATGAGGGAAACAAAGATGAAAACTCTAAAATCTGGATACCCAAATTGGGCAAATGGTTCGTCTATTTATAGTTTTCCCTAAGCCAGCTAAAATGTGTATCAACCAATAGGAGTCGAGCACCAGGATCCAGATCTGTTACGCCAATCAAGCGCTTGATCGGTTCACCAATCGAAGCAGAGGCATCAATTCTGTTATGCATTTTGAAAGTTTGTTAGAGTTTTTAGAAGTTCCCGCCAAGTAATTTCATCTTTGGGTGTTCACATGGGGTGGAATATGCCTTTGGTTCGTGCTCGAATCTTAGAAATGTCTGGGCTTTTCAATGCATTAGGGCGTCGCGTGATTCTTGGAATTGCCCTTGTTAAAGCTGCGAATCTCGAATACCTTTTCGCGAGTTCAGGGCCTTTTCAAAAGTTCAATGACTTACGAAGCTACTGTTAGCAAAGTTCAATGTTCTTTTGAGAGTTCGAGATGCTCTTGAAAGCTACACTGAGTTTTAGTCCTTTTAGCGAGTTTAGGGGCCTTTTACAAAGTTCAATGACTTCGAGCTCTGTTAGTGAGTTCAATCTTCTTTTAAGTGTTTTCTTCTTTTCAAAGTTCAAGGTTCTTCTGAAAAGTGCAAGTTCTTTGAAAAGAACTCTATAGATGCATTTCTCTGTTGAAATGTTCCTGCTTCTCTTCTGAGTCTTTGCCACGGTGATGAGGTTGTTTCTTTACTTCCTTCCTTTGGAATGACATGGATTGCCATCTTTTTGGCACTTTTGAGCTGCTTTTATGGTTAAGCGTGTCTTTATTGTTAGCTGCAACATAGGCACTTAAAATACTTATTTAGTTCTCTCAAGGGTCTATCAAGGCCCAGATTAAGGGGTGAAAAATGATATTTTCCAGTTCTCAACAACACTCCACCTTCACCCACCATAACTCTCAATCCACGACCCCAGTCTCTCCCATAGCATCTGATCCACACCCTGGCAGCCCTCCCTTGATAACCTACCTTAAAAAGAAAACCTCTCACACTACCCCTGCCTCATCTTTACCCACTTCCTCCTCCCCTGTCCTTCCATCAGACACACCCCTTATTGACCAATCGTTAGTCCCACCTCTCCATGACCTGGACTTTAACCTAGCCACCACTTCAGGGTATCAAGCCTTCATGACCACCTTGCTTGATACCTTGCCCACCCAAGACATCCGTCTCCCTGAGTCTCCTCTCCCTTCACCACATCATTCGCCAGACCCTTCACCCTTCCCCCTACCACTTTTCATCATGCCCCCACTTCCCCTTTCCAACCTGTTCCTTCTTATCCTCCTACTCCACCTCAACCAACCTCAGATACCCTTACTCATATCCTTTCCCTCATACATGACCTCCAAACCCAACTATCCAACACCACACAGACCCAAGCCCAAATGTAAACTGACATAACCACCATACAATCCACCCTTCACACACTGACAAACCCACCCATCCCAACACAACCCCCTACCACCCCATTGGACCCCCCCTTCCACCTCGGCTCCCTGTTCCATCAGACCCCACCCCCATTGACTTACCTCCATCCTTCCTCCTCCATGATACCATACCCGACCACTCCTTTCCCTCTCTCCCTATCCTTCCACCTCTAATACTACCTCCCCCTCAACTTACCAACACTTCTACCCAAACTCACCCAATTCCATTCCCATCCACCTTTCCCATTCCACCCCCCTATTTGCACCCCCACCCCTTCCATTTCAACCCTTCACCATCCCTTTCTTCCCTTACCCTGAACCGTCCACATCCGCTACCCTTCCTTCATTTTATTTTCCACCCATACCTTCCATTCCCCCTCTTCTCCCACCCCCTCCTTAATTCACTGACCATTCCACCCAGACCACCCCAACCATTTCTACAACCCCCACTTCTCTCCCCCAGGATCCATCCCCATCTCCTCCTTCCACTCCATTTCTACCAATCTTGCCCAGACACTCCTACTACACCCCTCCCTACTTCACCCTCCTCCATGCCATGAGGGACAATTCCTATATTAAGAGGGATGTTCTCAATGGCATGGCCCAACTCCGCCAAGCCATCGAATACCCCTTGCTGCAGAAACTTAGTGACTTGAAGCTTGCTCACCACGAGCAGCTACGAGATATTTTCAAAGGGTGGGAGGAAATTTTAGAGACATCAAATGCGAACAAGGCTGCAGCAACATACTACAGAATGGCTACTGAGATGGAAAAGGCCAATGCAGAGAGGGTGAAAAAGCACAACAGGCTATTAGAGAAAAAATTAAACAATGCTCAAGAGATCACCCGACTCAGTAAGGAGCTTGCAGATACCAATCTCCTGTGGGCTAACAAGAAAATTGAAATCTTGGAACAGAGAGTTGCTTTCCTATTGTCCCAACCTATACAGGCCACCCCAATCGCCATCGCTCCCCCTGAGGCCCCATCTTCTTCCACACAACCAGGCCCATCTTCTTCCACTGCCCCAACCCCAACCCCTACACAATCTGTTCCCCCAACTCCCAAAGCCCCCACTCCGGTAGCTCCTCCTGATCCTCCTCAAATGCTTCTAGCCTTCTGCAGTACTCTACCGTTGTTGCTCCTACTGCAATCCCTACTGCAGCTCCTGCTCCTCCCTCAGTGCCCCCCCCCCCATTCCCTCTCCTGCTCTCAAAAGAAAATGCACCCCTTCCAAGAAAAAGCCCACTTCTAAAAGAGCCACTGCAGCCCAAAAAGGCAAAAGGTCGGCCCCTCCATCCCCACCTCCAAAGGTCACCAGAGCTTCTGCTCAGGATGATCCCCATGGGTGCCTACTTTCCAAAGAAGAATGCAGACAGGCTGCTGCTAGCCTAGGATTGGACTCTACTGAGCTCTTTCCTTCTGATTCCGACTCTGATGCTGCACCACCTACGGATCCCAGTGCCCAACCTACTGTTGCTGCTCCTTCATCTGGCCCTGCGGCACAATCCTAGCCTCAGCGAAGGAAAGTTGCTGCAAAGAGGACTACTCTCCCAAGTCGTTCTTTGAAAATTGGAAAAGAAGCATCTGCCCAGTCTAAGGAGGCACCACCACTAAGCCAGCCCGTGAAAGGGAAGAGCCCTGCCATTCCTACAATGAAATTACTATATCCATCTCCTGTGGCTCCCCCTAAACCAGAAAAAGGGAAAAGTCCTCTCCTGTCTCAAGTGCAAGCCCAAGCTAAATCCCCCGTTGCCTCTCCTGAGCCAGCACAAGCCCAATCATCTCTTATTCCCCCTCTGCCTTAGCAAGGGTAAGCCTCCAAAGGTAAGGGCCCTAAAGGAAAATCTCCCACCAAACCCCCTGAGCCAACCACTGCTAAATCTTTGGGCATCCCTCCTGAACCCAAGAAGAGAAAAATGAGGGTCCGGGCTCCAACCATACCCAAAACTCCCGAGCAAAGAAAGGCAGAGAGGGAACGAAAGAAGAAAGAAGAAGAGGCTCTCCTGCAAGAGCATGCAAGGAAGATGGGATGGGATAAATTTTAAGACAGATTCTAACTAGATTGTACCTAGGAATTTCTCTGTTTCTTTTACAACTGTTCTCTTGTATTTTGTACATTTCTAATTTTTCATAGACTTTTCCCCTGTCTTTACTATCTTGCTTTGCCTGTGTGTGTTTTGTTCCCTGTTCTTTCCTTCTCTTTTCGCATCATTAGTTCTGTTGCACATTCACTTTGAACCAGTGAGGACACTGCTCCTCATAGGTTTGGGGGTATGGCAGGCAGACCCTGCCAATGGAATAGTTAACATAAGTGCAGCAGACTCATCTGAGCAATATGGAAATGGACCTCTATTCACTTAAGAATCAAGAAATTAAGAAGTTTAAAATTTATGCAAACCTTGGACGTTATAAACTTCTAATATTCCACATTTCCATGATAATATCACCAAGGAAACCTACTTGTATCAACACTTAGTGAATCATTAGAGAGAGAAAAAGGTGAGGACATACTTGAAAGTTCAAAGGATGACCATAACCAGTGAGAATTGGGCCTATAAAATTTTTCTATACTTTGAGGAGTAACTAAGGCATTTCTTTTAGTTCTAAAGGACTGGCTGAGTCACTGTGGTCACTAGAAGTTAGGTAACTCCAAGTTGAAACAACCTACAGTACTCATGAGACCTAGGAAAGGATCAAGGCCTTCTCTTGGACAGTTTGAGCCTAAAAGACCAATCCTAAAGCAACTGCCCTTGTCCATACCCCCTTTGAGCTTTAAATCCTAAATTTCTTCAAAATACACCTGAGTACTTGAACCTGAACCTATGAACCTGATTCAACCTACCCTCACTCTGAGAATTCAGAAGGTAAAGGAGAAAGAGTTGAAGATGAACTAGCTATGGTGAACATTAGGTGAATAGAGAAGAAGGATCTCAAAAATCTAGAAGTATGGTAACTGAGAACATGGTGGCATTTCTGAAAAGCAAAAACAAAATAAAAAGAAGGAAACTCCAGTAAAAAGAAACAAAAATAATAATGAAGAGAAATAAGAGAGAAGTCAAGAGGAACTTTCATTGGAAAATCAAAATCAAGAAGAGAAATTGATCACTTCAAATCGAAAAATCTCAAAGAAGATGAAGGGAGCTGAATTATGCAAGGTGAAGTCATGAACCACCTCTGTGACCTACTGATTTCTCAAATTAGAACCCCTCTTCAACCTTCCATTCTTTTTAACCCTACTCCATAAGCCACATTCTGAGATTAAAAGTCCTTGTGATCCAAAGTTGAGTGAGCTGTCATGTGAAGATAAGGAATTATCCAATCTATGGTGAGGAACTGACAATGATGTCAGCACTTCAGAACAATGCCTATGCTCATGCTTACAAACCCAGTTGGGGGATGTAACTGCTCTTGAGCCTGTGAGAAACTGAACCCCTCAACAAACCTTTATGAGAGTATACCCTGCAAAGCTTTCTTTTGGGTCTGAACTTGAATGCATTATGTATGACCTTAACCTAATTTTTTGACATAAGGATAAGCTCAGTGCTGACACACATTTGGAAATGTTGTGCAATCATGAGAGTTTATGCTATTTAAGTTACTGTGCAACCAATGAATTAAATTTCTTTTATGTGTACTGATTCAAGAGTAGACTAAATCTGATTCCTTAACTGCTCATTGGATGACATTGCACTTTTGTTAACTATTTCATTTGAGAAGTTTGTGGGTGTCTTCACTGAAAACCCTCAGGAGACTTCACTCCTCCACTAGGGATCACCTAGGGGTTTAAAAGGCTTGGTACATATGCTAAATGTATCCATGCTCCCTACGAAAGTGACATTTAATTTTTAGATTAGATTTAATGTAGCTTTGCTAAGGGACTAGCAAAGATTAGGTTTGTGGGTGTGTTAAGACCTGAAAAGTACCACTTTTCACCCCTTAACTTAACCTTTGATTAGACCCTTAGCCACCTAATAAGTTCTTGTTAAGTATTTTGTGTAGGTAATAATTAGCAGTGAAATAAGGCTAAGAATTCTGTTAAGGAGCCTACTTTGGCACCAGATATCCCTCATAAGAATGAACTCTGAATCCAGACCTGAAATGAGCCTCGCGTAGCTGACCCAAGCTTTAGAGGATTCAGGAGAAATATGCCTCGCGCAGTTCAACTAAGCTTCCCAAGGCTTTACAGCAACCTCTCGCACAGATGAATGACTGAAGAGCTTCAGAAACTCAAACTCACGCAGCTCTCGCGAAGCTCAAGAGTAGAACACATTACACAGTGTCGCGCAGTTCAAAGCAGACCTCTCTCAATCTCACGTAGTTTGCTCAGAACGGCTGAGGAGAGAGAGCTTCAGAAGATTCCTCGCGCAGTTGTCACGCAGTCGTCGCGAGTTGCAATTATCAGAAGAAGAATTCCTCGCGCAGTTCTCGCACCATTCAAGAAAGAAAACATCCTGGCGAAGGCAAAGCCAATCTCGCGAAGACCAAGTGAGGCATAGAACCTCGCACAGTTCAAAACTCAGTAGAGCCTCGCGAGGTAACTCTCGAAGTCTAAGTAAAGAGAAGTGCTCGCGAAGTTCTTGTGCTGCTGCCCAGCGAAGACCGATCGACCGCGCGACTGCTTGAATTACAACCCCGCGACACTTGAGACTGTGTTTTCTATTCAACCTCGCGACGGCTGAAGCTTCAGTGTCAAATCATCCTAGCGAAGAGCAAAGAGCTACCACGTGACAAATCTGGGAAACTACAGCTACCTAGCGAAGCTCTGACCCTAAACTTCCATCTCTTCAGCAGAGGACCTTCTGGGTATTTCCAGTGATTAGGGCATGCACTCTCATGCTCAAATCTTTGTGCACGTGCCCTGAGGCATCTAAGGATCATTATCAGGCCACGTGGCATCATTAAAATTAGGGTTTCCTAACCCTAATGCGCCACCACCCCACTGCTATATAAACCCATACCTGAGCTTAGGTTTAGGTATCTGGGAACCCATCTCAGATCATTTTTCTTTTCTCTTTCTTTTTAGCAGTAAGTAGTTTTCTTTTTCTTTCTTTCTCTCCATAGTCCAACACTTGCTGGCTATGCCTTTGTATGTGTTTTTGAATTAGATCAATGGAAGTTTTGCAATAGGATCTGTACTTTGTGGGATTATTGTTTATGTGTGAGATGCTCTGTGCAAGGCTGCTGCCTTGTGATCCGCCATCGCTTTGGCTGTATTTCAAAGTAATGGAGGACTGATTCTAAGGGCCACTCAGATCCAAGTGACCTGTGTGTCTGGGCTATCATGGTCCTACAGCCTTAGCCCCACCACAGGACCCACTAGATCGGAAATCCCCATGGGAGCTTGAGCTGGTAGCCTTGTGAGCATGGTGGTAGCAGCGATAATCTTGTTTTGTTTTGGGCTCTGTGAGGAGGATAACCTCTGAGATAGTCTGTGACCATTTAAGTGGACAAATTATAGCCTTAGGGTGATTCTGATCCATCGATCCAAGATGGATCCTTCTTCTTTACACCTGAGCTTGTAGAAGCCTGGTGAGAGATTGTACAGAGGCAGACTCCCCCATATTTGTATAGATCTGCCATCAGATGTTGGATCTGATCTAGTTATAGAGATTGTAGGCTGGTGACTGGACCATTGTAGCCTCGCTCAAGCAACGGATAGCTAGATCGAAGGTTGTACTCAATCTCTTGCTAGTTCTATGTGTCTGGGCTATCATGGTCCTACAGCCTTAGCCCCACATATAGAACTTTAGAGGCTGAGGTTCCCTATGGATTCTTGAGCTAGTAGCTTGGATGAAATAGTGCCTGCAATGATTTACTTGTTATGTTCTGACCCATCCCTGGATAGTGGCTCCCCTATGGGATAATTTGCGACCATTCAAGTGGACAGGCTATAGCCTTAAGGGTGGAATCATGGCAGAGTGATGGGTTGGATCCTTTCTCCTCAGAGGTGATAATGTAGCCTCTGGACAAGATTTCTATAACATCAGATCTAAATCAGAGTTATAAAACTTCTCTGACCTTCGCTCAATAACATACTTCTCACCCTTTTTATACTCATTTTCCACACTCCATCCATCCTCTCAACATTTTCTATAGTTTAGATATTAGAATACTTAGAATAAGTGACCTTAAACTCCCCTCGTTCTAGGACTGCCAGATCTGTAGACAGATCTGGAGGGACTACTAGAGATGGCTCCCTTGGAGCTTTAGATAACCTTTCCCTGTGGGGCAAACTCTTGCTTATCAAAACTTGCTACAAAGGACCCTGTATCTTGCAGGTCTAGGACTTCTGAGTTGTGTTGGATTCACCCCCTGTTTTACTCTGTCTTTGATTTTTAAATAACTTTCATCACCAACCAATAATGAATGCACACCGAAAGTCATCAACAGATTACAGGAGCAGTGGTAAGACACTTTTTTAAGACCTCAAAGGCCTCAAGAAACTTAGTAGAGAAGTCAAATGGTACATCCTGACACAGCAGGTGGCACAATGGCTTTACAATTTTGCTAAAGTCCTTAATGAACCTCCTGTAAAATCTAGCATGCCCTAAAAATGATCTAATTTGTTTGACAGTCCTGGGTGGGGGCAAGTGTGAAATCATGTCTACTTTAGCCATGTCAACCTCTATTCCTTTGTGAGAGACCATGTGGCCTAATACAATTCCTTGTGTCACCATAAAGTGACCCTTTTCCCAACTTAGGACCAAATTGGTCTCCTCACATCTTTGTAAAATCAGCTCAAGGTGACTTAAGCACTGGCTAAAGCTGTCCCCGTATACTAAGAAATCATTCATGAAGATTTCCAGGAACTTGTCAATCATATCAGAAAAAATTACATACTTGCACCTCTGAAATGTTGCTGGGGCATTGCACAGTCTAAAAGGCATCCTTCTGTAAGCAAAGGTGCCAAAGGGGGACTTTCAATGGAAGGCAACAAAGGTGCCTTAGTGGTTTGAGGAAGGGGCAATAATGTAGGTTTCCTACTGGAATGCTGTAATAGGCCCACAAAAGACTCTATTTTAGTGTTGTCTTCTGTCATGAGAACTTGGGCCTCCTCCTCAACCAAACTCTAAATATTTTCTAGGCCATCAACAACATTATACCAATCCAGTATATTGGATAATTCTTCTTCCACAAGGCCATCTAGTACATCTATTGCACAGCAGTCCTCAATGTCCATCTGAGGTTGCCTAGCAGCATTGTACACATTTAATTGGGTCTTCATGTTCTCAAAAGTTACCTCCTTCACTCTTAACCTGCATTGTATGCAAGCATTTATAGTGGCCAAGAATGGTCTGCCAAGGATGCTAGGAATTCGGGCTTTACTTTTGCAAGGGTCCATGTCCAAAAGAAGAAAATCAGCAGGATAGTAGAACTTGTCCACCACCACCAAAACATCCTCCACCACACCCATAGGTCTCCTCTCAGATCTATCGGCCAGTTGTAGCACAACAGATGTTGCTTTTAGCTCCCCCAAACCTAGTTCCTCGTACACAGAATATGAGAGCAGGTTCACACAGGCCCCTAAGTCTAAGAGGGCTCTTCCAATGGTGTGATTTCCAATTATGCAGGGGATAGTAGGTACCCCTGGGTCCTGTAATTTTTCAGGTGTGGCAATGGACAGAACTAACTTCACATGCTCAATAGTAAAAACCTCTTTGGACAACTGCATCATTGCTTTTCTTTTCTGTGTGCAGAGGTCCTTCAAAATTTTGGCATAGGCAGGGACCTATTTTATGGCATCAAGCAAGGGAAAATTGATCTTGACCTGCTTGAAGGTCTCCATCATCTCCTCCATCTAAGCATTCCCCTTATCGAAAGGGATGAGGAAATCGCAGTTGTGGGACTACTGGTGCTACAGCTATATGCCTAACTACATCATGGTCAAATTTTTATTTTTTTCTTTTTTCTTCATTTATTGTTTGTTGTTAGGGCTCAACAACAGCCCCTTTATTTTACCCTTACTAATCCATAACAGGGAATGACCTTTTTGGTTCTTCACCACTCACATTTATTTTATTTTCACTCTCCATGACCTCCTCAGCTGCCCTGCCCACTAAATTATCAACCACCCTGCCACTTCTTGGGGTAGTGATTGCATTAGCCTCCTCATGGGTAGAGGATGCTTCTCCAATCATGTACTGTCCTTTAGGGTTGGCCAAGGGCTGACTAGGCAATCTGCCCTCCTCTCTTTTGTTTAAAGTATTATAGATTTGACATAGCTGGTCCTCTATTTTTTAATACTTTGCCCATGAGAGTTCACAGTTTGGACTAAGTTCCCCAAATTTTGTATAGATGCCAGCATTTGCTCTTCAAAGGAAGAGGATCTGGGCTATTGTGGGGGCAAGACCAACTGATTGGGCTGTAGGACAGGTAACTAAAAATTTTGTCTTGGTGGGTATCCTTGGTTAAACTGGTGCTGGGTCTGTATGGAGCTGCCAACTGCTGCTGCTGGGGTTGAGGGTATGCATCTTGTCTCCATCTCAAATTTGGGTGATTTCTCCATGTGTACCCAGCAGGTTGCTGCCCATATGCTTGGGTAGCATTAGCATGCTCCATAATAAAATCAGGGAATTGGTTGGCTGATGGAAAATCTTGGAGTGAATGTGTGGGAGATTGGCATATCAAACATGCCTCTTCCACTTGTGCAACCATCCTAGGCTGCATCAAATTCATCAATTTGTCAAACTTTAAACTCAGATTGTCCACCTTCCTTTCTAAATCACTTTTCACCTTAACTTCATGCATTCCACCTCTAGGGGTAGACTCTTTCACCAATTTAGCTGGGGTCTGGCTGGCATTGCGAGACAGTGACTCTTGCTACATGGAATTTTCCCCTATGATGTCAAACAACTCCCAAGCCTCATCGCTATCTTGTTGAGGTAACTTCCACCACATGAGGCATCCGCCATATCTTTCTCTAAATGATCATGCAGAACTCACTTATCGTCCACCGGCAGCTCAATACGGAATCAAAAGATCGACTCCTTCAGCTAAGGTCCTCCTACGTCACTGCACACGGGCTAATCCAAGTGACAAGCAGAGGGCCTCTCAGACAATAGCCAAGCCTCATACTCTAGAGAGGTCAAAATCGAATTCCCCTGCTTTAAATCACACATATGCATCGACTGATGTGTTTCCTAGAGAGCAGCTATCCTATCCAAGTCTCCAAGGGATCCCTGAGAGAAAATCAAGTCACATAAGGGTGGGGTCACCACAGAAGGTACCTGCTGAGAGCAACCAAACTAGCGCAACACTCCAAATGGGAAATAGTAAGTGTTGTTGGTCAAACCAAGGAGAGTGATGCCCTCATAAGCTCTAGAGCGCACCATGGGGAAAGACCTATCTAACCAGGGAAGCCTCCACACCAACTCAGCTTCAGCCAGCCAAGGTTCAGCCCTTGTATACTGCCCTGCAGAAGCATGTGACATCTACCCAAAAAGCAACGGGCCACCTCACCACGAACGATGTAAAAGTGGGGCACGGAGAGCAAGATGCACCCCAAGCCAAATTTGGAGCAAGACGGGACATGCCTGGAGTCCCTCCACCTTGCCCAGAGCTAAAGCAACAGGGCAGGGATAAAGCTTTGCCAGCACCAAATGCATCACGGAACGACCTCCCTCTAATTCTGCCAAGACATCACAAAGTGCAAGCGAGAAACTCTCTCCCCCAGTGTAGAAAAGAACCACGAAGATAAGGCAAAGGACAAAGGCCTTCACATTATGAGAATTTTTGACCGACAATTTTTATAGGCTTTCCTCTCCGAAAAGTTCTCTCAGGAATTTCACCGAACACCTGGTGAGCCCACCAATGAGACTTTTATCATAATTGTTTTTCTTCAAGCCCAAGGTGATCTGGGCGGCCTTTGCATAACCCAATTTTGACAGCACTCTGGCAAGGTCTCTATGCAGCTTTAGACCCGATAGATTGGAGAGCTCATCTAGAGTAGGAGTTAACTAACGGTTCCCAAAATGGAAGACATGAGTGTCAACTTACCAAGATGAAGTCACTGCATAAATGAAATCCCAAAGCGGAGGAACTTCAAGGTAAGACAAGAGACGGGCCAATCCAAGCTGATCTAAACCCGCGAGCTCGCTCTCATTCAAGCTCTCAAGCCACTTCTTTAGAAAACTAAGCCCCACGCCCAAAGATGGAAGTATAGTGGTCTCAACCCCCCCACGAGAAGCGGGGTCGGAAAGCGGGTCCATTGTCATACAAAGATGTTCCCGAGATACAATTCGATGTAGGACGATGGACCCACCCTTTGGCAAGTAAAAGGAAAAATTGCAGTAAAAAGTATGAATTCTAAAACAAAGGAGGGAGAAATAAGTGCATTCTCGGGCTTAAAAGGCCCCACATTTTCCCCAGAAGGCACTTGGCGTGTATAAAATACACGCCAGGCCTGTTTTGGACAGATTTGGCATGGCGTGTATAATATACACACCAGGCTATTCTTGGCCCAATTTGGCCTAGAGCATATATTATACATGCCAAGACCATTGCTGCTACCCAAAGAGGAAAAGAGGGTAGGGGAGGTCCTTTTTGCTCCCCTCTAGCCAGCCCACCTCCATTTCCTCCAATTTATTTTTTTCAAAGCATCCCAGACCACATGCTAGAATACAAAGGAATTAACATCTAACCATTATATAACCGTCTTTTTTCAGGAACAGTCCGCATAGAGATTAAAGTCTTGGCAAGAATTAACTAAGGCATGGCTTGAAAATAAAAGGCCGAGCCCATCCCGCAAATGATCCAGTATACTACAGCAAGCAAGAAGGGGATAGAACATGCAATCAAAAATAGGGCACTAACATTCATCCTGAAAGACTGAAAACCATCCAAAGCATAGTGTCATATCATCCATTACATGTTTCCAAAACCAAAAAAAAAAATGTATATGTCCCCAGAGTCTAAAAACTCTAAATCAAATCAGAGCAGGCCTAATCCTTATCAGCATCCATGGATTTCTTGCGATGACGTGAGGTGCTATGGTATGTCTAAACCTCCCCCACCCGAGACCATGCCTGCGATAGCCTCAAGAGCAACGATCGCACGAGCACGCTACAAACATCATACTAGGAGATCAGTTTGAGTAAAAGTAAGAGCAGCAAATCAAAATGTCAAAGCCAATCAATAAAGAACTTACCATTTCCACATCTTGAAGACCGGCAATATTACGATAATACTCAGCTTGATTCACGGCCGACTCGTAGTTCTACACAAAAATAGATATTGGCTATAGGAGCCATAAGCACAAAAATAGGCATTTCTCTAAAAAGAAAATGTATGGGAAAGAAAACTCACCCCTTGGACCAGTTCTAGTGGGGGGACCAAGATCGCTTCAACAGATAGGCAGGCCCACTCAGTGAGATCAAGGCGTCTGAAGGTCCCCTGAACCTCAGCAGTCGAACTACCAGAAGCACCCGTGCCAGAGGGGTTTGAGAACCTGTGCAACCATGGGAATCGAGACAATCCCGTCGAGACGATGTGCTTGCTAAATAAAATATTTAGAGTCGCCACCCGGAGCTTTTGGTGTCCCGGGAAACCTAGATCAATTTTTATGAGCACCTAAGTGCTAAAAATATGACTCTGAATCTGGTCCACACCAAAGGCTCTTGGATAGGGGCTTCGGTTATCGATCGGGAAGGTGTTACGTACCCGATCAACCCGCTTAACGCGATTTCTACTAATGGCCAAAAATAAAATGAAGTAAAGGAAAAGAAAATAGCTTCCTCTTGACCAAAAGGCTTTGAATCCTATTTGTGTCCCTCCGTTCCTATCGAAAAGTCGGTGGCGTAATGACACAAATGGGAGGATGGAGGGAGCTAAAAAGAGATAGGAGAAGAAAGGGGAGAGCCGGAGCCCTCGGGCCCTTGAAGCACCATGGGAGAGCCTTGCGTTGGCTTGCTTTGATGAGCTTTTGAAGACTTGTATGGTGGAAAGAGGGGTTCTAACCTCTAAGGCTTGCTAACTAAGAGGTAGAGAGGGAAGGTGAATGGGTAGCATATACCTAAACTAAGGGATCTAAGGTAAAAGAATATCACTCAAAGGAGGTTTTGGAATTCTGGAATTTGTATGGAAAGTGTGCACCAAAGGGAGAAAGATCTTCTCACTTCAAGCTCTTTCTCTTAGGCCAAAATTCTCAACCCTTAAACCAAGGAGAGGGGGGCTCTATTTATAGGAAAAGGATAGGTTAGGAGGCTACTTAGATGCTAATTGGGTTGAGCAATTAGGTAATCTCTCATCTAAGGATTCCTAGGGTTTTTAGAGCCTTGAGATGTGTGGAAGGGTCCTCCAATGGTAGATGATGGGGTGAGGCCTTAAGCCACTTAAAGGGGTGCAAATAGGCTTCAAAAGGGTGCAACAGAACTAGCAAAACACGCCCCAAGGGTTAAGATGGTCAACAAGACGAACCCCAATCACAATTTTTGGGGCAAAATCCAACAGTTACTGTTCATATGCCTGGCACAACTAATAGTTACGCCAGGCAAATGTACAGTAAAACAGTAGTGTACAACGCCTGGAAGTTAGCTCGCGAGGATGGGGCCCAATTTTGAATCTGGCGCAACTATTAGTTGTGCCAGGTAAAGTTTATTACTGGCACAACTATTAGTCGCACCAAGTCTCTAAGGGGGCCCACATGATCTTAACTTTCTGTCCCCTGGATTCGGTTTGCCATATCTTTTGATGTAGACCTCCGATGGGGGCGATTCTTAGACCGTCGAAAAGCTGACAACCTCTACTCCTCAATGGTATGGGACTTGATCATCGTAGAGGGCCGTAGCTAGGTCCGGTGCACCCCTCTTCATCAATTGTGCGGGAAGGTTAGGTTTAGGGTTTGAAATGGGTTCTAAGGGTTGGGACTGGTTTCTAAAGGTTCGAGATAGGTTCCTAAGGGATCTAGGGTGATTCCTAAGGGTTTGGGGTGATTCCTAAGGGTTCCATACATGCCATCAAAAGCTCGAAAATGCACCTCTCTCGAAATGTGTTTCGATCGGTCCTTGGGCCAAATTTGGGTGTCTGCAGATGCCCCCTCTTTGATATCCGATCACTAGTGGTCGTATTCCAAAGAAAAGAAACATCCGAAGAGGCCCAAGGCATTACTGACGGGTCTACTGTATTCCGAACGAACTTCAAACATCGGGTGAGTAACACGGTGAGAATGAAAGCCCTTGGGTGCCAGGCTAATCATTCATTTTTCAAGGTAATCAGTTCCTAAGCGCTTAGCGACATTACTGGGCATAATCGAGGTGAAATGAGTTGCAAAAGCCCAATAGCTGGGAAAAATGTTCACCTCTCAAGTTGTGAACGCCCGTTAGTCGAGAAAAATGTTCGCTTCTCGAGATGATCTGAAGGTGATTGATGTTCGAGATTCATTCTAAATGCAATAGCTTCGTGAGTAAGAGGGGTGATTGACCACATTAAAAGATAGGCGCGAAGTAAAGATATGCAAGGCTCCACAGTTTGCATCCAATCTACGAGGCATTCGATGGCCCCATCGGACTATTCGCGAGTGCCCCTACTAAAAGTAGGGTTTGAGATCTTTGGGGCGAACCAATCGATCCCAAAGTTTATTTAGCATGACCACCTGAGCGAAGTGAATAGATGTCACAACGCTTTTTGGGAGTACATGCCATTTTTTGAAAATGTGCCCTGGATCAATATAAGCTAGAGCATCCAGCTTCAACTACCTTGAATAGATTCAACCAAACATTGGGTGCCTCGCAAGAAGGGGCATCCAATCTTGGCTTCCGCCGAAAATGATCATAAACATCAATTAATTATGCACAATCATGCACCCATCTGGGGCAATAAGCAACAACAAAGGCAATGGAATCCCCGACCCGGACCCGCCCGGGTACAATTTATGGGGACAAACGATCATCATACGGATACCCAGACGCATGGCGTACACTTTATAGGGATACCATTGCCCATACAGGTTTTAAGCCTGCAGAAAATAAAAGAGAAATGAACCCTTTTGAATGCATGGTTGCACATAGTTTGATTGATATGTAATCTCATCCTCAACAGGCTGGTCTCAACCAACGATTGATCTTTTCCAATGGAGAATTTGAAGCTTAAGACACTTAAGTTCACATAAATCCAAAATAGAGCGCTCATCGCAAAAATTTAGCAGTGGTGTCGACTCGATCGAAACATTGACTGTTTGACCGGGACCGACCCTGATAAAATATCGACATTTTACTGCATCAGAACACGCATGTGCGTCACTGTGGGGAATACAAATCTGTTTTCGATATATATTTTTTGGATTTTCAAACTATTTTATGTGATTTTTTTTGGAAATTTGAAGTTATTATTTCATGTGAATTTTTTTTTTTGGTTTTTTAAAACTATTATTTTATGTGATTTTTTGGATTTTTTTTTATTTTATTTTATTTTTTTGAAGCTATTATTTTTATGTGATTTTTTTGGATTTTTTTCTTTTTTTTTTTCAAGTTTTTATTTTAAGTGATTATTATTTATTTATTTATTATTATTATTATTTTAAAATACTTCTGGCTTCTCTATGGGGATTTTTTTTTTTTTTCATTTTCTTTTATCCTTTGTTGGATTTTCCTTCATATTTTCTTGTGTAGGACCAGAGTGCTTATTGACCTCGGTCCGCCTTTATTTTATCATAGCTTTCTCGGCAAGTCGACGGATGATTGAAATGTCGTCTCGGGGGCGCGTGCATCTGCCGGGAGCGGTAAAACTAACAAAATTAGTGGGGGGGAAATGGCTTTCCTATCTGACCCGTTCCAGGCCCAAGACCCGGCCTAAGTACCTGGCGCAACTATTAGTTGCGCTAGGCCACAAGGGGCCTCAAAATAGCCTGACGCAACTAATAGTTGAGCCAAGCAAAAGGAGGGCAACAATTTGCCTGGCGCAACTATTAGTTGCTCCAGGCTTGACAGGGGGAATTTAAACAGCCCGAGTTCGAGGTGGAGGGCTTAGTTTCGAATTTTTCTCCCCCTTCTTCCTCTTTGAAATCGAAAACCGCCTCTTCCTAGGGTTTTCCTTCATTGCCTCTTTGCGTGCCTCATTGTTGTTACCCTGCTTGTGTGGATCGAGTGCCGGCTTACGCTAGATCAAAGACCCATCTTCTTTAAAAAGGTAACCATTAAAACTTATTTCCTTTGATTTCTCTTGCTTTTTCTTGTAAATATTGCTATGATCTTGCATTCTTTGATGAATAATGGTTTATCTTCATTGTATGCTTGTTTATTGATGATATGTTGGCAATTTTTCATGAATGGTGCCCTATTTTTATTATTTTGTGGAATTTGTTGGTGCCTAATGTATATATATTTTTTGTTTATTTTTATTTGTGTATATAGAATGGACTTTATTTTTGTTATTTTTTCTCTTTTTTTTTTTTATATGTTTTTTATTTTGCATATATTGGGTTTTTGGTCTTTATTTTTTTTTAACACTATATTAGAAAGAAGAAGGGATTTTTGGTCTCTTTGTTTTGAAAATGAAGGAAATGATTTTTGACTTCTCTTGAAATTAAGAGATTTTATTTGTTTGGGGAAAACAAATAAGGCATTTTTATTATTATTTTTTGTTGTTTTTCTTTTTAATACTAAGGACTTTTTGTGGTTTTGTTTATAAAAGAAAAGCTTCTTTTCTGGTTTTTGATTTTTAGGAGCATAAACGAAAGGGATTTTTTTGTTTTGGAACATAAGGGTTTTTTTTTTGTTTTGCTTTTCTCCTTCTTCCCCTTTTCGTTTAAACAAAGTGCAAAAATTTTTGTTGTGTTTTTTTGTTGAAAGAACAAAGCAAAGTAGAAGGTTTTTTTTTTTGTTTATGTTTTTTTTTGTTTTTGTTTCTTTTTTGAAATCAAAATAAAGGTTTTTTTTTATTGTTTTTGAAAGAACAAAGTCGTACGTGTATCTCTGTACTTGACCAGCTATGATTGCCTTGTTGCCCCAGTATGTCAGGCGGTGATGAGCACATTCCCGAGGAGGGTCATGAGATCGTTCGTGGTCCGCGGGGGGAGGAGTTTGTCTGGGTGGAACGGAGAGCGGGCCCATGGCTCGAGATGCAGGGTGAGGCTGCCCGGGTCGGTCTCCTTCACCACCAGCATACCCATATTTCAAACTTTGGGATAGCGGGCAAGGTAAACAAAAGGTTCAATTTATTTCCATTATGCACGCTCTTTTTGCCTCTGGATCTGATGTGCATTTTATTTGGGTTTAGGACCTGGCCAATATTGTGTTCCGCGAGGGGTGCCTTGACTTTCACGAATTCTACCTCTACGTCCCCCCCGTAGTGAAGGTCTTGTTGGAGCAAGTGGGTTTCGGGGAGTTCCTGTCTTGTCCTGCCATGAGAGCTGACGTTGATTATTTGAAGGCCTTGATTGAGAGGTTTCACCCAGAGACCATGACATTCCATATGCCGTATGCCGAGATGACGTTGACGCCCGTCGATTGGGCCATGATTACCGGTATCAGGGTTGGGGGGATACCGATATCCAATCTGGCGGTACCGAGCCGAGAGGACATTATTCAACTGATTGGGGCCTATCCTCCTTGTGGGCAGACCCATGGCACAGAGGTTAAGATGTCTTGGTTGACCTCCCTTTTTTCTGCTGATGAGTTGGTGGACTTGGGTTAGCCAGATAGGGTGCTCTACATCGCGACAGAGCGAGCGATCGTCCAAGCTCGGATGACGCTCCTACTTCTGCTGGGCAAGACCCTTTTCACAAATGCCAGTGGGGCTGAGTCAGTCTAGCCCTATTGAGCATGATGGACAATTGGGGTGACGTCCCTAGGCATGACTAGGGAGGAGCAGGGTATGCGTGGTTGATGTATAATTTGTCTCGCATTACGATCGGGGACTCGAAGTCTGTCATGGGTTTTTGGGCCGTCCTGGAGGTAATTCTGCATCCCTTTGCCCTCGTAAAAAAAAAAAATTTGTATGACTTTTATGTGCTATTGACCTGCTCTCATGAGCTGTCTCCTCTTTTCTTTTTTTTTTTAGGTATGGGGATACCACTTCCACCCCGGGCGCCTGCTCCTTTTTTTGGAGGCGCTCACCTATCCTCTGCTCAGCAACTGGCATCAGGCCCGACGCCGTGACGTGGGCCTAAAGCACCTGGAATGGGCCTAAGGTCCCAACTGGATTTGATGGTCCCTGAGCAGGTAACAACTCTCCTTTCTTTGTTTATTTTTAGCTTGGAATTTTACTTTGACTGAGGTGTTGCTTGCTTGGTTTCTCTCTTTTTTGACTTGAGCAGATCCGCCCTGATCCGTATCTTGCATCCCCCGTCTGGGATTGAGCAGCCGTAGGTGCCTCCCGCTTATTCAATAACCGCCGCATCGTGTTCTTCTACGAAGCGTGGGCTAAATTTTATTACTTGGGAGAGTGAGTGGTGCACCAATTTCAGGGCTATTATGTGTTAAGACATGAAAAGTACCACTTTCCACCCCTTAACTTAATCTCTGTTAGACCCTTAATCATTTAATAAATGTGTTTAAGTCTATTCTGTAAGTAATAAGCAGTTGTTGCAAATAAACCCCTAACCATGCCAAGAAGCTCACTGCTGCCCTAGAACTACCTCAGCAGAATGAAGGATGAACCCAGACAGAAAGTTGGCTGAAGCATAGGCACATCAAACAGAAATACACTAAGAAGGATGCCTCGCGCAAATGTCGCAGGGTTCAATTAAACCAGAGATAATGCCTTTGCGCAGTTTTCGCTAGCCCCTGGAGGAAGCATAATAACTGGCCGCACAGTTCACGCGCTGCTCCCGTGTGATTTGATGATAGAAAGAAATGCAAATCAGTCTTTGCGTGGCTCTCGCGAAGCTCAACCATAAGTGAGTGAAGCATTTGCGCAGTCTCGCACAGCTCAAAAGGGAAGTTGTTAAGCTTCGTGCGATTCACTCAGAAGTAAGAGCTCTAGATATTCCTGCGCACAGTTGTTGCGCAGTGGCCGCGAGATACGGACCTTCAGGGAAACGCTCGCTCAACCCAGAAACTCAGGAACACTGCTTCTTCGTGAAGATCTGTCGCGAGATTCACCAAGGGACGAACCGCGCGAGCAATCCCCGCGCCATTCAAAGCTAAAAGAGTAATCTCGCAATAGCCATTAGTACCCTGCGATGACCAAGACGTAAACCCCGCGACAACATAAACTTCAAGTCAATTCAACCCTGTGATGCCTATTCTAGCACGCGACAAGATCTAAAAATCCTTTCTATCCAGCGAGGATCGGGTTCTAAAAATTCTCCCCAATTCTGTAAGGGCAATTTGGGGACTTCCAGCAATTAGGGCACGCACTCCAATGCTCCAATCTCCATGCACATGCCCCGAGGCATCCAAGGGACAAGAATGGGCCACAATTGCATTAATGAAATTAGGGTTTTCCTAACCCTAATTATGAGAGAACCGACTGCTATATAAGCCTAAGCCTACCTTAGGTTTAAGGGCTCCTTTAGGACTTAACTTCTGGGTTTCTTCTCCAAAAACCAACTGTAGAATTACAGTGGGTCAAGGTTAGGGTTTAGGAGTTTTCTCTTTCTTTTTTTTTTTCTTTCTCTCCATAGTCCAACACTTGCTGGCTATGCCTTTTGTATGATTATGTGATATAGATTGTAATGGAGTTTTGTAATAGGATTTATAGCATATATGGGATGATGTTTGTGTTGAGTTGTTCTGTACAAGGCTGCTGCCTTGAGATCCTCCATTGCTAAGTTGTATCGTAAGCAATTGTGGATTGTTTTTAAGATTTTATTTAGATTCAAGTGACTTGTGTGCCCAGGTTAGGTACATTGCAGGCCTTCCCCCACCACAGGATCCACTAAATCTGAATCCCCATGGGAGCTTGAGCTGGTAGCCTTGTGAACATGATGGCTGCAGCAATGATCTTGTTCGGTCTTAGACCTCTGTGAGGAGGGTAGCCTCTGTGGATAGTCTGTGACCATTCAAGTGGACAGGTTATAGCCCTAGGGTGAAGCCAATCCACAGACCTAAGACAGGTTCTTCTTCTTTGCACTTGTGCTTGTAGCCTTGTGAGAGAGTGTGCAGAGTCAAACTCCCCTATATTTGTATAGATCCATTATCGGATTGCAGATCTGATTTGGCTGTAGAGATTGTAGGCTTGTGACTGGATCACTGCAAACTTACTAAAACAGTGGACAGCCATACTTGAAAGCTTGTACTCAAACTCTTGCTGGTCCTGTGTGTCCAGGTTTGTGCACTTTGTAGACCTAGCCCCACACACAGAGCTTTAGAGGATGAGGTTCCTATGGATTCTTGAGCTTGTAGCCTAGATGAAGTAGTGCCTACAATGGTAAGCTTGTTCTGACCCATCCCTGGATTGTGGTTCCCCTATTGGATAGGATGTGACCATTTAAGTGGACAGGTTATAGCCATAAGGGATTGGATCATGGCACAAGGGTGGGTTGGATTCTTTCTCCTCTATGGTGATAATGTAGCCATTGGCCAGGATTTATATAGCAACATATCTGAGTTCGAGTTACAAGACTCACCAGATCTGTACCTAATAACATACTTCTCACCCTTTATATTTATTTTCTCCCTCCACCACTCTTCTTAACCCTTTCTGTAATCTAGACAGTAAGTTGCCTTAGGATTTAGATTATAGTGACTTTAAATCCCCTTCCATTTAGGATTGCCAAATCTGTAGCCAGATTTGGAGAGCCTACTAAGGATAGCTCCTTTGGAACGTTAGATCAACTTCCTTGTGGGACAAACTCTTACTTATCAAAACTTGCTACAACAAGCCCTGTATCTTGCAGGACTGTGCATATTTTAGGCTTGCCGCTCTGTAGTCTTCACTCTACCTTTCTTTCACTTTCATTCACCCCATTTTTATCACTGTCTTCAGTAAAGCCAGTAGCAAGCAACTTAAAATATGGCCAACAAGTTTTTGGCGCCGTTGTCGAGGAGATTGATCTTTTAGTAGACTCTAGATTTTTGATTCTTTATTCTTTGGTAGTTGTACTTGTGAATAATTGATACAGCTGAATTACATTTGGAATTTTTCTTACAGATATAAACCGTAGCAGAGAAGGAGAGTAGAATTGCACTGGGAGTCTAGCTACCTCTGTTTGCACTTCTCTAACCCTCAAAAATTCAGTCTATTTCTCCTTTGAAGATTTCATAGCAGTTGATTAGGATAATTGTAATTTTTATTAAGTGCAATGTGCCTGTGAATAGTCTTCCCTGCTGTTAGTATGTGTGCATGTTAGGAAGGAGATCCCTCAGTCCTACATTAGAGCCTGCTAACCCTGAGATAGAAAGGGGTAGAAGACCAAGAAGGCACATACACACCACAGTCGAGCCCCCTATCGAAATTGAGACAGCAGTTATGGGTGAAGAACAACCTAGAACATTGAAGGAATTTAATGCTCCGGATGATTACAATTCTCCATTCAGCATTCAATTCCCAGATGTTCAAGGAAACTACAAAATCAAAACTTCCATCATCCAAATGCTTCCCTCTTTCCATGGGCTTAGCAAGGAAGACCCTTATAAGCACATTGACCAGTTCTTAGTCCTGTGCACGACATTCTCCATTGCTGGTTTGGGACCAGAAGCCACTAGGTTAAGGCTCTTTCCTTTCTCCCTAAAGGACAGGCCATGACTTGGTTATCTACTCTCCCAAACAACAGCATCACTTCCTGGAAAGACCTCCAGACAAGATTTCTGTCTAAATTTCTCCCAGAGACCAAGACCAGCCAGTTGAGGAAAGGCATACTTTCTTTTGCCCAGTCCCCAACTGAAGATTTTAATCAATGCTGGGATAGATTTAAAGAGATGCTCAAACAATGTCCCCACCACAAGATCCCTGACTGACAGCTTGTCCAAAGCTTCTACAATGGGATTGATGAGAAGAGCAGAGAGATGGTAGATGCCTCTTGTGGTGGAACGTACATGCATAAAACAACTGATGAGGCATGGGACTTGTTCGAGGTCATAAGTGAAAATGCTTTCCAGAAGATGTCCTCATCTAGAACTGTTCAAGAGTCTTCTCCTAAGCTGGGGCTTTCTGAGACTTCTAAAGGAAAAATGTATGAAGTTAGGGGAAATGATGATCTGAGAATGCAGATGGCCAATCTTACTGAAAGATTTGATAAACTTCTGACTATGGTGCAGCCCAGAATGGCTGCACAAGTGATGGAGGCATGTCTGATATGCCAATCCCCATAGCACACAGTAGAAGAGTGCCCATCTGCGGGGCAATACCCTGAGTATGTAATGGAACAGGTTGCTGTTGCCCAATCTCTTGGACAGCAACAATCTGGTGGCTACAATAAATAACCATATGGATACCAGCACCAAAATGCTGGTTACCAATGGAGAGACCACCCAAATTTGAGGTGGAGGCAAGACAATTATATGCAGCCAAAACAGATGTTTGCCTTACCTCAAAGGCCACAGTAGCAGTTTAACTAGGGTTATGCCCCAAGGTCGAATTTCCAACAGCAGTAGCCCCAGCAATAAAATCAATTGATAGTTCCACCACCTCAGCCCCGAAGTGCTTCTTTCGAGGACCAAGTTTTGGCCCAATTGCAAAGCCTTGGACCCTTGAATCAGACTGTGACTTCTCATAGTCAAAGCATTAAGAAAATAGAAGAGCAGCTTGGCCAAATAGCCAATGCTCTAGCTAAAAGAGAGGAGGGCAAGTTGCCAAGCCAGCCAGTAGCCAACCCTAAGGGCCAGTATTCCATTGGAGAAAGCTCCTCAAATTTTGAGGGGGCCAACGCCATCACTGCCCTAAGGTCTGGCTGGCTGGTAGACAACAAGGTGGGACAGGAACAAGGAGAGGTCTTTCCCAAGGAAATGTCAAGTGAAAGTGATAAGGACTTTGTTAGGGCACAGAGTAAAGAACTACCTGCTACCCTTCAACAAGGGAAAAATAAAGAGGTCGTAGTTGAGGCTCAGCAGGAGATAAAAATAGATATAAGAAAAAAACAAAAGTTTAGTCATAGGCTTACAGCTGAGGAACCAGCAGTACCTCAACTGCCATTTCCTCAAGCTTTGAGTGGCCCTGCCCCTATGATAAAGGCCAGGCACAGATCGAGGAAATGATGGAGACCTTTAAGCAGGTCAAGATTAATTTACCCCTACTTGATGCAATCCGACAGGTCCCAGCCTATGCAAAGTTTCTGAAAGACCTCTGTACTCAGAAAAGGAAGGCCAGAGGCCATTTGTCCAAAAAGGCCTTTACGACTGATACAGCTAATTTTGTATTAACCATGACAATGCCCGAGAAGTTGCAAGACCAGGGATACCCACTATTCCCTGTATTATTGGATACCACACGATTGGGAGGGCCCATTTGGACCTTGGAGACAATGTTAAGCTACTGCCATACAGTGTGTATCAATAGCTAGGTTTGGGGGAGCTCAAGCCCACCCCCATTGTTCTATTGATGGCTGATAGGTCTGAGAGGAAGACCATGGGAGTGGTTGAGGATGTCCTAGTGGGGGTAGACAAGTTCTTCTATCCTGCAGACTTCCTTGTTTTGGACATGGGCTGCAATAAGAGTACATCCCCGATACCTGTTATTCTATGCAGACCATTCTTGGCCACTGCCAATGCATGCATTCAATGCAGGTCTGGAATCATGGAGGTCACTTTTTGACATATGAAAGTTGAGCTTAATGTGTACAACAGTGTAAAACACCCTCAGCTAGACAATGAGGAATGCTTTGCAGTGGATGTACTAGAAGAAATTGTTGAAGAAGAACTGCCCACTCTGCTGGAGTGGAGCAACATTGTCACTGATTTAACTGAAGTTTGGAACTTGGTGGAGGAAGGAAGCCTAGCTTTAATGCCAGAAGACATATCCCTAGTGAGGTCTTTTGTGGGCTTAGTCCAGCATTCCAATTGGAAACCTACATTGCTACCTTTCCTCCTACCAACAATGCACCAATCCTGCCATCCATCGAAAAAGCCCCTAATCTGGAGCTCAAGAAGCTTCCAGAGACATTGAAATATGCTTTCCTCAAGAATGACAAGAAACTTCCTGTAATTATCTCCTCTTCTCTTACCAGTGAGCAAGAGGACGAATTGCTAACAGTTTTGAGGAAGCACAAGAAAGCAATTGGCTGGACCATTGCTGATTTAGGAGGGATTGATGCATCAATATGTATGCATAGGATTCATATAGAGGAGGGCTCATCACCCTCCAGGGAGATGCAGAGGAAATTGAATCCTCACATGCAAGAAGTGGTTCTGAAAGAAATCATTAAGTTACTGGATGCTGGGGTAGTTTACCCCATCTCTGATTCTGAATGGGTGGCACCAATCCAGGTGGTACCCAAGAAATCTAGCATAACAGTGGTCACAATCGAGTTTGGAGAGTTGAGACCAGCAAGGGAAACCACTGGCTGGAGAGTTTGCATCGATTATCGAAAACTCAACTTCAAGACCAGGAAAGACCACTTCCCTCTCCCCTTTATTGATCAAATTTTGGACAAGTTGGCTGGGAAAGCTTTTTACTGTTTTCTTGATTGGTACTCAGGGTTCAATCAGATCCCTGTGCACCCCCTTGATAAAGAGAAAACTACTTTTACTTATCCTTTTGGCACCTTTGCTTATAAAAGGATGCCTTTTAGACTGTGTAATGCCCCAGCCACCTTTCAGAGGTGTATGTATGCCATCTTTTCTGATATGATTGACAAATTTTTGGAAATTTTTATGGATGACTTTTCGGTTTATGGGGATAGCTTTGACCAATGTCTACAACACCTCTATCAGGTCTTACAAAGATGTGAAGAGACCAATTTGGTCTTAAGTTGGGAGAAGAGCCACTTCATGGTAACACAAGGAATTGTGTTAGGCCATGTGGTCTCTAAAGATGAAATTGAGGTAGACAAGGCCAAAGTTGACCTCATTGCTAATCTGCCCCCTCCGAAAATAGTCAAGCAAATCAGATCTTTCCTTGGACATGCTGGATTCTACAGGAGGTTTATCAAAGACTTCAGCAAAATTGCTAAGCCATTGTGCCACCTGCTCTACCAGGATGTGCCCTTCTACTGAATGTTTAGAGGCTTTTGAAACTCTGAAAATTTGCCTCACCTCTGCCCCTATACTCCAAACACCTAACTATACCACGCCCTTTGAGTTGATGTGTGATGCATCTGACTTGGTAATAGGTGCTGTCCTAGGTCAGAGAAAAGATAAGTTGCCTGTGGTCATTGCATATCTCAGCAAATCACTGGCTGAAGCTCAACTGAACTACACAACCACTGAGAAAGAGCTTCTGGCAGTGGTTTTTACTGTGGACAAATTTAGACCTTACCTACTTGGGTCTAAAACTGTCATCTTCACCGACCACTCAGCATGAAAGTACCTACTATCCAAGAATGATGTAAAGCCTAGATTGATTAGATGGGTAATCCTATTGCAGGAGTTTGACATTGAAATCAAGGATAAGAAGGGTGTAAAAAATGTGGTGGCTGACCACTTGTCTAGAATTAGGTTGGATAAAGGTGTTGATGACCTTACTACAAATGATGTATTCCCGGATGAGAAATTGTTTGCCATCCAATCTTTAGTCCCTTGGTATGCACATATTGTCAATTACCTAGTTATAGGCAAGCTTCCTGCCCATTGGATAAAAATGGACAAAGACCTGTTCTTCTCACAGGTCAAATTCTTTTTCTGGGAAGAACCTTGCTTGTACAAGTATTGTGCTGACCAAATCATTCGAAAATGTATTCCCGAAAGTGATGTCCTCAGTATTCTGGCAATGTGCCATGAAAATGCCTGTGGGGGTCACTTTAGTGGGAGAAAAACAGCTGGCAAAGTGTTGCAGTGTGGTTTCTATTGGCCTTCTCTTTTCAGAGATGCCCATACACACTGCAAGGCCTGTGAAAGATGTCAGAAATTAAGAGGGCTGTCCAAACGAAATTCAATGCCTTGACAGCCCATCCTTGTTGTAGAACTGTTTGATGTGTGGGGTATTGATTTTATGGGCCCCTTTCCTCCTTCAAATGGTTTTCATTTCATCTTAGTGGCAGTGGACTATGTTTCCAAATGGGTAGAAGCCATTACTACAAGAACTAATGATAATCAGGTTGTCCTCAAATTCATAAAGCAGAATATCTTCTCCAGATTTGGCACTCCTAGAGCCATTATCAGCGATGGGAGAGCCATTTCTGCAATAGAAATTTTGAGAGCTTATTCAAGAAATATTCTGTCACCCATAGGATTGCTACTCCTTACCACCCACAAACCAGTGGGTAAGTTGAAATTTCATATAGGGAGATCAAGCATATCCTTGAGAAGACTATGAGGACTGATAGGAAGGATTGGGCTGACAAGCTTAATGATGCACTGTGGGCTTATAGGAGTGCCTATAAGACTCCCATTGGTATGTCCCCATTCAGATTGGTTTATGGCAAGGCCTGTCATCTCCCAGTGGAGTTAGAACACAGGGCCTATTGGGCCATCAAACATTTAAATTTAGATCTAACTTCTGCTGGTCTTCACAGGTTGCTATAGCTGTCCGAATTAGAAGAACTAAGAATGGATGCGTATGCTAATGCCAGGATCTACAAGGAAAGGTCCAAAGCTTTCTTTGATAAGGGGCTGTTGAGAAAGAGTTTCAGAGCTGGTGATAAGGTTTGGTTGTTTAACTCCAAACTAAAATTTTTTCCTGGCAAATTGAAATCCAGATGGGAAGGTCCCTACATTGTTATGCATGTTTCCCCATTTGGTGCAGTAGAAATCAAGGATCCCAAGTCTGGGAGAACCTTGAAGGTGAATGGTCAGAGGCTTAAGCCTTGTTTTGAAACACCTGCCGAACTCATGGACACCATTCACTTTCAAAGAGATCCTTCTTCAAACTGGATCCACCTGCATCTTCCTCACAATCTCCCCCACCGCCTCTCCCTTGATCTCCCCCCCATTTAGTTTTTTCTTTACCCTCTTTTTGTACCATTTTCATTTTTCTTTTTAATGATAATTTCTTTCGTTCTATATTGTTCTTAGCATTATTTTTTTTTTTCAATTTTTCTATCTTCTGCTGTGTTTCTTTTTGTCTGTCTGATTGGAATTTACTACCTCTTCTCACCTTTGAACCACTGAGGACACTGCTCCGAATGGTTTGGGGGTGTGGCAGTTTGCTAATATAACAGTTAATTTTAGTACAATAATGGTGGTATAACTGGAATGAATAAAGCTAATTGCCACTTACCTTGATACAATGAGACAATGAGGAAAATTGTAAAACTTTACAACATTTTTGCAAACTTTTCGAAATATAAAAAGTTAAAAATTCTTGACACCACCATGAAGCTAATATTAGAAATTTTTGCCAGTTAGTACTCAGTGAACCTAAGAGGAGAGAAACAGATGAAAATACACCTCATGGGTTAAATTTGATGACCATACCTAGTGAGATTTGGGCCCAGCATTTTCTGTTGAAGAGTGTTTTTGGCATTATTTCTGCTCTAAGGACCGATTGAATCAGGACTTCTTCACTAGAAGTTGTGCACCTCCAAATCAAAACTAATTGACAACACTCATGAGAACTAAGGAAATGATCCAAGGCCCTCATTTGGATAGTTTGAGCCCGAAAATATAACCTTTTAAGATCTGCCCTTTTGTATACACTAGTTGAGCCTTAAAATCATAATTTTCCTTCACAAACACCAGAACACTTGCACCTTAACCTCATGACTTGAATCAACCTTACCCTCACTCTGAGAATTCAGAAGGTAAAGAAGAAAGAGGTAAAGATACTGAGAATGGTCCAATATTCTGTGGAAAGGGAATAAAAGCAACTTGTGAACAGATGTATATCAAGGACAGCTGTGTGGCATTTATCAAAAGAATGAATAAAGAACTAAAAAGAGAAAAAGAAAGAGAAATCTAGAGTACATCAACTAAACATTGAGAAAAAGAAGACAAGCTGGCCACTTTGAGTATGAAATATAAAAAGGAAGATGAAGTTTTTGCTTAAATAAAGGTTGTGAAGTCATGAACCACTCCTTACCTTGCTGATTTCTCAATTTGGATTCCCTTTTTACCCCTTTTATTCCTTACACCCCTAGCCATGAGCCACATTACAATCCTTTCAAAAAGACCTTGTGGATCCAAAGTCAAATGAGCTGTCATGTGGAGATGAAGAATTGCCCAATCTATGGTGAAAATCCTTGAAGATGTTAGAAATTAAAAGCTTGGCCTATGCTCATGCTTGCAAGCCCATTTGGGATTTGCAACTGCTCTTGAGCTGTTGAGAATGTGAACACCCTCAGATTATTAATGTTGAGAGATGGCCCAAGTGAGAATTGGGTCTAAATTTAAACCTCATTAAGGTAATATCCAACCTGAATTTCAAATTAAAGGCAAGCTGGGTACTGATTTTTATACATTAAAATTATGATCAAAACTTGCTACAACAGGCCCTGTATCTTGCAGGACTGTGCATATTTTAGGCTTGCTGCTTCATAGTCTTCACTCTACCTTTCTTTCATTTACATTCACCCCATTTTTATCATCGTCTTCAATAAAGGCAGTAGCAAGCAACTTAAAATACGGCCAACATTATGCCATGCCCGTGGACCCTCCGGCGGATGTCTGGTATCCTGTTGGCAGTATCGAGCAGCTCACAGCGGTCTTCTTCCATAATGGGCTTCCTATCCATGCCCTTCACGTGCCTGGGGACTATCACCTTTGGTACGAGTGCTTGCCCCATCGATTCATCCTGCCGCGCTTTGTTCCCAATGCCAATTTTCTGGCATTTGGCGGCCTGCTTGGTCAGCTAATTTGTCTTTGCTTGGATTAGTTCTCTTTCTACTTTTATTTGGCTTTTGCCCCTCCCCTCTAAGTGGATCTTTATCTTGTTCACAGTTCGCCCCTGGGGATCATTCGGATGGTGAAGGCGAACCTAGTGCGGCTGATATGTCGGGGGTGGATCCCTTTGGTGCAGGTCCCTCGGGTGAGGGCTCGTCGGGTGTTGGTCCGTCGAGGACTTCTCACGCTAGTATCCCTACCGGTGATCTATCCGTAGTCTATGGGACCTTCTGGCACCTTGATGATAGCTTCCTTTCGAGCCTCTACGCTGATGTAGATCGACAGGCATGATTCTCTGCCGAAGCGGCTCGCATTCCTCCTCCTGAGGTGGTCCCAGGGGTAAGTCCTTTGATGGCCCAATCTCCTTTCATTTTGGTTTCTTTCTGCACACACTTTTAGGGTTGTCCTGACCATTGATATTGCATTATTCTGAATCTAGGACTTCGACTCGGCCATGGAGTATGCGTCATACCATCGTTACCTGGTGGAGCTTAGGGAGGTTGAGATGGTGAGTGCCTTGCTGTTCTATTCCTCTTTATTCACTTTATCATCATTTGCCCTTTAACTGATTTTGACTCCTGACTTTGGTTTGTGCTTTTGCAGCGTGCTCATGCTAAGGAATCGTGCTCCTTGCTCAGTGGGATCTCGCAGGCGTGGACTTTTTCAGAGTTCTTCTTGTCATCGCAAGAAGTCAAAGGGCGCCAACCAGGAATAGGCTATTAGTTTCTTTTTTGGAAAACTCAATACTTTTTGGAATTTGATTTGGATCTATTTTAAACAATTTGGGGAATGGTTGATGTGGTACTTTGGAAATAAATTTTTATTTTTATCATTTTTTGGAGGATAGTTCCGCTTTGATTTTCTGCCTCGATTTCTTGGTATTGGATCTGTTTCTCTGCAGGATGTGTTGGCCCAAAATGTTTTTGGAAAGTGACCCCTTCGATTGCATGCCGTGATGTAGAATCGGTCCTGCATATAAATAAACAGAACAAATGCCTAGTTGTTAAATGAACAGGGTGCGTGAAACAAACAAAAAAGGATGTAAGCCCCCCAGTTAGGTCCCGAAATGGCTGAAGAGGGGGAGATCAGAGTGTGGCGCAACTATTAGTTGCGCCAGGTTTAACTCTTGGCTGATTTGTGCTGGCGCAACTAATAGTTGCGCCAGGCAAGAAAAAGGGGCCAATTTGTGTTGGCACAACTAATAGTTGCGCCAGGCAAGACAGGGGGCCAAAATGCACTGGCGCAACTATTAGTTGTGCCAGGTTTAACCTGGGGAGCAGTGGGTCCTTATATACCCGAGTCAGTCCAAAAGTTAGCTCTTTTTGTTTTGACTTGGTCTCTTTGACTAGTTCTTTTTGCCCTTGCTTTTTCAAGGCGGGTCCATCATCATACATCAATTTTTATCTCCCTAAAAGATCCTTGTACATTCATGAACCCACTTTCCAGCCCTCCCTTACACAGAGGGCCCGGAGCCAATTTGCCCCCCTTGTTGGGTTTAGGGCCCAAATTTTTAACGGTCTGGTTTGGGAGTTTGATGGGAGTGAGCTCGCCGACTTGGAGTGCCTTGGGCTATCTCGCCTTTCTTTCTTCCTAGAGGTTCCTCTTCGGTGGGAACTTCTTCATGCCGCCGCTTCATTTTGGGAGGTGAACCTCCACATATTTCGTTTTGGGAAGCGAGAGCTAACCCCACATATTTCTAGCACTCAGTCTCATTTCTGAAATTCTTTTCTTCACCGAGGGAGAGAGCTTCTCATTGGCAATTTGTGATATTTTGGCGGACCTGGAGGCGGGCCGGTCCATGATGGATTTGATTCTTGCTGAGCTGTACCGATGTCTTGATTCCTTTGCTTTGGGTAAGGTGGAGGGTCTTCGGGGATGCCCCTTGTTGCTTCAAGTCTGGCTGGGTGGGCACTTTGCCGTTTTGGGGCCCGTGCCCCATTTTTATATTGCCTGAGGCGAGGTGGTCGAATGTTTTTTGGGTCGATGCTACCTGCTCCCCCAGGGCAATATGCCAACTTTGAAACTTTGGTTGATCAATGCTGAGCTGATATGGAGGCTCCCTTGGCTGGACCGGACCTTCCCGATAATTCGTAGTAGAGATCACGAGGGCATCACCCTCCTAGGGTTGACAGGCAGCACCTTTTACTTCCCATTCCGGGTGTTGCGTCAGTTCGGTTGCCCTCAGCAGGTGCCTTATGAGGCCAAACCCCCTTTATTGATTTGATCTTTTCAAGGGGGTCCTTTTGGGACATAGATCGGATTGTTGCTCTTTGGGAAGCGCGCATCGATCAGCGATGTGTGATATTGAGCGAGGAGACTTCAGTTAGGACTTCTCCTAAGTATGAGGCTGGTATTGTTGAAAGCTCTTGTCGATGGTCCAGATTTATCAGAGATTATTGACACTGGAGGCCCCTAGTCAAAGAAAGAGACGGCACTCCGAGCCCTCATCGAGTTACTGGTGGACGAGAAGAGGATCCGGTACGAACTTTTGGCACATGAAAAGGTTAGAGCAGAAACAGCAGAGAGTGAGGTCCTCCATTTGAAGGGGTCACTGAGTGTCGCTTTTGGAGCCGCTGATTCTTCTCAGAAGAGGTTCAAGAGCTTGCATGGTTCTTGGCTGACTGAACGGAATGTCCGGGAAGATGACCATCATGCTGAGATTAGCGCTTTGAAGCGTGAGCTGGGTCGCTAACTCCTTCCTGCACACAAAATTTTTTGCACAGATCAGATACACAGAAAAGGGGTGTAAAAAACCCCATTATAGATATACACATTTTATTGGTATACATATTTTCTTTACGTTTTGGTTGTTTTTGTTTTGTACTTGTAAAAAGGAAAACACGTTAGTCATCACACAGACAGTTTTTTTTTTGGGACGTGGTGTAAGTGGTGCAAAAGGCAGTTTATCATATACATCTATACAGATCTATTTTTGGTTTATATATTTTTTTTTTGGTGCCTTAATGATTGGGTGATACTTTGGGAAACCCTGGGTCGACCTTTGAGCATGGTCGAACCCTGAAGTCGGACCAGAGTGAGTCTCCGGATTTTACTAAGGCCGGAACATTGATCCTTTTGGATTGAGTCAGACCTTTCTCACCTTAGGTCATACGTTTGACGGCACGGGTTTCACAAAGACAATTCTGGTCGGGGCCTGATTCGAACTAGCATGAGCGGCCCCTAAAAAGGGATCAGGAATAGTAACCTAGAGGGCTCCTCAAACATCAATCTTCTCAATCAGTCCGAACCTTTCTTCATTTTTTTTTTTTTTTAATCTCCCTTTTCCTTTTTTTTTTTTTACCCGTGGTGCCCTTTCATGTTTTCACCACGTCCATGGGTTTAGCTCTCTTATCCCAAGTGCCCTTTCGAGTTTTCACCTGGTCCACACAAGCTCGCTGTTTTTACCCGTAATGCCCTTTTGGGTTTTCACCTCGTCCATCTTGCTTTGAGCTTGTATTTTTTTTTTTTTTTTTTTTTATTCTTTTTATTATTATTATTATTTTTTCATATATTTTTTTTCTTTCTTTTTTTTGAAAGTCACGACATAGACGTCGATTCCGTCATAGCAGGCTAGATGGGATTCTGGTGTCGTCTCACGACTCGCCTCATGTTTGACTTAACAGATATTATGACTGCTTGTGAACCTACAAAGAGGGCTTCCTTCAAGGTGTGGCTTGGCCATGGGTTAGGTTAGGATTTGAAGGTATGCGTGGCTAAAAAAAAAGTGTTTCCTTGATACGGCTTCAGTTTTCTCAACATACTTTCTTCCTTGGGGATCTTACTGCCCCATGATTCTTTTGTACACATTTTTTGTTATTCTTTTTGCTCCATTTCAAGCAATCTCTTTTTGAGGTTTTGCTTTTCTAATTTTTTTGGATTTGATATTAACTTTACACACATGCATCTTTTCTCTCTCTCTTTTTTTTTTTTGGGGAAAGGGGTTTATTGAAAGAATTGCCCATGCTCAAATGGGATAGCAAAGGATATCATCATTTTTAGGGATGTTTTTGAGCTACTATGCTTGAAATGACGGCCTCTTTTGGGTGGTTCTTAAGCAGTCACGTATCTGTTTCACCAATACTTACGTTATCGCAATAGACTAAGAGTAGAACCGTCGGATGTATCCAGCGTTGATGGACTTAGGAAAATGATCCCCATCCATGGTGGTGAGGCGAATGACGTATCCCGGTAGCACTTCTCGGATGACATACGATCCTTCCCAGTTCGGCTTGAACTTTCCTCTCGGATCGGCATGGAGGGATGGGAAGATCTTCTTCAACACAGTGTCTCCTACCTTTAGATCTCTACCGCGGACATGTTTATTATCAGCACATGCGAATTGCCCCTGGTAAACTTGAGTGTGACACAAGGCTAGGAGTCTCTTCTCATCCAATAAGTTTAATTATTCAAAGAGGGATCTCTCTCTTTCTGCTTCAGGTAAGCCTGATTCTATGAGGATTCAGAGCGAGGGTACTTCAACCTCTACCGGAAGGACGGCCTCGGTTCCATACACAAGGGAGAATGGTGTTGCCCCAGTAGTGGTACGGATCGACGTTCAGTAGGCCCACAAAGAAAATGGCAGCATTTCGCTCCAATCTCGATAAGTGGCGACCATTTTCTCAATGATGTGGATGACTGTCTTGTTCGCGGCTTCCACGACTCCATTAGTTTGAGGCCGATAAGGGGATGAGCGATAGTGCTTGATCTTGTATTGCGCGCAGAAGTCTCGGATGCGCTTATTCGTGAAGTTTGTGCCATTGTCCGTGATGATATCTTTGGGTACTCTAAATCTGCACACAATATTATTCTTGAGAAACTTCTCAACGTGACTGGCCGTGATGTTGGCATATGATGCCGCTTCTACCCACTTGGTGAAGTATTCAATGGCGACAAGGATGAACCGATGTTCGTTTGATGCTTTCAGATTAATAATTTCGACAACGTCAAGGTCTCAGGTAGCAAATGGCCAAGGAGTGCTCATGCAATGAAGATCAATAGCAAAAGTGTGTAATAGACTAGAGTGTTCTTGACACTTGTAGCACTTTTGAACATGTTTGCAACAATCTTATTCCATGGTGGTCCAAAAGTATCCCTGTCGTAGGATTTTCTTAGTGAGCATGCGCCCGCTGACGTGGGCTCCGCATACTCCCTCATGGTTTTCTTTCATAATATTGCCCGCTTGACTTTCAGTGAGGCACCTAAGTAAGATGTTATTGTATGATCGCTTGTAGAGGCATTCCCCGCAAATGATGTAACCTGCTGCTAAACGTTGAATGGTTCATCGGTTTGTCTTGGACATACCCTCTGGGAAAGTTCGGGCCTCGAGGAAATTCTTGATATCTGAGAACCAAGGTGGCTCATCATCAGGCTTTGTAGGTTTCTCAATCTGGAGGCAGAAGGCCAACTCATTCCTCTGCTCGATCATGATCGGCTTCATCTCAACACCATAGGGGATTTCAATCATTTATGCCAAAGTTGCTAATGCGGCGGCAAAGCGATTCCTTATCTGGGGGACGTATGAGAAAGTCATATCTTGGAAGCAAGCTATCAGATCCTCGAGGTTTTCATGATAGGGGATCAGTTTCTCATCTTTCGTCTTCCATTCACCATTCGTCTGGCATATGATTAACTGTGAATCACCAAATACTCGAAGGTGAGTTACATTCGAGCCGGTGACCAGCTTCGACCATATTGTTAGTACAAGGGAAGTTGAGCTTGATAGAGATCGGTACATGGGATCCTTTCGGTGAAATCAGGATGGTACCAACTCCTTGGCCCTCGACATTTGCTGCCCCGTCAAATTGCATTACCCATGATTCTTCTGCTTCTTCTGTATCGTCTTCTGTCATGAACAGGATGTCCTCATCGGGGAACTCGGTTCTCAAAGGCTTATAATGAGGTAAAGGATTGTCGACCTTATGATCGACTTCGAGTGGCCTTGCGTGATGTTGAATTCAGACAATAAAAGTTGCAATCATGCAGTTCGTCCAGTGAGAGTTGGCTTTTCAAATAGGTATTTCAATGGGTCCATTCGGGCCAAGAGTAGAACCGCCTGAGATAGCAAGTAGTGGAGGAGCCTTTGATTATCCCATACAAGAGCCAGGCATGCTTTCTCTAGATGAGATTAGCGCGCTTCATAATCAGTAAACTTCTTGCTCAGATAGTAAATGGCCTGCTCTCTTCTTCTTATTTCATCGTGCTGCCTCAAGACACATCCCATCGAAACTTTTGTCATGGAGAGATACATCAAGAATGGTCTCCCTGGCTCAAGTGGTACCAAAACAGGTGGATTAAGGAGGTAGCTTTTGATATTTTTGAATGCTGCCTGATAATCATCGTTCCATTCAACGGGCGAATTCTTCCTTAGTAACTAGAAGATTGGCATGCAGATTGGAGTTAGCTATGCAATGAACCGACTGATATACTATATTCTGCCTAGAAACCCTCTAACCTCTTTCTTGATAGACGATGGTGGCATTTTAGTCATGGCTTTGACTTTGATTGGGTCGACCTCAATCCCCCTCCTGCTGACGATGAACCTTAGAAGTTTCCCTGACATAGAACCAAATGCGCACTTCTGTGGATTCAGTCATAGTTGATACTTCCTCAACCTTTCAAACAACTTTTGAAGGTTTACCAGATGGTCACTTCGCTCCGGTGATTTGGCTATCATGTCGTCGACATACACTTCAATCTCTCGGTGCCTCATGTCATGAAATAGTGCAGTCATTGCTCTCTGGTACGTTGCACTGGCATTCTTCAGCCCGAATGGCATGACTCGATAGCAAAAGGTTCCCTAGGGGGTAATGAATGCTATCTTCTCCCGATCAACCTCTGCCATTTTGATATGATTGTATCCTGAGAATCCATCCATAAAAGAAAGCATCCAGTGTTTGGCAGTATTATCAACCAAGATGTCGATGTGTGGCAATGGGAAATCATCCTTTAGGCTTGCTCTATTCAAATTATGAAAATTGATACACATGCAGACCTTTTCGTCTTTCTTCAATTTAGGTACGATATTGGCTAGCCACTACGGGTACTTGGATACCATGAGAAACCCCGCATCATATTGCTTGATGTCCTCATCTTTCACTTTAAACATCCACTCGGGTCGGAGACGTCTCAGCTTCTGCTTGACTAGCTTCATATCAGGGTAGAGGGGCAACTCATGCTCGACCAAATCAGTATCCAGACCAGGCATGTCCTCGTATGACCAGGGAAAAATGTCTTGGTATGACCGAAGGAAGTCGATCATGCTTTTTCTTTCCTCAGGAGACAGTGACGTTCTGATTGGGAACCTCCTCAGTTCCTAGATTGACATCTTCGTTCTCTTCGACAATGGGGGTAGGGCCTTACTCAAAGTTGGCAAATCGGTCAAAGAGCTCATTAGGGAGCTCCTCGAAGGGGACATCCTCGTTCAGACTCGTGATCTCTACCTCTTCTTGTATTTCTACAGGGAAGGGGTCAATTTCACGTGGGACGGGCATTTTGATCAAGGCATCCTTTTGTGGGACATTTTCTGAAATTTTAAATGATAATATTTTTAGACTTTGAATTTTTTCGATATTTTTGGGATTTTGTATTTTTTCTATGTTTTTGAGAGTTTATATTTTTCCATGTTTTGATATTTTTGTTTTCTTCGGAGACGGACCCTTGCCAAGGCGGGTTGCTATATACACAAGGTATTGTTTGCCAAGGGCTTCTCTCACTTTTTATAGGTTGTTTTTTTTTGGGAAACGGGTGCCAAATGTTAGGCCACTCCCCGCTTCCAGGGTTTGGGGCAAAGATGCCCAGTTGCGTACCTAAGGGGCTGCTTCTTTACCTGTTGGGATGGAGGGTACTGACTAATATGGCTCATTGGAGTCAGCCTCCATCATATTGATCCCCATTTTGTCTGAGATTATGTCCTCAAATGATAACTCAGTTTTGTGGTGATTCACCACAGGGGGGGTTTGTTCAGGTACCGATCATCGTTCCTCGAAAAGGGACAATGCGGCCAAATCTATCTTCAAGCTAGGAAGGGAGATCTTGGGATTGATGGGATGGATTGGGGCTGTGGGTTTGTGTGGGGTCAAATGGGTTGTCCCATTTCGATCAATCTTTACGACCCCTGCACTGACAAAGGAATCCCTGATGTGCGACCTAGGGCGAGGTTTCTCTTCTATGTTGATTCCTGGAGCTCTTGCAGCCGCGGCGACCTTGGCTTTCTCTTTGGCCTCTCGGACCTCTTCTTCTGTGGGCTTGTATCCTAACCTGAATAAGACCTTCTGCCCCTTTGCGGCAACTGGCTCTTTTCTTCCTTGTAATCTGGGTCCCAGACCCCTTCCTTTCTGATAACCCCACTTTTGGAGCATGGCTACTGCTACTACCATGCCACCTCTAGTTCTTGGAGTGACGCCCTTGATGGGCTTCGGGACTATTGCCGACACCTCGTACTCGAAACTGTGGAGGTCGACGTCCTCAGCGGTGTGTGGTATATCCAGCATATTGGGTTTTTCAACGCTATTGGTGACATTTTCTTTCTCACTGTGCCCCTTTTCGATGATTGTGATAATCTTATGCCCAGATGCAAATTTGAGTTTCTGGTGCAATGTGGAAGGTATGGCTCCGACTTCATGTTGCCACGAGCGCCCCAATAATAGATTAAATGAGGATTTGATATCCATGACTTTAAATAAGATGGAAAAGGTCATTGGCCCTATCAACAGCTCAAGATCAACATCTCCCATTATTTCTCTCCTGGTATTGTCAAACCCTCTAGCGCTGGTTCTGATAGGCCTTAGCATGCACGGATCAACCCCGATCTTGGTGGTGGTTCTTAACGGGCATATATTCAATGCAGACCCATTATCAATTAGTACCAAGGGGATAATCATATTTTTGGACTCAATGGTTATATTCAAAGATTTTGAGTGACTACCTCCTTCCTCAGGTAAATCAGCATCAGAAAATAAAATGGCATTTAGAGCCATCACTTGACCAATTATCTGCTTGACTTCATCTGGGCTAACTTGAAGTGATACATGCGCATTTTTTAACGCCCCCATTAATGCTTGGAAATGGAGTGGGGACGTCATCAACAGATCCCATACAGTGATATGGGTAGGCATTCTTCTCAGCGAGTCTCTAGTATATGTTCTCGACTCATCTAATCGAAGGGATTCACCGCGCTGTCTTTCTTTCCTTCGGGTTGGGCCTGTGCTGCTGCTAGTTCTTCTGGCTGCTTCGATACCCTCCTTGACCTGGTAACAAAATCTACTACCCCTTCTCTGCTGCTGCTATCGACATTGAAATCTGTTTGTTCGTAGCTTAGCGGGACCTGATGAGGATCATATGTGGGTCCCGAGAGCTGAAAAGGTATGGCTGTCGGTACTTGAGGAACTTGTACTGTCGGCTCAGGAGGTGTGGATAATACTTGATTCACCTCAATGGTAGAGGGGTGGGTGGAAAGATTGGGCCAAATGGGGGTGGAGAAGCTTGATGGTGGTGGCATTGGAGGGAAGGAGGTAAAAGTAGGCCATTGAAAGTTGGTGCGTGCTGGGAGCAGATGGGGGTCTGATGGGCCATTAAGTGATTGATCGGGGTGGTGGGGTTTACCGGTGGCTGAACTGGGGGTGATGGGGTGGGCACAGGCCATTGATAACTGATAGGTGCGGGTGTTGGATTGGGGGCCTGGTGGCTTAAAGGGTAATCGATGGGGGTTGTGGTGTATGGTGGTAGTAGAAATGGGGCGGGCACAGGCCATTAATAACTGGCGGGTGTGGGTGCAGGATTGGGGGCGTTGGGGCATATAGGGTAATTGATGAGGGTTGTGGTGTATGGTTGGTATGCATTGATTTTTACATAATAGACGAGTGTGGTGGACGAAAAGTATGCCCGAAGATCCAAGGGTTCAAATTGTAGGGTTGGGTTGGGGAAATATTCAGACAAAATTAGGGGTTCAATTACCCCAACATTCCTTTCTTCATCATTCCTCGACCATGGTGCCACATAATTCTCCCGATCACTGATATAATCGGATGGGTCAAATTAAAACTCCTCCTCATCTTCTATCATTCTGACGATGGGTCTAAGACCTGCTCCTCCGGTGGGATGTGAGGGTAGTGGCACTTGGTGAATATTAGCATGATGAGAGGGTGTAGGGGGAATGATTTTCTCGACATCGATCAAATCCTGGATGGCGTGCTTCAATGGGAAGCAGGGATCAGTAGGGTGACCCGGACCCTGATGAAAATTGCAGTGGGTATTTGGGTCATAGTTCCTCGGGATCGAGTGAGGAGGAGGTTATGGTTGGCGGATAGCCACTAATCCCTTTTCAACTAATAGGGGCAAAAGTACACTCAATGATTGCCCAAGAGGTATGAAGACTCGGTCGTAGCGGGCTCTCCTCTGTTCCGGGGTCATTTGCATTCCTTGCACATTCCCCATTATTTGCGTCTGCTCAGGCCTAACGGGTGCTGGTGGGGAAGCCTAAAATTGAAACAGGATTGTATTATTATTGCGCCGGGTATTGACTATATTCTGGACGTCGCCCCCTGTCCTCTTCTCGTTCCTTTGCTCTAAAAATCTTCTAACCCAACTGGGTCCACTTGGCATATTCTTATTCAGACGCCCCTCCCTGATGGCGTCCTCGTATCGGTTAGCATTTCTCATCAGATCGAAAGTATCCGTCATTGATATACCAAAAAGTCTGAAATCACTGGCAGAGTGTTCTTTGAAATCATCTCTATATGTTCATCATTAGGTATTTTATTCCTGACCTAAGCTGCCAATGCTCTCCATCGCCCCAAGTAGTCGCTGAAGGTCTCGTTCTGGTTCTGCTTTTAACAGGCCAAGTCGGATTTACGCGGCTCGATGTCTATATTGTAGACATACTATTCTTGAAAGTGATGTGTCAAGACCCTCCACGTTTTCATCATAAACGGTTCTAAAGATGTGAATCATCTTAAAGCCGGCCCGGTTAGACTCTTTTGAAAGACTTTTACTAGTAGTCTTTCGTCCTCCCCGTATTTGCACATGTCCCCACAATAGGACTTCAGGTGCGCAATAGGATTGCCAGTGCCATTATATTTGTCGAAGGCTGACATTTTAAATTTGGGGGGAGGGGGACCTCAGTGAATAGACATAAGTCTGTAAAGTCCGTGGCGTGGATTTCAGCACCACCCATTTTTATTAACTGCTTCTGTATTTTGTCCAACTGTTCTTTCAGTTGTTCTGACTCTTTTGATAAAGGGGTCGCTTTCTCAACCGTCGGTTGGACTTCACTCTGGGCTACCAGGGGGTGAGCAATTATGGGAGGAGGGTGAAGGCTGGTCAATGCCCCAGCATAGGCCCCACTATTCCTAATCTCGCCCTCTTCATACTGCTGGTCGGCTTAGTGTGCAGCGAGGGCGGGATTCTCCTGTTGTTGTTACAATGGTTGGATGGGAATGACATGAGTGGGGGTTGGGTGAGCCCATTGAGGGTGAGGAAAGATTTGCTGGGTGATGGGAATTTGGTTTTGAGGTGGGGCCTGATGGGGCCATTGGGTATGGGGGAGGGTTTGGAGATGACCTTGGGGTGTGGGGCTATGGGAGAATTGAGGTATGGCATGGGTTTGACCCGGCTATGAAGGTTGGGTTAAATGTTGGGGGTATTGTGGAAGGTATGAGTGTGGGGTTTGGGTTTGGGCCATGAACCCTTGGCCATTTTGGGCCACAGGGCATTGATAGGTTTGGGCCATGGACCCTTGGTGGGTCTGGGCCATAGGCCTTGATGGGCCTAAGCCATGGGCCCTTGGTGGGTCTGGCCTAATGGGCCTTGATGGGTCTAGGCCATGGGCCTTGGTGGGTATGGCCCAATGAGTCGTGATGGGTTTGGCCCAATGGGCCGTGATGGATTTGGGCCATGGGCCCTTGGTGGGTCTGGACCATGGGCCCTTGGTAGGCTTGGGTGGTGGGGTATTGGGTCATGGGGTCCTGGGATATGTGGAAAAAGGGGGTTTGGGCCAATGGGCCTTGGGGTATGTGGGAGTTTGGAGATTGGGCCATGGGGCCTTAGGGTAAGTGGGTAATGGGGGTTTGGGTGGTGTGGATTATGGGGGATTGATGGGGGTCGTGGAGGAGTGAGGCATGGAGATTGGCTAGGGTATGGGATGGTTTCAGGGGGTGTGGAGGAGAGGGGGTGTTTTGAGAAGCCTTCCACATGGAATAGGCTTGGAACATCTCCTTCATCATGGTCATGGAGGAAGGGTTTGATGGAAATGGGGGATTTAAGGGGTGATGGGGCATAGATGGGATGGAGGTGGTGGAAAAATTAGGCATGGCCCCGGTATAATCGGGCATGGCAACGGTAGGTGGGTGGGTATGGGGTGGATGAGGGGATGTATTGGGTATGTTTTGAGATGATGGGGGGCATGATGAGGAGGGATGAGGAAAGTTGGGCATGGCCCTGGTAAAAATGGGCATGACTCGGATGGATGGGAGATTTTGCGGGGGGTTGGATAGGGTGGAAGTGGTGTATGTGAATGTGGGTGGATCAGGTCTATAGGGGGATGATGGGAATTGGGGCATGGATGTGGATTGGGAAAATGGGTTTGGGTTTTGTATGGATGTGGATGGGAGATGAGTTGGACTTGGCATGGCTTGGGCAAAATCTTGAGAATGGGGGGTTGGATTTTGGATATTTTGGGAGGTAGTGGTAGGAAAAATGAGGGCGCCAAATGGGCCAGTAACGGTAAAGGGGGGTTGGGTGAGGGGGATGGTGGAAAAGACTTCTCCCGAATGGGAGTGGGTTGGAGAATGTGGTGGGGATGAGTCGGGATCGACGTAAGCTGGGTCCATAACTCACGACATTCTTCGGGAGCGGGTCGGATAAGGGTGCCTTGGATAAGGCCCAAAAATCCTCCTCCTTCCCCTATGGGACAGCGGAGGGCAAGATGATGTCGTTGTGCCGAAATCACAAACTATATTTTTTTTGGGTTTTAATTATATATTTTTTTGAGTTGATTTTTTTTTGAAAAAGTTTTGAAAAACAAAGGTTTCGAGGCCTTGGAATTCCCTTTTCAAGTGGCTCTCGTATCTTAATTCAAGACCCACGGTGACAATTACGATGCACTTCGAAAGAATCGAAGGAGAACCTTGGATCTATTGAAGGCATGGAAATCGAGGCAAACAATTCGATCCCCCAGAATGAGCCAAAAGAAGTTGCCCTCTTTTGACCGGCGGGGGCATATTGAGTGTTGGAGATGGCAGGACCTAAACAAGGCACTAAGCACACTGATCGGGAAACTCGGGATGTGAAGAAGGCCAAAGATTCGGGCTGGTGTGGTCCAAAAAAAACCTGGCACAACTAATACATGTGCCCAGGTTGTAGGGGTGTTGTGGTCCCAAGTGTGCTTCGCTTATTGGTTGGTGGTGAAAGTTATTTAAAAATCAAAAACAGAATAAAACAGGGGATGAATCAGCACAACTCGAAAATCCTAGACCTGCAAGATACAGGGTCCTTTGTAGCAAGTTTTGATAAGTAAGAGTTTGTCCCACAGGGAAAGGTGATCTAAGGCTCCAAGGGAGCCGTCTCTAGTAGTCCCTCCAGATCTGTCTACAGATCTGGCAGTCCTAAAAGGAGGGGAGTTTAAGGTCACTTATTCTAAGTATTCTAATAACTAAATTACAAAAAGGATTGAGAGGATGGATGGAGTGTGGAAAATAATTATAAAAAGGTGAGAAATATGTTATTGAGCCAAGGTCAGAGGAGTTTTGTAACTCAGATTTAGATCTGATGTTATAGAAATCCTGTCCAGAGGCTACATTATCACCTCTAAGGGGAAAGGATCCAACCCATCTCTACTGCCATGACTCCACCCTTAGGGCTATAACCTATCCACTTGAATGGTCACAGACTATCCCATAGGGGAGCCACTATCCAGGGATGGGTCAGAACATAACAAATAAATCATTGCAGGCACTATTTCATCCAGGCTACCAGCTCAAGAATCCATAAGGAACCTCAACCTCTAAAGTTCTATATGTGGGGCTAAGGCTGGAAAACCATGATAGCCCAGACACATAGAACCAGCAAGCGATTGAGTACAACCTTCGATCCAGCTGTCCATTGCTTGAGAGAGGCTATAATGGTCTAATCACCAGCCTACAATCACTATAACAAGATCAGATCCAACATCTGATGGTAGATCTATACAAATAAGGGGGAGTCTGCCTCTGTACAATCCCTCACCAGGCTTCTACAAGCTTAGGTGAAAAGAAGAAGGATCCATCTTGGATCGGTGGATCAGAATCCCCCTAAGGCTATAATCTGTCCACTTAAATGGTCACAGACTATCCCAGAGGTTATCCTCCTCACGGAGCTCAAAACAAAACAAGATTATCGCTGCTACCACCATGTTCACCAGGCTACCAGCTCAAGCTCCCATGGGGATTTCAGATCTAGTAGGTCCTGTTGTGGGGCTAAGGCTGGAAAACCATGATAGCCCAGACACACAGGTCACTTGGATCTGAGTGGCCCTTAAAATCAGTCCTCCATTGCTTTGAAACACAGCCAAGGCAATGGGGGATCACAAGGCAGCATCCTTGCACAGAGCATCTCACATATAAACAACAATCCCACCAAGTACAAATCCTATTGCAAAACATCCATTAATCTAACTCAAACACATATACAAAGTCATAGCCAGCAACTGCTGGACTATGGAGATAAGAAAAGAAAAAGAAAAAGAAAAACTACTTACTGCTAAAAAGAAAGAGAAAAGAAAAGTGGTCTGAGATAGGTTCCCAGATACCTAAACCTAAGCTAGGCCTGGGTATATATAGCAGTGGGGTGGCGGCGCATTAGGGTTAGGAAACCCTAATTTTAATGATGCCACGTGGCCTTATACTGATCCTTGGATGGCTCAGGGCGTGTGCATAGAGATTTGAGCATGGGAGTGCGTGCCCTAGTCACTGGAAATTTTCAGAATGCCCTCTGCGGAAGAGATGGAAGTTTAGGTTCAGAGCCTCGCTAGGTAGCTGTAGTTTTCCAGACTTGTCGCATGGTAGCTCATTGCTCTTCGCTAGGATGGTTTGACACTGAAGCTTCAGCCATCGCGAGGTTGCCTTGGTTTGCTCTTCAGGCAGTCGCGCAGTAGAGAGTTGAGCTCACGCTAGGTTGGAGTTCGCGAGGTTGAATAGAAAACACAGTCTCAAGCGTCGCGAGGTTTCAATTAAGCAGTCGCGCGGTAGATTAGTCTTCACTGGGCAGCAGCGCAAGAACTGCACGAGGTTCTTTGTCTCACTCAATCTTCGTGAGGTTGGCTTTACTTTTGCCAGGATGCTTTCTTTCTTAAATGGCGCATGAATTGCGCAAGGCGTTCTTCTTCTGAGAATTGTACCCCGCGGCAACTGCGCGACAGCTGCATGAGGAATCTTCTGAAGCTCTCTCTCCTTAGCTGTCTTAAGCGAACTTTGCGAGATTGAGAGAGGTCTGCTTGAACTGCGCGACACTGAGCGATGTGTTCTACTCTTGAGCTTCGCGAGAGTTGCGCGAGGTTGAGTTTCTGAAGCTCCTCAGTCATTCATCTGTGCGAGAGGTTACTGTAAAGCCTTGGGAAACTCAGCTGATTTGCGCGAGGCTTCGAAGTGCATTCTTGCTGAGGGGCATCTGGTGCCAAAGCAGGCTCCATAATAGGATTCTTGGCCTTATTTCACTGCTGATTATTTCCTGAACAAAACACTTAAGAAGAGTTTATTAGGTGGCTAAGGGTCTAATCAAAGGTTAAGTTAAGGGGTGAAAAGTGGTACTTTTCAGGTCTTAATAAGGGGACAGATTTTACACTGGCGCAACTATTAGTTGCGCCAAGGTAAAACTTGAGATTTTAAAGCTGGCGCAACTATTAGTTGCGCCAATTATAAATTCCAATGTTTTTACACTGGCACAACTAATACTTGTGCCAGGTAAAAACTGGTCCTCCAGAATAGATGACTGCAGCCACTAATGCCCGAAATGAGTCTCTTTTTTTTGTTTTTTTGGAAGCTAGGCTTCCGAGAACTGAGCTATTTTTTGGTGATCGATTCTCTCCTCATCGCACCTAGAGGGTTTGAGTCCGGTATAACTCGCTAGAGCGCTCTCTAAGGGTTTTAAGCTTTTTGGAATGGGAACCCACCCGATATACCTCCGGCGCGAGCGCCTTCTCAGATACTAGGTGGGCTGGGACTTTTTTGGATCATCACCACTAAGGGCTGCCGCCATACTAAGACCCGGGTGTTTGTATGTGTGCCTAAACCCAGCCTTTTGAAAATTTACCCCGTAAAAACAAATTAATTAAGCTCCCTAACTTGGTTCAATTTTAATTTTTTCAAATCTTTTCTCTTTTTTGGAAGTTTTCTTTAGTTCAAAGACTGGGGGTGATTATCCCGTGCCGCCACTACGGGCCGGCGTCCACTGATGAAATATGAGTGCACAAGTAGGCCCGCCAATCAGCTAAAGCACTTTAAATGACGGAAATTTAAAGGAATTGAAAGACAAAGCTCAAGTAGGCCCGCCAATCGGCTAAGGTACTAAAATGACGAAAAAGTAAGGAAAATAAAGGGCAAATGCGCAAGTAGGCCCGCCAATCGGCTAAAGCTCGTAAATGACGTAAAAGTAGGGGTAAGTAAAGTGACTTAATCGGAGGGGTGAGTGAAAAAAATAGCAAAAATAAAATAAAATACAGCAATAAAATGTTAGAAAAATAATTTTAAAAGAGCCTAGTTCAAGGGGAAGCTCTACTAGCTACTCCCCACCAGAGTCGCCATCTGTGCAATCGTGGGAATCGAGACGATCCCATCGGGATGATGCGCTCACTAAATAAAATATTTAGAGTCACCATCGGGAGCTTTTGGTGTCCCGGGAAACCTATTCACTTTATCATCATTTGCCCTTTAACTGATTTTGACTCCTGACTTTGGTTTGTGCTTTTGCAGCGTGCTCATGCTAAGGAATCGTGCTCCTTGCTCAGTGGGATCTCGCAGGCGTGGACTTTTTCCGAGTTCTTCTTGTCATCGCAAGAAGTCAAAGGGCGCCAACCAGGAATAGGCTATTAGTTTCTTTTTTGGAAAACTCAATACTTTTTGGAATTTGATTTGGATCTATTTTAAACAATTTGGGGAATGGTTGATGTGGTACTTTGGAAATAAATTTTTATTTTTATCATTTTTTGGAGGATAGTTTCGCTTTGATTTTATGCCCCGATTTCTTGGTATTGGATCTGTTTCTCTGCAGGATGTGTTGGCCCAAAATGTTTTTGGAAAGTGACCCCTTCGATTGCATGCCTTGATGTAGAATCGGTCCTGCATATAAATAAACAGAACAAATGCCTAGTTGTTAAATGAACAGGGTGCGTGAAACAAACAAAAAAGGGTGTAAGCCCCCCAGTTAGGTCCCGAAATGGCTGAAGAGGGGGAGATCAGAGTGTGGCGCAACTAATAGTTGCGCCAGGTTTAACTCTTGGCTGATTTGTGCTGGCGAAACTAATAGTTGCGCCAGGCAAGAAAAAGGGGCCAATTTGTGTTGGCACAACTAATAGTTGCACCAGGCAAGACAGGGGGCCAAAATGCACTGGCGCAACTATTAGTTGTGCCAGGTTTAACCTGGGGAGCAGTGGGTCCTTATATACCAGAGTCAGTCCAAAAGTTAGCTATTTTTGTTTTGACTTGGTCTCTTTGACTTGTTCTTTTTGCCCTTGCTTTTTCAAGGCGGATCCATCATCATACATTAATTTTTATCTCCCTAAAAGATCCTTGTACATTCATGAACCCGCTTTCCAGCCCTCCCTTACACAGAGGGCCCAGAGCCAATTTGCCCCCCTTGTTGGGTTTAGGGCCCAAATTTTTAACGGTCTGGTTTGGGAGTTTGATGGGAGTGAGCTCGCCGACTTGGAGTGCCTTGGGCTATCTCGCCTTTCTTTCTTCCTAGAGGTTCCTCTTCGGTGGGAACTTCTTCATGCCACCGCTTCATTTTGGGAGGTGAACCTCCACATATTTTGTTTTGGGAAGCGAGAGCTAACCCCAACCCTTGAGGAGCTATCCAATCTGTCTGGCCTGAAGCTTCATAGGGGCCTTACAAGAGTCACGCCTCAGCCAAGCTATTCCAAATCTGTTCACCTTACTCTCGGTTTGAAGAAATCCGAGTATGAGAAAAGTCTCATTGGGGGGCCCACAAGGTGTTTGCTAAAATTCCTCAGAGAACTTTTTTGTGACGAAAGCCTCAAAAAATTTTCGATTAGGAATGTTTTTAACGTGAAAGATCTAGCACTCAGTCTCATTTTTGAAATTCTTTTCTTCACCGGGGGAGAGAGCTTCTCATTGGCAATTTATGATATTTTGGCGGACCTGGAGGCGGGCCGGTCCATGATGGATTTGATTCTTGCTGAGCTGTACCGATGTCTTGATTCCTTTGCTTTGGGTAAGGTGGAGGGTCTTCGGGGATGCCCCTTGTTGCTTCAGGTCTGGCTGGGTGGGCACTTTGCCGTTTTGGGGCCCGTGCCCCATTTTTATATTGCCTGAGGCGAGGTGGTCGAATGTTTTTTGGGTCGATGCCACCTGCTCCCCCAGGGCAATATGCCAACTTTGAAACTTTGGTTGATCAATGCTGAGCTGATATGGAGGCTCCCTTGGCTGGACCGGACCTTCCCGATAATTCGTAGTAGAGATCACGAGGGCATCACCCTCCTAGGGTTGACAGGCAGCACCTTTTACTTCCCATTCCGGGTGTTGCGTCAGTTCGGCTGCCCTCAGCAGGTGCCTTATGAGGCCAAACCCCCTTTATTGATTTGATCTTTTCAAGGGGGTCCTTTTGGGACATAGATCGGATTGTTGCTCTTTGGGAGACGCATCAGTCAACGCTGATGTGTGATATTGAGCAGGGAGACTCGGTTAGGACTTCTCCTAAGTATGAGGCCTGGCTGTTGACTGAGCGGCCTGCTGTCGATGGTCCAGATTTATCAGAGATTATTGACACTGGAGGCCCCTAGTCAAAGAAAGAGACGGCACTCCGAGCCCTCATCGAGTTACTGGTGGACGAGAAGAGGATCCGGTACGAACTTTTGGCACATGAAAAGGTTAGAGCAGAAACAGCAGAGAGTGAGGTCCTCCATTTGAAGGGGTCACTGAGTGTCGCTTTTGGAGCCGCTGATTCTTCTCAGAAGAGGTTCAAGAGCTTGCATGGTTCTTGGCTGACTGAACGGAATGTCCGGGAAGATGACCTTCATGCTGAGATTAGCGCTTTGAAGCGTGAGCTGGGTCGCTAACTCCTTCCTGCACACAAAATTTTTGCATGTATCGATATACGTAAAAGGGGTGTAAAAAACCCCTTTACAGATATACACATTTTATTGGTATACATATTTTCTTTACGTTTTGGTTGTTTTTGTTTTATACTTGTAAAAAGGAAAACACGTTAGTCATCACACAGACAGTTTTTTTTTTGGGACGTGGTGTAAGTGGTGCAAAAGGCAGTTTATCATATACATCTATACAGATCTATTTTTGGTTTATATATATTTTTTTTGGTGCCTTAATGATTGGGTGATACTTTGGGAAACCCTGGGTCCACCTTTGAGCATGGTCGAACCCTGAAGTCGGACTAGAGTGAGTCTCCGGATTTTACTAAGGCCGGAACATTGATCCTTTTGGATTGAGTCAGACCTTTCTCGCCTTAGGTCATACGTTTGATGGCACGGGTTTCACAAAGACAATTCTGGTCGGGGCCTGATTCGAACTAGCATGAGCGGCCCCTAAAAAGGGATCAGGAGTAGTAACCTAGAGGGCTCCTCAAACATCAATCTTCTCAATCAGTCCGAACCTTTCTTCATTTTTTTTTTTTTTTTAATCTCCCTTTTCCTTTTTTTTTTTTTACCCGTGGTGCCCTTTCATGTTTTCACCACGTCCATGGGTTTAGCTCTCTTATCCCAAGCGCCCTTTCGAGTTTTCACCTGGTCCACACAAGCTCGCTGTTTTTACCCGTAATGCCCTTTCGGGTTTTCACTTCGTCCATCTTGCTTTGAGCTTGTATTTTTTTTTTATTTTTTATTTTTATTCTTTTTATTATTATTATTATTTTTTCATATATTTTTTTTCTTTCTTTTTTTTGAAAGCCACGACATAGACGTCGATTCCGTCATAGCAGGCTAGATGGGATTCTGGTGTCGTCTCACGACTCGCCTCATGTTTGACTTAACAGATATTATGACTGCTTGTGAACCTACAAAGAGGGCTTCCTTCAAGGTGTGGCTTGGCCATGGGTTAGGTTAGGATTTGAAGGTATGCGTGGCTAAAAAAAAAGTGTTTCCTTGATACGGCTTCAGTTTTCTCAACATACTTTCTTCCTTGGGGATCTTACTGCCCCATGATTCTTTTGTACACATTTTTTGTTATTCTTTTTGCTCCATTTCAAGCAATCTCTTTTTGAGGTTTTGCTTTTCTAATTTTTTTGGATTTGATATTAACTTTACACACATGCATCTTTTCTCTCTCTCTTTTTTTTTTTTGGGGAAAGGGGTTTATTGAAAGAATTGCCCAGGCTCAAATGGGATAGCAAAGGATATCATCATTTTTAGGGATGTTTTTGAGCTACTATGCTTGAAATGACGGCCTCTTTTGGGTGGTTCTTAAGCAGTCACGTATCTGTTTCACCAATACTTACGTTATCGCAATAGACTAAGAGTAGAACCGTCGGATGTATCCAGCATTGATGGGCTTAGGAAAATGATCACCATCCATGGCGGTGAGGCGAACGACGTATCCCGGTAGCACTTCTCGGATGACATACGATCCTTCCCAGTTCGGCTTGAACTTTCCTCTCGGATCGGCATGGAGGGATGGGAAGATCTTCTTCAACACAGTGTCTCCTACCTTTAGATCTCTACCGCGGACACGTTTATTATCAGCACATGCGAATTGCCCCTGGTAAACTTGAGTGTGACACAAGGCTAGGAGTCTCTTCTCATCCAATAAGTTTAATTATTCAAAGCGGGATCTCTCTCTTTCTGCTTCAGGTAAGCCTGATTCTATGAGGATTCAGAGCGAGGGTACTTCAACCTCTACCGGAAGGACGGCCTCGGTTCCATACACAAGGGAGAATGGTGTTGCCCCAGTAGTGGTACGGATCGACGTTCAGTAGGCCCACAAAGAAAATGGCAGCATTTCGCTCCAATCTCGATAAGTGGCGACCATTTTCTCAATGATGTGGACGACTGTCTTGTTCGCGGCTTCCACGGCTCCATTAGTTTGAGGCCGATAAGGGGATGAGCAATAGTGCTTGATCCATTATTGCGCGCAGAAGTCTCGGATGCGCTTATTCGTGAAGTTTGTGCCGTTGTCCGTGATGATATCTTTGGGTACTCTAAATCGGCACACAATATTATTCTTGAGAAACTTCTCAACGTGACTGGCCGTGATGTTGGCATATGATGCCGCTTCTACCCACTTGGTGAAGTATTCAATGGCGACAAGGATGAACCGATGTTCGTTTGATGCTTTCAGATTAATCATTCCGACAACGTCAAGGTCTCAGGTAGCAAATGGCCAAGGAGTGCTCATGCAATGAAGATCAATAGCAAAAGTGTGTAATAGACTGGAGTGTTCTTGACACTTGTAGCACTTTTGAACATGTTTGCAACAATCTGATTCCATGGTGGTCCAAAAGTATCCCTGTCGTAGGATTTTCTTAGTGAGCATGCGCCCGCTGACGTGGGCTCCGCATACTCCCTCATGGTTTTCTTTCATAATATTGCCCGCTTGACTTTCAGTGAGGCACCTAAGTAAGATGTTATTGTATGATCGCTTGTAGAGGCATTCCCCACAAATGATGTAACCTGCTGCTAAACGTTGAATGGTTCATCGGTTTGTCTTGGACGTACCCTCTGGGAAAGTTCGGGCCTCGAGGAAATTCTTGATATCTGAGAACCAAGGTGGCTCATCATCAGGCTTTGTAGGTTTCTCAATCTGGAGGCAGAAGGCCGGCTCATTCCTCTGCTCGATCATGATCGGCTTCATCTCAACACCATAGGGGATTTCAATCATTTAAGCCAAAGTTGCTAATGCGGCGGCAAAGCGATTCCTTATCTGGGGGACGTATGAGAAAGTCACATCTTGGAAGCAAGCTATCAGATCCTCGAGGTTTTCATGATAGGGGATCAGTTTCTCATCTTTCGTCTTCCATTCACCATTCATCTGGCATATGATTAACTGTGAATCACCAAATACTCGAAGGTGAGTTACATTCATATCAAGAGCCGCCTGCAGACCAGCGGCGCAGGCTTCGTACTCAGCCATATTGTTAGTACAAGGGAAGTTGAGCTTGATAGAGATCGGTACATGGGAATCTTTCGGTGAAATCAGGATGGTACCAACTCCTTGGCCCTCGACATTTGCTGCCCCGTCAAATTGCATTACCCATGATTCTTCTGCTTCTTCTGTATCGTCTTCTGTCATGAACAGGATGTCCTCATCGGGGAACTCGGTTCTCAAAGGCTTATAATGAGGTAAAGGATTGTCGACAAGATGATCAGCAAGCGCCTGCCCCTTGATCGACTTCTGAGTGACGCACGTGATGTTGAATTCAGATAATAAAAGTTGCAATCATGCAGTTCGTCCAGTGAGAGCTGGCTTTTCAAATAGGTATTTCAATGGGTCCATTCGGGCCAAGAGTAGAACCGCCTGAGATAGCAAGTAGTGGCGGAGCCTTTGATTATCCCATACAAGAGCCAGGCATGCTTTCTCTAGATGAGATTAGCGCGCTTCATAATCAGTAAACTTCTTGCTCAGATAGTAAATGGCCTGCTCTCTTCTTCTTGTTTCATCGTGCTACCTCAAGACACATCCCATCGAAACTTTTGTCATGGAGAGATACATCAAGAATGGTCTCCCTGGCTCAGGTGGTACCAAAACAGGTGGATTAAGGAGGTAGCTTTTGATTTTTTTGAATGCTGCCTGATAATCATCGTTCCATTCAACGGGCGAATTCTTCCTTAGTAACTAGAAGATTGGCATGCAGATTGGAGTTAGCTATGCAATGAACCGACTGATATACTATATTCTGCCTAGAAACCCTCTAACCTCTTTCTTGATAGACGATGGTGGCATTTTAGTCATGGCTTTGACTTTGATTGGGTCGACCTCAATCCCCCTCCTGCTGACGATGAACCCTAGAAGTTTCCCTAACATAGAACCAAATGCACGTGGATTCACCATAGTCGATACTTCCTCAACCTTTCAAACAACTTTTGAAGGTTTACCAGATGGTCACTTCGCTCCGGTGATTTGGCTATCATGTCGTCGACATACACTTCAATCTCTCGGTGCCTCATGTCATGAAATAGTGCAGTCATTGCTCTCTGGTACGTTGCACTGGCATTCTTCAGCCCGAATGGCATGACTCGATAGCAAAAGGTTCCCTAGGGGGTAATGAATGCTATCTTCTCGCGATCAACCTCTGCCATTTTGATATGATTGTATCCTGAGAATCCATCCATAAAAGAAAGCATCCAGTGTTTGGTAGTATTATCAACCAAGATGTCGATGTGTGGCAATGGGAAATCGTCCTTTGGGCTTGCTCTATTCAAATTATGAAAATTGATACACATGCGGACCTTTTCGTCTTTCTTCAATTTAGGTACGATATTGGCTAGCCACTACGGGTACTTGGATACCATGAGAAACCCCGCATCATATTGCTTGATGCCCTCGTCTTTCACTTTAAACATCCACTCGGGTCGGAGACGTCTCAGCTTCTGCTTGACTAGCTTCATATCAGGGTAGAGGGGCAACTCATGCTCGACCAAATCAGTATCCAGACCAGGCATGTCCTCGTATGACCAGGGAAAAATGTCTTGGTATGACCGAAGGAAGTCGATCATGCTTTTTCTTTCCTCAGGAGACAGTGACGTTCTGATTTTGGTTATCCTGGGAACCTCCTCAGTTCCTAGATTGACATCTTCGGTCTCTTCGACAATGGGGGTAGGGCCATACTCAAAGTTGGCAAATCGGTCAAAGAGCTCATTAGGGAGCTCCTCGAAGGGGACATCCTCGTTCAGACTCGTGATCTCTACCTCTTCTTGTATTTCTACAGGGAAGGGGTCAATTTCACGTGGGACGGGCATTTTGATCAAGGCATCCTTTTGTGGGACATTTTCTGAAATTTTAAATGATAATATTTTTAGACTTTGAATTTTTTCGATATTTTTGGGATTTTGTATTTTTTCTATGTTTTTGAGAATTTATATTTTTCCATGTTTTGATATTTTTGTTTTCTTCGGAGACGGACCCTTGCCAAGGCGGGTTGCTATATACACAAGGTATTGTTTGCCAAGGGCTTCTCTCACTTTTTATAGGTTGTTTTTTTTTGGGAAACGGGTGCCAAATGTTAGGCCACTCCCCGCTTCCAGGGTTCGGGGCAAAGATGCCCAGTTGCGTACCTAAGGGGCCGCTTCTTTACCTATTGGGATGAAGGGTACTGACTAATATGGCTCATTGGAGTTAGCCTCCATCATATTGATCCCCATTTTGTCTGAGATTATGTCCTCAAATGATAACTCAGTTTTGTGGTGATTCACCACAGGGGGGGTTTGTTCAGGTACCGATCATCGTTCCTCGAAAAGGGACAATGCGGCCAAATCTATCTTCAAGCTAGGAAGGGAGATCTTGGGATTGGTGGGATGGATTGGAGCTGTGGGTTTGTGTGGGGTCAAATGGGTTGTCCCATTTCGATCAATCTTTATGACCCCTGCACTCACAAAGGAATCCCTGATGTGCGACCTAGGGCGAGGTTTCTCTTCTATGTTGATTCCTGGAGCTCTTGCAGCCGCGGCGACCTTGGCTTTCTCTTTGGCCTCTCGGACCTCTTCTTCTGTGGGCATGTATCCTAACCTGAATCGGACCTTCTGCCCCTTTGCGGCAATTGGCTCTTTTCTTCCTTGTAATCTGGGTCCCAGACCCCTTCCTTTCTGATAACCCCACTTTTGGAGCATGGCTACTGCTACTACCATGCCACCTCTAGTTCTTGGAGTGATGCCCTTGATGGGCTCCGGGAGTATTGCCGACACCTCGTACTCGAAACTGTGGAGGTCGACGTCTTCAGCGGTGTGTGGTATATCCAGCATATTGGGTTTTTCAACGCTATTGGTGACCTTTTCTTTCTCACTGTGCCCCTTTCCGATGATTGTGATAATCTTATGCCCAGATGCAAATTTGAGTTTCTGGTGCAATGTGGAAGGTATGGCTCCAACTTCATGTAGCCACGAGCGCCCCAATAACAGATTAAATGAGGATTTGATATCCATGACTTGAAATAAGATGGAAAAGGTCATTGGCCCTATCAATAGCTCAAGATCAACATCTCCCATTATTTCTCTCCTTGTATTGTCAAACCCTCTAGCGCTGGTTCTGATGGGCCTTAGCATGCATGGATCAACCTCGATCTTGGTGGTGGTTCTTAACGGGCATATATTCAATGCAGACCCATTATCAATTAGTACCAAGGGGATAATCATATTTTTGGACTCAATGGTTATATTCAAAGATTTTGAGTGACTACCTCCTTTCTCAGGTAAATCAGCATCAGAAAATAAAATGGCATTTGGAGCCATCACTTGACCAATTATCTGCTTGACTTCATCTGGGCTAACTTGAAGTGATACATGCGCATTTTTTAACGCCCCCATTAATGCTTGGAAATGGAGTGGGGACGTCATCAACAGATCCCATACAGTGATATGGGTAGGCATTCTTCTCAGCTGAGTCTCTAGTATATGTTCTCGACTCATCTAATCGAAGGGATTCACCGCGCTGTCTTTCTTTCCTCTGGGTTGGGCCTGTGCTGCTGCTAGTTCTTCTGGCTGCTTCGATACCCTCCTTGACCTGGTAACAAAATCTACTACCCTTTCTCTGCTGCTGCTATCGACATTGAAATCTATTTGTTCGTAGCTTAGCGAGACCTAATGAGGATCATATGTGGGTCCCGAGAGCTGAAAAGGTATGGCTATCGGTACTTGAGGAACTTGTACTGTCGGCTCAGGAGGTGTGGATAATACTTGATTCACCTCAATGGTAGAGGGGTGGGTGGAAAGATTGGGCCAAATGGGGGTGGAGAAGCTTGATGGTGGTGGCATTAGAGGGAAGGAGGTAAAAGTAGGCCATTGAAAGCTGGTGCGTGCTGGCAGCAGATGGGGGTCTGATGGGCCATTAAGTGATTGATCGGGGTGGTGGGGTTTACCGGTTGCTGAACTGGGGGTGATGGGGTGGGCACAGGCCATTGATAACTGATAGGTGCGGGTGTTGGATTGGGGGCCTGGTGGCTTAAAGGGTAATCGATGGGGGTTGTGGTGTATGGTGGTAGTTGAAATGGGGCGGGCACAGGCCATTAATAACTGGCGGGTGTGGGTGCAGGATTGGGGGCGTTGGGGCATATAGGGTAATTGATGAGGGTTGTGGTGTATGGTTGGTATGCATTGATTTTTACATAATAGGCAGTGTGGGGAAAAGTATGCCCGAAGATCCAAGGGTTCAAATTGTAGGGTTGGGTTGGGGAAATATTCAGACAAAATTAGGGGTTCAATTACCCCAACATTCCTTTCTTCATCATTCCTCGGCCATGGTGCCACATAATTCTCCCGATCACTGATATAATCGGATGGGTCAAATTAAAACTCCTCCTCATCTTCTATCATTCTGACGGTGGGTCTGAGACCTGCTCCTCCGGTGGGATGTGAGGGTAGTGGCACTTGGTGAATATTAGCATGATGAGAGGGTGTAGGGGGAATGATTTTCTCGACATCGATCAAATCCTGGATGGCGTGCTTCAATGGGAAGCAGGGATCAGTAGGGTGACCCGGACCCTGATGAAAATTACAGTGGGTATTTGGGTCATAGTTCCTCGGGATCGAGTGAGGAGGAGGTTATGGTTGGCGGATAGCCACTAATCCCTTTTCTACTAATAGGGGCAAAAGTACACTCAATGATTGCCCAAGAGGTATGAAGACTCGGTCGTAGCGGGCTCTCCTCTGTTCTGGGGTCATTTGCATTCCTTGCACATTCCCCATTATTTGCGTCTGCTCAGGCCTAACGGGTGCTGGTGGGGAAGCCTGAAATTGAAACAGGATTGTATTATTATTGCGCCGGGTATTGACTATATTCTGGACGTCGCCCCCTGTCCTCTTCTCGTTCCTTTGCTCTAAAAATCTTCTAACCCAACTGGGTCCACTTGGCATATTCTTATTCAGACGCCCCTCCCTGATGGCGTCCTCGTATCGGTTAGCATTTCTCATCTGATCAGCAAAGCTGGTCTGCTGCTGATATACCAAAAAGTCTGAAATCACTGGCAGAGTGTTCTTTGAAATCATCTCTATCTGTTCATCATTAGGTATTTTATTCCTGACCTAAGCTGCCAATGCTCTCCATCGCCCCAAGTAGTCACTGAAGGTCTCGTTCTGGTTCTGCTTTTAACGGGCCAAGTCGGACTTACGCGGCTCGATGTCTATATTGTAGACATACTATTCTTGAAAGTGATGTGTCAAGACCCTCCACATTTTCATCATAAACGGTTCTAAAGATGTGAATCATCTTAAAGCCGGCCCGGTTAGACTCTTTTGAAAGACTTTTACTAGTAGTCTTTCGTCCTCCCCGTATTTGCACATGTCCCCACAATAGGACTTCAGGTGCGCAATAGGATTGCCAGTGCCATTATATTTGTCGAAGGCTGACATTTTAAATTTGGGGGGAGGGGGACCTCAGTGAATAGACATAAGTCTGTAAAGTCCGTGGCGTGGATTTCAGCACCACCCATTTTTATTAACTGCTTCTGTATTTTGTCCAACTGTTCTTTCAGTTGTTCTGACTCTTTTGATAAAGGGGTCGCTTTCTCGACCGTCGGTTGGACTTCACTCTGGGCTACCAGGGGGTGAGCAATTATGGGAGGAGGGTGAAGGCTGGTCAATGCCCCAGCATAGGCCCCACTATTCCCAATCTCGCCCTCTTCATACTGCTGGTCGGCTTAGTGTGCAGCGAGGGCGGGATTCTCCTGTTGTTGTTACAATGGTTGGATGGGAATGACATGTGTGGGGGTTGGGTGAGCCCATTGAGGGTGAGGAAAGATTTGCTGGGTGATGGGAATTTGGTTTTGAGGTGGGGCCTGATGGGGCCATTGGGTATGGGGGAGGGTTTGGAGATGACCTTGGGGTGTGGGGCTATGGGAGAATTGGGTTTGAGGTATGGCATGGGTTTGACCCGGCTATGAAGGTTGGGTTAAATGTTGGGGGTATTGTGGAAGGTATGAGTGTGGGGTTTGGGTTTGGGCCATGAACCCTTGGCCATTTTGGGCCACAGGGCATTGACAGGTTTGGGCCATGGACCCTTGGTGGGTATGGGCCATGGGCCTAAGCCATGGGCCCTTGGTGGGTCTGGCCTAATGGGCCTTGATGGGTCTAGGCCATGGGCCTTGGTGGGTATGGCCCAATGAGTCGTGATGGGTTTGGCCCAATGGGCCGTGATGGATTTGGGCCATGGGCCCTTGGTGGGTCTGGACCATGGGCCCTTGGTAGGCTTGGGTGGTGGGGTATTGGGTCATGGGGTCCTGGGATATGTGGAAAAAGGGGGTTTGGGCCAATGGGCCTTGGGGTATGTGGGAGTTTGGAGATTGGGCCATGGGGCCTTAGGGTAAGTGGGTAATGGGGGTTTGGGTGGTGTGGATTATGGGGGATTGATGGGGGTCGTGGGGGAGTGAGGCATGGAGATTGGCTAGGGTATGGGATGGTTTCAGGGGGTGTGGAGGAGAGGGGGTGTTTTGAGAATCCTTCCACATGGAATAGGCTTGGAACATCTCCTTCATCATGGTCATGGAGGAAGGGTTTGATGGAAATGGGGGATTTAAGGGGTGATGGGGTATAGATGGGATGGAGGTGGTGGAAAAATTAGGCATGGCCCCTGTATAATCGGGCATGGCAACGGTAGGTGGGGGGGTATGGGGTGGATGAGGGGATGTATTGGGTATATTTTGAGATGATGGGGGGCATGATGAGGAGGGATGAGGAAAGTTGGGCATGGCCCTGGTAAAAATGGGCATGACTCAGATGGATGGGAGATTTTGCGGGGGGTTGGATAGGGTGGAAGTGGTGAATGTGAATGTGGGTGGATCATGTCTATAGAGGGATGATGGGAATTGGGGCATGGATGTGGATTGGGAAAATGGGTTTGGGTTTTGTATGGATGTGGATGGGAGATGAGTTGGACTTGGCATGGCTTGGGCAAAATATTGAGAATGGGGGGTTGGATTTTGGATATTTTGGGAGGTAGTGGTAGGAAAAATGAGGGCGCCAAATGGGCCAGTAACGGTAAAGGGGGGTTGGGTGAGGGGGATGGTGGAAAAGACTTCTCCCGATTGGGAGTGGGTTGGAGAATGTGGTGGGGATGAGTCGGGATCGACGTAAGCTGGGTCCATAACTCACGACATTCTTCGGGAGCGGGTCGGATAAGGGTGCCTTGGATAAGGCCCAAAAATCCTCCTCCTTCCCCTATGGGACAGCGGAGGGCAAGATGATGTCGTTGTGCCGGAATCACAAACTATATTTTTTTTGGGTTTTAATTATATATTTTTTTGAGTTGATTTTTTTTTGAAAAAGTTTTGAAAAACAAAGGTTTCGAGGCCTTGGAATTCCCTTTTCAAGTGGCTCTCGTATCTTAATTCAAGACCCACGGTGACAATTACGATGCACTTCGAAAGAATCGAAGGAGAACCTTGGATCTATTGAAGGCATGGAAATCGAGGCAAACAATTCGATCCCCCAGAATGAGCCAAAAGAAGTTGCCCTCTTTTGACCAGCGGGGGCATATTGAGTGTTGGAGATGGCGGGACCTAAACAAGGCACTAAGCACACTGATCGGGAAACTCGGGATGTGAAGAAGGCCAAAGATTCGGGCTGGTGTGGTCCAAGACCGTGTTTCAAATCCAGTGCAAATGTGTAGTGAACGTTGGCGTTACAACATAAGGGATTCTTCTGCCCAACGGTGATGAATCACTTAATGTTATATGATGGCTGTGTTTCACTATTCATTATTTTGTGTGTGTGGGTACTGCTCGCGTGTTGTGACTCGACCCAACGGAGGGTCATAACGACGCAATTAGTACCACCATCATTAATATAGATTGAGGAAGCGGCTAGTGTGTTATGACTCGACCCAACGGAGGCTCATAATGACACAAATTGTTTCTCAATAAAATCACATTGGTTTTAATTTTTATATTCCTTAACATATTTTAACCTTCGCGTCACATACTATAATTATAACCTTGTGGAATTGATAGTTACTTCGATTGTATGTGGACATAATAAAACCCTTAATTATTGTGCAGCATTGAACCCGTCTATCATAACCAGTATGATTGGTGGAATTGAACTTTTGAGTGGATCAAATTATAAGAAATGGAAGGAACAAGTTGCAATTGTTCTAGGCTGCATGGATCTTGACTATGCTATACGATCTGATAAACCCAAGGTGCTCACCGCTGATGCCTCGGCTGAGGATCTGGCAGTGAACCATACGGATTTAGAAAAATGGGATAGATCAAATCGTATGAGCCTCATGATCATAAAGAGTTCCATTGCTGATGCGATTCGGGGAGGTATTCCTGACTCGCACACTGCAAAAGAATACATGCAAGCCATTAAGGAACAATTTCAAGGGACTTCTAAAGCCCTTGCCAGTAGTCTAATTGTTAAAATGGGAACCATGAAATATGATGGTCATAGCGGCGTCCGGGAGCACAGGGAAAGGTGATCTATGTGAAATCATACTGATCATGAGGCCCACTCATATCTTTTGGCCCATGTCCCTGGTCCACATGGCCCGAAGCCCACCCGGCCACAAAGGCCCATGACCCGGTCCGATACACAGCGCACTTATGCCGACACTATTTTCTAATCTTCTCGGGCCTTTTCTGGGCTATTTACAGGTCCGATTTTCGGACATTATATATGCATTTTGACTATCTCGGACATTCCGAATCCGGTTTTGAGGTCTATTTTTGATAATGAGACCTCTATTATGATTTTTTCATGACCTGATGTTATTTTTTCTATTTTTTAATTGTGTAATTTTTTTTCGCTCAAGTATCATTCATTGGAATTGGGTAGTGGAGGTTGTGCTCTACCACCATGGCTGGCACTTACACATTATAATACTCGTTTGTTGTCTATTTTTGACACCTCCTCCAAAAGATATGAGTGGGCCTCATGATCAGTAAGATTTCACTACAGGGTCCTTTGTAGCAAGTTTTGATAAGTAAGAGTTTGTCCCACAGGGAAAGGTGATCTAAGGCTCCAAGGGAGCCGTCTCTAGTAGTCCCTCCAGATCTGTCTATAGATCTGGCAGTCCTAAAAGGAGGGGAGTTTAAGGTCACTTATTCTAAGTATTCTAATAACTAAATTACAAAAAGGATTGAGAGGATGGATGGAGTGTGGAAAATAATTATAAAAAGGTGAGAAATATGTTATTGAGCCAAGGTCAGAGGAGTTTTGTAACTCAGATTTAGATCTGATGTTATAGAAATCCTGTCCAGAGGCTACATTATCACCTCTAAGGGGAAAGGATCCAACCCATCTCTACTGCCATGACTCCACCCTAAGGGCTATAACCTATCCACTTGAATGGTCACATACGATCCCATAGGGGAGCCACTATCCAGGGATGGGTTAGAACATAACAAATAAATCATTGCAGGCACTATTTCATCCAGACTACCAGCTCAAGAATCCATAAGGAACCTCAACCTCTAAAGTTCTATATGTGGGGCTAAGGCTGGAAAACCATGATAGCCCAGACACATAGAACCAGCAAGCGATTGAGTACAACCTTCGATCCAGCTGTCCATTGCTTGAGAGAGGCAATAATGGTCCAATCACCATCCTACAATCACTATAACAAGATCAGATCCAACATCTGATGGCAGATCTATACAAATAAGGGGGAGTCTGCCTCTGTACAATCCCTCACCAGGCTTCTACAAGCTTAGGTGAAAAGAAGAAGGATCCATCTTGGATCGGTGGATCAGAATCACCCTAAGGCTATAATCTGTCCACTTAAATGGTCAGAGACTATCCCAGAGGTTATCCTCCTCACGGAGCTCAAAACAAAACAAGATTATCACTGCTACCACCATGTTCACCAGGCTACTAGCTCAAGCTCCCATGGGGATTTCAGATCTAGTAGGTCCTGTTGTGGGGCTAAGGCTGGAAAACCATGATAGCCCAGACACACAGGTCACTTGGATCTGAGTGGCCCTTAAAATCAGTCCTCCATTGCTTTGAAACACAGCCAAGGCAATGGGGGATCACAAGGCAGCATCCTTGCACAGAGCATCTCACATATAAACAACAATCCCACCAAGTATAAATCCTATTGCAAAACATCCATTAATCTAACTCAAACACATATACAAAGTCATAGCCAGCAACTGCTGGACTATGGAGATAAGAAAAGAAAAAGAAAAAGAAAAACTACTTACTGCTAAAAAGAAAGAGAAAAGAAAAGCGGTCTGAGATAGGTTCCCAGATACCTAAACCTAAGCTAGGCCTGGGTATATATAGCAGTGGGGTGGCAGCGCATTAGGGTTAGGAAACCCTAATTTTAATGATGCCACGTGGCCTTATACTGATCCTTGGATGGCTCAGGGCGTGTGCACAGAGATTTGAGCATGGGAGTGCGTGCCCTAGTCACTAGAAATTTTCAGAATGCCCTCTGCTGAAGAGATGGAAGTTTAGGTTCAGAGCCTCGCTAGGTAGCTGTAGTTTCCCAGACTTGTCGCATGGTAGCTCATTGCTCTTCGCTAGGATGGTTTGACACTGAAGCTTCAGCCATCGCGAGGTTGCCTTGGTTTGCTCTTCAGGCAGTCACGCAGTAGAGAGTTGAGCTCACGCTAGGTTGGAGTTCGCGAGGTTGAATAGAAAACACAGTCTCAAGCGTCGCGAGGTTTCAATTCAAGCAGTCGCGCGGTAGATTAGTCTTCGCTGGGCAGCAGCGCGAGAACTGCACGAGGTTCTTTGTCTCACTCAATCTTCGTGAGCTTGGCTTTACTTTCGCCAGGATGCTTTCTTTCTTAAATGGCGCACGAATTGCGCAAGGCGTTCTTCTTCTGAGAATTGTACCCCGCGGCGACTGCGCGACAACTGCATGAGGAATCTTCTGAAGCTCTCTCTCCTTAGCTGTCTTAAGCGAACTTTGCGAGATTGAGAGAGGTCTGCTTTGAACTGCGCGACACTGAGCGATGTGTTCTACTCTTGAGCTTCGCGAGAATTGCGCGAGGTTGAGTTTTTGAAGCTCCTCAGTCATTCATCTGTGCGAGAGGTTATTGTAAAGCCTTAGGAAACTCAGCTGATTTGCGCGAGGCTTCGAAGTGCATTCTTGCTGAGGGGCATCTGGTGCCAAAGCAGGCTCCATAACAGGATTCTTGGCCTTATTTCACTGCTGATTATTTCCTGAACAAAACACTTAAGAAGAGTTTATTAGGTGGCTAAGGGTCTAATCAAAGGTTAAGTTAAGGGGTGAAAAGTGGTACTTTTCAGGTCTTAACAAGGGGACAGATTTTACACTGGCGCAACTATTAGTTGCGCCAAGGTAAAACTTGGGATTTTAAAGCTGGCGCAACTATTAGTTGCGCCAATTATAAATTCCAATGTTTTTACACTGGCACAACTAATACTTGTGCCAGGTAAAAACTGGTCCTCCAGAATAGATGACTGCAGCCACTAATGCCCGAAATGAGTCTCTTTTTTTAGTTTTTTTGGAAGCTAGGCTTCCGAGAACTGAGCTATTTTTTGGTGATCGATTCTCTCCTCACTGCACCTAGAGGGTTTGAGTCCGGTATAACTCGCTAGAGCGCTCTCTAAGGGTTTTAAGCTTTTTGGAATGGGAACCCACCCGATATACCTCCATGCGCCTTCTCTAGATACTAGGTGGTGGGACTTTTTGGATCATCACCACTTGCCGCCATACTAAGACCCGGTGTTTGTATGTGTGCCTAAACCCGCCTTTGAAAATTTACCCCGTAAAAACAAATTAATTAAGCTCCCTAACTTGGTTCAATTTTAATTTTTTCAAATCTTTTCTCTTTTTTGGAAGTTTTCTTTAGTTCAAAGACTGGGGGTGATTATCCCGTGCCGCCACTACGGGCCGACATCCACTGATGAAATATGAGTGCACAAGTAGGCCCGCCAATCAGCTAAAGCACTTTAAATGACGGAAATTTAAAGGAATTGAAAGACAAAGCTCAAGTAGGCCCGCCAATCGGCTAAGGTACTAAAATGACGAAAAAGTAAGGAAAATAAAGGGCAAATGCGCAAGTAGGCCCGCCAATCAGCTAAAGCTCGTAAATGACGTAAAAGTAGGGGTAAGCAAAGTGACTTAATCGGAGGGGTGAGTGAAAAAAATAGCAAAAATAAAATAAAATACAGCAATAAAATGTTAGAAAAATAATTTTAAAAGAGCCTAGTTCAAGGGGAAGCTCTACTAGCTACTCCCCACCAGAGTCGCCATCTGTGCAATCGTGGGAATCGAGATGATCCCATCGGGATGATGCGCTCACTAAATAGAATATTTAGAGTCACCATCGGGAGCTTTTGGTGTCCCGGGAAACCTAGAACAATTTTTATGAGCACCTAAGTGCTAAAAATATGACTCTGAATCCGGTCCACACCTAAGGCTCTTGGGTAGGGGCTTCAGTTATCGATCGGGAAGGTGTTAGGCACTCGCTCAACCCGCTTAACGCGATCTCTACTAATGGATAAAAATAAAATAAAGTAAAAGAAAAGAAATTAGCTTCCTCTTGCCCAAAAGGGCTTAAAATCCTATTTGTGTCCCTCCGTTCCTACCGAAAAGTTGGCGGCGTAACGGCACAAATGGGAGGATGGAGGGAGCTAGAAAGAGATAGGAGAAGAAAGGGGAGAGCCGGAGCCCTCGGGCCCTTTTAGCACCATGGGTGAGCCTTGCGTTGGCTTGCTTTGATGAGCTTTTGAAGACTTATATGGTGGAAAGAGGGGTTCTAACCTCTAAGGCTTGCTAACTAAGAGGTAGAGAGGAAAGGTGAATGGGTAGCATATACCTAAACTAAGGAATCTAAGGTAAAAAAATATCACTCAAAGGAGGTTTTGGAATTCTGGAATTTGTATGGGAAGTGTGCACCAAAGGGAGAAAGATCTTCTCACTTCAAGCTCTTTCTCTCTTAGGCCAAAATTCTCAACCCTTAAACCAAGGGGAGGGGGACTCTATTTATAGGAAAAGGATAGGTTAGGAGGCTACTTAGATGTTAATTGGGTTTAGCAATTAGGTAATCTTTCATCTAAGGATTCCTAGGGTTTTTGGAGCCTTGAGATGTGTGGAAGGGTCCTCCAATGGTGGATGATGGGGTGAGGCCTTAAGCCACTTAAAGGGGTACAAATAGGCTTCAAAAGGTTGCAACAGAACTAGCAAAACACACCCCAAGGGTCAAGATGGTCAACAAGTCGAACCCCAATCATGATTTTCTGGGCAAAATCCAACAGTTACTGTTCATATACTTGGCGCAACTAATAGTTGTGCCAGGCAAATGTACAGTAGAACAATAATGTTCAGTGCTTGGAAGTCAGCTCGCGAGGATGGGGCCCACTTTTGAATCTGGCGTTCCTATTAGTTGCACCAGGCAAAGTTTATTACTGGTGCAACTATTAGTCGCGCCGAGTCCCTATGGGGGCCCACATGATCTTAACTTTCTACCCCCCAGATTCGATTTGCCATATCTTTTGACGTAGACCTCCAATTGGGGCGATTCTTGGACCGTCGAAAAGCTGGCAACCTCTACTCCTCAATGCTATGGGACTTGATTGTCGTAGAGGGCTGTAGCCAGATTCAGTGCAGCCCTCCTCATCCATTATCTGGGAAGGTTAGGTTTAGGTTTTGGAATGGGTTCTAAGGGTCGAGACTGGTTTGTAAAGGTTCGGGATAGGTTCCTAAGGGATCTAGGGTGATTTCTAAGGGTTTGGGGTGATTCCCAAGGGTTCCATACATACCATCAAAAGCTCGAAAATGTGCCTCTCTCGAAATGTGTTTCGATCGGGCATTGGGCCAAATTTGGGTGTCTACAGAAGTAGGACCCATAGCCTTAGTAGGACCTGCCTCCTCCTAATCATCGTCGTCAGAATCATCTCCCCTGCCGAACTATGAAAAGAAGCAAGGTTTCAGTTAGTAGAGACAAAATTGCATCAAAACCATTGGAAACTTTCCTAAAAAGAAAGGAGAACTACTTGAGATCGCAGACCATTGAAGGCCAAAAAGTTAGCACCAGGTACGAATCGTGAAAGGAGGGATCGATAGGGCAAGGACTCATACCACATCGGGTATCCCCCAGGCACGAGAAGATAATCAATAGGGACCCCATGATGGAGAAATCCGACGGAGAGCTCCTCGATAGTACCCTCAGGAGACATTACGTCTGTGAGAGGAGCCTATGGCATGATGAATTGATCTTGGTACTGATGTACCACTCTCTCCCCTAGGTAATATGCCCTGGCCCAAGCCCCGTAAAAAAATATGACACGACAATAAATAAAAAAGCGGGACGGACCCATGACGGCTTGATCCCTGAAGGGAGAACCAATGTACAGGTCAAAGATGAAATGCAAATGGTAAAAAGAATCCTATCAGTCAGTAGTTGTCATGAAACCCTGAAAAAGGGAAAGAGAAGAGGAAAGTATCCATACCTGCTCTAGGATCAGCAAGTCAAATTGGGACCTCAAGCCTAGCTCTAAATGCTTCATTCCGACATCCCTGTGACGACTCTTGTGCACTCATGAGCGGATATGTGTAAACATCGGAGAAGAGGAGAGGGCGACTAGGTTGGAAGTGTAGGTACCTCCAAATCTGAAGAGAACAATAAACATAAAAAAATGTGTCAGAGGTAGGATGAATGACTAGCCAATAAACCAAGGAAAGTGAGTCGGGGGTTACCTCAATCGTAGGCCAGAAACTGACAACAGAACCTAGGTCCCCAACTAAGGCTCGATCCAGGCCAGACATCAGCACAACGTATCCGGCCCCGCCCCAGTCGCACCGGTGCACATTGTCCCAATTTCCCATGATACTAAGCAAGGACAATGAAACCCAGCCTTCGCTGGCATTGGCAAAAAGAGTTTTGCCCAGGAGGAAGAGGAGCAAGATGCGAGCCAACATCAAGGCAGCCCCAGGCTCAATAGGGATATCCACATCCGGCTGGCCCTAATCCACCAAATCATTCACATTATACAAATCCACTAGCCAAGATAACTTAACATTAGTGCCATGCATATTCTGGGAAGAGGGGTAATCCCTGATCAATTGAACCACCTCGTCCCGACCGGGTACGCGAAGGCCGGTCACCGGTGTGCCTCCTATCCTAATCCCCGTAATCATTGACCAATGAATCGGGGTGATGGTCATCTCGACTATCGACATATGGAAAGTCATTGTCTCAAGTCGATAGCATTCAAGTAAGGCCTTCAGATAGGCCAAGTTGCCCCTCATGGCAGCACTCAAAAGGAAATCCTTGAAATCGGTCTGAGCAAGGAGAAACTTCACAATCAGAGGAAGGTAGAGGTAAAGGTGTTGGAGATTGAACCAACCCCCACGAAACGTAATCGATGGCAAGGCCTGCACCAAAATGAAGAAGTATCAGATCCTAAGGATGAAGCAAGCTCACACAAAGAAAGGATAATGTGGCAAAATAAAACTTGATTTATTACCTTGCCGGCAATCCCAAAGTTCGAGATATGGATGTGCTATTGATTAAGTAGACCGGTACAGGCTGGCTCGCCCTGCATCTCATACCATAGACGGGACGAGTGCTGCAAGGCAAAAAATTACTCCCCCTAGGGACCATAGACTACCTCAGGCCCCTCCTCTTGCCCTTGCTCCTCCTCGCTCGACATTCTGAGGGAGACATAAGCAACAATATCATGATATGTCAGTAGCAGGAAACCGATTGCTACAAGCCAAAAGAAGGTAAGTATGCCCCCTTTCATTTTCCATCAATCAAATTTCGTCATCATTTTTAAATAAATACATCAAAAAAGGGGGAGGAGAGTCCCACGCCCCTCCCACATTTCAAAAAAGAAAAAAACACCACAAGGTATGTGTAAACAAGCACAAATAAAAAAAAGGAAGAAAAGAAAAGAAGAAAAAGTTTCAAAAAATATATATATATAATAATATGTGTAAACAAGCATAAATAAAAAAAAAGAAGAAAGAAAAGAAAAGAAGAAAAAGTTAAAATATATATATATATATATATAATAATATGTTTAAACATGCACAAATAAATAAAAAAAGAAGAAAGAAAAGAAAAGATGAAAAAGTTTCAAAAATATATATATAATAATGTGTAAACATACATAAACTAAAAAAAATAGGGTTTCAAGAAAAGAAGAAAAAGTTTCAAGAAAAAATATAAAAATAATAATATGTGTAAACATACATAAGCAAAAAAAAAAGAAAAAAGGTTTCAAGAAAAGAAGAAAAAGTTTCAAAACAAATAAATAAATATATATATATATATATATATATATATATATAATAATATGTGTAAACATGCACAAATAAAAAAAAAGGTTTCAAGAAAAGAAAGTTTCAAAAAAATATGTATATATATAATAACATGTATATACATACATAAACAAAAAAAGGGTTTCAAGAAAAGAAGAAATTTTTTTGTTTGTATATGCATACATAAAGAAAAAAGATAGGGCATCATCATCACAACCAACTCCCATCAAACGGATCATAAATAATCACACTTGCAAAAAAAAAAAAATCATCATTCATTCATCATCTAAAAATGCAAGAATCCTAAACCATATTGCAAATAATTCAAGAAGAATCAAAGGAAATGAGATTAAACAATGATTACCTTCAAGAAAATAGTTCTTTGATCTAGCGTAGAACGTATGTTTGATCAGCAAGAGTGGACGTCGGCAATGAAACAAGTTTCAAATCGATCCAAACAAGCCCTGGGAGGAGGTTCCGTTTTAGTTTAGAGAGGGGGGAGGAAAAGATTTTGAAAATCGCCCTTTTTGCCTCGGGCTCGACTAGTTTAAAACCCCCCAGTTCTGGCTTGGCGTGTATAATATACATGCCAGGCCTATTTTTGCTAGAGATAGCTTTGCGTGTATAATATACACGCCAGGCTATTCCTGGCCCGATTTGGCCTAGCATATATATTATACACACCAAGACTGATCCTCCTTAGACCCGAAAAAGTGCACACACCCTTGGGAAGCATGTCAACTTCCATTTGATCGGGTCGGGAGGCTGTGCTAAAGTAAATGGTTCGGGATCGACGAGCATGCTCAAAACATCTTGAACAAACATACAAAAAATCCACATAAAATAAAAAAAATCACATAAAATAGCAAAAAAATCCGAGAAAATCTAAAAAAAAAATATAGAAAAAAATCTACATAAAATAACAAAAAATACATATGAAAGATAATAATAATAATAAAACATAAAATAACAAAAAACAAAAAAATATATATATGTGACTTTTAAAAAGTGACACGTACTCCCGAAAAGCATTGCGACATCAATTCACTCCGCTCGAGTAGTCATTGAAAATTAACTTTAGAATCGTTGGGTTCGCCCAAAGACCTCGATCCCTGCTTCACGTAGGGGCACCCCTGGCCGGTCAAATAGGGAAATCAATGCCGCGCATGATTGGATACAAGTTGTGAATCTTCGCATATTTTCTTCGCGCCTACCTTGGAGTATGGGTCGATCACCCTCTCACTTACGAAGCTGTTATATTCAGAATGAAACTTAAGCATCAAACATCTTCAATCATCTCAAGAAGCAAACATTTTTCCTAGCATATTGGGCATTCGTATCATCTTAGTTATGCCCATTAATGTCGCTAAGCGCTTGGGGACCGATAGCCTTGAGGAACGGACTTTTTTCTTACATACAGGGCTTCCGTTTACTCACCATGTTACCCACTTGATTTTTGAGGTTTGTACTAAATATAACGGACCCGTCAGTGTTGCCTTGGGCCACTTCGAATGTCTCTTATCTTTGGCATTCAATCATTAGTGATCGAATACCAAAGAGGGGCATCTGTAGACACCCAAATTTAGCCCAAGGCCCGATCGAAACATACTTCGAGAGAAGCACACCCACGAGCTTCTGATAGCATCCCCCCTACCCTTAGGAACCTTCAGAAACCCTTAGGAACTTACCTGAACCCTTAGGAATTACCCCCAACCTCCCCGAACCCTTAGTTAACCCTCTCGGGCAATGGTTAGAGAAAGATTCACTAATGCTGGCAGGAACCTCTACTGAGACTGAATCTTATACCATTGAAAAGTAGAGGTTCCCAACTTTCCAACAAGCCAAGAATTACCTCTATCTGAGTTGTACGTCAAAAGTTATAATGATCCAAAGTTTCAGACCTGAGATGACCCTATTTTATCAAGGGGGAATGAACCTCTCGACATGTTTTGAACCACTCGAGGAGCCTCTCAAGGAGATGGGCATGCTTGGCGTGTATAATACATGCGCCAAGCCATTTTCTGGGAGAATGTAATCTGGTGTGTATATTATACATGCCATGCCATTTATTCCAAAATTGGCCTGACATGTATATTATACAAGCCAAACATGGATGGGTCCCCCAGTGGGCTCTGAACTTTCCAAACACTGTACATATGCCTGGCGTGGACAATACGTGCACCAGGCTTAGCTATAGTAAACCTTGGATTTTGCCTAAATTTCACTTTTGGGGTTTGACATGTTGACCATCCCAATGTTTAGGGTGGGTTTCATTAGGACCGTTTCACCCTCATTTAGCCTATTTGCAACCCTCTAGTCACTTGAAATGCCACCCTATCATCTACCATTGAAGTCCATTGCCCACTTTTCTAAGCCCTTAAGATCCTAGGAAGCCTTAGATTGGAAGATTACCTAATTGCTAACCCTAATTAGCTCTTAAGTACCCTCCTAACCTCCCTTTTTCCTATAAATAGAGAGGCATTTCTCCCTTTACAAAGGCTTGAAAAATTTCCAAGAGAGAGAAAGAGATTAAGAGATCCTTTACTCCCCTTTGATGCACCAATCCCATACAAATTCTAGAATTCAAAATCCTCCTTTAGATTCCATCTTCCATCAAAAACCTTGTAGCCTAGGTGAGATCTATCCCCTGGTCTTCCTGCTCTACCCCTTAGCTATCAATCCCTAGAAGATAGAACCCATCTTGCAACACCTCAAGCTATTGGAAGCTCGTCAAGTGTACCTACGTGAAGGTCCACAGCTGTGCTACAAGGGCCGGAGAGCTCCGGCTCTCCCCTCTACTCCTCTACCTTCTTTTCTTTTCCTTTATCCAAGGATTCAAGCTGTTACACCGTCGAATTTTCGGTGTTTGCAGAGAGTTTGATAGGATCATAGTTCCTTTGGGCAAGAGAAAGTGCTCTTTTTCATTTTATTTTTTCCTTTTATTTTGTCTATAAGTAGAAACTACTTTCGAGCGTGTTGATCGGGTGCCAAACACCTTCCCAATCGATAACCGAAGCCCCTACCTAAGAGCCTTTATCATTAGACCGGTAAATCAGAGTCATATTTGGCACTTTAGTGCATTTAATATTGATTGGAGGTTTCTTCGAATAACAAAAGCTCCAGGTGGCGACTCTAGTTTTTTATTAAACGAGTGCATCGTCATCACGGACTTGCAAGAGCCCACGGTTGCACAATTTGAATACTATTTTTTGACATGTCTCCTGCAACGTTTTCCCGAATATGAATAGAATTGGCACGGTGGTGAAATCGTGAATCAAACTTCTGAATATGAATAGAAATGGCACGGCGGTGAAACCGTGAATCTAACCTTTGAATATGAATAGAACCAACACGACGGTGAACCCGTGAATCGAACCGGCATGGCGACATATCTGTGAATCAATCTTGAATGTGAATTCTAAATTCTGTATGTGAACGTTGAATACAAATCCATGAATCGAACTAGTACAACAGTTAATTTGTGAATCAAACTGGTACGACAGTTTATCCGTGAATTGAATTGGCACGGCAGTGTATTTGTATCCTAATTTTGCATGCTGAACTCTGAAATCTCTGAACTCTGAAACCCCTGAACTCTAAACCCTTTGAATTCTGAAAATTTTGAACTCTAAGAATTTTGAACTCTAAAACCTCTGAACTTTGAAACTTTTGAACTTTGAAACCTCCGAATTTTTAAACTTTTAAACTCTGAAAACTTTGATATCTGAAATCTCTGAACTCAAACTTGAACTCTGAAATGTGAACTCTGACATCCTTAAATTCGAAACTCCAATATTTGAACCTTATACCTAAAACTCTGAAAACTCTGTTGATTTAGGCTCCGAACTCGTGAACTTTGAAATCGTAAACTCCGACACTTTGGACTACAACTTGTATATGAACACTGAAACTCTGAAATCTGAAATGTGAACCCTGAATATGAAAAAGAAAGTAATGACATCTGAAATCAGTTTTCTGTTTAACATGAAAATGACCTTTAAAATATGTGTCTACTTTGATAAGATTCTTTGAATTCTATTGATATGAAAAAAAAAATGCTTCCGTTTCGATATGAAAATATTTTTCGTTTTATTATGACCATGGTTTTTGCTTTAAAATTCAGTTTTTAATGCTCTTGAATATTGCCATTAAATCCATGCTTCGTTATGATAAAATGTGAAATTGTATTGAATTTCTCCCTACTGAGCTTAGACTATTAGCTCACCCCTCAACTATACGTCACAGGTGCAGGTCTTGATTTGGATCCAAAGCTTGAGGCGCATATTCTACCATAGACTGGTGGATTTAGAGTTGACAAAGTTTTAGATTTGAGGTTTGGGCTTAGTATGTCCAATTATTTTGTAGAATGGTACGATTAGATTTGGATGTGCATACGTTCGTGTACTACTGTTTAAGTGATGGTCGGCCATCACCGGTGGTTCAGTTTAGCTTTTGGTTACACGTTATGTGTAGAATTAGAAATCTTAATTCTGCCGAATATTAACTGCTTTGATTTCTGCATTGTGTGGATGTACCAAGTTATGAAATTTGTATTCGAATCATGTTTTGTGACCCAATGGCCCAGGTATTCTCCTAGTTGGTTTAAAGTTGAAGAAAAAGAAAAAAAAAGTTATCTTTGAAAATTGTGATGGGAAATTCAGGTTGTCCCAAAGGAAGTAATGCAAAAGGCCCAAATTTGACATTTCAAAAGTTTGCATCATATTATTCTTAAATTTTTTCATCATTTTCAAGGAATTTTCGGTGTATATCATATCATCGACATATAAACACACAATCAAAACATCACCATTGACATAATTTTTCACATACAGAGTAGGTTCACTAGCACTCTTATGAAAATCATTTTCAATGAAATACCTATCAATTTTGTTATACCAAGCTCTTGGTACTTGTTTAACCCCATAGTGTGCCTTATTCAATTTGTTCACCTTGTTCTCCATCACTTGCAGCTCAAATCCTTGTGGTTGCTTAACATAGACTTCCTCCTCGAGATCACCACTAAGAAAGGCTGATTTGATATCTAATTGAAAACTTGCCAACTTCTTTTAGCCGCCAAAGCCAAAATAGTACTAATGGTATCAATTTTAGAAACTGGTGTAAAAGTTTCAAAAAAATAATACCTGATTGTTGTGCATACCCCTTTGCAACTAACCAAACTTTGTGCCTTTGAAGAGACCCATCAGAATTTAACTTAGACTTATAGATCCATTTGAGTCCAATTGCTTCTTTATCGGGAGGCAAATCAACTAGCTTTCAGGTATTGTTCTTCATAATTGCTTCAATTTCCTCGTTCATCGCTTTACACCATTCCTTCTTCATCACTACATCTTGAAAACAAGCGGGTTCCATAGCAACACAAATAATTTCACATGCATCATATATATCAGTAAGGCTTCTTTCCCTTCTAGGGGTTGAATCACTAGATGAATCTGATGACTCATTTGAATTTGGTGGAGGAATAACAATAGCAGGTGGTTCAAAGGTAGTGTTATTATCTTGCACACATGTAGGAATTTTTTTTTCATCTTGCCATACCCAAGCATCATCTTTTATGAATATCACATCTCATCTTATAATCAATTTTTTGGAAATTGGATCATAAAGCCGATAGCCTCTTGTCTCCTCACTATAGCCAATGAAAATGCAGTTTGAGCTTTTAATATCTAACTTTTGCCTCTTTTCAGAAGGTACAAATGCATAGGCTATAGAACCAAAAATCATTAAATGACTTACATCAGGTTTCCTTCCGGTCCATGCTTTGTGTGAAGTTCTACCTTTGACTACTCTTGTAGGAAATTGATTTATCAAGTACACTGCTGTTGCAACAGCTTCAGCCCAATAGCTATTTCGAAGACCCTTGTCTTTTAGCATACTTCTCACTGCTTAAACTATGATCCTATTTTTACGCTCGGCCACCCCATTTTGTTGTGGGGTGTAGGCTGTTGTTAATTGCCTTTGAATACCCATATCACTACAAAACATATTGAATTCATTCGAAGTAAACTCGCCACCACGATCAATACGCAATGTGATAATAGAGTGACCACATTTATTTTCAACAAGTGTTTTAAATTTTTGAAAGATGGACAACGCCTCAGACTTTTCTTTTATAAAATATACCTATGTCATCCTTGTATAATCATCAAGAAATACGACGAAATACTTACTCCCACTTAAAGACAATGTTTGCATTAGACCACATATGTCTGCATTGTTGGTACGTACTTTTTCTGGGTCCCTTTCAGTCCTTGGAAAGAGTGGCCCAATTCTGTCCAAGTGGACTCTGGCAAAGACGATGACTAGTAAATTAAGAAATATAAAGTGCAGGGAATAAAAGGTAAATTCTAAGAGGAAAATACCTAGTTTGATATTTATCGATGCTGCAGCATGTCACTAATGATGCTTTTGTGGAGGTGTGGGTTCCTTCTTTGTTGAACATCAGTCAGCCGACTCCAATAGCTCTGGGTCACCTGGATGTTTAGCTTATCTAGTTTTTCTAATCCTACTCTAAGTCTAATTGCTCTGGTTTCCCTAGTCCTACCGGGAGTCTGATGAATCTTGTTTCCTAATTGTATTCTAACTTTGATTTATCTTCCTAATACTATTGTAATTGTGGTTAATTTAGTTTTCTAGTGCTACTAGGAATCTAATTAATTTAGTCTCCTAGTTCTAATAGGAACCTAATTAATCTAAATATGCTAAATCTATTCATTTAAGTATCCTAATCCTATTAGAAGTCTAATTGGTATTAGTCTCCTAATCCTACTAGGAATCTAATTAATCTAAATATCATAATCCTATTAAAAATATAATTAATTTAAGTATCCTAATTCTACTGGAAATCTAAATAATTAAAAAAAATGGGTTGTGGCCCGTTATGCTAAGGAGGATCGACCATGTTCCTGGGTACCCTCTGTAAGATCCTTTGGATAAATCGGTTGGCTAAGGGTTATTTTAAAAGTAGTATGGATTGAAAAACTAAATTTGAGTTTAAAATTTGAGGATTTAGAGATTAAAAATTGAGAACTTCAAGAATTTAGAATTAGAGATTAGAACTAAAATTAAGAACTGAATTTATGAACTAGCTCTATGATCTAGAACTAGAACTAAGAACTAGATTTTAAGAACTAGAATTTAAGGACTAGAATAAAAAGCTAGAGAGTTAAGAACTAAGATCTAGAACTAGAAATTAAGAACTAAGAATTAGAACTTAAGACCTAGAACCTAAAATTAAGAACTAATAACTTAAAGTTAGGAACTAGGAATTTAAAACTAAGAATTAAAACCTAGAATCTAGAACTAGAAATTAAGAACTAAGAGTTAGAACTTAAGAACTTGAAGCTAGAACTAGAAAAGAAATTAAGAACGAGAACTAAATAATTACCTGACGCTAAGCGCTGCAGAGGAGGCTCTCGAAATCCTAAGCTTGGAGGCGAGGAACTCGAGAGAGAAGAGATCTTTATGAAAATTGTTGTTTTCGGTCGAGGTAAGGGAGTCTATTTATAGGTGTATGGATAATTACGCGCCTTGTGGGAGGTGCGCACTTAACCGGTCAGATCCATTTACGAGCTCTGTTTGGTGCGCTTAATTGAATTACGCACCCTATCCCGGGCGCTTAATCACATTGAGTCAGTGACCGACTCAGTGAGTGATCGGCTGACTGGCTCAGTCGAGTGTGCTAGTTCTAGTTTGATTTGGAAGTAATTGCTTACCCTATTTAGTGTGTGCAATCCAATTAAACACCTGCTTACAGGTGCTTAATAGGGGAATTTGGTTGGTCATGGGAATTAGAGACCAGGTCCAATTGGAGATCAATTATGCATAGGAAACAGGGCGCGTAATCGATTACATGCGCTTGTGAGGGCGTGTAATTAGGTCTCAAAGCAATCTTGGGAGAGTGGAGGACTGGTCCAAGTTGGACCAATTGCGTGCTGGTGGTTGGGCGTGCAACTGATTTTGCACGTTGGATAGGGCGCGGAATCATGTCCTAAGGCTGTCCATAGGAAGAAAGTACCTGGTCCAAGTGGGACCAATTGCACGCCTCTGTGAGGGCACAGAATTTGGGACCTTCCTAGGTTGACTCGGGTCCGAACCACAGAGCTATTATTTCAACCCGTGCTTCGACCATATACTATTGTTTCATTATATAGTCCCCATGTTTATTGGCTTAAAGCTTTTGAAAAGAGTGAGCCCCTTTCCGAAAGTCGTGGGCAAGGTCAAAGGTTGATCGAACAGATTTGTATTGTGACAGCCCGGATTTCGGCACCCCGAAACTCGTGCCATCAGCACGATCATCTTGACCGTGCCCTTTAGCTAAGCACGGAACACTGGTATATCAAGCATGCATAAAGTATAATAAACGAGTTTGCGGAATTTAAATCTATATTAATTAACTTCCCAAAAGACAGTTCTACCCTCATGCCTCTGCATGAATAGAGAATCGATCCGAACCATCGATGATAGAAATCATCACGGATGGTTCGTCCCAAAAGAATAATCCCAACTCCTTATGTACATGGTTTTAAACAACAATCAAGGCTTGGCATACCAAGCCGTACAAAACCCTCTCCAAAATCCCTCAAAGTGGCACAACGGAGTCCTCTAGAAGAAGTCCTCTGGAGGTGGCTCCAACTCTTCACCGGCCGCAAGGTCCGACTCGCCGGGATCAGCGTCTCCTGAAGCCGCGGCAGCTGCTAGTAGTGGACCTGCGACGTATAGTCTATAGGGTGAGCTACATCCTAGCTCAATAGGGAACAAACACAGTTGAACATATAAATTATGACTCACATATATTCCATGATATGCCATGCATGATGTGTCTATGCAATTATTGATGAAACAGTTAGAAAGCATTTCGTTTTACTGTTGATTACATATGTTTTCATTTACTCATGAATGATGCTGAAAAGGCCTAAAGCAAAACTTAAACTTTCAACTTAAGTAATCCCCGAGCAATATAGCATCGAGCCCCGATGAGATACCCATCATCGTCATCTATATAGACAGTTTTAACCGTATTCCCTGGGAATACCAATAGTACCCAAGCCCCTTTCCCCTGGGGATTGGTGGCGGGGTTTCACTTGTCTCAATCAACACCCCTGGGGTGTGCTTACTATGTACGGATAAGCCTCCGCACTGGCCTACGGTTTCGCCGTCGTATCGGTCACGGATATCCTGCCGTGTCAGTCGTGGATATCCCGCCACGTCGGTGGGGTACCCTATCAAACCTCAAATAACAAAAATATCGGTGCCTTACATATAGTTATTCACCGTGTAAATGTGCTATCTTATATCAGTTAGGCCCTATCAAACATGATTCAATCCTTGGATACATCCCTGGGATGTATCCATTTACTTGCATCACACCTGATGCTCTTATCTCTTTACTTCTTCATCCCCTGGGGATGGCTCATTATGATTACTCTTATGGATGTCACACACACACACTTTTCACAAATTCTTAAGAAATAAACATTTGAATTGAGTTCTATATCACTACATACATGCTCTTGTAAAATAAAATACATGTTCAAGGTGTTCCCTACGTCAAGTCTTCATTTGATCAATGCATCAAGGTCCCACGTGGCTCCTTGTGCACTAGTCCACACGTACCACCTATGGTACCACATAACAGGTGAAACACATCACAAAGGATGCCATAAAGAAGGTATAGGACCCTCCAAGAATCTTAAAGTCAAACCCAAAAGTCAACACAATTTATCTCAGTCGATTAATCGAATTCCAAAATCGATTAATCGAAGGTCAATATCGATTAATCGAAGCAATTTCGATTAATCGAAATTCTCCTTTTCGCAAAGTCGATTATCAGTTCGAACAGTCGAGCTTTCATTCGATTAATTGAATCCAATTTCGATTAATCGAAATTCTTCTTTTCGCAAAGTAGACTTACAGTTCGAACAGTCGAGTTTTCATTCGATTAATCGAAATTCTTCTTTTCGTAAAGTCGGCTCTCAGTTCGAACAGTCGAGTTTCACAAGTTGATTAATCGATTCCAAATCGATTAATCGAAAACTAAAATCGATTAATCGAAATCCCATTTCGATTAGTCGATTTTTCCTTAAGTCATTTCCTCAACCCCTGGGGTCCACTGGAGGTTCTCAGTCGATTAATCGATCCCCAAATCGATTAATTGAAATCCAAAGTCGATTAATCAAAATCAAATTCGATTAATCGAAATCGGGGTTCTCTGACCTTTCAACTTCCTGGCCAATTTCGATTAATCGAAACCCAAGTTCGATTAATCGAAATTGTCAGAGTCAGCCCCTTTCGAGCTGTTCTTCCCAATCTTTTTCCATACTTTTTCCTCTATTTTTCTAAGCCATTATCCTATGATTTTAACCCACATTCAAACACAACTTAACCCCTATAATCTATGCATCTTATTTACGAAAATTTTTACCTTGAATAGATCTCAAGTTGATTTCAAATCAAATGGTTGGAAGGCTAGGGTTTCCAGCTTTTGTTCTAACAGATCCGCGTTGAATCCGGCTTTTATCTCTTGAATCCCCCCTCCAATCAGTTGCAATAACTCCTCTCCTACTTCTCTCTCTTTCTCTCTCTTCTTTACTCTCCTTCAACAACCAAAAATACACATCTAGGGTTATTAAACCCTTTTATCTATCTCCCTCATTGTGTGTTGAGCACATACACCGCAGTAGGTGTAAGTGACTTCTCATTTACATCACACACCACATAATCACTCAAACTATCACATCTCGTCCGTTCATTACATTCTATGCTAACTTATGATCTCCTGATTGGTCAAACTTGTGACCAATCGGGCACGGATCCTGAGGTCATAGTTTAGCGTGATTTTTCAGGCTATTACATCCTCCCCACCTTCGGAATTTTCGTCCTCGAAAATAACCCAAGGTTTCTCTGTCTGGGTCACCCCCCCCTCACTCTCAGGTGAGGTGGTCTATATTACTTAGACGCATTCAACAGTTACAATACAAGTATGGAAGTACATTAATAAAGGAAACAATTCGACCAAAAAGTTTGATTTATATTTAAACTTTGGAAATTTACAATGCCAGGTAAATTGGCGTACAATACAATTTACAGGTATACAATCAGAACTCAAAAATAAATACAAGACTCAAACAGTCCCCTCGTCAGGCTGATCGGGTGCGACCGTAGCTGGTGTGTCTGCTGGAGCTGGCTCTGGCTGCGGTGGAAGCGTCTCTGTCGGCGGAGCAGATGTGGATGTGGAAGGAGCGGCGTCTGTGGTGGGATGGAAGACGGGTCCTCTGTGGAAGGCGGTGCATCCAGCGGTCCACTCCTCCTCCTGGGCGAGGTAGCGGTGGTAGTCCGTCGGGTAGATGTAGCGAAGGGTGTGGAACATCAAGAAGTCCATCCTCCGGTTCATCCGCTCGTTGTTGGCCTCCATACGAGCCAACACGTCCTCGATGGTAGGACCGGATGGGCGGCCTTGGTGATGAGATGAGGTGGGTGTCATGCGCTGGTGGGCAGGTGGCGTCGGTGAGGCTGTGGTGTGGGAGGGAACCCTCTCCACGGATGGCTCTGCGGGAATAGGGTGTGCCCCACCCACGGGTGGGTCCTGCTGAGGTGGTGGGGGTGGTGGCGGTGCTACTGCTGCTGCTGCTGCTGGGGCGGGAGCGGGACCCGGAGCTGGTAGGGTCCGCTTTAGAAGGTTGTAGCTACGGGTCCATGAAGACTTTGTAAATGTCTTCACGCGATCCGTAGCCCTCACCTCGTGAGGTGAGATGGTGTAGGAGGGCTCGTCGGAGTAGCACTCCAACATGCTCGATATAAGACGAGCATAGGGCATCTTTTCTTTGGGCCTCATGTTGCCCTTCATCAACTTCCCCTTGATGTATTTCATCCCCTCTAGGATGACCATCGTGGCGTCGAACCACCGGCCACAGAAGGCCGCATAAAGTGCATGTTGCACTTTGTCCACGCGCTCGGTGTCGTGGCGCATCGGGTAGAGGTTGCACTTGATTATGGAATCAAGCATCCACATGTAAGGTGGAAGGTCAACCCTCTTAATGGAGGAGCCCGACCCCTTCTTCCCGTTAGTCATGCGGGTCATGACTTCTTCAAAGTGGGGGTCTTCCTCAAAAGGCGGAAAGAGGGTAGTTTCGGGGGTGAAATCGAGGTAGCACTCGAGTACCTCGTGGATGTGACGTCGAGTGATCGTATAGAGACGACCCTCGATCTTGGTTATAATACAATCGTCGGTAGGGCCATCGGTTAGCCCTTGGTAAAAGAGTCTAACCAATCTAGGGTAGTAAGAACCCTGGATTGGTTTGAGAAGGTTGCCGAGTCCGGCGTTGGTGAGGTAATTTCGAGCCCATTGGGTCTCGCCCGGTAAATCGGGATTGGTGAAAAGGGTAGGGTCGATGATGTATTCGACCTCGAAGGTCTTTGCCGTCCACCATTCATTTGGTTGTTCAACATTGGTGGGTGGTTGTGGCATGGGGGTGGACTCGCGGGAAGACTCGCGCGTAGACGCGCTCGTCGAACCGGAGGTGGTCTCCGATTCCGACGGTGATGGAGTCCTCACCGGCGATGGGGTAGGTGGTGGTGGCGCGGTGTTCTTATGCCTAACCGGTAGCTTGGAGGTTGCCTTCTTCGAAGACAATCGGGTTTTGGGCGGCATTTTGAGAAAATCTAGGGTTTTCTAGTTCAACTTGAAGGGAAAAACACAAATCTAAGGTTTACCTTAGGTGTCGATGTGAAAATGGGTGTGAATCGCCGGAAAATCCAAACCCTAGGGCACCGGCTTGTCGGAGAAGAGGAAGAAGGTGAAGCGCCAAAAACCCGAAGCAAGAAAAATTTCGAATGGGAAATAAAATCCCCAATCTTATATATATAGCCCGCGGCTCGATTAATCGAAATTCAGAATCGATTAATCGAGATTTCAAACTAAGTTAAGCCGCGTAAAATCGATTAATCGATTTCCCAAATCGATTAATCGAAAGTCAAATTCGATTAATCGAAACCATTTCGATTAATCGAAATCGTATCTGTTTAAAATTTTCCATTTTGGAGCTCACTGGTGCGAGCCAGTCGATTAATCGAAATCCATTTCGATTAATCGAAATTCCAAAATCGATTAATCGAATTTAATTTCGATTAATCGAAATCGTGCTGTAACTTCTAATTTTTTCCAGAATTTCTTAAATTATTCGATTAATCGAATCCATTTCGATTAATCGAAATTTTGAAATCGATTAATCGAAATTCACTTCGATTAATCGAAATCGTCCATTTGATTTCAAATTCTCGTAAGTCCCTTTAGTAAATCGATTAATCGAAATTTCAAAATCGATTAGTCGATCCCCAATCGATTAATCGAGATTCCAATTCGATCAATCGAAATTTGTCTTCTATGTATATTCTAACTCTCATTCTCATTTCCAGTCACTGGCACATGCCAGTCGACTAATCGAACAAAATCGATTAATCGAAATTCCAAATCGATTAATCGATTTGAAATTCAATTAATCGGTTTTGCCCAAATTGTGTAGATTGTCAATTTCTTTGGTTCTTTTACTACTTTTGACAATTTATGACAGATTGGATCAAATTTCCATTGGATTATAAGTATGGTGGAGATTTCACAAATATGTTTGTGGTTTACATTGAATTCTCACGTCGTTGGAAACAAAATTTGGATATTGTTCTTTCACATCGGCCTCTCGTTCCCAAGTAGCCTCTTCTTTTGGATGATTGTTCCGAACTAGCACTAAGGGAATCACTTTAGTCTTGTGATACTTGTTCTTTCGATCCAAGATCTCCTTGGTTCCTCTATCATGCTCATGTCCTCACACATCTCTATAGGTTGCTTTCCTAACACATGAGACGGATCATTCACGTACTTTCTGAGCATCGATATGTGGAAAACGTTATGCACTCTATCAAATAGCGGTGGTAAACCAACGCGATATGCAACTTCACCTCTGGCGTCCCAAAATTTCAAATGGTCCAACATAACGTGGACTTAACCCTCTCTTGCCAAATCTCATTACACCTTTCATAGGTGACACTTTCACAAACACATGCTGCACTTTATAGTCAACACTAGTCCTTCATATCGGCGTAACTTTTACATCTCTGTCTTGTCTTCAACCTTTCTCGATAATTGAGCAGTGGCGTTATCTTCAAGTAGTTTTGGTCCTAATACAAATTTCTCACTGTTTCCTCCCAATTGAGAGGTGATTTGCATCGTCGTCCATGAGCTTCATACGGTGCCATGCCAATGCTTTCGTTTGAAAACTGTATTATATGCGAACTCGAGCATCGGTAGATACTCATCCCAAGATCCTTGCATATCAAGCATGCACGCCTCGAGCATGTCTTCTATTACTTGGTTCACTCGCTATGCCATCATCGCTTTGAGGATGGAAAGTGAACTAAAGTCTAGTCGTGTTCCCATTCCTTCTTGAAATTTCTTCCAAAACTTGGACGTATATAGTGGATCACGATCCAAACTATGTCGCTTGGAATACCATGTAATCTTACAATCTCCTTCATGTATAAGTCCGCCGCCTTTCCCCGCCAGATACATAGTATTGTACGGTAAAAGTGCGATTTGGTCAATCGGTTCACGACGCACAAATGGCATTGTGTCTCTTGGCGACGGGTAATCCAACAATGAAATCCATTGAGATCGATTCCCACTTCCATTCGGTATTGGTAAAGGTTGCAATAGTCCAAGCAGGATGTCTATGATCAACCTTCACTTGCCGACAAGTCAAACATCGTGACACATACCGCCACGCCTTGTTTCAGATCCTTCCACCAAAGAGTTCTTTTTCAAATCTTGGTACATTTTGGTGCTACCAGGGTGGATAGCATAATTTGACTTATGGGCCTCATCAAGAATCGTTCGTCTTAGATCGGCATTGTCCGGAATGCATAGACGGCCTTTAAACAATAAGGAACCATCTTCTTTAACCGAGAAGTCCGACCTGATGCCTTCACTCACGTCTTGATGAATCTTTGTCAATGTCGGATCTTTCATCTGTAGATCGTGGATATGTTCAAATATCACTGGCTTTACTGATATGTTAGCCAAAAAGGATCCGGTGTCCCTCGACTCAATGTTCGCATCATAGAGTGCCAGGTCTTCCAATAATTTCCATCGGTGCATACCCAAAATTAAAGAAGCTAACTGAGCTGAACCCTTCCGACTCAATGCATCGACTACTACATTCGCCTTGCCTGGATGGTATTGTATGGAGCAATCGTAATCCTTGAGGAATTCCATCCACCTGCGCTGTCTCATGTTGAGCTCCTTCTGTGTAAAGAGATATCGGAGGCTCTTATGATCGGTGAAAATTTCAAAAGTCTCACCATACAAGTAATGTCTCCAAATCTTCAGTGCAAAAATGACTGCTGCTAGTTCCAAGTCATGAGTCGGGTAATTTTTCTCGTGTTCCTTCAGTTGTCTTAATCCGTAAGCTATCACCTTCTTGTATTGGTTGAGCACACAACCAAGGCCATTGTATGATGCGTCGCTGTACACGGCGTATCCTCCACTGCCTGAAGGAATCGCTAATACTGGAGCCGAAGTGAGTCTCGTTTTGAGTTCTTGAAAACTCTTCTCGCATGCCTCACTCCACTCAAACCTTGAATCTTTTCGTGTCAGCTTTGTGAGAGGTCCCGATATCCTTGAAAACCCCTCAACGAAACGTCGATAATAGCCTGCTAAGCCCAGAAAACTTCGGACATCGGTCACTGTCTTTGGTTGCTCCCATCTAACTACTGCTTCTATCTTAGCTGGATCTATCGTGACACCGTGCTTTGAGACGACATGTCCCAAAAAGCTAACTTCTTCCAACCAAAACTCACACTTGCTGAGCTTGGCGTACAATTGGTGTTCACGTAGCGTCTGTAGAGCAATCCTCAAATGTTCTTCGTGTTCCGTCTTGGATTTGGAGTATATCAGTATATCATCAACAAACACTACGACGCAGGAGTCCAAGTGTGGTTTGAACACTCGGTTCATCAGATCCATAAACGACGCCGGAGCATTCGTTAGTCCAAACGGCATCACAAGGAATTCATAGTGTCCATACCGTGTCCGGAAAGCTATCTTCTGAATGTCCTCTGCTTTGACTCGCAACTGATGATACCCAGATCTCAGGTCGATCTTGGAAAAATACCTTACTCCTTGCAGTTGGTCGAATAGATCGTCTATTCTAGGCAAAGGGTAGCGGTTCTTCACAGTGAGTTTGTTCAATTGTCGATAGTCAATGCATAGCCGCATTGACCCATCCTTCTTCTTGACAAACAAGACCGGTGCTCCCCATGGAGACACGCTCGGTCTAACAAACCCCTTGTCCATAAGCTCTTGTAGTTGTTCCTTCAACTCCTTTAACTCAGTGGGAGCCATTCTATAAGGTGCTTTTGAAATAGGCTCCGTTCCTGGTGCTAAGTCAATGGCGAATTCGACTTCTCTTTCTGGAGGTAATCCAGGCAATTCCTCTGGAAACACGTCAGCGAAGTCTCGCACAACTGCTATCTCAGAAATGACATTCTTTTCTTCCTTGTCCTCCTTTAAGAAAGCTAAGTATCCACTGCAACCCTTTCTGATCATTTTCTCGGCCCTTACTGCTGAGATCAGTGGCACAGATGACGACCTCACTCCTTGAAACCGAAATGATCTTCTTGTGTTGGGTCTGAAAATGACTACCTTGTTCTTGCAATCGACAGTTGCACAATGCTGTGCCAACCAGTCCATGCCAAGGATCACATCAAACCCTTGCATGTCTAACAGTATCAACTTTGCTTCTAGTTCATGCACCTCTAAGTCTCGAACTGCTACAATGATGGATTTGCAAACTAACTACGTGTCTACTAACTCTCCAAATGAATAGACACAGATAGGACGAAATCCAACGTCTCTGGAACAATCTTCATCTTCTTAGCGAAACGTGGAGTAACGAATGAGTGGGTAGACCCGGGGTCTATCAACACTCGAGCGTCATATCCATCGAAGCATCCTTTTTCATATATATTTAGAGTACCTATAGTATACGTACATACATACAATAATTTACACATCAATTTACACTCTTAATTCACATACAGCTTTTTGTATTGAGAAAAGAATCTATATAATTTCTAATGCATGCTCCTTCTCTATCTAAGATTTTAATGAAATGGAAATTTTCTTTAATTAAAAAAAAATCTCACCTTGGATGACGTCATGCACGTTCCCTGCTTCCTGAGCAGTGACTGCATAGGCTCTCCCCTGGACGATCGGTTTCCTTGCTTGAATTGGTCGTGGTGCTGCAACTGAAATCGTCTTTCTCTTATCCGTCTCGAGGCAATCCTTGATCAAGTGGCCCACCTTGCCACATCGAAAACAACCCCTAGTTCTCGATCTACAGTCCACTGTTCTATGAGGCTTGCCACACTTTGCGCAAGTCTCCCGAGGTGCGGAAGAAACAGTACGAGAACCCTGTGTGATAGTGGCGCCAGTAGACATGGCAGGGCTCTCATAGCGAATAGGTCTCCCCGACGCAAGTAATGGAAACCTCTGTTGGTGTTGTTGTTGTTGCGCCGGTCTTCCGAAACCCCCTTGGAACTGTGGTCTCTGATTCTGGGCCATGAACCTCGGCTTTTTGTTCACCGGTTCGTAGTGCCCCGATCTTCCTTGTTCATTTCCTCCTCTCTGTTGCTCCCTCTGTCTATATCTATTTGTATTCTCCTCTTCAACTACCAGTGCTTTACTCATGACCTCTTCATAGGTCCTCAGTTGAAATGGAGCTACGCCTCCCCTAACTTCAGGCTTCAAACCTTGCTGAAACCTCTTGGACTTCATCACTTCAAGATGCGACGTGTCCAAGAGCAAAACGGGCAAGTCGTAGAAACTCTACCCCGTATTCTCTCACTGTCATTCTCCCTTGTACTAACTGCAAAAATTGTATCTCAAGCTGGTTCCTCACCACTTTCAGAAAATATTGTTTGTTGAACTCCTCAACAAACTCCTCCCAAGTCCAAGGCAACTCTGGGGTCTCCTGAGCCCGAGTCCGTATCACGAACTTCCACCAAGGCCCAGCCTCCCCATCCAACATGTAAGCTGCCCATCTTACACTCTCATCTTCCGTGCAAGTTAGCACGCTAAAGACTTTCTCCATCTCCATCAACCAGTTCTCAGTGGCCATTGTGTCTGCCTGCCCAGAAAATGAAGGAGGTCTCATCCTCCTAAACTCTGTAAATGAGGAGGGCACAGGCAACGCAGGTCCTACAGGTGGTGTAGGTGGCTGCTGTTCTCTTGACGCATGAGCTGCAAAGGATGCGGCTTGTTGTGCCATGGCAGCTGCCATAGTCTCCATAGTGTGCATCATCCTTTGTCGCTCCTCTCTATCTTCTTGTCTTTCTCTCAATCTTTCTTGTTCTCTTAGATCTTGGTCTTGATGATCTCGATCTTCTTCATCACGCTGTCTACTACTACTGCTCCCTGGGGCCTCAGTACCTCCTAATGGCACTCTATTTGTAGGAGAGATGTAATCATCTCCACTACGTAGACTCCTCTGCTGGCCTCCCCTTGGTCGGCCTCTTCCTCTAGATGACATTTGCGGCTGCATTTGAAACTAAGTTTCGTTAGCAGAAGCCCCTATGTTCTGACGAAAGAACCCTTGTCAGAATTGCTAAAAGAAAATAGCTTTGATACCAATCAGTGATGCCGGATTTCACCAAACCCGCGTGCCATCAGCACGATCATCTTGACCGTGCCCTTTAGCTAAGCACGGAACACTGGTATATCAAGCATGCATAAAGTATAATAAACGAGTTTACGGAATTTAAATCTATATTAATTAACTTCCCAAAAGACAGTTCTACCCTCATGCCTCTGCATGAATAGAGAACCGATCCGAACCATCGATGATAGAAATCATCACGGATGGTTCGTCCCAAAAGAATAATCCCAACTCCTTATGTACATGGTTTTAAACAACAATCAAGGCTTGACATACCAAGCCGTACAAAACCCTCTCCAAAATCTCTCAAAGTGGCACAACAGAGTCCTCTAGAAGAAGTCCTCTGGAGGTGGCTCCAACTCTTCACCGGCCGCAAGGTCCGACTCGCCGGGATCAGCGTCTCCTGAAGCCGCGGCAGCTGCTAGTAGTGGACCTGCGACGTATAGTCTATAGGGTGAGCTACATCCTAGCTCAATAGGGAACAAACACAGTTGAACATATAAATTATGACTCACATATATTCCATGATATGCCATGCATGATGTGTCTATGCAATTATTGATGAAACAGTTAGAAAGCATTTCGTTTTACTGTTGATTACATATGTTTTCATTTACTCATGAATGATGCTGAAAAGGCATAAAGCAAAACTTAAACTTTCAACTTAAGTAATCCCCGAGCAATATAGCATCGAGCCCCGATGAGATACCCATCATCGTCATCTATATAGACAGTTTTAACCGTATTCCCTGGGAATACCAATAGTACCCAAGCCCTTTCTCGGGATTGGTGGCGGGTTTCACTTGTCTCAATCAACACCCACAGGGTGTGCTTACTAAATGTGAGATAAGCCTCACGCCTTGGCCTACGGTTTTGCCGCCCGTGTCGGTCACGGATATCCTGCCGTGTCGATATCGTGGATCCTATCAAACCTCAAATAACAAAAATATCGGTGCCTTACATATAGTTATTCACCGTGTAAATGTGCTTCTTATATCAGTTAGGCCCTATCAAACATGATTCAATCCTTGGATACATCCCTGGGATGTATCCATTTACTTGCATCACACCTGATGCTCTTATCTCTTTACTTCTTCATCCCCTGGGGATGGCTCATTATGATTACTCTTATGGATATCACACACACACACTTTTCACAAATTCTTAAGAAATAAATATTTGAATTGAGTTCTATATCACTACATACATGCTCTTGTAAAATAAAATACATGTTCAAGGTGTTCCCTACCTCAAGTCTTCATTTGATCAATGCATCAAGGTCCCACGTGGCTCCTTGTGCACTAGTCCACACGTACCACCTATGGTACCACATAACAGGTGAAACACATCACAAAGGATGCCATAAAGAAGGTATAGGACCCTCCAAGAATCTTAAAGTCAAACCCAAAAGTCAACACAATTTATCTCAGTCGATTAATCGAATTCCAAAATCGATTAATCGAATCTGATTCGATTAATCGATTTCCAAAATCGATTAATCAAAGGTCAATATCGATTAATCGAAGCAATTTCGATTAATCGAAATTCTCCTTTTCGCAAAGTCGATTATCAATTCGAACAGTCGAGCTTTCATTCGATTAATCGAATCCAATTTCGATTAATCGAAATTCTTCTTTTCGCAAAGTAGACTTACAGTTCGAACAGTCGAGTTTTCATTCGATTAATCGAATCCAATTTCGATTAATCGAAATTCTTCTTTTCGCAAAGTCGGCTCTCAGTTCGAACAGTCGAGTTTCACAAGTTGATTAATCGATTCCAAATCGATTAATCGAAAACTAAAATCGATTAATCGAAATCCCATTTCGATTAGTCGATTTTTCCTTAAGTCATTTCCTCAACCCCTGGGGTCCACTGGAGGTTCTCAGTCGATTAATCGATCCCCAAATCGATTAATCGAAATCGAAAGTCGATTAATCGAAATCAAATTTGATTAATCGAAATCGGGGTTCTCTGACCTTTCAACTTCCTGGCAAATTTCGATTAATCGAAACCCAAGTTCGATTAATCGAAATTGTCAGAGTCAGCCCCTTTCGAGCTGTTCTTCCCAATCTTTTTCCATACTTTTTCCTCTATTTTTCTAAGCCATTATCCTATGATTTTAACCCACATTCAAACACAACTTAACCCCTATAATCTATGCATCTTATTTACGAAAAATTTTACCTTGAATAGATCTCAAGTTGATTTCAAATCAAATGGTTGGAAGGCTAGGGTTTCCAGCTTTTGTTCTAACAGATCCGCGTTGAATCCGGCTTTTATCTCTTGAATCCCCCCTCCAATCAGTTGCAATAACTCCTCTCCTACTTCTCTCTCTTTCTCTCTCTTCTTTACTCTCCTTCAACAACCAAAAATACACATCTAGGGTTATTAAACCCTTTTATCTATCTCCCTCATTGTGTGTTGAGCACATACACCGCAGTAGGTGTAAGTGACTTCTCATTTACATCACACACCACATAATCACTCAAACTATCACATCTCGTCCGTTCATTACATTCTATGCTAACTTATGATCTCCTAATTGGTCAAACTTGTGACCAATCGGGCACAGATCCCGAGGTCATAGTTTAGCGTGATTTTTCAGGCTATTACATGTATACTCCAAGAGAGAATAATTGGGGTGTCTGCAGATGCCCCTCTTCGACGCGTTCTTGTGAAGTAAGGATGCATCGAAGAAGTAGACACCCCTCTTCCGAGGGTGCCTTCTCATTTCTTTTGGTAAATCACAAGTGTGAACGGGAGAGCTGACATGAAATGCTTGACTTTCTTATCTATTAGTGCCAGTTAAGGAGGAGCATTTGGGGGCCCAGTGGTAGCTATCACAAGGCGTATCCACAACCGCGAGTGCAAGTGGCATCCCGTCGCATATCGCAGCCATCTGTAAGTGGCAATCAAACAGACGAAATCGGCATATCCTAATTTGCAAGTTTAAGGGGCATCCCATCGCATGTTGTGACCTGTTGCAAGTGGCAGTCAAACGGGAGGACATCTTCATATCTTGGTCTGTGGATGCAAGGGGCATCCCGCCGCATATCGCGACTTGCTGCAAGTGGCAGTCAAACAGAGGGAAAATCATGCATTCAAGGTACCGGTAGGCATCATATGAATGTGCAAAGACAAGGTCAAGTGATCGAATAATAAGATCTAATATCATATAATGGCAAAGGCTTTCGCAAGTCATATCAGACTAGGTGCATCATTGCTCACACTAATGTTGCGTTAGGTGTCCTTTTTCCAGTGGACATTTATGATTTTCTTAAAGTTGAGTGTACTTAGTGTTCGGTTTCCTAGGGGAAGGAATGGATTGGACTGATGAGAAGTGAAGTTTGATAGATAGAGGGTTATTTTTTATTTTACTTTTATTTATTATTAAGTTTGGGATTTTTAACTTAAGATCAATTCAGTTGTAAAACTGTGGAAAACGTGGCTTCCAAGACATCGTTGAGCAGATCCACCAGAGTAGGATTTGGGAACCTGACCATTTATGTGGTTGTCAACACGACACTTGGTATGTCGGATACTCCGTCTAACCTTCTCGTGGATACTAATGATTGTCTCTTATGGGAGGACTACAGTGATTCACGACTTAGGAGAGACAAGTTTTGAAAATGTTTGACATAATATTAGCTAATTATATTTTACAAGAAATATCGAGTGTAGGAAGGGGTATTTACTTACCAGATTTATTGTCGGCGGGAGGCATTTTCTTGTGATGGGATTGGCCGGCTGTTGTGGTGGTGTCGCAATGGGACATCAGAGAGTTTCCTCTCCTTCTTCATTTCTATTATAGCAGGGCTTGATGGCTGCCAGTGCGTTGGGACATTGGTGATCGTCTATCTCTTGGTGGTCACAGGATGGCACATTAGAGTGTTTCTTCTCTCTTGGTTTCTATCATGGTGAGTCCCTCTAGTTGTTGGTGTGATGAGGCGTCTGGATCGCCTAATGAGATGTTCACGATGGAACTTGATATTTGTTGGGTGTGACGGGATGTCAAAGAAGTTCCTTTCTTCTATCGGCGAGCATATGTTTCTACTGTGGTGGAGTCTGGCCACTACTGTGTGATGGGATATTTGGGGGGTTTGGGTCTTTGCTTTTCACGATGGGATATTGGATGAGCCTTCCCTTTTGGTTGTGTGTCGTAGCGGGTTGTGATGGGATTTCGGGGAAGTTTAATTGACGATGGGACATTGGAGGTCTTCCCATTTTGGTTGTGTTTCGTAGTGGGTTACAACAGGACTTGGTGGTTATGCGATGGGAAATCAATGTTTATTTCTTTCATTGGTAGATCTTGGGTTATATGATGAGATCAGGTTATAGCTGCATTGCGACGGGACATGTTTATGAGTGTGTGATGGGTTGTCGGTCTGATGACTCCTTAGCTATTTTGATGTTGTGATGGGACAATGATGGTGTATTTCTTTTTGGTTTGGGTAGGTGATGTCTTGAGATCGTGGCGGGACTTTTCTTTGGCCTTGATGGTGTGGTGGGGATTTAGCGTGTCGATGGTACATGAGGGTGTGTGATGAGGCATTAGTGGCTCTCTCCCTCTAGTTGGTGTTTAAGGTTACACGATGGGACAAGAGAGAGTGATTTGGATCGTGATGGGACAAGTAGCATGATTGGCTACTTTGTCACCGTTACTTTTCATTTTGTGTCGCGATGGAGCTTTTATATTTAGCGATGGGGCTATGAGCAATGATTTTATTTTATTTTGTTTTGTTGGTTTATTTCAACAATGGTTGTTAGGGAATAATTGGGTTGCGAGGGATATGTTGTCACATGTGCTTGTGAGTACGCGATGGGACTCTAGGGGAATAATTTTGATTGTGGTGGGACGTTAATTCGCTGTGGGTCATCAGGGGAAGACTTGGCTGTGATGGGACTGTGGGGAGATAGTCTCGTGTATGGTTGAAAACAGTTTGTATGTTCGAAGATGGTCTCATAGAGTTTGAGGGTGGCTTGTGTTGGTGTTATATCGGTTTGATTTTCACGGGCTCTAATTTGATTTATTGTTTGGGATTTTAAGTGGCTATTTTGGGGAGTGCGTGTGCGTATAGGTGTGTGTTGGGGATTTTTAGTGTGTTGATTATTGTGTAATGATAAAAGCAAAATAAAATCAAAGTAAAACAAATGATGGATTCAGCACATCTAAAATATCCTAGACCTGCATGATACAGGGTCCTTTGTAGCAAGTTTTAATAAGTAAGAATTTTTCCCATAGGGAGTAGTGATCTAAACCTAGAAGGTGTATAATAGACCTCAAAATCTGACAATTCTAAGAAGAAAGAGAGCTTTTCGGGTGTCACTAGATCTAATTTATAAAATTGAAATATAAAACTATATCTAAAAGGTTGAGGAAGATGGATAGTAAAATAAAATATAAAATGGGGAGAAATAGACAGCTAGGGCCTAGTTTTTATTGCAAAACAGATCAAGAGCTGGGGATTTGTAGCAATCCCCAGCTCTTCATTTTGTGTCGCGATGGAGCTTTTATATTTAGCGATGGGGCTGTGAGCAATGATTTTATTTTATTTTGTTTTGTTGGTTTATTTACAACTATGGTTGTTAGGGAATAATTGGGTTGCGAGGGATATGTTGTCACATGTGCTTGTGAGTACGCGATGGGACTCTAGGGGAATAATTTCGATTGTGGTGGGACGTTAATTCGCTGTGGGTCATCAGGGGATGACTTGGCTGTGATGGGACTGTGGGGAGATAGTCTCGTGTATGGTTGAAAACAGTTTGTATGTTTGAAGATGGTCTCATAGAGTTTGAGGGTGGCTTCTGTTGGTGTTATATCGATTTGATTTAGTGTTTGTGAGTTCATCTATGAGCTTTTCGGGTGTCACTAGAGCTGGGGATTTGTAGCAATCCTTCATTTGGCTACAAGCAAAAATGCAAGGTATAAGAATCTAGTTTAGACCGGTGGTTTGGATTGATCTTAAGGCTATGATCTGTCCACTTAAATGTTCACAGATCATCCAATAGATTTCCTCCATTCTGATGGCTTCAATCAGAACAAGATAATCACTACAGATGCTATGGTTGAAGGCCACAGGCACAGGTACCCACAGGCATATCAAACCTAGGAAAATCATATGGTCATTAAGAGATCTACCGAAAAAGGGCCTGGGCTTGTGCCGAGTGTAGAAATCCGATCGAGAATCTAATGGGACCACAAGATCTTTATATTTAATTAAGCTTTAAAACAAACAATTTATTGCATTAATCAAAAACAACTTACAATAACATTGTTCCCAAATCTGTAGTTTGTTTCGCAATAAAAACTAGGCCCTAGCTGTCTATTTCTTCCCATTTTATATTTTATTTTACCATCTATCTTCCTCAATCTTTTAGATGTAGTTTTATATTTCAGTTTTATAAATTAGATCTAGTGATACTCGAAAAACTCTCTTTCTTCTTAGAATTACCAGATCTGTAGCCAGATTTGGAGGTCTACTATACACCTTTTAGGTTTAGATCACTACTCCCTATGGGACAAACTCTTACTTATTAAAACTTGCTACAAAGGACCCTATTTCTTGTAGGTCTAGGATATTTTAGATGTGCTGAATCCATCCTCTATTTTACTTTAATTTTATTTTGCTTTTATCATTACACAATAATCAGCACACTAAAAATCCCCAACAAGTTTTTGGCACCGTTGCCGGGGAGTTTTGATCTAGATAGTAGATCTGAGTTTTTCATTTTTTGTAGATTTGATTTTTTTTAGTTTTTATTGCTGATTAATTTTTAAAATTTTAGAGTGCATTCCACCTGCTTGATTAAATGTCTGCTGCAGTTTTTTGTACAGAAAACCTGTTTTACTGTAGCAGAATTTATGATTTTTCTGAGTTTTTATTTTATGCCTTCTAGATGTTTGAATAAATGCTGTTGTCACTCTTTTGTCTTTTTGCAAAAATGAGGTCGTGGTCTGAGCTTTCTTTTTGTTCTTGTCACTATGCTTGAATAAGGTACTACTGCAGTTTTTGGATTTTTACAGATCTGGAGCAACCGCCAAACGAGGAGTAAATGGATTGCAGCAGGAGCAGATCTGCTTGAGTTTGCATCCCCTTCTCATTTACATTCATTTTCTATTTTTAAATTCTTTTGACCAGCAGTTTTGCTATGTTTGCTATCATTCTAATTTTTGTATAACTCAATAAAACCAAATAAAAAATAGAAGAAAATGAAAATACAAATTAAAGTTTCTTATTATTTTTCAGCAGTAGTAAATAAGGGCTCTTGTTGAGCCCAGGCTGATCCAAAACAAATAAAAAAAATATATAGAAAATTATAAAAACATAAAAATATCTTCAGATGGGCTATTTTTCTTTGTTTTTATTCATTTTTCCCATCTGGACCTGCTGAGATCATAGTTTTTCATTTTGAGGAATCATGTAGGATAATGAGTAGTGGATCATATGTTGTTTTGAATATTCAATGGAGCCATTGATTTTATTTTCCTTCGAGATTTCTTCACCATTAAATGGATCTCAGCTGTATGAATCCTATTTTTAATGTGTGCTCCCATGCTTCATTATTTAAAAATTCTTTTTGATTCATAGACATCATCAACAAAGGGGTCAATCTTATGAATCTTTCTTTTCATTGCATGTTAGTATTGCTGATCATTTTTAAAATTACTTAGATTCATAAGTAGCTGATTCGCTCAGGCTCTTGGGGTTTTCTTTGGGCTTAGGGGATTTATGATTTTGTATTAGGATTTTTTATTTTAGGAATTTTTGTTTCAAATTCTATTTTCAGATCGCTGATTTTTCTTTCTTAGGTTAATGTGTCATAGTTTTACTGATTTTCTAAATTTTTTTTCTGTGATTATAGTTAGTTTCTAACTTTGTTTTCCTATTATTTATCTACAACTCTGTTTTTGTATCAATATTTTTTGGTTTTTGTAGCTTTGTATTATGTTCCTTAATTTGTTTTTATTGTTTTTTATTAGCATTAGTTCCCTTTCATTTGCATAGCAGTTTTAGCAGTAATTTCCTTCATTTATATAGCATTTTTCCCATTTTCCTGCTCATATATTCAGTTTTGTTTTTTATTTTCTGCTGCACATAGCTGCAATTTTTCTGCTTAGTTTTTCTTTCTTTTTTTTCCTGCTGCCCCTAGTTTCTCATTGTGTAGAACATTGAGGACAATGTTCATCTTAGGTTTGGGGGTATGGCAGGTGTGCCAATGAAACGAGTTAATGCTAGTGTAGCTATGTTAAGAAAATAAAGCGATTTCCCACCTGATTTTTTGGGAAAAGACGAAATTAAAAACTTTTTAAAACTTAAATGAGCTGTAGTTTTAACATTTTTCATGAAGCAAATGTCAAGAATTTTCAAAAATTGATGTTTAGTAAACCCGAAATGAGAGAAAATTGTGAGGATATCCCCCAGAAATTTGATGGAAGACCATACCGAGTGAGATATGGGCCTGAAATTTTTTTCTTAAAGAGTGTCTTGGCAATTTTTCTGCTCTAAGGACTGATTGGATCTAGTTACAACCACTAGAAGTTAGGAAAATCCAAATTAAAATAGCTTGACAGCATTCATGACATTGAAGACATGAAGTAAGGCCATTCCTTGGACAGTTTGAGCTTAAAATGTCCCACCTTTGAACTGCCCTTGATACACACCATTTGAGCCATAAAATTCCCAATTTTCTTTGATAAAAACTAGAAAATTTGAACCCAAAATCCCTTGACCTATTTTAATTCAGTCTCGATCTGAGAAATCAGGAAAAAGGAAGAGAAGTGAGGCTAGAGGAATAAGGTTTGGTTGAAAGAGAAGGAAGCACATTTGGTGGTATTGTGGCATTCCAGCCCATAAAAAGAAAAAATAAAGAAAAATACAAAAAGAAAAACATACAAAAAGAAAAGGAAAAACAGAAAATCAAAGAAAAAGAATGAGAAAGAGAAGTCATTTCATTGAAAGATTGAAATGAGTGTTAGGCACCCGATCAACCCGCTTAACGTGGTCTCTACTAATGGCCAAAAATAAAATGAAGTAAAAGAAAAGAAAATAGCTTCCTCTTGCCTAAAAGGACTAAGAATCCTATTTGTGTCCCTTCGTTCCTACCGAAAAGTCAGCGGCGTAATGACACAAATGGGAGGATGGAGGGAGCTAGAAAGAGATAGGAGAAGAAAGGGGAGAGCCGGAGCCCTCGGTCCCATGTAGCACTGTAGGAGAGCCTTGCGTAGCTTGCTTTGATGAGCTCTTGAAGACTTTATATGGTGGAAAGTGAGGTTCTAACTCTTAAGGCTTGAAGCTAAGAGGTAGGGAAGGGAGGCTAGGGGATCACACACACCTAACCTAAGGGTTTTCTATGAAATGCTAAGGTCTAAAGGAGTTTTGTGAATTCTGGAATTTGTATGGGGGGTGTGCACCAAAGGGAGAAAGATCTTCTCACTTTAAGCTCTTTCTCTCTTAGGTAGAAATTCTCAACCCTTAAACCAAGGGGAGGAGGGGCTCTATTTATAGGAAAAGGATAGGTTAAGAGGCTACTTAGATGCTAATTAGGGTTAGTAATTAGGTAATCTCTAATCTAAGGTTTCCTAGGATTTTGAGAGCTTGGAGATGTAGGGGAATGGTTTTAATGGTGGATGATAGGTTAGTGCTTCAAATCACTTAAGCGTTGTAAATAGGCATTAAAAGGTTGCAACAAAGTTATCAAAACACACCCCAAGGACTGAGGTGGTCAACAAGTCAAACTCCAAACATGAAATTTGGGGTAAAATCCAACAGTTATTATTCATATACCTGGCGCAACTAATATTTGCGCCTGGCAAATGCACAGTAAAATAGTGCAGAACAGTGCCTGGAAGTCAGCTCGCGAGGATGGGGCCCACATTTGAATTTGGCGCAACTATTAGTTACGTCAGGCTTAAAATAAGGGAGAATTGGCCTGGAGTAGCTATTAGTTGCGCCAGGCAAAGTTTATTACTGGCGCAACTATTAGTTGCGCCAAGTCCCTAAGGGGGCCCACATGACTTTAACTTTCTACCCTCCGGATTCGGTTTGCCATATCTTTTGATGCATACCTCCGATTGGGGCGATTATTGGACCGTTGGAAAGCTAACAACCTCTACTCTTTAATGGTATGAGACTCCTTCATAGTAGAGGGCCATAGCCAGTTCCAGTACACCACTCTTCATCCATAGCCTGATAAGGTTAATTTTTAGGGTTTGGTATGGGTTCTAAGGGTTGGGATTGGTTTTTTAATGTTCGGGGTGGGTTCCTAAGAGGGTCTAGGGCAATTAATAAGGGTTGGGGTAGTTCCTAAAGGTTCCATACATGCTATCTAAAAGCTCAGGAGTGCGCCCTTCTCTAAATGTGTTTCAATCGGGCCTTGGGCCAAATTTGGGTGTCTACAGATGCCCCTCTTTGGTATTCGATCACTAATGTTATACAACCTATCTAGATGCACCAACTCAGAAATCTACAATCCCCAAAATCATACCAATGTTCAGAAGCCCCAATCTATGGGTAAAATCCTCAAATGGAAGATCTCCTTCTTCTGGTATGCAAAATTGAACTCTCCTCAAGTTTGGTGTCTTGATCAAGAGCTACACCTGTGACGTATAGTCGGGGTGAGCTAATAGTCTAAGCTCAGTAGGGAAAATTTTAGTACAATTTCACATTTTATCATATGAAGCATGGATTTGATGATAATATTCAAGAGCATTTCAAAACTAAATTTCAAAGTAATAATCAGAGTCATAACAAAACGGAAAATATTTTCATATCGAAACGGAAGCATTTTTTTTTATTTTTTTTTTCATATCAATAGTATTCAAAGAATCTTATCAAAGCAGACACATATTTTAAAGGTCATTTTCATGTCAAATAGAAAACTGATTTCAGATGTCATTACTTTCCTTTTCATATTTGGGGTTCACAGTTCAGATGTCAGAGTTTCATTGTTCATATACAAGTTGCAGTCCAAAGTTTCACAGTTCACAGTTTCAAAGTTCACGACTTCGGAGTCTAAATCATCAGAGTTTTCAGAGTTTCGGGTGCAAGGTTCAAATATCAGAGTTTTGAATTTAAGGATGCCAGAGTTCGCATTTTCAGAGTTCAAGTTTCAAGGTTTCAAAGTTCAGAGTTTTCAGAGTTCAGAGATCTCAAAGTTCAGAGTTTTCAGAGTTCAGAATGTTTAGAGTTCAAAATTTCTAGAATTCAGAATTTTTAGAATTCAAAGTCTTCAGAGTTCAAAATGTAAATTTAGAATATAAATGCATCGTCATGCCGGTTCGATTCATGGATATATTTCAAGACCAGATTGATTCACTGATTAACTGTCGTACCAGTTCGATTCACGGATTTGTATCCAAAGTTCACATGAAGAATTAAGAATTCACATTCAAGATCGATTCACGGATATGTTGCCGTGCCGGTTTGATTCACGGTTTTACTGTCGTGCCGGTTCTATTGATATTCAGATGTTTGATTCATGGTTTCACTGCCGTATTGGTTCTATTCATATTCAGAACAGGTTTGCAGGAGTCATGTCAAAAATAGTATTCAAGGAAAAGGTGCATAGTTCATATGCGAAAATCGAGTTCATGTGTAGAAATATCGTTCATATACAAAAACAGAGTTCATGTGCAGAAATAGAGTGCTAACGTCAGAGTCCCAAAGTCAAGGAGTTAGATTCATGTTAATTTTCATATGTAGGCTTTACATGTTCAATAATCGGGTTTCAAAGTGACCAAATATTCATAGTTTTCAAATTACAAAGTTCATATTTTAATTCCAAATATTCAAAGTTTCAAAATACAAAGAGTTTAATTACTTGTTCAATATGGACAGATTTAGTATATAACAAAGTTCAAAAGGTTTCAAAACTCCAAAGTCAAAACTTATCCCGACATCCATGAATCAATTCAAAATACAATCTGATACTGAGTTTCCCCTACAAAATCCAGATTCAAAAAGGTTCAAAGTTCCAAATTCAAAAAGTTCAAATACAATGTCGAATACGATCAAGATTATCATGATATCCATGAATCACAACTCAAAATATAACCTTGCAGTGAAAATTCCCCTACAAATCATTAATCATTGAAAGTGATTCAAATATATAGATGCAACAGATTTCTGAAATCACAGGCTCATGTAAAGTATCATTAATGGCCATGAATCGACATTAAAATATAACCTTGCATTGAAAGTTTCCCTAGAAATCATTAATGATTGAAAATGATTCAAATATGTAGATGCAACAGGTTTCCAAAATCATAGGCTCATGTAAAATAATCATCAATGACCATAAATCGACATTAAAACATAACCTTGCATTGAAAATTTTCCTACCTTAGTGTCAGAGTTGTGCGTAAATACATACGGAACTAAGGTGAAGTCCTTTCTATGATCTCCCGTATTCAACCTAGATCATAAAAAAGTTTATAAACTGTGTGTTAATATTTAAGGGATCGAATAAATCAAAGTTCCAAATAGGACAATTCGCACACATGAGACACCCCATGTTGCTCAATTTTTACCTTTAAAAAAGAAAATATGTGAGATTCCTATTTTATACAAGTTATAGAGCTTGTTGTCTTCTTTCCAACGCCATGAGAATCGCGTCAATCCAAATTCGGGGTAAAACGTTATGACTGAAACACCGAGCCTGTGTCGACACCTTGCTCTAACTCATTGCAGCGAGTTACTGTTCGCTATAGCAAGTTGTTCAGAACTCCAGAACCTCGCTACAGCGACTTACTATTCGCTGTAGCAACTATGTTTTAGATTTCATCTTCTTCTTCTTTCCCAAATCTGAAAATTCCTAAAATCTAAGGCATGCAATGTTCAATTCACACATCAACAATGCAAAGTCTATCCTACTTCATCAAATCGGTAATCCCATCTTCAAGTCACACACATGCAATGATTTCGGCTATTGATTTGGAGAATATCGGCGATTGTGCTTATCACACGCCCTGATCTCTGAAATCCTTGCATGCGATCCAAACCTACGTAAATTCAAGATCTTATTATCGGAGATTCACAGAATTATATTACGATGATTACCTTCTTAGATTTCGTGCATGCGATGCTCGCGATCGTTGGTGTAAAAGGAATTTGGGTGTGGCCTTGTATCTGTCCAATGACTTGATCTTTGATCATAATGACATTGAAATAGTCAGAATAGTAGAGATCTTCCTGAAGGAGCAGATGTTTCGGACAAGAGATCGGATGGTGGAGGTTTCGCAAGGAATTGGGGAAGGGAATGGTTTCTCATCATCTGGCTCTCTCCCTTTCCCAAACGAATGCTCATGCATGGGTTTTGGTGAGAATTTCTTTTTTTTCTATACTTAAGGGCATTGATTCTATGTGCAGCCGACACATCTAAGATGGTGTACGGGCCTCCTTATTAAAAGCTTCAAAAATAAAATTTTCTCAATGGAATTCACGAGATGATTTTTGCGCAAGGTGTTTTCATATAACTTATGGGGGACTGATTCGATGTGAAACCGGCATACCAAAAATGGTGTACCGGCTAGCATTCAAAGTTCCCAAAATATAAGGCCTCAAAAAGTCTTGATCCTTGGAACTTTTGAATGCAAACCAAACTCTTAACCAGTGGTGCTCTCAAGGAGTTTGTGTACTTATGCACGCAATTAAATATACAACCTCTTTACCCAAGAATGTATTTCTTTAATAATTTATTTTGAAAAACTCGAAGAGTGCAGTGTATACATTGATAACCACATACTCTATTGTACGTGTTAAGGTTTGCAAATTTGGGTTGTTACACTTCTCCTTGATGTTTTGGCCTCCTTTTGCAAGCGTTCTTCTTTTTGTTAAAGTTTTTTCTTATTTTTGCATACTTACCCCTACAATTTCGTCAGTTTTTATTCTCATCCCTACGATTCTGTCATTTTCTGCCTGAGCCGATTGGCAGGCCTACTTGAGCATTTATGCTTACCCCTTAGATTCTATCATTTACACGCCTTAGCCGATTGGTGGGCCTACTTGATGCAATTTACATTTCTTTCCTAGCGGCTTGACTAGCCTGGCAATTTTCTTATTCCTTGAACATATACCAATAGTGAATGCTGGCCCATAGAGGCGGCACGGGAATCTTACTAAACATTTTTTATCTTAAGGAACTCCCTTAGAATTTGAAATTAAAATTGAACCAATAAGGGACTCAATTAATTTGCCTTGCACCGATAGATTTTACAAGTGGGGAATGTTTAGGTTACGCTACACCCGTCCCGGTTCTCGGTAGAGCGGCAACCCTAGTAGTGATGATCTCGAAAGGAACCACCCCATCCAGTATCTGAGAAGGCATTCATGCCAGAGGTATATCGAGTGGGTGACCAAACTTTTCAAAGCCTTCACACCCTTGGGGAGCGCGTTAGTCATCTCGAAATGGTCTTGTATCCCTTAGGCACTATAAGGAGAGACCTGATAAAGAATATCAGAAGTGTCCCTAGAAGCATTGCTTCCAAAAGCCTAAAAATAGCCCAACCCGGGTCTGCTGCTGTCAAGAAAATATATACATATATAAATTTTAGCGTTGCGTATATAAAGTATATGCTAGGCTAAAACCCCCAGAAATAGCCTTGCGTATATAAACTATACGCTAAGCTAAAAATCCATAGTTTTTGCCTTGCGTATATAAAATATAAGCAAGACCAAAACTCAGAAATTTGAGCCTTGCATATATTATATATGCTAGCTCGTTCTAGTTAAGCAGCCTGAATCTGAAGCCTTTTTCATTGTTCCCGAACCCCCTTGCTTAGTGGTTTTTAATATCTCCAATAAATCTCACACCGTTGACACCTAAAATGCCCTTGCTGGTCAAAAGGGGTCGCCCTCTTATTGACTATTCCAAGGGATCGGTTCCGTGCCTTTACATAAATGAAAGGATTTCCTTTGATTCTTCCAAAGTGCATCGGGGTCCCGTCATGGGAGGCATTAAGGGTGTGAACGCAGCCTGAAAAGGGAGTTCCAAGGCCCCAAAAAAGCACTGTAAAGATCCAAGAGAAGGAAGTTCAAATTTTTATCATCCAAAATCAAAAATCAAGAAAATAAAAAATCCAAAAAAGAGAGCTTGGGGTGCCGAAACAACGGCATCGCCTTACCCTCTTTCATCCCGCAGGGGAAGGAGAAAGAGGGTCTTTGGTTCTCACCCGAGGAATTCATACCCTACCCATGGGACAAACCATGTCTTGGGTGGTCGATCCGGCTTACGTCAGTCCCCATTCATCCCCACCACCTTCCCCATCACATTCCCATATGGAGGAAATACCCATTTCCAATTCCCCCACCCAATCCTAATTCGACGTCATCGGACCCTTCGGTGCACCCATATTTCCATCCACCACCACTCCAAATCCACCCCATTTTCCACCCTATTTTTCCTCCACTACCACTCAAAATTCACCCCCTTTTCCTTCCACATCCACTCCAAATCTCCCCCATTTTTCCCAAACCGCCCAAAATCCATCCCATTTTCCCTCCACATCCTTACCCCATTTTCCATCAACATCCACCCAAAATCAATACCATTTTTTTCCCACATCCTTACCCCATTTCTCCACATCCACCCAACATACACCCACTCTTCCCTCCACACAAAATAAACCATCTTTTTCACCTACCCAAATTACAACCACTTTCCCTTCCACTCAAAACACACGTACTTTTCTATTTTCCCAACACCCACCCAATTTTCCCCAATCCACCCAAGTCATGCCAAATTTTTCCCAATCCACCCATGTCATGCCCAATTTTCCCATATCTTCCCCAAATGCCCCTCATTTTCCCCCATCCACTTAGGTCATGCCCAATTTTCTCCATCCATCCCCCTCATTGAAAAGGCTTTCCACATCCAACCTCATACCCGACCCCATATCCATGGAGGACATGATGAGGGTCTACTCATCTTGGAAGGCTTCAAAAAGCCTTCCCAATCCACCCCAAATATCAAACCCCCAACAAACCCTCCAAAACCTCCACACCTCATTTTTCCAAAATACCAATCCTAACCAACCACCCAACATCAACCCTGGGGCCACTCGAGTGGGACTCAAAGGCCCATTACCCAACCACAAGCCCATCAAGGTTCAAATCTAAGAGTGACATTCTCCAACTCTCCATCATTCCCTGAATTTCCCACATTCACCTACACCCAACAAGCCCCCATTCCCCCTCAAATGGTAAACCCATCTCACCCAATCTCTCAAGCTTGCCTAAACCCCATTCATCCACATTCTTCACACCTAATTCAATATGGGAATCCATCTCATACCATCAACCATCCCCAATTTTCCCATCCACTCACTCCCCAACTAAATCTCCAAAATATACAATGGCCTCTTTAGGCACCTCCCCGAATTCCACCATTAACTCATCCCGTCACACCATAGACCCACCATCAAGGCTTCAGCCATATACAATGATGTCACCAGGCACCCGTTCAACACACTCAGAACCAGGAAGATAACCTCACACTTCCCCCACCATTTTCCAATGCAAGTCATCAGTATAAGGAGGATGAGGTCTAAAATAGTGGGGCCTATGTGGGGACATTTACCAGCTTTAATCCCCCACCACCCACATTCACCAACCAGCAGGCAGCCTGGAATGATCAGGGGCAACCTATTATGGGAGCAGCCCTAACATTACCATCTAGGGAATTGGAATTGTTAAAAGAACAAATGTATAAGATCCAAAAGTAGTTAACGAAAATGGGAGGAACAGAGATCCATGCTAGTTACTTCTCGGATTTATGTTTATTTGTTGAGGTGCCATTGCTGCCCAAATTCAAAGTACCCACATTCGATAAGTACAACAGTATGGGTAACCCCATTGCCCATCTGAAATCCTATTGTCGGGACATGTGCCAATACGATAGAGATGAACGACTCCTCATCAAAATGTTTCAAAAGAGTCTTACGGGTCCGACACTAAGATGGTTCACTTCCCTTGAACCTTCTATGATAAAAATGTGGAAAGTCCTCACCCACACGTTTCAAGAATAATATGTTTATAACATAGATATCGAACCACGCAAATCAGATCTAGCACGATTGAAACAAAAACCCGATAAAACTTTCAATGAGTATCTCACGATGTGGAGGGCCCTAGTGTTAAGTGGTGAAAAATGCCATTTTTCACCCTTTAACCTGACCATTGATAGACCTGTGAGCACACTAATAAGCCTCTGTCGACTGTATTTTGTAGACAACAATAAAAGATGATACTAATGCAGAAAACCACTCAAGAATGACCACAAAGGGGCCATATCTCAGCACAGGACAAACCCAACAATAGCACACCAGAGGGTAGCACATCAGTGGACCCTTAGAGTGCTTTACTGTAGCAGAACAACGTGAAGGAAGTGAAGACAGCCAAAAACATCCTATCGAGAGGACATCTAAAGATTTCAATAGGAGCTGAGAGTTGAATTAGAGGAATTCATGCAGATTGGCGAGGTTTTGATAGGATCTGAAGACAGAAAGAAGAAGAAGTCGTGAGGATTGTGAAAATCGATAGGATCCAAAAACCGAACAGTTGAGAGAAAGACAGATTTCATCCTGACAAAATCTACCTGAGGAAAAAAGGGAACCTTTCGAAGGGTTCCTGAACCTATCGAAAGGTCTCCAGAACTTATCGAAAGACCGCCTAAACCTAACGAAACAAAGGTGCTGGAACAAGAACCTATCGAAGGAGTGAGAGCCATCCTATTGAAGTGATGGAATGCAAAGCTACAACCTGACGACACGGTCTCCCAACCTATCGAAGTACTCCTCCAACCTGTCGAATGCTCCAGATAAAGTGCAGTGAAGATAAAGCCTCCAAGCTCATCTTATCGGAACCTATCGAAGGGATTCAAGAACCTGGCAAAAGGTCTAAAAAGCCTTACCAGAACCTATCGATAACTTCCCCAATCTGTCAAAATCATGTGCAAAACTTCTCAGAAACTCAGCTATGCACATGTTGTGACTTGATGACCTGCTGCATGCAACCCAAGGCACTTGGTGACCGGCACGACGGTTTCAGAAGATGCCCTAGGAAATCTTAACCGACCCACGTGCTCTAACAGAACCCTAACAAACTTTGAGGACCTTCTAGAAGGGATTTTTGGCGGGAAAAACATAGGAGAAAGCTATATATAGAGACCCCCAATTGCAATTGAGGGGAGATCGAGATCTAAGCCAAATTCTAGAGATTAGAGCTTGTAGAGAAATTCTATTTTCCCTCTTTTAGCCCAACAATGGTTGACTAATTCCCTTGGAGTAGCGAGGAGAGAGGTTAGATCTGTAATTAGGTAAGGTTGAGAGTGATATTGTGGGTTCACTGCTGCACAAACTACAGATCTGAGAGCATTTCCATTGTAGAGTGAGTTTGATTACAATGTAAATGTTGTTTGTAATGCTATAATTAGATCTAAAGTTCCTTTAGTTTTATTTGGTGCTCGATCGGATTTGTATAGAGGACTCTGTAGATCAGCTCACCCACTTAACTGGTAGACCTCTTAGATACCATCCGATCTCCCTGGATCTAATACTCCTGTAATTCCCTGAGTCTGTGACCTTGGAATTGTAGCATCTGTAGTGATTTTAATTATTCTGATTGATGCTTCTGCTTTGGAGGAGATCCCTAGGATGATTTGTGACCATTAAAGTAGACAGATCCTAACCGTAAGATTAGTCCAAGCCCAGGCTCCAATTGGATTCGTCTGCTATAAATCCCTAGATCAGATAAAGTCTATAGGATGGTATGTGACCATTCAAGTGGACATATCATAGCCTTAAGACCAGTGACATCCTGTGATTTAGAGTGGAGTCATCTACCCTGCAGCTGTGCTTATAGCCAGTTGAGGGAATTGTGTGCCTTGAACCTCTACAGCATGATTAATCTAACCTGATTTCAGTGAGATGAATTTCTAAGCTACTCTCTCCATTTTCTGCGTTTTACTCCTTTCCCCTGCGAGATCAAGATTCCCAAACTCGATCCAAGTTAGTTTTCATTTAATTGTAGCTTAGCTTATGTGACAATCCCTTTCAAACCTCTCCCCTGTCTTTTAGCTAACTTAGCATTAGTTAGGGTGCCAGATCTCTTACAGAATTGGAGATTCATCACATTTCTAAACCAACCTCGCTGTGGGCATTCCCTTACTCACCATCTTTTTAAAACTTGCTATACAGACCCTGATTACTTGCAGGTCTGTGTGAGTGTGTTCTGCCTAGTCTTATTAGTGATTTTAGACCCTCCTTGAAGAGAAGGTAAACACCCCAACACCTAGCAGCCCAAGTAAGGAACTGCATCCTTGATGAAGAGCAAATCAATATGATCTCGAAAACCGCCCTACCCATTATCTCTAACTTTTTAGTCTACCAGTAGCAAGCCAGCTTCACTGACTTGGTAAGAAATGCCAATCGCTGCGAAGACGCAGTGAGAGAGGGGCGGTTGAACAAAAATACAACCAGTGGGACTGACAGGGTCTGAAAATTCACCGAACAAAGGACTAATAGAAGAGCAGGGGCAGAGGTCCAAGCCATAAGGACCACACAGCCCAGTACCAGCATGGTACCATTTCAATTAGGGAAGTACCGTAAGCCCCTAGGGCAGTCCTTGAATGTCCTTTTGCCCTTACTGGTCGAAAATGGTTTGGTCACCATACTCCAACGGCGACCTTAATCGAATCTGATCCCAAAGAACTAAGATCCCAACACACACTGTAATTTCCATTAGGAGCTTGGACTTCCTACCGATCAATGCTTTCCATTGAAGCATGCTATCTAAAATCTGATTGAGGCAGGGAAGCGCATTCCCCCGATAGCTCCACAGGCAAATCCTCACATCAACATCCATCAAGCACCGTTGCCGCCACGCCCACAAGGAGGAATGGGCGCCAGGGCCACCATTAACATGTTGGAGGAAGAGATGAAAGAAGGTGATCCCTCCGAATCCCTCACTAAGGGAAAGAATTTCACAATACCCGGGCAGCAATGTTATGAGAATGAGACGATAGGGGTGATCGAGCCAGTAAACTTAGCCAATTATTCTTCGAGCCCAACACCCCAAGCCGAGTCGCTAGATTTGAGGTTGTATTTCCCCTCACCTGCTCCAGTTAATCAGGTCCAACCCAGTTGGGCCCCACCTCCACAATATTAATCATTCCCGGCATCGACCACCATCAATTATATGATGCCCAATTTTACCTCGCCTTTTGAGCCAGCTCCCGTCACCTATATGTGGTCCCATGTCACCACACCTTCATCAGCCCATCAACCTTCACCTCCCACACCAACCCAATACAGTAGACCCAATACTGCTGCACTGCCACCAATATATTCACCTCCAACACCAACCCAATACAGTTTGCCCAATTTTGCCACATCATCATCAGTTAAGTCACCTCCTGTACCAGTCAACCACATTTGGGCCAGCATTGTCACACCAGCCCCAATAGTTTAATCATACCCAGCATCTCCATCTGTCCCATTTCAAATTCTCGAACCAACATATGATCTCCATGAGGTCCCACTCAACTATAACTAGACGGATGCCAATGCGGGCAGCAACAGGGAAGGGGCAGTTGAGTTCATAACCTGATCGGGCAGAATCTCAAAATATCTTGAAGCACTTGTACCAACCCAGCCAGAAGAGAGAAGGAAATTAGCAGCGATGCACCCCATGGAAAAATGAGCCGAGAGCACGCATTAAAAACATAGCTTAAAAAAATGTCTACTCACATCACCATCTGGGACCTACTAATGACATCTCCACTTCACTTCCAAGCTCTGATGAGAGCACTGAAAGAAGTTCACGTATCAAACAAAGTATCCCCAGATGAAGAGGGATAGATGATTGGGCAGGTGTTGGCTCCCAATTCCATCTCATTTTCAGACGCTGACCTCCCAACAGGAGGGAACCACTCCAAGCCCCTCAATCTCACCATAGAAATTGAAAACATGGTGATATCGTTGGTACTAGTAGACAATGATTTGACATTAAATGTATGCCAACTGCGGACTGAGACTAAGATTGGGGTCGACCCGTCAATGTTTCGACCATCCAGAATAGGAGCTCGTGGTTTCGATAACACAAGGAGGGAAGTGATAGGAGAAGTCGATCTTGAGCTCACCATTGGGCCAATGACCTTCTCAATCCCATTCCAAGTCATGGACATTAAGTCCTCTTTCAACCTACAACTAGGGCACCCATGGCTGCATGAAATTGGGGTGGTGCCCTCCACCCTACATCAACAGCTCAAATTTATATATGAGCAAAAAGGTTATATCTATTATGGGTGAAGAGCAAGAAGAAAGAGAAAAAATAGCCCACAATATTGAAAATCTCAAGGTTCTAGATATACCACATACAGTCGAAGATACAAAGCTTCATAGTTTTCAATATGATGTGTCAGAGGAAGCGGCTCTAGAATCCCTCGAAAAGGTCACCGAAAAAACCAAAGAAGGAATGGTTGCAATAGTAGCCATGCTCCAGAAGTTGGGCTACTAGAAAGGAAAGGGTTTAGGTCCTCACCTACAAGGAAGAAGAGATCCCGTCAGAGCCAAGGCAGACAATAAATCAAATTCGGCTTAGGCTACAAGCTTACCTAAGAAGAATTCTAGGAGGCCAAGGAAAAGGCTCGAGCCATTATCGTAGCCAAATCTAAGGGGATAGACCTGGAAGATGAACCCCGATCGTGACCTCACATCCAAAGCACTTTCGTGAGCGCAGGGGTCATAAAAATTGACCAAAATGGGGCAACACAATTGACCCCGCATAAACCGGTGGCTATCCATAAAACCAACCCCAAAATCATTCCCCTCGATATTGAAATAGACCTAGCCTCCCTATCCCTGTTTGGGGAGGAGGTACCCTTGCCTGTACAACCACCTGGCTTAACCCATCCCAAGCCCGTGCTAATATTTGTAGACTAGGTGCAAGATTAACCCATGGTTAACATGATGGGGATGGACCCTCAGAAACTCTCTCAGGTGAGGAACTAGGCTTCAATGCCCCTAACTTTGGAAGCATCAAATGGCCGTAAATAGGACATCAGCTTCCCAAAAAAAAAAAACTTATAAAAAGTGAGGTGAACCCTTGGCAGGCAATACCATGTGTGTATAGAGACCCGCGTTGCCAAGGGCCTGTCTTTGAAGAAAAGGAAAATCCTAAAAAAAATTGAAAAAATGTAAAAAACTCTAAAAATATTTTCTTTTAAAATTCTCGATAAAATTGATAAAAATGATGCCTTAACTAAAAAACCCGCCCGACGTGAAGCCGACCTCTTTCCTGTAGAAATGAAGGAAGAGGTAGGAGCCACGGATCTGGTTGGCAAGGAGTTAATTGAGGAGCTTCCCAATGAGCTCCTTGAACGATATGCCGAGTTTGAGGATGGCCCTTCCCTGATTATTAAAGAGACTGAAGATATCAATCTGGGAACCGATGAGGTTCCTAGAATCACTATGATCGGAACATCGCTGTCTCTCGAGGAAAGAGAAGGCATGATTAACTTCCTTTGGTCATACCAAGACGTCTTTGCATCGTTGTACGAGGATATGTCTGGTCTAGATGCTGATTTGGTTGAGCATGAGTTGCAACTGTATCCCGATGTCAAGCCTATCAAGCAAAAGTTTAGGCACCTTGGGCCAGAGTGGATGCTAAAAGTGAAGGATGAGGTCATACAGTAGTATGAAGCCGGTTTCCTTATAGTCTCCTAATACCCACAGTGGTTAGCCAACATTATACCAGTACCAAAGAAAGACGGAAAGGTTCGCATGTGCATTGACTTCAGAAACCTCAATAAGGCAAGTGCGAAAGACGACTTCCCTTTGTCACACATCGACATCTTGGTTGATAGCACTGCTAGGCATGGGATGCTCTCATTTATGGACAGATTCTTTGGTTAAAACTAGATCAAAATGACCGAGGCGGACCGAGATAAGACAACATTCATTACCCCATGGGGGACTTTCTGTTATCGAGTCATGTCATTCAGATTGAAGAATCCTAGGGAATCATATCAAAGGGCCATGATAGCACTGTTCCGTGACATGATGCACCGGGAGATTGAATTGTATGTCAACGACATGATAGCCAAGTCTTAGGAGAGAGGTGATCATTTGGTGAACCTCCAAAAGCTATTCAAAAGACTAAGGAAATATAGGTTACATCTAAATCCTCAAAAATGTGCATTCTGTGCCATGTCAGGAAAGCTACTATGATTCATCCTCAACAAGAGAGGCATTGAAGTTGAACTAGTCAAGGTTAAAGCCATCATAGAAATGCCACCGCCATCTACCATGAAAGAAACCAGAGGCTTCTTAGGCAGAATACAGTACATCAGTCGGTTCATTGCACAGTTAAGTCCTATCTGAAAGCCAATCTTCAAATTACTATAGAATGATTTGCCCATCGAATGGAATGATGATTGCCAAGCCACATTCGATAAAATCAAGAGTTATCTTCTCAACCCTCCAATCTTGGTATCACCAGTACCTGGGAGACCGCTATTAATGTACCTCTCCACAACAAAATTTTTGATGGGATGTGTCCTAGGGCATCATGATGAGACTAGAAGAAGAGAGCAGACCATTTACTACCTGAGTAAAAAGTTCATCGATTATGAAACGCGGTATTCTCATATGGAGAAAGCATGCTTGGCTCTTGTATGGACTACACAAAGGCTTCATCACTACCTGCTCTGCCAGGCAGTTATCCTCCTAGCTCGAATGGATCACTAGAAGTACTTATTTGAAAAGCAACTCTCACAAGCCGAACTGCACGCTGGCAACTTCTCTCATCGGTGTTCAACATCACATATGTCACGCAAAAGTCAATCAAGGAGCAAGCGCTCGCCGATCATCTTGCCGAAAATCCCTTACCTAATTATGAACCTCTAAGAACTAAGTTTCCTAACGAAGACATCCTGTTCATAACAGAGGATGATATCGAAGAGATAGAGGAGTCTTGGGTAATGCACTTTGACGGGGCATCAAATGCCGAAGGTCAAGTAGTCGGCGCTGTTCTAATCTCACTAAAGGGATCTCATATACCAGTCTCCATCAAGTTCAATTTCCCTTGCACCAAGAATATGGTCGAGTACGAAGCTTGCGTAGCTAGCGTACAAGCAACTCTCGACCTAAACGTAACACATCTCAGGGTGTTTAGCGACTCACAACTGATCATCTACCAAATCAACAGAGATTGGAAAATAAAGGATGAGAAGTTAATCCCGTACCATGAGTACCTTGAAGATATAATTGCATGCTTCAACGATGTCACTTTTTCCTATGTCCCGTGAGGAAGAAATCGCTTTGCCGATGCACTAGCAACGTTGGCATCAATGGTTGAAATCCCATATGGCATCGAAATGAAACCCATCATGATTTGACAAAGAAACGAGTCGACCATTTTCCTCTAGATCGAGGGATCAATAAAGTTAGATGAATTGCCTTCATGGTTCTCAGATATCTAAAATTTCCTCGAAACTCGAGCCTTCCCTAAAGGTACATCCAAGACGGATAGGCAAACCATCCCATGTTTAGCCACAAACTATGTCATCTTTGGCGAGTGCCTCTATAAGCGATCATATAACAATATCTTGCTTCGATGCCTAACTGAAAGTGAGGCAGCCAACATCATGAAAGAGATCCATGAGGTAGTATGTGGGACCCACGTCAATGAGCACATGCTCGCCAAAAAGATCCTACGACAAGGATATTTCTGGACTACAATGGAATTTGACTCTTGCAAACATGTTCAGAAGTGCTACAAATCCTGAGAACACTCCTGTCTGATACATGCCCCCACCATAGATCTACTATTAAGGAGTGAAAAATACTATTTTTCACCTCCTAACCTGACCTTTGGTGGACCCTTGAGCTGACTAATAATGTGTTTTAAGTGTATTTTATAGATAAGTAATGAATTGCAAGCTTAGTACAGATATCCACTTAAATGGCCCAAGAAGCAATTTACTGTCAACATGTGACCTTACAGACCAAAGGCTAGCCAATCAAGCAATCCATAAGAGCCCCAGAAGTGCATAAGATTGTTTTAAACTTAATTGGAAAGGCTTGAGGCTAAGTTCAGTTGCAGAGAATGAAGATTGAATCCACCAAGAGGTTGGTAGATGTTGAACAAATGAAGAACAACACAAGTAAGATATGTGCCAGCGTGGAAACATAAGGATAAACCTGTCAAGAGGTTGGCTTGAGCTGCTGAGAGAATCTGATGCCCAAATAGCTAAGATTTTGAGAAGATCCAGAAGCTGTCGAGAAGTTCTAAAGGGCAATTATAACATGTGAGAGGTCCTGAGGAGAAATACTAAAGTGCTCGAGAAGATGGCAGTAGCTGTCGAGAGGTTGTAGTACACAGGAGCTAAGCAGTTGCGAGGTTCTGAAACACTTATCAATAGGTTCTGTAAGAAAACCTATCGAGAGGAATGGAGTTGGAAATAGGAACCCGTCGAGAGGTTTCAGATACTTATCGCAAGGTTCAGCAGAACCTATCGAGCAATCCAATCCAACCTGTTGACAGCTTGCCTGATGCTATAGCTCATTCTCGTGAGGATGGAGCCAACCTATCGAGAGCTCAGTGTTAAGTTGTATAACCAGTCAACAGGATTAGTATAACTTGTCGAGAGGATGAATGAAGAAATGGGCAGAATGATGCAACGAGCTTCTGATCTTGTCAACGAGTCATCAATCCTATCGACAAGTGCAGTTCAACATCTCGAGATGTTTCCAGATCCTGTCGAGAGCTAGCCAATCCTGTCAAAAGCCACGGAGATCCTATCAAAATGAAGAGCAAGTACACTCAGAACCTGTCGAGAGGTTCCCTGAACCTCTTGACACTTGTGTTGGCAACTTCTCAGCATGTTCCTTTAGTAGCGGCCAATTTCAGAAGAATCTGCACACAACCCAAAGCATGTTAATGACCCCTGGGGGTATTTTTGGTATTCAACTATGCATGATTGGAACCCTAACGGCCTCGCATGCATTGGCTAATTATGGACCAATGGAAGAAGAGCTTCTAGAAGAAAAATCAGTCACATCAGTAACCTAAAATAATAGAATTATTCTCTTGAGCTCTTATTGGCTGAAATGGGTCTAAGGACAGAGGAGGAGAGTATAAAAGTTTGAAGAAATTATATTGAAGACATCCAGAATTTGAGAGATCCAGAGCTTAGGGCGAGATCTATTTTTTCCTCTAAATTCTCCCTCCTTCTTTCTTCTCCCTTTCTCTCTTTAGCCAATCATGAGTGGCTAAACTCTTTTCGGTAGTTAGGGTGAGGTCTTGAGCTGTAAATTGAGAGATTCAGAGGCTTGTAACAGATTGTATATTTCACAGATTACAGATCTAGGTACAATAGTATTGTAAGCTTGCAATATAATTATGGTTTTTAAAGGTGATTCTAATCTACATTTCACTTCTTCATATTTGATTTCCCTAGATTGGATACTCCTGTGGATGCTAGCCAGAAATGGGGAGTTGGTAGCCTGGCGTCTGCAGCATCTATAATAATTTACCTTTTTCAATTAAGATCAGTAGATTGGAGCACTCTTGGGGATGAATTGTATCTAGTAGAAGGGCAGATCATAACCTTAGGACTGTATCTAGAAGAAGGGCAGATCCTAACCTTAGGATTACTTTGATCCATTAGTGGAGATTGGATTCTTATACCTCACCTCTGTCGGGGGAACCTGGATAGATCAATAGGTTGGAGCAATCTGGGGGATGAACTGTATTCAGTAGAAGGGAAGATCATAACCTTAGGACTGTATCCAGTAGAAGGGCAGATCCTAACCTTCGAATTGCTTTGATTCATCGGTGGCTTCGGGGGAACCTGGGTAGCTTGGAGCCAGAAAAGAGGATTATTGCAAATCAGTTCTCTATATTGCTTTTAATTCCTTTGATTTTCAGTAAGAGACCAAGACCCCTAACTACTGTTCTCACCCTTTTGAATTTTTATCTTTTCTATATCTCCCTTTATCTCTGTGTTTGATTAGATCTGGATCAATTGCATTTATCTTTTATAGTTTGTAGTAAAAGTGATAAAAACCTAGAACCTCTCCTCTTTCCTTCTTTAGTTTAGTTTAAATTAGAATAGAGTGCCAGATCTATCATAGATTTGGAGATTTACAATAATTGAACCACAACTCCCTGTGGACGTACCCTTTCTTACCTCTTAAAACTTGCTACAACAGCCCTGGTTCTTGCAGGACTAGCAGCTTACCTTAGTTCAACATTTTTGTAGTTTGTGTAGTTAATCTACTATTTTAATCATATAATAATTGCAAGGTAGGCTGAACAAATAAGTTTTTGGTGCTGCTGTCAGGGATCTGTGTTTTTAACTTGGTAGATCTAAGTTTTTCTCATTTTTAGAATGAGATTTTTAATTGCTTGTTAACTGTTTGACTAATTGATGCTGTAGTTTTTTATAATTTAATTATCTATTTCAGATCTGGATCTGTGGTGTTGAAGAGAGCATTGTACCAATTGGAAGAGCAAGCTTTGCTTAAGTTTGTATTTCCTAACTCTGTTTATATTTCTAGATCTGTAGCTTTGTAGATCTGCAACATTAGTTGTGTATTCTTTGATTGTTTTGATTTATTTTGTGTTGTGAATTTCTTCTTTGAATTTGGTTTTTGCTGTGTATGCTTGGGAGGAGATCTCTTAATCCTGAGATTGCTCCCTTAGATCTTGAAGTTGAAAGACTTTTTAGACCTAAGCAAACCATACACAGACCTGTAGCTGATTCTGAAATTGCTGCAACGGGTGAGTAACCTAGGACTTTAAAGGAATTCAATGCACTAGGGGTGTACATTTCTCCCTTCTGCATTCAATTCCCTGTTGTCCAAGGGAACTATGAGATCAAATCTTCTATCATACAGATGTTATCCTCATACTATGGTCTGAGCAAAGAAGACCCATATAAGCATATTGATGAATTTTTAGGCCTGTGTACTGTTGGGGTGATTGCCTTCCCTCAAATGATAAAATCACCGATAAAACTAGGCAGAACACACTCACACAGACCTGCAAGTAATTAGGATTTGTTGTAGCAAGCTTTAAAAAGATGGTAAGGGAATGTCCACAGGGAGATTGGTTTAAAAATATGATAAATCTCCAGATCTGGCACCCTAACTAATGCTACATTAGCTAAAAGACAGGGGAGAGGTTTAAAATGGATTGTCACTTAAGCTAAGCTAAAATTAAACATAGACTAGCTTGGATCGAGTTTGGGAACTTAGATCTTGCAGGGGAAAAGAGTAAAAACAAAAAATAGAGAAGAGTAGCTTCGAAATTGGTCTTCACTGAAATCAGATTCAATTAATCATGCTATAGAGGTTCAGAGCACACATTTCCCTCAACTGGCTATAAGCACAGCTGCAGGGTAGAAAGCTCCACTTCAAATCGCAGGATCCACCTGGTCTTAAGGAAATGATTTTTCCACTTTAATGGTCACTGACCATCCTATAGACTTTATCAAATCCATGGATTTGCTGCAGACGAATCCAATTGGAGTCTGAGCTTGGACTAATCTTAAGGTTATGATCTGTCCACTTTAATGGTCACAGACCATCCTAGGGATCTCTTCCAAAGCTAAAGCATCAATTAGAATAATTAAAACCACTACAGACGCTGCAATTCTCATGTTACAGACTCAAGGAATCACAGGAGTATCAGATCCAGGGAGATCGGGTGGTATTCAAGAGGCCTACCAGTTAAGTGGGTGAGCTGATCTATAGACTCCTCTATACAAATCTAATCGATCACCAAATGAAACCAAAGGAAATTTAGATCTAATTAAAGCATTAAAAATAATATTTACATTGCAATCAAAATCACTCTACAATGGAAATACTCTTAGATCTGTAGTCTGTGCAACTAGGAACCCATAATAGCAATCTTAACCTTACCCAATTACGGATCTAACCTCTCTCCTCGCTACTCCAGGGGAATTAGCCAACCATTGTTGGGCTAAAGGAGGGAAAATAGAATTGCTCTGCAAGCGCTAATCTCCAGAATTTAGCTCAGATATCGATCCCCCCCCAATTGCAATTGGGGGCCTCTATATATAGCTTTCTCCTCTATTTTTCCTGCCAAAAATCCCTTCTAGAAGGTCCTAAGAGTTTGTTAGAGTTATGTTTAAGCACGTGGGTCAGTTACAATTTCTTAGGGCATCTTCTGGAACCGTCGTGCCAGTTACCAAGTGCCTCGAGTTGCGTGCAGCAGGTCACCAAATCATAATGTGTGCTCAGCTAAATTTTTGAGAAGTTTTCCACATGATTTTGATAGGTTCAGGAAGCTTTCGACAGGTTCAAATAGAGCTTTTTGGTCCTTTCACTAGGTTCTCAGATCTCTTCGATAGGTTCCGATAGGATGAGCCTTCTCTTAGAGTTTCAGCATTCTCAGCCCTTGGCCTGGAGTATTCGACAGGTTGGGGAAGCTTTTCGACAGGTTGGAGCACCATTTCAATAGGTTCCACTCTGCATGCAATTGTTTCGATAGGGTTGCTTTCACTCCTATCGAAAGGCTCAAGCACCCTTCGATAGGTTTTGTTCCAGCGTCTTCATCTCGATAGGTTTAGGAAACCATTCGATAGGTTCCCTTTACACCTCAGGCAGGTTTTCGATAGGATGATTTCTTCCTTCCTTTCAGCTGCTTGATAGGTTCTTGGATCCTATCGAACTCCTCAATCCACACGAATCCATCCTTCTTCTGCCTTCAGATCCTATCAAAACCTTCTCAACTGCACGAATTCCTTCTTTCTTTGCTTTCAGTTCCTATCGAAGTCTTCAGGTGACCACTCGATAGGATGTTTTCAGCCTGTTTTCACTTCCTTCGCCTTGTCCTGCTATAGCCACGCGCTCTAAGGGTCCAGTGATGTGCTACCCTCTGGTGTGCTGTTGCTGGGTTTGTACTATGCTGAGAGATGGCCCCTTTTTTAGCATTCTTGAGTGGTTTTTTATATTAGTGTCCTCTTTTATTGTTGTCTATAAAATGTTCTCGATAGAGGCTTATTAGTGTGCTCACATGTCTATCAATGGTCAGGTTAAAGGGTGAAAAGTGGCATTTTTCACCACTTAACACACCCCCAAACTTAAGCCTTGCTAGTCCCTGAGTAAAGGAGAATTAAAAGGAAACAAAAATGTCACTTTCGTAGGGAGCATGGATGCATTTAACATATGTACCAAGCCTTTTAAACCCCTAGGTCATCCCTAGTGGAGGAGTGAAGTCTCGTGACGGTTTTCAGTGAATGTACCCACAAACTCCTCCAATGAGGTTAGTTAATAGTAGTGCAACCTGCTAAAACATAGTTCAAGAAAATAAAAATAAATTTCACACCATGTCCCTTCGGTTTTAGAGGATTTGCAGCAGCAAAAACATCAGTTTGAAACCTGAAATTTTACTGTAATTCCTTCATCATCAATCGGCTCATGTCAAGGCATTATGCCTGAAAATTAGTGCAGAGCTTACTTTTAATTTAAGAATTTTGTTTTGATAATGCCCCATTCAAATCAAATTTCAGACCCAAGTCTTACCAGGGCTGTCACAATAAAGATAGAAGGGTGAATCATTTCACACAGCTCAAGAGCAGTTGCAGCCCTCAAATAGGACTGCAAGCATGAGCATTGGCATTGCTCTAGTTTATGAAATTTTCTAACTCTTTTCACCTTAGATTAAACAGATCCTTATCTCCACATGACAGCTCAATCCATTTTAGATCAGTAAGGTCTTTTTATTGGGTTGTAATGTGGCTTAGGGATGAGGTTTGTAAAAGAAAGAAAAGGGTAGAGTGGGATTCAGAATTGAGAAATCAGTAAAGGTAAGGAGGTGATTTGTAACTCAACCTTCTTCATTTCAGCATAGATCCATCTTCTTTTTGAATTTTTAGAGCCAAAGTGGCCAGCTTTTTCTCCTCTTTCAAAATATCCAATGAAGTGACTTCTCTTTCTCATTCTTTTGTTTGCTTTTCTATTTTTCTTTTCTTTTTGTATGCTTTTTGCACTTTTTTTCCATTTTTTTTATCTTCCCTTTTTTTTTTTTTTTTTTATATGGGCTGGAATGCCACAATACCACCAAATGTGCTTCCTTCATTTTCAACCAATCATCGAACCTTGCTCCTCTAACCACACTTCTCCTCCTTTTTCCTAATTTCTCAGATCATGAGTGAACTGAAATAGGTCAGGGGTTTTGGGTTCAAATTTTCTGATTTTTATCAAAGAAAAGTTGGGATTTTAAAGGCTCAAATGGTGTGTATCAAGGGCAGTTCAAAGGTGGGAAAATTTTAGGCTCAAACTATCCAAGGGATGGCCTTACTTCATGTCTTCAATGTCATGCATGCTGTCAAGCTGTTTCAACTTGGAATTGCCTAACTTCTAGTGATTAAAATTAGAGCCCATCAGTCCTTAGAGCAGAAAAAATTGCTAAGACACTCTTCAAAGGAAATTTTTCAGGCTCAAATCTCACTGGGTATGGCCCTCCATCATATTTTTCAGGGGTGTATCTTCACAATCTTCTCTCATTTCAAGTTTACTATACATCAAAATTATCTTTCACAAATTGTTGACATTTGCCTCATGAAGTCTGTTGGACTACAACTTATTTAAGTTTCAAACAATTTTTTAATTTCCTCTTTTTACAAAAATTCAAGTGAGAATTTACTCTAATTAATTCCAGCAACTCCTTTTTAGCCTAGCTGCACTAAAATTAGCTAATTTATTGGCATACATGCCATACCCCCAAACCTAAACTAAATAGTGCCCTCATTGTTTTACACTATGAAATTAGGAGAGAGGCATGGGGGGAAAAGAGCGATATAGAGAAAAAAAAAAAAAAAAAAACAAAACTACATGAAGACAAAATTGCATTAAAATGGAAAATATATACATGAGAGAAGTGGGGAAGAAACTAAAACAACAAACTGCCACAGCTATTTATAGGCATCATCTGGCCAATCATAGAGGTCAGCCGGGTTTTCCAGCTTAGCCTTAGATAAAGGGGCTTTTCCTTTAGATTTAGCTGTCGGTTGCGACTTCTTTGCTGCTTCCTCAGACTGGGCAGTGGGTTGTTTTCCTTTGGGATCAATAGCAGTAACAGAATCTAAATCTGAATCAGAAGGAAAAAGGGCAGTGGGGTCCAATCCGAGAACCGCAATAGCCTTCCTTCTTTCCTCCCTTAATAGTAAGGTGAAGGAGGCATCAGGTTGGGTTGGGGGCTGGGTGGTAGGGGCGTCTTAAGACTGGGCAGCAAGCTTCTTTCCTTTCTTGACAAAAGTAGCAGAGGGAGCAAATCTTTTTGCAGTAACTTTCTTCTTGGGGGGAGCCCTTTTAGGTTTAGGAGGGGCAGGTTGAGTAGGGGGGGATCCTGGGATGGAGGAGGGTGCACATCCGCAGGGGGGGTGGGAGGACGTTGAGTTGTAGAAGGGGGATAGGATTGAGTGGAAGGAGGTGCAGGAGGAGGTGCGATGGCGAGAGGGGTAGGTTGAAATGGCTGAGAGGTAAGGGAAGCAACCTTTTTCTCCAATATGTTAATTTGTTTTACGACATGGAGCAGGCTGGCATCAGAGAGTTCCTTGGTGGCTTCGAGTATCTCCTGAGCATTGGCTAATTTTTTCTTGAGAAGCTCATAATTCTTTTTCTCATATTTAGCAATGAGACTCTCAGCAGCTGCCAATTATTTTGCGGACTCATAACGAGTCAGGATTTCAGACCACCCTTGAGAGATATCTCGGAGCTTAATTATGTGCTCCAATTCTATGTTAGCAATCCTCTCCTCTTAAGGGGCTGCCATGGAAGTGCGGAGTGCAGCCATACCTCTCAGGACATCCTTGTGGATGTAAGGGTTGTCCCTCATGGCATACAGCAGGGTGAGATAAGGGGGGATGTACATGGTTTATCTAAGGACAATGGACAAGGACAGGGGTGTAGTGGATGAAGAGGAGGGGGTGGAGGGAACCAGATCCTCCCATTGATCAGTTTGGATGGAGGCATCCTGGAAAACAGGTGGGGAGGTGGTGAAGGGTAGAGGAGATTCAGCTACTGCAGAGGCCAGTAAATCTGGTGATGAGGGTAAAGTGGCCGGTGGTGAGGAAAGTATGGGGAGAGCTGGTGCAGCTACATCCTTAGGATGGGTAGCCGCAGGGTGTGGTATAAGTATGGGTGAAGCAGGAGGGGATATGTGAGGGGGATGAGAGGCAGAAGAGGGTGGATTGAATTGATTGGAGGCATGAGCTCATGAGGGTTTGGTTGTCGGTGTTGATGGTTAATTGGGACTTACTGGTTTGGAGGGATAGGATTTGAGTGAGGGTGTCAGGCATGGTGGGGGTAGAAGGGGCCGGTGTTTGGACATGATGGAAGGGAGAAGAGGGTGCATGGTTAAAATGAGGAGGAGCAGGGCGTGGGGAGTCAGGAAGTGGAGTCTACTCATGAGCCACACCCTCCACAATTGAGATCATGAGGGCAGTGAACCCAGTAGTGGTGAACAGGTCCACACCCTGTGGATGCAGGGGGGTTTGTGATGGGGGGAAATTAGAAATGGGTTGGGTAATAGGTGGAGAAGAAATGGTAGAGGTAAGCTTGAAAAATGTGAGAGGTTCAAGGATGTCAGGTTGGAAAACCTGGGAGGTGGGTGAAGGTAAAATAGGTTCAGAGGTGGGTGGAGAGAGATCTATTGGAAGAGGGACTGATACAAATGGAAAAGGCAAAGTGGGTGGAGGTGTGGGTAATGGGACAGGTATGGTAGGTGGAGGGGTGGATAAGGGTATCTCTGCAGGAGTCTCTACTCCCACAATAGTCGGTGCCTTCTCAGCCTCCTCCCTTCCAACTGGCTAACTCTTCTTAATCAAGGTGAGGCTGGTTGATCATTCCCGCTTTCCATACAATTTAATGGTCAGCTTCTCCATTGGCTCATTTCGCTTGATCACATACTTTCCAGTCTTGAGCAGACATGTGATGAGTCTGCAAAAAGGCAGACCTCCTCCCTTAGCAAAAGCTTGTCTCTTCAGCACCTTGTCATTGATGTCCACCATTATTTCAAAAATCAGCTTAGGTGCATTCACAAATTGCCCCTTTGAACAAAAGTATAGGGCATCCACTAATGGGGCCCTTCTCTCTTGCAAATGGCCAAAGACGTAGACATTTTTTCCTCAAAATGGTATCAATGAGTCTTAGGGTAGGGTGGAGGTCTCTTATCATCAAGGATTCACCAGAGCCCACTATTCCATTGGTAAGCTGTTTAGCCATTTCCCTAAATGTAGCCCCTTCGGGTGCTCCCTCAGCTCTAGTGGAGTCAAATTGAAATGAGACTCCCAAAGCCATCCCAATGTCTCTGCAATCAACAGTCAGCTGCCAGTCATCAATCAAGATTTCTAGTATATCCTCGGCCCTAGGCACCACCTTCTTTGTCAGGTTCTAGTACCACAATTTCACCAACCTGGGATAGACATTTCCTTCAAGGGTGAAAGCAAGGGCAACAGACCTTCTTTCTTCAAATATTCCAATGTCTCTTGGCACTCCCGAATGTTGGAAAAATAAGCCATATCAAAATTTGTCTCAGGGACAAGACTCAATTTTTCTACAAACTCATTAGGGGTAGTTAACCCAGCTGGCAGCTCTACTGGAGGAGTAGCTCTCGCTAAGGGTTCTTCCACCACAGGCTCTTGAATCTCAACAACTTGACTTGTCGAAAACTCCTAAAAACCAAAGAAGGCTGCATTTTGGGCACTCGCAGTCTCAGTTCTCAGCAGGCTCTGTTGCTATGGTGCCCCATGATTTGATTCTCTTGTGGATAGCTCCCATTACCTCAGGACAACTGGTAAAATTGAAATGACGGCCTACTACTAAGCATGGTAGTTTTGTTTCTCTTTTTTTTTTCTTTTATTATTGCAGGAAATAAAAAAAATCAATTAACAACTAAGTAAACACCTAAAAAAAAAAAAAAAGTATGGTACATATGATACATACTGACTTCAGGGGCTAATCTGGAGGGTTTGGAAGGTCCATAGCCTACTCAGGCTCATTAAACTTGGTACCTTCTGTGGATCTTTTCCTCAGCCAGTGAACATTCCCTGGGTGCAGTTTTCCATTTGTGAGCCAAGCATTGTCCTGCAACAACCAATGTGTATTTTCATTAATCACTTTGTTTTGGGCATTAATAGAAAAGCAAGCCTCTTCAGGAGAGGGTTGATAGCCAGTGCTACACACAATCAGCTTAACCTTCATGTTTCCAAATGACACTTCCATGATTCCATACTTGCATTGTATGTCAGCATTGGCAGTGGCCAAAAAGGGCCTGCCTAGAATCACAGGTATGGAAGAAGCACATTTGCTTGGTTCCATGTCCAGTACCAAAAAGTCAGCAGGATAGAAGAATTTGTCAACTCCAATAAAAAAATCCTCAATTATCCCCACAGGTTTCCTTTCAGATCTGTTAGCCAGTTCTAAGACCACATGTGTGGGCTTTAATTCTCCCAAGCCCAGCTTCTCATATAGTGAATATGGAAGCAAATTTACACTGGCTCCCAGATCTAATAAGGCTTTGTCAATGATGTGATCTCCATTGATGCAGGGGATAGTGGGGGTTCCAGGGTCTTGAAATTTGGTTGGGATTGCAATCGACAAAATTTGTTTTACTTTATCTGCTAAAAAGACTTTCTTGGATAGGTGTATCCTCGATTGTCTTTTATGGATGCATAGTTCTTTTAAAAACTTCGCATAGGCTTGGACTTGTTTAATGGCATCAAGTAAGGGAAAATTGATCTTTACTTGCTTGAAAGTCTCCATCATTTCTTCAATTTTTCCTTGCCCTTTATCAAAAGGGGAAGGTGCTTGCAATGCTTTAGGAAATGGCAAATTTAGGGTTGCTCCCTCATTTGTAGCCTTGGCCAATTGATCATCTTTCTTTTTTAATTTTTTCTTTTCTTGAGGATCCTCATAATCCTCTTTATTCACAAATGGTTGCTCCTTCAAGTCCACCACTAGTGGTCCTTGTTGTGTTCTTGCATAAATCACTTCATTTTCTTCCTCCAAGTTCCTCACTGGCTCACAGCCCACTTGGTTGTCCACTAGCTTACCACTTCTCAAAGTTATAAGAGATTTGGCTTCCTCATAGGTAGAGGAGACTTTACCCACTACAAATTGTCTTCGTGGGTTGTCCTGTGGTTGGCTAGGCAACCTTCCTTCCTCTCTCCTAGTCAGAACATCAAGCAGCTGACCAAGTTGGTCCTCTATCTTTTTTATGCTCTGGTTGTGAGAGTGCACAGTTTGGGTTAGGGAGTTCAAATTCTGTAGTGAAGACAGAACTTGTTCCTCAAAGGAAGATGCTCTCGTAGTTGGAGGAGGTGCAGCTTACTGCAAAGGAGGAGCTACAAGTTGGGCCATGGGTTGCTAATACTGAGGCCTTGGGACATAACCTTCTCAATAGGGTTGAGCATTTCTGTAGGGCATAGGTTGCTGCTGCTGACTGGGGTATGCATCTTGTCTCCACCTCAGATTAGGGAGGTTCCTCCATTGATACCCAGCAGCAGGCTACTGCCCATTAGACTGAGCTGCAGCCACATGCTCTGTTATAAAATCAAGAAACTAGTTAGCAGATGGGCATTCTTTCGGAGAGTGAGCAGGGGACTGGCTTATGGCACATGCCTCCACCCTAGCAGCCACAGGTGACTGCATTGCTCCCATCAGCCTATCAAATTTTAGGGCTAAATTGTCCACTTTCCTTTCCAAATCACTTGACACACTCACTTCATATATCTTCCCTCTTGAAGTATTCTCCTTCAACAATCTAGGAGGCTCTAGATCTCTAGCCAAGGTTTCCCTTTGCATAGAGTTCTCACTAATGATATCAAAAAGTTCCCATGCCTCCTCAGCAGTTTTGTGGAGGTAGGTGCCACGACAGGAAGCATCTACCATGTCCCTGCTCTTAGAATCAATTCCCTTATAAAAGCTCTGAACCAATTGCCATTCAGAGATTTGATGGTGGGGGCATTTCTTTAGGAGTTCCTTGAATATCTCCCAGGCTTGGTGAAAATCCTCAGTTGAGTCTTGGGCAAATGAGATGATGCCCTTCCTCAACTGGCTTGTTTTTGACATAGGGAAGAACTTGGCCAGAAATTGACATTGGAGATCACTATAGGATTGAATGCTGTTGGGTGGAAGCATGGACAACCAGGTCCTGGCTTTGTCCTTAAATGAAAAAGGAAAGAGTCTCATCTTGGTGGCCTCCTCCCCCAAACCTGTGATATTAAATGTAGTGCACAGTCCCAAGAACTCATCAATGTGCTTGTAGGGGTCTTCTTTAGTCAGGCCATGAAATGAGGGCAGCATTTGAATTATGGATGATTTTATCTCATAGTTTCCTTGAGCAGATGGGAATTGAATGCAGAAGGGGAAATTGTAAACCCCTGGTGCATTAAATTCCTTAAGAGTTCTAGGTTGCTGTTGCTCACCCATTTCTATAGAGTCACTAGCAATAGATGTGGGTGTAGTTGGTCTGGATCTCAGAAGTCTTTCAACCTCTGGATTTAGTGGAATAATCTGAGGTTGGAGAGTTCTCTTACCAAACATACAACACTCAAAATCTTAATGCAGAACAGATCCTCAACACAACAAGTAGAATCAACCAAATTTTCTAACTACTCTAACAAAATATGTCAACAGATCTTAAAAATAACAGAGGAGTAGAGGGATGCAAACTACAGAGTAGTCTCTAGCACAATTCTCCTCTCACTGACAGCCTTAGATATGATGAAATGCACACAAAATTATGAAAAATAACAAAACTTACAAATGCAGTTAGTAAAATCAAATAAACATCTACGAATTTCTATAGATCTATGATTAAAACTTAGATCTATCAATTTCTAAACACACCTCCCCAGCAGCGGAGCCAAAAACTTGTTGGGGTGTTTGCCTTCCCTCAAATGAGGGTCTAAAATCACCAATAAAACTAGGCAGAACACACTCACATAGACATGCAAGTAATCAGGATTTGTTGTAGCAAGCTTTAAAAAGATGGTGAATAAGAGAATGTCCACAGGGAGGTTGGTGTAAAAATATGATAAATCTCTAGATCTGTATGAGATCTGGCACCCTAACTACTGCTACATTATCTAAAAGACAGGGGAGAGGTTTAAAATGGATTTTCACTTATACTAAGCTAAAATTAAACATAGACTAGCTTGGATAGTGTTTGGGAACTTAGATCTTGCAGGGGAAAAGAGTAAAAATAGAAAATAGAGAAGAGTAGCTTCGAGATTGGTCTTCACTGAAATCTGATTCAATTAACTGTCAACATGTGACCTTACAGACCAAAGGCTAGCCAATCAAGCAATTCACAAGAGCTCAGAAGTGCATAAGATTGTTTTAAACTTAATTGGGAAGGCTTGAGGCTAAGTGCAGTTGCAGAGAATGAAGATTGAATCCACCAAGAGGTTGCTAGATGTTGAACAAATGAAGAACAACACAAGTAAGATATGTGACCTTACAGACCAAAGGCTAGCCAATCAAGCAATCCACAAGAGCCCCATAAGTGCATAAGATTGTTTTAAAATTAATTGGGAAGGCTTGAGGCTAGGTTGGAGCACCATTTCGACAGGTTGGGGAAGCTTTTCAACAGGTTGGAGCACTATTTCGATAGGTTTTGCTCTGCATGCAATTATTTCGATAGGGTTGCTTTCACTCCTATCGAAAGGCTCAAGCACCCTTCGATAGGTTCTGTTCCAGCGTCTCCATCTCAATAGGTTTAGGAAACCATTCGATAGGTTCCCTTTACACCTCAGGCAGGTTTTCGATAGGATGATTTCTTCCTTCCTTGCAGCTGCTCGATAGGTTCTTGGATCCTATCGAACTCCTCAATCCACACGAATCCATCCTTCTTCTTCCTTCAGATCCTATCGAAACCTTCTCAACTGCACGAATTCCTTCTTTCTTTGCTTTCAGTTCCTATCAAAGTCTTTAGGTGACCACTCGATAGGATGTTTTCAACCTGTTTTCACTTCCTTCACCTTGTCCTGCTGTAGCCACGTGCTCCAAGGGTCTAGTGATGTGCTACCCTCTGGTGTGCTGCTGTTGGGTTTGTCCTGTGCTAAGAGATGGCCCCTTTTTGGGCATTCTTGAGTGGTTTTCTGTATTAGTGTCCTCTTTTATTGTTGTCTACAAAATGTACTCGACAGAGGCTTATTAGTGTGCTCACAGGTCTATCAATGGTTAGGTTAAAGGGTGAAAAGTGGCATTTTTCTCCACTTAACATGTACTACCTTCAATATTATAGGTTTGGGGGAGGAAGCAACCAGATTGAGACTCGTTCCTTTTTCACTAAAGGATAGAGCCAGAACATGGTTGTCAATGCTCCCAACCAACAGTATTCTGTCCTGGAATGACCTTCAATGTCAGTTTTTGACAAAGTTTTTTCCCATGTCCAAAACAAGTCAGCTGAGGAAGAGCATTATTTCATTTGCTCAAGCCCCAACTGAAGACTTTCATCAAGCCTTGGAGAGATTTAAAGAACTCTTGAAGCAATGTCCTCATCACCAAATTCTTGAATGACAACTTATCTAAAGATTCTATCAAGTAATTGATCCCAAAAGCAGGGATATGGTTGATGCCTCTTGTGGTGGTACATACCTCTACAAGACAGTAGATGAGGCTTGGGAGTTATTTGATATCATTAGTGAAAACTCCATGCAAAGGGAGACTTGGGCAAGAGATGTTGAGACCCCTTTGCATGTTCTGGCTTCACTGCAGAATTTGGACCCTTTATCTCAAACTGTTAACTCCCACAGTCAAAGCATCAAGAAGATAGAGGACCACCTTGGTCAGCTATCTAATTTTTTGGCTAGGAGAGAAGAGGGGAGACTGCCCAGTCTGCCCATGAACAATCCAAAGGGGCAATACATGGTTGGTGAGACTCCTTTCCATGAAGAAGTAAAATCTGTCACCACCTAGCCGCCCGGCCGGCACCTTTGATGCACCTCGGTTGCAGCAGGAGCAGCATATAAAAAATAAGGGAGGTGATGTGCCCCAACAGAAAATTGAAAATAAAAATAAAGAAAAATCTGATGAACTTGCTAAGGCTGCAAATGGGAGGACAACTCCCCATTTTCCATTTCCTAATGCATTGAAAGCAGCTGCTCATTTTGACAAGGGGAATGCTAAGACATGTGGTGCTACAACTAGCCTTTACTTGATGCCATCAAGCAAGTTCCAGCCTATGCAAAATTTTTAAAAGAATTGTACACCCACAAAAGATAGTCTAGGATATACGTATCCAAGAAGGTCTTTTGTGCTGAGAAAGTGAACCAAGTGTTGTCTATTGAAACTCCAACCAAGCTTCAAGACCCTGGAGTTCTCACAATTCCCTGCATCATTGGGGATCATACTATTGAGAAGGCCTTATTAGATCTAGGAGCTAGTGTAAACTTACTTCCATATTCTGTTTATGAGAAGTTGGGGTTGGGAGAGTTGAAGCTCACACATGTGGTGCTACAACTGGCAGACAGATATAAAAGGAAGCCTATGGGAATGATAGAAGATGTGTTAGTTGGAGTTGATAAATTCTTTTACCCAACTGATTTTCTGGTACTTGACATGGAGACAAGCAAGTCCACCACCTCTATTCCTGTGATTTTAGGCAGACCTTTCTTGGCCACTGCCAATGCTTGTATTCAATGTAGATCAGGAGTAATGGAGGTGTCTTTTGGCAACATGAAGGTTAAATTGAATGTTTACAATGCAGTAAATGAGCCTCACTTGAATGATGAGGATTATTTTTCAATTGATGTAGGGAATGAACTTGTGGAATAAATTTTACCCAAGCTATTGCATTGTAACGATCTTTGTGACGATTTTGGTGATGTTTTTGAAAATGTGGTGGAGCTTGTACTGACCATCCGCTATCATGAACCTCCATGACATGACTGAGTTTCAATAAATGTATACTATGTATAATAACTTATGTCTTTGGTTATTTATTTTTGCTGATTTTTTTTTGTTTTTGTTTCAGTCCTGTTTGGCATTATACATAAATTTTCCATGTGTGTTAGTACCTCAGGTAAGAAAATAAGTCAAAGTTGTGAAGTGAACAGAGTTGGAGTGTCAAACCTATTAGGGAATGGATTGGGAACTGATTACAAGCCTGTTTAAACTAAAATACAACCTATCAATAGGTTCTATGAACATATCGACAGGTTCTGAGAGTTCCCAATTTACATTTTGACAAAATCTAGAAGTTGTCAAGAGGTGTGAATTAATTCTCGACAGGTCTTGAAGCTGTCAAGTTGATTGTCGAGAGGATCTGTGAAGGTTTCGACAAGTTCTGATGACTTTAGTTGAACTCTCGACAGGTTCAGAATACCTATCGAGAGGTTTATGTGTTGGATTTAAAGTACCTATCGAGAGGTTTTGTGAACCTCTCGAAATGATTCCCTTTGCAACCTTGGACCTATCGACAAGATGGAATGAACCTCTCAAAAAGATTGCTTTTGACATCTTGAACTAGTCGACAGGATTGTGTTGACCTCTCGTAAGGATCTGTCACTTTGCACTTTTCGATAGGATGCATCAACTTGTCGACGACTTGCCCCAATCCTGTCGAAGCTCATTCCCCATTGTTTTTAACCTAACGATAACTCCACTCTTTCCATTTGACAGCTTCTCTTTGCACTTTAAGTTTGCTCTGGCGATTTTTCCATTTTGCTTTTTCTCTCTCTATCTCACTGGCTATTATAACAGCTTCCTATCTATTTTCCTCATTGTTTCAATTCATCAAAAGCTATACTTTGCCCCTGCTCATAGCTGGTTTGGCGATGTGCACTTTAAGATCTGAGCCGTAGGTTTCTGCTGGTAAGCCTCTCTTCTACTCTACTTTGTGTTTTTGGCATTTCATTTGCAAATTTGTGTGGTTACTTTGATTGATAACAAAGGTCTGTGTGGTGATTGGAAGTGAATTGCAATTGTTTGAGTATACAATGTCTGATCAAGAAGACACCTTGGCCACCCTTTTCAAAGCACCTTCCAAATTGACCACCAAAGCCACTAGGAAATCCACTAAGCAACCCATAAAGCCTAAGGAGACCCCACCTGCAAAGAGAAAATTGGTCATGGACCAAGTTGAGAAAACTATGATATCCACGAAATCAAAGAAATCAAAGAGGGCCCAAACCAGTGAAGACATTGTTGAGGAGGTCCCTAAGACAAAACCTAACTTTGTGCCTGAAATTTCTGAGGTTGAGCCTATCCCTGAATTAGAGCCTGAAGTCCCTTTACTTAGGTTCACACCCAATGAATTTGTGGATGCATTAGGTTTGATCCCAGAGACTATTGTTGACACCCCCTATTTCTCTAAGGTAGAGGAGTGTCAGGACACTTTGAATTATTTGGTGAAGGCAGGCCTGACACCCATGTTGAGCCCACTGAGTGAAAAATCTTACCCAAGGCTGATTAAATTGTGGTATCAGAATCTCAGAAAACAAACCAAGCTAGATTCAATTGAGCCCTGCCTTGTAATTTTGATTGATCATATAGAGTTTGTGGTGGATTACAGAGATATTGGGATAGCATTGGGGGTCCCTTCTATTTTTGATTCAGTCTATGGCATGGTTGCACCTGAGAATGTCTCTTTCAAAGCAATGGCCAGGCACCTCAGTCAAGGCATTGTGGGGTCTGGGGAGTCAATAATGAGGAGAGATCTCTAACCCAGCATGCTATTCTTTCATTCAACTTTGAGAAAAAACATTTATGTCAGTGGACATCAGTAGGAGAGGAGAACACCAATAGTGGATGCCCTATACTTATTCTCTAAGGGCCAATTTTTAAATGCTGCCTGGCTAGTATTTGAAGCAATGGTGGATGTGAATGACAAGTGTAAGAAGGCCCAAGCCCTATCTAGGCTCCCTTACAGCAGGCTCATCACTGCCTTGCTAAAGAGAAAGGATTTTGTGATGAAAGTAGATGAGCCAGTGGTAAAGGTGGCCCCTAAATTTTTTCAGAAGAGGGACTGGTCTGCCAGTCGGACCCTCATTGGCAAGAGTAAAAAGAAGTCCAGTGAAGATACTGAGGTAGAAGCTCCACCTGCAGGCCCATTTGCTTCTGTGAGCTTAGAGCCTCACCCTACAGTTGTCACTACCTCCACACCTCCACCTGAAACCTCTGCAGCAATCTCCTGTCAGCCTTTACTCACATCTACTACTCCTCCATTTGTGCCTCCATTTGTCCCAGTTGTATCCTCTGTCAGCTCTGAGAGCGCCAGCCCCACCACCATCCCTTCGGTCACACCATCCACATCAGCTTCCCTACCTTTCATTCCTACCTCCATACCTCCCAGCACCTCAGCTTCTTTTTCCACCATCACCACATCAACACCCCTATGCATTCCTTTTACCATTGACCTAATCCCTACCTTACCTTCACTCACCATTCCAGCCAGCCCATCCATATTATCCACTCCCCCTTTGAGCCCTGGACCAGCTTCATCAACTGGCCCAACCACTTCTTCCCCTCCATCAATTCCCTTTGAATTTGACCCCATTTTCTCCATCTCACCTCCACATACCCAAGACCTAATCACTAGTGAGTGTTATTCATCTCTAATAAAGTCCATTGTGGACAATATTGGGCATGAGTACACCCCACTACCAGATTCTCCACATCTCACCTCTCCACAACCTACCCATTTACACACCTCACCAACCCCACCTTTTACCCATACCCACACTCCCCCTTTCCAACCTGTTCCACCAATCCAACCCACAGCCCCTATCACACCTGACCCTTTACCCCATATCCTCAACCTTTTACTTTCCCTTCAATTCCAAGTGTTGGCCAACACCCAAACCCAATAATCAATTGAGGCCACACTCCAAGCCATGAACCACACACTCCAAAGTCAATCTTCCCTGGCAACTAGCCTCCAAGCCATCCACTCCACCTTGACACTTTTAACCCAACCTCCCCACCAACCAGCCATCCCTCCTCCTACCTACACCAATAGCTCTACTCAAATTGAACTTGAACCAGAACCCCAGCCTGCCTCTATCATACCTCCTATTATCCCCCTACCTCTGCCAATCATCCTCACAATCCCAACCTAATCTCCCGCCTGTGGTAGCTACCTCTGATGTTGCCACAGATGTGGAAGACCTAATCCCAACCCCAACCTCAACCTACCCAGTTCCTGAACTTCAATCTCCTCAGTCCATACTCCCTGCCTCATCTTTTCCCCACCCCCTCCATACTCCACCGTCCTCCATCTCATGCAACAGAATCCTTACCTCAAAAGAGATGTTGTGTGAAGAATGGTTGCCCTCCACGGATCAATTGAGATGCCCTGTGAAGCAAAGATCAAGCAAATGACTGTGGACTACAACTATGAGATGATGCAGATATCTAACAGCTGGCAAAGCATTTTACTCCACTATGAAGCTGAAAAGCTCATTGCAGCCTCTGAGAAATCAAAAGCTGATGGACTAGAAGAGACGTTGGTTGCTTCCAAAGCTCACAACAAGGCAGCCCAGGAATTGTATGACACTCAAGTTGCACTGTCTGATAAGAAGATTGAAATCCTTGAAAGAAAAATTGCTCACTTGATTGCTGGCCAACCTACTCAAGCAGCTGAGCCTGCCCTACAGATTGAAGAGGAGACAGCTACCCAGTCTAAGGAGATAGCTACTACAGTGCAGACCAAGGCTAAGAGGGGGGCTAAGTTAAACAAGGATTCGCTGAAATCTTCACCTCTGACTCTGAGTAGTTTTAGTTTGTTTTTTGGATTTTTACCTGGTTTTATAGGCTTTCTACAGTTGCTTTGGTTGCTTTTGTATTTTTCTCCATCTTTTTATATTATCAATAGATTTCTCTTTAGTCTATTTTACCGTGATTTTCTTGTTGTCTTTCTGTTTTATTGTCTGCTTTCTTGTCATTATTTGTGTGTTTTGTTTACTATTGGTTCTTATTTTGATTCTGTATTGATGTTCTTTGTTTAGCTACAGTTTATTTGTTTATTTTTCTTTCCTTACTTTTCGGTATATGTTTTTATCATGCTGCACATCTCTTGATCTTTCAAGCAGTGAGGACACTGCTCCTCATAGGTTTGGGGGTATGGCAAGGCTTGGCAATGAATAGTTAATGATAGTGCAACAAGGTTTTAATAGAAACCAAACAAATAAAAAAATAAATAATTTCACACCTGATATTTTATATATATAGGAAATTAAAAACTTTTTAAAACTGAGACATGCTATAGCTCTAACACTCTCATGAAGCAAATGTCAGGAATTATTCATATATGAGTGCTTAGTGAACTTGAAAAGAGAGAAAATTGTGAGGATATGCCCCAAAAATCTGATGGAAGACCATACCCAATGAGATTTGGGCCTGAAAAATTTTCTTTGAAGAGTGTTTGGCTATTTCTTCTGCTCTAAGGACTGATTGAATCTACCTTTGCTCACTAGAAGTTAGGCAAATCCAAGTTGAAATAGCTTAACAACACTTATGACACTAAAGATATGATATAAGGCCTTCATTTGGATAGTTTGAGCCTAAAAATCCTTATCCTTTGAGCTGCCTTTGATACACACCATTTAAGCCTTAAAAATCCAAGCTTTCTTTGACAAAAATCAGAGTATTTGAACCCAAAACCTCAGTGACCTGATTCAGCCTGATCCTCACTCTAAGATTCCAGAAGGTAAAGGAGAAAAAGTTGAAGGTGGAGCTGGTTCAACATTTGGTGGAAGAACAAGAAAACACATTTGATGACAGTTGTGTGTCAGTTGTGAAGTTGTGGCATTCCAACCCATATATAAAAAAAAAAAATTAAATAAAAAAAAAAATGATGAGAAAAGCATACAAAAAGAGAAAAAAAATAGAAAAGTAAAAAAAAATAAGAGAAAAGTCACTTCATTGGATACATTGAAATGAGGATTGAAAATTGATCACTTCAAATATGAAAATTCAAAGAAGATGAAGACCGTGCTAAAATGAAGAAGGTTGAGTTGCAAATCACCTCCTTACTTTACTGATTTCTCAATTTTGAATCCTATTCCACCCTTTTATTCTTTATAAACTTCACCCATAAGCCACATTACAACCCAACAAAAAGTCCTTATTGATCTAAAATTTATTAAGCTATCATGTAGAGATGAGAATCTGTTTAATCTATGGTGAAAAGAGTTAGAAAATTTCATAAATTCGAGCAATGCCTATTCTCATGCTTGCAGTCCTATTTGAGGGCTGTAATTGATCTTAAGCTGTGTGAATTGATACACCCTTCTATTTTTGTTGAGAGTGATAGCCCTGGTGAGCTTTGGGTCTGAAATTAGGGTTGATGGGGGCATTATCAGAACAGGATTCTCAATTTGAGGATAAGGTTTGCATTAATTTTTATACAAAATATCTTGACTGAGCTGATTGATTGTGCAGGAATTATAGTTGAATTTTAGTTTTAAACTGTCATGTTTTTGCTGAGAATCCTCTAAAACTAAATGGACAAGGTGTGGAATGAATTTTATACTGCTTGAACTCTATTTTAAACATGATGCACTAATTTTAACTGACTCATTGGAGAAGTTTGTGGTAACTTCACTGTAAACCCTCAGGAGACTTCACTCCTCCACTAGAGATCACCTAGGGGTTTAAAAGGCTTGATGCATATGCTAAATGCATCTGTGTTCCCTACAAAAGTGGCATTTTTTTATTTCCAATAGTTATTTTTACTTTCTCCTTTGCTCAGGGACTAGCAAAGTTTAGGTTTAGGGGTGTCTTCAGCAATGAAAAATATCATTTTTCACCTCCTAACCTAACCCTTGGTGGACCCTTAAGCTGACTAATAATGTGTTTTAAGTGTATTTTATAGATAAGCAATGAATTGCAAGCTTAATGCAGATATCCACTTAAAATGGCCTAAGAAGCAATTTGTTGCTCAACATGTGACCTTACAGACCAAAGGCCAGCCAATCAAGCAATCCACAAGATCCCCAGAAGTGCATGAGATTATTTTAAACATAATTGGGAAGGCTTGTGGCTAAGTGTAGTTGCAGAGAATGAAGATTGAATCCACCAAGAGGTTGCTAGATGTTGAATAAATGAAGAAGAGCACAAGTGAGATATGTGCCAGCTGTGGAAGCATAAGGATAAACCTGTCGAATGGTTGGCCTGAGCTGCTGAGAGGATCTGATGCCAAAATAACTAAGATTTCAAGAAGATCTAGAAGCTATCGAGAAGTTCTCAAGGGCAATTATAACATGGCGAGAGGTCTTGAGGAGAAATACTAAAGTGCTGAAGAGGATGGCAGTAGCTGTCGAGAGATTGTAGTACACAGGAGCTAGGCAGTCGCGAGGTTCTAAAACACTTGTCTACAGGTTTCGTAAGCAAACCTATCAAGAGGAATGGAGTTAGAAACGGGAACCTGTTATGAGGTTGTAGATACTTGTCGCGAGGTTCAGCAGAACCTGTCGAGCAATCCAATCCAACCTGTCAACAGCTTTCCTGATGCTATAACTCATTCTCACAAGGATTGAGCCAACTTGTCGAGAGCTCAGTGATAAGTTGTATAACTAGTCGACAAGATTAGTATAACCTATCAAGAGGGCGAATGAAGAAATGGATAGAACAATGCAATGAGCTTCCGATCCTATCGACGAGTCATCAATCCCATCGATAAGTGCAGTTCAACATCTCGTGATGTTTCTAGATCCTATCGAGAGTTAGCCAATCCTGTTGAAAGCCACGGAGATCATGTCAAAATGAAGAGCAAGTACACTTAAAACCTGTCGAGAGGTTCCCTGAACCTCTCGACACTCATGTTGGCAACTTCTCAATGTGTTCCTTCAATAGCGGCCAATTTCAGAAGCTTGTACACACATCCCAAAGCATGTCAGCGACCCCTAGGGGTATTTCTGGTACTCAACTATGCATGATTGGAAACCATAACGGCCTCATGTGCATTTGCTAATTGTAGACCAATGGGAGAAGAGCTTCTAGTAGAGAAATCAACCACATCAATAGCCCAGAATAATAGAATTATTCTCTTGGGATCTGATTGGCTGAAACGGATCCATGGATAGAGGGGGAGAGTATAAAAGCTTGAAGAAATTACATTGAAGACATCCAAAATTTGAGAGAACCAGAGCTTAGGGAGAGATACATTTTTCCCTCCAAATTCTCCCTCCTTCCTTCTTCTCCCTTTCTCTCTTTAGCCAATCATGAGTGGCTAAACTCTTTTCAGTAGTTAGGGTGAGGTCTTGAGCTGTAAATTGAGAGATTCAGAGGCTTGTAAGAGATCATATATTGCACAGATTGTTGTTCTGGGCACAATAGTATTGTAAGCTTGTAATATAATTGTGGTTTTTAAAGGTGATTCTAATCTACATTTCACTTCTTCATATTTGATTTCCCTGGATTGGATACTCTTGTGGATGCCAGCAAGAAATGGAGAGTTGATAACCTGACATCTGCAGCATCTGCAATAGTTTACCTGTTCCAATTAAGATCAATAGATTGGAGCAATCTCGGGGATGAACTGTATCCAATAGAAGGGCAGATCATAACCTTAGGACTGTATCTAGTAGAAGGGTAGATCGTAACCTCAGGATTGCTTTAATCCATTGGGGGAGATTGGATTCTTACACCTCACCTCTGCCGGGAGAACGTGGGTTGATCAATAGGTTAGAGTAATCTCGGGGATGAAATGTATCTACTAGAAGGGCAGATCATATCCTTAAGACTGTATCCAGTAGAAGGGGCAGATCCTAACCTCAGAATTGCTTTGATCCATTGGTGGATTCAGGGGAGCCTGGATAGCTTGGAGCCAGAAAAGAGGATTGTTGCAAATCAATTCTCTGCAGTGCTTTTGATTCGTTTGATTTTCAGTAAGAGACCAAGACCCCTAGCTACTGTTCTCACTATTTTGAATTTTCATCTTTTTTAAATCTCCCCTTATCTCTGTGTTTGATGAGATCTGGATTAATTGCATTTATCTTTTGTAGTTTGTAGTAAAAGTGAAAAAAATCTAGAACCTCTCTTATTTCCTGCTTTAGTTTAGTTTAGTTTAAATTGGGATAGAGTGCCAGATCTACCATAGATATGGAGATTTACTATAATTGAACCACATCTCCCTATGGACATACCCTTACTTACCTCTTAAAACTTGCTACAATAGCCCTGGTTCTTGCAGGACTGACAGCTTACCTTAGTTCAATTTTGCTATAGTTTGTGCAGTTAATCTACTATTTTAATCATATAATAATTACAAGGTAGGCTGTACAAACATCTACACAGCATCACCACTCCTTGCCCATTTTTCACATGGGGTCTTGATGTCGTTGAAAAGGCCAATCAAAAAGCATCTAATGGACATTAGTTCATCCTCATCGCCATCAAGTACTTTACCAAAGGCAACATCCTATACAAGCATCACAGCCAGCCATGTCAAAGAGTTTAACAGGAACAACATCGTTTGTCAATTCGGCATGCCCAAGGACATCATCACGGACAACGACACCAACTTTGTGAACAAGCGCATCAAAGCCTTATGCGATCAATACAAAATCAAACATCATGGCTCGTCACCATATCGGCCGCAAACCAACGGGGCTATAGAAGCTACCAACAAAATCGTTGTTTGGATCCTTAAGAAGATGGTCATCACATACGAAGATGAGAGTGATAAGTTACCTTTCACACTATGGACCACCGAACGTTGATTCATACCGCTACCGGGGTAACCCCGCTCTCCCTTTTTATATTGAACTGAGGTTGTGCTACCAGTTGAAGTTGAAGTACCTTCACTCTGTATCCTCATCAAATCTATTCTACTGGAAGCTGAACGGGAGAGATCTAGTTTTGAACAACTAAACCTAATCGATGATAAAAGGCTCCTAGCCTTGTGTCACACCCAAGCCTATCAAAGGAGAATCACACGTGCTTACAATAAACGTGTTCGCACTTGAGATTTAAAAATAGGTGACACGGTCCTCACGAAAATCTTCCCTTCTCTTCACACTGATCCGAGAGGAAAATTCAAACCCAACTGGGAAGGGTCTTATGTCATCTGAGAAGTACTCCCTAGATATGAGCTCCGCCTCACCACAATGGACGGGGAACATTTTCCTGAGCCAATCAAAGTTAGATACGTACGATGATTCTACTCTTAATCTCCCACGGCAAGGTAAGTATTGATAAGATGGATACATGACAACTTAAGAACCTCATAAAAGAGGCCATCATTTGAAAGCTAAGTAGCTAAAAAGTGTCCCTGCATGCTCATATCCTTTGCTACCCAATTTGGGCCAATAGCCTTTCCTTCATAAACCCCTCCCAGGAAAAGAAAAAGTGTTACCATCAAAATCTAAAAAAATCAGAAAGGCAAAATCCTCAAAAGAGGATGTTCAAAAAAAAGTACAAAGAATAAAAAATAGAAAAGAAAAGAGATAGAAAAATCATGAGACATGTACAGTAAAAATCCCCCAAGGAAGAAGTGTATTACGGCAGTTGGAACCCAATAAAGAAAAATCTTTAAACCCAAGAATGCCTTCAAAATTCCTAACCTTCTAGCCCATGGCCATGATTCATCCTTGGAGAAAGCCCTCTTTAAGGTCCCCGAGCAGTCATGATATCCATTAAATCAACATAAGGTAAGTTGAGAGGCAACAGAAGAACTCCATCCAACTGGCAATGATGAAATCATGTCTGCTCCATTCAGCGTCCATGTCGTGGTCTTTGAATTTGAAAAATAAAAAGAAAAAGAAAATATACAAGCTCAAAGCAAAATGGAATGGTGAAAACCGAAAGGGCGCTACAGGTAAAAAGAGCGAGCTTGTACAGACCAACTGAAAAGCTGAAAAGGTGTTTGGCGTAAAAATATAAAAACCCATGGATGTGATGAAAACCTAAAAGGGCACTATGGGTAAAAAAGAGGGCAACAACGAGCATGGCGAAAAACCCATCTTGGGTGCTGTGAGTAAAAATAAAAGTTAAAAGAAAAAGATAAAAAAGAAAATCAATTGCTCCTTTGGCCACGTACAAATTATCTGAACGCTAACTAGGCCGCTCTTGTTAGCTAAAATCGAGTCCTAGCCAAGAATATCTTCATAACCACACCATCAAACATATGACCCGAGGTAAGGATAAAAGGTTGATTCAATCCAAAGGGATGGATGTTTTGACCTTGGAAAAAATACTGAACCTCACTCATGTCTGACTGCATGAACGGGTTGAACTATGCTCAAAATGGGACCAGTTACTTCATCTCATTATTAAGGCATCAAACGAAAAAAGAAGAAAATAAATAAAGATAAAAATCCAAAAATATATGCTCCTTTTTACGTGTATGTATATATTTGCAGCATCGCACTTTCATCTCAAAGAAGAGACAGAAAAAGGAAAAACCAAAAAAATCCAAAAAATATAAGTTTTGAAGAAAGAAAAATGAATAAAAAATATTGTTAACAGTTTACTTCTTCTGTTAACTAGGATGCATATTTGTTACCTATATAAATAAAAAGGGGACTGACGTTTTCTTGAGAATTTACAGGAACATCAAATGGTCCAAAGCCTCAAAGCAAGCAACCTCTCAGCAATGGACAGATCAGATGAAGCACCTCACCACCAACGTCCAATCTCCCAAAAGAAATAAAAAGAAAATCATTTTGAAAAAGAAAAAAAAAAAGAGATAGTTGTGTTTTCATTGTACTTTTTGTCATGCACAGCTACGCACATGCATGCTTTAATGCCATAAAATATCAATATTTTTCTAGAAACGCAGTTGTGCTAACGTAATGTCCTAAATCTAAGGTTTGCCTTAGATCTTTGGATCCTACTTCAAAGTAGGAGCGATAGTGTCATTCTCAGTCAAACAATCAATGTTTCGATCGATTTGATTCCATCGCTAAATGAGATTACATATCAAACAACTATATTCAAGTATGGATGTAGAAGGGATCTTTTCCCGTATTTATTCTTGATTGCATGTTTAAAAAACCTACACGGTATCCCTGTAACGTGTACACCATATGTTTGGGTATCCGTAGGATGGTCGTTGTTCCTATAAATGAGACCCAGACCGAATCTGGGTCAGGACTTCCATCTCCTTCTTGTGTATTGCCCCTAATGGGTCCATGTTTTTACATATTTGATTTGTTTGTAAGATCGTCATCAAAAGTGGCACACACTCCCAAAAAGTATTGTGACATCAATATTCGCTCCGCTTAGGTAGTTGTGCTCAAGTAACTTCGAGGTCAATGAGTTCCCTCAAAGATCTCGAACCCTACCTTGCGTAGGGTCACCCATGACCAAACAAAATGGGGCATTTAATGCCTCATAAGATTGTGCACAAACCATTGGATCTTCACGTCATTGTTTTATGCAAACCTTTAATTATTGGTTGATCACCCTCCCGCTCGCGGGGTTATTTTATTCAAAATGAAACTTGAACATCAAACATCATCAATCATTTAACCATCTTGGTTATGCCCAGTAATGTCACTAAGTGCTTTGGGATCGATGGTCTCAAGGAACAGACGTTTTCCCAAGTGTTCGGCTTCCACTACTCTCCATCTCGAGTGGCGGACGTTTTTCCAAGAGTTGGGCTTACGTCACTCTCCATATTTTTTACATTTTTTTTATATTTGAGGTTCATTTTGAATATATCAGACCTGATAGCATTTGCCTTGGGCCTCTTCGGATGTCTTTATCAATGGAATTCGATCATTAGCGATCAGATACCAAAGAGGGGCATCTGTAGACACCCAAGCTGCATTGACCCATACTTCGAGAAAGGCATACCCCCGAGATTTCAAAAGCATTTCCCAAACCCTTAGGAATCATCCTAAAACCCTTAGGAATCATCCCAAACTCTTAGAAATCAACCTGAACCCTTAAAACCCTTCCGGGACCCTTAAAAAGCCCAATCAGAACAATGGTTGGAAAGATGACTGCCAAAGTTTACATAAACTTCTGCTAGAGCTGAGACCTATACCATTAAAAAGTAAAGTTTCACAGCTTTCCAACTAACCAAGAATCGCCTCATTCCGATCTGTAGATAAAAAGTTATAGCATTTTAAAAAATGCAGAAAGATGCTGGAATTTACACTTGCATATATATTATATACACAAGGCAAAATCGGCTTTTTTTGGCTTCAAAACTGCTTCAGAATGGGCTCTGGACTTCTCAGGGACACTGTTCCTAAGCCTAGCATATACTTTATATATGCAAGGCTTATGAACAATGTTTTTTCAAAAAATGTTGGAAAATAATCTTTGGGGTTTGACTTTTTGACCACCCCAAAGTCTGGGGTGGGTTTCTTTAGGACTGTTGCACCCCTACTAGCCATCTTTTTCACCATTTTGCCATTTAAATCTCTACCCTATCATCTACCATTAAAACCCAATTCTCACCTATCTAAGCTCCCAAAATCCTATAAAACCTTAGATATAGGATTACCTAATTTCGAACCCAATTAGGACCTTAACCCTTCACTAATCCAACCTTCCTCTATAAATAGAAAGCCACCCCCTTGTTTAGGATCTGTTAAAATTTCTAAGAGAAGAAACTCTTGCATTTTTCTCCCTCACTTGCTTAAAAAAATCAGATTTGCGCAAATCTTAGAGGCTTTAGCCCATCTAATACCTCTAGCATCATCATCCATTCCCAATCTCCAAACCTTTAGCCATAGAAGTTAGAACGTTGCTCTAACCCACTCGCTTTCGGAAGCTCACTGGTGTCACTCTCGTGCGAAGATCCACGATGGTGCTACAAGGGCCTGAGAGCTCTGGTTCTCCCCTCTATTCCTCTACCTTCTTTGCTTTTCCCCTATCCTAGAATTGAGTCGTTATGTCGCCAAAATTTTAGCGGGCTTCGCTCAATAGGTTCAGTGTGCCTTCGGGCAAGAGGAAGTACCGCTCATTTTTCCTTTTATATATATATATATATTTTATATACATGTAAACATAGACTTGACCATAGTAGAGACCGCTTACGAGTGGATTGATCGGGTGTCGAACACCTTTCCGATTGATAACCGAAGTCCTTACCCAAGAGGCTTTGGCGTTGACTGGTGAATCAGAGTCATATTTTTGCACCTTGGTGCTCATATTTCAATTTTGAGGTATCCCAAGTCAACAAAATCTCTGGGTGGTGACTCCATTTTTTTAGTGAGGGCATCGTCGCGACAGATTAATAAAATCCACGGTTGCACGTAGTCTATGGACTGTTATGAAATTTTAAGATATTTTAAGGTCTTCCCTCGCATCCATTCCTGCATTAGGTTTGGATTAGGTTTGTGTCTAGGGTGCAAGCGATTGTACTTGACCACGTGCACCCGTCAGAATAAGGGTTAGTGATTATATAATTATAGTATTTGAAGAGGTGGGTTTCAAACTTGGTTCGATCTCAGGGTTCGAGTCGTGTGCAACACACACACTTCTCATAAGGGTTAGAGTTTCGATAAGTTTCGATTTAACACTCTGCACTTGGATTTGGGTTTTGGTCATAGCTGCATCATGCAATGCGGGGCTAAATTTGGACCTGCCTTGAATAGTAGTGTGATGAGAGAGAAGGTATGGATATGGTTTTGGCAATAGGGCTTCGAATTTTAGTAAAAACTCGAACTAGATTTTGGACTCGTGAATCAGGTCATGTACGATAAACACACCTATCCCGCTTGGGGTTGGAATCTAGTGTGTCGAGTGCGTGCGCCAGTTTCAATAGGTGATTCTGAGGTTATGTTTCAAGGTCAAAGGCTTGACCAAAATTAGATCAGTCAGATGGCAACATTTCCGTCCAGGTCAATGGTTCAATGTCAATTGATTGCATACAGATAAAATCTAGGTATTCATGGTTTCCACTTAAGCATGACATCATAGATATGGAATGGATCAGGAACTTGCCTAAGCTAAAGGTTGATTACGATTGTGTCATGTGTGATGGGTTCATTAGAACGCCATTCGAAAAATGGGAAATTAGTGTGGTGCATCAATTCCTAACTTGGATACTTCATTAAGCATCGATGTTTTAGCTTACACGTCCTATAAGGGTTTAGATGTAATAATCGCTCTGTAGTGCCACAATCATGGCCTATGGTCATAAAGGAAATGTGTAGGACCTAGGTCTATCAAGTCTCGTGTCATGTGTTGATAGATGTCACTACTCCAGTACACGTGTAGGGTACCTAAGTTTCAATGCACGCAATTTAGCTAATAGTACTTATGATGGTGTTGTGACATTCATGAAGTGTCAAAATTGAAAACAATTTCCAAGGTTATTCATTAACTGAGAACAAAATGATAATTTGACCACCAATGATGCGTTTATACCCTGGACAACATCGTTTGTCGTTTAGGCGTCGTGTGCCGAGATCGCATGGGTATCGTCCTAAACTGATGTTTGCCATTGACGTTTGCCCCTTCTTCACCTTGGGATAATACCTTATCAAATGCCCTCTCTGTCCACAGTGATGTGGCTATAATTGTACTTAGCCTTAACCTCTTGAAAGCCCACAATGAAAATTATAGCACTAGTATAGGATCGTTCCCATAGGGAGGGTGAATCTTTCTTTTTCCTTCTTTTTCCAAAAACTTTTTTTTGGCTTTTAGAGGTTGAGAAAAATGAATAAAAGAATGATTGTTTAAACTACTTGCAAGAAAAGTAAATATAAATCCTCCTACTTTCATATTATGGTCATCAATCACAATCCTTCAGTTCTCGGATGTTTACAAAAGTAAAATACCATTACACTGTATCTCAGTCCTCTAGAATTTGGGTGCCAATCAAACACTAGGTTTCCTCTACATAGATTTATACTAATCAACAATCTTCCCGAAATTTGCGCGTCAATCAAACTCAAGAAAATTAAAGATGGAAATTAAAAACCGTTACACTAATCTACAAATTCAAGACTTTAGTCATCAATTAAAATCAAGAACTCTTAGATGTTTATAAAGCAGGAAAATGTAATAAAAGTAAATCTAAACTAGAAAGCAAATTAGAACCATCCAAAGGGTCGTTCTTTTAGACTCTTCAGTCTAGGTTGTTAGGCAAGACTTTTAGAAATCAGTGGACGATTTTACTTGATAAAAACTACTCTACGGTGATCCTCCAGAATTCTAACCTCAGTTGTCAATTGATGCTGAAAATTCCTTGGATAAGTTTTTCTCCTATGTCGAGCCCTCTTATTTATAGATCATAAGGGTCGGTTTACATTATTCAAATTCTAATAAAAGAAAACTACTAAGAATAAAAGATTCCTAATATAACTCAAACTTCTAATCCCAATCTTCCTTGCTTTGGATGGTAGATGCGCACAAAACTTTTCTCCGTATCTTCGGTAGCAGTGACCTCTAGGATTCTTTCGCCAATCTTCTTAGATCTGTGGATTGTCAGACTTCAAATTTTAGTGATCTTCTAATTCTGTGCATGGCGGTGTATATCTTCACGTGATCAGTAGCAACGAGCTTTGTTTTATATAAAATCGTGATTATAATTTCTCTCTTCATTCAGGACGATTTCTTCAACATGATTGATCATCTTTCCGCTTTGTGTTCTCCAGTCTTGAGCGTCTTTTGAGGAATCGTAAAGATGATTTCTCTTCTTTTATTCTCTTTTCGCTCTATCGTGAGTACGATTTCTCTTACGACGGATCATATCTCTTCTTTCTTTCAGCTTTCAGACTGGCATCAAACACCGTTGAATCATTTTTGCATACATTCGTCTTTCTTACTGCATTGTGAGTTTATTTTGATGAAGTTTAACACTTTGGCTTTATTCTGCTATCTATTCTTAATATTTGTACATCATCATAACATTATTGGCAAACTGGGGTCTAGCATCACTAAGGTATAGGTGATAACATGATAAATTATGTGACTGATCACACCCCCAAACTTAAGCTTTGCTAGTCCCTAACAAACAAGGAAAGATAAACTAGTCTAAAACTGCAAATTTAAATGCCACTTTCGCAGGAAGCACGATAGCATTTAGCAAATGCAGCAAGCCTTTAAACCCTTAGGTGATCCCTAGTGGAGGAGTTATAGTCTCCTGAAGGTTTTTAGTGAAGTTACCTACAAACTTTAAATATTTGTTACTTTTTCGAAAAAAATTTAAAATAAAAATTTAAAAATTCTAGGTTAATTCTGTACACTACCTAGTTAATCATCACCTGGTTGTTGTAATTTTCAAAAGACAAGATTCTAGCAGCCCTTACTCTCTGTCCTAGTAGTTAACCTTGATCAAAACTCAACAATTTCAATTCACATTAAGCCTGGAGTGTATGCGTATCAGTGAACAGTTTATTCATCATAAGTTTCTCTAAACTGCAGATTTAAAAAATATTTTCATCCAAACTCTCACTGTTGGCATACTCTCAAAAGGGTATCAAAATTTTTGGATTCTCACAATATGATGTATATAATGAATAATTCAAAGGATAATTGACAAATGAATAAATCTCATGAAGAAAGATAATCAATTCTATTCATATGCTTTCTTGTTTATCTATAGTATCTATTGTACATATCCCACTATTATTCACTGAAAAGTATCACTTTTCTCCTCTTAACCTAGCCTGTGCTACACCTTGAAGCTGACAAATAACTTTTGTTTAAGTGTGTTTTGTAGTTAGTAATAAATTATGCAGCTTTACACAAAGTCCATACTTTTGATGTCAAGGAGAAGAGAATTCAAGCAAAGGATGACAGCTGAGCCAGATATTGATAGGACACCATGGTGGTACACACCATGGTGACTATTTTGCATGTCATAATGGACCAAGAAAATCCAGCAGATGAAACAAGCATAGATGTGAGTGGAGAGAGCTAAAACAGCTGCAGCTGCATAGCAGCAAAAGAGCAAATAAACTAACTTGCACAGTTGAGGTGTTGCCTTGCGTGGCTAAGGCTACAGTAAGGCTCCCTCACGTGGATGTTACATGCAGCACAATAGAGCTCGTGAAAAAGTCGCGCAGCTCAGTGAAGGGAGTATCAAAGAGTAACCTCTCGCGCAGTAGTCACGCACTTCAGCTGCAATCAATACTTAAAGAACTCGCGGAGCTCTCGTGCACTAAGCCTTCAGAAATCTAACTTATGAAGTTCTCACGAGGATCAAGGCTTATATCAACCGCGTGCACTATCTTGCGAGGCCAATCTTCACAAAGAACAACAACTAACTTGCGAGATTCTCGCGTGGCTATGAAGGAGAGAGAGCTTTAAAAGTTCTCTTACGCTGCTCTCGCACGCCTAGAAGCCTAACCCTATACCGAGCAAGATGTGCTAACCACTTGACAAGGAACCGAGCAAGATGTAAAGGCATTTGCACGAGTATCTCATGATAGGAGATTCTAAAGCCCCAATGCGCGAGCAAGCCAAACACTGTAAACTCTTCTGCGCGAGTGAGCAAACCTTCTAATCTAATTCTTACCTCATGAGGACTCTGTAAGCTGTGCGAAGGAACTGAAGAAGTAGAAAGCAATTGCGAGACAAGCTTAAATCCTTCTACGCGGGAAAGTAACATTTAAAGCCAAATTTTACCTCACGAGTACTCTACAAGCCATGCGAGAGAATTAATGTTCAGAAGCCAGCCTCGCGAAGCTCGGGCTCTCCACTTCTCAGTCTTAACTCAAGGACCTTTTAGGGATTTCCCTAAGTCTAGGGCACACATCCCGAGGCACTAATCTTGAGGCACACATTCCAAAGCCTCCAAGGGTTATAACAGTGCCACATATGCTAGAAAAATTAGGGTTTACTCTTCTCTGAGCTAAGGCATCAGGACTAAGTATATAAGCTATGTTTATAACTTAGAATTATCATCTCTCGTTCAACCTCTGTAGGCTGTGAGCTCGAGCAGGCTAAGGTTAGGGTTTGATCACTTCTTTTTCCCAATTTTCTTCTCTCTTAGCCCAACACTTGCTGGCTAGATATTTTTATAAGCAGTTAGGTGAAGTTTTATTTAGTTTTGTAATGGGTCATGCAATCTTTGGGATCTTTGGTTGGGCAGTTGTGCACAAGGTTGTTGCCTTGAGAAAATATATTGTAGGCAATGTTGATCAATAGAATTTGCACATTAAATATTCATTCAATCTATTATTTTCTTATTTGCTCGCAGTTCTGTTCAGGCTATAGCATGCATTTAGGATTTTGGCTAATTGAAAGGCCCATGGAAGCTTGTGCTTGTAGCCCTGGTAACATGGTGGCAGCAGCAGTTTATACCTTCCTTCTCAGATCCTTGTGGTGAGGATAACCTCTACGGATAGCCTGTGGCCATTTAAGTGGACAGACTATAGCCCTAGGGTGATTCCAAGTCTAGATCTGAGAAGGATTCCTCTCCTTTGCACTTGAGCTTGTAGCCTTGTGAGAGGTTATTGTAGGAACTTGCTCCCCGCTGTTTTACTTGACCAATATCAGATGTTAGATCATATCTTGCAATAGTGATTGTATACTTAAGGGTTGAGTCATTGCAGACCTTTAGTAGCAATGATCACCTGCATTTAAGTCCCTTATGGGTTAGAATTCCTATGAATGTCTGCTAGATCTGGAACAAATCTGGGGAGCTTGTAACCCGGCAAACATAGTGTCTATAATTTTTTTAATGTTCTGATTTGATATGTTGGGTGGAGGACATCTATTGGATAATCTGTGACCATTTGAGTGGACAGGTTATAGCCTTAAGATCATTCTACTCCATTTGATCAGATTGGTTTTCTAATTTTCTTCTTGTGCTTCGATCCTCCCTATTGGATAGTCTGTGACCATTTAAGTGGGCAGGTTATAGCCTTAAGGGACCAGGTTGAATCACAAGAGTGAGTTGGATTCTTTTTCCTTGCAGAGTTTTTTTGATAACACATCAGCAGGGATTCCTATAGAAGCAGATCTGGATCTGAGTTACAAAACTGATATGAATTTTGCCAGTATTTTACTTCCCATAATTTTATCTTTATTTTAACACACCATCACCACTTTCTTCATAACCCTTTCTTAGGATAGGACTGCACTTTATTTCTTTTCTTTTTAGTAGGTAATTTAATGTACTTGTGACACCCAACTCTCTTTCTTTAGGATTCCAGATCTGTAGCCAGATCTGGATGCCTACTATTATAGCCCATTTTGGGTTCTAAATCAATTTCTCTGTGGGACAAACTCTTACTTATCAAAACTTGCTATAATAGCCCTGTATCTTCTAGGCTGTGTATCTTAGGTTGCTGTTTTCATGGCCATTTCATCCTACTCTTGCATTCTGATTTTACCATCTCATCACTTAAATAATATCAGCACCTAGACATGAAACTACACCAATAAGTTTTTTGCGCCGCTGCTGGGGAGATTGATCTTTTTATTAGACCTGAGTTGTACTAAATTCTAGTTTAGAAAATTCTTTGTAGCTGTGCCATAAGTAGAATAAAAAGTACTACTAATTTTTTTATTAAATTTTTTCAGAATTGGACAATAGCACCAGGGAAAAGCTGGAGTTTAGCTAGTACTATTTGCACTTCTTTAACCCTAAAAAAAACCTAGTCCTTTTTTTGTTGAATTCCATGTTATTAGTTTAGTTGTAAATCTGTTTAGTTGTTAATTTAGTTTAAGAATTCTTTGTGTGCTGTGAGCATTTTCTTTACTTGCTGAATTTGTGTGTGTATGCTTGGAAGAAGGTCCCTTAACCCTGAGTTGGAACCTCCAAATCCTGAGGTTGAAAGGGTCCTTAGACCAAGAAACACCACACAAGGCCCTACTGTTGAAACTGAGCCAGCTGTCATGGCTCTGAGGCAAAGAACCCTGAAGGAATACAATGCACCTGGGGATTACACATCTCCCTTTTGTGTTCAATTCCCTTCAGTTGAGGGAAACTATGAAATCAAGTCCACCACCATTAACATGCTGCCATCTTTTCATGGGCTCAGTAAGGAAGATCCTTACAAGAACATTGACCAATATTTAGTACTTTGCACCACTTTCAATATTGCTGGCGTGGGACCTGAAGCCACCATACTGAGGCTTTTTACTTTTTCCCTAAAAGACAAAGCCAGCACCTGGCTCTCTAAGCTCTCAGCCAATAGCATTCAGACATGGAGTGACCTTCAAAGCCAATTTCTGGCTAAATTCTTTCCCATGAATAAAACCAGCCAAATGAGGACAAACATTTTGTCATTTACTCAGTCCTCAATTGAGGATTTTTATAAAACATGAGAGAGATTTCAGGAGATGTTAAAACAATACCCCCACCATCAAATTTCACAATGGCAACTAGTGCAAGTATTTTACCAAGGAATTAATCCCAAGAGTAGGGATATGGTGGATGCCTCATGTGGTGGTAGTTACCTCCATAAGATAGCTGATGAGGCTTGGGAGTTGTTTGACATCATAGGGGAAAATTTCATGCAGGAGGAGTCTCTGTCTCGTAATGACAGTCAGACCCTTGCAAAATTGGTGAAAGAGTCCACCCCTAGAGGTGGAATGCATGAAGTTAAGGTGCAAAGTGATTTGGAAAGGAAGGTGGATAATCTGAGTTTAAAGTTTGTCAAATTTAGGAATGTGATGCAGCCGAGAATGCTTGCACAAGTGGAAGAGGCATGTCTGATATGCCAATCTCCCACACATTCACTCCAAGATTTTCCATCAGCCAACCAATTCCCTGATTTTATAATGGAATATGTCAATGTTGCCCAATCATATGGGCAGCAACCTATTGGGTTCACATGGAGGAACCACCCAAATTTGAGGTGGACAGAAGATACATTCCCTCAACAGCAGCAATTGGTAGCTCCATACAGACCCCAACACCAGTTTAACCAAGGATACCCACCAAGGCAGAATTTTCAATTGCTTGCCCCATAGCACAATTAGTTGGTCTTGCCCCCATAACAGCCCAGATCCTCTTCCTTTGAAGAGCAAATGCTGACATCTATGCAGAATTTGGGAAACTTGGTCCAAACTGTGAACTCCCATGGGCAAACCATTAAAAAAATAAAAGACCAGTTGGGTCAAATCTGTAATGCTTTGAATAGGAGAGAGGAGGAAAAATTGCCTAGTCAACCCTTAGCCAACGCTAAAGGGCAGTACATGATTGAAGAAGCATCCTCTACCCATGAGGAGGCTAATGCAATCACTACCCTAAGCAGGGTGGTTGATAATTTAGTGGGCAGGGCAACTGAGGAGGTCCTGGAAAGTGAAAAGGAAAGAAATGAGAGTGGTGAAGAGCCAAAGAAGTCAACCCCTTCTGTGGATCAGCAAGGGCAAAATAAAGGGGCTGATGTTGAGCCCAACAGCAAATAATAAATGAAGAAAAAAGAAAAAAACAAAAATTTGGCCATAATGTGGTTAGGCATGCAGCTGTGGCACCAGCAGTCCCACAGCTGTCATTTCCTCATGCATTAGCTGGCCCATCTCCTTTTGATAAGGGGAATGCTCAGATGGAGGAGATGATGGAGACCTTTAAGCAGGTCAAGATCAATTTTCCCTTGGTTGATGCCATAAAGCAGGTCCCTGCCTATGCCAAATTCTTGAAGGACCTTTGCACACAAAAGAGGAAAGCAAGGGTGCAGCTGTCCAAAAAGGTTTTTGCAATTAAACATGTTGAATCAGTTTTGTCCATTTTCACACCTGAGAAATTATAAGACCCAGGGGAACCTACTATCCCCTATATAATTGGAAACCACACTATTGGAAGAGCCCTCTTGGACTTAGGGGCCAGTGTGAACCTGCTCCCATATTTTTTATATGGGAAACTAGGTTTGGGGGAGCTAAAAGCCACATCTGTTGTGCTCCAACTGCCTGATAGGTCTAAGAGGAGACTTGTGGGTGTGGTGGAGGATGTTTTGGTGGGGGTGGACAAGTTCTACTATCTTACTGATTTTCTTATTTTGGACATGGACCCATGTAAAAGTAAAACCCCAATTCCTGTCATCCTTGGAAGGCCATTCTTGGCTATTATAAATGCTTGCATACAATGCAGGTCAGGGGTGATGGAGGTGACCTTTGGGAACATGAAGGCCCAATTAAATGTGTACAATACAACAAGGCAGCCTCAGATGGACATTGAGGACTGCTGTGCGATAGATATACTAGATGGCCTTGTGGAAGAAGAATTATCCAATCTGCTGGATTAGGATAATGTTACTGATGACCTGAAAAATATTTGGAGTTTGGTTGAGGAGGAGGCCCAAGTTCTCATGACAGAAGATAGCACCAAAATAGAGTCTTCTGTGGGCTTAGTGCAATATTCCAACTGAAAACCTATATTGTTGCCCCTTCCTCAAACCACTAAGACACCTTTGTTGCCTTCCATTGAATGTCCCCCTGAGCTGGAGGTGAAACAGCTCCCAGCCACATTAAAATATGCCTTCTTGGGCAAAAACAACAAGCTTCCAGTGATTACCTCCTCTCTCACTAGTGAGTAGGAGGAGGAACTATTGAGTGTTCTCAAGAAGCATAAAAAGGTAATGGGGTGGACAATAGCTGATCTTGGAGGCATTGATGCCTCAGTTTGCATGCACAAAATTTACCTGGATGAGGGTGCAAAACCCTCTAGGGAGATACAGAGGATGCTTAGTCCTCACATGCAAGAGGTGGTCTTGAAAGAGATAGTAAACCTGTTGGATGCAAGGGTAATTTACCCCATTTCAGATTCTGAATGGGTATCACCTATCCAGGTGGTACCTAAATAGTTAGGCTTAATAGTTATCACTACTAATTCTGGGGAGTTGATGCTAGCCAGGGAGACCACTGGCTAGAGAGTTTGCATTGATTATAGGAAACTCAACTCCAAAATCAGGAAAGACCACTTCCCCCTCCCTTTCATTGACCAAATTCTAGATATGCTGGCTTGGAAGGCATTTTACTACTTTCTTATGGATACTCAGGGTATAACCAAATCCCTGTGTATCCTCAAGATCAAGAAAAAACAACTTTCATATGTCCCTTTGGCACCTTTGCTTCCAGAAGTATGCCTTTTGGATTGTGCAATGCCCCAGTCACATTTCAGAGGTGCATGTATATTATTTTTTCTGATATGATTGACCAGTCCCTAGAAATTTTCATGGATGATTTCTCAGTATATAGGGATAGCTTTAGCCAATGCTTGAGTCACCTTGAGCTGATTTTACAAAGATGTGAGGAGACCAATTTTGTCCTAAGCTAGGAAAAGAGTCACTTTATGGTGACACAAGGAATTGTGTATGTGATCTCTCACAAAGGAAGAGGTTGACAAGGCTAAAGTAGACTTGATTCACCCCTGCCCCCACCCAGGACTGTCAAACAAATCAGATCAATTTTAGGAAATGCTAGGTTTTACAAGAGGTTCATTAAGGACTTCAACAAAATTACAAAACAATTGTGCCACCTGCTATGTCAGGATGCGCCATTTGACTTCTTTGCTAAGTGCCTTGAGGCCTTTGAGGTGTTAAAAAAGTGCCTTACCACTGCTCCTGTAATCCAGGCCCCAGATTACTCACTCCCCTTTGAGCAGATGTGTGGTGCATCAGACTTGGCCATAGGTGTTGTCTTATGACAGTGGAAAGATAAGCCGCCTGCAGTGATTTATTATGCCAGCAAGGTACTAGCTGAAGCACAACTCAATTGCATCACCACTGAGAAGGAGTTGCTTGCTGTGGTGTTTGCTATGGGAAAGTTTAGACCCTACTTCCTAGGGTCTAAAATCATTATTTTTACTGATCACTCAACCCTTAAATACCTATTAGCTAGGAAGGATGCCAAACCAAGGTTGATCAGATGGATCCTCCTATTACAGGAGTTTGATCTTGAGATGAAGGATAAAAAAGGAGTTAAGAATGTGGTGGTTGACCACCTCTCTAGAATTATTTTGGAAGAATGTGCAGCAGCACCTGTTAATGAGTTGTTCCCTGATGAGCAGCTATTTGCCATGTAGTCTAGTGTGCCATGGTTTACACAGATTGTGAATTTTCTGGCTGTTGGTAGGATCCCCCCTCACTGGTCCAAGATGGACAAATACCTGTTTTTCTCTCAGCTCAAATATTTTCTATGGGAGGATGCATACCTTTACAAGCATTGTGCAGACCAGGTTGTTAGGAGATGTGTGCCTGAAAGTGAGTTCCATAGCATTCTTTCAATGTTCCATGAGCAAGCCTGTGGAGGTCACTTTAGTGGTAAAAAGACTGCAGCAAAAGTGCTCCAATGTGGCTTTTATTGTCCTTCTTTGTTCAGAGATGCAAATATACATTGCAAGGACTGTGAGAGATGTCAAAGGTTGGGAGGCATTTCCAAGAAAGACTCTATGCCATTACAACACATCCTTGTGGTAGAACGTTTTGACATCTGGGGTATTGATTTTATGGGTCCCTTTCCTCCATCTATGGGTTTTAACTTCATACTTGTGGCAGTGGACTATGTGTCCAAATGGGTGGAAGCCATTGCCACAAGGACTAATAACCACACAATTGTCTTTAAATTTTTGAAAGACAATATCTTCTCAAGATTTGGCACCCCGAAAGCTATCATTACTGATAGGGGGAGTCATTTCTGTAACAAACCTTTTGAGAACCTGCTAAAAAATTATGTTGTTACCTACAGAATTACAACTCTCTACCACCCACAGACCAGTGAGCAGGTTAAATTTTCTAATAGGGAGATCAAGCATATCTTGGAGAAGACTGTGAGGACTGATAAAAAGGATTTGGCACATAAGCTAAATGATGCTTTGTGGGCCTATAGGACAACCTATAAGACCCCTATTGACATTTCCTCATTTAGGTTGGTTTATGGCAAGGCCTGCCACCTTCTAGTAGAGTTAGAGCACAGAGCCTATTGGGCCATCAAAATAATGAACTTTGATCTAACTACTGCTAGTTCTCACAAGAAATTGCAAATGGCAGAGCTTGATGAGCTGAGGCTGAAAGTCTATTCAAATGCTAGAATATACAAGGAGAAATCAAAGGCATTCTTTGATAAGAAGCTAATGAGGATGGACTTCAATGCTGGTACTAAGGTTTGGCTTTTCAACTCTAAACTAATTTTTTTTCCAGTGAAGCTAAAATCCAGATGGGATGGACCTTACACGGTCATTCATGCCTCCCCATCTAGTGCTATGGAGATCTTGGATCCTATGACTGGGAAAATCATGAAAGTGAATGGTCAAAGGCTAAAAATTTGTGTAGAACATTTAGTGGAGCCTCCTCAAACTGTTCACCTACATGAACCTCCCACTGCTTAGTGATCCATAGCTTTGTAAAATGTGTACTATATTTGTTGACAATTTTATCTTATTTTGTGTTGCTTAGTAATCTTTCAATTATTGCTTTTAGGGTGATGATGATTTGCTTGTGTGTTTGATTTTCTTTTGTTTTGTTATGTTTTGAGTACATGTGCATATTTGTCATCTGAATATGATGTTCATGTCTGTTACTAATGGTTGAGGTGTTCTCATTATAAATGTGATGAATTTGATCTGAAAGACCATCTTTAGAATTTTATATTTTTTTTTATGTATAGATATTGATAATGGGCACATAATGATAATGATGAAATGGAGTACATGTGAAGGATTTAGTGCTGATGCACAATGGATAGGTGCATAACAGTTTGGATGCACTGGCCAATGTGCAGCACTGAGACAAAGGGGTAATATTTTATTTTCTCGCGAGGCTAAATGGCAGGAATTACAACCTCACGAGCCACTTGTAGCATTCTTGTAGAGTTCTGATGCAGATTTTGTACCGCACAAGAGCTTCGTGAGCAAAGGCACCTGCTAAAGCCTGATAGTGAGCCTCGCGAGGCTCTAGCTTGGCAATAATATGGAACTTCATGAAGAATAGAATTCATAGACTTTCTACCTCGCGAGGTGCCTAAGACTCAGATTTTAAGCCTCGTGAAGCCTTGCTACTCTAACTGCGCGAGGGTTGCAAGACTGCCTCGTGCGCTAGGGCCCAGATTTAGCTCTGTAAATGACTTCGCGAGGCACGTAGAGCCTCTAAATTTTCCCTCGTGAAGTTAGCTCTTCTCTGCAACATCACACTGTGCGAAAAGTATGAGTCTCACAAAGTTAGACAGTGCAGCTATGCGAAAGATGAAAGAGGTATCTCGCGCACCTTAGCTTCAAATCTGCTCAGCGAACACCTCATGAGGCTCTGTTTTTCTTCGCAAAAACACTGCTCATGAGGTTAGATGTTAAGTGCATGGGAACTCTACTCCATGAGAACCTGGAGACAGCTGTGTGAGTCACGGGATCAGCCCTATAAACCCTACAATTTTCTCCATTTTCTTCATTCTATCTCTTTGCCCTAGCCTCCTCTGAGCAAAATTGAGCTTCTCTCTCCCTTCTTTCTTCCCTACAGTCTAATCCACTCCACCTTATACAGTTTCCTCCCACCATTTTACTCCCCATCACCTCCTGGTCACTTTGAGCTAGGTTTGGGGGGATTCGAACCGCTATGCAACATTTGAAGTGGAACCCTAGCTGCAAGTCGATAAGATCTCTCAGTCTCTCTCTCTGTGCTTTGATTGATTAGAGTTAAGAAGGCAAAACTTTGGGTGCAATATCATTTGTGAAGTGTGCATTGCATAAACTGAGAGTTGCAAGCCCTAATTTGAAAGAGTTGAGTAGCCATGACCACGGGTTCGAAATTTTTTGACACATTGGCTGCCATGCTCAACCCTCCATCCACTGGCACTCCTGGGGTAACTCGTAAGTCAGTGAGGATTGTAGAGGCCTCCACAGTGGAGACCTATGAGTGCCTACCCAGGTGGTTGAGCCCCAAATTATGCAAACTGAGAAGAGGGCAAGGAAGAGGGCCAGAGAAGAAGGGCAAGGGAGTGGCCTCTCAGGCCCAGGATACTACGAAGAAATCCGCCCCAAAGAAGAGGGCCAGAGAGCACCCACCTGCCAAAAGCCCTAAAAAATCTAAGAAGAAATAGAAAAAGTTCAAGGAAGTAGCCTAAGAGTCCCTTGAGGTTGTAGCTAGAGGGGAAGAGAATATTGAATACCTTAGAATCCCCTCTGAGTGGGTGGCTACCATTAAGCTGGAGGCTGAAATAATTTTTGACAAAGTTTATTTTGAGGAGCTACCAGAGACATCAACCTCCATTCAGTACCTGACCAAGGCATCTCTATTACCCTTGTTGAGGCCCCCACTGCAACTAGTCTTCCCTAGACTAGTGCAGCTATTTTATCAAAATATCAAAGTAAAGACTGGAGATGATGGGAACCTAGCATTGCTGGTGTTAATAGACAAGTTTGAGATGTTATTTAATCAGGCAGCCATAGCTGAAATACTTAGGATACCAGCCAAGTATACCCCTCAGTGTGGCTTGGGTCTCCCTTTATCAGCTACCATCCCAGAGATTGCCAACGAGCTGACTGGATGGGTCACAACCTCAGGAGTCTCAATCAGGAAGAGGGATTTGCACATAAACCTCATATTTGTGGATGGGGTGTTGAGGAAGAATGTGTATTGCCCTAGTCACGAGCAGGAGAGGAGGTATCCCATTATGGATGCACTCTACTCATTCCACATGAACCCCTACTTGGATGCTGCCAAGTTGATCTTTGAGGGGATGACAGATATTCATGAAAAGGTGAAGACCAAGAAGAAACTACACTCACTTCCCTACTGTAGCCTCATGACAGTCTTACTGAAGTTGGGGGGTACCAATTTCAAATGGATCAGCAGACCATCCCCTTGGCCCCCAAAAAATGTGAAAAGAAATAATGGGGGATCAGTGGCACTTTAATTGAGAAGAAGAAAAAGAAGAAGGCAGATTTATTAACTCCAGCCTCCCCTACAATTCCAGAAGCAGCTGCTACTACTGCTGTTGCTACCTCTGTGGCTGCAAGCTCTGCTACCCTCTATCAGGCAGCCCATTTATGTGTGCCAGCCAGCACCACCTCCATATCTGAAGCCATTGCCTCCCCAGCCACCCCTTCAACTTCCATGCCAGCCACTACTACCTCAACCCAAGCCTCAGAACCTCCGATAGTCCCATTACCCTCACCCCAATCAATTCTACCAACTACCACAGCCACCATACCTACTGAAACATTACCAGTACCTCACCCTAGCCCACCTATGATAACCACCTATAAAAAGAAAAGAAGATTAACCAAAGCCCACAAGGAGCCCCAACCCACCTATATATCTCAAACCATCCCAATTCCTGCAACCACAACTATCCCAGACCCAACCATTGACCTACCATCACCCTCACCAGCCCAAGCCTCTTAACCTGAGCCTCCCATCCTTGAAATCCCTCATAGTTATTCAGCTACCCCCTCTCAGCCCATTGAAACCTCCACACCTTTTTAAGCTGTTACCTGTGAGCCTTTACGCCAATCCATCCCATTTTCACCTATCCATGACAAAACTCTTTTTTCAGAAGAGGGATACTCAGCCATGATGTCCTCTATCATAGGGGACATTAACTATGAGTTTACCCCTCCCAGACTCCCCTCACCCTCCGCATTTCACCCCTCCTTCAGATTCACTATAGCCCCATCAATTTTCCCCTCCACCTCCATCTCCACAACCCTCCACCTTCACTCATGCACCCACTTTCCCATTTCAACCAACTCCACCCATCACTCTTGATTTCCTTCCCCAAATCTTTAACCAATTACTCTCCCTTCAGACCCAAGTGTTGGCCAACTCCCAAACCCAATCATCCATTGCTGCCAACCTTCACACCCTGACCTCTACCCTCCAAAACCAGAACACAATCCATACTAGCCCACAATCATCCAATCCACATTGTCCCTTTTTTCCCTACTTATAACCACACCTACAACCATTGAACATGTTCCTATTATCCCTCCAACTATATTTACCAATGCCTCCTCACAAAATGACCTTGAACCAGAACCAGAACCTGAACCTATCCCAATCCAGTTGCCCATTATTCCCCTACCTGATATCCCACCTGCTGTAGTAACCACTGATGTTGCAACAGATGTGGAGGACTTAATACCCACCTCCTCAACACCAACCCAACCTGAACCTGAATCTGAAGTACCCTAGCCCATTCCTTTTACTCTCACCCCACTCATGCCATCACCCATCCCCTCTCCCTTCCTGGCCGGCCCTTCTTCCAGTGATGAGCAGCCCCTCCTACCTGCCTCAACCTTTTCCATGCCTCCATACTCCACTCTCCTCCATGCCATGCAACAGAACCCATACCTGAAAAAGGATGTCATTAAAGGCATGGCTACCATTAGAACTTCCATCAGACAGCCCTATGAAGAGAAAATCAGTCGCATGGAGTTCGATCACAGAGTTTAATTGTTCGGTATATCCAAGGGATGGGATAGAATTTTGATCCAGTATGAAGCTGAAAAGCATACTGCAGCAACGGAGAAGATGAGAGCAGATGGCCTAGCAAAAAGATTAGTTGCCTCTAAAGATGTCGCAAAGGCCACCAGGGAACTCTATGAAATGAGAACTCTGCTGACTGAAAAGAAGGCAGAAATACTTTAATGGAGACTTGTATAACTAACTGGCACAGATCCTCCACAAGCAGCTGAGCCTGCCCCTCCTGCTATCTACTGCAGCTACTAAAGAGAAAGAAAAAGGCGAAGGACCCCAAGTCAAGACTGAGCCAGCAAATAATTAGGATGTCCAGATATGCACTTGTAGTTAGTTAGGATGTCTTTGCATTGTTTTTGTATAGTTCTTTTCCCTTGCATTGTTCAAATTTTTGTTTTATCAATGAAATCTATCTTTAGTTTAGTTTGTGTGGTTCACTTTATGTCTTTTTATTTGTTTGTTTCTGTGTGCCTTGTTTCATGCTTTTACCTTTTGTTTGTTTTTTTCCCTGCTGCACATGCCCTTTCATCAGTGAGGACACTGCTCCTCATAGGTTTGGGGGTGTGGCAAGGTTTGCGAATGATGTAGTTAGCCCAGGTGCAGCAGAATCAAGTGAGTAAGATAGATATAGAGCTGTGATCACCCAAGAAACTCTAAAAATGAGGAAATGTAAACAATTTTGTAGACCTTTAGACATTAAAAACTTTTAAATATTAACATTTCCATTAGGTGAACACAAAAAAAACTCACTTGCATCAGTACTTAGTGAACCATTAAAGAGAGAAAAATAAAAGGACATGCCTAAGATGTAAATGAAGACCATACCTAGTGAGATTTAGGCCTACAGAATTTTTATTTTTTTTTTAGGAGTGTCTTAGACAACCCTTTCTGCTCTAAGGACTGGCTGAGTCAATGTCCTCACTAGAAGTTAGGCATTTCCAAGTTAAGACAGCTAACAGTATCCATGATACTTAGGAAAGGATCAAGGCCTTCTCTTTGATAGTTTGAGCCTTAAAATTCCAAACCCAGTAAACTGCCCTTATGCATACACCTTCTAAGCCTTAATTACACATTTTTCTTCAAAACACACCTAAGTATTTATACCTAAACCTATGAACCTGATTCAAACATACCTCCACTCTGAGAATTCAGAAGGTAAAGGAGGAGTTGAAGTTGGATAAGATAAGGTCAACATTGAGTGAATGGTGAAGAAATACAAAAGGAGGATAGCTGTGTAGCAGCTGGAAAGAGGGTGGCATTTCAGAAAAATAAAAGTGAAAAGAAAAGAAAAATTTATCCAAAAGAAAAATAGAAAAAGGAAAATAAAAAGGGAGAGAGAGAAATCAAGAGAAAATTTTATTGGAAAAAGTAAAAATAAGAGGAGAAGCTGGCCACTTCAAGTCTGAAAAATGTCAAAGAAGATGAAATGTGCCGAACTAAAGAAGGTGAAGTCATGAATCACCTCCTTCACCTGCTAATTTCTCAATTTTTCATCCTTTTTACCCTTCCATTCTTTACAACCTACACCCATAAGCCACATTACAACCCAGTCATAAGACCTTGTGATCCTAAGTTGGATGAGCTGTTATGTGGAGATGATGAGTTGTCCAATCTATGGTGAGGAATAGCCAATGATGCCAGAATTTAGTAGCTTTGCCAGTGCTCATGCTTATAGACCCATTTAGGGGTTGTAACTGCTCTTGAGCTTGTGAGAAAATAAGAACCCTCAAAGTTCATTGTGAGACTTGCCCTAGTAAGCATTAGGTCTGTTATTGAATGTATTGGGCATTGCCTAAAACCTAATTTTTGAATTGATGGTGAGCTCAGTACTAACATACATGTGTTGTTTCTCTTGTTGTAAGCTAATTGGAAATTATGTGCATGCATGCAAAAGTTTTAATGATTAAATGTTTGTGCATATCATGTGTTTAAATTCCTCACATATTGAGTCAAACGTGAACTGATGCTCTATGTATTGATAGCTAACTATTGATAATGTTGCCCTTTTATTAACTGCTTCAACGAGAAGTTTGTGGGTACCTTCATTGAAAATCCTCAGGAGTCTTCACTCCTCCACTAGGGATCACCTAGGGGTTTAAAAGGCTTGATGCATAAGCTAAATGCATCTGTGCTCCCTACAAAAGTGGCATTTATAGTCTTAGAGTAGCTGTTTAAATTTTACTTTGCTCAGGGAGTAGCAAAGATTCAATTTGGGGGTGTGTTATTCACTGAAAAGTACCACTTTAAGTATGTTTGGTAGTTAGTAATAAATTATGTAGCTTAACACAAAGTCCATACTTTTAGTGCTAAGAAGAAAGAGAATTCAAGCAAAGGATGACAGTTGAGCCAGATATTGATGGGACACCATGGTGGTACACACCATGGTGACTATTTTGCATGTCATAATGGACCAAGAAAGTCTAGCAGATGAAAGAAGCGTAGATGTGAGTGGAGACAGCTGAAACAGTAGCAATTGCATAGCAGCAGAAAAGCAAATGAACTAACTTGCATAGTTGAGGTGCTGCCTCGCGTGGCTAAAGCTACTGCAAAGCTCCCTTGCACAGATGTTACATGTAGCACAATAGAGCTCGCAAAGAAGTCGTGCAGCTCAGTGAAGGGAGTATCAAAGAGTAACCTCTCGCGCAGTACCCACGCACTTTAGCTGCAATCAACACTTAAAGAACTCGCGAAGCTCTCGCGCACAAAGACTTCAAAAATCCAGCTCGTGAAGTTTTCGCGAGGATCAAGGCTTATATCAACACTATCTCACGAGGCCAATCTTCACAAAAAATTATAGGTAACTCACGAGGTTCTTGCGTGGCTATGAAGGAGAGAGAGCTCTAGAAGTTCTCTCGCATAGCTCTCGCGCGCCTAGAAGCTTAACCCTGTACCGAGCAAGATGTGCTAACCACTTGACAAGGAACTGAGCGAAATGTAAAGGCATCTACGCGAGTACCTCACGACAAGAGATTCTGAAGACCCACTATCCTAGCAAGCCAAGCACTACAAACTCTTCTGCGCAAGTGCATTCAATGCCAGAGCAACTGCGTGATAATGTGAAGTCCATCTGTGCGAGTGAGCAAACCTTCCAATCTAATTCTTACCTTGCAAGGACTCTGCAAGCTGCGCGGAGGAACTGAAGAAGTAGAAAGCATCTGCGCGACAAGCTTAAATCCTTATGCGTGAGAAAGCAGCATTTAAAGCCAAAATTTATCTTGCGAGTACTCTGCAAGCCACGCGAGAGAATTAATGTTCAGAAGCTAGCCTCGCGAAGATCAGGCTCTCCACTTCTCAGTCTTAACACAAGGACCTTTAGGAAATTTTCCCAAGTCTAGGGCACACATCCCAAGGCACTGATCTCAAGGTACACATTCCAAAGCATCCAAGGATTATAACAATGCCACATCTGCTAGAAAAATTAGGGTTAACTCTTCATTAAGCAAAGGCATTAGGACTGAGTATATAAGTTGTGTTTGTAACATAGAATTATCATCTCTCCTTCAACCTCTGTAGGTTGTGAGCTCGAGCAGGCTAATGTTAGGGTTTGATCACTTCTTTTTCTCATTTTTCTTCTCTCTTAGCTAGCACTTGCTGGCTAGATCTTTTTGTAAGCAGTTAGGTAAAGTTTTATCTAGTTTTGTAATGGGTCATGTAATCTTTTGGATCTTTGGTTGAGCAGTTGTGCACAAGGCTGCTGCCTTGAGAAATTTCATTGTAGGCAATGTTGATGAATGAAATTTATACTTTAAATATTCATTCAATATGTTATTTTCTTATTTGCCCGTAGTTCAGTTTAGGCTATAACATGCATTTAGGATTTGGGTTGATTGAAAGGCCCATGGAAGCTTGAGCTTATAGCCTTGGGACCATTGTGGCAGCAGCAGTTTACATGTTCCTTCTCAAATCCCTGTGGTTAGGATAACCTCTGTGGATAGCCTGTGGCCATTTAAGTGGACAGACTATAACCCTAGGGTGATTTCAAGTCTAGATCTGAGAAGGATTCCTCTCCTTTGCACTTGAGCTTGTAGCCTGGTGAGAGATTGTTGCAGGAACTTGCTCCCCTCTATTTTACTTGACCAATATTAGATGTTAGATCTGATCTTGCTATAGTGATTGCAGACTTGAGGGCGGAGTCATTGCAAGCCTTTAGTAGCAATGATCAGTTGCATTTAAGTCCCTTATGGGTTAGAATTCCTATGAATGTCTGTCAGATCTAGAACAGAACTGGTAAGCTTGTAACCTAGCAAAAATAGTGTCTGTAATTATTTTAATGTTTTGATTTGATAAGTTGGGTGGAGGACATATATTGGATAATCTGTGACCATTTGAGTGGACAGGCTAGAGCCTTAAGATCAGTCTACTCCATTTGATATTGGTTTTCTGATTTTCTTCTTGTGCTTTGATCCTCCCTATTGGATAGTCTGTGACCATTTAAGTGGACAGGTTATAGCTTTAAGGGACCAGGTTGAATAACAAGAGTGAGTTAGATTCTTCTTCCTTGTTGAGTTTTTTTGATAGCACATCAGTAGGGATTCCTGCAGAAGCAGATCTAGATCTAAGTTATAAAACTGACATGAATTTAGCCTTGTAGTTTACTTCCCACCATTTTATTTTTATTTTAACACACCATCACCACTTTCTTCATAACCCTTTCTTAGGATAGGCTGCACTATATTTCTTTTCTTTTTAGTAGGCAATTTAGTGTAGTTGTGACACCCAACTCTCTTTAGGATTGCCAGATCTGTAGCCAGATCTAGAGGCCTACTATTATAGCCCATTTTGGGTTCTAGATCAATTTTTCTTTGGGACAAACTCTTACTTATCAAAACTTACTACAATAGCCCTGTATCTTGCAGGCTGTGTGTATCTTAGGTTACTGTTTTCATATCCATTTCACCCCACTCTTGCATTTTACCATCTCATCACTTAAATAACATCAACACCTAGACATGAAACTACACCAACATCAACTAGGCTCATGTTTTTATAAATCATGAATCAGAAAGGTCTTTATTCGACTTGTAATGGGGCTTTGGGTTAAGAGAATTCCAAAGAAAGGTAGAATGGATTCAAAGGTTTTGAGAATTTAGCTCATCTCTCTCCTACCTTCTTCTCTTCTTTTTCTTTTCTCTCCCCCAGTAAGTAGCCAAAAAGTTGGATAACTTCTTCCCATATAGTTTTTTTTTCTCGATAAATCCCATTTTCTTTTTCAGATATACCCTTAGTTTTTCTCTGTTTTGGAATCTTTCTGCTTATCTTTTCTTAGAATTGTATTTATGATTTTTCTTATTTTTCTTCCATATGATCTTCTTTAGAAGGTTCACTTCTTTCAGTTGTACCCTTTCTTAGCATATCCCTTATCTGTTATTACATACTCCCTCCACTCCCTATTTCTTCCTTTTGTTCTAAATTCTCAAAATTTAAGGGTTTAAAGATTGAAAGCTTTGGGTAGTACATGTGGTTAAGGATTTATAAATTCTTGGTACAAAGAAATTCAGTTTAGACTTCTAATATGGGTTCAAGGAATAAATATATCTATGAGATTTTTGGCTTTTTAGGTCAAATGAATCAATAGATGGCCTTTAATCATTTTCACTATTTACTAACAAGAATGCCATATTGTTTTGAAGTATAGAATAGACAATTCTAGAAAAATAAGTCATCATAATCATAGAGTATTTTATTCGAATTACAACAATATGAGATTTCAAAAAGTCAAGAACTTCAAGAAAATTATGAGTTCGAATAGGTAGCAGTCTCTCTCAAAAGAAAGAAATTAAGGTCCCAAAAGCTCACTGGTTATATGATTTCGAAACTATAATCTAAATATTGCAATTTAAATCAAGTATAGTTTCAATCATTCAATTTTGATACAGTGTACAAGAGGGCTAAACATCAATCGTAACTGCTCTATTTTTTATGGTTGAACTCCTACTACGGTGGATCATAAGGTTTATGGAATCATAAATTTTCAATCACAACTCACATGTGAAGGTTACTAGAATAAAGATTTAAAACATAACTAACCTAAAAATCTAATTAAAAAGAAACTCTAAAAACAAATTTTTTTTTTTATATGACACCATTAAGAGAAATATTGGAAGCAATAAGAATAACCATTTTTTTTATATATCAAATGAAATATTTACAGAGTACATTAAAAAGGAAAAGTATTTACATCAAAGATTAAACCTAGAAAAAATCTAGACACAGACTAACTACGACACTGACAGCAACGTCTGAGGTAGAAGATTTTTTTGATAAAGATCGGCCCTCAGAGTTTTCAAAATTGTCCTGCAAAAAAGATGGTCCGCCCTTCCGACTCCGGGATGTCCTTAACTTGCTACTCTTGGAAGTGGAACTGTAAGTCAGGAAGGGAAATAGTAGGGTTCACGAAGAAGGAGGTGAAGGGGGCGGTGGTGGATGGAAGGAAGAAGAGGAAGAATGGGGTGATGGGGGATAAGATCTACGAGGGGGGATGAGTCAGACAGTTTCATCTTCCTCATCTTCTTTTTCTTTTTCTTATTCTTTTCCTCCTCCTCTTTGGCCAGTATTCACTGCACTTCCTCGTACTCGTCCCATAGAAACTGTAGAGGATCTGATTCTTTTGGTGGTTGGGGGTCCCCTCAAATTGAAAAGAACTTGATTGGGTTATATTTCGTTTTGTCATCTACCATGGGTATGGGTGGAGATGAGATGGTAGGGCCACAAATGTATGAATGCACTGTAAAGGAAATAGCCTAATATTTAAAGCGCTTGGATGGTGGGAGACGGAATGACGTAATTAATTTACCTGGCCTTTTGCATCACCTTGCCATAATGATATTTAAGGAGAGTTGGTTGGCAGTAATCAAGGCATCTGCTAGATGGAATATTAAATGTCGTACCATTTATGATGAGTAATGATGGTGTAAGATTTGATGATGGTCAACTAATGCTTCTTTGGCGGCAGCGAAATATCTCCCCAGTATGCATATCGCACGCATAAAAGATGTAACATTTTCACATCGAATACAATACATTTACTAGAAAGATATAAATAATTTTGTATTTTTTTTAGTTTTTATTTTAATTAAATTTTTTTTCTTTTCTAATTTTTATTTTAGAAAGCAGGGAGAGAAAATAAATCTGAGCCTCAAGCTTCTATTATCAGGAGAAGCGTTACAACCTTTGATTATCTACTCCGAATAAACCTACTAAAGACTAAGAAGTGATTAAAGAAAATAAAAATATAAAGAAAATAAAAAGGAGAGAAAAATATTGGTCTTCCGAAAGAAAGAAAAAACAAAATTATCAGCCTCCTCGACAGCGGTGCCAAAAACTTGATGTGGCTATAATTGAACTTAGCCTTAACCTATTGCAAGCGCACAACGGAAATTACAGCTCTAGTATAGGATCGTTCCCGCAAGGAGAGTGGATCTTTCTTTTTCCTTCTTTTTGTGAAAACTTTTATTTAGCTTTTAAAGGTTAAGAAATATGGATAAAAGAATGGTTGTTTAAACTACTTTCAGATTATGGTCTTCAATCACAATCCTTCAGTTCTCAGATGCTTACAAAAGTAAAATGCCATTACACTGTATCTCAGTCCTCTAGAATTTGGGCGTCAATCAAACTCTAGATTTCCTCAACACAGATTTATACTAATGAACAATTTTCTCGAAATTTGGGCATCAATCAAACTCAAGAAAACTAAAGATGGAAATTAAAAACCGTTACACTAATCTGCAAATTCAAGACTTTAGTCGTCAATTAAAATCAAGAACTCTTAGATGTTTTCAAACCAGGAAAATGCAATAAAAGTAAATCTAAACTAGAAAGAAAAGTAGAACCATCTAAAGGGTTGATCTTTTTTCCACTCCTCGGTCTTCATTGTTAAGCAAGACTTTCATAAATCTGTGGACGATTTTACTTGATAAAAACTACTCTGCTAGGATATTTCAGAATTCCAACCTCAGCTGTCAATTGATGCTAAAAATTCCTTGGATAAGTTTTTAACCTATGTCGAGCCCTCTTATTTATATATCATAAGGGGTCAGTTTACATTATTCAAATCCTAATAAAAGAAAACTACTAAGAGTAAAAGATTCTTAATATAACTCAAACTTCGAATCCTAATCTTCCTTGCTTTGGATGGCAGATGCGCATAGAACTTTTCTCCATATCTTTAGTAGCAGTGATCTCTAGGATTCTTTAGTCAATCTTCTTAGATCCGTGGATTGCTAGACTTCTAATTTAAGTGATCTTCTATTTCTGTGCATGGCGATATATATCTTCACGTGATCAGTAGCAGCGAGCATTGTTTTATACAAAATCGTATGTGACAACCCAAATTTTTGCATCTAGAAACCAACGCCGTTGGACCGCCGATAGGGCGATCCCCAAATGAATTGAACACTCGAACACTTGGCACATCCACACATATAGTGAAAAACAAAGCACCAACTCGAACTATGCAGATAGAGTTATCATATAAGTAAAAGAAATCTCTAGTTCTACTATCAAAGTGCACTCAAAATAACGGTTCTAGTTCCATGTAGAGACACATGCACAAAAGAACCGAAAAGAACCACCGGTGATGACCATCCATCACCGAAACATGGTTCACAAAATAATATTTATAATATTTGCATATATCCGAATTACAAACACAATGGTTGGACGTACCAAGCCTGATCTACACACAACTCCAAAAATATATGACCACCAATCCCCCTAAGGGAAATAATCCTGAGGGGAAGGTTCTAACTCTTCCTTTGACACGAACTCAGGATCCTCAAGCTCACAATCCTCAGTACCAAAATCTACACTTGTACTTGTGACGTATAGTCGAAGGGTGAGCTAACAATCTAAGCTCAATAGGGAAAAAGTCTATAGCATGCTTATCATCACATCACACATATATCTCATGAAATATATCGAAATAAATGAGGAACTGAAATCAAAAGCATTTGAATCAAAATGAAGCTGATTTAGATGCAGGTTTCAAAGTCATTCATATGATTTACAAGGTCTTTCACACAACACAAGAAAAAACTTAAATTGATCACTTAACTACACTCTCGAGCATATATAGCATTGAGAGCCACAATATACCGATGGGAATACCCACCATCGTCGTTCAATGAACTATTTCACAATGATGTCAAGCCCCTGAGCTACGTTAATAGGGTCGCCTGTGCCTCACATTGACCATTCACAGTCGATATTGTACGGATATCCCGCCATAGCAGATACACAAGTCGTATGGATATCATGTCGTACCTGTCACGGATATTCCACCGTACCGATCACGAATATACCGCCACATCGGTTGGGTATTCGCTAACAAACCTTAAATCAAACGAAATTTAACTTATAGTTTATCACCATGAATTGTGGTAATTTATAACTAGGTTTTGAGTTTGGAACTGAAGTTCACACACACACATATTCATGCCTTACTGAGTTCACACACGCACATATTCATGTCTTACTAAGTGTTGGCTTGCTTACCTTACAATTATTAAAGAGTTAAAATAAAAAATTAAAGGGGCAAAGTATAGCAAAATGGGATCAAGGTAAGCAACCAGTCCTACAAGAACCAGGGCTATTGCAACAAGCTTTAAGGGGTAACCGAGGGTAGGTCCACAGGGAAATGTGCTTTAAAATGGGGTAAATCTCTAGATCTCTAATAGATCTGACACTCTAATCTATCCTATTTTAAAACAAAGCCAAAATAGGAAAGAGGAGAGGTTTCAAGAGTTGTCACTTTATAAAACTATAGAAAATTGAAGATAATAGCAAGTGATCTAGAACTGATTGAAACTCAGATTTAAGAAAAATGATTAAAATCAAAAGGTGGAGAGTAGCAGCTAGGGATTTTGGTCTTCACTGAAAATCAATTGGTTCAAAGGCAATGCATAGAATTGATTTTCAACAATCCTTCATCTGGCTACAAGCTCAGATGCAATGTATAAGAATCTAACCTAGACCAGAGAATTGGAGTAATCCTAAGGCTATGATCTATCCAATTGAATGGTCACAGATCATCCTAGAGATTCCTCTAATTCAAGGATCTTAATTAGAACAAGTAAGCTATTGCAGATGTTGTGGATGCAAGGCTACAAGCTCAGGCATCCACAGGGAGATTTAATCTAGGGAAATTAAATACAAATAAGAGATCGATATATCAAAATCAACTTTAAAATTCACAAGATACTGATTCCATACAAACTTACAGTAAACTGTGCTCAGATCTATAATCTGTGGAACATCCAATCCATATATAAAGCCTTGAACCTCTCAATTTACAGCTCTCAACCTCACCCTAGCTACTAAAGGGGTTTAGCCAACCATAGATGGTCTAGAGAATGAATGGGAAAAATGAAAGAGGGAAGGAATTTTGGGAACCGAATTTGGCTCTGGTTTTCTCAATTTCTGGATGGTTCATTTGTGCAACTTCTCAGCCATTTATACTCTTCCCCTCTGTCCTCAGATCTATTTCAACCAATTAGAGCTCAAGAAAATAATTCAATTATTCTCAGTTGCTAATGTGGCTGATTTCTCTTCTAGAAGCTCTCCCCCAATTGGTTCGAACTGGTAAGTACATGTGAGTTAGCTAGGAGGTTCCCATTTTCCCCTATTTATGGTCTCGACAGGTTCTGATTCTATTTGGTGATCCTTTCGACAAGTTGAGATAGGCTTTTGATAGGTTCCTTGACTTCTCGACAGGTTCAGCTGAACTAGTCGACAAGATTGACACAACTCTCATCTTATGTCCAGTCTCTATTCATCCTCTCGACTGGTTATACAACATCCTGTCGACTTCTTTCATTACTTCAGGTACCTTATCGATAGGTTGCTCTCTACTTTTCGACAAGTTGATTCGACCTCACACCAATGTGTAGCTTCAGGTAAGTTATCGATAGGTTGCCTTGCACTGCTCGATAGGTTGAGTTGAAGCTCTCGACATCTTGGAATACACTTCCAGAACCTCTCGACAAAAAATCATACACTTCTAGAACCTCTCGACAGCTTCATATGTAAACACCTAACCTCTCGACGGGTTATATCCTTTGTTTCCACAGTTGGCTCACTGCTCTGGGGTGCTGTTCTTCATCTGTCCAACACTCAGGACCTCTTGAGGGGTTCAACCTTCATTCACTGCAGCTGCTCTTGCTTCCATGTGGACACATGTCATTCCCATAGACTTCCAAGGCTTGTGAACTGCTTGATGGTTGGGCTTTTGGGCAGTATGAACACATGATGAGGCAGCAAGTCTATTCTTTGGCATTTTAATATGGATGTCTGCACTAAGACTATAATTTATTACTTATCTATAAAACACACTCAAAATACTTTATTAGTCAACTCAATGGTCCATCAAAGGTCAGGTTAGGAGGTGAAAAATGGTATTTTTTACTGATTAACAAACCCTCAAACCTAAGCTTTGCTAGTCGTCCCTCAGCTAAGGAGAAATTAAAAACAAGTATTGAAAATGAAAAATGCCACTTCTGTAGGGACCACAGATGCATTTAGCATAGGCATCAAGCCTTTTAAATCACTAGGTGATCCCTAGTGGAGGAGTGGAGTCTCCTAAGGGTTTTTAGTGAAGGTACCCACAAACTTCTCCAATGAATCAGTTAATATCAATGCATTATGTTAAAACAAAATTAAAGCAAAATAAAATTCATTCCACACCTTGTTCATTCAATTTTAGAGGATTCTCAGCACAAAAACAGTAGTATAGAACTGAAATTCTGTGGTAATTCTTTCACAATCATTCAACTCATGTCAAGGCATTTTGTATGAAAATTAATGTAGAGCTTACCATCAAATTGAGAATTTTATTTTGATAATTCCCCCAACAACTTCAAGTTTTCAGACCCAAGTCTCACCAGGGTTGTTCATTCACAATAAAAATAGAAGGGTGCATCATTTCACACAGCTCAAGAGCAATTACAGCGCTCAAATAGGACTGCAAGCATGAGCATAGGCAATGCTCTAATTTCTGAAATCTTCTAGATCTTTTCACCATAGATTACACAAATCCTCATCTCCACATGACAACTCAATCCATTTCAGATCAGTAGGGTCTTTTTTTTGGGTTGTAATGTGGCTTATGGGTGAGGTTCATAAAGAATAAAGGGGAATAGAGCAGTTCAAAATTGAGAAATCAGTAAGGTAAGGAGGTGGTTTGCAACTTCACAACCTTCATTTCAGCATAATTCCATCTTCCTTTCAAAATTTTAAAGCCAAAGTGGCTAGCTTCTTCTCTTCTTTTTCAAAATCTCTAATGAAATGACTTCTTTTTCTCATTTTTGTTTTGCTTTTCTATATTTTTTTTTCTTTTTGTATGCTCTTCTTTTGTATTTTTCTCCATATATACTTTTTATGGACTGGAATGCCACAACTGCCATCAAATGTGTTTTCTTGTCTTTCAACCAAATATCAAACTAGCTCTACCTTCTTCAACTGTTTTATCTTCACCTTCTAAAATCTTAGATTGAGGGTGAACTGAAATAGGTCAAGGGGTTTTGGGTTCAAATTTATGGTTTTTATCAAAGAAAAACTAAGATTTTTAAGGCTCAAATGGTGTGTATCAAGGGCAGTTCAAAGGTGGGAAATTTTAGGCTTAAACTGTCCAAAGGTTGGCCCTACTTCATGTTCTTAATGTCATGAATGTTGTCCAACTGTTTTAACTTGGATTTGCCTAACTTCTTGTGAGCAAGACTAGATTCAATCAGTCCTTAGAGCAGAAAAATTACCAAAACACTCCTCAAAGAAAAAAAAATTCAGGCCCAAATCTCACTGGGTATGGTCTTCCATCAAACTTCTGGGGTTTATCCTTACAATTTTCTCTTTTTTCAAGTTCACTAAGCATCAATTTTTTGAAAATTCTTGACATTTATTTCATGACACTGTTAGAGCTAAACAATTTTTAGTCTTAAAAAGTTTTAAATTTCCTCTTTTTTTTTTAAAAAATCAGGTGGGAATTCACTTTATTCTCACAAATTATGTCCAACATAGCTGCACTAACATTAACTATTCTATTGGCACACCCTGCCACACCCCAAACCTATGAGGAGCAGTGTCCTCCCTACTTTGAAAGAATATCATAAGGGAATAGCAGGGTGAACAGAAATAATTGAAGCATAAGGAACAAAGTAAAACAAATGTAAACTAAAAGGAAATCAAGAAACAGAGATGAAACAAAACAGACATTGTATTGAACATAAGTAATTACAAAAGAAACAAGGCAAACTAAATGTAGCAAAAATATGTGCAGTAAAAGCCCTATATACAAACTAATTACAACTAAATCCTAATCAGAAGCTGAATCAGAGCTAGATATGGTCATTGGCTCACATCCTTTCTGTGCAGCAAGCTTGTCATACTCCTTGAGATTCTCTTTCTTCTTCAGCTTCTTACTGCTGGCAGCACCATCTTTAGTTCTTTTTGCAGCTGGCTTCTAAGGTCCGGTGCTGCCTTGGGACATGGTGGGCTCCCTAATGGAAAGTTCTTTGGATTCTGAGGGACCCAAGGCAGAGTATAGGGAGAGGGTCTCTACCAGTCTGGCAAGCATGTCAAATTTGATCCTATAGATCTTGTACAGGTCGAGGGAGTTGAGGACCATCTTCCATAACTTCTATTCCTCTTTCCTATGGGCCTCTAAAACAGGGTCAATTTCTTCTTGATGTGCTTGCTGCAGTAAAACCATGACTGCATCCACTAGAAATTTAACAACCTCCATGACATAAGGGTTAGTCTTAATAGCTTTGCTGAGGGATGGCAGAGGTGATAAGGTGTTGGTGTCATATGGGACAATGGCCCAATGGTGAGGGTCATCCATGGAGGAGGGGGTGATGGGTAGCTCAGGAAGTGGTTGTGATGGTATAATGAGGGTCAGTGGCAGCTCCTCCACAGTAATAGACTCAGGTCGGGAGGAAGGATAGGTAAAAGGTAGAGAAGGCAGAGCTTCTTTGTCAAAGTCAATTTGAGTGGAGTAGTCTCTAATAGAAGGGGCAGGGCTAGGCTGTTCCACCATAGCATGGGTAACCAGTACTACAGGGGACAGCTGTGAGGATGGAGGTGGAGTAGGAGTAGGAGTGGGAATTGGAATGGGTTGAGAGGTTGAGGTAGATGGGATGAGATTGGACTGAATGGCCTGAAGACAGGTGGCCATAGCATCTTGGTTTGTCGTGTTGGTTTGAAGCTAGGCTAGAATGGCGGTGAGAAGAGCAAGAATTTGGGTTGAGGCCTCAGGTAAGACTTGGGCTTAGGCAAGTGGTGGAATGGGTATAATTGGTTGGAAAGGAGATGTGGAAGCATGCTTGAAATGAGAAGGTTGCGGAGAATCAGGTAGAGGGGAGTACTCATGCCCAATGTCCTCCACAATGGAGTCAATCAGGGAAGAGTACCCCTCAGTGGTCAGGTGGTCCAGCTATTGGGTATGGGTAGGTGATAAGGAGAAGGTGGGGTCAATATCAAGGGGTATGGATGGTGGAGAAGAAATGGCTAGGTCAGCTGATGTAGAGGGTGTAGGGCTGATAGGTTCAACAGCTGAGATGGATGTAATGGGGAGTGAAGGTAAGGTAGGGGTGGGGTCTGTTGTAGGAGAAGCTGACAAAGGTGTGGATGTGGTGATGGTGGAATGGATGGCTGAGCTGCTGGGAGGTATGGAGACTGCAAAGGATTGTATGGGAGGTGAGATGGATGGTATAGGAACTGAGATGGATGGTAGAGAGGGTGATGGAATGGAGAAGCTGGCATTAACTAGGCTGGCTACAGGCAAAAGTACATTAGTGGAAGGGATGGGTATGGGTGGAAAAATTACAAGTGGAGGCTCTGAGCTAAATGGAATAGATAGCCATTATAGTCATTTCTTGAGCTAGCTAGCGAGATGCTTCCATTTCAGGACCCTCAATTGATTTCTTCTTACTCTTCCCAATTAATGTCCTACTAGCATACCAAGCCCTCTTCCCAAACACTTTAGGGCTCAATTGCTCCACAAGTTCATCCTTTTGAAACACAAACTTCCCTTTTTTAAGCAAAGCAGTGATGAGCCTGCTGTAGGGTAACCCTGGCAAGGCTTGTACTTTTCTAATCTTTTCATTCACATCTACCATTGCCTCAAATACTAGCTGAGAGGCATTCAACAACTGGCCCTTGGAGAAAAAATAAAGGGCATCCACTATAGGAGTTCTCCTCTCCTGCTGGTGTCCATTGACATATATTTTCTTCCTCAAAATGGAGTCCATGAACAATAAGCTGGGGTCTAAATCTCTTCTCATTAGTGACTCCCCAGAGCCCACAATGCCTTGAGTCAGCTGTCTGGCCATTCTGAGTCATAAACTAATGGGACCCCTAATGCAAACCTATATCTCTGTAGTCCACAACAAGCTCCCAATTATCAATCAAGAATACAAGGGTAGGGTCATTTGATCTAGGCTTCATCTTCTTTCTGATGTTATGATACCATAGTTTGACCAGCCTAGGGTAAGATTTTCCTTGTAGTGGGGTCAACAAGGGTGTTAGGCCTACCGTCACCAAATAGTCCAATGTGTCCTTACACTCCTCTTCCTTAGAAAAATAGGGTATGTCAAAAACTTTCTCTGGGATCAGGCCTAAGGCATCCATAAACTCATTGGGAGTAGATAGGTTCTCAGGGATTTCAGGTTCAGCCTCTGGGTTAGGTTCTACCTCAGGCACAAGGTTATGCTCGAGCATAGGGTTAACTTCAGTAATTTTGGCCTTCTTATCTTCTTTGCTTTCTTTGGTTTCTTAGCCTTATCCATTATGAGCTTCCTCTTAGCAAGTGGGTCCTCCTTGGCCTGTGTGGCTAGCCTATTAGATTTTCTAGTAGTTTTGGTGGTGGATTTTGAAGGGGCTTTGAATAGGTTACCAAGGGTATCCTCTCGGTTAGCCATTAGATACTCAATTCCCAAAATCAATCTCAACAACCACAACAGACTTCTTTGCTCAATCAAGGTAACCACAAAACTTGGACATGGATGTAGAAAGCTTGGAATTCACAGAGTGGAGCTAAAGAACTTACCCACAGAAACCTTAGGGTTTCTCAGAACTTACTGTGCACGGCACCAAACTGACAGAGACCAAGTGTAAAATGTAGCGTTTGGAAAATTGAAGCAATTGGAACAATGGTTGAGTGCTTGGAGTTGGAACCAATGAGGTGGAGGAAGGAGAAGGAAAGTGGAAATCGGCAGACAGGGGAATAAGATTAGAACAAAAGCTATCGAATGGTTAGAATGAGTTATCGATAGGTTTAAAACAATGAAAAATGCATTTTGACAGGATTGGAGGGAGGATTTCGATAGGTTGCATCAACCTATCGACGAGTTAAAAATCGTGTGGACTTGTAGACTTCTAGGCTGAAGGTGTCGAGCAGTTCTCTCAAACCTCTCGACAAGTTCAAGGCTTCAGAAAAAATCAATTCAAGAGGTTCCCAGAACCTCTCGACAATGTACCCAAAAACCTTTAGAACCTGTCGACTTCCTTGCTCAACATCTCAACAGGTTCATATATCTTGTCGAATATCATATTTACACCTTCAAAACCTATCGAGAATCAACTCAAACATCTTGCCAGGTCCCAGATCTTGTCGAAATGCACATTAGGAACCTTCAGAACCTATCGAACATCAATTCAAACCTCTTGACAAGTCTGTTTTGCATTCTCAACCTATTTCTCAGCAGTTCCCTTGTCTCCATTCACACAAAATTTTAAATTCTGCTCTATTCCAATTGGATTTCTCATGGATTGGGAGCATTTCTAACATAAACAGGGTTGACTCAGTAACCCACATGAAACACCTAAACAAGATATGGCACCTATATACAAAGGCAGAGGGTTTTGAAAACATAAATAGCAATAAAACTGGCAAAAACAAACAGTTATGGTACATAGTCTACATTGTTGAAAATCAATCACACTTGGGAGGTTCTTGAAGGTGAATGGTCATCACAGGCTCTACTACATTTTCAACAAAGATCTTGAGCCTTTGACCATTAACTTTCGTGATCCTACCATCTTTTGGATCCTTGATTTCAACAGCTCTAGATGGGGATACATGCTCTACCATGTAAGGTCCCTCCCATCTGGATCTCAACTTGCCTGGGAAAAATTTCAATTTAGAATTGAAAAGTCATGACATGTTGCCAACAGTGAACTCCTTCCTCAATAAATGCTTGCCATAGAAGGCTTTGGCTTTCTCTTTGTAGATCCTTGCATTGGAGTATGCCTCCAATCTCAGCTCTTCCAGCTCTGACAGCCGGAGCCTCCTGTGCATGCCAACAAAAGTTAGATCAACTTTCAATGATTTAATAGCCCAATAGGCTTTGTATTCGAACTCTACTGGTAAATGGCATGCATTGCCATACACTAGACTAAATGGGACATCCCTATTGGGGTCTTATAGGCTGTTCTATAAGCCCAAAGAGTATCATTTAACCTCAGGGATCAGTCCTTCCTATCTCCTCTGACAATTTTCTCTAAAATGTGTTTGATTTCTCTATTAGAAATTTTCACCTGCCCACTGGTCTGTGGGTGGTATGGGCTGGAAACTCTATGTGTCACAGAGTTCTTTCTAAGTAAGTTCTCAAACTATCTTTTACAGAAATGGCTTCCCCATCACTAATGATAGCTCTGAGGGTGCCAAATCTAAAGAAAGTGTTGTCCTTCAAGAAGTTGAGGACAACTTTGTGATCATTGGTTCTTGTGGATATGGCCTCAACCCATTTGGACACAGTCCACAGCCACAAGAATAAAATTGTATCCATAGGAAGGAGGGAAGGGACCCATGAAGTCAATCCCCAAACGTCAAAGAGTTCTACAACCAGTATAGGTTGTAAAGGCATGGAGTTTCTTTTCAAGATACTTCCCATCTTTTGGCATCTTTCACAATCCTTACAATGTTGCCATGCATCCTTGAAGAGAGTGGGCCAATAAAATCCACTTTGGAGCACCTTAGCAACAGTGAAATGGCCTCCACGAGCCTGTTCATGACACATGGTTAGTATATTGTGGAATTCATCATTAGGGACACATCTCCTTACAACTTGGTCTGCACAATGCTTGAGTAGGTATGGATCCTCCCACATGTAATGTCTGATATGGGAGAAGAATAGCTCCCTATCCATTTTGTTCCAATGTGGGGGAATCCTACCCACTGCCAAGTAGTTTACTATGTTTGAAATTCAAGGTGCAAAAGTGCTGACAGTAAACAGCATGTCATCAAGAAATGAGTCATTGATAGACAGCCTATCAAACTCAGCAGCTAGGATCCTGGATAGGTGGTCTGCAAACACATTTTCAACCCTTTTCTTGTCTTTAATCTCAAGATCAAACTCCTGTAATAGGAGGATCCATTTGATTAATCTTAGCTTAGCATCCTTTTTAGACAAAAGGTACTTTAGGTCTGAGTGGTCTGTGAACACCACAATCCTAGATCCCAACACATAAGACCTGAATTTTTCTAAAGCATATACAATTTTTAACAATTCCTTTTCAGTTGTGGTGTAATTTAACTAAGCATCAATCATGGTTTTGCTTACATAAGCAATGGCACAAGGTACTTTGTCTTTTCTTTGCCCCAAAACTGTACCAATAACAAAATTTGATGCATCACACATTAGCTCAAATGATAAACAAAATCAGGTGCCTGAAGGATATGTGCAGAGGTTAAAGCTCAAAAGCAATGAGACATTCATCATTAAATTCAAAAGGAACCTCTTGGCACAACAGGTGACAAAGAGGTTTTGAGATTTTACTAAAATCTTTGAAGAATCTCCGATAAAAACTAGCATGCCCTAAGAAAGATCTAACTTGTTTCACAGTTTTAGGTGGGGGAAAATGTACAATCAAATCAATTTTAGGCTTGTCTACCTCAATGCCTCTGTAGGAAACAACATGGCCAAGGACAATGCCTTGATGGACCATAAAATGACTCTTTTCCCAACTCAAAACCAAGTTGGTTTCCTCACATGTCTGCAACACAAGGCCATGATGGTGTAGACATTGACAAAAACTGTCCCCAAAGACAGAGAAATCATCCATGAATATCTGTAAAAATTGATCAATCATGTCAGAAAAAATAGCATACATACACCTTTGAAAAGTTGCAGGGGCATTGTACAATCCAAATGCTATCCTTCTATAGGCAAAGGTGCCAAATGGACATGTGAAAGTTCTCTTTTCTTGATCTTGTGGATAAACAGGGATTTGGTTATACCTAGAATATCCATCAAGAAAGCAATAAAAAGCCTTGCCGGCCAACTTGTCCAAAATCTGGTCTATGAAGGGCAAAGAAAAATGATCTTTTCTGATTTTCAAATTGAGCTTTCGATAATCTATGCACACCCTCCAACCTGTCGTTTCCCTAGTTGGAATTAGCTCACCAGAATCAATTTTCACCACAGTGATTCCAAATTTCTTAGGTACCACCTGGGTAGGTGCCACCCATTCAGAATCTAAAATGGGATAGATGACTCCAACATCTAATAATTTGACCACTTCCTTCATCACCATCTCTTGCATGTGGGGGTTTAACTTTCTCTACATCTCTCTAGAGGGTTTGGAACCCTCCTCCAAGTGGATCTTGTGCATGCACACAGTAGGGATGATGCCTCCAAGGTCAGCAATAGTCCAACCTATTGCTCTCTTATGCTTCTTTAAAACACACAACAAGTCTTCCTCTTGCTCATTAGTGAAGGAGGAAGAAATGATCACTGGAAACTTCTGGTTTGCCCCCAAAAAAATATATTTCAAGGTCTTAGGTAGCTGTTTCAACTCCATATCAGGTGGACTTATGAGTGAAGGTAATAAAGGTGCCTTTGATGGTGGTGGAAGAGGCAACACAACTGGTTTCCAAGGAGGATGCCTTGTTGTTGGCCCCACTTCAATATTTAAGGCTTCTACCTCTTGAACCATAGGTGTGGGGGCCTTCTCTTCCATAATTTCACTCCACACATTCTCAAAAACATCACACAAATCATCACAATGTAGCAGCTTGGGAAAAGTCTCTTCTACAAGCTCATCCAACACATCAATCAAAAAGTAATCATCACTATCCAAGTGAGGCTGACTTGCTACATCATAAACATTCAATTTTACATTCATGTTGCCAAATGACACCTCCATTACACCTGATCTACATTGTATACAAGTATTGACAGTGGCCAAGAAAGGCCTGCGTAAAATCATAAGAATGGAGGTGGTGCACTTGCTTAGCTCCATGTCAAGAACTAGAAAATCTGCTGGATAGAAAAACTTGTCAACCCCAACTAACACATCTTCTATCATTCCCACAGGCCTCCTTTCAAATCTGTCAGCTAGCTGCAGCACCACATGTGTGGGCTTCAATTCTCCCAAATCTAACTTCTCATAAACTGAGTATGGAAGTAGGTTTACACTAACTCCTAGATCTAACAAGGCTTTCTCAATGGTGTGATCCCTAATGATGCAAGGGATTGTGGGAACTCCAGGGTCTTGGAGCTTTGTTGGGGTTGCAATGGATAGCACTTGGTTCACTTTCTCAGCACAAAAGACCATCTTGGATAGGTGTATCCTAGATTGTCTTTTGTGTGTGCACAAATCTTTCAAATTTCTGTGTAGGCTAGAACTTGCTTGATAGCATCAAGTAAAGGCAAGTTGATCTTTACTTGTTTGAATGCTTCCATCATCTCCACAACTTTAGCATTCCCCTTATCAAAAGGAGAAGGTGCTTGAAGTACATTAGGAAATGGCAAATGGGGGACTAATCTCCCATTTGTTGCCTTAGCAATCTCATCAAATTTTTCTATATTTTTGTTTTCATTTTTCTGTTGGGGCACATCAACACCCCCCTTATATCTCATATGTTGCTCCTGCTGCATATCAACATGAGTTGTTCTTTCATTTCCTGATCTTTTCTCATCAGGCTCAACACCACTTTGTTATCAACTAGCCTTCCACTCCTCAAAGTAGTGACAGATTTAGCTTCTTCATGGGAAGAAGTCTCACTCACCATATACTACCTTTTTGGGTTGTTCATGGGCTGACTAGGCACTCTTCCCTCCTCTCTCCTAGTCAAAGTAGTGGATAGCTGACCAAGGTGATCCTCTATCTTTTTAATACTTTGGCTATGGGAGTTAATAGTTTGTGACAAAGAGCCTAAATTCTGTAATGAAGTCAGAACTTGCTCTTCAAATGTGAGGGATCTAGAGGGTGTTGGGGCTGGTACACTTTGATGCACGGGTTGTGACATTGGCTGGACCATAGGCTGCTGGTTTTGGAACCTTGGAAAGTAGTTCTGTTGGTAGGATTGGGCATTCCTAAAGGGCATGGACTGCTGATGTGGCTGCTACTGCTACTAGTTTTGGAAAGTACCTTGTCTCCACCTCAAGTAGGGGTGGTTTCTCCAATGATAACCAGTAATAGGCTATTGTCCAAAAGACTGAGCAGCATTCACATGTTCCATAACAAGGTCTAGAAATTAGGTAGCAAAGGAAATTCCTCAAGGGAGTGAGTAGGGGATTGGTATATCATACATGCCTTTGCAATCTAACAGAGGTCTCAATGTCCCTTGACAAAGTCTCCCTTTGCATGGAGTTTTCACTAATGATATCAAACAACTCTCAAGCCTCATCAGCTGTCTTGAGGAGGTAAGTATCACCACATGAGGCATCAACCATGTCTCTACTCTTGGGATCAATTTCTTGATAGAAACTTTGAATAAGTTGTCATTTAGGAATTTGGTTATGGGGACATTGCTTCAAGAGCTCCTTAAATCTCTCCCATGCTTGGTAAAAGTCTTCAGTTGGGGCTTGAGCAAATGAAATGATGCTCTTCCTCAGCTGACTTATTTTGGACATGGGGAAAAACTTGACCAAAAATTGACATTGAAAGTCATTTCAAGACTGAATACTATTGGTTGGGAGCATTGACAACCAAGTTCTAGCGCTATCCTTTAATAACAAAGGAAAGAGTCTCAACTTGATTGCTTCCTCACCCAAACCTGTAATGTGGAAGGTAGTACACAGTCCTAGAAATTTATCAATGTGCTTGTAGGGGTCTTCCTTACTCAGGCCATAATATGAGTGTAGCATCTGTATGATGGAAGATTAATCTCATAGTTTCCTTGGACAGCAGAGAATTGAATGCAGAAGGGGGAATTGTAAACCCCTGGTGCATTGAATTCTTTCAATGTCCTAGGTTGCCCACCCATTGCAGAAACTTCAAAATTAACCACAGGTGTGGAGGGACTGTTTAGGTTTGAGAAGTCTCTCAACTTCAAGATCTAACGGGAGAATCTAAGGATTGAGAGATCTCCTACCAAGCATACACACAACAGGAACCAAGTAAAATACACAAAAATTACAACACAGATTTCAGCAAAACAACTTCAAAAACACACACCTAATGCTGCAGATCTAAAAATTACAGATATAGAAATATAAAGAGAGTTAGAAAATGCAAACTTTAGCATAGCTTGCACCTCCAAAAAGCACAATGCTCCTCGTAGAACCACAAATCCAGATCTAAAATACTAAATTAAACTACAAAAGACTATAGCAACAATTACTCAAACATAAAACAGGCAATTATAAATTTAAATCTAAATTAAGAAAAACTTAGATCTACCAATTATAAAAACACAAGTCCCTGGCAGCTACGCCAAAACTTGTTAGCTTGCTTACCTTACAATTATTAAAGAGCTAAAACAACAAATTAAACGGGCAAAGTACAACAAAATGGGATCAAGGTAAGAAACCAGTCCTGCAAGAACCAGGGTAGTTGCAGCAAGCTTTAAGGGGTAAGTGAGGGTAGGTCCACAGGGAAATGTGCTTTAAAATGGGGTAAATCTCTAGATCACTAATAGATCTGGTACTCTAACCTATCCTAGTTTGAAACAAAGTCAAAACAGGAAAGAGGAGAGGTTTCAAGAGTTGTCACTTTATAAAAGTATAGAAAATTAAAGATAATAACAAGTGATCCAGAACTAATTGAAACTCAAATTCAAGAAAAAGGATTAAAATCAAAAGGTGGAGAGTAGCAGCTAGAGATTTTGGTATTCACTGAAAATCAATTGGTTCAAAGGCAACGCATAGAATTGATTTGCAATAATCCTTCATCTAGCTACAAGCTCAGATGCAAGGTATAAGAATCTAACCTAGACCAGAGAATTGGAGTAATCCTAAGGCTATGATCTGTCCACTTGAATGGTCACAGATCATCCCAGAGATTCCTCTAATTCAAGGATCTTAATTAAAACAAGTAAGCTATTGCAAATCCTATGGATGCAAGGCTACAAGCTCAGGCATCCACAGGGAGATTTAATCTAGGGAAATCAAATGCAAATAAGAGATCTATAGATCAACATCAACTTTAAAATCCATAAGATACTGATTCCATGCACACTTACAGTAAACTATGCTCAGATCTACAATCTGTGTAACATCAAATCCATATACAAAGCCTTGAACCTCTCAACTTACAGCTCTCAACCTCACCCTAGCTACTAAAGGGGTTTAGCCAACCATGGTTGGTCTAGAGAATGAATGGGAAAGAAGAAAGAGGGAAGGAATTTTGGGAATCAAATTTGGCTCTGGTTCTCTCAATTTCTGGATGGTTCATTTGTGTAACTTCTCAACCATTTATACTCTTCCCCTTTATCCTCAGATCTGTTTCAACCAATCAGACCTCAAGAGAATAATTCAATTATTCTCAGCTGCTGATGTGGCTAATTTCTCTTTTAGAAGCTCTCCCCCAATTGGTCTAAACTGGTAAGTACATGTGAGTTAGCTAGGAGGTTCCCATTTATGCCTATTTATGTTCTAAAAATACCCCCAAGGGTTGCTGACATGCCTTGAAATGTGTGCACAAAGCACTGGAGTTGGCAACTGCTGTGAAAGGCATTGAGAAGCTCCAAATTCAAGTGTCGAGAGGTTCAAGAAACCTCTCGACAGGTTGAGATAGGCTTTCGATAGGTTCCTTGACTTCTCGATAGGTTGAGATATGCTTTCGATAGGTTCCTTGACTAGTCGACAAGATTGACACAATTCTCATCTTCTGTCCAGTCTTCATTCATCCTCTCGACTGGTTATACAACATCATGTCGACTTCTTTCATTGCTTCAGGTACCTTCTCGACAGGTTTCTCTCTACTTTTCGATAAGTTGATTCGACCTCACACCAATGAGTGCATCTTCAGGTAAGTTATCGATAAGTTGCCTTGCACTACTAGATAGGTTCAGTTGAAGCGCTCGACATCTTGGAATACACCTCCAGAACCTCTCGACAGCTATTGGAAAGCTCTTGACAACTTCATATGTAAACACCCAACCTCTCGACAGGTTATATCCTTTGTTTCCACAGTGTGGCTCCTTTGCTAGGTCTTTGTTCTTCATCATCATTTTCGGCACCTCTTGAGGGGTTCAACCTTCATTCACTGTAGTTGCTCTTACTTCCATGTGTGCCCATGTGGACACTTGTCATTCCCATAGAATTCCAAGGCTTGTGAACTACTTGATGGCTAGGCTTTTAGGCTGTATGAACACATGATGAGGCAGCAGGTCTATTCTTTAGCATTTTTAGATGGATGTCTGCACTACGACTGTAATTTTTTGCTTATCTACAAAACACACTCAAAATACTTTATTATTCAACTAAAAGGTCCATCAAAGGTCAGGTTAGGAGGTGAAAAATGGTATTTTTCACTAATTAACACAGAGTTCACACACACACATAAATATAACTGAATCCGTGTACAAAGCTCATGCATGTTAAATAATGAAGTTTCATGATTTTCACACACACATATTGATCGTATCAAAATTTACATGTTGATTGTAACAAAGGCACACGTTATAGGATTTTCCCTACCTTAACTCGAAATCCACAAGGTCTTTTCTTTACACGAGCACCTTCACCTCACAAGTTCTTGGTCTTAACCTTGAATATTTCAATTCAAGTCTTACACGTCAGAAGTGACAAAGAAAAGAGGTCTCAAAAGTCCTTTTTCTCAAAACAGACAAATGCCAGAATCTAGCAAAATCGATCGATCAAATCCCAATCCTTCGAAAAACACATACTTTTCTGTTTGTATAATCAGTCCCACACTCAATCGATCAATTTACAAACCGATCAATCGGTTTCCAAATCGATCGATCAATTCCCAAATTGATCGATCGATTCCCAAATTGATCGATCGATTCCCAAATCGATCGATCGGTTTACTCAAAAATCAATCCTTTTTCATATTTCATCCTGTCGACTCTATAGGAACCTATCGACCCCTCAGGCAAACCTATCGACACACAAATTGATCGATTGAATTTCCATTCGATCGATCGGTTTCCCTTAGAAAACCAATCTTTCTTTGTTTTGTCAATTCTCTTCACATTTTGTCAAAATCAATCGATCGGTTCTCATTTCGTTCGATCAGTTTTGACAGACTCTTAGCAACACAAGCTTTCCTTTTCAGGTTTGCTTTTTCCCAATTTCTAACACATTTATTTCTAACCTTTTTAGGGCATTTATTGCCCAACCACATATCATGGTTGTACATTAAATTCTAATTCTTTAAGGCATTTATTACTCAACTACAAATCATAAATACACATGAAATTTAAACCTAGATTCTTACCTTAAATCAGAAATCTTTATTCATCAATGATCCAAGCCTTCGTATCTCTGGCTCCTATTTTCCCACACATCAAAGGGTTCGAAAACCCATCTCCTTGTGATCAAATTGAACACACATGAGATTTAATCCCTATTTAATTAGTTGGAAGGAAGTAAGAGCTCTCTTTCTCTCTTCTCTTCTTTACAAACATAGTCTTAAACAACGAAGCAAAGAACCCAATTTCTTATCCAAGTGTGACTTTTATACTTAAAGTTTTGTTTGGGTGTTAAACAAGTAAACCGTACGTTGGTGTACATCATCTCATCTAACGGTCATCTTATCTTTAGTTTTCACCCTTACTCACTTAACAAATGCAATTTACCATCTTCGACTACATGACCTGTTTGACACACATACCGTGTCGGTTCGATTCAGAAACAAAATTTTTCGGATGTTATATTCTCCCCTCCTTAGGAATTTTCGTCCGCAAAATTGGCAAGGGTCCTTTGGTTTGGGAGTATGTTGTCACTCCCCATAGAATCGCACACACACGTATGAAAGTCACCTTATAAATTTGTTCCCCCTTTTAGAGAACCCAATCCTTTAACGAGGTCTTAACAAGTCATATCTTTTATACAGATTCCTAGCCCAGTCTAGGCCAAACTCCGAACAAATCATAAGCGTATAAATCCATGCATCACGTACACGCGTATACATCAACACTATAGAATTTGCTACTAAAATTTTCCATCACATCTAGCGACTAACATTCACCATCACACACAATTGAATCACACATCTATATCATACAAGTCAATTTGACTCGTCTAGTGCATCTGCATGAAATCTAACATGAAAAATTCATATTTGTACATTCCTAACATTTACAACCATATGCACATAACGCATGATTTTCTAACAAAATGCTGAAATCAAATATATACATCCCCAGAGCCAAAAAGAAATTTAAGGTCTACCAAGATCTAATAGTTTTCCCCATTACACAAAACATCAAAATGAAATTAACTCAAAAGTTTATCATCTATCCCTCTCGTCTCAGGGTCCTGCGGTGCATCAGAAGGTCCAGTCCGCTCATCATCAGCCTCCATGCTGCCCAAAGTAGATGCTCTAGTGGTGTGGTACCATGGGTCAAGTACGTAAGCACGAGGATTCACAAGCTGCGCCATGTAATCTATAGGGTAGGCGTGCTGCATGAGGCGTGTAAAGATGCCCTTATGGTAGTCCATACGGTGATGCAATAGATGACTGTTCTCCTCCAACTAAGTCATGTGAGTGAGAACATCATTGATCGTCGCAGCTGCTGGTTGCTGAGGTGCTGGCACATGTTGTGGTACTGGCTGCTGTGGCTGAGTAGGTGGTGTTGGTTGCTCAAGTCCTTATGCTGCAGCTAGTGCTAGCTCTAACCCTCTTGCTCGCGCACTCTTGTCTAATTGATTATAGGTCTTTTCCAATCCTTAAACGAGTAGAGTTTTTCATTATCTGTTGAATGAGGTTCTATCTCAGGAATTTCATATTCATCTCCTCCTCCGATATAATCCTCAATCATGCTCGATATTAAACAAGCATAGGGTATCTTATCCTTGGGGTTCTCTCCGCCCTCCAACATTTTACCTATAGCATATACAATACAGTCACGAACCACTTCCGGGGCATGAAACCAATTCCCCATAAATGCTGAATATAATGGCTGTTGCACAACCCCAACCCGCTCTGTCTTGTGCCTCAACGAGTAAAGATTGCACTTGAAGATAGTGCCTAGCATCCATAAATCACGGGGCAAATCAGCCCTTTTTATTGCTTGGCTCGACCCATGTTTGCCTTGGGTCATCCTTGCGGACACCTCGTGAAAATCTACGTCCTCACAGTAGGGTTCCTCTAATTCTATATTAGCTCCATACTCTGCAAAACACTTTAGGGCATTTGATATGCTGTCGTAGTCAAACTTATATTCTCTATTATCGATCTTTGTATAGATCACCTTTTCTTCCTCCCCACCATACATGTTCGGATAAAAAAAATGAACCAACCTGGGGTAATAATAGTCTCCTAAGGGTTTGAACAGATTGTTGAGTCCCACCTTTTCTATGTTCTCAAAAGCCCATCGAGTTAATTATATATCATGAAACAGTGCTAGGTCAAAGCTCCTTTCAGGCATGAAATCTTTTGCTGCCCACCATGCATTGGGTCTTTCTAATGGTGGTGGTCGACGCGAAAAACTCAAATGTGTCGCGGGTTGCTTCGAAGTCGAATGTTTTGCTGGTTGTTTGCCCTTTGGTGCCATTAAAATTTTCAAGAACACGAAGAAACTAGGGTTTGAATTTAAGAACTCTAAGAAATTTCTAGAGAAAAGATGTGATTTTACCTCTAGAAGTGATTCGGAGTCAAACTTGTGAAGACTCGAACTCTAAAGGTTGAAGATCGACAATTGAAGATCAGTGTTGGAAAACCCTTAAGAAATAGCAACGAAGCCCCCAAAGAAAACCCTAAAAGTTTTTTAGCAAATGAAAAAAATTAAACTCGATTTCCTTTTATACTGCCCAAATCGATCGATCGGTTTGCGCAATTAATGAAGCCTGCCAGCTTTCAAACTCAACCTATCGACTTTTCAAACTGAGCCTCTCGAAAAATTTTTATCGATCGGTTTCTGGTTCGATTGATCGATTTATTCATTAATGCAGCCTATCGACCCTAAATGAATCCTGTCGACCTGAAGCGAATCCTGTCGACCTAAGAACCTGTCAACCTAAAATAGAACTTGTCGACCTTAAGATCTTAACTACTCGACATATTTCTATCGCTCGGTTTATAATTCGACCGATCACTTTTTTCAAATCGATCGATGTGTTTTGACTTCGATCGATTGATTTTAATTGATAAACTCATGTTTCTTTGTTTGGTCACTAAATCGATCAGTTTTCACACTCGTTCGATCGATTTCAAAATCGATTGATCGGATTTCATTTCGATCGATCGGTTTTGACAGAAAACCCTCAATTCGTAGAACAAGTCTTTCTCTACATGTTTTTGGTGAGTTTAAGTTCTAACCTTTAACTGACTATCCTCATTTAAATTTCCACAATGATGTCTCTACATAGATTAAACAAGTTATACAATTTAGCATCAAGAGTACAAAATTTTTGTATTAATAATTACATGACATAAGCATTCTATCAAGTTTCATTGAAACAATTTTAGGTATTGGTCGAGAATTTCCACTTCACGCTCCCAAGTAGCCTCCTGTCGGGAATGATTCTTCCACTTTACTAGTATTAAGGGAGCGCACTTATTATGCAATACCTACTCCTTTTAGTCAAATGTCTAAACCGGTTCCTCTCTAATAGTTAAATCCTCATAAATTTTAATTGATGGTTCATCGAGGACATGAGTTGGGTCTTTCATGTACTTTCTTAACATCGACATGTGAAACACATTGTGTACCCTCTCAAGTTGCAGGGGTAAATCGACCCTATATGCAACTTCTCCAACTCTTCCCAAAATGTCATAAGATCTGATATAGTGTGGACTTAACTTCCCACGCTTTTCGAAATGCATTACTCCTTTCAGAGGTGAAACCTTTAAGAATACATGGTCCCCGACCTGAATGTCCACACTCGCCAGTTTCAAATCGACGTTAACTTTTTTGTCGACTTTGTGCAATCTTTAGTCTCTCTCTAATCCAATGTACTGCTTCAGTAGCCTTTTCAAGTATTTCTAGTCCCAAAATAAACTTCTCTCCGATTTCTTCCCAATTGAGCGGAGATCTACATCGACGCCCATATAAAGCTTCGTAAGGAGCCATGCCAATGCTTGCTTGGTAACTATTATCATATGCAAGCTCGATCAATGGTAAATGCTGATCCCATGATCCTTTAAAATCGAGAATACATGCTTTGAGCATCTCTTCAATTACCTTATTCACACTTTCAGTCTGTCCATCTGTCTAAGGGTAGAATGTTGAACTGAAATCTAACCTCGTACCCATTCCTTCTTAGAACTTTTTTCAAAACTGTGAGGTATATAATGGGTCATGATCTGAAACAATGCTCTTGGGAATACCATGTAATCGGACAATTTCTCTCATATACAGATTTGCTGATTTACTCACTATATACGTAGTGTTATAGGGCAAGAAATGTGCTGATTTGGTTAGTCTATCAACGACCACCCAAATGGCATTATGTCGCCTGGCCGTCCATGGTAATCCCCAAATGAAATCCATGGATATTGACTCCCATTTCCACTATGGTATTGGCAGAGGCTGTTGTAAACCGAATGGATGTCTGTGATCCACTTTCACTTGCTGACATACCAGACATCTTGAAATTTACTCTGCTACATCTTTCTTCAAACCTCGCCACCAGAAATTCTTCTTTAAATCTTGGTACATCTTCATACCTCCAGGATGAATAGCATATATTGATTTTTGTGCTTCTTCTAAAATAATTTTCCAGGGATCGGCATCAGTTGGTATACGTAGACATCCTCTAAACACAAGCAATCCATCCTCTCTTATGGAGAAATATGAATTTGTGCCCTTTGTCACCCCTTGTCTGATCTTCACTAACTCTGTATCTTTCATTTAAAGTTCATTCATTTGATCAAAGATCGTCGATTGAATAGTGATGCTTGCCAACAAAGTGCCTAAATTTTACATTTCGATCTTTGTGTCATACAGAGAAAGATCTTCTAGTAGTTTCCACCTACGAATCCCCATAATCAGGCTAGATAGTTGAGCCAAACTTTTTCGACTCAAGGCACCCGCCACAACATTAGCCTTGCCTGGGTGATACTAAATAGAAAAATTATAGTCTTTTAGAAACTCAATCCATCTCTGTTGCCTCATATTCAGTTCATTTTGTGTAAACAGATACTTAATGCTCTTGTGATCTGTGAAGATTTCGAATGTTTCTCCATACAAATAGTGTCTCCATATTTTCAATGCAAAGATCACTGCTGCTAATTCCAAATCGTGTGTTGGGTAATTCTTCTTATGGTCCTCCAATTGTCTAGACCCATATGCAAGGACTTTTCGATGTTGGTTCAACACATAGCCCAACCCACTGTAAGAAGCGTCGCTATAAACAACAAATCCTCCACTGCCTGATGGAATAGTCAAAATTGGTGTGGAGGTAAGTCTCTTTGTAAGCTAGTGGAAACTCTTCTCACACTCTTCAGTCCAATCAAATTTAATGTCTTTCCTTGTGAGTTTGGTAAGTGGTCCTGAGATCTTGGAGAATCCCACTACAAACCTTCTATAATACCCAGCTAAACCGAGGAAACTGTGAATTTCTGTAACTTTTGTTGGTTGCTTCCAATCTACCACTGCCTCAATCTTCGCTGGATCTACTATGACACCTGCCTTAGACACAACGTGTCTTAGAAAACACACTTGCTTTAGCCAGAACTCACACTTGCTCAGCTTTGTATACAGTTGGTATTCACATAGCGTCTGCAGAGCTATTCTTAAATGCTGATCGTGTTCCTCCTTGGAATTTGAATAGACTAGGATATCGTCTACAAATACAACCATACATGTATTGAGATGTGGTTGAAATACCCTATTCATGAGGTCCATGAATGAAGTTGGCGTGTTGGTCAACCCGAATGGCATCACTAATAACTCGTAGTGCCCCTATTTCTAAACGTCGTCTTCTGAATATCCTTTGTTTTGATCTGTAGCTAGTGATAACCTGATCTCAAATTGATCTTAGTAAATAATCTTGCACCTTACAACTGATTAAAAAGGTCATCTATTCTTGGTAAAGGGTATCGATTCTTTTTAGTCAACTTATTCAATTGACGATAGTCGATGCACAACCTCATCGACCCGTCCTTTTTTTTCCCAAATAAGATCGGTGCTCCCCAAGGAGACACACTAGGTCTTATGAATCCTTTATCTAGGAGTTCTTGCAGTTGTTCCTTTAATTCCTTCAAGTCAAAGGGAGCCATCCGATAAGGAGCTTTAGAAACTAGCTCCGTGCCTGAAGCTATGTCAATGGCGAACTCCACTTCTCTTTCTCGTGGCATTCTTGGTAACTCCTCTGGGAAGACATCCTCAAACTCGCAAGCAACTGAAATATCAGTTATGATGCTCTTCTCTTCCTTTTTCTCCTATATAAAAGCAAGGTATCCACTACATCAGTTCCTTATCAAGCACTCTACTCGGATCATGAATATAAATGGTATGATGGTCGATCGCATACCAAAGAATCTGTATGATCTATCTCCTGTGGGATGAAACGTGACTACCTTTCTTCGACAATCAACGCTACCATTATGAGCGGATAACCAATCCATGCCAAGGATCGCATCGAATCCTTACATATCAAATAGAATCGGATCAATTGCTACCTCATGAGCTGTGTAATCCCTAATCGCGACAACCATCGACCTACACACCATGTCGGTGCCCACGGAGTTTCCCGTCGGAAGTGCTGCCAATATAAACTCTAATGGCTTGGGAACGACTTTCATCTTCCGTGCAAATTGAGGTGTTACAAATGAGTGGGTAGACCCTGGGTCTATCAACACTCGAGCCTCATAGCAATAATAGTCACTCTCCTTATATATTTGTAAGGTACCTAAGTTCCATACGCAAAATCTACTTAGATGTATGTAAAAATATCAAGTAGTTCTAAACTAGTATGAAAAAGGAAAGTAAAATGTTTGTTTTCTATCCTATCATGTATCATGCACCTTCTTCATCTAAAATCTAATAGAATATCTTGACAACATGTATGAAGTAATACCTTCGATCACTTCGTTGGTATGCTGAGCATCCTGAGCGGTGACTACATACGCATGACCCTGAATCGTTGGCCTCGTGGTCCTCAAAGGCCGTGGTGTAGCAGTTGTAGCAGTCTTCTCCTTTCTCACTACTAGAAAATCTTTGATCATCTGACCCATCTTTCTACATTTAAAACATCCACCTATCCCCTGCCTGCATTTTGTCGTCTTATGTGTCTTGCCACAAAGGGCACAGTTCTCTGCAGGAATGGACGATGCAACTTTTGAAAACCCCTGTGTAACTAATACTCCCGTAGAAGAAACAAGGCTTTCATGATGGAAAGGTCTCACTTGTATAGGCATAGGTGGCCTCGTATAGTTTACTTGGGTAAGTAGTCTCAGAAGTGGTGCTATAAATCTCAGCTTTTTATTCACCAATTCATAATTTCCCATTTTCCCTTGACCAGCCTTGCCTTTACTCTGTTGACCACACCTCTGATATAATTCATAGATGTCTCTCTCTGCCACTATTACCTTTCCCATAATTGCCCCATACATCTCTAGCTCTAATATGGAAATCTTATCCCATATATTCGGCCTTAAGCCGTGTTCAAATTTGTTGGCCTTCATCAATTCCATGGTAACATATTCAGAAGCAAATCAGGAAAGTCTCGTAAACTCCATACCATATTCCCATACGGCCATGCCTCCTTGTTTCAAAGTCATGAACCTTGTTGCCATCTGGTTCCTAACTTGCCTCGGAAGATACTCTTAAATATTTCTACAAACTCATTCCATGTCCATGGTTCATTTGGTCTCTCGTGCTCTCTCCTCACAAACACTGCCTTCCACCAAGGATCGGCGTCTCCCTCTAATTGGAATGAAGCCTAGCTCACCTTTCCTCCTCGGTACATGGTAATCTCAATAGGAGCTTCTCTATTTGATTAAGCCACTTTTTCGCCTCTAGCAGATCCGTCTGACCATATAAGCTAGGAGGTTTCAATCTCCTAAACTCTACAAATGATGATGGTTGTGGCGGCACAGGAGGTGGTGTCAAAGGTTGTTGTTGATGGCTATTTGCATTATTAGCTGCCAACAATGTCGTCTGTTGGGCCATAGGGGTTGCCATGGCTTCCCTGGCTTGAACCATCCTTTGTCTTTCTTCTCTCTCCTAGTCTCTTTCTTGATTTCCTTCTTGATTTCCTCTTTCCGGCACATTCATTTCCGGAATCACCCTATTTCCAACCGGAATTCGATTCGAAATAGTGGGGATATCATCTCCACTTCTTAAGTTCCACCTACGACCACCCCTGGGTCATCCTCTACTTCTATTAGACATAAGTTCTGCAACATGAAACCAAGGTTTCATTAGCAATCGGTCCCTATATTCTAAAAATTATCTCAAACACGTAGCATATGTCTAAGATTAATCAGAAATTTCTAAAGCTAGGGCTTTGATACTAACTGTGACAACCCGGATTTCTACATTCGGTAACCCGCACCGTCGGACCGCCGATAGGGCGATCCCCGAATGAACTGAACACTTGAACACTTGGCACATCCACATATATAGCTAAAAATAAAGCACCAACTCTAACTATGCAGATAGAGTAACAATATAAGTAAAAGAAATCTCCAGTTCTACTATCAAAGTGCGCTAAAAATAATGGTTCTAATCCCATGTAGAGACACATGGGCAAAAGAACTGAAAAGAACCACCGTTGATGACAATCCATCACCGAAACACGGCTCACAAAACAATATTTATAATATTTACATATATCTGAATTCTAAACACAATGGCTGGATGTTCCAAGCCTGATCTACACACAACTCCAAAAGTATAAGACCACCAATCCCCCTAAGGGAAATAATCCTCAGGGAAAGGTTCTAACTCTTCCTCAGGCATGAACTCAGGATCCTTAAGCTCATGATCCTAAGTACCAGAATCTACACATGTACCTATGACGTATATTTGAAGGGTGAGCTAACAGTCTAAGCTCAATAGGGAAAAATTCCATAGCATGCTTATCATCACATCACACATATGTCTCATGACAGATATCGAAATAAATGAGGAACTAAAATCAAAAGCATTTGAATCAAAATGAAGCTGATTTAGATGCAAGTTTTAAAACTTTCACACAACACAAGAAGAAACTTAAATTGGTCACTTAACTACACTCTCGAGCATATATAACATCGAGAGCCACAATATACCGATGGGAATACCCACCATTGTCGTTCAATGAACTATTTCACAATGATGTCAAGCCCCTGAGCTACGTTAACAGGGTCACTTGTGCCTCGCATTGACCATTCGCGGTCCACAATGTACGAATATCCCGCCGTACCAGATACACAAGTCATACGGATATCCCGCCGTACCAGTCACGGATATCCCACCGCATCGGTTGAGTATTTGCTCACAAACCTTCAATCAAAGTGTAAAATTGAACTTATAGTTTATCACCGTGAATTGTGGTACTTTATAACTAGGTTTTGAGTTTGGAAACTAAAGTTCACACGCACACAAATTCATGCCTTACTGAGTTCACACACACACGTATTCATGTCTTATTGAGTTCACACACACCCACACATTTACACTTGAATTCGTGTACGAGGCTCATGCATGTTAAATAACAAAGTTTCATGATTTTTACACACATATATTGATCATATCAAAATTTACATGTTGATTGTAACAAAGGCACATGTTATAGGATTTTCCCGAACTTAACTTGAAATCGATAAGGTCTTTTCTTAACACGAGCACCTTCCCCTCACAAGTTCTTAGTCTTAACCTAGAATAAATCAATTCATGTCTTACACGTAAGAAGTGACAAAGAAAAGAGGTCTCAAAAGTCCTTTTTCTCAAAATAGATAAATGCCAGAATCTGGCAAAATCGATCGATCGAATCCCAATCTAATCGATCGGTTCCCAAAATTGATCGATCGAAAAATATTTTGATCGATCGGTTTCCTTCAAAAACCACATACTTTTCTATTTGTATAATCAGTCCCACACTTGATCGATCAGTTTACAAATCGATCGATCAAATTTTGAATCGATCGATCGATTTACTCAAAAACCAATCCTTCTTCACATTTCATCCTGTCGACTCTACAGGAACCTGTCAACCCCTCAACCAAACCTGTCGACACACAAATAGATCGATCGAATTTCCATTCGATCGATCGATTTCCCTCAAAAAACCAATCTTTCTTTGTTTTGTCAATTCTCTTCATATTCTATCAAAATCGATCGATCAGTTCTCATTTCGATCGATCGGTTTTGACAAACTCTTACCAACACGGGCTTTCCTTTCCAGGTTTGCTTTTCCCCAAATTCTAACACATTTATTTCTAACCTTTTTAGGGCATTTGTTTTCCAACCACATATCATAGTTGCACATTAAATTCTACTTCTTTAGGGCATTTATTACTTAAGTACAAATCATAAATACCCATGATTTTTAAACCTATATTCTTACCTTAAATCAGAAATCTTTATTCATCAACGGTCCAAGCCTTTATCTTTGGATCCTCTTTTCCCACACATCAAAGGATTTGAAAACCCATCTCCTTTTGATCAAATCGAACACATGCAAGATTTAATCCCTCTTTAATTAGTTGGAAGGAAGTAAGAGCTCTCTTTCTCTCTTCTCTTCTTTACAAGCAAAGTCTCAGACAACGAAGCAAAGAACCCAATTTCTTATCCAAGTGTGACTTTTATACTTAAAGTTTTAGTTTGGGTGTTAAGCCGATACACCGTAAGTTGGTGTACATCATCTCATCTAACGGTCATCTTATCTTTAGTTTTCACCCTTACTCACTTAACAAATGCAATTTACCAACTTGAACTACGTGACCTGTCTGACATGCATACTGAGTCGGTTCAGTTCAAAAATGAAAATTTTGAAATGTTACATCGTGATTACGATTTCTCTCTTCATTCAGTATGATTTCTTCAACATGATCGATCATCTTTCTGCTTCGTGTTCTCCAGTCTTGAGCGTCTTCCGAGGAATCGTAAAGACGATTTCTCTTCTTTGCTTCTCTTTCGCTTTATCGTGAGTACAATTTCTCTTACAACAAATCATCTCTTCTTTCTTTCAGCTTTTAGAATGGCGTCAAATGTCGTTGAATCATTTCTATGCACGATCGTCTTTCTGACTGCATTGTGTTCATTTTGACGAAGATTAACACTTTGGATTGATTTTGTTATTTGTTCTTAATATCTAAACATCATCATATCATTAGTAGCAAATTGGGGTCTAGCATCACTAAGGGTGATAAAATGATAAATTAAGTGATTAATCACACACCTAAAGCATGCACTGGTGGTCCACCTACACTCCTACGCCTTATGTGGTTTCCTTCATCTTATGCACGATTTAACTTGTGCAGACAGAGAGGTGTGTGATGTTTGTTGAACCCCCAACTAGAGCGTTGTAGTGGGGTTCGAAGGATGGGACAGTCTTGTAGATGTGGATGTAGCTGGTTTTGGATATGCACTTTGAGCAGGTTGACGGGGTGCTGACATCAATAGCTTTGTTTTCTTACTTGCTTGCTTGTGGGCATACGATTGCGCTCGACTTGCCCTATCCTTATTTTGCTACTCTCTTCTTCGGCACATATTCTCGATGTCTTCTTCTGCAATAAGAACTAAGTCCATGACCTCTGCATAGATACATAATTTAAACAAGGAAATTTTCTCCTTAATGGTCGGCTTCAGGCCACGTTCAAACTTCTTGGCCTTCATAAGTTCCGTGGCGACATATTAAGGTGCGAATCAAGAAATCCTGGTGAACTCGGTTTCATATTCACACATGGACATCCGACCTTGCTCTAGCGTTACGAATTTAACTTCCCACTAATCTTTAACTGCATCTAGGAAGTATCTCTCGTTGAATGCTTCAGTGAACCATAGGGAGGTCCATGGAGCATTCGATGTCCCTTGCAGTCTGGTTCTCTCTACAAATTTCCACCACAGATCTGCCTCACCTTCAAGTTGAAAGGAGGCCCAAATAACCTTCTCTTCCTCGGTGCAAGGGATCACCTAAAGAATCTTATCTATCTGGTTTAGCCATTATTCTGCTTGGAGCAGATCGGCTTGACCATAGAAGCTAGGAGGATTCATTTTCTTGAACTCCTGAAATCTAGAAAGTTGCGGTCTAGACACAAGTTGGGCCATCGTGTTGACCATTATCAGTCAATGCAAAGATTCAATGACGAAATTTATAGGCATTTTCATAACTATTTCAAAGCGCATTTTTCGTGTAAAAAATAGAGACAAAACTTCAGATGCATTTTCATATCAAAATAGGGACCAAATTTTCAAGGGCATTTTTCATGTTAAAACAGAATTCAAAAGATCTTAATTTTGAAGTCACAAAGTCTAAGGTGGAGCTTCACGTATAGTTAACAATGTCGATTTTGAAGTTCATATAGTTTTGATCTACTTATTCGTTTTCTTGTTTACATGTAGCTTATTACTTTACACAGGACTTAAATCATAACACTGCCGTGCCGGTTCAAATCACAGATTCACCGCTGTGCCTATTCAAATCAGGGATTAGTTCAGAATTTAGAGTTCACATAAGAGTTCGATCCAAGAGGATATGATATTCAGAGTTCATATCAGAGAATTTTACAAGCAGAGTTCAGATTCGGAATGCATATCCAGAGCTCATATCGAAGTTCTTATTCAAAATTCATATACCAAATTCATATTCAAATTCAAATTCAGAATTCATATTTAGAGTTCATATAAAAGTTCATATTCAGATTTGATTTCGGAGTTAGTATTCAAAAGTTCATATACGAAGTTTAGATTTTAGATTCTTATTCGGAGTTCACATTTACCACTCGTATTTAGTGTTCGTATTCAAAGGGCAGGGCAAAGTTCTAAAGTAATATCCATAAGATTCGATGCCATGATCACTTTTCATTTCATATTTTCAATTCAAAATCAAAGAGTCTAAGTTCAAGCTCAAATTTTTAAATGCAAACTCAATATTCAAGGGATCATTCAAATTCCAATAATGAAATCAATGAATCGAAATCAAATGTAATTGAGTAGTGCAATTTCCCTACCTTGTTTCGGATGTGGTGAAGAGTCAAAGAGGCAGTCCTTATCAGTGACCTTTGGCTTACGAAAACCTACATCACGTTCATACACTACGTGCCAAAGACTAATGGATCGAAACTGGTCGAAGTTTTGTAGGTTTAACAAAGAATTCGAAGGCAGCTCAAAACTACAAAATTCGCGCGAGCAACATCCAAAATTGCTCGAGCACCCTTATAATTCTCTGTGGCACCTGAACATCTCGCTTGAGAGATTTCCAATCTCGCTCGAGCGAGACAATGTGAATTGGCACTTCTCTTTCTTCTTTCTAAAGAATTCGAAGCCTCAAATTTTCTACAAATCATATCTTAATAGACACCAATCATTTCTAAACAAATTTCATACTTCCAAATCATAATATATACTTCTCAAATCATAATTTCTACCCTCTTAGATCATTCATGCGGAGTTTAGATCATCGATATCGAGAGATCGATGCCCAAACTCCGAATTCCTCAAAAGTCCTTGAATGCAATCTAAACACACACACTAATCACGTCTATATTTTAAGAATCAAAATTCATACGATCATGGTACGATGCATACCTTCTAAAGGTGGTGCATGCAGAGATTACGATGATCAACATCGACATATATCAAGGCCTAGACTTAGCGTGCGCCCAATGCTTCGATTTCCTCCTCTCTTCGATTGTATCAGTGTCAAAATCAAAGTTTCTTGATCATACCACATGGAGCAAAGTTTTCTTGAGGTGATAAAGGGCTTTGAGAAGGAGATCAATGGTTAGGGTCTCTCCAAAAGAGCATGCATGAGAAGAAGAGGATTCTCTTTCTCTCTCTCTCTCTCGATTCTTTCTTTCAAACGGTTCCTTCTCCTCAAACAGAATTCACGCGAGTTTAATTCTGCATTGGTTGGCTTTATATTTGGTGGGGTTGATCCAGTGTGAAGCTGGCACACCGTGGAGCAGTGTGCGAGCTCTTATCACATGGTTCAAAAATAATGCCTAAACTGCACTCAATAGGTTTTGATCCCCTGATCTCTTATTTGTAAAACAAGTTTCTAGCTGTTGTGTCATCACGTGGCTTGCGTAACTATTTACACAATTATTTATATGAACCTTAGAAATAAAAGATTCTGAAATTTCAAGGCGTATACGTTATCAGACACGTACACATAGGCGTACACGTTATCAGACACATACACATAATCAGTTGTGTTAGTGTTCAGAAAAATTTAGGACATTATAATAGCATTATAGTAGTTCTTTATCCCTATTTTTATACCAGCAATCCTCATCAACATGATTTGTTCTTTTGCAAATTGAACATGACATTAAACAAGAATTTGTGTTACCTTGATTACCGTTGAATTGTTCACGTCCTCTACCTAGAGATGCATTTTGACACCCACATCCTTTTCCACCATATCCTCTTCCCAAACCTTCTGAGTTCTTTTTGAAGTCTGCTTTTGACTGAACCGCTGCTCATGTTCTTGAAGAGAACCCATTAGTTCATTCACATAATATATAAATAAGTCTTTAGACTCCTCTATAGCTGTAACAACATGATCATATTTAGGAAGAAGGCTTCGTAACACTTTTTCAACAATTTTTTGATCAATTAATTCCTCTCCGTATGATCTGATTTGATTCACAATTGAACTAATTCGTGAAAAAAATTCTTACATTGTCTCATAATTTTTCATAGATAAATTTTCAAAGTCATGCTGGAGAGTTTGTAGTCTGACAGTAATTACCTTTGATGTACCTTGATGTTCTTCCTTTAACAGATCTCATGCTTCTTTTGAAGTGGTGGCAGTCATAATCCTTGGAAATATTGTATCATCCAAGGCCCATTGAACGATGCATAGAGCCTTAACATCCTTCTTTCGTTTCTCCTTCAATTCAGTATGTTGAACAGTTGTCAGTCCTCCAGCGCTGACTATTCTACATATCCATCATCAACTAAATCCCATATATCAAAAGAGACAAATAAAGTTTTCATCTTGATACACCAAAACAAATAATTATTACCATTAAAAATTGGAATATTATTCTGAGATCGACTTACCACATTCATATTACTTGCCATGATGCTTAAGGAAACACCAACTTACCTGTTGCACTTTTCTGTTCTTGTAAACTGACCCACCTTCAGATCGAAGGTTCTAAAGGTGATCGTGGGTGCAACCTCGTGAGTGAAAGTGAATCTTTTACAATTTCATTAAAAAATATAATAAATATTCTCATAAATATTTCATAACTATAAAGTTGAAAGAACGTAATAATTTTCAATTTCTTACTTGTCTTGCTACCTTAACATATGTAGCATATCTTAAATCTTATTGTAGCTTCATATGCCTACACAATGTACTTTGCATCATACTTATTTTATGTAAATGACCTGTACAAGGGTCGTTGCTTTAGCATATCATGTGAGGTCCACGTGTAGATAACTACCTAACTTCTGTATCATATCGTATCATAAACCACCATCCATCCCGATGAAGTTGCGCGCATATAAATCAGTGTCCCCTTACGTCGGGACACTGTTGTATTATATTGTCCTTAAGACCCGTCTTGGTTGCAGACATTGTATCCTTACGGTGGCTCGTAAGGTATGGCATGTGTAGAACTTAATTTCATATTTAGCTGGCCTTCACAGTGTATCTTAATGTATCTGTATCTTATCTTATTTATATCTTATCACATTTGCATACAACTTAAATTAGAATGAGACATGGTGTGATAAGCTTCACTAAACCATGCTTTCTAAGGGACGAGTTTTGTAGTAACCTGAATGTACTTCGTGTGTAGCCCGTACTCTCATAGAAGTATTACATCCATACATGGATGCTTACATTTCAAGTATCACGTGACCGTGAAAAGAACCCTACCATAATAAAGGCTTATAAGTCGTGTGTCAGATCTTATTCCTTTCTAACCTACCATATATATGTCCTAACGTATCATCTAAGTGATGAATGTCACACAATGCAGATGAAGCATATAATAAAAAAGCACCTAACCATAAGAGAGATAATATTACTCGTAATATTTTGAATGATAATTCAAACAAACAAATCAATCATAGGGAGATGTTTGAAATATTGATATCAAATCAGAAATTATAAAAGAGTGACTTAGACTTTTACTCTCATATATTAGATTAAACTCTGAGGTCTTATAGGGTTATAGTGTGGTTTAAGTTTGACTTCGGGCGCCTCGCTCATCTTTAAGAGAGAGAAGACGGTGACCTACAATGAAGGTATATGAGTTCTAAAATACATATCACAAGGTGATGCTAGATTGATCTTATCAGATAGATCTTGTCGATCTAATGAAAAACATAGTGGTTATTTATGAGATTTGGCTAAGGATTGACCCCGTATGAGTCAAACAAGTTTCGATCGTCAAATCCTTGTTACACGGTTTTCATGGTATATATAAGCCAATTTAGATCGATCTAGACTCATAGATATAGTAAGGGTATAGGATATTTGAGTCTTTCAGAGTTTCGACCTTTGGTTTGATCATTTAGACTCTTATCTTGAAAGTCATCGATTCAGGTCAAGATCTTGATATAACACGATAAGCGAGGGATATAAATTCTCATGGTGTGAGTAAAATATACACCTAACCAGTTATTCTAAGTTTAGAAGATGGGTTTGGGTCATTCCTAAAGGTTTGGGCTTAGGTGTGTAGCACACAAACTTAGACAAATAAATTAGATACATTATAATTTCTTATATAGCATTCTTTGTGGTTCTTAAAAATGTTAATTAGATTAGCCACAAGTCTATAATCACTTAATTGAGCTCATTATTTAGATACTTACGTTTTTGACTGTGTACACCACCAGTACTACAAAATTGTACACATGTATTTTATCTCTATTTTGGGATACCAAAATAAATAATGGTGAAAAGGTCTCCATATGATCTCGTCCATTAGATACAAGGTGATCTAAAATTAGGGGTGTCTATTCTCCAATCTTAGCCTAATTTGGTCTATAGTTCAAGAACTAATGGGTCAAATGTGACCCATGACCTTGATTGCATCTAATAACACAACATGACTAATAGGGATGTGCATTTTTTGGATCGAACCGACCAAACCGACCAAACAGGACCGAACCGCTGGTTTTGGTCCAGTTTGGAGAAGTACCGGTTTGGGTCTTGTTTGGCAAAAAGATAAACCAAAAAGTTCGGTTTGATTTCAGTTCCCGACCTTTCCAAGCAGAAATCGACCAAACCGAACCGATTGTAAGTAAATTTTTTTTAATATATATATATATATATATTCATCTCTTCAAGTATTCTTCTTTACCCAAACCCTGATTAATTTGAGTGAATGTGATGTATTTATTTTTTTTATCTGTTCTGAGAAGGGTGAATAAATTATAAACATAAAATGACACCAAAAAATAATGAAAATAGTAAAAATGCAAAACAGAATGAGAAATTGGGAAAATTTTGATGTGCAAATAGAACTTCTTGGAAAATCGCAACCGACCAAACCAAACCGAAATCGAATAGAATCAGGTTGGTTTAGTTCAATAGTTGGACGGTTTGGTTTGGTTTGAACTTTTAGAAACTGATTAGAACCGGTTTGGTTTGTGATTTTGGTTAAAAATCGACCAAACTGAACCGAATACACCCCTAACGGCCAAAGCACATAAATTTCATTACCTTTCCTAGTTTTTAACTCTAAAAGAATAAAAGAAGATAAACTATGACGGATAATGTGAACCATCAGATGCAAATCATAGACTAATGGGGGTCCACGTCCTGACCCAGGGGCAATTTGGTCATTCAAATGGTGCACCAGATGGTCAAAAGTAACCTCTAGTGCAAGCCCTGCAAAATTATAAGGGAAGCAGCCCATTAACCGAATGTAACTGCTAAGTGTTAGGAAACATGGTGCCCGATTTTGAAGTCCTTAGGGTCTATTTTGTCGGCACACTTATATGCCATATGGAAACGTATAATATCCTCTAGTTATCGGTCGACGAGTTCAAGTAAAGGGTCAACCCTTTGACCATAATAGTTTTGCGAATCCACGCAAAAACGTAAGAATAAGAAAGCATAGTTTTCCTTAAAGTTCCTTTATTTTTAATATAATGAACATAAATTCATCACACATAAGGTGTAAAAGCGTAGATTTGGATAGATTGGACGGCAACCACCTTATATGAAGAAGGATGCACAGTTTGATCGGGCGAACCACCTTCATTTGCACTTAAATCCCAAAAGTCACACATCGAACCCAATAAGGTTGGGCCTCGTAAACAAAATACAAAAAAAAAATTATTATTCTAAGGCCGTATTCATTGAAGATACGTAATTAAACTATAATTAATGCTCTAGTAAATCTAAAACTATCTTCCAAAAATGTACTACAAAAGAATATGAATGGAGAGAGAGAGAGAGAGAGAGAGATTACCTCAAAAAAATGGCTAAGGTGATCTTGATGGCCTATAGTCTCCATGAGAGAAGGTATTGAGCTATGGTTGTTGTGTGCGGCTGTTGTAGCCATGAAGCTTGAGGCCATGCAAGGGGAGAGAGTCGAGTTGAAATACAAAGTATGGCTCTCAAATAATGGAAGTTCAACAAATCTTGGACTCTATTTAGAATTAACGATAGGGAGAGTCAAGCTGAATTACAGAGTGAGGTACTTGAAATATGTAGAAGATACAAACTTGTGTTGCTTCCTCCAAAAGAGAGAAGAAGACATCAATTTTAGAGGAATTAGGGTTTTCCCTTTTAAGGGCTAGATGGATGATTCAAATGGCTTGGCTAATATAGGAAGAGAAAGGTGCATTGTGACTGGAGAGAAATTAGGAAAGTTTGATCCCAACATGACACTTTCTTATTGAAAGAGATCCCAATAAGTGAAGTTCAATTAGGTCGGCCATAAAAGTTGCCTTCTTGACAACATTTTAGAGGTCAAGTAATCACTGAGATGGCCCCTTTTTGTCTTTTTGTTTTATTTATATTTTTTTCTAAGAAACTAAGAGAGAGGTTCTCTCTATTGTGTATCACATATACACTAATATGGGTGTATGTTCTTCTAACATACACTCCCCACCAACATTTAACTAAAGGCATCTAATTACTAGTAATATTATGTCTTCACCTGTTTATTTATACAAACATAATTATACAATTTTATTAGAACTTACACCAATATTCCCGAAAGTTGTACAAGTTTAGGACTTGGGCTTGGGCTCGAGCAACAGTTCAGATATGAGGTTCAGGCCGCAAATACATGCCCCATAGGTAAAATTTTGACTACAATCAAATAAGTTCCATAGTCAACAATCAATTGTAGTGGTTGAATTGGGCTCGGACTCAAGGTCTAAGTTGTATGCACCTCAAATATTATTAGGAGATCTTGCCACAAATTAGAATCCTAAATGGATCTACTTGCTAAGTAGAGAGAGAAAGAGAAAGAAAGGGAAATCGGTGGCAGCAACACCAAATTCCAAATTAAAATTCTTTGGCTTTTCTTTTGAGAAAGTTAAGGTTGTGGAGCACCCATATTGAATGCGATGCTCCACCCCATCTACTACCGTGAGATGGGTTAAAAAAAAACTCAGGTCATAACATTCTCCCCAACTTATAAAATTTTCATGCCCGAAAATTACGTACCTGAAAACTTGTTGAGTTTATCAAACCCACTTTTTTTCTTTCTTGAATGAGCTTGAGAAATTTAATCATCACCAAATATTTTAATAATTAGAAGTATATAATCATTTTTCACACCAAGGCATGATTCTATCCTCCTTATATAGTCGTTGACTCTGATTACTCAATTTGTAAAGAAATTCTAACCTTGTTACGAATTTTTCCCAAAGTATTCTATTTCATTTATTTATTTATTTATGAATTAGCTATAAAACTTCAATATCTGTCACCCAATACATTAAAAATTGATTTTAACCATTTTTGTACCACAATCTGATTCTTTCTTAATAACAATAGAAGTCGGCTTAAAATTTATCAATTTATGAAATAATCTCAACTTTTATTGCAATTTTCCTTTGATACGAGATCTGCCGAACCTTGTATCGAATATTCGCTCGATTTTTTTTTCCCCAGATTTTGTAGATCTCATTCGTTACCCAACAATTAAATAATTAAAAATAATTAACCATTTATTGCACCAAGATATTATTCACCCCTCCTTATCAGAGCAACAGATTTAAATTTATCTTTCTATAAAATAGTGCCAACTTCTATCACAAATTTCTTCGAACATATGATCGATTTAACTTTTATCAAATATTTGCTTGATTTTTTATTCTTCGAATTTTTCTCCAATTTCTTGAATTAAACCAAAATAGCACCCAATGAATGATTGTCAAGTCAAAACTTAGTTAGTATGGTCTTAACTACCCTCAAACGTTACTCAATGTGTAAATCATATTTTTTAAGTTTAATATAGAGGCACTGATCAGTCACATAATTTATATTTTATCATCCTTAACTTAGTGATGCTTGACCCCAGTTTGCTGCTAATGATATGATGATGTGTAGATATTAAGAACCGATAGCAGAATAAAGCCAAAGTATTAATCTTGGCCAAAATAAACTCAAAATGAAGTAAGAAAGACGATCGTAAGCATATACGATTCAATTATAGTCTGAAAGCTGATATAAAAGAGAGGTTACGTCCAATCGTAATCTCGAGCAAATGAATAGAAGGAAGAATGAAGAAATTGTATCCACGATTCTTCAGAAAATGCTTAAAGACTGGAGGACACAAAGCGGAGATACGATCGTGCATCAGAATGAAAGAAGGAGAACTCGTATTGCAGAAAAGATGCAATCGTGATTGTATTAAAATTAAAGCTCCTGCTACTGCTAATCACGTGAGAAGTACACTGCCATGTACAGAACTAGAAGATCACTTAAATTAGAAGTCTAGCAACCCACGAATCTGAAAAGATTGGCGAAGGACACCTAAAGATCTTTGCTACTGAAAATAAGGAGAAAGGTCATGCTCACATCTACCATCCAAAGCAAGGATGATTATGATCAAAAGTTTAGTTTTATTAGAAAACTTTTATTCGTAGTAGTCTATTTTATTAGAATTGAATAATATAAATCGAACCCTTATGATCTATAAATAAGAGGGCTCGGCAAAGAAGAAAAATATATCGAAGAAATTCTCAGCATCAATTGACGACTGTAGACACCAAAATTTGACCCAAGACTTGATCGATACATACTTCGAGCAAGGGGTAACCCCAAGCTTTCAAAAGCATCTCCCAAACCCTTAGGAATCATCCCCTTAGGAATCAACCCTACCCTTCCCTGACACTTTAGAAACCTTCCTGGACCTGGTTCAAACCCTCCTGAGTAGTGGATAGAGAGAAGGGTGCTAAAGTTTGCATAAACCATTGCTAGAGCTGAGCCCTATGCAATTGAAAAGAGGATGTTCCCAACTTTCCAACAAGTCTAGAATCGCCTCAATCCGAGTTGTATATAAAAAAATATGGCAATCTAAAAATGGTGTGTAGAAATACAGGAAATTATACTAGCGTGTATATTATACATTCTAGGCCAATTTTTGACTGAAATTGGCCTAGCATGCATATTATACACGCTAGGCAAAATTGGCTTCTTCCTCCATAACTGAGCTTCAGCCCCAGACTTCCCTATTTTCTCAGGGAACACTGTACCCAAGCCCAGTGTGTATAATATAGACGCTAAGCTTAGGAATATTGTTTTTTAGGAAAATGTCCAAATTTTGAATTTGGGGTTTGAGTTGTTGACTACCCCAAAGTCTAGGGTGGGTTTATTTAGCATTGTTGCACCCTCATTAGTTCTATTTGTGACCCTTTAGCCATTTAGAGCCCCACCCTATCATCTTCCATTAAACCCATTTTTGATGTGCAGACACCGAAATTTGGCCGAAGGCTCGATCGACCCGTACTTCAAGATACTCTCGAGCTTCTGAAAGCACCTCCCAAATCCTTAGACGTTAATCCAAACCTTTAGAACCATTTACAAACCATTAGGAATCAACCCTAACTTTCCCAAATATTAGAAAGCCTAAAACGGACCCACAGAACCTGTTTCGAACCAACCAAAATAGTTGATGAAAAGAGAAGTTCCAAAGTTTGCATATATAGTTTCCCAACCTGATACCTATACCATTAGAAAATAGAGGTTCTTATTTTTCCAACGAGTAAAGAATCTCCTAATTCGGAGTTGTACATCAAAAGTTATGACGAAATGAAGATCACGGATTTGTGTAGGAAATTATAAAATAGAACCCATAGAGCTAGTTTCGAACCAACCAAAATAGCTAATGAAAAGAGGAGTGTCACATTTTTTATAGACAATTTCCCAATTTGAAGCCTATACCATTGGAAAGTAGAGATTCTCAGCTTTCCAATGAACTAAGAATCGCCTAATTTGGAGTTGTACATCAAAAATTTTGGCGAAATAAAGATAGCGGATTTGTGTAGGAAATTACAAAACTGGGTTGGGCCCCTACGGGTCTTCAACTTCTAATAGTTTGGGCCTGGTTTGCCTTCAAAAAATAGCTGAAATTGACATTGGGGGTTTTACTTGTGGACCATCCCAAAGTCTGGGGTGTGTTTCTTTAGGACTCTAGTGACCCAATTAGCTTAAGTTATCACCCTTTTGCCATTCAAGTCACCACCCTATCATCTACCATTAAACCTAAATCCCTCTAGGTTCTTAGATTACCCATTACTTAATTTCTAAACCCATTAATGACTTAACCCTTCACTAATCACCTCAACCTCTATAAATAGAGAGCCACCCCTCCTTCCTTAAGGGCTTGAAAATTTTCTAAAAGAGAGAAAAACCTAGAGTGCTCTCTCTCCATTGTCAAACACTATTCCGCCATACAAATTCTAGATTTGAGTTTTGTCTTGTAGATCCATCTTCCATCACCAAACCTTGAGAGTTAGCTAGAACTACCTTTTAGCCTACCTCTCCTACCCTCTAGCTCCCTAGCCTTGGAGGTTCAAACCCATTCCTCAACCCATTTACTATTGGAAGCTCACCAGAAGCACATCAACGCGAAGGCCTACAATGGTGCTATAAGGGCCCGAGAGCCCAGGCTCTCCCCTCTACTCCTCTACCTTCTTTGCTTTTCCTCTATCCCAGAATTGAGCCATTACACTGCCCAAATTTCAAATTTCGGTAGGCTGGGAAGTGCTCAATAGGATCGGTGTGCCTTCGGAAAAAAGGAAGTACCACCCATTTTGTTTCTCTTTTTTCTATATATATAATTATATATATATATATATTATATTATATAAAACAGCCAACACATAGTATCAGCCATAGTAGAGACCGCTTACAAGCGGGTCGATCGGGTGCCTAATACCTTCCTGATCGATAACCAAAGCCCCTACCCAAGAACCTTTGGCAAAGAACAGTAAATCAGAGTCGTATTTTTGAACTTCAGTACTTGTATATCGATTTTGAGGTATCCCAGGTCACCAAAAGCTTTGGGTGGTGACTCCATCATTGAGCGCACAGTCACAATGGATTGGAAAAATTCAGAGTTGCACAGATGGCAACTCTACTAGGGATAGCTTGTAGAGCTCCTCCTTGAAGGTTTGGCCTTTATTTTGCATATGTGCTTTATTTTCTTTTCTTTTGTTTACTAACTTCTCATTTTTCTTTTTGCATACTTGCCTCTACGATCCCGCACCTTTTATACTTACCCTTATGATTCAGTCATTTACAAGCTTTAGCCGATTGACGGGTCTACTTGAGCAATATTTTACTTACCCCTACAATTCCATCATTTACATGCCTTAGCCGATTGGTGGGCTTACTTGAGTAATTTTTTTACTTACCCCTACGATTTTGTCATTTACCGCCTTAGCCGATTGGTGGGCCGGACCTACTTGATGCAATTTACTTTTCTCTCCTAGTCGCTTGACTAGCCCTACAATTTTTTTTATTCCTTGTCATATACCATCGGTGGACACCAACTGGTAGAGCTGGCATGAAATTCTCACTGCCCATTTTTTAACTTAAGTAAACTCCCTTAAAATTGAACCAACAAGGGACTTAATTCATTTTTTTTGTGGGTAGAATTTAAAGGGGGGAATAGGCAGCGATATACTTGTCCCATTTCCCAGTAGAGCAGCAGCCCTAGTGGTGATGATCTTGAAAAGGACCACCCCATCCAATATGAGAAGGCGCTTACGCCAGAGGTATATCGGGTGGGTGACCGAGCTTAAGAAAAAGACTTAAAACCCTTGGGGAAGACGTTAGTCGTCCCGAAACGGCCTTGTATCCCTAGGTACGGTGAGGAGGGACCCGAAATAAGAATGTGAAACAATACCCAGAAGCACTGCTTTAGAAAACCAAAAAAAGAAGACCAACTCGGGTCTGCTGCCCAGAAAAAATATATATATATATATATTATATATATATATACATATACATATATATACCAAGCGTGCATATTATGCACGCCCAGTTGAAAAAGCCCCTTTTTTTACTCCAGCGTGCATATTATGCACGCCCAATTAAAAAAATCACCTTTTTTCTCAGACGTGCATATAATGCATGCCCAGCAAATTTTCTAGGTAGTCCGAATTTGGGTTTTTTTTTCCACAGTTCCCGAACCCCCTGCTTAGTTGGTTTAATACCCCCGATAATTCCCATACTTTTTGACACCCAAAATGCCCTCGTCGATCAAAAGTGGTCACCCTCTTATTGACTCTTTTAAGGGATCGGGTCGTCGCGTGGATTTTTGTGCCTTCACATAGATCAAGGGGTTCCCCTTTGATTCTTTTGAGGTGCATCGAAATCCCGCCGTGGGAGGCATTAGGGGTGTAAACACCACCAAAAAGGGAGTTTTTAAGGCCCCGGAAAAAAAAACACCATATTGATCTAAGAGAAAAATTCTTATTTGTCATATACGAAATAAAAAAAATATCTACAAAAACAAGAAAAATAAAAAAATTTTAAAAACTTGTCGAGCCGAAATCACGGCATTGATCATTCACATAATATACCATTTTATCACCCTTAACTTAGTGTTGCTAGGACTTAGTTTGCTACTAATAAATTAATGATGTGCAAATATTAAGGATAGTCAGTAAACATAATGATAATATTCGTCAAAATGAACTCAAAAGAGTAGCAAAAGACGATTATGCATAAAAAGATGATTTACTATATACCGAATGCTAGAAATCATGAAAGACGATTGAGCGCTGCTACTAATGAAAAGAATAAGAAATCCTAATTTACAATTCTTCAGAAGACGTTCAAGAAACTGAAGCAATACAGAAAAAAGAAAGTGAACAATCGTAATTCAGAGAATCATCCAGAGGGGAAGCTATGAAAAATAGAAAATCGTGATTTACGATTTTCCAGAAAAAGAAGAAAAGAAAAAATCGTGATTTACAATTATACTAATAGAAGATTTCCCACTTATGTTGCCGCTGATCACATGAGAATGAACACCACCATGAGCAAAATTAGAAGAACATTTGAATTAGAAGTTTGACTAATCACGGATCTGGGAGATTGAAGAAGAAAAATCTTAATGGGACTCTGCTACTGAAATAAATAATGAAACCCATAAGCGCATCAACTAAAGAAAGCAAGGAAAGATAAAATTGGAATTAGAGTTATATTAGGAATCTTTTTATTCCTTTTATTAGAATTAAAAGTTATGAACCGACTCCTTATGATTTATAAATAAGAGAGTCCGGTGTAGGAATAAACCATCAAAGAATTTCACAGCATCAATTGACAACTGAGGTTTGCGTTTTCTCTCGATCAAAAATAGTTTAGGATTTACAAAGTAACATCATGCGCAGTTCTCTAAGGTCTTGCCTGACAACCAAGGCTGAAGAAGTTAAGAGATCAACCCTTTGGATGGTTCTACTTTCGCTTTCTAGTTTAGATTTTATTTTCTTTTATTTCCTGCTTTGTAAACATCTTCAAATTTTAATTTGAATTGACGACTCAAATTGAGGTTTGCAGATTAGTGTAACAATTTTTACTTTTCTATCTTCAGTTTTTTTGAATTTGATTGACGCCCAAGCTTTAGAAGATTGTTGATTAGATTAAATCTATATTGAATGAAGCTAGTTTTTGATTAACGCCCAAATTCTAAAAGAGTGAGATAAAGTATAACGGTACTGCTTAATTTCATAAACATCTGATAGCAGAAGATTGTGATTGAAGACCATAATCTGAAGTTTGAAGATTAGAATTTATTTTCTGCAAATTAGATTAAGACACAAATTCATTCATTCATATTTCTCTAGTAGATTAGGATCTTAAAAGATAAGTATAAGTTTTTTGAAAAATTAAATTATTATAATATAACATATCTATGTGGGAACGATCCTTTGCTAGTACTATAATTTCTATTGTGCACTTGTAATAGGTTAAGACTTAATTAGATACGCATAAAAGTAGTCAATCAAGTTTTTGGCGCCATTGCCGGGGATAGAATTTTAATATATTAATTTAAGAAAATAAGTATTTATCTTTCTCTTTTTATACTTCTTTATATTTTTAATTTTCTTTGATCACTTTCTAAGCTTTCGCAGGTTTATTCGAAGCAACGAATTAAAGGTTTTAATATTTCTATTGGCCACAGAAACTAGAGGCTCAAATTTGTCTCTCTCCCTACTTTTGAAAAAAAAAAATAATATATATAATAAATAGTTCAATTAAGATTCAAGGCCAGGATATAACATCTTAGCCAAATCTCAACATGACCTACCCCCCAATAGAATTCTCAACTACTCCTTGGTATCCAACCATGTTAGAAACAGAGCAGGCCCTTGCCTCTCAGTGGGATAGTGTTGCGCATCCTTATAACTCTCAGTGGGAAAATCCTTATGGCTTCCCAAAGGTAAATCAATAAGAATTATCTTATACATACCCACAACCTTCTCTAAATTCCCAACAGTCATATAGCCCATGCCAATCCTTTGCGCAACAACCATATCCTCATAATGAAAACGATGGTGCTACTATAATCCAAATCCTTCAGGACTTGCAACATTATGCATACTATCGCTCTAGGGAATTAACCCAGTTGTTCCAGATCTCCCAAAACTTACACTCTTGCACTCAGTCCATTGCAAATCTAGAAATCCAAATTGGGCAATTAGACTTACAGTGGGAGGAAAGAGACTGTAACCAGGTGAGTCCTCATGCACTGACTCTCACAGTTCAAGTTGTTCAAACTTTAAGGAGTGGCAGGACTATTGACAATAGAGTAGAGATGCCTACCCCAGTAGCTATCCCTATGACCGTAGAAAAAGAGAATGAAGCCAAAGAAGAAACTCCCCCATAAGAAAACTCAAAAACATTAGAAAACAAAAAACAAAAAAAAGTAGAAGATCAATAGGATAGTACACCTAAATCTGTGACCAAGGTACCCTATGTGCCAAAGTTATCATTTCCATATGCTTTTGGTGCACTATCCCCTTTTGATAAAAATCCAAAAAAATTAGAGGAAATTACTGAGATCTTCAAAGAAGTGAAGATCAATTTGCCCCTCTTAGAGGCTATAAAGTAAGTTTCAACCTATGCAAAATTTCTAAAAGAGATGTGTGCACAAAAACGAAAATGGTGAAATAATATCTCACAAAAAGTTTTTTTGACAGAGTAAGTATGCTCAGTCTTGCAAGCTAGAACTCTGCCTAAGCTTAAGGATCCTGGGGTGCCTACCATTCCATGTATCATAGGTAACCATGCAATAAATAAAGCACTTTTTGATCTAAGAGCCAGCGTAAATCTGCTGTCATACTCTATTTATGAAAAATTGGGACTAGGAGATATGTGACCTATGTCGGTAACCCATCAGTTAGCCGATAGATCAGAAAGAGGGCCTGTACGAATTATTGAAGATGTCATGGTTGGGGTCAACAAATTTATTTTCCCTGTCGATTTCTTGGTGTTAGACATGGAACCAAGTTCAAAATTTCTAACGCAAATTCCCGTTATACTCAGTAGACCATTCTTGGACACTGCCAATGCTTGTATAAACTGTAAAATCGGAGTAATAGAAGTTTCTTTTGGAGATAAGTGAATCCAGTTAAATGTCTTCACTGCATCCAACCAAATGACTTCAATAGATGATGAGAAATGCTTCAGTGTAGATGAAATTGATGAATTAGTGGAGGAAGCATTACCTCTGGTCTTATCAAAGGATGTGCTTCAAACAGCATTATGGTACACGGACTTGGAATAACCAGATCACCAACTACAGGAGGCGATTTATCCGGCGAATACCTCTATCTGTGAACTCCAATCCAGGACATGGAAACCATAGATAGAACATCTACCCGTTATGTCCAATGAACCATTACAACCATCTATCCAAAAAGAATCATCCTTAGATTTGAAACTACTCCCGGATACACTTAAATACTCTTTTCTCGGGCCTGACAAAACTCTCCTAGTAATTATTTCATTTGCTCTTAATATGGAACAAGAGGGTAGGTTATTGGCCACACTCGTATAGTATAAGTGTGCAATAGGATGGACTATAGCTGACCTTAAAGGACTTGACCCCTCAATATGTATGCATCGTATAGATTTGGAGGACAATGCTAAAACTTCACGAGAAAGCCAGTGACTGTAAAACCCAAATATGAGAGAGGTGGTTCAAAAGGAAATCATGAAACTACTAGACACGGGTATTATTTATCCAATTTTCGATAATGAGTGGGTGAGTCCCAACCAGGTAGTCCCAAAGAAATCTAGGATTACTGTAAAAGAAAATGCAACCGATGAGTTGCTGCCATTACGCAAAACCACAGGATGGCGTGTATGCATCGACTACCGGAAGCTCAACTCAATGACTCGCAAGGATCATTTTCCACTACCCTTTATTGAACAAATTTTAGAGAAACTTGCTAGCCAGAAATATTTTTACTTTCTAGACGGATATTCAGGGTATAACCAAGTTCTAGTATACCTAGAAGATCAAGAAAAGACTACCTTCACATGTCCTTCTGGAATATTTACAGATCATCGTATGCCCTTTGGGTTATGCAATGCACCAGCAACATTCCAAAGATGCATGATGGCAATCTTTTCTTACATGATAGACAAGTTTCTTGAGGTATTCATGGATTATTTTTCGATGTTTGGCCAAACCTTCGATTCTTGTCTTGATCATCTTGCCCTCGTCTTAGAAAAATGTGAAGAAACCAACTTAGTGCTAAGTTGGGACAAGAGTCATTTCATGGTTCAAGAAGACATAGTCTTAGGACATATTGTTTCCAAAAGAGGAATAAAGGTTGACAGAGCCAAAATTGGTATAATAACGAATCTACCACCACCAACTTCAGTACGACAGATTCAATCTTTCCTTGGCCATGGTATGCCAATATCGTGAATTATTTAGCAACATGTAAGATCCCCCCAATCTGGTCTAATTAAGACAGGTACATTTTCTTTGCTAACGTCAAATACTACATTTGGGAGGATTTAGACCTATTTAAAATATGTTAAGACCAAATAATTAGGAAATATGTACCCGATAGTGACACCCATAGTATTCTACAATTCTATCACACATCTGCTTTTGGGGGCCACTTCGGCGGTAAGAAGATGGTTGTCAAGGTACAACAATTAGGATTTTATTGGCCATCACTATTTAAGGATGCCCAGAATTTTTATCAGGCTTACGACCGGTGCCAAAAGTCAGGAGCCATATCCCGAAGGAACATGATGCCCCTTCAACCGAGTTTGGTCGCAGACCCTTTGTTGTCTGGGGCATTGACTTTATGGGCCCATTTCCGCCTTCATCCGGATTCATATACATACTTGTAGCCATTGATTATGTATCAAAATGGGTAGAAGCAACAGCTACACGTACAAATGACCACAAGTTGGTAGTTTCTTTTATTAAGGAAAATATATTTTCCCGATTTGGAACCCCACGGGCTATTATAAGTGATGGGGGAAGCCATTTTTTTTGTAATAGGTATTTTGAGCGCTTGCTTAAGAAATACGGTGTGGCCCACAAAATCGTAACCCCCTATTACCTGCAAACTAGTGGACAGGTTAAGGTTTCCAACCGCGAAATAAAGAAGATACTGGAAAGAATAGTTCTGCCTGACAGAAAAGACTAGTTCCTGACACTAAATGATGCTTTATGGGCATACAGGACGGCCTATAAAACACCTATTGGTATGTCTCCATATAGGTTAGTATATGGAAGGGCCTGCCATCTACCTATGGAATTAGAACACAGAGCCCTATCGGCCATCAAAACATTGAATTTCAAGTTGGCTGCATAAGGAGAACGACGAAAACTTGAACTCAATGAGCTTAAGGAAATTCCCAATGATGCTTACCAAAATGCTCAAATTTATAAGGCCAAAATCAAGGCATTTCATGATAAATATATTTTGAGGAAAAGTTTTGAGCAGGGCTAACAAGTTTGGTTATATAATTCAAGGTTGAAATTATTCTCAGAAAAATTACGAAGTCGTTAGGACGAACTCTACAATGTTGTGGAAGCATTCCCTTATGGGGCTATAACCATTCAAGATCTCAAAGACAATCGCATATTTAAGGTTAATGGGTAGAGACTGAAACTGATATTATGTCTAGAAGAAAAAGGGATGGTGACCACATTGGCATTAAAAGACCCAGAGTATAACTGACCGACTCATGAGCACCATCGAGCAATTGACTCATCCGTAGCAAATGCATGTATGTATAATAGTAGGGTATGTCTACATATTTTGTGTTACAGAATCGTAGTGATTACGATTTCGTACAGCCTGTGTATTCTCTCACAGAAAATCATAGCAATTATGATTTCTGAGATAATGTTTTGTCAAGGCAACACAAGTGTTATCAGAAGGGCACAACTTTTGATACCAAAGGCGTCGCCTCGATTAGCTCTATGCAGACATGTCCCTTAGCATTTACTAGGACTACCAACTGATTCACTTGATTCAACGCAAAACATAATGTTTATTTAAGGCAACTTTTCTAATTCTTGGTTATAAATATTTTAAATAAGCAAGAATCGCTTTATCAATTCATCCCATTCCTTTTACCTTCTTCCCAAACCAACCCTTTAGCCATGGCAAAACAACCAAGCTAGTCGGAGATTACGGAGGCATTTTCTCGCCTCATCCAACGCCATGAAGACAAAGTCACCACGTTGTTACAAGAAAGGGGATGATTAATCAGTGAAATTGTTACCCTCTTCTCCTCTCTCATTTCGGAACTGACGGCCGAAACTCCTCCTTCTTCCCCCGACCACCAACAATCTTCCCCATCTTCACCTCCATCACCTTCTTAATGCTTTTCTTTTCTATTGGACCCACCTACTCAACGAAGGGAGATATTTTGGTAGCAACAAAACTTTTAGGACCGATCTTTATCAAATACTTCATCTCGGATGTTGCTGCCGGTGTCATGTATAAATTAGTGTGTCTAGATTTTTCCTAGGTTTATTTCCTTTTATGTAATTAATTTTTATCTTCTTGTTTATTATAAATATTCAATAATATATATGAAATTTTCTTGTTGACTAATTTTTTTTACTAACAGTGTGATTGCTACTAACATTTCTTTCATTTTTGTTATTGGTACTCCAAGAATAAGCCGCCGATATTTTCTCTCAAGTTTAGGGGAAAGTATTTATCTACTGACAGATTTTTTTCGGTGAATAATCAGAGTTCTCAATAATTTTAGGTAAATAATTTAAGTGTCTCCTATTTTTGTGCCAATGAGGGCATTGTTCGATCTAAGTTTGGGGCGATACACAATTTCGGTATATATTAGTAGTTTAATTAGTATAACAGTAGCTAGTTTAGTAGTCTATTTTCGTATAATTTTTTATTTTTTCTTATAAATTGATCAGTACATAGGAATTTTGATAAAAAAAATTTATAATTCTTGAAAAACATACGATTCATTCTAGTAGAAATTTAATAATTAGAATATAGAACAATTACAATCCATGTTTAGCTCGTTGAACACTATATTAGAATGGATGTTTGAAATAATAGAATGATCTGATCTGCAAAATTTAGACTATAGTTTCAAAATTATAAACCAGTGAGATTTTGAGTCATATTTCCTCTTTTATTCAAAGAGAGACTGTTTCTATTCAATCAAAATTTCTTTGAGCTTCTATACTGTTATGAAATCTCACATTGCTTAATTTAGAATCAAAATATTCTATGAATATGATGAACTAATTTTTTTTTTCTAGAACTATCTATTAGAAATATCAAAGCAATAAGGCATCTATGCTAGTAAATCGTAAAGATGATTTAAGGCCATTTTTTGTTTAAATAAGAACCAAAAAGCAAAAATCTCAGAAAATCTTATCCTTTGAACCCGTATTAGAAGCCTAAAACTAATTTATTTGTACTAAAATTCTGAAAACCCTTAACCATAAGTACTACCCAAAGCTTTCAACCTTTAACCCTTATAATTTATGAGATTTTAGAATGCAAAAGAAGGGAAGAAGGAGTGGAAGGAGTAAAAGCAAAAATATGGGAATGCAAAAAAAGGGGTCCAACTGAGGGAATGCTAAAAAAGGGGTACAACTGAAGAAACCAAAAGAAGAATATGGGAAAGGAGTGAAAAATTAAAAAAAGGCAATTTAAAAAAAAAATTACGATTCTCAAGTAAAGAACTTTCAAAGAGAAGAAAAATTGCAAATACGATTTTACAAACCAATTGAAGAAATGGAATTTTACAGGAAGAATTAAAATGGGAAGAAGTTATCCAATTCACGGATACTTACTGAAGAAAAAGAAAAGAAGAAGAAGCTAAAAGGCAGGAGAAAGAAGAGCCAAATTCTTAGAAAAACTTTAAATCCTTTTCTACCTTTCTTTGACACCTTCTAAAACTCAAAGCCCCCTTACAAGTCGAACGAAGACCATTTTGATTAGCGATTTGCAAAAGCATATGCCTAGTAGAGATATGAACACTAGATACTATGGATTGCACAGGGATTCATATGAATAGAGTAGATTATCCTTTTTTATGAGATTGACAATTTTATCTTTAACTGAATTTTTTGAAATAACATTGTGAGAACCCAAAAAGTTTCAATACCCTTTTGAGAGTATGTCAATAGTGAGTTTTTGAATAAAAATATTTTCTAAATCTGCAGTTTAGAAAAATTTATGAAGAATAAAATTGTTCACTAATACATATACTCCCTGCTTATTATGAATTGAAATTGTTAGGATTCTAATCAAAGATACTGTTATAATGGAAAGTAGGGATAAAAGATTAGTAATTTTAGAAAATCATAACTAACAATGTGTTGACCAATTTGGCCACGTAGTTAAATTAGTCAAATTAATTAATTTAGTTAATGTACAAAATTAGTTTAGAATTTTTATTTTAATTTTTTAAAAATATTTGAAATATCCAAAAATATTTGAAGTTTGTAGGTATCTTCACTGAAAACCTTCAGGAGACTACCATTCCTCCATTAGGGATCATCTATAGGTTTTAAAGGCTTGTTGCATCTGCCAAATGCAATTGTGCTCCCTACGAAAGTGGAATTTAAGTTCTTAGTTTATATTTCTTTGCTTATTAAGGACTAGTAAAATGTAAGTTTGGGAGTGTGATCATTCACATAATATACCATTTTATCACTCTTAACTTAGTATTGCTAGGACTTAGTTTGCTACTAATAAGTTAATGATGTGCAGATATTAAAGATAATCAGTAAAAAATAGCCATAATGATAATATTCATCAAAATAAACTCAAAATGCAGTAAAAGACAATTAAGCTTAAAAAGATGATTCGATATATACTGAAAGCTAGAAAATCATTAAAAAAAGATTGAGTGCTGCTACTAAAGAATAGAATAAGAAATCATAATTTACAATTCCTTAAAATACGTTCAAGAAGCTAAAGGAATATAGAAAAAAGAAAGCGAACAATCGTAATTCAGAGAATCATCTAGAGAGAAAGCTATGAAAAATAGAAAATCTTGATTTACGATTTTCCAGAAAGAGAAGAAAAGAAAAATGTGATTTACGATTGTACTAATAGAAGCTTTCCCACTGATGCTGCTGTTGATCATGTGAGAATGAACACCACCATGAGCAAAATTAGAGGAACTTTTGAATTAGAAGTTTGACCGATCACGGATCTGGGAGATTGAATAAGAAGAATCTTAAGGGGACTCTGCTACTGAAATAAAGAAAGAAACTTAGAAGCGCATCAACTAAAAAAAGCAAGGAAAGGGAGAATTAGAATTAGAGTTATATTAGGAATCTTTTTATTTCTTTTATTAGAATTAGAACTTATAAACCGACTCCTTATGATCTATAAACAAGAGAGCCCGGTGTAGGAATAAACCATCGAAGAATTTCACAGCATAAATTGACAACTGGGGTCTATGTTTTCTCCAGATCAAAAATAGTTTAGGATTTACAGCGTAACATCGTCCACAGTTCTCTAAGGTCTTGCCTGACAACTAAGGTTGAAGAAGCTGAAAGATCAATCCTTTGGATGGTTCTACTTTTTCTTTCTAGTTTAGATTTTATTTTATTTTATTTCTTGCTTTTTAAATATCTTTAGATTTTAATTTTAATTGACGACTCAGATTGAAGTTTGTAGATTAGTGTAACGGTTTTTACTTTTTCAACTTCAGTTTTCTAGAATTTGATTAACGCCTAAGTTTTAGAAGATTGTTGATTAGATTAAATCTATATTGAATGAAACTAGTTTTTGATTGACGCCTAAATTCTAGAAGAGTGAGATATAGTGTAACGGTACTATTTAATTTCATAAATATCTGATAGCAGAAGATTGTGATTGACGACCATAATCTGAAGTTTGAAGATTAGGATTTATTTTCAGCAATTTAAATTAAGACACAAATTAGGAACCTTTTCAAAACCTTAAGAGCCATTCCAAACCCTTAGGAATTACTCGACCCTTAGAAACCCATCCCAACCCTAGAAATCATTTCGAACCTAAACCTAGCTTTCCCGAGTAGTGGATGAAGAGTGGTGTACTGGGACTAGTTGTGACCTTCTACTATGATCAAATTATATACCATTTAAAAGTAGAAGTCCTCGGCTTTCCAACAAGCTAAGAATCACCCCAATCAGAGCTGTATGCGAGAAGATATCGCGTTCCGACGTATAGGGGCAAATTTGTAATTTAATGAAATTTCCCTTAGGGATTTGGCGCAAGTATTACTTGCACCAAGCCATTTCTTCCCAAAAATGGCTTAGTGTAACTAATAGTTGCGCTAGCTATAAGGTGGGCCCCACCACGGGCAACTAACTTTCAGACCCTGTAGAAACACTGTTTTACTGTACATATGACTAGCTCGTCTATTCATTGTGTCAGGCTTATGAATAGTAATCTTGTATTTTTGCCTCAAATTTCAAGATTGAGGTTTGACTTGTTGACCATTTTGACCTTTGGGGTGTGTTTTGCTAATTCCGTTACACCCATTCACTATCTATTTACAACCCCTTAAGTGGTTTAAAGCCTCACACTATCATCCGCCATTGGAGCTAATCTTCATATATTTCAAGGCTCCAAAAACCCTAGGAAACCTTAGATGGCTAGATTACCTAATTACTAATCCAAGTTAGCCTCTAAACACCCTCCTAACCTCTCTTTTTCCTATAAATAGAGAGGCAGCCCTCCTTTTACAAGGGCTTAAATATATTTGCAAAAGTAAGAGATTACGGAATCCCTTCTCTCTCCTCTAGTGCACTCTTTACACACTAATTTTAGAACCATCAAACCTTCTAAAAACCTTAACCTTTGACCTAAAAGCCTTAGTATAGGTGTGTGCTACCCCCTAGCCTCCCCTCTCTACCTCTTACCTATCCATCCTAGGAGTTAGAATCCATCATCAAGCTATACAAGCCATCAAAAGCTCACCGAAGTAAGCCAACGCAAGGCTCTATAGTGGTGCAACAAGGGCCCGAGAGCTCCGGCTCTCCCCTCTTCTCTCCTACCTTCTCGGTTCTTCCTTCATCCACACATTTGTGCCGTTACGCCGCCAAATTTTTGTTAGGAACAGAGAGGCACAAATAGGATTTTAATGCCCCTTGGCTAAGAGGAAAACCTATATGCATTTTTCCTTTCTTTTTTTCTTTGGCTATAAGTAGAGACTGCATTAAGCGGGTTGATTAGGTGCCTAACACCTTCCCAATCTATAACCGAAGCCCCTACCCAAGAGCCTTTGGCGTAGACTGGAATCAGAGTCAATTTTTGGTACTTCGGTGCTCTTTAAATTTGATTTGGGTTTCCTGGGACACTGAAAACTCTGGGTGGTGACTCTAAATTTTTATCACAAGTGCGCGTCATGCGGCGGATCGTTAAAAATCCACGGTTGCGCAGATGGCGACTCTGCTGAGAGTAGCTAGTAAAACTTCCCCTTGAATTTGGCCTTTTATTTTTTATTTTTACTAACCTTTTTTGCTATTTTTTCACTAGTTTTTACTCACCCTATGATTACGCCGTTTTCTCATCCCTACTTTTACGTCATTTACGAGCCTTAGCCGATTGGCGGGCCTACTTGCGCACCGTCTTAAATTTCATTGCCTTTCCGTCATTTTAAGCACCTTAGCCCATCAACGGGTCTACTTGTCAATTGTCATTTAATTTTCTTTACTTTTATATCATTTTAAGTGTCTTAGCCATTTGGCGGGCCTACTTGCGCCTTTAATTCCGCAATCATATTACAAACAGTGGACGCCGGCCCGTCGAGGTGGCACGAGATCCTCACCCCCGATTTTTAAACTTAAGAAAACTTTCTTAAAAGTAAAAAGTAAAATTGAACCAATAAAGGGGATTTAAATTGATTTTTATGGGGTAGATTTTTACGGGTTGGGTTATTTAGGCACACATAGAAACTCCCGGGTCTTAGTACGGCGGCAACCCCTAGTAGTGATGATCCCGAAAAGTCCCAGCCTACCTTGTACTTGAGAAAGTGCTTGCACTTGAGGTATATTAGGTGGATAACCTTCTCGTTACCAAGCTTAAAATCCAGAGAAAAAGTGGGCATTAGCTGACCCGAATCGACCTTGTATCCCTAGGTTCGGTGAGAAAGAGAGCCGATTTATATAAACAGTCAGTCCCAGGAAGCCTAGCTTCCACAAAAAAATAGTTAGAAGACCCATTTCGGACTAAAAGTGCAACTGTCAAACTATCTAGAGCCTCATCTTTGTTTGGCGCAACTATTATATGCGCCAATGCAAAACTCCCCAGAAATACACTGGCACATGTATTAGTTGCGCTAGCTTTATCCTAGGAAATTTTGGTCTGGCGCACCTAATAGTTGTGCCAGGTTTGTTATAGGCAGCAGCAGCCCTAATCTGTGGCCTGCTTCATACCTCAGACTCCTCGATTAGTGTCTTTAGTCCTTCTATTTAGGCCCCGCAATCTTCGACACCCAATACACCCTCGTCGGTCAAAAGAAGTTGACTTCTTTTTTGCTCGTTTTGAGGGATCGGGTTGTTTGCATTGGTTTATGTGCCTTCAATAGATCAAGGGGTTACCCTTTGATTCTTTTGAAGCACTTCAAAGCCTTTGCCGTGGGACCTATTTAGGGTACGAGAGCCACCCGAGAAGGGAACTCAAAAGGCCGGGGAATCCTTATTTCTTTTCACTTATAAAAATTCAAAAAAATTTGAAATTAAAAACCCAAAAATAGAGTCTTATTGGTGCCGGCACAATGGCATCATTGTACCCTCTGTCATCCCGTAGTGGAAGGAGGAAGCTTTTCGGGCCCCATCCAAGGCATCCGTACCTGACCTAATATCGAGCTATGTCGTGGGCTGTGGACCCGGCTTACGCTGATCCCGACTCATCCCCGCCACATTCTCCAACCCATTCCCATACCGAGGAGGCTTTCACTTCCGTCCCCCTCACCCAATCAACCCTCACCATCACCGGCCCGTTCGGTGCCCCTATTTTCCCTTCCACCATTTCCCAAAATATCTAAAATCCAACCCCCCATTCCCTATTTTCCCAAGCCATGCCCTCATCCATGGCCATTCCTAACCCATCTCATTTTCCATCCACACCCATTCAAAACCCGGCCTCGTCCTCCACTTTCACACCCTATTTTTCATCCACCTGATGCATGCCCAATCCACCCGCATCTATCCATGCTGCATCCGAGAGCCATGCCCAACTTTCCTCTCTCATCTTCCACATCCATGCCCCATGCATCTTCCCCTAACATGCCTAATCCATCCACCAATGCCCCACCTCATTTCTCCAACCCACCTCATATCCCACCACATACTCGGGTCATGCCCGATTTTATCGGGGCCATGCCCAATTTTCCCTCTTCATCCACCTCATCCATGCCCCTCCAACCCTTAAATACCCCATCTCTATCTGATCCACCTTCCATGGCCATGGAGGAGATGTTCCAAACTTATAATAGGTAGAAAGCTTCCCAACACATCCTGTAACATCCCCAAAAATTGAGTGATAAATAGTGACCTAGGGATCCATGCTCGATTGGTCATAGGTTGACCAAGTGATGGTAAAATAGTAGACTTGAGGATGGAAGTGTTTTGTGATGTAGTGTGACCCTTAGCATAGTGTATGGTGTTAGTTGGGAGTCACGTACACCTATCTGTGGTGTAGGTGCTCAACACCTAAGCAAGATGAGTTATAAGGGTTTTAAAAACCTAAAAGAGAAGTTATTTCTCCTGTTTGGTTGGTGAAGAGAGTTAAGAAGAGAGAGAGAGAGAGATCAAGGAGAGAGTGAGGGCTTGGAGTTAATGCAAATGGCAAATCAAGTTGGGATCGAGCAATAAATGTCAGATTCAACGTGATTGGAATCATTGGAGCAAAAGCTGGAACCCTAACCATTCAAATCAACCATTCAATCAATTAGGAGATTTATTTGAGGTGAGTTTTGCTAGATTTAAATGAGTACTTTGTTATGCATTAGCTATAGGAAAGATGGGTTAAATGATCAAATTAAAATGATAGAAAAGAAAAAAAATAAGAAGAAAAAGATTTGGAAGGGCAACCCAAAAAGGGGTTGAGTTCTGGCCAAATCAATTAATCGATTTGGAGAATCGATTAATCAATTTTGATTTAGAAGTTGAAAAAAAATGAATACCTGATTTTGATTAATCGATCTTGAAATCGATTAATCGATTTTGAAAGTCAATTAATCGATTTAGAAATCGACTAATCGACTGAGTACCTCCAGTGGCTGGAGAGATAAGGCTTGAGGAAATTGACTAATCGAATTGGAAAATCGATTAATTGATTTTGGATTTCGATTAATCGATTTGGGACCAACTAATCAATTTTGGATTTTCGACTACTCGATTTAGGGATCGATTAACTATCTTTGGGATTTTCGATTAATCGATTTTGGATTTCGATTAATCGATTTGGGGAATCGATTAATCGATTTAGGGTTTTGATTAATCGATTTTGGAAATCGATTAATCTATTTTGGCAGTTTGACTTGACTTCTTAATTGGACCTTAGAGTTCATGGAGGGTCTTGGACCTTCTCTATTGCATCTTTATTGATGTGTTGCACATGTTATGGTTTACCATAGGTGGTACGTGTGAACACAAGCATAAGGAACCGTGTGGGACCTTGATCTTGAACCTTCAGAGACTTGAGGTAGGGAACACCTTGAGCATGTACTTTAATTGCAAGAGCATGTATGTAGTGATATAGAAATGAAAGGAATTATATAATTGCCATGTGTGTGTGTGTGGAACGCCAATGAAATGAACATGCTTAATCATATAATCCTTTCAATATGTGTGTGTGTGTGTGACACCAAGTAAGCATATGAAAATGAGACATCCATAGAGGATGAGAAAGTGATGAAGGCATTAGTGTGAAGCGAGTAATTTAGACATCCCAAAGATGTAAGAGAGATTGTAAAGTAAGATTGAACAAAGACTGATAAGGCCTAATTGATATAAAGTAGCACATTTATACGGTGAATAACTATATGTAAAGCACCTGATATTTTTGTTATTTAAGGTTTGAACATAATACCCCACCGACGTGGCAGGATACCCATGACTCACTCGGCAAGATATCTGTGACCGGTATGGCGGCCAATCCATACGACGGTCTATCCATACACATTAGCACATCCCAGAGATGTTGAGATGAGATTAAACCCTGTCGCCTATGAGAAAGGGACCGGGCTAGTATTCCAAGTGATATATTTATAACAACTGTCTATTTAGACGACGATGGACGGTATTCTATCGGGGCTCGATGCTATATTGCTCGGGGATTACTTAAGTTGAAGATTTAAGTTTCTTTAGACCTATTAAGTATAGTTCATGAACAATTGATAATAAATAAAACATGAAAACCACCAGTAAACTTCAATGCATATGTACTCTCTAAACTGTTTTCAATAAAGTTCATAAATACATCATGCTAAATATATCATGGAATATATATGAGGATTTGACTTATATGTTCATTGTGTTGTTCCCTATTGAGCTAGGATGTAGCTCACCCTTTAGACTATACGTCGTAGGTCCTTTACTAGCAGCCGTAGAGGCTTCGGGAGACATTGATCTGAGGGATTCAGACTAAATGCCCAGAGACGAGTTAGAGCCACCTCCCGAAGACTTCTTCTAGGAGACTTCGCTGTGTACCTTGATCAAGAGAGTTTTGAGAGCATATTGTGCAGCATGGTATGCCAAGCCTTATTTTTGAGAAATGAAATTAAATAGATATATTCTTTTGGAGAACCATCTAGGGTGACTAATTGATGTCACTGATGGTTCGGATGGGTTCTTTTACTCATGCAGAGGCATGAGTTTAGAACCATCTTTTGGATTTTAGATTTTGGATATATGTATAGAACTGGAGATTTATTTCAATATCAGTTCTTATGCGTTAGCTCTCTTTATTATTACTTGCTATGCCAATATTCCGTACGTATCCATGGGGCACGGTCGGGAGGATCGTGCTGATGGCACAGGCTTTGGGATGTCGAAATCTGTGCTGTCACAGTTGGTATCAAAGCATTTTCTTGTAGAAATTCTGACAATCATTATTTTCGTCAGAGCATAGGGACTTCTGCTAACGAAACTTTGGTTTCACGTGTAGACCGTTATGTCTTCTAGAGGAAGGGGCCGACCCAGGGGCGGCCATAATAGAAGTTTGCATAGTCGAGATGATTTTATCTCGGACACTAATCGAGTGTCTATGGGAGATAGAGGGGCTTCAGGCTGTGGTGGCCAAGAGAGCCAAGTTCAGGCAGAGAATCAGGATCGAGATCGTCAGGATCGAGATTAGAGGTGTTGACACCCAAATTCGGCCCAAGGCCCGATCAGTCTGTACTCCGAGAGAGATGCACCCCTGTGCTTTTGATGGCACCTCTGAACCCTTGAAAATCTATCCAGACCTTTAGGAATCACCTAAAACCCATTAGAACCATTTCCCCAACCCTTAGAGATCACCCCTAAACCCTAGGATCCCTTCTTCAGAGCATTTGATGGTAGGAGAGCTACAAATTTTTATACAAGCTACTACTAAGGATGCGCCACATACCATTGGAAAGAGGATGTCTCCATCTTTCCAACAAGCCAAAGATCACCCAATTTGGAGTTATGGTTCAAAAGTTATGGCTGTTTGAATGATCACATAAAATCATAACTTTTTGATCAGGCGCATGTATTACATACGCCCAGCAAATTTGGCCCCAGTTTGGTCAGGCGTATGTATTATATACGCCTGGCATTTTTGGGCCAAATTTAGCTGGGTGTATATAATACATGCGCCCAGCATAGGTGGCCACAAACGCTGACACCCATCTTCTCAGATTCCCCCTGGTTTTCTTGAATTTTACTGTGCATAAGCTGGGCGTATGTAATATATACGCCCAGCTTAGCTACAGTATCTGTCATTAAATGCTCAAATTTCCTCCATCTGATTTGACCCTTTGACCATCCCCTTGGTTGAGGTGGGTGTCTTAAGGTTGGTTGCACCCCCTTTGAGTTTATTGGCAACCCTTAAGTCACCCATGGTCTCACCCCATCATCTACCTTTGAAATTGGTTTCCCAAACCTCTAGGACCCTAAAAACCTAGACAACCTTAGATAGAGGATTACCTAATTGCTAAACCAATTAGCTCTTAAGTAACCCTCTAACCCACCTCTTCTCTATAAATAGAGAGGCCCCCCTCTTCCCAAAAGGGTTGAAAAAATCAAGGTTGAAAAGATTAGGGTGAAAGCTTGAGTTAGGAGAGAGAGAGCCCTAGTGAGAAAAAGTTTTTTTCTAATCTCTTCAACCAGAATTCCAGCATACATAGATCATCCTTTGCAACCCTTTTAAACCATTAGATCACCTCTTTTAGTTAAAACTTAGTCCCTAGCTTCATTCTACATCTCCTATCTACCGAATCCTAGCATTAGAACCTATTCTTCTACCGTTTAAGCCATTTAAAGCCATCGGAAGCACGCCGAAGCGAAGGTCTCCTACGGTGCAACAAGGGCCCGTGAGCTCCAGCTCACCCCTCTCTTCTTCTACCTTCTTGGTGTTTCCTCCATCCAAGGATTCAAGCCGTTACGCCGCCGAAATTTCGGTTTGGCTCAAAGCTTGATATGACCGTATTGCCTTCGGGCAAGGGGAAGCTCCGCCCATTTATTTTCATTTTGGCCATAGATAGAGACCGCTACGTGTGGGTTGATCGGGTGCCTAAACCCTTCCCGATCGATAACCGAAGCCCCTACCCTAGAGCCTTTGGCAAAGACCGGTAAATCAGAGTCATATTTAGCACTTCGGTGCTCAAAATATCGATTGAAAGGTTTCCCGGGTCACCAAAAGCTCCGGGTGGCGACTCTACATTTTATTCCTCCGAGAGCGCATCGTCGCGAAGGGTTCGAGAGAATCCATGCTCGCACAAATGGCGACTCTGCTAGGGATGTCACCCTAGCGCTTCCCCTCTTGTTGGCCTTTCTCTTTATTTTTTATTTTTTTACTAACCATGGCTGTTTTTTGTTCTAATTTTCTACTGTTTTTCTTTACTTTTTGTTGTTTTTACTAACATACTCACCCCTACGATTCAGTCCTTTAAGTGCCTTAGCCGATTGGCGGGCCTACTTGCGCCTTTAAATTTCAGTTTTTTACGATTTTGTCATTTAAGCCGCCTTAGCCGTTTGGCGAGCCTGCTCGCATCTACTTTCCACGTCATTTAAATTTCAGTCATTTACGAGCCTTAGCCATTTGGCGGGCCTACGTGCACTCTTTAATTCAGTCATCATATCTCACCATTGAACGCCTGCCCGTTGAGGCGGCACGAGCTTGTCATCCTCGACCCGATTTTGGACTTAAATTCACTCCCCTTTAAAAATCTGTAATTAAAAGTGAACCAACAGTGTGGGGACATAATCAAATCTATTTTTGAGTATTTTGGGTAGTTTTTTGGGGGGTTTACGCACAGATATAATTTACCCGGTTCCCAGTAAGGCTGCAGCCCTAGTGGTGATGATCCTGAAAAGAACCACCCCTTCCCGTACCTGAGAAGGTGCTTGCACAGGAGGTATATCAGTTGGGTTGCCAATTCCAGTCAAGCCGTAAAATCCGCAATGGTGAGAGCATAGACAGCCTGAATTCAGCCGTGTATCCCTAGGAAGCAGAAAGGAGGGACCCGATAACATACATAGTAGTCCTCGGGAGCATCTCTCCCAGAAAACCAGTCCAAAAGACACATCTCGGGTTTGCTGTTTACTGTCAAAACAAGCTGATAGAACTGTCTCTGCCAGGCGTATATAATATATACGCCCAGCCAAAAATTCCCAGAATTGTTCAGGCATATATAATATATACGCCCAGCCAAAATCCCCAGATTTAAGCCAGGCGTATATAATATATACGCCCAGCCAAATCTGATAAGTTTTGGTCAGGCGAATATAATACATACGCCCAGTATATACTGGGTTTAGGCAGCCCGATCTGAGGCCCAATCCACCACCCAAGTTCCCCGATTAGCGGTATTAGTGCCCATAACAGCCTCTCGCATTCTGTAACACCCAATATGCCCCCGCCCAGTCAAAAGAAGGCGACTTCTCATTGATTTGCTTCGGGGGATCAGGTCGTTTGCGTGAATTCCCTCACCTTCAATAGAACGAAAGGGTTCCCTTTCGCTTCTTTCGAAGTGTGTCGGATCCCGCCGTGGGACCTACTAAAGGTGCATATATCACCCAAGACGAGAACTTTTCTAGGGCACTAAATCATCATTCATTTAAATAGGGGAGATAATGTTCATTTAAAAAAAAAATCTAAAAAAATAAATATATAGAAAAATCAAAAATCCGTATATACGCGCACTTTCGGTGCGACCGTCACTATGGCGACCTCAAACCCAACCCGTAGAGGAAGAACTAGGAAAGTGTTCGGCCCTTACCCAAGGCATCGATACAACACTTGTCAGTGGATCATGTCAAGCGCCGATACATCCCCGCCATCATCCCCATCCCATTCCCGTATAGGAGAAGACTCGATCCCCAACACGTTCACCCGGTTCGATGTCACGAGTCCATTTGGGGCACCCGTGTTCGCATCCACCCCATCCCCTGTCCTTACATTTTCCCAACATACCCCCATCTCATCCTCTACTGAAACACCTCATTTCCCATCCGACCTATACATCCCCACCTCCCATCCATACACCCTTACCGCACCCCCCTACTCCCGAAGACCCCATCGGGAGCCCCATCCCCCGCCTACCTCCCACATCTCGTCCACCTCGTCATCCATGCCTCTTACATCTTATATCCCATTCATCTCATCTCACCTGCCTTCCACATCACATGGCCAATCCACATCCCAACATACCTCCCTATTTACCTAGGTCATGCCCAACTTTTCCCAGGGTGTGACCAGTAACCTACCATCTTCCATAGCCATACATCCACACCCTCCAAGCACAATCATTCATACCCCCCATGCCCGGGTCATGCCCAATTCCACCCAACCCCCTCCGTCCTTGAATGGGCCATCACCCTCCAATCTCACACCTGAATCCATGCCCTCAATGGAGGACATGAGAATGATGTATGCCCTGTGGGCTACTTCTCGGAGTCGTACATTCCAAACCCCACATCTAAGTCTCGAAAACCTCCATACCCCATTCCCCCATGACCATGCCCAACCACCCATCATTCATACCATCCAAGATCCCCCACCTCAATTCCAGGCCTAGGCCCAAGCCCAACAGACCCAAGCCCACTCATCTCATGACCAAACCCACACGAATCCATGGGCCCAAGCCCAAATGTCTTTAGAACCATGCGCCCAAGCCCAAGCCCAAACCCAAGCTCAGGCCCAGGCCCAAGCCCACCAGACCCATCAGACCCAGGCCTAAAATCCTCAAGGCCCAAGCCCAAACCCAACAGACCCATCAGACGCAGGCCCAAAATCCTTAAGGCCCATGGGCCCAAGCCCAAACCCATCAGACCCAAACCCATGCCCAAAATCAAAGCCCATGGGCCCAAGCCCAAACCCATCAAACTCAGGCCCCGGCCCAAAATCCTCAAGGCCCATGGGCCCAAACCCAAACCCATCAGACCCAAACCCAGGTCCAAAACCCTCAAGGCCCATGGCCCCAGGCCCAAACCCACCAGACTCAAGCCCAGGCCCAAGCCCATCAGATCTAGGCCCAATTCCAAACCCCCCAGGGCCCTTGGACCCGAACCTATCAAACCCAAGCCCAAGGCCCATCATCCCACACCCAATACCCACATGGCCCCTTAGCCCAAACCCATCAGACTCAGGCCCCGGCCTAAAATCCTCAAGGCCCATGGGCTTAAACCCAAACCCATCAGACCTAAACCCAAGTCCAAAACCCTCAAGGCCCATGGCCCCAGGCCCAAACCCACCAGACTCAAGCCCAGGTCCAAACCCATCAGATCTAGGCCCAGTTTAAAACCCCCCAGGGCCCTTGGAACCGAACCTATCAAACCCAAGCCCAAGGCCCATCATCTCAATCCAATACCCATATGGCCCATTAGCCCAAACCCAACAGGGCCCGTTAGCCCAAAATCATGCCAACCCCCACACCCAAGCCCGAGGGCCATCAACTCAAGCTTTCCAAAACCATCAAGCCCAAACCCAAGGCCCATTCACCCACACTCATCAAAGCCCATTCACAAACCCCTTACCCCCTCACCAATACCCTTCATTCACCTATACCGCTTATGCCCCAATCCCACCCCCAACGGAAAATCTGATCCACCCCATTCCTCAAAACCATGCCTACAACATCCCACCACATCAGCCACACCCCCATCACCCCCAGAATGTGCACCCAGCTCAGCACATCACTCATCTACAAACCACTCATCCATTCACTCCTCCCCATCCCTTACAAGCTTTGTGGCCCCACCAGGTCATCCAACCCATCACCCCTCAGGTTCAAATAGCGGACCTCGCTCCTCACCAGTACAATGACCAATAGTACAAGGAGGACGAGATCCGCAATAGTGGAGGAGCTACTAGTTTCGGCCCCCCCAGGCCCATCATCGTCACACATTTGAACAAAATCGGGGAGCGGGTCCATCTCTGACCTCAAAGGAATTAGAGCAGATGAAAGAACAGATAGACTAGATACAAAAGCAGCTGACAAAGATAAGAGGAGTAGAACTGCATTCAACAGACTTCTCAGACTTATGTCTATTCTCGGATGTCCCCCTGCCACCAAAATTTAAGATGCCATCATTCGACAAATATAATGGCACTGGCAACCCCATCGCCCACTTAAAATCTTGCTGTGGGGATATGTGCCAGTATGGCGGATATGAACGACTCCTCATCAAAGTGTTCCAAAAGAGTCTAACGGGCCCGACACTGAGATGGCTCACATCCCTAGAACCGTCCATGACCAAAACTTGGAAAGATCTGACACACTTATTCCAAGAACAATATGTCTATAACGTGGACATAGAGCCAAGGAAGTCGGATCTGGCCCGTTTGAAGCAAAGACATGATGAAACTTTCAGTGCCTACTTAGGGAGGTGGAGGGCATTATTCGCCCAGGTGACCCACCAGATTCCGGATGATGAGCAGATTGAATTAATAACCAAGGGTGCGCTCCCAGTCATCGCAGAATTCTTGGTATATCAGCAGCAGTCCAGTTTTACTGATTTGGTCTGAAATGCCAACCGTTGTGAAGACACCGTCAGAGAGGGCAGGTTTGGAAAGAGCATGGCCAATGGGGCCGCTGGGGTTCGGAAAGCTGCCGAACCGAGGGTTGAAAGAAGGCCAGGGGCAGAGGTGCAGAACATCGTTAATCCCCAGGACAATACCACCCCGATACAGCTCTAGGCCGCACACCCACCCTCAGCCCGTTTCGAACAAACGCCAAGGCCGAACAATGATCGAGGATCCCGTTCACCCAGGAATAGATGAAAGCATGATTCGAATGGGTCTTCACGCCGTTAGGGCAATCATTAAGCGTCTTGTTGCCAGTGTTGCTACAAAAGTGTCTGGTTAATTTACTCCAGCCTCACCCACCCGCCAATTCGATACTAAGAAACTATGACCCGAACCTGCATTGTAACTTCCACCAGGGACCAGGTCACCCTACGGACGACTGCTTCCCACTAAAGCACGCCATCCAAGATTTAATAGAGGCGGGAAAAATTGTTCTCCTGCCGCTTCCTCAAGGGCAGAACCAGAATATCCATCAGGCCTCTCTGCCACCTCATCCAAGAGGCCCGAGGCCTAACATCCACTACATAGAAGAGGAAGAGTTTAACCCCTCGGATTACATCAACAATAAAGAAGAGTTTTCATTTACCAGGCTGAACGTGGGTGAACCAATTGTAGGGGTAATCGAGCCACTGTATTTAGCCGATTACTTCCCCACCCCGGCATACCAAAAAGAGCCCCTAGATTTAGGGCAGTATTTTTCCACTTCCGCTCCTTCCTACCAAATCTAAATGGGCACAGCCCCGCCAGAATCATACGCATATCCGCCCCACTCCCAATCACCCCACCCCATACACCATCCCACCATCCGCCACCCCATATACCTTTCTGTCACACCAAAATCACCCCACGCCATACATAAATCCACCACCCCCATACTACCCCACCTCATACACACCCCATCTTGCCCCGCCATCCCTAAATCACCTCGCCCAATACACAACTCCACCATCCCTAAATCACCCCGCCCCATGCGCGACTCCATCATCCCTGGTTTACCCCGTTTCATCCACGAACCCATCATCACCCCGCCATGCCGCCCCAATTACAAGCCCTTCGTACCAGTACCCCCCTGCTCCGTATGCTACCCCGTCATACCCTTATCACCCTGCTCCACCTGCACCTCCGACATTTTCCAGTCACCCTATCCTAGTCACACCCCCACCATCCCTGGGTTATTTTGCCCCCAATCCAGCTCCACCCCCATCTAAACAAACAACGCCTCACCCACTCCCCTTATCACCCGCTCCCAATCACCACTGGTCTTACCAAGCCCCGGTAACGCTTGCACAAACCCCCTCCGCACCCTCAAACCCAACTTCACCGACTCCCGCTAATACCATTACACCCCCTATTGGAGTCAACCTGGTTGGGCTCAAGAATTCGACATACCCAGCCCAATCCGTCCCAGAATCACCAAGCACTCCCTTCCTCATCCCGAAACCCGCCTATGACCCGCATCAAGTGCCGTTAAGTTACGAGCAAACGGACATGAATGCTGGTCGCGACCGGGAAGAGACTATCGAATTTATCACCAGGTCAGGCAGGATTTCTACACAGCCAGAAGCATCAGGGGCCGGTAGAGGAGAAGAGAAGAAGAAAGAACAGGTCGTAGGGAATCCCTTTGAAAAAATGGCCAGAGAGCATGTGTTGGAAACACAGCTCAAGAGGACACCTGCACATATTACTTTCTGGGATTTGTTGATCACGTCCCCACTCCACTTTCAAGCCTTAATGGGAGCGCTCAAAGATGCACATGTTTCTGCCCACGTGACCCCAGATGAGGTGGGAGAAATAATCAGGCAAGTTTGGCCCCAAATGCCATCTCATTCACTGATGCGGATCTATCGCTCGAGGGGAACAATCACTCTAAACCCCTGAATATAACAGTGGAAGTAGGGAACTTGGTGGTGCCATTGGTCTTAATAGACAACGGGTTGACATTAAATGTATGCCCTCTAAGGACGGCAATCAAAATCGGTGCGAACCCCAACACCTTTTGGCCATCAATAACAAGCGCTAGGGGATTCGATAACACCCGGAGAGAAATCATAGGAGAAGTAGACCTCGACCTGATGATCGGGCCGCAAACCTTCACTGTCCCCTTCCAAGTGATGGACATCAAGTCTATATTTAATCTACTATTGGGCCGGCCGTGGCTGCATGAGATCGGGGCAATACCATCAACTCTACACCAAAAACTCTGATTCATCTCAGGCGGAAGAATCGTTACCATCGTGGGTGAGAGCAGAGAAGACAGGGAGCAGAGCACTCTGCATATTGAAAACTCGAAAGTGCTTGACATGCCACACACAACAGATGACACCGATTTTCATCGATTTGAGTATGACTTTTCAGTCGTCACCCTTGAATCACCTCCCCTGCCAAAACTGGGGTAGGAATGGGTGCGGCAGTGTTCATGCTCCACAAATGGGGCCACCAAAAGGGGAAAGGTTTGGGCCCACGCCTTCAATAAAGAAGAGACCTCGTCAGGGCTAAGGGTAGCAAACCAGATTTGGCCTAGGCTACAAGCCCGACGAAGAAGAAGTCAGAGAGGCCAAAGAAAAGATGAGAGCCGCAGCAGCCGCCAGGGCCAGAGGAATCAACCTGGAAAAAGAAACTCCTGCCCGACCCCACATCCGTCAAACCTTTGTAAGCACTGGGGTAGTAAAGATTGATCTGAATGGGGAAACAAGGGTGACCCCACACAAGCTTGCTTCCACCCCACTAACCCTTACATCATCCCCCCAAACCTCGAGGTGGACTTGGCAGCCCTCTCCTTGTTTGAGGAGGAAATCCCCTGGCCCACCCATCACTCTAGCATCAGCCACTCCAGGCCCACCCTATCCTTCAAAGACAGGGTCCCAGAGGATCCCGCCATAAACATGCTGAGGGAGGAACTGCAAGAGCCTACCGATGCCATCTCCAACCAAAAGGGTAAAGGCCAAGCCTCGCAGGTAAGTAGATGGGCATCTTTGCCCCAACTCCTGGGAGCCGCCAAATGCCGTAAATACGGCACCGGCTCTCCAAAAAAAAACAACCTGTAAGAAGTGAGGTCAGCCTCTGGGACACTCTACCCTGTATATATAAAGATCCACCATGCCAGGGGCTAACTTTTGAAAAATTGTAAAAAACCATAAAAATAGAAAAAATACCAATTCCAAAAATATTGTCCTTTAAAATTCCTAATAAAATTAAAAATGATGTCGGGATACCCATCCCACGTGAAGCCAACCCCTTCCCTGTAGAAATACGAGAAGAGGTAGGAGTCGCGAGTCTGGACGAGGAAGGTCAAGTCAATGAGCTCCCCAATGAACTCCTCAAGCAATTTGCCGATTTTGAGCATGGCCCTACCCCGATTGTCGAGGAGACAGAGAACGTCAATTTGGGCACCAAAGAGGTCCCTAGAATCACCAAAATCGGAACGTCGTTGTCCCCTGCGAAGAGAAAAGGTATGATAGACATCCTCCGGTCATACCAAGACGTCTTCGTATGGTCGTATGAAGACATGCCTGGTCTAGATACCGATCTGGTTGAACATGAGTTGCCACTCTACCCTGACTGCAAGCCGGTTAAATAGAAGTTGAGACGTCTCTGACCTGAATGGATGTTGAAAGTCAAGGATGAGGTCATTAAGCAGTACGACGCGGGTTTCCTAATGGTATCCAAGTACCCGCAGTAGCTGGCTAATATAGTCCCCGTACCAAAGAAAGATTGAAAAGTTTGAATGTGCATTGATTTCTGAAATCTCAACAAGGCAAGCCCTAAGGATGACTTCTCGTTACCCCACATCGATATCTTGGTCGATAACACTGCTAAGCACGGGATGCTTTCTTTCATGGACGGGTTCTCGGGCTATAATCAAATTAATATGGCAGAGGCCGACCGAGAAAAGACCGCGTTCATCACTCCCTGGGGAACCTTCTGCTACAAGGTGATGCCATTCGGGCTCAAGAACGCTGGGGCAACCTACCAGAGAGCAATGACGACCCTATTCCATGACATGATGCACTGGGAGATCGAAGTATACGTCGATGATATGATTGCCAAATCACCAGAAAGGGATGACCACTTGGTAAACCTTCAGAAGTTGTTCGAGAGATTAAGAAAGTACAGGTTGCGGTTGAATCCCCAGAAGTGCACATTCGGCACTATGTCAGGAAAGCTATTAGGTTTTATCGTCAGTAGGAGAGGCATCGAGGTCGATCCGACCAAGATCAAGGCCATCACTGAAATGCCACCATCGTCTATGGAGAAAGAGGTCAGAGGCTTTTTAGGCAGAATCCAGTACATCAGTCGGTTCATCGCACAGTTAACTCTGATATGCGCACCAATCTTCAAACTACTAAGAAAGGATTCACCAGTTTAGTGGAATGACGACTGCCAAGCTACATTTGACAAGATCCAGGGTTACCTCCTAAATCCTCCGGTATTGGTACCACCTGTACCTGCTAGACCCCTAATAATGTACCTATCCACGATAGAGTTTTCCATTAGATGTGTTAGGGCAGCACAATGAGACAGGAAGAAGAGAGCAGGACATCTACTACCTGAGCAAGAAGTTCACTGATTATGAGACGCGCTACTCTCATCTGGAGAAGGCATGCCTAGCGCTCGTGTGGGCTACTCAAAGACTTCGACACTACCTATTATCTCAAGCCGTCCTACTTCTAGCGCGGATGGATCCCTTGAAGTACCTGTTCGAGAAACCTGCTCTCACTGGCTGAACTGCGCGATGGCAGCTATTGTTATCTGAATTCGACATCGCATACATCACTCAGAAATCGATCAAGGGGCAGGCGCTCGCCGATCATCTTGCTGAGAACCCTCTGCCTGACTACGAACCTTTGAGAACTGAATTCCCCGATGAAGACATCCTGTTCATGACAGAAGATGATACAGAAGAGGCAGAGGAATCATGGGTAATGCACTTTTATGGGGCATCGCATGTCAAAGGCCAAGGAGTCGGCGCCATCCTAATTTCACTAAGAGGATCCCATGTACCAATCTCTATCAAGCTCAACTTCCCCTGCACTAACAATATGGCTGAATATGAAGCTTGCGCCACTGGTCTATAGGCAACTCTCGATCTGAATATAACTCACCTTCGTGTTTTTGGTGATTCACAGTTAATCATATGTCAGACGAATGGTGACTAGAAGACGAAAGATGAGAAACTGATCCCCTATCATGAACACCTCGAGGATCTAATAGCTTGCTTCCAAGATGTGACTTTCTCATATGTCCCCCGGATAAGGAATCGCTTTGCCGACGCATTAGCAACTTTGGCGTCAATGATTGAAATCCCCTATGGTGTTGAGCTGAAGCCGATCATGATCGAGCAGAGGAATGAGCTGGCCTTCTACCTCTAGATTGAGGAACCTACAAAGCCTGATGATGAGCCACCTTGGTTCTCAGACCCTAACTTTCCCAGAGGGTACATCAAAAATAGACCGACGAATCATTCAACGTTTGGCGGCAGGTTATGTCATTTACGGGGAATGCCTCTATAAGCAATCGTACAATAACATCTTACTCAGGTGCCTCACTGAAAGTGAAGCGGTCAATATTATGAAAGAAATCCATGAGCGAGTATGCGGAGCCCACGTCAGCGGTCACATGCTCGCTAAGAAAATTCTACAGCAGGGATACTTTTGGACCACCATGGAATCAGATTGCTGCAAACATGTTCAAAAATGCTACAAGTGTCAAGACCACTCTAGTCTGATACACGCTCCTACCATTGATCTTCACTGCATGACCACTCCTTAGCCATTTGCTAGCTAGGGCCTCGACATTGTCGGAATGATTAATCCGAAAGCATCAAACAGACATCGGTTCATCCTCGTCGCCATTGAATACTTCACCAAGTGGGTAGAAGCAACATCCTATGCCAATATCACGGCCGTTCACGTTGAGAAGTTTCTTAAGAACAATATTGTGTGCCGATTTGGAGTACCCAAAGATATCATAACGGACAACGGCACAAACTTTGCGAATAAGCGCATCGGAGACTTCTGCGAGCAATACAAGATCAAGCATCATCTATCATCCCCATATAGGCCTCAGACTAATGGAGCCGTGGAAGTGGCAAACAAGACAGTCATCTGCATTCTTGAGAAGATGGTAGTCACTTACAGAGATTTGAGTGAGCAGTTACCCTTCGCACTTTGGGCCTATAGAACGTCAATCCGTACCACTACAGGGGCAACACCATTCTCCCTTGTGTATGGAACTAAGGTCGTCCTCCCAGTGGAGGTTGAAGTACCCTCACTCTGAATCCTCATGGAATTAGGCTTACCCGAAGCAGAGAAAGAGAGATCACGCTTTTATCAGCTGAACTTATTGGACGAGAAGAGACTCTTGGCCTTATGCCACACTCAAATTTACAAGGGGAGGATCGCACGCGCTTACAATAAACGTGTCCGCGGTCGAGATCTAAAGGTAGGAGACACTGTGCTGAAGAAGATCTTCCCATCCCTCCATGCCGATCCAAGAGGAAAGTTTAATCCAAACTGGGAAGGACCATACGTCATTCGAGAAGTGCTGCCGGGATATGCCATCCACCTCGCCACCATGGACGGAGATCATCTTCCTGAGCCCATCAACGCGGATACGTCCGACGGTTCTACTCTTAGTCCATCGTGATAAGGTAAGTATTGATGAAACAGATACATGATTGCTTAAGAATCATCCAAAAGAGGCCATCGTTCCAAGCACAGTAGCCCAAAAGCATCCCTAAAAATTATGATACCCTTTGCTACCCCATTTGAGCTTGGGCCTTTCTTTCAATAAACCCATCCCAAAAAAAAAAGAGAGAAAAGATGCATGTGTATAAAGTTACTATCAAATCCAAAAAAAAAAATCAAAAAAACAAAACCTCAAAAAGAGATTACCTGAAATTAAAAAAAAAAGACAAACAAAAATGTGTATAGAAGAATCAAAAACCCTTTCAAGGAAGAAAGTATGTTGGAAAACTGAAGCCGTATCAAGAAAACCCTTTTACCCCAGCATACCTTCAAATCCTAACCCTACCCATGGCCAAGCTACACCCTGAAGGAAGCCCTCTTTGTAGGTTCGCAAGCAGTCATATTATCTGTTAAGTCAACATGAGCCGAGTCGTGAGACGGCGCCAGAATCCCATCCAGCCAGTTACGACGAAATCTTTGTCCATGTCGTGGCTTTCGAGTTCTAAAAAAAAAAAGAGGAAAAAAGAAAGAAAGAAAGAAAAATTTGAGTTCAAAGCAAGATGGGCGTGGTGAAAACCCGCAAGGGCACCGCGGGTAAAACAGCGAACTCACGCGGACCAGGTGAAAACCTGAAAAGGCATTTGGGGTAAGAGAGCGAACCCATGGACGTAGTGAAAACCCGAAAGGGCGTTACGGGTAAAAATAGGGATGATAGGCATGGCGAAAAACCGTCTTGGGCGCTGTGAGCAAAAAATGTCAAAAAAGAGAGATTAGGAGAGGATCTGTTCTAGTTCACCTTTTTTAGTTTGGACTCCTTGAGCCCCTTCCCCCTTTTTTTTGGGGCCGCTCATGTTAAAATTAGATCGGATCCTAATCAAGCATGTCGTCTCTACCGCGTCGTCCGACGCATGACCAAAGGTAAGGCCAGAAGACCAATCAATTTTCGGGGAGCTATCCATGTTTAAAATGAAGCACCGGAAAATCCTAAACGGGGTTCGACCATGCTCAAAAGGAGGACCCGCCGGTTGGCCTTGAAAATACCGACATCACAAAAGGAGAAAATTTCAAAAATGATAATATATTTTCCTTTCCCATAAGAAGCCTCATCCTGTGTAGGAGTAAAATTTGAAAAAAGATAATAGATTTTCCTTTTCTATAAGAAAAACCTTACGTTGCGAGACGTATGAAAGAAAACTCGAATAACAAAAAAATATATGTATGTGTATTTAGCAGATTTCATTTCTTTTCTTACAAGCATCACGTATGGAGTGTCACGTCCCAAAAAGATAACAACATGACACACTTTCTACTTTCTACCTTTTGTATAAGTATAAAGCGAACAAAAAGGAAACAATCCAGAAAAGAAGGAGATCTCTGTTAAGGGGCATCAGCCCCCCCTCTGTGTATATGATCTATGGTAAGTGCAGGAACAGGTCAGGGGCAGGAACCACGCTTCAAAGCGCTGATCTCTGCAAGAAGAGAGTCCTCACGGGCATTTCGATCGGTTAACCACCTACCACGAAGACTCTTCTGCCGCCTCCGCGAAGCGTCAGCTGCATTGCGAGACTCAGTCAAAAGCCCGGTCAACCGAAGAAGCTTGCTCTCGGTCGTAGCAGCTCTCACCTCTGCCATCTCGGCTCTGGCCCTCTCCTTCCCCAAAGCCTCAGTCAAAGCCAGCTTCTCTGTAAAAAGAGACTCAATTCTAGTCCGGAGCACCGTTTCCTTGAATGGCCAGGGCCCCATCTCTATTGTATCTACCGAAACCGGGTTAGGAGCAGGTAAGCTCTCAGATGCTAGCCAAACCTCGTAATCAGAAGAGGGGACGCCCCCCTGAACCAAGCTACGCATATGCGTCGATTGGCGGGTCTCCCAGAGTGCTGCTATGTGATCTAGGTCACTAAGAGAGCCTCGAGAGAATATCAGGGAACACAAGGGTGGCCTCACAGTGCTCGGGACGTGTTGGGTATATCCGAATTGACGAAGCACCCGAGATAGGAAATAGTAGGTACTACCGGTCAATACCCTCACAATCCCGAGAGCGGACAATCGAAAAGGTGTCGTCCAACCAGGAAAATTGCTAGATCAACTCCGCATCAGATAGCCGCAGGCTCAGTTCTTTAATACTCCCATGGGGCAACCTCGAATAGCGTGTCAGAAAGCCCCAAGCCACATCCCCTTTTACCAAGCAGAATCTCGGTACAGGCCCCATGATAGCCAAATGCTCTCCCAGCCAAATCTGAATGAGGAGTGGACTCCCGCGAAGAATCCCAACTCGGCCCGAGGCCGAGGCATCCAAGCCCCGATACATCTCAGCCAAGACTAGATGCACCAATGAGCGGCCTCCCTCCAATTCGATCAAAACATCCCATAACCCGAGGGAAAGTGTCTCACCCCCAGTAAAGAAGAGAACTTCAGATAGCAAATAAAGGGCAAAGGCCTTCACATTGAAAGGATCTCGGGCAGGCAACTTTTGGAGACTCCAGTCACCAAAAAGTTTTCTCAGGAATTTCACCGAGCACCTAGCGGGCCCGCCGGCGAAGCCCTTCTCATACCCACCCTTTTTCAAGCCAAGAACCACGTAGACCGCCTTTGCATACCCCAGTTAGGGCACCACATTGGCAAGCCCCCAATGCATCCTCAAGCCAGTGACAGAGGCTAGCTCCTCCAAAGTTGGGGGGAGCTCCCTGGACCTGAACCTGAAGACATGAGCTCTAGGGTCCCATGATCTTAAAGCCGCCTTTAGGAGGTTGGGCAATAAAGGAACAGCAAGGAGAGAGGAAAGGCGGGATAACCCGAGGAGATCCAGAGCAGCGAGCTCGCCCTCAGCCAAGCTAGCACACCACTTTTGCAAATAACTGGGTCCCGAGTCCAAACAGGGAAGTACACTAACCCCATCCCCCGTATGAGAATTTGGGCCAGGAAGCGGGTCCATAGACGTACAAATATGTCCTATATAAAGCTCAGTCAATGTAGGGCGATGGACCCGCTTATCAAAGAAAAAGGAGAAGAAAAAAAAAAGAAAGAAAAGGGGGGGGGAAAAAGGCAAAGCCCGAGTGAACAGTGAGGCAAAGAGGGCTGGACGCGAGTTATAAGGAACCCGTCGGGCATCAGTTATAGGAGGCGTATATAATATATACGCCAAGCCAAAAATTCAAATTTTTAGCCAGCCATATATATTATATACGCCAGGGTAACGTGGTAGTTTTGTTTGCCAGGTGTATGTATTATATACGCCAGGGTAAAATTCCAAAATTTTTGCCTGGCGTATATAATATATATGCCCAGTTAAAGGGCAGGGAAGTGTAGTCCCCCCTCGCGTCATCCCATTCTTTTTTCTTACTCCGCAAGAGCAGATTTCGATGATGTGGCACCCATGGGACATATGCGGGTAGTCATACGCGAGCTTCCCCCATCGTTGGAAGGGGCTCTGACCCACTTCGTGCAAGAAAACAAAAAAACACATCATCATAGAGGCAGAGAAATAAATAAACGGAGCATTCATATAAACCTTGAAAGTTGTGAGACCATCCAAAAAAAATCCAAAGAAAATTATTACATATTCCCCAATATTCCAAAACCTAAACTATTTCACTGTTCCAAATTTTCAGAAAAAAATTAGTCCTGGGTGGCCCCCTTTGACTTCTTCAGACGTCGGGTCGCGCTTTGGAAGGTACGGGTCTCCCCCACCCGAGTCCATGCCTGAGAGATGTGGCCAAGCAGAGAACGTGACTCCTTTTCACGAGCACGCTGCGTAAGCACACGAAGGGCCGTCAGTTAGGGAAACAAGCAAAAAGTAAATATGAGGATGACTAGATGCGGTCAATATTTACTCACCACCTCAACCTCCTTGAGACCGGCAATGTTACGGTAATATTCGGCTTGGTTTACGGCCGACTCATAATCCTATAGCAAAAAGATAAAGAGAGAGGTGTCAGTCACACAAGCCGTCGGTATGATCCCAGAAAACATAAGAGCAAGGTAACAAGGGAGAGATTACACCAGGGATCAGCTCAGGGGGTGGAATCCGGATAGCTTCAGTGGATATGCGTGCCTTACCAGCCACATCAGCACACATACACGATAGAAAGGCATCATCCAAGCGCCTAAAGGTTCCTTGGACCTCAATGGGCGAACTGTCGGAATCACCAGCACTGGAAGGGTCGGAAGGTCCTGCACCAGTAGCCTCACCAGGAATAGCTGCCTCATCCCCCTCATCTGAATCATCACCCTGTCCAAACTATAGAGAGAAATATTCTTTGTTCAAAAAGCAGGGCAATTAAGGTAATCATATGGAAGGCTGCTAATAGAAAGGGGAAAAAACATTACCTGAGAGCGCGGACCACCAAAAGCTAAGCAGTTGGCGCCAGGCACGAATCGGGGCAATAGGGAATGATAGGGCAGAGACTCATACCACATCTGATATCCCCCAGGAAAGAGAAGATCATCAATGGGGACCCCATGGTGGAGAAAGCGAGCAGTAAGCATTTCGATAGAACCCTCGGGAGTAAATACATCATCTGGAGGAGCTTGGGGCACGACAATAAGAGGTCGATACTGATGAACCACCCTCTCTCCTAAGTAATAGGCCCTAGCCCAAGACCCATAGAAGAAAACAATGCGCCGCTCTAACAAAAGGCGAGAGGGGCCCACTGCAGCCAGGTTCCAGAAGGGGGATCCAACGTAAGGATCAAGGATGACCTGCTCAACAAAAGAGAAGGGATTTATACATTTGGTCAGAACCCACAGCATAAAAGAGCTATCAAATTTGTAAAGAGAGAAAGTGTTATACCTGCTCTGGGATCAGCAGATCAAACTGAGAGCGCAACCCTAACTCCAAGTGCTTCATACCCACGTCCCGGCGGCGATTTGCATGCCAGTTGCTCATAAGGGGGAATGTGGGAACTTCGAAGAGAAGCAGAGGGTGACCAAGTTGGAAATGCAGATACCCCCACACCTGAGAAAGCAAGCAGACAAAAATAAATATGCAAAAAAAGAAGAAGGGGGGGACGAATTGAGATCAAAGAATAAATTACCTCAAGAGCGGGCCAGAAGCCCACAACGAAACTGGAGTCCCCAAGAACGACTCGCACCAGGCTAGACATGAGCACCGCATAGCCAGCACCTCCCCAATTGAACTGATGTACGGTGTCCCAATTCACCATAAGACTTAGTAGGGACAACGAGACCCACCCTCCGCTGGTCTTTGAAAGGAGAGTCTTGCCAAGGAGGAACAGCAGAGAAATGCGGGCCAACATCAGTGCACGCTCGGGCTCGAGGTAAATGGCCGCATCAGGTTGGCCCAGGTCCACTAACTCGTGAGGCTCGAACAAACCAACCAGCCAAGATAACTTAACCTCGGAACCACGAACATTCCCGGAGGACAGGTAGGCCCTTATCAACCGAATCACCTCCTCCCTATCAGGCGTACGAGCAGGTATCACTGGCACCCCTCCAATATGAACCCCGATAATCATGGACCAATCTGCGGGCGTGAGGGTCATCTCGGCCAATGCCATGTGAAATGTCATGGTCTCAGGGCGGAAGCGCTCTATCAGGGCCTTCAGGTAGGCCTTATCAGCCCTCACAGCAGGGCATGAAATGAAGTCCCCAAAACCAGCTTGGGCGAGCAGGTCCTTCACCACCTGGGGGAGATAAAGTACGAGGCACTGAAGGTCAAACCAACCACCCCAGAACATAATGTGTGGTAGGGGCTACAAACAAAAGGCATCAGTCAAATAGGAGCAAGGTGGTATAATGAAGGCATCAAAGGAAAACAAAAGAAAAAGGGGCTCATCTGTTTACCTGACTAGCGATCCCAAAGTTGGACATATGGGTATGCTGACAATGCAAGAGGCCAGTACAAGCGGCTTCACCTTGCATTTCGTACCAAGGCTGAGATATGCGCTGTGAAACAATGAATTATTCCCCGTGAGGATCGTAGGCCATCTATGGCCTCTCCTGTGGACCTTGCCCTTCGTCACCGGACATCTAAAACTATGGAACACATCAGTATAAGAAGAGGCTGCTAAAAAAAAAAAAAAAGAGAGAAGGAGAAAGAGAATAACACAAAAAAATGCACTAATCCATCATCAAGAAAAGAATGAAAAATGAATGGTGATGAGTAATGAGAGAAATGAAGAAAGAGAGGGGAGCATAAGCCTAAAGAACCACATATACCTGAAAGAAAAAAAAAGAGAGAAAAATGCACTACAAAAAGGAAGAACATCAAGCATTCCAAACCAAAAAAAATCGAAAGAGAAAAGTAACAAAAATGCACAAAAAAAAATAATAACAATAACACATGTTCACTAATCCATCATAAAAAAAAAAAACAAACAACAAAAAAGGAAGGGGCATCGCATATGTAATCATTAAAAAAAAAAACAAACAAAAAAAAGAAAGGAAGAGCATCACATATACACAAAAAACAACAAAAAAAGGAAGAGCATCACATATACAAAAAAAAAAAGAAAAAAAAGAAAGGAAAAGCATCACATATACAGAAAAAATCGACAAAAAAAAAGCATCATATACGAAAAGAAAAAAAAAACAAAAAGGGGGGAAGCATCACATAATAGAAAACAACAAAAAAAAAAAAAGAAGGGGCATCACATATACAAAAAATAACAAAAAAAAGAGGGAAGAGCATCACATATACAACAAAAAAAAAAAAAAAAAAGAAGCATCACACAATAGAAAACAACAAAAAGGGGAAGCATCATACAAAAAAACAACAAACAACAAAAAGGAAGAAGGAACATCCAAAAAAAAATATATAATAATACAAAAAAAAAATAACACAACATTATCAAAATTCAAAGGAAAGATCGATTACCTTCAATGGGAGAAGAAATAGATCCAAAATCGGCGGAGGATAAACGTCTCTTGATCCACACACACAACCCCCGGTATTAGAATTCAAGAAAAAAATCGAATGCCAAAACCCTAAGGGGCTGTCCCGGACTAGAGAAAGAAGGAGGGAAGAAGGTAGAGTTTGAAAGAGAGGGGGTCCCTTTTGTGCTCGGGCTCAGACAGTTTTAAAAACTGCCAATTTTGGTCAGGCGTATATAATATATACGCCCGGCCATTTTTCGCTGCATTTTGGTCAGGCGTATATATTATATATGCCCGACAATAAATGGCACTTTTAAAACTGCCCGGCCTTTTTGTGACTTTAAGGCCCGACTGACCCTCCCTGCCGACGGACCCTCCCTGTATGCTATGGACCATGGCTCGGTCCCTCTTAGAAGCCCACGTACCATCAAGCAATGGTGCACACATCCCCAAACGGCCCTTCGAGCTCTCTTCGACTGGCCCAAAGGGACCATGCCACAATAAACGGATCTAGATCTGTAAGCACCTGCTGAGTGCTCCATAAAATCATAAGATCCAAAAAGGAGAAAAAAAAAAAGGGGAATTACTGAAAAGTGACACTAGTTCTCAAAAGAGCGTCGCAATGATCATTTATGCCACTCCGAGAACCGTGTTAAATCAATTCGAAATGATTGAGTTCACCCGAAAGTTCTCAAACCCCGTCTTACACAGGGACACCCCATACTTGATCCGCCAGGCAGATAATTTTACCCATCTCCGATCACTGTTCCCTAAAAACGTTCCCTAGGAGTTAAAGCCTGACTCGATAGGCAAATGAACTCATCCATCACCGGCCGTTCCTGAGAACGTACACCTAGCCTAGGATCTTCCCCAGCGAGGTCGAGACCTGATTCTGCAGGCAACCCAAGGACCTGTCACCGGAATGCACATGTCCTTAAGGTATATCAACATGGCAAGTTGATCTGCCTGAGGATACTTGCAAAAATAAAAGCAGTTTGAGCATGCTCAAAGTCTCGAACTGACATGAAAGAAAGAAAAAGAAAAAGAAAGAGAGGAAATAACAACCTGTTGTTATATAGTGAAAATCCTGAGTAGGTTGACCCCACCTTCCACGCGTTAGCTCGGATCATCCACCTTTAGATCTATGTTGACCAAGAGTATACCCGACTTCAGACCATTTGAAAAGTCTATTGTAAGTCGAAACTGACCCGTCAAAAATGAAATTACAACCAACCAAACTATGTGCAAACATACAGATCGAAATGCTCATTCTCTTTTATTTCTTTTTACACAGGCTTAAAACCTGTATAGGCACGGTGTCCCTATTGAATGTACGCACTTGCGTCTGGGTATCCGCAGGATAGTCGTTTGTCCTCGTAAATTGTACCTTAGGTTCGAGGCTTCCGTTCGCGCCTATTTGCTGCTTATCACCCCTGATGGGTGTCTGTCTGTGCATAGTTAGTAAGAGGTGATTTTATTAGGGACGGAGGCTAGAATTGACCATCTCTTTCGATGGATGTTTGGTTCTAGCCCGATCCTTTTAGCTTTGTCACAAGTTAAGGCACTCCGGTTCATGTGAATCAGGATCACCTCGCCACCGTAACGAGCACATCCCCAAGGTGCACCCATCCCCGGCGAAACGCACGCATTCTTAAAGCGTATCAACTGACATTTGATCCACTTAAAGAGTTGTGCAAGAATAAAATTGCGAGAAGCCCTTAAGCTTTGCTTAGAGGCCTCAAAACAAAAGAAAATTAAAAAAAAAACACACAAAAAAATTACTCTGAAAATGGGCATGCATTCCCAAGAAGTGCTGCGACACCGACATTCGCTCCACTTGGGTAAGTCATGCTAGAGCAATCTTGAGGTTGATGGGTTCACCCAAAGACTCTGAGCCTTACCTAGGTAAGGGCACCCATGGCCAATCCAATGGAGCTGTCAATGCCCCATAGGATTGGACACATTGTTTAGGCCTTCGCTTTGTGTGCTTCGCGTCGAACATGCTTCATAGCCCAATCCTCCCAAGGCTTCATGGCCCAAGCCCATGCCCAGCAAGGCCCTAACCTTAGAACCTCACACCCATACCCTTCACAATTTCTCTAAAATTTCACTCACCCACAACCCTCATACCCAGCTCAAACCCATACCTTACATCAACCCCAATTCACCCATATCCGAACATCCCAAACTCAGTTCCAAACCTTTCCCTATGCCCAATGGCCTTATCAGACACACCCCAAAATCTGACTTCCACCCATCCCATCACCCAACAAACCTTCCCTCACCTCCAATGGACTCACCCAACCCCCATTCAGGCCATTCCCATCCAATCCATGCAGCACCAGCAAGAGAATCCCGCCCTCACTGCACCTTATATCGACCAACAGTATGAAGAGGACGAAAATAGGAATAGTGGAGCTTATGCTGGGGCATTAACCAGTCTTAACCCTCCTCCTATAATTTCCCACCCCCTAGTAGCCCAGAGTGAAGCCCAACCGACTGCTGAGAAAGTGGCCCCCATGTCTAAGGAATTAGAGTAGTAGAAAGAGTAGTTACACAAAATTTAGAAGCCATTGTTGAAGATGGGTCGTGCTGAAATCCACACCACAGACTTCTCGAATTTATGTTTGTTCGCTGAGGTCCCCTTGCCTCCAAAATTTAAAATGTCAGCTTTTGACAAATATAATGGCACCGGCAATCCCATAGTGCACCTCAAGTCTTATTGTGGGGACATGTGCCAGTATGGGGTGGAACGAAAGACTATTAATAAAGGTCTTTCAAAAAAGTTTGACTGGTCCGACCTTGAAGTGGTTCACATCCTTGGAACCGTCTATGATAAAGACCTAGAAGGACTTGACGCACTTGTTCCAAGAATAATATGTCTACAATATAGACATTGAACCGTGTAAGATAGACTTGACCCGTTTGAAGCAGAACCTGAATGAGACCTTTAGCGATTATTTGGGGCATTGGAGAGAGCTGGCAGCTCAAGTTAGAAATAGGATATTTGATGATGAGCATATAACAATGAGTTCCAAAAATACTTTGCCAGTGATCTTAGACTTTCTAGTGTACCAGCAGCAGTCCAGCTTTGCTAATCTGGTAAGGAATGTAAATCACTATGAAGATTCTATTAGGGAAGGTCGCCTGAACAAAAATGTACCTAGTAGAGCCACTGGAGTTAGAAGGTTCTCAGAGCAAAGAAATGAGAAGAGAGCAAAGGCTGATGTCTAGAACATTGCTAACACCAGGCCTAATAATAATATAACCATGTTCCAATTTCAAGCAGGCCAGCCAGCACCTGTGACAGCCCGGATTTCGACACCCCGAAACCAGGACCTTGATGCTTAAAAATCGATCAATCGATTTTTGCCTATATAACCCAGTTTTGGGTTTTTTTTCCCATTTCGAAATTCAGTTTTGGGTTTTTGTTTTTTGGGTGCCATTTTCTCTTTCTCCTTTGCTACCATAACAGCTAGGGTTTAAGGTTTTTCAGATCAATTTCGGATCAAAATCGTAAGCCAACCGGATCTAGCGCCTCAGGTAAACCCTATATCAAGTTTCTTTTCAATTTGGACCATCACAGCCCTAGGTTTAAAATTTTGTTTATTTTTTTCACCAAAATGCTTCCTAGAATGCGATTGGCTATGAAGCAATCAACGTCCAAGCTTCCGGTACGGTGTAAGAATGCTGCACCGCCACCACCGTCATCATCACCTCTGTCATCACTAGTTTCTTCATCAAGTTTCGAATCTGATTCGACGAACGCGTCTTCAGTCGTCGCCTACACCCCAACCACCACCCGGAAATTTGCCCCAACCAAATGAGTGGTTGGCGGCAAAGACTTTTGAGGACGAATATATTATTGACGAGGCCTTGTTTAGCGATCCAAATGTCAAGGGAGAGACCAAATGGGCTCGAAGCTACCTCGTGAGTGCAGGCCTCAGTAATCTTTTAAAGCCGCTACATGAGCACTACTACCCTAGGCTCATTCGACTCTTTTACTAGAATCTAAAATAGGGAAGCGTCGATGACTCCGTAAAGACTGAGATCGACGGTCGTACCTATATTTTTACCCGACGACACATCCAATAATCCCTAGAATGTTACCTCAATCATGTACTAGAGACCAACCTTTTTCCCCCATTTGGTCAAGAAATTCTGATTGAGGAGATTAGGACCGAGATGACCAAAGGGATCGAGGGATCCAGAACGTCGATAAGGAGGGTAGACCTACCCCATTACATGTGGATGCTTGATTCAATAATCAAGTGTAATCTTTACCCTATGCACCACGATACTAAGCGGGTAGATTTGGTCCAACAGGCCATATACGCGGCTTACCGCGGCCATTGGTTCGATGCTACCAAGATCATCTTTGAGGGTATGATCTACATTAAAGGGAAGATGATGAAAGGGCCTTTAAGACCCAAGGAGTGCATGGCCTACGCCCGACTTATCTCTGGTATGTTGGAGTGATACTCTAGCGCCCCCGAATACACCATCTCACCCATCGAGCCGAAGGCCACCGACCATGTGAAGCATTACTCCATTGCTTCATGAAACTACCATATCTTTGAAGAAGACCTTACTACCGAGGAGGCCAACCACCTTAGGATCATCTAGCAGGGGGGGAGCCACCTATTATACCACCAGCTGAGGGAGAACCGCTTCATGACCCCACACAGCATGTGAGGCAGCCCATTATGCCACCTACTGCTCCCACATGGTCACCTGCTACTTCTACACCACCCCATGGCCAATGAGCGGCTTGCCCCACTCCTACTATCGACGACGTGTTAACCCGGATGGAGGCCAACAACCAGCATATGAACCGCCACTTGGACTTCTTGATGTACCATACCATGCGATACATCTATCCCGTGGACTTCAATGACACCTGCAGAGGAGATTGGACGCTGGCGCCTCCTGGCCGAGGGTGCGATTGATGCCGATGCATCGATTGGCCACAGAAGAAGGCAAGGGACCCTAGCGACCAAACAAACATAGCAGAATTTCTTTTATTGTGGTTACTGTTGGAGTTTTATCATAATTATTTTTAAGCTATAATTATTTTAAAAATCTCATGTATGAAACTATCTTGGCATGGATGCCATTATATGGGGGATTATCCTTTTTTGTATCGAAAGTGGATCAAATTTAAAGTTGTGAATTACTTCACTTGTGCTTAATTTCTTTAGAATCGTTGTCTTGATAATTCGTTTCATGCAGGATGTGTAGTTATTTAAGATTGGAACTAAGTGTGCCTGTGTGTGTGAGGGGGGACTCCATCGGCACACCTTCGGGTGCATTTTCAAGGATGAAAATTCCCAAGGTGGGGAGAATGTAACATCCTTAATTTATTGAACATTGAACAGTGACCTCGAGATGCGTGCCTGACTGGTCGTAAGCTTAACCAAGTGAAAGTCAAATAGTGGACGTAAAAAGAATTGTTAGGTGTGATGTGAATGTGTCGTAAGTATGGAGTTAGGAATTTTTTTTAAAGCTCACATAGACCTATCTTGGGGTATGTGCTTCACACCAAGGAGCAGAGAGAATTAAGGGGGTATGCTGGGTTAAGAGAATTCATTTCTCTTTGGTTGGTTGGTGAGGAGAGTTAAGAAGAGAGAGAGAGAGAGAGAGTAAAGAAGGAGTGAATGCTAAGTGGTGTGGGTTCCAAATTGGAGACGGATTCCAGCATTAAATACCAGATTCAACGTGTTGGAATGGTTGGAGCCAAAGCTAGGAACCCTAGTCATTAACCCAACCATTCAACCAATCAGGAGATTTATTTGAGGTGAGTTAGATTAAATTGCTATAAACATGTTGTGTTGCATTTAACCATAGTAAATGATGAATTAAAGAAGTGGAAATGAAGGAAAAATAATAAGGAAGAGATTTGGAAGAAATGCCCTCAAGGGGCTGAAATTCTGACCAAATCGATCGATTGATTTGGAAAATCAATCGATCGATTTTGGCCTGGAAGTTAGTTGGGCAAAGTGGCCCGAAACCGATTGATCAATTTGAAAATCGATCAATTGATTTTAGAAATTTGATTAATCTATTGAAAATTGATTGATCGTCTGATCACTTCTAGTGACTGGAAAATGAGTGCTGGGGAAAATCGATTGATCAATTTTAGAAATCGATCAATCGATTTTGGAAGTTCGATTAATTGATTTTAGATCGATTGATCGATTTTGGGATTTCGATTGATCGATTTTGAAAATCGATCAATCGATTTGGACAGCTTCTATGGACTTTTGAATTGGACTTTGAGGGTCTAGGAAGGTCTTCTACCTTCTTTAATGCATCCTTATTGATGCCTTACTTGTGCTATGGTGTACCATAGGTGGAATGAGCAAATACAAGCATGTTGAGTCGCGTGGACCTTGATGCTTGGTGATTCGAATACGTGAGGTAAGGAACACTTGAACATGTATTTTAATTTCAAGAGCATGTATGTAGTGATATAGAAATGAATACAAATGTATAGTAAATGTGAATCCGTAAATGTGTGTGTGAGTGAAACAAAGTAAGTGAATATGTGGCATCCCCAGGAGATAAGAATATCATAAAGGCATCTATGTGATGCATTGATTTAGACATCCTAGGGATGTATGTGAAACGGTAAAGCAAGAGTGAATGAGAATGGATAAGGCCTAATCTATTATATTTGGCACAATCACACGGCGAATAACTATATGTAGTGCACTCGGTACTATTGTTATTTAAGGTTTGAACATAATACCCCATCGACGTGGCGGGATACCCACGATTAACGTGGCAGAATATCCGTGATCGGTACGGCGGTCAATCCGTACACCAGTTGCACATCCCAGGGATGTTGATATGAGAATTAGACCCCGTCGCCTATGAGAAAGGGACTTGGGTAGTATTGATCAATGAAACCAGTGATATGAAAACTGTCTAGTTAGACGACGATGGAGGGTATTCCATCGGGTGCCCGACTCTATAGTAAGTAGGGGAATATTTAAGTTACAGATTTAAGTCTTTAGGCCAAATCAGTGGAAAGTTGAGAACAATGAGAACATGTGCTATAACAGTAACACTCAGTGCATTTATTTTTCAGTCATCTAAACTGCTATTTTTTCCAGTAAATTCATTAATACATTATGTTGTTTATGTCATAGAATATATGTGAGAGCTTGACTTATATGTTCATTGTGTTATTTCCCTATTGATATAGGATGTAGCTCACCCTTTAGACTATACGTCGCAGGTCATGTGCTTGCGACTGTTGAGGCTTCGAGAGACGTAGATCTGGGGGATTCGAATTACGTGCCCAGGGAAGAGTTCGAACCACCTTCTGAGGACTTCTTCTAGAGGACCCGTGCGTACTTTGAGAGTGATTTTGAGAGCTTTCTATATGGCTTGGTATGTCAAGCCTTATTTTTGGGAAAAAATGTAATTAAATGATATATTCTTTTGACGAACCATCTGGGGTGATCCTGCTGGCCACCGATGGTTTGGATCGGTTCTTCTGTTCATGCGTTGGCATGGAAGTAGAACTATCTTTTGAGCTTTTGTTTTAGGATAGCAAACTTCCATTTCATGCTTGTTTCAGTTCACATGTTTCACGTTGATTAGTTGTGCTTGACTATACTGATGTTCCGTAAGGACTTCAGGGACATGGCCTAGAGGGCCGTGCTGATGACATTGGTTTCAGGGTGCCGAAATCATGCTTGTATTTGCTCGTACCACCTATGGTACATCATAGCACAAGTAAGGTATCAATAAGGATGCATTAAAGAAGGTACAAGACCTTCCTAGACCCTCAAAGTCCAATTCAAAAGTCCACAGAAGTTGTCCAAATCGATTGATCAAATTTCAAAATCAATCAATCGAAATCCCAAAATCAATCAATCGATCTCAAATTGATTAATCAAACTTCCAAAATCGATTGATCGATTTCTAAAATCGATCGATCAATTTTCCCTAGCTCTCATTTTCCAGTCACTAGAAGTGCTCAGACGATCAATCAATTTTCAATCGATTAATCGAATTTCTAAAATTGATTGATCAATTTTCAAATCGATCAATCGGTTTTGGGCCACTTTGCCCAACTAATTTCTAGGCCAAAATCGATGGATTGATTTTCCAAATCGATTAATCGATTTGGTCTGAATTTCAGCCCCTTGCGGGCATTTCTTCCAAATCTCTTCCTTATTATTTTTCCTTCATTTCCACTTCTTTAATTCATCATTTACTATGGTTAAATGTAACACAACATGTTTATAGCAATTTAATCTAACTCACCTCAAATAAATCTCCTGATTGGTTGAATGGTTGGGTTAATGACTAGGGTTCCTAGCCTTGGCTCCAACTGTTCCCAATGCGTCGAATCCGATATTTAATGCTGGAATCCGTCTTTAATTTGGAACCCACACTGCTTCCTTAGCATTCACTCCTTCTTTACTCTCTCTCTCTCTCTTCTTAACTCTCCTCACCAACCAACCAAAGAGAAATGAATTCTCTTAACCTAGCATACCCCCTTAACTCTCTCTCCTGCTTGGTGTGAAGCACATACACCAAGATAGGTGTATGTGACCTTTAAAACAAACTCCTAACTCCATACTTATGACACATTCACATCACTCCTAACAATTCTTTTTACGTCCACTGTTTGACTTTCACTTAGTCAAACCTACGACCAGTCGGGCATGCATCCCGAGGTCACTATTCAACGTTCAATGAATCAGGGATGTTACAGCACCAGTCAGAACTGAGCAGATCCAGAGAGCAGGGAATGGACAAGGAATGCAGATGAATTCAGAGCAGAGGAGAGCCCGTTATGATCGAGTGTTTATACCCCTAGGGCAATCATTAACTGTACTTTTACCTTTACTAATAGAAAAGGGACTAGTTACCACCCTCCAATCTCGACCTCCTCCTAATCCAATCTCAAAGAATTATGACCCTAACACTCACTGTAATTTTTATCAGGGTCCAGGTCACCCGACTGATTGCTGCATCCCATTGAAGCACGAGATACAAGATTTGATTGATACCGAGTAAATCATTTCACCTGCACCTTCCCAAGTGAACCAGCACGTGAATATACATCAGGTGCCTTTATCCTCACACCCTACCGGAGGAGCAGGTCCCAGACCCACCATCAGGATGATAGAGGAATGTGAGGAAGAATTTGAATTCGACCCATCAGATTACATTAGTGATCGGGAGAATTATGTGGCACCTTTTCCAAGAAACCATGAAGAAAGGAGTATTGAGGTGATTGAACCCTTGAATTTATCTGATTATTTCCCCAATCTTATGCCACAGATTGAACCCCTAGATCGTAGGGCCTATTTCCCATCACCCACACCCATCAATTATGTGAAAATAAATGCATATCAACCCTATACTACCACCCCCATCAGTTACCCAATATCCCATCAAGGCCCCCATCCCCCACCATCGCCTATTAACTATCAATGGCCCACTCCTACCCCATTACCCCCGGTGCAACCACCCTCAAACCTCATCACCCCAACCTGGCCTAATTTTTCCATCCAACCATCTACCACTGAAGTGAACCAAGTATTACCCACCCCTCCAGGGCCATCGGTGCAAGTGCATCAGATGCCAACAGCTACACCATTTCAGATTTTAGGACCAACCTACAATCCTCATCAGGCCTAGCTGAGTTATGAGCAGACAGATGCCAATGTCGATAGTAGTAGAGAAGGGGTAGTAGGCTTTGTCACTCGATTTGGAAAGATATCTAAGTAGCCGGAAGCACCAGCAGCAGCACAAGCCCCACCAAAGGGAAAGAAAGATAGAGCCATTAATCCTTTTGAAAAAATGAGTCGAGAACATATACTAGAGACTTAGTTGAGAAGGATGCCAGCTCACATCACTGTATGAGATCTATTAATGACATCCCCACTCCATTTCACTCCATTTTAAAGCTTTAATGGGGGCGTTAAATAATGCACATGTTTCACTTCAGGTGAGCCCAGATGAAGTCGGGTAGATAATTTGTCAAGTTATGGCTCTGAATGCCATTTCATTTTTGGATGCCGATTTACCGGATGAGGGAAGTAGTCACTCCAAATCCCTTAATATTACTATGGAATCTGGAAATATGATAATCCCTTTGGTGTTGATCGACAATGGGTCTGCTCTGAATATATGCCCACTGAGAACCGCCATAAATATCGAGGTAGATCCATGCATGTTGAGACCCACAAGAACCAGTGCTCGTTGTTTTGACAATACCAGAAGAGAGATAATGGGAGAAGTTGACCTTGAGCTATTGATTGGGCCAATGACCTTCTCCATATTGTTTCAAGTAATGGATACCAAATCTTCCTTCATTCTATTGTTAAGACTCCCATGGTTGCATGAGGTTGGAGTAATACCGTCAACACTGCATCAAAAGCTCAAATTCACATCCAGGCATAAGATTATCACTATCATTGGTGAGGGGCACTGAAAGAAGGAAAAAGCCACCAATAGCGTTGAGAAGGCAAAAGTCCTGAATGTGCCACACACAGTTGAGGATGTCGACCTCCACAGTTTCAAGTACGAAGTATCAACGGTACTCTCGGAGCCCATCGAGGGCATCATTCCAAAAATCGGAGGTGGAATGGAAGCCATAGTGGCCATGCTCCAGAAATGGGGATATAAAAAAGGAAGAGGACTTGGGCCCAGACTGTAAGGCAGGAGAGAGCCGGTCATAGCCAAAGGTCAAAATCTCCAATTCGAATTAGGTTACAAGCCCACGGAAGAAGAGGTTCGGGAGGCAAATGAGAAAGCCCGAGCCATAGCAGCTGCAAGAGCCAGAGGGATACACTTAGAAGAGAAGCCTCGTCCCAGGCCTCACATCAGGGATTCATTCGTAAGTTTTGGGGTTGTGATTAACCCCACACAAGCCCATGGCACCTGCCCATCCCACCATTCCCCTTATTACCATTCCCAACCTAGAAATAGACCTGGCTGCATTGTCCCTTTTTGAGGAATGACATTTCGTACTTGAACAATCTCCCCCTACGGTATATCACCATAAAACTGTGTTGACGTTTGAGGATAGAATCTCAGACGAATCCAGGATTAATATGATAGAAGCTGACTCCAATGAGCCATATCAGTCAGCACCCGCACCCTTCATTCAAATAGGTAAAGGAGCGATCCCTCAGGTATGCAATTGGGCATCTGTGCCCCAAACTCTGGAGGTGGGGAGTGGCCTAAACTTTGGCACCCATTTCCCAGAAAAAAATAACATGTAAAAAGTGAGATAAACCCTTGGGAGGTAATACCTTATATATACACAGACTTGCGCTGCCAAGGGTCCGTCTTCGAAGAAAATAAAATTTCCAAAAACATTGAAAAAATATATAATCAAAAAATATTATCATTTAAAATTTCAAATGAAATCCCACAAAAGGATGCCTTAATCAAAATGCCCATCACACGTAAAATCGACCCCTTCCCTGTAGAAATATAAGAAAAGGTGGGAGTTACAAGTCTGGACGAGGATATTATTTTGGAGGATCTCCCCAATGAGCTACTTGACTGGTTTGCCAACTTTGAGCATGGCCCTACCCCCATTGTCGAAGAAACAAAGGATATCAATCAAGGGATTGAGGAGATTCCCTAAATTACCAAAATCTAAGCGTCGCTGTCTCTTGAAGAAAGAGAAAGCATGATCGATTTCCTTTTGTCATACCAAGACGTTTTTGCTTGGTCATATGAGGACATGCCCGGTTTGAATACCAATTTGGTCAAGCATGAGTTGCCCCTCTACCCTGATATGAAGTCGGCCAAGCAGAAGCTGAGACGTCTCCGACCCGAGTGGATGTTGAAAGTCAAGGACGTGGTAATTAAGCAGTATGAAGCGAGATTCCTCATGGTATCTAAGTACCCACAGTGGGTAGCCAATATTATGCCCTTGCCGAAGAAGGATGGAAAGGTCCGCATGTTTATCGATTTCTGTAATTTGAACAAGGCGAGCCCAAAGGACGATTTCCCATTGCCACACATCGACATCTTGGTCAATAACACTGCTAGGCACGGGATGCTTTCTTTTATGGATGGATTCTCCAAATAGAACCAGATAAAGATTATCTGGATGGCAGAGGCAGATCGAGGGAATACGACATTCATCACTCTGTGAGGAACCTTTTGCTAAAGAGTCATGCCATTTAGGCTTAAGAATGCTGGGGCAACGTACTAGAGAGCTATGACTGCGCTATTTCATGACATGATGCACCAAGAAAGTACAGGTTATGTCTGAATCCATAGAAGTACGCATGTGGCGCTATGTCCAAAAAATTGCTAGGATTCATTGTCAGCAGGAGAGGGATCGAGGTCGACCTAATCAAGGTAAAAGCCATCACAATGATGCTACCACCGTCTACTAAAAAGGAAGTTAGAGGATTCCTGGGTAGGATACAATATATTAGTCGGTTCATTACACAGCTCACGCCGATTTTCAAACTCCTCCGAAAGAACTCACCCATTGAATGGAAAGATGACTACCAAGCAGCATTCGATAAAATCAAAAGCTACTTCCTCAACCCACCTGTGTTGGTACCACCCAATCCGGGGAGACCACTCTTGATGTATCTCTCCACGACGGAAGTTTCGATGGGATGCGTCCTAGGGCAGCATGATGAAACAGGAAGAAGGGAGCAGGCTATCTACTATCTCACCAAGAATTTTACTGATTACGAGACGCGTTATTCTCATCTAGAGAAAGCATGCCCGGCTCTCATATGGGCTACCCAGAGGCTCCTCCATTACTTGCTATCCCAAGCCATTCTACTCTTAGCCCAAATGGATCCATTAAAGTACTTATTTGAGAAGTCGGCTCTCACTGGACAAACTGCATGATGGCAGCTTTTATTGTTTGAGTTTGATATCACTTACGTCACTCAAAAGTCAATCAAGTGGCAGGCACTCACCGATCATCTTGCCGACAATCCTTTGCCAGATTATGAATCCTTGAGAACCGAGTTCCCTAATGAAGACATCCTATTCCTGACGAAAGATGATACAGAAGAAGCGAAAGAATCATAGATAATGCACTTTTATGAGGCAGCAAATGTCGAGGGTCAAGGAGTTGGCGCCATTATGATTTCGTCGAAAGGATCCCATGTACCGATCTCCATCAAACTCAACTTCCCTTGCACAAATAATATGGCCGAGTATGAAGCTCTCGATCTAAACGTAACTCACTTCCGAGTATTTGGCGATTCACAGTTGATCATATGCCAGACGAATGGAGATTGGAAGATGAAAGTTGAGAAATTGATCTCCTACCATGAGCACCTCGAGGATCTGATAGCATGCTTCGAGGATGTCATATTCTCATATGTCCCGTGGATAAGGAATCGCTTCGCTGATGCACTAGAAACTTTGGCATCAATGACAGAGATCCTGTATGGTGTTGAGATGAAGCCGATCATGATCGAGTAGAGAAATGAGCCGGCCTTTTGCCTCCAGATTGAGAAACCTACAAAGCCTGATGATGAGCCACCTTGGTTCTCAGACATCAAGAATTTCCTCGAGACACTAACTTTCCCTGAGGGTATGTCTAGAGAGGAAAGGGAAACCATTCAACATCTAGCGGCAAGCTACGTCATCTATGGTGAATGCCTTTAGAAGCGGTCCTATAATAACATTCTGCTTAGATGCCTTACTGAAGGTGAAGTGATCAACATCATGAAAGAGATTCACGAGGGAGTATGCGGTGCCCACGTCAGCAGTCACATGCTCGGTAAGAAAATTCTATGGTAGGGATACTTTTGGACCACTATGGAATTGGATTGTTGTAAACATATTCAGAAATACAGTGTCAGGAATACTCCAGTCTAATACATGCTCTTGCCATCGATCTATAGTGCATGACCACTCCTTGGCCATTTGCTCCTGAGGCCTTGACGTCATTGGTATGATTAATTCGAAGTCCTCAAACGGGCATCGGTTCATCCTCGTCACCATCGAGTACTTTACTAAGTGGGTAGAGGTAGCGTCATATGCCAACATCAAGGCCGGTCACGTCAAGAAGTTTCTCAAGAATGAGACAAACTTTATGAATAAGCGCATCCGAGCCTTCTGCGAACAATACAAGATTAAGTACCATCTCTCGTCACCTTATCAGCCTCAAACTAATGGAGCCGTGGAAGCTGTTAACAAGACAGTTGTCTGCATTCTTAAGAAAATGGTCGTCACTTATCAAGATTGGAGCAAAATATTACAATTTGCTTTATGGGCCTACAAAATGTCGATCCGTACTGCTACAAGGGCAACACCATTCTCGCTTTTGTATTGAACTAAGGTCATCCTACCTGTGGAAGTTGAAGTACCCTCTCTCTGAATCCTCCTTGAATCAGGTCTACCATAAGCAGAAAGAGAGAGATCCCACTTTGACCAATTAAACTTATTAGATGAGAAAAAACATCTCGCCTTGTGTCATACTCAAGTTTACCAAGGGTGAATCGCACGCGCTTACAATAAACGTGTCTGTGATCAAGATTTGAAGGTAGGAGACACTGTGCTGAAAAAGATCTTCCCATCCCTCCACACTAATCCGAGAGGAATGTTTAAGCCGAACTGGGAAGGACCTTACGTCATCAAGGAAGTACTGCCGGGATACACCATCTGCCTCGCCACCATAGACGGAGATCACTTTCCTCAACCCATCAATGCTGGATATGTCCGACGGTTCTACGCTTAGTCTATCACGACAAGGTAAGTATTGGCGAAACAGATATGTGACTACCTAAGAACCATCCAAAAGAGGCCATCATTCTAAGCACAGTAGCCAAAAAGCATCCCTAAAAATGATGATATCCTTTACTATCCCATTTGAGCCTTGGCCTTTCTTTCAATAAACCCCTTCTCTGAAAAAGAAAATGTGTGTACATATATAAAAAAAGAGATGAAGTAGAATTGCTATAAAAAAAATAAAAAAAATCAGAAAATCAAAACCTCAAAAAAAGATTACCTGAAATAAAATAAAGGAAAAAGAAAAAAATAGAAGAATCATGGGACATGTATAGTAAAATCCCCCAAGGAAGAAAGTATGTTGTGAAAAATTGAAACCGTATCAAGGAAATCTTTTTCAGCCTAGCATACCTTCAAATCCTATCTTGACCCCTAGCCAAGCTACACCCTGAAGAAAGCCCTCCTTTAAGGTTCACAATCAGTCATTGTATCTATCAAGTCAACACGAGCCGAGTTGTGAGACGACACTAGAACCCCATCTAGCCGGCTATGATGGAATCGACATTTATGTCATGGCTTTTGAAAAAAATAATAATAAATAAATAAAATAAAAGAAATACAAGCTCAAAGCAAGATGGACGTGGTAAAAACCCACAAGGGAACTATGGGTAAAAACATTGAGCTTGTGCGGACCATGTAAAAACTCGAAAGGGCGCTTGGGGTAAGAGAGCAAAACCCGTGGATGTGGTGAAAGTTCGAAAGGGCGCCACGGATAAAAAGAGGGCAAAGCGGGCACGACGAACTCACCTTGGACTTTATGAGTAAAAAAGAGATTAAAAAGAAAGAATTGAAAAAGAAAGGTTCGAAATGATTGATAAGATTGATGTTTGAGGAGCCCTTTTTGGTCACTCTTCCTGTTACCCATTTTTCGACTGGGCCGCTTATGTTAATTCAAATCGGACCCTGACCAGAACTGTCTTTGTGAAACTACTTTGTCAAACGTATGACTCAAGGTAAGGAGAAAAGTTTGACTCAATCCAAAGGGATTAACATTCCGACCTTCGTAAAATTATTGAACCTCACTCAGGTCCAATCACATGAACGGGTTCGACTATGCTCAAAATGAGACCAGTTACTTCGTCTCACTGATAAGGCGTAAAAAAAAAAAAGAGAAGAAGAAAAGCCAAAAAAAGAATAAAAAATAAAGAAAAATCTAAATACAAAATTTTTTTATATATATTTCTACACTTTTCCATATGTACAACATCGTACTTCCATTTCAAAAAATGAAGAAAAAGAATAAAAAATCAACAAAAATCTAAATACAAAAAAATTATATATATTTCTACTCTTTTTCATATGTACAGCATCGTACTTCCATTTCAAAAAATAAAGAAAAAGAACAAAAAAAATTAATCAATCAAAAATCCAAAAAATACATATACATATATCCCTACTTTCTTTATGTGCATGTACATATGTACAACATCGTAGTTCTATGTCAAAATAAAGAAAAAGAATAAAAAAATCTCGAAAAATAAAAATCCAAAATATATAAATCTTGAAAATAGAAAATGTATAGGTAAATGTTTGTTTCTCCTTCTGTTAATTAGGATTCAAATTGTTACCTATATAAATAAAAAGGGACTGATGTTTCCTTGAGATGTGCGGGAACATCAATTGGTTCGAAGACGCGAAGCAGGAAACCTCTCAGCGATGGACGGATCAAATGAAGCATCTCACCATCGACGTCCAATCTATTAAAAAAAAATAGAGAAGAAGAAAATCATTTTGAAAAAGAAAAAAAGATAGTCATATTTTTGTGGTACTTTCGCTATGCACATGCGTGTTTCAATGCGGTAAAATATCAATATTTTATCGGCAATGCAGCTGTGCTAAATTAATATCCTAAGTCTAAGGTTTGCCTTGGATCTTTGAATCCTACTTTAAAGTAGGAGCAACTGTGTCAATCTCGACTGAGCGGTCAATGTTTCGATCAGGTTGATTCCACTGCTAAATCTTCGAGCTAAGCATTCAGTCTTTGGATTCATGTAAACTTTAGTGTCCTAAGCTTCAGATTCCTCAGTAAAAGGTCAATCGTTGATTGAGACCAACCTGTTAAAAATGGAACTAAATATCCATCAACTATATGTAAACATGCATGCAGAAGGGTTCATTTCCCTTATTTTTGCAGGCTTAAAACCTGTATTGGCGTGGTATTCCTATAAAGTGTACGCTATATGTTTGGGTATCCGTAGGATGGTTGTTTGTTCTCATAAATTGTACACGTATGGAATCTGGGTCGATACTTTCATTACCTTTATTGCTTATTGCCCCTAATGGGTGCATGTTTATGCATAGTTAAATGATTGTAAGATCATTGTCGGCAGAGACCAGGATTAGGTGTCCCCTTCGGTGGGCACCCAATTTTGGCCAGATCTGTTTAGTATTATTTGAAGTTGGATGCTCTAGGTCATGTTAATCCTGGGCACATTATCAAAAGTGGCACGTACTCCCAAAAAGTGTTGTGACATCTATTCGCTCCACTCGGGTAGTCGTGCTAAATAAACTTCAAGATCAATGGGTTCACCCAAAGACCTCGAACCCCGCTTCAAGCAGGGGCACCTGTGACTAGTCAAATGGGGCAATTAATGCCTCGTATGATTGGACACAAACTGTGAAGCCTTGCATATTTTTGTTTTGTGCCAATCTTTAAGTATGGGTCGATCACCCTCCTTGCGAAGTTGTTGTATTCAGAATGAATTTCGAACATTAATCACCTTCAAATCATCTCAAGAAGCAGACATTTTTCCCAACTAATGGGCTTTCACAACTTGAGAAGCGAACATTTTTCCCAACTATTAGGATTTTGCAATTCATTCCATCTCGGTTATGCCCAGTAATGTCACTAAGCACTTGGGGACCGATTACCTTGAGAAACAACCGTTTTTCCCAACATTCAGGGCTTTCGTTCTCTCACCAGGTTACCCGTCTGATGTTTGAGGTTCGTTCTTAATGTAGTGGACCTATCAGTAATGCCTTGGGCCTCTTCAGATGTCTCTTTTCTTTGGCATTCGATCATTAGTGATCGGATACCAAAGAGGGGCATTTGTAGACACTGAAATTTGGCCCAAGGCCCGATCGAAACCCATTTGGAGAGAAGCGCACTTTCGAGCTTTTGATGGCATGTATGGAACCCTTAGGAATCTTTCTGAAACCTTAAGAGTCATTCTAAACCCTTAGAAATTACCTTAGATCCCTTAGGAACCTTCCCGAACCCTTAGAAACCATTCCAAACTTTAACCTAGCTTTTCCGAGCAATGGATGAAGAATGGTGCATTGGGACTAGCTGTGACCTTCTACTATAATTGAATTATATACCATTTAAAAGTAGAAGTCCTCAAATTTCCAACAAGCCAAGAATCCCCCCAATCAAAGCTGTATGCGCGAAGATATTGCGTTCCGAAGCATAGAGGCAAATTTGAAATTTTATGGAATTCCCCTTAGGGATTTGGCAAGTATTAGTTGCGTCAGTTATAAGGTGGGCCCTACCATGGGCAACCAACTTCCAGACCCTGTAGAAACACTATTTTACAGTACATATGTCTGGCGCATCTATTAGTGATGCCAGACTTATGAACAGTAACCCTATGTTTTTATCACGAATTTCAAAATTGGGGTTTGACTTGTTGACCATCTTGACCTTTGGCGTGTGTTTTACTAGTTCTATTTCACCCATTCACTATCTATTTGCAGCCCCTTAAGTGGTTTAAAGTCTCACCCTATCATCCACCATTGGAGCTAACCTTCACACATTTCATGGCTTTAAAAATCCTAGGAAACCTTAGATGGCTAGATTACCTAATTGCTAATCTAAGTTAGCCTCTAAACACCCTCCTAACCTCTCTTTTTCCTATAAATAGAGAGGCAGCCCTCCCTTTACAAGGGCTTAAAAAAATTTGACAAAGTAAGAGATTAAGGAATCCCTTCTCTCTCCTCTAGTGCACTCTTTACACAAATTTCAGAACCCTCAAACCTTCTAAAAACCTTAGCCTTTGACCTAAAAGCTTTAGTTTAGGTGTATGCTATCCCCTAGCCTCCTCTCTCTGCCTCTTAGCTATCCACCCTAGGAGTTAGAATCCATCATCAAGCTATACAAGCCATCAAAAGCTCACCGAAGCAAGCCAACGGAAGGCTCCAATGCAGTGCAATAAGGGCCCGAGAGCTCCAGCTCTTCCCTCTACTCTCCTACCTTCTCAGTTTTTCCTTCATCCTCATATTTGTGTTGTTACGCCACTGAATTTTCACTAGGAACGGAGGGGCACAAATAGTATTTTAATGCCCCTTGGGCAAGACTCAGACCTATATGCATTTTTCACTTCTTTTTTACTTTGGTCATAAGTAGAGAACGCGTTAAGTAGGTTGATTAGGTGCCTAACACCTTCCCAATCGATAACCGAAGCCCCTACCCAAGAACCTTTGCCATAGACCAGAATCAAAGTCAATTTTTGGTACTTCGATGCTCTTTAAATTTGATTTGGGTTTCCCGGGACACCAAAAGCTCCGGGTAGCGACTCTAAATTTTTATCATGAGTGCGCGTCGTGCGACAGATTGATAAAAATCCACAGTTGCACATGCCCAAAGATCTCAAAACCTACCTCGTGTAGGGGCACCCGTGGCTGATCAAATGGGGCAATCAATGCCTCATGAGATTGGGCACAAACTGTGGATCTTTGCGTCATTGCTTTACGCCAATCTTTAAGTATGGGTCGATCACCCTCCCGCTCATGGGGCAGCCTTGTTCGAAATAAATCTCAAATATCGTACATTTTTAATTACACCATCATAATTTTTCCAGTAATTTCGCTAAGCCCATGGGGACTGGTAGCCTTGAGGAACGAACATTTTCTCAAGTGTTGGGCTTCCTCTACTCTCGAGGGACACGTTTTCCCTACTGTTGAGCTTACATCATGCTCCATTTAGTTGTTTCTTTTACTTTTTTTATGTTGAAGGTTTGCTTTAAATATAATGGACTCGTTAGCATGCCTTGGGCCACTTCAAATATATCTTTCTTTGGTATTCGATCATTGGTGATCGAATACCAAAGACGGGCATCTGTAGACACCCAAATTTGGCCCAAGGCTCGATCGACCTATACTTCGAGAAAAGTATACTCCCGTGCTTCTAAAAAGAACTCCCAAATCCTTAAAACTTAATCTAAACCTTTACAACCATTCTCAAACCCTTAGGAATCAATCCTAACCTTCCCAAACCATTAGAAAGCTTAAAACGGACCCACAAAACTCGTTTCAAACCAACCAAAATAGCTGATGAAAAGAGGAGTGCCAAAGTTTGCATATACAGTTCCCAACCTGAGGCCTAAACCATTGGAAAGTAAAGGTTCTAAGCTTTCTAACAAGCTAAGAATTTCCTAATTCATAGTTGTATATCAAAAGTTATGGCAAAATAAAGATCGCAGATTTATGCAAGAAATTATAAAATCGGACCCATAGAGCCAGTTTTGAACTAACCATAACAACTGATGAAAAGGGGAATGTTATAGTTTGTATAGATATTTCCTAACCTGTGGCCTATACCATTGAAAAGTAGACATTCCCAGCATTCCAACGAGCTAGGAATCGCCTAACTCGGAGTTATACATCAAAAGTTAATGCGAAATGAAGATCGCGGATTTGTATAGAAAATTACAAAACCGGGTCGAGCCTCTACGGGTCTTCAACTTCCAATAGTTTGGGCCTGATTTTCCTTCAAAAAATAGCCAAAATTAACATTGGGGGTTTGACTTGTGGGTCATCCTAAAGTCTGGGGTGTGTTTCTTTAGGACTCTAGTGACCCTATTAGCTTAAGTTATCACCCTTTTATCATTCAAGTCACCACCCTATCATCTACCATTAAACCTAAATCCCTCTTCTCCAAGCTCTAGAAAACTCTAAAAACCTTAGATTGCCCATTGCCTAATTTCTAAACTATTTGTGACTTAACCCTTCACTAATAATCTCAACCTCTTTAAATAGAGAGCCACCCCCCCTTGCTTAAGGGCTTGAAAATTTCCAAAAAGAGAGAAAAACTTAGAGTGCTCCCTCTCCATTTTTAAACATCATTCCTCCATACAAATTTCTGATTTTAGTTTTATATTTTAGATCCCATCTTCCATCACCAAACCTTGAGAATTAGCTAAAACTACCTTTTAGCCTACCTCTCCTACCCTCTAGCTCTCTAGCCTTGGAGGTTCAAACCCATTCCTCAACCCATTCACTATTGAAAGCTCACCGGAAGCACATCAACGCGAAGGCCCACAACAATGCTACTAGGGCCCGAGAGCTCTAACTCTCTCCTCTACTACTCTACCTTCTTTGCTTTTCCTTTATCTTAGAATTGAGCCGTTAAGCTGCCCAAATTTTAGTAGGTGGGAAGGGCTCAATAGGATCGGTGTGCCTTCAGGCAAGAGGGAGTACCGCCCATTTTGTTTCTCTTTTTTCTATATATAATTATATATATACTATATAAAACAGCCAACACATAGTCCCGGCCATAGTAGAGACCGCTTGCGAGCGGGTTGATCGGGTGCCTAACACCTTTCCGATCGATAACTGAAGCCCCTACCCAAGAGCCTTTGGCAAAGACTAGTAAATCAGAGTCATATTTTTGCACTTTGGTGCTTGTATATCAATTTTGAGGTATCTCGGGTTACCAAAAGCTCTGGGTGGCGATTCCATCATTGAGCGCATCGTCACGACGGATTGACAAAATCCAAGGTTGCACACCACCTATCTAAGCTCCCAAAAACCTAGAAAATTTTAGATCCCTATTACCTAATTACTAACCCAATTAGCCCTTTAACCCTTTACTAATCCCATCTAACTCTATGAATAAAGAGCCACCCCGCCTTGCTTAAGGGCTTGAAAATTTTCCAAAAAGAGAAAATCCTAAAGAGTTCCCTCTTCCCTTTTGAGCACTAAACCTCCAAAATTTCAGAACTGAGTTCACCCTTCTAGATCCCATTTTCCATTACCAAACCCTTAGATTTGGCTTGAACAAGGCCTTAGCCTTCTTCTCCTACCTTCTAGCTTCCAAGCCTTGGAGATTCAAACCCATTCCTCAACCCATTTCCTATTAGAAGTTCACCGGAAGCGCATTAACGGGAATGTCCACAACAGTGCTAAAAGGGGCCAAGAGCTCCGGCTCTCCCCTCTATTCCTCTACCTTATTTTTCTTTCCTTCCATCCTAGAATTTGAGCCGTTACGCCTCCGAAATTTTGGTGATTGTGGTGGGCTCACATAGGATCGTAGTGCCTTCAGGCAAGGAGTAGTATCATTCATTTTATTTTTTTTAACATTTGGCTATAAGTAAAGACCGCTTGTGAGTGGGTTGATCGGTTGCCTAATACCTTCCAGATCGATAACCGAAGCCCCTACCCAAGAACCTTTGGCAAAGACCAGTAAATCAGAGTCATATTTTTGTACTTCGGTGCTTACATATTGATTTTTGAGATATCCTAGGTCACCAAAAGCTCTGGGTGGCGATTCCATCATTTTTTTGAGAGAGCGCATCTTCGCGACGGACCCGCAAGGTCCATGGTTGCACAGATGGCGACTCCGCTAGGGAATTTTAGAGCTTCTACTTGAAGTTGGCCCCCTTTGCATGTATTTTTCTTCTTGTTACTAATTTTTTGTTTTTTTTACTTAGCTCTACGATTTCGTCATCTTTTACTTACCCCTACTTTTCCGTCATTTACACGCCTTAGTCGATTGGCGGGCCTACTTGAGCTCTTTACCACCTTAGCCGATTGGCGGGTTACTTGATAGTTTAGTTTAATTTTTGTCATTTAAAATGTCTTAGCTATTTGGTGGGCCTACTTGAGCACTTACGTTTCTCATCATCATATTCCAACAGTGAATGCCGGCCCGTAGAGGCGACACGAGATTCTCACCGCCAATTTTTGAACTTAAGCAAACTCCCTTAAAATTGAACCAAGAGGGGGACTTAATTAATTCGTTCTTGCAGGTAGCTTTTGTAAAAGGGGGAAATTTTAGGTAGCGATACACTTGTCCCGGTTCTCGGTAAAGCGGCAGCCCTAGTGGTGATGATCTCGAAAGGAACTACCCCATCCAACAATATCTAAGAAGGCGCTGGAGCCGGACGTATATCGGGTGGGTAACCAAAATTGTTACAAAGCTTAAAACCCTTGGGGGAGCACGTTAGTTACACTGAATCGGCCTTGTATCCTTCAGGCGTGGTAAGGAGGGACCTGATAACAAGAAAAAAATAGTCCTTGGAAACACTGCTTCCAGAAAACCCAAAAAACTAGACCAACTCAGGTCTGCTCCTGCTATCTAAAATATATATATATATACTTTTTAGCCTAGCGTGTATAATATACACGCTAAGCCAAAATTCCCCAGATTTAGTCTTGCATGTATAATATACACACTAAGCCAAAATTTTAGAGTTATTAGCCTAGTTTTTAGCCTAGCATGTATAATATACACACTAAGCCGAATCTCCAGAATTTTAGCCTAGCGTATAGTGTATAATATATACGCTAGCCTGTTCTGGCTCAAGCAACCTGAATCTAAGGCCTTTTTCACCATTCCCGAGCCCCCCGCTTAGCGGTATTAGTACTCCCGACAATTCCTACACCGTCAACACCCAAAACTCCCTCGCCAGTCAAGAGAGGTCGCCCTCTTATTGACTCTTCTAAGGGATCGAGTCATCGCACAGATTTTTGTGCCCTTACATAGATCAAATGTCTTCTTTTGATTCTTCTAAGGTGCATCAAAATCCTGCCGTGGGAGGCATTAAGGGAGTAAACACCGCCTAAAAAGAGAGTTCCAAGGCCCCGAAAATAGCACCATATTGATCCAAGGGAGAGAATTTTCATTTGTCATATACAAAAATAAAATAAAAAAATTTTAAATCAAATCAATCAAGAAAAATCAAAAAATCTAAAAAAGAGAGATTGTGCTGCCAGAACAATGGTATCGCCAAAGCCTCCATCCTCCCAGAGGGGAAGAAGGAGAAAGGTCTTCAGGCCTTACCCGTAGAATCCATATTCGACCCGTCAACAAACCATATCGTGGGCTGTTGATCCGGCTTATGCCAGCCCTGATTCATCCCCACCACATTTCCCAACACATTCCTATATGGAGGAGATACCCATCTCCGATTTCCCTCGATCTCGATTTAACGTCACCGGACCATACGGTGCACCCATTTTTTCATCCCCCACAACTCAAAATCCACCCATTTTCCTTCCACATTTCCACCCCATTTCCCCTTCCCCTCAACTCAAAATCCACCCCATTCTCCCCACACATCCACCCAAACTATGTCCCATTTTCCCTCCACTTCCAATCAAACTATGCCCAATTCTCCGCCACCCATCCAAACCATGCCCATTTTTCCATCCACATCAAACCAAACTCCACCCCATTCCTCCACATTCACCCAGCATACACCCACTTTTCCCCCACCCACATCCAATCCAATGGCCAATTTTCCCACATCCACTCCACATACACCCCACTTTCCCCCCACATACAATCAAAATACACCTCCCTTTCCCCCCATATCAATCCAAATTAGCCCCCATTTTTTAACCCAACACATGCCCAATTTTCCCCCATCCTCACAAACCATGCACAATTTCCCCACCTCTACCCAGGTCATGCCCAATTTTTCATCTACATCTACCCAAGCCATGACCAATTTTCCTCCATCTACCCAGGTCATGCCCAATTTTCCATCTACATCTACCCAAGCCATGACCAATTTTCCCCCATCTACCCAGGTCATGCCCATTTTCTCCCATGCATTCCCCCTCATCAGGTGAGCCATCTACTTCCAACCCCATACCCGACCTCATGTCCATGATGGAGGACATGATGAGGGCTTACACTACATGGAAGGCTTCCCAAAGCCGCCCTGATCCACCCCAAACATCCTCAAATCCCCATCAAACCCTCCAATATATCCACACACCATATGTCCAAAATCCCCATCCTACCCTACCACCCATAATCCACACTACCCAACAACAATCATTGGGTCATCCAAGTAGGCCTCATGGGCCTAATACCCTCTCAAACCCATTTAGGCTCAAACCCGAGGGTGACATTTTCAAACCCTCCACCAAACCCTGAACAAGTCCTCCAATTTCCTACCTACACCCACACCCAACAAACCCCCATATCCCCTCAAATGGCAAATCCCTCTCATGCAATCCCCCGATTTCTCGCATACATCCAATCGGCATACTCCATTCCTCCCCAAATGGCCCACCCACCTCATCAACCTGGCATGAACCATACCCATCCACACTCATCACCCCCATCCCAAAATGGGAATCCATCGCAAACTATCAAACATCCCTAGTTTACACATCTACTTACCCTCCATCCAAATCCTCAAAATTCCCACCAAGTCCAATGGCCTCATCCTGCACCCGCCAAAAATCCACAACTCACCCATCCACTTACCCCACAAACCCCTCATCAAAGCTTCCCCCAAATACAATGGCCTCATCAGGCACCCATCCAAAATCCCCCATTCGCCCATCCTCTCATTCCACAAGCACATCATCAAAACCCTCATCAACCACAGTGGCCTCCCCAAATATCCACTCAACTCCAATAGAATCCACCCGAAAATCTCACCCTTCCACCACCATATGTTGATCCCCAATATGAGGAGGATGAGATCAGAAACAGTGGGGCGTTTACCAGTTTTTATACCCCACAGTCCACCTTTACCAACCCACAAGCCATTCAAAATGATGGGGGACTGGCCCAAATCAAAAGAGTAAGAGTTGCTAAAAGAACAAATGGACATGATCCAAAAGCAATTAATGAGGTTAGGCGACATCAAAATTCATGCTATTGAGTTTTCAGATTTATGCCTATTCGCAAAGGTTCCATTGCCCCACAAATATAAAGTGCCTACTTTCAATAAATACGATGGCACGGGCAACCCAATAGCCCATCTAAAATTGTACTATGGAGATATGTGCCAGTGTGGAGGGGATGAGCTTTTGCTCATAAAAGTTTTTCAAAAGAGCCTTACGGGTCCGGCCTTGAGATGATTCACGTCTATTGAACCATCTATGCTCAAAATATGGAAAGACCTCACCCATTTATTTCAAGAGCAATATGTCTACAACATAGACATCAAACCGTGCAAATCAGATCTGGTAAGGTTAAAACAAAAACCTGATGAGGCCTTTAACGAGTACCTGAGAAGATGGAGGGCTCTAGCAGCCCAAGTAAAGAACCGCATCCCGGATGATGAACAGATTGAGATGATCTCAAAAACAACCCTACCTATTATCTCTAACTTTTTGGTCTACCAGTAGCAAGCCAATTTTGCTAACCTAGTAAGAAATGTTAACTGTTGCGAAGAGACGTTGAGAGATGGGCGACTGAAGAAAAATCCTGCCAATGGGGCCAGTGGGGTACGGAAATTTACCCAGTAAAAAAGAACCGGGACATATGTCTAGACAATAATAAACACTAAGCCCAATACCAACATAGTACCATTCCAATTTGGGGCAGAACAACAAGCCCTGGCATACACCCTGGCACAAGCAGCTCCAACACGGTGACAGGGCAATAATTCATGGGCACAGATGAACCCTGAGCAGAGAAGGGCTCAACACAACCAAGCATTCACTCCCCTAGGACAATCCTTATATGTCCTCTTGCCATTGTTGATAGAAAAGGGCTTAGTTACTCGGCATCAGCCACGACCTCCACCGAATCCAATCCCAAAGAATTATGTTCCCAGTGCACATTGTAATTTCCATCAAGAGCCAAGACAACCAAATAATCAGTGCTTTCCTTTGAAACATACGATAGAAGATTTGATAGTGGTGGGAAAACTCATACCCCCAACACCCCCCAGGCTAATCAACATACCAACATCCACCAGGCACCGCTGCCACCCGCACCCGCGAGGAGGAATGGGCCCAAGAGGCATCATCAACATGCTAGAGGAAGAAAGGGAAGAGGTTGACCCATCAGAATATATCGACACTGGGGAAAGCTATGAAATGTTTGGGAAATGGAATCAAGGAGGTGAAACCATTGGGGTAGTTGAGCCTTTGAACTTGGCAGATTATTTCCCAAACCCAACACCTCAAGCAACACCTCTAGATTTGAGGTTGTATTTTTCCACGCCCGCACCCATTTACCATTTGCAACCCAATTTTACCTCACCTCCGCAGTACCAATCATATCTGGCACCAACCCCCTTAAATTACATGGTGCCCAATTTTACCCTACATTCAGAATCAGGTCCAACCTCCTACAATTGGCCCAACTTTGCCACACCCAACCAGTATATTCACCTCTAACACCAACCCAACATAGTTAGCCCAACTTTGCTCCACCCCTAATCAATCTACCTCTAGCACCGGTCCATTACAACAGACCCAGTTTCTCCACACCCTCACCAGTCAACCACATTTGGCGCAGCATCACCACATCAGCCCTGCCGGTCCAATCATACCCGCATATCCATCTTTTCCCTTCTAGATCCCTGAACCAACATATAATCCCCATCAAGTCTCGCTCAAAAATAGTCAAATAGATGCCAATGCTTGCAGTAGCAGCACAAAGACAGTCATGTTCATTACCCGATCAGGAAGGATGTCAAAGCATCCTGAGGCACCGGTGCTTGCCCAGCCAGAAGAAAGAAGAGAACCTACAGTAGTAGAAAAGAGAACCTACAACATCCTGAGGCACCGATGTACCCGTTGGAAAAGATAAGCAGAGAGCACTTTAGAAACATAGCTCAAAATAGTGTCGGCTCATATAACCATATGGGACTTACTCATGATGTCTCCACTTCACTTTCAAGTTCTGATGGGAGCACTAAAGGAAGCTCGTGTATCAAATAAAGTATCCCCATATGAAGTGGGACGGATGATCAGGGAGGTGTTGGCTCCCAACGCCATATCATTTTCGGACGCCAATCTTCCAACAGGAGGAAACCACTCTAGGCCCCTCAATATCATGGTTGAAATTGGGAGCTTGGTAATACCACTTATATTAATAGGCAATGGTTCATCATTGAATGTATGCCATCTTAGAATTGCGACCAAGATTGGGGTCGACCAGTCTATGTTCCGACCGGCCAGGACAGGAGTTCGAGGGTTCGATAATATAAGGAGGGAAGTGATAGGAGAAATAGATCTGAAGCTCACCATTGGGCCAATGACCTTCTCAATCCCATTCCAAGTCATGGACATCAAGTCATCCTTCAACTTGCTGCTAGGGCGCCCATGGTTGCATGAAATTGGGGTATTCCCCTCCACTCTACACCAACAACTCAAATCCATCTTCGAAGAGAGAGTTGTAACGATCATGGGAAAGGGGCGAGAGGAAAAAAAAATGGCTCACAACATTGAAAATCTCTAAGTGTTGGACATGTCGCACATAGCTGAGGGCACAGAGCTTCATAGTTTTCAGTATGATGTGTTAGCAGCAGTGGTGCCAAAACCCCTCAGAAAGGACACCGAAGAAATCAGAGGAGGAATGGTTGTGGCAGTGGTGATGCTATAGAAATGGGGCTATCAAAAAGGGAAAGTACTAGGTTCTCGCCTGCAAGGAAGAAGAGACCTAGTCAGGGCCAAAGGTGGCCATGAGTCAAATTCAGCTTAGGCTACAAGCCTACCGAAGAAAAGTCTAAGAGTCCAAGGAGAAGGCTCGAACCATCGCTGCAACCAAAGCCAGGGGGATAGACCTGGAGGATGAGTCCCCTCCACGGCCACACATCAGAAGCACATTTGAAAGTGTTAGGGTTATTAAAATCCATCAAAATGGAGCAACACTATTGACCCCACACAAAAGGGCCACTATCCACGAGACCAATCCCCACATCATTCCCTCAGAGATTGAAATAGACTTGGCCTCGCTTTCTCTGTTCGAATAAGAGGTAACCCTACCTGCACAGCTACCCATCCTGAACCATCCAAAACCCGTGCTAATATTTGAAGACAATGTTAAAGATGAACCCATGGTTAACATGTTGGGGGCTGACCCTCAAAAGTCAACTCAATCAGTCTCCTCCACAAAACTAGGTAAAGGTGCGGCATCTCATGTGAAAAACTGGGCTTCTATGCCCCTAACTCTGGAAGTATCAAATGGTCATAAATAAGGCACCAACTTCCCCAAAAAAAAAACCTATAAAAAGAGAGATTAGCCCTTGGCAAGCAATGCCATGCATGTATAGAGACTCGCGTTGCCAAGGGCTAATTTTCAAAGAAAAGAAAAATCCTGAAAAACTAGAAAAAATATAAAATCCAAAAATATTATCTTTTTAAATTCCTAAGAAAAAGAAAAATGATACCTTAAATGAAACACTCGCCTGACGTGAAGTCGACCTCTTTCCTATAGAATACAAGAAGAGGTAGGAGTCACAAATCTGGATGGCAAGAACATAATCGAGGAGCTTCCCAATGAGCTCCTTGAACGGAGTGCTGATTTTGAACATGACCCTACCCCGATCGTTGAAGAGACTGAAGATGTCTATCTAGGAATCGAGGAGGTCCCTAGAATCATTAAGATCAGAACGTCACTGTCTCTCGAGGAAAGAAAAGACATGATTGACTTCCTTCGATCATACCTGTGACACCCTGTAAGCCATGCACTGGAAACTCGAAACACGTGGTGTCACAGACCGTTGGACCTTTAACTAGAGAAATCCACATAGAAACTTAACCACTCAAGACCCATATGGAGTCAGTCCATTTAAAGCCCATAAATGGACTAATCCATTTGAGACCGATGTGGACCTAGAACCATAGACCTTTTGAACCAAACCCATCTTCTGTCTAATTGGGAATTAGAATCCCTTTGGGCCACTTGAAATGCAAGCACTAGTGGACTAGTCACTTAGAACCCATTGAAGACCCACATGAAGTTAGGACCTGCCCAAAACTCAAATGAATCAAGACCCTTTAGAAATAGGGCACTTGGGCCCATTAAGTAAGAGCCAAGAGATTGATTGTATACACAGTCTTGGTGTGTATAAGCCACACAACAAATCCAAGACCCCCTCTATTTAGCCAACTCCTCACGTAACCATGCAAACAATGCATTGAGGAGCCGAGTGCTTCAACTCGAGGAGAAATGAAGGAGAGAAAGAAAAGCCATTCTCCCTTCTCCCTATTTTGGTTTCTTTGAAAACCCAACCCTTAGATCTCTCATGAAACTCTTTTCACTCAAGAAGGACTATTCTCTTCAACAATTAAGAACCCCACACTCGGTGGTTCACTCGATTAAGGCGAAGAGTGTCAAACCATCATAGGATCGGTGCCTTGATGGCATTGATCCGACATCGGTGAGTGGTAGATCTTTGCATGCGAGGAAACGAAGATAGGTAACCCTCGTAACGCATGCGTTTTGTTTTATAAATGGGAGTTTTGCTATCGATTGTTGATAATCGAAGCCGCATGCAGTGATCCCACTAATCGAATGCGTGAGAATCATGAGAGCCGATGCATCTTGGCTCGATCGCTTGAGTCCTTGCATGTGCTTCAAAATTTTGGGGATAAATATCATGTTTTAAAATTCATAAATGCGTTAAGGATTTTGTGTATGATTTGATGTGTTTGAAGGGAGAATATCATAAGCGAGTGATGACTCATATAGGGTGTGCTTGATATGTCTTCAAATAGGCTTGTCAGGCTATAAAGATCAGCCTGAACAGGGGTATCAGTCTATAAAAGAAAATAGATCTGAGGAGTCTGCTCGAGGATGATTTCAGGATGCTAGAGCGAGAATTCATCAGAAGACTCTGCTTGATCAGAAATCCTAGGCCAATTAGACTCGGGATAAAGCTGCTCGAGCGTGATGTGGGATTTGTATTGAGAGGCCGCTTGAGCGTGATGGGAGCAGCTCGAGCGGGATTTCTAGGCTTATTCGATTTGGGTCAAAACCGCTCGAGCGTACCTGTAGGTGCCACTGGGAACCACTCGAGCGGGATTAAGCCACACTCGAGCATGGTACTCTGTTTTGGCCTATCTTGACTTGTGTGCTTGTGAAGCATGCGTGTGTGAATGTATCAAATACCAATGACTAAGACATGCGTTTGACCTTGTGAATTAGGAGTAAAGCACAGGAAAATGTCTTGATTTGAGCGTGTGGAATCGACACGTGTGCTTGACGTGACTTAAGGTATGGAAACTTCGAATGCAAAGTTATATGCTTGACTTGAATCATGGGATAACATAACTGAATTGATCATCTTTGAATTCTCTTTTTGTCATGTACTTGATAAATGAAAGTTCTGCATATGATTTAAGATTGTTTTCATGCATGAAATTGCATGTTTTACTTGACATTTCGCTTGCATTAATTCTTAAGTTCTATTGAGAAGCCGAGACCTATATTGTGATATGATACATGTATGTTTCCTATGTGCGTGAACGTGCCATGTGTAAGAATCAATTTCGTGCTCGTTTCCTATTTGTGTATATATGTTATGTGTGAGATTGTGTCCAACTGAGGAGTGGAGCCTCCATGAGAGGGGTGGAGTCCCCGGGGTCTTAACCTAGTGTCCGCTACGGACTGCTCAGTTCCCGCTACAGGATGCTATTGCCACAAGTCTCTTCTCGTTCTCATGATTAGATGTGAGTGGAGTGGAATCTCCTAGGGAGGGGTGGAGTCCTCAGGTTTTAACCCAGTGTCCACTACAGACTGCTTTATTCCTGCTACGAGATACTCATGCTAATATTATGTGACTCAATTATGTGATGTGTTGTTCTATGCTCGATTCTAGGATTCTATACATTTGTATTTGTACAAGCTCGTTATTCAAAACTCGATATGAAAGTTAGTTCTAGTTTCTTGCTTTAATTTTGATTTGAACTCAGATATTTCTTGCATAATGACCTGGAATGTTTATAAGCTCATGATTTCAAGTTCTTGATTATACCCTTACGTTTTGATATCCCATGTAACTTGCCAAATTATTTTATATATGCATCTATCCATGAGTTAGAATGATTTTATATTATTTTGCATTGTTTATATCCCTATTGAGTTTGAACTGTAGCTCACTCACGACTATATGTCTCAGCTGCAGGAGCTGATCCGGTGCGAGATCCTGAGCGGGAAGAGGATCACGACTATACTGTAAGTGATGAGGAGGACTTGCCTGAGGAGTAGTATCCTTAGCTGGGAGAGTGTGAGCATGTGATATTATGGGTATTTTAGTAAGGTAAACTACTTGGGATAAAAGAATACAATATGTTTTTGTGTGGCTCCACTATTTAGGTGAAGTACGGCCTTCACTGGTGGATGCTTTTGTGGTTATGGGATATGTGAATGGCTAATTTGCTAACCTTCTGTGAATAGTTATGTTTGGAACTCATGTGAATAGTTAGTTTAGCTTGCTTGGTTTCTACTTTGCCATGCGCTTGCATACTTTGATTGTGGAATGTATGTGTGCTTACAATTTCTAATGGCTCGATTCTTCCCACCTCTTAACTCGGAGGAATTGAGTTGTTATGTTTTGATCACGTGTCGTGATCCGACAGCTCAAATTTTTGGGTGAGGAAATTTTAGGCAGTCACAGGTGGTATCAAAGCCTAAGTACTAGATTTTCATGTACTATGGCTGAGCGAATCAGATATGACACCGTGTGTCACTTGGAGTACATGAGACCTAGTCTAAATACCCGTAAGACTAAGGTTCTGTATTCCGAGCTAGGACCTGAGCAAATGCGATGGCAATAGGATTAGAACTAAACTCTAAGTATTAGAATCAACCTGACTTTAAGTTGATTGGCCTTGATAGATCAATATGCCTCCGCGGCGGGGAAGACCGAGGATAGTGAATATAGAGGACACTATAAACGGTGAACGATTTGTCTCGGGAGCAAATGAAATTCCCGTGAACAACAACCTCAACAATGCAACGGGAGCAAATGAGGGCCCCATTAAAAAAAATAATGCATCGGGAATGGGGGACAATAATGGAAAACCCCAAGAAATGTCAACAACCAACAAATATAGGAGACTGTAGTGAACGTGATGGCTCTTTTGACGAAGAGACGTCACCCATCGAGTTTTCAAGAATTCAGGAGGATGAGACCACCTAGTTTCTACGGGCAGACCAATCCGATGGAGGCCGAGCAGTGGCTAAATTAGATCGAAAAGATATTACTGAGACTTAGGTGCACGAAAGAAGAGAGGTCAATTGGGCCTCATTCCAATTCAAGGGTGAAGCGGACCCTTGGTGGAAATCAGTTGAGAGGACCCGTGTGCCAGGAACGCCTTGGACATGGGTGGAATTTGTCACCACATTCTATGAGAAGTACTTCCCAGTGTCAGAGAAACGGCAATTAGAGATACAGTTTGCAAATCTAGTAGAAGGATCCATGAGTGTGCGTGAGTACGAGATAGAGTTCACTCACTTATCCTATTTCGCACCCGCACTAGTAGCAAATGGGTTGATAAAAACTCGAAAATTTGAGTATGGATTGAAACCGGTTTTAAGAGGAAGAATAGCATTGTTTGAAACAACTACATATGAGCGAGTAGTAAGGTTGGCACTCATCGCGGAAAGGGAGGTTGAAGATACCTATAGAAGGAGGGACGACCAGGCTAGGAATAAGAAAGCTCAATCATCGGCATTTGTGTCGGAACAAGCCAGCAAGAGGCCTAGATATTTGATGCTGCAACCATCACAACCTATTACTATGGTAGCATCAAGGTCATTTGATCCGGCAGCTCTACTGCCTCGACCTCTGAGACCTATTAGTGCATCAAGCCCGATGACTACGATTGCTCCGAGAGTACAGCCAACAACTACAACCCGCACTACATCTCATGTGGCTTCCTCCACATCAAAGGAATTAGAGAATGCCCATAGATGAAGGGAGAAACCACGGCAAGGACAATTACTCAGAGACCTTTAAGGCCAATAGTGTAAGGCCGAGCATACGCGGTGACAATGCAAGACATAGAAGCTAACAATGACGTCATTCAAGGTATAAAGTTCTTTTATACTAGTCAAGTTAAATTCTTCGAGTTTTAGATGAAGGTGCACCAAATAAAATAATACTTGTTGTTCCTCTAACTTGCAGTGTTAAAACATTTGCATACATATCACACTAATATTGATATATATATATATATATGCATATGTGAAATTCAGATATTATACATATGTATTTGCATAGTGACACCATGAGGGATATTTGTTTCCACAAGGCACAAGTGTTGATAGACCCAGGGTCTACCCACTCCTTTGTAACCCCGTAATTTACAGTGGAGTTAAGCATCAAGCCGGAACCTTTAGAATTCATGTTGGCATCTTTGGTTCCAACCAGAAAGTCTATAAGGACAGATCATGTATGCAGATCAGTGGTCGCTCTTATTGAAGACCATGAGACCAAAGTGGATCTGCTTCTACTAGACATGAAAGGATTTGATGTGATCCTTGGCATGGACTGGTTGTCCAAACATCACGCTAAAGTCAATTGTCTTTAAAAGATAGTCACCTTCCAGCCCAAGAAGGGAAAATCTTTCAGATTCGATGGTGCCCAACTGAATGTAGCACCCTTGATATCAGCCATAAGGGCCGAGAGACTTTTAAACAAGGGATGTTAGGGTTACCTAGCGTTCTTACAAGACCAAAAGGAAGGAGAAGTTAAACTTTTTGACATTCCTGTAGTATCCGACTTTCTTGATGTATTCCTTGAGGAATTATCGGGTTTAACACCTGAGAGGGATGTTGAGTTTGCAATAGACCTAGCTCCCGACATTGAATTAGTATTAAAGGTGCCATACCAAATGGCACCTGCTGCATTAAAGGAGCTAAAGGAACAATTGTAAGAACTTCTTGACAAGGGTTTTATTCGGTCGAGAGTGTCTCCATGGGGAGCACCTTTGCTATTTGTTAGAAAGAAAGATGGTTCTATGTGTCTGTGCATCGACTACAGATAACTGAACAAGCTAACCATCAAGAATCGATACCCACTTCCCAGAATCGACGATCTATTCGATCAGTTGTAAGGAGCAAAGTTCTTCTCTAAAATTGATTTAAGGTCGAGTTATCACCAAATGAAAGTGAAAGTCAAGGACATTCTGAAAACAGCTTTTAGAACTCGATACGACCACTATGAGTTTCTCGTCATGCCATTCGGATTAACCAATGCACCCGCATCCTTTATGAACCTCATGAACCGAGTGTTCAAGCCTTATCTGGATAAGTGGGCAGTTGTTTTTAATGACGATATCCTCATCTACTCAAGGTCGAGGGAAGAGCATGAACAACATCTATGCCTAGCACTCCAAACTTTGCGAGAGTCTTAATTGTATGCGAAGCTCAGTAAATGTGAGTTCTGGCTAGAACAGGTGATTTTCCTTGGGCATGTTATTTCAGAGGCCGGTATAGAAGTGGACCCTATAAAGATAAAAGCGGTAGTGAAATGGGAGCAGCCAAGAGAATCAAGTTGGCGAAGTTAAGTAGTTTTTGAAGGGTTGGCAAAGCTAGCTAAACCACTCACGCGTCCTATCAGGAAGACTTTTAAATTTGAGTGGATTGAATTGTGCGAGCAGAGTTTCCAAGAGTTGAAAAAGAGATTGACCACTGCACTCGTACTTACCATACCATCAGGCAGTGGGGGATTCTCAGTATTCAGTGATGCTTCCCACAGTGGGTTAGGTTGCGTATTGAATCGGCATGATAAAGTAGTCGCTTATGGATCAAGGCAGCTGAAAGACCACGAAACGAATTAACTGACACGTGACCTGGAACTAGTGGTGATCATTTTTGCTTTGAAAATCTGGAGGCATTACCTCTATGGTGAAACTTTTGACATTTTCACTGACCACAAGAGCCTCAAGTACTTGTTTACGCAGAAGGAACTCAATCTGAGGCAGAGGAGATGGATGGAATTTCTAAAGGATTATGACTGCGTCATTTAGTACCATCCGAGAAAAGCCAATGTAGTAGCTGATGCAGTTAGCCAAAACTCATCCGTCTAGCTGTCACACTTTGTAGCTAAATTACATAGATGGAGACTGCTTGAGAACATGACCTCAGGTGACACTCAGTTCGAAGTAAAGGAATCGGGAGCACTGTTAGCCAATATCAAGTTCATATCAATTCTCTTCGATAGGATCAAAGAAAGCCAATTGAAAGATCCAGAGCTTATGGCTATTTGACAGGGTATAGATAATGGAAATCATCTAAAATTTTCTATTAAACACAATGGTTCCTTATTGTTTAGAGCCTGAGTTTGTGTGTCGTCTGATAGTGAGTTACGACATGAGATATTGGAAGAAGCCCAAAGATCGGTATATGCCATATATCCGAGCAGCACCAAAATGTACCATGACCTGAAGAAGAACTTTTGGTGGAAGGGAATGAAGAGAGATGTCGTTGAGCACATAGCAAGATGCTTGGTCTGTCAGCAGGTCAAAGTTGATCACATACACCCTGCTAGTTTATTACAGCCCCTGCCTATCCCTGAATGGAAATGGGAGAATATTTCGATGGACTTCATACTTGGGTTGTCGAGATCTCAGAAGGGGCATAATGCCATCTGGACTTATAAGAAGTGTGTGGGTTGGTAACATTTTCAAAGTTTGACTCCAGTCATGCATTGTCTATTGACGGGCATTATTGGTACGCCTCTCCTCACTGGCCAACATTCGATAGGGTTCATCATTCTCGGTTTCTTCGTGGTCTTCTAACAATCGGGAGATGAGATGAGCATATGGCATGTATGGTATCGGTTTGCAGGCAATGCTCAATAAGTGATCGTGGGAATATATAATGCCATCAAAAACTAGCTTAGGTGCATTAAACCAATGGCCACAATGTGTCGCAAATAGGGCTTGTACAAGAGGGCCTCTCTATTCTTGTTCGTGCTGGAGAGGGTACAGGTTCTTCCTAAACAAATTTCTAATGGCCACATCTCATGCGGTAATTGGGCTCTGCGAGTAACACCATTCCCAACGATGCCGTCGTTGGCCATTTTCGTGGCAATGTTGTGAATAGGTGCATCCCTAGGTTGTGGAGGTAAAAGGCCTTGGTTTTCATGGAAACTTGTAGAACAGTTCATCGCCTCAGCGCGGTCACAGACATCGATGTGAAAAGTCCGGCCTTCAATTTTGGTGGTCAGTTTTCTAGCATGATCGTCGACTCCGATCTTCATGTTTTGGTAAAACAAATGGACGAGCCGCAGGTAATAATGCGTGTAAAAATGTTGAAGCAAAACCTCTAATCTTGCTCGGCGAATATAATCAATTACCCATGAGGTAGTATTCTCATCCGTGAACCAATCTTGACTAAAGGACCATTTCGATTCTAAGGTCTTGTTTGTTCCACCATGCGGTGGGTTGTTCTAGGGTCGGTTCCATTACATTCTTCGATCGTTTTGAAGATTAGGGTTTTGGGGACGGAGCTTTAGGGGGTTTAGAATTTGTTTGCTTCTTTGAAGCCATGGCGTAAAGAAAACAAAGAAAAATATGAGATTTTGAAAGAATTAGAGGTTTCTAGGGTTTTACCGTTCACAAGGAAGGTGTGCACGAGTTCTAGGGCCCAAATCCGGATGAATCTTACGCGAGAGCGAAGAAATGGCATCTCTTGGAGAGGATTAGGGCTTCTTCTTGAGGAGGAAGGAAGAAGGGGCATAAACCCGAAAGTCAAAAGAGAGAGGTCCCGCTTTGAGCAACTGAACTTGCTTGATGAGAAAAGGCTCCTAGCCTTGTGTCACACTCAGGCCTATTAGAGAAGGATCGCACGTGCTTATAAGAAGCGTGTTCGCATCCGAGATTTAAAGGTGGGTGACATAGTAATCAAGAAAATATTCCCTTCTCTCCACACCGATCCAAGAGGAAAAGTCAAGCCCAACTTGGAGGGACCTTATGTCATCCGAGAAGTGCTCCCAGGGTACGTGCCCTACCTAGCCACCATTGACGGAGATCACTTTTCTGAGCCCATCAACGCTGGATACGTCTGACGTTTCTATTCCTAAGTCTTCTGTGACAAGGTAAGTATTGATAAGATAGATACGTGACTGCTTAAGGACCCAATAAAAGAGGCCATCATTTTAAAGCCAAGTAGCCAAAAAACGTCTCTGAATACTTATACTCTTGCTACATCCGTTGAGCCATTAGCCTTTCTTTCGTTAAATCCCTACACAAAAAAAAAGACAGAAAAAGTGTATATACCAAACAAAAAAAAGGAGAAAAACATTTACCATCAAATCTAAAAAATAACAGAAAAGCAAAATCCCAAAATGAGGATGTCTGGAAAAAGCAAAAGGAACAAAAAAAATATAGAAAAAAAAAAGTGGGGCATGTACAGTTAAAATTTCCCAACGAAGAGGTGTATTACGGCAACTGGAACCCTATCGAGGAAACCATCTTAACCGAAGAATACCTTCAAAATTCCTAACCAATCCCATGGCCAACATACATCGCAAGAAAAAGCCCTCTTTAAGGTCTACGAGTAATCACAGTATTCATTGAGTTAGCACGAGCCAAGTTGAGAGACGACAAAAGAACTCCATCCAGTTGGCTATGACGGAGTCAACGCCCATGTCGTGGCCTTTGAGAAAATAAAGAAGAAAAGAAAAAGAAAAATACATCCTCAAAGTAAAAAGGACATCGTGAAAACCCAAAAGGGTGCCATAGGTAAAAATAGCGAGCTTGTACAGACCAGGTGAAAACCTGAAAAAGCGCCTGGGATAAAAATGCATACTCATGGACGTAGTGGAAACTCGAAAGGGCGCTACCAATAAAAAAGAGGGTAACAAAGGGCACGACAAAAAATACCCGTCTTGGGTGGTGTAAGTAAAAAAGGGTTGAAAAAAAGAAACATAGAAGAGAAAAGAATAATCTTTCAGCTAATCCTTCGGTTACATTTTAAAATTATTTGGTTGCCAATTAGGCCGCTCATGTTTGCTCAAATCAAGTCCTGATCAGGTATATCTTCAGATTGTACCATCAAACGTATGACCCGAGGTAAGGAGAAAATATTAATTTGATCCAAAGGAATGGATGTTCCGACCTTGGTAAAAATTCTGAACCTCACTCAGGTCTGACCCCATGAATGGGTTCGACTATGCTCAAAATGGGACCCGTTACTTCGCCTCATTGTTAAGGCATTAGATAAAAAAAAAAAAAAAAAAAAAGAAAGAGAAAATTAATAAAAATAAGAAATCCCGAAAAATCTGAAAATATATATTCCTTCCATGTACATATTTACAGCATCGTACTTCCATCTCAAAAATGAAGAAAAAAAAATAAAAAAATCTTTGAAAATAAAAATCTAAAAATATATAAATCTTGAAACTTTAAAATGTGTAGGTAAAGGTTTGCTTCTCCTTCTGTTAATTAGGATGTATATTGTTACCTATATAAATAGAAAAGGGGCTGACGTTTTCTAAAGAATGTGCAGGAATATCAAATGGTCCAAAGCCTTGAAGTAGGCAACCTCTCAGCGATGGACAAATCAGATGAAGCATCTCACCACCGACGTCCAGTCTATTCCAAAAAAGAGAAAGAAAAAAGAGAGAAGAAATTCATTTTGAAAAAGGAGAAAAGATAGTTATATCTTCATGGTACTTTTGCCATGCACATGTGTGCTTCAATGCGGTAAAATGTCAATATTTTATAGGCAACGCAGCTATGCTAAATTAATATCCTAAGTCTAAGGTTTGCCTTGGACCTTTGGATCCTACTTTAAAGTAGGAGCAACGGTGTAAATCCCGATCAAGCAGTCAATATTTCAATCAGGTTGATTCCACTATTAAATCTTTGAGCTAAGCGCTCCGTCTTTGGATTCATGTGAACTTTAGTGTCTTAAGCTTCAGATTCCTTAGAAAAAGGTCAATCGTTAGTTGAGACCAACCTGTTGAAAATGAAACTACACATCGATCAACTATGTGCAAACATGCATGCAGAAGGGTTCATTCTCCTTATTTTTCTGCAGGCTTAAAACCTGCATTGGCGTGATTTCTCTTAGGTAGGCGTCATGAATCTAGGTATCTGTAGGATGGTCGTTTGTTCTTGTAAATTATACCAGATGGGATCTGGGTCGAGACTTCCATCGCCTTTGTTGCTTATCGCCCCTAATGGGTGTATGTTTATGCATAGTTAAATAATTTATAAAATCATTGTTGGCAGAGACTAGGATTGGGTGTCTCTTTCGGTAAGCACCCAATTTTGGCTGAATCTATTTAGTATTATTTGAAGTTGGGTACTCTAGGTCATATTGATCTAGAGCATATTTCAACAATGACACACACTCCCAAAAAGTGTTGCCACATTAATATTCGCTCCGCTCGGGTAGTTATACTAAATTAACCTCGAGATCGATGGGTTCGCCCAAAAATCTCAAACTCTACCTCGCGTAGGGGCACCCATGGCTGATCAAATGGGGCAGTCAATGCCTCATGGGATTAGACACAAACTGTAGATCTTCATGTCATTGCTTTATGCCAATCTTTATGTATGGGTCGATCACCCTCCCGCTAGCGGGGTAATTTTGTTCGAAATGAATCTCAAACATCATACATTTTCAAATTACACCATCTCGATTATGCCCAGTAATGTCGCTAAGCACTTTGGGACCGATTGCCTTGAGGAAGGAAAGTTTTCCCTAAATGTTGGGGCTTCTGCTACTCTCGAGTGATGCACGTTTTCCCTAATGTTGGGCTTACGTCAATCTCCATATAGTTATTTTACTTTTTGATGTTTAAGGTTCGTTTTAAATATAGTGGACCCGTTAGCATGCCTTGGGCCTCTTCGAATGTCTCAATCTTTGGCATACAATCGTTACTGATCGGATACCAAAGAGGGGCTTCTATAGACACCCAAATTTGGCTGAAGGCTCAATTGATACATACTTCGAGAAAGTCGCACCCTCGAGCTTTCAAAAGTATTTCCCAAACCTTTTGGAATTATCCCAAAACCTTTAGAACCCTTCTTGAACCCTTAGGAATTAACCCTAGCCTTCCCAAACCCATTAGAACCCTTCCTGAATAGTAGTTGAAAAAGGAGTGCTATAGTTTTTATAGATAGTTTCCCAACCTGAGGACTATACAATTAAAAGTAGAGGTTTCCAGATTTCCAACAAGCTAAGAATTTCCTAATTCGAAATTATACAAAAAAAGTTATGGCAAAATGAAGATCACGTATTTGTGAAGAAAATTGTAAAATCGGACTCATAGAGCCTATTTCGAACCAACCAAAACAGCTGATGAAAAGAGGAGTCTTACAATTTTCATAGACAGTTTCCCAACCTAAAGCTTACACTATTAGAAAGTAGAGGTTCCCAGCTTTCCAGCAAGCCTAGAATTGCCTAATTCGGAGTTGTACATCAAAAGTTATGGTGAAATGAAGATCCCAGATTTGTGCAAGAAATTACAAAATCGGGCTGGGCCCTTGCGGGTTTTCAACTTCTAATAGTTTGGGCCTAGTTTTCTTTCAAAAAATGGCTAAAATTGACATTGGAGGTTTGACTTGTGGACCATCCCAAAGTCTATGGTGTGTTTCTTTAGGACCCTAGTGACCCTATTAGCTTAAGTTATCACCCTTTTGTCATTCGAGTCACCACCCTATCATCTACCATTAAACCCAAATCCCTCTTCTCCAAGCTCTAGAAAACACTAAAAGCCTTAGATTGCCCATTACCTAATTTCTAAACCTATTAGTGACTTAACCCCTCACTAATCACTCCTTTCTCTATAAATGGAGAGCCCCCCCCCCCCCTTGTTTAGGGCTAGAAAATTTTTCCCAAGAGAGAAGAATTTTAGTGAGCTCCCATTCCATCTTCTAGCACTAAACCCATAAAATTCCAGAATTGAGTTTTGCCCTTTAAACCTCATTTTCCACCATCAATCCTTGAGATTTAGCTAGAACTATCCCCTAGTCTTCTTCCTCTACATCTTAGCTACCGATCCTTAGAGATTAGAACCCGTCTCCTAACCGGTTTGCTATCGAAAGCTCACCGGTGACGCTCTCGCGCAAAGGACCACAGCCGTGCTACAAGTGCCCGAGAGCTTCGGCTCTCCCCTTTATTCCTCTACCTTCTTTGTTTTTCCTCTATCCTAGAATTGAGCCGTTACGCTACCCAAATTTTAGCAAGCGGGAAGGGCTTAGTAGGATCAGTGTGCCTTCGGGCAAGAGGAAGTGCTGCCCATTTTTCTCTTTCTTTTTCTATCACTACGTCAAAATGAGGGAAAAACTACTATAGCAACATAAAATATACCACTGCTTAAAATAGTGGTGTAATATTTCACTCCCTAAAATAGTAGCTTTTAAAGTTAAAACAATGGTTTAATATATTACCCACTCATCACGTGCAAATCTATCGGGCCCGACCCAAGCCTCTCTTTTTTCTCTTTATATGTAACAAAATTGCCTCTCTCTTCGTATCTAAAGTCCAAACACTTCCTCTTTCTCTCTAAACGCTACCCTCTTCTCCTCTTCCTCTCTCTGGACAAACTCTAGATTTTGCACCAATCTCTCTCAAAATCTTCCATCCTTTCCGTTCAACTCATCAAATCCGTCCAATCCATTTCAAAATTGTTATATGGTTGAGATGGATCAGGAGATTGGGAGCTAGTGAATGCTGATCTAGATATGTTTTATGGTTTTGATCTTGTGGAGCGAAGGATTTGAGATTGATTGGAAGTTGGTCAAATCTCTGCAAACTCAAATCTCTCTCTCCAAAACCCTAGTTGTTCTTCATGCATCAGAGATTAGATCATCGTGATCCATGCATCTCTAAAAGTATCAGATCTGCCCTTGGCAGCGTCACGATTGTCCACTACAACAACCTTGTGTTTGACCAAGTCGCGTTGATTAAAGCTGTGAAATCTCACCGTATCCCATTCGTCTATGATCCGATCTTCAAAATGTCGTCCTATTCAATCGATTCTGCAGCGGAGTTCTCGCATTCTCCGTGCATTTTTTTCACTGAGTCTGGGACCTATATATTGAAGCTGTTAGGCATTGTAGTGAAATCTGATTGGGATGATTTATTAGATAAAGAAGTTCTCATGGCCGATTACATGTCAGTGCATCCAATTTCTGCGTCGGCGAGCTATATGTTCGAGCAGATAGCGTCAATTTTGGCTATGAAGGAGCTGGATTATATGCCATTGGTTTCGAAACTGGATGGTGAGGTCGTGGATTTGGTTACGGCATGCGATGTGGAGAGGATTCCGAGCTTTCCGAAGCTAGGGTAAGGATGGGGAGTTGGGGTTGCAATGGGAACTAGGGAGCAGGATAAGGAGAGATTGGAGCATTTGGTGAAGGATGGAGTGGATGTGATCATTTTGGATAGTTCGCAGGGGAACTTGTTTTATCATATTGAGATGTTCAAGCATGTGAAGAGTAATCATCCTGAGATGGATGTGATTGGTGGGAATGTTGTGACCGCATACCAAGTGTAGAATCTGATTTAGGTCGGAGTTGATGGGTTGATGGTTGGTATGGGTTCAAGGTCCATTTGTACAACACAGGAAGTTTGCACAGTGGGAAGAGGGCAGGTGATTATCTGTAGATACTCAAATTTGGCCCAAGGCCTGATCGAAATAAATTTTGAGAGAGGCGCGCCTCTGAGCTTTTAATGGCATGTATGGTACTCTTAGATACCTTTCCAAACCCTTAAGAATCATCCAAAATTACTTAGAATTTACGCCGAACCTTTAGAAACCAATCCCGACCCTTAGAACCCCTTCCGAACCCTAAACCCAATCTTCCCGAGTAATGGATGAAGAGTGGTGCACCAGGACTAGCTGATGTCTTCTACTACTATCAAGTCATATACCATTGGAAAGAGGACTTCCCCAACTTTCCAACGAGCTAAGAATTGCCTCAATCAAAGTTATATAGAAAAATCTATGACGATTTGAAAATTGAGCAATTTTACATGATTTTGGCTTGGCGCAACTAATAGTTGTGCCAGTTATAGGTAGGTCCCCCCGCGGGCAATCAACTTCTCAAAGCCACTGTGTATGCACTATTTTACTGTGCATATGCCTGGCGTAACTAATAGTTGCGTCAGGCATATGAGCAGTAACCTCTGGTTTTTTACCCAAATTTCGTGATTGGGGTTGTTAACCACCTTGATCTTTGGAGTGTGTTTTGATAGTCCTGTGGCACCCTTTTAGTGCCTATTTGCAACCCTTAAGTGATTTGAAACACCAACCACTCATCCACCATTAAAACCACCTTCACACCTTTCCAAGCTCTCAAAATCCTAGGAAACCTTAGATTAGAGATTACCTAATTGCTAACCCCAATTAGCACCTGAGTAGCCTCCTAACCTACCCTTTTCCTATAAATAGAGCCCCCCTCCCCTTGGGTTAAAGGTTGAGAAATTTGCTTAAGAGAGAAAGAGCTCAAAGTGAGAAGTTCTTCCTCCCTTTTGTGCCCCATTTTCACATAAAATTTTAAAATCTCTCAACCTTATTTCAAGCTTAATCTTGCATCCAAAACCCTTAGTCTAGGTGTGTGCTACCCCCTAGACTCCTCTCTCTACCTCTTAGCTAGAAAGTCATAGCAGTTAGAACCCCATTTTCTACCATTCAAGCCTTCAAAAGCTCATCAAAGCAATCCTACGCAAGGCTCCTCAATGGTGCAACAGGGGCCCGAGTGCTCTAGCTCTCCCCTCTATTCCTCTACCTTCTCGGTCATTCCTCCATCCTCCCATTTGTGCCGTTACGCCGCCGATTTTTCTGTAGAAATGGAGGAGCACAAACAGGATTTTAAGCTCCTTTGGACAAGAGGAAGCCATTTTCTTTTCTTTTATATTATTTTTGTTTTGGCCATAAATAGAGACAGCATTAAGTAGGTTGATTGGGTGCCTAACACCTACCCAATCGATAACCGAAGCCCCTACCCAAGAACCTTTGGTGTGGACCGGATTCAGAGTTATATTTGTAGCACTTTGGCGCTTATAAAAATGATATAGGTTTCCCGGGACACCAAAAGCTCCGGGTGGTGACTCTGTCACCAAGCCCAGCCCATGTTTAAAAGGACTCTGCAGGCCAAACTCAAGCCCGTTGACTCTGTTGTTTTAGATCCTTATGCACTGGTACACTTTGGACTCTTAATGTCTGGATCTCTTAGTTTAGTAACTCAATCAAAGTGTAGCATTCTATTGTACATTTGCATTCTTTTACTAATTACATACTTTTGCTATACCATGCGTCATTACAATAGGTAGCTACTTTTCTGCTCCAGTTATATTTGGTCTTTTATTGAATTCGTGTACATATTTTTTGAACAACATCTTGATGATTTGTGAATTGTGATACTATTGTTCTTGAAATTGAATTTTTTTTTTTTTTTCTTAAATTATCGTTTCTCAAATCATGGAGGTTCTTTGCATTTGGCATTAAGGCCAAATGCAATTTAACTTCATTGCCTTGAGTACTTGATCATTGAATAGATGCAACTCAATGGACCAGAGTACCTGATCATAAACTTGGTGTTCAACCAAAGTTAGTATTAGACACACAACTCTCCCATACCTATCTCCCATAGTGGGAGTTTTTGCTCTTCTGTCTAAGTGATCTTGATTAAGCATTCGATTTGTGCTTTGAAGGCAATCTTAGTCCTGATCTGTTAGCCTTCTAATTTCACCATAGATAGGAAATTTCTAAGTAACTTCAATTTTGTCAAAAGGCTTGGGACAGAATTTATGTCCCATCGCTAACTCAGTTTTTTTCTATTTTCTTACCTCACTTGAGGTCACATGATTCCTAATTAAGTAATTGTGTGACCTTCAGTCCATTAAACACATGAAGTCTTTATTCCTTATTTTTTCATGGGCTTCTTCAAAGGTCCATTAACAGAATCTTGGAGCCTCAGAAGAATCAGCTTCACCATGTATCCGCTAAATTCTGTTTGTTAGGCTTTTCCTTCTAAGCTCTGAAGAAAGGGTCCTGCAGCTCTTTTTGAGCTTTGGTCGGTAGCTTTCCCTCCTGTTAACTACCTCAGCAGGCATGAGTTGCAAGTTCAATCCCATCTTACCCATAAAAAAAAATAAAGAGAGTAAGATCTGTTTAACCACTTAAAAAATAGAACCTCTATTATTTGCTTGTAAGTTTTGCTTGTTAGTTTTTATTGAGTGCTTATCCTTCTTCTTGGTGAAAAACATAGGTCAGTAATCAGCAACAATTGTCGGCTTCTAGCTTCAGCCTATCCAACAATCACCAGCTCAGCTACCTCAGGGGCTATTGCCAACACCAGTCGCAGGCTCTGCAATCAAGACTAGTAATCTACAGGTATTGTATTACAATAGGCTATGTGTTTGAGAAGCTTTCTTGGTTGTGGTCTAAGTTTTTCGCCCATTTTGCACAAGCATACCATGCAGTTTCACTAGTATTGAAGGCAGGAAAAGGCTCCCCTAGTCTTACATTATGCATTTGGGAATGAACTGGCATGATCAGTTTTGTAATTTCATCTATGTGTGTGTGAGTGTGTGAGTATGTGTGTGTGTGTGTGTGTGATTTTAATCCAACTTTAGCAATTTTATCTAACTTCTGTATCACAAGCATTCATTTCTTTTTCTTGCTGAAATTGATCTGTAGCAACTTTGCACATAACATGCTAATATAATGCAGTCTTATGAGCTTCGTTATTGCCCAAAACTTGTTAATATAACATCCATATCTGTTCTATTGTTCAGCCACACCAAGATGGGCCTGCTTATTTTCCTGTTGTAGCTATTCTATCTCTCGGATCACCTGTTGTAATGAATCACTTCTCATCCGAGATTGAGAGAGTGCACAAACACCACGGGAAATGATGCTATTGATTCAATTTCTGATAGAAAAGTAGTGGAAATTGAGACCAATGTAGGTTCCAAGGAGTTGATTTCCGGAAAAGTAGATTGCCACGGTCCTTTCTCTATTCTATTGATGCCTTGCAGTTTATTGATATTCAAAGATGCGGTAGATTGCCATGATCCTTTCTCTGTTTTATAGATATTCAAAGATGCAATAGCAAATGCCCCCCTTTACTCTCCAATAATTCCCTTAAAACCATTATGTAATTTACACCTAATCAATCAATTGCTTTCTCCTAGAAATCAACCTAGATTTTCGACAAACTGCCATAGGAAACCATTAGTATTGTTCAGATAAAACTGAGAACGATGCTCAGATAAACAGATCATCAATATTGTTATTGTCATTGTCATTGTACAATGTACATGGTTAAAAGCCCTTCCTAATAGTGTAATTATATGGCTGCCTCGATTATATGGCGGCTTCAATTTGGGTATTTTGTAATATTTTTTTCATTAAGATTTTGTTTTTACTTGAAATGTCTTATGGTATCTTTTTTTTTACCTAACTTTGACCTTTACCGACTTACCCTTGCTGATTTATTTCTGACTCCCGACTTTATGACTATGGTTAGGGTTTAGAAGAAGAACAGCATGAGAGAGAGAGAGAGAATAGAATAGCTTAGTTAGTGTTAGGAGACCCCACTAGCCTTTATATTAATTAAAGTAATTATAACTCACACCATAAGTGGCACACATATCTAGGCAACTATGTGTTGTTGCTCCACATGTGCCTGATTTATGTGTGTTTTGAATGACGAATTAATGAATATTAAGTTACATAATTTTAAATTATGAAAGAGATATCAGCACATTGAGGGCTAACAATAGCCTGCAAGATCAGGGCCAATTGTAGCAAGTTTTAAAAGTGAGTATATTAAAGATCGTCCACAGAGAATTTGTCTGAAATATGAGATAGACCTCCAGATCTGTGCTACCAGATCTGGCTCTATAATTATCTAGAAAGCAGATAAAAAGAGAGTGTTGGGTTTTGTCACGTTTAACTAAAAGCAAATAAAGAAAAGAACTAACTACGTGATCCAGATCCGAGTTGTGGAGGTGTTTAAAATAAAACAAATGCAGAAATAATAGCTTCATGTATTTTAGCCTTTGAATTTTAATGGAGAATCTGTATTCCAATAGAGCAGATTCAATCTTCTTTTGGCTACCAGCAGACATGTAAGAGAAATCAATCCCAATTAAGGAATAGGTTTAGACTTATCGCTATGATCGGTCCAATGGTCACAGATCATCCAATAGTTGTGGCTGTTTCTTTAGTTGAACATGAACATCATCAGTAAGTGCTTTGCTAGAATTAGGTTACCAACGCTAATTCGACAGGGGACAATGAATTAAGGGAAGTTGGATGCGGTGAGTGAATCTAAAGAAGTCTAATGCACTAAGGTGAACATTCGTAACCCTCAACATGACTCCAATGGAGAAGACACAAATTACAAGAACCTTTTAAAATCCAAAATTACAATTACAAAGCACGGCTTTAGAAAGCCCTCGACTTGCGCCTTGAATCCGATCTCCTTGGAGTTACAAATCACTCTCAACAACTCTCAAAAGAGGAAGAAATTACAAGGTACAGATAGACTATCCGACCTAAGGAGGGAAACAGAGATGAAAACTCAAAATCTGGATGCCACAATTGGGCAAATGTCTTCTATTTATAGCTTCCCTTGATCTGCAGTTGGCTGAATTGACCAATCGAAGTGTTCAGATCCGGATTGCCCAATGGCGCTTGAGCACGGGATCCAGATGCTTCGCCAATGAAAATGCTCGATCCGGTTCACCAATCAGCGCTAGAAGCATCAATTCTTATGGAATTCAAAAATCTGTTTGAGCTTCTAGAAGTTCCCGCCAAGTGATTTCATCTTTGAGCGCTCACATGGGTTGGAATATGCTTTTGGATCTTGATTGAATCTTCCGAAATGTCCTCGGCCGTTAAATGCATTGGGGTGCGTAAGAGATTACCGAAATGCCCTTTAAACAAGTCGTAATTCCCAGAATGTCCTTTCAGAGTTTAAGTGCCTTTTAAAGTGTTTTGGCTCCAAGTTCTTTTCGCAAAGCAATTTGGCTTCGAAAGTCTTTTCGCAAAGGACTTCTCCCGGATCTTCTATTCGAAAGGAAATTTCAACTATTCGAACAGAACATGGTTCTTTTCGAGTAGTTCATTACAGCTCCGTAATCAATTCAATGTAACTTTGACCTTCCGAAAAGTACTTTTACTTTGCGATTTGAACTTTTAACTTGATTTCTTCGAATGGATCCTTCTTCTTCGTGTCTTTTCTTGCTCTTTTAGGACCTTTTAGCCATTGAGGCTATTTCTTCACTCCTCTTTGAGCTTGACATGAGTTGTCGCCTTTTGATCATTTTAGGATGCTTTTCGGACTTGGACTGTCTAATTGGTTAGTGTAAAATGCACACTAAAGCACTTATTTAGTCTTCTCAAGGGTCTTTCAAAGCTCATGTTTAGGGGTGAAAATGGTATTTTTCACTACTTAACACACCCCAAACCTAAGCTTTGCTAGTCCACGAGCAAAGAAACATAAAAACAAAGTAAAGAGCCACTTTTGTAGGAAGCACAGTGCATTTAGCATATGCAACAAGCCTTTTCAACCCCTAGGTGATCCCTAGAGGAGGAGTGAAGTCTCCCTGAGGGTTTTCGTGAAGGTACCCACAAACTTCTCCATGGGACTTGGCATTAGTGCAGTTATCTCATGAGCAATCAAAGATCGAAATTAGTTACTCTTGAATCCATGTTTACGAAATTTAGTTGTATTGTTTGCAAGGAGATTTCAACATTTATAAACCTCATGAATGTTTCAATATTTCCAATCTGTGAGCAGTCATAGAAAATCATACAAATGTGCCAAGAAGAAGCTCATCCTATGGATAAAAATTAGGTTATAAGTCATACTTAATGTGCTCAAGTTCCAACCCAAACACTCACCGGGGTATACTCTCATCGTGTTTTTGTTGAGGGGTTCGTTTTCACTCAAGCTCAAGAGCGTTACATCTCCCAAATGGATCTATAAGCATGAGCATAGGCACATTTCTCGTCTTGGCATCATTGACATCCCATCAGCATAGATTGGGCCACTTCTTATCACCACATGACAGCACACTCACCTTTGGATCACAAGGGCTTTTAATCTAGCTTTGTTTGTATGGCTTATGGAGTGAAGTTTCCAGGAAAGGCAGTTTGAACAGGGGTTTGAATTTGAGTACTCAGGAAGTGCAGAAGATGGTTCATGGCTCCACCTTTTGAGTTTAGCTTCTTTCTTCTTCTTTCGAGATTCTCACATTCAGTGATCGCTTCTTTCTTTGATCTTGCATTTTTTTTTAACATAAGGTCCCTTTTTTGCCTTTTTGCTTGCAACTTTTTCATATTGTTTGTCTCTTCTTTTCTCACACCATATTGCCTATTTTTGAGGTATTTTCTCTGCATTCTCTTGATGTTAGCCAGAAATGGTCCAACTTCAGTTCTTTCTTCTTTACTACCTGAATTCTCAAAGTGAAGGAAGGCTGAATTGGTTACATAGGTTCAAGTACTTTTGGGTATTTTTGATGAAGGATTGTAGGATTTACACTCAAATGGGGTACAAACAGGGCAGATTTTTCTTGGTTGGTTCTCATAGGTTCAGTTGTCCAAAGAAGGCCTTGATCTTTTCTTCATCTCATGAGTGCCGTCACTTGTTTCAATTTGGAGTTTCCTAACTTCTAGTGGATCTAATGCCTCACCAATCCTTTGAATCGTAAAAAATTGCCTACCACTCTTCAATGAGATGGAAAATATATGGGCTCAATTCTCACCGGTTATGGTTTTTCTTGAGCTTTTAAGTATATCTTTACCTTTTTCTCTTCCTTTTGACTTACTACGTCGATACCAGATGTTTTTATGGTGTAATCATCATGGAAATGTAGACTATCGCAAGGTTTAGAATGTCTAAATTTTTGCAAAGAATATTTAAAAATTTCCTAGTTAACTTGATTCTTAAGTACATTAAATTCTTTCCTCGCTTACTTAGGTGATTTTTCGCTTTATGCCGATCGTCCCCGAGGGCAGATCTGCACACACCCCAAACCTATGAGGAGCAAAGGTCCTCACCGGTTCAAAGGTGGCATGGTCCCATTATTCAGAAAACATGAAGGAAATCATAAATGCAGAAAGTAAAACATGACAAAGGAGCATTGGAGAAAGCAAAATTTATTGACTAGAAACATTACAGAGAAGAAAAGAAAATTAAAGACAGAGGGGGGACTGGATTAAGGGAGAGGGCGGGGAAGGTGGAGGGAAGGTTGTGTTTTGGGTAGTTAAGTTAGCGCAGAGGTGGTGATAGAGGGGTCTGCTTGGGTAGCTAACTCAAAGAACAAGGGGAAGTGAGGCCATAGGTAGTTCAGGTGGTTTGGGTAGTCTGGTGGTAGTGGAGGGGGAAGCACTGCTTGGGTTGCTGTGAGGCAAAATGGAGAGCAGGGGTAATGGGGGTAGGTGGTAATGGGGCGCTTAACGACTGGATGAGTTTTATGTAGTGCATCGATTGTCTCGCATTTGTTTGGAGCCGGGCTTGGATATTTTGGAGGTAGGTGAGGATCCGGGTGTAGGGAGGTGTGGGGAGATTGGCCTAGAGGGGATTGGGGAGGGTGGAGGAATAGGGAACCAGTGCCATTCAGGGTCAGAGGAGGTGCACCAAGAGCCTGGCTACCTCAGGACTGCAGTGGACTAAGGCAAGCAAGTGGTGCAGCTAAAGAGCTGGTCACCACAGGAGTTGGGCTTGTAAACTGGTAGGCTGTTGAGGGGCCACAGCACTTTCCACTTCGCAGATGCCCACCCACACTTTCGTGGCTTGGTTCTCTGTCATGCTCAAAGAAGAAGAACTAGCTCGCTCAAAGCAGGGTTCAAAGAAATAGGGCAGCAGGATAAAAGAAGAAAGAAAACTAAGAACAAAAAATCTAAACTATATGCGAAAAAATAAAATGTAAAATTGAATATATGAGCAAGGAAATGGAAAACATGATATACAACACAAGAAAAAAAAAAAAAAATAGCAGGATTGCTATGCAAATGGAAGGAAACTAATGCTAATAATAGAGAAACAAGAAAAACAAGGTAAGGGAGCATACAAAGTTTAAAAAAATTAGAAAAGTGTTGATAAAAAACAGAATTTGTGAATGCAAAATAGGAAAACAAAGTTAGAAACTAACTATACTCACAAAAAATGAAAAAACTAGTAAAACTAGGACACATTAACCTAAGAAAAAAAAAAAAAAATCACGATCTAAAAGCAAAATTTGAAACTAAAATTTCTAAAACAGAATTTGAAACTAAAATTCCTAAAAGTAATTTGAAACTAAAATTCTAAAAAGCAGAATACTAAAATTCCTAAAACAGAATTTGAAAATCTAAAAACAGAATTTGAAACTAACATTCCTAAAACAGAATACTAAAATTCCTAAAACAGAATTTAAAAATCTAAAAGCAGAATACTAAAATTCCTAAAAGAATTGGAAAATCTAAAAGCAGAATTTGAAACTAAAATTCCTAAAACAGAATTTGAAACTAACATTCCTAAAACAGAATTTGAAACTACAATTCCTAAAAAGCGTAATTTGAAAATCTAAAAGCAGAATACTAAAATTCCTAAAACAGAATTTGAAAATCTAAAGGATACATCCTAAGCCCAAAGAGAAAAATGATACATCCTAAGCCCAAACAGAAAATCTAAGGCCAAAAGCCCGAGATACTTATGAATCTGAGTGAAAAAATGATTAGCAGAATACGGTGAAAAGCAAGATTCATAAGATGACCCTTTGTTGATGATGTGTATGAAAAAAAAATAATAATAATGAAGCATGGGAGCACATATTAAAAGCAGAGTTCATACAATTTGAGACCCATTTATGATGAAGAAATCTTGAAGGAAAATAAAATCGTGAGTCCATTGAATATTCAAAAGCCTATGATCCACTACTCATTATCCTACATGATTCCTAAAAATAAAAAATTGATCTCAAAGAGTCCGGATGGGAAAAGTGGATGCAAATGGAGAAAAAAAGCATTATCTGAAAGATATATATATATTTTTATTTTTATAATTTTCTATTTTTTTATTTTTTACTTGTTTTGGATCATGAGCTCAACAAGAGCCCTTATTTACTCTTCTGAAAATAATGAGAAACAACTAAGAGATTTTCTATTTGTGTTTTCATTTTCTTTTATTTTGTATTTGGTTTTGTAAAAAATCGATGCCTAAAAGGCAGAAATTATAATCGAACAAACAATAAACACAAACGAACTGCTGGTTCTCAAGTATTTAAAATAGAAAATGAATGCAAAGGAGAAGAGGATGCAAACTCCAGCAGATCTGCTCCATTTTAGTCCAGATGCTCCTTGTTGGACTACCGCCCAGATCTCAAAAAAATCCAAAAATCAGCAAAGTGATACCTTATTCCAGTATATTGACAAAATAAAAAGAAAAACTCAAGACTACGCCCAAATTTGACAAAAGACAAAAGAGTGGCAGACATTTATTCAAACAACTAGAAGGCAAAGAATAAAACTTAGAAAAATAAAAAAAAAAAATTCTGCTGCGGTAAAATAGGTTTTCTATACAAAGCTGCGGTAGACATTTAATCAAGCACTTGGAATACAAAGTGCGGTTTAAAGCAAAAACTAAAATGAAAATCAAATCTATAAAATTAAAAAAAAAAACTTAGGTCTACCAATTTTAGAACAAATTCTGGCCAAAAACTTGTTGTTGCTCCACATGTGCCTCGATTTATGTGTGTTTGAATGACGAATTAATGAATATTAAGTTACATAATTTTAAATTATGAAAGAGATATCAGCACATTGAGGGCTAACAATAGCTGCAAGATCGGGCCAATTGTAGCAAGTTTTAAAAGTGAGTATATTAAAGATCGTCCCACAGAGAATTTATGCGAAATATGAGATAGACCTCCAGATCATGCTACAGATCGGCTCTATAATTATCTAGAAAGCGTATAAAAAGAGAGTGTTGGGTTTTGTCACGTTTAACTAAAAGCAAATAAAGAAAAGAACTAACTACGTGATCCGATCCGAGTTGTGGAGGTGTTTAAAATAAAACAAATGCGAAATAATAGCTTCATGTATTTTAGCCTTTGAATTTTAATGGAGAATCAGATTCAATAGAGCAGATTCAATCTTCATCCGGCTACGACAGGATGTAAGAGAAATAAATCTGAATTAAGGAATAGGTTTAGACTTATGGCTATGATCATCCAATGGTCAGAGATGATCCAATAGTTGTGGCCTGTTCTTTAGTTGAGAACATGAACATCACTGGAAGTGGTGCTAGAATTAGGTTACCAAGGCTAATTCGGATTGGGACAATGAATTAAGGGAAGTTGGATGCGGGTGAGTGAATCTAAAGAAGTCTAATGCACTAAGGTGAACATTCGAACCCTCGACATGACTCCAATGGAGAAGACACAAATTACAAAGAACCTTTAAAATCCAAAATTACAATTACAAAGCACGGCTTTAGAAAGCCCTCGGACTTGCAGTCTTGAATACGATCTCCTTGGGGTAACAAAGCACTCTCACCGACTGCCAAAAGCAAAACATAGGAAGAGATTACAAGGAGTACAGATAGACTATCTGACCGAAAGGAGACAAACAGAGATCAAAACTCAAAATCTGCATGCCGCAATTGGGCAAATGTCTTCCCTATTTATAGCTTCCCCTTGATCCTCCACAGGGCTGCATTGACCCATCAGAAGTGTTCAGATCTGGATTGGCCAATGGCGATTGAGCACGAGGATCCAGATCTGTTCCGCCAATGAAAATGCTCGATCTGTTCACCAATCAGCTTAGAAGCATCAATTACATTATGGAATTCAAAAATCTGTTTGAGCTTCTAGAAGTTCCCGCCAAGTGATCTCATCTTTGAGCGCTCACATGGGTTGGAATATGCTTTTGGATCTTGATTGGAATCTAAATGTCCATTAAATGCATTGGGGCGTGCAGATTCTTGAAATGCCCTTTAAACAATTTGTAATTCCCGAATGTCCTTTCAGAGAGTTTAAGTGCCTTTTCAAAAGTGTTTTGGCTCCAAGTTCTTTTCGCAAGCAATTTGGCTTCGAAAGTCTTTTCAAAGGACTTCTCCCGGATCTTCTATTCGAAAAGGAAATTTCAACTATTCGACAGAACATGGTTCTTTTCGAGTAGTTCATTACTGACTCGAATCAATTGAGCAGAACTTTGACCTTCCAAAAGTACTTTTTACTTTGCGATTTGAACTTTTAACTTGATTTCTTCTTTGCGAATGGATCCTTCTTCTTCTTGGTCTTTTCTTGCTCTTTTAGGACCTTTTAGCCATTCTGAGGCTATTTCTTCACTCCTCTTTGAGCTTGACATGAGTTGTCATTTTTGATCATTTTAGGATGCTTTTCGGACTTGGACTGTCTAATTGGTTAGTAAAATGCACACTAAAGCACTTATTTAGTCTTCTCAAGGGTCTTTCAAAGCTCATGTTTAGGGGTGAAAATGGTATTTTCACTACTTAACACACCCCAAACCTAAGCTTTGCTAGTCCACGAGCAAAGAAACATAAAAACAAAGTAAAGAGCCACTTTTGTAGGAAGCACAGTGCATTTAGCATATGCAACAAGCCTTTTCAACCCCTAGGTGATCCCTAGAGGAGGAGTGAAGTCTCTGAGGGTTTTCGAAGGTACCCACAAACTTCTCCATGGGACAGTTGGCATTAGTGCAATGTTATCTCATGAGCAATCAAAGATCGAAATTAGTTACTCTTGAATCCATGTTTACACGAAATTTAGTTGTATTGTTTGCAAGGAGATTTCAACATTTATAAACCTCATGAATGTTTCAATATTTCCAATCTGTGAACAGTCATAGAAAATCATACAAATGTGCGAAGAAGCTCATCCTATGGATAAAAATTAGGTTATAAGTCATACTTAATGTGCTCAAGTTCCAACCCAAACACTCACGGGTATACTCTCATCGGTGTTTTTGTTGAGGGGTTCGTTTTCACTCAAGCTCAAGAGCGGTTACATCTCCCAAATGGATCTGTAAGCATGAGCATAGGCCTGCTTTCTCGTGCATCGCATCATTGACATCTCCTCACCATAGATTGGGGAACTTCTTATCTCTACATGACCTCACTCAACTTTGGATCACAAGGACTTTTAATCTAGGTTTGTTTGTATGGCTTATGGAGTGAAGTTTCAAGGAAAGGCGGTTTGAGCAGGGGGTTTGAATTTGAGAACTCGGGAAGTGCGTGAGATGGTTCATGACTCCACCTTTTGAGTTTAGCTTCTTTTCTTCTTTTCGAGATTCTCACATTCACGGATCAGTTCTTTCTTTGATCTTGCATTTTTTTTAACATAAGGTCCTTTTTGCCTTTTTGCTTGCAACTTTTTCATATTGTTTGTCTCTTCTTTCTCATCACCATATTGCCTATTTTTGAGGTATTTTCTTCATTTTCTTGATGTTGCCGAAATGGGCCATCTTGATTCTTTCTCCTTTACCTCACGAATTCTTAGAGTGAGGAAGGCTGAATTGGTTCCATAGGTTCGGTGCAAGTACTTTTGGGTATTTTTGATGAAGGATTGTAGGATTTACTGCTCAAATGGGGTACAAGCAAAGGCAGATTTTTCTTGGTTGGTTCACATTAGGTTCAGTCATCCAAAGAAGGCCTTGATCTTTTCTTGCTCATGAGTCTGTCACTTGTTTCAATTTGGAGTTTCCTAACTTCTAGTGGATCTAATGCCTCGCCAATCCTTTGAATCGAAAAAATTGCCTCGATCACTCTTCAGAGAGATGGAAAATATATGGGCTCAATTCTCACGGTTATGGTTTTTTCTTGAGCTTTTAAGTATATCTTTACCTTTTCTCTTCCTTTTGACTTACTACGTGCGATACGGTGATGTTTTATGGTGTAATCATCATGGAAATGTAGACTATCGCAAGGTTTAGAATGTCTAAATTTTTGCAAAGAATATTTAAAATTTCCTAGTTAACTTGATTCTTAAGTACATTAAATTCTTTCACCTTACTTAGGTGATTTTTACGCTTTATCTTTGGTATCCGAGGCGGAGATCTGCCTCACACCCCAAACCTATGAGGAGCGGTGTCCTCGGTTCAAAGGTGGCATGGTCCCATTATTCAGGAAAAACATGAAGGAAATCATAAGCGAAAGTAAAACATGACGTGAGCATTGGAGAAAGCAAAATTTATTGACTAGAAACATTACAGAGAAGAAAAAGAAAATTAAAGACGGAGGGGGACTGGGATTAAGGGAGAGGCGGGGAAGGTGGAGGGAAGGTTGTGTTTTGGGTAGTTAAGTTGCATGCAGGAGGTGGTGATAGAGGGGGTCTTTGGGTAGCTAACTCGAACAAGGGAAGTGAGGCCATAGGTAGTTCGGGGTGGTTTGGGTAGTCTGGTGGTAGTGGAGGGGGAAGCACTAGGACTGGTTCTGCATTTGGGTTGCCTGTGAGGCAAAATGGAGAGCAGGGTAATGGGGGTAGGTGGTAATGGGGCGATTAACGTTGGATGAGTTTCCTATGTAGCATCGATTGTCTGCATTTGTTTGGAGCTGGGCTTGGATATTTTGGAGGTAGGTGAGGATCTGGGTGTAGGGAGGCGGTGTGGGGAGATTGGCCTAGAGGGGATTGGGGAGGTGTGGAGGAATAGGAACCAGGCCATGTGGGCATGGGAGGTGCAGGTGAAGAGCTGGCTACCTCGGGTGTGTGGACTAAGTCAGGCAAGTGGTGCAGCTAAAGAGCTGGTCACCACAGGAGTTGGGCTTGTAAACTGGTAGGGGCTGGTTGAGGGCCACAAGAATTTCCACTGCAGCATGCCCACCCACACTTTCAGGGCTTGGTTCTCTGTCATGCTCTGACAAGAACTAGCTCAGCTCAGTGCTATGGGTTCAGAGAGGCGTGCAGGATAAAAGAAGAAAGAAAAACTAAGAACAGAAAAAAACTAAACTATATGCAGCAGAAAAAAATAAAAATGTAAAATTGAATATATGAGCAAGGAAATGGAAAACATGATATACAAATACAAGAAAAAAAAAAAAAAAAAATAGCGGGATATGCAAATGGAAGGAAACTAATGCTAATAATAGAGAAACAAGAAAAACAAGGTAAGGGACTGCATACAAAGTTTAAAAAAATTAGAAAAGTGTTGATACAAAAACAGAATTTGTGAATGCAAAATAGGAAAACAAAGTTAGAAACTAACTATACTCACAAAAAATGAAAAACTAGTAAAACTAGGACACATTAACCTAAGAAAGAAAAAAAAATCAAAATCGATCTAAAAGAATTTGAAACTAAAATTTCTAAAAGAATTTGAAACTAAAATTCCTAAAACAGAATTTGAAACTAAAATTCCTAAAAGCAGAATACTAAAATTCCTAAAAACAGAATTTGAAAATCTAAAAACAGAATTTGAAACTAACATTCCTAAAAGCAGAATACTAAAATTCCTAAAACAGAAATTTAAAAATCTAAAAGCGAATACTAAAATTCCTAAAAAGCAAATTGGAAAATCTAAAAGCAATTTGAAACTAAAATTCCTAAAAGCAATTTGAAACTAACATTCCTAAAAGAATTTGAAACTACAATTCCTAAAAGCAGAATTTGAAAATCTAAAAGCAGAATACTAAAATTCCTAAAACAGAATTTGAAAATCTAAAGGATACATCCTAAGCCCAAAGAGAAAAATGATACATCCTAAGCCCAAGCAGAAAATCTAAGGCCAAAAGCACGAGATACTTATGAATCTGAGTGAAAAAATGATTAGCGGGAATACGGTGAAAAGCAAGATTCATAAGATGACCCCTTTGTTGATGATGTGTATGAAAAATAAAAATAATAATAATGAAGCATGGGAGCACATATTAAAAACAGCGTTCATACACAGCTGTGACCCATTTATGATGAAGCCATCTTGAAGGAAAATAAAATCAGTGGGTCCAGTGAATATTCAAAAGCTATGATCCACTACTCATTATCCTACATGATTCCTAAAAATAAAAAATTGATCTCAGAGGTCCAGGATGGGAAAAGTGGATGCAAATGGAGAAAAGCATTAGCCCTGAAAGATATATATATATTTTTTATTTTATAATTTTCTATTTTTTATTTTTTACTTGTTTTGGATCAGAGGCTCAACAAGAGCCCTTATTTACTCTGCTGAAAATAATGAGAAACAACTAAGAGATTTTCTATTTGTGTTTTCATTTTCTTTTATTTTGTATTTGGTTTTGTAAAAAAATCAGCATGCCTAAAAGGCAGAAATTATAATCGAACAAACAATAAACACAACAGAACTGCTGGTTCTCAAGTATTTAAAATAGAAAATGAATGCAAAGGAGAAGAGGATGCAAACTCCAGCAGATCTGCTCACTTTAGTCCAGATGCTCCTTGTTGACGACGGTCTCCAGATCTGCAAAAATCCAAAAGCGCAGTACCTTATTCCGATATTGACAAAATAAAAAGAAAACTCAAACTCTGCCCAAATTTCACAAAAAGACAAAAGAGTGGCAGGAGCATTTATTCAAATAACTACAAGGCAAAGCAAAAAAACTCAGAAAAATAAAAAAAAAATTCTCGCAAAGAAAATAGGTTTTCTATACAAAGCTGCAGAGACATTTAATCAAGCACTTGGAATACAAAGTGCAGGTTTAAAGCAAAACTAAAATGAAAGTCATATCTATAAAATTAAAAAAAAAAAAACTTAGGGCTACCAATTTTAGAACAAATTCCCCGGCAACGGCGCCAAAAACTTGTTGGTGCTCCACATGTGCCTGGTTTATGTGTGTTTTTAATGACGAATTAATGAAAATTAAGGTACATAATTTTAAATTATGAAAGGGATATCAGCACATTGAGGGCTAACAATAGCCTGCAAGATGAGGGCCAATTGTAGTAAGTTTTAAAAGTGAGTATATTAAAGATCGTCCACAGAGAGTTTGTCTGAAATATGAGATAGACCTCGATGCTTACCAGATCGGCTCTATAATTATCTAGAGCAGATAAAAATAGAGTGTTGGTTTTTGTCACGTTTAACTAAAAGCAAATAAAGAAAAGAACTAACTACGTGATCCAGATCCGAGTAGTGGAGGTGTTTAAAATAAAACAAATGCGAAATAATAGCTTCATGTATTTTAGCCTTTGAATTTTAATGGAGAATCAGTATTCCAATAGAGCAGATTCAATCTTCATCCGGCTACCAGACAGATGTAAGAGAAATAAATCTGAATTAAGGAATAGGTTTAGACTTATGGCTATGATCATCCCAATGGTCACAGATCATCCAATAGTTGTGGCCTTTGTTCTTTAGTTGAACATAATTTATCATTGTAAGTGCTGCTAGAATTAGGTTACCAACGCTAATTACGGAGGACAATGAATTAAGGGAAGTTGGATGCGGGTGAGTGAATCTAAAGAAGTCTAATGCACTAAGGTGAACATTGAACCCTCGACATGACTCCAATGGAGAAGACACAAATTGAACCTTTTAAAATCCAAAATTACAATTACAAAGCACGGCTTTAGAAAGCCCTCGGACTTGCGCCTTGAACTGATCTCCTTGGAGTTACAAATCACTCAACAACTCTCAAAAGCAAAACAGAGGAAGAAATTACAAAGTGCAGATAGACTATCTGGAAGGAGGAAACAGAGATGAAAACTCAAAATCTGGATGCCACAATTGGGCAAATGTCTTCTCTATTTATAGCTTTCCTTGATCGCAGGCTGAATTGACCAATCGAAGTGTTCAGATCTGGATTGCCCAATGGCGTTGAGCACGGGGATCCAGATCTGTTACAGCCAATGAAAATGCTCGATCTGTTCAACCAATCAGCGCTAGAAGCATCAATTACATTATGGAATTCAAAAATCTGTTTGAGCTTCTAGAAGTTCCTAAGTGATTTGATCTTTGAGCGCTCACATGGGTTGGGATATGCTTTTGGATCTTGATTGCAATCTTTCGAAATGTCCCTGGCCTGTTAAATGCATTGGGGCGCGGGCAGAGATTACTGGACTGCCCTTTAAACAAGCTGTAACTCCCCAGAATGTCCTTTCGGAGAGTTTAAGTGCCTATTCCCAAAGTCTTTTGGCTCCAGCAGTTCTTTTCGAAAAGCAATTTGGCTTCGAAAGTCTTTTCGCAAAAGGACTTCTCCCGGATCTTCTATTCGAAAAGGAAATTTCAACTATTCGAACAGAACATGGTTCTTTCGAGTAGTTCATTACTGACTCGAGAATCAATTCGAACAGAACTTTGACCTTTTTGAAAAGTACTTTTTACTTTGCGATTTGAACTTTTAACTTGATTTCTTCTTTGCGAATGGATCCTTCTTCTTCTTCAGGTCTTTTCTTGCTCTTTTAGGACCTTTTTAGCCATTGCTGAGGCTATTTCTTCACTCCCTCTTTGAGCTTGACATGAGTTGTCGACTTTTGATCATTTAGGATGCTTTTCGGACTTGGACTGTCTAATTGGTTAGTAAAATGCACGCTATAGCACTTATTTAGTCTCCTCAAGGGTCTTTCAAAGCTCATGTTTAGGGGTGAAAAATGCAATTTTTCACTTCTTAACACACCCCCAAACCTTTGCTTTGCTAGTCCCTGAGCAAAGATACATTAAATACAAAGTAAAGTGCGACTTTTGTACAAAGCACAGCTGCATTTAGCATATGCAACAAGCCTTTTCAACCCCTAGGTGATCCCTAGAGGAGGAGTGAAGTCTCGAGGGTTTTCATGAAGGTACCCACAAACTTCTCCATGGGACAGTTGGCATTATCGTTATCTCATGAGCAATCAAAGATCGAAATTAGTTACTCATGAATCCATGTAAACAGAGAAATTTAGTTGTATAGTTTGGAAGGAGATTTCAACATTTATAAACCTCATGAATGTTTCAATATTTCCAATCTGTGAACAGTCATAGAAAATCATACAAATGTGCCAGCAGTAAGCTCATCCTATGGATAAAAATTAGGTTATAAGTCATACTTAATGTGCTCAAGTTCCAACCCAAACACTCACGGGGTATACTCTCATGGTGTTTTTGTTGAGGGGTTCGTTTTCACTCAAGCTCAAGAGCGATTACATCTCCCAAATGGATCTGTAAGCATGAGCATAGGCCTGTTCTCGTCTTGGCATCATTGACATCTCCTCACCATAGATTGGGGAACTTCTTATCTCTACATGACTCACTCAACTTTGGATCACAAGGACTTTTAATCTAGGTTTGTTTGTATGGCTTATGGAGTGAAGTTTCAAGGAAAGGCGGTTTGAGCAGGGGGTTTGAATTTGAGAACTCGGGAAGTGCAGGAGATGGTTCATGACTCCACCTTTTGAGTTTAGCTTCTTTCTTCTTCTTTTGAGATTCTCACATTCACGGTGATCAGTTCTTTCTTTGATCTTGCATTTTTTTAACATAAGGTCCCTTTTTGCCTTTTGCTTGCAACTTTTTCATATTGTTTGTCTCTTCTTTTCTCAGTCACCATATTGCCTATTTTTGAGGTATTTTCTCTTCATTTTCTTGATGTTGCCCGAAATGGGCCATCTTGATTCTTTCTCCTTTACCTCCTGAATTCTTAGAGTGAGGGAAGGCTGAATTAGTTCCATAGGTTCAGGTGCAAGTACTTTTGGGTATTTTTGATGAAGGATTGTAGGATTCTGACTCAAATGGGGTACAAACAGGGGCAGATTTTTCTTGGTTGGTTCATTAGGTTAGGTATGTCCAAAGAAGGCCTTGATCTTTTCTTGATCTCATGAGTCTTGTCACTTGTTTCAATTTGGAGTTTCCTAACTTCTAGTGGATCTAATGCCTCACCAATCCTTTGAATCGAAAAAATTGCCTCGATCACTCTTCAATGGAGATGGAAAATATATGGGCTCAATTCTCACCGGTTATGGTTTTTCTTGAGCTTTTAAGTATATCTTTACCTTTTCTCTTCCTTTTGACTTACTACGTCGATACCAGTATGTTTTATGGTGTAATCATCATGGAAATGTAGACTATCGCAAGGTTTAGAATGTCTAAATTTTTGCAAAGAATATTTAAAATTTCCTAGTTAACTTGATTCTTAAGTACATTAAATTCTTTCACCTTACTTAGGTGATTTTTACGCCTTTATCTTTGTATCCAGGGCGGGATCATCACACACCCCAAACCTATGAGGAGCAGGTGTCCTCACTTTGGTTCAAAGGTGGCATGGTCCCATTATTCAGAAAACATGAAGGAAATCATAAACAGAAAGTAAAACATGACAGTGAGCATTGGAGAAAGCAAAATTTATTGACTAGAAACATTACAGAGAAGAAAAGAAAATTAAAGAGGAGGGGGACTGGGATTAAGGGAGAGGCGGGGAAGGTGGAGGGAAGGTTGTGTTTTGGGTAGTTAAGTTAGTGCGAGGTGGTGATAGAGGGGGTCTGCTTTGGGTAGCTAACTCAAAGCAACAAGGGAAGTGAGGCCATAGGTAGTTCAGGGGTGGTTTGGGTAGTCTGGGTGGTAGTGGGGGGAAGCACTAGGACTTGGTCTGTTTGGGTTGCCTGTGAGGCAAAATGGAGAGCAGGGGTAATGGGGTAGGTGGTAATGGGGCGAACTTGTTGGATGAGCTCCTATGTAGTGATCGATTATATGCATTTGTTTGGAGCTGGCTTGGATATTTTGGAGGTAGGTGAGGATCTGGGTGTAGGGAGGCGGTGTGGGGAGATTGGCCTAGAGGATTGGGAGAGGTGTGGAGGAAAGGGTCAGAGAGGAGGTGCACCAAGAGCTGGCTACCTCAGACTGTGGACTAGGCAGCAAGTGGTGCACTAAAGAGCTGGTCACCACAGGAGTTGGGCTTGTAAACCCGGTAGGGGCGCTGGTTGAGGGGCCACAGCACTTTCCACTTCAGCATGCCCACCCACACTTTGTGGCTTGGTTCTCTGTCATGCTCAGCAGCAAGAACTAGCCTCGCTCCTATGGGTTCAGAAATAGCAGCAGGATAAAAGAAGAAAGAAAAACTAAGAACAGAAAAAATCTAAACTATATGCAGCAGAAAAATAAAAATGTAAAATTGAATATATGAGCAAGGAAATGGAAAACATGATATACAAATACAAGAAAAAAAAATAAAAAAAAATAGCAGGATTGCTATGCAAATGGAAGGAAACTAATGCTAATAATAGAGAAACAGTAAAAACAAGGTAAGGGACTGCATACAAAGTTTAAAAAAAATTAGAAAAGTGTTGATACAAAAACAGAATTTGTGAATGCAAAATAGGAAAACAAAGTTAGAAACTAACTATACTCACAAAAAAAATGACGAAAACTAGTAAAACTAGGACACATTAACCTAAGAAAGAAAAAAAAATAATCGTGATCTAAAAGCAGAATTTGAAACTAAAATTTCTAAAAGAATTTGAAACTAAAATTCCTAAAAACAGAATTTGAAACTAAAATTCCTAAAAGCGAATACTAAAATTCCTAAAAACAGAATTTGAAAATCTAAAAACAGAATTTGAAACTAACATTCCTAAAAACAGAATACTAAAATTCCTAAAAACAGAATTTAAAAATCTAAAAACAGAATACTAAAATTCCTAAAAACAGAATTTGAAAATCTAAAAACAGAATTTGAAACTAAAATTCCTAAAAACAGAATTTGAAACTAACATTCCTAAAAACAGAATTTGAAACTAACATTCCTAAAAACAGAATTTGAAACTACAATTCCTAAAAACAGAATTTGAAAATCTAAAGGATACATCCTAAGCCCAAAGAGAAAAAATGATACATCCTAAGCCCAAAGGAAAATCTAAGGCCAAAAGCGAGATACTTATGAATCTGAGTGAAAAAATGATTAGCGGAATACGGTGAAAAGCAAGATTCATAAGATTGACCCTTTGTTGATGATGTGTATGAAAAAAAATAATAATAATGAAGCATGGGAGCACATATTAAAACAGAGTTCATACACAATTTGAGACCCATTTATGATGAAGAAATCTTGAAGGAAAATAAAATCGGTGAGTCCATTGAATATTCAAAACAGCCTATGATCCACTACTCATTATCCTACATGATTCCTAAAAATAAAAAAATTGATCTCGAGAGTCCAGATGGGAAAAGTGGATGCAAATGGAGAAAAAACATATCTAAAGATATATATATATTTTTATTTTTATAATTTTCTATTTTTTTATTTTTACTTGTTTTGGATCAGCCCGTGCTCAACAAGAGCCCTTATTTACTCGCTGAAAATAATGAGAAACAACTAAGAGATTTTCTATTTGTGTTTTCATTTTCTTTTATTTTGTATTTGGTTTTGTAAAAAATCAGCATGCCTAAAAGACGCAGAAATTATAATCGAACAAACAATAAACACAACAGAACTGGTGGTTCTCAAGTATTTAAAAATAGAAAATGAATGCAAAGGAGAAGAGGATGCAAACTCCAGCAGATCTGCTCCACTTTAGTCCAGATGCTCCTTGTTGACGGCTGCTCCAGATCTGCAAAAATCCAAAAAGCTGCAGAGTACCTTATTCCAGTATATTGACAAAATAAAAGAAAAACTCAGCACGCCCAAATTTGACAAAAGACAAAAGAGTGGCAGCATTTATTCAAACAACTAGAAGGCAAAGAATAAAAACTTAGAAAATAAAAAAAAAAAAATTCTTAAAGAAAATAGGTTTTCTATACAAAATCTGCAGAGAGACATTTAATCAAGCACTTGGAATACAAAGTGCAGGTTTAAAGCAAAAACTAAAATGAAAATCAAATCTATAAAATTAAAAAAAAAAACATAGGTCTACCAATTTTAGTACAAATTCCCCGGCGACGGCGCCAAAAACTTGTTGTTGCTCCACATGTGCACGATTTATGTGTGTTTTGAATGACGAATTAATGAATATTAAGTTACATAATTTTAAATTATGAAAGAGATATCAAGACATTGAGGGCTAACAATACTGCAAGATCAGCCAATTGTAGCAAGTTTTAAAAGTGAGTATATTAAAGATCGCCCACAGAGAATTTGTCAAATATGAGATAGACCTCCAGATCTGTATACGATCGGCTCTATAATTATCTAGAAAGCGATAAAAAGAGAGTGTTGGGTTTTGTCACGTTTAACTAAAAGCAAATAAAGAAAAGAACTAACTACGTGATCCAGATCCGAGTTGTGGAGGTGTTTAAAATAAAACAAATGAAATAATAGCTTCATGTATTTTAGCCTTTGAATTTTAATGGAGAATCATGTATTCCAATAGAGCAGATTCAATCTTCATCGGCTACCAAAGGATGATGTAAGAGAAATAAATCTGAATTAAGGAATAGGTTTAGACTTATGGCTATGATCGATCCAATGGTCACAGATCATCCAATAGTTGTGGCTCGTTTCTTTAGTTCGTAACATGAACATCATCATGTAAGTGCTTTGCTAGAATTAGGTTACCAACGCTAATTCGCAGGACAATGAATGAAGGGAGGTTGGATGGGGGTGAGGGAATCTAAAGAAGTCTAATGCACTAAGGTGAACATTGAGAACCCTCGACATGACTCGAATGGAGGAGGCACAAATTACGACAACCTTTTAAAATCCAAAATTACAATTACAAAGCACGGCTTTAGAAAGCCCTCGGACTTGTCTTGAATCCGATCTCCTTGGAGTTACAAATCACTCTCAACAACTCTCAAAAGCAAAACAGAGGAAGAATTACAAAGGGGTACAGATAGACTATCCGGACCGAAGGAGGGAAACAGAGATGAAAACTCAAAATCTGGATGCCACAATTGGGCAAATGTCTTCTATTTATAGCTTTCCTTGATCCTGCACAGGCTGAATTGACCAATCGAAGTGTTGATCTGGATTGCCCAATGGCGATTGAGCACGGGGATCCAGATCTGTTCGCCAATGAAAATGCTACGATCCGTTCATTAATCAGCGCTAGAAGCATCAATTCATTATGGAATTCAAAAATCTGTTTGAGCTTCTAGAAGTTCCCGCCAAGTGATTTCATCTTTGAGCTCACATGGGTTGGAATATGCTTTTGGATCTTGATTGGAATCTTCGAAATGTCCTGGCATTAAATGCATTGGGCGTAGAGATTCTTGAAATGCCCTTTAAACAAGTGTAATTCCCGAATGTCCTTTCAGAGAGTTTAAGTGCCTTTTAGCAAAGTGTTTTGGCTCGGAAGTTCTTTTCGCAAAGCAATTTGGCTTGAAAGTCTTTTCGCAAAGGACTTCTCCCGGATCTTCTATTCGAAAAGGAAATTTCAACTATTCAACGAGAACATGGTTCTTTTCGAGTAGTTCATTACGACTCCAGAATCAATTCGAACAGAACTTTGACCTTTCCGAAAAGTACTTTTAACTTTGCGATTTGAACTTTTAACATGACTTCTTCTTTGCGAATGGATCCTTCTTCTTCTTCGTGTCTTTTCTTGCTCTTTTAGGACCTTTTAGCCATTCCGAGGCTATTTCTTCACTCCCTCTTTGAGCTTGACATGAGTTGTCAGCTTTTTGATCATTTTAGGATGCTTTTCCGACTTGGACCTGCCTAATTGGTTAGCTGTAAAATGCACACTATAGCTCTTATTTAGTCTTCTCAAGGGTCTTTCAAAGCTCATGTTTAGGGGTGAAAATGGTATTTTCACTACTTAACACACCCAAACCTAAGCTTTGCTAGTCCCCGAGCAAAGAAACATAAAAAACGAAGTAAAGTGCGACTATTGCAGGAAGCACAGGTGGATTTAGCATATGCAACAAGCCTTTTCAACCCCTAGGTGATCCCTAGAGGAGGAGTGAAGTCTCACGAGGGTTTTCAGTGAAGGTACCCACAAACTTCTCCATGGGACATTGGCATTAGTGCCTTTGTTATCTCATGAGCAATCAAAGATCGAAATTAGTTACTCTTGAATCCATGTTTACAGAAATTTAGTTGTATTGTATGCAAGGAGATTTCAACATTTATAAACCTCATGAATGTTTCAATTTTTCCAATCTGTGAACAGTCATAGAAAATCATACAAATGTGCCAGCAGTAAGCTCATCCTATGGATAAAAATTAGGTTATAAGTCATACTTAATGTGCTCATGTTCCAACCCAAACACTCACCAGGTATACTCTCATCGGTGTGTTTTGTTGAGGGTTCGTTTCACTCAAGCTCAAGAGTTACATCTCCCAAATGGATCTGTAAGCATGAGCATAGGCCTGTTTCTCAGGTACGGGCATCATTGACATCTCCTCACCATAAATTTGGGAACTTCTTATCTCTACATGACAGCTCACTCAACTTTGGGTCACAAAGACTTCTAATCTACGGTTCTTTGTATGGCTTAAGGGGTGAAGTTTCAAGGAAAGGCGCTTGAACAGGGTTTGAATTTGAGAACTGTGGAAGTGCAGGAGATGGTTCATGACTCCACCTTTTTGAGTTTAGCTTCTTTCTTCTTCTTTTCGAGATTCTCACATTCACAGTGATCAGTTCTTTCTTTGATCTTGCATTTTTTTTTTTAACATAAGGTCCCTTTTTTGCCTTTTTGCTTGCAACTTTTTCATATTGTTTGTCTCTTCTTTTCTTTTCCACCATATTGCCTATTTTTGAGGTATTTTCTCTTCATTCTCTTGATGTTGCCCAGAAATAGTCCATCTTCAGTTCTTTCTCCTTTACCTGCTGAATTCTCAGAGTGAGGAAAGGCTGAATTGGTTCCATAGGTTCAAGTACTTTTGGGTATTTTTGATGAAGGATTGTAGGATTCTGACTCAAATGGGGTACAAACAGGGCAGATTTTTCTTGGTTGGTTCATAGGTTCAGTGTCCAAGAAAGGCCTTGATCTTTCTTCGATCTCATGAGTCTGTCACTTGTTTCAATTTGGAGTTTCCTAACTTCTAGTGGATCTAATGCCAATCCTTTGAATCGAGAAAAAAATTGCCTCATCACTCTTCAACAGAGATGGAAAATATATGGGCTCAATTCTCACTTTGGTTATGGTTTTTCTTGAGCTTTTAAGTATATCTTTACCTTTTCTCTTCCTTTTGACTTACTACGTCGATACCAAGATATGTTTTTATGGTGTAATCATCATGGAAATGTAGACTATCGCAAGGTTTAGAATGTCTAAATTTTTGCAAAGAATATTTAAAATTTCCTAGTTAACTTGATTCTTAAGTACATTAAATTCTTTCACGCTTACTTAGGTGATTTTTCGCCTTTATCTTTGGTATCCGAGGCGGGATCATCTCACACCCCAAACCTATGAGGAGCAGTGTCCTCACTGGTTCAAAGGTGGCATGGTCCCATTATTCAGGGAAAAACATGAAGGAAATCATAAACAAGAAAGTAAAACATGACAAAGGAGCATTGGAGAAAGCAAAATTTATTGACTAGAAACATTACAGAGAAGAAAAAGAAAATTAAAGACAGAGGGGACTGGGATTAAGGGAGAGGCGGGGAAGGTGGAGGGAAGGTTGTGTTTTGGGTAGTTAAGTTAGCGCATGGAGGTGGTGATAGAGGGGTCTGTTTGGGTAGCTAACTCGAACAAGGGAAGTGAGGCCATAGGTAGTTCAGGGGTGGTTTGGGTAGTCTGGGCAGTGGTAGTGGAGGGAAGCACTAGGACTTCTGGGTCTGTTTGGGTTGCCTGTGAGGCAAAATGGAGAGCGAGGGTAATGGGGTAGGTGGTAATGGGGCGATTAACTGGATGAGCTCCTATGTAGCATGATTGTGCGCATTTGTTTGGAGCTGGGCTTGGATATTTTGGAGGTAGGTGAGGATCCGGGTGTAGGGAGGCGGTGTGGGGAGATTGGCCTAGAGGGATTGGGGAGGGTGTGGAGGAATAGGGAACCGGGCCATCTGTGGGAGGAGGTGCAAGAGTGGGCTACCTCGGGGACTGTGGACTAAGTAGGCAAGTGGTGCAGCTAAAGAGCTGGTCACCACAGGAGTTGGGCTTGTAAACTGGTAGGGCTGGTTGAGGGGCCACAATTTCCACTGCAGCATGCCCACCCACACTTTCGGGGCTTGGTTCTCGTCATGCTCAGCAGCAAGAACTAGCTCTGGCTCAAAAGCTATGGGTTCAGAAATAGCACAGGATAAAAGAAGAAAGAAAAACTAAGAACAGAAAAATCTAAACTATATGCAGAAAAATAAAATGTAAAATTGAATATATGAGCAAGGAAATGGAAAACATGATATACAAATACAAGAAAAAAAAAAAAAAAATAGCAGGATTGCTATGCAAATGGAAGGAAACTAATGCTAATAGAGAAACAAGAAAACAAGGTAAGCATACAATACAAAGTTTAAAAAATTAGAAAAGTGTTGTTACAAAAACAGAATTTGTGAATGCAAAATAGGAAAACAAAGTTAGAAACTAACTATACTCACAAAAAAAATGACGAAAACTAGTAAAACTAGGACACATTAACCTAAGAAAGAAAAAAAAAAAATCAGCGATCTAAAAACAGAATTTGAAACTAAAATTTCTAAAAACAGAATTTGAAACTAAAATTCCTAAAAACAGAATTTGAAACTAAAATTCCTAAAAACAGAATACTAAAATTCCTAAAAACAGAATTTGAAAATCTAAAAACAGAATTTGAAACTAACATTCCTAAAAACAGAATACTAAAATTCCTAAAAACAGAATTTAAAAATCTAAAAACAGAATACTAAAATTCCTAAAAACAGAATTGGAAAATCTAAAAACAGAATTTGAAACTAAAATTCCTAAAAACAGAATTTGAAACTAACATTCCTAAGCATGGACCCTTGAAATGGACCCTTGAAATGTTTAAATTCGAAGTAAGCATTCTTATTGGAACCTTACCTTTCATGTTGAATGAACAGATATTATGATATATATCTTCCTTTCTTATTGGAAGCATGCAATGATGTGGACCTAGATGTTAGGCAGGTTTGATCTCAAACCAAACTTGTTAGTTTTTGGTGTTATTTCTAACTCTAAAGTTCTCATGGGTCACGCTTAAATTAAATAATATTTTCAGGCTGCTGTTTATGGAGTTGGTGTTTTTTGCTTGAAGTGTGGTGGTGAACACTACTATGATAGTGGTTATATGCTGCTGTGTTACAAATTAATGTCCCCTATGTTGACTCTCCTTTTCTCATTCTCTTAAGAGATTTCTCATTCTCTTAAGAGCTATATCGTTAAGAGATTTCTTTGTTTTATACCATCTAGTCTCTCCTTTTCTCATTCTCTTCCTCTGTTCTCACTGTTCAATATTTAGGATTTCAGGAGTTTCATTAACAACTTAGAAGTAGCAAGAGAAGAAATAACACAAGAGAAAAGAAGAAAAATGAGAAAGTGAGATGGGACGTGCAACATGACATGCACACTCCCTATCTCGCCTTTATTATTTAATTAATTTTTTCTTAATTATACAAACGCTATTAATGAAACTTTCAATTACATATTTCCCTCACTCACTAATACAACTGCAATACTTGTATACGCCTAATAAAAAGTGTTGTGAATACAAAACTAAGACCTGGAATCTAATTCTCAATGCTCAAATAGTCTCTCCTTTTCTAATTAGTTATTAATTCCCTATTGTCCTATCTATTGCACATAAATTCTCATTAATAAAAAATGATTTATGGAAAACATTGTATAAATTTACATTTCTTATGTTACTTACGTCTAAATCGTTGGACAATAGAGATGATAAATTATTGGCTAGAAAGTGGTGATTGCTCCCACTCGTATTATGATATTATATACTAAGGTGTTGACTGTATGTGCTTCGATCAATGTTTTTCTATTTTACTCCCTTGCTAGATCATGTGTTCCTATATGTATTAAGTTTTATCTCTTTTCCACAAATTGGGAGTCATCATACTTGGGAAGACTTTAAGGTGAGAGGGAAGGAGCCCAAAGACGAGGTCCAAATTTATACATGGAAGGATGTTGTGAGTTGACCGATCTAGTATATTGGATGGTTTTCCTCCATTTCCCTTTTTATTTCTCCTCTTGCAGTTAATGTGGCCAAAAAATACAAAAACAGAGGCATAATGTACAGTTTACACTTTTGATAGCAACAAAACTAAAAGTACAGGTTTCAGTACATAGATCCAAGCAAACATGACTATTTTCTGTCTCACAGAAACAGGTGGTTACCCATGTTGATATACATAAAAAAAGGGGAAAATGATGTCTCGTAATGTGGAAACAAGATCAATAAGAATTGTTTAAATTTTTTACTATTTTTAATGTTTACTCTTATAATTATTAGTTTTTGTTACTTTCTTCACTTAATAAGAATGGTTGAGTTTTTAGGTTTGCGGATTTCATCCAAGGGTAGAATTTTTTTCTCTATGAACCAGTATGCCCTGTGTCACACACACACATATATTAATTTAAAGGGTTTGTTTAGGCAAAGTTTAATGAATAATTCTTTATCTGTGGATCTCCTTATGCAACCTTTCGAGTGGTGCCTTCCGGTTCGCATGAACTTGTGTCATTTTCGCTCTTCTCACTTTGCAACTATTTGTATCTTCTGCTTTTAACATATCTGCTTGCAACTGTTTGTCACTTATAATGTTTCTATTTTTTATGCAGTCATTTTTTGATCTTGAAAACACCAATTAAGAACTTAAAAGTGACTTGAAGATCTTTACATAAATTCTACTATGTAAGAATAAACTTTTTTTGTTAAGAAATATTTTTAGCTCTTAGACTGTGTTCCTTGTTTGTTGACATTATGCATATCAATTGTTAGGATATTTTAAGTGCTTGCTACTGACTTTATTGGAGACAGTGATAAGAATGGGGTTACTGAAAATAAATCGAAGGTGGATTGAAAACTACAAAGCAGTAAGCCTGAAAATACACAGTCCTGCAAGATACAGGACCTGTTGTAGCAAGTTTTAATAAGTAAGAGTTTGTCCCACAGGGAAAGTTGATCTAAAGCTCCAAGGGAGCTATCTTTAGTAGGACCTCCAGATTTGGCTACAGATCTGGCAATCCTAAATGGAAGGGGATTTAAGGTCACTATTATCTAAATCCTAAGGTAGCCTAATGCCTAAACTATAGAAATGGTTGAGAAGAATGATGGAGTGTAAGAAAACAAACATAAAAGGGTGAGAAGTAAGCTATTAGGTATAGATCTGATGCGTCTTATAACTCAGACTCAGATCTGCTGCTATAAAAATCCTGTCCAATGGCTACATTATCACCAAAGAGGAGAAAGGATCCAACTCACCCCTGTGCCATGATCCAATCCCTTATGGCTATAACCTGTCCACTTAAATGGTCACAGACTATCCAATAGGGGAACCACAGTCCAGAGATGGGTCAGAACAAATTGATCATTGTAGGCACTACTTCTTCCAGGCTACTAGCTCAAGAATTCATAGGAACCTCAACCTCTAAAGTTTTGTGTGTGGGGCTAGGCCTGCAATGTGCACTATCCTGGACACACAGAACCAGCAAGTATTTGAGTATTAGCTTTAGGTCTAGTTGTTCACTGCTTTAGAAGGACAACAGTGATCCAACCACAAGCCTATAATCTCTACAGTTAGATCAGATCTACCATCTGATGGTGGGTCTATACAAATACAGGGGAGTCTATCTCTGCACAATCCCTCACAAGGCTACAAGCACAAGTACAGAGAAGAAGAATCTGTCTTAGATCTGTGGATTGGCCTCACCCTAGCGCTATAACCTATCCACTTGAATGGTCACAAACTATCCACAAAGGCTATCCTCCTCATAGAGGTCTAAGACAGAACAAGAAAATTGCTGCCACCACCTTGTTCACAAGGCTACCAACACAAGCTCCCATGGGGATTCAGATTTAGTGGATCTTGTGGTGGGGCATAGGCCTGTAATGTGCCTAACCTGGACACACAGGTCACTTGGATCTAAATAAAACTTTAAAAATAATCCTCCATTGCTTACAATGCAATATAGCAATGGAGGATCTCAAGGCAGCAGCCTTGTACAGAACAACTCTCAAACCTCAATCCCATACATGCATAAGATCTTATTATAAAAATCCATTAAAACTATTCCAAATAGGCGTACAAAGGCCTAGCCAGCAAGTGTTGGACTATGGAGAGAAGAAAAAGGGAAAAATAAACTACCTAAACCCTAAACTTAGCCTACTGTAATTCTACAGTTGGTTTCAAGAAGGAGTATAAAAGTCCCTTAAACATAAACTAGGCTTAGGCTTATATAGCAGTCAGCTCTGTGAGAATTAGGGTTAGGAAAACCCTAATTTATCAATGCTATCGTGGCCCATTTCTATTCCTTGGATGCCTCGGGGCGTGTGCATGGAGATTGGAGCATTGGAGTGTGTGCCCTAATTACTAGAAATTCCCAGATTGCCCCTGCAGAAGTGGAGAGAAGTTTAGAACCCGAGCCTCTCTAGGTAGCAAGGATTTCTAGGTCTCGTCACGTGATAGAATTGGCGTCGCGGGTTGAATTGACTTGAAGCTCTTGCAGTTGCGGGGTTGATACTTTGGTCATTGCGGGAATGCTCTGGTCATCGCGAGATTGAGCTTTCTATTTGAATGGCGCGGGAATTGCGCACGCGATTCATTCCTTGATGAATCTCGCAGAGATCCTCGCGAAGAAGCCATGTGCATGGGCTTCTGGATCGTGCGAGCAGTTCCCTGAAGGTTTGTATCCCGTAGCCACTGCGCAGGAATACCTGGAGCTCTCTCTCCTCAGTGAATCGCGTGAAGATTAAAGGTGCCTTTCTTGAGCTACGCGAGACTGCCCGAGAGCTTATGACTAAGCCTCACGAGAACTGCGCGAAGTCTACTTTCTGGGCTCTTCTGTCATTCATCTGCGAGAGAACAGCGCGACCATTTGGCGTGCTGCCTTCAGAAACTCACAACAGCTGCGCGAAGCATTCTTTCTGATTCAATCTGAACCTTGCGACATCTACGTGAGGCTCATTTCTTAGCTTGTTGTTGCCTTGTTGTGCCTATGCTACAGCCAGTTCTATCTGGGTTTAACTTTCTCTCTCCTGAGGCACTTCTGGGGCAAAAAGGTAAGCTTCTTGGCATGGTTAGGGCCTTATTTGTAGCTGCTGCTTATTACCTACAAAATGGGCTTAGTACACATTTATTAAATGACTAAGGGTCTAACAGAGATTAAGTTAAGGGGTGAAAAGTGATACTTTTCAGGTCTTAACATCAATGCAGTCAAATCGACATTTCTGGAAATCGAAAGGCTATTGTTATCCATGTTCCATACAAACTGAGGAAAGGCTTTTGAAAACTTCATGTAAGGCTTGTCAGAGAGCTAGAGAAAAAGTTTAGCGGGAAGGTGAGACTTGTTGTTCCTGTTTACTATGTATACTTGGAAAGTCATATGGAAAATCTGTTGTAGAGATGGTGAAATAAGCATAGATTCTGCATTTGGAGAATTTGGAAGCATAAAAATGAATTAGTAGGGAAACCATCCTAATACTTTTATCTGCATCAAGGTTAAAAAATAAAACTGAGTTGGAATTGATAAGGGCTTGAATCCAAGTAAATGGGAACTTAGTTTAGTACTCGACTGTATCAGTGAAGATTTCTGAGTAAGAGAACTTAATAGGTTTCTTGAATAGTAGGCTAATTTTTTATTGGGAGTTGGGATCTAAAAACAAATCAATTGGCCCTTTGAAGATCAAAAGATACACATTGGTTAATTAGGTTTGTTGTACACCCTCTATTTTTGTTAAATTAATCTTTTAATCTGTTGGAATCAGTTGAGTTACACACATGATTAATGCTTGCATTTATAATTTTGTGTCACTAGTGTGATTCCTCCTGCTGGTCTGTTTCAATTATATTGTCACTTGGAATCACCCTTCACTTATATTGTCCTTGGTCTTTTGTGTACAACACTTAATGGATTTACTGATAGATGAGACTTTGTTGGGGTTTCAATGAGGCACTTAATGGATTTACTTGTGAGGGATGGACCATGATGGGAAACGATGGCATGAATAATGTTACAATTCTTGTAAACTCAAGACCAAGCAAGGTTATGGGATAAACCTTGCTTTTGCAAATGGGTTTCCAGCTACTAGCAATTCTGTCCTGTGTGCCAAGGTGCCCATGCTTTTGCAGGTTGGTATATTGAAATTGTGTCATAAATTTGTTGAATTGTGTCATAAATTCTGTCCTATGTGCCAAAGTTTAAACCTTGTGTTGGGACTGGAAAATACCACCTCGTATATATGGGACCAAGGCGGTATTAACCCTACCTAAAGGGCTAATACTGCCCAGTATTAACCCTTCATACAGGCTGGTATCATTAGTATGGGACTGGTACCAAAGCCGAGATTTTAAACCTTGGTCTAATCCCAATGAGCAGTGATATAATTTTAATAGGGATGGTGTACTGTTGGCTCACTCAAATCACTTGATATATTCTACCTGTTACGATTTTTTTTTTTTTTAAATTCTATGAAATATGCAGTATGACAAAGGCAAGAATGAGTGCATAACAATGGAGAAATGCACAAGATTCTCTCACCAGTCTTGAAAAAGGCAACGTTGCATCGGTGGATTCCATTGTCAGGTATTTTTCAGAGTCAGTGGCCTTGAAATTTATATATATATATATATATATGTATATATATATATATAATTAAAATGATGGTCTTTAGAGTATTCTGCTTGGGGCAGCACATGATTCTTCATGTCCCTTTGTTTTGTTCATGTGTAGGAGTTGTATGGAAGCCAATCAGAAGCTCCATTCTAGGTTGTCTTCTGTTGCCTCTACTGTCCTTGAAGATGTTGATGTTACAAGCAAGGGCCTCCTCTCCGCTATTGATTGTAAGATCTTTTTACTCGAGTTCATTTAAATTTCTAGATTCAAGCCAAGCAATCCGTTTGTGTTTATGTTCCATAAAGTTATTTATTTTTTAAGATTTGTGGTGGGTAACATGGTTTACATCCTTTTTGGTGCTTCTTAAGGCTATTTGAGTGTTAAAATCTTGTCTGTTTTACCCCTTTTCAGGCCAAAAATCCTTCTTCCTTAGAATTTATTTTGTTTCACTTGGATGGCCTTAACGATTCACTATAACCCTTCTTTGTGTTTTATCTTTTATAACATTTTCTTTAAAAATCTTTTTGGAGGGTCACTTGATTTTATATTTTTTGTTATTCTTTACTTTTTATGGGTCACATCTGATTTGTCTTCTTTTTAATTCTTGACCCCCTTTTCTAAGCCTTTTGTGGATTTTCCTCTCTTTTTTTACTGTTATCTCAGTTTTCTTTCAGTGCTGATAGCTCCTTCTATGTTGATGGGTCTCTTCTTGTAGGGTACCATGCAGGAAGAGAGGAGGGATAAGGTTCACCATTAATGGCCACTCTTACTTCAACCTAGTCCTTATAACTAACGTTGGAGGAGCTGGTGATGCACATTCTATCTCCATCAAAGGGTCTAGAATTATGTGGCAGTCAATGTCAAGAAATTGGGGTCAAAATTGGCAAAGAAACACCTATCTAAATGGCCAAAGCCTTTCATTTAAGGTCACAACAAGTGATGGGCGAACTGCTGGATGGTCCTTTCGGCAGACTTGTAGTGGGCTCCAATTCCGCCAAGTTTAGTAGAGCCTCTATACTTAGCTGTAGTAATTAGCATATTTAACAGTGATTGGGGTCAATATTGAAAGGGCAAATTTTTAAAATGGTTCTTAATAATATTGCCAGTTTAATTTGATAGAGGTCTACTATAGTAGGCTGATCTGTTCTGTTTTAGACTGTTGGCAGAGGTGGACTTTTATCACCTGCCCATATTATATGGAGAGAGTTTTAAATTGCTTTTATTTTTAGTTTGCAGGTTTTATATTATGTCCTTTTTATATTGGTCTGAATAAGATTATAAATGTAAATTTCCAATTTCATAGTAATGAAGACAAGTTTATCTTATGGTGTTTATATCTGGTGTAATTTTCCCATTTTACCAAGTCATTTTTTCACTAACTAAAGGCAATTTAATGGAATAAGATGGTTTTGTAATCATGGTTTTAAATAATGGTGTGCAGAATCGGTATTTGATCTGACACCATTAATGAAAGTATATTTCATTGTTATGCCAGGTGACAACTTTGATCATTTTGAGCAATCTAATTGGTTGTCGTCCATCATTGAGACACATCTCAGCTATAACACATCACACCTATAAAACGATTCAAACTGATTAAAAAAAAAACATTAAAAAAAGCATTAAAAAAATTGCTTTAAAAAAAATAATTAAAAAAATTACATTAAAAACAGCATAAAAAAGATTTTTTTTTTATAAAAAAATAGTATTTTTGAAAAAAAAAATTGCATAAAAATACCACTATCAAAGACAGTGGTTTTTTCTATGACTGTTGAGAGCAGTCGTTGTTGAAGTTCATAAACCACTGTCGTGTATAGTGGTAAAAAAAAAACCAATGTATTATTTACAATTGGTTAGGGCAATGGTTTTTTGAAAAAAACCACTGTCCAAGTCAGTGGTTTTTTGAAAAAACCACTGTCTAAGGTAGTGGTTTTTTTAGCTTTTTCACATCGTGTATATAATTATATATATATATATATATATATATATATATATGCATATATTATATACACATCCAAACAGCCACAGTAGAGATCGCTTATGAGCAGGCTGGTCAGGTGCCTAACACCTTCCCGATCGATAACCGAAGCCCCTACCCAAGAGCCTTGGCGTAGACTGGAATCAGAGTCATATTTTTGCACTTCGGTGCTTTCAATATTGATTTAGGTTTCCTGGGACACCAAAAGCTCTGGGTGGCGACTCTATATTTTTAGTACGAGCGCATCATCCTGACGGATCGATAAAGATCCACGATTGCACACCCTCATAACGCATGCGCTTTTGTTTTAGAATTTGAGTTTTGCTATAGATTATTGATAATCGAAGCCGCATGCAGTGATCCCACTAATCAAACGTGTGAGAATTGCAAGAGCCGATGCATCTTGGCTCGATCGCTTGAGTCCTTGCATGTGCTTCACAATTTTGGGGATAAATAGCGTGTTTGAAAATTCATAAATGCGTGAAGGATTTTGTGTATGATTTGATGTGTTTGAAGGAAGAATATCATAAGCGAGTGATGACTCATATAGGGTGTGTTTGATATGTCTTTAAATAGGCTTGTCAGGCTATAGAGATCAGCCCGAGCAAGGGTATCAGTGTGTAAACGAAGACAGATTTGAGGAGTCTGCTCGAGCATGATTTGAGGACGCTCGAGCGAAAATCCTAGGCCAATTAGGCTCGAGTAAAAGCCGCTCGAGCGTGATGTCGGCTTCATATTGAGAGGCTGCTCTAGCGTGGTAGGAGCCGCTCGAGCGGGATTTTCAGGCTTATTCGGTATGGGTCAAAATCGCTCGAGCGTACCTGTAGGTGCCAGTGGGAACCGCCCGAGCGGGATTGAGCCACGCTTGAGCGTGATACTCTGTTTTGGCCTATCTTGACTTGTGTGCTTGTGAAGCATGCGCATGTGAACATATCGAATATCAATGACTAAGACGTGTGTTTGACCTTGTGAATCAGGAGAAAAGCACGAGGAAACGTCTTGATTTGAGCATGTGGAATCGACATGTGTACTTGACGTGACTTAAGGTAGGGAAATTTTGAATGCAAAGTTATATGCTTGACTTGAATCATGGGATAACATAACAGAATTGATCATCTTTGAATTCTCTTTTTTTCATGCACTTGATAAATGAAAGTTCTATATATGATTTAAGATTGTTTCTGCACACGAAATTGCATATTTTACTTGGCATCTCGCTTGCATTAATTCTTAAGTTCTATTGAGAAACCCATATCTATATTGTGATATGATATGTGTCCGTTTCCTATGTGTGTGAACGTGCCATGTGTAAAAATCAATTCATGGCCATTTCCTATTCGTGTATATATGTAATGTGTGAGATTGTGTGCAACTGATGAGTGGAGCCTCCATGAGAGGGGTAGAGTCCTCGGGGTCTTAACCCAGTGTCCGCTACGGACAACTCAGTTCTCGCTACGGGATGCTATTGCCACAAGTCTCTTCTCATTCTCGTGATTCGATGTGAGTGGAGTGGAATTTTTAAGGGAGGGTGGAGTCCTTGGGGTTTTAACCCAGTGTCCGCTATGGACTGCTCTATACCTACTATGGGATACTCATGCTAATATTATGTGACTCGATTACGTGATGTGTTGTGCTATGCTCGATTCTATGATTCTATACATTCGTATTTGTACATGTTCATTATTCCAAACTTGATATGAAAGTCAGTTCTAGCTTCTAGCTTTAATATTGATTTGAACTTGGATATTCCTCGCATAATGACTTGGCATGTTTATAAGCTCATGATTTCAAGTTCTTGTTTATACGCATACGTTTTGATATCATGTAACTTGCCTAATTGTTTTATATATGCATCTATGCCATGAGTTAGAATGATTTTATATTATTTTGCATTGTTTATATCCCTACTGAGCTTGGACTGTAGCTCACTCCTGACTATACGTCACAGCTGCAGGAGCTGATCCTGTAACACCCGGTCCAGCTCGTTTCGTTACCATACTGACACCGAACGTATCGGGCCAAATAATCAAACTGAACCCTTTGGATCCAAGCCAACAGATGGAATGGGTTGTGTGTATGAGACCTATTTGGTAGCACTAATGAGTTGACCTATTAGTCATAGGTCTATGGTAGAGACCCATTAGTTAACCGATGGCATTAAAACCCATTATAGAACAAGTGCCATGGGCTGAATCCATTAGGAAACAGACCTCTAACTAGGAGGGGGGCAAATCCATGACCCATGAATTAAGTGAACAAATTAGCGTGAATATGGGTTCCATAGCTAAGACCACCCAAGGGAATGCCCATTGGCAGAAGACCCAAGTATGGGGTCCATAGACTTAAAACCCCTGTGCCGAGATGGTGTTGGTACCAGACCAAGGCCCGTCTGAACCCTTGAGGATTGTCCCACGACTCCAAGTATACTAGATCTAAAGCCTTTAAACCAAGTTTGTACACCCAAGTGTGTGTATAAGTTTCGCATGGGAGTTGGACCAACAAAATATGAAACCATGCACGCAAAGTCTGTGCGTGAGTCTGGTGTGTCAATTTGAATGGCGGGATAAGGACCTATACCTTCTCCTTCCTTCTTCGTTTTCATTCCAAGAAACTTCAAGCCTGCATACTGAACCTCTCTGACCTAGAAAATCACTCCTTGTAACCGAAAAATCCTTCCGAAATCGCTAAACCCTTGTGATAAAAACTCATTAGGCAAGGATCACTGTGATCTGGGGCATCTTCACGGACAAAAACTTATGTGGAACTCGGTAGCCCTTGCATGCAGGAATTCTCTACGGTAAACTTGAAATCCCCTTCTAGTAACTGTTATTTCCTTTAAGAAATTGAGCCCATGGCTTTAAATTGGGGAAGTAATTTAGACTCGAGTATGAGTCGATACTTATACTATGTTGTCCAATGCCTCAATCCGTGTGTGTATTTTATCACACGAGTGTTTTGAGGACTACGTTGTGCAAGCAGACCCAATCCGGGTTGCATTCTCTCCTTGCGTGCTTCGAAACTCCAAAAATCGGGCATATGAGGAACTTAAGCTTTAAACCAACCGATTGTCGATGCTTCGAAGCATGACTCATGTAATGCATTGAGATAAGAGAAATGTACAGGCAAGTAAGCATATCCTTATGCTCGAACTGATCTATGTAGGAGAGGATTTCATATCGAAATGGACTCCGAACCCCATATGAGCAGGTCTAAGAATTGGAGAGTCTGTCAGGCTCTCCGCGATGAGAAACCTCCTGAAGTGCTCGCTGCGGCAAGATTTCAAGGCAAAATCTTCTTGGGAAAAACTCATTGCGGCGAGTTTTGTCCTCCTTGTGGCACCCTGCATCTCGCCGCGGCGAGATGCCTGTTTTGTTGGGTTTGGGGATTTTAAGACCCATGTTGCCTTGCAAGGCCGTGTCTTGTTCTTAGTTGATTTGTTAACACATAAAGCATATGCAATGTGTGTTCTAGGTTATATATGAGGAACATTCGAGCAGAATTCAACCTCAATTAGCGCATGGTTGCTTACTTGATACGACACTTAAGGTAGGGAAGAACTCATACCCGATTGCTTGTTTTTCTTGAATTCATGGCACTGATGCAAATAGTAATTACTTGATATCTTCTAGAATTCATAGACGAAAAGCTTTAGCATGTTTTGAAGATTATAACTTGGAATTCGTACACGATTTACATGTTTTTGCATACGGCATCTTGATATATTATTGTGTTGATTTCATGAGTGCATGTTCTGTTAAATCAAGTGCATCTTTGCCATCTGTCTTGTATACATGTGAAATTTTGTGCCCTTGTTGAGTCTCTGATCAACAACCTGTTAACGTAGCTCAGGGGCTTGACGTCTTGCCTCAAGTGACCTTGTTAGCGTTGCTCAAGGGCTTGAATTCTGGGTTCAAGTGACCTTGTTAACGTAGCTCAAGGGTTTGACCTATCTCGTTTCAAGTGACCTTGTTAACATAGCTCAGGGCTTGACTTGTCTCATTTCAAGTGAACTTGTTAACGTAGCTCAGGGCTTGACCTTGTATTTATCCGTGAATTTTGTACATGCTCTCTTAACTTGCCTGATTCATATGATTCTAAGTTCTAGTTTCATTTCCTTGATCCGATATGCATTACTCTGAAGAATGATTAAATACACTCATGAATGAATATGCTTTGACATCTTATTTACAGTTTTTCTTTTATTTTAAATTGATTTATTTATGCATTGAGGATTATGAATGAGATTAGATGAAAATAAGCAATTTAATTCTATTATTCCTTATTGAGCTTTGATGGTAGCTCACTCCTCGACTATACGTCACAGCTATAGGAGCTGACGTTGAGAGGGATACAGAGCAAGTTGTTGATCCATATTATAACCCAATAGAGGAGGAGGAGAATCCGGAGGAATATTTTCCGTAGTGCCTCGAGATACCCGCTGTGTGCGGGAGTTACTTTGTCTTTTTGGATATTGGTATAATACTTGTACCTCCTAGACAAAATTTTGTGTAAATATTTCCACTGTTTAGGTGAAGGACAGCCTTCGCCAGTGGACTTTTGGGTTTATTATGTGATAGAAAATGGTATATGCTAGTTAGTTTTTTTCGCTTACTGCTTTATGTAATAGCTCAGCTTCCGCTCGACATTATAATTGTTTTATGTCCTAGTACACTTACCAACTGATGATGGCCCAAGTCTTTCAAAACATGTTTTTTGGGTAAAGAATGAGCTGTCAGGAAGTGAGATACACACTTCGATACCATAAGGTAACTGTAATTCAGATCACTACATGATCTGGCAGCGTGGGTTTTTAGGTAAGAAAAACCTGGGCTGTCACAAGTGGTATCAAAGCCCAATTTTTGAAACATCCATGGGACTAAGAATTTGCATTTTGAGCTATGACGTAGTAGAAAGCAATAACAGTAGAGTCTATGAGTTTTAGCTTAGACTCCTAGAGTGATTACATTGATCTGATGAAACTCTTTGTGTGACCGTCGCAAGTCAACATGCCTCCTAGAAGAGGAAGACCGAGAATAGTAAATATCGGAGGCATTAATACATTCAAGGGTTGGTCACAGAGCCAAACAACACTACACATGGCAATAATAACAATGCCTCTAGAGTGAATAACAATTTTATAAATACTCTCAAAGTTGAAGGAAATGCTGGAACCAACCAGCAATTATTGGAGACCGTGGCGAATGTCGTACCCCTACTCACGGAAAGGTGTCACCCATCTAGGTTTTCGGAGTTTCAGAGGTTGAGACCTCCAAGCTTCTACGGACAAGCTGACCCGATGGAGGCCGAGAAATGGCTAAATCAGGTGGAGAAATTACTACAACGAGTTTGATGTACTGATGAGGAGAAGGTGAGTTAGGCCTCGTTCCAACTCGAGGGTGAAGCAGATCCCCGGTGGAAGTCCGTTGAAGGGATACGAGCATCGGGAACGCCATGGACGTCGGCCAAATTTACCGACACGTTCAATAAAAATTATTTCCCCACAACAGAGAGACGCCGAATGGAGATTCAATTTGCAAACCTGGTGCAGGGACAAATGAGTGTCCAAGAATACGAAACTGAGTTTAGACGCTTATCGCAATTTGCACCAGCCCGGATCGCCACCGAGTTAATGAAAACACAAAAGTTTGAGTACGGTCTCAAACCGGCTATCAAGGGAGAATATCACTATTTCAAGCAACCACGTACGAGAGGGTGGTAACGTTGGCTCTCATCGCGGAAAGAGATTTAGAAGAGTTGCAACAAGCGAGAGATGAACAAGCAAGAAATAGAAAAATTCAGTATCAGGCACCTAATGCATAGCAGGCCAGCAAGAGACCAAGGTATTTGTTGCCTCCACCGTCTCATTCCACCGCTGCGGCAGCATCCCGACCACCTTACTTGACTTCTTTGCCACCGTTACCTCCTATGCCTCCAAAATCTTTCACTACCTCCAATACTACGACAATTGGAGAACCAAGAGCCCAATCGACAGCTTCTCACAATACCTCCTCCACACCTCAGATGTTATGTGCAAAATGGGGAAGACCACACAAGACTGAGGAGTGTAGAAAGACTATCGGGGCCTACTTTAGATGTGTCTAGATGGCTCACCTTATCCAGGATTGTCTGAAATTGAGGGAAGCTGCCAATGATACGGCCCCAAACGCGGGCTTTACTCTACCCACAATACAAGGACGAGCCCCACGTAGCTTCAGCACGTGACCCCCAAACCAACAATGACATCATCCAAGGTATGGTTTTCATTGAATTATTAGTTTACTTACTCATCTTTTAGATAAAGAAGGTGCATGAATAGGAATCCTCTAGAATCACTATACTTTCTTCTATAACAAGCTTCATACATACCATTAATGCCATCATAAATATCATAAATATAGGTTTCATCCAATTGAGTAAAACATGCGATATATGCGCCTATCTAGCACATGTGTTAATAGACCTGGGGTCTTCACACTCATTTATTACACTGGCTATTGCCAGGGGAATAGAGTATAGCCCGGAACCCTTGGATTTTGTCTTGGCCATTTCTATACCAACGGGGAGTTCAAAGTGTTCAGATACAGTGTGTCGATCTATTGTTGTCACTACGAAACACCGCCAAATGATGGTCGATCTCATTTTACTCGAAATGCAAGAATTTGACATCATCCTCCGCATGGATTGGCTGACTAAGCTTCGAGCTAAAATTTATTGCCAAGAGAAATTAGTCACTCTCTACCCCAAAAAGGAGAAACCATTCAAAGCCTCTAGGATTCGACCAGTCGTAATACCCTTTGTCTCAGCAATTCAAGCCGAGAGGTTGATTAGTAAAGGATGTCAGGCATACCTTGCCTTTATTCAAGGGCAAGATGGTGAGAAGATTGGCATTGTTAGCATTCCAATTGCCTGTGAGTTTCTTGATGTATTCCTTGAAGAATTATCGAGATTACCGCCAGAAAGAGAGGTTGAATTTACGATTGACTTAGCTCCAAGCACAGAACCAGCTTCCATACCGAATGGCACTAGCCTAGTTAAGAGAATTAAAGGAACAGTTACAAGAATTACTCGATAAAGGATTCGTTCGACCGAGTGTGTCTCCATGGGGAGCACCCGTGTTATTCGTTAAGAGAAGGATGGTTCTTTGAGGTTGTGCATAGACTACCGGAAATTGAACAAGTTAACCATAAAGAACTGGTACCCATTACCGAGGATAGACGACCTCTTCGATCAATTGAAGGGGTCAAAATTTTTCTCCAAAATAGATCTACGATCTAGTTACCATCAGATGAAGGTCAAAGCTGAAGATGTCTCTAAAACAACATTTCACACAAGGTATGGCCATTACGAGTTTCTTGTAATGCCATATGGTCTGACAAATGCACCTGCATCCTTTATGGACCTTATGAATTGGGTGTTCTGACCCCATCAGGATCAGTTTGTGGTGGTCTTTATAGATGATATACTCATATATTCCAAGATGAAAGAAGACCACAAGCAACATCTGTGTTTAGCACTTCAGACACTTCGAGATCATCAATTATTCACAAAACTCTGTAAATGCAAATTTTGGTTGAAGCAAGTGAGCTTCCAAGGGCACATCATCTTAGAATCGGGTATAAAGGTAGACTCATCCAAAGTCAAAGCAGTAGTGAATTGGAAACAACCCTCGACTGTCACCGAGATTCATAGTTTTCTCAGACTCGCTAGCTACTATCGTAGATTTGTAGAAGGATTTTCAAGGATCACCGGACCCCTCACACAACTCACAAAGAAAGACGTCAAATTTGTGTGGACTGAGGCGTGTGAGAAGAGCTTCCAAGAGCTCAAGCAAAAATTGGCATCTACACCCGTCCTCACTTTACCTGATGGCAGCAGAGGTTTTATAGTATTTATAGATGCGTCACACACGAGTTTAGGCTACGTACTGAATCAGCATGACAAAGTGGTAGCATATGGGTCCAGGCAATTGAAAGACCATGAGAAAAATATCCTACTCACGACCTTGAATTGGCTGCGGTTATCTTTGCTTTAAAAATTTGGAGACACTACCTATACGGTGAAACATTCCTAATCTTCACCGATCATAAGAGCTTGAAGTATTCCTTCACACAAAGAGATCTGAATCTAAGACGGAGGAGTTAGATGGAATCTTTAAAAGACTATGACTGCTCAATACAATACCATCCAAGAAAGGCCAATGTCGTCGCTGATGCATTAAGCCAAAAATTATCCGTGCAACTAGCACACCTTGTTGTAAGAATGCACAGATGGAAATTGCTAGACGACGTGACCTCTTCTGACACCATTTTTGAACTAAAAGAATCCGGAGCTTTAATGGCCAGTATTAAAGTCAAATCAATAGTCTTCGAAAGGATCAGAGCACTCCAAGTGTCCGATGTAGAACTCATGGCTATCAAACATGGAGTGCTCAGTGGAAATCACCCGGATTTCTCGATAAAATAAGACTGGTCTTTGACTTTCAGGGGACAAGTATGTGTGTCGGCGAATGAAGAGTTGAAGCGTGAAGTTTTAGAAGAAGCCCACAAATCTGGGTACACCATACATCCGGGCAGCACCAAAATGTATCAGGAACTCAAGAGAAACTTTTGGTGGAGCGGAATGAAAAGAGATATCGCAGAATACGTCGCTAAATGCCTTGTATGTCAACAATTCAAAATCAACAATCGACACCCAGCGGGCCTACTTCAGCCACTACCGATTCCTGAGTGGAAATGGGAAGACATTTCAATGGATTTTATACATGGGCTGCCAAGAACACAGAAGGGTTACAATGCAATCTGGGTTATTGTCGACCGGTTGACCAAATCAACCCATTTCCTACCTTATAGCACAAAGTATACGGCTGATAAGCTGGCCGAGATATACTTGAAGGAAATAGTCCAGTTACACGGGATACCCTCAAGCATAGTCTCAGATCAGGACTCCCTTTTTACATCAAAATTCTGGCAACGGTTCCAAGAGGGAATGGGCTCCAAATTAGAGTCCAGCTCAACCTTCCACCCTCAAACTGACGGGCAAACAGAAAGGGTGAATCAAATCATCGAAGATATGCTTCGAGCCTACATGTTGGATTTTTAGGGATCTTGGGATAAGTACTTACCCTTGATCGAGTTTGCGTACAACAACAGTTACCAGGCGAGTATCGACATGGCGCCTTTTGAAGCATTATACGTCTGCCGTTGTAAATCTCCACTCAGCTGGGAAGAAATTGGTGAACGTATACTATTGGGCCCAAAACTCATAGAAAGTACAAATGAGAATGTCCGTCTCATTCGTGAATGACTGAGAGTAGCTCAAAGCCGTCAAAAGAGCTATGCTGATCTTAGGAGATCAACTATTGACTTTTAGGTTGGAGACCATATATTTGTGAAGATCTCACCGACTAAAGGTGTGATGCGATTTGAACGACGAGGGAAGCTCAACCCTCGATATATTGGACCTTTTGAGGTTTTAGGGCGTGTTGGCGAAGTAGCTTATTGTATAGCATTGCCACCACAGTTGTCTAGTGTCCAAAACATCTTTCACGTGTCGATGCTCAGGAAATATGTAAAGGATATGACACACATACTGGACTATCAACCAATTGAAGTGCAAGAAGACCCGACGCTGGTTGAATAACCAGTCAAAATATTGGAGCGCAAGGAGCAAGTGCTAAGAGCCAAGAAAATTCCGCTGGTATTGGTCCAATGGAGAAATCACTCTCCTTCCGAAGCAATATGGGAGCGTGAGCTGGAAATTCGGGAACAATACCCTTCACTGTTTGACTAAAGTAAATTTGTGGCAATGTATTATCATGTTTTGTAGATTAGTGAGGTTTTCGCATAAACGATAGTGATCAAAAGGTTACCACATATTAGAACTCAAATGCCACTATCATCTATACTGTCACATATATATATATATATATACTACTCAAAACTCATACGTACTGATTAGGTGTGGTCAAACTCAATCCAATCAGCACTTAGCCACATAATTTACATCATGCCTAACATGGCTCAACCACAAACACGTGTGTAACCTCTAAACTTATGAGCAAAAAATGATCACTAAAATTGTCTGAAACTAGATAAACCACACTTTGATTGCCTAATATTACACTGAGATACAATCTAACCAACTCACAGCACATAACAGGCCAAAAACATCGAAAATTAGAACCAGCTATGTTTTGTTTTTCACCGCGGCGAGATCTTAAGTCGCCGAAACGACTGAGAAAGTTTTAAATGGGGCCCGAGAATCCCCATTTGTCATTTTCGGGCATTTTAAACATCTGGGTCCCCTCCCTCGTCATCTCTCCCGCGTGAGGGAAGGGTTTTTACGTCTAAATCTTTAGATTTTTTAGTGCCAAAGCTCTCAAACTTTATCGATCAACGTGCACAAAGCATCATCGAATCCTATTTTTCCCCTTTTCAAGCCAGTTCGAGGTAAAAACCCTAGAACCCCCAATCTCAATTTCATTTTCGATCTCCCTTCCATTCCCATGGCTTCAAAGAAGCAGGTGCTTCTAAACTCCTAACCGTGTGACCCAAGGCTTCTTCCAAGGCCAAGGGCAAAGCCATTGTCACTTCGGAACCTACGTCGCCCCTAGAGTACAGCCAACACAATGGTGGGCTAATAAAGCCTTCGAGCCTGAGTGGTGGTTCGATCCCCACATGTTTTCCGACAAAGATATCGTCTGTAAACCACATCAGGTGGGCAAAATTAGAAACCCTGCTGCAGCCCTTTCACTCCCACTACCACCCACACCTTGTTCTACTATTCTACCAAAACTTCAAGCTCGGTGTCACCTACGGGACCTTTACCACAAAAAATCGATGGGCGCAAGCTTCACATGGACCTCTACAACCTTGCCGCAGCCATGCACTGTCCTCCCTAGTATGACAACACCCACGGCTTACAAGCCCTGCGACCCAAGGAACCCCAAATTCATCAAATCGCGGAATCAATGATCGGGGGACTCCAAGCATCTGGTAGAGCCGTCACTCAGACCTAGTTGCCAGAATGATTGTGGTTCTTAAATTTCATCTTCTATAGTAATATATACCCCCTCGCACATGAAAGAGAGAGACGAGACTCATTCCTTCAAGCCCTCTTCGCCATCCCCGAAGACAGATGGTTTTCTGCCCCACGAGTTCTCTTTGAAGGCATTAAGTATGGCCACAATGAATCGCTTACCACCGTCAACAACCCCTTGCCTGCCTTACCCTATGCCCGACTCATATCACGACTCTTGGATGGCCACGAGGACGACGACAATGAGGAGCCATATTAGATCCCGACGAGCGAGGAAACTAAAAAGGATAATATTGAGAAATTCTCATGAAAATAGTGGATTTTGATTTTGAAGCGATGTCGTTTGAGTGTAAGGAACAGGGCATTAAGACAACCAGCCATGGCCCCTCAGCAAGAACAACCCGATCAAGGGACCCTTGCAGCAGAACATGCCGGCCACGGACCCCAACAGCAACCACAAATGCCCACGCAGCCTCAAATTCCACCCATGCCACATGATCAATACCTTACCATCGCAGAATTCACTTGACAGTTGGAGCTGCATCAATTGGAGATGTCACAGTTGCTACGAACCCAACACCAATAGAACATGGAACAATTTGAACTCCTCCATCGAAACAACTATGCTATGCATCAAAGATTAGAATTTCAGGACAAGGTTCTCGGCCATTACATGCTAAATACATACCAAACCATGCATGTCCCACTCACTACCCAAGCCTGGGAATTCATCTCCGACTACACCAAGAACGCAACTTGTTCGAGAGTTATTCCTTCTGAGACGGAGGCGCGATGAAGCCGCAGACCCCCAGCTAAACAGGCCGTTGAGCCTTCTAGTAATCCCTTCACACGAATCGTTACCGAGTTCATTTCAAGTTGACTTTAGAAAAAGTCACATCAATATGACATACTTTAGGCACATTTTGTATACCTTTGCAATGCTTTCATCATCTCACACGTTAGGCACATTTGGTATACCTTTGCAATGCATTAAATACTCATCAACTGGAGTTAATCTTTACTTTAAGCCACATTTTGTATACCTTTGTAATGACATAAACACCCATGGGCAGCCCCACACTGGTAGATACTAACTACACACAATAAAATGCACCCAAACACTCGGTACACCATCAATTCTCGTAGCATTTTATGCATACTAGACAAATATGCCAAGCTTTCTACCTTGTCTCTATTAGTCCAACTCGTTTCATTACCACACTGAGATCGAACGTATCGGGCCAAATAATCGGATCCAAGCCAACAAATGGAATGGGCTGTGTATGAGACCTGTTTGGTAGCACTAATGAGTTAACCTATTAGTCATAGGTCTATAGTAGAGACCCATTAGTTAACCGATGGCATTAAAACCCATTATACAACAATGGCCATGGGCCGAATCTGTTAGGAAACAGACCTCTGACTAGGAGGGGGACAAATCCATGACCCATGAATTAAGTGAACAAATTAGCATGCGTATGGGTTCCATAGCCGAGACCACCCAAGGGAATGACCCATTGGCAGAAGACCCAAGTATGGGGTCCATAGACTTAAAACCCCTGTGCCCCAGCCATCGATCTACATAACATAACCACTCCAAAGCCATTCGCCACATGGGGCCTCGACATTGTCGGAAAGGTCTATCCGAAAGCATCCAACGGGTATCAGTTCATCCTCGTCGCCATTGAGTACTTCACCAAATGGGTAGAGGTGACATCTTACGTGAGCATCACAGCCAGTCATGTTGAGAAATTTATCAAGAACAACATCGTTTGCCAATTTGGCATGCCCTAGGATACCATCATGGATAATGGCACCAACTTTGCGAACAAGCGCATTAGAGCCCTATGTGAGCAATACATGATTAAACATCATCGCTCGTCACCATATAGGCCGTAAACTAACGAGGCCTTTGAAGCAGGCAACTAGACAGTTGTCTGCGTCCTTGAAAAGATATTTGTCACTTACGAAGACTGAGTAAAAAGCTACCATTTGCACTATGGGCCTATAGAACGTCAATCTGTACCACTACGGGAACAACACCATTCTCCCTGGTGTATGGAACTGAGGTCGTGCTACTAGTTGAAGTTGAAGTACCTTCACTCTGCATCCTCATCGAGTCTGATTTACTGAAAGCTGAAAGAGAGAGGTCTCACTTTGAGCAGCTAAATCTGATCGATGAGAAAAGGCTCCTAGCCTTGTGTCACACCCAAGCCTATCAGAGGAGGATCGTACATGCTTACAATAAGTGTGTTCACATTCGAGATTTAAAGGTAGGTAACACAGTACTCAAGAAAATTTTCCCGTCTCTCCACACCGACTCGAGAGAAAAATTCAGGCCCAACTGGGAAGGACCTTACGTCATCAGAGAAGTGCTCTCCGGATACGTACTTCATCTCACCACCATGAACAGGGATCATTTTCCTAAGCCCATCAATGTTAGATATGTATGATGTTTCTACTCCTAGTCTCCTACGGCAAGGTAAGTATTGATAGATGAAAACATGATTGCTTAAGGACTCCATAAGAGAGGCCATCATTTCAGAGCCAAGTTGCCAAAAAGTGTCCCTGAATGTTCATACCCTTTGCTACACCCGTTGAGCCATTAGCCTTTCTTTTATAAACCCCTCCCCAAAAAAAAGAAGACAGAAAAAGTGTATATACCAAACAAAAAAAGAGAAGAGTTACCATCAAAATCCAAAAAAAAATTAGAAAAGTAAAATCCCAAAAAGAGGATATCTGAAAAAAAGTAAAAAGAACAAAAAAAATGGAAAAGAAAAGAGATAGAAAAATCATGGGGCATGTACAGTAAAACTCCCCTAAGGAAGAAAAGAATTACAGCAGCTGGAACCCAATCAAGAAAAACCTTTAAACCCGAGAATACCTTCAAAATTCCTAACCTATCCATTTCAACCCATGGCCGTGATTCATCCCGAGAGAAATCCCTCTCTAAGGTCTACAAGCAGTCACAGTATCCATTAAGGCAGTACGAGTCAAGCTGGGAGACAACACAAAACTCCATCCAGCCGGCTATGACGGAATCGACGTCCATGTCATGGCCTTTGATTTTGAGATGAAAGAAAAAGAAAATAAAATATACAAGCTCAAAGCAAAATGGATGTGGTGAAAACTCGAAAGGGCGCTATAGGTAAAAAGAGCGAGCTTGTGTGGACGAGGTGAAAACCTGAAATGGCGCCTGGGATAAAAATACATATTCATGGACGTAGTGAAAATACGAAAGGGCGCTACGAGTAAAAAAGAGGGCAATAACGGACATGGTGAAAACCCATCTTAGGCATTATGAGTAAAAATGTTCAAAGAAGAAAAAAAAAGGAAAAGAAAATCACTAGTTAGTCCCTTGGTCACATACAAATTACCTGGTCGCCCACTGAGCCGCTCATGTTAGCTCAAATCAGGTCCTAATCAGGAATATCTTTATAATCGCACCATCAAACGTATGACTCGAGGTAAAGATAAAAGGTTGATTCAATCAAAAGCGATGGACGTTTCGACCTTGATAAAAATTATGAACCTCACTCAGGTCCAACCACATGAATGGGTTCGGCTATGCTCAAAATAGGACCCACTACTTTGCCTCATTGATTAAGGCATCAAACAAAAAATGAAGAAAAGAAAGAAAAAACAACAAAAAAAAGATATCCAAAAACATATACTCCTTTTTATGTCCATATACATATTTGTTGTATAGTACTTTCATCACAAAGAAGAGAGAAAAAGGAAAAACCAAAAAATCCAAAAATATAAGTCTTGAAAAAAAAAATGTGTGTTGATAAAACCTTGCTTCTTCTGTTAATTAGGATGCATACTCATTATCTATATAAACAAACAAGGGACTGACATTTTCTTGAGAATGTATAGGAAAATCAAATGGCCTAAAGCCTCAAGGCAGGTAAACTCTCAGCAATGGGCAGAGTAGAGGAAGCATCACACAACTCACGTCGGTCTATTCAAGAAAAAAATGAAAAAAACAATCATTAGAAAAAGAAAAAAAATAAATCAGTATTTTCATTGAACTTTTTGACGCACAGCTACACACATGCATACTTCAATGCGGTAAAATGTTAATATTTTATCGGCAATGCAACTGTGCAAAATTAATGTCCTAAATCTAAGGTTCACCTTAGATCTTTGGATCCTATTTTAAAGTAGGAGCAACGGTGTCAATCCTAAATAAACAGTCAATGTTTCGATCGGGTTGACTCCACTGCTAAACCTGTGCGCTGAGCACTTCGCTTTTGGATTCGTGTGAACTTAAGTGTCTTAAGCTTTAAATTCTTCCAAAAGGTTAAGACAAACCTGTCAAAAAGGAAATTACCTATCAAACGACTATGTTCAAATATTCATTTAGAAGGGCTCATTCTAGGGTGTAGGGTTTGAAACTTACATTTGTACGGTAACCCTATAAAGTATACGCCTTGCATCTGGGTATTCGTTGGATGATCGTTTGTTCCTGTAAATAGTACTTGGACGGGTTTTGGGTCGAGACTTTCATTCTCCTTTGTTTTTATTTGCCCCTAATGTGTGCATGTTTTTTACATAATTGTTTGTTTATAAGATCATCATTGGCGGAGACCAAGATTGAGTGCCTCCTTCGATAGACACCAAATCTTGGCCAAATCTATTCAGTATTATTTAAAGATTAGGTACTCTAGGTCATGTTGATCCAAGGCACATTATCAAAAGTGGCACACACTCGTAAAAAGCATTACGACATCAATATTCACTTTGCTCGGGTAGTTGTGCTAAATTGTCTCTGGGATCGATGAGTTTGCTCAAAGACCTCAAACTTTACTTCGCATAGGGGTACCCATGGCTGATCCAATGAGGCAATCAATGCCTCATGAGATTGGGCACAAACTGTGGATCTTCGCATCATTGCTTTATGCTAATCTTTAACTATGGGTCGATCACCCTCCCACTCACGGGGCAGTCTTGTTCAAAATGAATCTCAAACATCGTGCATTTTCAAATACACCTCATGGTTTTTCCTAGCAATGTCGCTAAGCGCATGGAGATTGGTAGCCTTGAGGAACGAACGTTTTCCCAAGTGTTGGGCTTCCGCTACTCTCGAGTGACGGACGTTTTTCCAAGTGTTGGGCTTACGTCACACTCCATTTAGTTATTTTCCTGTTACTTTTTTATGTTTAAGGTTCACTTTGAATACAAAGAACCCGTGAGCATTGCCTTGGGCCTCTTCAGATGTGTCATTCTCTATCATGCGATCACTAGTGATCAGATACCAAAGAGGGGCATCTGTAGATACCCAAATTTTGTCCAAGCCTCGATCGACACAAACTTCAAGCAAGGCGTACCCCTGAGCTTCTAAAAGCATCTCTCAAACCCTTAGGAATCATCTCAAATCCCTTAGGAATCAACCCTCGCCTTTCCCAACCTTAAGAAACCTTCTCAGGCCCGGTTCAAACCCTCATGAGCAGCTGATAGAGAGAGGGGTGCCAAAGTTTGCATAGACCTCTATTGGAGCTTATGCCTATGCCATTGGAAAGAGGATGTTCCCAGCTTTTCAACGAGCTCAGAATCGCCTCAATCCAAGTCATATAAAAAAAATTATGGCAATCTGAAAATGGTGCATAAATGCAAGAAATTACACTAGCGTGTATATTATACATGCTAAGTCAATTTTTGAATGAAATTGACCTAGCGTGCATATTATACATGCTAGGAAAAATTGGCTTCTTCCTCCAAAATTGAGCTCCAAAGCGGGCCCCTGATTTCCCTATTTTCTCATAAAACACTGTACCCAAGCCTAGCATGTATAATATACACGCTAAGCTTAGGAATAGTATTTTTGGGAAAATGTCTGTTAAGACATGAAAAGTACCACTTTTTACCCCTTAACTTAGCCTTTGTTAAACCCTTAGCCATCTAATAAATGTGTGTTAAGTCATTTCTGTAGGTAATAAACATCAGCTACAATAAAGTCCTTAATCCTGCTAAGGAGCCTACGTTTGCCCCAGAAGTCTCCCAAAAAAATGGAAGACAGAGAGCCTGATTGCATGAAGGCTGAGCACAATAGAAGCAAAGAAAGAAATGAGCCTCATGCAGCTGTCACAAAATTAACATGACTCAGAAAGCTTGCTTCGCGCAATCCTCGCGAGTTTCCCAAGGCTTCATACCAATTATCTGCACTGTTCTCGCACAGTTCAGTGACAGAAGATCTTCAGAATCATGTCTCGCGCAGCTCCCGTGAAGCTCAAATATAAATACTCATGCAGCTCAAGAAGGCAGTTCTCAAACCTCACGCAGTTCACTCAGATCAGCTGAGGAGAGAGAGAGTTCCAGGTATTCCTGCGCGCAGTTGTCGCACAGTGGCCGCGGGATGCAAGACTTCAGGAACACCTCTCGCGCAGTTCAGAGATCAATGCACATTATGTCCTCGCGAGGATCCTCGCAAAGATCCATTGAGAAACAAATTGGTCACGTGATTCCTGCACCATTTAGAAGGAAAGTGCAATCCCGCGAAGGCCAGAGCAATTCAGTGAGGATTCAATGCTCTATCGTGCGACTGTTTCAGCTACAAGCTAAGACAACCCCGCGACGGCTAGAATTTCAAGTTAATCCAATCTCGCGAAGACTGTGCTACCACGCGACAGTCTTGGAAACTAGCACTACCTGGCGAGGCTCTGGACTCTAACTCTCCCTCACTTCTATAGAGGACATTCTAGGAACTTCCAGCAATTAGGGAACGCACTCCAATGCTCCAATTTCTGTGCACGTGCCCCGAGGCATCCAAAGAACAGTATTAGGCCACGTGGCATCGTTAAGATTAGGGTTTCCTAACTCTAATGTGTCGCCAAGCTAACTGTTATATAAACCTAAGCCTAATTTAGGTTTAGGGGGCTTTTATTCCTGATAGTATAGAACTGAGTTTTTCTTCTTCTGGAATCGGCTATAGATCTCCAGTAAGTTAGGTTAGGTTTAGGTAGTTTCTTTTTATCTTGTTCTTCTCTCCATAGTCCAGCATTTGCTGGCTATGCCTTTGTATGATTATTTGGAATAGATTAATGGAGTTTTATAATAGGGTGTTTTACATTTATGGGATTTCTGTTTGTGAGTTGTTCTGTACAAGGCTGCTACCTTGAGATCCTCCATTGCTAGGATGCACTGCAAGTAATAGAGGACTGATTTTAGGGTTTACTCATATCCAAGTGACCTGTGTCTGGGCTAACATGCTCCCATACAAGCCTAGCCCCACCACTGGACCCACTAGATCTGAAATCCCCATGGGAGCAATGAGCTTTTGTAGCCTTGTGAACATGGTGGTGGCAGCAATGTTTCTTGTTCTATCTTGAGTTTTGTGAGGAGGATAGCTTCTGGGATAGTCTGTGACCATTCAAGTGGACAGGTTATAGCCTTAGGATGAAGCCAATCCATAGGCTCAAGACGGATTGTTCTTCTCTGCACTTGTGCTGATAACCCTGTGAGAGATTGTGTAGAGATAAACTCCCCTGTATGTGTATAGACCCGCCATCAGATGGTAGATCTAGTTTGGTTATAGAGATTGTAGGCTTGCGACTGGATCACTGCAGTCTCTCTAAAGCAGTGGACAGCTGGATCTAAGGCTACACTCAAACTCTTGCTGGTTTTGTGTGTCTGAGTTAACATGCTCCCATACAGGCCTAGCCCCACACATAGCACTTTAGAGGTTGAGGTTCCCTATGGATTCTTATGCTTGTAGCCTGGATGAAGTAGTGCCTACAATGATAAACTCGTTCTGACCCATCTATGGACTGTGGCTCCCCAATCGGATAGTCTATGACCATTTAAGTGGACAGGTTATAGCCATAAAGGGATTGGATCATGGCACAGAGCTGAGTTGGATTCTCTCTCCTCATGGTGATAATGTAGCCATTGGACAGGACTTCTATAGCAGCAGATCTGAATCTGAGTTATGAACCCATCAGATCTGAACCTATTAACATACTTCTCACCCTTTTATATTTATTTTCTCACTCTATCTTCTTTCTTACCCCTTTCTATAGTTTAGACATTAGGATACCTTAGAATTTAGATTTTAGTGACCCTAAATCCCCTTCCATTTAGGATTGCCAGATCTGTAGACAGATCTGGAGAACCTACTAAAGATGGCTCCCTTGGTGCCTAAGATCAACTTCCCTGTGGGACAAACTCTTACTTATCAAAACTTTCTACAACAGGCCATGTATCTTGCAGGACTGTGTATATTTTAGGCTTGTTGCTCCATAGTTCTCACTCTATCTTTCATTCAATCTTTATCCATCCCATTCTTATCACTGTCTTCAATAAAGCTAGTAGCAAGCACTTTAAAATACCTCAACAATGTCCAGATTTTGAATTTGAGGTTTGACTTGTTGATCACTCCAAAGTCTGGGGTGAGTTTCTTTAGAACTGTTGCACCCCCATTAGTTCTATTTGCAACCCTTTAGCCATTTAGAGCCCCACCCTATCATCTACCATAAACCCATTTCCCACCTATCTAAGCTCCCAAAAACCTAGAAAACCTTAGATCCCTATTACCTAATTGCTAACCCAATTAGCCCTTTAACCCTTCACTAATCCATCCAACTCTATAAATAGAGAGCCACCACTCCTTGCTTAAGGGCTTGAAAATTTTTCAAAAGAGAGAAAATCCTAGAGAGTTCCCTCTTCCCTTTTGAGCACTAAACCTCCAAAATTCCATAACTAACTTCACCCTTCTAGATCCCATTTTCCATTACCAAACCCTTAGATTTGGCTAGAACTAGGCCTTAGCCTTCTTCTCTTACCTTCTAGCTTCCAAGCCTTGGAGGTTAAAACCCATTCCTCATCAGAAGCTCACCGGAAGCGCATTAACGCGAAGGTCCACAGCGGTGTCACAAGGGCCCAAGAGCTTCGGATCTCCCCTCTATTCCTCTACCTTCTTTTGCCTTCTTTCCATCCTAGAATTTGAGCCATTATGCTATCAAAACTCTGGTGATCGCGGGGGGCACAAATAGGATCGTAGTGCCTTCAGGCAAGGAGGAGTGCCCTTCATTTTACTTTTTTTATCATTTGCCTGTAAGTAAAGACCGCTTGTGAGCGGGTTGATCGGGTGTCGAACACATTCCCGATCAATAACCGAAGCCCCTACCCTAGAGTTTTTGGCAAAGACCAGTAAATCGGAGTCATATTTTTGCACTTCGGTGCTTACATAATGATTTTTGAGGTATCTTAGGTCACCAAAAGCTCTGGGTGGCGACTCCATCATTTTTTAGAGAGAGTGCATCGTCGCGATGGACTCGCAAGGTCCACGGTTGCACAATGAATGAAGTTGGTGTAGACACCCTCTCGAAATATACAAATCTGTTTGATCAACTTTTAATCTCATAACCCTAAATTGGGAACCATGCACTGAAACAACAGTACATGGCTGAACACAGGCTAAAATAGTAGCTCTATGGCTCAGATCCCGACGTAGGGAGACTATATACTAAAACAATAGTATATAGTCGAAATGCAGACTGAAACAATAGTCTTGCATTTCAGACCCCCTTTGCCCTAATATGGGACCATATACTGAAACAATAGTACATGGCTGAACACAGGCTGAAACAATAGCTCTGTGGCTCAGGCCCCATAACCCTAACATAGGGACCATGCACTGAAATAATAGTATATGGCTTAACACAAGCTGAAACAATAGCTCTGTGGCTCAAATCCGGATGTAGGGATACTATATGCTGAAACAATAGTATATAGTTGAAATGCTGGCTGAAACAATAGTCTGGCATTTCAGACCTGACCCAGACAACCCCGAATTAAGCGCCTAAAACCACACGCGTAATTTGATTTCATGCCAAACCACAAACGTGCAATTAGTCCCCCTTTCAGACCCGACTTCCTTTCCCAGACCACTCCGAGACTCGATCACGCCCTTCACATAGCGCGCATGATTGGATTGAGCACATGACCACCAACGCGCAATTGGCCTACGCCCGACCTAGTCTTATAGTCCTTGACCCCTAAGTTTCCTCGATTAAATGCTTCGAAAGAGGCGCTTAATTAGATTGCTCACCCTAAAATGGGCAAGCAATTAGTTCTAACGTTATTAGAACTAGGAAACTCGCTAAGCAAGTCAGCCGGTTGCTCACTGAGTCGGTGACGACTCAAAGCAATTAAGCACCGGGAGACCGGCACGCAATCCAGTTAAATGCCTGAAACAGGGCATTTAATTAGAAAAAAACCTATAAAAGTTTTTTTTCTTAATTCGCCCAGATAGGCTGACAATTTTTGAGAGAATGGATTTTTTTGGAGATTTTAAAACCAGAGAACTCCGAGAATGAACGTATAGAGCAGCCTAGCCATGATTTCGAAATTCAAGCTTCGATCCTTTGGGATCTCTCTCCGCAGCCTCGACCTTAGGTAAGAATTTAACCTTTAATTTCTAATCGTAGTTCTTAGTTTTTAGACTTAGGACTTTTCTTAGTTTAAATTATTGATATTAATTCAGTCTCAGACCGTAGCACATTTTTAGACTGTAATCTCTTATATCTGGTTCTAGTTCTCTGTTTCTAGAACCAGTCCTTAATCTGACGGTCTAATTCACCAACACTTGACTCAATTTCATTCTAAAATCTTAATTTCCAGTCATATCATTAATCTCTGGTTCTAGTCCTTAGGTTCTAAACCAGTCCATAATCATATGGTCTGATTTTATAATTTCAGACCCGAATTCAGTCCTAGAATTTTAAAGTTTGGTTTTAACTTCTTAATTTAATACTTTTAAAAATCCTAAACATTATTTCAGTTATCTATGATTATAGTTTCTCAATTTAATTCATAATTATTACCCCAAAATTGACTCTGAAAATCTAAAAATACCATTTTTTTAATCCGAAATTCAATTTACCTTTAATCTCAGCCACTCGATTTGCCCAAGGGAGCTTACAGAGGGTACTTGGAAGCGAGGCCAATCCTCCTTAGCATAGCAGGCCCAAAACCCCTTTTTCTTAGAATTTTAGTAAAATTAATTCATTGCTTAAATTAGAATTTTATTATAATATAATTTATTGCTTTAACCAGAATTAGCAAAAGGTAGTCCTTTTATCTCAATTAAAATTTTAGTATAGTTAATTCATTATTTTAAATCAGATTTTTTTTAGTAAAGTTAATTCCTCAACCTGATTAGAAAATTTGATAAAATTAGTTCCTTTATTTTAATTAGATTTTTAGTATAGTTAATTCATTGTCTTAATTAGATCTTAATAAAATTAGTTTATTTGTTTTAATCAGATTTTAATAAAATTAATTCATTGCTTAAATTAGAGTTCTAGTAAAATTAGTTCTCTATTTCAATCAGAGTTGCAGTAGAATTATTATAATTGCTTAACTTAGAATTCTAGTGCAATCAGCATGCTTGATTTAATTTGAGTTTTATCAGAATTGATATATCTGCATTCCTAGTATGATTACGAAACTAATATTAATTAGACTTCTAGTAACATTAGGAAACTAAATTAATTAGAATTATACCAAAATTAGAACATTTAAATCAATTAGACTCCTAGCACATTTAGGGCACTAAAATTAATTAGACTCCTAATAGGATTAGAATATTAAATTAACTCACTATAATAAATTCACATAACTAGACTCACAATAGAATTAGGAAATTTAAACCAATTAGAATCATAGCAATAACAGAGAAAAAAAAGGGAAACTAAACTATCTAAATTATAAAGAAGAGCCATAGCTGCTAACGTTCGCAGGCGGACGATTTAGTAAAGAAGTAACCCACACCCGCTTCAAAGCATGTCATTGATGTGTTACAGCGTCGTTAAATATCTATAGCTGGCAATCGCAATAAACTAGGAATCTTCCTAGAAAACCCCTTTATTTTACCTCCACTATTTGAAACGCCGCATTACTAGAGTCCACTTGGACAGAATTGGAGCCACTGATTCAACGGGGACTGAGAGAAACCCAGAAAAAGTGCGCACCAACCGACTGGTTATCGTGATGGGACACTTTTGCAAACTCTTTCTCTCTTAGATAGTTAGTTTCCATTCTATTTTCCTATTTTTTTATTGTTTCCCTCACATTTAGATTCCCTTTTAAATATATGAGTCTTCATCAAAGACTCGAGATGTCTGGCATACGAAGACTGAGTTTAGGAGACCCACCATTATGGGGGTATCATAACAACCCCGTGTACGAGGAAGAATCACTTCCCAATTCTAGCCCATGACAACCTGAGATTAATATGGTTAGCGAGCAAGAAAATCCCTTCTCTACCTCACACATCGGTAATAATCATAATGGAAGAGATGGTAACACTGGACAAAGCCTTACTGCTCAACAAATCGTAGAGCTTAGTATTCAAAGAATGCAAAGAGGAGATGACGACTCTGAGAAATTGCTTCGAGGATTGGCTACTGCATACGAAACCATTAGATCACGATAATTTTCGGAAGAACAAGAGCGACAAGAATGGCCACCTCTTACCCCAAGCACGGTGACAGCCCGTGCCACACCATTGAGACAACCTGCTCACACATTCTTTAACGATGACTCTCTAGACAAGGTTTGCTCACGGTTCGCTCTAAAAGACAGCACCATTAAGATCGAAGATCTCCCTAAAATGCTCGATGAGTACATGGCCAAGAGAGAGCGTGCCGGTCACTCATTCGGATTCGACAAATTTTGCCGAGACGTCGAATTTAACTCACCAATAGGATTCAAGCCACCAAAATTTACCAAATATAATGACACGGGAAATTCGAATCATCAGTTGGCCCTCTTTTGTAATGATTATTGGCCCATAGGTAATCATCAAGGACTTCTTATTCACTATTTCCAATGCTCACTAGAAGGAAAAGCTTTAGATTGGTTTGCGGGACTCCCACTTTATAAGATAGAAACATTCGACGATTTGGTCGGTCAATTCCTAGACCAATACAAGCACCTAATCCAAGAGATGGTCATTCTAAGCAATTTGATGGCGGCCAAGCAAGGACCTGATGAAGAATTTACCAACTTCGTTGTTAGGTGGAGAAAACTCGCTGCTAGGACCGGCACTTCAATGAAAGAGAAGGATTCAGTGGATATTATCATCGGTAATACTAGAGAACCATTAAAGAGCGCACTTCTCATAAGTGATTGCCCTGATTTCACTGCACTCTACTCCCGGGCATCTCGACTAGCGCGACACATTAAAGGAGGAGACCTTGCTCTATCTATAATCACATCGAAAGTAGGCTCTTCCAGTGAATCAAAATTAAAAAATAATAAGAAAGCCTTAGGAATCGAACAGGTCAACACCATTGTTAACCAAGGACAAAATCTAGGAATGGAAATTTCCAACCCTAAAACTTCGGGCAAAATCAAAATCAATAACGGTACACCAACCAAAACCAAGGCGCTAGTCTATAAAGGAATGCAAACCAAAACCAAGGCCAAAACTAGAATTAGGGCCAGTATTAGAATAGAAACCAATATTCCAACACCTACCAGAACTAGCACACGACACAGAATCAATTGGCCCATGCGCCAAACTATATCGCAAAACTTCAACCCAGCTAGAGGCCCCTACGAGCCGAGACGGGAACATTATCCCCCTTTATCGGATATGATTCCCAACATCTTTCGTCTCCTTAATACTCAGAACCTCCTTCAATTCCCATAAGAAAGACCTCGCCCATGGCCGACAAATATAGACTATAGTAAATACTATGCCTTCCATCGATATGCGAGACACAACCTAAAAGACTGCTGGGTCCTCAGGGACGTAATCTATGACATGAATGGCCGAAATCAGATCGATTGGGAAGCACTTAGGAATCCTAACCCTAATAATGACCAACCCCAACAAAATTTAGGGATCGTTAATAACGCCATGCCTAACCATAACCAAACAACACCGACTCAGGTCACCACTGTAGATCTCTCCGGTTGATCCTCCTTCCAGTCTTCCACCTTAATCACTCGCATTCAACCCTTTAATACTTTCGCCACCCTAGCGAGAGTTCCTTCACCCCTGCATCCCTCGGTCTTGATCACTCACATCGTCCCGCCGAATCCACATCTCTATCCAAAATTCACTCAGATACGAGTCCATTCCTTTAGGGCCAGGAGACCACTCCTCCATAGTCACCCACCAGAGCCTTCAACTCTTCCAAATCCTGAGCCAACGCCACTACCCCTTCTTTCGTCTGACTCTGAACCCGAGTACGGAGATCACGTTCTTCAAACTACAGCCCAACTTCCTGCATGGGTAGAAAGTGTCACCCAAAAGACTCCAAGTCGGGAGAATGAAATAAAGACTAGGTGCTTGCTAAACATAGAAGAAAGTGAGCACGAAGAACATCTCGACCCATGTAAGACAGTAGTCTCTGCTTTCCTGGAGGAAGAGGATTACACACAGTACCTCCCACCTTAGAGTGGCACCATTCAAGCACGCGCTCCGACCTCGAATTTCAGTCACTTCACAAATACATCTGCGTCAAGCCATGTCGGGTTCGGTCAACAACCGACATGCCCAATTCTCAAGTTGGGAACCAATTACCCACCTCTGCCTTTCCTTCAAAATAAGGATTTCATGAACATACAACCACTAGAGGAGAATATGAGAGAAAGAGAGGTTAACTTTTCACCCCCACCTCATGCTATTCCTCCACCAATTCCCGCACCTCAACCAATCCAACCACCTGCACCCAAGGCCCATCGGCTAGGCAAAGAAATGGCACTCGAGCCAAGGCAAGAATATGACTTTGTGGTATCTCCAGAAGATCCCGACCTAGATATCCATACTAGAACTCATCAAGAAATTACCTGACCAACACCGATTATTGATAAGGACACTCGAAGAGACAGAAGTGGATGAGGATACAATATTAGATGAGCTTCATCAAATCACCTCAGTCATAGCGCAACCTCCAGTGCTCACTTTCACAGATGCAGACATGCCTAAAGAGTCACTATGCGGGAGTGCGGCCCCCATATATCATACAGTCATAATTAGAGGTTTCTCCGTACCCCATGTGTTGGTTGATACGGGAGCAGGACTCAATATTTGCCCTCTCACAACGTTAAAGATGCTCGAATACATGGAGCAAGATGTCAGGCCCTCGACACTGTCACTCATAGCTTATGATGGATCGCGTCGCTTTGTCAAAGGAACTATTAAACTCTAGGTTCGTCTTGGACTTGTAACGAAAGACGTTACCTTCCATGTCTCTGATTCCGCTAGTATGTACAATCTTATTTTGGAAAGAAAATGGGTAGAGTCAATGAAGGTTGTCGCATCCACATATCATTAATGAGTCAAATTCCCATACGAGGGCTCCATTGTTCGTATATATGCTGATGCACCCCTCCAGGAGATGGATATTGATTACGCGGTAAGTATTCTGACAACCCATGATTCTGTATTGAACACGGGCACATTCAAAAGACTCGAATCCCTGGTGAGACAACCGTTGTGGAAGTCCGTCCCCTTACCCCTCCTAGTTCTCCCCCAACGTGTCAACAAAAATTAATGAGGAGAGAGGTTGGCCCAGACCTCTCCAAGCTTTATGACATCAACCCCACCGCTACAAAGGGGTGGGATCTTATGTACCAACTCAGATACGTCCCCCACACTGGACTTGGTAAAAATAAGCAAGGTTGCGTAGGACCTGTCGTCCCAATGAAAATACATAAGCACATAGGGTTAGGTTATTAATCGGATGGCCCATAAGCTGACTTGTTCCTTACCTCACCAAAATGATCTCTATATAACCACTTCGTCTATGTGACCACTGAGAAAGCAGATGTACCAAGGCAAAAGAAAGTCTCCTTCACTAGATCCTAAGAAGTGGAAATTGAGCAAATTATTAAAGCATTCAATGATATAACCAATTTGAATGACGATATTGATAAATCGCTCGAAGGAGTCAAACCCTTGTTTGACACTAAGGAGCTTATAGAAGAAAGAGGGAAAGAACCTCCAAAACGCGAGCCATGAGTAGAAGATTGGGAATCCACTGATGACGAAGATTTTCATTTAGCAACCTTGCAAGAGGATGAAGAGTACCTGCACTCAATATGGGAAGAAGATGACACCCCATAAGCAGATTTTAACTCGTATAGCATCCACCTCGGCCTTGGCCTCGGGGGATTGGAATGCCCTTGGGACTCCCCTTGTATCACTTACCCATGCCAACCCCACTGTAGGGCATGCACCAACATATTAGAATGCTTCACTAGTTAGACCCAATATTCTACAATAGAAGAATCAAATCGCTCCAACCTCATGAAAGCAGAAACACGTAACGACCTGCCAGCTTAACCACCGGGACAAGAAGCAGGAAATCCCAACGATCATCTGACTGACCCACTGGGAAACACTCACATCGCCCTCATAGAGTTTGAAGAGGAACTTGAACTAGACACTTCTTCATCCCCAGATGCACCACAATTCTAAATATTTGGGAAACTTCTCGAAGAAGAGTGGCAACCTCCCTCGAGTGATGACGAGGACTACTGGATAGACCTCCCTCCACTCAAGTTAGCAGAGCAAGCTATCCTAGGACTTCAAGCACTATCAGATCAAAAGATGACTTCGACACCAACTTCGACTCTAACTTAGAAGGATGGGAATGTCCTTGGGGATCTCCCTGCATTTCTCACCGTTATTAACCTCACTGCCGAACATGTGTGCTTACCATAAAATATTATGAAGATCAAGGAAAAGAACTCGCTACCTCTGAGGATCCTTTAGGAGACCCCCCTCGGTGGGAAGAAAAACTGTATTACAACTCAGACGATGATAGTTCAATTGACTACGATCTCCAGAGCTTCTTCGAAGAAGAGGCAATCAATGTGGTAGAAGAAATCTGAACGCCAGTGCCGCTGTCACCAGCATCGCTTATTTAAAAAATCTCGATAGATGAGGACTCCAAATCAAAAAATGCCAAAATCACAACAAGTTCATGTTTCTCGAAGAATCGCTCGAATGGCTCTAGCGGCTGTCTTACTCCCCCAATTAGAGGAAGCAAATCTCCCGGCGCCCCTTAAGGCAACCGACCCTGTACCATATTTATTATCAAAAATTTTTAAAAAAAGAAAAAGAAGAAAACCCTAAAAATTTAGAAATATAAAATCCAAAAAAATCATAAAACCACAGAAAAGAAAGGGAACCCTTCATCCCGAACCAAATTTGTGGCCAACAAGGTGACTTTTCTCCTAAGGTTTCCGCCCCATCTCCCGCATGAGGACGCAAGGCATCCTGGCTAAACAACAAGCCAGTGATCATACTGGACGAGATACTTTATGACTTTGAGAAAAGGATCAATAGTCTTGACCTTCACCTTACCAAAGATCTCTCAGTCATAGATTGTGCCAATGAAGGGTTACCTCTCGCAAAATCGAATCCCCAGTATAGCAATTTCACAGTATACGAGCTTACCGAGGACAAAGAAGGAATACCAGTCACCGAGGAGACACCAAACTTTCAATGGGTTACCAAATGTTTCGATGAGTAAACCCAAGCTATCGCAGAACCCACAGAAGAACCTAACTTTGACACTAAAGAGAAACCCAAGAAGCTACTGATTAGCGCAACGCTCAAGGCTAAGGAATGCCAATAAATTGCACAAGTCCTGCAAGAGCACCTCGATTCTTTCGCATAGTCCTATGAGGATATGCCCGGTTTAGACCTAAGTTTAGTAGAAAATTGCCATATCTTAAAACCCGATGCAAAGCCTATTAAGCAGAAACTCTGTAGGATGCACCCATAAACCGCCCTTCAAGTTAAAGAGGAAGTTGACAACTTACACAAAGCCAAATTCATCTGAGTCGTCCTCTACCCCAAGTGGGTCGCCAACATAGTACCTGTCGCTAAGAAAGATGATAGAGTATGGGTTTGCATTAACTTCTCAACCAGGTATGCCCAAAAGATGACTTCCCACTTCCCCACATTGACACTCTAGTCGACAACACTGCTGGACATGACATGCTATCCGTTATGGACAGTTTCTCTAGCTATAATAAGATCAAATTAGCAGAGTTCGATTAAGAGAAGACTTCTTTCACCACACCATGGGGAACAAACTGTTACGTCATCATGCCTTTTACGCTCAAGAACGCAAGAGCCACGTATCAACGTGCCATGATGGCTATCTTTCATGACATGATATATAAGTGTGTAGAAGTCTACTTCGATGGCATATTAGTGAAGTCCCAAACGCTAGTAGGTCATGTTGAAGCCCTCCGACTGGTGCTACAAAGAGCTAAAAAGTATCAACTAAAAATGAACCCAAAGAAATGCATCTTTGGAGTCACTTTCAGAAAATTACTCGATTTCATAGTCAGCAAGCGAGGGATCAAAGTTGACCCTGCAAAAGTTAGAGTCATTCTTGAGATGCCGCCTCCCAGTAATATCAAAGAATTATGAGGCCTGATAGGAAGATTGTAATTCATTAGCAAATTTATCTCCTAGCATTCAGACAGATGTGATCTTTTCTATAGACTACTTAAAGGAGGAACTGAGTACAAATGGGATGACCAGTGTCAGCAAGCCTTCAACAATATCAAGAAGTACCTCCTTAACCCGCCAATATTATCACCACCAATTTCCGGAAGACCTCTAATCTTATACCTCTCGGTAAATGACAAGGCCATGGGAGTAATTTTGGGACAATATGAAGAAGACGATAAGGGAGAGAAGGCTATCTACTACCTTAGTAGGACAATGGTCGAGTACGAACGAAAATACACTTCGATGGAGAAGACCTACCTCACACTAGTGTGAGCCTCTACCAAATTATGACACTACTTCGAAGCACATAAAATACTAGTACTAGCTCGAATGAACCCTCTAAAGTACGTATTCAAAAAGCCCACAACATCAGGAAAGATCGCTCGTTGGCATATGCTCCTTCAAGAATTCAATATCACATATGTCACACAAAAGTTGATCAAAGGACAAGCAATCACCTATTACCTCGCAGAGCTCCCACTCCTGAGTAATGAGCCCATACGTGCGGATTTCCCCGAGAAGACGTACTCATAATTCATAACGAAGAGCCCGACAAGACCTCATGGACCCTTCATTTTGACGGTGCTCTAAATCACAAAGGAAAAGGCATCGGGATAGTCCTCCTAAGCCCCGAAGGAGTTGTCATACCTAAGGCTTTTCAACTAGATTTTCCTGTCACTAATAATATTGCAGAATATGAAGCCTTTATAGTTGGACTACGAGCAGTGTTACAATTAGGTGTTAAACAGTTAAAAACCATCAGTGATTCCAAGCTAGTAATCTTACAAGTTATAGGAGAATGAAAAACTAAGGAAAGGAGACTAATGGCATACTTAGAAATCGCTCAATATTTAGTAAAGAAATTTGAAAGAATCTCTTTCACGCACATCCCTAGATTAGAAAATGAGCTCACAGATTCCTTAGTCACGTTAGCCTCTGTCATCCAAATACCCATCGGACAAAGTACCAAGACCTTCTTCATCGAAAAATTAATAGCACCCGCCCACGAGGTTGCATGGACCGTTAAGAGAGAATCACCAATCCTCCCCATGAGTACAGGACCAAACGAAGCAATCTCTCCGAAAAAGCACATCATGGCAGAAAATGAAGTCGCTATGTTCATATTTGAAAAATCAACAACCGACGATGGACAGCCATGGTATTTCGATATCTGAAACTTCTTAAAGCATCAATACGTCCCTCCATACGACATGAAGATCGAACGAAAGACTATAAGGAACCGATGCGCCCAATTCTGCATACTCGACAAAACGTTATACAAAGAAGCCTTCACTAAAGGAGTACTACTACGATGCGTCACTACTGCCGAAAGATAATACATCATCCGAGAAGCTCACGCCAGTATCTGCAGCATCCACTCCGATAGATAGAGGCTCGCTGATCAAGTTACATTATATAGCTACTTTTGGCCGACAATGATCAGAGATTACCACCTCTACGTCCAACCTGCAAGTAATGCTAAGAACACGTCACACTCATCAAAGCTCCATCAGTTGCATTGAACACTATCACTTCGCTGTGACCATTTTTGATGTGGGCCTTCAATGTCATCAGACCTTTCACAGACACAGTTGGGAATACTCACAAGCACGCGTTCATACTTACAACGACCGAATACTACACCAAATGAGCAGAAGGTAAATCCTACGTCAGAATCACCACTTCAACACTCGTGAGGTTTATCATTCGAAATATCATCACTAGGTTTGGAGTACCCAAGATATTTGTCACCGACAACGGACCATAGTTCATCGCAGAAAAGACAAAAAAGTTATGCAAGAAATTTGGCATTGATCTATGTCACTCATCACCGTTTTACCTTCAAGGAAATGGACAAGCGAAAGCTACGAACAAAATGCTGATTCGAATCTTGAAATGCATAGTAGAAATAAGCAATGGAGCCGACTGGCATGAACAACTATCAGAAGCACTCTGGGCTTATAGGACCTCTATTCGTACAGCCACTGGCCAAACTCCCTACCTCCTTACCTACGGGATGGAGGCAGTCCTACCATATGAGATACAAGTACCATCTTTATGGATTCAACTCGATGATGAGCTATCCTTAGATGACAGGAGAATTTCCCTACTCACGCAGTTAGAGCAGTTTAATGAAACACGTCTAAGGGCAGCTGATCACGCTCAGGTATATTAGAGGAGAGTGGTCAGGGCTTACGATAAGAAAGTCCTCGAACAAACCTTTAATATTAGAGAATTAGTCTTGAAGAAAATTATGCCTTCCAAGCATGCCCATCCGAAAGAAAAACTGAAATCGAATTTGGAAGGCCCTTAGGTTATAACAGCCGCATACCCTAGAAATGCATACAAGCTGATGAACCAAAGTGGGGAAGAGCTCCCCAGCCCTTAGAATGCCATGTACCTTAGAAAATACTATCCTTAGCCCTATGATCATCGCATCCCGTGGATAAATACTTATACTTATCACCCCCATAGTCGTCATGACCCATTCATTAGTCGTACGCCTTCAATTCTCAAAATATCCTTAAGACCTCTAATTTATCACCCACCTTTTTTCTCACTCGGGTAATTTGATTAAAGGACTAGTGGCCTACCTAATCTCTTTTAAAAGCATAAGTAACACCTGATCCTCATTTCCCCTTTCTCCTGCCATTAGAGGAGACGTTAGAGCAAAAAAAATGAAGATGCTAGGTTCAATCAAAACTCATTATTCTTGCGCTAGCAGGATGCTTTCAAAAAAAATATATTTACATATCAAAAATTGAGTGAGATCATTACGACGAATGAACAAGTCAATGAGCTTAGGGAAGCATAAGCAGACCGTGAGGACATCTCTGGTAACTTTACTAGAAGTGTATAAGCAAGTTGCGAGGACATCCCTAATGTCCCCATACTACTAGATGTCGTCATAAGGTGGTGGAAGGAGGTCAAACTCCTGCTAATCATAGAATGTGAGATTTTGATGGTACTGAAATATGACGGAGGAGCTCGATCATGATATCCCGTATCCCTCTGAGAAAAAGATTATTACTTATCCCTTTTGGGAAGCATTAGATACAAACTATTCCCTACATCACTGAGCCTTATCCCCCTCTTCTATTTTTATTTCGGACGATAAATCATAAGCCTTACAAGATGCTCCTAGGAATGAAACTGAAAACCGATGAATGATGACTGATGCAATCACCTACTATACCTACCTACTTCTCTCTGATAACCACGGGATAGGATGACCACCACCCAAAGATAGACCCTGCTATATAACTGACATAATCAAAATTACCTCCCCTAGTTCGATGACAGTGCTGATGACCTTTTCTTTAAAACTAAATAACCAAATACCCATGACTTCTTATAGACCCAAAGTGCTCATATCAAAACCCAGAAAAGCTCCATTGCATCTTGGCGCTGGGGCATTTTTTTTTTAGATCAGAAGAATTATATCAGAAGTGCCAGCTTGTCCACAAAGAAGACAAGGAACGATGAAGTTACCATCCGGAGAATGCTACCGAAGATGCTATACTGTCAATTCTACCATGCCTCTACACTGGGGCATTTTTTTTATTTATATATTTATTGTTAGTTCAGTTATTTGCTTTCCCTGTTGCATTGTTTTAATTTTAAAAAAAAGAGCAGAAAGAAAAAAAAATAGAAAAAAAGAAAAAAAGAAAGAAGAAAGAAAAAAAGAAGAAAAAATATATCCACCTTTATTACCAGAGCCCGGTCTGAGATACTCACCACCCTTGATAATTAGCAAGGGGGAAAACAAAACTACTGAAAGCATTACTTTAACATGTGTAGATACGAAGCAACCTTCAACCATCACCGGGTCAGCTCAGGAAGCATCCAAGTCCCAATGACAATCGTTGACGCTAAAGAAACTGGAAAAAAGCAAAAGTAGACGTAAGAGGTAACTAAAAGAAAAGGAGCCAATCAGGTACATCTAAACCCAAAAAATCTATATATATATATATATATATATATATATATATATATATATACGTCAAAATTTTCTTTTCTTTTTACACTTGTCACCAAGGGGCATCCCCATATATATACAACGCACACACACGATGAATACAAAAAAATACACATGCACCCCTACTCCCTACGCTGTCCCTGGGATGGCCGATCACCGCTATCCCCGGTATCGTCAGCTCAGAGGTCCATAAACTGGTCCTCTGAAAATACAATCCCGGCACCCAGAGTCCTCGAAACCTCTAGATGATGTGGCCCTGCCACAGAACCCCCCTCACTCCCCTGACTAACAGATCGCCTCAATCGCGAATGAGGAGGATACCTCACAAGATCCTCCTGAACAACAGAATCCTCATGAGTATTGCCCCTGACACGATCACGAGTGGTGCTACGAGACTGCCCAGTCGAAGAACCCATAGCCCTCGACTCCGACCCACCAAGCTGACTAGCTAGCCTATCTATCCCCCGCTCACTCCTCACCAGACGATACTGTAGCTGATCCAGGGTCACCTGCGACTCTGCCCGCATCGTCCGATGCACCACCTCTAATGCCTCAGCCTGAGTCCTCTGTACAGCCATCATCTCAATAAACAAGTCATCGCAACTCTGCATCTCTCCAAGGATCCGTCTCACCTCGAGAGTGACGCGCACTCGCATCGCCTCTAGACGCGCCTCCTCAAGCTGACGAACTTGCATAACCGCTCCAAGTCAAAGAAAACTAATATATACATGAACACAAAAAGAAACTTTGAAAATGAAAGAATTATACCAGACCCAGCCTCTCCTCTAAAAGTCGCCCAACCATCTCAGCGGCCACTGGATTGGCAAGAGGCACGGAAGGGACAGCAAACGTAGGCGGCTGCAACAAGAATAAACAAATACATCAGAAAAATACTATGATGGAAATAAACTATGAACACAATAACTAAAACATACCTGAGTAGGGATAGGAACAGACCCCTGAGGGGGAGCCTCAGGAGCAGAGTTCGAAACAGCCTACACAACAAACAAACAAGCCAACACAAAATATATCAGAATGAAATAAAATAAAATAACCTAAATTAAATTATGCCAAAAAAATAACTATACCTGACTCTCTGGGTGTATAGAGGCAACAGTTACCTCCCTCGTCTGAAGATCTTCGGTGACTTGACGCTGAAATACCACATGATATTAGTAAACTATTAAGAAAGTGAAACAATAACACCCAACAAATTGTTATAATTAAACAAACGAGTTGAAAGATTGAGGAGACTTACCCAATGCTCCAGCTCAGCCCGAAGATGAGCCATCGCTGGATCCTACCGACTGGAGGAAGCAACTGAAGATGGATCAAATGTTGGAGTGGGACCCCCAGCAACGAGCTCGGCCCTCTAAGGATAACAAAAAAATATATATCAGTTGGCAAGCCCACAACGCTAACAATTAACAAGGCCTAGGAAGACACTTACCAATCGATCAATCTCAGATTGCAAACTGGCCTCCACCTCTCGGCCGACCTGCTGCTGACCGCGTAACAACTCAATCATCGTCACATGACTAGCGACCTCAGCCTCCCTCTCAAACTGTCCAAAATAAAATAAAATAAGACACCACAACTATGTCACAACAACTAAAAGACTAAGTCAACATAATGCATAAACAATTAAACCAATAAATCAACTCACTAGGAGTTGTCAAGTCTCCTTTATCCGAGCCCCCAACTCATCCTCCATTGCCCTAGCCTGAGCAACGGAGAGGGCTAAGGAGTGTAGCATCTCCTCATCCGAACGAAGAGCGCACCCCATCTGCTCCATCACCCTATGGAGGGTGTCTAATGCACCCCGCATGCTCGCGTGAGATGGCCCTGCTCCAGTGCAGCCAACCTCTCCCTCAATGCTGATGCCGACTCTAGCCCACCAATCGCGAAAGAACCACTCCCATGGAAGGGATGTGTGAAGAGGCACCCCCCACCCAATGCACTAAACCACCTCACATACTCCCGGGCGTCTGCCTCATCATGTGCCCCTGTGACCCTGGTCCCCTTAGCTCTAAAATCTGCTATCTAAAGTGTCATCCGCTCCGCAAAGTTCCAGCTAGGAGGGTCGGTGATCCTCTTCGCCACTCTGTGGTCAATCTCTGGAGGGACTCCCTGAGCGAGCCCAAGCTACCGTACCACTCGAGATGTGTGGATCCTCTCCACCCTCTTAAAACAATGGACCCATATGTCCACATCAAAGAAGGGTCGGCCAAACTGAATCATTGGCACGTCGGCATCCTCCTCATCCTCATAGGGCCTCCAAATCACCTACAACCAAACAAACGAGCCAACCCCTCAATGAATCCTCAGATTCTAAAAAAATGAAATGAAATGAAACAAAACATACACATGATGATCTATACCTACCCCACATGCATATGCTCGAAGAGGCCTCATGCAGTTTGAAGATTCAAAGACCAACGACGACCCCTCAGCGCCTCCCTCCACATGTGCATCTGAGGAAACGTGAATCTCACCTCCAACGAAACCCTCTGATAAAGAAAAGCGAAGTGATCATATGCCTAAAACTAGAAAATAAAATAAACGATAAGTAGATGTTACTATCAAAATACCAAGAAAAATAGAGACACTATGACATTAATTGACTAAAACTCACTTGGAGGAAGGGAAGGAAGCCTCCCATTGTCGTGACGCCCTGTCCCCGACGGTAAAGTTGCTCATAGAGGTGTGCCAATGTGGTCGCACCCCACGCATAGGTAGGGATCTGATCTAAATCCTCGAGAATCATCAAAAACAACCCGGTGACGCATCCCCGAGTCAAAGAAGAAAAGAGTACTGCACCAAGGAAGTGCATCAAGAATGCTCGGAGCACCCTATCCGTAGCCAACCCCAGCTCCACCATGGGCTGCCAGCCTGCCACTATCAAACAACGCACCTCATAAGATGCCTTCTCCTCCGAATGATGCCTCGGACGGACAAAGCCATTCGCAAATGTATCAAAGAATCAAGTGACTCGAACTACACCAGGCCCTGATCCACTCGACCTATACGACACACCCAAAATCTTCTCACATACTACCAAATATACTCCTGCCATCTGCCCCGTGATCGGCTCACCCTCAAAACAAAGACTGGTAATGCGGACCCAGTTCTCTAGAATTGACAACATCATACCCACTAAAAAGAGAAGCGCCTGATGCCTCTCCCTCCACCTCTCCAAAATCGCCGCAATCTGGCAACGATCGACCTGAAAGGGCTCCAGCTCCAGGATCAGTCCAATACCGAAAGACATCAACCACGCCTGCTGAAACTCCACCAAGGCACGATACCAAGTACGAGACTCGGTCCATGCTGAGCTAATAGCCAGCTCCGGGGGCTCCTATTGAATGAAACACAAACAATGACTGTAAGACTAACACATACCTATGAAGAAAGATAAACAAATTTAGAGCTAAATGCAAATGAAATATTCCCCAAAAACATAATAACAACTTACAACAAACACACAAAACATGACAAGAATAACTGAATAGAAACATGACCTTTCTCTAGATGCGATCATGATGCATGATTGAGCACACAATCAATCATTAATGCAGGTTTGACATAAATTAGAAGGGTTTTCAGATCCTGATAAGTCTATATCATAACCTAAATGCCTAAGAAAATGAAAGAACTCTTGCTCACGGGTACCTACCCGGCCTCGAGCGAAGAAATCCTTCAGCTGGGAGTGTCTGCGATCTCAAGGCTCCTCACCCCGATGCTCCTCAGCCGCATCCTCAGCTCTCTCATCCTCAACCCTCTCACCGTCTTCAGCTACACCTTGCTCAATCTCGAGCACCTCCTCCCTGACCCCCACTTGTTCAACCTTCGGTACCTCCTTTCTAGCCACCTCCCCAACATCCACCTCCTCGACAATGGCATCGGTCTGAGCATCAGAGGTCTCACCTATCTCTCCCATTATCATCCTCTCCAACTCAGAAATAGTAAGAGCAGGTCTACCACCACCCTTAAGCTCTATCCTAAAAGAAAGAACTCAAAAAACTAAAGAGAATGGAAGAAACGGCGCCTGAAATGGACGACCGGATCGCGAGATATCATGAAAATATGAAAAATAGAGCGCAAAGAAACAAGGAAACTAGAGAATCTAAGACCAAAATGGATAGCGTGAAAAAATAAAAAATTTTGAACTATATATAGAACACACCCAAATCGCACGCGTAAACTCACACGCGCAACTAAATTGCGCTTAATCCAGATCAAATGCTCGTAATAGGGCGCGCAAACGGATTGTCGCCCCCTCACATTAACCCGACCGCCTGGTTGCACGCTGCCCACCAGATGCGTAATCATATCACGTGCCCAAACCAGCACGCGCGAATTCCAACAGTCACTTCAACAGTGACTGGTCATAGCCATAATCCTGCGCCCTAAATGTTGCGCTAAAATAGATTAAATGACCGGAAGCCGGTGCTTAATATCCTTCCGACGCTCTGAAACACGCGCTCCTGTTCGAGCTCACAATTTGTTTTTATGCCCAGAGCAAAGCACGCGATTTCCTAGAAACTAAAAAAACATGCCCAGAACAGCCCGCCCAGGCCTGAATTGAGAAATTTCTGACACTCACTATCAACTCCAAAGTACGCCCCTGTTAAGACCGGTCCAAAAACACTCCTAACTTAAGAACAAACTAAACCAAACCAAACTAAACTAAAAAAGGGTGCCCAACATCACTCACACGCTCCAACTAAGACCAAACTAAATAAACAAAAAAATGTCCCCATCGTTTATACACTCCAACTAAGCCCAAACTAAGTCAAAACAAAAAAAATGCTCTTAACATGCCCCGATCTAAAATAAATAAACTAAATCAAACCAAACTTAAACAAATAAGCTACAAAGTCAACCAAACCAAAAGTTACTAAATATAAACAATCACAAACATAATTAATATATATATATATAATCACTTCATAAATAGATAAAATAATTACAAAATACACTGAGGGCATACCCTCTGAATATACAACTTGAAACAAGAAACTAAAAAAATCAGCACGTTCAGGCAATGCCCGAATCCGGATTTGTTCGGGAAACTAGAAATCTCGGAGAAGCTTGGAGGGGGGAAGCACCTTGAACAGTTTCTAACCATGATGACCTCTTCCCCTTGCCCCGAGCAGGCATAAAAGAAAGAGTGGCTCACGGAAAGCCACCTAGGACCTGCGGGACCCACCCTCAGAAGCTCACCTTGGAAACCCTAAAAGGGAGGAGCAATTAACACTGAATTCGCAGAGCCTACTGAGGAAAAATAGGCATCGGTCACAAGAACTCTGACCCTGCCTTTTCCTTGGGTTTCCTTTCTACCACATTTTTCTCCTCCACCTCTTCCCTTAGTATGGTAGCAATTCAACTGCTACCTTGCATTCCTAATCCCATTCATTCTCAATAACGCATGTAATAAACACAACTCTTCGAGTTCAGTACACGAGAAATAGAAGAGAAAGGAAGAAAAGACATTAACAATCAAAACAAAAATGCCCCAGGACTTCTAATTCCAAAATTCAAAACAACAAGAACTCAAAGCTTTTAGCTCACACATTTATAAACTATACCTCCTAAATTACCAAATGACAAGTGTCACACCTTTAAACCCTTCTAATCTAATTAAATCTAATCCAAACACATGCCCCCTATGAAAGACCATAATCCATGACAAATCTAGATGAACCAATGATCACACAACACTTACCCCTTTAAATAAACATAGATCCAAAGCAAAGTAAACAAGCCAATAAGATTTAAACACTTAACACCAATCTAGAACTTTTGAAAACTCACACCTTTTTAGCAAGTGTCACCTCAAGTCAAACAAAAAGACCAAAAGACTAAAACAAAAAATTGTAGACAAAATTCAAAGAAAACACTCTAAAATGAGACCCTAACTTGTTTGGGACCCCACCAAAAAAACATGCCCCAACCAAACCCATCAGAACCAAGTAAACCCTCTAAACAAAGTCCATAAAATAAACTGAACTCTAAGCTAAATTAAATCCTAAAATAAGTCAAGCAAATCAAATAAATCCAACCGATCCGTTAATAAATTTAAACAAATAAACAAGCATAAAAAAAAATGCCTCTTTATTTATAACTCAAAATTTTACAAGTATCACCGGAGGCATACCTCCTGAATTTACAACCCAAAACGAAAACCTAAAACTTTAACCTACAACCCAAAACGAAGACTGGGTTCAAAACTGAGACGGTGCGAGGAGCAGATTCCACTCGGAGTGTCCAATCGGAAGCTTCAGGGAGGACTGGTTGGGAAACACATCCCTCTACTTTTTATTCCTTCTCTTTCGCCATCTTTACCGCCTCTGTCGCTGCCTCCTCAACACTGCCTTCACTGTTCCCTAAAAGGGATCGATGTGAAGATTAACGCCCTCATTCCCAATACCGCTCATTCCTAGAATAACACCATCCCCGAGCATCACCTCAGGATGAAGATCACGCGAAATAACAAATATAGGAAGAAATGACATCCCAATCGGACGGTTAGATTATTTGATATCGCTAAAACATGAATTTCAGAACACAAAATATCTAGAAAAGGTAAAACTTAAGACTAAACCAGAGAATGAGAAACAAATGAAGGCTCCCTCACTTATATAGAGTACGGAGTTAATCATGCGCCCATACACACACGCTTAATCCAGTCATGTGCAGCTCACACTACGCTCAATCCAAAACACGCGCTATAACCCAAGTGCTCGATGAAACCATCGCCCACGCCAACGGCACGACGCTCTAATCATGTGCTCACTATAGACCGCGCAACCCGATCAAACGACCGACTCACACCGCGCAATATGAAAGCTCACCCGCATAGTGATTTGGTGACGCTCCGATCACGCGCAGGCTATGAACGCGTAACCTTGTCAAATGACACACTCCAGACACGCAATATGAAAGGTCGCCCACACAATGACCTAGTGACACTCCAATCACGCACAACGATGAAAGCGCATAATATAATCACACACAAACTCAGATACGTGTAAACAGCCCCTCAAGCCTGTGATCGGTCACCCTAACATAGGCGCGTAATCATATTGAGTGACCTAAAACAAGCGCGCAATACCTGACTTTGGACAAAATCTACACCCTCATACCTTAATCAAAATTCACCCGTCCCATCATGTATCCTTACACGAGAAGGAAGCATTAACAGCACCCATCCCCATCGCGATAACATGCACACATATGATATTACCTCAATACCCAGTCCCATCATAATAAATTAGCCATACCCTCATGTCCTACCACGAGAAGCCAAAAGCAAATCTCCCAAGAACGTAAGCATGCCACCAAGAAACTACACTCAGCTGACATCCCATCGAAAACACCACTGTCCGAAAAGCTCAGACAACACCTGTCACACCATATGATGAAAAGAGGGAAAGCTTGATCATGTCCCATCGCTAAAGCAAAGAGCTCTCTCCCGAATTGACCCCCACGTCCACCAGGATTCACCCTCGAATCCAACCAATGCCAAGTCCCATCGCGACATCACTTCTACAAGACATCACATCACAACCGCCAAGCCATGCCACAACAGACCTGAAGAAAAGAAATCTCCAAAGTCCCATTGTGACACTACAGTACCACCACGAATCGTACAAACTATGCACAATCCAGGTAAGTATCACCTCTAGGTAAGTACTGCCCACTTTCCAATTACTCGATATTGTTTAGAAATATAGTTAGCTATGATTAAGTCAAAGGTTTTTAAAACCCATCTCTCTCGACTAGTGAATCACTATAGTCCTCCCATAAGAGACAATCATCAGTACTTGGCGAGGAGGTTAGACGGAGTATCCGGCATGCCAAGTGTCGTCTTGACAACCACATAAACGGTCGGGTCTACAAACCCCGTACCGGTGAATCTACTCAGCGATGTCGCAGAAGCCACGTTTTTTGTCAATTTACCACTAAATTGATCTTAAGTTAAATTCCTTAAACTTTCAAATTTTCAAAACCCCTTACTTGCAAAAGAAAAAAAGAAGAAATAAAAAAAAAACTCTTACTACTTATTCCATAACCAAAAATCTTATTCCAAAACCAAAAATCTTTTACTCCCAAACTACCAAAAGAAAGAAACCAAGCAAAGAAAAATAAACAAAGAGACTTTACTTATCAAAATTCACCAAAAAATTCACTTCAATTACTAGCTCGAACTGGCCCTTCCCCTGGGAAACTGAATAATGAGTATATTTAATCTAAGAACTTACAAACACCTATTAGAAAAGGAACGCCTGACGTGCATTGGTGTGAGCAATGACACACTCGGTCTGACATGACTTCTGAAAGCCTTCGACATTATATTGCATTGTATTATTATCGGTCTCTGGACCTCCTTATGGACATTTGTATGACGCCCCCCAGTACCTCGACTGCGTCATACCCCTCTGTTTGACTCCCCTTGCAGCAGGTCGCGACATGTGGCTCGATGCCCCTTGCACCCATAGATTAGGATATGGTGATTCTCCTTTCCATTTGATTATCACTCACAGTAGGTTGCACCATGTGACGGGATGCCCCTTGCACCCATAGAATAGGATATGCTGACTTCCCCTGTCGACTGTCTACGACAGCGGGTTGCAATATGTGATGGGATCACCCCTGGGCATCCACGGCATGGAACACGCCTTTCAACAGCTACCACTGGGCCCTCGAATGCTCCATCTTAGCTTGCGCTGATAGATAAGAAAGTCAAGCATGTCATGTCAGCATCCCTAGTTCACATTTGTGATTTCTCAAGAGAAACGAGAAGACACCTCGAATGAGGGGTGTCTACTTCTTCGACGCATTCTTACTTCACAAGAATGCGCCGAAGAGGGGCATCTGTAGACACCTCTATTTTTCCCTCTCAGATTATACAAATCTATTCGATCAACCTTTGACCTCAGAACCTTAAATTGGGAATCATGCACTGAAACAATAGTACATGGCTAAACACAGGCTGAAACAATAGCTCTGTGGCTCATATCCCGGCATAGGGAGACTATATACTGAAACAATAGTATATAGTCAGAATACAGACTGAAATAATAGTCTTGCATTTCAAACCCCCTTTGCCCTAATGTGAGACCATATACTGAAACAATAGTACATGTCTAGACACAAGCTGAAATAATAGCTCTGTGGCTCAGGCCCCATAAACCTAACGCAGGGACCATGCACTGAAACAATAGTACATGGCTGAACACAGGCTGAAATAATAGCTCTATGACTCAGATCCTGACGTAGGGAGACTATATACTAAAATAATAGTATATAATCAAAATATAGGCTAAAATAATAGTCTGGCATTTCAGACCCGACCCAGACTCGGACAACCCCGAATTAAGCGCCTAAAACCACGCATGTAATTTGATTACACACTAAACCACAAACGTGCAATCAGTCTCCCTTTCAGACCAGACTTTCTTTCCCAGACCACTCTGAGACTCGATCACGCGCTGCACATGGCGTGCGCGATTAGATTGAGCACTTGACCATCTGCGCGCAATTGGCCTATGCCCAACCTAGTCATATAGTCCTTGACCCCTAAGTTTCCACGATTAAATGCTTTGAAAGATGCTCTTAATTAGATTTCACACCCTAAAATGGTCGCGCAATTAGTTCTATCTTTGTTAGAACAAGGAAACTCGCTGAGCAAGTCAGCCGATAACTCACTGAGTTAAGCACCGGGAGATCGACGCACAGTCCAGTTAAACGCTTGAAACAGGGCGTTTAATTAGAAAAAGACCTATAAAAGATTTTTTTCTTAATTCGCCCAAAGAGGCTAGCAATTTTCGAGAGAGAACAGATTTTTTTTGGAATTTCGAAATCAGAGAACTCCGAGAATAAACGTATAAAGCAACCTAGCCATGATTTCAAAATTCAAGCTTCGAACCTTCGAGATTTCTCTCCACAGCCTCGACCTTAGGTAAGAATTTAACCTTTAATTTATGATCGTAGTTCTTAGTTTTTAGACTTAGGATTTTTCTTAGTTTAAATTATTGATATTAATTCAGTCTTAGACCATAATCTCTTATAATTGGTTCTAGTACTCTATTTCTAGAACTAGTCCTTAATCTGACAGTCTAATTCACCGACTCTTGACTCAATTATGTTCTAAAATTTTAATTTTCAGTCCTATCATTAATCTCTGGTTCTAGTCCTTAGGTTCTAGAACCAGTCCTTAATCATACGGTCTGATTTTCTGATTTCGGACCCAAATTCAGTCCTAGAATTTTAACGTTTGGTTTTAACTTCTTAATTTAATACTTTTAAAAATCCTAAACATTATTTCTATTTTCTATAATTATAGTTTCTCAATTTAATTCATAATTATTACCCCAAAATCGACTCTGAAAATTCAAAAATACCCTTTTTTATAATTCGAAATTCAATTTACCTTTAATCTCCGCCACCCGATTTTCCCATGGGAGCTTACGGAGGGTACTCGGGAACGAGGCCAATCCTCCTTAGCATAGCGGGCCCAAAACCCCATTTTTTTAGAATTTTAGTAAAATTAATTCATTGCTTCAATTGGAATTTTAGTATAATATAATTTATTGCTTTAATCAAAATTAGCAAAAGGTAGTCCTTTTACCTCAATTAAAATTTTAGTATAGTTGATTCATTATTTTAAATCAGATTTTTTTTAGTAAGGTTAATTCCTCAACCTGATTAGAAAATTTGATAAAATTAGTTCCTTTATTTTAATTAGATTTTTAGTATAGTTAATTCATTGTTTTAATTAGATCATAATAAAAATAGTTTATTTTTTTTAATCAAATTTTAATAAAATTAATTCATTGCTTAAATAGAGTTCTAGTAAAATTAGTTCTCTATTTCAATCAGAGTTGCAGTAGAATTATTATAATTGCTTAACTTAGAATTCTAGTACAATCAACATGCTTGATTTAATTAGAGTTTTATCAGAATTGATATATCTGCATTCCTAGTATGATTAGGAGACTAATATTAATTAGACTTCTAGTAACATTAGGAAACTAAATTAATTAGAATTCTACCAAAATTAGAATATTTAAATCAATTAGACTCTTAGCACAGTTAGGGCACTGAAATTAATTAGACTCCTAATAGGATTAGAATATTAAATTAACTCACTATAATAAATGCACATAACTAGACTCACAATAGAATTAGAATCATAGCAATAACAGGGAAAGAAAAGGGAAATTAAACTATCTAAATTATAAAGAAGAGCCATAGCTGCTGATGTTCGCAGGCGGGCGATTCAGTAAAGAAGTAATCGACTCCCGCTTCAAAGCGTGATCATTGACGTGTTGTAGCATCGTTAAATATCTACAGTTGGCGATCGTAACAAACTAGGAATCTTCCTAGAAAATCCCTTTATTTTACCTTCATTATTCTAAACGTCACATCGCTAGAGTCCACTTGGACAGAATTGGAGCCACTGATTCAACGGGGACCGAGAGGAACCCAAAAAAAGCGCGCACCAACAGCTGGGTTTTCTTCCAATCACCTTTGTTTAGAGTAGTTTAGATATCTATGGAATTTTCAGCATCAGTTGACAACTGATATTGGAATTCTGGAAGATCTCCTTAGAGTAGTTTTATAAAGTAAAATTATCCACTGATTTCTGAAAGTCTTGCCTGACAACCAAGACCGACGAGTCTGAAAGATCAACCCTTTGGATGGTTATACTTTGCTTTCTAGTTTAGATTTACTTTTATTATATTTTCCTGCTTTGTAAGCATCTAAGAGTTCTTGATTTTAATTGATAACTAAAGTCTTAAATTTGTAGATTAGTATAACAATTTTTATTTTCCATCTTCAATTTTCTTGAGTGTGACGCCCAATTTTTTGAAAGATTGTTGATTAGTATAAATCTGTGTTGAAGAAATCTAGCTTTTGATTGACTCCTAAATTCTAGAGGATTGAGATATAGTGTAACGATTTTTTACTTTTTTAAGCGTCCGAGTACTGAAGGATTATGATTAATGACCATAATCTGGAAGTATGAGGATTTAGATTTACTTTTCTCACAATTAGTTTAACAATCATTCTTTTATTCATATTTCTCAATCTTTAGAAGACATAAAAGTTTTCACAAAAGGAAGAAAAGAGGAAAGTTGGCCCTCCCTATGGGAACGATCCTATACTAGTGCTACAATTTTTGTTGTGCATTTGCAATAGGTTAAAGCTAAGTACAATTAAAATCGTACCAGGTTTTTGGTGCCTTTGTCAAGGAGGCGATAATTTGGTTTTTTTTTTTTTTCAGAAAATCAATATCTGTTTTTCTCTTTTTATTTTCTTTATATTTTTACTTTCTTTAATCACTGCATAATCCTTTGCAGGTTTATTCGAAGCAGCTAATAAGGTTTCGACACTTCTTCTAACAATAGAAGCTAGAGGCTCAAATTTGTTTCCTCCCCCTACTTTCAAAAATAAAAATCAAATAAATCAAAAGAAAAATAAATATTTATAATAATTGTTCTAGCCAACCCGAATTGTCTTTAATTCAAATCAATATGACGGGAAAAGACTAATTTGTGACTAAAACGTTGGGGGAGTATTATGCATTGACCCCTCTTACACCTCCCCTGTGTATTTACTTACCCCCAGTGACTGGTGATGGAACCTTCGAAATCAAGCCTAGTGTACTTCAACTACTTCCTATCTTTTATGGTTTGGTGAGGAGGACCCGTACATGCACTCAATGAGTTTTCTAGAAATCTACGCAATAGTTAAAATTAAAAATTTGTCGGAAGAACACACTCATCTGAGGCTCTTCCCATTTTCCCTTAAAGACAGGGCAGAGCAGCCAGTAATTCAATTACTAGTTGGGATGAGTTGCAAACCAAGTTTGTTACAAGGTACTTCCCAATTAGCAAAACGAATCGAATTCGGAAGGTTATCACGATGTTTCATCAATTTCTGGAGGAGTCTTTTCATGAGAGCTGGAGACGTCTTAACGATCTTCTGAGCAAATGCCCTCACCATGAGGTCCCGCGCTAGCAAATAGTGCTTGATTTCTAAGAAGGCCTTAATGAACAAACCCGACACATGATTTTGTGGAGGAATGTTCCTAACATTGACTACAGAGGATGCTTCGAAATTCTTTGAGACCCTTAGCAAGGAATTGATGCAACACCATGCATCAAATGAGACTGATTCGGAGACTTTAAGGAATATACCTCCTAACCGAGGAGGACTAGGCGAATTAAACTTAATGAAGAATTGCCTCCAAAGTTAAAGATTTGGAAGATAAAAATTCCGTCCCTGTTGGGTATAAAATCACACCCAACATCACAAAGAGGAGAGGCCAGTGGTCCTCACTTTGGCCCATCTCAGGAGGACCCTCAGTACCTTGCTACCTTTTCACCCCACAAGAATCCATGACCATATTGTTTCCATAAAGAACGCCATGCTGCAGACATGTGAAAATTTCTAGCAGGATGACCAGAACCAATTGCAGCCACTCCTCTCTCTCTAGAAATCTATTTTTAAGTTAGAAACTCAAGTTGAGCAGCTAACTATTTTAATTGGTAGGAGACAGTAGTTATTCTTCATCATGGCCCCTAAAGGACATATCTTTATTGGAAGCACATCAACTCCCATTGATCCAAAGTAAGTTCCTCATGGACTCGTGTCGCTAGTAGGAATACTTTGTTAGAGAATACCTTACAATTTATAGTGTGCCGAAACATACTTGATTGTAAAGACTTCTCTTGTGAAATAAAATCACGTGTGAACACATGGATTTGTGTTCGTTCGTGAGTCCCCACTGTTGAATCGTAGAGATTATGATTCAGTCATCTTAGAGTCCGCTCAAACGAAGTACCATGATCTTGAATCGTAATGTACAATTCTAGCGAATAGGCGATTCTAGTGATTAGTCTTATTGGTCACCTTGGAATTCGAACCCATTTAAATCGTTAAGGAAGCAAACAAGCATCACACTTATGGCCGCCAACTCCAACCTACCCCACCCACCTGAGCTTCAATGCTTAGTCTTCAAAATTTAATTCAAAGCAAGAGTTCAAAGCCCTAGCTGTGACGCCCCGATTTTCCCACAAGGATTTCAAGGAAAATAGGACCATCAATTTCGAATAGATCTGAGATCACACAGATTCTGAAGGTTCAAATTTCTTATACCACCAGTGACCGCCCGATTTTCTCCACACGGATTTCAGGAAAAATTGGACTGTCGGATCCAAAATTCAAGGTCCACACTGAATATTCTGGTTAGAATGTTCAAATACCAATGGTGACGACCTGATTTTCCCCTATGCGGAATTTAGGGAAAAACCTGCTCGCCAATTATAATTCATCCCAACGCATGCAGATGTCAAATCAAATATCATATGGCGCCTAAACAGAGCATAAACCAACTAAAGCCAACCACCGGTGATGGCCAACCATCACCTAAATAGTGGTGTGCAAATATGTACACATATACATTCACAAACTAACTCTATACTGTACCGAATCCAAAAACTATATCAAGTAGATCTACAAATAGAAATTTTCTGGCGGAAGATCCGCTTCTTCTGCTAGTATGTAGTCAGGATCCGCCTCGTGCTCAAGATCCTGCTCAAGTTATAAGCCTATGACATACAGTCAAAGTGAGATAATAGTCTAAGCTCAGTAGGAATAAATTCAATGTAACTCACATTATCAAATCGACGCATAGTTCTAAAGTACATTTTCATATAAGAAAAAAAAATTAAATCAAACGATAAAGTGAGCATTTCACATTCGAATCAAATTTCAAATATCTTAGATTCGGATCAGATTTTAAAACTTTCACATGATTTCTAAATTCTTATTCATGACCGTATTTCGTATGCAAATTCTTATCTTATGCATGACTTAAGATTTAACTTAAAAATCCCTGTTAAGACCTAAAAAGTACCACTTTTCACCCCTTAACTTAACCTTTGATTAGACCCATAGCCACCTAATAAGTCCTTGTTAAGTGTTTTATGTAGGTAATAATCAGCAGTGAAATAAGGCCAAGAATCCTACTAAAGAGCCTGTTTTGGCACCAGAAGTCCCTCAGAAGGATGGACTCTGAATCCAGACCTGAAATGAGCCTCGCGCAGTCCAGCTGAGCTTCCCAAGACTTTACAACAACTTCTCGCACAGTTGATTGACTAAAGAGCTTCAGAAACATAAACTCACGCAGCTCTTGCGAAGCTCAAGAGTAGAACACCCTGCGCTTCAAAGGCAGACTCCTCAACCTCGCATAGCCATTTCACAACGGCCGAGAAGAGAGAGATTCAGAGACTCCTCACTTGCCGTAAAGGGCTACTTGGATGTAATTATTAGAAGAGAACTCCTTGCGCAGTTCTCGTGCCATTCAAGAAGAAAGCATCCTTGCGAAGGCAATACCATCCTCGCGAAGATCAATTAAGACCTGGAACCTTGCACAGTTCAGAATGCATTATAGCCTCACGAGGTACCTCGCGAAGGCCAGTAAAGAGAAGTTCTCGCGCTATTCAAATCTATCCTCGCGAAGATCAACCCAGCGATCGCGCAGCTACCTCGCGACTGCTCGAGCTCTAACCTCGCGACGGCTGAAGCTTCAATGTCAAACCATCCTCGCGAAGAGCAAGAGCTACCACGCGATAAGTCTGGGAAACAATGGCTACCTAGCGAAGCTCTAAACCTCAAACTTCCATCTCTTCAGCAAAGGACTTTTTGGGAATTTCCAGCGATTAGGGCACGCACTCCCATGCTTAAATCTCCGTGCACACGCCCCAAGGCATCGAAGGATCACTATTCGGCCACGTGGCATCATTAAAATTAGGGTTTCCTAACCCTAATGTGCTGCCACACCACTACTATAAATACCCACACTTAGCTTAGGTTTGGGAGGAGCTTAGACTTTCTTTTCTTTCTACTTCCTAGAATAGTTGGGAACACGTCTCATTTCTTGGAAACTTGATCTGAGATCGTTTTGTTTTTATTTTTATAGTTTTAAGTAGTTTTCCTTTTCTTTTTCTTTCCCTCCATAGTCCAGCACTTGCTGGCTATGTCTTTGTATGCATTTTGAACTAGTTTAATGGAAGTTCTGTAATAGGATCTGTACTTTGTGGGATTTGTGTTTGAATGTGAGATGCTCTGTGCAAGGGTACTGCCTTGTGATCTGCCATTTCTTTGGCTATGTTTCAAAGCAATGGAGGACTGATTCTAAGGGCCATTCAGATCTAAGTGACCTGTGTGTCTGGGCTATCATGATCCTATACAGCCTTAGCCCCACCACAGGACCCACTAGATCTGAAATCCCCATGGGAGCTTGAGCTGGTAGCCTGGTAACCATGGTGGTGGCAGCAATATTCTTATTTTGTCTTGGGCTCCGTGAGGAGGATAGGCTCTGGGATAGTCTGTGACCATTCAAGTGGACAGGTTATAGCCTTAGGGTGATTCTAATCCACCGATCCAAGATGGATCCTTCTTCTTTACACCTGAGCTTGAAGAAGCCTAGTGGGAGATTGTACAAAGGCAGACTTCCTTGTACTGATATAGATCTGCCATCAGATTTTGGATCTGATCTGGTTATAGAGATTGTAGGCTTGTGACTGGACCATTGTAGCCTCACTCAAGCAATGGACAGCTAAATCGAAGGTTGTACTCAATCGCTTGCTGGTTCTATGTGTCTGGGCTGTCACGATCCTATACAGCCTTAGCCCCACACATAGAGCTTTAGAGGTTGAGGTTCCCTATGGATTCTTGAGCTGGTAGCCTCGATGAAATGGTGCCTGCAATGATTTACATGTTATGTTTTGACCCATCCCTAGATTGTGGTTCCCCTATGGGATAGTCTGTGACCATTTGAGTGGACAGGTTATAACCTTAAGGGTTGAGTCATGGCAGAGTGATGGGTTGAATCCTTTCTCCTCAGTGTTGATAATGTAGCCATTGGACAGGATTTCTATAACATCAGATCTAAATCTGAGTTACAAAACTCCTCTGATCTGGGGTCAATAACATACTTCTCACCCTTTTATCTTTATTTTCCACACTCCATCCATCCTCTCAACCCCTTCTGTAGTTTAGACATTAGAGTACCTTAGAATACTTAGAATAAGTGACCTTAAACTCCCCTCCTCTTAGGACTGCCAGATCTGTAGTCAGATCTGGAGGGACTACTAGGGATGGCTCCTTTGGAGCTGTAGATCACCTTTCCCTGTGGGACAAACTCTTACTTATCAAAACTTGCTACAATGGACCCTGTATCTTCTAGGTCTAGGATTTCTTAGTTGTGCTAATTCCATCCCCTGTTTTACTCTTTCTTTGATTTTTAAATGACTTTTACCACCAACCAATAAAGCACAACAATTGAGAGATTTCGCAATAAGTTTTTGGCGCTGTTGCCGGGGATAGATGATCTATTAGTAGACTCTTAGTTTTTGTATTCTTAGTATTCTTTGCAAATGTGAATAATTGATACTGCTGACATAATTTTGATCCTTTCTTGCAGATCTAGATAGCATGAAAGTTGAAGGACGCTACCTCTTGCAAACTCTCTAACTTTTAAAACTCGGTCTATCTTTCTTAAAAAAATTTCCTAGCAGTATCTAGGATAGTTTTGAATGTATTCTTTGAATAGCTGTAAATTAGTTAGATAAATGTGTTAATTGTACAGATATTCTTTTGCAATGTGCCTGCAAGAAGTTTTCCTTGCTGCTGGTGTGCTTGTATGCTAGGGAGGAGATCTCTCAGCCCTACTTTAGAGCCTCTTAACCCTGAGGAGATCTCTCAGCCCTACTTTAGAGCCTCTTAACCCTGAGTTAGAAAGGGGAAGGAGACTTAGAAGAAATAGGCACACCACAGGAGAGCCCCCAAGTGAATCTGTGACAGCAATTATGGGTGAGGAACAACCCAGAACCCTCAAGGAGTTGAATGCTCAGGATGACTATAACTCCCCTTTTAGCATTCAATTCCCTGATGTTTAGGGGAACTATGAAATCAAAACTTCAATCATCCAGATGCTGCCCTCTTTCCATGGGCTTTGCAAGGAGGACCCTTACAAGCATATTGACCAGTTCTTGGCCTTGTGCACCACTTTTAATATCATTGGTTTGGGACCTGAGGCTACTAGGCTCAGACTCTTTCCGTTCTCTCTGAAGGATAGGGCCAGTACCTGGTTGACCACTCTTCCCAACAATAGCATTGCTTCATGGAAAGACCTGCAGACCAAGTTCCTGACCAAGTTCTTCCCTGAGACCAAAACTAGCCAGTTGAGGAAAGAGATTCTTGCTTTTGCTCAATCCCCAACTGAGGATTTTAACCAGTCCTGGGATAGGTTTAAAGAAATGCTCAAACAATGCCCCCACCACAAGATCCCAGAGTGGCAGCTTGTACAAAGCTTCTACAATGGGACTGATGAGAAAAATAGAGATATGGTCGATGCCTCTTGTGGTGGATCCTACATGCACAAGATTGCTGAGGAGGCATGGGAATTGTTTGAGGTGATTAGTGAGAATGCTTTTCAAAAGCCATCCCTGGCAAGAACGTCAGAACCAGTCAAAGGTGGGGCTCAGGATCAAGAGGAAAAGTTTATGAGGTGTCTGGAACAATGACCCGCAATTCTCTATGAAGTTTGACAAATTATCGATCGTGATGCAACCTGTATAGGGCTGCTCATGTGGCGGAGTCATGTCTTGCATCCCCCACAAAGACACAAGTGGAGGAATGTCCATCTACAGGCAATTTCACGAATTGGTTTTGGAACATCGCTATCGCTCAATCTTATGGCCAACAATAAGGGCTACAATAGACAACTATATGGATACCAAAGACCAAAATGTGGTTACCAATGGAGAGACCACCCAAATCTGAGGTGGAGGCAAGACAACTACATGCAGCCCCGCAGATGTTGGCCCTACCACAAAGGCCACAGCAGCAGTTCAATCATGGGAATGCCCCTAGGTCTAACTTCCAGCACCATCAGCAGCCCCATCATCAACAAAATCAATTGGTCTTACCCCCTTCTCAACCTAGAAATACTTCTTTCGAGGACCAGGTCTTGACCTCACTGCAAAACCTGGGTTCCTTGGCTCAGACTGTGAATTCTCATGGTCAGAGCATTAAGAAGATGGAAGAGCAGATTGGCCAACTAGTGAATACCTTAGCCAAAAGAAAAGAGGGAAGGTTGCCCAGTCAACCAGTGGTGAATCCCAAGGGCCAATTTTTGATTGGTGAAGGATCCTCAAATCCTGAAGGGGATCTTTCATTTAATTGATGATAAGAACTGTGCACCTTTGTATGATATGTACTTTACAGTTTAGAGGAAGTTGTAGTGATCTTGTTGGAATCTGAGTCTAGTGCTTTATGCCTACTTTTATTCCTGTTCCCCCTGTTTGCTAATTTCAAGTGATTGAATGATGATGGTATTATTTGAATGCTTTTCATGATGTGTGAATTTAATGCTTTGAGAGTATGGGAATTTTTTTGAATGTTTTATAATGCTTATGGGTGTCCCTGGAAGTGAGCCTGTGAGAGAATCCACCCACAAAATAAAGGTCAAGAGGCTGACTAGTGGGTGAGTGAATGCTAACTCTGTTAAGCCATCGCGGGGTTCTGAATATTTGGTTTGGTCTCCTCTCGCGCAGTTCATAAAGAATTACTTTGCTTTGCTGTCGCGAGTTTCAGATATAGCTGGGTGGGCTGCCTCGCGCAGTTTAAATGGACATCTAATCTCGCGACCCATTCATGCCTATCCAGCGAGCGGATATTTTCAAAGCGCGCCGAGCCTCGCGATATTTAAATCTCACCCCGCGCTGCTTTTCTTTACTACTTTCTCTTTCCTCTCCTCCCAGAGAAACCCTAGCTCCCACTCCTCTCAATCTCTCTCCTCCAGCATCCTGTCTACAGTTCATTGCTCACTTTGAAATTCTGGATTTTTGTTCTTAAAGCTTCCATCAACAGTTGCCCCCTGCTAGGAGCTCTTGCGATCTACCGTGCATCAAATTGAACAGAACCCTAACTTTTAGGGTAAGACTCAGCTCTTAATCTTTCCTTTCAAAATTTCAACTACACACTCACCAAGGAGAATCTTGATGGCTCCTAAAAGTGCACCTATGAAGAGAGCCAGGGACCAGGCCACCGTGGAGCTTGCCCCTAAGAAATCCAAGTCCTCTACAGCACAACAAAAAGGGAAGGAGGTGGTTCCTGAGGTGGCTGCAAAAACACCTGATTACTCTACTCCCTCTGAGCTCCTCATTTCGATTCCCTCAGAGCCTGAAGCCATTTTTGATATATCTTTCTTTGAATCTGAGCTGTTGTCAGCACCTGCCATTGAGTTCTTGCGCAAGGCTGGTTTGTTCCCCTTGATGTAAATGATTCCTACACTAGCCTATCATAGGTTAGTGCAACTCTTTTACCAGCACCTTAGGGTCAGACCAGACACACATGGGCAGCCAGGCCTCCTTATGTTAGTTGACAATTTTGAGATCTTTAACGACGTTGATTCTTTGAAGTCATGGGTATCCCTGCCATTTTTTATCCCAGCTGCGGTTATGGTGCCCCTGTGAGTGCTCCCCTTGATACCATTGCCCAGGCCATTACCAGAGGCTTGAAGGCCACAGGGGACTCCATCAGAAGAAGAGATTTGGATCCCAAGCTGCTGTTCATCGATCAAGTGCTAAGGAAGAATATCTACTGCTCCGGCCATCAGTAAGAGAGGAGGACACCAATTGCTGATGCTCTCTATTCCTTCTCTCTGGGCCACGGATTTAATGCTGCATAGCTAATTTTTGAGGCCATGAAAGATATGATGGTGAAGCTTGGGCTGCAAAAGAAGATCCACACTCTCCCCTATGGAAGACTTATCACCAAATTACTTCTGAAGGGAGGGTACAAGATACCAGTGGGAGAGTTATCTGCTGACCTCACTCCCACCACTTTTACCAAAAGGCAATGGGGGATCAGCAGAAGTCTAATGGATCCCCAGAAGAAGAAGAAGAAGGCTGAAGCTTAGGTTGTTTCTGAGAAAGGAGAGGGAGCTGCTGTGGCAAAGGCCACCCCTGCCCCCAAAAAGAAGGCTAAAGCCCCTACTCCAAAGAAGGTGGTGCAAGCTTCTGTCACCTCTGCTTCTGCAGCAATACCTCCTTCCACCACACTTGCCTCTCCATTAGTTTCTTCACCTATTCCATCTCTCCCTTTCCCTCTCTTATCTCCCTCTTCCATTCCACTTCCCACTGTGATTTGTTCCTGGGTGGAAAGTGTTGAACCCCATGACAATACTCCCCCTTCACCCACCTTACCTCAATACACAGCCCCAGTATCTCCAACATCATTTGACCTCAACCACAGCGGTCCTCCTTGATAACATACCTTAAAAAGAAAACCTGCACATGCTTTATCTTTACCTACTCCCACCTCCCTCACATTCCAACAGACACACCCCATATCGACCAACCCTTAGTCCAACCCCTCCCAACTACATCTTCACTCCACGATCTTGACTTTAACCTAGCCACCACTTCCGGGTATCAAGCCTTCATGACTACATTGCTTGATACCTTGCCCACCCATGACATCCCTCTCCCAGATTCCCCACTCCCTTCCCCACATCACTCACCAGACCTTTCATCTTCTCCCCCTACAACTTTTCATCATGCCCCCACTTCCCCATTCCAACCTGTTCCCTCCTATCCTCATACTCCCCCCCAACCAACCTCAGATACCCTTACCCATATTCTTTCCCTCATACATGACCTTCAGACCCAGCTATCCACCACAACACAGACACAAGTCCAAATGCAGACTGGCATAACCAACATACAATCCACCCTTCAAACATTGGCAAACCCACCAATCCCTACACAACCTCCTACCACCCCATTGATCCAACCCCCTTCCACCTCTGACTCCACAGTTACACCAGCCCTCACCCAATTAGTCCTATCTACACCCTTCACACTCTATGATACCATACCCCACCACTCCTTCCCCACTCTACCTATCCTTCCCCCACTAATATTACCTCCCCCACAATTTACCAACACTGCTATCCAAACAGACCCCATTCCCTTCCCACCTCCCTTTCCCATTCAACCCCACCTATTTGCAACCCCACCACTTCCATTTCGACCCTTTACCATTCCTTTCTTCCCTTACCGTAACCATCCACATCCACCGACCTTCCTTCATTCCACTTTCCACCCATACCTTCCATTCCACCTCTTCTCCCACCCCTCCTCAATTCATTGACCATTCAACATGCATCACCCACCACTTCCTCCCGCTCTTGACTTCATCCCTCCAACACCCACTCTTCCCCCTGTGATCACTCACCTTCTACTTCTTCCACTCCATTTCTACCCATCTTACCCAGACACTCCTATTACACCCCTCCCTACTTCACCCTCCTCCATGCCATGAGGGACAATGCCTATATCAAGAGGGATGTTCTCAATGGCATGGCCCAACTCCGACAAGCCATCGAATACCCATTGCTGCAGAATATGAGTGATTTGAAGCTTGCTCACAGCGAGCAGCTAAGAGATATTTCCAAGGGGTGGGAGGCAATTTTGGAGACACTCAATGCAACAAGGTCATAACTTATTACAGAATGACTACTGAGATTGAAAAAGCCAATGCAGAAAGGGTGAAAAAGCACAACAGGTTATTAGAAAGGAAACTGAAAAATGCTCAAGAGATCAACTGACTCAGTAAGGAGCTTGCGGATACCAATCTTCTATGGGCTAACAAGAAAATTGCGATTTTGGAACAGAGGGTTGCCTTCCTATTATCCCAACCAATACATGCCACCCCTCTCGCCACAGCACCCCCTAAGGCCCCATCCTCTTCCACCCAACCTGACCCATCTTCTTCCACTCCCCCTACCCCTACACCTACACAACCTGTTCCCCCACCTCCTACAGCCCCAACTCAGGTACCTCCTCCTGTTCCTCCTCAAATGCCCATCAGCTTTCATCTTGTAGTACCTACACAACCTGTTGCTCCTGCTAAAGTCCCTACTGTAGCTCCTGCTCCTGTCTAAGTGCCCCCCCCTGTTCCCTCTCCTGCTCCCAAAAGAAAATGCACTCCTTCCAAGAAAACTCCCACTTCCAAAAGAGCCACTACAGCCCAAAAAGGAAAACGGCTAGCCCCTCCATCCCCACCTCCAAAGGTCACCAGGGGTTCTGCTCAGGATGATCCCCATGGTCGCCTACTTTTCAAAGAGGAACGCTGACAGGCTGCTGCTGCCCTTGGATTGGATCCCACTGAGCTTTTTCCTTCTGACTCAGAATCTGATTCCGCACCACCTAGGGATCCCAGCGCCCATCCTACTACTGCTGCTCCTTCATCCGGCCCTGCTGAACAATCTTACCCTCAGCGAAGGAAGGTTACTGCCAAGAGGACTACTCCCCCCAGTGGCTCTTTGAAAATTAGAAAAGACAAATCTGCCCAGTCTGAGGAGGCACCACAAATAAGCCAGCCAGTGAAAGGGAAGAGCCCTGCCATTCCTGCAGCCCAAGAACAAGAACAATCTTCTGTGGCTCCCCCTAAGCTTCCTAAAGGGAAAAGTGCTCCTCTGCCTCCGGTGAAAGCAAAAGCTAAATCCCTTGTTGTCCCTCCTGAGTCAGCACCAGCTCAATCCCCTCTTATTCCCCCTCCGGCCCAGCAAGGGCAAGCCTCCAAAGGTAAGGGCCCCAAAGGAAAATCTCCCATCAAACCCTCTGAGCCAACCACTGATAAATCTTTCGAGATCCCTCCTGAACCAAAGAGGAGAAAAATGAGGGTCAGGGCTCCAACCATACCCAAAACTGCCGACCAAAGAAAGGCTGAGATAAAACGAAGGAAGAAAGAGGAGGATGCTTACCTTCAAGAACATGCTAAGAAGATGGGTTGGGACAAGTTTTGAGCTAGATTCTGACTAGATTATACCTAGGATTTTATCTGTTGTGCACTCTTTTGCTTCAATTTTCTTGTAGTTTGTACACTTCTCATTTCTAATAGACTTTATTCCCCTGTCATTACTATCTTGCTTTGTCTGTTGTGTGTTTTATTTCTTGTTCTGGTCTTTTATGCTTTAATAAATCACAGCATACACCTTTGCACCAAAGGAGGACACCGCCTCTTAGGTTTGGGGTGTGCGTGCATGACTCGCCAATGGAATAGTTAACCTAAGTGCAGTAGACTCATCTGAGTAATATGGAAATGGACCTCTGTTCACTTAAAGAATCATGAAAATAAGAAATTTAAAATTTCTGTAAACTTTTGACATCATAAACTTTTAATATTCCACATTTCCATGTTAATATCACCAAGTAAACTTACTTGTATCAGCCCTTAGTGAATCAGTAGAGAGAGAAAAAGGTGGGGACATACTTAAAAGTTCAAAGGAAGACCATAACCAGTGAGAATTGGGCCTATATAAAAAAATTTCCATCTTTTGAGGAGTAACCAAGGCAACCTTTCTAGTTCTAAGGACTGACTGAGTCACTGTGCTCACTAGAAGTTAGGTAACTCCAAGTTGAAACAACTGACAGTACTCATGAGACTTAGGAAAGGATCAAGGCCTTCTCTTGGACAGTTTGAGCCTAAAAAGACCAATCCTAAAGCAACTGCCCTTGTCCATACCCCCTTTGAGCTTTAAATCCTAAATTTCTTTAAAATATACCTAAGTACTTGAACCTGAACCTATGAACCTGATTCCACCAACCCTCACTCTGAGAATTAAGAAGGTAAAGGAGAAAGAGTTGAAGATGGACTAGCTATGGTCAACATTAGGTGAATGGAGAAGAAGGATCTCAAAAATCTGGCAGTATGGCAACTGAGAACATAGTGGCATTTCTGAAAAGCAGAAACAAAAATAAAAAGAAGAAAATTCCATAAAAAAGAAACAAAAATAATAATGAAGAGGAGTAAGGGAGGAGTCAAGAGGAATTTTCACTGGAGAATCAAAATCAAGAGGAGAAACTGATCACTTCAAATCTGAAAATCTCAAAGAAGATGAAGGGTGATGAATTCAAGAAGGTGAAGTCATGAATCACCTCTGTCACCTACTGATTTCTCAATTTTGAACCCCTTCTCAACCCTCCATTCTTTCAACACCACTCCATAAGCCACATTACAGCCCAGTTAAAAGCCCTTGTGATTAAAAGTTGAGTGAGCTGTCATGTGAAGATAAAGAGTTATCCAATCTATGGTGAAGAACTGCCAATGATGTCAGCACTTAAGAACTCTGCCTATGCTTATGCTTACAGACCCATTTGGGGGATGTAACTGCTTTTGAGCCTGTGAGAAAATGAACCCCTCAACAAAACCCTCATGAAAGTATGCCCTACAAAGTTTTTGGGTCTGAACTTGAATGCACTATCTATGACCTTAACCTAATTTTTGATCTGAGGATGGGCTCAGTGCTGGCACAAACTTGTGCAGTTTTCTGTGATTGTAAACTGATTGGAAATGCTGAGCATTCATGAGAAGTTTATGCTGTTTAAATTACTGTGCAACCAATGAATTAAATTTCTTGTATGATTAATGATTCAAGAGTAAACTAAGTCCTTTGACGCCTTTGGATGATATTGCACTTTTGTTAACTGTTTCATTAAAGAAGTTTGTGGGTGTCTTCACTGAAAACCCTCAGGAGACTTCACTCCTCCACTAGGGATCACCTAGGGATTTAAAAGGATTGGTACATATACTAAATGTATCCGTGCTCCCTATGAAAGTGGCATTTAATTTTTATGGTAGGTTTAATGTAGCTTTGCTAAGGGACTAGCAAAGATTAGGTTTGTTGGTGTGTTAAGACCTGAAAAGTGCCACTTTTCACCCCTTAACTTAACCTTTGATTAGACCCATAGCCACCTAATAAGTCCTTGTTAAGTGTTTTATGTAGGTAATAACCAGCAGTGAAATAAGGTCAAGAATCCTGCTAAATAGCCTGTTTTGGCACCAGAAGTCCCTCAGAAGGATAGACTCTGAATCCAGACCTGAAATGAGCCTCGTGCAGTCCAGCTGAGCTTCCCAAGACTTTACAACAACTTCTCGCGCAGTTGATTGACTAAAGAGCTTCAGAAACATAAACTCGCATAGCTCTCGCGAAGCTCAAGAGTAGAACACCTCGCGCAGTCTCGCGTAGTTTAAAGCAGACCTCCCTCAACCTCGCACAGTTCACTCACAACGGTTGAGAAGAGAGAGCTTCAGGAGACTCCTCGTGCAGCTATCGCGCAGTGGCCGCGGGAGGCAATTATCAGAAGAGAACTCCTCGCGCAGTTCTCATGCCATTCAAGAAGAAAGCATCCTTGCGAAGGCAATGCCATCCTCGTGAAGATCAGTTAAGACCTGAAACCTCCCGCAGTTTAGAACCAATTATAGCCTCGCGAGGTACCTCGCGAAGGCCAATAAAGAGAAGGTCTCACGCTATTCAAATCTATCCTCGTGAAGATCAACCCAGCGATCGCGCAGCTACCTCACGACTGCTCAAGCTCCAACCTCGCGACGGCTGAAGCTTCAATGTCAAACCATCCTCGCAAAGAGCAAGAGCTACCATGTGACAAGTTTGGAAAACAATGGCTACCTAGTGAAGCTCTGAACCTCAAACTTCCATCTCTTCAGCAGAAGACTTTCTGGGAATTTCCAGCGATTAGGGCACTCACTCCCACGCTCAAATCTCTGTGCACGTGCCCTAAGGCATCGAAGGATCACTATTTGGCCACGTGGCATCATTAAAATTAGGGTTTCCTAACCCAAATGTGCCGCCACACCACTGCTATAAATACCCACACTTAGCTTAGGTTTGGGAGGAGCTTAGACTTTCTTTTCTTTCTACATCCTGGAATAGTTGGGAACACGTCTCATTTCTTGGAGACTTGATCTGAGATCATTTTGTTTTTCTTTTTGTAGTTATAAGTAGTTTTCCTTTTCTTTTTCCTTCCCTCCATAGTCCAGCACTTGCTGGCTATGTCTTTGTATGCATTTTGAACTAGATTAATGGAAGTTCTGTAATAGGATCTGTACTTTGTGGGATTTATGTTTAAATGTGAGATGCTCTGCGCAAGGCTGCTGCCTTGTGATCCGCCATTGCTTTGGCTATGTTTCAAATCAATGGAGGACTGCTTCTAAGGGCCATTCAGATCCAAGTGACCTATGTGTCTGGGCTATCATGGTCCTATACAGCCTTAACCCCACCACAGGACCCACTAGATCTGAAATCCCCATGGGAGCTTAAGCTGGTAGCCTGGTAACCATGGTGGTGGTAGCAATATTCTTGTTTTGTCTTGGGCTCCGTGAGGAGGATAGCCTCTGGGATAGTTTGTGACCATTCAAGTGGACAGGTTATAGCCTTAGGATGATTCTAATCCACCGATCCAAGATGGATCCTTCTTCTTTACACCTGAGCTTGTAGAAGCCTGGTGGGAGATTATACAGAGGCAGACTCCCCTGTACTGATATAGATCCGCCATCAGATGTTGGATCTGATCTGGTTATAGAGATTGTAGGCTTGTGACTGGACCATTGTAGCCTCACTCAAGCAATTGACAGCTAGATCGAAGGTTGTACTCAATCGCTTGCTGGTTCTATGTGTCTGGGCTATCACGGTCCTATACAGCCTTAGCCCCACACATAGAGCTTTAGAGGTTGAGGTTTCCATGGATTCTTGAGCTGGTAACCTGGATGAAATAGTGCCTGCAATGATTTACTTGTTATGTTTTGACCCATCCCTGGATTGTGGTTCCCCTATGGGATAGTCTGTGACCATTTGAGTGGACAGGTTATAACCTTAAGGGTTGAGTCATGGCAGAGTGATGGGTTGAATGCTTTCTCCTCAGTGGTGATAATGTAGCCATTGGATAGGATTTCTATAACATTAGATCTAAATCTGAGTTACAAAACTCCTCTGATCTGGGGTCAATAACATACTTCTCACCCTTTTATCTTTATTTTCCACACTCCATCCATCCTCTCAGCCCCTTCTGTAGTTTAGACATTAGAGTACCTTAGAATACTTAGAATAAGTGACCTTAAACTCCCCTCCTCTTAGGACTGCCAGATCTGTAGTCAGATCTGGAGGGACTACTAGAGATGGCTCCTTTGGAGCTGTAGATCACCTTTCCCTGTGGGACAAACTCTTACTTATCAAAACTTGCTACAATGGACCCTGTATCTTGCAGGTCTAGGATTTCTTAGTTGTGTTGATTTCATCCCCTGTTTTACTCTTTCTTTGATTTTTAAATGACTTTTACCACCAACCAATAAAGCACAGCAACTGAGAGCTTCCGCAACAATCCCCAACACAGATATAGCGTTGTGGGGCAAAAAGTACGGATGATAATCCCCACTTAACCATCATCGTTCATTGAACACTTTTCGAAGGGTCATCGTCATTGTTTGAATTACAGTATAACCCACCGTACCGGTATCAAATTACGGTTTCACCTCCGTATCAGTTTGAATTACGGTTTAACCCGCCGTGCTGATTGTACCATCGCACCGAAGTGGGGGACTCATTCTTATAAACTTTAAATCAATATCTTAATAAATACTGCGGTGTTGATAATATATAGCTAGATATTCAATTTGAGGTCCTGATTTGGATTTTGATTCGGATTCTGAGTTCACAAGATTCACATTCGAAATTCGAAACCATAATTCAAATAATTCATGTTCAAAATTCCCATAATTCATAAGCAAATTCAAAATCAAGTTCAAATGGTTCATATACAAAGCTCGAAATCAAGATTCAAATAATTCTTATTCGGAATTCAACTAACTCACATTTGAGTTCGAAATCAAAGTTCAAATAGTTTGCATTCAAATCTATGGATCAAAATCTAAATGTAAGCATGTATTGAATTTCCTCCTACTTTATCCTTGAAGTCGTACGAAAATGAAAGGAAAACAGCAGTCCTAGCAATGATTTCCCATGCTCAATCTAGATCACATGTTATTAAATAATTGTTAATGACAGTGAAATCTGATAGGGTAAAGCCCTTCAGCTTTTTCGAAACGAATTTAAGATAGTCAGAAACAGGGCAATTCGCTCACGCAAGTTCTAAATTCGCGCAAGTGGATTTGTAAGTTTCCCTGTGACACAAAAATTCGTGCGAGCAAATTTAACTTGAGAAAATTTGCCTGTAATCTTAGGAAATTCACGCGAGCAAATTTTCTAGGCAGATTTTTCAGTGTATTCTAAAGGCAATTCTCGCGAGCGAATTTGACAGTTCCTGAAAATTTTTCAGAACTTGTTCTTATTCCCAAATTCAAAAATTCTCAAAAATCGTAGCATGCACACTCAAATTTCACACGCAAAGTGAAATTCAACTAAATTCACAATTCAAAACAAAATTCTTACTCTCTAGATGCACATGCAACGTCCGAAATGATCGGGATCGACCGCTATCGATGCCCACACCTCGCGTTCATCCGATCTTTGAAATCCTTGCATGTGATCCCTAAACACCATCAAATTAGATCTAATTCCACACAATCGACATGTGCATGCAAAGGATCTCGAGGTTTACATTCCGAAACACACATGCGGTGTTGTCAATGGTCGAAATCGAGATGATTCGGCATCACGTCTCTCAACTGTTCTACGGTTCGATCTCCATCGTTCTACAATCTTATGACATCGATGATTTGAGTTCCTTGCGATGCAAAATAGAGTGAAGATGGGGGTGCGAGCAAGATCAACGATCGAGATCTTACAAAGCGAAAATGAAAAGGAGAAGAAGGGCTCTTTCTTTCTCTCTTGGTTCCTCTCTCAAACGGTTACTTTGTCTAACAACTTTCAAATGGGTAAGTTGTACGTGAGTTAGCATATATATTTGGTGTTCCTGCTCCAATGTGAGGCACGTATACTACGGTTTGGTGTATGGCTCTCATCCAAGGGTCCAAATTGGACTTTAAAAATGCATTCCACTAGTATCGATCCCTTGACCTCTCATTTGCAAGCAAAGCCTCTTATTGTTGGTGCTTTCCTGGAGCTTGTGTAACTAATTACACAATTTAATGTGCATTCTTTAGTATGAAAGCACACATATTCGAATTTAATTATTTGAAATTTTGAGGCTCGCATCACCTACGGTATCGCACGCGAACACCTAATCGGCGTATTCGGGTTTGAAATTTTTGGGGTGTTGCACTAGCCTTTCCCTATAAAACCATGCCTTTACCAAGAAAACCTCATCTCTTTCGTCTTCCTCTTTCAAAACCCTAGTCCTTATGGAAAAAGAGCTTGATCAAGGTGATTTCAGTAAAAGTCTTGATCAAATTCTTGATATACAAAGAGCCGAGCTCCTGGCTACAATAAAGAAAGTTGAAAAACTGAAGCGTCAGCGATCCATACTAGATACTGAATTGTCCACTGAAACTATCCATCACCCTTAACCTAACCCAAATCCGAAATCCCTTTCCTATGGTCAATCTTCTCCCACTTCTTAACCATTCTACCATCACAACCTACCCCGAGTGCAAGTTCCTATATGATGACGGTGGATTGAGCCGTCCCTCGCCACTCCTCTCCTTTTCTCTACTCTCCTCCTAACTGTGTTACATTCTCTTCACGTAGTCTTCACAGGGGTGTAGTATAGGCTATTGGAGACTAGAGATATGTTCACTTCCCATTCCTAAATTCCCTCCGACTTCACTAAGGTGTGGATACTCCTTTTGGCGGGAAAGAACAAGACTCTGATTGAAGGTGGTTAGAAGTCGAGGGCCGATCATTATCGAAGAAATCTTTCTGCCTCGGACGTTGTTGTTAGTATCGCAATTAGTCCATGTCTAGATTATTTTAGGTTTAATCTTTTATGTAATTACTTTCCCTTTTCATGTACTCTGTAAATATTTTGTTTGATATATGAAAATTTCTTTTGGTTATTTTTGTTGTTTCTAATTATTTTCTTTTATGGTGCTCTTTCTGTGTGTTTATGTCGAAAGTGATTTCTCCTAAGTTTGGGGGAGATCTCTGATTTTCTTTACATATTATACGCTCGGTACACTCGCAGCACCAATGATAATTTTTTTATTTTTTTGAGTATCCCCTATTTTGAGAGCAATGAGGACATTGTCATATTTAAGTTTGGGGGGTACACACCTTGTATTGTAATTAAGTTTACTTTTTGCATTAAAAAAGAAAAAAAAAATTAATTATGTTTTTGGAGTTTCTTTTTAGTTAGATTTTTATGTTAGTTTTGTTTTAAATTTTTTTTGTTCTAATGACCATCACATGTGAGTTATGATAGAAAATTTATGATTCCATAAACTTTACAACCCATCGTAGTAGTTCAACCATAAAAAATAGAGCAGTTACGATTCATGTTTAGCCCTGTTATACACTATATCAAAATTAAATGTTTGAAACTATATTGTGATTTAAACTGCAATATTTATATTATAGTTTCGAAGTCATATAACCAGTGAGCTTTTGGGACTTAATTCCTTCTTTTTGAGAGAGACTACTACCTATTCGAACTCAAAATTTTCTTAAACTTTTTTACTATACGAAATCTCATATGGCTATAATTCGAATCAAATATTCTATGATTTTGATGACTTATTTTTCTAGAACTGTCTATTCTATGCTTCAAAACAATATGACTTTCTTATTAGTAAATCATGAAAATGATTAAACGTCAACTTTTGATTCGTTTGAGCCAAAAAGCCAAACTGTCTATTCAAATGCTTCAAAACAATATGACATTCTTGTTAGTAAATCATGAAAATGATTAAAGGTCATCTTTTGATTCGTTTAAGCCAAAAAGCCAAGAATCCCAAAGATATATTTAAAAACCCTTAACCACGTGTACTACCCAAAACTTTAAATCTTTTACCCTTATTTTTTTGGGAATTTAGAAGAAAAGGGAGAAATAGGGAATGTAAGGAGTATGCAATAATAGATAAGGGAGATGCCGAAAAAGGATACAACTAAAAGAAATAGACTTTCTTAAGCAATAATATGGGAGAAAAAGAAGAAAAATCATAAATACGATTCTACAAGAAGCATAAAAAAAAAAGGCTTCCAAAAATAGAGAAAAACCAAGGGTATATCTAAAAAAGAAAAATATTTAAGAAAGAAAAAGGGATTTACTGAAAAATAAAAAAAAGTATATGGGAAGAAGTTATCCAACTTTTAGATACTTACTGAAGCAGAAAAAGAAAAAAAGAGAAGAAGAAGAAGATAGGAGAGAGATGAGCTGAATTCTAAAAAGTTTTGAATCCTTTCTACCTTCCATTGGAACCCTCTTAACCCAATGCCCCATTGCAAGCCAAAGAAAGACCTTTCTGATTTACGATTTGCAAAAATATGAACGTCGTAGAGATATCTATAATAGATACTATGGATAAACAAGAAAGCATATGAATAGAATTAATTATCTTTCTTCATGAGATTCATTCTTTTGTCAATTATCCTTTGAATTATTCATTATATATATCATATTATGAGAACCCAAAAATTTTGATATCTTTTTTAGAGTATGCCAATAGTGAGAGTTTGGATGAAAATGTTTTCTAAATCTGTAGTTTAGAGAAACCTATGATAAATAAATTGTTCGCTGATACGCACACACTCCAGGCTAATATGAATTGAAATTATTAAGTTTTGAGCAAGGATAACTGATAGGATGGAGAGCAAGGGCTGAAGAAATCACACTTTTGAAAATTACAACAATCATGTGATGATTAACTAGGTAGTATATAGAATTAGTCTAGAAATCTTTTTGTTTCCATTAGTTTTGAAAATCTTTTTGAAAAAGCTAAAAATATTTGAAGTTTGTAAGTAACTTCACTGAAAACCTTCAGGAGACTATAACTCCTCCACTAGGGATCACCTAGGGATTTAAAGGCTTATTGCATTTGCTAAATGAAATCGTGCTCCCTACAAAAGTGGTATTTAAATTTGTAGTTTTATATTAGTTTATCTTTCCTTGTTTGCTAGGGACTAGCAAAGCTTAAGTTTGGGGGTGTGATCAGTCACATAATTTATTATTTTATCACCCTTAACTTAGTGATGCTAGACCCCAGTTTACTACTAATGATATGATGATGCACAAATATTAAGAACAGATAGCTGAATAGAGTCAAAGTGTTAATCTTCGCTAAAATAAACTTAAAATGTAGTAAGAAAGACGATCGTATGCAAATACGATTCAATCGTAGTTTGAAAGCGGAAAGAAGAGAGAGTTTATGTCCAATTGTAATCTCGAATGAATGAAACAGAAGGAAGAAAGAAGAAATCATATTCATGATTCTTCAAAAAATGCTTAAAGACTGGAGGACACAAAGATGTCAGAATGAAAGAAGAACTTGCACTGAAGAAAAGATGCAATCGTAATTATGATTGTATAAAAATTAAAGCTTCTATTGCTACTGCTGATCATGTGAGAACTACACCACCATGTACAAAATTAGAAGATCACTTAAATTAGAAGTCTGACAACCCACGGATCTGAGAAGATTGGCGACTCCTAAAGATCTCTGCTACTGAAAATAAGGAGAAAAGTCATGCGCGCATCTACCATCCAAAGCAAGGAAGGTTAGGATTAGAAGTTTAGTTTTATTAGGAAACTTTTATTCTTAGTAGTTTACTTTTATTAGAATTAAATAAATAAGAGGGCTCGGCATAGGAGAAAAACTTATTGAAGGAACTCTCAGCATCAATTGACGACTGAAGTTGAGTTTTCTTCCAATCACCTTAGTTTAGAGTAGTTTAGATATCCAAGGAATTTTCCGCATCAATTGACAACTGAGGTTAGAATTCTGGAAGATCACCTTAGAGTAATTTTTATTAAGTAAAATCATCTATAAATTTTTGAAAGTCTTGCCTGACAACTAAGACCGATGTGACGATCTAGAATTTCCACTTATGGATAACAAGAGATCTTTGTTTGCCAAACCACAAGTGAGCTCTTTGATATTCACTAGGACAGCTTGACTTTCCATAGCGGAATTCTAGGAAAGTCAGACCATCCAATGCATACCTTCGAATGCTAACAGTATCGACCCGGCTTTCCACGATGGAATTCTAGGAAGGCCAAACAATTCGGGTGTTCGGTACATCAATCAACTAAAGGTATTCAAGTAATGTGCATGCAACGCTAGATAACTATCACATGGCATTCACAAATTTTATACATTCTATACATGGAACCAAAATACAAAATAAACCACCGGTGACGATCAACCGTCAACTAAATAGTGGTAATATCATATGTATACAAAAAGATTGTATTGTCTAAATCCACAAATCAAACCATACTAAATCTGTAACCTAGTCTAAGGATAGAAATCCTCCGGAAGAAGATCTTCGTCTTCCGGTACGTCGTCTGGGTCGTCCTCTTGCTCCGGGTCTCGATATGTCGCTGCACCTGTGACGTATAGTCGGGGTGAGCTAACAGTCTAAGCTCAGTAGAAAAATCAATACCAATGTACATGTTAGCCGAACTAGAACATAGATTCAATGACAAAGATTTAATGACAGATTCGATGATGAAGATTCAATGACAGAATTCAATGCAGATTCCATATTCAAAACATAATTTCGAAAGGCATTTCATATCCAATAAAATTCAGAGATTTTCGATATCAAATAGAATTTCAAAGCATTTTCATTACAATGAGCAATTTCATATCCAATAAAATCCGGGGATTTTCGATATCAAACAGAATTTCGAATCATTTCCATCACAATGCAAAAAACACAGTTTTTATAATTCAATGCATGGCTTAAGATACAACTTAGCTATCGTCCCGAGCTAATAAAGCATGGGGAGCCAAAGAGTTATCGATGGGAATCCCCTTAACCACCATCGTTCAATGAACAATTTTGATGTATACGGTTATCCCGCCGTACCGGTCAATGTGTACGAATATCCCGCTATACCAATCGATATTTAGCGGATTCGATCAATGAAACCTTAAATCAACATGCAATTTTAATTCATACTAATGTGTCAATAATTTATAGCTATGTTTTATCCCATTTATGTTTTAATTCCCAAAGATTCCAGAGTTCATATGTAAAAATTCGGATTTAGAATTCATAAATCAATTGCATATTCGATTTCAGAGTTCCAAAGATTCGATGTCTCAATGAATTCATATTCAAAACAAAAATTCAAAGCTTTCATTCAATTATGTCAAAGCAATTCGGCAAAATGAAGACAGAAATGAGGTGAAGATCTCTAAAAATGACCTCTGATTCTTACCCTATAACACAATAGACACATAGCTAAGTGTCAATGACCTTGGCACTGGGTGGTGTTGAAGTCCTCTTAAGTCTTTTCCAAGAAGATTAAGGCAGGCAGAAACAAACAAAATCGAGTGAGCGATTTTCAAAGTCGCGTGAGCGATTTGGTCAGGCTCCCTGTGGCACCTCAAAATTCGTGCTAGCGAATTGACCCAAGCATTTTTGCCTACAAAATGGAGCAAAATCGCGCGAGCAATTTTTCTTAGAGCTATTTTAGTGCATTCTGAAGCAAAATCGCATGAGTGAAAATGAATTCGCGCGAGCGATTTTGACAGTTTCTATTTTTTCAAAATTCATCTAAATTAAAAAATTTTCCAAAATTTGTTGTACAAGGCCTCAGATCACACGAATTCTAATCTATATTCCTTCCACATTGCTAAAGCGGTAATCCTAACTCTTAATCTCATGCATGCAATGATTTCTATGATCAATTTTTCGGAAGGATAGGCATTCGCGCTTTTCACGCGTCCGATCAAAAAAAAATCTTTGCATGCGATCCAAACATCCATAAGTCGAGATCTAATTCCTAGAGATCGAAGTTCATACAATCGCATGACCACGCATACCTCTTTAGATCATGCATGCGGAGTCTACGATCAGCGTCGAAGGAAATTGACTTAAAAGCTTCTCATCCATTCGATGCTTCGATTTTTTATCACAACGATGTCGCAATGGTCAAACTAACAGAGATCCTCTCATAAGAGATGATGGTTAGAACCGAATTCAATGGCTTGGCTTCAATAGGAATTGAAGGGGAGAGTGGAGTCTTCTCTTCCTCACTCGGCTCCTTCCTTCCCAAGCACCATTTTCATGTAAATTTCATTTCTACTGAAATGTTTGGCTTATATAGACATGGGGGTAGCTCCGGTGTATATCGGTACACTCTACACGATGTACCGACTCTTGTTTTAAACTTAAACAGTGGCCCAGATGTAGACACCCAAATTGGGCCCAAGGCCCTATCGAAACACATTTCAAGAGAGACACATCTCCGAACTTTTAATGGCATGTATGGTACCCTTAGAAACCTTCTCAAACCCTTAGGAATCACCCCAAATCCCTTAGAATTTACCCCGAACCTTTAAAAACCAATCTCGTCCCTTAAAACCCCTTCCAAACCCTAAACCTAACCTTCCTAGGCAATGGATGAAGAGTGGTGCACCAGGACTAGCTAAGGTCTTTTACTACTATCAAGTTATATACCATTGAAAGAGGACTTTCCCAGATTTCCAACAAGCTAAAAATCGCCTCAATCGGAGTTATATAGCAAAAGTTACGGCAATTTGAAGACCGAGCAATTTTGCATGATTTTGGCTTGGCGCAACTATTAGTTGCGCAACACTTAAGTGGGTCCCTCGTGGGCTTACAACTTCCCAAAAACCCTCTCAATTGCACTATTTTACTGTACATATTCTTGGCGCAACTATAAGTCACGCTAGGCATATGAACAGTGACTATGCAACTTTACCTCGAATTTTGGGAATAGGGTTTGACTTGTTAACCATCTTGACCTTTGGGGTATGTTTTGATAGTCCTGTGACACCCTTTTAGTGCCTATTTGCAACCCTTAAGTGATTTGAAATACTAATCTATCATCCACCATTAAAACCATCTTCACACCTTTTCAAGCTCTCAAAATATTAGGAAACCTTAGACTAGAGATTACCTAATTGCTAACCCCCAATTAGCACCTATGTAGCCTCCTAACCTACCCTTTTCCTATAAATAGAGCCCCCCTCCCCTTGGGTTAAAGGGTTGAGAAATTTGCTTAAGAGACAAAGAGCTCAAAGTAAGAAGTTCTTCCTCCCTTTTGTGCCTCATTTTCACATAAATTCTAGAATCTCCCAACCTTATTTCAAGCTTAATCTTGCATCCAAAACTCTTAGTCTAGATGTGTGCTACCCCCTAGACACCTCTCTCTACTTCTTAGCTAGCAAGTCATAAGAGTTAGAGCCCCATTTTTCACCATTCAAGTCTTCAAAAGCTAATCAAAACAAGCCTACAGAAGGCTCCTCAACGGTGCAACAAGGGCCCGAGAGGTCCGGCTCTCCCCTCTATTCCTCTATCTTCTCGGGCATTCCTCCATCCTCTCATTTGTGCTGTTATGCTGTCGAATTTTTAGTAGGAACGGAGGGAAACAAATAGGATTTTAAGCCCCTTTGAACAAGAGGAAGAGTTTTTCTTTTCTTTTATATTATTTTTGTTTTGAGCATAAGTATAGACTGCATTTAGCGGGTTGATTGGGTGCCTAACACCTTCCCAATCGATAACCGAAGCCCCTACCCAAGAACCTTTGGTGTGGACCGGATTCAAAGTCATATTTGTGGCACTTTGGTGCTTATGAAAATGATCTAGGTTTCTCGAGAGACCAAAAGCTCCGGGTGGTGACTCTATATTTTTTAGCAAGCGCATCGCCACGACGGGATCGTCAAAAATCTCACGGTTGCACAGATGACGACTCTGCTAGGGAGTAGCTTGTAGAGCTTCTCCTTGAACTTGGCCTTTTTATTTTTGATTTTACTATCCTTTTATTACTATTTTTTATTTTATTTTTACTCACCCCTCCGATTAAGTCATTTTACTTATCCCTATTTTTACGTCATTTACGAGTCTTAGCCGATTGGCGGGCCTACTTGCGCATTTCTTTTACTTTATTTATCTTTTCATCATTTTAGTGCCTTAGCCGATCGGCGGGCCTACTTGTGCATTGTCATTGACTTTTCTTTACTTTTCTGTCATGTAGAGTGCCTTAGCTGATTGGCGGGCCTACTTGTGCAATCATATCCTAGCAGTGGACGTCGGCCCGTAGTGGCTGCACGGGATCATCATCTTCGATTTTTGGACTTAAGAAAACTTTCATAAAAGATTTTTGTTTGAAAAAAATTATTAAAATTGAACCAAGAAAGGGGACTTAATCAATTTGTTTTTTTAAGGGGTAGATTTTAAAGGGTTGGGTTATTAGGCACACATACAACCACTCGGGTCTTAGTATGGCGACAGCCCCTAGTGGTGATGATCCAGAAAAGTCCCAACCCACCTAGTATCTGAGAAGGCACTTGCGCCTAAGGTATATTGGGCGGGTCACCTATCCTACAAAGCTTAAAACCTTTGGGGAGCATGCTAGCGGGTTATACCAGACTCACATCCCTTAGGTTCGGTGAGGAGAGAATCGATCTACTAAAAACAGTCAGTCCCCGGAAGCTTAGCTTCCCAAAAAAACTAGTTTAGAGACTCATTTCGGGTTGAAGTGGCTGCTGTCAAGAAATCTTGAAACCCAGTTTTGCCTGGCGCAAGTATTAGTTGCGCCAATGCAAAAATTCCCAAAAGTACACTGGCACAACTAATAGTTGCGCCAGCCTTATTCTGGGTATTTTGCTATGGTGCATGTATTAGTTGCGCGAGGTTGGTTTCAAGCAATAGCAACCCGAATCTGAAGCTTTTCTCACATCCCGAGTCCCCCGATTAGTGCCTTTAGTGCTTCTGTTTAGGCCCCGCCATCTCCGACACCCAATACGCTCTCGCCGGTCAAAAGAAGGTGACTTCTTTTTACTCATTTCGGGAGACCAAGTTGTTTGCATCGATTTTTGTGCCTTCAATAGATCAAAGGTCTTCCTTTGATTCTTTCGAAGTGCTTCAAAATCGTTGTCGCGGGTCCTATTTAGGGCACGAAAGCCACCCGAGAAGGGAACATTAAAGGCTTCGAAACCATTATTTTCACTCATAAAAATCCAAAAAAAAAAAAGTTAAATCAAAAATTAAAAATAGAGTCTTTGTGGTGCCGGCATAACGAAATTTTTTGGGCCTTATCCAAGGCCCCCGGCATAAGCTGGGTTCACTACCCCCAACAAACGATGTCGGGGGTAGTTAACCCAGCTTATGCCGATCTCAATTCATCCCCGCCACATTCACCAACCCATTCCCATTAGGGAGAAATTTTCACCACTATCCCCATTACCCTATCCCCATTTATAATTACCGTGTCCTTTAGTGCCCCCATTTTTCCAACCACTACTTCCCAAAATATCCAAAATCAACCCCCCCATTCCCCATCTTTCTCACAAACCATGCCCATGCCCCATCCCATATCCACATCAAATTCGACACATTTCCCATCCCCATCCATGACAAACCCAACCCAACTTCCGCATCCACATCCATGCCCCATTTTCTATCTTCCCCATATAGGCCGATCTGCCCTCATTCACATATGTCACCTCTACCCTATCATACCCCCCACAAATACCCCATCTACCCGAGTCATGCCCATTTTTACCGGGGCTATGCCCGGTTCTTCCCAAACATCCACGCCTTACCTTTCATCATCCTCATACATTCCCAACCCATCTCCCTTTTCAAATGCCCCACATCATTCCTCCAATCCACCCCATATCCCATCTCCTACTCGAGTCATGCCCGATTTTACCAGGATCATGCCCAACTTACCCTCCACATCCACCCCATCCATGCCCCTCCAAACCTCAAATAACCCATCTCCATCCAATCTCCCTTCCATGGCCATGATGGGAGAAATGGTCCAAGCCTACAATAAGTGGAAGGCCTCCCAACACATTCCCTCTCATCCATACCACACACCCATGAATCCATCCCATACCCTATCAAGCCTCCATGCCTCACTCCCCCATGACTCCCATCAACCCCCCATCATCCACACCATTCAATCTCCCATTACCCACATGCCTCAAGGCCTAATGGCCCAAACCTCCATTCCCCACATATCCCAAGGCCCCATGGCCCAAAACCCTATAACCCATACCCATCAAGGGCCCATGGCCCAGACCCATCAAGGGCCCATGGCCCAGACCCATTAAGGCCCAATGGGATAGACCCAACAAGACCCAATGGGCCAGGCCCATCAAGGGCCCATGGCCCAAACCCATCAATGGCCCATGGCCCAAACCTATTATGACCAAGGTTTTGTGGTCCAACCCTCCCAAGGCTTCATGGCCCAAACCCAAGCCCAACCTAACCTTGGAGCCTCACACCCATACCCTTTACAATTTCTCCAAAATTTTACCCATTCACAACCCTCATACCCCGATCAAACCCATGCCTTATATCAACCCCAATTTTCCCATGGCCCCACACCCCAAGGCGATCTCCAAACCTTCCCCCATGTCCAATGGCCCCATCAGGCCCCGCCCAAAAACCAAACTACCACTCACCCCATCACCCCACAACACTTCCCTTACATTCAAGGGTCCCATCCAACCCACACCCAAACCAACCCTATCCAGTCCATGCATCAATAAGAAAATCTTATCGTCACTGCACCCTTTGTTGACCAACAATATGAGGAGGACGAGATCAGAAACAGTGGGGCCTACGTCGGGGCATTAACCAATGTTAATCCTCCACCTGTAATTACCCCACCCCTAGCAGCCCAAAGTGAGTCTAGACTCACAATTGAGAAGATGGCCCCCTTGTCCAAAGAATCTGAATAATGGACGGAATAGTTGGACAAGATCCAGAAGTAGTTATTGAAGATGGGTGGTGCTGAAATCCATGCCACAAAGTTCACGGACTTGTGCCTATTTGCTGAGGTCCCCTAGCCCCCCAAATTTAAAATGTCTGCTTTTGACAAATACAGCGGCACTGACAATTCTATTGCACACCTCAAGTCCTACTATGGGGACTTGTGCCAATATGGAAGGGATGAAAGATTGTTGATAAAGGTCTTTCAAAAGAGTTTGACTGGTCCGGCTCTGAGGTGGTTCACCTCTTTGGAACCATCTATGATGAAAACGTGGAAGGACTTAACGCACTTGTTCCAGGAAAAATATGTCTATAATATTGACATTGAACCGCATAAGTTTGAGTTGGCCTGATTAAAGCAGAACCCAAATGAGACCTTCAGCGACTACTTGGGGCGGTGGAGAGCACAAGTAGCTCAGGTCAGAAATAGCATACTTGATGATGAGCAAATCGAAATGATTTCCAAGAATACTCTACCAATGATCTCAGACGTTTTAGTGTACCAGCAGCAATCCAGTTTTGATGATCTGGTGAGGAACACCAACCGCTGTGAAGATGCTATCAGGGAGGGGCGCCTGAATAAAAATATACCAAGTGGAGTCAGTGGGGTTAGAAAGTTTTTAGAACAAAGGAATGATAAGAGAACCGAGGCCGATGTCCAAAATATTTCCAATGCCAAGCCCAACAATAATATAACCTCGTTCCAATTCCAAGCGGCCCAGCCAGCACCGGTCAGAACTGAGCAGATACAAAGAGCAGGAAATGGGCAGGGAATGCAAATGACCCCAAAGAGGAGAGACCGTTATGATCGAGTCTTTACGCCCTTAGGGCAACCTCTGAGTGTACTTTCACCTCTATTAATTGGAAAGGGATTAATAACTGCTCTCCACCCGCGACCTCCTCCCAATCCGATCCCATATAATTTTAACTCTAATACTCATTGCAATTTCCACCAGGGTCTGGGTCACCTAACTGATCGCTGCTTCCCATTGAAGCACGCGATCCAGGAGTTAATCGATGCTGGGAAGATCATTCCCCCTACACCCACCCATATGAATCAGCACACAAATATTCACCAGGTGCCTTTGCCCTCACACCCTACCGGAATAGCAGGTCCCAAACCCACCATAGGGATGGTAGAGGAATCTGAAGAAGAATTGAAGTTTGATCTGTCAAACTTCAATTGTAACCAGGAAACTTTCATGGCCCCAAGGTGGAGAGTCCAAGAAGAAAAAACTGTTTGGGTAATTGAACCCCTAAATCTGGCAGATTATTTCCCCACTCCTACACCACAAGCTGAGCCCCTAGATCTTAAGGCCTATTTTCCAACACCCACACCCATCAATTATGTACAAATAAATGCGTACCAATCGTACACCACCACCCCCATCAATTACCCAATAAACCAGTAGGCCCCCAATCCTCCACCGCCAATAAATTACCAATGGCTTGCGTCCACCCCATTACCCCTGATTTAACCACCTGCAAACTCCACCACCCCCATCAATTACCTAATGGCCCATCAAACCCTCAATCCTCCACCGCCCATTAGCTACCAATGGCCTACACCCACCCCATTACCCCCAGCACAACCATCTGCAAGCTTCATCACCCCTACCTGGCCCAATTTTTCCACCCACCCATCAATAACTGAAGTAATTCGAGTCTCACCCATTCCCATTTCGGAGCTATCAGTAAATGCACATCAAATGCCGGCAGCCATACCATTTTAGATCTTAAAACTAAACTATGATTCTCATCAGGTCCCGCTAAGTTATGAACAAACAGATATCAACACTTGCAGTAATAGAGGAGGGGCAGTGGACTTTGTTACTCGATTTGGAAAGATATTAATGTAGCCAGAAGCACAAGTAGCAACACAATTCCAACTAGAGGGAAAGAAAGATAACGCCGTGAGTCCCTTTGAGAAAATGACTCGAGAACATAAACTAGAGACTCAGCTGAGAAGAATGCCTGCCCATATTACTATATGGGATCTATTGATGACATCCCCACTCCATTTCTAAACTTTAATGGGAGTGTTAAAGCTGATGATGTCTCACTTCAGGTTAGCCCGGATGAAGTCGGGCAAATAATTAGTCAAGTGATGGCTCCAAATGCCATATCATTTTCAGATGCCGATTTACTAGATGAAGGGAGTAGTCACTCCAAATCCCTCTATTGAGTCTAGAAATATGATAATTCCCTTGGTTTTAATCTATAATGGGTCTGCGTTAAACATATGCCCACTAAGAACCGCCACAAAGATTGGGGTAGATTCGTGCATGCTGAGACCCATGAGAACTAGTGTCAGAGGCTTCGATAACACACGAAGAGAGATAATGGGAGAAGTTGACCTTGAGCTGTTAATTGGGCCAATGACCTTCTCCATATTGTTTTAAGTGATGGACATCAAATCCTTATAATCTGCTGTTAGAGCTCCCGTGGCTGCATGAAGTTGGAGCGATCCCCTCCACACTACACCAAAGACTCAAATTTGCATCGGGGCATAAGATCATCACAATCATCGGTGAAGGACACAGTGAGAAAGAAAAGGCCACCAACAACGTTGAAAAGTCCACTGTGCTGGATGTGCAGCACACCGTTGAGGACGTCGACCTCTATAATTTTGAATACAAGGTGTTGATGATACTCCTGATGCCCATTAAGGGCATCATTCCAAGAACTTGAGGTGGAATGGTAGCGGCAGTGTCCATGCTCCAAAAGTGGGGCTATTAGAAAGGAAGGGGACTTGAGCCCAAACTACAAGGCGGGAAGGAACCCATCACAGCTAAGGGCGGTTAGAAAGTCAGGTTTAGGCTAGGTTACAAGCCCACAAAAGTAGTGAGAGAGGCTAAGGAGAAAGCCCGTGCGACGGCAGTTGTAAAATCTAGGGGGATCCACATAAAGGAAAAACCCCATCCCAAGCCTCACATCAAGAATTCATTCATAAGTGTCGAGGTTGTGAAGATTAACCAGAATGGGGAAACTCAATTAACCCCATGCAAGCCCACAGCACCAGTCCACCCCACCAATCCCTACATCACCCTTCCCAACCTCGAGATAGACTTGGCTGCCTTATCCCTCTTTGAGGAACGACGACCCGTACCTGAACAAACTCCCCCTGTGGTGAATCACCACAAAACTATGTCAATGTTTGAGGATGTCATCTCAGACAAAATGGGGATCAACATGATGGAAGCTGACTTTGAAGAATCGTATCAGTCAGCACCCTCCATCCAAATAGGTAAATGACCTGCCTCTTAGGTACGCAACTGGGCATCTTTGCCCCAAACCCTAGAAGCAAGGAGTGGCCTAACATTTAGCACCCGTTTCCCAAAAAAAAACAACCTATAAAAAGTGAGATATGCCCTTGGCAGGCAATACCTTATATATACACAGACCCACATTGCCAAGGGTCCGTCTCAGAAGAAATATAAAACCTCAAAAACATTGAAAAAATACAAAACCTTAAAAACATTGAAAAAATATAAAGTCTAAAAATATTGTCATTTAAAATTTCAGATAAAATCTCACAAAAAGATGCCTTAATTAAAATACCCATCCCACGTAAAATCGACCACTTTCTTATAGAAATACAAGAAGAGGTAGGAGTTACGAGTCTGGATGAGGATATCCCTTTGGATGAGCTCCCCAATGAGCTCCTTGACCGATTTGCCGAATTTGAGCATGGCCCTACCCCATTGTCGAGGAAACTAAGGACGTTAGTTTAGGGACTGAGGAGATTCCTTGCATTACCAAAATCAAAATGTCGCTATCTCCCAAAGAAAGAAAAAGCATGATCGACTTCCTTCGGTCATACCAAGACATTTTTGCCTGGTCGTACAAGGACATGCCTAGTCTGGACACTGATTTGGTCGAGCATGAGTTGCTTCTCTACCCTGATATGAAACCGGCTAAGGAGAAGCTGAGACGTCTCCAACCCGAGTGGATGTTGAAAGTCAAAGATAAGGTCATCAAGCAGTATGACAAAGGGTTTCTCATGGTATCCGAATACCCGTAGTGGCTAGCCAATATTGTGCCTGTACAGAAGAAGGATGGAAAGGTCCACATGTGTATTAATTTTCGTAATTTGAACAAGGCAAGCCTGAAAGATGATTTCTCATTGCCGCACTATTAAGACCTGAAAAGTACCACTTTTCACCCCTTAACTTAGCCTTTGATTAGACCCTTAGCCATCTAATAAATGCTTGTTAAGTGTTTTCTGTAGGTAATAAATAGCAGGGCAATAAGGCCATGAATCCTACTAAGGAGCCTGTTTTGGCACCAGAAGTCCCTCAGAAGAATGAACCATGAATCCAGACCATAGAAGAGCCTCGCGCAATGGACCATTGCTTCCCACTCAAGCAATGGACAGCTAGATCTAAGGTGGTACTCAATCTCTTCCTGGTTCTATGTGTCTGGGCTATCATGGTCCTATACAGCCTTAGCCCCACACATAGGGCTTTAGAGGTTGAGGTTTCCTATGGATTCCCTGAGCTTATAGCCTAGATGAAGTAGTGCCTACAATGATTAATTTGTTTTGACCCATCTCTGGACTGTGGTTCCCCTATGGGATAGTCTGTGACCATTTAAGTGGACGGGTTATAACCTTAAGGGATTGGATCATGGCACAGGGATGAGTTGAATTCTTCCTCCTCTTTGGTGATAATGTAGCCATTGGATAGGATTTCCATAACATCAGATCTGAATCTGAGTTACAAAACTCCTATGATCTAGACTCAATAACCTACTTCTCACCCTTTTATATTTATTTTCCACAAAACTCATTAGGCTATCTTAGAATACTTAGAATAAGTGACCTTAAACTCCCCTCCTTTTAGGACTGCCATATCTGTAGTCAGATCTGGAGGGACTACTAGAGATGGCTCCTTTGGAGCTGTAGATCACCTTTCCCTGTGGAACAAACTCTTACTTATCAAAACTTACTACAAATGGACCCTGTATCTTGCAGGTCTAGGATTTCTCAGTTGTGCTGATTCCATCCCCTGTTTTCTCTTTCTTTGATTTTAAATTATTTTTACCACCAACAAATAAAACAAGCACACTGAGATCACGCAACAAGTTTTTGGCGTCGTTGCCGGGGAAAGATGATCTATTAGTAGACCCTTAGTTTTTGTATTTTTAGTATTCTTTGTAAATGTGGATAATTGATGCTGCTGATATAATTTTTAATCTTTCTTGCATATCTAGACTACAACAGAGAAGGACATTGGACTACATTTAGAGATTAGCTACCTCTGTTTGCAATTCTCTAACCTTTAACACTCAGTCTAGTTTCTTTGAAAATTACATAGCAGTTGTTTAATATAGTTGTAAATGTATGTCTTCTTAAATTAGCTGTAAATTTGTTAGATAAATTCTTTGAATCAAGTACAATGTGCATGCAAGGAGTTGTCCCTGCTAGTGGTGTGTTTGCATGCTAGGTAGGAGATCTCTTAGTCCTACTTTAGAGCCGTTCAACCCTGAGCTAGAAAGGGGTAGAAGACTTAGAAGGAACAGGCACACCACAGTAGAGCCCCCAACTGAATCTGAGACAGTATTCATGGGTGAAGAACAACCCAGAACTCTCAAGGAGTTGAATGCTCCGGATGACTATAACTCTCCATTTAGCTTTCAATTCCCTGATATTCAAGGGAATTATGAGATTAAAACTTCTATCATCCAGATGCTGCCCTCTTTCCATGGGCTTAGCAAGGAGGACCCTTATAAGCATATTGACCAATTTTTGGCCTTATGCACCACTTTCAATATCACTGGTTTGGGACCTGAGGCTACTAGGCTCAGGCTCTTCCCCTTCTCTCTGAAGGATAGGGCTAGTACCTGGCTGGCCACTCTTTCCAATAATAGCATTGCATCTTGGAAAGACCTACAGACCAAGTTCCTGACAAAGTTCTTCCCTGAGACCAAAACTAGCCAGTTGAGGAAGGAGATTCTTGATTTTGCCCAATCCGCAACTGAGGACTTTAATCAAGCCTGGGATAGGTTTAAGGAAATGCTCAAACAATGCCCCCACCACAAGATCCCAGACTGGCAGCTTGTACAAAGCTTCTACAATGGGATTGATGAGAAAAATAGAGATATGGTTGATGCCTCTTGTGGTGGAACCTACATGCACAAGACTGCTGATGAGGCATGAGAATTGTTTGAAGTAATCAGTGAAAATGCTTTTCAAAAGTTATCCCAGGCAAGAACTAGTCAGGAGTCTATGTCAAAAGTGGAGCCTGCTGCATCGTCAAGAGGAAAGGTTTATGAGGTGTCTGGGAACAATGACCTGCAGCTGCAGATGGCAAACCTCTCTTTGAAGTTTGACAAATTACTGACTGTGATGCAACCCAGAAGGGCTGCTCAAGTGGTGGAGGCATGTCTGATATGCCAGTCCCCACAGCACACAGTAGAGGAATGTCCATCTACAGGGCAATATCCTGAATTGGTATTGGAACATGCTGCTGCTGCGCAATCTTTTGGCCAGCAACAATCTGGTGGCTACAACAGACAACCATATGGATACCAGCACCAAAATGCTGGTTACCAAGGGAGAGACCACCCAAATCTGAGGTGGAGGCAAGATAATTATATGCAGCCACAGCAGATGTTGGCTTTACCTCAAAGGCCACAGCAGTAGTTCAACCAAGGATATGCCCCTAGGTCTAATTTCCAACACCAGTAGCAGCCCCATCAGCAACAAAATCAATTGGTCCTACCCCCATCTCAACCCAGAAATACTTCTTTTGAGGACCAGGTCTTGACCTCACTGCAAAACCTGGGGTCCGTGGCTTAGACTGTGAGTTCTCATGGTCAGAGCATAAAGAAGATGGAAGAGCCGATTGGCCAGCTAGCGAATGCCTTAGCTAAAAGAGAAGAGGGGAGGTTGCCCAGTCAACCAGTGGTTAATCCCAAGGGCCAATTTTTGATTGGTGAAGGATCCTCAAACCTTGAGGGGCAAGGGGATCTTTCATTGACTTGATTCACATAATTGTGCATTGTGTATGTTATGTATTTTAGTATGGTTCATTTTTTTTCTGTTTATAGGAATTTCTAGTGATCTCATCGGAGTCTGAATGTACATGACCTGAGAATTATTCTGCCTGCTTTGGTTCTTATTCCCTTTGAATTGATGATTTTGAGTAAATGAATGATGATTGTACTATTTTGATAATAAGAATGTTGTTTGAATATGATGTTTTGATTAAATGCTTTTGGAGTACTTACATGCTTAAATGTTGGGAATGCCTGAGGGAATCCCTTTTAGAATGACCGTGGGTGTCTCTGGAATAGAGAATGTGAGAGAATCCACCCACAAAACAAAGGAAAATGACAGACTAATGGGTGTGTGATCCTTGTCACTATTTTAGCTGTCGCGAGGTTCTGAAAAATAGGTGTGGTTTCTTCTCGCGCAATTCATAAGATGTCAGCCTGCTAAACTGTCGCGAGATCCAATACAATTGTGTAGACACTCTCATGCAATCCAAATGAAACTCCAATCTCGCGACCCATTCATTTCTATCCAGCGAGCTGATATTTTCAAAGCGCGTCGAGCCCCGCGATTTATATAATCCAACCCCACATTGCTTTCCTTTTATGTTTTCTCTTTCTTCTCCAGCCAGCGAAACCCCAGCTCTGACTCCCATTAATCTCTCTCCTCCAGCATCCAGTTTACAATCCATCATTCACCTTCTCATTGTGGGGATTTGTTCCTAAAGCCTCTTCCACCAGTTGCCCCCTGCTAAGAGCTCTCACGATCTTTTGTGCATCAGATTGAACAGAACCCTAAATTTTAGGGTAAGCCTCAGCTCTCAACTTTTACTTTTCATTTTTTCCAACTACACACTCTCAGCGGAGAAGTTCCATGGCCCCTAAGAGCGCACCTGTGAAAAGAGCAAGGGATAAGGCTCCCATTGAGCCAACTCCTAAGAAAGCCAAGCCCTCTGAGGCGCCACAAAAAGGGAAGGAAGCGATTCAGGATGTGGCTGCGCTAACACCTGACTACTCTACACCCTCTGAGCTCCTGACTCCCATTCCCTTAGAGCCTAAAGCCATTTTTGACCTCTCTTTCTTTGAAACGGAGCCTCTGTCAGCCCCTGCCATTGAGTTTATCCGTAAAGCTGGTTTGACCCCACTGCTACAAGCTACCCCTGCACTAGCCTACCCTAAACTAGTACAACTCTTTTACAAGCACATTAGGGCTAGACCAGACCATCGTAGACAGCCAGGCCTCCTAGTGTTAGTTGATAATTTTGAAATGTTACTCAACCCTGAGTGGATTGCTGAAGTAATGGGTATCCCTGCTGTTTATAACCCCAACTGCGGATATGGCCCCCCTCCACCTGCTGGGATCTAAAACTATAATCTTCACTGACCACTTAGCATTGAAGTATCTATTGTCCAAAAAAGATGCTAGGCCCAGGCTGATTAGATGGATACTCCTGTTGCAGGAGTTTGACATCGAAATCAAGGACAAAAAGGGTGTGGAGAATGTGGTGGCTAACCACTTGTCCATAATTGTGTTGGAGAAATGTCTTGATGGTCCTCCAAATGATGCCTTCCCAGATGAGCAATTATTTGCCATCCAATCCTTGGTCCCCTGGTTTGCACACATTGTGAACTATCTTGTTATAGGAAAGATTCCTACCCACTGGACCAAAATGGACAAAGACCTATTTTTCTCATAGGTCAAATATTTTTTCTGGGAGGAACCTTGCCTATACAAGTACTGTGCAGACCAAATCATCCGAAGATGTGTTCCCGACAGTGATGTCCCCAGTATTCTGGCCATGTGCCATGAAAATGCCTGTGGAGGCCACTTTAGTGGAAGAAAAATAATTGACAAAGTCCTGCAGTGTGGGTTTTATTGGCCTTCTTTATTCAAAGATGCATATACACACTGCAAGGCATGTGAGAGATGTCAAAAATTAGGCGGGCTGTCCAAAAGAAATTCCATGCCTTTACAGCCCATCCTTGTCGTAGAATTGTTTGATGTATGGGGTATTGACTTCATGGGCCCTTTTCCTCCTTCTAATGGTTACCATTTCATCTTAGTGGCAGTGGACTATGTTTCCAAATGGGTAGAAGCCATTGCCACAAGAACCAATGATAACCAGGTGGTCCTCAAATTTGTAAAGCAGAACACATTTTCAAGATTTGGAACCCCTAGAGCTATTATCAGTGATGGGGGTAGCCATTTCTGCAATAGGAATTTCGAGAGCTTGCTCAAGAAATATTCTGTTACCCATAGGATTGCTACTCCCTACCACCCACAGACAAGTGGGCAAGTTGAAATTTCCAATAGGGAGATCAAGCACATCCTTGAGAAAACAAAGGAGGACCGATAGAGAGATTAATGATAAGCTCAATGATGCACTGTGGGCTTATCGGACTGCCTATAAGACTCCCATTGGAATGTCCCCATTCAGACTGGTCTATGGCAATGGTTGCCATCTCCCAGTAGAATTAGAACACAAGGCCTATTGGGCCATTAAAAACTTAAATATGAACCTAACTTCTGCTAGTCATCACAGGTCCCTGCAGCTGTCTGAATTGGACGAGCTGAGGATGAATGCTTACGCCAATGCCAAGATCTACAAGGAACGATCCAAAGCTTTCTTTGATAAGGGCTTACTGAGAAAGAGCTTCATCCCTGGTGGTAAGGTTTGGTTATTTAACTCCAGACTAAAATTCTTTCCTGGCAAACTAAAATCTCAATGGGAAGGTCCCTATATTGTTATAAATGTTTCCCCATCTAGCGCTGTGGAAGTCAAGGATCCCAAATCTGGGCGGACCTTGAAAGTGAATGGTCAGAGGCTTAAGCCTTGTCTCGAAAAACCTGCCGATCCTATGAACACAATTCATTTTCAAGGGACCCCTTCATCTACATGACCCACAGTTATGTCCATGTTGTACTATACTGCTTTAGTTTCTTCAATAGTTTTTAGGAAACTGTAGTGTCTTGATGGGGGTGCAGTCCGTCGTGGGGTTGGTATGATTACTTCTTCTTTTGCAATTTGCTGATTTTTGAATTGAATGCTGAACTGCATGAATTGCTCCCTGTTTGGTACTAAGCCTCGCGCATTTCAATTTGAGATTTGGGAAACTCTCGTGCACTACAAGCTACAACATTTATCATCACGAGATTTCGTTCCTATCTCGTGACCCCCTTGCCCAGCTACGCGAGTCAAATGCATTTGTCATTTCCCACGCTGATTGCTGGGACTTGTCACTTTCCAACTCACTCTCAATTAATTGCGGTGACTTGGATGTTATTCCACCGTTTCATCTTCCACCATCCTCGTCTTTAAATACACAGGGAGCCAATTTCCTATACATCTCATCCTTTCTCCTCTCACCTTAGCGGTCCTTCCCTAGTCCTAACAATGGCAGATGGCAAGCCTAATGCGTTGCCTACCAAGTTTTACCCGATGTGGTTGGAACCGCCCCCACCTAAAGAGCCGGACCCCCTACAACCCCTCTGGGATGAATACGAGGAGGTTCAGCAGATCCTGGCTAAGGAGGAGGAGGAAAAGCTCCAACCACAGAAGAAAAAGCAAAAGATAGAACCATCCCCATCCCCTGCCCCCTCCAGTCAACCCCTTCCACCACCTTCTCAGCCCCCCCATCCTTGATCCCTCTCTCCTTTCTTCTTTCTTTTTGTAATTTTCTTTTTTTTTTATCTTAATGAAATTTTCTTTTTCTGTTATTCTGTACAATTCTCTGTTCTTGGTTGTTTTCTTTCTTGTTGTTTCCTTTTATTATGCCCTTAATAAATCTGCTGCACACACACCTTTGATCCAATGAGGACATTACTCCTCATCGGTTTGGGGGTGTGGCAGGCAAATCCTGCCAATGGAATAGTTAACCTAAGTGCAACAGAACCTTGTGAGTAATATGGAAATGGAATCATGTTCACTAGAGAATCATGAAAAATAATGAAATTTAAAATTGTTTTCAGACTTTAGGCATTATAAGCTTGTAATATTTCACATTTCCATGATGAGATCACCAAGGAAACTTACTTGTATCAGCACTTAGTGAATCACTAGAGAGAGAAAAAGGTAAGGACATACTTAAGAATTCAAAGGAAGACCATAACCAGTGAGATTTGGGGCCTATACAAAAAATTTTCCTTGAGGAGTGACTAAGGCAATTTCTTGTAGCTCTAAGGACTGGCTGAGTCACTATGCTCACTAGAAGTTGGGAAACTCCAAGTTGAAACAGCTGACAGCATTCATGAGACTTAGGAAAGGATCAAGGCCTTCTCTTGGACAGTTTGAGCCTAAACAGACAAACCCTAAAGCAACTGCCCTTGTCCATACCCCCTTTGAGCTTTAAATCCAAATTTCCTCAAAAATACACCTGAGTACTTGCACCTAAACCTATGTATCTGATTTAACCTCACCCTCACTCTGAAAATTCAGAAGGTAAAGGAACAAGAGTTGAAGATGGACTAGCTATGATCAACATTAGGTGAAGAAAGAAGAAGTACCTCAAATTCTGGTAGTATGGTAACTGAGAAAATGGTGGCATTTTAGAAAAGCAAAAATAAAATAAAAAGAAGAAAAATGCATAAAAAAGAAACAAAAATAATAATGAAGAGGAGTAAGAGAGGAGTCAAGAGGGAACTTTCATTGGAAAAATCAAAATCAAGAAGAGAAACTGATCACTTCAGATCTGAAAACTTTAAAGAAGATGAAAGGAGTTGAATTAAAGAATGTGAAGTCATGAATCACCTCCTTCACCTACTGATTTCTCAATTTTGAACCCCTTTTCAACCTTCCATTCTTTTTAACCCCACTCCATCAGCCACATTACAGCCCAGTTAAAGCCCTTGTGATCTAAGGTTGAGTGAGCTGTCATATGGAGATAAAGAGTTATCCAAACTATGGTGAGAATGTGTCAATGATGCCAGAACTTCAGAGCTATGCCTATGCTCATGCTTACAGACCCATTTGGGGGATGTAACTGCGCTTGAGAGAAAATGAAACCCTCAATAGTTCTTTATGAGAGTATGCCCTGGAGAGTTTTGGGTCTGATATTGAATTCATTAAGCATGATCTACAACCTAATTTTTGATCCAGTGATGAGCTCAATGTTGACACACATGTGTAGTGTCTTTGGTGTAAACTGATTGGAAATGTTGTGCTTTCATGAGAAGCTTATACTGTTTAAGTTTCTGTGCAGCCAATGTGTTTGAATTACTTATATTTTTAATGATTTAAAGGTGAACTAACTCTGTTCCTTGACTGCTCATCTGATAAATTGCACTTTTGTTAACTGCTTCATTGAGAAGTTTGTGGGTGTCTTCACTGAAAACCCTCAGGAGACTTCACTCCTCCACTAGGGATCACCTAGGGGTTTAAAAGGCTTGGTACATATGCTAAATGTATCTGTGCTCCCTACGAAAGTGGCATTTAAATTCTATAGTTGATTTAGTGTAGCTTTGCTAAGGGACTAGCAAAGATTAGGTTTGGGGGTGTGTTAAGACCTGAAAAGTACCACTTTTCACCCCTTAACTTAGCCTTTGATTAGACCCTTAGCCATCTAATAAATGCTTGTTAAGTGTTTTCTATAGGTAATAAACATTAGGGCAATAAGGCCATGAATCTTGCTAAGGAGCCTGTTTTGGCACCAGAAGTCCCTCAGAAGAATGAACCATGAATCCAGACCAAAGAAGAGCCTCGCGCAGCTGACAAAGCTCCAGAGGATTCAAAAAAATACACTTCGCGCAGTCCTCGCGAAGTCCCAAGATTTCACAAACAAGTTCTCGCACAGTAGAGTGACAGAAGAGCTTCAGAAGCCCTGAGTCGCGCAGCTCTCACGAAGTTTAGAAGTTAAAGCTTCGCCAGCTCCTTGATTCAAGAACACCCTCTCACCTCTGCAGTTCGCTCGAATAGCCGAGGAAAGAGAGCTTGAATCCTCGCTTTGCACATAAGCATGGGAATATCAAGAGAACTTGTCGCGCAGTTTAGAAAAGCCTCAACGCCTCGCGAAGATCCATTAAGAAGTGAACTTCTAAATGCGGTTCTCATTTGTGAAAAAGCAATCTCAAAGCGAAATTAGCCTCGCGAAGTGAAGTGGAAAGCTCGCGCAGTTCCCACGCTATTCATAATTATTAATCCAATTGCGCGAAGCCGAACCCAGCAAGAGCTTAACTGTCTACCTCGCGACTGCTCAAAGCATCAAGAAGCTGCAACCACGCGACGTCTGAAGCTTTAATGTTAAACTCAACCACACGAAGACTAGAGCTACCACGCAACAAGTCTGGGAATCGACTGCAACCTGGCGAAGCTCTGAACTCCAACTTCCATCATTCTGTAGAGGACTTTTTAGGGATTTCCAAGGATTAGGGCACGCACTCCCATGCTTAAATCTTTGTGCACGCACCCCGAGGCATCCAAGGATCATTATTCGGCCACGTGGCATCGTTAAAATTAGGATTTACTAACCCTAATGCGCCGCCACATCACTGCTATATAAACCTAAGCCTGGTTTAGGTTTAGAGGGATCGGAAGGGAGACTTGGAGTTAGAATTTAGAAGAGGAACTCCTATCTCAGATTTTGTAATTTTCTTTTCCGTTCTTGTTCTTCCTGTAACAGTAAGTAGTTTTCTTTTTTCTTTTTCTTCTCTCCATGGCTCAGCACTTGCTGGCCATGCCTTTGTATGACTATTGAGGTTAGATTAATGGAGTTTTTGTAATAGGATTTGTACTCTTATGGGATTTGTGTATTTGTGAGCTGTTCTGTGCAAGGCTGCTGTCTTATGATCCGCCATTGCTTTGGCTGTGTTTCAAAGCAATGAAGGACTGATTCTAAGGATCCACTCAGATCCAAGTGAGCTATGTGCCTGGGCTATCACAGTCCTATACAGCCTTAGCCCCTCCACAGGACCCACTAGATCTGAAATTCTCATGGGAACCTGAGCTGGTGCCTTGTGACCATGGTGGTAGCAGCAATTAACTTGTTTTATCTTGGGCTCCGTGAGGAGGATAGCCTCTGGGATAGTCAGTGACCATTTAAGTGGACAGGCTATAGCCTTAGGGTGAATCCAATCCACCGATCCAAGATGGATCCTTCTTTCTCGAGCCTGAGCTGTTAAGCCTGGTAGGAGATTGTGCAGAGGTAAACTCCCCATATATTTGTATAGACCCGCCATCATATGTTAGATCTGATCTGGTTATCGAGATTGTAGGCTTGTGACTGGACCATTGCAGCCCCACTCAAGCAATGGACAGCTAGATCTAAGGTGGTACTCAATCTCTTGGTGGTTCTATGTGTCTGGGCTATCATGGTCCTATACAGCCTTAGCCCCACACATAGGGCTTTAGAGGTTGAGGTTCCCTATGGATTCCCTGAGCTTGTAGCCTAGATGAAGTAGTGCCTACAATGATTAATTTGTTTTGACCCATCTCTGGACTGTGGTTCCCCTATGGGATAGTTTGTGACCATTTAAGTGGACAGGTTATAACCTTAAGGGATTGGATCATGGCACAGGGATGAGTTGAATTCTTCCTCCTCTTTGGTGATAATGTAGCCATTGGATAGGATTTCCATAACATCAGATCTGAATCTGAGTTACAAAACTCCTCTGATCTAGACTCAATAACCTACTTCTCACCCTTTTATATTTATTTTCCATAATCCATCCATCTTCTCAACCCTTTCTGTAGTTAACTCATTAGGCTATCTTAGAATACTTAGAATAAGTGACCTTAAACTCCCCTCCTTTTAGGACTGCCATATCTGTAGTCAGATCAGGAGGGACTACTAGAGATGACTCCTTTGGAGCTGTAGATCACCTTTCCCTGTGGGACAAACTATTACTTATCAAAACTTGCTACAAATGGACCCTGTATCTTGCAGGTCTAGGATTTCTCAGTTGTGTTGATTCCATCCCCTGTTTTACTCTTTCTTTGATTTTAAATTGTTTTTACCACCAACAAATAAAACAAGCACACTGAGATCACGCAACACGCACATCGACATCTTGGTCGATAACATTGCTAAGCACGGGATGCTTTCTTTTATGGATAAATTTTCAGGATACAATCAGATTAAGATGGCAAAGGTGGATCAAGAGAAGATGGCATTTATCACTCCTTGGGGAACCTTTTGCTATAGAGTCATGTTGTTTGGGCTGAAAAATACTGGTGCAACATACCAAAGATCTATGATTGCACTATTTCACGACATGATGCACCGAGAAATTGAAGTATATGTCGATGGTATGATAGCCAAGTCACCGGAGCGAAGCAATCACTTAGTAAACCTTTAGAAGTTGTTTGAAAGACTGAGAAAGTATAGGTTACATTTGAATCCACAGAAGTGCGCATTTGGTGCTATGTCCAGAAAACTATTAGGATTCATCATCAGTAGGAGAGGGATTGAGGTCAACGCAGTCAAAGTCAAAGCCATCACTGAAATGCTGCCACCATCTACTAAGGAAGAACTCGCCCGTTGAATGGAACGACGATTGTCAGGCAGCATTCGATAAAATCAAAAGCTACCTCCTTAATCCACTTGTTTTGGTACCACCCGAGCCGAGGAGACCACTCTTGATGTATCTCTCCATGACGGAAGTCTCGATGGGATGTGTCTTAGGGCAGCATGACTAGACAGGAAGAAGAGAGCAGGCTATTTACTATCTGGGCAAGAAGTTTACTGATTATGAGACATGATATTCTCATCTGAAGAAAGCATGCCTGGCCCTTGTATGGGCTACCCAGAGGCTCCGCCATTACTTTCTATCCCAAGCCGTTCTACTCATGGCTCGAATGGACTCGTTAAAATACCTATTTGAGAAGCCATCTCTCATTGGGCGAACTACAGATGGCAGCTTTTATTGGCTGACTTTGACATCACGTACATCACTCAGAAATCGATCAAGTGGCAGGCACTTGCTGATCATCTTGCGGACAATCCTTTGCCAGATTATGAGCCTTTGAGAATTGAGTTCCCCGATGAGGACATCTTGTTCATGACGAAAGATGATACTGAAGAAGCAGAAGAATCATTGGTAATGCACTTTGACGGGGCAGCAAATGTCGAGGGCCAGAGAGTTGGCGCCATTCTGATTTCACCGAAAGGATCCCACGTACCCGTCTCTATCAAGCTCAACTTCTCTTGCACTAACAACATGGCTGAATACGAAGTTTGTGTCGCTGGTCTGCAAGCAGCTCTTGATCTGAATATAACTCACCTTCGAGTGTTTGGTGATTCACAGTTAATCATATGCCAAATGAACAGTGACTGGAAGATGAAACACGAGAAACTGATCCCTTACCATGAGCACCTCGAGGATCTGATAGTTTGTTTCGAAGACATGACATTCTCATATGTCCCTTGGATAAGAAATCGCTTTGTCGACGCACTAGCGACTTTGGCGTCAATGATAGAAATCCCATATGGTGCTGAGATGAAGCTGATCATGATCAAGCAAAGGAATGAGCTGGCCTTCTGCCTCTAGATTGAGGAGCCTACAAAGCCTGATGATGAGCCACCTTGGTTCTCAGATATCAAGAATTTCCTCGAGACACTAACTTTCCTTGAGGGTACGTCCAAGACGGACCGACGAACCATTCAACGTCTAGTGGCAAGCTACGTCATTTGTGGGGAGTGCTGATAAGTAGTGAAAAATACCATTTTTTACCCCTAAACATGAGCCTTGAAAGACCCTTGAGAGGACTAAATAAGTGCTTTAGTGTTCATATTGCAGCTAACCAAAAAGACAGGTCCAAATCCGAAAACCATCCTAAAATGATCAAAAAGCTGACAACGCATGTCAAACTCAAAGAGGGAGTGAAGAAATAGCCTCAGCAATGGCTAAAAAGGTCCTAAAAGAGCAAGAAAAGACCTGAAGAAGAAGAAGGATCCATTCGCAAAGAAGAATGGAAGCTAAAAGTTCAATTCGCAAAGAACATCTACTATTCGCAAAGAACTTTGAACTTTGCGAAAAGAAGAGAAGTCCTTTGCGAAAAGACCTCCTGAAGCCAAAATGCTTTGCGAAAAGAAGAGAAGTCCTTTGCGAAAAGATCTCCTGAAGCCAAAGTCCTTTGCGAAAAGATCTCCACGAAGCCAAAATGCTGCGAAAAGAGATTACGGAGCCAAAATGCTTTCGAAGAGAGATTACAGCCAAACTACTTCTTGAAAAAGCCCTTAAACTATGCGAAATGGCATTACGGGATTTCTGCTCGTCAGAAGGTATTCAGAAACTTTGCACTGGCAATGCGTTTTAAAACCCAAGGACATTAGGAAGATTACGAAAGGAACCAAAGGCATATTCCACCCCATGTGAACACACAAAGATGAAATTAGTTGGCGGGAACTTCTAGAAGCTCAAACAGAGTTTTGAATTACATAAGAGAATTGATGCCTGTGTTTCCTGATTGTGAACCGGATCAAGCATTTCGATTGGCGAGCGAATGATCTCGGATCCCGGTGCTCGACTCTATTGGTTGATCTGAGATCTATCCAATTACGATTGGTTGATACACATCCAGCCGGCTTAGGGAAAACTATAAATAGAACCATTTGCCCAATTTGGGTATCCAGATTTTAGAGTTTTCATCTCTGTTTCCATTCCGGTCGAAAGCTCATCCGATTCCCCGTAATCCCTTCTTGTATTTTACCTTTGAGAGCCATTGCAGTGATTTGTACTTCAAGTTCGGATTCAAGGCATCGAATCGAGGGCTCTCGAGAAGCTCGATGTAAGTCGAGGGCTCTCTAAAGCCGTGCTACGTAATTGTAACGTTGGATTTTAAAAGGTTCTTTGTAATTTGTGTCTTCTCCATTGGAGTCATGTCGAGGGTTACGAATGTTCACCTTAGTGCATTAGACTTCTTTAGATTCACTCATCCGCATCCAACTTCCCTTAATTCATCATCCACATGCGAATTAGCGTTGGTAACCTAATTCAAGCGGCATTCTGATGATGTTCATGTTACGAAATAAAGAATAGGCCCGACTAGGCGATGATGATCATGACAAATCACAGCCATAAGTCTAAACCTATTCCTTAATTCGGATTTATTTCTCTTACATCTGTGCTGGTAGCCAGATGAAGATTGAATCTGCTCTGTTGAACTACAGATTCTCTATTAAAATTCAAAGGCTAAAATACATGAAGCTATTATTTCTGCATTTGTCTTATTTTAAACACCTCCACAACTCGGATCTGGATCACGTAGTTAGTTCTTTTCTTTATTTGCTTTTAGTTAAACGTGACAAAACCCAACACTCTCTTTTATCTATTCTTTATTTTAGATAATTATAGAGCCAGATCTGGTAGCACAGATCTGGAGGTTTATCTCTCATTTTAGACAAACTTCTCTGTGGACGATCTTGAAATACTTACTTTTAAAACTTGCTACAATTGGCCCTGATCTTGCAGGCCAGTGTTAGCCCCAATGTGCTGATATCCCTTTCATAAGTTAACATCCATATAATTTAGCATTCTTTAATTCTTTAATTTTTTGCACACATTTTTGGCACACTTGGAGCGACAACAAGTGCCCTTACAAGCGATCCTATAATAATATCTTACTCCGGTGCCTTACAGAAAATGAAGCGATCAATATCATGAAGGAGATCCACGAGGGAGTATGCGAAGCCCACGTCAATGGTCACATGCTTGCTAAGAAAATTCTATGACAGGGATACTTTTGGACCACTATGGAATCAGATTGCTGCAAACATGTTCAGAAATGTTACAAGTGTCAGGAACACTCCAGTCTGATACATGCTTCTGCCATCAATCTACACTGCATGACCACTCCTTGGCCATTTGCTACCTAGGGCCTTGACGTCGTCGGAATGACTAATCCGAAAGCATCAAATGAACATTGGTTCATCCTCGTCGCCATTGAATACTTCACCAAGTGGGTAGAAGCAGCGTCATATGATAATATCACGGTCAGTCACATCGAGAAGTTTCTTAAAAACAATATTGTGTGCCGATTTGGAGTACCCAAGGATATTATCATGGACAACGACACAAACTTTATGAATAAGAGCATTCGAGCCTTCTGCGAGCAATACAAAATCAAACACCATCGCTCGTCACCTTATCGACCTCAAACTAATAGAGCCGTGGAAGCTGCGAATAAGACGGTCATTCGCATCCTTGAGAAGATGGTCGTCACTTACCGAGATTGGAGCGAAATGCTACCATTTGCTTTGTGAGCCTACAGAATGTCGATTCGTACCGCTATAGGGGCAGCACCATTCTCCCTTGTGTATTAAACCAAGGCCATCCTACCAGTTGAGGTTGAAGTACCCTCGCTCTAAATCCTTATGGAATCAAGATTACCCAAAGCAGAGAGAGAGATCCTACTTCGAACAATTGAACTTATTGGATGAGAAGAGGCTCCTAGCCTTGTGTCACACTCAAGTTTACCAGGGGCGAATTGCACGCGCTTATAATAAATGTGTCCACAGTCGAGATCTAAAGAGAGGAGACACTGTGTTGAAGAAGATCTTCCCATCCCTCCATGTCGATCTGAGAGGAAAGTTCAAGCCGAATTGGGAAGGATCTTACGTTGTTTGAGAGGTGCTATCAGGATACACCATCTGCCTCGCCACCATGGATGGAGATCATCTTCCTGAGCCCACCAACACTAGATACATTCGATAGTTCTACACTTAGTCTATCACGATAAGGTAAGTATTGGTGAAACAGATACATAACTGCTTGAGAACCACCCAAAAGAGGCCATCATTCCAAGCACAATAGCAAAAAAGCATCCCTAAAAAAGATGATATCTTTTGCTACCCCATTTGAGCCTAGGCCTTTCTTTCAATGAACCACTTCCCTGAAAGAGAAAAAGTGTGTACATATACAAAAAAAGAGAGGAAGTAAAGTTACCATCAAAATCTAAAAAAATCAGAAAAGTAAAACCTCAAAAAGAAATTACCTGAAATAAGATAAAGAAAAAAGAATAAATCAAATCATGGGGCGTGTACAGTAAAGCCCCCCAAGGAAGAAGAATGTTGAGAAAAATTGAAACCATATCAAGAAAACCCTATTTAGCCCAGCATACCTTCAAATCCTAACCTGACCCATGGCCAAGCTACACCTTGAAGAAAGCCCTATTTTCAAGTTCTCAAGCAGTCATAGCATTTGTTAAGTCAACATGACCTGAATTGTGAGACGACACCAGAGCCCCATCCAGCCGGCTATGACAGAATCGTCGTCTATGTCGTGGCTTTTGAAAAAATAATGTAAAAAGAAAATTAAATAAAAGGGTTTTTTGCAAATACCCCCCTGAGTTATGTTGATATTACAAATAACCCCCCCAGTTATAGCTATTTTCTTTAAACCATCTGTGTTAGCATTTTGGTGTTTATAAAACACCCTCTTTAACGGATGCTATTTTAAATGCTTAATTAGCCGTTAAAGAATAGCGTAAATACCATATTTATCCTTTTTAAAATTAAATTACTAAATTGTCACCCTCTGCACGTGGTAAGAGTAATTTTAAATCCACCCCTCCACTTACAAAAAAGAATAGTTTTAAATCCACCCACCAAATATTTGAGTTCACCCACGCTGAAAAACATTGACTACATTGAATCGGACGATGGAGATCGTTTATCATCCCAACCTTTCACACGATGGATCTTGAGATCACGGTGGCACTATTAGACAGTTGACTACATTGAATCGGACGATGGAGATCATTTACCGTCCCAACCATTCACACGATGTATCTTGAGATCATGGTGCCAGCATCAGACAGTTGACTCCATTGAATTGGACGATCGAGGTCATTTATCGTCCCAACCATTCACACGATGGATCTTGAGATCATGGTGGCACCATCAGACGGTTGATTGCACTGAATCGGACGATGGAGATTATTTATCGTCCCAAGCTTTCACACGATAGATCTTGAGATCATGGTGGCACCATCAGATGGTTGATTTTTTATTTAATGTGGTACACACCCAAAAAAATGACCTTAAAATTAATTTAATCGTATATGCGATGTTAAGGTCACTTTTTTGAGATGTGTGCCATGAAATAAAACACTGATCGTCTAATGGTATGCCTAAATGATCTCCATCGTCTTATTCAATGCAATCAATGTGTTTTAGTGTGGGTGAATTCAAAGATTCAGTGGATGGAAGCAGACGCGGTTAGGCAATCTAATTCCTAAAAATGGGTCTTGAATCATATAGGAAATTGAAGGGACGAGCATTTTGAGTGGAACACATAGATTGAAGGTTTTCTTTTCAAGAATAATTGCATCGTTTGCCACAAATCCTCCATTGGTTGAGTATTCATCCAAACGTTGGCATGCTTTAATAGGGGAATCGCTCATCTGATGAGTCTTGAATCTAATGGGAAAATGAAGGGCCTTTTAGAAGAGTACCTTTAAATCCACCCACTGAATCTTTAAGTTCACCCACGCTAAAACACATTGATTGAATTGAATCGAACGATGGAGATCATTTATCCTCCCAATCTTTCACATGATGGATCATGAGATCATGATCGTACCATCATACGGTCAGTGTTTTATTTCACATGGCACACATCTCAAAAAAGTGACCTTAACATCACGTACATGCTTAAAATTGATATTAAGGTCACTTTTAGGGGTGTGTACCACATGAAATAAAAAGTCGACCGTCTGATGGTACATCCATGATCTAAAGATCGATCTCATGAAAGATTGGGACAATAAAAAATCTCCATCGTTTGATTCAATGCAGTCGATGTGTTTCAGCATGGGTGAACTCAAAGATTTTATGGGTGGATTTAAAGGTACTCCTTTTAGAATAGTGGTAAATTATAATGGCATGATTTGTAAATAAAGGTGAATGAAGGGCCTTTTAGAATGGTGATAAACTTTAATGGCATAACTTGTAAATATAGATGAATGAAGGTCCTTTTAGAATGGTGGTATTTTTAAAATATTGGTTTCATTAAGGGCAAAATAGGCTTTTCGTCCATAAACTCACGGCTAGTTAACGACAGGGGGTTATAAGAAACAGAAACAGAAAAGTAGGGGCTGCAGAATAAATACTCATAACTCTGGGGGTTTCTTATAATATTAGCATAACATGAGGGGGTATATGCAAAAAACCCTAAATAAAAATACAAGCTCAAAGCAAGATAGACGTGGTGAAAACTCGAAAGGGCACTACGGATAAAAACAGCGAGTTTGTGCGGACCGGGTGAAAACCCAAAAGGGCGCTTGGGGTAAGAGAGCTAAACCCATGGACGTGGTGAAAACCCGAAAGGGCGCCACGGGTAAAAAGAGGGTAAAAATGGGCATGATGAACCCACCTTGGGTGTTTTGAGTAAAAGATTTTTTTTTTAAAAATAATTTTTGGAATGGGTCGATAAAATTAATGTTTGAGGAGCCTTCTTGGTTACTCTCCCTGATCCCATTTTCTGGGCCGCTCATGCTAGTTCAAATCGGGCCCCGACCAGAATTATTTTTATGAAACGACTTTGTCAAACGTATGACCCAAGGTAAGGAGAAAGGTTTTACTCAGCCCAAAGGGATTGATGTTCCAGTCTTGGTAAGGCTACTGAAACTCCCTCAAACCCGACCATTTAAAAGGCGGGTTCGACTATGCCCAAAGTGGGATCCGTGACTTCACCTCACTGATAAGGCATCATAAAAAATACAAGAGAAAAGCCAAAAAGAACAAAAAAAAATCAAGAAATTTTTTTTTTTTAAAATGTGTGTGTGTATATATTTCTACTCTTTCCCATGTACATAGTTACAGCATCGTACTTCCATCTCAAAAATATAGAAAAAGAACAAAAAATCTCTGAAAATAAAAATCTAAAAATATATATATATAAATCTTGAAAATAAAAAAATATAGGTAAAAATTTGTTTCTCCTTCTATTAATTAGGATGCTTATTGTTAACTATATAAACAAAAAATGGACTAACGTTTTCTCAAGGATGTCCAAGAACATCAAACAGTCTAAAGCCTCGAAGCAGACAACTTCTCAGGGATGGACAAATCAGATGAAGCATCCCGCCACTGGCGTCATGTCTATTAAAAAAAAGGGGGGGAATAAAAATCATTTTGAAAAAGAGAAAAAAGAAATTTGTGAACTTTTCATGCACAGCTACGCACATGCGTGTTTTCAATGCGGTAAAATGTCAATATTTTATCAGCAACGCAGCTGTGCAAAACTAATATCCTAGGTCTAAGGTTCACCTTGGATCCATGGATCCTACTTCAAAGTAGGAGCAACAGTGTCAATCTCGATCAAATAGTCAATGTTTCGATCGGATTGATTCCACGACTAAATCTTCGCCCTGATCGCTCCATCTTTTGGTTTCAGGTGAACTTGAGTGCCCTGAACTTCAAGTTTGTCACGTGATATTTTCGGAGGTGTGGACTCTTGGTCTACACTGTCCGGGCGAGCGCCCTACCGGGTTTGAGGTCTAGATAACTCCGTCCTAGAAAAGATCTATTGTTGGATTGATTCCAACCTGTCAGATACGAAACTACGTCAGACAACTATGTGCAAATATGCATGCAGAAGGGCCCATTTTAGGACGTAGGCTTAAAGCCTGTACGGTTTCCCTATAAAGTGTACACCATGCGTTTGGGTATCCGTTGGATGGTCGTTTGTTCCTGTAAATTGTACATGGATGGGATCTGGGTTGGGACTTCCATCGCCTTGTTATTTATTGCCCCTAATGGGTGCATATTTATGCATAGTTGTCCGTTTGTAACTTCATTGATGGCGGAGGCCAAGATTGAGTGTCCTTCTATGGACATTCAATTCTGACCCGATCCTTTCGATATCACATGGACTTGAGTACGTTGGCTTTAGTTTCATCGTAAACTGTTTTGGAGGCATGGGCTCTTGGTATGCGTTGTCTGGGCGTGCGCCTCCCGGGGTTCGAGGTCCAGATAATGCTTGTTTTTAAAATAAAAATGAAAAAAGCAATCATTGAAAAAAGAAAAAAGAGAAGAATAAATCTATATTTTCATAGCACGCATAGCTACGCACATGCGTATTTTCAATGCGATAAAATATTAATATTTTATCGGCAACGCAACTGTGCAAAACTAATGTCCTAGGTCTAAGGTTCGCCTTGGATCCATGGATCCTACTGCAAAGTAGGAGCAACGGTGTCAATCTCGGTCAAACAATCAATGTTTCGATTAGGATGATTCCATTGCTAAATTTTGAGCTAAACACTTTATCTTTGATTCATATGAACGCGAGAGTCTAAGCTTCGGATTTTTCACGAACCTTTCGGAAGTGTGGACTCTTGGTCCACGTAGTCTGGGCGTACGCCCTATGGGGTTTGAGGTCTAGGTAACTCTGTTGAAAAAGGTCAATCGTTGGTTGTACCCAACCTGTTAAGAATGAAACTACGTATTAATCAAACTATGTGTAATCATGCATACAGAAGGGTTCATTTCCCTTATTTTCCACAGGCTTAAAACCTATGCTGGCTCAATATCCCTGTAAAGTGTACACCATGCGTCTTGGTATCCTAGGATGGTCATTTATTCCTGTAAATTGTACCCAGACGGGATCTGGGTTGGGACTTCCATCGCCTTTGTTGCTTATCGCCCCTAATAGGTAAATGTTTATGCATAATTAAATGAGGTGTAAAATCATTAGTGGCAGAGAACAGGACTGGATGTCTCTTTTGGTAGACACCTAATTTTGGTTAGATCTATTCAGGATTATTTGAAGTTGGATGCTCTAGGTCATGTGGATCTGGGGCATATTTTTTAAAATGGCACGTACTCCCAAAAAGCGTTACAACGTCTATTCGCTCCTTTCGGGTAGTCATGCCAAATAAACATCGGGATCGATGGGTTCGCCCAAAGACCTTGAACCCTGCTTCAATCAAGGGCACCCACGACTAGTCAAATGGGGCAATCAAATGCCTCATAGGATTCGACACAGACTATGGAGCCTTGCGTAGTTTTGCTTAGCACATATATTTAAGTGTGGGTGATCAGCCCTCTTACTTGCAAAGCTGTTGTATTTAGAACGAATCTCGAACAATAAATGCCTTCAAAATCATCTTGAGAAGCGAATGTTTTTCCTGACTATAGGGCATTTGCAACTCATCCCACCTCAGTTATGCCCAGTAATGTCGATAAGCGCTTGGGAAACGATTACCTTGAGAAACAAATGTTTAGCCTGACATACAGGGCTTTCGTTTTCTCACCATGTTACCCGTCTGATGTTTGAAGTTCATTCTGAATGTAGTGGACCCGTCAGTAATGCCTTGGGCCTCTTCGGATGTCTCTTTTCTTTGGCATTCGATCATTAGTGATCGGATACCAAAGAGGGGCATCTGTAGACACTCAAATTTTGCCTAAGGCCCGATCGAAACATATTTTGAGAGAGGCACGTGTTAAGTGGTGAAAAATGCCACTTTTCACCCTTTAACCTGACCATTGACAGACCTGTGAGCACACTAATAAGCCTCTGTTGAGTGCCTTTTGTAGATAGCAGTGAAAACCGGTAATAATATAGAAAACCACTTAAGAATGCTCACAAAGAAGCCATCTCTCAGCACTATGCAGACCCAGCAATAGCACACTAGAGGGCAGCACATCACTGAGCCTTTGGAATGCGTGTCTGCAGCAGAACAAAGGAAAGGAAGTGAAGACAAGTCTTAAAATAACCTATCAAAAGGGCATTTGGAAGACTTCAATAGGAGTTGAAGGATAAAAGAGAAGAACTCGTGCAGTTGGAGAAGGGCTCGATAGGGCCTAAAGGCAGAAAGAGGAAGACATGTGCTAAAGTGAGGAATTCGACTGGATCCCTGAACCTATCGAGCAGATGAATGAAATAGAAAGCTCAACCTATCAAAAGCTTGCCTGAGGAGAAAAAGAGAACCTGTCGAAGGATTCCTCAACCTATCGAAATGAAGATGATAGAATTGAACCTGTCGAAGGCTTCCTGAACCTATCAAAATGAAGATGCTAAAATTAAACCTATCGAAGGATGCTTAAGCCTTTCGATAGGAATGAGAGCCAACCTATCGGGATGACGGCATGCAGAGCTGAACCTGTCGAAAAGGACCTCTGGACCTATCGAACTACTCAGCCAACCTATCAAATACTCCAGATAATGGGCTAAGGACCCTGAAGCTTCAAAGAGAAAACTCATCCTATCGGTACCTATCGAAGAGACCAGCGAACCTATCGAAAGGGACTACAAGCTTACTTTTAACCTGTCAGAAACTTCTCCAACCTGTCGAAATCGTGTGCTGAACTTCTCAGAAACTATGCTATGCACACGTTGAGACTTGGTAACCTGTTGCACGCAAACTGAGGCACTTTGGTGATCGACGCGAGGTTCTAGAAGATGCCCTAGAAAGCCCTAACCGACCCACGTGCTTTAACAGAACTTTAACAAACTCTGAGGACCTTCTAGAAGAGATTTTTGATAGGAAAAACAGAGGAGAAAGTTATATATAGAGATCCCCAATTGCCATTGGGGGGCATCAAAATTCTGAACAATTTCCTAGAGATCAGAGCTTGCAGTGAGATTCTATTTTCCTTCCTTTAGCCCAACCATGGTTGGCTAATTCCCTAAGAGCAGTAAGGAGTGAGTTAGATCTGTGATTGGGTAAGGTTAAGAGTGTTGCTGGGGTTAATTGCTGCATAGACTACAGATCTCAGAGCATTTTATTGTAGAGTGAGTTTGATTGTAATGTAAATATTATTTTCAATGTTTTAATTAGATCTAAAGCTCTTTTGATTCCTTTTGGTGCTCGATAGGATTTGTGTAGAGGAGTTGCTTGATCAGCTCACCCACTTAACTGGTAGACCTCTTGGATATCATCTGAATTCCCTGGATCTGATATCCCTATAATTTCCTGTATCTGTGACCTAGAAATTGCAACATCTGTAGTGATTTTAATTATTCTAATTGAGGCTCTGGCTTTGTAGGAGATCTCTAGGATGGTCTGTGACCATTAAAGTGGACAGATCATAACCTTAAGGTAAATCTAAGCTCAGGCCTCAATTGGATTCATCTGCTGCAATCCATGGATTCGATAAAGTCTATAGGATGGTCTATGACCATTAAAGTGGGCAGATCATAGCCTTAAGACCAGGTGGATCTAGTGATTTGGAGTGGAATTTATACCCTGCAGCTGTGCTTGTGGCCAGCTGAGGGACTTGTGTGCTTTTGAACCCCTGTAATATGCTTAGCTTAACCTCATTGCAGTTGAAAAAACCTCCAAGTTGTTCTTCTCAATTTTCTAAGTTTTTAAACCCTCCATCTGCAAGATCTGAGGCTCCAGATTCGATCTAAGACAATCTGCATTTTAATTGTAGTTTAGATTAAGTGAAAATCTAATCTAATCTCTCCCCTATCTTTTAGCTAGACCAACATTAGTTAGGGTGCCATATCTCTTACAGATTTGGAGATTTACCTAATTCCAAACCACCTCTCTGTGGACTTCCCCTTACTTTTAAAACTTGCTATAAAGGATCCTGTACCTTGCAGGCCTAGGATCTCCCAGCTGTGCTGAACCCATCTCTATTTTCTCTTGATGTTTACACCATAAATCAGCACACTGGAATTCCCCAACACCATTTTGGTGCCGCTATCGGGGAGGTGTTTGTGAATTTGGTAGATCTAGTTTTGTTTTATAAATCTGTAACTGTGTGTTTGATTTTACTAACTGCATTTGTAAGTTTTGCTATTTTTTGTGTGCATTTCATCAGATCTGAGTACAGAGTGAGAGGAGAGTCGTGCTGAAGGCTGCTCTATAGTTTGCATCCCTTTTTCCCCTGTTTATTTTTCAGATGTGCTGGTTTTTTTTAGATTAATTAGTCAGCTGTGTTGCTTCTTTCTGTTGTGTGAGGATTTATTCTGCATTTAGTTTGTGAGTGTTGTATGTTTGATAGGAGAACTCTTCAACCTTAGATTATTCCACTAAATCCAGAGGTTGAAAGACTTCTCAGATCCAGACCAACTACATCCACAGCTGTTGAAATTGAATATGTTGAAATGGGTGAGCAGCAGCAGCCTCGAACTCTCAAGGAATTTAATGCACCAGGGATCTACGATTCCCCCTTCTGCATCCAGTTCCCTGCTGCTCAAGGAAACTATGAAATCAAATCTTCCATCATTAAGATGTTGCCCTCATTTCATGGCCTGACCAAGGAGGACCCTTATATGCATATAGATGAATTCTTAGGACTGTGCACTACCTTTAATATCACAGGTTTGGGGGAGGAGGCAACTAGGATGAGGCTCTTTCCTTTTTCATTAAAGGACAGAGCCAGGACCTGGTCGTCCATGCTTCCACCTAACAGTATTCAGTCCTGAATGGCAATTGGTTCAAAGCTTTTATCAGGGAATTGATGCTAAAAGCAGAGATATGATAGATGCCTCCTGTGGTGGCACCTATCTCCATAAAACTGCTGAGGAGGCATGGGAGCTCTTTGACATCATTAGTGAGAACTCTATGCAAAGGGAAACCTTAGCAAGAGATCTAGAGCCTCCTAAATTGATGAAAGAGAACACCTCAAGGGGAAAGATATATGAAGTGAGTGTGCCAAGTGAGTTGGAAAGGAAAGTGGACAACTTAACTCTAAATTTTGATAGGCTGATGGGAGCAATGCAGTCACCTGTGGCTGCTAGAGTGGAGGAGGCATGTGCCATATGCCAGTCCCCTGCTCATCCCGTGGAAGAATGTCCATCTGATGACCAATTTTCTAATTTTATAACAAAGCATGTGACTGCAGCTCAGTCTTATGGGCAGCAGCCTGCTATTGGGTATCAATGGAGGAACCACCCCAATCTTAGATGGAGACAAGATGGATACCCCAGCCAGCAGCAGCAGCTACCCCAGCAGCCCATGCCCTACAGAAATGCTCAGCCCTATCGAGAAGGTTATGCCCCAAGGCCTCAGTATCAGCAACCCATGGCCCAACTTGTAGCTCCTCCTATGTAGCAAGCTGCACACCCTCCAACTGTGAGAGCACATTCCTTTGAGGAACAAGTTCTATCTTCATTACAGAGCTTGAACGCCTTGACCCAAACTGTGCACTCTCACAACTAGAGCATCAAAAAGATAGAGGACCAACTTGGTTAGCTGTCTGATGCTCTGACCAGAAGAGAGGGAGGAAGGTTGCCTAGCCAACTACAGGACAATCCACGAAGGCAGTTTGTAGTGGGTGAAGTTTCCTCCACTTATGAGGAAGCTAAATCTGTTATAACTTTGAGAAGTGGTAAGTTAGTCAACAACCAAGTGGGCTGTCAGCCTGTGAGGCACTTGGAGGAAGAAAATGAGGTAATTTCTACTAGCACACAACAAAGACCACCAATGGTGGACTTGCAGGAACAATCAACTGTGAATAAAGAGGATAATGAGGATCCTCAAGAAAAGAAAAACCTCAAAAAGAAAGAGACCCTATTGGCTAAGGCTGCAAGTGAGGAAGCACCCCCACACTTGCCATTTCCTAAGGCACTACGGGCACCTTCCCCTTTTGATAAAGGGCAAGGTAAATTTGAGGAAATGATGGAGACTTTCAAACAAGTAAAGATCAATCTGCCTTTGCTTGATGCCATTAAACAAGTCCTAGCCTATGCCAAGTTTTTAAAAGAACTATGCACCCATAAAAGACAATCCAAGATACACATATCCAAGAAAGTCTTTTTAGCAGAGAAAGTGAAACAAATTTTGTCGATTGCAACCCCAACCAAATTCCAAGACCCTGGCACCCCCTCAATCCCCTGCATCATTGGGGATCACATCATTGACAGAGCTTTATTAGATCTAGGAGCCAGCATAGATTTGCTTCCATATTCCCTATATGAGAAGCTAGGCTTTAGAGAACTAAAGCCCACCCATGTGGTCCTACAGCTGGCTGACAGATCTGAAGGAAACCTGTGGGGATACTTGAGGATGTTTTGGTTAGAGTTGACAAATTCTTCTATCCTACTGACTTTTTGGTATTAGACATGGAACCAAGCAAATGTGCTTCTTCCATACCTGTGATTCTAGGCGTTCTTTTGGCCTGCACCAATGCCCACATACAATGCAGGTATGGGATCATGGAAGTGTCATTTGGAAACATGAAGGTTAAGTTGAACGTGTATAACACTGGCTCTCAACCCTCTTCTGATGAGGCTTGTTTTTCCATTAATGCCCAAAAGAAGGTGATGCATAATAATCCACATTGGTTGGTGCAGGAAAATGCTTGGTTCACAGATGGAAAATTGCACCCAGGAAATGGACACTGGCTGAGGAAAAGATCCATGAAAAATGCCACGTTTGATGAGCCTGAGGAAACCATGGACCTTCCAGACCCTCCAGATTAACCACTGTAGTCAGTATGTATCATATGTACCATACTCTATTTTTGTTTGTAGGTTTTTACTTAGTTGTCATTTGATCCCTTTTCTTTGCAATAATAAAAAAGAAAATAACAAAACTGCCATGCTCAATACTAGACCGTCATTCTCAGCTGTCCTGAGGTAATGGGAGCTGTTCATAAGAGAATCTAATCATGGGGTACCATATCAACTGAGCCTGTTGAGAACTGAGACTGCGAATGCCCAGAAATGCAGCTTTATTTAATTTGTAGAAGTCTTCGATAGGTCGAGTTCACTTTTCGATAGGTCACAGGGTAATCTCGTCAGGATGTTTGATGGTTTCGATAGGTACTGCACCTTTCGATAGGTAAAACTAACTTTTCGATAGGTACAACTAACTTTTTGATAGGAAAAATGGAGATTTCAATAGGTTCTAGACACCAATCAGGAACCTATCGAAATGAAGATTCAGCTGTCGTTTAAACTGATCAAAAGGATGGTTCCACCTATCGAGATCCTATCGAATCATTCCCTGTCAAAGTCTTGTGTGCTGTTTTTGACAAGACACACGAACCTATCGAAACCATCCAGTTCATCCTACCAGAATCATTTTTCACCTTTTATATACCCGTCGATAGGTCATTTATGCCTCATTGCACACCTTCTACAAACCCTAGCTCTTGTTCCTCTCGCAGTCGCCTCCCTCTTCCTTCACTAATCCCTCATAGAACCTACAGCTATTCAGTCTCCCCTTTTGTCAGAACATTCAGCTTGCACATAGGAGCATTTTGCCCCTAATTTTGGAAAAATTGGAGTTGGGCAGTGCAATTTTAGTTAAACCCTAGGTATTGTGAGATCAGTTGCCATTCCCCCCATCAATCTGTCGATCCTCTAATTTCTAAACCTCAAATTCTGCCTCAAGTTGGTGAAAGCTTACTTTCTTAAGAGTAAAATGGATGAGTCGGAGGAAGCCCTCGCGAACATACACCGGAGAACAACTGCTTCCACCCCCAAATCCTCTAAAAATTCGAAGCTAGTTGACAAACCACCTGTTAAGAGGAAGCTCCCTGAAATCTCACCCACAAAGACCCCTAAAGCTAAGAAATCCAAAGCTGTTGAGATTTAGGAACCTAGAGTAGAAGAAACTTCAGCAAGAGCTGCCCCTCCAGTAACACTGCCTGCGGGGTTAACTACCCCCAATGAGTTTGTAAAAAAATTGAGTCTTGTCCCTGAAACGGATTTTGATCTGGCATATTTTGCCTACGTTGGGGAGTGCCAGGGGACATTGGAATACTTGAAAAAAGAAGGTCAGCTACCCCTGCTTTCACCCCTGAAAGAAAATGTCTATCCCAGATTAGTGAAATTATGGTACCAGAACCTGATGAAGAAGGTGGTACCTGGAGCTGAGGATACACTAGAAATCTCGATTGATGATTGGCAGCTGACTATCGATTGCAGAGATATTGGGATAGCTTTGGGAGTCCCATATGAATTTGACTCCTCCAAAGCTGAGGGAGCACCCATAGGGACCACATTTCGGGAAATGGCTAAACAGCTTACTAATGGAATCGTGGGTTCTGGTGAATCCTTGATGAGAAGAGACCTCCATCCTACCCTCCGACTCATTGACACCATTCTAAGAAAAAATGTCTATGTCTCTAGCCATTTACAAGAGAGAAGGACCCCTTTAGTGGATGCACTATACTTTTGTTCAAGGGGGCAATTTGTGAAAGCACCTAAGCTGATTTTTAAGACAATGGTGGACATCAATGACAAGGTGCGGAAGAGGCAAGCTTTTGCTAAAGGAGGTAGCCTGCCTTTTTGCAGACTCATCACATGTCTGCTCAAGACTGGAAGATATGTGATTAAGCAATCTGAACCAAGGGAGAAGCTCACCTTTAAATTGTATGGTAAGCGAGAATGGTCAACCAGCCTCACATTGATTAAGAAAGGCCAACTAGTTGGATGGGAGGTGGTTGAGAAGACCACTTCTGTGGCAGCAGAGACTCCTGCAGAGATACCCTTAGCCACCCCCCACCCACCATACCTGTCCCACTACCCACACCTCTACCCACTTTGCTTTTTCCATTTGTATCAGTCCCTCTTCAACCAGACATTCCCCCATCCACCTCTAAACCTGTTTTACATCCACCCACCTCCCAGGTCCTCCACCCTGACATCCTGGAACCCCCCACACTATCCGAGCTCACCCCTACCGTCCCTTCTCCACCTAGTACCCAACCCAGTTCTACTTCTCCCCCATCTCCAACCCCTCTGCATCCACAGGGTGTGGACCTATTCACCACTTCTGGGTTCACAGCCCTCATGACCTCAACTGTGGAGGATGTCGCTCATGAGTACACTCCACTTCCTGACTCCCCACACCCCACTCCTCCTCATTTTCACCATGCACCATCCTCTCCCTTCCAACATGTCCACGCACCAGCCCCTTCTACTCCCACCAGGCCTGACACCCTCACTCAAATCCTTTCCATCCTCCAATCCATTCGATCCCAATTAACCATCAACACCGACACCCAAACCCTCATGAGATCATGTCTCCAATCAATTCGATCCACCCTTATCCCATCCTCTTCCGCTCCTCAACCCCCTCGCCTATCCCCCCCTGTTTCACCAATACCCACTCCACACCGCGCAGTTGCTCAGCCTGAGGAAGTAGTCGTACCCGCTCCCCCCATACTTTCCTCCCCATAAGCCACTTTATCCTCATCCCTAGATTTATTGGCCTCCCCAACAGCTGAATCCCCTGTTCCCTTCGCCACCCCCCCACCTATTTTCCAGGATGCCTCCACCCAAACTGATCCATGGGAGGATCTGCTTCTTTCCAGCCCCTCCTCTTCATCCACTACACCTTTGTCCTTGCCTATTGTCCTTCGCCAATCCATGTGCATACCTGATAAGTAGTGAAAAATACCATTTTTCACCCCTAAACATGAGCCTTGAAAGACCCTTGAGAGGACTAAATAAGTGCTTTAGTGTTCATATTGCAGCTAACCAAAAAGATAGGTCCAAATCCGAAAACCATCCTAAAATGATCAAAAAGCTGACAACGCATGTCAAGCTCAAAGAGGGAGTGAAGAAATAGCCTCAGCAATGGCTAAAAGGTCCTAAAAGAGCAAGAAAAGACCTGAAGAAGAAGAATGGAAGCTAAAGCTCAATTCGCAAAGAACTTCTACTATTCGCAAAGAACCTTGAACTTTGCGAAAAGAAGAAAACACTCCTCGAATAGAAGAATGACCTTTGCGAAAAGAAGAAAACACTCCTCGAATAGAAGAATGACCTTTGCGAAAAGAAGAAAACACTCTGCGAAAAGAAGAGAAGTCCTTATGAAAAGATCTCCGAAGCCAAAATGCTGCGAAAAGATCTCCGAAGCCAAAATGCTTTATGAAGAGAGCTTACGGAGCCAAACTACTGCGAAAAAGACCTTAAACTATGCGAAATGGCATTACGGGATTTGCATCGTCCAAGGGTATTTCAGAAACTTTGCACGCCGCGCAATGCTTTTAAAACCCAAGGACATTCCGGAAGATTACGAGCACGAACCAAAGGCATATTCCACCCCATGTGAACACCCAAAGATGAAATTACTTGGCGGAAACTTCTAGAAGCTCAAACAGATTTTTGAATTACATAATGTAATTGATACCTCTGTTTCTGATTGGTGAACCGGATCAAGCATTTTCGATTGGCGACAGATCTCGATCCCGTGCTCGACTCCTATTGGTTGATACAGATCTATCCAATTCGATTGGTTGATACACATCTGAATGCTTAGGAAAACTATAAATAGACGAACCATTTGCCCAATTTGGGTATCCAGTTTTAGAGTTTTCATCTCTGTTTCCTCATTCCGGTAGATAACTTATCCGAACCCCTGTAATCCTTCTTGTAGTTTACCTTTGAGAGCCATTGTGAGTGATTTGTACTTCCAAGTTCGGATTCAAGATCAGAATCGAGGGCTCTCGAGAAGCTCAGATTTAAGTCCGAGGGCTCTCTAAGAAGCTCTGTAATTGTAACGTTGGATTTTAAAAGGTTCTTTGTAATTTGTGTCTTCTCCATTGGAGTCATGTCGAGGGTTCTGAATGATCACCTTAGTGCATTAGACTTCTTTAGATTCACTTATCCGCATCCAACTTCCCTTAATTCATCATCCCTGTGCGAATTAGCGTTGGTAACCTAATTCAGCGACATTTACTGATGATGTTCATGTTCTGAACTAAAGAATAGGCCACAACTATTGGATGATCTGTGACCATTGGACAGATCATAGCCATAAGTCTAAACCTATTCCTTAATTCGGATTTATTTCTCTTACATCTGTGCTGGTAGCCAGATGAAGATTGAATCTGCTCTGTTGAACTACAGATTCTCCATTAAAATTCAAAGGCTAAAGTACATGAAGCTATTATTTCTGCATTTGTCTTATTTTAAACATCTCCCCAACTCGGATCTGGATCATGTAGTTAGTTCTTTTCTTTATTTGCTTATAGTTAAATGTGACACAATCCAACACTCTCTTTTATCTATATTCTTTTTAGATAATTATAGAGCCAGATCTGGTAGCACAGATCTGGAGGTTTATCTCTCAGTTTAGACAAACTTCTCTGTGGACGATCTTGAAATACTTACTTTTAAAACTTGCTACAATTGGCCCTGATCTTGCAGGCCAGTGTTAGCCCCAATGTGCTGATATCCCTTTCATAAGTTAACATCCATATAACCTAGCATTCTTTAATTCTTTAATTTTTGATTCATAATGCACATAATTATGGCACACTTGGAGCGACAACAAGTTTTTGGCGTCGTTGTCGGGGAAGTTTGTTCTAAAATAGATAAACCTATGTTTATTTTCATTTATTTTAATTTTTGCTTTAAACCTGCACTTTGCATTCCAAGTGCTTGATTAAATGTCTACAGCAGTTTTGTATAAAAAACCTGTTTCTTTATGAGAAATTTTTTTTTTTTGAGTTTTTATTCTTTGCCTTCTAGTTATTTGAATAAATCACGCCACTCTTTTGTCTTTTTGTCAAATTTGGGCGTGCTGAGTTTTTCTTTTTATTTTGTCAATACTTGAATAAGGTATAGCAGTTTTGGATGTTTGCAGATCTGGAGCAGTCCAACAAGGAGAACATCTGGACCAAAATGAGCAAATCTGCTTGAGTTTGCATCCCCTTCTCCTTTGCACTCATTTTCTATTTTTAAATTCTTAAGAACCAGCAGTTCTGTTGTGTTTAATGTTATAATTTCTGCTGTCTTTTAGGCATGCTGATTTTTTTTTTTTTTACAAAACCAAATACAAAATAAAAGAAAATGAAAACACAAATAGAAAATCTCTGAGTTGTTTCTCATTATTTTCAGCAGTAGTAAATAAGGGCTCTTGTTGAGCCCGGGCTGATCCAAAACAAGTAAAAAAAAAAATTATAAAAACAAAAAAAATATAGACATATATAGATATCTTCCGGATGGGCTGTTTTTCTCCATTTGCATCCACTTTTCCCATCTGGACCTGCTGAGATCATTTTTCTTTTTTAGGAATCATGTAGGATAATGAGTAGTGGATCATAGGCTGTTTTGAATATTCAATGGACCCACTGATTTTATTTTCCTTCGAGATTTCTTCATCATAAATGGGTCTCAGCTGTGTGTGAACCCTGTTTTTAATATGTGCTCCCATGCTTCATTTTTTTTTATTATTCATACACATCATCAACAAAGGGGTCAGTCTTATGAATCTTGCTTTTCACTGTATTCCTGCTAATCATTTTTATAATCACTTAGATTCATAAGTATCTCAGGCTTTTGGGTTTGTTTCTTTGGGCTTAGGATATATCATTTGGCATTAGATTTTTCTTTAGGAATTTTAGTTTCAAATTCTGTTTTTAGATCGTGATCTTTTTTCTTTCTTAGGTTAATGTGTCCTCGTTTTATTGATTTTCGTCATTTTTCTGTGAATATAGTTAGTTTATAACTTTGTCTTCCTATTTTGCATTCACAAATTCAGTTTTTGTATCAACACTTTTCTTTTTCTTTTTTTTAACTTTGTATTCAGTCCCTTACCTTTTTTCTTGTTTCTCGTTATTAGCATTAGTTTCCTTCCATTTGCATAGTAATCCTTCTATTTGTTAGATTTTATTTAGCAGTTCTAGCGTTGTTTTGTTGATTTTTCTTGCATTTGTATATCATGTTTTCATTTCCTTGCTCATATCTTCGCTTACATTTTATTTTCTCTATATAGTTTAGATTTTTTTCTGTTCTTAGTTTTTCTTTCTTCTTTTACCCGCTCCCTCTCTCATTGTCTAGAACATTGAGGACAATGTTCATCATAGGTTTGGGGTGTGGCATGTCCCGCTTAGGAATAGTTAACATATAAGCAGCGTGAATCACCTAAGTAATTAGGAAATGTATTAATTTACTTAAGAATCATGACAACTAGAAAATTTAAAATTCCTTTGCCAAATTTAGACATTCTAAACCTTGCGATATTCTACATTTCCATGATGATTACACCATAAAAACATACCGTATCAAAGACGTAGTAAGTCAAAAGGAAGAGAAAAGGTAAAGATATACTTAAAAGCTCAAGGAAAAACCATAACCGGTGAGAATTGAGCCCATATATTTTCCATCTCTCATTGAAGAGTGACTGAGGCAATTTTTTTCGATTCAAAGGATTGGCGAGGCATTAGATCCACTAGAAGTTAGGAAACTCCAAATTAAAACAAAGTAACAAGACTCATGAAATCGAGGAAAAGATCAAGGCCTTCTTTGGACTTGAACCTAGAACCAACCAAGAAAAATCTGCCTGTTTTACCCCATTTGAGTAGAATCCTACAATTCTTCATCAAAAATACTCAAAAGTACTTGCACTGAACCTATGGAACTAATTCAGCCTTCCTCACTCGAGAATTCGAGGTAAAGGAGAAAGAATCAAGATGGACCATTTGGGCAACATCAAGAAAATGAAGAGAAAATACCTCAAAAACAGGCAATATGGTGGACGAGAAAAGAAGAGACAAACAATGTAAAAAAGTTGCAAGCAAAAGGCAAAAGGACCTTATGTTGAAAAATGCAAGATCAAAGAAAGAATCGATCATGTGAATGTGAGAATCTCAAAAGAAGAAGAAAGAAGCTAAACTCAAAAGGTGGAGTCATGAACCATCTCCTACACTTCTGAGTTCTCAAATTCAAACCTCTGTTCAAAGCGCCTTTCCTTGAAACTTCACTCCATAAGCCATACAAACAAACCTAGATTAAAAGCCCTTGTGATCCAAAGTTGAGTGAGTCATGTGGAGATAAGAAGTGACCCAATCTATGGTGAGGAGATGTCAATGATGCCATTGCCTAAGAATCATGCCTATGCTCATGCTTACGATCCATTTGGGAGATGTAAGCGCTCTTGAGCTTGAGTTGAAATAAACCCCTCAACAAAAACATGAGAGTATACCTCGTGAGTGTTTGGGTTGGAACTTGAGCACCTTAAGTATGACTTATAACCTAATTTTTATCCATAGGATGAGCTTCTATCACGCACATTTGTATGATTTTCTATGATGTTCAGATTGGAAATATTGAAACATTCATGAGGTTTATAAATGTTTAAATTCTGTGTAAACAATAATCAAATTTTCTCGTTTCATCATTGATTCAAGAGTAACTAACCCCGCTCCTTGATTGCTCATTTGATAATATTGCATCGATGATTAAGCGTTTCATGGAGAAGTTTGTGGGTACCTTCACTGAAAACCCTCAGCAGACTTCACTCCTCCTCTAGGGATCACCTAGGGGTTGAAAAGGCTTGTTGCATATGCTAAATGCACTTGGGCTTCCTACAAAAGTGGCTCTTTACTTAGTTTTTTATGTTACTTTGTTCAGGTTCTAGCAAAGCTTAGGTTTGGGGGTGTGATAAGTAGTGAAAAATACCATTTTTCACCCCTAAACATGAGCCTTGAAAGACCCTTGAGAGGACTAAATAAGTGCTTTAGTGTTCATATTGCAGCTAACCAAAAAGATAGGTCCAAATCCGAAAACCATCCTAAAATGATCAAAAAGCTGACAACGCATGTCAAGCTCAAAGAGGGAGTGAAGAAATAGCCTCAGCAATGGCTAAAAGGTCCTAAAAGAGCAAGAAAAGACCTGAAGAAGAAGAATGGAAGCTAAAGCTCAATTCGCAAAGAACTTCTACTATTCGCAAAGAACCTTGAACTTTGCGAAAAGAAGAAAACACTCCTCGAATAGAAGAATGACCTTTGCGAAAAGAAGAAAACACTCCTCGAATAGAAGAATGACCTTTGCGAAAAGAAGAAAACACTCTGCGAAAAGAAGAGAAGTCCTTTGCGAAAAGATCTCCTGAAGCCAAAATGCTTTGCGAAAAGATCTCCTGAAGCCAAAATGCTTTGCGAAGAGAGCTTCTGGAGCCAAACTACTTTGCGAAAAAGCCCTTAAACTATGCGAAATGGCATTCTGGGGATTTGCAATCGTCCAAGGGTATTTCAGGAACCTTTGCACGCGCCCCAATGCGTTTTAAAACCCAAGGACATTCCGGAAGATTCTGAGCACGAACCAAAGGCATATTCCACCCCATGTGAACACCCAAAGATGAAATTACTTGGCGGGAACTTCTAGAAGCTCAAACAGATTTTTGAATTACATAACAGAATTGATACCTGCTTCTGATTGGTGAACCAGATCAAGCATTTCGATTGGCGAGCAGATCCGGATCCCGGTGCTCGACTCTATTGGTTGATACAGATCTATCCAATTCTGATTGGTTGATACACATCTGAGCTGGCTTAGGGAAAACTATAAATAGACGAACCATTTGCCCAATTTGGGTATCCAGATTTTAGAGTTTTCATCTCTGTTTCCCTCATTCCGGTCAGATAGCTTATCTGAACCCCCTGTAATCCCTTCTTGTAGTTTACCTTTGAGAGCCATTGTGAGTGATTTGTACTTCCAAGTTCGGATTCAAGATCGAATCGAGGGCTCTCGAGAAGCTCGATCAGAAGTCCGAGGGCTCTCTAAGAAGCCGTGCTCGTAATTGTAACGTTGGATTTTAAAAGGTTGTCAGAATTTGTGTCTTCTCCATTGGAGTCATGTCGAGGGTTCAATGATCACCTTAGTGCATTAGACTTCTTTAGATTCACTTATCCGCATCCAACTTCCCTTAATTCATCATCCTGCGCGAATTAGCGTTGGTAACCTAATTCAAGCATTTACAAATGATGTTCATGTTACGAACTAAAGAATAGGCCACAACTATTGGATGATCTGACCATTGGAATCATAGCCATAAGTCTAAACCTATTCCTTAATTGGATTTATTTCTCTTACATCCAGTCTTGAAGATTGAATCTGCTGCTGAACTCTGATTCTCCATTAAAATTCGAGGCTAAAGTACATGAAGCTATTATTTCTGCATTTGTCTTATTTTAAACATCTCCCCAACTCGGATCTGGATCATGTAGTTAGTTCTTTTCTTTATTTGCTTATAGTTAAATGTGACACAATCCAACACTCTCTTTTATCTATATTCTTTTTAGATAATTATAGAGCCAGATCTGGTAGCACAGATCTGGAGGTTTATCTCTCAGTTTAGACAAACTTCTCTGTGGACGATCTTGAAATACTTACTTTTAAAACTTGCTACAATTGGCCCTGATCTTGCAGGCCAGTGTTAGCCCCAATGTGCTGATATCCCTTTCATAAGTTAACATCCATATAACCTAGCATTCTTTAATTCTTTAATTTTTGATTCATAATGCACATAATTATGGCACACTTGGAGCGACAACAATACCCCCTTACCTCACCCTCCTGTATGCAATGCGGGACAACCCTTACATCCACAGGGATGTCTTGAGAGGTATGGCTGAACTTCGAGCCTCCATTGAAGCCCCTTATAAGGAGAGGATTGCCAACATCGAATTAGAACACCAAATTCAACTCCACGATATCTCTCAAGGGTGGTCTGAAATCCTGACTCGTTATGAGTCAGCAAAACACGTGGCAGCGGCTGAGAGTCTCATTGCCAAATATGAGAAGAAGAATTCTGAGCTTCTCAAGAAAAAGTTAGCTAATGCTTAGGAGATCCTCAAGGCCACCAAAGAACTATCTGATGCCAACCTACTCTATGCTGCCAAACAGATTGACATACTGGAGAAAAAGGTTGCTTTCCTTAACTCTCAGCCATTCCAACCCACCCCTCTTGCCACTGCCCCTTCTCCAGCACCTCCTGCCTCGCAACCCTACCCCCCCCCCCCCCTTCAACTCAACCTCCTCCAACCCCCCTATGGATGTGCACCCTCCTCCAGCCCAGGAACCCCCCCACTCAAACTGCCCCTCAAAAACCCAAAAGGGCCCCCCCAAGAAGAAAGTCACTTCCAAACGACCTGCCTCCTCTGCTGCCCCTGCCAAGAAAGGGAAGAGGCATGTTGCCCAGTCTAAAAAAACCTCTTCCACCCATCCCCCTACCCAACCTGATGCTCCTTACATCTTAATGACAAAGGAAGAATGAAGGAAGACTGCTGCAGCTCTTGGTTTGGACCCCACTGCCCTTTTTCCTTCCGATTCCGATTCTGATTTCGATTCTGCTGTTGCTGTCGACCCCAAAGGAATATAGCCCGCTGCCCAGTCTGAGGAGGCACCAAAGAGACCGCAATCGAGGGCTAAATCTAAAGGCAAAGCTCCCTTATCCAAGGATGAGCTGAAAAACTTGGCTGACCTCTACGATTGGCCAGATGACACCTGCAAATAGCTATGGCATCTTGTTGTTTTAGTTTCTTCTCCTTTTCTCATGTATATATTTGGCATTATAATATATTTTGTCTTCATGTAGATTTTCTGTATCTCTCTTTTTCCCCCCCATACCTCCCCTTAATTTCATTCTGCTCACAGTGGGGACACTGTTTAGTTTAGGTTTGGGGGTGTGGCATGGATGCTAATAAACTAGTTAATTGTAGTGTAGCCAAGTTGAAAAAGAATAATTGAAAAGAGAATGAATTCACCTCATATTTTTTGTCAAGGAAACTTAAAAACCATTTGCAACTAAAGCAAGCTGAAGTTTTAACATTTTTCATGAAGCAAATGTCAAGAATTTTTGAAGAAATTTTTTTTTATGTATAGTAAACCAGAAATGAGAAGAGACTGTGAGGATACTCCCCAGAAATTTGGATGGAAGGCCATACCCAGTGAGAATTGGGCCTGAAAATTTCTTTGAAGAGTGTCTTGGCAATTTCTTCTGCTTTGAGAGCTGACTGGACTTAATCTTGACCACTAGAAGTTAGGCAAATCCAAATTGAAATAGCTTGACAACACTCATGACATTGAAGACATGAAGTAAGGCCATCCTTTGGACAGTTTGCGCCTAAAATTCCCCACCATTGAACTGCCCTTGATTCACACCACTTGAGCCTTAAAAGCCCCAATTTTCTTTGATGAAAACCAGAAATTCTAAACCCAAAACCTGTTGACCTATTTTAGTTCACCCTCAATCCGAGAAATCAGGAAGAGGAAGGAGGAGCAAGGTTAGAGGAGCAAGGTGTTAAATCTGGTTGAAAGAAAGAAAAATACAGTTGGTGGTATTTGTGGTATTCTATTTGAAAAAATAAAAAAATAAAAAATAAATAAAAATAAAACAAAAGAGAGAAATAAAGCAAAAGGAAGAGAAGTCATTTCATTGAATGATTGGAAGGAAGATAAGAAGTTAGCGACTTTGGCTCTGAAAATTCAAGAAGTAGATGGAATTGTGCTAAATTAAAGGAGTCTAGATCACCTCCTTACCTTTACTGATTTCTCAATTTTGAACCATGTTTACTCCTTGTGCTCTTTCACAAACCTCATCCCTAAGCCACATTACATCCCAAATAAAAAGATCTTACTGATCTGAAAGTGGATTAAGCCGTCATATGGAGATGAGAATTTGCTTAATCTATGGTGTAAAGAGCTGGAAAAGCTAGAAATTCAAGCAATGCCTATGCTCCTACTTGCAGTCCTATTTGAGGGTTGTAACTACTCTTGAGCTGAGTGATATGATTTACCCCTCTTCTCTGTACTGATGAGTGAACAGCCTTGATGAGACCTGGGTCTGAAATCCAGTTGATGGGGGAAGTATCTGAGCAGGATCCTTAAATTGATGGTGAGTTATGCATCAAATTTTAGGAGAAATGCCTTGACACAAACTAAGTGATGATGAAGAGATTTCAGCAGACTTTCATATCTTCAAATGGATGTTTTTCTGTTGAAATTCCTTTAACGAATGGGCATGATGTGAATTTATTTGATTTGCTTAAACTCTGCTTTAACAGGGTGCACTATTATTAACTATGTTGTATTGGAGAAGTTTGTGGGTACCTTCACGGAAAAACCTCAGGAGACTTCACTCCTCCACTAGGGATCACCTAGGGGTTTAAAAGGCTTGATGCATAGGCTAAATGCATCCGTGCTCCCTACGAAAGTGGCATTTTTAATTCATTTTAACTCTCCTTTGGTCAGAGACTAGCAAAGCTTAGGTTTGGGGGTGTGTTAAGTGGTGAAAAATGCCACTTTTCACCCTTTAACTTGACCATTGACAGACCTGTGAGCACACTAATAAGCCTCTGTTGAGTGCCTTTTGTAGATAGCAGTGAAAGCTGGTAATAATGTAGAAAACTACTTAAGAATGCTCACAAAGAAGCCATCTCTCAGCACTATACAAACCCAGCAATATCACACCAGAGGGCAACACATCATTGAGCCTTTGGAATGTGTGGCTGCAGCAGAACAAAGGAAAGGAAGTGAAGATAGGTCTTAAAACAACCTATTGAAAGGGCATCTGGAAGACTTCGATAGGAGCTGAAGGATAAAAGACAAGAATTCGTGCAGTTGGAGAAGGGCTCGATAAGATCTGAAGGTAGTAAGATGAAGACATGTGCTGAAGTGAGGGATTCGACAGGATCCCTGAACCTATCGAGCAGATGAATGAAAGAGAAAGCTCAACCTATCGAAAGCTTGCCTGAGGAGAAAAAGAGAACCTGTTGAAGGCTTCCTCAACCTATCAAAATGAAGATGCTAGAATTGAACCTGTCGAAGGCTTCCTGAACCTATCGAAATGAAGATGCTAGAATTGAACCTATCGAAGGATGCTTAAGCCTTTCGATAGGAATGAGAGCCAACCTACCGGGATGACAGTATGCTGAGCTAAACCTGTCGAAAAGGACCTCTGAACCTATCGAACTACTCAATCAACCTATCAAATACTTCAGATAATGGGCTGAGGACCCTGAAGCTTCAAAGAGAAAACTCATCCTATCGGTACCTATCGAAGAGACGAGGGAACCTATCGAAAGGGACTACAAGCTTACTTTTAACTAGTCGAAAGCTTCTCCAACCTGTCGAAATCATGTGCTGAACTTCTCAGAAACTATGCTATGCACACGCTGAGACTTGGTAACCTACTGCACGCAAACTGAGGCAGTTTGGTGACCGGTGCGAGGTTCCAGAAAATGCCCTAGAAAGCCCTAACCGACCCACGTGCTTTAACCAAACTCTAACAAACTCTGACGACCTTCTAGAAGGGATTTTTGGCAAGAAAAATAGAGAAGAAAGCTATATATAGAGGTCCCCAATTGCCATTGGGGAGCATCAAAATTTTGAGCAATTTACTGGAGATCAGAGCTTGCAGCGAGTTTCTATTTTTCTTCCTTTAGCCCAACCATGGTTGGCTAATTCCCTAGGAGTAGCAAGGAGAGAGATTGGGTAAGGTTAAGAGTGTTGTTGGGGTCAATTGCTGCACAGACTACAAATCTGAGAGCATTTCATTATATAGTGAGTTTGATTGCAATGTAAATGTTGTTTTCAATATTTTAATTAGATCTAAAGCTCTTTTGATTCCTTTTGGTGCTCGATCGGATTTGTGTAGAGGAGTTGCTTGATCAGCTCACCCACTTAACTGGTAGACCTCTTGGATATCATCTAAATTCCCTGGATCTGATATCGATGTAATATCTTGCATTTGTGACCTAGAAATTACAACATCTGTAGTGATTTTAATTATTCTAATTGAGACTTTGGCTTTATTGGAGATCTCTAGGATGGTCTGTGACCATTAAAATGGACAGATCATAACCTTAAGGTAAATCTAAGCTCATGCCTCAATTGGATTCATCTGCTGCAATCCATGGATTCGATAAAGTCTATAGGATGGTCTGTGACCATTAAAGTGGATAGATCATAGCCTTAAGACCAGGTGGATCCTGTGATTTGGAGTGGAATTTATACCCTGTAGTTGTGCTTGTGGCCAGCTGAGGGACTTGTGTGCTTTTGAACCCCTATAATATGCTTAGTTCAACCTGATTGCAATGAAAACAACATCCAAGCTATTCTTCTCCATTTTTTGAGTTTTTAAACCCTCCATCTGCAAGATTTGAGGCTCCAGATTCGATCTAAGACAATCTGCATTTTAATTGTAGTTTAGATTAAGTGAAAATCCAATCTAATCTCTCCCCTGTCTTTTAGCTAGACCAACATAAGTTAGGGTGCCAGATCTCTTACAGATCTGGAGATTTACCTAATTCCAAACCACCTCTCTGTGGACTTCCCCTTACTTACTTTTAAAACTTGCTACAAAGGATCTTGTAGCTTGCAAGCCTAGGATCTCCCAGCGTTGCTGAACCCATCTCTGTTTTCTCTTGATGTTTACACCATAAATCAGCACACTGGAATTCTCCAACAGCACGTCTCTGTGCTTTTGATGGCATGTTTGGTACCCTTATAAACCTTCCCAAACTATTAGGAATCATCCCAAATCCCTTAGAATTTTCCCCAAACCTTTAAAAACCAATCTCGACCCTTAAAACTCCTTCCGAATCCTAAACCTAACCTTCCCGGGCAATGGATGAAGAGTAGTGTACCAGTACTAGCTAAGGTTTTCTACTACTATCAAATCATATACCATTGGAAAGAGGACTTCCCCGGATTTCCAAAAAGTCAAAAATTGCCTCAATCGGAGTTATATAGCAAAAGTTATGGCGATTTGAAAACTGAGTAGTTTTGTAGGATTTTGGCTTGGCACAACTATTACTTGTGCCAAGCCATTTTGTGCCCAAAAATGGCTTGGCGCAACTAATAGTTGCGCCACACTTAAGTAGGTCCCCCGCGGGCTTGCAACTTCCCAAAAACCCTCTCAGCTGCACTATTTTTCTATACATATGCTTGTAGTTGCGCCAGGCATATGAACAGTGATTGTGTAACTTTACCTCGAAGTTTGAGAATGGGGTTTGACTTGTTGACCATCTTGACCTTTTGAGTGTATTTTGATAGTCCTGTGGCACCCTTTTAGTACCTATTTGCAACCCTTAAGTGATTTAAAATACCAACCTATCATCCACCATTAAAACAACCTTCACACCTTTTCAAGTTCTCAAAATCTTAGAAAATCTTAAATTAGAGATTACTTAATTGCTAACCCCCAATTAGCACCTAAGTAGCCTCCTAACCCTACCTTTTCCTATAAATAGAGCCCCCCTCCCCTTGGGTTAAAGGGTTGAAAATTTTTCTTAAGAGAGAAAGAGCTCAAAGTGAAAAGTTCTTCCTCCCTTTTGTGCTCTATTTTCACATAAAATTTTAAAATCTCCCAACCTTATTTCAAGCTTAATCTTGCATCAAAAACCCTTAGTCTAGGTGTGTGCTATCCCCTAGACTCCTCTCTCTACCTCTTAGCTAGCAAGCCATAGGAATTAGAACCCCATTTTCCTCCATTCAAGCCTTCAAAAGCTCATCAAAGTAAGCCTACGCAAGGCTCCTCAATGGTACAACAAGGGCCTGAGAGCTCCAGCTCTCCCATCTATTCCTCTACCTTCTCGGTCATTCCTCCATCCTCCCATTTGTGTCGTTACGCCGTCAAATTTTTGGTAGGAACGGAGGGACACAAATGGAATTTTAAGCTCCTTTGGGTAAGAGGAAACCTTTTTCTTTTCTTTTATATTATTTTTATTTTGGCCATAAGTAGAGACCGCATTAAGTGGGTTGATTGGGTGCCTAACACCTTCCCAATCGATAACCGAAGCCCCTACCCATAAACCTTTGGTGTGGACCGGATTCAAAGTCATATTTGTGGTACTTTGGTACTTATAAAAATAATTTAGGTTTCTCATAACACCAAAAGATCTGGGTGGCGACTCTATATTTTTGTTAGCAAGCGCATCGCCGTGATGGGATCGTAAAAAATCCCACGGTTGTACACCAGACCGCTTAACCAGTTTTGGTACTTTGACCTTCGGTTTGCACTACATGTGAGTGGTGCATGTTTTGTCTGATACAAATGTTAAATCAGTGTACTGAAGAGTCTGAATGATCAACCCTTTGAATGGTTATACTTTGCTTTCTAGTTTAGATTTACTTTTATTGCATTTTCCTAGTTTGTAAACATCTAAGAGTTCTTGATTTTAATTGATGACTAAAGTCTTGAATTTGCATATTAGTGTAATGGTTTTTATTTTCCATCTTCGGCTTTCTTGAGTTTGATTGATGCCCAAATTTCTAGAAGATTGTTGATTAGTATAAATCTGTCTTGAAGAAATCTAGTTTTGATTGATGCCCAAATTCTAGAGGACTGAGATACAGTGTAACGGTATTTTTCTTTTGTAAGCATCCAAGAACTGAAGGATTATGATTGACGACCTCTTTACTAGTTCTCGAGTAAAGCAAAATTTAAACAACTACTGTAAGAATGTAAATGCCACTTTCGTAGGGAGCACGGATGCATTTAACTTATACATCAAGCCTTTTAAACTCCTAGGTGATCCCTAGTGGAGGAGTGAAGTCTCCTGAGGATTTTCAGTGAAGGTACCCACAAACTTCTCAATGAAAACAGTTAACAAAAGTGCAACATCACCAAATCACTATTCAATAATCAGAGCACTAGTCCACCCTTGATTCTTTTCAAAATGTGAGGATTTTAACAAATGCAATGCACAAACCTTTTAACATAAAAACTCTTACATGTATGCACATCATTTCCAATCAGCTTGCACAAAGAAGAACAACAAATGCATTTCAGTAATGAGCTCACCATCAATTCAAAAATTAGGTTTAGGCCATGCCCAATATATTCAATGTCAGACCCAATGCTTACCAGGGTAGTCTCTCACAAAGAACTTTGAGGGTTTTCATTCTCACTCAAGCTCAAGAGAAATTGCAATCCCCAAATGGGTCTGCAGGCATGAGCATAGGCAAGGCTTCTAAATTCTGGCATCATTGACTATTTCTCACCATAGATTGGACAACTCTTTATCTCCACATAACAGCTCCTTCAACTTAGGATCACAAGGTCTTATGACTGGGTTGTAATGTGGCTTATGGGTGTAGGTTACAAAGAATGGATGGGTGAAAAGGATGCAAAATTGCAAAATTAGCAGGTGAAGGAGGTGATTCATGACTTCACCTTCTTTGAATTTCAGCATATTTCATCTTCTTTGACATTTTTCAGACTTGAAGTGGCCAGCTTCTCCTCTTATTTTTACTTTTTCCAATGAACTTTCCTCTTGATTCCTCTCTATTCCTTTTCATTACATATTTCTTTTTTCCTTTTGGATATATTTTTCTTTTCTTTTTGTTTTTATTTTTCTGAAATGCCACCCTCTTCTTCCCAGTTGCTACATTGTTGTTCTCCTTATGTGTTTCTTCTCCATTCACCAAATGTTGACCCTAGTTTGTCCATCTTCAACTCCTTCTCCATTACCTTCTAAATTCTTGGAGTGGGGGTAGGTTTGAATCAGGTCCACAGGTTTAGGTACAAATACTCAGGTATATTTTGAAGAAAACTGAAAATTAAGGCTCAAAGGGTGTATGCACAAGGGCAATTTACTAGGTTTGGGTATTTTTAAGCTCAAACTATACAAGAGAAGGCCTTGATCTTTTCCTAAATGTCATTGGTGCTGTCAGTGGTTTAAACTTGGAGATGCCTAACTTCTAGTGAGGAAAAGAAGAAGTCAGTCCTTAGAGAAAAAAGAATTGCTTAAGACACTGCTCAAAGAGAAAAAAAAATTTTATAGGCCCAAATCTCACTAGGTATGGTCTTCCATTGAACTCATAGGCTTGTCCTTACCTTTTTCTTTCTTTGATGGTTCACTAAGTGCTGACACAAATGAGTTTCCTTGATGTTTACCTCATGTAAATGTTTAAATTTAAAAGCTTTTAATGCCTATAGGTCTGCAGAATTTTAACATCCCTCATTTTCAAAGTTTCATAGGTGACTCAGCTCTATTTCTATCTTACTTCTTTGGTTCTGTTGCACTTAGGTTCACTACCTCATTGGCAAACCTTGCCACCCCCCAAACCTATGAGGAGCAGTGTTCTCATTAATTCAAAGATAAAGGACATGTGCAGCAAGGTATTTTGGTAAAAATCATACACAAAACAGGGCAAGTAACAAAAGCAAATAAAACTCATACAAACAACTAAAACAATCAAACAAATAAATAAATGACAGAAATAAAGTAGACCAAATAAACTTCAGACAAAAGCTAACAAAAATATTTTCATTTATAGAGCAAGGAATTGTACAATGCAAGTGGAAATAACTACAAAAGCATCCTAGCTAAATACAGGAACACAATCTAGTCATCTGAATTTTCTACTGCATCAGCTGTGACTTGGACACCTTTGCCTTTTGCTTTCTTGAGAGCAGCAGCAGTGGGCTGGGAACTCTTTGAAGTAGGCCTCCTCTGCTTGGTACTGGTCCTCTTCTTGGGAGTTGGTGCTGGTTTTGCTACAGGCTCCTTTATGCTTATCCCAGATTTGATCTTTTTGGTCTCTTGGGATTTAGGAGCAGCTGCCTTTGGAGGGGCTTTAGCAGTGAAGAGTTTGGCAGCTGCTTCTGCTAAATCTCTATCACCAATATCTACTAAGATCTGCTGCAGTGCATGTGCAGTCCTAGCATACTCATTTGCTCTATCCTCCACCAATCTCAGGGCTGCCTGTAGGATTTTTATCATATCTTCCATCCCATCAGCTCTATTCTTTTCCTCATTGTATTTCAGTACTGTCTCCCTCCATCCATATTTGATTCTCTTTTTCTCCATCTTATGAGTTAGTTCGAAGAACTTGATTTGATCTAGGAGTGGCTACTTCACTGTGGTTCTCAAGTCAGCCATGCCTCTAACTACATCCCTTTTGATGTAGGCATTTTCCTTCATGGCTCTAAGGAGGGTGTAATATGGGGGCATGGAATTGAAAGAGGAAGGTAGTATGGGCTACTCAGGATGTGAAGAAGGGCCAGCCAGCAATGATGCATGGACGGATGATGGCATGGGTGGGGTGGAAGTAGAGGGTATAGGCTGAGAGTGTGCTGGATCAGGAATTGTGAGGTCTATTACCTCAGGTTCAGTTTGGGTGGGAATTGAGGAGGTGGGGATTAAATTTTCTACATTTGTGGCAGCATCAGTTGTTACTGCTCTAGGTGGGGTTTCTTGGTGAGTAATTTCCAAAGGAGGGGCAATAATAGGTAGAAGGTCAGGTTGAGGTTCAGGGTCTGTTTGGGTGGAGGCATTGGTAAGTTAAAGTGGACAGATTTCTGGAATAGGTTTAAGGGGTGTAACAACAACTGTTGTTGCTGCTAAGGTTGAGGGCTGGGGAGATGTGGGTGGTGTAGGTAAATGGGTAGGGTGAGGGATAAATGGTTGTTGGGAAGGTTGGGTAAACGTTGGCAAAGTGGACTGGATGGCTTGTAAACTGGTTGGAATGGAGGCTTGATTATGGAGGGTGGAGTTTATGACTTGAAGGTTGGCCTCAATGGATGTTTGGGATTGGGTGTGGGTCATTACTTGAGTTTGAAGGGAGAGGAGGCGGCTAAGGATTTGGTGTAGGGTATTAGGTATGATAGGGGTTGTGGGTTGGGTGGTTGGAACTGGTTGAAATGGGGAAGTGGGTGTATGGTAGAAGTTAGTGGGCTGTAGTGAAGTAGGTGTAGGGGTAAAATGATGGGGTTGTGGTGACTCTGGGAGTGGGGTAAACTCATAGTTGATTTCCCCTATAGTAGAGGTCATCATAGCTAAGTATCCCTCAGCAGAAAAGGAATCTTGGTCATGGGTAGGGGAATATGGAATGGATTGGCCCAAAGGTTCAAGGGTATCAAGTTCAATGGTGATAGAGGGTAGTGGGGTGAGGTGAGGCTAGTGGGGAGCTGTGTGGGATGTCAAGAATTTGGGGCTCACTCTCAGCATGGGGTATTGAAGTGGCTTGGCCTGGTGAGGGTATTGTTGTAGGGGTAGTGACGGGTTGGGAAATATAGGTAGGTTGGGGTTGAGTGGGGGCTTTGGCTTGTTTCCTCATTCTATATGTGACCTTGACAGGAGGGCTGGGATGGGCTATGTATATAAGTGTAGACTGAGTAGGTGGTGGTACTAATATGGGCACATCAGGTGTGATGTGGATGGATGAGCTAGTTATGGCTGAAGAAATGGGTAAAGGAACAGGTATAGTTGATGTAACTATGGATGCTGTGGGGTTGGTATAGTAATGGAGGTGGTTATGGGTGGTGAGGTAATGGGTAAAATTGGCTGAGGTGAAAAGGAGGTAACAATGGAGGGTTGAGAGGATGGTGTGATGGTAGTAGGTGCAAAGGTTGGGATTGTTGAGGTTGCAGTGGTGGGTGTTGTGGTAATGGGGGTGGCTGACACAGTTGGGGTGGCTGCTTGAGAGGTAGCAACAGCATCAGTAGAGGTAGTAGTAATAGCAACTGCTTCCTGAATTGTGGGGGCTGCATCAGATAACATCTCCTCTTTCTTCCTCTTCTTGTTTTCAATCATGGTAAAACTTATCCCCCACTGCTTCTTGCCACATTTTCTAGGGGCCAGGGCTATAGTTTCCTCATTCATTTAAAAATGGTAGCCTCCTAGCTGCAGCAAGGCTGTAATGAGCCTACAGTAGAGCAATGAGTGGGGCTTATGTCCTTCACTTTCTCATGTATATCCTTCATTCCATCAAAAATAAGCTTTGCAGCATCAATATAGTGGTTACAGTGGGAGTAAAGGGCATAGCAATGGGGACCTCCTCTCCTGCTGGTGTCCAGAGCAATACACATTCTTTCTCAATACCCCATCCATAAATCTCAGGCCTAGGTGCAAGTATCTCTTCCTAATTGACAGCCCTGAGGCTGTGATCCCTCCAGTGAGTTTCTTGGCTATTTCAGGGATGGTGGCTGTCAAAGGAGGACCCGAGCCACACTCAGGGTTGTATTTGGCTGGTATCCCCAGAATCTCAGAATGGCTACTTAGTTAAACATCTCAAAGTCATCTATCAAAACCAGCAATGCTAGGCTCCCATCATCCCCAGTCTTCACCCTTATGTTTTGGTAAAATAGTTGCACTAGTCTAGGAATGACTAAATGCAGTGGGGGACTTAATAGGGATAGCAGTGTGGCCTTCATAAGGTATTCTATTGATGCAGCTGTCTCGGGCAGTTCCTCAAAGAAGGCCTTGTCAAAGGCAGTTTCTATTTCAAGGTTGATTGTAGTCACAAATTCAGAGGGAATTCTAAGTGACTCATTATCTGACTCCTCTTGGGCATCCTCAGGGACCACCCCCTTGCCTTTTTTCTGCTTTTTCTTTGATTTCTTAGGGCTTTTGGTAGGTGAGTGTTCTCTGTCTCTCTTTTTAGGAGCAGATTTCTTCTTGGCAACTGGGGCATTGTTAAGCGGTGAAAAATGCCACTTTTCACCCTCTAACCTGACCATTGATAGACCTGTGAGCACACTAATAAGCTTCTATCAAGAGCATTTTGTAGACAACAATAAAAAAAGACATTAATGCAGAAAACCACTCAAGAATGCCGAAAAAAAGGTTATCTCTCAGCACAGGACAAACCCAACAACAGCACACCAGAGGGTACATCACTGGACCCTTGGAGCGCGTGGCTATAGCAGCGCAAGGTGAAGGAAGTGAAAACAGGCTGAAAACGTCCTATCGATTGGTCACCTGAAGATTTCGATAGGAGCTGAAAGAAAAGAAAGGAAGAATTCGTGCAGTTGAAGAGGTTTTCGATAGGATCTGAAGGTAAAAGAAGGATGAATTCGTGTGGACAGAGGAGTTCGATAGGATCTAAGAACCTATCGAACAGTAGAAAGGAAGGAAGAAACCATCCTATCGAAAACTTGCCTGAGGCATCAAGGGAACCTATCGAATGGTTTCTCCAAACCTATCGAGATGAAGGCGCTGGAACAGAACCTATCGAAGGGAACTTGAACCTTTCGATAGGAGTGAGAGCAACCCTATAGAAATGATGGCAGGCATAGCAGAGCCTGTCGAAATGGTTCTCCAACCTATCGAAGAAGCCCTTCCAACCTGTCAAATACTCCAGGCCAAGGGCTGAGAATGCTGAGAGAAAACTCTTCCTATCGGAACCTATCGAAGAGATCTGAGAACCTAGCAAAAGGACCAAAATGCTCTATTTGAACCTGTCGAAAGCTTCCTGAACCTATCAAATTTGTGTGTTGAACTTCTCAGAAATTCAGCTGTGCACACGTGATTTGGTGACCTGCTGCACGCAACCTGAGGCACTTGGTGACCGACACGACGGTTCCAGAAGATGCCCTAGGAAGACCTAACCGACCCACGTGCTCTAATAGAACTCTAACAAACTCTGGCGACCTTCTAGAAGGGATTTTTGGTGGGAAAAATAGAGGAGAAAGCTATATATAAAGACCCCTAATTGCCATTGGGGAGGATCAAGATCTGAGCTAAATTCTGGAGATTAGAGCTTGCAGAGAAACTCCATTTCCCTCCTTTAGCCCAACCATGGGTGGCTAATTCCCTTGGAGTAGCGAGGAGAGAAGTTAGAACTATAATTGGGTAAGGTTAAGAGTGCTATTATAGGTTCCTAGCTGGACAGACTACAGATCTGAGAGTATTTCCATTGTAGAGTGACCTTGTTTGCAATGTCAATGCTGATTTTAATGCTTTAATTAGATCTAAAGTTCCTTTGGTTCCATTTGGTGATCGATCGGATCTGTGTAGAGGAGTCTGTATATCAGCTCACCCACTTAACTGGTAGACCTCTTGGATACCACTTGATCTCCCTGGATCTGATGCTCCTGTGATTCCTTGAGTCAGTGACCTGGGAATTGCAGCATCTGTAGTGGTTTTAATTATTCTAGTTGATGCTCTGGCTTTGAAGGAGATCCCTAGGATGGTCTTTGACCATTAAAGTGGATAGATCATAACCTTAAAATGAATCTAAGCTCATGCTCCAATTGGATTCATCTGCTGCAATCCATGGATTCGATAAAGTCTATAGGATGGTCTATGACCATTAAAGTGGACAGATCATAGCCTTAAGACCAGGTGGATCCTGTGATTTGGAGTGGAATTTATACCCTGCAGCTGTGCTTATAGCCAATGAGGGATTTGTGGGCTCTGAACCTCTGTAGCATTATTAATTGAATCTGATTGCAGTGAAGACCAATCTCTAAGCTACTCTTCTCCATTTTCTACTTTTTACTCTCTTCCCTTGCAAGATCTAAGTTCCTAAAGTCGATCCAATTTAGTCTATGTTCAATTTTAGCGTAGTTTAAGTGACAATCCATTTTAAACCTCTCCCCCGCCTTTTAGCTAAATTAGCCATAGTTAGGGTGCCAGATCTAATATAGAACTGGAGATTTATCATATTTTTAAACTAACCTCCCTGTGGACATTCCCTTACTCACCATTTGTGTAAAACTTGCTACAACAGACCCTGATTACTTGCAGGTTTGTATGAGTGTGTTCTGCCTAATTTTAGATGATTTTAGACCCTATTTGAGGGAAGGCAAACACTCCAACAAGTTTTTGGCGCCGCTGCCGGGGAGGAATGTTTAGAAATTAATAGATCTAAGTTTTAATCATAGAACTGTAGTTTTTATTTGATTTTTACTAACTGCATTTGTAAGTTTTATTGTTTTTCAGTAGTTTGTGTGCATTTCATCAGATCTAAGGCTACCAGTGAAAGGAGAATCATGTTGGAGACTGCTCTGTAGTTTGCATCCCTCTACTCCCCTGTTATTTTTCAGATCTGTTGATAATTTTTGCCATAATAGTTAGAAATTTTGGTTGATTCTGCTTGTGGAGTTGAAAATCTGTTTTACATTCAGATTTTGAGTGTTGTATGTTTGGTAGGAGAACTCTGCAACCTTAAATTATTCCACTAAATCTAGAGGTTAAAAGACTTCTCAGATCCAGACCAACTACACTCACATCTGTTGCATTGGATTCTGTAGAAATGGGTGAGCAACAGCAGCTAAGAACCCTTAAGGAGTTTAATGCACCAGGGGTCTATAATTCCCCCTTCTGCATTAAATTCCTAGCTGCTCAGGGAAACTATGAGATAAAATCATCCATTATTCAAATGCTGCCCTCATTTCATGGCCTGACCAAAGAAGACCCCTGCAAGCACATTGATGAGTTCTTGGGACTATGCACTACATTTAATATCATAGGTTTGGGGGAAGAGGCCACCAAGATAAGACTTTCCTTTTTCATTAAAGGACAAAGCCAGGACCTAATTGTCCTTGCTTCCACCCAACAACATTCAGTCCTGGAGTGATCTCCAATGTCAATTTCTAGCCAAATTCTTCCCTATGTCATAAACCAACCAGTTGAGGAAGGGTATCATCTCTTTTACCCAAGATCCAACTGAAGATTTTCATCAATCCTGGGAGAGATTTAAGGAACTCCTCAAGAAATACCCCCACTATCAAATCCCCGAATGGCAATTAGTTCAAAGTTTTTATCAGGGAATTGAAGCTAAAAGCAGAGATATGATAGATGCTTCCTGTGGTGGCACCTATCTCTATAAAACTGCTGAGGAGGCATGGGAGCTCTTTGATATTATTAGTGAGAACTCTATGCAAAGGGAAACCTTGCAAGAGATCTAGAGCCTCCTAGAGTGATGAAGGAGAACACCTCAAGGGGAAAGATATATGAAGTGAGTGTGCCAAGCGAGTTGGAAAGGAAAGTGGACAGCTTAACCCTAAAATTTGATAGGCTAATGGGAGCAATGCAGTCACCTGTGGCTGCTAGAGTGGAGGAGGCATGCACCATATGCCAGTCCCCTACTCATCCCTTGGAAGAATGCCCATCTGCTAACCATTTTTCTGATTTTATAATAGAGCATGTGGCTGCAGCTTAGTCTTATGGGCAGCAACCTGCTGCTGGGTACCAATGGAGGAACCACCCCAATCTGAGGTGGCGACAAGATGCATACCCCTGCCAGCAACAGCAGCCCCAGCAGCCCATGCCCTACAGAAGTGCTCAGCACTATAGAGAAAATTATGTCCCAAGGCCTCAATATCACAACCCATGGCCCAACCTATAGCTCCTCCTATGCAGCAAGCTACACCTCCTCCTACTGTGAGAACACCATCCTTTCAGGAACAAGTTCTATCTTACTGCAGAGCTTGAACACCTTAACTCAAACTGTGTACTCTCACAACCAAAGCATCAAAAAGATAGAGGACCAACTTGGTCAGCTGTCTAATGCTCTGACTAGGAGAGAGGGAGGAAGGCTGCCCAGCCAACCACAGGATAACCCACGAAGGCAGTTTGTAGTGGGTGAAGTTTCCTCCACATATGAGGAAGCCAAATCTGTTACAACTTTGAGAAGTGGTAAGCTAGTGGACAACCAAGTGGGCTGTGAGCCTGTGAGGAACTTGGAGGAAGAAAATGAAGTGATTTCTACCAGCACACAACAAAGACCACCAGCGATGGATTTGAAGGAACAATCAACTGTGAATAAAGAGGATAATGAGGATCCTCAAGAAAAGAAAAAAATCAAAAAGAAAGAGACCCCATTGGCTAAGGCTGCAAGTGAGGGAGCAATCCCACATCTGCCATTTCTTAAGGCACTACAAGCACCTTTCCCTTTTGATAAAGGGCAAGGAAAATTGAGGAAATGATGGAGACTTTCAAGCAAGTAAAGATCAATTTACCTTTACTTGATGCCATTAAACAAATCCAAGCCTATGCCAAGTTTTTAAAAGAACTATGCACCCATAAAAGACAATCTAGGATACATATATCCAAGAAAGTCTTTCCAGCAGAGAGAGTGAAACAAATTTTGTCGATTGCAATCGCAACCAAATTTCAAGACCCTGAAACCCCCACAATCCCCTGCATCATTGGAGATCATACCATTGACAAAGCCCTATTAGATCTGGGAGCCAGTGTAAATTTGCTTCCATATTTAGTATATGAGAAACTGGGCTTAGGCAAATTAAATCCCACACATGTGGTCCTCCAGCTAGCTTACAGATCTGAAAGGAAACCTGTGGGGATAATTGAGGATGTTTTGGTTGGAGTTGACAAATTCTTCTATCCTGCTGACTTTTTGGTATTGGACATGGAACCAAGCAAATGTGCTTCTTCCATACCTATGATTCTAGGCAGACCCTTTTTGGCCACTGCCAATGCCCGCATACAATGCAGGTATGGAATCATGGAAGTGTCATTTGGGAACATGAAGGTTAAGTTGAATGTGTATAGCACTGGCTATCAACCCTCTCCTGAAGAGGCTTGCTTTTCAATTAATGCCCAAAAGAAAGTGATGCATGATAATCCACATTGGCTGGTGCAGGACAATGATTGGTTCACAGATGGAAAACTACACCCAGGGAATGGACACTAGCTGAGGAAAAGATCAATGAAAAGTGCCAAGTTTGATGAGCTTGAGGAGACTATGGATCTTCCAGACCCTCCAGATTAGCCCCTATAGTCAGTATGTATCATATGTACCATACTTTGCATTTGTTTTAGGTGTTTACTTTATTGTTAATTGATTTTTTATATTTCTTGCAACATGAAAAGAAAAAAAAATTAGGGAGAGAAACAAAACTGCCATGCTTAATACTAGGCCATGATTTCAGTATTACCAGTTATCCTGAGATAATGGGAGCTTGGCCACAAGGAAAACAAATTGTAGAGCAGCACTGCAGACGAGCCTACTGAGTGTTGAAACTGAAAGTACCCCGTAATGTAGCCTTATTTGGTTTTTAGAAGTCTTCGACAGGTCAAGTTCACCTTTCGATAGGTCACATGGTGATTTCGGCAGGATATTCTATGGTTTCGATAGGCACTGAACTTCTCGACAGGTGAAATTAACTTTTTGATCGGTTAAAAAGAGCAAAACGGAGATTTCGATAGGTTCTAGATACCAATCAGGAACCTATCGAAATGAAGACTCAGTTGCCGTTTAAACTGATCGAAAGGATAGTTCCACCTATCAGGATCCTATCGAATCTCCCCCTTTCAAAGTTTTGTTTGCCATGTTTTCGATAGGATGCATGAACCTATCGAAACCATCCAGTTCACTCTATCAGAATCGCATTCCACCCCTTATATACCTTTCGAGAGGTCATTTGTACCTCATTCCATACCTTCTGCAAAACCCTACCTCTCATCCTCTCTTTCACCTCCCTCTTTCTCCACTAATTCCTCACAGAACCTTCAGCTGTGCAGGCTGCCATTTTGTCAATACATTAAGCTTGCATAGAGGAGTATTTTGCCCCTAATTTTGGAAATTTTGAAGCTGCGCAGCGCTATTTCTGTTAAACCATAGGCATTTCGAAGACAGTTGCTTTCCCACCATTAATCTTTCGCTCCTCTAATTTTTAAACTTCAAACTCCACTTCAAGTTGGTGAGTGATTAATTTCTGAAGAGTAAAATGGATGAGCCAGAGGAAACTCTCGCGAACATACGCCGAAGAGCAACTGTGTCCACCCCCAAATCCTCCAAGAAGTCGAAGCCAGCTGACAAACCACCTGTCAAGAGGAAGCTCACTGAGATGTCACCCAAAAAGACTCCTAAAGCTAAGAAAGCAAAAGTTGTTGAGATTCAGGAGCCTAGAATAGAAGAAACCTTAGCGAGAGCTGCCCCTCCAGTAGAGCTGCCAGCGGGGTTAACTACCCACAATGAATTTGTAGAAAAAGTGAGTCTTGTCCCTGAGACGGATTTTGATCTGGCATATTTTGCCAACATTGGGGAGTGCAAGGGGACATTGGAATATTTGAAAAAAGAAGGTCTGCTACCTCTGCTTTCACCCTTGAAGGAAAATGTCTACCCCAGGTTAGTGAAATTGTGGTACCAGAACCTGAAAAAGAAGGTGGTGCCTGAAGCTGAGGATACACTGGAAATCTTGATTGATGATTGGCAGCTGACTATCGATTGCAGAGATATTAGGATGGCTTTGGGAGTCCCATATCAATTTGACTCCACCAGAGCTGAGGGAGCACCTACAGGGGCCACATTTCGGGAAATGGCTAAACAGCTTATAAATGGAATAGTGGGCTCTGGTGAATCCTTGATGAGAAGAGACCTCCATCCTACCCTCAAACTCATTGATACCATTCTGAGGAAAAATGTCTATGTCTCTGGCCATTTGCAAGAGAGAAGGACCCCTTAATGGATGCACTATACTTCTGTTCAAAGGGGCAATTTGTTAATGCACCTAAGCTGGTTTTTGAAACAATGGTGGACATACTGACAATGTGCTGAAGAGGCAAGCTTTTGCTAAAGGAGGAGGTTTGCCTTTTTGCAGACTCATCACATGTCTACTCAGGATGGGAAAATATGCAATCAAGGAAAAAGAACCAATGGAGAAGCTGACCTTTAAATTGTATGGAAAGCGAGAATGGTCAACCAGCCTCACCTTGATTAAGAAAGGTCAACCAGTTGGAAGGGAGGCGGCTGAGAAGGCAACCACTACTGTGGCAGCAGAGACTCCTACAGAGATACCCTTATCCACCCATCAACCTACACTACCTGTCCCATTACCTACCCCTCCAGCTACTTTGCTTTTTCCGTTTGTGTTTTTCCCTCTTCAAACAGACCTCTCTCCTCCAATCGCAAAACCTGTTTTCACTTCAACCACCTCTTAGGTTTTCCAACCTGACATACTGGAACCTCCCACATTCCGCGAGCCTACCCCTACCCCTTCTTCTCCCCACACTACCCAACCCATTTCTAACTTACCCCCATCCCTAACCCCTTTGCATCCACAGGGCGTGGACTTGTTCACCACTACTGGGTTCACAGCCCTCATGACCTCAATTGTGGAGGATGTTGCTCTTGAGTACACTCCACTTCCTGACTCCCCACACCCCACACGTCCTCATTTTACTCATGCACCCTCTTCTCCCTTCCATCATGTCCAAACACCTGCCTCTTCTACGCCCACCATGCCTGACACCCTCACTCAAATTCTATCCCTTCTCCAATCTATTCAATCCCAATTAACCATCATGAGCTCATGCCTCCAATCAATTCAATCCACCCTTACCCCATCCTCTTCTGCTCCTCCACCCCCTCACATATCCCCTCCTGCTTCACCTATACTTACCCCACACCCTGTGGCTGCCCAGCCTGAGGAAGTGGCCGCACTAGCTCTCCCATATTTTCTTCCCCACAGGCCACTCTACCCTCCTCCCCAGATTTGTTGGCCTCCACAGTAGCTGAATCCCCTCCACCCTTCTCCACCCCCACCTATTTTCCAGGATGCCTCTACCCAAACTGATCCATGGGAGGATCTGGTTCTTTCCATCCCCTCCTCTTCCTCGATTACACCCCTGTCCTTGCCTATTGTCCTTAAACAATCCATGTACATACCCCCTTACCTCACCCTGCTCTATGCAATGCGGGATAACCCTTACATCCATAGGGATGTCATGAGAGGTATGGCTGCACTCCGAGCTTCCATTGAGGCCCCTTATGCGGAGAGGATTGCCCACATCGAATTGGAACACCGAATTCAACTCCAAGATATCTCTCAAGGGTGGTCTGAAATCCTGACCCATTATGAGTCAGTAAAATAATTGGCAGCTGCTGAGAGTCTCATTGCCAAATATGAAAAGAAGAACTCTGAGCTTCTCAAGAAAAAATTAGCCAATGCTCAAGAGATACTCAAGGCCACCAAAGAACTCTCTGATGCCAACCTGCTCTATGCTGCCACACAGATTGACATATTGGAGAAAAAGGTTGCTTGCCTTACCTCTCAGCCATTTCAACCCACCCCTCTTGCCACCGCACCTCCTCCTGCACCTCCTGCCACTTAATTCTGTCCCCCCCTGTGGATGTGCACCCTCCTCCAACCTAGGAGCCTCCCCCCACTCAACCTCCCCTCCAAAACCAAAAAGGGCTCCCCCCAATAAGAAAGTCACTGCAAAAAGATCTGCTCCCTCTACTGCCCCTGCCAAGAAAGGAAAGAGGCATGTTGCCCAGTCTAAAGCCACACCTCCCACCTACCCCCCAACCCAACCTGATACCTCTTCCATCTTACTATCAAAGGAAGAAAGGAGGAAGACTGCTGCGACTCTCGGATTTGACCCCACTGCCCTTTTTCCTTCCGATTTAGATTTCGATTCTGTTGTAGCTGTTGACCCCAAAGGAAAACAACCCGCTGCCCAATTTGAGGAGGCAGCAAAGAGACAACAACCAAGGGCTAAATCTAAAGGCAAAGCTCCCTTATCAAAGGATGAGCTGAAAAACCTGGCTGACCTCTACGATTGGCCAGATGATACCTGCAAATAGCTATGGTAGTTTGTTGTTTTAGTTTCTTCCTCATTTTTCTCATGTATATATTTGGCATTTTAATACATTTTGTCTTCATGTAGTTTTTCTGTATCACTCTTTTCCCCCCATGCCTCTCCCCTAATTTCATGTTGTCAACAGTGAGGACACTGTTTAGTTAGGTTTGGGGGTATGGCATGTATACCAATAAATTAGTTAATTTTAGTACAGCTAGGATAAAATGACGTGTTTGGAATTAATTAGAGTAAATTCTCACTGGATTTTTTTTGTAAAAAGAGGAAATTAAGAAAACAACTAGTTGAAACTGAAATAAGCCGTAGTTCAACAGACTTCATGAGGCAAATGTCAACAATTTGTGAAAAATAATTTTGATGTGCAGTAAACCTGAAATGAGAGGAAATTGTGAAGACACACCCCTGAAAATTAGATAGAAGGCCATACCCAGTGAGATTTGGGCCTGAAAAAGTTTCCTTGAAGAGTGCCTTGGCAATTTTTCTGCTCTATGGACTGACTCGATCTAATTTTAATCACTAGAAGTTAGGCAACTTCAAGTTGAATTAGCCTGACAGCATTCATAACATTGAAGACATGAAGTAAGGTCATTCCTTGGTTAGTTTGAGCTTAAAATGTCCCACCTTTGAACTGCCCTTGATGCACACCACTTGAGCCTTAAAAGTTCCAATTTTTTTTAATGAAAACCAGAAAATTTAAACCTAAAACCTTTGGACCTATTTCAGTTCACCTCCAATCTGAGAAATTAGGACGAGGAAGGAGAAGCAAGGTTAGAGGAGCAAGGTGTTAAATCAGGTTGAAAAAATGAAAAACACAGTTGGTGGTATTTGTGGTATTCCAACTTTAAAAAAAAAAAAAACAGAGTAAAAGAATGAGAAAGAGAAGTCATTTCATTGAAAGATTGAATGGAAGAGAAGAAGTTGGCCACTTTGGCTCTAAAAATTCAAGAAATAAATGGAATTGTGCTGAAATGATGAAGGTGTTGTCTAGACCACCTCCTCACCTTTACTAATTTCTCAATTTGAATCCCTTTTACCCTGTCATTCGTTTACAAACCTCATCCCTAAGCCACACTAAAAAGACCTTACTGATCTGGAATGGATTGAGCTGTCATGTGGAGATAAGGATTTGTCTAATCTATGGTGAAAAGAGTTAGAAAATTTCATAAATTAGAGCAATGCCTATGCTCATGCTTACAGCCCTATTTGAGGACTGTAACTGCTCTTGAGCTGTGTGAAATTCTGCACCCTTCATTGTTGTTGTGAGTTAACAGCCCTGGTGAGACTTGGGCCTGAAATCCTATTTTATGGTGGTAGTATCAAAACAGAATTCTCAAGTGAAAGGTTAGCTATGCATCAATCCTCAAACAAAATGCCTTGACATGAACTGATTGATGATGAAGGAATTACTGCAAAAATTTCGTGTTTTAAGTTGGTGAATTTTTCTGCTGAAAACCCTCTAGAACTGAAAAGACATGATGAGAATTTATTCTAGTTTACTGAAACTCTGTTTAGCAGGATGCACTATTATTAACTAACCCTATTGGAGAAGTTTGTGGGTACCTTCACTGAAAACCCTCAAGAGACTTCACTCCTCCACTAGGGATCACCTAGGGGTTTAAAAGGCTTGGTGCATATGCTAAATGCATCCGTACTCCCTACGAAAGTGGCATTTTAATTTTTTTTTATCATTCTCCTTTGCTCAGGGACTAGCAAAGCTTAGGTTTGGGGGTGTGTTAAGTGGTGAAAAATGCCACTTTTCACCCTCTAACCTGACCATTGATAGACCTGTAAGCACACTAATAAGCTTCTGTCAAGAGTATTTTGTAGACAGCAATAAAAAAGACATTAATGCAGAAAACCACTCAAGAATGCCCAAAAAGGGGTCATCTCTCAGCACAGGACAAACCCAACAACAGCACACTAGAGGGTAGCACATCACTGGACCCTTGGAGCGCATGGCTACAGCAGGGCAAGGCGAAGGAAGTGAAAATAGGCTGAAAGCGTCCTATCGATTGGTCACCTGAAGATTTCGATAGGATCTGAAAGCAAAGAAAGGAAGAATTCATGTAGTTGAAGAGATTTTTGATAGGATCTGAAGGCAGAAGAAGGATGAATTCGTGTGGACAGAGGAGTTCGATTGGATCCAAGAACATATCGAACGGTAGAAAGGAAGGAAGAAACCATCCTGTCCAAAACTTGCCTGAGGCGTCAAGGGAACCTATCGAATGGTTTCTCCAAACCTATCGAGATGAAGGTGCTGGAACAAAACCTATCAAAGAGAACTTGAACCTTTCGATAGGAGTGAGAGCAACCCTATCGAAATGACGGCAGGCATAGCAGAGTCTGTCGAAATGGTTCTCCAACCTATCGAAGAAGCCCTTCCAACCTGTCGAATACTCTAGGCCAAGGGCTGAGAATGCTGAGAGAAAACTCATCCTATCAGAACCTATTGAAGAGATCTGAAAACCTAGCGAAAGGACTAAAATGCTCTATTTGAACCTGTCGAAAGCTTCCTAAACCTATCGAGATCGTGTGCAGAACTTCTCAGAAATTTAGCTGTGCACACGTTCTGATTTGGTGACCTGTCACACGCAACTCGAGGCACTTGGTGACCGACACGACGATTCCAGAAGATGCCCTAGGAAGCCCTAACTGACCCACGTATTCTAACAAAACTCTAACAAACTCTGACGACCTTCTAGAAGAGATTTTTGATGGGAAAAATAGAGGAGAAAGCTATATATAGAGACCCCCAATTGCCATTGGGGAGGATCGAGATCTGAGCCAAATTCTGGAGATTAGAGCTTGCAGAGAAACTCCATTTCCCTCCTTTAGCCCAACCATGGTTGGCTAATTCCCTTGGAGTAGCGAGGAGAGAAGTTAGATCTGTAATTGGGTAAGATTAAGAGTGCTATTGTAGGTTCCTCGCTGCACAGACTACAGATCTGAGAGTATTTCCATTGTAGAGTGACCTTGTTTGCAATGTCAATGCTGATTTTAATGCTTTAATTAGATCTAAAGTTCCTTTGGTTCCATTTGGTGATCGATCGAATATGTGTAGAGGAGTGTGTATATCAGCTTACCCACTTAACTGGTAGACCTCTTGGATACCACCTGATCTCCCTGGATCTGATGCTCCTGTGATTCCTTGAGTTAGTGACCTGAGAATTACAGTATCTATAGTGGTTTTAATTGTTCTAATTGATGCTTTGGCTTTGAAGGGATCCTAGGATGGTCTGTGACCATTAAAGTGGACAGATCATAACCTTAAGATGAATCTAAGCTCAGGCTCTAATTGGATTCATCTGCTGCAAGCCATGAATTCGATAAAGTCTATAAGATGGTCTATGACCATTAAAGTGGACAGATCATAGCCTTAAGAACAAGTGGATCCTGTGATTTGGAGTGGAATTTATACTCTGCAGCCGTGCTTATAGCCAGCGAGGGACTTGTGTACTCTGAACCTCTGTAGCATGATTAATTGAATCTAATTGCAGTGAAGACCAATCTCTAAGCTACTCTTCTCCATTTTCTGCTTTTTTACTCTCTTCTCCTGCAAGATCTAAGTTCCTAAACTTGATCCAATTTATTCTATGTTCAATTTTAGCGTAGTTTAAGTGGCAATCCATTTTGAACCTCTCCCCTGCCTTTTAGCTAAATTAGCCATAGTTAGGGTGCCAGAACTAATACAGATCTGAAGATTTATCATATTTTTAAACTAACCTCCCTGTGGACATTCCCTTACTCACCATTTGTGTAAAACTTGCTACAACAGACCCTGATTACTTGCAAGTCTGTATGAGTGTGTTCTGCCTAATTTTAGATGATTTTAGACCCTATTTAAGGGAAGGCAAACACTCCAACAGGCATCAGAGGCCATAGTTTTGGCCTTCTTCATAGGGGCAGCCGTTTTCTTAGTTGGTTCCACTTGGGGCTCTATAGATTATGTAGGTATCTCAGAGGTCTCCACAGTAGAGGCCTCTGCAATCCTCACCGATTTTCGTGTGGCCACAGGGCTGCCAGTAGGTAGAGGTTTAGCATGGCAGCCAAGGCATCAATAAATTTAGAACCTGTGGCCATGGCTACACAAATCCTTCAAAATATGAACTTTAACTCACAAGTTGTGTAATGCACACTCCAAAAATAAAATTGCACCCAAATTCCTCCCTACTCAACACTAAAACAGTATCCAATCAAATCAACTGAGAGAGTAAGAAATCTTACTACCAAAGAGCTAGGGTTTCTGTCCAAAAGTTGTCCACTATATCAAATCTCCTCAAATCGAGTGCGAAATGGCTGGGATCTGTTGTGCAACACAATGGCTAGAGAGAAGTGGCTGAGTTGGAGTGGTTTTGGCAGGGGAGAAGAAGAAAGGGAGAGAGGAGCTCGGGAGTGCTTAGTGAGACTTAGGGTAAAGAGAAAGAGAATGGGGAAATGAGAAAATTCAAAGGCTTTAAATGGAGGAACCCGTGCCTCGAGTGGTTCTCTCCAAGTGAAAATCTTCTCGCACAGTATAAATGCCACCTCGCGAAAAATGGCATTTAAGAGACTAAAGATACTCACGAGGTCATTCGCGAAGCTGATGTTGTATTTGAGTCGCGCGAGAGGGCTGGTGTAACTCTCACGCAGCTGAAGCAAAGGACCTCATGAGGAAAATGCATTTAGTGAGCTTCAAACGTTTGCTCGCGAGGCTCTCGCGAGGTATAAAATGCGTGATTTCCGTTCTTCGCGCTGCTCCATGTTACGGACATGATAGAACCTCGCGAGGCTCAATATTAGGCTTCAGCAGGCACTTTTTCTTGCAAGGCTCTCATGAAGAACAACATTCTTATCAGAAATCCACGAGAAAGCCTACATCTGGCTCGCGAAGGTGAAATTGAGGCCATAGAGCCCCGCGAGAAAGCACAATTTAACCTTTTCATTGTTGGCTCCCTGACATGTGTATTTATACTGGCATGCACCACATTTCTTCCCTATTCACCCATTTCACCATGATAATCTCAATGCCCATTATCCACAAATTCATAGAGTAAACATGTTAGCATTCAAATGAGTTTAACTTGCAGCAGATTCATGCACATTTAAATTTTAGCGCATCAACAACAATAACAACGACAAACACATTCACACCAACATCAGGTCCATGTAGATTAAATTCAGATGGCACACATGCACCTCATTAACAACAACAACTCAAAATAAAATAAAACAAATCATGCAGATCAACATCACAATGAAGATACTATATGACAGATTTTTAAACAAAACAAAACACAAATGCAACAACTATGGTACATAGTATATAGAGCTGTGGATCACTAATCAGTGGGAGGTTCATGTAGGTGAATGGTCTAAGGAGGCTTCATAGAATTTTCTACACAAATTTTTAGCCTTTGCCCAGTCACTTTCATGATTTTTCCAGACATGGGATCCAAGATCTCCACAACACCAGATGGGGAGGCATGGATGACAGTGTAAGGTCCGTCCCATCAGGATTTTAACTTCTCTGGAAAGAAATTTAATTTAGAGTTGAAAAGCCAAACCTTGGTACAAGCAGTGAAGTCCTTTCTCATTAGTTTCTTGTCAAAGAATGCCTTGGATTTTTCCTTATAAATTCTTACATTTGTATAGGCTTTCAGTCTCAGCTCATCAAGCTCTGACAGTTGTAATTTCCTGTCAAAACTAGCAGTAGTTAGGTCAAAATTCAGTGTTTTAATAGCCCAGTAGGCTTTGTGCTCTAACTCCACTGGCAAGTGACAGGCCTTTACATAGACCAGCCTAAAAGGGGACTTACCAATAGGAGTCTTATAGGTAATCCTATAAGCCCACAAAGCATCATTCAGCTTTTGTGCTAAGTCCTTTCTATCTGTCCTCACAGTCTTCTCTAAAATGTGATTGATTTTTCTATTAGAAATTTTAACTTGCCCACTGGTCTGTGGGTGGTAGGGAGTTGCAATTCTGTGTATAATAGTATACTTTTTTAGCAGATTCTCGAAAGGCCTATTACAGAAATGACTCCGCCCATCACTAATGATAGCTCTGGGGATGGTAAATCTGGAGAAGATATTGTCCTTGAAAATTTTAAGGACAACTGTGTGGTCATTTGTCCTTGTGGCAATGGCTTCCACCCATTTGGACACATAGTCCACTGCCACAAGTATAAAATTGAAGCCCATAGAAGGAGGAAAGGGGCCCATAAAATCAATCCCCCAGATGTCAAACAGTTCTACCACAAGGATGGGCTGTAATGGCATTAAATCTTTCTTGGAAATGCCTCCCAACCTTTGACATCTTTCACATGCTTTGCAATGTATGTATGCATCTTTGAACAAAGAGGGCCAATAAAACCTACATTGCAAAACTTTTGCAATTGCCTTTTTGCCACTAAAGTGACCTTCACAAGCCTGCTCATGGTACATAGAAAGAATGTTGTGGAACTCACTTTCAGGCATACATCTCTGTTGGTGCACACTTTTTCTGGGTTCCTCTCGGTCCCCATTGAATCAGTGGCTCCAATTCTGTCCAAGTGGACTCTAGCGATGTGGCATTTGGAATGATAGAGATAAAATAAAGGGTTTTCTAGGAAGGTTCCTAGTTTGTTGCGATCGCTAGCTGCAAATACTTATCGACGCTGCAACACGTCAATGATCACGCTTAAGAGCAGGTATGGGTTACTTCTATACTGAATCGTCCGCCTGCGAACGTCAACAACTATGTCTTTTTCTTATAATTTAGATTAATTTCCCTTTAATTTCCCTTTATAGTTATAGTTCTAGTCAATTTAGACTTCCCTGATTCTATTGTGAGTTTGGTTGGGTGGTAATCTATTGTAGTTTATTTAATTTAATATTCTAGTTCTATCTTGAATCTAATTAATTTTTACTATTCCTATTCTTATTGAAAGTCTAATTAATTAAGTGTCCTAATACTACTAAAAGTTCGATTAATCTTAGTCTCCTAATCCCATTAGAAGTCTAATTATGTTCAGTTCTCCTAATTGTACTAGGAGTGCAAGCATGTTGGTTCTAGTGAAACTTTAATTAATTTGAGCATGCTAATTATAGTAGAATTCGAAGCAGAGCAAGTATTCTAGTTGTATTGGAATTCTAATTAAATCAAGTATAACAGTCTTACTAGAATTCTAATCGAAATAGAAAACTAATTTTACTGAAACTCTAATTTAAGGCAAATGAATTAATTTTCTTTAAATCTAATTAAAACAAATAAACTGATTTTATTAAAAATCTAATTGAAATAAATAAACTAATTTTATTAAAATTCTAATTAAAGCAATGAATTAACTATACTGAAAATCTAATTAAAACAACAAATTAATCATACTAAATTCTAATTAAAGCAAGATATTAACCAATTAAAATCTAATTTAAAGAAATTAATCAATCATACTAAAATCTAATTAACTTAATTAATTATGCTTAAATAAAATAAATCTACTAAATAATTATACTATAAAAAAATAAGTAAAAGTAATTAATTAATTCTAGAATTCTAAAAAAAGGGTTTTGGGCCTGCTATGCTAAGGAGGATTAACCTTGTTCCCGAGTACCCTCCATAAGCTCCCTTGGGCAAATCAGATGGCTTAGATTAAAGATAAATTAGATTTTAGACTGTAAAATAGTATTTTAGATTTTTCAAAATTGATCTCGGAATAATAATTATAAATTAAATCATGAACTAGAATGATAGAAACTAATATTAATATTTAGGATTTTTGGAGACATTAAAATAAGGAATTAAAATTAAAGTTCAAATTTCTAGGATTGAATTCGGGTCTGAAATCAGAAAGTCAGACCATATGATTAAGGACTAGTTTTAGAATCTAAGGATTAGAACTAGAAATTAATGATAGAACTGAAAATTAAGATTTTAGAACGGAATTAAAGCCTAGGGTCGATAAATTAGACTATCGGATTAAGGACTGGTTCCGAATTCGGAGAATTAGAACCAGATATGAAATATTTGCGATTTAAAAAGGGGTGCTACGGTCTCGGACTGAAAATTAAAACCTATAATTAAAACTATGATAAATATCCTAAGTCTAAAACTAAGATTTTTACCTAGGACCGAGGCTGTGGAGAGAAATCTCGAAGATTCGAAGCTTGAATCTCAAAATCATGACTAGGTTGCTCTATAGGTTTGTCCTCGGAGTTCTCTAATTTTGGAATCCCAAAAAAAATATGTTCACTCCTCGAAAATTGCCCAGCCTCTTCGAGCAAATTAAGAAAATAATCTTTTATAGGTTTTTCTTCAATTACGCGCACTTTTCTAGGCGTTTAACTGAATTACGCGCTAATTTCCCGGCACTTAAACGCTTTGAGTCGGTCATTGACTCAGTGAGCGACTAGCTGACTTGCTCAGTGAGTTTCCTAGTCCCAATAGCATTAGGACTAATTGCGCGCTTGTTAGGACGTGCGCAATTCGATTAAGCGTTTCTTTATAAGCGCTCAATCAAGGAAACTTAAGGGTCAAGGACAGTGAGGCTAGGCCGGGCGTAGGCCAATTATACGCTGATGGTGAAGCGCTCAATCCAATTGTGTGTCTGGTTTTAGACGCGTGATTGAGTCTCGAGATGGTCTAGGAAAGGAAGTTTGGTCTGAAAGGGGGACTAATTACACGTTTGTGGTCTAGCGTGCAATCGAATTACGCGTGGGGTTTCAGGCACTTAATTCAGGGTTGTCTGGGTCTGGTCTCTAGTTTGAAATGCAAGACTATTATTTTAGTCTGCATTCTAACTATATACTATTATTTCAGTCTGCATTATGACTATATACTATTATTTCAGTATATAGCCTCTCTACGTTGGGATCTGAGCCACAAAGCTATTATTTCATCCTGTATTCAGCCATGTACTATTGTTTCAGTGTATGGTCCCACATCGAAGTTATGAGGTCAAAGGTTGACCGAACAAATTTGTATATTCTGAGAGGGAAAAATGAGAGTGTCTACAGATGCCCCTCTTCGACGCGCTCTTGCGAAGTAAGAACATGTCGAAGAAGTAGACACCCCTCATTCGAGGTGTAATATCCCTGAAATTTTAGGCTTTAAATAGTATCCTCAAGATGCATGCCCGACTGGTCATAAGTTGGACTAAGAAAATGTAAACTTGATGACTTAGGTCAGATTAGGTTTGATGTGAATGTGAGTGTGAGTGTGGTGTTAGATGTTATTATGAAGTCATATACACCTGTTATAGGTGTGTGTGCTTTATATCGAATATATGGAATGGGTTAAATAGCTTAATAGCTTAAGAGAAGTTATTTCTCTTTGAATTGGTGGTTGAGGATTTATGAAGAGAGAGAGAGAGAGTGAGGAGGAAGGAGTAAATGCTAGGGAATCTTGTGAGGATTGCAGATTGAGGACGTCCGTGGGCATTAATTTCGAAGGCAACGTGAGTGAATTCATTGGAGTCGGAACTAAGAACCCTAGCCCTTGACCCAAGCTATTGAGTCAATCATGAGATTGATTTGAGGTGAGTATTTATTTTCAATGTGTATGATGTTGTGCATTTATTTAAATGATTTAGTGATGAATTGAAGAGATAGAAAAGAAAGAAAAATTGAAAGAAAAGAAAGTTGGAAGAAATGCCCGAAGAGGACTGAGTTCCTGTCAAAATCGATTAATCGATTTTGAAAATCAATCAATCATTTTTTGACAGAATGTAGACCTGGGCACTAATGCCCGAAACCGATTAATCGAAATGAATTCGATTAATCGATTTTTGGATTTCAATTAATCGATTTGAAATCGATTAATCGTCTGTGTACTCACAGTGGTTGGAAAATGTGGAGTCTGGGAAAACCGATTAATCAATTTGTGAATCGATTACTCAATTTTGGAATTTCGATTAATCGATTTTGGATCGATTAATCGATTTTAGAAATTTGATTAATCGATATTGGGATCGATTAATCATTTTTTATAGTTTTTGAATGAGTTTTATTTTGGACTTTGGCGTTTTGGGAGGGCCTTGTACCTTCTTTTATGCATCGTTCTTGATGCTTTGCATATGATATAATGTAAATTAGGTTCAACACGTGAGTACGAGCATAGGAAGCCACAATGAACCTTTACACTTGAGAATTCAAACGCGTGAGGTAGGGAATACCTTGAACATATACTTTAATTACAATAGCATATATGTAGTGATATGAAATGAATAGTTATGCATTGAGAGCATAAAGATGCGCATGTTTTTCTTGAAAAGTAGTTGAACATATGAAATTAAAGTGTGCGTGTGTGTGTGAACATTAAGTAAGGAAGTAAGTATGCTATGAGTATGTGACATCCGAAGGATGTATGGAAATTCGTGAACATTCGAGTGATGTGAAGTTAATTAAATGAGAATTGATCAGGCCTAAAATACTATATTTAGCACAATCACACGGTGAATAACTATATGTAGTTACACATTGATTTAAGGTTTGGTGAATACCCCACCGACACGTCGGTATACCCGTGACTAACTCGACAGGATATCCGTGACCGGTACAGCGGCCAATCTGTACACTAGTCTGACATCTCAAGGATGTATGTGAGCTTTATGCCCCGTCGCCTATGAGGAAGGGACCTGGGTAGTATTACATGAATGAAAAAGGAATGAAAAATAGTTTGATTGGACAACGATAGTGGGTATTCCATCGGGGCTCGAGGCTATAGTGCATCAAGGATTATTTAAGTTATTGATTTAAGTTTTTGGAGGTCGATCTTTATCTTTTGATAAATAAGTTGAAAACAAGTAAACACATGTAGAGTAACAGATGCATTCAGTTCATGCCTTCATTAACTTAAACTACTTTCTAGCAGTTTTTATGCATAAATCATGTTTCTAAATGTCATGGAATATATGTGAGTAAGATAGATTTATATGTTCATTCAGTTATTTTCCTATTGAGCTATGATGTAGCTCACCCTTTTAGACTATACGTCGTAGGTCCGGTGCTTGCTGCTGCTACTACTTTGAGAGACGTTGATCCGGAGGATTCGGATTATGTACCTGGGGAGGAGTCAGAGTCCCCCTCCTGAGGATTTCTTCTAGAGAACCCCTGTGTACTTTGATAGAGTTTTGAGAGAGAAACTATACGGCTTGGTATGTTCTGCCTATTTTGATATAAAATAATGTAATATTGAGAGATATTCTTTTAGTGAACCATCTGGGGTGACGGTTCTCTCGTCACCAATGGTTCAGGTTGGTTCTTTGCTCATGCAGTGTCATGAGATTAGAACTGTCTTTTGAGCTTCATGTTTTGACTTATATTATAGAACTAAAGATTTAGTTCAGTATCAGTTCTTATACTTTTAATTTGTTTTATTGTTGCTTCGGTATACCAAATGTTTCGTGCAGGCTTATGGGGCATGGCCTCAAGGGTCGTGCAGATGGCACGGAAAATTCGAGCTGTCACACGAGGTGTCTTCTCGTTTCTCTTGGGAAATAACAAATGTGAACTGGGGATGCTGACATGACATGTTTGGCTTTCTTATCTATCAGCGCAAGCTAAAATGGAGTATTTGAAGGGCAAATGGTATCTATCGAAGGGAACATTTCAGGTCTGTGGGTGCATGGCGCATCCCACCGCATGGCACGGGCAAACAGAGGGATTTTACACAATCGAGGTACTGGGGCATCAATCAAATGTCCAAAATGAGGTCCAGGGACCGATAATAATAAAATGAAGTATCATGTAATATCGAAGGCTTTTGCAAGTCATGTCAGACCGGGTGCGTCATTACTCACACCAATGCACTTCAGGCATTCCTTTTCTAATAGGCGTTTGTAAGTTCTTAGATTAAATATACTCAATGTTTAGTTTCCCAAGGGAATGGCTGGTTTAGGCTGATAATTGAGGTATGGGTCTTGTGAGGTATGCTCAATTGAATTCTGCGTAGTGGCGCGTGCGCTTGATTCATTTGGAGTCAGCCTCTAAGTTGGGAATTCTAGTGCTAATGTGTCTAAACAAATGATTCTGTGCAGTGGGATATGCACTTGATTGTGAGTTTAGACGGTCTTAGTTGGGTATTCTAGTCCTAATGTGTCTGAACAAACGATTCTGCGCAGTGGGATATGCGCTTGATCCAATTCTGTGTAGTCGAATATGCGCTTGCTTGCAAGTTCAGGCGATCTTAGGAGTTAAAGGTCGGGTTCAAGTGTAATTTATTATGCATGGGTGATAGGGCACTTAATCAGTTCTTTTTTTTCTTTTGGCTCTTAAAGAAAGGTTAGTCGGGTCTATTTATCTTGTTACTTTGTTCTTCTCTTTCTTCTCTTTTTTTTATTTTTTTTTGCTATTTTGTTTTGTGAAGTAAGGGTTTTTTTTTTAAATAAAGGGGTTTTGAAATTTTGAAATTTTAGGAATTTTAACTTAAGATCAATTCGATAGTAAAACAGTGGAAAATGTGACTTCCGAGATGTCGCAGAGCAGATCCACCGATACAAGATTTGTGGACCCGACCATTATCATAGTTGTCAAGATGACACTTAGCATGCCGGATACTCCGTCTAACCTTCTCGGCAAGTACTAATGATTGTCTCTTATAGGAGGACTACAGTGATTTGCGAGTCGAGAGAGATGAGTTTTGAAAACATTTGGCTCAATCATAGCTAACTATGTATATTTGCAATATCGAGTAATTGAAAAATAGGTAGTACTTACCTGGGGGTGATACTTACCTGGGTTGTGCGTAGCTTGTGCGGTCTGGTGATGTTGTAGTGTCGCGATGGGACTTTGGAGATTTCTCCTCTTCAGGTCTGCTATGGCAGGGCTTGGAGGTTGTGATGTGATGGCTTGGGAGAAATGATGTCGCGATGAGAACTGGGGATTCTCCCTTTCTTTGGTTGTGTGTTGGGTGAGTCCTGGTGGAACGTGAGGATCAATTCAGGAGAGAGAGAGAGAGCTCTTTGCTTTAGTGATGGGACACGTGTTTTCGTGATATTTAGTGATCCGTTTGTCCGTTTCAGGCATCGTTTCTTCTATTTTCTTTAGTTTTTTGAGCTCTTCGTTCTAGGATAGAGTCTGAGGGTGGTGGTAGGCATGATATTACTATTTTTGAGTTGGAGAGGATGTTAGGGGCGAAGATGGGTGAGACTTCCGAGGCTTGGACCGACGTGGTCGGGGAGGTAGTCAGAGAGGAGGTATTGGAGGTTAACCAGTCGAGGGTCAGGGAGGAGGTGCTCGAGATTGAGCAGGGGGGTACTGAGGATGAGGGTGAGAGGGTCGAGGGTGAGATACCTGAGGGTGCGGCTGCGGAGCACCAGGGTGAGGAGCATCGAGATGGCAGACACTTCCCACTGGAGGATTTCTTCGCTCGAGGTCGGGTAAGCATTCATGAGCAATAGTTCTTTTATTTTCTTAGCCACTTAGGTTATGACATAGGCTTATTAAGACCTAAAAACCCTTCTAATTTATGTCAAACTTGCATTGATCCTTGGTTGTGTGCTCACTCATGCATCATAATGGCATTTAGAGATAGGCCATGTTTCCATTCAGTCATTCTTATCATGTTTTGTGTATTTGTTGTAAATTGTTATTATTTTTTGGGCATATTTGACTTACTTTTAGCTTTAAATTCATTTTTCTTTTGTCATGGGTATGTGCTAGTCTTACTGTTATTATTTGAGTTTCGTTCAATAGGAGCTCCTGCAACTGGCTATCAGCTCGGCATGGACCGAGTCTCATACTTAGTACCATGCCTTGTCAGAGTTTCAGCGGGCGCGGCTCGTGTCTTTTGGTTTCGGACCGATCCTGGAGATGGAGCCCTTTCAGGTCGATCGTGGCTTGATCACAGTGATCTTGGAGAGGTGGAGGGAGGAGCATCAGGCACTTCTCTTTCTAGTAGGCATGATGTTACCGACTCCAGAGGACTGGGTTCGCATCACCGGCCTTCGTTTTGAGGGTGAGCCGATTACGGAGCAGATGGCAGGACATTATTTGGAGATGTGTGAGGATATTTTGGGTGTGCCGTATAGGTCGAGCGGCTCGGAGCCAGGTGTAGTTTGAGTCACTTGGTTTTTCAATACATTTGTGAGTGGCTTCATCCCCCCGAGACGCCATTCGAAGGTGAAGGCGACCTATGAGGCGCGTTGTGCTGTAGTGGCGGGCCGGGAGCCTGTGGTAGAGCCGAGGTTGGTTGTGGATAGGGTGCTTCAAGCATTTTTTATGCATTTTTTATGCCGAGGTGTGGTACTCTTCTTTGCTTCGACTCAAGGATGCTTCACTGGGTTATTTTTTATGGTTCTCAGGAACTTGGATCGAGTCCCCACCTATCCTTGGGTTCATTTTTAACTGATATTTCTTAGCTCTTTGTAACACGAGTCGGAGCACTTCAACATGTCCTACTCGCATTTGGGACTTCACCAATATGTCATCGACGTAGACTTCTACACTTATGCATCATGTCATGAAAGATAGTCATCATGGCACATTGATACATGGCTCCTACGTTCTTGAGCCCAAAAGGCATGATGACTAACAGTATGTTTCCCATGGTGTGGTGAAAGAAGTCTTCTCTTGGTCAGACTCTGCTAATTTGATCTGATTATATTCAAAGAAATCATCCATGTCCAGCGGTGTTGTCGACTAGAGTGTCAATGTACAAAAGTGGGAAGTCATCTTTTGGGCATGCCTGGTTGAGGTTTCAGAAGTCGATGCAAACCTATACTCTGTCATCTTTCTTGGCGATAGGTACTATATTGGCGACCCACTTAGGGTAAATAATGACTCGGATAAATTTGGCTTTGTGTAACTTGTCAAATTCCTCCTTAACTTGAAGGGCGGTTTGTGGGTGCATCATGTGGAGTTTCTGCTTAACAGGCTTTACATCGAGTTCTAAGATGAGGTGATGTTCTACTAAACTTGGGTCTAAGTCGGGCATGTCCTCGTAGGACCATGCGAAGGAATCAAGGTGTTCTTGCAGGACTTGTGCAATTTGTTGGCGTTCCTTGGAGTTAAGCATTGCACTAATGAGTAGCTTCTTGTGTTTCTCTTCAGTGCCAAAGTTAAGTTCTTCTGTGGGTTTCATGGCAGCTTGGGTTTGGTCATCGAAATGCTTGATAACTCATTAGAAGTCCAGTGCCTCCTCGACAACTGGTGCTCTTTCTTCATCCTTGGTAAGTTAGTATACTGCGAAATTACTACACTGGGGATCTGAGTTTGCAAAAGGTAATCCTTAATCGGCACAATCTATGACTGAGAGATCTTTGGTAAGGTGAAGGTCAAGACTACTGATTCTTCTCTCAAAGCCATGAAGTATCTCATCCGGTATGATCACTGGCTTGTTGTTTAGCCGGGATGCTTTACGTCCTCGTGCGGGGAATGGAATAGGAACCTTAGGAGAAAAGTCTCCTTGTTGGTCACAAATTTGGTTCGATCAGAAGAGTTCTTTTTCTTTTATGGGGTATTCTGATTTTTTTAAGTTTTATATTTCTAAATTTTTAGGGTTTTTTATTTTTTCTATTTTTTTGATTTTTGATAATAAATATGGTACAGGGTTGGCCGCCTCAAGGGGCGCCGGGAGAATTGCTTCCTCTAGTTGAGGGAGTGAGACGGCTGCTAGAGCCGTTCGGGCGATTCTTCGAGAAATGCAGACTTGTAATGAATTTGACATTTTTTTTTTAGAGTCCTCATCTGATGAGATCTTTTAAATGAGTGACGCTGGTGATAGCAACACTATCGCTTGGACTTTTTCTGCCGCATTGATCGCCTCTTCTTTAAAGAAGCTCTGAAGTTCGTAGTCAATTGAACTATCATCCTCTGGGTTGTAATAATGTTGTTCTTCCCATCGAGGGGGTCTCCCAAAAGGTCCTCAGGGGTAGTGATCTCTTTTCCTTGATCTTCATGATACGTTAGGATGAGCACGCATGCTCGGCAGCGAGGTTGATAATGGTGAAGAATGCAGAGGGATTCCTAAGGACATTCCCATCCTTCTAAGTTAGAGTCGAAGACGATATCAAATTCATCTTCTTGATTTGATAGTGCTTGAAGTCCTAGGTTGGCTCGCTTCGCTAACTCGAGTGCCGGGAGGTCTATCCAGTAGTCCTCATCATCACTCGGGGGAGGTTGCCATTCTTTCTCTAGAGATTTCTAAAATATTTGGAGTTGTGATGAATCTGGGGATATAGAAGTGTCTAGTTTAAGTTCCTCTTCAAACTCTATGAGGGCGTGTTGGGTGTTTCCCCCTAGGTCAATCGGATGATCATTGGGATTTTCTACTTCTTGTCTCGGTAGCTGAGTTGGTAGGTCATCACTTGTGTCGATGGTCACGAGGCTGGAATGATTTGATTCTCCTATCATAGAGTGTCGGACCCAACTAGCAAAGCGTTCTAATATGCTGGTGCATGCCCTACAGCGGGGCTGGTATGGGTAAGCGATATAAGGGGAGTCCAAAGGGCATTCCCATCCCTCAAGGCCAAGGTCGAGGCGGATGCTATACGAATTAGTATTTTCTTGTAGAGTATCATCTCTTTCCCATGTTAAGCGTAAGTGCTCTTCACTATCTTACAAGGTTGCTATGTGAAAATCTTCATCGTCAATGGATTCCCAATCTTCTACTCATGGGTCGAGTTCTGGAGGTTCTTCTCTCCTCTCTTCCATAAATTCCTTAGTGTCAAACATGGGTTTAACTCTTTCGAGTGGTTTATCAATATCATCATTTAAACTGGTTAAATCGTTGAAAGCTTTAGTCATTTGCTCAATTTCCACCTCTTGGGATCTAGTGAAGGACACTTCCTTATGCTTTGGCACATCTGCTTTCAAAGTGGTCCCATAGGCAAAGTGGTCATATAGAGACTATTTTGGTGAGGTAGGGGACGATTCGGCTTGCGGGTCGTCCAATTAGTAACGTAACCCTATGTGCTTATGTATTTGCATTGGGATGACGGGTCCTACACGACCTTGCTTATTTCTACCGAGTCTGGTGTGGGGAACGTATCCAAGTTGATACATAAGGTCCCACCCTTTTGCCGCAGTAGGGTTAATGACATAAAGTTTGGCGAGGTCTGGGCCAACCTCTCTTCTCACTAATTTTTGTTGATGCGTTGGGGGAGAACTAGGAGGGGTAGGGGGACAGACTTTCGCAACAGTTGTCTCATAAGGGATTTGAATTTTTTGAATGTGACCCGTGTTCACCACATAGTCATGAGTGGTTGGTATGCTCGTCGCGTAATTAGTATCCATTTCCTAGAGGAGTGCATCGGCGTATATACGGATGATGGAGTCCTCGTATGGGAATTTGACACATTGATGGTATGTGGATACGACGGCCTTCATCGACTCCAGCCATTTCCTTCCTAAAATGAGATTATACGTACTAGCAAAATCAAAAACATGGAAGGTAACGTCTTTTGTTACAGGTCCGAGGTGAACTTGTAGCTTGATAGTTCCTTTGACAAAGTGACGCGAGCTGTCATAAATTATGAGTGACAGTGAGGAGGGCCTGACATCCTGCTCCATATATTTGAGCATTTTTAACGTGGTGAGAGGGCAGATGTTAAGTCCCGCGCCCGTGTCAACGAGTGCGTGTGGTACGGAGAATACTCTAATTATGACCGTAAGATATATGGGAGTCGCACTCCCGCGGAGTGACTCTTTAGGCATGTCTTCGTCTGTGAAAGTGAGCTCCGGAGGTTGCGCTATGATCGAAGTTATTTGATGAAGCTAATCTAGGGTCGTATCCTCATCAACTTATGTGTCTTCAAGTGTCCTTATCAACAACCGGTGATGGTCAGGTGATTTCTTGATGAGTTCTAGTATGGATATCTGAGCTGAGATCTTCTGGAGATATCGCAGAAGGTCATATTCTTGCCCTAGCTCGAGCGCAGTCTCTTTGCCTAGCCGATGGGCCTTAGGTGTGGATTGTTGGAATGGTTGAGGTGAAGGAATTAGTGGAGGGATGATGTGAGGTGGGGAAGGCAAGTTAACTTCTCTTTCTCTCACATTCCCCTCTGGTGGTTGTGTATTTGTGAAATCCTTATTTCGAGGGAAAGGCGAAGGTGAGTAATTGGTTCCTGATTTGAGAATCGGGTAAGTCGGTTGTTGACCAAACCTGGCATGGCCGAATGCGGATGTATTTGTGAAATGGGTGAAATTTGAGGTTGGAACACGTACCTGAATGGTGCCACTCTAAGGTGGGAGGTATTCTATGTAATCTTCCTCTTCTAAAAAAGCAGAGACCAGCATCTTGCATGAGTTAGGTTGTTCTTCTGGCCCACTTTCTTCTAGATTCAATAAATGCTCGGTGGTTGTTTCATTGTCTTGGCTTGGAGTCTCTCAGGTGACACTTTCTACCCATGCAGCAATTTGGGCTTTAGTTTGGAGAGCGTGATCTCCATACTTGGGTTCAGAATCAGATAGAGGGAGCAGTAATGGCATTGGTTCAACGTGATCTCCATACTTGGAGTTTCAGGGAATGAAAAATTGCACTGTCTCGCTCGAGTGAGATTAGCAGTCTCTCAATCAAGACCCCTTCAGATTCAAAGGAAATCGTTGGTGAAAAACTCTCTCTAGCGAATTTCCTCCAGAAATTAAGCTAAAGCTTTCGAGTTAATCTTGCTCGAGCGAGATGTGTGTGTGCCACACAGAAACATAAGAGTTGCTTGAGTGATTTTGGAAGTTGCTCAAACGAATTGTGCAGTCTTGGGCTGCCTTCAGTTTCATTTCGTACGACCTAATAAACTTCTGTAATATCCCCAAAATTTTTGTACAATGTACGCCCATTAGGTGCACGTGTCCGCTACGGCGCATTGTGTCGTTTAGTGTTTTTGAACCAATTAGTTGGAATTGTTTGGGGCTCATTTGGACCTATTAGATGAAAGGCTAACACGTCGTGACGGTGTATTAGCTTAACATCAGATCTGACTGATGCGTGGGTTGAGTGTGCAAGATGCACTCTGCGCTGAACCTCCGCTTTAATAGGATAACACCTCGCTTAGGTGTACTGGTTTAACAACCAACCCAAGTTGTGACAGCCCGAATTTCCTTACCCAAAATCTGTGTCGTCAGATCATACACACGATCTGAATTACAGAGTCATTTTTGGTATCGAGGTGCTTTATTCCTTTTATGATAGTTCGATCTTCCCTGAAATAGAAGATTGGAAAGATCAGGCCATCGATCTTTGGTAAGTTTATTTAAATGCGGAAGCAAAGTGCGCAAAAGCGAAAGTAGAGCTATAAGGCAAATTATATGGCATCATAAACCAATAAGAGATTCCCATCATTCCATCCTAACAAAATAGCTAAACTATACAATCCACAGGTGAAGGCCGACCTTCACCTAAATAGTGGACAAAATGATACAAAACTATACATGAGTCTAAACAGTATAATATACCAAGTATAAAAAAGAAACAAGACAATCTGTACTTTGTGAAGATCCAAAGAAAACAGGCTAAGGGAAGAACTCCTCGGGTGGCTCTTCCTCCTTGTCTGGATTGTAGTCAGGATCCTCTTCTTGTTCAGGATCCGTCTTAAGATCTTCACCTGTAGTTGTGATGTATAGTCGAGGGATGAGCTACAGTCCAAGCTCAGAGGGAGAAACAGTGCTAAATCATACTTCATCATTCTATTTCATGGTATTGATGCATAAGTAAAATAGTTTCAAATAAATATTGTATCAAGTATATTGGAATATAGCAAAGAATTTAAACCCATGATCTTAAAACATATCGTGTCATGAGGCGGATAACGTACGAAAATAATGAAAATCGAATGTAAAAAGTCGGAACAGAACTGATAGCATATCGATGGAAACAAGCGTATAAAAGGCAGAGAATCGAAACATATCATATCGAATAGCAACGAATCGGAATATGTCATATCACATAACAGAAAATTGATAGCATATCATATCGGAGTTCATTAGTGTAAGTATCCCGTAATAAGAACAAAGTAGTCCGTAGCGGGCACAGGGTCATAATCTCAGGGACACTGTTGCTACCCCAGCTATGCTTTCTTTATTTGTTTGTGGTAAAAGAAATCAAAATAAAACAAGGGATGAAATCAGCACAACTGAGAAGTCCTAGACCTGCAAGATACAGGGTCCATTGTGGCAAGTTTTGATAAGTAAGAGTTTGTCCCACAGGAAAAGATGATCTACAGCTTCAAGGGAGCCATATCTAGTAGTCCCTCCAGATCTAACTACAAATCTGGCAATCCTTAAGGGAAGGGAGTTTAAGGTCACTTAGTTTACAGATCCTAAGGTAGCCTAATGTCTAAACTACAGAAAGGGTTGAGAGGATGGATGGAGTGTGGAAAATAAATATAAAAGGGTGAGAAGTATGTTATTGAGCCTAGATCAGAGGAGTTTTATAACTCAGATTCAGATCTGATGTTATAGAAATCCTGTCCAATGGCTACGTTATCACCACTGAGGAGAAAGGATCCAACCCATCTCTCTGCCATGATTCAATCCCTTAAGGTTATAACATGTCCACTCAAATGGTCATAGACTATCCCATAGGGGAACCACAATCCAGGGATGGATCAAAATAAGTTAATCATTGTAGGCACTATTTCATCTAGGCTACCAGCTCAAGAATCCATAGGGAACCTCAACCTCTAAAGCTCTATGTGTGGGGCTAAGGCTGTATAGGACCATGATAGCCCAGACACATAGAACCAGCAAGAGATTGAGTACAACCTTCGATCTAGCTGTCCATTGCTTGAGTGAGGCTACAATGGTCCAGTCACAAGCCTACAATCTCTATAACCATATCAGATCTAACATCTGATAGCTGATCTATACAAATATAGGGGAGTCTGCCTCTGTACAATCTCCCACCAGGCTAATACAAGCTCAGGTGCAAAGAAGAAGGATCCATCTTGGATCGGTGGATTAGAATCACCCTAAGGCTATAACCTGTCCACTTGAATGGTCACAGACTATCCCAGAGGCTATCCTCCTCACGGAGCCCAAGATAAAACAAGAATATTGCTGCCACCACCATGGTCACAAGGCTACCAGCTCAAGCTCCCATAGGGATTTCAGATCTAGTGGGTCCTGTGGTGGGGCTAAGGCTGTATATGACCATGATAGCCTAGACACATAGGTCACTTGGATCTGAGTGGCCCTTAGAATCAGTCCTCCATTGCTTTGAATCACAGCCAAACCAATGGTGGATCACAAGGCAGCAGCCTTGCACAGAGCAGATCACATTCAAACACAAATCCCATAAAGTACAAATCCTATTACAAAACTTCCATTAAACTAGTTCAAAATGCATACAAAGACATAGCCAGCAAGTGCTGGACTATGGAGAGAAGGAAAAAGAAAAAGAAAACTACTTACAACTACAAAAGAAAAGAAAAACGATCTCAGATCAAATCTCCAAGAGATGAGACGTGTTCCCAGATTTGTTCCAAGATTTTTCAGGATGTCTAAACCTAAGCAAAGTATGGGTTTATATAGCAGTGGTGTGGCGGCGCATTAGGGTTAGGAAACCCTAATTTAAAAGGGTGAACCAGATTATTGAGGACATGCTCTAAGCTTGTATGTTTGATTTTCAAGGATCATGGGATCAACATCTGCCCCTGATTGAGTTTGCATACAATAACAGCTATCAGACGAGTTTCGATATGGCTCCCTATGAGGCATTGTATGGGCAAAGATGTAAATCTCCGCTTAATTGGGAAGAAACTGGGTAGAAATTTATTTTGGGTCCGAAGATCATTGAGAGTACCACCGAAGTGATATGCATGATTCGTGAAACGCTTAAGGTCGCTCAAAGCTGACAAAAGAGTTATGTCAACCTTAAGAGGACAAGCGTTGAGTTTCAAATTGGAGACAATGTCTTCATCAAGATTTTGCCTACTAAAGGAGTAATGCGCTTCGGGAAATGTGGGAAGCTAAGTCCACGTTACATGAGACCATTTGAGGTTTTGGGACGAGTTATAGAGGTTGCATATCGGATTGCTCTACCACCACAACTATCGAGCATGCACACTGTATTTCACGTGCCAATGCTAAGGAAGTACATGAAGGATCCAACCCATGTCCTAGACTACCAACCAATTGAGATTCAAGAAGATATGACCATTAGAGAAGCACTAATACAGATTCTCGATCGGAAGGAGCAAGTGTTGTGTACCAAATGCATTCCATTGGTACTGGTAAGATGGCAGAACCATTCGCCAGAAGAAGCTACTTGGGAACGCGAATCGGACATAAGTGGCGCGTTTCCTCAGCTCTTCGAGTCAAGACCTTTAATGTAAATTTGAGTTACTTAATGTTGAATGCAAAGACCTTTAAGGTAATTAGCGAATTCGTGATGAAAATTTCAATAAGTTTCTTAATGTGTTATTTTAATGTCATACGATAACTTCATGCAAATTGTCGCAAAATAGCACCATGCATGAAGTGGTCGCACATAGCATAAGATGTTATGTATAATCGCAAATTGATGAATAGAAATCCAAAATTTTGATCCAATGTATGATACATATATGTAAGGATTGGAATGTGTATGAGAATTTTGGATGCAGGTGGAAGCGGAAAGAGTAGGTTCTAAACGATAAAGGAACCAGGAAGGAAAAAAATAGATTTTTCACACCATCGGTAAAACTCGCGCGTGTGAATTTCAAGTTGCTCACGCAAGTCTTTCAGAAGGGCAAATTAAATGAGACAGTCGCCTGTGTGAGTTGTGCTTCTCGTATGTGCGACATTTTGAGCGGCTCTTTATAATTTAAAACTTACACACGCGAGTTTTGCTTCTGTCTATGTTAAACGGGTTTCAAGCCCATTCTTCCTTTCCCATGTGAAAATTTTTAAACACCCAAGCTAGGGTTCCTCTTCCACACCTACGATAACTTGCTCATTCCCTCTGGATTTGCCTATGCTTTCGATCCATGAGGCATTCTTCACATTTTTCTAAGTGCAAAAGGTAAGACTTACCTTTTCAAGTTGAAATCTCTTCATTTTGCTTTCAAAATAATCTAAAATGGGCCCTAGGAATAAGACGGTTGCGTTAAAATCCTCGTCCTCTAAGAGGCACAAGGTGGATCCTCCACCAATCATGCGAGACCAACCATCTAAGTGGTGGGTGGCCAAAACTTTCGAAACCGAGTGGTCGTTTTACCACGACCTATTTAAAGACCAAGCCGATACTCAATGGGCGCTCCAATACCTAAACGGGGCCGGCATGAAATCAATCCTTGAGCCTTTTCATGGATTTTATTGCCTGAGATTAGTAAAGTTGCTTTACTAAAACTTGCTGGCCAGTGACGACGAGTCAAAATTAATCACAACAATCGATAATCAAGAGTTTAAATTTGATTAGAGGCATATCGCCGCGGCAATGAACTATTCTTTGTGGTTTGTGGATGATGGAGATGAGAAATCCCCCATCCGTAGAATAGTACCATTCCAAGATATTATGGCTGGCATGACCCATGGGGAAATCGGATCTGGAAATCAGTTACACGGGCCCAGTTGCCTGAACGGATGTGGTTGTTAGACGTAATTTTTCAGAAGAACTTGTTTCTGTTGGGCCATGAACAGGAAAGGCAGGACATCTTTCTCCAAGCCCTACATCAGGAGAGATGGTTCAACGCACCTGCTGTGGTATGGGATGGATTAAATTACGCCCGAAATCATGATGGACAAGGAAGTACCCAGAAAGTTTTAAAACAGTTATCGTATGCTCGATTGATCACATGTATGATCAAGCAATACGAGGACTTAAAAGAGGATAAGGAATATGAGATTCCTCAAAATGAACTCCGATTCACCAACAATGTAAAGAGATACCAGTTAGCGAACTTGAACTTGATCTACGTCAGTTTGCACTCAAGTGTGCAAAGACAGCAAGACCAAGACGTTGCACGACGTGCTCAAGGAGAACAACAACAACCGCAACAACCACCCCATGAGTTTGAGCTTGAGCTACGTCAGTTTGCGCTCAAGTGTGCAAAGACAACAAGACCAAGACGTTGCACGACGTGATCAAGGAGAACAACAACAACCGCCGCAACCACCCCACAAGTCAAGGCAAGAAGCTCAGCCTCCAGTTCCACCACAACAACAAGCCCGTGTTCGACCACGAACCACTCCATAAGGTGGTGTACTCTTCTCAACGGAGATGTTGAGAAGGATGGATCAACAAGACCAAGTGCTTAGGGACATAGTCCGACAGAACGAGCAAACCAGTCGCCAGCTCAACTACAAGGAGGCCCTGCTTGTCGATGTGATCTGTTTCATGTAATCGGCCGATTATACTCAACGCATGGCGATGGCGCAGATGTATACTCCAGGTGCTTCTAGTTTTGGAGCCGGGGGAGCAGGTGATGATGCCGAGCAAGTGGGTGGTGATGAGGAATAGATGGAGGCTATTCTCATGGATTTATGGGTGTTTTAGTGAGATGTTTGTTTTCTTTTAAACTATTCTAATTAAAACTTTGGGAATATTATGGTAAACTTAATTGGTATTTTGACTTCGAGAACAATGGTTGAAATTTTGTGAAGTAAATTGTAATTAATTAGCAGGTTGTAGGTTAATTCTGATGTAAATGATAGCATGGGTACCATACTAGTACGGTTTTAAAAATCTTGTTTGGTTCGTATATTTAATTATCATGGTTTATGCGATTGTGAATGGATGAGATATGGTTTCGTTGTTTAATGGTTGTGTGAATGCTTCCATTATGGCTAGCATGTTTGAATAGTTGTAGATGAAATTGTGTAGGTACAATCCAAATTTTATGGAAGGTCATAGATGTGAATGCCGCTGGAATAAATTAGTTGTAATTAGATGCTCTTAATGTAGTTTTGGATTATGATTGTGTCATGTGAGAATGGATAGCTTTCTTGGAGTGTGTTTTTGTATTGCAGGGTAAGTGAATGGATTGATCATTGTGAATGATTGATATTTGGTTGCTTATGTATGTGTTTGTTGCAGGTATAATGTTAAATTAGCCATGGCTAATTGAATTATATATGGATGGATTGTTTTGTGATATAGTATGAATGGATGGATGAGTTAGTTGTGGATGCATATGTTGTGAAAATTTTCTCATGCAGGTACAATGTGCAAATTAGCAATGGATAATTCAATTTGATGTATCATCATGTGTTATGCAATAATCCCAGGTGCTAGAATTAGTCACAAAAAATTTAAATTGACGATGACTGTTTTTATCATCATGAATGGATGGATTTGTGGTGGATGTGTTAACATGATGGTTTAGATTGTGGAATCTGCTGATGCATGTTCTGTTGGATTGGATAACAGGGATTTTGATTGGTGCTATCAGTACCACATTGTGTACGTGTTAGATACGTTCTCATAGTTGGAGATGCATGTCATGGTTATAGTTATTATCCAAATTGAATATGATAGTAGGCATGCTTTAACTATTAGAAATAGATTTGTATAAATGCATGGTTAGGTTTTGCTGTAGATTTTTAACAGCATGATGTAGATCTTCGTAGATAAGCCGTTTTCTTTTCTCTCGATAGCTTAGTCACCATGAAATAACTGACGCATAGTTAGTTTTCGAGGATGAAAATTTCTATAAGGAGGGGAGGATGTAATATCCCCAAAATTTCTGACTATGTACACCTATTAGGTGCACATGTCCGTTATAGCGCATTGTACCATTTCGGATTTTTGAACCAATTAGTTGGAATTGTTTTGGGCTCATTTGGGCATGTTAGATGAAAGGCTAACACGTTGTGATGGTGTATTAGCCTAACATCAGATTTGACTGATGCATGGGTTGAGTGTGCTAGATGCACTCTGCGCTGAACCTCCACTTTAATAGGATAACACCTCGCTTAGGTGTATTGGTTTAACAACCAACCCAAGCCCTTGGATGTGAAGTGTTAAAACACAAGATAGGTATATGTGCTTCAGAAGAAAACAATGCACAAAGATATTAAGTGCAATGGCTTCTCACGTAAGCCATTTCATTCCCTTGCATGAAATTGAAGAGGAAGAAGAGAGAAAGGATTTTTGCCTCCCGTGAGCCTCATTGCACTTTGAAACCTCAAATGGGTTGTTTATCTCCCTCTCAATTCCACTTTTCCTTTGATTGGTTACCGTAGGAAAGCTTGGATTTCGGACGCGGTCATGATCCGTAAGCTCCACGCCAATCAAACTCTCTTTTGCTTCATTAGAAACCCTTTCATAGGGAGTTTTGTATCTGGTTCACCTCTGCATGTGATGTGTGCTTGATCGGGCATGGCGAGAAGGATTGGAACCTTGCTTGCAAGTTTGTTACGATCAAGAAAGTGGGTTTCAAAACCCATTTCACATGCAAGAGGGTTCAATTTTTTGATTGATTGTGCACATAATCTCACGAGCTTGAGTTAGATTCCTTTGATTTTTAGTAATTTAATTTGGTGAATTATTGGTCTTGAAATTTTTATAAATGATATGGGTTGAATGGGAGAAGAGAAAAGAAAAAGGAACAGGGAGAAATTTCTGAAAACTGGCAACTCTAAAGAGTTTCCGATAGTCGCTTGCGCGACCTTGAAAACTCACGCGCGCAAGTTGTTTCATCTATGAAACTCGCTTGCACGACTGATACCTTTAAAAACAGGCTAAAAGGCCCTTTGGGATTTTCTCCCGCGAGAGTGTGTGTCTGAGGATGTCACTCATGCGACTTTGGTTCTCGCGCACGCGACAGAGCAAGTTTGGCTCATGTTGGGTTTTATTCAGAAATTCTTCTGAAATTTTGATTCTTATGATTCCTCAATCATTTATATTTAGTGAGGTAGTTAAAGATCGCATCGTTTAAGCGTGTCTTCACATGTCTCGAACCTAAGGTAGGGGAAAACTCAACACTGATCGAATTTTAACTTGAATTTGCATGAATGATAGGATTGAATCTAGATGATAAGCCTGTCTATGATTTGAATCATCTTTGATTTTTTCATTCAAAATTTTATTCCACTTCTGTGTTTGAACTAGAAAAAGATAAGCATGGAATAAAACTCTGTATTTGCATTTGATATCCGAAATCTGATATTCTGAATCCACTTGATTTGGGTTGATTTAAACACATGGCACTCTTGTAACTTATATGTTAAAATTGCATGATGATTTAAGGTTACATAAATGAATCCTCCAGCTCTTTGCATCGGTACGGCAGTTTATCTGTACAATTTTGGAACTGTTAAGGTTTCCTCTGATTCCTAGTCTGACACGGACAATCTGTAAGAGTTCAATGAACGACGGTGGTTAGGAGGATTCCCATTGGTAAAACTTTAGCTCCCTATGCTATATATCCTTGGGAGATTAGTTAAGTTATGACTTAAGTTAAGTATTAGACAATAAACTGTATGTGAATCATGCACCATCTGATTTAAAGTTCGAGCTTGTTTTTGCGTTCTTGTTTGAAACAAAAGTTGCATGTGTTACAATAACATTCCGTCTTGAACAATATCACAGAATAACAGTTTGAACATGTTTTAGATTCTATTATCTGATTCATGCTTGATACGATTAAAATGAGATTTAGTTTGATTGACCCCTATTGAGCTTAGACTGTTAGCTCACCCAAATTATACGTCACAGATATAGAAGCAGAGAAAGATAAAGGGATAGACAGCGATCCGGAGTATACACTGGTGGAAGAGACAGAACCCCCACCTTTGGAGTTCTTCCCTTAGGGGACCTTGAGCAATTGTTTTTGAGCTTTTGACATCTTGGCTTGGTACGTCCAGCCATTTTGTCTTAGATGATGGACAGCCATCACCCCGACTATACATCGCAAGTATAGAAGCAGATAAAGATAAAGGGACAGAGAGTGATACGGAGTATACACCAGAAGAAGAGACAGAACCCCCACCTAAGGAGTTCTTCCCTTAGGGGACCTTGAGCAGTTGTTTTTGAGCCTTTGAGACCTAGGCTTGGTACATCCAGCCATTTTGTCTTAGAACTTTTGATTCATGTAATGTTATAAATTGATGTTGTGAACCATTATTTAGGTGATGGACAACCATCACCAGTGGTTCATTATGGTTCTCTTGTTCATCCATTTTGCATGAAAATAGAACCACTATCTGGATTGTTTTATACTTGTCTATATGCACCATTTAGAATTGGAGATTTCAGTTGCCATGATAGGATTGCTTATCAATTGATTATCTGCTTTGAACTCCGCTATGTATGTGGACGTACCAAATGTCCCCGATCTCGGGTCGCGATTCACAATACGACCCGGATATGATGGTGCGAGTTTCGGGTTAGGAAATCCGGGTTGTCACAACTTCGATGTGTTTTGATCCGTTGATCTTTGAGACATAGTTTACAAATATAATGTAGGGTTTGAGGAACCGGAGGCCATCAATAAAGACTGCCTCTTCGACTTTGCTCGACATCTGAACCAAGGTAGGGAAATTTACTACTCAATTACATTTGATTTCGATTCATTGATTTCATGATTGAAATTTGAATGGCGATCCTTTGAACACTATATCTGAATTTTGAATTTGAGCTTGAACTTAGACTCTTTGATTTTTAATTGAACTTTGAAATGAAAAGTGATCATTGCATCGAATCTTTTTAATATGACTTTAGAACTTTGCCCTCTGATTACGAACACTGAATACGAATTGAAAATATGAACTCCGATTATGAATCTTGAATCTGAACTTTGTATATGAATTTCTCATAATATGAACTTGAATCTGAATCTGAATTTTGAATATGAACTCTGATATGAACTGTGAATTTGAATTCTAAATATGAACTCCGATATGAACTCAGAATCTGAATTATGAATGTGAACTCTAAATTCTAAATGTCTTAGCTATTAATTACGAACAAATGACACGTAAGATGTATTAGAACTGTATGATGATATGAACAAATCCGTGATTTGGACTGACACGGCGGTGAATCCATGATTTGGACCGGCACGGCAGAAAATCCGGCTCAACAACGCTATACTCGCGTTGGCGTCTCTTAAGTTATGATTGAGTCATGCATTAAGTAAGAAACTGCACGTAAATGAGAAAATGAATAAGTGAATCATAACCATATGAATTTCAGAATCGACACTGTTAACCATATGTGAAACTCCATCTTAGACTTTGTGACTTCGAAGTTAAGACCTTTTGAATTCTGTTTTGACATGAAAATGCCTTTGAAAATTTGGCCTCTGTTTTGATATGAAAATGCATCTGAAATTTTGTCTCTATTTTTTATACGAAAAAATGCCTTTGAATTGAATATGAAAAATGCTTTGGAATTTCGGTCATTGAGTGCGTGCATTGATTAATAAGATGTGAATTGGTATTGAATTTCCTCTACTGAGCTTAGACGGTTAGCTCATCCCGACACTGTGTCACAGGTGCAGATACTAATCAAGATTTGGAACTTGAGAACAACCCTAACTTCTCGTCGAAAGAATACTATCCATAGACAAGCTTTGAGATAGATTTAACTAGGTACAGTTTAGTAACCTTTGTAAGAACTTTGAATTAGTATTCACACCACTATTTAGGTGACGGTCGGCCATCACTGGTGGTTTACTTTAGTTTTGGTTTATGTTCTATAATGTAATTGAATTTTGTATAATGCCATATATGATATCTATTGATTTCCACATATATATACGATATCCGTTCTGATTTTTGCAAACCGGACGGTCCGGTTTTTCTCAGAAATCCGTGACGGAAAAGTCGGGTCGCCACAGTTGGTATCAGAGATATGGCTCTAGATCCCGTGCAGGTCAACTGTGGCACCATGTGTCATAGTTGGTATCAGAGTTAAGGCATGAGATTCCATCGAAACATGGGTTGGATCTCCACAATCACTGCTGAATAAAACATTTATTCGATCGTGACAAATCATTATGGCCCCAGACGGAAGATTGAGAACCGTCCGCAATAGAAGCACACCTAGCGGTGAGGGAACCTCTAGTAGCAGAGGAGGCGCTACTAGAGCAAACAATATTCCATAGGAGGAGGAAGCAAGAACAGGAAAGTTGGCCAGCTATTAGAAACGATGGTCAACACGATGGCCCAACTTGCATCTAGACCGCAACTTTCCAGATTTTAGGAGTTCAAAAGAATGAAACCTCCTAGCTTCTACGATCAAGCAGATCCGCTCGAAGCGAAAAAGTGGTTGAACTAGATGGAAAAGATTCTTCGTGTGATCCCATGCACCAAAGAGGAGAAAGTCAACTGGGCTTCCTTCCAATTAGAAGGAGAGGCAGGCCCATGGTGGAAGTCGGAAGAGAGGACCAGACCACAGGAGATGTCGATTGTTCCATGGACCTGGGCTAGGTTCACCGAAGCATTCAACGAGAGACACTTCCTGGACGCAGTTAGAGATTAGTGGGAAGTTAAATTTGCAATGCTAGAGCAAGGTCAGATGTCTGTGTGAGAATATGAAGCCGAGTTCACTAGGCTTTCCCGATTCGCACCTCAACATGTCACCACGGAACTTATGAAGGTCAAAAGTTTGAACGTGGCCTGAAGTAGACCATCAAGGAGAGAATTTTCTTGTTTAAGCTAAGGACCTATGTAGAGGTCATGGACTTAGCGCTTATTGCGGAACAAGACATCGAGAATATGTGTCGAAGAAGAGAGCAGCGAAATTAGAATAGTGCAAGTAGAGCATAATTGTATGCCCACGAGCAGGCAAGTAAGAAATTGAGGCTATTGATGCTAGTACCCCACCAACCTGCTCAGAGTACTTATCCGAAACCAGCTACGTCTATACCTACAAGATTGTTCCATCCTTCGAACCCCACTACGACGCTCCAATCGGGGGTTCAAGAAATTTCACGCACCTCTCTGTCTGCGCAAGTTGAATCATGCTCAAGATGCGGGAAACAACATAAGGCGGAGGAGTGTAGGTGGGCCACTGGTGCATGCTATAGGTGTGGCCGGAAAGGGCATTTGATAAGGTATTGTCCCAAGGCGAAGAAGAGGCAAACATCAAGGGCAATCATTCTGGGGCCCTCTCGACCTACAGTTAAAGGCCATACCTATGCAATCTTAGCACACGACACCCAAATGACAAACGAAGTTATCCAAGGTATAAATTCATTATTGATTGTCAAATTATCATTTTATTCTCAGTTAATGAATATCCTTGGAAATTTCTTTCAATTTTGACTCTTCATGAACATCACAACACTATCATAAGTACTCTTAACTAAATCGCATGCATGAAAGTTAGCGCCTGCACATATACTAGAATAGTATCGTCTGTCAACACAAGGCACGTGTCTTGATAGACCTAGGCCCTACACATTTCCTTTTTGACCATAGACCATAATTGTGGCACTACAGAGTGATTGTTGCATCCAAACCCATGTAGGACATGTCAGCTAAAACGTTGATGCTTAATGAAGTAGCCAAGTTAGGAATTGACACACCACACTAATTTCCCTTTTTTTTTTATTGTCGTTCTTATGACCCAATCGTAACCGACCGTCGGTTCAGGCAAGTTGCTGATCCGTTCCATATCTAGGATGCTACGCTTAAGTGGAAGCCATTAGAAACCATGAATGTCTGGATTGTATCTGTATATAATCATTTGACATTGAACTGTTGACCTGGATGAAAATGCTACCATTTGACTGATTTGATTTCAGTCAAGCCTTTGACCGTGAAACATAGCCCCAGAATCACCTATTGAAATCAGCGTACGCACCTCGACACACTAGATTACAATCCAACCTCATGCGGCATAAGTGTATTTATTATACACAACCTAAATCACGAGTCTGAAACCTAGTTCGAGCTTTTACCAAAACCCGAGCCCTTCTACTATATTGATAAAATAGTAATAATTATAATAAAAGTAATCATAATAATAAATAATGAAAGTGTGTGTGGTTGTGTGCACCCCATCCACGACCCGGATCTTCAGGCCCGGACTCGAAGCCCTATTGCCAAAACCATACCCACGCTTTCTCTCTCATCACCCCGGCTAATCAAGGCATGAACAATTTGAACCTAACATTCCAAGATGCAACTACTACCGGAACCCAAATCTAAACACGAACCACGAGAGGAGACCAAGTTCAATGTCCACCTTTCCAAGTGCTATAAATATAACACATACGCCTATTTAGTTATTATTAATGAATAATTTAAAACAAGAAGAATGGTGTGTGAGTGATCAACTGCGATAATGTACGCCTTAGGCACGAACCTAACCCGAGCCCAATAACCCAAACTAATATATATTATATGTATAAATAGTAATAGTATGCAAAATTAATAGAGTTGCATGTAAGTGCGTAACACCTAAGTGACGCACCCCATCTCACTTACCATGTTTACCTAGAGTCCAATATTGGCTCTAGTTCATCAGTAGGATAACTCTCCACTATAGACACCCCAATTTTACCCTCTCAAAGTATATAAACCTGTTCGGTCAACCTTTGACCTTGCCCATGACTTTCAGAAAAGACCTCATCCTTTTCAAAGGCTTTAAACCCTGACACAGGGACTATATACTGAAACAATAGTATATGGTCGAGGCACTGGCTGAAGCAATAGCTCTATGGTTCGGACCCAACTTAGCCCTGGGAAGATCCCGAATTCCGCACCCTCTACAACGCACGCAATTCGATTGAGCGCCACACATATGGCACGCAATCGGTCCAACTTGGACTAGGTCTACTTTCCTGCGAACCACCTTAGGATCCTATTCAGCACCTTGGATTACGTGCCCCACCACCCGCAGATAATTGGTCCACTTTGGACCTGACCTTTAAGTCCTATGACCGCCTAAAATCCATGATTTAGCACGCCGCATCAAGCGCTTAATGGTATTCTGCGCACCACACAAGGGGCGCAATTAGTTCCAAGCAGACTGGAACTAAGATACCCGACTGAGCTAGTCAGCCTGTCACTCACTGAGTCGGTCACCAACTCAAAGTGATTATGCACTGGGAACAGGGTGCATAATCCAATTAAATGCACCATACAGGGCGCGAAATTAGATTTGACTGACCAGTTATGCACCTCCCACAGGGCACGTAACTAGCCGGATACCTATAGATAGACCCATTTACCTCGTCCCAAAAACACATCACATCACAACGCATCCAGCAATGGAATTTTCAAAAGCATAGGGATTTCGAGGATTCTCTCTCCGGCGCTTAGATTTAGGTAATTCTCTTAGTTCTAGTTCTTAACTTCTTTTCTAGTTCTAGTTCTAGTTCTAGGTTCTAGTTCTAGTTCTAGCTTTTAGTTCTTAGTTTCTAGTTTTAGATCTTAGGTTTTAATTTTAGTTTTAAAATTCTAGTTTTCAGTCTTAGGTTCTAGTTCTTAGTTCTTAGTTCCTAGAAGCAGTTCTTAGTTTTTTTCTTCCCAATCGTTAAATTTTAAATTCTAGTTCTTAATTTTATGGTTCTAGTTCTTAGTTTCTAGAACCAGTCCTTAGATTTTAGTCTTCAAATTTCAATTCTAGTTCTAAACCTTATTCTAGAGCTTAAATTTTTAATTTCTAGGCCTTAGATTTAAATTCGAACTCCTATCATAATCTCCGGTTCTAATTCTTAATTCCTAGAATTAGTTCTTAACTTTAATTTTTAAATTCCCAGCCTAGTTCTTAATCTCTGGATTTAGATCTTAAGTCCTAGTTTTTAATTTCAAATTTTTAGCTTTAGTATTCTAGTCCTCAATTTCAACTTCAAGTTCTATAATTTTAATTTTAATATCTAATCTTAGTTTATAATTCTCAAAATCCATGATTTCGATTCTTAAATCATCACTTTTAAATCACAAATCAGTTTTTCAATTTATATTATTCCTAGCCACCCGATTTCCCAAGGGAGCTTACGGAGGGTACCCGGGAACGGGGCTAATCCTCCTCAGCATAGCGGGCCAAAACCCTTTTTTTTAGTTAATTAGAGTCCCAGTAGAATTAGAATATTTTCATTAATTAGATTCCTAGTAGCGCTAGGAAACTAAGTAACTTAAAGTTATAGTAGAATTAGGAAATAAATCAATTAGACTCCCAGTAGGACCAGGAAAACCAAAGTAATTAGACTTAGAGCAGGATTAAGAAACTATATAAACTAAACTCCTAGGTGACCCAGTGCTACTGACATTGGGCGGCAGGCGAATCAGTAAAGAGAACAACCCATATCTCCACCCACGTGATCAGTGACGTGTTGCAGCGTCATTAAACATCTGTAGCTGGCGATCGCAACGAACCAAGTATTTTCTTCTTAGAATTTACCCTTTTACTTCAGCAATTTAATATTTTTTAATTTACTATTTACTACCTCGCCAGTCCACTGGGATCGAATTGGGCCAATCTTTCCAGGGATCGAAAGGAACTCAGAAAAAGCGCATACCAATAGATTGGTGATCGCGATGGGACTTCTTATCACCAAAGCCGCATGTGTTTAGATTTCTTTTATTGCATATATAGTTTCCTTTTCTTCGCTTTATTTCTATTTACACACACTCATACCACTGAGGGTACCCTGAGAATACATGAACATCCGTCAAAGACTAGAGATGTCCAGAATACGAAGGATAAGACTCGGCGACCCACCTTTGTGGGGATACCACGATAACCCCGTCTATGGCGAAGACCCGTCTTATGAATCCGCTCAATATCACCCGAGATCAACAGGGCCGGTGGGGAGGACCCTCCCTTCACTCCTTCGAGCACAAGCAATAACAACGGAAGTACCATCGGGAAAAATTTCATGGCTCGACAACTCGTAGAGCTCAACGTTTAGAAACTATGAAGGGGAGGAGAAAAGGTCGACGAATTGCTCCAAGGTTTAGTAGAAGTGTACGAGACTATCAAGGAACTGCAAGACAGAGAGGAGCAAGAGTGACAAAGATAGGAGAAACCTCGACCTACTTCGAGTATGATATCACCACGTATATCGCCAACGAAATGAATTGGTCGTACCCTCTTTGACGACGATCGTCAAACTCACTCACAAACTGTCAAGAAAGATGCCACTATAAAGGTAGAAGATCTTCCTAAGATGCTCGACGAATACATGGTTAAGAGAGAGCACCTGGCCCCTCATTTGGGTTTGATAAGTTCTGTGAGGACCTCGAGTTCAGCTTTCCTGCAGGGTTCAAGCCACCCAAGTTTAACAAATACAATGGCACGGGGAACCTAATCATCACCTAACCCTATTCTATAATGATTGTCAGTCAATACGCGACAATCAAGGACTTCTTATTCACTATTTTCAAAGGTTGCTAGAAGGAGATGCCCTCGATTGGTTTGTCGGGCTGCCACTACACAAGATCGACACATTCAACGACTTAGCCGGCCAATTTCTTGATCAATAAAAGCATCTAATCCAGGAGACAGCTAAAATCAGCGACCTGGTCGCAACAAAGCAAGAGCCTGACGAGGAGTTTTCTGACTTCATCACACGATGGAGGATACTCGCCGCAAGGATCGGGACCTCAATGAAAGAAAAGGACTCCATCGACATCATCATCAATAACACCAAAGAACCTCTGAGGAGCATGCTTATCATAAGTGACTGCCCAGACTTCGTCGCTCTCCACCTCTGAGCCTCCCGACTGACACGACACATCAATGGTGGAGACCTCGCCTTATCCATAGTAAGATCACGAGGAGCCTCTTTCGAGGAAACTAAGCTGAAGAATAGCGAGAAAGCCTCGAGGGCTGAGCAGGTCAACACCGTCACCAATCAAGGGTAGAATTCTGAGAACAAAAATTTCCAACCAAGAAATCTCATACAGAACCAGGGCCAGCAGTGGTATGTGAATCAGAACCAGGACCAAAATCAGCAACGATACCTGAACTAAAACTAGAACCAAGGTCAGTACCAAAACCAAAATCAATACTAAAATCGAAATACTTACCAAAACTGGAACCAAAATGTGGCACAAAATAGGACAGCCAATCCTCAGAATTAGAATAACATGTCTCCACCTCAGAATTTCAACCCGCAAGTCAGTGGCTCCTACCAGCCAAAGCATGATCATTATCCCCCATTACCTGACACCATTCCCAACATATTTCACCTTCTTAGTGGCCAGAATCTCATCCGATTCCCACCAGAACGGCCATGGCCCTGGCCTGCCAACCTTGACTATAGTAAGTTCTGCGCCTTTCATAGATACGCATGACATAACTTAGAGGACTACTAGGTTTTACGAGATATGATCTATGACATGAATGATCGGAACCAAATTGACTAAGGATCCCTCTGAAATGCCAATCAGCCTCCTCAAAACTTAGGGATTATCAACAATCCCATGCCCAAGCACAATCAAGGGCTCGTCGGTCATGTCACTACAGTGGATCTCCTGAACCAACTCCCTTTTCAACCTTCTACCCTCATCACTCGTGTCAACCCTTCAGACACTCTAGCTCACCCCGGCGATTCTTTGTGGCCTCCCGCCATTCGCATACATCCTTCATCCCTGATCACCCGGTTCACCGCTCCAAATCCTTTGCCCTATCCAACCTTTACTCGAATTCGGTCCAAGCGTTCAGAGCTGGGGACCAAGCCTTCAACCCACAGAACCTTCTACACCCCCAAACTCTAAAACGGCTACTCCATCTCTTCCCCTGCGCGATTCTGAACCTGAGGGGGAGGACAATGTCCTTCAAACAGTAGAACAAATTGTAGCATGGGTAGATAGCGTTACCCAAAACACTTCGACCCGAGAGCATGAGACTGTGACGGAACGTTAGCTAGACGTGGAGACAAATTAACAGGAAAAACAATCCATCAAAGAAGAGGCACTGATCTCCACTTTCTTAGAAGAGGAAGATTATACTTAGTATCTGCCGCCATGGAATGGTATATCCCTGCTGCGAATTCCTTCCTTAAACTTCTTTCCATTCATGACCAGCACTGCGGCGAGTTCATCAATGTCAATCAAGGCAAGACTCCAGAGTCAACAGCCAATATGTTCGGTTCTCAAGTCAGGAACCAATTACCCACTACCATCGTTCCCCTGAGAAAGACAGAACATCGGCAAACAACCATTAGAAAGAATAAAAAGGGAACGATGAGTTAACCTACTACCACCACCTCATATAATTCCTTCGCCCCCTACTCCGGTGCCAGAACTGGCCCCTCAACTACCTCAACCAAGCGTAAGCAATGCCCACCGGCCAGGCAAAGAGCCAGCCTTGGAGACTGGTCAGGAATACGGTCTTCTCCGACCCCTCGGGAAGGTGTCAGCACAGATATCGATCCTCGAGCTTATAAAGAAATCGTCGGAACATCACTAACTAGACTCACGTGAATGAAGACACTACACTAGATGAGCTACATGAAATCACTTTAGTTATGGCTCAACCTCCGGCACTCACCTTCACTGAAGCAGATATGCCTAAAGAGTCGCTATGTGAAAGCTCGGCACCTATATACTTGACGGTTATAATCAGATGGTTCTCAGTACCTCATGCGCTGGTCGACATAGGAGCAGGGCTTAATATCTACCCCATAACGACACTCAAGACACTCTAATATAATGAGCAGGACATAAGGCCTTCATCCTTATCACTCATTGAGTACGATGGTTCTCGACGCTTTGTCAAAGGAACCATCAAATTACAAGTCTGCCTCGAGCCTGCCACCACGGATGTCACGTTCCATGTCTCCGACTCCTCAAGCACTTATAACTTGATACTGGGAAGAAAGTGACTAGAATCCATGAAGGCTATCGCGTCCACATACCACCAATGTGTCAAGTTCCCCCACGAAAATTCTATCGTCTGAATTTACGCCGATGCACTGCTTAAAGAAATAGATACCAACTACGCGACAAGCATCCCAACGGTGCATGACTCCATACTGAACACTGGCCACATTAAAAGGGTGGAGAATCTCGACAATGCATCAGTAGCAGAAATTAGTTATCCCTAGCTTCTCCCAACCTGTCAGCAGAGATTATCAAGAAGGGAAGCTGGTCCTGATCTCACTCGCTTGTATGACATAAACCCAACTGCAACCAAAGGTTGGGACTTGATGTATCAGCGAGGATATGTTCTCCATACAAGACTTGGCAAGAACAGACAAGGACGCATAAGGTCGGCCATCCCGAAGATAGCTCGCAAGCACATGAGATTAGGCTACCATTCATGCAGCAAACAAGCCGACATACTACCGACCTCACCTAAGTGGTCACTCTACGATCATTTTGTCTACGAAACCACCGAGAAAGCCGATGTGCCAAAGAGGAGGAAGGAGGCGTCTTTCACCAAATCACAGGCAACGGAGATTGAGCAGATGGTCAAAGCCTTCGCTGATTTGATGAACTTAAATCGAGATGACGATGATATGGATAGACCACTCGAAGGATATGGACCCCTATTCAAGACTGAGGAGCCTGACACTACAGAAAGGAAGGAACCTCCATAACCTAAGTCACACGTAGAGGATTGGGAGTCAATTGACGAAGAAGACTTCCACGCTGCATCTATTATGGTTGAAAGAGGACAGGAACCAGATACTTCCCCCTCTGTCCTGCTACCCCAGCCTCAATCGCCAGCACAGGATGATTAATCGTCAATATCAAGCGAAGAGGAAGATTATTGGGCGAGCCTCTCCGTCATAGAGCTTGAAGACCTCCTAAGAGCTGAACGCCTAGAATGGTTTGGAGAAGACAACTGCTCTCGAGATAAGACTTCAAACCTTGACAACAATTTTGATTATCAGCATGCACTAGACAATTGGCGATGCCAGCGCCGATGCCCTTACCTAAAGCAACCTTACTGCGCCCTTTGCATGACTATTATGTTATGATGTCAAAAGGCTGTCATGGATGAAATTTGGCAAACTGTTAGCACAAAAGATTCTCTCATTGACTTTATTGAAGTCGCAGAAGAACTAGAGCTCGACGCTCCCCAATATCCGAAAGTGTCGCAACTTCAAATATTCTAGAATTCACTAGAAGAAGAATGACAACCTCCTTCGAGCGACGATAAAGATTACTGGATAGATCTCCCTGCCCTTGAGTTAGCAGAGCGCCTGCACTAAGGACTATCCATTGAAGAAGACGAGTTTGACTCTAAAAGCAACCTCAGTTTTGATGATGAAGGATGGGAATGCCCCTAGGGACACCCTTGCATTTCTCACCTATACCAGCCTCGCTATCGGGGATGCATACTCATCATACCATATTACAAGGTACAAAGGAGGGAATTCGCAAGACTAGAAGAACTTCGGTTAGGCTCACCTGAGGCACAATCTCAGTGAGAATATTCCCAACCTGATTCCAAGGACGAGAGCTTAGACGATGATCACCTCCAAGCCGTCTTCAAAGATGAAGCAGTCTACATAGTAGAAGAAGAAGGCTCATCAACCAAGCTATCGCCACCATCGCTCATCAAAAGAATTACCCCTAGCGAAGACTCTAAAAAAAAATGTCAAATTCAGAGTGAGTCTGCGTCATCTGAAGATTCGCACGAACAACTTCCACAGTCGTCCCGCTTCCTTAACTAGGAGAAGCCTCCCCGTTGGTTCCTCTTCAGGCAACCGACCCTGTGCCATACCTATTATCAAAAATAAAAAAAATAGAAAATCCTAAAATTCCTAAAAATTTAGAAATAGAAAATTTAGAAGAATTAGATAATCTCGAAAAAGAGAGGAAGCCCTTCATCCCAGGCTCATTCAGCGATAAGCAAGAAGACTCATCTCCTAAGGCTACGAGTAGCAGTCACGCCAACAGAGTTAAGGGAGTAACAACCGACATGATCACACATGGTCATCACCCTGCTCTTAAGGAGCCCCTTCTCGATTTTGTTCAAAACAACCCTACTCCTTTCCCCTCACGAAGATGCAGAGCATCCCGACGCAACAATGAGCCGGTTATCATCCCTGATGAGATACTCTGTGATTTTGAGAGGAGAATGAACAGCCTCGACCTACACCTCACCAAAAATGTCACGGTTATCAAATGCACTGATGAAGGGTTACCTCTCACAAAACTAACCCCTCAGTGTAGTAATTTTACAGTATATGAGTTTATAGACAATGTGGAAGGAGGACCAACCGCTGAGGAGACATGAGACTTCCAATGAATCATCAAACGCTTTGACGAGCAAACTCAAGCTGCCGTGGAACCTACCGAAGAAATCAATTTCGGCACCAAGGAAAAGCCTAAGAAGCTACTAATCAGCGTAACACTCAGCCCAAGGAATAACAATGGATTATCCAAGTCCTTTAGGATCATCTCAACTCTTTCGCATGGTCCTATGAAGACATGCTCGGTCTAGACCTGAGCCTAGTAGAACATCGTTTGGTCCTAGAACTTGATGCAAAACCCGTCAAGCAGAAGCTCAGAAGATTGCACCCTCAGACAATGCTTCAAGTCAAAGGAAGTTGACAAGCTATACAAGGCCAAATTCATCCGAGTCGTCCTCTACTCCAAATGGGTTGCAAACATAGTATCTGTCGCCAAGAAAGATGACAGGGTATGGGTATGCATCGACTTCCAAAACCTCAATCAGGCATGCCCAAAAGATGACTTCCCACTTCCATACATCGACACTCTGGTCAATAACACTATCGGACACGAGATACTATCCTTTATGGATGGTTTCTCTGGATACAACCAGATTAAACTAGCAGAATCCGACCAAGAGAAAACTTCATTCACCATGCCATAGGGAACTTACTGCTATGTCGTCATGCCTCTCAGGCTTAAGAACGTAAGAACCACGTATCAACGCGCCATGATGGCTATCTTTCACGACATGATGCACAAGTGTGTCAAATTATATGTCGACGATATACTGGTAAAGCCTCAAACACAAATAAGACATGCTGAAGCCTTACGACTCGTGTTACAAAGGTCCGAGAAGTATCAACTAAAGATGAATCTAAAGAAATGCGTGTTCGGAGTGACCTTCAAAAAACTAATGAGATTCATAGTCAGTAAGCGGGGAATCGAGGTCGACCTCGTAAAAGTCAGCACCACTCTCGAGATGCTACCTCCCAGCAACATCAAAGAACTACGAGGCCTGATAGGAAGACTGCAATTTATCAGGAGATTTATCTCCCAACACTCAGACAGATGCGACCCTTTCTATAGACTACTTAAAGGAGGAGCCGAGTATATATGGGGCAACCAGTGTTAGCAAGCCTTCGACAATATCAAGACGTACCTCCTCAACCCGCCAATACTATCGCCGCCAATTCCTGAAAGACCCCTGATCCTCTACATTTTAGCAAACGACAAGGAGATGCGAGTAATTCTTAGACAATATGACGAAGACGGCAAGAGAGAGAAGGCCATCTACTACCTTAGCAGAACAATGGTCGAGTATGAATAGAAATACACGCCAATGGAGAAGGCATGCCTCGTACTAGTATGGGCCTTGATAAAATTACGACACTACTTCAGAGCACACAAGATACTGGTGCTAGCACGCATGGACCCTCTGAAGTACATCTTTGAGAAGCCCCTACATCCGGAATGATCGCCCGCTGGCATAGACTACTACAAGAGTTTGACATTACCTATGTAACGCAAAAGTCCATCAAAGGACAGGCAATCACCAATTGCCTCGCTGATCTCCCACTCCCAGGCGATGAGCCTATACATGCAGAATTTTTTGACGAAGACTTACTCTCGATTCATGACGAAGAGCCCGACAAGACTTCATGGACCCTCTACTTCAACGGAGCTCTTAATCACAAAGGGAAAGTCATCGGGATAGTCCTACTGAGCCCAAAAGGAGTCGTCATACCAAAAGCCTTTCAACTCGATTTTCCACTCACCAACAACTTTACGAAATACGAAGCCTTTATTGCCAGACTATGAGCAGCGTTGTAACTAGGTGTCAAGCAGTTGAAGAAAATTGATGACTACAAACTTGTGATATCACAAGTCATTGGGGAATGGAGGACCAAAGAAAGAAGGTTTGTGGCGTACTTAGAAACAACTCAATTTTTGATAAAGAAATTTGAAAGGATTTCTTTCACGCACATCCCTAGACTAGAGAACGAACTCACGAATTCTCTCACCACACTAGCCTAGTCATACAGATACCGATCGGACAGAGTACAAAATCCTTCTTCATCAAGAGATTAATAACGCCAGCACATGAAGTCGCCTAGCAAGTTAATCTAGAACTGCCAACTAGACCAAAAGCCATCACGACTGAAGGGCAACCTACCCCTGACAATTCCACAAAGAAAGAAGCCATCATCGCCACCTTCAAATTCGAGAAGTCATCGACCGATGACGGACAGTCATGGTACTTCGACATATGGAACTTCCTCAAGCATTGACATATCCACTCTTATGCCATGAAGATTGAACGGAAGACCATAAGGAACCGATGTGTAAGGTTCTGCATCCTAGGCGAGATACTATACAAAGAAGCCTTCACCAAAGGAGTACTGCTATGGTGTGTCATGACAGCCGAAGGATAATACATCATCCAAGAAGTACACGCCAGTGCCTGCAACACCCACGCTGATAGATAGAGACTCATGGATCAGATCATACTAAAAGGCTACTACTGGCCGATGATGACAAGGGATTGCCACCTCTACATCCAATGTTGTAAACAATGTCAAGAACACGTTGCGCTTATCAAAGCCCCATCAATTGCATTGAATCCTATAACCTCACCATGACCATTCTCGATGTGGGCCTTCGATATTATCGGCCCTTTACGGACATGATTGGGAACACTCACAAACACGCGTTCATACTCACAGCGATCGAATACTACACCAAATGGTCAGAAGCCGAGTCATATGTCAAAATCACCGCTTTGATGCTTGTGAAGTTTATTATTTAGAACATCATCACCCTCTTTGGAGTACTCAGGATGTTCGTCACAGATAATGGATCGCAATTCATTGCATAGAAGACAGAGACTATGCAAGAAGTTTCGCATCGACCTATGCCACTCATCGCCATTCTACCCCCAGGGAAGTGGAAGCAAAGGCCATGAACAAAATGCTAATCCAGATTCTAAAGCAAATAGTGGAGACAAGCAATGGAGCCGACTGGCCTAAACGATCACCAGAAGCACTCTGGGCTTATAGAACTTCTATTCACACGACCACTGGCTAAACTCCTTACCTCCTCACATATGGGATGGAAGCAGTCCTACCCTACGAAAGACAAGTGCCATCCCTACGATTCTAACTCGATGATAAGCTATCTCTGGCCAAAAGGAGAATTGCTCTGCTCGTCGAGCTAGAGCAACTCGATGAGACGCATCTAAGGGTAGGCGTTGATGCTCAAGTGTACCAAAGGAGGATGGTCAGGGCCTTCGATAAGAAAGTCCTCAAGCGAACCTTCCAGATTGGAGAATTAGTCTTGAAGAAAATCATGCCTTCCAAACATGCCCATCCAAAGGAAAAATTGAAATCGAACTGGGAAGGCCCGTATGTTATAGCAGCCGCATACCCAAGGAACGCATACAAGCTGGTGAACTAGGACGGGGAAGAACTCCCTAACCCTTGGAACTCCATATACTTGAGAAAATACTACCCTTAGTGTTGTGATCATTAAATCCCAAAGTCAGATACTTATAGTTACCACCATTGTAGTCATTATGACTCATTCATCGGTCATACACCTTCATTTTCTAGGATATTCTTAAAGGCTTCTGACCCACTGCCTACCTCCTTATTCGTGCGATTTGATCAAAAGGACTAGTGAAATACCTGATCTCTTTCAAAAGCATAAGTAACACATAATTCCCACCTCTTTCTCCCGCCATTGGAGGAGGCGTTAGAACACAGAAAATGAAGATGTTAGGCTCAATCCAAACTCATCATTCTTGCATCAGTAGGTTGCTTTCGAATATATATATATATATGCATACATCACTAAGAGAGAGCAATACGACGGGTGAACAAGTCAATGAGCCCAGGGAAGCATAAGCAGGCCGTGAGGACATTCTTGGTGACCTTACTAGGAAGGTATAAGCAAAGCTGTGAGGGCACCCTTAGTGTCCCCATACTACTAGATATCGTTGTAAGGTGGCGGGAGGAGGAGAAACTCCTGCTAACCAAAAAATGAGAGACTTTGATGGTGTCGAAGCATGACGAAGGGCTCAATCATGGCACTCCACACCACTCAAGGAAAAGTTTGTTACTTATCCCTTTTAGAAATCGTCAAATACAAACTATTCTTCACGTCATTGAGCCTTATCCCCTTTTCACCCTTAATTTTTATTTTCGTACAGTGAGTCAGAACCCTCCTAAGATATCCTCAAAAATGAAATCGAAAACTGGTGAATGACGACTGATGTGATCACCTACTATCTACCACACACCCCCTACCAAGACTACGGGATGGGATGGTCACTATCGAAGGTAGAACCCAAATATACGAACGATATAATTAAACAACCTCCCCCAGTTCGATGACAGTATCAAGGAATCTTTTCTCTCAACACTAACTCCCCAAACACTCATGGTTCCTCACAAGCCCAAGTGCTGGCAAAACTCAGAGAGGCTCCAATGCGCCTCGACACTAGGGCAATTTTTATTTTTAAAAAGGAGTCACATCAAGGCCTATGCCTGTTCGCGAACGGATGCAGAATCATGAAGTCGTCACCCCGAGAAGACTGCTGAAGACATTATACTTCCTATCCTGTCACGCTCCTACACTGGGGCATTTTTTTTTAGTTTTAGAAATTTTATTTCAATTATTTGCTTTCTCTGTTGCATTATTTTCCTTTCCTTGTAATGAAAAGTAAGAAAAAAATATACAAAAAAAGAGAGACAAAAAAATACACAATGATTACCCGACTCCGGTCTAAGACGCCTCTCCCCTTGATGATCAGCATGGGGGAAGGCAAACTTACTAATAACTTTATCCACATGTGCAGTTATAGAGTAACCTTCAACTATTACTGGGCCCACCCAAAGAGCATCCAAGTCCCAACGATAGACGACGGCATCAAAAGTCGCCAACTAAACTACGAAAGGTAAAACAAAGAGGGGAAAAGCAAAGCCAGGTACATCTAAATCAAAATCTCTATATATATACAAAAAAAAAAATCTTTACATTTGTCACCGGGGGCATACCCCCTGTATATACAATCAACAAAAAGGGAATACAAAAATATATAAGAACCCTACTCCTTATGTTGCCTCTGGGATGGCCGATTGCTATCCCCGATATCATCGACCCGTGGATCAGGAGTCTAATCCTCCGAAGTTTGCATCCAAGCCCCCGGAGTAGGTGGGAACTCCCTAGGAAGGGAAGGCCCCAACAACTGAACCCCCCTTGCTTGCCTGACTAGCAGTCCGTCTAGACCGTGAGTGTGAAGGACTCTCAGCAAGTAATTCCCGGATAATGGAGTCCTCATAAGTGTAGTCCCTGATACGCTCACGCATCATATGACGAGGCTGGCCAGCCTGAGAACCAGTGGCCACCGACTCCGACTGGGCAAGGCGACCAACCATCCCACACACCCCTCGCTCACTCTTCGCCAATCGATAATGCAGCCAATCTATCATAGCCTGCATCTCTGACCGCACTGACTGATGAGCAGCCTCTATCACATCAGTTTGAGTCCCCTGCGCAATAAGCATATCAACAAGCAGGTCCTCACGACTATGTGTATCTCCGAGAACCCGCCTCGCCCCTGGAGCGGCACGGGCTCGCACTACCTTCAGACGTGACTCCTCGAGCTAACGAGCCTGCATGACCGCAGAAAGTCAAGAACCAAGTATACTCATGAAGGAGGAAAAGCTGGAAAAGAGAATAAGAAGCATACTAGATCCGCTCGCTCCTGAAGAAGACGCTCGACGATCGCAGTGGTCACCGGATCGGTCGGCGGGACAGGTGGCGCCAGAGGAACCTCGGACACAGATGGCTACAACACAAAGAAAGAAAAACATCAGACAATGTTATAACTAGAAAATTGAAAATCAAAATATAACTACACTAACTAAATGAACCTGAGTAGGGGCAGGAGTCGACTCCTGAGGAGGAGCCTCGAGAGCTGAATCAGGGACGACCTACACGAGAAAAACAAACAAACCAACATGAAACATGTCAAATAAAATCAACGAAGTGAAACAACCAACGTACACATGAACATACTATATCTGGCTCTCTGGGCACAAGGAGGCAGCTGTCGCCTCCCTCGTTTGGAGGTCCTCGGCAACCTGACACTAAAAATATACAACACAACATTAGTAAACCACTAAGACAACACGGAACGAAACAACTCAGAAGGATAGAAGAAACTCACCTAGTGCTCCAGCTCAGCCCGAAGTTGGGCTATCATTGGATCCTCCCAACTGAACGACGCAGCCGAAGAAAGATCGAATGCTGGAGCAGATGCCCCAGCAGCGGATAACTCTGACCTCTGTAAACATGACCCAGAACAAACACGTCAAAAACAATGAAGCAAACAACACTAATGATTAATAAAACCAAACTGATATAAATACTCACCAGTCGGTCAATCTCTAAATGCAGGCTGACCTCTACCTCCCGACCAGCCTGCTACTTGCCTCGGAGTAGCTCGATCAGCGCCGCCTGACTAACAACCTCACCCTCCCTCTCGCTCCGACAAACAGAACAAAATAACTACATTAAACCGACTAAACGAAGTGAATAGGCTAAACAAACTAACTCACCAGAGATCGTCGGGTCTCTACCAGCTGGGCTCTCAATTCATCCTCCGCTACCCTAGCCTAAAAGACGGATGTCATCAGAGAGCACAGCATCTCCTCATCAGGTCGAGGAGCACATCCGGTCTGCTCCATTGCCCTATGAAGGGCATCCATCGCTCTATCGATACCAAAGCCCAAACGGCCATCCTCTAATGCGGCCAGCCTCTCTCTCAATGCTGAAGTGGACTCAGGACCGCCAACCGTGAAAGAGCCGCTCCCATGAAAAGGATGTGTGAAGAGTCGACCATCACCGAGCTCCCGGAAGCATCTCGCGAACTCCCGGGCGTCCGCCTCATCGCATGCCCGTGCCACACTGGTCCCCTGGCTCTAAAGTCAGCAATCTGAACCTCCATCCTCGACGTAAAGTCCTGACCAGGGGGACCAATCATCCTCTTCGAATCTCTGAGGGGACTCCATGAGGAAACCCCAATTGTCGAGCTATGCGAGAAAGGTGGATACGTTCCACCTTCTCGAAGCAGTGAACCCAGATATCCATGTCGAAGAAGGGCCGGCTAGACTGTATCACTAGTTGCTCAGCATCCTCCCCGATCGCATACGACCTCCAAATCACCTATAATCGAAAATAAACAAGGCAAGCCATCAGTAAAAATCTAAGACTTAAAACTTAAAAGCACCTTGACAACATTAACAATACATACCTACTCGCGTGCATATCCTCAAAGAGACCTTGCGCGGTTTGTAGATCTAAAAATTGGCTGTTACGCCCCAACACCCTCTGCCACACATGCATCCTCGGGAAGGTGAAAGTAACCTCCGCTGAGACCGGTGGGCGTAGGAAGGCAAAATGATCATATGCCCAAAACTAAACATACAACATCGAAACAATCACTAAGAAGAATTACAAAGATGACTAAGATATCACAAAAGATAACAACTGACTAAAACTCACTTAAAGGAAAGGGAGGAAGCCTCTGATGGTGGCAACACCTCTCCCTCTACGGTACAGCTGCTCATAGAGTTGCGCCAAAGCTGCCACACCCCAGGGGTAGGCGGAGACTCGGTCCAGATCCCTAAGAAGCATCATAATTAACCCAGTGATGCACCCCCCAGTAGAAGAAGAAAAGAGCATTGCACTAAGAAAGTGCATCAAAAATTCTCAGAAGGATGAACCCACTGGCGAATGTATAAAAAAACCAGGTAACACAGACCTACCCTAGCCCGAACCCACTATACCGGTACTCAACCCCGAGCACCTCCTCGCATTCCATGAGATAATCTCCCTTCATCTGCCTTGTCACCGGCTCTCCCTTGAATCTGAGCCCAGTAATGCAGACCCAATCCTCTAGGGTCGACAGTAACATCCGTACCGGGAAGAGCAATGTTGTTGCTCCTCCCTCCACCGCTCTAAAATAGCCCTGATCAAGTCGACCTGAAAGGGCTCCAAGTCCAAAATCGGCCTGAAGCCAAAAGCCACCAATCACGCTCGCTGAAACTCAGGCAAGGCATGGTACTAGGCATGGGACTCCGACCATGTGGTGCTAATGGCCAGTGCAAGAGGCTCCTGAGGAGCATTAAGACAAGAAGAAACGAAGTAAGACTACGACCTATAACTACGCCAAGACTAATAACAACTACGAGGATCAAGTAAATTAAATTAATAAAGCATACAATAATTGTGAACATGGCGACAATCTACAGAAAATACACAAAACATGCTAAAAGCAAGAACAATAAAAATAAAATGCGACCTAGAACTAGATACAAATATGATGCATGAATGCGCACACACTAACACTAAATGCAGGTTCGACATAAAGTAAAAGGGGTTTCCAGATCCTAAGCGTTTATGTCGTACCCTAGATGCCTACAAAATAAGAAGGAACTCTTGCTTAAGAGTACCTACATGATCCCTCACAAAGAACTCCTCCAATGGGATGTGCATCGGAGGTTCAACATCCTCAACCTCGTCACCCTCAGGGACATCCTCCCCAATCACCACCTTAGCATCACCCTCCACTACAGCATCAGCGCCAGTACGAACCTCAGATGTCTAACCTCCCTCCTCTACCATCAACTCTAACTCAGAAGCAGTCAGGAAGAGTTGGTCACTGCCCTCAGGCTCCATCTCAGAACAAAGGGCTCGAAGAACTAAAGAAAATGGAAGATACCAGATACCACACCCAAAATGGACAATCGGATTGCGAGATATGTTAGAAACACGAAAAACAAGGCACAACGAAGCAAGGAAGCAAAAAATCTAAGAAAAAAACCAAAAGGCGTGAGAAAATGAGGAACTTTTTCAGCTTATATAGAGTCCGGCTTAATCCCCCGCCCTTACACCAGTGCGCAACTGGATCGCGCACCCACGCATAATACAAATTGAGCGCACCAAGAAGGGCGTGCAACTAAACTGTCGCCCACCCAAACACCGATCGCGCGCCCTATTTAGAGCGCACGATACAATTATCAGCCATAACACCCATGCCCAATTCAAAAAGTCACCTGTACAATGACCGGGTGACTCCTCGATTATGCGCCTTGGTCAGAGCGCGCAATTGATTATGCACCCACTACCAAGCACTTAATAAACCCATGAACCTTTGGATTGTGCGCACCTATCCAGGCACACAATAGAGTTAAGCACGCTGCAACAGGTGCGTAATTGCCCAGGCATGACTAATAAATGTGTGTGCCCAGCTGCAGGAGCCAGAAAGGAAGCTACATGCTTGGGCACCTAAACCAAACAGCACCTATGGCACAAAATGCACACCCTCACTTCGACTGAGGCCCATACGCCTTGAAAATCAAAAACCACACCTGAACATGCACACACACTCCAAAATAAAAAGAATAAATAATAACTATTTGAGCCCATTAGATCCTGTCAAAACCCAAAACACATGAACTTCATCGAATCAAATCAAAAAGGAATAATAATGATAAAAAAATGCCCCAACTAAAAGCCCATCCAAACCAAGGTAATTAAGCTAAACCAAATCAAAATAGTCTTAAATGAACAAAATTCTCATAAATATAATAAAATTATTACAAATTACACCAGGGGCATACCCCCTGAATACACCATCTAAAACGAAAGATAAATTTGAATTTAGGATAAACACCCAAAGACACCCGAGCCCATAAACACTCGGGGGAGGTCCCCAAAATAATAATACATAAAAAAGGGAAAGATAATGGAAAAGTCCAGAGAGGAAGCACATCCTAAATGAATTCTAACAAAAATCTCATCTTCACTTCCTTTTTCCCCTGAGATGCTGTTGTCGCTCCAAGTGTGCCAAAAATGTGTGCAAAAAATTAAAGAATTAAAGAATGCTAAATTATATGGATGTTAACTTATGAAAGGGATATCAGCACATTGGGGCTAACACTGGCCTGCAAGATCAGGGCCAATTGTAGCAAGTTTTAAAAGTAAGTATTTCAAGATCGTCCACAGAGAAGTTTGTCTAAAATGAGAGATAAACCTCCAGATCTGTGCTACCAGATCTGGCTCTATAATTATCTAAAATAAAGAATAGATAAAAGAGAGTGTTGGGTTTTGTCACGTTTAACTAAAAGCAAATAAAGAAAAGAACTAACTACGTGATCCAGATCCGAGTTGTGGAGGTGTTTAAAATAAGACAAATGCAGAAATAATAGCTTCATGTATTTTAGCCTTTGAATTTTAATGGAGAATCAGAGTTCAACAGAGCAGATTCAATCTTCATCCGCTACCAAAGACAGATGTAAGAGAAATAAATTCAATTAAGGAATAGGTTTAGACTTATGGTCGTGATTTGTCACATATCATCGCCTAGCTATGGCCTATTCTTTATTTCGTAACATGAACATCATCAGAATGCCGCTGAATAGGTTACCAACGCTTAATTCGCATTGTGGATGATGAATTAAGGGAAGTTGGATGCGGATGAGTGAATCTAAAGAAGTCTAATGCACTAAGGTGAACATTCGTAACCTCGACATGACTCCAATGGAGAAGACACAAATTACAAAGAACCTTTAAAATCCAACGTTACAATTACAGAGCACGGTTTAGAGAGCCCTCGACTTACAAATTGAGCTTCTCGTAGAGCCCTCGATTTACCTTGAATCCGAACTTGAAGTACAAATCACTAATGGCTCTCAAAGGTAAAATACAAGAAGGATTACAGGGAATCGATGAGCTTTCCGACCGAATGGGGAAACAGAGATGAAAACTCTAAAACTGGATACCCAAATTGGGCAAATGGTTCTGCCTATTTATAGTTTTCCTAAGCCACCGTATGTGTATCAACCAATCGTAATTGATAGATCTCAGATCAACCAATAGGAGTCGAGCACCGTGATCCAGACTGCTCGCCAATCGAAAATGCTTGATCTGGTTCACCAATCGAAACAGAGGCATCAATTCTTATGTAATTCAAAAATCTGTTTGAGCTTCTAGAAGTTCCCGCCAGTAATTTCATCTTTGGGTGTTCACATGGGGTGGAATATGCCTTTGGTTCGTGCTCGAATCTTAGGAATGTCCTTGGGTTTTAAACGCATTGGCGCATGCAAAGTTTCTGAAATACCCTTGAAGATGCAAATCCCGAATGCCATTTCGCATAGTTTAAGGGCTTTTTAGCAAGTAGTTTGGCTCGTAAGCTCTCTTCGCAAAACATTTTGGCTTGAGGAGATCTTTTTCAAAGCATTTTGGCTTCAGGAGATCTTTTTCGCAAAGCATTTTGGCGGAGATCTTTTCGCAGGACTTCTCTTCTTTTCATGAGTGTTTTCTTCTTTTCGCAAAGGTCATTCTTCTATTCGAGAGTGTTTTCTTCTTTTCAAAGTTCAAGGTTCTTTGAATAGTAGAAGTTCTTCTTGAATTGACTTTTAGCTTCCATTCTTCTTTGCGAATGGATCCTTCTTCTTCTTGGTCTTTTCTTGCTCTTTTAGGACCTTTTTAGCCATTGTCGAGGCTATTTCTTCACTCCCTCTTTGAGCTTGACATGCGTTGTTAGCTTTTGATCATTTTAGGATGGTTTTCGGATTTGGACCTGTCTTTTGGTTAGCGCAATATGAACACTAAAGCACTTATTTAGTCCTCTCAAGGGTCTTTCAAGGCTCATGTTTAGGGGTGAAATGGTATTTTCACTACTTATCACACCCCCCAAACCTAAGCTTTGCTAGTCCCCGAGCAAAGAAACATAAAAACAAAGTAAAGAGCCACTTTTGTAGGAAGCAGCATTTAGCATATGCAACAAGCCTTTTAAACCCCTAGGTGATCCCTAGAGGAGGTGAAGTCTCCGAGGGTTTTCAAGAAGGTACCCACAAACTTCTCCATGAAACAGTTAACATCGGTGCAATATTATCAAATGAGCAATCAAGGAGCAGGTTAGTTACTCTTGAATCAATGATGAAACAGAAAATTTGATTATTGTTTGCACAGAATTTAAACATTTATAAACCTCATGAATGTTTCAATATTTCCAATCTGTGAACAGTCATAGAAAATCATACAAATGTGCCAAGAAGAAGCTCATCCTATGGATAAAAATTAGGTTATAAGTCATACTTAAGGTGCTCAAGTTCCAACCCAAACACTCACCTGGGGTATACTCTCATCGGTTGTTTTTGTTGAGGGGTTCATTTTCACTCAAGCTCAAGAGCGTTACATCTCCCAAATGGATCTGTAAGCATGAGCATAGGCATGATTCTTAGGCAATGGCATCATTGACATCTCCTCACCATAGATTGGGTCACTTCTCATCTCCACATGAGCTCACTCAACTTTGGATCACAAGGGCTTTTAATCTAGGTTTGTTTGTATGGCTTATGGAGTGAAGTTTCAAGGAAAGGCAATTTGAACAGAGGTTTGAATTTGAGAACTCGTGAAGTGCAGGAGATGGTTCATGACTCCACCTTTTGAGTTTAGCTTCTTTCTTCTTCTTTTCGAGATTCTCACATTCACAAACGGTGATCAGTTCTTTCTTTGATCTTGCATTTTCAACATAAGGTCCCTTTTTGCCTTTTTGCTTGCAACTTTTCACATTGTTTGTCTCTTCTTTTCTCGGCCACCATATTGCCTGCTTTTGAGGTATTTTCTCTTCATTTTCTTGATGTTGCCCGAAATGGTCCATCTTGATTCTTTCTCCTTTACCTCCTCAATTCTCGAGTGAGGGAAGGCTGAATTGGTTCCATAGGTTCTGCAAGTACTTTTGAGTATTTTGATGAAGAATTGTAGGATTCTGACTCAAATGGGGTACAAACAGGGGCAGATTTTTCTTGGTTGGTTCTCATAGGTTCAAGTCATCCAAAAGAAGGCCTTGATCTTTCCTCGTTTCATGAGTCATTTGTTTTAATTTGGAGTTTCTAACTTCTAGTGGATCTAATGCCTCACCAATCCTTTGAATCGTAAAAATTGCCTCACTCTTTCAATGTAGATGGAAAATATATGGGCTCAATTCTCACCGGTTATGGTTTTCCTTGAGCTTTTAAGTATATCTCTTCCTTTTCCTCTTCCTTTTGACTTACAACGTGCTGATAGCAGTATGTTTTTATGGTGTAATCATCATGGAAATGTACAATATCGCAAGGTTGAGAATGTCTAAATTTGGCAAGTGAATTTTAAATTTTCTAGTTGACATGATTCTAAAGTAAATTAATACATTTCCTAATTACTTAGGTGATTCTCGCCCTTATGTTAACTATTCCCTAGGCAGACTTGTCTCGCCACACCCCAAACCTATGGGGAAGTGTCCTCACGGTTCAAAGGTGGCATATGGTCACTTTATACCAAAAATTGAAACAAGGCAAACAATAAGAAGAAAAAAAAAAAATGAGAAAATGACATGGAGAATGGGAGAAAGTAAAGTTTATTAACTAGAAATATTTTACATAAAAAAAAAAAAAGAAAATAAAGATGAATAGGATGTGTTTTTAGGGAGGGGGTGGGGGTGGAGGGGTGGAAGTGGCGGAAGGTTGATTTTTTATTTTTTCCGAGGAGGCTGGAGTTGGGCCTCCTTTTCTTGGCCAAAATCGCGAGGACCTCTTCAAATTGGCCCCGGAGGGGCTGGAGCGGATCTGCACCTTCGGTGGTGGTGGGTCCAACCACATGGGGTAAAAGCGTGTGGTGGCTTATTGGCTTGGTCGTCGGCCATTTTGGAAGGGTGGGGAAAGATGTGGGGAATTTGGTAGAGGTTGGTTATTTATAGGTAAGGTGGGAAGCGAAAGGTGGGACTTGAATGGGGGGCATTGGTAATGCTCATGGCCCAGAATCTGGGTCATTAAGTAGCATTAGGCGCGTGTAAAGTAACTTCTCATTTAATTCCCCAATAAGTGAGTAACAACGAAATTAGGGGAAAGCGTGTGAGGAACCGTGTCCTCACTTGTTGTTGTAAGGAAAAACAAAGAAAATAGCGAGGCTCACTCAGATCTAAATGGTAGAATTGTATGAAACGAAGAAAAGAAAAGAAAAATTAGTTGAAAATGCGAAACTAAGAAGCAACAGAAACTAAGAAGCAGAAACAAATGCATGCATACAAATGGGTTTAGTCCTCCTAAATCAGCAATGGTCCACCAATTGCTTTCTTGTCGCTTTAAAACTACCAAGCTCCTCTTCTTGCTCCTTTGTAAGGAGGAAGAAATAATCACAGTAGTGTTTGATGATCTCCCAAAAATACATATTTCAGATTTTTGGGAGCTGTTTGAGTTCAATTCGTGAAATGAGAAAAGAGGGCAGCAAAGGTACCTTGGTAACTTGTGGAAGAGGAGAGGAGCAGTCTCCAAGAGAGAGAACTTGATGATCACAGAGTGCCTTGCACAAAGCAGACTCCCTTTGAATTTGATCTCCCTTTTCCTTCTTTCTCGGTGGATCCCCAAACCTAAGATGAACGTTGTCCTCAATGTTCTAGACAATGAGAGACTAGGGGCAGTAGGTAAAAGAAGAAAGAAAAACTAAGAACAGAAAAATCTAAACTATATGCTGAGAAAAATAAAATGTAAAACCTGAAGATATGAGCAAGGAAAAGGAAAACATGATATACAAATGCAAGAAAAATCAACAAAACAATGCTAGAATTGCTAAATAAAATCTAACAAATAGAAGGATTACTATGCAAATGAAAGGAAACTAATGCTAATAACAGAGAAAGAAAAGCAAGGTAAGGACCTAATACAAAGTTAAAAAGAAGAAAAGAAAAGTGTTGATACAAAACTGAATTTGTGAATGCAAAATAGGAAAACAAAGTTATAAACTAACTATACTCACGTAAAATGACGAAAATCAAGAAACGAGGACACATTAACCTAAGAAAGAAAAAAATCACGATCTAAAAAGCAATTTGAAACTAAAATTCCTAAAACGAAAATCTAATGCCAAATGATATATCCTAAGCCCAAAGAAACAAACCCAAAAGCCCTGAGATACTTATGAATCTAAGTGATTATAAAATGATTAGCGAGGAATACGTTGAAAAGCAAGATTCATAAGATTGACCCCTTTGTTGATGATGTGTATGAAAAAGAAATAATGAAGCATGGGAGCACATATTAAAACAGGGTTCACACACAATTTGAGACCCCTTTATGATGAAGAAATCAAGGAAAATAAAATTAGTGGGTCCATTGAATATTCAAAACAGCCTATGATTCACTACTCATTATCCTACATGATTCCTAAAAAAAAATGATCTCAAAGAGTCCAGATGGGAAAAGTGGATGCAAATGGAGAAAATAGCCCATCCTAAGATATCTATATTGTTTTATAATTTTCTATTTTTTATTATAATTTTTTTTTTTTTTTTTACTTGTTTTGATCAGCCCGGCTCAACAAGAGCCCTTATTTACTCTTCTTGAAAATAATGAGAAACAACTCGTAGATTTTCTATTTGTGTTTTCTTCTTTTATTTTGTATTTGGTTTTGTAAAAAAAAATCGGCATGCCTAAAAGGCGAAATTATAATCAAAACAAACATTAAACACAAAGCAGAATCGGTTCTCAAGAATTTAAAATAGAAAATGAATGCAAAGGAGAAGGATGTAAACTCAAGCAGATCTGCTCTCCTTTGGTCCAGATGTTCTTGTTGAACGTGCTCCAGATCGCAAACATCCAAAAAAGCAGCAGCATTTATTCAAGTATTGACAAAATAAAAGAAAAACTCAAAGCACGCCCAAATTTGACAAAAGACAAAAGAGTGGCAGCAGCATTTATTCAAATAACTAGAAGGCAAAGAATAAAACTCGAGAAAAAATAAAATAAAAATAAAAAAAAAATAAAATTTAGCAAGAAAAACAAAGTTTTCTATACAAAACCTGCAGAGACATTTAATCAAGCACTTGGAATGCAAAGTGCGTGTTTAAAGCAAAATTAAAAATAAACGAAAATAAACATAGGTCTATCTATTTTAGAACACACTTCCCCCGCAACGGCGCTAAAAACTTGTTGTCGCTCCAACTGTGCCAAAAATGCGTGGAAAAAATTAAAGAATTAAAGAATGCTAAATTATATGGATGTTAACTTATGAAAGGGATATCAGCACATTGGGGCTAACACTGGCCTGCAAGATCAGGGCCAATTGTAGCAAGTTTTAAAAGTAAGTATTTCAAGATCGTCCACAGAGAAGTTTGTCTAAAATGAGAGATAAACCTCCAGATCTGTGCTACCAGATCTGGCTCTATAATTATCTAAAATAAAGAATAGATAAAAGAGAGTGTTGGGTTTTGTCACGTTTAACTAAAAGCAAATAAAGAAAAGAACTAACTACGTGATCCAGATCCGAGTTGTGGAGGTGTTTAAAATAAGACAAATGCGTAAATAATAGCTTCATGTATTTTAGCCATTGAATTTTAATGGAGAATCAGAAGTTCAACAGAGCAGATTCAATCTTCATCCGCTACCAAAGACAGATGTAAGAGAAATAAATCCGAATTAAGGAATAGGTTTAGACTTATGGTCGTGATTTGTCATGCATCATCGCCTAGTCAGGGCCTATTCTTTATTTCGTAACATGAACATCATCAGTAAATGCCGCTTGAATTAGGTTACCAACGCTAATTCGCATGAGGATGATGAATTAAGGGAAGTTGGATGCGGATGAGTGAATCTAAAGAAGTCTAATGCACTAAGGTGAACATTCGTAACCCTCGACATGACTCCAATGGAGAAGACACAAATTACAACCTTTTAAAATCCAACGTTACAATTACAGAGCACGGCTTAGAGAGCCCTCGGACTTCTTACTCAGCTTCTCGAAGAGCCCTCGATTCTGATCTTGAATCCGAACTTGGAAGTACAAATCACTGCAATGGCTCTCAAAGGTAAAATACAAGAAGGGATTACAGGAATCGATGAGCTTTCCGGAATGGGGAAACAGATGAAAACTCTAAATCTGGATACCCAAATTGGGCAAATGGTTCGTCTATTTATAGTTTTTCCTAAGCCACCGGATGTGTATCAACCAATCAATTGGATAGATCTCAGATCAACCAATAGGAGTCGAGCACCGGGATCCGGACCGCATTACGGCCAATCGAAATGCTTGATCCGGTTGACCAATCAGAAACAGAGGCATCAATTACATTATGTAATTCAAAAATCTGTTTGAGCTTCTAGTTCCCGCCAAGTAATTTCATCTTTGGGTGTTCACATGGGTGGAATATGCCTTTGGTTCGTGCTCAATCTTCTAATGTCCTTGGGTTTTAAAACGCATTGAGGCGCGTGCAAAGTTTCAAATACCTTCGACGAAATGCGAATCCCCGTAATGCCATTTCGCATAGTTTAAGGGCTTTTTCAAGAAGTAGTTTGGCTCCAGAAGCTCTCTTCGCAAAGCATTTTGGCTTCAGGAGATCTTTTCGCAAAGCATTTTGGCTTCAGGAGATCTTTTCGCAAAGCATTTTGGCTTCAGGAGATCTTTTCGCAAAGGACTTCTCTTCTTTTCGCAGAGTGTTTTCTTCTTTTCGCAAAGGTCATTCTTCTATTCGAGGAGTGTTTTCTTCTTTTCGCAAAGTTCAAGGTTCTTTGCGAATAGTAGAAGTTCTTTGCGAATTGACTTTTAGCTTCCATTCTTCTTTGCGAATGGATCCTTCTTCTTCTTCAGGTCTTTTCTTGCTCTTTTAGGACCTTTTTAGCCATTGCTGAGGCTATTTCTTCACTCCCTCTTTGAGCTTGACATGCGTTGTTAGCTTTTTGATCATTTTAGGATGGTTTTCGGATTTGGACCTGTCTTTTTGGTTAGCTGCAATATGAACACTAAAGCACTTATTTAGTCCTCTCAAGGGTCTTTCAAGGCTCATGTTTAGGGGTGAGAAATGGTATTTTTCACTACTTATCAGATGCTGCTTATGATGTAATCTTTCAAGTTATACGACCAAACATCAGCATCGCAAAGCCCCGAGTTGGCAGGAAAGAAAGAGTGACTCATAGAAGGCCACTCAGAATCTGCGGGACACACCTATGAAAGGCCGATCTTGGAAATCCCCAAGGGAGTGCCAACTAGAAGTTAACCCATAGAGCCTACCAAGCAGCAACTGGCGCTGATCACGTGCACTCTGGCGCAGCTCTTTCCTTTGGTTTCCTTTCCCCAACCTTTAACTCTTCCATCACTAATGGTAGCAATTCGAATGCTGCCTCACATCCCAACAACCCCAATACCACAAAAAAATATAATAATTACAAACCTCTTTAGGGCATAACACCTGGGATACAAAATAAAAAGGGAGAAAAGACATTAAAATTCTACAATTCCAAAATTATTACAAGTTCAAAATTATGAGTAAAATTCAAAATAAAACAAAAAGCCCCTAAATACCAATTTATAGGGAAAGCCCCCCTCACCACAAAGTGACAAGTGCCACATTTCTAAGCATTCCCCAACTAATTAAATCCTAACCAAAAACATGCCCCCTAAAAGAACCACAATCTATAGTAAACTTAGATAAGACAATAATCACACAACACTTACCCTTCAAGAAACACAAATCGAAAGCAAGTTAGATAAGCCAATAAGATTAAAACATCTAACATCCATCTAGAACACTAGAAACTAAATTCACACACCTTTGATATCACCTCAAACTAAACATAAGACCAAAACAAGACAAAACTCACACCTTAAACAAAACAAATGCCTAAAATTTCCTTAAAACTCCATAGAATGGAACCTTAACCTTAAAATTCCCAAATAAAACCTTAAACCCTCACAATAAAATAAAACATGGTCAAACGAAATTCCCAAAATCCCAAATAAATCTAATAAAACCAAGTAAATCTAATAAAGTCAAATAAATGCCCAACTAAATCTAAGAAGATCAGATAAAACCAGATCAAGTAAAATCATAAGAAATACAAAATACAAAAAGGGAACACAATCACAGCCAAGTCGCCCCCTGACGATCTACTGCGAATTAACATCCCACTGCAGTCAGAACTACTCCCCCAAAGTCCCATTGCGCACTCTCAAGTACACGTGTTAACATGTCCTATCGCAACCAAATCACTCCCTAGCATCCGTTGCAGCAAATAAGCTAACAAAATAAAATCATCACTCATAGCCTCATCGCTAAGCCCCATCGCAACACAAAGCAAAGAGTAATAGCCACAAAGTAGCCAATCACGCTACTCATCCCATCACGATCAAAATCACTCTCCCTTATCCGTTCGCGTAACCCCACACACAGACTAGGAAAGAGAGCCACTGACATCACACATCCCATAGCCACAAGATGCACATATCCAACGCTATCCCAACACCCAAGCTCATCGACATAAATCAGCTCATGTCCCATCGTGAAGCTAAAACCCCACCATGTGACCAATGGAAGGCTCGACTAATGTCCCATCGCGAAAAGCAAAAGAATGAGCCTCCCTAAATCCACACCCAATCACCAAGGCCAAGGGCAGGTCCCGTTGCAATCTTAAAATACCATTTAAACTGACTCTGACCCATCATACAACCATAATAAGCCAAAAAGAGACACCATCATTATCCCTTCATGCAGCAGCCATCGGACTCCAACGCAGCATACGCTCACCAACTTAAGAAACAAGGGACTCCTCTGACGTCCCATCGCACCCAACAAATATCAAGTCCCATCGCAAACATCTCATCAGGTGATCCCGACATCCCATCGCGATAAATATCACGTCCTATCGCAAACTACACCTCCCTAATATGTTCCATCGCACTGGCAATCATCAAACCCCACTATAGCAAAAAAAAATGAAAAAGGAGAGGAAACTCTCTAATGTCCCATCGCGACATAGCCACCGGAAGACAGAGCAAATTAGCAATAACAAGCATACTGCCTCTACTACGGACCAAGGAAGCGGCACAAGAAATCACCCTAACAATGCATAAATACCAATAAGAAGGCTTTGAGTTCATATTCAACAACCCAAGAGCCGACGAAGCCCATTAATGCGAACGATATAGATGGTTGTGTAGTTTCGCATGCTCGAGTCCCCTCAGCGACTCCACCACCAGACACTCTCATCCCATCGCATAACCTTGCACATCACATGCAAGAAGCAGCTCCGACCAGAAGGAGAAGCCGCTCGTAGTCCCATCACGACACAATGAAGGGAGTAATAGCTAGCCAGTCCCATTACAAGCAAAAGCCTCCCACCGGCAACAAATCATGCCCCCTTTCTACTCAATATTCCTTATAAAATATAATTAGCTAATACTAAGTTAAATGCTTTCAAACCCTCTCTCCTAATCTGCGAATCACTGTAGTCTTCCCATAAGAGAGAATCATCAGTATCCGTGAGGTTAGACGGAGTATCCAGCATATCGAGTGTCGTCTTGACAATCACATAAACGGTCGGATCCACAAATCTTGCTCCGCTGGATCTACTCAATGATATCTCGGAAGCCATGTTTTCTGCAGTTTTACAACCGAGTTGATCTAAAGTTAAAATCCTAAATTTTCAAAAAAAAAAAAAAAAAAGATAACAAATAAACCTCCTATCTATCAAAATTCACTTCTCATCACTCTAATCTGTTCCTTCTCCTAGGAAATCGAACACTGAATATACTCAACTCTGAGAAATCAAAAATGTCCACTAGAAAAGGACACCTGACGCGTCATTGGTGTGAGCAATGACGTGCCCGATCTAACATAATCTACGAAAGCCTAAGCCATTACATGATATTACATCTTATTATTCAGTCACTTGACCTTGTCTCTAGACATTCATATGAAGCCCCCCGGTACCTCGATTGTGTCGAATATCCATTTATTTGACTGCCACTCGCAGTAAGTTGCGCCATGCGACGGGATGCCCCTTGCACCTACATACTAGGATATGCCGACTTTCTTCCCATTTGACTGCCCCTTGTAGCAAGTTGCGATATGCAACGGGATGCCCCGTGCACCCACGAATTAGGTTATTCCAATTTCCCCTGTCTGACTGTCACTCGCAGCAGGTTGCGACATGCGACGGGATGTCACTTGCATCTGCGATTGTGGATACGCCTTTCGACAGCTACCACTGGGCCCCTGAATGCACCATTTTAGCTTGCGTTGATAGTTAAGAAAGCCAAGTATTTCATGTCAACTCCCCATTTCACATTTTTTATTTCCCAAAGAAACGAGAACGCACCCTCGGGGGAGGGTGTCTACTTCTTCGACGCATCCTTACTCCGCAAGGACGCGCAGAAGAGGGGCATCTCTAGACACCCCAATTTTTCTCTCTCAGAGTATATAAACCTATTCGATCAACCTTTGACCTTGCCCATGACTTCAAAAAAGACCTCATCATTTTTGAAGGCTTTAAACCCTGACACGGGGACTATATACTGAAATAATAGTATATGGTCAAAACACAGGTTGAAGCAATAACTTTGTGGTTCGGACTCGACTTAACCCGGGGAAGATCTCGAATTATGCACCCTCTATAGCACGCACAATTTGATTGAGTGCCACATAGCTGGGGCGCAATTAGTCCAACTTGGACCAGGTCTACTTTCTGCGGATCGCCTTAGGATCCGATTCCGCACCTAGGAAAGGGCGCGCAATCGATTACACGCCCCACCACCTACGTAATTGGTTCACTTTAGACCTGACCTCTAAGTCCTATGACCACCTGAAATCCACGATTGACCGCTCCGCACAGGGGGCGTAATGGTATTGTGCACACCAAACAGGGTGCACAATTAGTTCCAAGCAGACTGGAACTAGGATACCCAGTTGAGCCAGTCAGCCAGTCACTCACTGAGTCGGTCACCGACTCAAAGAGACTATGCGCCGGGAATAGGGTGCATAATCCAATTAGGTGCACCATACAGGACGCGTAATTGAATTTAACAGACCAATTACGCACTTCCCACAAGGCGCGTAATTAGCCGAATACCTATAAATAGACCCATTTACCTCGTCCCAAAAACACATCACATCACAACGCATCTAGCAGTGGAATTTTTGAAAGCTTAGGAATTTTGAGGATTCTCTCTCCGGCGCTTAGCTTCAGGTAATTCTCTTAGTTCTAGTTCTTAATTTCTTTTCTAGTTCTAGTTCTAGCTTTTAGTTCTTAGTTTCTAGTTTTAGATCTTAGGTTTTAATTTTAGTTTTAAATTCTAGTTTACAATCTCTGGTTCTAGTTCTTAGTTCCTACAATCAATTCTTAGTTTTTTTCTTCCCAATCGTTAAATTTTAAATTCTAGTTCTTAATTTTTTGGTTCTAGTTCTTAGTTTCTAGAACCAGTCCTTAGATTTTAGTCTTCAAATTTCAATTCTAGTTCTAATCCTTATTCTAGATCTTATCATTTCTAGGCCTTAGATTTCAATTCAAAATCCAATCATAATCTCCGATTTTAGTTCTTAATTCCTAGAATCAATTTTTAACTTTCATTTTTAAATTCCGAGCCTAATTCTTAATCTCTGGATTTAGATCTTAAGTCCTAGTTCTTAATTTCAAATTTTTAGGTTTAGTATTCTAGTACTCAATTTCAACTTCAAGTTCTATAATTTTAATTTTAATATCTAATCTTAGTTTATAATTCTCAAAATCCACAATTTTGATTCTTAAATCATCACTTTTAAATCACAAATTAGCTTTTCAATTTATATTATTCCTAGCCACCCGATTTTCCCAACGGAGCTTACGGAGGGTACTCGGGAACGAGGCCGATCCTCCTTAGCATAGCGGGCCAAAACCCCTTTTTTTAGTTAATTAGAGTCCCAGTAGAGTTAGAATATTTTCATTAATCAGATTCCTAGTAGCACTAGGAAACTAAGTAACTTAAAGTTATAGTAGAATTAGGAAATAAAAATCAATTAGAACTCCCAGTAGGACCAGGAAAACCAAAGTAATTAGACTTATAGCAGGATTAGGAAACTATATAAACTAAACTCTCAGGTGACCCAGTACTGCTGACGTTGGCCGGCCGACGATTCAGTAAAGAGAACAACCCATATCTCCACCTGCGTGATCAGTGACGTATTGCAGCGTCGTTAAACATCTACAGTTGGCGACCGCAACGAACCAGGTATTCTCTTCTTAGAATTTACCCTTTTACTTTAGCAATTTAATATTTCTTAATTTACTATTTACCGCCCTTGCCAGAGTCCACCCGGACTGAATTGGGCCACTCTTTTCTGAGACCGAAAGGAACCCAGAAAAAGCGTGCACCCACATTTATGTTCTATTCGAGGGGAATGTGTTTTATTGATCACTAGATGGGTGAATAGTTAGTGACCTCGATATCAAATGAAATTTGATGAACGGTTCACATCAAACGTCTACTATGTTAGACATACCTAAATACACGTAGTGAATTTTTGAGGATGAAAATTCCTTTAAAGGGGGGAGAGTGTAGCGTCCTAAAATTTTCAAACATAAATACGCCCAATCAGGTGTTTATGCCTAACAAGGTATACGCCTTGAATTTTTGGAATACTTTATTTTAGCGTTAACGGTTATGCATATATTTGTGTGAATAGTTACACAAGCCATGTGATGGCACAACGGTTAGAAGTTTGGTTCGTAAGTAAAAGGTTTAGGGATCGAGCTGTGTCGACTGAATTTTAGACTTCATTTTGGACCTTTCGGTAAGGGCCTATACACCGATTCACGGTGTGTCGGCTTAAAGCCGAATCGGACTCTCGTAAGTTAAAAGAAAATGAAGTGCACAGAATATGTTTCGAAAATCCTTTTTGAAAGAAAGAACCGAGAGAGAAGGAGGAGACCTCCATTCTCTTCTTCTCACCTTTTTCAGAAGATCCTAGCCATTGATCTTCTCTCAAACTCCTCTCTTCACTCAAAGAACCCTTTTGCCCTATTTCGTACTACAAGAAGCCCTCAATTTTGACACTGATAAATTGAAGAGAAGTGGAGATCGAAGCTTTGGACAAATGCCAAGCTTTGGCGTCAATTTCCTCGATTTCGACCGTCATGGACTCTGCATGCAATTTTAGAAAGGTAAGATTTACAATTTAGTGATATGAAATTTGTTTAAATTTGATTAGTGTGTGTGCTTGGATTGCATGCAAAGGTTTTTGAGGAATTCGGAGAGTAGACGCTAATATCCTTCTATATCGATGATCGTAGGCTCCGCATGCGTGATTAAAGAAAGTAATTTTTGAAATCCTCCACATACAAGCTTGGTTTGTAGGTTAATTTATGAAATTTGGACTTAGTTAGGTGTTAAAGATTTTAAATTTTAGAAATTGGGATTTTGGGGAGTGCAAAATCGCATTATCTCCCTTGAGCGAGATTGGCAGTCGCTCGAGCGAGACCCCTACTGATTCAAAGGAAATCGCTGGTGAAAAACTCGCACGAGCGAATTTCTTCCCGAAATTAGGCTAAAACTTTCGGCTTAATCTCACTCGAGTGATATGTGTGTGTGCCACACAAAAATATAAGAGCCGCTAGAGCGATTTTGGAAGTCGCTCGAGCGAATTCTGCAGGCTGCCTTCAGTTTCGTTTGGTAAGTCCTAATAAACTTTGATGTGTTTTGATCCGTCGATCTTTGACACATAGTTTACGAACGTAATGTAGGGTTTGAGGAACCGGAGGTCATCAATAAAGAGTGCCTCTTCGACTTTGTGCAACATCTGAACCAAGGAAGGGAAATTTCACTACTCAATTACATTTGAGTTCGATTCATTGATTTCATGATTGGAATTTGAATGGCGATCCTTTGAACACTATATTTGAATTTCAAATTTGAGCTTGAACATAGACTCTTTGATTTTGAATTGAATTTTGAATCGATATACATCATGTTGTTAAAAGGAACCTACGAAGATTGTTCTACGAAGATTGATCAAATGTGTATGGAAAATTTTTCACAAGGTGTAAATCAGTTCCAACTATGCCTAAGTTTGGAGTTATCACTAATGTGACCTTCCTATGATAGGAAATTCTAATTATGATTCACAACAAGTAAGACAATTACTATGATTCATCGGAGCTACATATGTCTATTATGCATAGTAGGAATTTATATTGAAAAACTGATGATCATGCATAAACTACCTATCAGCAAGCAACATATAAATGAACGTTCAGTTAATAAGAACATTGATTACCAAATGCAAGCAGCATATCAGTGGTCTGAACACTCACCAGGTTGCTTCGTTGGCCTCTCCTCACGACATCTAGCTCCAGAATCAGATGGACCAGCCCTGGGACCAGCCACATTTCTTGTATACTCGGAAGTAAACTCCCGTGCATGAGCCACGTACAGGGCAGAGCTGATCGGGTAGTCTTTTTCCATCAGTTGGGTGAGGATCTCACCGTGGAAATCTAGCCTTTTGTGCAGCAGATAGTTATCTTGGTGCAGGATTTCCATTTATCTAAAGGTCTACTGCTGTTGTACTTCCATTTGCCTAGCGAACTCGGTCAACGTGAGGAGTTCACCATGCAGCATAGGTGGTTGTTAGGGTTGAGCTGACATCTGAGGTGCAGCTCCGGGTGCTGGCTGATCAGGGTTTTCTTATTGTGCAACCCCCACCGGCTATTGCAAATTTTTATTTTTAACAATGAGTTGGCATCTCTTGAGGATCAAACTCCATTTGGTTTTTGTGTAATTCCGAATATTGTCGGTTCTTCTCTCCTCATTCAACGGTCCCTCCATGGGTCGTCGTTCTCATTGTCCGTGTGGCCCTCGAGAAGTCAAGATATGATGCGGGCATACAACATAAAAGTCAGGGGTTTTAGGACGGTGCTCTGCATCTGCTCATTGGCGTAAATTATACCCTCGTAGACAACGCGAGGTGCATTGAGCCATCTATTCTCATGCACGATAAATAAAGCCTGAAGCAAGGCATCCCGTCTTTCTCTCTTGTGTTGGAGGGGATACAGGTTGCTCCGAAATATGACGTCCAAAAACCACATGTGGTCCAGTAACTGGGTCCTAGTTATAGACTGGTCGGAAGCTTGAAGACCACCAGTCATCCTAGCAATGATTTGATGAAATTTTGCCTCCTTGGGGCGAGGTGCCAATAGGCCCTGACTGTTATCATACACCGGACTACAACCCATGGCAGCGGCAATGTCATGAAGATTGATGTGGAAAGTCTGTCTATCAATCACTGTGGTCAAATTTCCAATGGTTTCACTCTTTTTGAGGTTTTGGTAGAAGAGTTTGACCAAATGGGGGTAGAAATGCGGATGAGCGGCTTGAAGTAATGGCTCCAACTTAGCACATCTAAGGTAATTTAATGACCAGACCACCGTGTCATCATTAGCAAGGATGTCCTGGTCCAAGTACCATTCGTGTTCAAATACTTTTGCAGCCCACCAAGATATGGGTTGTTCTCGGCTTGGTGGTGGAGCGAAACTAGATGGGGCTTTGCCCTTCGATTGTTTTGAGGGTTTAGATCATATGGTAGGAAGCTTAGAAGTGGTCTGCTTCTTAGAAGCCATGGAAAAGGACTAGAATTTTAAACGGTGAAGATTCAAGGGTTTTACCTCAATGCGAAGCTCAAACTGCTGAAAAGTCAGATTGATGGAGTCGCATGCACTTAAATCCTCAAGTTTCGGTGAATTTGACGTGGAAAAATCGACCTTTTCGAAGGGAAGTGGACTTGTTCCACGAGGGAAAGGAGACGAGAGAGGGGGCCCTACCTTTCAAAAGCTCGAGAATGACGGATTTGGGGGCCATTTCAACCTTATCAGTCACAGCGGCAACCTCAAGTTCTCGCTATGGCAATCCATAACCTAAAGATCTCACCGCGGCGAGCTTCAATATCGATGCGGTGAGGTGTACAGGAAAACAGAGTTGTTCATTTTGTGGTGTCTTAGCTCGCTATACTCTATATCAGACCTCTATCCTTATGTACTATTGTATGGGGTCTCCAACATGGTTATTAGTATCACTATCCACTATGCACATCAGCATTACTTATACATTAGCAACAATTTAATGTTACACACTCATTACAATGTGATTATAAAATGCCCATACACGAAACACATTCGATCATCAATGTATTAGTACAAAGTAAGGTGGCTAACCTTAGTCAAACAGTCAAGGATATTTGTCTCGGATTTCTGCCTCACGTTCCCACATTGCTTCGAGAGTAGAATGATTGTGCCATTGGACTCAAACAAGTGAGATTTGCTTAGTTCTCAAAATTTACTCGTTGCAGTCTAATATCTTTATCGGTTCTTCGACCAAGTCCTCTTAAACTTCAATCGGCTGGTAGTCTAATACGTGTGACGTGTCTCTCACGTATTTTCTTAGCATCGACACATGGAACATGTTGTGGATGCTTGAAAACTGAGGCAGTAAGGTGATGCGATAGGCCACTTCACCAATACGACCCAAAATCTCAAAAGGGCCAATATAACGTGGGTTGAGCTTTCCTCGCTTACCGAATCGCATCACGCCCTTGGTCGGTGAGATCTTTACAAATACATGGTCTCCATTCTGAAAAGAACATGGTTGTTATCATTACTCATTAAATCAAAACATAAGGCAACATTGTGCACTAAATATACCTGAAATTCAACGCTTGATCTCTTGAGATCAGTGTTGTTGATTTCCAGTGTGCTGATTTATGATGTAAAAATCAAGAGAAAACAGAGATGGATTCAGCACATCTGAGATATCCTAGACCTGCAAGACACAGGGTCCTTTGTAGCAAGCTTTAAAAGAATGGTGAGTAAGGGAATGTCCACAAGGAGGCTAGTTAGAAATGGGATAAGTCTCCAGATCTGTGAGAGATCGACACCCTAGCTATCTCTACTTTAGTTAAAAGACAAGGGAGGGTTTTGAAATGAGTTGCCACTTAAAATAAACTACAAAGAAAATGCAGATTGTTTTGAATCGAATCTAGAGCCTCAGATCATACAGATGGAATGGTTTAAAAACTCAGAAAATGCAGAAGAACAGCTTGGAGATTGTCTTCACTGCAATCAGGTTGAGCGAAGCATATTACAGGGGTTCAAAAGCAAACAAGTCCCTCAGCTGGCCACAGGCACTGTCCGCAAGCACGGCTGCAGGGTATAAATACCACTTCAAATCACAGGATCCACCTGGCCTTAAGGCTATGATCTATCCACTTTAATGGTCACAAACCATCCTATAGGCTTTATCGAATCCATAGATTGCAGCAGATAAATCTAATTAATGCCTGAGCTCAGATTCACCTTAAGGTTATGATCTGTCCACTTTAATGGTCAAAGACCATCCTAGAGATCTCCTACAATGCCAGAGCCTCAATTAGAACAATTAAAACCACTACAGATGCTGCAATTTCCAGGTCACAAACGCAGGAAATTACAGGGATATCAGATCCAGGGAATTCAAATGACATCCAAGAGGTCTACCAGTTAAGTGGGTGAGCTGATCAAGCAACTCCTCTACACAAATCTGATCGAGCACCAAAAGGCATCAAAAGAGCTTTAGATTTAATTAAAACATTGAAAACAACATTTGCATTACAAACAAGGCCACTCATACAATAGAATGCTCTCAGATTTGTAGTCTGTGCAGCAATTAACCCCAGCAACACTCTTAACCTTACCCAATTACAGATCTAACTCACTGCTTGCTGCTCCTAGGGATTTAGCCAACCATAGTTGGGTTAAAAGAGGGAAATGGAATCTCGCTGCAAGCTCTGATCTCTGTAAACTTGCTCAAAATTTTGATCCCCCCACAATGGTAATTGGGGGTCTCAATATATAGCTTTCTCCATGTTTTTCCCGCCAAAAATCCCTTCTAGAAGGTTGTCAGAGTTTGTTAGAGTTCTGTTAAAGCACATGGGTTGGTTAGGGCTTTCTAGGGCATCTTCTAGAATGTTGCGCCAGTCACCAAAGTGCCTCGGTTTGCATGCGACAGGTCACCAAATCTCAGCGTGTGCATAGCATAGTTTCTGAGAAGTTCAGCACACGATTTCAATAGGTTGGAGAAGCTTCCGACAGGTTAAAAGTAAGCTTGTAGTTCCTTTCAATAGGTTCATTGGTCTCTTCGATAGGTACCGATAGGATGAGTCCTCTCTTTGAAGCTTCAGGGTCCTCAGCCCAATATCTGGAGTATTTGATAGGTTGGCTGAGTAGTTCGATAGGTCCAGTGGTCCTCTTCGACAGGTTCATCTCTGTGTGTCGTCATCCCGATAGGTTGGCTCCCATTCCTATCGAAAGGCTTAAGCATCCTTCGATAGGTTCAATTTCAACATCTTCATTTCGATAGGTTCAGGGAGCCTTCGACAGGTTTGAATCGAGAATTTTAGTCCTTTCGCTAGGTTCTCAGATCCGTTCGATAGGTTCCTTTTACACTTCAGGCAAGTTTTCGACAAGATGGTTTCTTCTTTCCTTTTTTTGCTCGATAGGTTCTGAAATCATATCGAACTCCTCAATCCCTGCGACTTCATCCTTCTTCTACCTTCGGATCCTATCGAACCCTTCTCCAACTACACAAATTCTTTCCTTTTAATCCTCAGCTCCTATCGAAGTCTTCCGGCATCCTCTCGATAGGATGTTTTGGACCTATCTTCACTTCTTTCTCCTTGTTCTGTTGCTGGGTCTGCATGGTGCTGAGAGTTGATTTCTTTGTGGGCATTCTTAAGTGGTTTGCTGCATTATTACCAGATTTTCCTGCTATCTACAAAATGTACTCAACAGAGGCTTATTAGTGTGCTTGCAGGTTCATGAAAGGTCAGGTTAAAGGGTGCAAAGTGGCATTTTTCACCACTTAACACACCCCCAAACCTAAGCTTTGCTAGTCCCTGAGCAAAAGAGAATTCAAAGAAAGATAAAATGCCACTTTTGTAGGGAGCACTGATGCATTTAGCACATGCACCAAGCCTTTTAAACCCCTAGGTGAGATCCCTAGTGGAGGAGTGAAGTCTCCTGAGGGTTTCCAATGAAGGTACCCACAAACCTCTCCAATAAACTTAGTTAATAATAGTGCAACCTGTTAAAGCAGAATTTAAGCAAATCAAATAAATTCAAATCATGCCCATTCATTAAGGGAAATTGAACAGAAAAAACATCCATTTGGAGACATGAAAGTTTGCTGAAATCTCTCCATCATCACTCCGTTTATGTCCAGGCATTGCTTCTGAAGTTTTATGCATAACTCACCATCAATTTGAGGATCCTGCTTAGATACTTCCCCCTTTAATCTGAATTTTAGACCCAAGTCTCATCAGGGCTGTTCACTCATCAGTATAGAGAATGAGGGTAAATCATATCACTCAGCTCAAGAGCATCTACAGCCCTCAAATAGGACTACAAGCAGGAGCATAGGCATTGCCTGAATTTCTGACTTTTCCAGCTCTTTTTTTACCATAGATTAAGCAGATTCTCATCTCCGCATGACAGCTCAATCCACTTTCAGATCAGTAAGGTCTTTTTATTGGGTTGTACTATGGCTTAGAGATGAGGTTTGTGGAGGAATAAGAAGGGATAACAAAGTTCGAAATTGAGAAATCAATAGAGGCTAGGAGGTGATTTTGACTTCACCTTTTATTCAGCACAATTCCATCTACTTTTTGAATTTTCAGAGCCAAAGTGCCAGCTTCTTCTCTTTTTTCCAGTTTTTTTTTTTTTTTTTTTTTTTGTAGTGCCACAACTACCACCAACTGCATTTTTTTCTTTCTTTCAACCTGATTTAGGACCTTGCTCCTCTAACCTTCCTCCTTCCTCTTCCTGATTTCTCAAATTGAGGGTGAAATGAAATAGGTCAAGAGGTTTTGGGTTTAGACTTTCTGGTTTTCATCAAAGAAAATTGGGGCTTTTAAGGCTCAAGTGGTGTGCATCAAGGGCAGTTCAATGGTGGGAAATTTTAGGCCCAAACTGTCCAAGAGATGGCCTTACTTCATGTCTTCCATGTTCTGAGTGCTATCAAGTTGTTTCAACTTGGATTTGCCTAACTTCTAGTGATCCAGATTAGGTCCAGTCAGTCCTCAAGGTAGAATGAATTGCCATGACACTCTTCAAAGAAGTTTTTTTTCAAGCCCAATTCTCACTGGGTATGGCCTTCCATCCAATTTCTGGAGAGTATCTTCACAGTCTCTTCTCGTTGTTGGTTTATCATACATCAAAAACTTCCTGCAAAAATTTTTGACATTTTCTTTATGAAAAATGTTAAAACTTCAGCTTACTCTCGTTGCAAATGGTTATTTAAAATTTTTCTTAATCAACAATTATGAGGTGAATTCATTCTCTTTTCGATTATTCCTTTTTAACTTGGCTGCACTAAAATTAGCTGGTTTATTGGCATACATGCCACACCCCCAAACTTAAACTAAACAGTGTCCCCACTGTTTCGAGCAGAATGGGTTTAGTTGTGAAGACATCCAGAGAGAAATAAATTGGGAAACAACAAGTGAATTGCACAAAACATTTTATTATAAATAATCGTAAAACAGACATGTGGACAATCATATCCTATGGAGAAGAAAAAACGTCCCTCTACGCTCAGGGATCTCCTCAGCCTGCGTCAGGTGGAAGAGGAAGGGCAAGCCAGGGGGGAGGGAAGAAAAGGAAAAAAGAGTGGGATCAGGGGGCTGGTGGTGGAGTGGTGGATGAGGATGGCGGGGGGGAAGCAGCCGGTGCCTCGGTCTTCTGTCTCTTCTTCTCCCTCTTTAGGTTTTTCTTTTTCTCCTTGGCAAGAATTCTCTGGACCTCGTCATATTCATCCCAGAGAAATTGAAAAGGATCAGGCTCGACCGGTGGAGGTGGTGGTGGCCAGACTGGGAAGAACCTGATAGGTAACTCTGGAGGTTTGTCGTCGGCCATGAGTGGGGGCTGGAAGAGTTGGGCAGGTTAGGGTGGAATGGATGTGGAAGGAATGGACGAAGTGATTATTTAAGGTGCATGGGTGTTGGAATATGAAATGATGCAATAAAAGTGTCGCAATCGTCGAGGCGTGGGAATTAAAAAAAATGAAAAGCGGGAGTACAGGGAGTGGCGGTCGCTGGGTGGGAAATGGAGCGTGGACTGCATGATGTACTAAATTTAGGAGGGAAGATTAAGTTAAGGTGGCATGCACCATAAATGCTAAAGCACGGGGAGGGGGTTAGGAATTTGGGATGTGCACAGGACAAGATTACTTTATCGATAAGGGTGTGAACTATGATTTCAATAGGATGACGAGAATGGTGGCGATAGGTCGATGTGCCCTATCGAAGGCTTGGCAATCAAAGCTTACAAAAGGTATCATTCGATAGGTTCTCGACAGGTGGAAACTTCCTTTCGATAGGTTGGAATTTGACGCTATTCGTCATTTCGATAGGTTCCAATAGGTACCCAAAACCTATCGAAAAGTGTCGGTTGCCATTTTTTTAACCTATAGAGTGGTTGGTTTCACTTATCGTCAAGGCTCAGTGCCGTTCGAAAATGTCCAGAATCCTATCGAAATCATTAGCCGTCTTATCGAAAGGGTTCTAAAAGACAAAAGTTGGATAAATGAGTGTAGGGCTCAGTTTCAGCACCCTGAAAATTTTCCTTCTAAGCCAGCCGTCACTTTGTTGATACAAATAAATCACATATATTACATATGATACAAGCCAAAATCAGCTATCAACCTGGAGGGTCTTGAAGATCAATGCTCTCCTCGGGCTCACAAATCTTGTCCACACACAGTTTGAGCCTCTGGCCATTGACCTTCATGACTCTACCATCTGTAGGGTCCCTGACTTCAACAGCTCCAGATGGGGAAACATGTACAACTATGAAGGGTCCATCCCATCTGAACTGCAACTTACCTAGAAAGAATTTTAATCTAGAATTGAACATTTACACCTTATCATCGGGTTTGAATTCTTTCCATAGCAAATGTCTATTGTGGAAGGCTTTGGTCTTCTCTTTGTAGATCTGAGCATTGGCGTATGCTTCCAATCTGAGCTCCTCCATCTCAGCTATCTACAATTTCCTGTGTATACCAGCAAAGTTGAAATCAGAATTTATTGCTTTAATAGCCCAGTATGCTTTGTGTTCCAATTCAACAGGCAAATGGCATGCCTTGCCATAAACTAGTCTGAATGGGGACATACCTATGGGGGTCTTATAGGCAGTCCTATAAGCCCATAGGGCATCTGTCAATTTCATGGACCAGTCCCTCCTATCACTTCGCATAGTCTTCTCTAAAATGTGTTTAATTTCTCTGTTTGAAATCTCTACTTGTCCACTGGTTTGTGGGTGGTAGGGAGTGGCTATCCTGTGGGTTACAGAGTACTTTTCCAACAGCTTATCAAAAGGTTTATTACAGAAGTGACTTCCCCCATCGCTGATGATGGCTTTGGGAATGCCAAACCTAGAGAAGATGTTGTCTTTGAGGAATCTAATGACAACTTTGTGGTCGTTTGTCCTTGTAGCTATGGCTTCTACCCATTTGAACACGTAATCCACAGCTACAAGGATAAAGTTATATCCACAGGAGGGGGGGAATGGTCCCATAAAATCAATACCCCAGACATCAAACAATTCGACCACCAGTATGGGATGCAAAGGCATGGAATTCCTCTTAGTAATACTTTCCATCTGCTGGCATCGAGGGCAAGCTTTGCAATGTTGTCGGGCATCTCTGAACAGAGTAGGCCAATAGAAACCACTCTGAAGCACCTTCGCAGTAGTCTTGTTACCATTGAAGTGGCTCCCACAAGCCTGTTCATGACTCATGGTTAAAATGTGGTGGAACTCTGTCTCTGGTACACATCTTCAAATTACTTGGTCTGAACAATGCTTAAAACGGTAAGGATCCTCCCATATATAGTGTTTCATCTGAGAGAAAAATAAGTTTCTATCATTCTTGTTCCAATGTAGAGGGATCCTTTTCACAGCAAGGTAGTTCACGATATTAGCAAAGCAACACATTGATCTCCACGGCAAATAGTTGTTCATCTAGGAAAGAATCATTAATGGGTAGGCTCTCTGTTTCTGCAACTTGGATCCTTGATAGATGATCAGCAACCACATTCTCCACTCCCTTCTTGTCTTTAATCTCCAAATGAAATTCCTGCAAATGGAGAATCCATCTGATTAATCTTGCTTTGGTGTCCTTCTTAGGCAAGAGGTATTTCAAGCCTGAGTGGTCAGTGAATACAGTGATTCTAGAGCCCAACACATAAGATCTGAATTTTTCTAAAGCAAAGACAATGGCTAACAACTCCTTCTCAGTAGTGGTGTAATTTAAGTGAGCATCAACCATTGATTTACTAGCATATGCCACCACACATGGTGCCTTGTCTCTTCTTTGTCCCAAAACAGCCCCCATAGCAAAGTCTGATGCATCACACATCAGCTCAAATAGTAAAGAGAAATCAGGGGCTTGTAGAATCGGGGCTGTAGTCAAGCAAGTTTTTAGTTGCTCAAAAGCAGCCAGGCAATCATCATTGAACTCAAAGGGTATCTCTTGGCACAACAGGTGGCACAGAGGTTTGGTGATTTTACTGAAGTCCTTAATGAATCGCCTATAGAACCCAGCATGGCCCAGAAAAGACCTGACTTGTTTGATAGTTTTGGGAGGGGGCAGATGGGAAATTAAGTCAATCTTAGCCTGATTAACCTCTATTCCCTTGTGAGAGACCACATGTCCAAGGACAGTGCCTTGAGTCACCATAAAATGACTCTTTTCTCAGCTTAGGACCAGGTTGGTCTCCTCACATCTCTGCAGCACAAAACTAAGATGGTGCAAGCATTGGCCAAAATCATCTCCATAAATGGAGAAATCATCCATAAAGATCTCTAAAAATTTATCAATCATGTCAGAAAAATGGCATACATGCATCTTTGGAAAGTGGCAGGTGCATTACATAGCCCAAATGGCATCCTCCTGTATGCGAAGGTCCCAAATGGGTAAGTGAATGTGATTTTTTCTTGATCTTGGGGGTAGACAGGGATCTGATTGTACCCTGAATATCCATCAAGAAAATAATAATATGCCTTGCCTGCCAGCTTATCCAAGATTTGGTCTATAAAGGGCAGTGGGAAGTGGTCCTTGCTAGTTTTTTCATTTAGCTTTCTGTAATCGATGCATACTCTCCAACCAGTGGTCTGTCTGGTTGGGATCAGCTCCCCTGAATCAGCTTCAACACTGTGATGCCAGATTTCTTGGGCACTACCTGGGTAGGTGCCACCCATTGGGAATCCGAGATAGGGTATATGATGCCAGCATCAAGGAGTTTAACTACCTCCTTCATCACAACATCCTGCATGTGAGGGTTGAGTTTCCTCTGCATCTCTCCAGAAGGTTTGGCACCTTCCTCAAGATGAATCTTATACATGCACACAGCAGGATTAATCTCCCCTAAGTCTGCAATGGTCCATCCTATTGCTCTCCTATGCCTTTTTAGCACAACAAGTAGTTCTCTTTCCTACTCAATGGTGAGGGAAGAAGAAATTATCACAGGTAATTTGTTGTTGTCTCCTAAAAAGGCATATTTCAAAGCTGACGAGAATTGCTTTAACTCCACCTCTGGGGGACTGATGAGGGAGGGCAATAGGGGTGTCTCGGAGGGGGGTGGAAGAGGCAACAAGACAGGCTTCCATGGATGGAGCTTTGCTGGTTCTGCTCTGGAAGAGACAAGTTGCACATGCTCAGTTTCAGGGGTGAAAGTTGTTTCTACCTCTGGTTCCTTCCATACTTTAGCTATCTCATTAGACCATTCCTTACCATGCAACAGCATGTTCACATTTTCTTGCACAACCTCATCTATTATGTCTAGAGAAAAATAATCCTCATCAGGATGAGGTTGATTGGTTGCGTTGTAGACATTCAACTTGACCTTCATATTTCCAAATGACACTTCCATTGTTCGATACCTGCATTGAATATAAGTGTTAGCTGTGGCCAAAAAGGGTCTGCCTAGGATCACAGGTATGAAGGTGGCATTCCTTCCTGGTTCCATATCCAGTACCAAAAAGTCAGCAGGATAAAATAATTTATTAACTCCCACCAAAACATCCTCAATTATCCCCACAGGTTTCCTTTCAGATCTGTCGGCCAACTGTATAACAACATCTGTGGGCTTTAATTTGCCTAAACCCAGCTTCTCATATACTAAATATGGAAGCAAATTTACACTGGCTCCCAGATCTAAAAGAGCTTTGTCAATGGTATGGTCCCCAATGATGCAGGGGATGGTGGGGAGTCCAGGGTCTTGAAGTTTGGGGGGAGTTGTTTTTCTGCTAAAAAGACTTTCTTGGATAGGTGTATCCTGGACTGTCTTTTATGGGTACATAGGTCTTTTTAAGAATTTGGCATAAGCTGGGACCTGTTTAATGGCATCAAGTAAAGGCAGATTGATCTTTACTTATTTGAAAGTCTCCATCATTTCCTCAATTTTTCCCTGCCCTTTGTCAAAAGGGGAGGGTCCTTGGAATGCCTTGGGAAATGGCAAGTGTAGGGGTGCTCTCTCACTTGCAGCCTTAGCCAATGGGGCTTCTTCTTTTTTTTTTTTTTCTTTTCTTTGAGGATCCATGTCATCCTCTTTATTGACACTGGTTTGTTCTAGCAGATCCACCCCTAGTGGCCTCTGTTGTGTTCTTGGAAAACTCCTTCCATTTTCTTCATTCAAACTTCTCACAGGCTCACAGCCCACTTGATTGTCCACTAGCCTTCCACTCCTCAAAGTTGTCACAGATTTGGCTTTCTCATAGGTGGAGGAAACTTCACCCACTACAGACTGTCTTCGTGGATTATCCTGTGGTTGGCTAGGTAACCTTCCTCCTTCTCTCCTAGTCAGGGCATCAGGCAGCTGACCAAGCTAGTCCTCTATCTTTTTGATGCTCTGGTTGTGAGAATGTACAGTTTGGGTTAAAGTGTTCAAGTTCTGTAATAAAGATAGAACTTGTTCCTCAAAAGATGGTGCTCTCACAGATGGAGTAGGTGTAGCTTGCTGCACAGGAGGAGTTACAGGTTGGGCCATGGTTTGCTAATATTGAGGTCTTGGGGCATAACCTTCTCGATAGGACTGAGCATTTCTGTAGGGCATGGGTTGTTGGGGCTGCTGTTGCTGCTGGCTGGGGTATCCATCTTATCTCTACCTCAAATTGGGGTGGTTTCTCCATTGATACCCAGCAGCAAGCTGCTCATAGGCTTGAGTTGCAGCCACATGTTCTGTTACGAAATCAGGAAATTGGGCAGCTGATGGGCATTCATCTAGGGAGTAAGCAAAGGACTGGCATATAGCGCATGCCTCCTCCACTCTAGCAGCCACAGGTGACTGCATTGCTCCCATCAGCCTATCAAACTTCAGAGTTAAGCTGTCCACTTTCCTTTCCAACTCACTTGGCACACTCACTTTATATATCTTTCCTCTTGAGGTGTTCTCTTTCATCAATTTGGAAGGGTCTAGATCTCTTGCTAAGGTTTCCCTTTGCATAGAGTTTTCACTGATGATGTCAAAGAGCTCCCATGTCTCCTCAGCAGTTTTATGAAGATAAGTGCCTCCACAAGAGGCATCTGTCATGTCCCTACTCTTTGAATCAATTCCCTGGTAAAAGCTTTGAACCAGTTGCCATTCAGGGATTTGATGGTGGGGGCATTTCTTGAGGAGTTCTTTAAATCTCTCCCAGGATTAATGAAAGTCTTCAGTTGGATCTTGGGTAAAAGAGATGATACCCTTCCTCAACTGACTGGTCTTTGACATAGGAAAGAATTTGGCCAAAAATTGACATTGGAGATCACTCAGATCAGATAATCGTTAGGTGGAAGCAGAGATAACCAGGTCCTGGCTCTGTCCTTTAATGAAAAAGGAAAGAGTCTCATCCTGGTAGCCTCCTCCCCCAAACCTGTGATGTTGAAGGTGGTGCACATTCCTAAGAATTCATCTATATGCTTATAGAGATCCTCCTTAGTCAGGCCATGAAATGAGGGCAACATTTGAATGATGGACGATTTGATCTCATAATTTTCTTGAGCAGCAGGGAATTGAATGCAAAAGGGAGAATTATAGACCCCTGGTGCATTGAATTCCTTGAGAGTTCGAGGCTGCTGCTGCTCACCCATTTCGACAGATTCAAATTCAACAGCTGTGGATGTAGTGAGTTTGGTTCTGAGAAGTCGTTCAACCTTTGGATTTAGTGGAATAATCTCAAGAGTTCTCCTACCAAACATACAACTCCCAAAACTGAATGCTGAGTAAATCCTCACACAACAAATAGGAACACACAATGATTAACTAATCTAAAAAAAAAATCAACAGATCTGAAAATAAACAGGGGAGAAGAGATGCAAACTATAGAGCAGCCTTTAGCACAGCTCTCTTCTCATTCTGTACTCAGATTTGGTGAAATGGACACAAAAAATATTGAAAAATAGCAAAACTCACAAATTCAGTTAGTAAAAATTAAACAAAAACTACAAATCTATGATCAAAAGTTAGATCTATCAATTTCTAAACTGCCTCCCCGGCAGCGGCGCCAAAAACTTGTTGATTTCCAGTGTGCTGATTTATGATGTAAAAATTAGGAGAAAACAGAGATGGATTCAGCACATCTGAGATATCCTAGACCTGTAAGATACAGGGTCCTTTGTAGCAAGCTTTAAAAGAATGGTGAGTAAGGGAATGTCCACAGGGAGGCTGGTTAGAAATAGGATAAGTCTCGAGATCTGACACCCTAGCTATCTCTACTTTAGTTAAAAGACAGGGGAGAGTTTTGAAATGAGTTGTCACTTAAACTAAACTACAAATAAAATGCAAATTATTTTGGATCGAATCTGAAGCCTCAGATCTTGCAAATGGAATGGTTTAAAAACTCATAAAATGGAGAAAAACAGCTTGGAGATGATTGTCTTCACTGCAATCAGGTTGAGCTAAGCATATTACAGGGGTTCAAAAGTACACAAGTCCCTCAACACGGTGTCACGACCAGTGCATAAATTCCACTTCAAATCACAGGATCCACATGGCCTTAAGGCTATGATCTGTCTACTTTAATGGTCACAGACCATCCTATAGGCTTTATCGAATCCATGGATTGCAGCAGATAAATCCAATTAAGGCTTGAGCTCAGATTCACCTTAAGGTTATGCTCTGTCCACTTTAATGGTCACAGACCATCCTAGAGATCTCCTACAAAGCAAGCGCCTCAATTAGAACAATTAAAACCACTACAGATGCTACAATTTCTAGGTCACAGACGCAGGAAATTACAGGGATATCAGATCCAGGGAATTCAGATAACATCCAAGAGGTCTACCAGTTAAGTGGGTGAGCTGATCAAGCAACTCCTCTACACAAATCCGATCGAGCACCAAAAGGCATCAAAAGAGCTTTAGATCTAATTAAAACATTAAAAACAATATTTACATTACAAATAAGGTCACTCTTACAATGGAATGCTCTCAGATCTGTAGTCTGTGCAGTAATTAACCCCAACAACAGTCTTAACCTTACCCAATTACAGATCTAACTCACTCCTTGCTGCTCCTAGGGATTTAGCCAACCATAGTTGGGCTAAAAGAGGGAAATGGAATCTTGCTGCAAGCTCTGATCTCTGAAAATTTTCTCAAAATTTCGATCCCCCCACAATGGTAATTGGGATTCTCAATATATAGCTTTCTCCTCTATTTTTCCCGCCAAAAATCCCTTCTAGAAGGTTGTCAGAGTTTGTTAGAGTTCTGTTAAAGCACATGGGTTGGTTAGGGCTTTCTAGGGCATCTTCTAGAATGTTGCGCCAGTCACCAAAGTGCCTCGGTTTGCATGCGACAGGTCACCAAATCTCAGCGTGTGCATAGCATAGTTTCTGAGAAGTTCAGCACACGATTTCAATAGGTTGGAGAAGCTTCCGACAGGTTAAAAGTAAGCTTGTAGTTCCTTTCAATAGGTTCATTGGTCTCTTCGATAGGTACCGATAGGATGAGTCCTCTCTTTGAAGCTTCAGGGTCCTCAGCCCAATATCTGGAGTATTCGATAGGTTGGCTGAGTAGTTCGATAGGTCCAGTGGTCCTCTTCGACAGGTTCATCTCTGTGTGTCGTCATCCCGATAGGTTGGCTCCCAGTCCTATCGAAAGGCTTAAGCATCCTTTAATAGGTTCAATTTCAACATCTTCATTTTGATAGGTTCAGGGAGCCCTCGACAGGTTTGAATCGAGCATTTTAGTCCTTTCGCTAGGTTCTCAGATCCGTTCGATAGGTTCCTTTTACACTTCAAGCAAGTTTTCGACAGGATGGTTTCTTTTTTCCTTTTTTTGCTCGATAGGTTCTGAAATCCTATCAAACTCCTCAATCCCTGCGACTTCATCCTTCTTCTGCCTTCAGATCCTATCGAACCCTTCTCCAACTGCACAAATTCTTTCCTTTTAATCCTCAGCTCCTATCGAAGTCTTCCGGCATCCTCTCGATAGGATGTTTTGGACCTATCTTCACTTCTTTCTCCTTGTTCTGTTGCTGGGTCTGCATGGTGCTGAGAGTTGATTTCTTTGTGGGCATTCTTAAGTGGTTTGCTGCATTATTACCAGATTTACCTGCTATCTACAAAATGCACTCAACAGAGGCTTATTAGTGTGCTTGCACGTCCATGAAAGGTCAGGTTAAAGGGTGCAAAGTGGCATTTTTCACCACTTAACAATCAGCATAGCTTTTCTATGGCTTTAGGAGACCTTTAATCGTTCACGAATGACTCGGGCGGTCTCATTTGTGCTCTTGATGAGTTCTGGGCCCAGTAATACACGTTCTCCAACCTCTTCCCATTTGAGCAGAGATTTATATCAGTGGCCATAAAGTGTTTCAAAAGGAGCCATCCTGATGCTCGCTTGGTAGCTATTATTGTATGCGAACTCGATCAGGTAAGTGTTTATCCCATGATCCTTGAAAGTCCAGCATAAAGGCCCGTAACATATCCTTAATCACCTGATTCACCCTTTCAGTTTGTTCGTCGGTATGGGGGTGAAATGCTGTGACAACCCGAATTTCCTAACCCAAAAATCCATGTCGTCAGATCGTAGGGCACAATCAAAATTTCTTTATCAACATGACATCAGGGTGTGTTTTACACATGTTTCAATAACTCGATCTTCTCCAACTCATGAGTGAGAAGGTCAAGCCGTCGTATCCAATAATTCTAAGTAAGTGCATAGATAAAGCGGCATGACCCACTTGGCCATAAAACCTACTGAATGTTCGATCATTTAAACCTATACCACAAACTATACAACCACTGATGATGGGTCACCATCACCCAACAGAGGTTAAAGTCATCCAAAAACATACATGTATATATACAAGAATTTTGTTTTCCAAAAAGAGCTATACCAAGTCTTAACAAAAAGTGTCTGCACTATCTTAACAAAAATCTCCATTGATAGAACTTTTCAGGAGGCAGCTCCTCGTCCTCCTCTGGGTTGTAATCAGGTCTACGGCTAATTCGGGTCGATTTCAGGGTCTAAGCTCGAGTCAACTCCAGTACCTGTGACGTATAGTCAAACGGAATGAGCTAACATCTAACGTTAATAGAGAAAATATCAGTGCTATTGTACGTTTGATTCTAAGATCACATGAATCACATGGCCAGATTCAAAAGCATTAAATATAATGATATAGTTTCACACAGAAATCTCACAATAAGCAAAAACGCGATAGTTCAAGACTCAAAATGAACTTTTACTCAGGTCCAATACTATGCAATTAAAAGCAATCAGAAATTTAAGTGAAACTCCTCATTTTAGGATATGATATTAAATTTAACTTAAATATTTTCCTATGTAGATATAGCATTAGGAGCCGAAGTGTTTACTGGTGGGAATCCCCACTAACCACCATCATTCAATGAACGCTTTTTGATATATCCATGTCGGACCGAAGATAAGTAGAATCGTGTTGATTCAGAGACAAGTGCACGAATATCCTGCCGTGCTGGTCACGGATATCCTGTTGTGTCGGTCACGGATAACCCGCCGCGTCGATGGGGGATTCGTTCATACAAACCTTAAACCAATGAAAACTAATACATAGAGGGTATCATGCATGTATAATTCATAGACATTTCCAAAAGGATTCCAAATTCAGAGATCAAATTTCATAATCAGATTTCACATTCAAAGTGAAGAGGAATCATATTAAGGTTTAATTTCATATTCATAAAACAATTTCAGAGCTCGTGGTTAATATTCATATGCATGCTCAAAATTCTATGAGTTAGATGTAAGTTCAGAAGCTTGGCTTATGGCTTATGTAGTTGATTCTATCATGGAAATTCACAATTCAATTTCAAAGTACAAGTGGAAGTGAATTTTCTCTACCTCAACGTCGGTAACGTGCTTATCTAAGTGCAAAAAGTCCTGCATTCAACCTAATTCACAGTAGATGCGATGTTAGTGGTGTTTGGCGAAGATGTCGTGCACACAAAGTCCCTACACTCTCCCCCAAGGTCAAGGCCAAAAGCTAAGGCTCCAAGCAAACTCGCCCTGGTGAGATTAGAAGGTCACCCGGGTAGGCCTCTTTAGGTTTCATGTGGCACCTAAAGTCGCTCAGACGACTTTTTCCCAAACAAAATGGCCTGTGAAACTCGCCCGAGCGAGTTCACTAATCACTTAAAACTCACATGCTCAAGTCAACTCGCCCGGTATGCGACACACCCGATACCGAACACTAAAACAATGTACGGTTCAGAGATGTCGAGGTTTTACATCCTCCCCCCTTCAAGGATTTTTGTCTTCAAAAATGTTACAACGTGTCAGTTATCGTGTGCACAGGTGTGTTCCATCGGCACCCTCCTGGAGGTCATCCTCTAGTGCAACTTTCCAAGGTGGTTAGTACTCATGACAACATTAAATGCTTATATGAAATAGATGTTGTTTAGAATTTCCAAATCACCTAACCTCTCCTTATCAAAATTTAAAGGTTTCTGATTCTAAGCACATCCCACGACTACCTAAATCTGCGGTGATTATTATTTATAAAGCAATTGTGTAGCATTCATAACGACACCAAATGATTTTATGAATCAGGTGTTGTTCAGGAATTTCAATTCATCTAACCTTTCCTTATCGGAATTTAAAGCTTTCCGAGGGAGGTAGGAGTCGGCTTAATTCTCAAGGTATACAACTACCCAATCATGGTTACAACTAACCTTTATGCTAATCATCACTCATGCACACACATTTCAAAATAAATTTTATATCATCAACTGCAAAATTGTTCTAAGATTCGAAAGAACACCTAGTCTTAGCATTTTTATAATTACTAAATGTAGAGAGTAACACAAAACATCAACAATTATAACTTGTGTCATAGTTATAATCAAAAGGATAGATGATTTACCCCTTTTTGAATCGTCACTGATCCGGCTGCTCACTTGGCGGATCAGCAGTCGACTCCTCACTATGTCCAGGCGCCAAAGTAGATGGTCCAGCTTCTGAACCGGCAACCTTCCTCATGTAATTTGAGGTAAATTCTCGTGCTTGGTCCACGTATGGAGGGTAGCTAATCGGATATGCTTTCTCGATCAGTCTCATGATTATCTCATCTTGAAAATCAAGTCGCCTGTGTATCCCAAGGTTGTCTTAACATAGAGCTGCCAACTGACTACGGGTTTGTTGGTGTTGGATCTCTGCCAGTCGGACAAACTTTGACAATGTGAAGAAGTCCCAGGGTGATACATGCTGGTGCTAAGGCTGATCGGGTGCTTGCTGAGTTGGGGGTGGTTGTTGTTGTTGTCCCTGGACACCCTATGCCACTTGTTGGTGGTGTTGTGCTATCAAACTCTTCTTCAAACTCTTGTAACTCAGACTCCAATCATCCAAATTATATTTCTTTAGATTATCCATTAAACGTAGCTCGTCGAACGGTATCTCAAACTCATTATCCATAGCTCCGTACTGTTCTATCATTCGGGATATGAGGCGGGTGTAGGGTATGAATTTCGATGGTTTCTTCTTTATCGGTAGCATCTGCTTGCGTGCATTTTTCATCCCCTCGTATACCACTTCTGGTGCACTAAACCAATGGCTGCCAAAGGCGGCATACAACGCTTGCTGAATTATCCCGCACCGCTCGCGGTCATGCCCCACAGGATAAAGATTACCCCGAAAAACCACATCTAACACCCACATATCAGGAGGCAGGTATGCCCTTCTTATCGATTGACCTGATCCATGCTCACCCTGGGTCAAATTTGCCACTATATTGTGGAAGGGCACCTCACCAATAGGTGGTGCTAGCCCTCCCGCCTGAACGAATTCTGCGGAGGCACGTATTGCCTTGGCAATGTGGTGTATATCAAACTGAAACGGATGGTCATCTATCTCGGTACAAAGTGTGGATGTGTTGGCACTGACGTGGAATTTTTGGTAAAACAGTCTAACGATCCTAGGGTAATAGTGATCATTTAAAGGTCTAAGGATGGCCTGTAAGCGAGTTTTTTTGAAATAATTGGCTGCCCACATCGTCGTTGGTTGGTCATTGAAGAGACTCCCCTCGAATGACCATTCGGGTTCAAACGACTTGGCGACCCACCACTCTAAGGTTGTTCTTTTTGTGGTGTTGGTGGTGGGTCATCCATAGGGCGTTTTGATGCCGAGGCTTTGGCCTTGGTGGTCGGCACTCGTTCCCGAGGAGGTTTTTGGGCGGATTGCTTCTTCAAAGCCATGCAATAGGTATAGTATACTTATATGAAAGAAAACTGAACAAAAATTTCACAAGAAAGGTGACGAAGTTACCGTCATCGTGTCCTAGGGATGATCTCTAAGGAAGAAAATGTGTTTGCGCAGTGATTCGACGACAGTGATGGTGTTCTTCGCCGCAGGGAAGGAAATTCGACGGAGGAGACAAGCAGAAAAATCCCAAAACCCCAATTTGATTTGCGCGAAAATGAGGAAAATGGGTTTCGAAACCCTTATATACCCTCAGGTTCGCCCTGGCGATGTCAACAAGTTGCTCAGGCGAGTTTTAGTAACTCAGTGGCACTCAAAAGTCGCCTAGGCTGATTCTAAGGCAATTTTTGCCTTATGAAGGTGTCTAATGGTCTCTTCCGGGTGAGTTTTGAAGCTAACTTAGCGGTTTCCTCTTAATTTCCCTCCACTTCTCGGATTTCAATTTGTTGTCTTCTTTGGACCTCATAATTCTGAATCACATTATAAGCATACCATTACAAATTTTTACATTTCCAAAACCATACTATTTTTATAACCGTCCTTAATATTTACTGTTTGAAATTCATAGTGTCCCATACTATGACCAATAGCGATTTGTTCAAAAATTTACAGGCACAATTACTCAATTTTGTAAATAATTTCCAGCAACGGTAACTCACTAATGTTACCAACATTTCAAAACTAGCCCCACAGTCTGTTCTCAAGCACAACATTCATACGTCAGCCACCTCATTCAAAGAGGTGAGGGTACTGATAGTGAATCTCGGCCTCACGTTCCCATGTGGTCTCTGTGGTCGAGTGATTTTTCCACCTAATCAAGACTAGTGGAATTTTCTTTGTCCGCAACGTTTGCTCCTTTAGATATAAACTTGGATCGATTCTTTTGGCAAGGTGAGGTCCTATTGGATTTCAACGGGCTGATAATCCAAGATGTGTTTCGAATCTAGCACGTACTTCCACAATATGGATACGTGGAACACGTCGTGGATGCTTGACAGTTGCAGCCGTAAGGCAAGTCTATAAGCTACTTCACCAACCCGGCCCAAAATTTCGAAAGGTCTAATGTAGCGTGGGTTGAGCTTTCTACGTTGTCTGAATCACATGACGCCCTTGGTTGGCGAGATCTTGATGAAGACGTGGTCCCCACACTGAAAGGAAATGAGTGTTAGTATTGCACTAATGTGACTAACATAATTAATTTCAATCGAGCTCACCTGGAATTCAACATTGGTTCTTTTCAGATCGGCATAACTTTTCTGCCGGCTCTGGGCGAATTTTAGACTCTCATGAATGAGTCGAACTGCATCATTGGTGCTCTGAATCAGTTCTAGACCTAGCAATACACGCTCTCTAACTTCTTCCCTGTTGCTAGGAGACTTGCACTGACGTCCGCAAAGTGCCTCAAAAGGTGTCATTTCAATGCTTGCCTGATAGCTGTTATTATATGCAAATTCGATCAAGGGCAAGTGTTTATCCCATGGTCCCTGAAAGTCCATCATACAGGCCCTTAGCATGTCTTCAATCACTTGGTTCACCCTTTCAGTTTGCCCATCGGTTTGTGGGTAGAAAGTCAAACTAAACTCTAGTTTCGAGCCCATTCCCTCTTAGAAACGTTGCCAAAATTGCGACGTGTACAACAAGTCCCTGTCTGACACTTTGCTGGCAGGTATACCATGTAATCGAACTATCTCTTTAAGGAATAATTTTGTGAGCTTGTCTGTTGTATACCCCGTACTGTAGGGTAGGAAATGTGCAGACTTGGTTAAGTGATTCACAATTACCCAAATCATGTTATAACCTTTCTGTGTTCTCGGCAGCCCAAGTATGAAGTCCATGGAGATGATGCTCTCCCATTTCTACTCAAGGATTGGCAATGGTTGCAATAAGTCTACAAGATGGCGATGGTCAATCTTCACTTGCTGGCACACTAAACATTTCGCTACATATTCAGCGACTTCTCTCTTTAACCCTTTCCACCAGTAAATTTTCTTGATATTGTGATACATTTTAGTGCTCCCTGGGTGAATAGCGTACTTCGACTTATGTGCTTCATCTAATATCTCATGTTGTAGATCGACATCTACAGGTATGCATAATCTGCCTCTAAACACTAACCATCCGTCCTCCCTGATGGATAAATCGGGTCGCTTCCCATCCATTGTTTCTCGTATGATGGCCAAAAGTTCTTCATCGGTCAATTGCATTTCATGGACCTTGTCGAAAAGTGTTGACCGAATTGAAATGTTGGCCAGGAAGGCTCCAGATTCTACCACATCGAATATGGTGTCAGTGAGTACCAAGTTCTCCAGCAGATGTCATCTTTGAATCCTTGTGACAAGGTGTGACAAGAGAGAGGATGACTTTCAGCTAAGGGCATCTGCAACCACGTTGGCCTTGCTTGGTCCGTGCATCTCCTTTAATTATATATGTATAATATAATAATGTAAGTATATAAGATATATATAATAACTTTCATAATCATATTACCACAATAACCTTTAATATTATTGTTAAATTAATCGAACGAATAATTGTAATGATAATTTTGTAATTGGAGTAACCAATGTATCAAATATTGGCCGATACAGATACATATAGGCGCCGATATGTGTTAGGTATTAACTCGGGTATTAGTATCCATATTGGCCGATACGGTCCTGTATCGACCGATACGTATTGTGTATCGGCCGATACGCCGATACGAAATTCGTATTGGCCAATACCACCTAGTCCTTCTTTTCTTTTCTTTTTGTAAATACACAGGTACAATTCGGTATCGGCCGATTCGTTTCAGTCCTCCATGGACCGATACCCGATCCTGGTACCTGAGTTGATACCCTGGGAATAATGATGAAAAATATTCTTAAATTTTTTTTGTTTCTCTCATTCGATATATCTCTCTAAATTCAATAAAAAAGAATAACTATTACAAAAAATTTATGGAGGACCATAGTGACAAATTTTGCCAAATTTATGGGAAATTTCGCGAAATGGGGGTCAAACGAAAATTTGGAGAAACTTTTGATTTTTGATATTTTTCAGAAAATTTTGATATTTTTCGATAAATTTTGATATTTTTTGGTAAATTTGTTTAAAATATTTAAAATAATATTAAATATTTTTTTTTTTTTTTTTTTTAATCCCCGAAACTTTTTCAAAATTTTTTCGAAAGGTATCGAAATTAATCCAAAATGTACCGAAAGGACTCCCCACCCTCATAAACCATATCATCTACTAGTGCATCAAAGTCCTCGGGGCAGTGGAGTATATATCTTCACCTACAACTGTTAGTTATTGGTGGGATGAGTTTCTCAGTCATGTAAACTCAATGGGTTGTCCAACCGATCCACCACAATCTACTGAGGTGATCGTGGGTGCAACCTCGTGAGTGGCAATGAATCATTTACAATTTCATTAAAAAACATAATAAATATTCTTATAAATATTTCATAACAATAAAGTTGAAAGAACGTAACAGTTTTCAATGCATATGATGCTTTAAATATTTATTACTTTTCTTACTTGTCTTCTCACCTTAACTTACGTGGCATATCTTAAATCTTATTATAGCTCCATACGCTTATACAATGTAATTCGCATCATACTTATTTTACATAATCGACCTGTGTGTGGGCTGCTGCTCCAGCCTACCATGCGAGGTTCACGTGTAGATAATCACCTAACCTCTGTAACATATTATATCATAAATCACCATCTAGCCTGATGAGGTTGCACGCATAAAAATTAGTGTCCCCTTATGTCGAAACACGGTCGTATCATATTATCCTTAATACCCGACTTGGCTGCAGATGTTGAACCCTTACGGTGGCTTGTAAGGTATGACACATGTAGAACTTAATTTCATATTTAGCTGGCCTTTATAGCATATCTTAACGTATCTTATCTTATCATATTTACATACAACTTAAATTAGAGTGAGCTATGGTGCCATAAACTTCACTAAATCACGCTTTCCAAGGAATATGTTCTATAGTAACCTGGATGTACTTCATGTGGCAACCCATACTCCCATTGAGGTGTTGCATCCGTACATGAATGCCTACATTTCATGTACTACATGACCATGAAAGGAATCCCACCATGACGAAGGCTTGTAAGTCGTGTGTCATATTTTATTCCTTTTTAACCTACCATATATATGCCCTAACATATCATCTATGTGATGGATGTCACACAATGCAGATGAAGTATATAATAAAAAAGCAACTAACCATAAGGGAGCTAATATTATTCTTAATATTTCGAATGATAATTCAAACAAACAAATCAATCATTGGGAGATATTAGAAATACTAATATCAAATCGAAAACTATGAAAGAGTGAGTTAGATTTTCACTCTTAGATATTAGATTAAACTCTGAGTCCTTATAGGGTTATAGTGTGATTTAAGATTAACTTCGGGCGCCTCGCTTTTTTTTAAGAGAGAGAAGATGATGACTTACAATGAAGGTATATGAGCTCTAAAATACATATCACAAAGTGATGCTAGATAGATCTTATCGATCTAATGAAAAACAAAGTGATTGTTTATGAGATTTGGCTAAGGATTGGCCTAGTGTGAGTCAAACAAGTTTCAACCGTCGGATCCTTGTTACACAATTTTTATGGTATATATAAGCCAATTTAGATCAATCTAGACTTATAGATATAATTAGGGTATAGGATATTTGAGTCTTTCAGAGTTTTGACCCTTGGTTTGGTCATTTAGACTCTTATATTGAAAGTTATCGATTCGGGTTAAGATCATGCTATAACATAATTATCGAGGTATCTAAATTCTCACGGTGTGCATAAAATATACACCTAACCAGTTCTTCTAAATTTAGAAGATAAGTTTGGGCCATTCCTAAAGGTTTGATTTTAGGTGTATAGCACACAAACTTAGACAAATATATTAGATACGTTATAATTTCTATAATCACTTAATTGAGTTTATTATATAGATACTTGCATTTTTTACTGTGTACACCACCGGTAACTACAAAATTTTACACATATTTTATCTTTATTTTGGGATGCCAAAATAAATACAGGTGAAAAGGTCTTCATATGATCTCGTTCGTCAGATGCGAGGGGATCTGAAATTAGGGGTGTCTATTCTTAAACCTTAGCATAATTTGGCCCATAGTTTAAGAACTAATAGGTCAAATGCGACTCATGACCTTGAGTGCATCTAATAACACAGCACGGCTAAAGCACATATATTTCATGACATTTCCTCGTTTTTACCTCTAAAAAAATAGATTAAGATAAAATATGACGGACAATGTGAACCACCAGATGCAAAGTAGATCATAGACTAATGGGGAGTCCACGTCTTGATCCAAGGCCAGTTTGGTCATTCAAATGGTGTACCAGATGGTTAAAACTAACCTCTAGCGCAAGCGCACAAAATTATAAGGGTCGCAGCCCACTAACCGAATGTAGCTGCTAAGTGTTCAAAAACTTGGTGCCCTATTTTAATGTCCTTAGGGTTTGTTTTGCCGGCACAATTGTATGTCATATGGAAGAATATAATACCCTCTAGTTCTCGGCCGATGGGTTCGACCAAAGAGTCAAACGCTTTAACCATAATAGTTTTGCGAATCCATACAAAAACTTAAGAATGAGAAAGTGCATTTTTCCTTAAAGTTCCTTTATTTTTATTATATTTAATATAAAATCATCACATATAAGGTGTAAAAGCGTAGATTTGGATAGATTGGAGGGCACCCACCTTATGTGAAGATGGATGCACAGTTTGATCGGACAGACCACCTTCATTTGCACTTTAATCGCGAAAGTCACACACTGAATCCAATAAGGTTAGGCCTTGTAAACCAAATACAAGAAAAAATTATTATTCTAAGGTCGTATTCATTTAAGATATGTAATTAAACTATAATTAATGATATAGTAAATCTAAAACTAGCTTTCAAGAATGTACCACAAAAGAATATGCATGGAGAGAGAGAGAGAGAGAGAGAAATCAATTACCTCAAAAAATGACTAAGGTGATCTTGATGGCCTATAGTTTCCATGAGAGAAGGGCACCGAGCTGTAGTTGTTGTTGTGTACGGCTGTTGCAGCCATGAAGCTTGAGGCCATGCAAGGAGAGGGAGTCAAGCTGAAGTAGAAAGTATGGGTCTCAAATGATGGAAGTTCAACAAATCTTGGACTCTATATAGAATTAACGATAGGGGGAGTCAAGCCGAATTATAGAGTGAGGTACTTGAAAGATGTAGAAGATACAAACGGGTGTTGCTTCCTCCAAAAGAGAGAAGAAGACATATTTTAGAGGAATTAGGGTTTCCCTTTTAAGGGCTAGATGGATGATGCATATGGCTTGGCTAATACACTAAGAGAAAGGCGCGTGGTGACTGTAGAGAAATTAGGAAAGCTTAATCCCAATATCACATTTTCTTATTGAACGAGATCCCAATATGGGAAGTTCAATTAGGTCAGCCATAAAAGTTGCCATCTTGACAACATTTTTGAGGTCAAGTAATTACTTAGATGGCCCCTTTTTTGTCTTTCTGTTTTATTTGTAATTTTTTTCTAAGAAATTAAGAGGGGTTCTCCCTATTAATTGTGTATCACATATACACTAATATGGGTGTATATTCTTCTAACGTACACACCCAACCAACATTTAAATAAAGGCACCTAATTATTAGTTATAGTATGTCTTCACCTATTTAATTATATAAACGTAATTATACAATTTTTCTGAACTTACACCAATATTCCTGAAAATTGTACAGGTTTAGGACTTTGGCTTGGGCTCGAGCAACGGTTCAGACAACGGTTCAGACATGAGGTTCAGGCCACATGTAAAATTTTGACTACAATCAAATAAGTACCATAGTCAACAATTAATGTTAGTTGTTGAATCGGGCTCGGACTCAGGGTGTAAGTTGTATACACCTCAAATCTTATTAGGGACAACTCAAATCTTATTAGGAGATCTTGCCACAAAATAGAATCCTAAATGGAGTCTACTTGCTAAGTAGAGAGAGAGAGAGAGAAAAAGGAAGGGAAATCGGTGCCAACAACAGCAAATTCTAAAGTAAAATTCATTCTCTTTTCTTTTGAGAAAGTTAAGGTTGCGGAGTACCCATATTGAACGCGATGCTCCACCCCATCTACTACCGTTAGATGGGTTTAAAAAAAACTCGGGTCATAACGGCGCTTTTTAGTAAACCTGTAGGTGCGAACAGAGGTACCCTAATGGGAGTCATGACTTCCATCTAGTCTTTTTAGTAAACCTATAGGTGCTATTTTTAGACCTGTGGCATGTACAAACACCATCTAAGCCTAATGATTTGAAGGCCATGATCTAAAGATGTCTGATGAAAAAGATTTTCATGAACCATTACCTCTATCATATGATTTATCATAATCATCCACTAAGCCAAATGATGGCCTTTGAGTGCAACGAGTCATATAATCAAGAACAGGTTTCATAAAAACACTTTACTCCAAAAATCTTTAGATCATCCCCTTCAAATCAAATGGTCTAGATGGTGTTATCACATTACATAGATCCCAAAAAAATCTAGTCTTTCCATTTAAATTGTCTAAAAGGGCTAAATTCGGTGAATGAGTGACCCTTTCAAAAATTCATGTGTTTTTTAAAAATTCGCAAAAGTTCGTGAATAAGCGATGCGATTAATTTGCAACTTTTTCAATAAATTATCGCTTTTTAAATCTTTTTTAAAGGGAAAAGGGTTTCGTCCATCCTTGGAGGATGGTTAGTGTGACGACTCGATTTTTCTCGCACGGATTTCAGGGAAGATCTGACTGTTTGATTCAATGCGGAAACTAGAACAAACAAATATCATGTGCAATATGTGAAAAATCAAAGAGATATCATAAATTGTAGTATCAAATGATTCCATTATATACAAAACATAAACCAAAACTAAAGCAAATCACCGGTGACGGCCGACCGTCACCTAAACAGTGGTTTGAATTATACATTGTTTAACAAATGCTTAGTCGAAAGCGTACAAAAGTCCAACATATATACCAGTGTCCAAAAACCCACAATCTATGGGCGAAAGTCCTCAGACGAAAGTTTTTCTTCTACTACCGGTATGTAAACATGACCGTTTTCGGAATATTATGTTTTTAAAATGTATATCTTGGATAGCAGGTTCACATAAATATTTGTGCGAATAGTTGTACGAGCCACGTGATGGCACACTGGTTAGGAACTTGGTTTGCAAATAAGAGGTCTAGGGATCAAGCGGTGTTGAGTGCATCTCTGGCTTTTATTTTGGACCTTTGGATGAAAGGCCTACACGGTTTTAGTATGCCGGCATGGAACAGAGTCGATTCTATTTAGTATAAAGAACACCACTAATGCAGATTAAGCCAAATTCGTGATTTCGTTTGAGAGGAAAAAGGAACCGAGGGAGAGAAAGAGCCCTCTTCTCCTTCTCATTTTCTTTCTTGAGAGGGACTCTAGCTATTGATCTCCTCAAGTCCCTCTCCTCAAAGATTGGATTTGTTCTGTAACATCAAGGAAGCCTTCGATTTCCGACATCATTAAGATCAAGTGAGGAAGAGATCTAGGCATTGGATGAACGACAAGTTTTTGCACCGATTTCTTCGATTTTGACGATCGTAGGCTCTACATGCGCAATTAAAGAAGGTAATTTCAAAATCTTTCGCATGCATGCGTAGATTGTATGATGATTCTTGAAATTTAGACTTGATTAGTGTGTGCATTTGGATTGCATGCAAGATTTTCAAGAAATTCGAGTTCGGGTGAGTGGAATCGAATCATCAAAGGGACGAGGAGTTTAGGCATCGATCTCTCTCGATGTCGACAAACGTAGACTCCGCATGCAGAGCTTAAGAAGGTAAGATTTGTGATTTGAGATATGAAATTTGTTTTAAGCTTGATTAGGATTTATTAAGATGTGATTTTAGAAATTTGAGGATTCGAGTTCTGTAGAAAAAGGTGAAGGAAGTGCGTATTCGCACTGTCTTGCTTGAGTGAGAACCCTTCAGGAACACGCAAAAGAGTTGATTTGGGAAATTCGCTCGAGCGAGATGGCTTGAAAAGTAGGCCAATATCGCTCTGAAGAACTCACACTAGCAATTTTTCAAGGCTAAAACTTTCGAGTAAAACTTGCTCGAGCGAGATAGGTGTGTGCCACAGAGAATTATAATAATCACTCAAGCGAATTGTGCAGTCTTGGGCTGCCTTCAGTTCCATTTGGTAAAACCCAATGAACTTCAATGTGTTTTGATCCGTCAATCGTTAACACATAGTTTACAAGCGTAATGTAGGGTGTGATGAACCGTAAGTCATCGATAAAGACCGCCGCTTTGGCTTCATACGACATCTGAACCAGGTAGGGAAAAGTCAATACTCAATCTCATTTTCGATCTTCGATTCATAGGTTTCATGATTTGAATTTGAATATGAATTTGACTCTGAATATGAACTCTGATGTGTGAACTTTGAATCCGTAAACGCTAAATATGGAATTAGAGCTTGAATTTCAAATATGAATATGATCATTGAATATGAACTTTGTACATTGCATCGACTCTGAACTCCGAATATGAACTCCGAATGTGAACTCTAAACTCTGTATGTGAATTCCGAATGTGAGTTGAGTTCTCTGACCTCTGAATTCCAATTTGTTTAGCTATTAATTAAGAATAAATGACACCTACTATATATGTATTAGAATCTGTATGTTGATTTAAGGTTCATGTGAACGAATCCCCTAACTTTGATCGAGACCGGTAAGGCGGGTTATACTGTACAACTCCGTACATTATTCTAGCCCGGCATGGTCCACGCACTCTCTGAATAACTGTTCATTGAACGAAAATGGTCATAGGAGATTCCCATCGGAGACTAGGCTCAACAACACTATACTCACGTTGAAATTTCTTAAGTTATGATTTTAAGTCATGCATTAAGTAAGAAGTTGCATATAATGGAGAAAATGAATAAGTGAATCCGGGATTAATGTAAAATCTTAAACTTGAAACTTGAACTCTGAAATTGAACTCTGAAAGTAGAACTCTGATTTTGAGTTTAAGGTCTTACAAATTCTGTTTATGGACTTGAAAAATGCCTTTGAAACGTTACCCCTGTTTTGATATGAAAATACTTTTGAAATTTAGTCTCTGTTTTTTATACGAAAATGACTTTGAACAATAATATTAAAGGTTATTGTGGTAATATGATTATGAGAGTTATCGTATATATCTTATATAGTTACATTATTATATTATACATATATAATTAAAGGAGATGCACGGACCGGGCCGGGCTTATGGGCTTTAACTTGTTAAGCCCTTATCTAGTCCTATGCGCAACGAGCTTTTTGATATGAGGCCCTAGCTAGCCCAACCCTCTTAATTACTCCATTCTTGATCCCACATAGAGATTTTAGAGCCAGGCAAAGGGGGCTGACGGCCACCCCGACCCTATTGATAGTGCGCCTTAGGTTCGGCAATAATTTGGCATCAAGGAAAAAATGGAGAAAGAAATTTTAAAATTTTAAAATAAGATGAAAAAGTATGAAAATATTTTTAAAAGGGAGCCAGTTTGGTCCTCCAATGGAGGATGGTGACCGTCCTCCAAGATACGTGGAGTACGGGTGCATTGTTTAGATAAATTATAAAAAAAAATAGTTCCAAAAAAATATTTTTAAAGCATAAATCAAACTTGGACTAGTTTCAACAGTCCAAATTTTATTGCTAAAGAAATACTGGTAATTATGAGTTTCAAAAAAAATAATGTTCAAAGATGATCTAAGCAATGTGCTCCATATGACATCAAAATAATGTTAGGAGTGCCACATGGATTTTCATGTAGGATCTTGGAGGACGCTAACTGTAACGTCCTGAATTTTCTGAACACTAATACGCCCGATAATTAATCGAACGAATAATTGTAATAAAATTTTGTAATTGGAATAACCAAGGTATCAAATATTGACCGATACAGATACGTATCGGCGCCGATACTTATTAGGTAATAACTCGGGTATCGGTAACCATATTGGCCGATACGGTCTTGTATCGACCGATACATACTGTGTATCGGCCGATACGCCGATACGGAATTCGTATTGGCCAATACCTCCTAGTCCTTCTTTTCTTTTCTTTTCTTTTTGTAAATTTACCGATACAATTTAGTATCGGCCGATTCTTATCGGTCCATGGAGGACCGATACCCGAGTTGATACCCTGGGACTAATAATGAAAAAAATTCTTAAATTTTTTTTGTTTCTCTCATTCGATATATCTCTCTAAATTCTAGAAAAAAGAATAACATCTACAAAAATTTTATAGAGGATGTGTATAAACAACAAAGCCCGAATTCCGACTCAAGTCCGCCCCGTCCCCGTCCCGCCTAGATTAGGGAAAGGATTGAGCATATCAAAGTCCACCTAAATTAGGGCAGTGCGAGGGACTAGCCATGGCCCAAAGGGCCAGGTTAGGTCTTATGGTTGCCGTGCCCTAGCCGAAAAATAACTTTGCCCCTATGCCTTTAATTAATGAGCTATTAAACAACCAGAAGAAGGCGAACGCTTAAAAGTACTAATCGACGCACAAATGCAATCATTGTAGAGAATCAAACCGTCTTCTAACGGTTATAGCAATAATAGCTACTTTGATGGTTACTCTTTCACACCTCAAAAGTTAAAATAAACAATAAAAGGGTAGCTTTAAACGCACCCACATAATCTTGCCGGGCACCTATGGTAAAAAAATATAGATTGCTTTAAATCAGACGATGGAGATCATTTTTCGCTCCATTCTTCTACACAAGAGATCTTGAAATCATGACGTATCTATCAGACGCTCAGTTTCCGATTCCACATAATACAGATCCCAAAAAAGTGGCTGTAAAATTACATGACACACATCATGCTAAAGCGTGATATAGGGTTACGTTTTAGGATCTGTGCCATGTGAAATAGAAAACTGACCGTCCAATAGGTGTGACATGATCTCAAGATCTCTCATGTGGAAGATTGGAGTGAAACACGATCTTCATTGTCTGATTTAAAGCAATCTATGATTTTTAGGGTAGGTATCCAACAAGATTTGGTGGGTACGTTTAAAGCTGCCCACAATAAAGAGAAGAGAGAAATTGGTTTCTCCCATAGCTATATTAATTTTACACACAATCAAAACCGTTACAAAAGGCCTCTAAAACAACCCATCGTGCTTTTCCACGAGACCTCCCTCTTTTGCAACGTGACCTATCACAATACTCAACATCCTAAACTCCTCCGACTCTAATAGCATCTCTAACCGTTCATTAATCTCTCTCTTTATCTATCTCCGTTCATCTCTATGACTCTATATATACCTCCCTCCTCAAACCTCCCTAAAAGATCATAAATCTTTCCAACTTTCGGTGAAGGAGGAGAGATGGGTATGCCTTGGGTTTCAATTGCTTTGTCCTTGATGTTCCATTTCTTGATGGTTTATTCATTAAAAATCAATAGAGAATGTGATTCTGTTTCAAGTGTTTTAGAGAATAATGTTACTAGAAATCTCTACGGCATTGAGGTGGGTTTGAAAAGGTTGGCGAGCGAAGACCACCTACCATACGAGGTTGAGGGGTTCGATCAAATACCATTGATTTTGAATAAGTTTCTGACGTATCAGTATCAAGACGCTGAGCCTAGCTTAAAGAGTTTCCTTCATAGTCTTTATTTGTGCTTGGAGAGCAGTCGCATTGGATCTGTGAGTTCTACTTCCTTCTTTAAAGGTTTTGTTTTTCGTTTGGATGAAAGTGCTTGCTCTTAACGTTTATGTTTGGACTCATGCTAGTTTGCTGCCACGTGGTGTTAGATAACATGTTTAGGTGTCCTGTGGCTGTGAAACACCACTATTCGTTTTTGCACAATTGACGCTAGATTTTTTTTGTTACATATAATTTTTTTAATGGTCCTAAGCATTAGCCCACTCATTCACATAAACCAATTATGTAATCAGGTGTCACGTGCCAGCGCATGGTGCTATGCAAACTTAAATCAAACCAGCCTCCGAACTGTTTCAAGAGGAGGTTGAACTGCTGTTTGAACCGGTCGAACCGTTCCAAGTCTACAGTTCAACTGTGGTCCTATAACAACCTCACGATTCCTTAAAAACTGGCCAGTTCGCATGGCTCACGATTCAACGGTTTGATGCGCTTTTCGAATTTGACCGCAGTTATTCGCGGACGAATTGGTTGAACTCACGGTTCCGGTCCGATTTTCAAAACACTGAGTTAAATAGACCTTGAGAGCAAGCTACCTTCATCCATTTTATCTTTTTTTTGGTTAGGGGAGAATCTCATATATGTAGAGAGGAAATTCCGGTGTGAGCATAGTGACAAAATTTGTTTTGGGCAATATTTTGGTTGAGGTTCATTTCAGATAAATTAGGAAAAAATTAAAAAATTTCAGAAAAATATAGGGGAGTCAAAAGATTGTTAAATTCCATATTTATACGAGACCCTTCCCGAAAAAATAAACCAATCCAATCAGACCTTTAAGTTGGCCCGCCGGACCCAAAGGTCAGGATTAGGGGTGAAAAAACTTGAAAATCGAGCCTTCCGAATCGGACCGAAACCGATTGAAAATCGATACCAAACTGATTCAGCCCGATTCGATTTTGATGAATGAAAACTGGAAACCAATCGGGAAGGGTGAGAAAACTCACTAAAAATAGAAAAAATGAAATAAATAGAAAAATATGAAGAAAACCTAAACCAAAAATCGAACTGACCAAAACCAAAATCGGATCGGTTCAATTTGATTTCGGTTTGGGTGGGTGAAAAATTCGATTAACCAAAATGTTTTGGTTAGAGTTCAATTTTGCAAACCTGGAGAATGTTTTTTCACCCCGATCTTCCACATGATGGATCTTGAGATCATGTCTCACCTATCAGATGGTCAATTTTTGATTCCGCATGTCATCAGTCCCCAAAAATGCCCCTTGAATCCTATGACACACTTCACGTTCAAAAGTTTAAGGACAATTTTTTAGGGAACTATGACAAGTGGAATAAAAAATTGACCATCAGATAGGTAAGATATGATCTTAAGTTCCACTGATTGGAAGATTTGATAAAACATGATCTCCATCATCTGATCCGAAGCAATCAACCGTTTTGAAAGGATTGCACATATATGCGCTTTCAAAGATTGTGTGGGCGCTAATGGAGGTAAAACTTGGGAGACCCATCACTTGCACACAGAAAATTGGCTGTTAAAGATAGAGTTGCATGCACAAAATTGACAGCATCGAATCATATGATAGATATAGTATTTTGCGCTAACCTTTTCCTCATAAGATCTTTAGATCATGGACCCCTCACGCTACTTTTCATCATGCGTGCTGCATTATGCGAAGGACCTGTTGCGAAGGTCATATGGATTGAAGATTGCATCTGTAAACATCCTTGTCATGTAACTGAGCCGTCAAACACCTTTAAATGATAGGCTAAAATGTAATTTTGGAGATTTACATGGTAGCTCTTTATTTCAAAAGACATTTAACTACTTTGAATAACAAGACGATAGAAATGTTTGTTGATGTATTCTTTAATCCATCAGATCTTCACATTTGGTCCTTCACAAAATATAATATGACATGTAAATGTAGATTCAAAACGGGTTGGTCTCCATATACAAAGAGTTAGAAAGGACGCCACCTACACTCAGAGTGCAGCATTCGACTGTTGCATCGATGTGCATTTTTTCATGCCATATGACGCTCAATGTGCACGTGGCACCTGTCCAAATTATTTACAACCTTAATCTAAATATGTGGAGACTAAAGGTTTCATGACTTTCTTATTTTATAATTCACTAATCGTGGCCGATGATTATTTTTTATTTTTCGCTTTAAAACCGCGGATTAACCTCGTACATGTTCACGTGGCATCCAAAAGAAAACAATCACAAAGTTGAACCTGTACGTGCACCTAGTCCTCTTTTAGTTATGCATTAAATTAATAATTTTTTGTTTTTATGCTTTTGTTTAAAAAAGATTCTTTTCCTAATTAAATAAACAGGGGTTCATCCCAAAATCATCTATAGAGTTCTGTAAGTCCGCCTTAAACCAAGCTATAGTAGCTCATAGCTCCCTTCTTCAACTCATCGATTGCAAAGAGAACAACAAAGTGGATCGTAAACGACAAATGTACAAATCAAGTTTCTTAGAAAATGAAAGCAACAATTGTATCATTGATGGCACCAAATGCCAGTTCTCAGCATGTGCACAAGGCAACAAGCTCCCCATTTGTTCAGTCGGTTTTGCCGCGGGAGCCATTGGAGGTGCAAGGGGGCCATATCACATGGTAACCAGTTCCGATGATAACCCAATTAATCCAGCTCCCGGCACTCTTCGTTTTGCCGTCAACTTTGCCAGCCAAAACAAAGGAGGGGCTTGGATCATCTTTAAAGAGAGCATGGTGATTAAGCTTAAAGAAAAGTTATGGGTCAAGTCTCATACTACTATAGACGGAAGAGGTGTAAATGTGACTCTAATAGGTTATGGTCTTGCTCTTGCGGGGGTAGAGAATGTAATTTTGCATAACTTTGAGGTGCTTTCGACAGGGCAAAGTGACACTGTCCATGTGTTTGATGGATCTCACCATGTATGGATAGATCACTTGACTTCTCGTGATGCAAATCTGGGATTGATTACTGTCCTTCAAGGATCTACAGACGTGACGATCTCAAACTGCTATCTTTCCAATCCCAACTTCAATATGCTATTGGGGGCAGCGGATAAAGATACCATGGATAAGATACTTAGGGTTACAATATATAGAAATTGGTTTGATTCGTCTGCTCAAAGGATGCCACATTGTAGGTATTTAACATCTTCACTTAAAACACTAATCTCAAATTATTAATTGTTATAATTTTTGTAGGAAAAGGTCCGTGGTCACCGTCCTCCAGGCTTCCACGTGGAGTTCCACGTGGCACCCAAAATATTGTTTCAATGCCACGTGGAGCTCCAGTGCATTGCTTAGATCATCTTTGAAAAAAAAATAATTGAAAACTCATCTCCACCGTGTGCTTTTTGAACTGTGAAATGTGGATCAATGAAACTCGTTAAACTTTGACTTGTGGGTTTAAATTGTTTTTTTCGAAATTTCTTTACCTGTGCTCCACGTGACATCCAAACAGTGTTTTGTGTGCCACGTGGAGCTCCATGTGTATTTTAGAGGACGGTCACCATCCTCCATTGGAGGACCTAATTGGCTCCCATTTTCATATGATTATTTTTATTTGTTTTTTAAATTATTTTCTTTATTTCATTCTAGTTCTATGTAAGGGTTGATTTTAGGACACTTTAGAAAACAATGCCTCAAAAATAAACTTTTTAGCAAAAAAGATCCGACTTTAAACGTTTTAGAAAAATGTGTTTTCACGGATTTTGAAACTTCAGAAAATCGTGAAAACATGATTTTTTTACAAGTTTCAAAATTCGTGAAAACACTGTTTTTCTAAAATATTTGAAGTCGAATCTTGTTTTGCTAAAGAGTTTGTTTTGAGACATGTTTCTCTATCCCTTCTTTTAACGTCCAACCAATTGAACTAGTATGAGGTTCAATTGTGTTTAAAAGCCTTGAAGAAAAAGGATTCTGACATGGAAAGTGCTTTCATATCGACTCAACTCATTCATATCAACTCAGCCTACCAAGTTTTACAATACGGGTACATCAAGAATTCATTTGTATTGTAAGCTAGGGCTGCAAATGGGTTCAGTCCGGTATATGTCAGGTGACCTCATCCATTTAATAAATGGGGTGTTCTGACCCAAACCTCCCCATTTATTTATGGGTCGGGTTGGATCCAAGTTGGGTCGAAAGTTAACTGTTCAGGTTCACTTAGGATTTTGGGTTGTGTCCAAGTCATTGTGGTTCAAAATTTCAGCCGATAATTTAAATTATTGGCTGAAATTTTCAGTTTCGGTCCCCATCTAAATGAAAACCTGAACTGAAATTTTATTCAAATATATGTGGAGGGAAAATTTTCGACCAAAATTTCGGATGATAATTCAAATTTTCGATTTCGGTCATGCTCAAAACTGAAAACGAAACTACTATTTTGATCTTGCAAGTCTGGGAAAATCCAGACCTCACCCCTTAATTAATGGATCAGGTTCGGGTTTGGGTGGAATCGGAGTTAATCACCCAAGGTGAATACATCTTTTTCTTTTAAAAATGCAAATATCCTCTTAAAAATTATTTTTATATATAAAAAAATTCAATTTCATTGGAATTGTTTTTAATCATGGTAAGAGCAGCCGATTCATGGAAGAAAATTTATTTCTCTCTTTTGAATTTAGAGATTCACTTGAGCATTTAATCAAACATGAACCAACATAATGTTTGAACCTTGTTTACGGTGGCACTTAACTGTACGGAAGGTTGATCAAGGACGTTACTAAAAGTGGACCCGACTCTCTTGATCGATAAAACGTATAAATTTAATAGTGTAAGATTATTTAAACAACATTCCGATGAGAAGCCATTATCTAAAAAAAAAATTACAATCACCATGGTCAACGTTGGTCAATGCCTCAAAAAATAAATAAGTCGTTGTTAACTTTTACTCTATTAGATAAAAAAAATTAATTTTTATTTTATTTTATTCTTATAAAACTCCTTGAGAGAGGGATGAAATCTCGGACGGAATGGTGCCTACGCGTCCTTTTCAGTGCCACGGTTCAATCTTGCGACACTGTCAGAGAGACCCTTTATCCTTTTCTAAATTCATTTTATTTGTTACGGCCAGGTGGGGATATTGCCATGTTGTCAACAACTACTACAAGGAGTGGAAGTACTACGCAATTGGGGGAAGGGCACATGCTAAGGTGCTATCAGAGTTAAATGTGTTTGAGCCCGGGAGGAAGTTGGAGGTGACCCCATGGTATGAGCACTTCACGGCCGATGAGACTCCGACCATAGTTTCATCGAAAGATCTATTGCAAAATGGGGCAACATTTCACCAATTTGTTAAGTTCGGAACGTTGGCTACTCTGCAGTCAGAATTCCCAACCTACAAGCTACCGACCCGGTCCACAAGATCTCTAGTTCCGCTAGTGACCCACTGTTCTGGGGTCATGGTGGGACACCAACTAAAACTGTGCATGGAAACCCTTTAAAAGTGTGTTTTTTTTAGCGATCTCCATTTCATTTTCCATTTCCCAAAATTTGAAATTATGTTATTTAAATTGATGACAGACGCTTAGTCCTCTTATTTCTATTATTTTTTTTTTATAACTTGGATATCCGGGCCTCTTAGAGTACCCGCCTAAAGTCTAGGCAATGGCGACACTATAAAAAATAGGATTATTAGCGGTACAAAAAATTGCTACATATTGTTTCAATAGCGATATTACTAGTAGCTACAGTTTTTTTATTAATAGCGGCAGTTTTTTGTGCCACTAGTAGTGTTATTTTTTGTAGTGCGGACGCAAAATTTTTCTAAAGGGTGGGCACTCGGAAGTTGATAGTTCTAGCGTAAATTTTTTTCTCAAATTATGGACGTACAAATCATATAATTAATTTTGATTTCACATGACACACATCTTAAAAAATGACCGTAAAATCACATGAAACGCGTTAATGCTCAAACATGATTTTAAGGTCACTTTTGAGAATGTGTGGCATATGGAAGAAAAAATGATCGCCAAATGGTACTCCTACGATATCATTTGGATGAAAAATGATCTTCATCGGTTGATTCAAAATGGAAAATGCATTCTAAATAGTGGAGATGAGACGCTGTTACATTTTCACAGGGTGTAAATAATGGTATCCATGCTATATACATGTCAAGATCAAGATCGAGAGAAAGAGAGTTTATAGGTATAAGATGAGGGAGCTAAAAAAAAGGCGTCACATTTGAAATGGCTACCGTTATTGGGAACACTATAATTTTTTTAAAACTATCATTTTAAATAAGGTACCCCTTTATGCTTTTATTACTCACTCAAAAAGATTGCTTTTTCACTCCACCTCCTCCAGCTGACATGCATTTACCGCCTTTGAATCAAATGATAGAGATTGCTACTCGTCCCCATCTTCTACACAATGGATGTAGAGATCATGAGCTTACCATCCAATAGGCAGATTTTTATTATACGTAACACAAAATCCCAAAAAGTGACCTCAAATCATGTGACACACATCACACTGAAGCATGATTTTAGGGTCAGTTTTTGAGATGTGTTCCACGCGTAATAAAAAATTGATCGTCTGATGGTACGTCTATGATTTATAGATCCATTGTGTGGAAGATGGATGATCTCCATAATCCAATCCAACGGGGGTTAATGCATGTCTACTTGAAATCTAACACCCTAGAAATTTCGATTTCCAATCGTTACGCCTGGTATGTACACATGTTCAATTACCGAGAGCGACCTGTGCCTTGGATTGAAACAAATCACTGCATTAAATTGTAAAATGTGCCTTGTAATAAGGGATATGTAATAAATAGTGTAAAAGGTTACATAGGATCCTTGAGAGCACTACTGGTAAAGTGTCTTGGTATCAAAACTATCAAGTATATTAGACCTTACCTTTTATTCCTTTATTTTGATTTTTATTTTTTAAAAGCCAATACACTGTGGGTGATGTGTCGGCTGCACACCGAATCAGTGCCTTGGGGTATAAATCCTTTCTCACACATCAACCAAGCAAGGGTGTTAAAATAGCTAACTCGTTGAGGGAAGAGTTCATTTTTCCTTCTCATTTGTTTCCTTCTTCAAGAGATCTCAACCACTAGACCTTTCCCGAATTCTCCTTCCGTTTCGAGACAATCTCTGTCCGCTTCGATCGCAAAGGAATTTCGATCATGACATCGTCATGATCAAAGCGAAGGATGATCGAACCATCAGACGTAAGAGCGCTTAAACGCCGATAATTCCCAACACTGATGAGCGTAGAACTTCACATGCGTAGAAATTAAGAAGGTAATCATCATAGCGTGATCATGTAAATCTCGATTCCAAAATTTTGAACTGATTATTGAATGTTTGGGTCGCATGCAAGGGTTTCGAGGACCGGGCTCACAAGAAGCACGAAATGCCGATACGCCCTGTGATTGATCACCGAAATCTTGCATGTGAGGAAATTGAAAGTAGGATTATGGATTTGGTCAGATAGGATGGACATAGGGTAAATGGTATGTAAAATGAAGCGTTAGAAATTTTGATCTTCAGAATTAGGGAAGAAGAACGAGTTCTAAAAGTTTCAGAACCTGACAAACTCGCTCGAGCGACATTGGAAAATTACTCGAACGAGAATCCTGCAACCTTAAAAAGAGAGAGGGTTCTGTGTAACTCGCTCGAGCGAGCTGGAACTCGCTCGAGCGAGATTCCTTCTGAAGCACTCGCTCGAGCGAGTGCACTAAGGAAATTTAGGCTAAAAATGGATTTGGAAAAACTCGCTTGAGTGAGTTTTTGTGTGCCATGTGAACTCACTCGAGCGACCTTGAAACTCGCTCGAGCGGCTTTCCTTGTCTTTGGACTGCCTCAACTTTTTCTCTTGGAAGCTGTGAAGACTTGATTTATACAAATTCTTTGTCATTAATACAACGTTTATGAACCATTATGATCTAGGTGGAACATGGGAAATCCATTGATAGAGCTTTCGTTTGATTTACAAAATCGTTCTGCACAACCTTGAAACTAAGGTAGGGAGAGTTTCATTGTATGGTCATATTTTTCTTCGAATTATGGTCACTGATGGAAATGAATTTAATACGCATATTTGAATCTATTTGCATTGATAGTGATTTGAATTTCCCTGCATGGTTCATGGTTTGATTTTTGAACATGATCAACTGCATCTTGTACCTCATTGACACACTTCGAATCTTTGAATTTAAATTTCTCGAACTCCAATCTAACCATTCTGACTCTGAAATTAAGTGCAAAGGGGAGTGGAGGCTCCAAGAGGGGGGTGGAGTCCCCGGGGTTTCAAACCTTGTTTCCGCTACGGAATACTCTGTTCCCGCTATGGGATACTTTGGTTTGATGTATGGTTTCCACATTAGATGCAAACGGGAGTGGAGCCTCCAAGAAGGGGGTGGAGTCCCCTGGGTTTCAAACCTTGGTTCCACTACGGAATACTCTGTTCCCACTACGGGATACTTTGATCTAATGTATCTGTGTGATGATCTGCTTTATCCTCTGATATATTTGTTCTCTGACATATTTGTTCTCTGATACATTTGTTCTCAGATATTTTTGTTCTCTGATATATTTGTCCTCTGATCTACTTGTTCTCTAATATGTTCTCTACGTTCTGACATGCCCTTGCTATGTCACTTATGTGTCCCGCATATGCATCGCATCACTACATGACATGTTTTAGATTCATGCTTTCGAATGTAATGTTTATTTTCCATAATTAATATAAGAAATTTATACTATTCATCATGTCTATCAATGGGAATGATAAATGTGGCTTTGCATTGATTTTCTCTCTATTGAGCTTGAACTGTAGCTCATCCCTCGACTATACGTCACAGGTGCAGGTACAGATCTAGAGCGGGATCCAGAACTAGAGGAGGATCCCGATTATATTGTAGAGGCAAAAAAAGATCTACCACCTAATGAGTTCTTTCCTTAAATCTACACTTCTAGACTCAACATAGTGTGGGTTATTTGAGTTTTTTTGTACTCGTTATATTCTCAAGACTAGACTTACGTATATTTTGTATAACTTACACCACTGTTTAGGTGACGGTCGGCCGTCACCGGTGGTGTACAGTTTTTGTTATGTGAGAAATGATGGAAATCTTTTATTCATTTTGCCTTATGTTTTATCTGCCTTGCTTTTGCACATGTATGGGTACTAAATGCTTGATGGTTTGATTTTTCCTAGATATCTGATGAGGGGGAAAATCAGGCTATCACGTTTGGCATTAAAACATTCAGTGTAAACATTGAATTGGATGGTTTGACTTTCCTAGGTATTCATGTGGGAAATTGGATTGTCACAAATCTCGATACCAAAGATGATTCTGTAATTCAGATTGTGTCCTATGATCTGACGGCTCGGAGTTTCCACGCTTTGTCCCTTCGCACGTGGAAATTCGGGGGCGTCATAGTTGGTATCATAGCCTAGGCTATAAGTCTCATGGGGATCCAGAGCTATGGCAAATGATTTCCATCGGACTTTGGGGTTGGATTGCCATGATCACATTAAATAATCCTGGTGTATGATCGCGACAGGTCAGTATGCCCCTCAAGAAGAAGACCAAGGACTGTGCGCACCAGAAGCACGACAAGTGGTGAAGGAATTGCCACTGGTGCTAATATGACTCCCTTAGGCAACAACACCTCCTCAGTAGGAGGGAATGGCAATGGAAATGACAGGCAACTACTCAAGACCATGGTGAATACCATGGCCCAACAGACGACGCTGCTTGCAGAGAGACGCCAGCCATCGGGTTTCCAGGAGTTCAGGAGGATGAGACCTAGTTTTTATAGTTAGACTGATCCGCTTGAAGCACAAAAATGGTTAAACCAAATAGAAAGATCCTCCGAAGAATTACACTAATGAGGAAAAAGTGAGTTGGGATTCCTTCCAACTCGAAGGAGAGCGTGGATCTGTGGTGGAAATCTGTCGAGAGGACCAGAGTGCAAGAGACATCAAACTCCCCATGGATGTGGGCTGAATTCACAGAAGTGTTCAATGATCAATATTTTCCTAGACAAGTGAGATATCAGATGGAGGTTAAATTTGCATCATTAGAGCAGGGTCAGATGACGGTGCCAGAATACAAGGCCGAATTCACTAGGCTATCTCGTTTTACACCGTTACACATAGCTACAGAATTGATGAAGACCCAAAAGTTTGAACGGGAAGCCCATCATTAAAGAAAAGATCTCCTTGTTTAGGGCAACGACCTATGCTAAGGGCATGGATTTGGCCCTTATTGTAGAAAAAGATATTGAGAATATGTACAAGAGAAGGGAAGAACAAAACAAGAGTGGACGAGACCGAGCACGATCGTATGCCTCCGAGTAGGCTAACAAGAGGTCGAGATTCTTGATGTCGCCATCATCACAACCCACTCAAACTGCATCTTCAAGGCTGCCTACTTCTACACCCATGAGGCGTTTTCGCCGCACAAATCCCACAACGACTGGGGTGTCGAAGGCTCAACCAACTTCCCGAGTTGCTTCGTCAACACCGATAGGATCATGTATGAGATGTGGGAAGTCGCATAAGACTGAGGAGTGTAGGAGGACGACTTGAGTGTGTTTCAGATGCAGTAAGATGGGACATAGTATCAGGGAATGTCCCAGGCAAGGAAAGAGACTATAGCAACGTTCCCCACTCAGAGAACCTCGCGACCTACTGTACAAGGTCGAGCTTATGTGGTTTCGGCATAAGATGTCGAAGTAAACATCGATGTGATCCAAGGTATGAGTTCCTATAAACTATCAAGTTTAGCTTTATTTTGGTTGAAGAACGCCCTTCAAATAATACCACTTAAATTTGACTTTTGAATACTACGACACCATTATTTGTACACCTAATGACATTATTTATATGAAACCTAACTACTATTGACATGTATCAAAGAGGTGACATTTGTTATCACAAGGGACGATTGTTGATAAACTCGGGGCCTACTCACTCTTTTGTAACCTCTCAATTCGCGACAGAATTGAGTATCACTCCCCAACCTTTGGATTTTATCCTATCAATGTCGATTCCGATAAGGAACTCTGTGAGCATGGATATGATGTGTTGATCAGTTATCGTCATCATCGAAGATCATGAGACAGTGGCCAACCAGGTTTTGTTAGACATGCAAGGATTTGATGCAATCCTTGGTACGGACTGGTTGTCCATCCATCATGCTACAGTTGACTGCCGTAGGAAGATAGTCACTATTCGCCCTTAGAATGGTAGATCATTCAGATTCTATGGCATTCAGCTGAACATCGCACCTTTTATATCCGCTATTCGAGTAAAGAGGTTGTTGATGAATGACAGTTGTCATGGATACCTCACGTTCACACAAAGTCAAAAGGAAGAGAAGGTTGATATTACTGATATTCCTATCGCATGCGAGTTTCCCGACGTATTTTCGAAAGAGTTGCCAGGTTTACCGACATATAGAGAAGTTGAGTTCGCTGTAGATTTAGCGCCAGACACAGAACCGGTGTCGAAAGCCTCGTACCGCATGGCATCAGCTGAACGGAAAGAACTCAAGGAGCAGTTACAAGAAATCCTCGATAAGGGGTTCATTAGACCGAGTGTTTCTCCATGGGAAGCACCTATGCTGTTAGTCAAGAAGAAGGATGGTTCCATGCGGCTTTATATTGACTATCGCCAATTGAATAAGTTGACGATAAAGAACCGCTATCCACTTCCACGAATTGATGATCTCTTTGATCAACTTCAAGAAGCAAAATTCTTCTCCAAGATAAACTTAAGGTCTTGTTACCACCAACTAAAGGTGAAAGCTGAAGATATTCCAAAAATAGCCTTTTGTACGAGATATGACCACTATGAGTTCCTAGTAATGCCATTCGATGACAAATGCACCAGCATCTTTTATGGACCTTATGAACAGAGTGTTCAAGCCTCATATTGATCAATGTGTGGTTGTCTTCATGGATGATATCCTCATCTATTCGAAGATGAGAGAAGAGCACGAACAACATTTACGCTTAGCCTTGCTGACACTTTATGACCACCAGTTGTATGGGAAGCTAAGCAAATGCGAAGTTTGATTAGAACAAGTGAGCTTTCTGGGGCATGTCATTTCAAAGGTGGGTATAACCGTAGATCCAGGTAAGATTGAGGTCGTGGTGAAATGGGAGCAACCGAAGATAGTGACAGAGATATGAAGCTTTATTAGATTGGCTGGTTACTACAGGAGATTCATGGAAGGATTCTCCAAAATTGCTGGACTGTTCACTCAGCTCACTAGAAAGAATACCAAGTTTTAGTAGACCGAGTCATATGAACAGAGCTTTCAAGAACTCAAAAGAAGGTTAACCTCTGCACCAGTACTCTCCATACCTTCAGGCAGTGGAGGATTCGTAGTGTTCAGTGACGCGTCACATAGTGGATTAGGCTGTGTGCTTAACCAGAATGATAAAATCATTGCCTACGGTTCACGGCAGCTTAAAGACCACGAGAAGAACTATCTCACACATGACCTCGAGCTGGCAACGATCATTTTTGCCTTGAAAATTTGGAGGCACTACGTCTATGGTAAGACATTTGAAGTATTCATAGATCATAAAAGCCTTAAGCGCCTAGAAAGATTTGAATCTGAGACAAAAGAGATAAATAGAGTTTCTAAAAGATTACGATTGCTCCATTCAGTACCACCGAGGAAAGGCAAATGTGGTAGCAGACGCACTGAGCCGAAAGTCATCTGCCCAGTTATCACACCTCATCACAAGAATACACAAATGGCGTCTACTTGAGGACATGGCCTTATGTGACACAAAATTTTATGTGACGGATTCTGGAGCCTTGATGGTCAATATTACTATTTGATCAACACTCTTCGATAAAATCCACGAGCTGCAATTGACCGATGAAGAACTTGTAGCCATCAAGCAGGAAGCAGTTAATGGAAATCGACTTGATTTCTCCATCAAGGAGGACGGATCATTGTTGTTCAGAGGTCGACTATGCGTATCGACCAACTCTGACCTCCGGCACACGATTTTAGATGAAGCTCACAAGTCGATGTACGCTATCCACCCTGGAAGTACCAAGATGTATCAGGACCTCAAGAAGAATTTCTAGTGGAAAGGGTTAAAGAAAGAGGTCACAGAGTATGTAGCCAAATGCCTAGTTTGTCAGCAAGTGAAAGTCGGCCATCGACACCCTTTGAGTCTATTATAGCTGTCATGATCTGAATTTTATACCTTTGATACACCTAAAATATGTGTATGTGTTTAATACCGTATTCCCCGCATACCTTGAGTTTTCAAAACGTTTTATCTAAAAATGCATGTTTTGGTTTTTCAAGCTTTTATATTTATTTTCATCATTAATGAACACAAGTTATGTGGTAGCCTATTGGTTAAAGGCTTTAAATTCTAGATAAGAGGTCTAGGGATCAAACCTTGTTATGTGTGCTTTAAACCTCTATTTTAGACTTTGAAATAAAAGCCTATACACTCTTCCTTGTTGTGTTGGCTTAACATCGGATAATCTCCAAAGTGTGATAAATAAGTGTCTTACGGAGAACCCTAAATTATAAGCTCATTTAGAGTTCTTCTTAAGAATAGAGCCGTCAGAGACCCTAGAGACCTTAGAGAAGAAATTCTAGATCTATCTTCCTAGAACCCTTTTTTTGGAAGTGCAGTGAGACGTTGGCGTATATTCTCAAGCGGCCTTCACCTTCTTCTAAAATCATCATCATTGTTGGGATCTGAATCTAATCGTGGTGGTACGATTGATCTAGGTATGGAAAAATCATGCTTTCCATTGATCTTAAAATATTATTTTTTATTAATAGATTTGTATATAAATTAGTGATTTTATTTCATAGATAATGATGGAATGATTAAATGAATGCATGCTATGATTAATAGATTTTTAATGTTAATGATATTTGGTTAAAAAGAAGTCCGATTAAATTCTACCATGTGATTTGATGTATTTTGAGGCGCGCTCACAGATTGAAATCAATCGATTGACACCTAAAAGCAATTTCCGTGAATTTCCGCCAAACTTTGCATCAGATACTGCCTCGGTATTTTGGCTATAACTTTCTTTCCTGAACTCGGATTGAGGCGATTCTTACGGCATTGGAAAGCTGACGACGAGATCTACAACTTTTGTGTTTTAGCTAGTTTTTGAATCTGACGTCGTGAAGGTCCAAATTGAGCTGCAAGTAGCACTAAGTTCCCGATGACCCAAAGTTGTAGTATTTTGATATTATTTTCAGAATTCTTGGGCTGTTTTACGCACCATGATCGTATGATATGCACTGTAATATTTATGCACCATGATTGTGTATACTTTGATATTTACGTACCATGATTAAATGCACTTAAATGCATATGGAGTATGATATCACTCTCATGCACTTTATATGTCCCATGATGATCTATATAATTTACAATCAAGATACGTAAAATACGATGAAATATCAAGCCATGATTAATGAGCATTAGACCCAACATCTTGTACCCGATGGAGTCTAAGAAGGTATTAGACCCAACATCTTGTGTAAGATGGAGTCTAACTGAACAAGAGTATGATGAACATGATTTAGCCCAACGTCTTGAGCGGGACGGAGTTTGACATGCAATAAATAACATGATTTATTAGACCCAACGTCTCGAGCATGACGGAGTCTAACTAACAAGTGATAAGCATGATTAAGACCCAACGTCTTGAGCGGGACGAAGTCTAACGTGCATTAAATGACAAGAAAGATGAAATTAAAAGATATGATGCATTCATGTAATATTAATATATATGTTTACGTTCAGTTCATTTCAGCTTAGTGAGATTATACATGCCACATGCACACATACATAAAATATATCAAAATGTTATATGGCTAGGATTGATATTTTATGCTTCAATGGATTGCATGTCTGGTCCATACAAGTGTAAACTTACACCCCTTGTTTATGTGGGTGACCAGATGAGACAGGTGTTGCCAATGACAATGTATGGGTCTATGGCGATGAGACGGCATGTGGTGCTCAAGAAACTGGACTGAATGGCGTTGATGGCTTCGTGGCCTAATTAGCTATTTTCTTTTCTAGTTAGTGGTAATTTTAAATAAATGGGACATTGATCAGTTAGTATTTTATCTAAACTGTTTAAGCTTTAATTATGTTGAACTTGTTATTGGAATTAGAACATTATCACGGGTTTTATTTAGATTAATTAATGTTTTAAAGAAATTTTATCTTCCGTTGTTTAAGGTGCTTTTATCGCCTTATTATATTTCTATGGTTCTCGATACGAAGGTACGGTCTAAGATCTTACAATTAGGAGGTTGTGAGATCTCGGGTCGCTACAATAGCCTTTGCCAATCTCGGAGTGGAAATGGGAGAATATATCCATGGATTTTATCATTGGACAACAGAGAATACAGAAAGGATATAATGCCATTTGGGTAGTCATCGATCGATTAACCAAGTCCGCTTATTTCCTACCTTATAGTACGCGGTATACAGCCAGCAAGCTTGCTGAATTGTACCTTAAAGAGATTGCCAGATTATATGGTATACCTGCTAGCATCATTTGAGATAGAGACCCGCTATATACGTCGTAATTTTGGCAACACTTCCAAGAAGGAATGGGCTTAAAGCTAGAGTTCAGTTCGATGTTTCACCCTCAGACAGATGGGCAAACCGAAAGGGTGAACCACGTGATTGAAGATATGCTCAGGGTGTGCATGTTAGATTTTCATGGATTATGGGACAAGCACTTGCCTTTGATTGAATTTGCATACAATAACAATTACCAAGCGAGCATCGAGATGGCTCCTTTCGAGGCACTTTACGGTGGCCAATGTAAATCCCCACTCAACTAGGAAGAGGTTGGAAAGCGAGTATCGTTAGGCCTAGAATTGATCGAAAGCCTGAATGATGTCATCTGAATCATTCGTGAAAGATTGAAAGTCTCTCAAAGCCAACAAAAGAGTTATGCCGACCTCAAGAGAACAAACATTGAGTTTCAGGTAAACTCAATTTGCGATGGTATCTTATTTTTTCGATTATCTATCTGTAATACTAACGCCACACATTCTTTACAGAATGGGGACCACGTCTTCATAAAAATTTTACTGACTAAGGGCGTTATGCATTTCGGAAGACGTGGGAAGCTAAGTTCGTGGTACGTTGGACCTTTTCAGATATTAGGTCGGGTCGGTGAAGTGGTATATCGGATCGTCTTGCCTCCGCAACTATCAAGTATGCACAATGTGTTCCATATATCAATCTTGCAGAATTACGTGAAGGACCCGACGCACGTACTGGACTACCAACCGATCGAGATCCAAGAGGACCTAACCATGACCGAAGAATCGATACAAATTTTGGATTGCAAGGAGCAGATATTAAGGAACAAGCGGATTCCACTTGTGATTGTACGGTGGCGAAACCACTCTACCACCAAAGCCACTTGGGAACGTGAAGTAGAAATTCATGACCAATATCCGCATCTTTTTGGGTGAAGCTAATTGTTTGTAAGAGTACATGTGTGCTAAGAATAGAAAATAGTTCTTAGATGTATGAACTCCCAATGTGTGAACTACTATCCCAAAGGACATGTCATTAGATCAGACCTTGGTGATATTGTTGCAATACATTGTCTTTCAATATGTTATGTGGATAATAGTCTTAGAATTATCTCTATGTTGTTGCTGTAAATGGGCAATGAGAAGTTCAAGAATTTAAAATTTCAGGTGTTGATAGGTAAGGATTAATATCACGTGGAAATTTTGGGTACAGCTGATGGAGGATAGCCAAAACCAACAAGAATAACCCACTGTTTGTCTGAATAACTCACTCAAGCAAGATTGGAAACTCGCTTGAGCGACAGCATCAGAACTCCAATATCGCTCGAGTGAACTTGAGTGTCGCTTGAGTGAGATTTCAAGCGGCCCTTTGTAAAGGAGAACTCGCTCGAGCGACTGATGCTTTATAAAAGGGGCTAAAACCCCAATTCTCTTTATTTCTATGAATCAACTCTTTTAAATCCCGTCCTTTTCCCTCTCCTGTGAGAAAGAAGTATCATTTCTTCTCAAGGTACATGATTGCCCTTTCTTCTCGCACGAGATCTTGCCGAAATAGCCTCCAAGGACGCACGCATGCTTCTCCTCTACTCATGTGGTTCGACGATTTGACTTTCATGCCATGGTAAACCTTCTCCCTTCGCTTCAAAATTTAGTTTCTTTCTTTTCCTCTTTCAATGGCTTCTAAAAAGAAAGCCGCATCTAAATCCCAGACCTCAAAAGCCCAATCTTTGAAACGCTCAAAGAATGACCCTCGACCAGTATGTGAGCAACCCATCCCGTGGTGGAATGCGAAGACATTGGAACTGGAATGGTCTTTCGAGCAAGACCTATTTCATGATGAAGACACGACCTTATGGTTGATTAATTATAGTATGAAAGTGAAATTGGAGACACTACTCCAACCGTTCCATGCACCCTACTACCCCGTCTCGTCAAATTATTCTATCAAAATCTACGAATCGGAAAGGAGGATGACGCCGAGAAAATAACCACGGAAATCGATGACCGAACCTTCCACCTCGACCTCTGCGATATTGCCAAGGCCATGGGTTGTCGCACATTTTTTGTTGAAAACCAAGGCTTATCACCACTGCACCCCAAGGACGTGTCATTTCATTGTATCATCACTAAAATGACCAAGGGCAAACATGAACCCGACAAATCCGTGAGGGGAGCTCAACTACCAGCTAAGATGTGGCCGTTGGATGATATTTTTAGGAAGAATTTATACCCCCTCCAACACGAACAAGAGCGATGAGATGCCCTCCTCCAAGCCTTATTTTCCGTATATGAAAACTGGTGGTTCAACTCACCACGTGTCGTTTGGGACGACATCATTTATGCCCACGAGCAAATGTTGAGCACCACAACCAAACTGTTAAACTCGACGCCGTACTCCCGCCTTATCTCTCGACTATTAGAAGGGCATGAAGATAATGACAATGATGACCCATACATAGTGTCGGCAAACGAAGAGAAGCGGATGGATAACATTCGGAGATATACCATGAGTGCATGGCAATTGAGCTATAAGAAGTTGAAAATCAGTGCGCAAAACCAACGCCTTCGGCAATTGGCATAAGGTGCTCAGCAAGAATTGAAATAGCCCGCACACCCAATGCCCCAACCTCAGCAAGTGCCAGTCCCGCCGCCACCTGCTCCGCAAGGAGATGTCATCACACTAGCCGAATTCAATAGATAGATGAGCGTAGTGCTTCGCGATTGGACCTCCAGGAGGCCCTGCTAATTAATCTGATGCAACAGGCATACCCGACCAGCTCCACCCCATACATAGCTATAGCGAGGGAGTATACATCGGGCGCATCTGGTTCTGGAGCAGGACATCGTGAGGAGCAGCCAGCATATCAACCAGGTGAGCATTCAGATAGGTGATGGATCCGATAATCGGTAAACAAACTGTCCTTTTTTGGGTTATGGCACTGAGATGCCTTGAACAATGGTGAATTCGTATATGTAAATGTGTGAAAATTTTGTTCAATTTTTATGAATAGGTTAAACTTTTGTTATCATGCTGATGTGTAAATGGATAGTTTAATCTGTCATGTGGTTAAGCTTTTGATGAACGGATTAGCTTTCGTAATGATAGTTACTTCGATAGGCTATTCATGTGGAAATTTCTGATTTAATATAATGATGTTATTATTAGGTTCGATGGTTATGAATAATGTAAGTGGTTGTAAGTGCATGGTCACGTAATGTTTGATTTCAATGGATAACTGAACATATGATGTTTATCGTAAGTTGTTACGTTATGGCAACGGTAAATGGTAATAATGATTAAATTGACATGTTGATCAGTCACATAATTTATCATTTTATCACCCTTAACTTAGTTATGCTAGACCTCAGTTTGCTACTAATAAGTTAATGATGTGTAGATATTAAGGAAAATCAGTAAAAGAGCATCAAAGTGTTAATCTTCTTCAAAATGAACTCAAAAAGCAATATGAAAGATGATTGAACATGAAAGACGATTCGATGTATTCTTGAAAGCAAAAAATCATAAAAGACGATAGAACATAGTAAAAGAAAGAGAATATAAGAAATCGTAATTTACCATTCTTCAAAATAATATTCTAGCAGAAGGCAATACAAAGAAGAAAACGATCGGTCATTATGTAAAATCATAATAGAGAATCGTCCATAGAGAATAAGCTATAAAGAAAGGAAAATCGTGATTTACGATTTTACAGAATGGAAGCTTGCTGCTGCTGCTAATCATGTAAATTTACACCGCCATGAATATACTTAGAAGAATTTTTGAATTAGAAGACTAGTAGATCATGGATCTGAGAAGATTGATGAAGAAGACTCTTAGAAGGACTCGGTTGCTGAAATTAAGAAGAATGCAAAAGCATATCAATATTCAAAGTAAGGAAGATAAAATTATGAATTAGAGTTATATTAGGAATCTTTTATTTTTAGTAGTTTCTTTTATTAGAATTAGAACACTGTAAACTAATCCCTTATGATCTATAAATAAGAGGGTTCGACATAGGAAAAATCATCGAAGGAATTCTCATAATCAATTGACAACTGAGGTTGGGTTTTCTTCCGATCATTAGTTTAGAGTAGTTTAGATATCCAAGGTTCCTCAATCACAATTGACGACTGAGATTGAGAGCTGGAAGATTAGTGTAGATATCCATAATTTCTCAGAAGCAATTGACGCCTGCAGCTAGGGGGTAAAAGATATATTTTACTTTGCTTTCTAGTTTATATTTATTTTTATACAATTTACTGCTTTGTAAACATCTTCAAATTTTAATTTGAATTGATGACTCAGGTTGAGATTTGCAGATTAGTGTAATGATTTTTATTTTCCATCTTCAATTTTTTAGAGTTTGATTGACGCTCAAATTTCGGGTAGATTGTTGATTAGATTGAATTTGTATTGATAGGATTTTAGCTTTGATTGACGACCAATTCTAGGAAACTTGATATATAGTGTAACAATATTTTAATTTCATAAATATTCGAGACTTGAAGGTTTGTGATTGAGGACCATAATCTGGAAAGAGGATGATTTAGATTTATTTTCTGTAAATTAGTTTAAGAAACCATTATTTCATTCATATTTCTCATGTAGTTTAGAACCTTAAAGATAGATATAAGTTTTCTATATAAAATTGATATAAAAGAAAACACTTTCTCATGGGAACGATCCTATACTAGCTCTACAATTTCCATGGGCGCTTGCAATAGGTTAAGACTACATGGGCGCTTGCAATAGGTTAATTAGATAAATATTAGAGCTGAAGAAGTTTTTGGCGCTCCTGCCGGGGAAGCGTATTTTTCTTTTATATTAGTTTTTAGAAAATAAATATTTATCTTTCTCTTTTTATTTTTCTTTATATTTTTATTTTCTTAATCCCTTCTTAAAGCTTTTGCAAGTTTATTCGGAGCAGTAAATTAAAGTTTCAACACTTCTACTGGCCAGAGAAGCTAGAGGCTCAAATATGTTTCCCTCCCTACTTTCTAAAATAAAAATCATATAAAACCAAAACAAAACTAGACACATTTCATTCTAGCCAACCTGCCTCGTATTAAATTCAATCTAAGTATGGTAGGGAAGGACCAACTTGTGGCTAAAATGATGGGGTAGTACTAGGCTTTAACACCTCTTACACCTCCCCCATGTATACAATTACCGCCTATAGCCGGTAATAAAACTTTTGAAATCAAGCCCAATGTGCTTCAGGTACTTCCTATTTTTCACGGGCTGATGGATGAAGGCCCCTATTCGCATTTAAATAAGTTCAAAGAAATGTACAACATTATTCGAATCAAGAATTTGCCAGAAATATCCATTCGGTTGAGGCTGTTTTCATATTCTCTTAGAGATGAGGCAAAGTAGTGGATACACTCTTTACCCCGAAATTCGATCGCTAATTGGGAGGGACTGGAAAGAGGCTTTCTCATGAAATACTTCCCAATAAGCAGAATGAATCGAGTTTGACATCTTATTATAACGTTCCTACAATTTTCGGATGAATCTCTGCAAGACGGATGGAATCACCTTAACGATCTTCTTCATAGGTGTCCTCATCATGGAGTCACCCGCTGGAAAATAGTGCTCACTTTTTATGAAGGCCTTAATGATGCAACCTGACAGATGATTGATGTGGCCTATGGAGGTATGTTTTGCACATTGACAGCAGAGGAAGCTTGGGAACTCTTTGAGACCCTCAGCGAGGAACCGATGCAACACCAAGCATCGGGTGGGATTGATTCAGAGACTTTAACGAATATACTTCCTAAGCAAGGAGGATTATATAAATTAAAATCAATGATGAATTATCTTTCAAGACTGAAACTCTAGAAAACAAAAATTCAATCTCTGGTGGGTATAAAATCGTACCCAACATTTCAAAAAAGATAAGCTTGTGGTCCAAACCATGGCCCAACTCAGGTAGTTCCCCAACCTCCAACTGTACCTTTCCACCCCACAGGAGCCCAAGACCATACTACTACAGAGGAAGCCTTGTAATAGATAGCTGAAAGCTGGCTGTAACATGATCGTATAGAAACACAGTTACTCAACTCTCTTAGGCAATCTGTCGTAAGGTTAGAAGCTCAGGTTGAGCAACTGACTACTTTAATTAACGAGAGAGAAAGTAACTTTTCTTCCTCATGGCCAGTTGGTACATCTAGAGGACATATCTTTATGAGAGGCACATCAACTCCCCTTGACCTAAACTGAGTTCACTAGAACCCGTCAAGCTACCGACTCGCCCGTAGCAAATACTTGTAAACTATGTACATAATTTAATGTTATTAGAAAACACTCTATGATCTATAGTGTACAAAGACGCATTCAATCGTAAAGACTTTCTGTCATATCATAATCACCTGAGATGTATGGATTTATGATTACTCGTGATTCAATGGGTCGAATTGTAGCGAGTACGATTCGACGCGTCACAGAGTCTCATTTTCATTCTCCAGAATCATAAATGGCAATTCTAGGGAGCAGGAGAACCCAGTGATTAGTCTTATCGGTTACATTGGAATTTGATCCCATTAATTTGTAGAGGAAGCAGACATGCAGCACATTCAATTTTGCCACTTGCCAACCACCTAAGCCTAAAAACCTACACCTCGGCATTTAACTCGAAGTGACGGTTCAAGCCTAACCTCTCCCCTATAAATCCATACCCATCCACAGACTAGAACCATCTCACAACCTTTCTCCCCCCTCTGTCCTTAACCCTAAACCCCATGACGAAAGAGCATAACCCAAGCGAGTTCAGCAAAAGACTTGATAAAATCATTGAAATACATAGGGCCGAACTCCTGGCTGCAATACAGAAAGTAGAAAATTGGAAGTGCCAGCGACACATACCAGATGCTGAATCATCCACAGAAACTACCCTTGCCCCTAAACCTAACCCATATCCAAAACCTTTTCCCTATGCCCCATCTTCTCCCACTTCCTAACCTTTACACCATCACAACCCACCCCAAATGCACATTCCTTTTCAGTGAGGATGGGTTGTAATTTCCAGGGTCATCTCCCATCCCATCCTTGATCTCCTCGCCACCCCTCTCCATTGCTCATCTTCTCCCCCTTCTTGCGTTACAATCTCTTCATAAAATTTTCGCAGGGGAGTAGTATTGCGTGAAGGGTGATCCAGAGATGTGTTCACTTCCCCACTCTTCAAAAGGCTTCCATAGTGGCATTGCATTTCTTCTAAGGAAGACCTGTGATGTGCTCTATTTGGGCGAGATAAAGAAGGGCACAGAGAAGTGCTCTGAATCCTCTTGAAGTAGCGACTCCGCCAAGGTGTGGATATGCCTACGGAGGAAGGAAGGAGAGACTTTGATTGAAGGATTAGAAGTCGAGGACCGATCTTTATTGAAGACATTTTTACCTTGGACGTTGCTGCTAGTGTCATAGATATTGTGTGTCTAGATTTTTCCTAGGTTTTAATCTTCATGTAATTAGTTTTTAATTTTTCAGTAATTTCTATCTATAGTTTTCTTTTCCTTTACATTGTAAATATTCCATGAATATATGAAATTCTCTTTTGACTAACTTTCTAACGTAATTACTGTTTCTAATTTTTCTTTTCCATATTTTTCATTATTGATACTCTGAGAATAAGTCAAGGGTATTTTCTCTCAAGTTTGGGGGAGAATATATATTTGGTGACAGATTTCTTTCAACACACAACTCAATCAGTACTATGGGGTAAAATTTTTAGTATCCCCTATTTTTTGTGCCAATGAGGGCGTTGTCCAGTTTACGTTTGGGAGGGGGGGATATACACTTCTATATATTAGTTTAATTTTATAAATAACACTATTTTTTTTGCATTACTTTTAGAATTTTTGCAGAAATTTTTTTTTCTGTTTTTGTTCTAGTTTTTAGTTAAAATTTCTTAGTATAGAATTTTTAGTGATTAACCATCACATGTGAGTATGGTAGACAAAAAATATAAAATCAGAAACCTAACGATCCATCGTAGTAGAAGTCTAACAATCAGAAATAGAACAATTACAATTCATGTTTTAGCTCTTTAAACACTGTATCAGAATGAATGTTTGAAACTATAGGTTGATTTAAACTGTAATATTTAGACTATAGTTTCAAGATTATATAACCAGTGAGCTTTAGAGACTAATTTTCCATTTTTTGAAGAGAGACTGTTAGCTATTCAATTCAAAATTCTTTGAACTTTTTTACTGATTCTACTGATAAATCTCATATTGCTGAACTTAAAATCAAAATATTCTATGATTATGCTAACCTTTTTTTTTGTCTAGAACTATCTGTTAGAAACATCAAATCAATAAGGCATTGTAGACACCCAAATTTAGCCCAAGGCCCAATTGAAACATACTTCGAGAAAGGCGCACCCTCGAGCTTCCGATAGTATTTCTCAAACCCTTAGAACTTAACCCAAACCCTTAGAAGCCGATCCTCAACCCTTAGGAATCAACCCTAACCTATAAACCCCTCCCGAACCCACTTCAAACCCTCCCGGGCGATGGTTGAGGGGAGGCGCGCCAAGGCTCATTGGGACCTCTACTAGAACTAAATTATATATCATTGGAAAGTAGAGGTTCCCAGCTTTCCAACAAGCCAAAAATCACCCCGATCCGAGTCATACGCCAAAATTTATGGCGATCTGAGGTTTCGAGCTGAGGTGTGGCCATTTTTGAAGAAATTTTTTCTAGCGTGTATAATACACACGCGAAGCCAAATGGGCTCCACTGCGGGCTCTGAACTTCTCACAAGCACTGTAGATATGCCTAGCGTGTATAATATACACGCTAGGCTTAGCTTTAGTAACTGTGAGATTTTTCCTGAATTTCACTTTTGGAGTTTGACTTATTGACCATCCCCATGTTTAAGATGAGTTTCTTTAGGATTGTTGCACCCCAATTAACCCTATTTGCAATCCCCTAGTCATTTGAAACCCCATTCTATCATCTACCATTGAACCTATTCTCACACCTATCCATGACCTTGAAAAACCCAAAAACCTTAGATTTAGGATTACCTAATTGCTAATCCTATTAGCTCTTAAATACCCTCCTAGCCCTCTCCTTTTCTATAAATAGAGAGGTACCCCTCCCTTTACAAAGGCTTGAAAAATTTCCAAGAAAAAAAGGATTAAGAGATTCCCTTCTCCCCTTTGGTGCACCAAATCCATACAAATTTCAGAATTTAAAACCATCCTTTAGACCCCATCTTCCACCAAAAATCCTTTAGCCTAGGTGAGATTTACCCCCTAGCCTCCTTCCTCTACCCCTTAGCTACCAAGCCTTAGAGGTTAAAACCCATCTTCCAACCTCTCTAGCTATCGAAAGCTCCCGAAGGGCCCTCACGCGAAGGACCACAGTTGTGTTACAAGGGCCTGAGAGCCCCGGCTCTCCCCTCTATTCCTCTACCTTCTTTGCTTTTCTTCTATCCTTGAATTTGTGCTATTATGCCGCCGAAATTTTGGTGATTGTGGGGGGCGTAAATAGGATCGGAGTGGCTTCGGGCAAGAGGAAGTGTTATTTTATTTTTATTTTTATTTTTTTCTTTTGGCCATAAGTAGAGACCGCTTACGAGTGGGTTGATCGGGTGCGTAACACCTTCCCGATCGATAACCGAAGCCCCTACCCAAGAGCCTTTGACGTAAATCAGATCATAGTCATATTTTTAGCACTTCTGTGCTCATTATATTGATTTGGATATCTCGGGACACCAAAAGCTCTGGGTGACGACTCTAAATTTGTAGTAAAGAGCGCATCGTCGTGACGGACTCGCGAGAGCTCCCACGGTTGCACAGATAGCAACTCTACTGGGGAGTAGCTAGTAGAGCTTTCCCTTGAAATTTGGCTTCTCTTGTTTTTATTTTATTTTTACTAACGTTTGTTTTTTACTCACCCCTACGATTCTGTCAATTTTTCTCACCCCTACGATTCTGTCTGTTTTTACGTACCCCTACTTTTCCGTCATTTATACGCCTTAGCCGTTTGGCGGGCCTACTTGAGCATTTGTCTTTACTTTTATTTATTTTCTATCATTTACATGCCTTAGCCGATTAGCGGGCTTAGTTGCACGTTTACACGCCTTAGCCGTTTGGGGGCCTACTTGAGCTCTTTAACTTTATTGCACTCATATACCATCAGTGGATGTCGGCCCGTAGTGGTGGCACAAGATCATCACAACCCATTTTTGAACCTAAGCAAACTCCCTTTTGAAAAGTGAATTTAAAATTGAACCTTAAAAATGAACTAAATGACTTAATTCATTTTTTCATTGGTTAGATTTTAAAGGGTGGGAATTTAGGCAACGATATAAACATCCTGGTTCTTAGTACCGCGGCAGCCCCTAGTGGTGATGATTTGGAAAAGTACCACCCCATCCAGTATCTGAGAAGGCGCTTGCGCCGGAGGTATATAGGGTGGGTGACCGATCCAGTTATGAAGCTTAAAACCCTTGGGGGAGAGCGCTAGTCGTCCCGAATCAACCTTGTATCCCTAAGTTTGGAGAGGAGGGACCCGCTGTAACAAAGAAAATTAGTCCCTGAAAGCACCGCTTCTCGAAAACCAAAAAATATATCAATTTCGAGCCTGTTGTCTGCTATCAAAATTATATATATATATATATATATATATACTATTTTTGCCTAGCGTGTGTAATATACAAGCTAAGACAAAATTCCCCAGAATTTTCCTAGCGTATATAATATACACACTAAGCCAAATATCTTCAGATTTTGCCTAGCGTGTATAATATATACGCTAAGCCAAAATCTCCAGATTTTGGCCTAGCGTATGTAATACATACAAGTTTATTCTGGCTAGGCAGCCCGAATCTGAGGCCTTTTTCTCACTTCCTCGAGTCCCCCGCTTAGCGGTTTAGTGCCTCCAATAAATCCCCACACGTCCCGACACCCAACACGCCCTTGCCAGTCAAAAGAGGTCACCCACTTATTGACTTTTTCTGAGGGATCAGGTTGTCGTGTGGATTCCCGTGCCTTCACATAGAACAAATATTCTCCTTTGTTTCTTCCAAAGTGCATCAGGATCCCACCATGGGAATTATTTGGGGTATGAACACCGCTCGAAACAGGTATTCCAAGGCCTCAGAATCCATCATAGCAAGGTTCATTTATTCAAAAAATCAAAATCAAGAAAAAATTAAATAATTAAAAAACCAAAAAGACATGTGGTGTCGGCACTACGGCATCGCCTTACCCTCTGTCATCCCGTAGGGGGAGGAGAAAAAAAATTTACGGACCCCATTCGAGGCATCCGTATCCAACCTGTCGTCAAGTCATGTCATGGGCGGTTGATCTGGCTTATGCCAATCCTGATTCATCCCCGTGCGCTCCCCAACCGATTCCTATTCGGAAGAAATTCCTACCTCCACCCATTCACCCAAACACCATTTACCGTCACCGAACCCTTCGGTGAACCAGTGTTCCCCCCCCCCAATCCTCAACATTTCCTCAAAGTCCATCCCATTCTTCCCCTGTAACCGCTCCAAATTTTCCCTCCACATCTAACACACCCAATTTTCTTACATTTTCCCAAAGTCCAACACCTCATTTCCCACTATCTTTTCAAACCATACCCCATCCAACCATACCTCCCCAAAATCCAAACATCACCCAAGCCATGCCCTATTGCTCCACATCCACACATACCATGCCCATTTTCTCAAACCCCTCATCTACCTAGGCCATGCCCAATTTTACCTGGGCCATGCCCAATTTCTCCCACACACCCATCTCATACATACCCCACATTTCACCTCCATCGAATGTACCCTTTACATCCACCCCATCACCCAATCTAATGGCCATGATGGACGAGATGATCAAGGCTTATACAATATGGAAGGCCTCACAAAGCAGCCTCCCTTATCCATCCCCCACAAACCCATCTCGTACACTCCCAAATTTCCATGCCTCTTTTCTCCAAAGCTCCCATCAACCCCCCATTATTCAAACCACCCAAGACCCCCATCAACCATGGGGTCATTTTAGCGGGCCTCAGGTCCCCATACCTCAAACCCATCAAGGCTAAACGGCTCAAACCCAAGGCCCAATGGCCCAAACCCACCAAAGCCCAATGGCCCAAGCCCATCAAGACCCAATGGCCCAAGCCCACCAAGGCCCAATGACCCAAACCCACCAGGGTCCCATACCTCAAACCCACCAAGGCCCAATGGCCCAAGCCTACCAAGGCCCCGTAACCAATACCCAAATCCATCAATGCCCACACTTGGAAGCCCCAATCTCCCATCCTCCCTCATTCCCCCAATATCCCACATACCCCAAACGGGCCCCCATTGCACCCCAAATAGTGCACCCATATCAGTAGGGCTCTCAACCCAGCTGATATGCAGGGGCATTCACCAGCTTCAACCCCCCACCCATGATCACTAACTAACCGACAGTTGATCAGTCATAGAATTTATCATTTTATCACCCTTAACTTAGTGATGCTAGGACTTAGTTTGCTACTAACAACTTAATGTTGTGTAGATATTAAAGAAAAATAGTAAAAGAGAGTCAAAGTGTTAATATTCATAAAAATAAACTCAAAAAATAGTAAAAAATGATTGAGCAAAGAGAAGACGATTCGCCGCTGCTGAAAGTCAAGAAATCGTACTTTACGATTGTGTGCTAAAGCTGAAGACGGAAAGAAAGTGAAAACGAAGAAATCCTAATTTACGATTCTTCAGAAAGCGATAAAGCAGTAAAAAGTAATAAAAGAAAAGCAATCGTTCATTATAGGAAATCATCCAATTTGAAAGCTGTGTGAAAATGAGAAATCGTGATTTACGATTCTCTAGAAAAAGAAGAACAATCATAATTTATGATTGTGTAAAGCTTTTACCACTGCTACATTTGCTGCTACTGATGATCACATGAGTAAAGATTATCACCGCCATGTACTGAATTAGAAGATCTCTGAAATTAAAAGTTTGGTGAATTAGGGATCTAAGAAGATTGATGAAGATAAGCTCTTAGGAAATCTCAGTTGCTGAAATAAAGGAGAACAATTCAGAAGCACGTCTACAGTTGAAAGCAAGGAAGAATAAAATTAGGAATTAGAGTCATATTAGGAATCTTTTAGTAGTTTCTTTTATTAGAATTAAAAGTCTTTGTAAATCGACTCCTTATGATATATAAATAAGAGAGCCCGATTTAGGAATAAGGGATCGAAGAATTTCAGCATCGATTGACAACTGAGGTTGGATTTTCTTCCGATCAATAGTATAAAATAGTTAGAGTAGATTAGATAATAGAGGTTTCTCAAGAGCAATTGACGACTGCTATTGGGTGCTAAAGATTAGTGTAGTTTCTCAGAAGCAATTGACGACTGTAACTAAGGGGTGAAAGATATATTTACTTTGCTTTCTAGTTTAGATTATATTTGATTTATTTACATTCTTTGTAACATCTTCAAGTTTTAATTTGAATTGACGACTCAGGTTGGATTTTGTAGATTAGTGTAACAGTTTTTACTTTTCCATCTTCAATTTTCTAGAATTTGATTGGCGCCCAGATTTTAGGAAATTATTGATTAGATTAAATCTTTGTTAAGGAATTTTAGTTTTTGATTGACGCCCAAATTCTAGAAGACTGCAATACGGTGTAACGGTACTGTTTATTTTTTATAAATATCTAATGGCTGAAGATTGGGATTGACGACCTCAATCTGAAGAAGGATGATTAGGATTTATTTTATGCACTTTAGGTTAAGAAGCCATTGTTTTATTTATATTTCTCAAGTAGTTTAGAACTTTAAAAGATAAATATAAACTTTAAAATAGAAATATATAAATAAGATAACTCTTCTTGGTGAGAATGATCCTATACTAGCTCTATAATTTCCATTGTGCACTTGCAATAGGTTAAGACTTAATTAGACATACATAGTAGGCCAATCAAGTTTTTGGCGTCGTTGTCGGGGAAGTCTTTATCTTTTTATATTTCTGTTTTAAAAATAAATATTTATCTTTCTCTTTTTATATTTCTTTAAATTTTTAACTTACTTTGATCACTTCTTAATCTTTCGCCGATTTATTTTGAGTAGTGAATTAAAAGTTTTCAACTTCTGCCGGTCACGAAATTTTGAAGCTCAGATTTATTTCTCTCCCTGCTTACTAAAATAAAAAGTAGAAAATATTGAAAACAAAAATAAATACAATAACAGTTCTAACCCAACTATCTTGTTATTAAAATAATTTATTATGATGGGTAGCGGTCAAAGCATGACTAAAATCATGGGAGAATATTATGCATTGACACCTCTTACACTACCCCCATGTATTCAAACCCCTACTATCGGGTCGAAGGCTTTCGAAATCACGCCAAATATACTTCAAATACTTCCTACTTATCACGGGCTGATTGAGGAAGACCCCTAATGGCATTTAAATCATTTTATAGAAATGTGTAACATTATTTGAATTAAAGAACTGACAAGAGTATCCATTTGTTTGAGGCTCTTCTCATATTCTCTTAGAGACAAGGCAAAGCAGGGGTTACACTCTGTACCCTAAAATTTGATTGTTGATTGGGAGGAATTGAAACACAAATTCCTTATGAAGTACTTCCCAATGTGCAAAATGAATAGAATCCGACACCTTATTTTAACGTTCCATCAATTTCCTGATGAACCTCTTCAAGAGAGTTGGAGTCGCCTTGAGGATCTTCTCTATATGTACCCTCACCACGGGGTTGCGAAATGGCAAATAATGCTCACTTTCTATGAAGGACTAAATGACCAAACTAGGCATATGGTTGATATTGTCTGTGGTGGTATGTTTTGTAATTTAACAGCAGTGGATGCTTGGGAACTCTTTGAGACCCTTAGTAAGGACACGGTGTAACACCATGCACCGGGTGAGATTGATTCAGAGACTCCTAGGAATATATCTCCTATGCAAGGAGGATTGTATAAATTAAAGTCAATGACGGAAGTTCTTCCAATGCTGAAGCTTTGGAAAGGAAAAATTCAATCTCTGGTGGGTACAAAATCGCACCCAACATCGGGACAAGGAGAAGCATGTGGTCCTAACTGTAGCCCAACTTAAACAACTCCACAGTGTCCTACTGCTCCTTTTTACCCCATAGAGACCCAAGACCATACTAACGCTGAGGAAGCCCTGATGCAGATAGCCAAAAGCTAGCTGTAGTATAGTTGGATTTAAATGCAGTTACTCAATAATCTTCTGGAATCCATTACACGGTTAGAAGATTAGGTCAAACAACTAACCATTTTGGTTAACTCGAGAGGCCGTAACTATTCGTTCTCACCGATAGTTGGCACTCCAGGAGGAAATACTTTCATGGGAGGTGCTTCAACTCCCCGCGGTTACTTTTGAATTCCTCGTGGGATGTCGAGCTACCGACTCACCCGTAGCAAAAATCTTATAACATATGTATATCATTGTCATCAGTATTATTTCTCTTTCTTTTCAAGAATCTCATACGATTTACAATGTGAAAGATACATCCAATCGTATAGATCTCTCTCTTTAATCATTTTGAACGTATGGACTTAGGAGCAGCCATGCTAAATCATAGCGAATACGATTCCACAAGTGAAAAGTCTTTTCAACGGTTCATTGATAGCTAGAATTGTAAACGACAATTCTAGGGAACAGGTGATTCTAGCGGTCTGTCTTATCAATTACATTGGAATTTGAACCCATTAAATTCATAAGGAAAACAAATAAATTTCACATTCAAGACTACCACTTCCCAACTACCCTAACCTAGAAACCTACACATCGCCATTTATTTCGAAGTGACGATTCAAAACAGAGCCTCTTCCCTATAAATCCATACCCATCCATAAACCACCTCATCTCTTTCGTCCTCCATCTTTCATACCTAAAACTCCATGACAGAAGAGCATAATCAGAATGATTTCAGTAAACAACTTGATAAAATTCTCGAAATACATAGAGTTGAGCTCCTGGCTACAGAATGGAAAGTAGAAAATTTGAAGCACCAGCGACTTACTCGAGATGCTGAATCGTCCACTAAAACCACCCTTGACCCTAAACCTAACCCAAATACGGAAACATATACCAAGAACCCATCTTCCCCCACTTCCTAACCTTTACACCATCACAACCCACCCCAAATGCAAACTCCCATATGATGATGGTGGGTTGAGCCGTCCCTCACTATCCCTCTCCATTGCTTATCTTCTCCCTTCGCTTGTACTACATTCCCTTTACATAGTTTTTGCGAGGGAGTAGTATAGGATACTGGTGATCTGAAGATGTGTTCACTTCCTCACCCTTCGAAGCACTCCCCATATGGCATTGCATTTCTTCCACGAAAGGAATGTGACATGCTCAGCTTGGGGGATGCAAGATAAACAAGGGCACAGAGGAGTGTTCTGCAGCTCTTGGGGGAGTGGCTTACCAAGGAGTGGACACTCTTTTGGTAGGAAGGAATGAGAGACTTTGATTGAAGGTGGTTAGAAGCCGAGGGCTGATCTTCATTGAAGACTCCTTTTCGGACGTTGCTGCCAGTGTCTTAACTTAGTGTGTGTCTAGATTTTTCCTCGGTTTATTACTTTGTGTAAACTTCTCCTTCTCTCATGTAAATATTTCGTTTAATATATATGACAATTTTTATTTCTAAATATTTCTTTATAGTGCAAACTTTTTATATATCAGAAGTAGTTTCTCCCAAGTTTGGGGATCATTGTTGAATCCTAATGCTGATCATAGACCCGGTAACTTAAAAGGTAATTAATTTTTGTGGTGTTCCCTATTTTGAAACAATGAGGACATTGTCCTATTTAAGATTGGGGGGATACACAAATCTATGTATATTAGTAAGTAGCAGTTTTTATTTTGCTTTTATCTGAAAAAATTTAAAAAGAAAAAAAAAAAATTCTTCTGTTTTTAGTTAAGAAATATAGCATTAGTCTAGAGTTAATCATTATATGCAAATTATGATAGAAAAATTTCTCTTGAAAACTTTCCAATCCATCATAACAAAAGTTCAACAATCAAATTAAAACAATTGCAATTCATGTATAGCACTTTTAAACACTGTATCAGATGAATGTTTGAACCTATATGATAAATTTAAACTGCAAAATTTAGATCATAGTTTCAAAATTATAAAATCAGTGAGATCTTGAGCTAATTTATCCTCTTTATATTCTGAGAGACTGTTTTATTCAACCTTAAAATTTTCTTGAAATTTTTTCTGAGAGATCTCATATTGCTAAACTTAGAATCAAGATACTCTGTGATTATGATGATTTGTTTCTTTAGAACCGTCTATTAAATATGTCAAAACAATAAGACAGCCATATTAGTAAATCGTGAAAATGATCAAAGGCCATCTTTTATTTAAACTAGAGCCAAAACAGCCAAATATCCTTTGAACCCATATTAGAAGCTTAAACACTGAATTTCTTTATACCAATATTTTATAAACCTTTAACCATATGTACTACCCAAAGCTTTCTATTTTTAACCCTTATAATTTCTGAGAGTTTAGAATATAAAAAAAGAAGGGAATAAGAGGGAGTGAAAGGAGTATGAGCAATAATAGATAAAGGATTTGGTGAAAAGGGTACAACTGAGAAGAAATACAATCCTATAAAAAATGTGAAAAAGAAAAGGAAAATTATAAAAGACGATTTCATGAAAAAAGAAGCGAAAGGCTTCTAATTGGAAAAAACAATGGGATTTATACAAGAAAGAAAATAGAAAGAAAATTGGGAAGAAGTTATCCAAATTTTTGGATACTTACTGAAATAGAAAAGGAAAGAAGATAGAGAAGGAAGAACTAAATTCTCATAAACTTTTGAACCCTATCTGCCTTTCTTTGAAACCTTTTAACCCAAAACCCCATTACAAGCTGGAGAAAAGTTCTTTGTGATTTATGATTTGCAAAAGTATGAGTCTAGTAGAGATGTGTGAAATAGATACTATGAATGAACGAAAAAGTTATATGATCAGATATGATTATCTATTCCATGAGATTTACCTTCTTAGTTGATTGTCCTATAAAAATTATCATACATATCATAATGAGAGAACCAAAAATTTTGATTTTTTTTTTAGAGTATGCCAATAGTGAGAGTTTGCATGAAAATATTTTCTAAATTTGTAGTTTAGAAAAATCTATGATAAATAAACTTTGCACTGATATACACACACTCCACGCTATATAGAATTGAAATTGCTGAGTTCTGATCAAGGATAATTACCATGATGGAGAGTAAATGTGAAGGATTTAAAAGTTTTGAAAATCATAACAAACATATGATGATTAATTTAATTAGTAGTGCAGATTTTTGAAATATATATTTTGAAAAATCTAAAAATATTTGAAGTTTGTAGGTAACTTCACTGAAATCCTTCAGGAGACTACAACTCCTCCACTAGGGGTCACCTAGGGGTTTAAAGGCTTGTTGTATCTGCTAAATACAATCGTGCTCCCTATGAAAGTGGCATTAAAATTCATAGTGTAAAATTTTATGTTTCTTTTTTTTCTAGCGACTAGCAAAGCTTAAGGTTGGGAGTGTGATCAGTCACAGAATTTATCATTTTATCACCTTTAACTTAGTGATGCTAGGACTTAGTTTGCTACTAATAAGTTAACGATGTGCAGATATTAAGGAAAAATAGTAAAAGAGGGCCAAAGTATTAATATTCATCAAAATGAACTCGAAAAGCAGTAAAAAGATGATTGAGCAAAAAGAAGAGGATTTGCCATTGATGAAAGTCAAGAAATCGTACTTTTCGATTGTACACTAAAGCTAAAGATGGAAAGAAGTGAAAACTAAGAAATCGTAATTTACGATTCTTCAGAAAATGATTCTTCAGAAAGCGACAAAGGAGTAAAAAGCGATAAAAGAAAAGCAATCGTTTATTATAGGAAATTGTCTAGTAAGAAAGTTGTGTGAAAATGAGAAATCGTGATTTACGATTCTCTATAAAAAGAAGAACAATCGTAATTTATGATTGTGTAAAGCTTTTCCCGCTGCTACATTTGCTGCTACTGATGATCACGTGAGTGAAGATTATCACCGCCATGTACTGAATTAGAAGAACTCTGAAATTAGAAGTTTGGTGAATCACGGACCTGAGAAGATTGATGGAGATAAGCTCTTAGGAAATCTCGGTTGCTGAAATAAAGAACAATCCAAAAGCACATCTACAGTTGAAAGTAAGGAAGAATAAAATTAGGAATTAGAGTCATATTAGGAATCTTTTAATAGTTTCTTTTATTAGAATTAGAAGTCTTTGTAAACCGACTCCTTATGATCTATAAATAAGAGAGCCCGGTGTAGGAATAAGGGATCGATGAATTCCAGCATCAATTGACAACTAAGGTTGGATTTTCTTCCAATCAGTAATGTAAAATAGTTACAGTAGATTAGATATCGGAGGTTTCTCAAGAGCAATTGATGACTGCTATTGAGTGCTGAAGATTAGTGTAGGTATCCTAGTTTCTCAGAAGCAATTGATGATTGCGGCTGAGGAGTGAAAGATATATTTACTTTGCTTTCTAGTTTAGATTTTATTTGCTTTATTTACATATTTTCTAAAAATCTTCAAGTTTTAATTTGAATTGACGACTCAGGTTGGGATTTACAGATTAGTGTAATGGTTTTTACTTTTCTATCTTTAATTTTATAGAATTTGATTGATGCCCAGATTTTAGGAAATTATTGATTAGATTAAATCTGTGTCAAAGAATTTTAGTTTTTGATTAACGCCCAAATTCTAGAAGACTACAATATGGTGTAATGGTACTGTTTATTTTATAAATATTCGATGGCTGAAGATTGGGATTGACAACCTCAATCTAAAGAAGGAGGATTAGGATTTGTTTTATGCACTTTAGATTAAGAAACCATTCGTTTATTCATATTTCTCAAGTAGTTTAGAACCTTAAAAGATAAATATAAACTTTAAAATAGAAATGTATAAATAAGATAACACTTCCTTGTGGGAACGATCCTATACTAGCTCTACAATTTCCATTGTGCACTTGCAAAAGTTTAAGACTTAATTAAGCATACATAGTAAGCCGATCAGCAGCCCAAAGTGAATGGAGGCCGCCTATTGAAAGGACGGCCCCACCATCCAAAGAGTCAGAGTTGTTGAAAGTGCAAATGGACAAGATCTAAAAACAGATGATAAAGATGGGTGGAGCTGAAATCCATGCCACAGACTTTTCTGACCTATGCCTATTTTTAGATGTCTCCTTACCCCCGAAATTCAAAGTGCCGGTCTTTGATAAATACAACGGCATGGGCAACCCATTGCACATCTCAAATCCTTCTGCGGGGGCATGTGCCAATATGGAGGGGATGAGTGTCTACTCATAAAAGGTTTTCAGAAGAGCCTCACGATCCGACTTTAAGGTGGTTCACTTCGTTGGAACCTTCCATGATCAAAATTTGAAAGGATCTGACCCATTTATTCCAAGAACAGTATGTTTACAACATAGACATTGAACCACGTAAATCTGATTTAGCTCGCCTGAAAAAGAAACCCGATGAGACATTTAGCGACTACCTTGGGCAGTGGAGAGCATTGGCAGCTCAGGTCAAGAACAAAATACTCGAGGATGAGCAGATCGAGATGATCTCGAAAAGAACCCTGCCGGTCATCTCGGATTTCCTGGTATATCAACAACAATCCAAATTCGTTGATTTGGTAAGGAATGTCAACCGTTGCGAGGACGCGATTAGAGAAGGGCGTTTGAGCAAGAATGTGCTCGGTGGGGCCAGTGGGGTTCAAAGGTTCACTAAACAGAGAAATGATAGAAGAACCAGGGCAGATGTACAGATGATCGTAAATACACGACCCAATACCAGCATAGCCTCATTCCAATTTAAGGCAGCACAGCCACCTCCAACCAGAAGCGAGCCGATGTAAAGAACCGGAAATGGGCAAGGGACACAGATGACCCCAGAATAGAGAAGGGCCCATTTTGATCGAGTCTTCACACTTTTAGGGCAGTCTTTGAACATCTTATTTCCCTTATTAATTGAGAAAGGTTTGGTTACTGTTCTCCAGCCATGACCTCCGCCAAATCCGATCCCAACGAATTATGACCCAATACCCATTGCAATTTTCATCAAGAGCGGGTCCACCCAACTGATCGTTGAAGCACGCAATATAAGAGTTAATAGAGGCTGACAACGTCATTCCTCCAGCACTCTCCTAGGCCAACCAGCATGTCAATATACATCAAGTGCCGCTATCACTACATCCACCAAGTGGAGTGGGCCCAAGGCCAACCATGAGCATGATAGAAGAGGATGACAGGGAGTTTGACCCGTCAGAATATATCTGCACCCGAGAAGATTTTGTAACACCGAGGCAGAGAGATCAAGAGGATAAAGGCATCGGAGTAATTGAGCCCCTGAACTTGGCTAATTACTTTCCTAATCTCGCATTGCCGACAGAACCCTTAGATTTAAGGGCATATTTTCCATTACTAGCTCCCGCCAGCTATGTCCAAACCAACCAGTATCAACCATATGCAACAGCAGTCCCCACCAGCACCGATTGATTATCAATGGCCTACCTCACTCACGCCACCCCCAATACAGCCATTCACAATCTCCACTAACCCCACGTGGCCCATTTTCACCACTTCCCCAATCTATTCAACAGAGGTGAACCAAGTGCTGACCACCCATTTCAATCCTCTAGTTCAAGCACCTTTGAGGCCTATGCCCACCCCATTTCAAATCCCGAGACTAAGCTACGATCCCCATTAGGTCCCGCTTAATTACGACCAGACATATATCAATGTGGATAGCAGTAGAGAGGGGTCAGTGGATTTCGTCACTCAATCAGGAAGAATCTCAAGGCAGCCAGAAGTACCACCACCGGCCCGACCAGAAGAGAAGAAAGAACCTACAGTTGTAAACCCCTTCGAGAAAATGAGTCAAGAGCACATACTTGAAACACAATTGAAAAGAATGTCCGGCACATCACGGTCTGGGACCTGTTAATGACCTCCCCGCCTCATTTCCAAGCTTTGATGGGGGCATTAAAGGATGCACATGTATCTATCCAAGTAACCCGGACGAGGTGGGGCAGATCATTGGGCAGGTGTTGGCTCCTAATGCCATCTCTTTTTCAGATGCTGACTTATCGGATGAGGGAAATAATCATTCCAAACCCCTCAATATCATGGTAGAAGTTGAGAACTTGGTGATCCCATTAGTATTGATAGACAATGAATCGGCCTTAAATGTGTGCCCTCTCAGAACTGCAACCAAGATAGGGGTGGATCCCTCTGCATTCAGGCCCGCGAGAAGAAGCTAGAGGATTTGATAATATGAGAAGAGAGATAATTGGAGAAGTAAACCTTGAGCTCGTCATTGGGCCAATGACTTTTTCCATACCCTTCCAATTTATGGACATCAAATCTACTATCAATCTGCTATTAGGGCGTCCCTAGTTATATGAGATCAAAGCAATACCTTCAACTCTGCACCAAGAGACAAAGCTACCCACAGCATCGAGAACCCCAAAGTATTGGATGTGCCGCATACCACCAAAGACACAGACCTCCATAACTTTGAGTATGGTGTATCAACGGTAATCCTGGAACTCCTCGAGAGAATCACATTGAAGATGGTGGTGGAATGGTCGCAGCCGTAGACATGCTCCAGAAATGGGGCTATCAGAAAGTTAAAGGATTGGGACCTCAATTTCAAGGACGGAATGACCCAGTTAGAGCTAGAGGCGGGCAGTAGGTCAGATTCGGCCTAGGCTACCGGCCTACTAAAGAAGAGGTTCAAGAGGCCAAGGAAAAGGCCTGAACTATTACTACTGTAAAAGCCTGGGGAATAGACCTGAAAAACGAACCCCGTCGGCAGGCCTCACATCCGGAGTACATTCGTGAGCGCCGAGGTCATAAAAATTTATCAGAATGGGGTAACACAGCTAACCCCACACAAGTCGGCAACCCCGATCCACCCAACCAACCCCCAAATCATCCCTCCTAATTTTGAAGTAGACCTAGCCTCCCTGTCCCTTTTTGAGTTTCCCATACCTATGCAATCCCCCCCTATGGTAAACCACCACCGCATCATGTTGGCGTTTGAAGACCCATGCGAGCCCAGAATAAACATGATGGAGGCTGACTCTCAAATGCTGTATCAATTAGCCTCCTCCATCCGAGCAGGTAAAGGGGTGGCATTGCAGGTAAGGAATTGGGCATCAATGCCCCTAACTCTGGAAGCATCGAGTGGTCGTAAATATGACACCAGCTTTCCAAAAAAAAAAAACCTATAAAAAGTCAGGTGAGCCCTTGGCAGGAAATACCATATGTATACGGAGACCCGCCTTGCCAAGGGCCCATCTCCAAAGAAAACAAAAATCACAAAAAATAGAAAAATACAAAGTCCAAAAATATCATCTTTCAAAATTTCAAAGACAATCAAAGAAAAAAGAGTCTTAATAGAAAAGCTCGTCCCACGTGAAATCGGCCCCTTTTATGTAGAAATACAAGAGGTAGGAGTCAGAAGTCTGGATGAGAAAATCCCAATCGAGGAGCTCCTAGACTAGTTTGCCAATTTTGAGCATGGCCCTACGCCAATTATTGAAGAAATAGAGGACGCCAATCTAGGGACCGAGGAGATTCCTAGAATTACCAAGATCGGAACGTCGCTGTCCCCCGAGGAAAGAAAAAGCATGATTGATTTTCTTCGATCATACCAAGACGTCTTCGCATGGTCATATGAGGATATGCCTGGTTTGGACACCGATTTGGTCGAACATCAGCTGCCGCTATATCCTGATGTCAAGCCAGTCAAGCAGAAGTTGAGACGTCTCAGACCAGAATGGATGCTGAAAGTGAAGGATGAGGTCATCAAGCAGTACGATACAGGATTTCTCATGGTCTCTAAGTACCCACAATGGCTAGCCAATATTGTCCCAGTACCGAAGAAGGATGGAAAGGTTCGCATATGCATCGACTTCAGAAACCTGAACAAAGCGAGCCCAAAAGACAACTTCCTATTTCCACACATTGACCTCTTGGTTGATAACACTGCGGGACATTGGATGCTCTCATTCATGGATGGATTCTCCGAGTACAATCAAATCAAGATGGCCGAGACCGACTGAGAGAAGACAGCGTTCATTACTCTGTGGGGAACTTTCTGCTATCGAGTCATGCCTTTCGGACTGAAGAATGCCGACGCAACATATCAGAGAGTGACGACTGCACTCTTCCATGACCTGATGCATCGAGAAATTGAGGTGTATGTAGACGACATGATTACCAAGTCACCAGAAAGAGAGGATCATCTGATAAACCTCCAGAAGCTATTTGAGAGGCTGAGAAAATATAGGTTGTGCCTGAAACCTCATAAATGCGCATTCGACGCCATGTTAGGAAAACTACTAGGCTTCATTGTCAGTAGAAGAGGCATCGAGGTTGACCCGATCAAGGTGAAAGCTATCATCGAAATTCCACCGCCATCTACCGAGAAAGAAGTCAGAGGTTTCTTGGATAGGATACAATACATCAGTCGGTTCATTGCACAACTAACTCCTATCTGCTCGCCAATCTTCAAGCTAGTGAGGAAAGATTCACCAGTCAAATGGAATGACAATTGTCACGTGGCATTTGATAAAATAAAGAGTTACCTTCTCAATCCTCCAGTTTGGTACCGCCCAAACTCGAGAGACCACTCTTAATGTATCTCTCGACGATAAAAGTTTTGATGGAATGTGTCTTAGGGCAACATGATTAAATGGGAAGAAGAGAGCAGGCCTTCTACTATCTCAGCAAGAAACTCACTGATTATGAGACACGCTATTCTCATATGGAGAAAGCATGCCTGGCTCTCGTATGGGCTGCACCGAGGCTCCGCCACTATTTACTATCCTAGGTTGTTCTGCTTCTGGCACGGATGGATCCATTGAAGTACTTGTTTGAAAAGCTAGCTCTCACGGGCCAAACCACACGCTGGCAACTCCTATCAAAGTTTGACATTACATATGTCACGCAGAAATTGATAAAGGGGTAAGCACTCACCGATCATCTTGCCAAGAACCCTTTACCTGACTATGAGCCGTTAAGAACTGAATTCCCAGATGAGGACATCTTGTTCATAACAGAGGATGACACGGCGGAGGCGGAGGAGTTGTGGGTAATGCACTTCGATGGGGCGACAAATGTCGAAGGTTAGGGAGTTGGCGCTATTCTGATTTTGCCAAGAGGGTCTCACGTACCAGTCTCCATCAAACTTGGCTTCCCGTGCACAAACAATATGGCCAAATACGAAGCCTGTGCTACCAGCTTACAAGCAGCACTTGACCTGAATGTAATGCATCTCAAGGTGTTTGGTGACTCACGGCTGATTATATGCCAGCCCAATGGAGATTGGAAGATGGAGGATGAAAAACTGATCTCATACCATGAGCACCTAAGGGATCTGATAGCATGCTTCGAGCTCCTATGTCCTGCAAGCAAGAAATCGCTTTCCCGATGCGCTAGCAACATTGGAATCCATGGTCAAAATTCTGCATGGTGTCAAGATGAAGCCGATCATGATTGAGTAAAGAAATGAACCTGCCTTCTGCCTCTAGATTGTGGGACCCCCAAAGTTAGATGATGAACCTCCATGGTTCTCAGATATCAAGAATTTCCTCGAAACTTGAACTTTTCCTAAGGGGACATCCAAGGAAGACAGGCGAACCGTCCAACATCTAGCAGCTAATTACGTCATCTGTGGTGAGTGCCTCTACAAGCGATCATATAACAATATCTTACTCAGATGCCTTACTAAGGGCGAGGCAGCCAACATCATGAAAGAAATCCATAAAGGAGTATGCGGGGCCCACGTCAATGGACACATGCTTGCCAAGAAGATCCTACGGCAAGGGTATTTTTGAACTACAATTGAAACTGATTGTTGCAAGCACATGTAGAAGTGCTACAAATGTCAAGAACACCCCAATCTAATACATGCTCCAGCCATAAATCTACACAGCATGATCATTCCTTGGCCATTCGCTACATGGGGACTTGATGTCATCGGAAAGGTCAATCTGAAAGCATCTAATGGGCATCAGTTCATCCTCGTCGCCATTGAATACTTCACCAAATCGGTAGAGGCAGCATCATATACAAACATCACGACCAGTCATGTCGAGAAGTTCATCAAGAACAACATCGTTTACCGATTCGGTGTACCCAAGGACATCATCACGGATAATGGTACTAACTTTGTGAACAAGGGCATCAGAGCTTTCTGCGAGCAATATAAAATCAAACATCACTGCTCATCACCATATCGGCCACAAACCAATGGTGCCGTAGAAGCTACTAACAAGATAGTTGTCCGCATCCTTGAGAAGATGGTCATTACCTATCGAGATTAGAGTGAAATGTTACCTTTCGCACTTTGGGCCTACCGAACGTCGATCTGTATGGCTACAGGGGCAACACCGTTCTCCCTCGTATATGGAACCGAGGTCGTCCTGCCAGTCGAGGTTGAAGTGCCTTCACTCCATATCCTCATCGAATCGAGTCCACCAGAAGCTAAAAAAGAGAGGTCACGCTTTTAGTAGCTGAACCTGCTAGATGAAAAAAGGCTCCTAGCCTTATGTCACACCCAGTCCTATCAGAGGCGAATTGCACGTGCTTACAACATGCGTGTTCACACCCGGGATTTAAAGGTGGGTGATACTATGCTTAATAAGATCTTCCCTTCTCTCGACACTGATCCAAGAGGGAAATTCAGGCCCAACTGAGAAGGACCTTACGTCGTCCGAGAGGTACTCTCAGGATATGCAATTCACCTCGCTATCATGGATGGAGATCACTTTCCTGAGCCCATCAATGCTGGATACGTATTCCAATTCTACTCCTAGTCTCTACGACAAGGTAATTATTGATAAGATGGATACATGGCTGCTTAAGGACCCCATAAAAGAGGCCATCATTTTAAATCTAAGTTGCCAAAAAAGCATCCCTGAATACTTATACCCTTACTACAGCCATTGGCCTTTTTTTTGTTAAACCCCTCCCCAGAAAAGAAGACAGAAAAAGTGTATATAACAAACAAAAAAAGGAGGAAAAGAGTTACCATCAAATCTAAAAAAAATTAGAAAAGCAAACTCCCAAAAAGAGGATGTCTGAAAAAAAAGCAAAAAGAACAAAAATATATATATAAGAAAAAGTGGGGCATGTACAGTCAAAATTCCCTAAGGAAGAAGTGTATTACGATAACTAGAACCCTATCGAGGAAACCTTCTTAACCCAAGAATACCTTTAAAATTCCTAACCTATCCCATGGCCAAGATACATCCCGAGAAAAAGCCCTCTTTAAGGTCTACGAGCAGTCACAGTATCCATTGAGTCAGCACAAGGTAAACTGAGAGATGACGAAAGAACTCCATTCAGCCGGCTATGACAGAATCGACGTCCATGTCGTGGACTTTGAAAAAGGAATAAAAGAAAAAGAGAATATAGGCTCAGAGCAAAAAGGATGCGATGAAAACCTGAAAGGGCGCTACGGGTAAAAGCAACGAGCTTGTGCGAACCGGGTGAAAACCCGAAAGGGCGCCTAGGTTAAAAATGCATACCCATGGACGTAGTGAAAACCTGAAAGGGCACTACGGGTAAAAAAGAGGGCAACAACGGGCATGGCGGAAAACCCATCTTGGGCGCATTTGAGTAAAAAAAGATAAGAGAAAAAAAATATATCTTCAATTTCTCCGTTGGCTCTAGTTCCAGGATCTGGTCTTCATTTGGGCCGCTCATGTTAGTTCAAATCGGATCTTGATCAAGGATATCTTTGGACTGCACCGTCAAATGTATGACCCGAGGTAAAGATAAAAAGGGTCGACTCAATCCAAGGGGATGGATGTTCCTACCTTGGTGAAAGTTGCTGAACCTCACTTAGGTCCGACTGCATGAACGAGTTCAACTATGCTCAGAATGGGACCCGTGACTCCGTCTCGTTGTTGAGGCATCAAAAAAATGAGGAAAGGAGAGGACTCCACTTTGCAAAAGATAATAAATTTCCCTTTCCCATTTTCAGGCCGACACGGTGCACACCCCCACCCCGGGATGATTGGTTTGATGACCGGAAGGACCATATTTGCAAACTATAATAAATTTCCCTTTCTTATTTTCAAGCCGGCACTGTGCACACCCCCACCTCAGGATGATTAGTTTGATGACCTAAAGGACCACATTTGCAAAAGATAATAAATTTTCCTTTCCCATTTTCAGGCTGCCACTGTGTGCACCACATCCCAAAAGGATGATTGGCGTAATACCCAATTTCCCCCTTTTTATAAAAAACAGAGAAAGATAGAATTTATATAAGATAATAGATTTCCCTTTTCCATTTACATGTCTATACTACAGTAGCACCACATCTCAAAAAATAATCTGTGTGAGGCCTTGCATACCCTTTTTTTACCAAAGTGAGAAGCAAAAAAAAAACATGAAGAAAATATATATACCCAAAAAAATCTAACAGGGGTTCTTATGCCCCTTCCTATGGTAATATGATCTATGCAAAAAGATGTGCATGACTAGGTCAATGACGCAACTCGTGCTTCAAAGCATGAATCTTGACGCGTAAGGCATCCTCCCTAGCATCCCGATCTGTCATCCAGCGGTCATGCAGGCTCTTATACCGTTTCTAGGAAGAATCAATAGCACCAAGAGCATCACTCAGGGCTCCTTCTAGACGAAGGACCTCACACTCTGCAAAACCGACTCTTACTTCTGCAACATCTGCTTTGACCTTGTGTTTCTCTAAACATTCGTGCAGGACCCACTTCTTATCTACCAGCAGCTCAATTCGAGCCAGAAGCATCGACTCCTTCTGTGGACAAGGCCCCTCCGCACCGCTGCTCTCTCCCTGATCTACGCAATGGATAGAGGACCTATCAGATAGTAGCCAAGCCTCATACCCTGAGGAAGTCAGAGGAGAATCCCCTTGCTCCAAACTGTACATATGCATCAACTGATGTGTCTCCCAAAGAGAGGCTATCCTATCCCAGTCCCCAGAGGACCCCCGAGAAAAGATCAGTCCGCATAGGGGAGGTCTCTCCGAGCAAGGCACCTGCTGAGTATAACCAAACTGGCGCAGTACCTAAGAAGGAAAGTAGTGTGTGCTACCAGTCAAGCCAAGAAGGGTGATGCCCTCATGATCTATAGATCGAACTACTGGGAAGGTCCTGTCCAACCATGGAAGCCTCCACACCAGCTCAGCCTCAGCCAGCCAAAGTTTCAACTTGCACATATTTCCTCGGGCCAATTTATGGCATCGACCCAAAAAACAGCGAGCTGCCTCTCCACGAACCACATAAAAGCAGGGTACTATCCCCAAAATGGCAAGATGCTCCCCAAGCCAAACCTGAAGCAGAATGGAGCATCCCTAGAGACACTCAACCTTGCCCAAAGCAAAAGCGTCGAGACAATGGTAAAGCTCCCCCAGTACCATATGCATCACAGAGTGACCACCTCCATTTTCGCCAGCATATCACAAAGTGCAAGAGAGAAGCTTTCCCCCCAGTGTAGAAAAGGACCTCTGAGAGAAGGCAGAGAATGAAATCCTTTACATTATGGATGTTTCTAACTGGCAATTTTTGCAAACTTTCATCACCAAAAAGCTCTCTCAGGAATTTCATCGAACACCTGGTGCGCCCACCAACAAAGCTTTTCTCATAATCAGCTTTCTTCAAACCCAAGGTTATGTGGACAGCTTTAACATAACCCGGTTTTGTCACTATCCTGGCAAGACCTCTATGTAGCTTCAAACCTGATAGGTTGGAGAGTTATTCAATGGTGAGAGTTAGCTCACGATTCCCAAAGTAGAAGACATGGGTATCCACGTCCCAATGAGCAATTGCCATATAAAGAAAATCCCAAAGCAAAGGAACATCCAGGAAAGACGAGAAATGGGCCAGCCCGAGTTGATCCAAACCCGCAAGCTCGCTTTCATTTAGATTGTCGAGCCATTTCATCAAAAAATTGGGCCCCACGTCCAAAGAGGGAAGTGTAAAAGTTCCGGACCCCCTAAGAGAGGCAGGAGCGGAAAGTGGGTCCATGGTTATACAAAGACGTTTTGAGAAATCACAATTCGATGTAGGGCGATGGACCCACCCTCGGGAAAGAGAAAAGAAAAAAAATGGCAGAAAAAATCCAAAACCCAACTAAAAATAATGAAAAAAGGGCATTCTCAGGTCTTAAAGACCTCACATGTAACAACCCTGAAATCTAGAACACGAACCTAACTGTTTCGATCTACGTGCCCGGCACGGAAATCGAGACCGATTTAAATTTTAAGAATTTAAATTAGTTGAGATAAGGTTACACCACGGTTAGATGAGTTCACATGTGCATTTTCGTTTAAGTCTGAGTTGTGTAAAGGGCCAACGTAGCACGGTGCATCGTAGCGACCGTGTTCGTGCTCCACACCGAAACATAACTAGGGGGAAAAACAGAAATATCTGTTTATTAGCTTATAAGAGAAGGAAGGGAGACCTAGAGGGAGTTCTTCTTCTTCTTCTCCTTCTTCCCCTTGCTTTAGAAGCTGAGAAATCTGTAGCTAGGTTGGTCTGTGAGAGTGTTCTTTGGGAAAATGGGGTTAGCGGTACCCGGGGATCCTACATTGTCCGAGATAGAGGATGGAGAGATGAAATAGGACACTCCACACTAGTCTAAGAGTATGTACGGTCTTGAGGATTGAAAGGGAACTGGGCATCGACTTATCCGAGCCATAGCGACGACAAACTCCGAGAGCTAGATCCGAAACCCTCATTCGAGTCGATTTGCCAAAACCCCGTAAGGGCCCGAACAAAGGTGAGTTTGTGTGATTAAGTAGGGGCAAATGAGATACCCAGGTATGGGCATTGATGTCATGATAATGGTTGTTGAGAACCATTAATGAAAAATAGGGTTGGAGATGAACTCCATTAATGACAGAGTTTCTGTCATTATTGATCGATCAATGACAGTGGTGATCGATCAATGAAGACCATTGATCGATCAATCTGTATAGGACAGAATAGGGGAACAGAGACCCCAGAATGCTGGAAGTTCAATGCCCGAAGGGCATTGATCGATCAATGAAGGCATTGATCGATCAACAAGAGTGGTGATCAATCAATGACATTTGGTGATCGATCAACATAGATATTGATCGATCACTGTAGGGTGTTGATCGATCAATGAGGGCATTGATCGATCAATCTGTATAAAAAGTTAATGAGAACAGAAGGTGTGAATTTTGAGAAAGGATTGGTGATCGATCAATGAGGACATTGATCGATCAACAGGAAGCATTGATCGATCAACCCAAGTAGTGATCGATCAATTTAAACTGTATTAAAAGTATGTAGAAGAGAGGTTATTGATCGATCAATGAGTGTATTGATCGATCAATGATGATAGGTGATCGATCAATAAGGTGTATTGATCGATCAACTGGCTTGTTGTAGAAAGAGAGCTAGAGGGTGGTGATCGATCAATGAGAGGTATTGATCGATCAACAAGGGGTATTGATCGATCAATAAGAGTGGTGATCGATCAATCACCCCTATTTTATTTTGTTTTGGTTTATGGATTAAACACCACCGGACATTGTGCCGGTTAACTTTCTGACACCCCTAACACTTAAAGGACTATGTTTATGATCTAGGGTCAAACCCTGATACCTTGAAAAAGCTTTGGATTTGCTTAGAAGATAAAGTGACCTGAGGTAGGAGAAAATCAACTTAAACTGTTTTTGAGTATGATTCCATGTTTATCTCATATCTATGCCCTGATTTCTGTTTTTACCAAACATGTATGCATATCATGATTCCTGCTATTTTGATTTCTGTCTCCTGATTCGCATTCTGAAAACTTGCTTGTTATCTGATCTGTGAGGTATATACGTATGTGATTTGATGATTTAAACCAGATGATCCCCACCGACCCGGCGGTATATCCGATGCCTGGCACACTTGTGCACCTGCTTGTAATCCTCGGCGCAATTGCACTCCATAGATGAGGCATTGTTGCACTTTCAAAATTGTTCATGTGAACGACGATTGGTTGGGGTTTCCTATCGGACATTCCTGTTTACTCCGTGCTATATAGTCACGGGAGTTTCTTAAGTTAAATACACACAATTTAAGTACTCTGATAATATATTTGCATAACATCTGATTCTTGCATAAAATCCCAGTTTTTAGTTTGATTTGTCATGATTATACGTTCCTGATTTGTTTTCTGTTATGAGATAGCATGATCTGCATATTCAATTCGTTGAGTTGGAATTCTTCTATTGAGCTATGATGTAGCTCACCCTGTGTTCTAAATCAATTTTAGGTTACGAGGTCGTAGCTCACAGCAGAGTGATCCGGACTACCGGCTGACCAGGCCGAGTAGACGAGGACAGACATTCATGGACGAGAGTTCTACCCTTAGCCTGGGTGCTAGTGTCTGATGTACTGTATTTTGTTTCTTTTGGATTATTGTGTGCCTGGTGGCCACTTTTGTGTACATTTTAGTAGGATTATTTACTGTATTATTTACGCATTCTATTCGGAACCACTATCGGGAACCATTGTTTGGGTGATGGATGTCCATCACCAATGGTTCTTCTTGGTTCCTTTTTGAGAATGCATTTTCTTTGGAAATATAGAATTTATTGTTTTATAATTATTGTTCTTTATGATTAAATGTGCTGATAAATGACTGACTCGATCTACCACTGCTGGGTGGTGTCTGCTTGACTTCCGCTTTACAAGCAGACACTTATGATTTGTCCCGGGGATCATCCAGAGTATGATCCTAATGGCACGGATTTTTGGGTGCAGAAATTCGGGCTGTTACATCACACTACCCTAAAAATACTTAGCGTCTGTAATACACACGCTAGGCAAAATCTGGGCTAGTTCAAAATCTCCCAGATTTTTCCTAGCGTGTATATTATACACGCTAAGCCGAAATGTCCCCAGAAAATGCCTAGCTTGTATAATATACACGCTAGGCCATTTCTGAAGAAATTTTGCTTAGCGTGTATATTACACACGCCAGGCCAGAAAACCACCAATAAAAAAATAGAGGGAATTTGGGAATTTATTTTTACCGGTCCTTAACCAGGCCACATACACTTGCTTTTCTCGTACAAAGCACCCCAAGTTATATGCTGGGATACCAAAATTCGCCATCTACCCTATCTGCGTAGTTTTCTTTCAGGTACCACCCACATAAACATACAGGGTTTGGCAATTTAAAATATATATATATATACACAACACAAGGGCCAATTTCCCAATTCGGGGCCCATCCTGCAGATAACCAAGCATATCACATCCAGAAGATAGAGATAGAACAAATAGAAGGGAGAAGCAATAACATTCATTCCAAATCATCCAAAATATGTTCAATCATTCATTACATTTAATTCCCAAGAAAATAATGTTCAAAAGTCTCAATTGTTTATCAAAAGCAGGAAAAGAAAAGCGGGCCACTCATAATCGGTGCCCTTAGTCCTCTTTCACCGACGCAAGGTACTCTGATAGGTCTGTACATCCCTCACCCGGGACCACACCTAGGATAGTCTACTGAGCAATGAGCGCGACTCCTTTTCATGAGCATGCTGTAAGCATCACAATAAAAAGTCAATCAAAGTGGATTGAAAATAGGGTAACAAAGCAACAAGCAGAATCAATCAATACCATACTCACCACTTCCATGTCCTGAAGGCCAGCAATGCTACGGTAGTATTCTGCCTGGTTAACAGCAAATTCATAATCCTGCAAGGGGCAGAGAGAAAGAGAGCTCACTCTGCCACACCAGCACTGAGGCCTGAAAGAAGCGCATCATAAACACGCCCAAAGGTCCCTTGGGTCCCCACAGTCAAGGCCCCTGAGCCCCCCGCACCAAAAGGGTCTGAAGGACAAGCACCTAATGCCTCTGCAGGACCTGCCTCGGCCACGTCCTCATCAGAATCCTCCTCTCCCTCAAACTAAAAAGAGGCAGAAATCCAATCAGTATGAAAAAATTAAAACAAACGAGAATGTGTAAGGAAGAAAGATAAGAGGAAGAATACTTGAGATCACGGGCCTCCGAATGCTAAAAAATTGGTGTCGAGTACGAAGCGTGGGAAGAGGGACCGGTACGGGAGAGACTCATACCACATCTGATACCCTCCATGCTCAAAGAGACCATCAACTGGGAGCCCATGGCGAAGGAGTCCATCTGCAAGCTCCTCAATCATCCCCTCCAGTGACATAGCATCCCTGGGAGGACCCTGGGGCATCGCAAAGTAATCCCGGTACTGATGCACCACCCTCTCCCCAAGGTAATATGCTCTAACCCAGGAGCCGTAAAAGAAGATGATGTGACAGTCAATAAACAGGCGGGACTGGCCCACGACAGCACGATCCCAGAAAGGGGAGCCGACATAGGGATCAAAGATCACCTACTCAGAAAAGAAGGGTCCTATTAGTCAAAGCAACACCATCTAAAAACCCAAGGAAAAGAGAGAGAGAGAGAGAAGGGGAAAGTAGATACCTGCTCTGAGATCATCAGGTTAAACTGGGACCTCAGACCTAGTTCCAAATGCTTCATCCCCAGGTCCCTGCGACGACTCTTGTGCCAGCTGCTCATGAGGGGGTATGTGAACTCGTCAGAGAAGAGGAGAGGGCGGCCCGATTGAAAGTGAAGATATCCCCAAATCTGAAAGGATGAACAAATAGGAAAATATGTCAAAAGAGAGTAAAAAGACAAGCCATGGGTGATGAAAAATGAAAAAAAAATAGTCACCTCGATCACAGGCCAGAAGCCGGGCCACATCCCCAACTAAAGCCCTAACCAAACTAGCCATCAACATGGCCTATCCTGCTCTCCCCCAGTCATAGCGATGCATGTTCTCCTAATTTCCCATCAGACTGAGGAGACATAACGAGATCCGACCACCACTAGTATTGGCGAGAATGGTCTTACCCAGCAAGAAAAGGAGCGAGATACGGGCGAGCATCAGTGCACGCTCGGGCTCAATAACAATATCCATATCCGGCTGGTCCGGATCCACCAACTCGTCAATATCAAACTAATTAACCAGCCAGGATAACTTGACCTCGGAGTCGATCATATCTCGAGAGGTTGGGTAATCCCCGATCAACTTGATCACCTCCGCACAATCTGGTATGGGGGGAGGAACCACTAGTATCCCTCTAATCCCGATCCTGGTAATCATAAACCAGTCCACTTGGGTACTGGTCATCTTGACCATGGACATATGGAAGGTCATTGTCTCAGGCCGGAACCACTCCACCAGGGCCTTCACGTAGGCCATATCCCCCCTCATGGTCGGGCACGACAAAAAGTCCCCAAAGCCAGCCTGGGCCAGAAGGAACCTCAACCTGGGAAAGATGAGTGTAGAGGTGTTGGAGGTCGAACCAACCTTCGCGGAACATGAGCGGGGGCAGGGGCTGCATCAAGAGAACAAGGAATGTCAGATTCAAAAGAAAAAAGGCCCGACCAAGGAAAATATAGCCGAAGGATACATCTTGTACCTTACTGGCTATGCCAAAGTTGGAGATATGGGTGTACTGCTGATGCAGTACCCCCAGGCATGCGGCTTCACCCTGCATTTCCCACCAATTGCGATAAGAGCGCTGCACCTGAATAAGGCGCTCCTCTGGCACCATAAGTCACATCAGGACCACCCACATGACCAAAGTCCTCTTCACTCGACATCCTAAAAGGGGAACATACAGTGAGTACATAAAAATCATCATCATCATCAACCAAAATCAGAATTAAGTCATCAAGGGCGTTGTCAAAAATATCAGGGAAGGTAAGTATGCTTCATTCGTACAAAAAAAAAAACTTTTAAAATCCAAAAAAAAAGAGGGAGAGGAAAACCCCCCACCATTTTATGTTAAAATCAGAGAGGGCATCGAAGGACGGCCTCAACACGACCCACACATCTCAGTCTTAGGGAAAAAATTTCTCCTCTCAAAATTTTGGCAAAGAAAAAAATCCCCACAATGCGTGCACATCAAAATTATGGGTGGGGATGCATTCAAAAATTCAAAATCAAATCACCTCTTTCCACCATGTATTTTAAGAATCAAGTTCACACTTGTGTAAAGGGAAATCAAAATTTTTGAACAATAATTCGTCCATTTTCCAAAACAAAACTCAATATAAAAGATCAAAATACACCCATTTTCAAACAAAAATTCATACAAATCGATGTAATCTTCACAAAATAAATCATACATGCAAAGAAAATCATCTAAATCCAAGAACCCTAACCACATTTGAAGAAAAAGAAAGATAAATCAAAAGAAATAGGGGTTCAAAATGATTACCTCAAAAAAAAAAATGAGAGAAATGAGCCCTAGATCCGGCAGGAGAGAGCGTGATTAATCAATAATGTTGAACACTGGCGTAATGTCGGCATTCGAATCGAATCCAAGGAACACAAGAGGGGTCCCCCGGTTCAGTTTAGGAGAGAGGGAGAAGGACAAATTTGAAAAATGCCCTTTTCTGCTCGGGCCCGACTGATTTAAGCCACAATTTGGCCTAGCATGTATATTATACATGCTAGGCTTAATTTTGCCAGATTTGGCCTAGCGTGTATAATATACATGCTAGGCATAAATCTGCCAGATTTGGCCTAGCATGTATAATATACACGGTAGGCTTAAGAAACCTCCCTTTAATATGTGTGTGTTCCTTTTAGGTGCATACGTATTGGCAACCCTAAAACTATAAATATATATATATATAAGAGACAGTAGCACACGTCCCAATAAGCGTGCCGACTTCCATTTGACCCGCTTGGGGATCGTGCTAAAATAAAATGTTTAAAGGACAATGATCATGCTCAAAATCTCGAATGAACACGAAAAAACAAAAACAACAAAAAAATATATATACACAAAATAACAAAAACATGTAAAAAAGCGGCACACACTCCCAAAAAATGTTACGACATCAATTCGCTTCGCTCGAGTAGTTGTGCTAAATTATCATTGGGATCAATGAGTTCACTCAGAGACCTCGAGCCCTACCTCGAGTAGGGGCACCCATGACCAATCAAATGGGGCAATGAATGTCTCATGCGATTGGACACAAACTGCGGATCTTCGCGTCTTTGTATCGCGCCAGTTTTTAGGTATGGGTCGATCACCCTCCCGCTCATGGGGCTGCTTTATTAAGAATGGAACTCAAACATCACCCCTCATCAAATCATATCGAGGAGCGGACGTTTTTCCCAGCATATTGGGCTTTAGTAACTCACACCATCTCGGTCATGCCCAGTAATGTCGCTAAGCTCTTGGAGACCAATAGCCTTAAGGAACGGACATTTTTTCCTGACACACAGGCCTTTCGTATACTCACCATATTACCATTTGATGTTTGTTGTTCGCTTTGAATACGGCAAACCCGTTAGCATGCCTTGGGCCTCTTCGGATGTGTTTCTCTTTGACATTCAATCATTAGTGATCGGATACCAAAGAGGGGCATCTGTAGACACCCAAATTTAGCCCAAGGCCCGATCGAAACATACTTCGAGAAATGAGCACCCCCGAGCTTCCGATAGCACTTCCCGAACCCTTAGAACTTAACCCAAACCCTTAGAAGTCAATCCCCGACCCCTAAGAATCAACCCTAACCTATAGAACCCTTCCCGAACCCGCTTCAAACCCTCCCAGGTGGTGGTAGAGGAGAGGCATGCCAAGGCTTTCTGAGACCTCTACTGAAACTGAATCACATACCATTGGAAAGTAGAGACTCTTAGCTTTCCATCAAGCCAAAAATCACCCGATCTGAGTCATACACCAAAAGTTATGGCGATCCGAGGATTCGAGCTTAGGTGTGGGCATTTTGCCTAGCATGTATAATATACACGCTAGGCCATTTCTGAAGGAATTTTGCCTAGTGGGTATAATATACACGCTAGACCATTTTCTGGAAAAATTTGGCCTAGCGTGTATAATATACACACCAAGCCAAATAGGCCCCACTGTGGGCTCTGAACTTCTCATAGGCACTGTACATATGCCTAGCGTGTATAATATACACGATAGGCTTAGCTACAGTAACTGTGAGATTTTTCCTGAATTTCACTTTTGGGGTTTGACTTGTTGACCATCCCCATGTTTAGGATGGGTTTCTTTAGGATTGTTGCACCCCAATTTACCCTATTTGTAATCCCCTAGTCATTTGAAACTCCATCGTATCATCTACCATTGAACCTATTCTCAAACCTATCCATGACCTTGAAAAACCTTAGATTTAGGATTACCTAATTGCTAATCCTATTAGCTCTTAAGTACCCTCCTAACCCTCTCCTTTTCTATAAATAGAGAGGCACCCCTCTGTGCAATCGTGGGAATCGAGACGCTCCCTAACGAAAAAATATAGAGTCATCACCTGAAGCTTTTGGTGTCCCGAGAAACCTAGATTAATTTTATATGCACCTAAGTGCCACATATATGACTCTGAATCCGGTCCACAACAAAGGTTCTTGAGTAGGGGCTTCGATTATCGATTGGGAAGGTGTTAGGCACCCAATCAACCCACTTAACGCGGTCTCTACTGATGGCCAAAACAAAAATAATATAAAAGAAAAGAAAATGGCTTCCTCTTACCCAAATGGGTCTTAAATATTATTTGTGCCCCTCCGTTCCTACCGAAAATTTGGCGGTGTAACGACACAAATGGAAGGATGGAGGAATGACTGAGAAGGTAGAGGAATAGAGGGGAGAGCCGGAGCTCTCGGGCCCTTGTTGTACCATTGAGGAGCATTGTGTTAGCTTGCTTTGATGAGTTTTTGAAGGCTTGTACAGTATGAAATGGGGTTCTAACTCCTAAGGCTTGAAGCTAAGAGGTAGAGAAGGAAGGCTAGGGGATCACACACCCTAACCTAGAGGTTGTTAGTGAAATACTAAGGTCTAAAGGGTTTTTTTGAATTCTGTAATTTATATGGGGATGGTGCACCAAAGGGAGAAAGATCTTCTCACTTAAGCTCTTTCTCTCTTAGGCAAAAATTGTCAACCTCTAACCCAAGGGGAGGGGGGCCATATTTATAGGAAAAGGGTAGGTTAGGAGACTACTTAGGTAATTGGGGTTAGCAATTACCTAATTGCTAATTGGGGTTAGCAATTAGGTAATCTCTAATCTAAGGTTTCCTAGGATTTTGAGAGCTTGGAAAGGTGTGAAGGTGTTTTTAATGGTGGTTGATAGGTTGGTGTTCCAAATCACTTAAGGGTTGCAAATAGGGTGTAAAAGGGTGCAACAAAACTAACAAAACACACCCCAAAGACTCAGGTGGTTAATAAGTCAAACCCCAATCTCAATTTTCGAGGCAAAAACCAGAGGTCACTGTTCATATGCTTGGCGCAACTATTAGTTGTGCCAAGCATATGTACAGTAAAATAGTGGAGAACAGTAGTTTAGGAAGTCGACTACCCGCGGGGTGGGGTCCACTTTATAACTGGCGCAACTAAGCCAAAATCCTGCAAAACTGCTCGGTTTTTAAATTACTATAACTTTTGATATACAACTCCGATTAAGGGGATTCTTGGCTTGTTGGAAAACTGGAGAAGTCCTCTTTCCAATGATATATGATTGGATAGTAGTAGAAGACCTCAGCTAGTCCCGGTGTACCACTCTTCATCCATTGCCCGAGAAGGTTAGGTTTAGGGTTCGGAAGGGGTTCTAAGGGAAGGGATTGGTTTCTAAAGGTTCAGGATAAATTCTAAGGGATTTGGGATGACTCCTAAGGGTTTGGAAAGGTATCTAAGGGTACCATACATGAAATCAAAGGCTCGAAAGTGCACCTCTCTCAAAATGTGTTTCGATCGGGCCTTAGGCCAAATTTGGGTGTCTACAGATGCCCCTCTTTGGTATCCGATCACTAATAATCATATGCCAAAGAAAAGAGACATTCGGAGAGGCCCAAGGCATTACTGACGGGTTCGTTGTATTCAGAACGAACTCCCAACATTAGATGAGTAACTTGATGAGAAAACGAAATCCCTATATATCAGGCTAAACATCCGTTTCTCAAGGTAATCGGTCCCCAAGTGCTTAGCGACATTACTGGGCATAACCGAAGTGGGATGAGTTGCGAATGCCCTATAGTTAGGAAAACATTCACTTCTCGGGATGATTTTGAAGGTATTTGATGTTCGAGATTCGTTCTAAATATAACAACTTCACAAGTAAGAGGGGTGATAGACCCACACTTAAAGATAGGCGCAACGCAAGTACGCAAGGCTCCACAGTTTGTGTCCAATCAGGTGAGGCATTGACCGCCTCATCTGTTTGGTCACGAGTGCCCCTACTTGAAGCAGGGTTCGAGGTCTTTGGGCGAACCCATTGATCCCAAAATTTATTTAGCATGACTATCCGAGCGGAGCGAACTGATGTCGCAACACATTTTGGGAGTACGTGCTATTTTTGAAAATGTGCCCCAGATCAATATGACCTAGAGCATCCAGCTTCAACTACTTTGAAAAGATCCAACCAAACATTGGGTATTTACCAAAAGGGACATCCAATCCTGGTCTCTGCCAATAATAATCATAAACATCATTTAACTATGCATAATCATGCACTCATTAGGGGCGATAAGCAACAAAGGCAATGGAAGCCCCGACCCGGACTTGCCCAGGTATAATTTATGGGAACAAATGACTATCATACGGATATCTAGACGTATAATGTACACTTTACAGGGATACCGCTACCAATACAAGTTTTAAGCCTGCAAAAAATAAAGGGGAAATGAACCCTTCTAGATGCATGGTCACACATAGTTTGATTGATACGCAATCTCATTCTCAACAGGTTGGTCTCTACCAACGATTGACATTTTCCAACAAATCTAAAGCTAAAGACGCTCGAGTTCACATGAATCCAAAAATGGAGCACTCAACGCGAAGATTCAGTGGTGGAGTCAACCTGATCGAACATTGACGGTTTGATCATGATTGACACCGCTTCTCCTACTTTGAAGTAGGATCCAAAGATCCAAGGCGAACCTTAGACTTAGGACATTGATGTAGCACACTACATTGCTGATAAAATGCTGACCTTTTACCGCCTTATGCATGTGCGTAGCTCTGTGGGGAAACACAAATAGGTTATTATTTTATGTGTTTTATTTTTATGATTTTTCTATCATTTTATGTGATTTTTTTGGATTTTGAAACTGTTATTTTATGTGACTTTTTTTTGTATTTTCAAGTTATCATTTTATGTGAATTATTCCTATTATTTTATGTGAATTATTCTATCATTTTATGTGAAATATTTTTGGCTTTTTCTGTGGGAATTTTTTTATATCATTTTTTAGACTTTTTCACATGTTTTTGTGTAGGATCGGGATTCCTATTGATCTCGATCCATTTTATTCTAGCACGGCTTCCCGAGCGAGTCGAATGAGGATCGACACACTGCTTAGGAGTACGTGCATATGCCGGGAGCAACAAAACAAAGAGAAGGGGGGTACTGGGTTTATGCATCCGACCTGTACCAAGCCAAAAGACCCGTTTATAAGTGGTTGGCGCAACTATTAGTTGTGCTAAGCCAAAAGGAGGCTAAAAATGGCCTAGTTGCGCTAGGCATGCTTGGGTTTCAAATTTAAGCAACCCGAGTTCGGGCAGCCAGCGTGTTTTTTTGAAATTGCCTTCTTCCCCCTCTCTATACCGAAAACTAGATCCTCCCTAGGGTTCCTTTACATCGCCTCTACGCATGCTTCATTTCCGGCATTTATTTGCGCTGATTGATCGTCCGCACTGCAATTTTACTTGCGCTGATTGATCGTCCACACCGCGCTAGATCAAAGACCTCAAGTATCCATCTTCAAATAAAACTGAATAGATCCGGCCAAAATTGGGTGCCCACTGATGGGGACACCTAATCCTGATCTCTATCAACGATGATCTTACTATCGAACAATTATGCAAAAACATGCACTCATTAGGGGTAGATAAAATAAAGGGGAATAAAAGTCATGACCCAGAACCCATCCGGGTATAATTTACTAGAATAAATGACCATCCAACGGATACCCAGTCACAAGGCGTACACTTTACAGGGACACCAGACAAATGCAGGTTTTAAGCCCGCACCCTAAAATAAACCCTTCAGAATATATATTTGAACATAGTCATTCGATAGGTAATTTCCTTTTTGATAGGTTGGTTTTAACCAACAATTGACCTTCCTCTGAGGAATCTGAAGCTTAAGACACTTAAGTTCACATGAATCCAAAAATAGAGTGCTTATCGCAGATTTAGCAGTGGAATCAACTCGATCAAAACATTGACCGCTTGATCGGGATTGACACAGTTGCTCCTTCTTTAAAGTAGGATCCAAAGATCCAAGGCGAATCTTAGACTTTGGACATTAATATGGCACAGCTGCATTGCTGATAAAATACTAACCTTTTACCGTCTTACGCATGTGCGTACTATGAAAACTCAGACTTATTCTTTCTTTTTCAAAATGATTTTCTCTTCTTTTTTTTTGGAATAGACCTGACGTCAGTGGTGAGATGCTTCATCTGATTTGCCCATCACTGAGAAGTTGCCTGCTTTGAGGCTTTGGACCGTGTGATGTTCCTGCATATTCTCGAGAAAACGTCAGTCCCTTTTTTGTTTATATAAGTAACAAATGCATCCTAATTAACAAAAGGAGAAATAAATTTTTACCTATATTTTATTACTTTCAAGGTTTATATATATTTTTTGGATTTTTATTTTCAAATATTTTTTATTCTTTTTCTTTATTTTTGACATGGAAGTACGATGCTGCAACTATGTACATGAGAAAGAGTAGAATTTTTAAAATTTTTCTTTTTCAGAGATTTTTTATTATTTTTCTTCATTTTTGAGATGGAAGTAAGATGCTGTAACTATGTACATGAGAAAAAGCATGAATATATACATACATTTTTTTGTATTTGGATTTTTCTTGATGATTTTTTTTTCTATTATTTTTTTTGGCTTTTCTTCTTTTTTTTTTTTTTATGATGCCTTATCAGTGAGGTGAAGTCTCGAGTCCCATTTGAGCATAGCTGAACTTTTATATGGTCGGGCCTGAGTTAGTTTCAACAGTTTTACCAAGGCCGGAACATTAATCCCTTTGGATTGAGTCAAACCTTTCTCCTTGCCTTGAGTCATATGTTTGACAAAACAGTTTTATAAAGACAATTCTGGTCGGACCCGTCTTGAACTAACATGAGCGGCCCAGTCAGAAAAACGAGCAACAGGGAGAGTAACAAAAGGGTTCCTCAAACATCAATCAATCATTTCAAACCTTTCTACTTTTCTTTTTTTTTCTCTTTTTTTTTTTGTATTTATCTCCTTTTTTACCCGTGGCGCCCTTTTGGGTTTTCACCACGTCTATGGGTTTAGCTCTCTTACCCCAAGCGCCCTTTTAGGTTTTCACCTGGTCCGCACAAGCTCGTTGTTTTTACCTTTAATGCCCTTTCAGGTTTTCATCACGTCCATCTTGCTTTGAGCTTATATTTTTATTTTATTTTTTATTCTTTTTATTTCTTTCGTCATTATTTTTTTTAACAGCCACGACATAGACGTCGATTCCGTCATAGTCGGCTGGATGGGACTCTGGTGTCGTCTCATAACTCAACTTGTGTTGACTTAACAAATATTCTGACTGCTTGTGAACCTAAAAGAGGGCTTCCTTCAGGGTGTAGCTTGGACATGGGTTAGGTTAGGATTTCAAGGTATGCTGGGCTAAAAGGGATTCCTTGATACGACTTTAATTTTCTCAACATACTTTCTTCCTTGGGGGTTTTACTGTACATGCCCCGTGATTCTCCTACATTTTTTTATTCTTTTTGCTCCATTTCAGGCAATCTCTTTTTGAGGTTTTGCTTTTCTGATTTTTTTTGGATTTTGATAGTAACTTTACTTCCCCTTATTTGTATATGTACACACATTTTTTTTTGGGGAAGGGGTTTATTGAAAGAAAGGCCCAGGCTCAAATGGGGTAGCAAAGGATATCAGCACTTTTAGGGATGCTTTCTGACTACTATGTTTGGAATGATGGCCTCTTTTGGGTGGTTCTTAAGCAGTCACACATCTGTTTTACCAATACTTACCTGATTGCGATAGACTAAGCGTAGAACCATCAGACGTATCCAACGTTGATGGGCTTAGGAAGATGATCTCCGTCCATGGTGGCAAGGCGGATGGCGTATCCCGACGGTACTTCTCGGATGACATAAGGTCCTTCCTAGTTCGGCTTGAACTTCCCTCTCGGATCGATGTGGAGGGATGGGAAGATCTTCTTTAGTACAGTGTCTCCTACCTTTAGATCTCGATATCGAACACGTTTATTGTAAGCGGGTGCGATTCGCTCCTAGTAAACTTGAGTGTGACACAAGGCTAGGAGTCTCTTCTTGTCCAGTAGACTCAATTGTTCAAAGCGGGATCTCTCTCTCTTTGCTTCGGGTAAGCCTAATTCCATGAGGATTCAAAGCGAGGGTACTTCAATCTCTACCGGTAAGACGGCCTCTATTCCATACACAAGGGAGAATGGTGTTGCCCCTGTAGCGGTAAGGATCGACGTTTTGTAGGCCCATAAAACAAATGGTAGCTTTTTGCTCCAATCTCGGTAAGTGAGGACCATTTTCTCAAGGATGCGGATGACTGTCTTGTTCACAGCTTCCACGGCTCCATTGGTTTGAGGCCAATAGGTGACGAGCGGTGGTGCTTGATCTTGTATTGCTCACAGAAGGCTCGGATGCGCTTATTTGCAAAGTTTGTGCCATTATCCGTGATGATATCTTTGGGTACTCCAAATCGGCACACAATATTACTCTTGAGGAACTTCTCGACATGACTGGTCATGATGTTGGCATATGATGCTGCTTCAACCCACTTGGTGAAGTATTCAATAGTGACGAGGATAAACTAATGTCCGTTTGATGCTTTGGATTAATCATTCCGAAGACGTCAAGGCCCCAGGTAGCAAATGGCCAAGGAGTTACCATGCAGTGAAGATCGATGGCAGGAGCATGTATCAGACTGGAGTGTTCCTCACACGTGTAGCATTTTCGAACATGTTTGCAGCAATCCGATTCCATAGTGGGTCAAAAGTATCCCCGCAGTAGAATTTTCTTGGCGAGCATGTGATCGCTGACGTGGGCTTCGCATACTCCCTCGTGGATCTCCTTCATAATATTGATCGCTTCACTTTCAGTAAGGCACCTGAGCAAGATGTTATTATAGGATTGCTTATAAAGGCATTCCCCACAAATGACGTAGCTTGCCGCGAAATGTTGAATGGTTCATCGATCCGTCTTAGACGTACCCTCAGGGAAAGTTAGTGTCTTGAGGAAATTCTTGATATCTGAGAACCAAGGTGGCTCATCATCAGGCTTTGTAGGTTCCTCAATCTAGAGGCAGAAAGCCGGCTCATTTCTTTGCTCGATCATGATTGGTTTCATCTTAGCACCATACGGGATTTTCTATCATTGATGCCAATGTTGCTAGTGCGTCGGCAAAGCGATTCCTTATTCGGGGGACGTATGAGAACGTCACGTCTTGGAAGCAAGCTCTCAGATCATCGAGGTGTTCATGGTAGGGGATCAGTTTCTCATCCTTTGTTTTCCAATCTCCATTCATCTGACATATGATCAACTGCGAATCACCAAATACCCGAAGGTGAGTTACGTTCAGATCAAGAGCTGCCTACAAACTGGTGGCACAAGCTTCGAACTCGGCCATGTTGTTAGTGCAAGGGAAGTTGAGCTTCATAGAGACGAGTACATGGGATCCTTTTGGTGAAATCAAAATGGCGCCAACTCCCTGACCTTCCACACTGGCTGCCCCGTCAAAGTGCATTACCCAAGATTCTTCTGCTTCCTCTGTACAAAGGATTGTCGGCAAGATGATCGGCAAGTGTCTGCCCCTTGATCGACTTCTGAGTGACATCATGCGGTCCACCAGTGAGAGCCGGCTTCTACAACAAGTATTTTATCGGGTCCATTTGGGCCAAAAGTAGAACGGCTTGGGATAACAAGTAATGGCAGAGCCTCTGAGTATCCCATACAAGAGCCAAGCATGCTTTCTCCATATGAGAATAGCATGTCTCATAATCAGTAAATTTCTTGCTCAGATAGTAGATGGCCTACTCTCTTCTTCCCGTCTCATCATGCTGCCCTAAGACACATCCCATCAAGACTTCCGTCATCGAGAGATACATCAAGAGTGGTCTCCCTGGCTCGGGTGGTACTAACACAGGTGGATTAAGGAGGTAGCCTTTGATTTTATCGAATGCTGCCTGACATTCGTCGTTCCATTCAGCAGGTGAGTTCTTTCGAAGTAGCTTGAAGATCGGCGTGCAGATTGGAGTTAGTTGTGCAATGAATCGACTGATATATTGTATTCTACCCAAGAACTCCCTAACTTCTTTCTCAGTAGATGGTGGTGGCATTTATGTGATAGCTTTAACTTTGACTAGGTCGACCTTGATCCCTCTCCTGCTGACAATGAATCCTAACAATTTTCTGAACATAGCGCCAAAAGCACACTTCTGTGGATTCAGACGTAACCTGTACTTTCTCAGCCTCTCAAATAGTTTTTAGAGGTTTACCAAGTGATTGCCTTTCTTCGGTGACTTGGCTAACATGTTGTCGACATACACTTCAATTTCTCAGTGCATCATGTCGTGAAACAGTGCGGTCATAGTTCTTTGGTATGTTGCACCGACATTCTTTAGCCTAAACAGCATGACCCTATAGTAAAAGGTTCCCCAAGGAGTGATGAACGCAGTCTTCTCTCGATCTGCCTCTGTCATCTTTATCTAGTTGTACTGGGAGAATCCGTCCATAAAAGAAAGCATCCTATGCTTAGCGGTGTTATCGACCAAGATGTCGATGTGTGGCAATGGGAAATCATCCTTCGAGCTCACCCTGTTCAAATTGCGGAAATAGATACACATGCAGACCTTTCCATCCTTCTTTGGCACAGGCACGATATTGGCTAGCCACTGTGGGAATTTGGATACCATGAGAAATTCTACATCGTATTGCTTGATGACCTCGTCTTTGACTTTTAACATCCATTCAGGTCGGAGACGTCTCAGCTTCTGCTTAACTGGCTTTATATCAGGGTAGAGAGGCAACTCATGCTCGACCAAATCAGTGTCTAGACCAGGCATGTCCTCGTATGACCAGGAAAAAATGTCTTGGTATGAACGAAGGAAATCAATCATGCTTTTTCTTTCTTTGGGAGACAGTGATGTTCCAATCTTCGTAATTCAGGGAATCTCCTCAGTTCCTAGATTAACGTCCTCTGTTTCTTTGACAATGGGCGTAGGGCCATGCTTAAATTTGGCAAACTGGTCAAGGAGCTCATTGGGGAGCTCCTCCAAAGGGATATCCTTATCTAGACTCATAACTCCTACCTCTTCTTGTATTTCTACAGGAAAGGGGTCGATTTTACGTGGGACGAGTATTTCAATTAAGGCATCTTTTTGTGGGACTTTATCTGGAATTTTAAATGACAATGTTGTTGGACTTTGTATTTTCTCCATGTTTTTGGAATTTTTATTTTCTTCAATATTTTAGAGATTTTGTATTTTTTCAATATTTTGGAGATTTTTATTTTCTTCAGAGACGGACCCTTGGCAGCACGAGTCTGTGTATATACAAGGTATTGCCTGCCAAGGGCTTATCTCAATTTTTATGGGTTATTTTTTTTTGGGAAATGGGTGCCAAATGTTAGGCCACTCTCTGCTTCCAGGGTTTGGGGCAAAGATGCCCAGTTGCATACCTGAGAGGTCGCTCCTTTACCTTTTTGGTTGGAGGGTGCTGACTGATAAGGCTCTTTGGAGTCAGCCTCCATATTGATCCCCATTTCGTCTGAGATGATGTCCTCAAATGTTAACGTAGTTTTATGGTGATTCACAACAGGGGGGGTTTGTTCAGGTATAGGTTGCCATTCCTTAAAGAGGGATAATGCGGCCAAGTCTATCTCCAGGCTGGGAAGGTGATGTAGGGATTGGTGGGGTGAATCAACGCTGTAGGCTTGTGTGGGGTTAATCGGGTTTCCCCGTTTCGATCACTCTTTACGACCCTGGCACTTATGAATGAATTCTTGATGTGAGGCCTGAGACGGGGTTTTTCCTCTATGGATTCCCCTGGCTTTCAAAGCAGCCGTGGCACGGGCTTTCTCTTTAGCCTCTTTTACTTCTTCTTCCGTGGGCTTGTTACCTAGCCCAAACTTGACTTTCTGTTCGCCCTTAGCTGTGATGGGCTCCTTCCTTCCTTGTAATCTGGGCCCAAGACCCCTTCCTTTTATATAGCCCCACTTTTGGAGCATGGCCACTACTACTACCATTCCACCTCCCGTTCTAGGAATGATGCCCTCAATGGGCTACGGGAGTATTGCTGGCACCTTGTATTCGAAACTGTGGAGGTCGACGTCCTCAGCGGTGTGTGGTACATCTAGCATATTAGGTTTTTTAATGCTATTGGTGGCCTTTTCTTTCTCACTGTGCCCATAACTAATGATTGTGATGATCTTATGCCCAGATGCAAATTTAACTTTCTGGTGCAGTGTGGAGGGTATGGCTCCGACTTCATGTAGCCACAGGCGCCCTAACAGTAGATTAAATAAGGATTTAATGTCCATAACCTGAAACAATATGGAGAAGGTCATTAGCCCAATCAACAGCTCAAGGTCAACTTCTCCCATTATCTCTCTCCTGGTATTGTCAAAACCTCGGGCACTGGTTCTCGTAGGCCTCAACATGCATGGATCCACCTTGATCTTTGTAGCAGTTCTCAGTGGGCATATATTCAGTGTGGACCCATTATCGATTAGAACCAAAGGGGTTACCATATTTTCAAACTCAAACAGTTATATTCAAAGATTTTGAGTGGCTACCTCCTTCTGATAAGTCAGCATTAGAAAACAAAATGGCATTCAGAGCCATCACTTGACCAATTATCTATCCGACTTCATCTGGAATAACTTGAAGTGAGACATGCACATTTTTTAACGCCCCCATTAAAGCTTGGAAATAGAGTGGGGACGTCATCAACAGATCCCACACAGTAATATGGGCAGGCATTCTTCTCAGCTGAGTCTGCAGTATATGTTCTCGACTCATTTTCTCGAAAGGATTCACTGCACTATCTTCCTTCCCCTCTGGTTGGGCTTGTGCTGCTGTCGGTGCCTCTGGTTGCTTTAAAATCTTCCCGGATCGGGTCACAAAGTCCATTGCCCCTTCTTTGGGGTTGTCAGCATTGACATATGTTTGTTCATAACTCAGCAGGACATGATGAGGGTCGTAGGTTGGTCCCGAAATCTGGAATGGTATAGTTGCTGGTATCAGAGACACTTGTACTGCGGGCTCTGGAGGGGTGGGTAACACTTGGTTTATTTCGGTGATAGCTGGTTGGGTGGAAAAATTGGGCCAAATGGGGGTGGTGAAGCTTGTGAGTGGTGGCGTCAGGGGAAAAGGGGTAGGGGTAGGCCATTGGTGGCTGACGGGTGCTGGCGGGGGATTGGGGGTATGATGGGCTATTGGGTAATTGATGGGGGTTGTGGTGTATAGTTGATATGCATTTATATGTATATAATTAACGGGAGTGGGTGATAGAAAATAAACCCTAAGATCTAAGGGTGCAACTCGTGGTGCTTGGGTGGGGAAGTAATCTGCCAGATTTAGGGGTTCAATCACCCCAATAGTTCCTTCTCCTAGATTTCTCTGCTTTGGTGCCACAAACATTTCATGATTGCAAATGAAGTCTGATGGATCAAACCCAATTCTTCTTCAAATTCTTCTACCATCCCTATGGTGGGTCTAGGACCTGCTATTCCGGTAGGGTGTAGTGGTAAAGTCACTTGATGGATATTCTCGTATCGATTTTCTTGGGTGGGTGTAGGGAGAATGATCTTCCCAGCATCGATTAAATCCTAGATCACGTGGTTCAATGGAAAGCAGTGATCAGTTGGGTGACCCGGACCCTAATGGAAATTTCAATGTGCATTAGGGTCAAAGTTATACGAAATCGAATTGGGAGGGGGTCGTGGTTGGAGCACGATTACTAATCCCTTTTCAATTAATAAAGGTAAAAGTACACTCAAAGATTGCCCCAATGGCATAAAAACTCTATCATAATGGGCTCTCCTTTTTGGGGTCATTTGCATCCCCTGCCCATTCCTTGCTTTCTATATCGGCCCGGTCCTAAAGGGAGCTGGTTGTGCTGCTTGGAATTGGAACGGGACTACATTGTTATTACTGGGCCGGGTGTTTTCAACATTCTGTACCTCTGCCACTATTCTTCTATCATTCCTCTACTCAGAGAATCTCCTAACCCCGCTAAGCCCCCCGGATGCATTCTTGTTCAACCGCCCTTCTCTGATGGCATCCTCACAGTAGTTGGAGTTCCATACCAAGTCAGCAAAACTAGACTATTGCTGGTATACAAGAAAATCTGAGATCACTGGCAGGGTATTCTTTGAGATCATTTCTATCTGCTCGTCATCCGATATCCTGTTTCTGACTTGAGCGGCTAGTGCTCTCCAACGCCCTAAGAAATCGCTGAAGGGTTTCATTAGAGTTCTGCTTTTAAAGTCAGGCTAGATCTGACTTGCAGGGCTCAATGTCTATGTTGTAAACATATTGCTCTTGGGATAGGTGGGTCAGATCTTTCCACGTCTTCATCATGGATGGTTCCAAGGATGTGAACCTCAGGGCCGGACCTGTCAGGCTCTTCTGAAATACTTTTATTAGCAGTCTCTCGTCCCCCCCGTATTGGCACATGTCCCCACAATAGGACTTGAGGTGTGCGATCGGGTTGCCTGTGCCATTGTACTTGTCGAATGTCGGTATTTTGAATTTTGAGCGTAAGGGGACCTCAGTGAATAGGCATAAATCCGTGAAGTCTGTGACATGGATTTCAGCACCACCCATCTTTTGTAATTGCTTCTAGATTTTATTCAACTATTCTTTCAGCTGTTCTGACTCCTTGGACATGGGGACCGTCTTCTCAATTATTAGCCTGGACTCACTTTGGGCTGCCAAGGGTGGGGTAATTACAGGTGGAGGATTGGCATTGGTTATTACCCCAACATAGGCCCCACTGTTTCTGATCTCGTCCTCCTCATACTACTAGTCTACATAGGGTGCAATGAGGATGAGATTTTCATGTTGACGTATGGACTAGATGGGATTGGACTGAATGTGGGTTGAGTGAGTCCCTTGAATGTAAGGGAAGTGTTGTGGGGTGATGGGATGAGTGGTAGTTTGGTTTAGTGGTGGGGCCTGATGAGACCATTGGGCATGGGGAAAGGTTTGGAGATGGTCTTGGGGTGTGGGGCCATGGGAAAATTGGGTTTGAGGTATGGTATGGGTTTAAGCTGGGTATGAGGGTTGTGAGTGGGTGAAGTTTTGGAGAAATTGTGTAGGGTATTGGTGTGAGGTTCCAAGGTTTTGGGCTTGGGTTTGGGCCATGAAGCCTTGGTCATGATAGGTTTGGTCCATGGGCCATTGATGGGTTGGGCCATGGGCCCTGGATGGATCTGGCACATTGGGCCTTGGTGGGTCTGAGCCATGGGCCCTTGGTGGGTCTAGGCCATGGCCCTTGGTAGGTATGGGTTATGGGGTTTTGGGCCATGGGGCCTTGGGACATGTCGAGAATGGAGGTTTGGGCCATTGGGCCTTGAGGCATGTGGGTAATGGGAGATTGGAGTGTGTGAATGATGGGAGGTTGATGGGGGTCATGGGAGAGTGAGGCATGGAGATTGGCTATGGTATGGGATGGGTTCATAGATATGGGGTGTGGAGGAGAGGAGGCATTTTAGGAAGCCTTCCACATGGGGTAGGCTTGGAACATCTCCTCCATCATGGTCATGGAAGGAGGGTCAGATGGAGATGGTGCATTTAAGGGATAATGGGGGATAGATGGGATGGATGTAGAGGATAAATTGGGCATGGCCCCGATAAAATCGGGCATGACCCGGGTAAGTGATGGCATATGGGGTGGATTAAAGGGATGAGGGGATGTATTGGGTATGTTTTGGGATGATGGGGGGTAAGGTGTAGATGGGTGAGAAAAATCGGGCATGACCCCAGTAAAAATGGGCATGACTCGGGTAGACGGGGGGATTTGCAGGGAGTTGGATAGGGTGGAGGTGACATACGTGAATGAGGGCGGATCGGGCCTATATGGGGAAGATGAAAAATGGGGCATGGATGTGGATGCGGGAAGTTGATCGGGCATGGATGTGGATGGGAGGTGGGATGGGTTTGGCATGGATATGGGAGGAAAAATGGGTATGGTTTGGGCAAAAGATGGGGAATTGGGGGATGGATTTTGGATAACTTGGGAAGTGGATGGAAAAATAGGGGCACCAAATGGGCCGAAAATGGCAAAGGGTGATTGGGTGAGGGGGATGGTGTTTAAAATTTCTCTCGAATGGGAGTGGGTTGGAAAATACGGCTGGGATGAATCAGGATCGGCATAAGCCAGGTCCACTACCCACTACGTGTCTCGGTATCGAGTTGGGTATGGGTGCCTTGGGTAAGGCCCGAAAACTTTTCTCCTTCTTCCCCTACGGGATGATAGAGGGTAGGGTGATGCCGTTGTGTCGGTAACACAAAGACTATATATATTTATTTTATTTCTTTTTATTTTTTTTATTATTTTATTTTTTTTTAGGTTTTTTTTATTTTTGATTTTTATAAGTAAAAAGAAAGGTTCCGGGGCCTTGGAGTTCCCTTCTCGGGTGGCTTTTGTACCCGAATATAGGACCCACGGTGACAATTCTGAAGCACTTCGAAAGAATCAAAGAAAAACCTTTGATCTATTGAAGGTATAGAAATCGAGGCAAATGACCTGATCTTCCGAAATGAGTCAAAAAAGAAGTTACCTTCTTTTGACCAGCGGGGGCGTATTAGGTGTCGGAGATGGTGGGGCCCAAACAGAGGCATCAAGACACTAATTGGGGGACTCGGGATGTGGAAAAGGCCACAGAATCGGGTTGGATTGCTCAGAACAACACTGGCGCAACTAATACATGCGCCAAAGCAAAAAACCCCTAAATAAGGTTGGCGCAACTATTAGTTGCGCTAGTGTATTTCTGGGGATTTTTGCATTGGCACAACTAATACTTGCGCCAGCAAAATCGAAGTTTCGAAATGCTTGGCAAAACAGTTTAGCAAATCAATCTCTTTTGATTTTTTGTGGAAGCCGGGCTCCTGAACCGATCTTCTGAAAGGTGTTGATCGGGTGCCTAACACCTTCTCGATCGATAACCGAAGCCCTTACCTAAGAGCCTTTGACGTTAACCGGATCAGAGTCATATTTTTAGCACTTCGGTGCTCATCATATTGATTGGGTATCCCGGCACACCAAAAGCTCTGGGTGACAACTCTAAATTTGTAGTAAAGAGCGCATCGTAGCGACGAACTTACGAGAGCTCCAATAGTTTCACAGGCATCTATGTTAGTAAATCGTGAAAATGATCGAAGGCCATCTTTGTTTTAACCAAATCCAAAAAGCCAAAATCTCAAAAAAAATTATCCTTTGAATCCATATTAGAAGCCTAAACCGAATTTATTTGTATCAAAATTTTATAAACCCTTAACCATATGTACTAACCAAAACTTTCAATCTTTAACCCTTACAATTTCTGAGAGTTTAGAATGTAAAAGAAGGGAAGAAGAGGGAGTGAAAGGAGTGAAAGGAGTAAAAGTCACAGTAAAAGAGTTTAGAATTACTGAAAAAGAGGTACAACTGAAGAAATAAGAAAAGAATATGGGAAAAGAATGAAAAATCATGAAAAGACGATTTCTGAAAGAAAAGAACGATTCTAAAGTAAAGAGCTTTCGAAAAGAATGAAAATCATAAATAGACGATTCTAGATCAAGGGATTTAAAATGGGATTTTACAAAAACAAGAATTAGTAAATGGGAAGAAGTTATTCAACTTTTTGGATACTTACTAAAATAGAGAAAAAGAGAAGGAAAAGAACTAAATTCTCAGAGAATACTTTGAATCCTATCTACTCTTCTTTGAATCCTTTTAACCCAAAGCCCCATTACAAGACAAAGGAAAGACCTTTTTGATTTACGATTTATAAAAGCATAAGCCTAATAGAGATGTGAATAATAGATACTATGGATTGCACAGGGAATCATATTAATAGAATTGATTATCTTTTTCCATGAGATTTAATAATTTTTTTCAATTATCCTTTGAATAATTCTTAAAATATATCATATTGAGAGAACCCAAAATTTCGATATTTTTTAGAGTATGTCAATAGTGAGAGTTTTTGGATGAAAATGTTATCTAATTCTGCAGTTTAAAAAAATTTACGAAGAATAAACTATTCACTAGTACGCATAAACTCCATGCTTTACAAAATCGAAATTGTTGAGTTCTGATCAAGGACAACTGTTAGGATGGAAAGTGATGGTTGACGGAATAATATATTTTTAAAAAATCATAACAATCATGTGATGATTAAGTTAGTTTGTGTACAAAATTAGTTTAGATTTTTAACCTTTAGTTTTCTTTTAGTTTTGAATTTTTTTTGAAAAAAATTCAAAAATATTTGAAGTTTGTAGGTAACTTCACTGAAAACCTTCAGGAGACTATAACTCCTCCACTAGGGATCACCTAGGGGTTTAAAGGCTTGTTGCATTTGCTAAATGCAATCGTGCTCCCTACAAAAGTGGCATTTAAATTCTTAGTTTAAGATATTTTATTTTTCCTTGTTTGGTAGGGACTAGCAAAGCTTAAGTTTGGGGGTGTGATTAGTCATATAATTTATCGTTTTATCACTCTTAACTTAGTGATGCTCGACCTCAGTTTGCTACTAATAAGTTAATGATGTGCAGATATTAAGAAAAATCAGTAAAAGAGCATCAAAGTGTTAATCTTCGTCAAAATGAACTCAAAAAGCAGTATGAAAGACGATTCGACGTATGCTTGAAAGCCAGGAATCGTAAAAGACGATGGAACGCAGTAAAAGAAAGAGAAAATAAGAAATCGTAATTTACCATTCTTCAAAAGAACATTCCAGCGGAAGGCGATACAAAGAAAAAAACGATCGATTGTTATGCAAAATCGTAATAGAGAATCGTCCACAGAGAATAAGCTGTAAAGAAAGGTAAATCGTGATTTACGATTTTACAGAATAAAAGGTTGTTGTTGCTGCTGATCATGTGAATTTACACTGCCATAAATATACTTAGAAGAATTCTTGAATTAGAAGACTAGTAGATCACGGATCTGAGAAGATTGATGAAGAAGACTCTTAGAAGGACTCGGTTGCTGAAATTAAGAAGAATCCAGAAGCATATCAACTGTTCAAAGGAAGGAAGATAAAATTAGGAATTAGAGTTATATTAGAAATCTTTTATTTTTAGTAGTTTCTTTTATTAGAATTAGAACACTGTCGACCGACTCCTTATGATCTATAAATAAGAGGGCTCGATATAGGAAAAATCATCGAAGAAATTCTCAGAATGAATTGACAACTGAGGTTGGGTTTTCATCCAATCATTAGTTTAAAGTAGTATAGAAATCCAAGGTTCCTCGATCACAATTGATGACTAGGATTAAGAGCTGGAAGATTAGTGTAGATATTCATAGTTTCTCAGAAGCAATTGACGCCTGCGGCTGAGAGGTGAAAGATATATTTTACTTTGCTTTCTAGTTTAGATTTGTTTTTATACAATTAATTGCTTTGTAAACATCTTCAAATTTTAATTTGAATAGATGACTCAGGTTGAGATTTGTAGATTAGTGTAATGATTTTTATTTTCCATCTTCAATTTTTTGGAGTTTGATTGACGCCCAAATTTCTAGTAGATTGTTAATTAGATTAAGTCTATATTGATAGGATTATAGTTTTGATTGACAACCAATTCTAAGAAACTTGATATATAGTGTAATGGTATTTTAATTTCATAAATATCTGAGACTTGAAGGATAGTGATTGACGACCCATAATTTGGAAAGAGGAGGATTTAGATTTATTTTCTATAAATTAGTTTAAGAAACCATTCTTTCATTCGTATTTCTCAAGTAGTTTAGAACCTTAAAGATAGATATAAGTTTTCTGTATAAAATTGATATAAAATAAAATACTTCCTCGTAGAAATGATCCTATACTAGCTCTACAATTTCCATTGTGTGCTTGCAATAGGTTAAGACTTAATTACACACATATTAGAGTCGAACACATGTGGATGATGCATCTGAGTTTGATAACCTCTGAAGGATAATAGACTACCCTTCGTTCTATAGGATTAGCATATCATGATCAGTACCTTCTTGAGAGTAACCTAGTAAAGAACTCTGAACTCTCGTGATAAATTTTCGAGGACGAAAATTCTTTAAAGGGGGGGTGGGGGAGGATGTAACACCCTAGAAATTTTGATTTCCAATAATTACACCGGGTATGTACACGTGTTCAATGACCGAGAGCGACCTGCTCCTTGGATTGAAACCAATCATTGCATTAAATTGTAAGGTGCGCCTTGTAATAAGGGATATGTGATAAATAGTTCAAAAGGTTACACAGGCTCCTTAAGAGCACTACTAGTAAAGAACTAGGTTTGTAAACACAAGGTCTTGGTATCAAAACCTGTCAAGTATATTCAACCTTACTGTTTATTCCTTTATTTTGATTTTTATTTTTTAAAAGTCAATACACTATGGTTGATGTGCCGGCTGCACACTGAATCAGTGCCTCAGGGTATAAATTCCTATCTCACGCATCAGCCATGTTAGGGTGTTAAAATAGCCAACTCGTTGAGGTAAGACTCCATTTTTCCTTCTCATTTGTTTCCTTCCTTAAGAGATCTCAACCACTAGACCTTTCCCAAATTCTCCTTTCGTTTCGAGACAATCTCTGTCTACTTTGATCATAGAGGAATTTTGATCATGACATCATCATGATCAAAGCAAGGATGATCAAACCATCAGACGTAAAAGTGCTTAAACACCGATAATTCCCGACACCGATGATCGTAGAACTTCGCATGCGTAGAAATTAGGAAGGTAATCATCATAATGTGATCATGTAAATCTCGATTCCAAAATTTGGAACCGATTATTGAATGTTTGGATAGCATGTAAGGGTTTCGTGGACCAGGCTTGCGAGAAGCGCGAAACGCCGATACACCCTGTGATCGATCACCGAAATCTTTACATGTGAGGAAATTGAAAGTAGGATTATTGATTTGGTCAAATAGGATAAACGTAGGGTAAATGGTATGTAAAATGAAGCGTTAGAAATTTTGATCTTCGGAATTAGGGAAGAAGAACGATTTCTAAAAGTTTTAGAACCTGACAGACTCACTCGAGCGACATCGGAAAACCGCTCGAGCGAGAATCCTACAAGCTTAAAAAGAGAGGGTTCTGTGTAACTCGCTCGAGCGAGCTACTTCTCGCTCGAGCAAGATTCCTTCTGAAGCACTCGCCCGAGCAAGTGCATTGAGGAAATTTACGCTAAAAATGGATGTGGAAAAACTCGCTTGAGCGAGTTTTGGTTTGTCATGTGAACTCGCTCAAGCGACCTGAAACTTGCTTGAGCGACTTTCCCTGTCTTTCGACTACCTCAGCTTTTCCTCTTGGAAGGCTGTGAAGACTTGATTTATACAAATTATCTATCATTAATACATGGTTTATGAACCATTATGATCTAGGTGGAACGCGAGAAACCCATTTATAGGGCTTTCATTTGATTTACAAAATCACTCTGCATGACCTTGAAACTAAGGTAGGTAGAGTTTCATTGTACGGTCATATTTTTTCTTCGAATTATGGTCATTGATGGAAATGAATTTAATATGCATATTTGAATCTATTTGCATTGATAATGATTTGAATTTCCCTGCATGGTTCATGGTTTGATTTTTGAACATGATCAACTACATCTTATACCTCAACATTTTGACACACTTCGAACCTTTGAATTTCAATTTCTCGAACTCTGATCTTACCATTCTGAGTCTAATATCAAGTGCAAAGGGGAGTGGAGGCTCCATGAGGGGGTGGAGTCTCCGAGGTTTCAAACCTTGTTTCTGCTATGGAATACTCTGTTCCCACTACGGGATACTTTGGCTTGATGTATGGTTTCCACATTAGATGCAAAGGGGAGTGGAGGCTCCAAGAGGGGGGTGGAGTCCCCGGGGTTTCAAACCTTGTTTCTGCTACAGAATACTCTATTCCCGCTACAGGATACTTTGATCTAATGTCTCTATGTGATGATCTGCTTTGTCCTCTGATACATTTGTTCTTGGATAGTTTTGTTCTCTGATATATTTGTCCTCTGATCTACTTCTTCTCTGATATGTTCTCTACGTTCTGACATCCCTTGGCTCTACCACTTATGTGTCCCGCATATGCTTCACATCACTACATTTCATGTTTTAGATTCATGCTTTCGAACAAAATGTTTTTTTTCCATAATGAATATAAGAAATTAAAACTATTCATCATGTCTATGAATGACAATGATAATTGTGGTTTTATATTTGATTTTCTCTCTACTGAGCTTGGACTATAGCTCATCCCTCGACTATACGTCACAGGTGTAGGTATAGATCTAGAGTGGGATCCAGAACTAGAGGAGGATCTTGATTATATTCTGGAGGCAGAAGAAGATCTACCACATGACGAGTTCTTTCCTTAAATTTGCACTTCTAGACTCAACATAGTGTGGGTTATTTGAGTTTTTTGTACCCGGTATATTCTCAGGACTAGACTTACGTATATTTTGTATAGCTTACACCACTGTTTAGGTGATGATCGGCCGACACCGGTGGAGTATAATTTTTGTTATGTGAGAAATGATGGAAATATTTTGTTCATTTTTCCTTATGTCTTATTTGCCTTGCTTTAGCACATGTATGGGTTTACTAAATGCTTGATGGTCCGATTTTTCCCAAATATCTCATGAGTGAAAAAATCAGGGTATCACGTTTGGCCTTAAAACATTCAATGTAAACATTGAATTGGACAGTCTGGCTTTCCCAAGTATTCGTGTGGGAAATCAGATCATCACAAATCCCGATACCAAAGATGATTCTGTAATTCAGATTGTGTCCTACGATCTGACGGCTCGGAGTTTCCACGTTTTGTCCCTTCACGCGTGGAAATTTGGGGGCATCACATGAAAGGTGGGTGAGAAAGCAAACTCTTGGTGTAAAAAGGTACTAGTATTTGCAACCAAGATTAAGTCTCAGCAATTGATGTTTCTATTCGTTACACTATTGACTGCCTTGAACCAGACAATGGAGATTTTTTTTTGTCCCAATCTTCCACACAATAGATCTTGATATCAAGGCCCACCTATCAAACGGTTAAAGTCGTGATAGTGTTAGCGTGTGGTGTGCTAACTTACTTACTCACTTGAATATAAAAAAGAAAAACAAATATCAAAGTATGAATGATTTTTTATAGGAAACTAATTTTATTTTTTTTAAGTGACTGTGGGCAGATGTCGATGTTGGGCCTTAGCTGGGTCCACCACTTAGCCTAGGGGTTCGGGTCCAATAGGATAGATTCGAACTAAAAGGAAGGCCTACTTAATAAAAAGGATCAGTTCCTGACGTCCACTTTATACCATTTTTCTCTTCGACCTTGCTCTATTTTTCTATAAGTAAGCTCTAGGTTGATGGGCCCTCACCATTGAATAAAAAAAGGAAGAACAATACAAATTTTCATAACTAATATTCAACTTTCTCATTATGAAAGAGGTCAAAGATAGTGGTAAATATCTCCTTGATGTTGGAAAAATTGTCAAATGTTGACCCGAAATAATATAGGAAACCGGTCCGAGGCACAAGAAAAATCGCTGTCTTTAAATCAATATTTGCCGCCACCACTTCGACAAAGTGATCACTAACAGGTTACCGACAAACTAGTTCCAAGATACAATGAATTAGCTGTATATTCTTGTGAAGGGTTTGGTGAATCCATTCATGCTATCCGAACACTAAATATTGCAAGAGCACTCTCATCAAGACCTTTAAAGACAGAACAAGAGAGAAGGGACACCCCAATATAGTTGTAAGACAATAATGATTTTAGATCCCTTAAATAGAAATCAAATGGTGTGTTAATGCACCATTTTCCTTTGAAAAGGTGCTTCACGCATCCCTTAGGAAAAGACACAGCACTTTGGAAAGACACTTCTTTTGAAAAAATACACCACTTTGGAAAGACACTTCAATTGAATGGACACCGCTTGGGAAAAGACAAGTTTAAAGAGATTTTAAATATCCAACACTTGATTCCACGTAACTATCGAGAACTCGCATCTGCACCCATTCTAGCCAAATAATCAACGCATCAGTTCATCTCTTTCCAAATATGCTTAAAGATAAAAATGAGTGTAGAATTTCTGGATGTCCCTTATATCCTCCTGGGAAGACCCAGACCCACATGCCACAATATTGTCTAGTTCTGGGCTTAGGTCCCCGCCCTGATTTTATTTCTTGCATGGGCTTAAGTCCCCACCCAAAACTTATCATGACATGTAGCATCTGCAATCACATATACACTACAAAAAATAAGACTATTAGTGGCAGTTTTTAGCTACCAAAAACTGCCGCTATTAACAAAAAGGCTATTAAGACTATTAGCGACAAGGGTATTAGCGGCAGTTTTTTGTTAATTGCAGCAGTTTTTGGCTGCTGCTAATAGTCTTATTTTTTGTAGTGATACCTATGGTCAGGACTTTTCCCTATACAATATGGGACTATTACAATCCCCCCACCTTATAGAAGAGCCGTCCTCTGCTATGATATTATTCTGTGACGACCTAGACCCACATGCCACAATATTGTTCGGTTCTGAGCTTAGGTCCCAGCCCCGATTTTTTTTCAAGCATGGGCTTAAGTCCCCACCCAAAATGTGTCATGACATGTAGTGTCTGCAATCACATATAGCCCAGGGTCAGGACTTTTCCCTATCCAATGTGGGGACTATTACACCTCCACGGTCCTTATACATCTCCAAGGAATGGTGATAACACAATTAATTGAATTCACAACAACTAGTGATTTCGTTGAAGTTTCAACGGCAAAAGAGTCATCCTCGATATTAGGCCTAGCCATCCATTTTCATTGGTTTGAATCATGCGATGAAGATATATTTTCATGCAATATCGACACACCAGATCTTTACAATGGGTCTTTTATGTATATCATTAAGGTAAACTCCATGTAACATATATATAGTGCCATGTGTCCAAAATTAGTGTTGACTCACAATCTTGCACTATATAAAATTCTCAATTTAACTCTTAAAAAAGATAACATAGGAGATGAGAGAGAGATGTCTCATTGGAGACTACATTGCGATAATTGAATGCCATTTCATTAATTTATGGCTCACCTCTTATAGACGAGATTACAGTCTTAATTAGGTTTTAACTAAAAGAAGAACTTGCTAATCTAATGCTTATTAGTATAATCTAATCATGTAACATCTTGAAAATTTCGAACCCGAACACGCCGACCGAATACACATGTTTGATACTATGGATTATCTGCGCTTTGGATTTAAGAATGATCATTAATTAATTAGGAATGTGTACCCTCATACTGAGATTATATATTTAATTGCATGCGTAAGTACACAAGCTCCGTGAGAGCACCACAGGTTAGAATGTGTACCCTCTGAATTTTGAAACTTTCGAACTCTGATACCTCTGAATTCTGAAACTTCTTAACTCTGAAAACTCTGAACTCTGAAATCTCTAAACTCTGAAACCCTAAAACTTGAACTCTTAAAATGCAAACTCTGACATCCTTAAATTCAAAAGTTTGATACTTGAACCTTGTGCCCGAAACTCTGAAAACTTTGATGATTTAGACTCCGAACTCGTGAACTTTGAAACCGTGAACTCTGACACTTTGGATTACAACTTGTATATGAACACTGAAACTCTGACATTTGAACTATGAACCCCGAATATGAAAAGAAAGTAATGACATCTGAAGTCAGTTTTTTGTTTGACATGAAAATGATCTGTAAAATATTTGTCTGCTTTGATAAGATTCCTTGAATACTGTTGATATGAAAAAAAAATGCTTCCGTTTTGATATGAAAACTTTTTTTCATTTTATTATGACCCAATTTTTGCTTTGAAATTTAGTTTTTAAATGCTCTTGAATATTATCATTAAATCCATGCTTTGTTATGATAAAATGTGAAATTGTACTGGATTTCTCCCTACTGAACTTAGACTATTAGCTCACCCCTCGACTATACGTCACAGGTGCAGGTCTTGATTTGGATCTGGAGCTTGAGGCGCATCTTCTACCATAGACTGGTGGATTTAGACTTGACATAGTTTTGGATTTGAGGTTTGGACTTGGTACGCCCAATCATTTTGTAGAATGGTAAAGTTAGATTTTGATGTACATACTTTTGTGTACCACTGTTTAGGTGATGGTCGGCCATCACCGGTGGTTCAGTTTTAGCCTTTCGTTAGACGTTATGTGCAGAATTAGAAATTTTTAGTTATGCCAAATATTAACTGCTTTGATTTTCACATTGTGTAGATGTGCCAAGTAAAGTAATCTGTATTCGGATTGTTTTTTGCGACCCAACGGTCCAAGTTTTCTCCCAGTTGGTTTAAAGTTGAAAAAAAAATGTTATCTCAGAAAATTTTGATGGGAAAATCTAGGCTGTCACAGTTGGTATCAGAGCTTAGGCTTTAGGTTTTATGTGAGACTCAGAGTCGTATCATTAGGTCCAGATATATGACATTAGATTCTGTCCGAACTTTGGAGGGATCCACGATCCCTATTCTTCAGGTCTTCTAGGGACGAAGAGCCATATCTCTGAATGGCTTTAGATTATGTCGAAACGTAGGAGACTCTAACCCATGTTCAAGCGATATTCTAGTCTTCATGATCACTTATGACTACAATATTTGTTTGATCATGACAGGTTATTATGGCCCAACAAACGGGTACCAATAGCACCCCTCCAGAGGGAGGAAGCAATAGCGGCCATGATAGGCAGTTGTTAGAGACCATGGTGCACACCATAACCCAACAGACGTCACTGCTCACAGCGAGACACCAGTCTTCAAAATTTCAGGAGTTCAGGAAGATGAGACTTCTAGCTTCTACGGTCAAACCGACCCACTTGAGGCGGAAGCGTGGTTGAACTAGATAGAAAAGATCCTCCGGAGAATTCCATGCACGGAAGAGGTAAAAGTGAGTTGCGCTTCTTTCCAACTCGAAGGAGAGGCGGACCCGTGGTGGAAATCTGTTGAGCACTGAAAAGTACCATTTTTCACCTCTTAACCTAGCCTTTGATGGACCTTGAAACCCACTAATAATCACGTGTTAAGTATGTTTTGCACTTAGTAATAAAATGTGCAGCTTAATACAAAATCCTTACTTTTTTGCCTAAAAGAGAGAGAGAGAATAAAAGCAAAGATGACAGCTGAACCAAAGCCTAAGGGAACACCTTGGTAGTGCTCACCATGGTGACTCATTGTTGTTGATCATCATTGAACCAAAAGCCCAACAGATGGAAAAAGTCAGCTAAGAAGGAAGGAGACTATTATAGCAATAAGTGCAATACACTAGAGCAACAAAGAATGGACTTCGCAGAGTTGAGGAGCTTCCCCGCGAAGCTAAAGATGCAGTGGAAGAGGCCCTCACACTCACACAGATAAGGTGCGCAGTCAAGAGGAGAGCTATAAAGACATCGCAAAGATCTCGCGGTGTAAGACCTTCAGAAATCGTGGTCGCGAAGCCCTCGCAGAGATCAAGCCTCAATGCAGCTGTGCGAGGAACACACGAGGCCATATGCATAGAGAACAAGAAGTCACCTCGTGGAGTTCTCGCGTGGCACTGGAAGAGAGAGATGCCCAGAATTCCCCTCGCACAGATCTCACGCACTCTGGAGCCTTATAAGTTACTATGCGCGCGCAGGAGCCCACCTGTGCGAGTACTTAGCGAGAGAGAGAGCTCCTAAAGCTCTACTGCACAAAATTCCCTGGCTCTCCAAATCATCTATCTCCCTGACAGCACTACGATGCGAAGCAATTGCACAACGAAATGAAGACCTACTACGGGAACGAGCCCTTCCCATCTACCAAAACCAACTCCGCAAAGGAAAAGCAGGTGCACGAATGAGCTAAAAGCAAATCCCAGCCTCGCGAAGCACGACCTCTCAACTTCTCAGTTTTATTCAAGGACTTTTTGGGAATTTCCCAAGGCTAGGGCACACTTCTCGAGGCACAGATTTCAAGGCGCATATCTTCAGGCATCCAAGGGTTGTAACAGTGCCACGTCTGCTGGAAAAATTAGGGTTAATCTCTTTAGAGCCAAGCCCATTTTCATAGAATATATAAGCTATACTTAGAGCTTAGAATTTTTATCTTTCCTTCATCCTCTGCCGGCTAAGAGCTCCAGAAGGCTAGGGTTAGGGTTTGATCACTTCTTTTTCATATTTTTCTTCTCTCTTAGCCCAACACTTGCTGGCTACCCCCTTGTAAGCAGCTAGGTTTAGTTTGTTTCAGTAGTGTGATAGATTTTATGTTCATTGGGATTGGGGAAGGGCAGTTTTGTACCAGCTACAACCTAGAGGGTAGTTCATTATAAGTTTATTGTTATTAATGAACTGTTGCTTTAATGCTTAATCAAATCTATAGATCTTATGGCTTCTTTAGATGTCTATAGGATCCATGCTTTGGGATGACCCCATTCAGTTTCTAGTAGGTTTATTATTTACCATCTGATTTCCCTTGATTTGATAGACACATGGAAAGCAATGTTGGATCTATAGAGAGATCTGGGGAGCTTGGAGGCTTGCGGACCATGGTGGTTGCAGCAGTTTTCATGTTCTTTTTCACGCCTCTGTGGTGTGGACAAACCAATGGGATACCCTGTGACCATTCGAGTGGACAGAGTATAGCCCTAAGGCTGTGCCCATCCATATGTTTGAGGAGGATTCTTCTCCCCTGCACATGAGCTTCTAGAGCCTTGTGAGGAGGTTTGTACACTAACTGGCTCCCCTTTGTTCTATCTAATCGATATCAAATGTTAGATTTGATCTCTTGTAGTAATTGCAGCTTGAGGCTGAGTCATTGCAGGCTGTTTGTAGCAATGATCAGCTGAGCTTAAGGCCTTATCCAACCTGTAGTATGGCCCTTTTTGTGGGCATCAAGTGCCGCTGGGCTTGACAAAGCACTTAGGGTCTTATGGCATTACATAGTGCTGCAATAGTATTCATGGCTAGAGATGATCCAGTGGCTGGAAAATGATCAGTCGACTCCTCTGGATTAGACTAGCGAATTTTTTATTTAACTAATGAGATTTGATAGACTCTATCGGATACCCTGTGACCATTATAGTCGACAGAGTATAGCCCTAAGAGCGCACCAAATGGCATGGGTTAAACTAGGAGCTTATACCTTGTTGAGGCTATTAATAGAGTCTCATCAAGCGGCACTGCAGAGACAAACTAAATTTGAGTTACATTACTATATCATTAACTCTAGCTCAACCTGCTTACTTCTCACCAATTTTATATTTTATTTTGACACACTCCATCCCCATCTCATTTAACCATTTCTTTAGAATAGGGCTACATTATACTTCTTGGTTTCTTTAGGATAGGCCTACACTCTATTTTCCTTCTTTAGTATTAATTTAGTGTAGTCGTGACACCCAACTCCCATCTCTTAGGATTGTCATATCTGTAACCAGATCTGGAGGCCTACTATTATTACCCATTCTGGGTACTTGATCATTTTCTCTGTGGGACAAACTCTTACTTATCAAACTTATTACAATAGACCCTGAATATTACAGGTCTAGGATTACTTTGGTTGTGCTGAATCTATTCTTTTATTTTACTTTATTTTTAATTGATTTCCACCACACAATAACATAAGCACACATTTTCACACAAGGTAGTCCAACTAAACGAATAGCAACAAGTTTTTGGCGCCGCTGCTAGGGATTTTAATCTTTTAGTAAACCTGAGTTGTACTATAACTTAGACTAAAAATTTCTTTGTAGCTGTGTTTAATCTAGAATAAAAGCACTACTGATTCTTTGTGGGATTTTGGAGAAATGGACAGCAGAAGAAGGAAAAAGCTAGAGCTGTAATTGGAGAGTAGCTAGCTCTGTTTGCACTTTCTTTCCCCTAAATCTCATGCCATTTATGATTGAATCCCCTGTTATTTTGTTTAGTGTAAATTTGTGTAGCTATTTTTTTCTTTTTTTCTTTTTTTTTTTTGAAATTCTTTCTGTGAACTTGTAAGCATTTTCATTACTGCTGGTGAGTGTATGCTCGGTAGGAGGTCCTTAAACCCTAACTTGGAACCCCCAAATCTAAAGGTTGAGAGGATCCTTAGACCTAGACACACCAACCAAGGCCCTGTTGTTGAGACTGAAGCAGATACCATGGCTAAAAGGCAGAGGACTTTAAAAGAGTATAATGCACCTGGGGAGTACACCTCTCCCTTTTGCATTCAATTCCCTTCTGTAGAGGGGAATTATGAAATTAAATCCTCCACCATCAGTATGCTGCCTTCATTTCATGGGCTAAGTAAAGAAGATCCCTACAAGCATATCGACCAATTTTTAGCACTTTACACTACCTTCAACATTGCTGGCTTGGGGCCTGAGGCCACTAAATTGAGGCTTTTTCCTTTTTCACTAAAGGACAAAGCCAGCACATGGCTAACAAAGCTCCCTGCCAACAGCATACAATTATGGAGTGACCTTCAAACCAAATTCCTGGCTAAATTTTTTCCCATGAACAAAACCAACCAAATGAGGACTAGTATTCTGTCATTCACTCAGTCCTCAACTGAGAATTTTAATGAAGCTTGGGAAAGATTCTAGGAGCACTGTTAGGATGCTTGTGGTTGCATGAAATAGGGGCAGTACCCTCCACCCTACATCTGCAACTCAAGTTCATCTGAGAGGGATAGTTATATCTGTCATGGGAGAAGGATGAGAGAAAAGAGAGAAAATAGCCCACAGCATTGAAAATCTCAAGGTGTTGGATATACCACACACCGCTGAGGACACAGAACTTCACAACTTTTAGTATGATGTGTCAACCCCAGTAGCGCCAGAATCTCCCAAGAAGATTACTGAGAAAAATGGAGGAGGAATGGTAGCAACGGAAGCCATGCTCCAGAAGTGGGGCTATTAAAGAGGTAAAGGGTTGAGTCCTCGCCTACAGGGAAGAAAAGAACCAGTCAGAGCCAAGGGCGGACAATGAGTCAAATTTGGCTTAGGCTACAAGCCTATCAATGAGGAAGTCCAAGAGACCAAGGAGAAGGCTCGAACCATTACAGCAGCCAAAGCTAGGGGGATAAACCTGGAAGATGACTCCCCTCCGCAGCCACACATCAGGAGCACTTTCGTAAGTGCAGAAGTCATCAAGATTGACCAAAATGGGGTAACTCGGCTAACCCCGCATAAAAGAGCCGTTGTCCATGAGACCAATCCCTACATCATTCCCCCAGATATCGATATCGACCAGGCCTCTCTGTCCCTTTTCGAAGAGGAGGTACCCCTGCCTGTACATCCACTTGCCCATCCCAAGCCTATACTGATATTTGATGACTAGGTTCAAGATGAACCCATGGTTAACATGTTGGGGGCTGACCCTCAAAAGTCATCTCAATCGACCTCCTCCACTAGACCAGGTAAAGGTGCGGCACCTCAGGTGAGGAATTGGGCTTCAATGCCCCTAACCTTGGATGCATCAAATGGTCATAAATATGAAACTAGCTTCTTAAAAAAATAACCTATAAAAAGTGGGGTTAGCCCTTGGCAAGCAATCCCTTGTGTGTATAGAGACCCGCCTTGCCAAGGGCGATCCCCGAAGAAAAAGAAAAAACTAAAAAAATAGATAAAGAAAAAGTCAAAAACATGGAAAAAGCATAAAAAAATTAAAAATATTGTCTTTCAAGATTCCTGATAAAAATAAAAATGGTGCCTTAATTGAAAAATCTGTCCCACGTGAAATTGACCCCTTTCCTGTAGAAATACAAGAAAAGGTAGGAGTCACGACTCTGGACAAGGAGGTCCAAAGTGAGGAGCTTCCCAATGAACTCCTCGACCAATACGCCGATTTTGAGAATGGTCCTACCCCAATAATTGAAGAGACCGAAGAGGTCAATTTGGGCACTGAGAAGGATCCTAAAATCACTAAGATCGAAATGTCGATGTCTCCTGAGGAAAGATAAAGCATGATTAAATTTCTTCGGTCATACCAAGACATCTTCGCATGGTCATACGAAGATATGCCTAGTTTGGACACCAATTTAGTCGAGTATGAGTTATCGTTATATCCAGGTGTCAAGCTAGTCAAGCAAAAGTTGAGGCACCTTAGGCCAGAGTGGATGCTAAAAGTGAAAGATAAAGTCATCAAACAATACAATGTAGGCTTCCTCATGGTCTCCAAATACCAGCAGTGGCTAGCCAACATCGTGCCGGTACCAAAGAAAGATGGAAAGGTTCGCATGTGCATTGACTTCAGAAATCTCAATAAGGCAAGCTCAAAAGATGACTTCCCTTTACCACACATCGACATCTTGGTCGACAATACTGCCAGGCATGGGGTGCACTTATTTATGGACGGATTTTCTGGGTACAATCAGATCAAGATGGTAGAGGCAGACCGAGAAAAGATAGCGTTCATCACTCCATCGGGCACTTTCTACTACAGAGTCATGCAATTTAGGTAAAAAAATGTCTGGGCGACATATCAGAGAGCGATGACTACCCTGTTCCATGACATGATGCACCGAGAAATCGAGGTGTACGTTGATGACATGATAGCCAAGTCTCAGGAAAGAGGTGATCATCTAGTGAACCTCTAAAAGCTATTTGAAAGACTAAGGAAGTACAGGTTACGCCTGAACCCTCAAAAATGTGCGTTCGGTGTTATGTCAAGAAAGTTGCTAGGATTCATTATTAGCAGAAGAGGCATTGAAGTTGACCCAATCAAAGTAAAATCCATCATCGAAATGTCACTGCTATCTACTGAGAAAGAAGTCAGAGGATTCTTGGGCAGAATAAAGTACATTAGTCAGTTCATTACACAATTAACTCCTATCTGCACACCGATTTTTAAGCTACTAAGGAAAGATTTGCCCGTCAAATGGAATGATGACTACCAAGCCGCATTCGAAAAAATCAAAAGTTATCTCGTCAACCCTCCAGTGTTGGTACCGCTCATACCAGGGAGACCCCTCCTATTATGCCTCTCAACGATGGAATTTTTGATGGGGTGTGTCCTCGGATAGCACTATGAAACCGGTAGAAAAGAACATGCAATCTACTACCTGAGCAAGAAGTTCACTAATTACGAGACGTGCTATTCTCATCTGGAGAAAGCATGTCTGGATCTCGTGTGGGCCACACAGAGAGTTCGCCACTGCTTGCTCTCTCAGGCAGTACTCCTTTTGGTGTGAATGGATCCTCTGAAATACTTGTTCGAAAAGCCAGCTCTTGCTGGGCGGACCGCACGCTGGTAACTTCTCTCATCAGAATTTGACATCCCCTATGTCACTCAGAAGTCAATCAAGGGGAAAGCACTCGCTGATCATCTTGTCGAGAATCTTTTACCTGATTACGAGCCTCTGAGAATCGAGTTCCCTGATGAAAACTTCTTGTTCATGACAGAGGATGACATAGAAGAGGCAGAAGAGTCTTGGGTAATGCACTTTGATGGGGCATCGAATGCAGAAGGTCAAGGAGTCGACGCTGTGCTACTTTCGTCGAAAGAGTCCCACGTACCAGTCTCCATCAAACTCAATTTCCCCTGCACCAACAATATGGTCGAATATGAAGCATGTGTAGCTGAATTACAAGCAGCTCTTGATCTAAACGTAACTCATCTCAGGGTGTTTGGTGATTCACAGCTGATAATATGCCAGACCAACGAAGATTGGAAGACAAAGGATGAAAAGTTAATCCCGTACCATGAACACCTTGAGGATTTGATAACATGCTTCGAGGAGGTTACCTTCTCCTATGTCCCGCGAGCAAGGAATCATTTTGTCGAGGCGCTTGTAACATTAGCATCAATGTTTAAAATTCCTTACAATGTCGAGATGAAGCCTATCATGATCGGGTAGAGAAATGTGCCAACCTTCTGCCTCCAGATCGAGGAACCCACAAAGTTAGATGATGAGCCTCTGTGGTTCTTAGATATTAAAAATTTCCTCAAAACACGTGCTTTCCCTGAGGGCACAACCAAGGTAGACAAACGGACCATCTAATGTCTAGCATAAAATTACGTCCTCTGCGGCGAGTGCCTCTACAAGCGATCATATAACAACATCCTGCTCATATGCTTAACTGAAAGCGAGGCAGCCAATGTCATAAAAGAAATTTATGAAGGAGTATGCGGTGCACACATCAACAGCCACATGCTCGCTAAAAAGATTCTACGGCAAGGGTACTTCTGGACCACCATGGAATCTGATTGTTGCAAGCATGTTTAGAGGTGCTACAAATGTTAAGAACACTCTAGTCTGATACATGCTCCAGCCATAGATCTATACAGCATGACCACTCCATGGCCATTTGCCACTTGGGGCCTCGACGTCGTTGAAAAGGTTAATCCAAAAGCTTCTAACAGACATCAGTTCATCTTGGTCGCTATCGAGTACTTCACGAAATGGGTAGAGGCAGCATCCTACACAAACATCACGGCCAATCATGTCGAGAAATTCATCAAGAACAAAATTATTTGTTAATTCAACATGCCTACGGACATCATCACGGACAATGGAACCAATTTTTCCAACAAGCGCATTAGAGCCTTATGCGAGCAGTACAAGATCAAACATCACCGCTCGTCACCATATCGGCCGCAAACCAACGGAGCCGTCGAAGTAGCTAACAAGACACTTGTTTGCATCCTTGAGAAGATGGTTATCACATACCGAGACTAGAGTGAAATGTTGCCATGTGCACTATAGGCCTACAGAACGTCGATCCGTACCGCGATAGGGGCAACACTGCTTTCCCTTATGTATGGAACCGAGGTCGTGCTACCAGTTGAGGTTGAAGTACCTTCACTCCGGATCCTCATTGAGTTCGATTTATCGGAAGCCGAAAGAGAGAGATCCTATTTCGAGCAGTTGAACTTGCTCGATGAAAAAAGGCTCCTTGCTTTGTGTCACACCCAAGTCTATCAAGGAAGGATTGCAAGCGCTTACAACAAACGTGTTCTCGTTCGAGATTTGAAGGTGGGTGACACGGTACTCAAGAAGATCTTCCCCTCTCTCCACGTTGATCCTAGAGGGAAATTCAAACCCAATTGAGAGGGACCTTACGTCATCCGAGAAGTGCTCCCAGGGTACGCACTCCACCTCGCCACCATGAACGGAGATCACTTTCCTGAGCCTATCAATGCTGGATACGTCTGACGTTTCTATTCCTAAGTCTCCCGCGGCAAGGTAAGTATTGATAAGATGGATGCGTGATTGCTTAAGGACCCCATTAAAGAAGACATCATTTTAAAACCAAGTAGCCAAAAAAGTATCCCTAAATACTTATACCCTTGCTACACCTGTTAAGCCATTGGCCTTTCTTTCGTTAAACCAACTCCTAGAAAAGAAGACGGAAAAAGTATATATACTAAACAAAAAAAGAAGAAAAAGAGTTACCATCAAATCCAAAAAATCAGAAAAGCAAAATCCCAAAAAGAGGATGTCTGAAAAAAGTAAAAAAGAATAAAAAAAATAGAAAAGAAAAACTGGAGCATGTACAGTCAAAATTCCCCAAGGAAGAAGTGTATTACGGCAATTGGAACCCTATCGAGGAAACCTTTTTAAACCAAGAATACCTCCAAAATTTCTAACCTATCCCATGCCCAAGATACATCTCGAGAAAAAGCCCTCTTTAAGGTCTACGAGCAGTCACAGTATCCATTGAGTCGGCACGAGCCAAGCTAAGAAACGATAAAAGAACTCCATCCACCGGCCATGACGAAGTCAACGTCCATGTCGTGGCCTTTGAGAAAATAAAGAAGAAAAGAAAAAAGAAAAAATACAAGCTCAAAGTAAAAAGGACGTGGTGAAAACCTGCAAAGGCACCACGGGTAAAAAAAGTGAGTTTGTACGGACCAGGTGAAAACCTGAAAAAGTGCCTAGGTGAAAATGCAAAAATCCATGGACGTAGTGAAAACTCGAAAGGGGGCTACAGGTAAAAAAGGGGACAATAGTGGGCACGGCGAAAACCCATCTTGGACACTGTGAGTAAAAATGTTTTAAAAAAAAAGGAGAGAAAGAAAAGAAATATCACATTCAGGTTAGTCCTTTGGTTACATTTCTGGTCTATCTGGTCTTCAATCGGGCCACTCTTATTAGCTCAAATCGGGTCTTGATCAGGTAGAGTTTCAGAATGCACCATCAAACGTATGACCCGAGGCAAGGATAAAAGGTAACTCACTCTGAAGGGATGGGCGTTCCAACTTTAATAAAATTTGGATCCCTCCAGGCCCAACCGCATGAACGAGTTTGACTATTCTCAAAGTGGGACTTGTTACTTCCTCTCGCGTTTAAGGCAAAAAATTAAAAATTAAAAATTAAAAAAAAAAAATATATATATATATATATATATATATATAATTGCATATACCCAAAAAGTTTTTCCTTTTTTTTTTCATTTCATGTACTTTGCTTGCACCACATCTCAAAAAGATAATCAGTGTAGCACCCTACTTTTTACCTTTCTAGTTTGAAAAAAAAATATACATATATAAAACCAAACAATATTTGACTAGGGTTTTTATACCCTTCTTGTGGTGTTTGATCTATGCAAAAAGTATGTGCAGGACCAGGTCATCAGCCCAGCTCGCGCTTCAAGTCACGAATTTGCTCATGTAAAGCATCTTCACGGGCATTTCGGTTGATCATCCATCGACCATGAAGGCCTTTGTACCGCTTTCGGGAATCATCAGTATGGCCAAGAACATCGCTCAAGGTTTCTTCCAAGCGAAGGACCACACATTCCTCAACGTCGGCTTTTATTTCCGCAGCATCGGCTCTCGCCTGCTCTTTTTCTAAACGCTTGTGCAGTACCCTCTTTTCATCTATAAGAAGCTCAATCCGGGTCAAAAGCACTGTCTCCTTCCTCAGTCAAGGCCCCTAGGAAGCACTAATCTCAGCCAAGTCAAGTCGTCGCAAAGGAGAGGCCATAGAGCGCACCCAAGTCTCATACTTCAGAGAAGTCAAAGGAACTGACCCCTGCTCCAAGTCACACATATGCGTCGACCGACGTGTTTCCCAAAGCATTGTTATCTTCTCCAAATCCCCTGAGGACCCCCGAGTAAAAATCAGATCGCACAGGGGAGGACTCGTCGCACAAGACACCTGTTGGGTACAACCAAATTGGCATAAAACCCGAGAAGGAAAATAATGGGTACTGTCAGTCAACCCTAGAAGGGTGATGCCCACATGATCTCGGGATCGCACTATTGGGAAGGTCTCGTCAAAATATGGAAGCCTCCATATGAGCTCGGCCTTGTCAACCAAAGGCTCATCTCGCATGTATCCTTCTGAAGCAGCCTGGAACTTCGCCTCACACCACATAAAAGTGGGCACAGGTCCCAAGATAGAAAGGTTCTCCCCAAGCCAAACCTGAAGAAGAACAAGGCACCCCCGGAAGCACTCCACCTTACCGAGGCGAAGGCATCAAATCCCCAATAGAGCTTGGCCAACACAAAATGCATGATAGAACGACCCTTTTCAAGCTCCACCAATACATCGTAGAGTGCAAGAGAGAAACTCTCTCCCCCAGTGTAGAAGAGGACCTCCGAGAGAAGGCCAAGGGTGAAGGCATTCATGTTGTAAATATTTTGAATCGACAGTTTTCGCAAGCTTGCATCACTAAAAACTTCTCTCAGGAATTTCACCGAATACCTAGTGGGCCCACCAGCAAGGCTTTTCTCATAGTCATTTGTTTCAAGCCTAGAGTCGTGTGGATGATCTTAGCATAGCCCGGGTTCGGTACCACCTTGACAAGGCCGCCATGGAGTCTCAGACCCGACAAAATAGCCACCTCTCCAAGGGTCAGAGTCAGCTCACGAGCACCAAATCAAAAGACGTGAGTTTCCACATCCCAATGTGAAACCGCCACGTGAACGAGGTCCCGAAAAGGCTGTACATTAAGAAAAGAGGGGAGACGAGCAAGCCCAAGTTGATCCAAGCCCGCGAGCTCACTCTCATTCAGACTACCAAGCCACTACTTAAGAAATTTGGATCCGGTACCCAAAGAGGGAAGTGTAAAAACCACATTTTTCCCCGAAAAGGTGGGGTCATCAGGTGGGTCCATGGTCATGAAAATTCGTCCCAACGAATCACAAATCAGAACGATAAACCCAAGAAAAGGGGACAAGAAATCAAAACCCAAGGAAAAAGGAAGAGAAAAGGGGTCATTCTCAAGCCTATATAGACCCACGGATGCCTTTAAGACATGCGTGCTTAGATTGCATGAATAGTATAGAAGAAAACTAAAAAAATAGAAACAAGAAAAAAAATGATAAGAAAATAATAAAAAATAAAATAAAAGTGGCACACACTCCCAAAAAGCGGTTCGACATTAATATTCGACTCGCTTCGGCAGTTGTGCTAAAATAAATTCGGGTCGATGTGCATGCTCAAAAAAACCTTGAACAAAAAAATACATGAAGAGAAAAAATATATGGCTTATTATGGTGGCACATTCTCCCAAAAAGCATTACGACATCAATATTCACTCTGTTCGGGTAGTTGTGCTAAATTAACTTCGACATCAATGGGTTCGCTCAAAGATGTCGAACCCTACCTCGCGTAGGGGCACCCGTGGCCAATCAAGTGGGACGATCGATGTCTCATGAAATTGGACACAAACAGTGGATCTTCGCATCTTTGCTTTACACCAATCGTTAAGTTTGGATTGATCACCCTCCCGCTCGCAGGGCTATTTTATTCATAATGAAACTCAAACATTAAATATAATCACATCATCTCGGTTATGCCTAGTAATGTCGCTAAGCGCTTGGGGACTGATGATCTTGAGGAGTCGAAGTTTTTCCAAGTGTTGGGGCTTCCGCTATTTTCCTTCTCGAGTGATGCACGTTATCCAAAGTGTTGGGCTTACTTCACTCTTTCTATTTTTTCTTTCTTTTTGATGTTTGAGGTTCGTTTTGAATATGGCGGACCCGTTAGCATGCCTTGGGCCTCTTCGGATGTCTCTTTCTTTGGCATACGATCGTTACTGATCGGATACCAAAGAGAGGCATCTGTAGACACCCAAATTTAGCCCAAGGCCTGATCGACCCATACATAAAGAATGGCGTACTCCCGAGCTTCCGAAATCACCTCCCAAACAACCCTAACCCTTAGGAAGCAACCTTAACCCTTAGAAAGCCTAAAACTGACCCATAGAACATGTTTCAATCAATCAAAATAGCTGATAAAAAGAGGAGTGCCAAGATTTGTATAGATAGTTTTCTAACCTAAGCCCCATACCATTGGAAAGTAGAGGTTCGCAACTTTCCAACGAGCCATGAATCGTCTAATTTAGAGTTATACATCAAAAGTTATGGCAATTTGAAAATTGCGAATTTGTGCAAGATATTGTAAAATCGAGTCCTAACTTCTCAAAACTCAAAAAACCCATTTTTAAAAATTGGTGGATTTGGAAATTGGGGGTCTGACTTGTGGACCATCCCAAAGCTTGTGGTTTGTTTCTTTAGGACCCAAGTTCCCTTCCCAACCTTAGGTATCACTCTTTTGCCATTTAAGTTATCACCCCATCATCTACCATTAAAACCCAACTCTCTCTTCTTCAAGATCTTAAAAACCTTAGATTTAGGACTACCTAATTTATAAACCCATTAGTGACCTAACCACTCACTAATCCACCCTTTCTCTATAAATAGAGACCCCCTCCCTCTTGTTTAAGCCACTTGAAAAATCTCCGAAGGAGAGAAAACTCTAGAGAATTTCCTCCCCATTTTCAATCCCTAACCTTTTCAAGTTTTGAAACCCATCCTCTCCCTCATACCATCAAATCTTCCACCATTAATCCATCCTTCCTAAAGCTTTGAAGCCTTAGCCTAGATCATTATCATACCCTCATACCTAGCCTTCCAAACCTTCAAGCCTTAGAAGTTAGGACCTTGCCCTAACCATTATGCTATCAGAAACTCATCGGAATCGGCACCCACGTGAAGATCTACGACGGAGCAACTAGAGCCCGAGAGCTTCGGCTCTCTCCTCTATTCTTCTACCTTCTTTATTTACTTTTCCTCTATCCTAGATTTTGGGCCGTTACGTCGTCGAAATTTTGGTGATTGCGGGGGCTCAAATAGGATCGGAGTGCCTTCGGGCAAGAGGAAGTGCCGTTCATTTTTATATTTTTTTTTACACTTGGCCATAGTAGAGACCGCTTACGACCGGGTCAATCGGGTGCCTAACACCTTCCCGATTGATAACTGAAGCCCCTACCCAAGAGCCTTTGGCGTAGACCGGATCAGAGTCAAATCGAGCACTTCGGTGCACACGAACTTGATTTTGGGTATCCCGGGACACCAAAAGCTCTGGGTGGCGACTCTATTTTTTTGAGTGCATCGTCGCGACGGATTGATGAAATCCACGGTTGCACACCCTTGATCCATTTGGATAGCCAAACTTTTGACCTCTGACGACCTAACCTTATGCATTGACATCACTTGTCGATGGAGTGATCCCTCCCAAATTACCTACATGTCAATTATAAAATCTATGTCCAAAAGACAGGGAGCCATTGCTTGGAGATGGAGTGTTGGCTTGCACACAATCTTAAAGAAATATTAGCATATTTGTGACTGCCCGGATTTTCCCAACACTACATTTTTTTTACTTCTTTTTTATACATACTGGGAAAACCCGGATCATCGGGTCGCAGATCACGATCCCAAATACAGTGAGCATGGTACAACCACAGCATGCAGAAATTAAACTAATTAATGCGCATGGCAAAACAGGAGAATTTTATTCTTATACGAAACATTATCTAACAAAATTAAAACCACCAGTGATGGCCGACTATCACCTAAACAATGGTGAACAAGAATATACATCAAATTATAATTCTACCATTCTACAAAAGATCGGACCTACCAAATCCAACCGCAAAGATCCAAGACTAAGTTGAGTCAACTCTCCCAGACTAAGGGGGAAGATACGACTCAAGCTCCGGATCCAAATTGAGACCTGCAACATGTGACGTATAGTCAATGGGTGAGCCACAGTCCAAGCTCAGTAGAGGAACTCAAGATCAATTACATTCTATCAGATGCATTCATAGATTCACTTGCCATAAACCCAGAAAATATTTTCAGGTCAAATCAGAAGTTGGCTTTCAAAACTTTTTTCATATAAAATAAAGACCAACTTTCATGTTGAAAACGGAAACTGATTTCAGAAACATTTCATGTCGAAAACTGAGCTGAAATTCAATGAAAAGTTTATATCAAGACAAATTTTGCAAATCTTAAGTACAAGATGGCTAGTTCGAAGGTAATTTCATATCATACAATAAACTAAAATTTGAAACCATTTATCCAAAAATAAAAAGCAAAGTGCGGAAGCATTTCATGTCCACACAAGGACAATTTCAAGTTCATGCTCGAGTTCAGATTCAGAGACGATTCGGAGTCACTTTCAAATTTTGAGTTCGATTCGTGTGCATGTAATCCACCCTAGCGGTCCACAATAGTACGATTAATCAGACCATAGCGGTTCACAGTTGTACACATAATCCGCCCATAACAGTCCACACATGCACGTATAATCTGCCCATAGCGACCCACAATGTATACGAAAAATCCGCCCATAGCTGTCCACTTCAATTTGTCTGGTTTATTATTCGACTCCTTTACATACTTTACAGGTTTGATTGGCGGATATCCCGCCATGCCGGTTCGATTCATATTCACATACACGTCATATAGATTCGATTCATGGATATCTCACCATGCCGATTCAATTCACGGGTATGACCGCCGTGCTGGTTTGATTCACGAATATCCTGCCATGTTGGTTCGATTCACGGGTGTGACCGCCGTGCCGATTCGATTCAAGGATATCCCGTCGTGCCAGTTCGATTCACGGGTTTAACCACCGTACCGGTTCAATTCACAAGTTCTTATTTCGAAATTCGGATTCATGTTCAAATGTCACATTCAGATTCAGAGTTCATGTTCAAGATTCATAGTTCGATATAATCAAATTTTCAAAGATTGGATAATTCACAAGTTTATAAAACGAATTCATACTTCAATAATCAGTTTTCTACATCAGTTCTAATGATCATGTTAAATATTTCAAAATTCGATGAAACACGCAGGTTCATATTCGAGGTTCAAGACTTTTAGTGCTAACAATTTCAAAGGCCAATTTCATTTCAAAAACATGAGTTCAATTCAAAATTTCAAAAGTCAAACATCTATTCATTTTTCAACATTTAGACACAGTCAAATTCTTAACAATCAAAAGCATTTCAAACATTTAAATTAACTACATCATGCAAATTCATGAATTCAAGTCGAAATGTCATTGCTTAATGAAGTTTCCCTACCTTGGTTTCGGAGTTGTACTGAGATAATTGCGGAAACGAGGCGGAGATCCAAGTCTATGGTCTCCTGCGATCAACCTAGATTAAAGCGGTTCATAAATCAAGTGTTAATGTCTAAGGGATTGAATAAGCAAAGGTTCCTCAAGCTTGGTCAAGGAAAAATTAAATAGGCGGGGTGGACAAGTTCCTTGCAAATTTTGGAGATTATGTAGAACTCATCACACATGTTGCCTAATTTTGACCCTAATTCATTTGATTAGTGCATTTGTTAATTCATAAAAGTTGTAGGGCTCGTCCTCTTTCCAACGCCATGGGAATCGTGTCAATCCGAGTTCGAAGCTGAAAGTTATGGCCGAAATACGGGGCCTATATTTGTACTTTGCTCTAAGTCGCCCTGGCGAGTTTCAAAAGTCCCCTGGGTGAGTTCTTCACATACCCAACACATCACGACTTGAGGTTAACTCGCCCCGGCGAGTTCAAAATATCGCCCGGGCGATTTCTTCATAACTCACTTAGCACACAGGGTCGCCCGGGCAACTTTAACCCGAGTTATTTATACTTGGAAAACTCGCCCCGACAAGTTCTCCAACCATACATTTTCTCATGTCCTGAAGCCACTTGTCCGGCGAGCTCAAGTTAGCCCGAGCGAGCCCGATAACTTCAGAACTCGATTCCCCTTTCTCCTTCATCTTCTTCACTTCGAAAATCCCCAAAAATTCCATGAAAATTTTGCATGTGATCAAGATTCACACCCAATTAAACTCACATTCTCTAATTTTTCATTCAAATAGCAATCTCGCCCATGGTTTTCACGCATGCGATGTTTTCGACTATCGACTGTCGTGTTTGATGATCGAAAGCCTTGCATGCGATCGTGACATTCACAATTTATGATTCAATTTCCTAAAATTTATGCTCGCATGCACACGTAGTGATGCGTACCTTCTTACATGCGGCTCAGGCGATCGGTGTGGAAAAGGCTTTGAATGCAAAGCTTCGAGTTCGTTCGGTGCTTCAGTCACCGATCTCGGCGGAGTCACAGTCATCGATCTAACTGAGATCTCGCAATAGCACAATGGCTGGAATGGATTTCAGCAGTTGGGTCTCAAGAGAGGGCCGGGAAGGGGACGAGTTCCACTCTCTCGTCAATCTCCTTCATTCTCAACAAAATGAGCATGGGACCTATGCGTGGGGGTTGGTTTTTATACCAAGAGAGGCAAAATTTGGAGTGCAGTACATTCAAGGTTGTGCAAGGGTCATCACAAGGCTATCAACTAACGGATATTGATTTGGGCCCTCGCAAGGCCTTCAAATGCATGAGTCTTGATTTGGGTCCTCCCAAGCCTTCAAATGAATGGGTCTTGACTTGGTCCATCTCAAGGCCATTCACGGCGCATGGTGCACGTCTCACCCGAATACCGAATCGGCGCATAAGGATTCAGAAATATTGGTGTATTACACTTTATACTAAAGGAAGTCCAATTTGGCATTAAATGGCACACCATGAATCGGTGTATGGGGCTTCCATCCAAGGGCCCAAAATAAGGTATTCACACAACTACTTATGTGAATACCCAGGATAAGCGTCCTAACGTCAAGGCGTGTATCGTGTATCCTATTTGGCATGTACACGAAGTCGAGTGTGTAGAGTGGGGCTTGGTCAGTGTGTTGGGCACCGCATAAAATAGGTGCAAGGTACATCCATACACATAAACCTATCATAGTTTGGGTCTTTGGGCTCGAGTTAGGTCTGTGCCTAGGGTGCACCTGACCGCCCATGATTACGCGTATGCCATTTTTCTCGCTCTAATTTAGTCATTTACAAGCAATTAACTAAGCCCATGCTATACTATGGTGTTTAAAAGTGTGGGCTTGAACTTGGTCCGATCACAAGTTCGAGTCGGGTGTAACACACACACATCGCGAAAGGTATCTCATCACTAGAACAAAAACCCATTACAATCAACCATAAGCGTGAATCCAAAGCATTCCCTCTCAGCAAAAGAAAATTTAATCTAGAAACTCCAAAGTTATTCAAAACCAAGTAATCCACTATCACGACCCTATCTATCAAAAGGCATTAAAATTCTCCATCAACACACATTATAACCACAAGTTCAGACTATTAACTAAGGATATCAACTATTAACCAACATCACACGAACAAAAGAAGTCGAAACTATTTACAATTTCATGCATTAAGTCATCTTTTTGTTCTTCGTCGCTTTAGGACAGTCCAGTATACGGTGTCCTTTCCGGCCACACTTGAAGCATGCTCCTGTGACCCACCAACACTCGTCCATGCTATGTGCCCCCCCACATCAGGAGCATGATTCAACTGGTATAGATGAAGCGGCATGTGCCGTTTGCAGGACCTTTGTCGGTCCAGTCATCGCAGGGCATGAAAGGCGAAAGGGCCTAGTAGGTGTAGAGACAGGTGGTCTTGAATGGGTGGTCTGAGCAAGTTGAGAGGGTGCTGGCATCATGAGCGTACGGCTGTATATGAATTGTTGTATTTGTGTTTTATTCTTCCTTTCACTTATACATACTGTCAATATCCTTTTCGGCGATAAGGGCCAATCTTATGACTTGTGTGTATGTCGTTGGCTCAAATAGAGAAATCCTCTCCTTGATGACAGTTTCAGGTCGTACTCAAACTTTTGGGCCTTCATTAGTTTGGTGGCCACTAATAATGGTGCGAACTTAGAGAGCCTCGTGAATTCTGACTCATATTCAAGAACCGTCATGTGTACTTGTACCAGATTTGCAAATTGGATCTCCATCTGACGTCTCTCCGGTGTCGGGAAGTATTTCTCATTAAAGACCTCAGTAAATTCAACCCAAGTCCAAGGTATCCCGGGTGCTCGGGTCCTTTCAACAGATTTCCACCAATGATCCGCGTCTTCCTCGAGTTGGAAGGAAGCCTAACTCACTTTTTCCTCTTCAGTGGAAGGAATTCTTCAGAAGGTCTTTTCCATTTGATTTAACCATGATTCCGCTTCAAACGGGTCGGTTTGACCGTAGAAGCTAGGGGGTCTCATCCTTCTGAACCCTTGGAATCCTGAGGGTTGGCGTCTCTCTGCTAGAAGTTCAGCTTACTGGTTGACCATGGTTTCTAGCAGCTGCTCGATGTGACTGTTATTGCTTCCTCCTCCCAAAGGAACGTCATTGGCATGGTTAGCTTTTGGTCGCTCTCGTGGAGGCATACTGATCTGCCATGATAAAACAAAGATTTCAATGACAAGTGGTCGTGGAGATCACAAGCATGTCCAATCAAAATTCCTATGTCCTGACAACCTAAGCCTAAGCTTCGACAAAATCTAAAGTCAGTAAGAGATAGCCTTTAAAAGACTTACAGAATAGGGATCGTGGGTCCCTCCTAAGTTCTGACGGGATCTAATGTCATATACTCCGAGTCTCCTATAAGACCTAAAGCCTAGACTTTGATACCGCCTGTGATAGCCCAGATTTTCCCAACACTATATATATTTTTTCTTTTTTTTATACATACTGGAAAAACCTGGACCGTCGATTCACAGATCACAATCTGAAATACAATGAGCATGGTACAACCATAACATGTAGAAATTAAAATAATTAATGTGTATAGCAGAACATGAGAATTCTATTCTTATACGAAACATGATCTAACAAAAATAAAACCATCGGTGATGGCCGACCATCACCTAAACAGTGGTGAACAAGAATATACATCGAAGGATCAGACCCATCAAGTCCAACCGTAAAGTTCCACGACTAAGTCAAGTCAACTCCCCCAGACTAAAGTGGAATATACGACTCAAGCTCCGGATCCAAATCGAGACCTGCAACCTGTGGCGTATAGTCGATGAGTGAGATATAGTCCAAGCTCAGTAGAGGAACTCTAGATCAATTACATTCTATTAGATGCATTCATAGATTCACTTACCATAAACCAAGAAAACATTTTCAGGTCAAATTAGAAGTTGGATTTCAAAACATTTTTCATATAAAATAAAGACAAACTTTCATGTTGAAAACGAAAACTGATTTCAGAAACATTTCATGCCGAAAATTGAGCTGAAATTCAATGAAAAGTTTATATCAAGACAAATTTTGCAAATCTTAAGTACAAGATAGCTAGTTCGAAGGCAATTTCATATCATACAATAAACTAAAACTTGAAACCATTTATCCAAAAATGAAAATCAAAGTGGGGAAGCATTTCATGTCAACATAAGGACAATTTCAAGTTCAAATTCAGAGTCGATTCGGAGTTACTTTCAAATTTTGAGTTCAATTCGTGTGCATGTAATCCGCCATAACGGTCCACAATAGTGCGATTAATCCACCCATAGCAGTCCACAGTTGTACACATAATCTGCCCATAGCGGTCCACTTCAATTTGTTTGGTCTATTATTTGACTCATTTACGTACTTTACAGGTTCGATTCACGGATATCCCTTCGTGTCGGTTCGATTCATATTCACCTACATGTCATATAGATTCGATTCACAGATATCCCGCCGTGCCGGTTCGTTTCATGGATATCCCGCCATGCCGATTTGACTCACGAGTTTAACCGCTGTGCCGGTTTGATTCACGGGTTTGACCACCGTGCTAGTTCGATTCACAAGTTCTTATTTTTGAAATTCGGATTCATGTTCAAATGTCACATTCAAATTCGGAGTTCATGTTCAAGATTCATAGTTCGATACAATCAAATTTTCAAGGATTCGATAATTCAAAGGTTTCAAAAACAAATTCATACTTCAAAATCAGTTTTCTACATTAGTTCTAATGATCATGTTCAAAACTTTAAAATTCGATGAAACACGCAAGTTCATATTTGAGGTTCAAGACTTTTAATGCTAACAATTTCAAAGGCCAATTTCATTTCTAAAACATGAGTTCGATTCAAAATTTCAAAAGTCAAACATATATTCATTTTTCAACATTTAGACAGTCAAATTCTTAACAATCAAGAGCATTTCAATCATTTAAATTAACTACATCATGCAAATCCATGAATTCAAGTCAAAATGTCATTGCTTAATGAAGTTTTCCTACCTTGGTTACGAAATCGTGCGGAGATAATTGCGGAAACGAGGTGGAGATCCAAGTCTATGGTCTCCCGCGATCAACCTAGATTAAAACGGTGCATAAATCATGTGTTAATGTCTAAGGGATTGAATAAGCAAAGGTTCCTCAAGCTTGGCCAAAGAAAAATTAAATAGGCGTGGTGGACAAGTTCCTTGCAAATTTTGGAGATTATGTAGAACTCATCACACATGTCGCCTAATTTTGACCCTTAATTCATTTGATTCATGAATTTGTTAATTCATAAAAGTTGTAGAGCTCATTGTGCTCTTTCCAACGCCATGAGAATCACATCAATCCAAGTTCGGAGCTGAAAGTTATGGCCGAAATACCAGGCCTATATATATGTACTTTGCTCTAAGTCGCCCCGACGAGTTTCAAAAGTCGCCAGGGCGAGTTCTTCACATACCCAACACACCACGACTTGAGGCCAAATCGCCCCGGCGAGTTCAGAATATCGCCTGGGTGAGTTCTTCATAACTCACTTAGCACACAGGGTCGCTCGGGCGACTTTCACCCGAGTTATTTACACTTGGAAAACTCCCCTGGGCGAGTTCTCCAACCATACATTTTCTCACGTCCTGAAGCCACTCGCCCGACGAGCTCAAGCTAGCCTGAGCAAGCCCAATAACTTTAGAACTTGATTCCCCTTTCTCCTTCATCTTCTTCACTTCGAAAATCCCCAAAAATTCCTTGAAACCTTTGCATGTGATGAAGATTCACACTCGATTAAACTCACATTCTCTAAATTTTCATTCAAATAGCAATTTTGCCCTTGTTTTCATGCATGCGATGTTTTCGACTATCGATTGTCGTGTTCCATTGTTCTCCCGTATTCGATGATCGAAAGCCTCGCATGCGATCATGACATTCATGATTTATGATTCAATTTCCTAAAATTTATGTTCGCATGCACATGTAGTGATACGCACCTTCTTACATGCGGCTCGGGCAATCAGTGTGGAAAAGGCTTTGGATGCGAAGCTTCGAGTTCATCCGACGCTTTGGTCATCGATCTCGGTGGAGTCGCAACGATCGATCTAACTGAGATCTCGCAATAGCACAATGGCTGGAATGGATTCCAGCAGTTGGGTCTCAAGAGAGGGCCGAGAAGAGGACGAGTTCCACTCTCTCCTCACTCTTCTTCGTTCTCAACAAAATGAGCATGGGCCCTATGCGTGGGGGTTGGTTTTTATACCAAGAGAGGCAAAATTTGGAGTGCAGCCCCCACATTCAAGGTTGTGCACGGATCATCACAAGGCTTTCAACTTACGGGTATTGATTTGGGCCCTCGCAAGGCCTTCAAACGAATGGGCCTTGATTTGGGTCCTCCCAAGGCTTGCAAACGAATGGGTCTTGACTTGGGCCATCTCAAGGCCATCAACTAATGATGATGTGATTTGTCACACAATTGCACATCTACATTTTGATTCTCTTTTATTTAACTAATCGGGTCATTCACGGCGCACGTCTCACCCGAATATCGAATACCGAATCGGCGCACAAGGGTTCGAAAATATTGGGGTATTACACTTTATACTAAAGGAAGTCCAATTCGGCATTAAACGGCACGCCGTGAATCGGCATATGGGCCTTCCATCCAAGGGCCCAAAATATGGTATTCACACAACTACTTATGTGAATACCTAGGATAAACATCCTAACGTCATGACGTGTATCGTGTACCCTATTTGGTGCGTACACGAAATCGGGTGTGTAGAGAGGGGCTTGGTCAGTGTATTGGGCACTGCATAAAATGGGTGCAAGGTATATCCATACACATAAACCTATCATAGTTTGGGTCTTTGGGCTCAGGTTCGGCCCGTGCCTAGGGTGCACTTGACCACCCATGATCACGCGTATGCCATTTTTCTTATTCTAATTTAGTCATTTACAAGCAATTAACTAAGCCCATGCTATACTATAGTGTTTAAAAGTTTGGGCTCGAACTTGGTCCGATCCCGGGTTTGAGTTGTGTGTAACACACACATATCGCAAAAGGGTTCAATTTTTAAGGATCAATTCACGTCAGAAATTAGTTCTCAAAATTTGGAATATCGGTGCGCTTACCCAATTTAAGATAAATGGGCCAGAGGCCCCGCCACATTCATCAACAATATGACCAACGTCAAATTAGTCAAGGCCGTCGTATCATCGTTGAAGGTCAACGATTCAACGTTGGCAAAACTTTTTGGGGTGTTACAATATTGGTTACCTTTGCCATATGAAATCACCATCTAAACTCAGTATGATTTGAAGGCGATAATCTAACGATCCTTGGAGCAAAAGATTGGCACCAAACATCACTGGCCGTGGGAGAATATTTCTCACATGACCGGACTTTCGAATCAGGCCATCTCAACGTAAGGTCAGGTCGAGTCGGGCACAATAAAGATACTTTTCTATATTATAAAATCAAGGGAAAATGAGGGATTTGAAGCAGGTAGGTCAGGTGTCCAGGTCGGGGCAGGCATTTATCTTGACCAATTTGGTAGGGTTGGGTTTGGGGTGCATCATCAGTCGGCTCCGGCATATACCCTTTACCCACTTGGCAGTGAAAATTTTGACCCGACGGAGCCTAACCCAACCTATTGACAGCCCTAAGCGTGACATGTTCCACATAACTTCCCATAGCAAATGTAAAAAGGGTACCTTTATTTATAATCCATTACTCCTTCTCGACTTAAGTTTCAGGTGTTTAAACCGATGATTGCGTTGAATAAATTGATGGAGATCGTTTTCTGCTCAATCTTCAACAGAATAGATCTTGAGATCAAATCTACCACCGAACGGTCATATTTTGAATGCACAAGTCACACCTCCCAAAAAATGATCATGATCATGGTCATATATCAAACATAGTTCTCTAATCATACTTTTGGATGAGTGCAACGTAAGATCAAAATATGACCTTCTAGTAGGAGGAGTTGAGGACCATGATCTCGCGATTTACTGTGTTATAGATTGAGAGGAAAACTAATCTCCATCGTCAGATTCAAAACAATCAACAATTTAAGGATATGGAACTCTTAGTTGACAATAAAGCTACTCAAAGTAAAAGGTACCTCTAATAGCACCTACACCATTTCTGAAAGCACCAAAAATCCACTGACCGCTTGGGAATTGACGATGCAAATCATTTTTCATCACAATCTTCCACACAAGTGACTTCAGACCATGGGAGTATCATCAAATGGGCAGTTTTTATTCCACATAGCACAAATCCAAAAAAATAAAAGCCCGAAATTCACATGGCACACATCACACGCAAATGTGATTTTAAGGCCTTTTTTAGGATTTGTCATGTTGAATCACAACTTCCCGTCTGATGGCATAATCATGGTGTCAACATCCCATGTGTGGAAGATTGGGTCAAAAACGATCTGTATCGTCTGATTTCAAGCAGTCAATGGGTTTTAGTGGGCTTCGGATGCAGCGCTTTCTACTAATGCTGAAGGCGCGAACAAAGGTACCCAACGTAAAAAATCTATGCCCCAAAATAGAGGGAGCCATTACCTGCAATGGAGTACTGTCCCTTGCACACAATGTAAAAGAAAGACTTAATGTATTTGGGTACTTTTATCATATGAAAACACCATCCAAACCCTATGATTCTAAGGTTATGATCCAAAGATGTTGGCGGCAAAAGTTTGGCACCAAACATGATCATTATCCTATGATTAAACATAGTCAAAGGCCATAGTCTAATTCACGGATTGACTGTATTGAATCACATTATCCAATGTTGTTTCATCCTCGTCTTTAGCCGCAGCCCTCAAGGATGGCCCTCAAGGATGTTTAGATCATAGCCTTCAAATCAGACTCCTTAGATGGAGTTTAAGCATTGGCAGTCCCCAAAGTTGGAAGTGTTCCTTTTAAAAGGTCTGTAAAGGCCAAAATCGCGTTTTCCACCAAATTCTTATTTCTCCAAGAAAAAACAAATACGAAAATCTCAAATTCGGCCAAAAAAAAAGAAAAAGAGGGTAACAAAACATAGCCTGTGTAGAGAATGCCATATGGTAATTTCACAAAAATAAGAAAAATAATCAAATAGTAACTACTGTAGACGATCTAAAAAATCGAGAAATATGCATTGAACATATATTGTGTTATTTCTTAGGAAGCATAGTGCGGGTACGATATATGAGTACGATACGATACATGTACGATAATGTTGTAATTTTTTAAAAATTAGAGTACGGATATAACAGAGGTACTTATATTTAAAAAATAATATATATATATATATATATATATATATATATATATTCAATTTTTCATTGGCGATAAAAAAATAATATTTAAAAATTAAATAATTTTTCACAATTAAAATGTTACTTTTTATCTCTAGCCATTGAAGTGAATTATCATTGTGTGATGTGGCACACATCGGTTATCATTGTGCCAAATAAACCATCCAATTGGTGAATTTTAATATTAGCTATCAAAATTAACAACAATCGTTGAAATTATAGTCCACAAATCTGATGGTTCAAATCTTTCAAAACGTTTAATCACCATTTGGTGCTCAAATAATGTTGAAACGATTTTATACCATTAAAGTTAGACTTTAATCTCACATCAATAAGCAAAATATTATCATTTTTCCATGTGATAAACATTTGTGATCAATCTAAATTGTCCAATTGGAACGTTGCTCAGTCGAAAGAAACATGCCTATAAGTGGATGTAAACCATCCGATTGATGATCTTTAATGTCAGCCATTAAAATTGAAATCAATGATTGATATCAAAGCCCACAAATTAGATGAATTAAATCTCTCTACAATAGCATATTTAGGTCCATTAAAACTGAAAATTGAAATCAGATGGTTCACATCCACAAATCAGATGGTTTAAATCTCCCTTAAACGGCTGATATCATAGTCTACCGATCCTATGATTTAAATATCCCTAAAAAATCATTTTGACGGTTCAGATCACCTACATTTTAATCCCTTGTCTAAAATCATTTAAACAGCATTTGGGTGTGTTAGTGATGGGCAGGAAAGTCCGTTCCATACTCACTTGCATATAAGTGTCCGTCACCAGTCGCAACCACTCCCGAAAGCAAAGCAAAAAAGAAAGAAGAACGAAAGGAAAAAAACAAAGCTCTTGACAACGCAGCGACGCAGGTAAGTCCTTCCAACCCTTCTTTCTTCTTCTTCTTTGTGTCTTTTGTTTTTTTTTTCTTCCGTTCGCAACTCTAGAAGGGGCGAATGGGGTCGGCTCCATGGGTTTTATACCAAAGGGGAGCAAAAATAAATTAAAAAAATAGAAAAACATCTTCCCCATTCGGCAACATATCCCGGCCTTATCCCGACGTCGCCCTATCGCTCGTTTCCTTTTTTTTTTTTTGTAAAGGGAAACTCGAGCGTACCGTATCGTATACGTGGCGTATTGGTGCTTCCTAGCTTATTATGTATGTGTGGCAAACTTTTGTACTGTCATAAAATATCTATTATCGGTTACGCCCCACAAGTGAATTTTTTATTGAACAGTCACACATTGAATCGTTCAATTCAATGCTTAATTATCAAATCAATCGATGCTAGCTTTCGCATCTAGCATTCGATGCTTTGCCATATTTTGCATTCATATAGAACGCCCAAGTGGATCAGATGCTCACGCGCATTCTACAAATGTGCGCGTGTGTATATATATATATATATATATATATATATATATATATATATATATATATATATATATATATATATATATATATATATATATATATATATATATATATGCTAATTGTTGAAAGGGGGGACACTTGGTGGTTGATAGATGCTAATTGTTGTTTTACTGCACGTCTTTTATCAACAATAATCACAAAATAGGAGAAATTTTACAAATTCTAACAAAATAGAGATTACTGTGGGATCTATAAAGATGCGATCCACCTGATCGGTGAACTTTAATATTGGTCGTTAAAATAAAAGAACAATCATTGATATTAGAGTGCATAGGTTGGATGGTTCAAATTGCCCAAAAAGGTGATTTTTTGGCTCACTAATGTTCAATGTATGAGCTATGACTTACACCATTAATGGATTACCCACTATTTTTTGGCCTACCTAGAGTGCATCCATTTGTCAGCCCACTGCTGTTCAATTGTAATGATTTTTGGCCCACTAATATTCAATAAAGGCTCTCACTGTTCAAAAAATGTGACGGCATGGATTGCCAAATGCCAACATCTTACACCATTGGTTGTCAATGCATCGGTCAATCTTTGTTTGACAAACTGGTTGAACCCTAAGAGAGGTGTATGACCCATGCATTGTCAACCAATGGTGAGATGTTGGCAATCCATGGCGTCACATTACCCGCTCAAAGAATAATAAACAATCAAAACACAAGCAATAAAAAATGCAACCATTTTATGATCTATAACTGTTCAATAAATATGGCGGTATGGAATAATCCAACCTAGGAGCAATTTTTATCTGTGGATGAGTGCAATCGCTTCAAAGAAGAACTATCACGGTCAGGTTCAACACAGACACCTAACAATCACAACAAAATCAATTAAGAATCACGTTAATTATCATTCAAAAAAAAAATCACATTACTTCATATTAATAACTGAGAATTTATAAATAATTCAGAAATACGAAACATAGGGAATTTTATACCAAAATCATTTCAAATAGATCGGAAAAAAGCTGCATTTTTTGGGGGAAAAAAATAGAATTAGAAGAAGAACACGGATTGGACTTGTAAAATCTCCAGATCTAAAGAATAGAAAAGATTCGATCTAGTGAATATAACAGAAATTTAGCCAATTAGAGGTTTGACTATTCGAAATGTGGAGAAATTGGAAGTTCGAATTTGCGAAGATATAAGAAGAAGGTAACAAGGAAGAAGGCTGTCTGGGACCTGGTCTTCATGTGTGTAAACGAGGACACGTACAGACAACTAGTAGTTCAATCGTAGCTAATTAGTCTTTATCTTATCATTAAGTTAAGTTCCGAGTCTGAACTGTTGAAATAGGTTCGGTAGTGGATCACGAAATCTTGGCGATCTTCTCTATCTAATGAATGAGGAGTTCATTTTGAAATCGTTTACTTTGCACCCACCCTCCGAGTATATGCTTCAATAAGAATCACGCAAGGGTAGATTTCTACAATAACAATAGAAATCTCGGGTAAAAAGCCTGCCCGTAACCCAACGGATAAAGTACAATAGTATTTTAATCTAAAATTTCAATTCTTTCATATTTCAACGGTAGCATATTGTTCCATGGAGCTAAGGTACAAAATATGGAATAAACAAGTGCTTCCACGACTCTACCACCCGGTAAATTTTGTTCCACTGAATCCCCCTTTCATGGCCACGCATCTTTACAGCTAAGGAATGGGAAATCTTTCTCTTGGTACAACACCAAAGCTCTCTTCAAAATTTTTAACTAATTATATATGTTTTTAATTTTGGCAATTTTTCTCTAATTTGCCGATTTTTTCCCTTATTTTTCCTTCATCGAACAATTCCTGAATTAAGAATTTTAGTTGTTTTTTCCCGAACTACGAATTTTTGCCTCGACGAATACTTCCTAAACCTTGACTTGGTGACTATGACCAGTACTGTATCAACTCCACAGTTCTATATGTTCAATACGCACAACCCATTGTGTAGATTGGGTTCAACATGAAAATCACCGTTGCACGAACTTTATTATTCGATCAAGAGCTTCAAATAGCCACGAATGGACAGTTGAAGTGCTCACTTTAAACGATCAAAAGTGCACTCACTAGAGTGTGAATTATCCGTTGAATTCCATCTAACACAAGGGCTTGCCACTTGGACATCTCGAAGCGATGAGGTTGTATGCCACACATATTATTGATGACCTGTGCACCACCTGGGTGCATTGTCCCTTCCGATAGGCAAATTAGCATAGAGGTTATGCGTTTTTCATTTTGGTAAATGACTAAGTCGGCCAAACTATGATTTAGTATTAGCAGGTACTTGTGTTGAATCAAAGATGAAACTTCGGCATGCGATGGTTTGTTCGTCCAATCAGAACCGTAGCATGGAAGCTCATTCCCTTTTTAAGAGACAAGGTTTTGATGTTTACTCTTATGGGACTGGCGCTCATGTGAAGCTTCCGGGCCCTTCGTTGAGGGAACCTAATGTTTATGAGTTTGGGACTCCTTACAAACAAATGTTTGATGATCTCAGGCGAAAAGACCCTGAACTGTATCCTTGTTATATTGGTTGAATTGATATTTGATTGGGTGTTTCAACCATTATATCAAATGATTTGGATTTTGGAGATCAAAGTTTTAGAATTACGATTATTAAAATGAGTAGTGCATTTGAAAAGTATGCAGTTATAGATTCTTTTTTGTATGAAATTTGAGAATCATGGCTATTATCGATCATTCTTTGACAGTAGGTGGTACAAATATACTATTGTTTGCATTAGTTTGAAATTATTTTCTTCGTCGACGAAAAACATAAGATAATCATTGCACATTTGGAGACAACGTCATCATATTTTTGTGCTAAGCAAAACTTTCACTTTTTAGCTGTTATATTGACTTTTTGAAAAAATCGCAAATACTTTGCGATTTTTTGAAAAGATGAATAAAATTATAATTGTTCGCGGCTTTTTCAGAAAATTATGAATTGCAAGAATTATTCGCGAATTTAAAGAATTTTTTCAAAAGTTTTCAGAATTTTTTTATTTTTATAGTTTTTAATTTATTTTAATTTATTTTTCTTTTTCCGAATTTAAACCTTTTTTCCCGAATTTGAGGGTTTTTTCTGGATTTTTTCAGGTTTTTTCCAAGCCAGTTTATTCCCAATCCCGAATTGGTCACTATGTTTAGGTAATTAAGTCTACTAGTCATCATCGGCGTCATCAGCATCGTCCTCACCATCATCGTCACAGCGTTATCCCATCTTTTTGGGGTATATTTCAGTCCACAACTTATGATAACTGATCCTACGGTGTTTACTTGCAATTTGTTTAAACTCTTGTTAAAAATGTTCAATGCACAAGAAGGGCATCAAGGTTAGCCAAGAAATATGCAATATTATATACTTATCAATGGATTTCAAACCACCAGTAAATGTCAAGAATCATTTGACTCATTGCCAAATCTTCATGGGACACTCCCCTCATTTTACCACAACTTTGTTTGAGCCACCCTCTACATCAAAGCCTGCAAAATTTCCTCAAGAAAATTCCAAGTCTCCATATCAGCTTTATTATATTCCTGTGTCGGGGGATTTTTGGAAATTCAGCCTTTCCAATCAAGTTCTCATTGGAAAACAGTAGGTAGAGCAGTAGAGGCTTCCAATTCGTAAACGTCCTCAAGGACATAGACTTCCTTGAAGTAGTAATGGTTCCTGTCCCTAATTAGGTTGTCGATCTTTTTACATGAATTAGTTATTGACCCCCTCCACTGCTGTGTTCCTGATTAATTAGTTGCCACTAAATTTTTTTATTCTTTGTTTGTTATTTTTTTATTCTTAGTAGGCACTTACTTTTTGGCCAATCCTCAAGCATATTAATTACATAGAAGGTATCCAAATATTTTGCTACTTTTCTATAAAAACCATTCAATATTTTAGAACCCAATCACCTATGCTGCTTGATCATTTGGTTTCCCAATTGTTTAGATGATGATAGAGTTTGCATATATGTCTATATTTTGGAAATCGAAGCAAACTATGTCCTAAACAGTAGCCCAGATACAAACGTAATGGCATTTTGCCAATGCTTAAAAGGAATTTGACAGTGAAACCTGCACCTCAACGTTGGCAAGAGAATGCTTCTGATGGTTCCTTTGATGTAGTATTTACATTTGAAGAAAAGGTTTTCGATATAGTTGTTGAAGGTTAATATGTTCACCTTTTTTTCATCATTATGGGTTTTTGCTTGATGAGTTCTTATACTATTTTAGTGCAGATTTTAGTTTAAACGATTTTTGTTATGTCTGCATCTTTTGCTCTGTCCTTTTCTTCATTAGTTTTTGGCAGTGTTACTTAGACACTTGGCACCAGTGCTGAGTGTCAAGGTGTAATAGATGTTTGGCACTCCAATTTCTAAAGATTCCAATATGGCGGTACGGCCTTAAGAAAAATTGAATTAAACAAAAAACCGAACGTATATAGAAACAAAAATTGAAGGGCAATCTCAGAGAGCCAATTGAGATATGTAATGCAAAGATACATAATGTATTGCATGAACCTAACTAAAAAGCATACTATATTATACTAATCTTTTTCGATGGCCCCAAGGTTTTTGTTTTATAAGTTACTAAACTGTACCCAATCTTTCTTTATATAACGACGGTTCATTTTATTGTGTCAAAACAAGGAATATTTTGATGGTATTATATGGTATTTTGATACGTATCTAGAAGTAATGTTGTGTTGAGGAGTGTCCAAGTCCCGCCAAGTGTTGGCACGTATCCAAGTACCCCCAAGTGTCGGGATGGCAAAAATCCCAAAAGTAGAAGTGCCTAGGTAACAATGGTTTTTGGAGGCTTATGGGGCCATGTAACATACGGAACTAAGCTGGGAAATGACAGTAACACCTACAATTTGGAGATAATTGATTATATCCACATAGTTTCATACCTTGCTCTGGTTGCAGTTTGGAATTTAGATAGTTGTCAGACCAGCTCATTGGCGGCATGACTATACAAACATCCAAAAAATTTGAGGTTGAGTCATATAAACCAAGGTATTAAAAATCGGCCGATACCGATACGCATCGGCAATATGTATCGGTTTTTCGGCAAACCGATACGTATCGGTATTCCAACTCGGGTATCCGATACCGTATTGGCTGCTACGAGCCCGTATCGGCCGATACGTCTCGGTTTCAGCCGACGTAAACTTTTCCTTTAATTTAAAAAATAAAATAAAATAGGCCGATACGTATCGGTATCGGCCTAGTTGTATTGGTCTTGGGCAAACCGATACCTGAGACCGATACCGATTTTGATACCTTGATATAAACAATTTAGCATTCTCTAGTAGAAGTGAAAATAGAGAGAAGAAATGCGAAGTCAGAATGTTTGCCTGCCCCCTTTCCGCTCTCCCCTTTTATTACTATTTATAGGCACAGATTATGATAATGCTGTTTTTACTAAATTAATGTATAGACTATGGAGAAATTAATTTACCCTTTAAGTTACAAAATGAATCAACCATGCCCTAATGGCTAACCAGGACCTTTATAACAAAATACAGTTGACTTTAGTGTGCTTTGTTCGCTCATGAAAAGTCTTGGATGAAATATGTATGAGGATCTGTCTCTCAACAGTCTCCTTTCATTAGTATACCCACCTTAAATCTCAACTTAGTCATACCTATATTCCTAGGAAGAACTTTATTTTGATGAGAGGTAAGAATCCTATAAGAATCTCTTCATTAAAGTTGATTGTTTTTAGACGATGAGAGGTGAGGGCTATTGCCAGCCGGTGATTGTGAGAGTTGGAGACTAGATTTGCTCTAGATGTAGAAATGTAAACCTTTGAAAGAGGGAGATTTGTGACCGGTACAGATGTACTGGACATCGCGTTAAGGGAAACCTAGTCAATATCGAGAAGGAATGGGTTGGGAGCCCAACGTAGAGGTCAAACGGTGCACTCCAAGCAGCAAGCAAATGATGTAAGGAAATGATGAAATATCTCGGGAATAGCCTGTCGGAATGTCAATATTAGGCATATGCTTGGGGAGGAGGAGGCTGTGGCCCCACCGGGGTTTCTTATGTAAGTTACCCGAGTCTTGGGTTCACTATTAAAGGATAAGGGGGTTTCCCAAGATGTTAGAAATAATGTTTGAGGGCCTATAGAAGGAAATAGGTAGGGACTCATGGGAGGTGGGAGAGAATGCATCGCTGTGTTCATGGGATAATATTCATATAGGACCGACTCTGTTGACCATTATTTAAACACCAAGATGGTGTTTAAATGATCATACACTATCAATGGTTTATGATGTGGGTAATCCACTCCGTCAAACTTATATATCACAAGTAGAAGGGCAATGGGCCAAAAAAATCATATCTTTTGAGAGGTTTGAATCATCTGATTTGTAGACTCTAATATTAATGGTTATTCTTAGTTTTAACGGCTGATGTTAAAGTTCGTCAATCGGATGGTTCATGTTCACTTATGGGCATATTTTTTGGATAAACCATGTTCTAAATTGATCACAAACGTGCGGCACATGGCATAATTATAAACCACACTCAAACGGTGTAACATGCAATGCTCTAATTTAGTGGTGTAAGATAATTTATATATAACTTGGCGTAATTATATCTAAATCAACAAATTTTTTATAGAGAAAACCTGGCTCATAGACTCTCTTGATTCATTCATTCCCAAATTTGATTTCTTATATTGATGGATTGTATTTGAGTGGGGACCAGGGGTAGTGTTGTCAAGGCGATCCCATGGAGGTATGGCGCCGTGGTTCGCCATATATGCCCTAATGGCGAGAGGTTAGCAAATGGCGATGCCATGACGCCGCCATATTAAAAATCTGTAATTATAATTTTTTTTTTTTAAAGATAAATTTTAATTATAACTTTATAATAACTTTATAAGTTATTATATTATAATACTTGAGGGGTATATTTGTAAAATGAGCCATTTTATCCCTTTGTATACTACAAACCCTCGACATTTTATTTATGGAGGACGAGATAGCTGAAGGAAGAAAAAATAAAGAAGAAAGAAGATGAAGAAGAAGAAGAAGAAGAAAGAAGAAGAAAAAGAAGAACGAAAGAAGAAGAAGAAGAAGAAGAAGAAGAAGAAGAAGAAAGACAAAGACCGGTAAGCCCTAAAGCCCTAAAATCTGTTTTCTTTTTTTTTGCCCTGAAATTTGTGTTTTTTTTTTTCCTACTTTATTACCCACAAATGCCCTAAAATTAACCCTGAAATCTGTTTTTTTTTTTTTTTGCCACAGCTGACTTGGCTCATAGACTCTCTTGATTCATTCATTCCTAAATTTGATATCTTATATTGATGGATTACATTTGAGTGGGGACCAGGGGCAGTGTTGTCAAGGCGATGGCATGGCGGTATGGCGCCGTGGCTCGCCAGATATACCCTAATGGCGAGAGGTTAGCAAATGATGACGCCATATTCACCTTATTAAAAATATGTAATTATAATTTTTTTTTTTTTTTTTTGACAGATAACTTTTAATTATAACTGTAACATCCCCAAAATTTGAGTGTTGAACAGTGTCCTCGGGATACATGCCCGATTGGTCATAGGTTGACCGGATGTAAGTCAACTCGATGACTGTGATTACGACTTATGTTGATGTCATAAGTGAGTGTGCAAGTTGTGTGTGATTATAGCTTAGTGAGTGACAATATACACCTATTTTGGGTATATATGCCTAATACCGAAGCAAGAGGAGTTATAAGGACTTAATAACCTAAAGAGAAGTTATTTCTCTTGTTTTGGGTTGGTAAGAGGAGGTAAGAGGAGAGAAAGAGAGAGCAAGAAGTGGAGTAAATGCATGGAAAGTTAATGTGGGTTCCAGATTTAAGAAGGGTTTAAGCATTTAATGCCGGATTCGACGCGTGGAAGCCGGAGTTGGAGCCTAGTTATTTAACCTAGCCATTGATTCAATCAAGAGGTTGATTGAGGTAGGTTTTGTTTAAACTCCTTAAAGTTTTGTTTGTGCATTCAAGTGTAGTTAAAATGAGGAATTAGAGAGGTAAAAATGAATTAAAATGGAAGGAGAATGAAGGTTGGAAGAATGCCTGAGAAAGGGTTAGGTTTCTGACCAAATCGATTGATTGATTTTGGCCTGGAAGATGTCTGGGCAAAGTTGCCCAAAATCGATTAATCGTCTGAGCACTTCCAGTGACTGGAAAATGGAGAGCTGGGAAAATCGATTGATCGATTTTAAAATCGATCAATCGAGATTGGATTTTCGATTAATCGATTTAGGATCGATTAATCGATTTTGGGATTTTCGATTAATCAATTTGGGATCGATTAATCGATTTGAAGTTTCGATTGATCGATTTTGGGAATCGATCAATCGATTTTGACAGTTTATGTTGACTTTTGTATTGGACCTTGAGGGTTCTTGAAAGGCCTTGTACCTTCTTTAATGCATCATTATTGATGTTTTACTTATGCTATGGTGTACCATAGGTGGTACGAGCAAACGTGAGCACGTTGGATCACGCTGGACCTTGATGCTTCTTGATCGAACGCGTGAGGAAGGGAACACCTTGAACATGTATTTTAATTTTCAAAAGCATGTATATAGAGTGATTCATATGAATATTTATGCGTCAAAAATGTAATTTCTAAGAGTGTGTGTGTGTGAATACTAAATGAACTGATAAGGTCCCCAGGGGACGTGAAATGTGATAATGGGCATCCAAGTGATGCGTTGAGCTAGTGACATTCCAGGGATGTAAGAGTAATATGTCAGCAAAGTGAAAGAAAATGCGATAAGGCCTAATATACTAGAATTAGCACGATCACACGGTGAATAACTATATGTAGTGCACATGATATTTTTGTTATTTAAGGTTTGAACAGAATACCCCACCGACGTGGCGGGATACCCACGACTGACTCAGCAGGATATCCGTGACCGGTACGGCGGCTAATCCCTACACTTGTAGCACATCTCAGGGATGCTGATTTGAGAATAGGTCCCGCCGCCTATGAGAAAGGGGCCTGGGTAGTATTGAAATTGAGAACAATGATATGACAATTGTCTATTTAGACTACGATGGAGGGTATTCTATCGGGGCTCGATGCTATATTGCTCGGGGATTATTTAAGTTAAGATTTAAGTGCTTAGGCTGAATCAGTAACTAATACCAGTAAGTCGAGAATGAACAAAACCATGTAAAGTAACAGTTGCATCATGTACATCATTTCAGTTATTTAAAATGTTTTCTCAGTAATTCCATAAGATAAATCATGCTTTTAAACTGTTTTAGAATATATGTGAGAGCTTAACTTATATGTTCACTTGTTACTTCCCTATTGAGCTAGGATGTAGCTCACACCTTTAGACTATACGTCGCAGGTCCATTGCTAGCGGATGCCGAGGCTTTCGGAGACGTAGATCCGGAGGATTCGGATTACGTGTCCGGGGAAGAGTTAGAGCCTCCTCCTGAGGACTTCTTCTAGAGGACCCGTGCGCACTTTTAGAGTGAGTTTTGAGAGCCTTCTGTATGGCTTGGTATGTCAAGCTTTATTTTTGGAAAAGATGTAATTAAACGATACATTCTTTTGGCGAACCATCTAGGGTGATCCAGATTATCACCGATGGTTCGGGTCGGTTCTCCTGTTCATGCGTTGGCATGGAAGAAGAACTATCTTTTGAGCTTCTGCTTTAGATTAGTATACCTTGGTTTCACGTAGTGCAGCTTACATGTTCTATTTGTATGGTTATTGCTTGATTATACCAATGTTTCGTATGGATTTCAGGGGCATGGCCTGGAGGGCCTTGTTGATGGCACGTGTTTCGGGGTGCCGAAATTCGGGCTATCACAAGAACTTTATGATAACTTTATAAGTTATTATATTATAATACTTGAGGGGCATATTTGTAAAATGGGCAATTTTACCGCTTTATATACTACAAACCCTCGACATTTTATTTTTGGAGGACGAGGTAGCTAAAGGAAGAAAGAAGAAGAAAGAAAAAGAAGAAGAACGAAAGAAAAAGAAAAAGAAGAAGAAGAAGAAGAATGACGAAGTCCGGTAAGCCCTAAAGCCCTAAAATCTGTTTTCTCTTTTTTTGCCCTGAAATTTGTGTTTTTTATTTCCTACTTTATTACCTACAAATGCCCTAAAATTATATATATATATATATATATATATATATATATATATATCTGTTTTTTTTTTGTTTTGTCACAGCTGCCTTATAAAATCAGATTTTAAGCCACATGTGCCTTAAAATATGATTTTTTTTATTTTTTTCCACTTTATATTAGCCACAGGTGCCGTGTATATATATATATATATATATATATATATTTGCTCTCTATTTATTGATATTTGTCTGTGCCTGATTAATTAGTTGATATTTTTTCTTCCTCTAAAAAAATATATGTATTAAAAAATAGTAAAAAAAATAAAATAAAAATATTAATGATTAATAAAAAAAAAAAAATTTATTAATATTTAAAAAAAAAATTATAAATGGCCTAGCCATGGCATGACAAGCCTCTTTCCCATGACCTCACCACAACGCCTTAACTACCTTGATCCGGGGACCCCAATCCTTCTATTTTAAATAGCAAAAATATCCTTCCATGTTGTAGCCTTGAAGAGCCGGCTGAGGGCACGATAATTAAAAAAAAGATTCACTTGTGATGATCAGAGGGTGATGCACAAGATGGGGAATTAGGGATGGAGTCTTGGACATCCAAAAAGAGGCAAACAATGTTTGGCTACAAATTTATGTCTTCCACTCCACATTTGGATAATTGAGGTGCTCAACGACAGAAGGTATTGCAGCATCTTTTTGGGCGTCGACCAACATACTTCTAGTCTCAAAGACTAGGTTCGCGAAGATCTTTGTCTTGACGAGGTTTTGGAGTCACGTGCACGTTTCAGAGAGATAGGCATTAACAACATCCAGTTCAGGTGCATCGTCGAGGTAGAACAGGTGACAGAGGTACGACCGGTTGCTGATGAAATGGCAGAAGAGGAGGGGTTGAGCGAACCGATGTACTCTACCTGACTGGCCATGTGTCTTTGGTACATGACACAATTTGTCCAAGTTGAAGAAATTGTGCTGACATCTTCGAGGCATGGTGATGTCCAAAATCTTGGGGAAAAGTGATGGCCTGAACGACGAGATGACCAAGGAGGTCGAGATGGAGGAAGAGGTGATGGAAGAGATTGAGGTGGAAAGTTTGATTGAGAGAAGTGGTCTAGCGTCTGGAGCTGTGATGGGCAAGGAGCGATTGATTGATAAGGGGTTGGCGTTTTGGGAGAGGAGAGGAGGGAGACGAATTTTGCACCTTTCATTTCTTAAGATGTACAATCGAGATTTCTTCTGATGCAATTCACATGGCATCTACTGATTAGAATTTAAAATTCAGATTTAGGGTTAACTACAGTGGAGGCTTGTGTTGGGGTTTGGGGATTTATTTTACGAATGTGGAAGCTGGGGAAGATCCGATGGTGACTGAGATGACATGCGGAGTTGGGGAGAACATATGGCTTTTTCTGAGGGTAGAAAGAGTTGAATTGTGAAATTGGGATACAGAATAACTGCGACGTTGTTACCACTGGTTTTGGGATTTTTGAAAAAGCAGATTTAGGGGCAGAAATAGAAGGTGCTATTTAAAAGGTGGGGGTAGATGTTGGTCGCAATATCCGTTCTGACAACCAGGGAAGGATCAAAATGGCTGCCTTTCTCTAAACCCTTTTGATGCGGGAACTTACTAAATGCAATGCTAGGGCTGAGATTAGGATTAAAATTAATTTAATCAATTAAAAAATAATAATTTCTCATAACAAATTGCCACGAAAATTCTAGAAATTCAATTAGGTGATTTAATTTCGGCCCAAAATAGCGTTACTTTCGTGTACGTTCCCTATCACGGATCTAGAAGACTAGGGTTCTTATGAACGGCTAGATCTCCGATTGTTTTAGGGCGTCGAATGAACTCGCAAGCGGGTTCTCTCGATACCAAACGAAAATAAAAGGCTAATAAAATGAATGATGAACAAAATATTGATTTGAGGCTTTTATGAGATCAATAAAATAATTAGGATTACACTACTTACGCAAACCGTAGATCTAAAGAAGATAGAGATGGAAGAAGAGTTGGCCTCGCACCAAACTGCAATCGGGAATCAAAGAATCGCTCTCCGTTTTGAGAGAATCACACCCTCACGAAAGTTAAAAACTCTCAATTTTGCATAAGCAATTTTCATTAACCAAAAAAGTTATAATAAAAGTGTTTACAAGCCTTTAAATAGGCTAACCAATGCATAAAATTAGAAATCCTAGTATAACTCTAATTCCTAATTCAAATAAAAGAAATATCCTAATTCTTCTAAAACAATAAAGTCCTAAATAATAAGGAAACTAATCTTATTTCTAATAAAGGAAACAACTCTTACTTTCTAAAATAAAATAATAAAAAATACTAATCCTAATTCAATTAGGATTCTTGAAATTCGTCACTTTATGTCTAGCTTCCGAAAACTGACCATAACTTCTTTAATACTTGTCGGAATTGCTCAAATTTTTGCTCGTTGGAAAGCTACTTTGATAAGCTTTCAAATATGACCAAGTTCGCATCAATCCGACTTCGTTTTACACTTCAAAATAGGCCAAACATAAAAGTGACGGGATTGAAAGTTGAAGACCCTAATAAATTTTGAATTTTTTTCTTTCTTATCAAACGGATCTTTAACGGGCCTTTTTTTAAAAACCCATTCGTGGGTCCACTTTCTCTTTTGACGTCTCCTTTTTATCCGACCACGATTCAAACAGGCGGATCTAAAATACTCATCACCTTTTTAAACTTCGGGGGCCATGAATGTTGACGGATTGGGGCCTGCGACCTGCCTTCCTTTAGGGGTCCAACAGATGTTGGATCAATCCAATAGCCCTTCCTCTGCGGCTCTGAGTAGCGGTAATTTTGAAGGAGTTCCAGACCAGCGTTTTTGGATATCGTCAACTGAATCTAACGAGGACGTCGTGATGGAGACCCTAACAGCGATGGACTCGGAATCACATAGTCGATGATGCCTTTCAAAGTTTGATTCATTCCCCTCATGATTTGTGCGTCTGTACGTATCACGTTACAATGATGCACATGATAGAGATAAGATACGTTTAGGGTTTGGATAGAGATAATTTAGGGTTATAGTGTTATATATATATATATATATATTTGTTTTGATAAGTTTTAAATCTATTACACTTAGGGTTATAGTTATAGTGTGATTAAGATTAGGATTAGCTTAGGATTGTTATCATTTGTCTATTCAAGAGTGACTACCAAATCTTTGAAATAACAAAATCATTCTCATCTCTCATTCTCTTCAACTTCCATATGGTATCAGAGCCCCTGGCTATGCCGCTTGATCGGGGAACGCCATGCTAATGATCCATTTAGTTGTCCAGTCCTTCCTCTCTTTAGAAATTTTGTCGAAACTTCCACTACAACCCAACATCTCAATCTCCATATTCTCAACCCAACCTCTTCCTCTACATAACCAATCACGTTCTCCATCATCGTTAGCCCATCTTACCCTATCTTAATCCTGCAACTTACACCGTCCCATTTCCCACTGTCCCATTAGCCATCATCCCTTTCGCCTACGATCTGTCTTCAAAACCTAACCCCCCCAAAAAAAGAGAGATTTACTGAATCTCGTGCAACAGGAATAAACGATGTGCCTGCCCTGGATCGTGTCCATTGCAGCAGTTCGGTCAGCTTGGAGATGGTCAGAGATGGCACATGATTTTATTTATTTATGGATTGTCAAACATGCCAACCTGAATCAGCCCCTACCTCACGCCTTAACCACAACAGCCCTCATCTCAGCCCTTATAACCATCAGCCCATTAACCCCCACCCCACGTTTTTCCTCTTTTAAAATTTCAGCAACCCAATTTGGTTAATATTCTTTAAGTGGACGCACAAAGCTCCTAGTACCATTTTTGTTTGTGTTAGACATTAACATTGAAATGAGTGTTTTAAAAGTCATTTTCTCTAAGTTAGCATTTGGGTTAGCTCTTTCGGGCCAAAGGGGGCTCTTTCGCTCTTTGGCTCCTGCGGGAAAGTGCTTTTATGTTTGGTAACATAGCTTCTCGCCCTCTGAACGAGAGCTATTTTAAGTGATAAAACTGCTCTCTACCTGCTCTTTGCTAGAGCAAATTTTATCTGCTCTGACAGAGAGCGGACATAGAGCTGCATCTGCTCTCATAAAAGCTAACCCAAATGCAGCCTAAGATATCTTTGCTCTCTCTCCATCTCTCTAATTTATTTTAGGATATTTCTATTTTTATCTATTTACTCTCCACCAACATCCCTCCTAATATGCATACAAGCCTTATGATCTCGTCTTTTACTTTATTCAGGAGCTCTCCAATGAGAGTACAGCCACATGTTCCTATGTCGAATGCCTATGAGAGAGATCATGACAGATCTAATCTAGTGGTCCGCTAGCTTCAATAGACTCTAAGATGAGCAGGATGCAACGTTGATGGTCTTCACAGATAGGCAGACCACCATCAAGCACGATCGGGCATTTTCGGCCATTCATTGGCAATATTTTGTAAAGCTCAAGGACTTATCTTGTCTTATAACCAATCACACATTCCTTTCTTCAAAGAAACATGCGATTGTGGGAGGGAGATAAAAATAAGATATGTTTAGGTGGTTCAGACAAAGATAAGTTTGGGTTATAGTTATCGTTCTGTTCTCTCATCTTCTTCAACTTCAATAGCGAGACGTTGCACTGGATACCACCTCCTCTCTACAGGTGCTTGACACTTTCAATGACAAGGATAGCGTTGAAATTTCCTTTTGTTCTCCCTTGGCTATAGAGATGGGTACACACACAACTAATACTTTATTTTCTTCTGCCGCTGGGTCACAACCATTGGGGTCCAGGTTTAGGGTTTCGAGTAGTTCTTTTCATTAATAGTTTAGAATTATGTAGCTTCAATAATGGGGTGTCGGGCCTGTAAATATTTTCCTAGATTCAATTCTATTGCTTCTTTCAGAAATGTCTATGGGAAGGAATATTGAAATATCGTGTTGTTCTCCATGAACAGTGCAAAAGGCCTTGGTGCCAACAACAATAGAGCAGGGCAAAATTTGGGCTGTGGTAATGTGTTAATTTCAAGAACAAAGTACGAGTTGTTGCCTTTTAGCATGTTCTATAATGGTGTGAACAATGATAAAAATACTATGGAGACAGAACTGGTGGGGAATCAGAATGAGCTAGATGTGGCAGTTACAAAAGAGTATGATAGAAAGCATGTGTGATGAGAATGGTGGTGGAAGCTATAGGGAAGAAACAAAGATTTTTTAAAATTTGTCCAACTTGAAAAATAAGAGGGCATAAAGATGGGAATTGGAGGGAAGTTGAACTATCAACCAGTGAGGATGGATCTTCATCTAGTTGGGAGGAATTGACATTAGAATGTGATGGGATGGTGTGTTGCTCCTCGAGTCAAGACACAATTGGAAAGACAACGAGCCGTGGTAAAGAAATGAAAATTTCTTATGTTGGAGCCGATAGAGTTTTGAAAGCTCTTTCTACATCCATAAAAATGAACAAAGTACTTGAGACTCCAATGGCAGAACTACAGGCAGCCGAGAAATGTCGAATTTGGAGTGGGCTTTAGTTAGAAAAACCAGACAAACCTGTAGCGCGTGCCTGCGCCGGGGGGGCGGGGGGAGTTGTTTTTAAGTGGATTTTATACTGGAGTATCAAATCGACAATTCAAATAGGTGGACACGATCAAAGCGGTGGTGGCTACTCAAAAGCCTTCTATTTAACTCTTCAAGAATTTAAATGGCAACATACTTACTGACCTGTATAGAATTAGTTCTATCCCGGGGGAACAAATGGGAATGGGATTCCATAGATTTCGGTGGAGCATCGGGTGGGATTATTGTGGTCTGAGATTTTTTTGTTGATTGACAGGATGGATTTTGAAATAGGCGAATCTTCGGTTTTGATGATGTTTCCTAACAAAGAGGATGGGGCTAAATGGTTTTAATAGGGTATTTGGATCGAATGATGATGCCAGAAAGAGTGATTTTTGGTATGAGCTTAGCTTGCAAGTATCTCCATTCAGTGGGATGCTCCATGGTGTATTAGGGGAGATTTCAATATCATTTGGTTTGCTTATGAAACGAAAGGAGGAATCGTGATAGGATTGGCATGAGAAGCTTTTTAGAGTTTATTAATGATTGTGGGCTGATGGATATCCTAATGGTGGATGTTGCTTCACGTGGTCTAATTTACTAAAGGATTTCGTTATGTGTAGGTTGGATAGGTTCCTTTGCTCACCTTCTTGGGCATCTATTTTCTAGAATGTAGCAATGGAATGGTTACTAAGGCCAATTTCGGATCATGTGCAGATCCTCCTTAAATGTTTCAAAGGGAAGTGGACCTGCCCCTGTCTGTTTTAAAAATATGTGGATTCAGGATAAAGAATCCAACGAGAAAATATGATTGTGGTGGAATGAGGATCAGGTGATTGATATTGTGGTGTTTAAAATTTCTATGAATCCTAGAAATTTGAAAGGGAATAATAAAGAATGGAATATCAAAAGTTTTGGTGTGCTGCTAAGTTTAAGTTAGACCCTTTTGAAGGAGATCCAAACTTACGACGATGAATAAAGTAGGTTGTGATTTGTTCAGGGCATGTTGGTGACGAAAGTGACTGGTTGTTTATGAGGCAATTGATGTCAGACCGAAAATAAGATCATAGGGATCATATGCAAAGTAGATATTAAAATGGCTTATGACAATTCATTGAGGGATTTGGACTATATGATGTAGAGGATGAGTTTTGGGAGTTAGCAGAGGAAATGGGAGGAAATGGATGATTGTTTGTTACTCTTCTGATTAGTTCTCATTTATGATCAATGCCACTCGCAAAGGGTTCTTCAAACGTCCTAGAGGTTGAGACACGGGGATCCGTTGTCCCTCTTTCTTTTTTAAATGTATCGTACTGGTGCTACGTGCATAACAAATATATTGGTGATGTATCAGACGATACTAATGATTTAAATAGCGTTTGAGTTCCTCGGGCATGGATCAAAATCATGGATCAAAATCTCGGCTGAAATTTAAAAATTTCGGCCGAGATGACTAGGATTCGGCCATACCCGGGACGAAAAATTGGAAATTATCGGCACCCCCTGGAAACATTGAAATTATCGGCCTAAGTTTCAAATTATCGGCCGATAATTTGAAGTTTCCGGCGATAATTTGATTTTTTTAATGCTATAATTTTTTCCTTTCTTTTTTCTTCTCTCCTCCAATTCCCCCCTCCCCTTTTTTCCCCCTTGCTTCTTTAATCCCCCCAAAAAAAAAACAGGAGGAGAAGAAGAAGAAAGGAAAAAAAAAGGGACCTACGTGACTGTTGCACCCTAGCCCCCGAAGAAGGGCTTCTATAGCTGCCTGAAATCAGGATTTTTTATTTTTTTCCTTTCTTCTTCTTCTTCTTCTTCTTTTTCTTCTTCTTCTTCTTCTTCGTCTTCTTCTTCTCCTCCTTTGTTATTTTATTTTTCTGCGATGGGTTTGGGGTTTTAAATCTATTTGCTTTTAAGGGGCTTGACTCTGATAAAAGTCATTTATACACAAAAAGGTGTTCAATGATCATAAACCGTCAATGGTTTAAGATGTGGGTGATCTGTAAAGTTAGGGAGACTTAAGCTATATGATTTCAGTCATAATGGGCCCAAAAACAATTTTTTAGGGATATTTAAGCCATCTGATTTGTGGAGGTAATATCATCTATTGTTTTCAATATAATGGTTGATATTAAAGACCATTAATCAATGGTTTAAGATGGGCCCTAGAGGTACAAATTTTAAATTGGTTAAAGATGTGCTTTTAAAAATTGAAATCCATAATTTTTAAGGGACTGACTCTCCTGACCATCATTGGTGTTTAAATGATCTTCCACCATCAATGGTTTAAGATGTGGGTGATCTGAACCATCAAAGTGACATCATATATTGAAGTGCAACATGCGTAAAAATAGTATTTTAAGGAGATCTAAACCATCTGATCCATTGACTATAATATCACCCGTTGCTTTTAGTTTTAATGGCTGATATTAAAGTTCGTCAATCAGATTGTTGACGTCCACTTATCCGCATATTTCATTGAGCTGAGGTTGCCAATCCAATGAGGGAGATTTAAGCCATCTGATTTCAGTCATAATGGGCCCAAAAATATTTTTTTTATAGAGATTTAAGCCATCTGATTTGTAGAGTGAATATCAACCAATGTTTTCAATTTAATGGCTGATATTAAAGACCATTAATCAATGGTTTAAGATGGGCCCTAAAGGTACACATTTTAAAATTGGTTTAAGATGGGTTGTGCTTTTAAAAATTGAAACCCATAATTTTTAAGAGACCGACTCTCTTGACCGTCATTGATGTTTAAATGATTTTTCACCATCAATGGTTTAAGATGTGGGTGATCCGAACTATCAAAGTGACAGATCATATATTGAAGTGCAACATGCCTAAAAATAGTATTTTAAGGAGATATAAACCATCCAATCCATTGACTATAATATCACTTGTTGCTTTTAATTTTAATGGCTGATATTAAAGTTCGTCAATCAGATTGTTGGCGTCCACTTATCCGCATATTTCATTGGGCTGAGATTGCCATTCCAATTAGGGGGATTTAAGTCATCTGATTTGTGGAGTTAATATCAACCATTGTTTTCAATTTAATGGCTGATATTAAAGACCATTAATCAATTGTTTAAGATGGGCCCTAAAGGTACAAATTTTAAAATTGGTTTAAGATGGGTTGTGCTTTTAAAAATTGAAACCCATAATTTTTAAGGGACCGACTCTCCTGACCGTCATTAGTGTTTAAATGATCTTACACCATCAATGGTTTAAGATGTGCATGATCCGAACCATCAAAGTGATAGATCATATATTGCAGTGCAACATGTCTAAAAATAGTATTTTAAGGAGATCTAAACCATCCGATCCATTGACTATAGTATCACCCGTTGCTTTTAGTTTTAATGGCTGATATTAAAGTTCGTCAATCGGATTATTGACGTCCACTTATCCGCATATTTCATTGGGGTGAGATTGCCATTCCAATGATAGATTGTTACTTGGACAATTTAGATTGATGGCTGATAAATTAAACTTCAATGGTGTGAGATAAAAAAGGCATTGTAGGGAGATTTAAGCCATCATAAATGGCCAGAAAAGGTATTGTAGGCAGTTTTAAGCCATCTAATTTGTGGGCTATACTGTGAAAGAATTTAAAAATATTAAAAAAATAAAATTCGGTCTAGTTCGGCAAAGTTCAGAGCATATTTTCAAAAATTACCGAAAATTTGACCAAATTTAATGTTCAGATGGTGAACGAAACCGAAATTGAAACCGTGATTTTGATCCATGTCCTTGAGGCATAGCCTTCAGGCGTAAAGATACATGAGGTGTACTTGAGGCGTAATTAAGGTGTAGTGATGTGTAGTAACTAGTAAGGCACATGCGAGGCTTAATCCTCATGTAATTTTTTATTTTACTACTATATCCTCTTTTTTCTTGTAAGTTTACCTTTTTTCACAAGTTTGCCCTTTTAGAAGATTAAAAGGGGGATGAAATAGAGGATGATGACCTTTACTAATATTTTTAGTAAGTTAATATTGTTATTTGTTAATGAGAATGGAAATGGCCAATGTGTGGTTAACGTTTAATTTATTGTAACCATTATTTTTTGGGTGATGGGTTGAGTTGTGACTTGAGACATATTGCAACATTTGCAATTTAGCGTATGTTTTGATTTTGAATCCTTCTCTTGTAATATGGTTAAATGGTTGCATGCGTATACCTCTCATTGTCCTTTGTGCCTTGACTATTCATTAGTTTATGATTAAACAATTACCCTCTTAATATGTTTTCTAATATATTTATTATTTTTATTAATTTTTTATATCTTTAAATTTATTATATTTTAAAATTTGAAATTCAAAAATTCGTGAGGCGCTTGAGGCGTAAGGGCTGCTGAGCGGTGCGCCTTTCGCCTTGAAAAGCACTAAATTACACATAGCAATGTATTGTCCGGAACCGGAACGTATCGGAAGATATGTATTGGTTTTGGAGCTGGACAATGCGAATCGGAAAACTGGTATTTCAAACCATGGTTGGGAGGCCCAAGGTAGACTACTTACGAGAGGAAGTGAGTGGAACTATTTTTCGGGTTTCAATATAGCAAGAAATAGGTTGATTATTACTCACCTGCAGCATGTAGATATGATAATTTTTTGTGGGGCTGTTCCGAAGTGGTTTGGTATGTTAGAGTTATCCTAATGGTGTATGAAGCAATTTCGGGTTAGAGAGTTAATCCTTAGAAAACTCTTTTGGGAGTCGAAATTGATTAGAGTGAGATGGAGGCTCTTGCTATAGACATTGCCACATACCCTCTTCCTACCACTTACTTTGGGCTTCAATTGTGCGTATCAAAATCGAATCGAATGCATCTTGGTGGAATTCTATTATTCAAAGACTTCAGTATAGATTGGCAATGTGGAAAGGGTTAGCGGTGGGATGCCTGGTTATGTATTGGGGGAGATTTCAATATCATTGGGTTTGATTATGAAATGAAAGGGCGGATTTATGGTATGATTTGGTATCAAAAGCTTTTGGGTACCTCGATGGGGAATGTTGCTTCACGTGGTCTAATTTACAATGGGATCCTATTATGTGTAGGTTGGATAGGCACCTTTGGTCGCCTTCCTTGGCGTCCATTTTTCAGAGTGTTGGAAGGGTTTTCAAGGCCGGTTTCGGATCATGTGTGATTCTCCTTAAGTATGTTTCAAAGGGAAAAGGGCCCACCCCTTTCCGTTTTCATACCTATGTGGATTCAAGAAGAAAATTTCAAAGAGAAATACGACTCTGACGGAATGAGAGTGAGTTAATTGGGATTGCGGCTTTAAATCTCTACAAAGCGAAAGGGAATATTAAAGAATGGAATACTGAAAAATTTGGTGTAGTGATTAAGGTTAAGGAGGCTCTTTTGAAGGAGATCCAAACTTATATCGTTGGAGAACGTAGGCTTCTTTCGTGTGAGGGGGCTGAAATTAGGGTTACTTTGAAGATGCAGTTCAATATGAACTGCATTGAGGAGGAAATCCTTTGGTGGCAAAAAGTTGAGGCAAATTGGCTTCAAGTGGGGGATCAAAATGTCAAATATTTCCATGTGGGTTGCCAATGCTTGTAATAAGGTGAATTCAATTCAATACATGTGGTAGGAGGAGGCCAAATTGAAGATGGGGAGGAAATTGAGAAATAAATTATGCAGTTTATTTTAGAGGAGGATCGAATTGACTTGGAAAGAGATTTCCAGGAGGAAATAAAAAGGGTAATCAAGAACAGGCGTAAAATAAGGCCCCGGGGTTTGAACACCATCGAATTTTTCAGTGCATTCCGGGAAGTGGTAAAATAGGATCTGATGGATTTCTTCCACAAATTTCATGCGATTTGATACTTGGGTAGATCGATGAACTCCACTTCCATTGCATTAATTTCAAAGACTCATGAGGTAGGGGAAATCAAAGATTTCAGGCCTATTAGCTTATTTAGTAGGGTTTATAAGATTCTTGCTAATAGAATGAATTATGTCATGGGGTCAATAAAATCTTGCGGGGCATTTGTTTCATTCAGATGATTGACGTGGCTGTGGTTGCTCATAAAGTAATTGATCCCAGGCACATATGCAAAGTAGATATGAAGCAGTTTCGGGGTCAGAGATTTATTCTTCACAAAATGAGTTTGGGAGTTGAAATGAGGTGGAGATTCTTGCTAGACATCAGGTGTGCCACGGACACTCTTCCTGCTACTTACCTTGGGCTTCCATTATGCATAGGGAAATCAGATGCATCCTTGTGGGATCCGATTGTTTAAAGAGTTAAGAATAGATTGACAGTGTGAAAATTTGTGGGGCGCCGTATGTTGCTGGTTAGGTGATTTTCTCATCTTCCTGTTTACTATAGGGTCCATGTTCAAATGCATTAAGTTTGACAGAAATTTCCATTAGGAAGGAATGAGGGAAGGAGGTTCCATCTCATTAATTGGGAGAGGGTGTCATTTCTAGGGTGAAGAAGGGCCTGGTATTCGTTGCCTTTGCGAGATGAATAAATGACTTCTCGGGAAGTGGCTTGGAGGGTGGGAGTTGAGGGAGATAGATTGTGGGTTCACTTCCTAATGTGCAAGTACAATACTATAAATAATGGGTAGGGTATCCACTCCAGGTGGCACTGGGGTATGGGTTGGTGGGAGGCTGATTGTTCCTATAAAAAGGAGTTTCACCAATGTATCTGGTAGGATTGGGGGGTGGCCATAGGATTTTCTTCTCAGAGGATGTCTTGGTGGGAGAGGAGGCTCTTTGTGATAGATTCAAGTACAGTTGCCGTTTCACTTTGTTTCAGCAAGCTCAGGTCTTTGACATGTTCAGTTTGTTGTATGGTCTAGAAGACGTTTGGCATCACGTGGGTTTTTCCTTACTCTTGCAGGGTTTTGTTGGCTTTGTGGGAATTTGGTGTCCAATAAAGGGTGTTGTCTGGAAGGCAACTCTAAAGAAATGCTAGATATCATTTTGTTATATTTTGTTTATATTTTAATAATTTTCTAAAGAATAATTGGTCATAACTAAAATGAACTCCAAAATGGTCATAAGTATCAACAGATCAAGCTCTTTCATGCCATGGTTGTAAAAATTAGTAGGTCTATTTTCAATAAGCCGACCCTCTTTCTCTCCTGCTATGAGTGCTCTAACCATTATTGGAGCGTCCATACTGATTAATACCTGAATCCAGAAGCTGTTTCCTCTCACTCCCACCCTCCCTAGCCACTTTCTTAGTAACGCTTTGTTCATGTCATTTAGCTGCCTAAATCCAAGCATGCCATCCTCTCTAGTCAGAAAAGATTTTAGTCAATCCATCACGTTTAATTGGGGTACGGGTGATTGGATATCTTTTTGGGAAGATGTCTGGGTTGGGGAGGTTGCATTATGGAACAGGTTTGGTCCAATTTTCGGCTTTGTTATTGACAGAGAACGCTAGTCGCTGATATGTGTAGCTGGGTTGGGTGTGCCATTGTCTGGGATATTTGCTTATGGCAGAATTTAAGGGATGAAGAGATGATCTTGCTGGCTGAAATTTTGGATTTAACTGGGTTGGTGAATGGGAATCAGGTGGGGGAATATGTTCGGGTATTGAACTTGCAATTGGGCGGGTTTTTTCCTGTCAAATTCTTTTATCAGTTTTGATGAGCTATCCTTTGATACACCATAGCTGGTTTAGTTATGGAAAGCTTGTGCTCCTCCAAGAGCCTGGTCAAATCCTTTTATCTGTTTGCTATGTTATGGGCTATATGGTTAGAAATGATTGATTTTTTGCAAGATTAGTAAGTCTGCTCCTATGGTTGTGAGAGCAGCCAAATATCTCGTGCTCAGTTGAGTTGTGCTTGATAAGAACGCAATGGCTTATGGGGGTTGTGACTGAATGATATTTGGGAAGACCTTCTTGATAACTAATTCATCTTTGTTTGGTGTCGGACCATCTTAAGACTGGTTTTGGGCTGCCTTTGTGGCCGTGGGTGGGTTTTTTGGGTGGTGAGCTAGGGGGGTTTCCATTTTTTGTTGTTGTTTAAGTCTGTGTTTTAGTCTTGCGCTATGACACAAGGTTTGTATCTCTCTAATAGATTTTTGGTTTTACGGATCAGAAAAGAAAAGGAAGTAGGTTGATTATATCAGCAATACACTTGAGGATAAGGGATGGCCATGATTACTAGTTCATCCCTCTTTTGCACCACCACAGTACATCCCTCTTTTTATCTGTTGTTGCAAAAATCAAATCAGAGATTGAGTAGTACTAGAAACATTGAAGGGATCAGGGAAGAGTATCTTCGTGTCTGCGTTTTTCCTCTTGGTTTAAATAACTAGGCCTAGGAGCATAAGTTTTATATATTCTATGGTGTTTTTTATATTAAAAACTAAAGGGGCACATATAATATGTTAATATAAGAGATTACACAATATAGTACTTAAAAAAAAAAAGACATGTCTAGCCATGCCCCTGGAATTTCTCTCCTAGATGAGAAAGTGCGCCTAGGCATGCTCCTTACTAAACTGCTCCTGGAAATCTCAGGCCCAGACACGGGGTGCGCCTAGTTAATCTTTTGCCTTAGATGTCTGCCGAGGTATGCTTTTGACTACTCCTATGTTATGTGCATTTGTATATCTATACTTGCTGTTAGTGCATTAGTGGGAGGGATGGAAACTGTCAGGTTACCATAAAAAAAACCTATGTACTGGCCTAGTAGGCTGAAATTCAAATTTACTGTGAAAAATGTAAAGAATATTCTTTTTCATTTAGACTGCTCCATTTTTTATTCTATGTTCTTGTTTTATTAGTGGCATTCATCAATATTTCCTCCTTATTTTTTAGCGAAAAAAATGCATAGAATGGGAAAATATGAAGAGAAACTTTTTAGGTTTCCTTTATTAGCGCCCACCGAATCTTTGAGGGCACCTACACTAAAAACCATTGACTGCTTTGAGTTAGACGATGGAGATCGTTCTCTGCCCCATTCTTCCACACAAGGGATCTTGAGATCATGAGCATACCATCAGACGGTTAGTTTTATGCCACGTGGCACACATCCCAAAAAAGTGATTAAAATTCACGTGGCATACATCACGCTCAAACCTGATTTTCATCACTTTTTTGGGATGTGTGCCACATGGATTAAAAACACTGACTGATGGTTTGCCCATGAACTCAAGATCCCTTGTGTGGAAGATTGGGGCGAAAAAGGATCTCCATCATCTGATTCAAAGCAGTCAATGTGTTTTGGCATAGGTGCCCTCTAAGATTCGGTGGGTGTTAATAAAGGTGCTTAACTTTTTATTGCACTGTGTGCTGACGGATATTTATGAACTTCACAGATCTTCACAATCGGGAGCATGTACTGATGAAAAGCGTACTGGTGATCAATTTGGATGTAAAAGATAACCACGAAGAAGCAGCTGTGGGAGCAAGGCTTGCTCTGGATTTATGCCAGGAGGTATGTAGAGTGTTTAATATCATACGCCACACAGTTTAGATCATACGATGTAATTTAAATGCCATGGAAACTGATTCACAATTTAACTCGTCCTATATTACAAATTTTTATGAGTTTGATTTACAAAAAATGGAAAAATCTAGGGTTTCATGATGAAATGAAATACAAATTACATGATATGTCCTATGAGTAACTTTGGTATGATGTGTTTTATTTATTTCAGAATATTACTACATGGACATTCCATTTAATGTTGGAAATGAACTAAATTATTGTTTAATGTTGTGGTGTGTCAGTAAATTGTTGATCTGGTCATAGCCTTCTTTTCGAATTTCAATTATTTTTACTGTTACAATTTTAGAACACGTTACAACAATTTAAATTGAATAAAGGTTTCCTGGGAGTGGCACGTGTTCCCCCAAGGGTTGACCTCTCCCTACAGGTTTTAGAAAAAATGAAAGAATATTCTAGGGCCACGATCCTATGGTAAGAAAATGAGCCCTATGGGTTTTAGAAAAAATGAAAGAATATTCTAGGGCCACGATCCTATGGTAAGAAAATGAATGGTGAGACAATCTTGCATTTTTTACTGTTCATTTTTCAAACCATTGATTTGTCAGTGGTCATTTTATTTATTTATTTTTATTTTTCTTTATTTTACTTTTTTATAAATAGTCTTAATAGATCGACCTTGCGCATGTTCACGTGACACCCAAATGATGCTGTCCCTGCCATCTTGGCTGGAACAGTGTCCCAGGCTACTGCTGTCCATTTAAATTTTGCCTTTGATTTTATGATTCAATTAGATCTAAACCATGCAATGCTACAAACTGGTTCATTTACAAGAAACCAGTCAATATTTATTTACCTTTTTACTTATTTGTGAATTGGTTTCGCTGGGTGGGTGGGTGTTGATTTAGGATAAATCCATAATAATTATGATGCAGCTTGAGGCAGCAGAATCTTGGGAGGATGAAGTCGATGACATTGTAACTACATTTGAGCGACAGCAAAGGCGAAAGCTTCTTTACAGCATCTCATTCTATTAAAGATTTCAGGGGGTAGGCTGACCGAAAAATTCTTTTAAGCTTTTCTAGGGCCATATTAAAGTTTCACGCCCTGATTTTTTTCTATGCTGTATTCTGTTCCCCAAATTACCCTGATTATTTGTCATCACTTTCTCACTCCATACAGTTCTCGGTTAAATTATTCGTACTTATTTAGAAGTGAAGGCATAATTTAGAAATGATTTCTTACTTTGTCTGTTCATTATCAAACTAGATATCGGTAAAGTAGTAGTATCTCGAAGATTGAAGACACTGCTTAAATCTTCACCTTTCTTAGATTTCTATTAAATGTTGCATGGAAGGAACATGTTCAAATGGAGTAGAAAATGTAGGAAGATAAGAGGATTTAGTATGCAAATTGTGGGTTTGCATGTGCATTTCAGTCTATGTTCCTAGAATCGATTATTCAGTGTAAGTCTAATATCTCTAGGGCATGTTTAATAAAGGAAAATTGAGGAAAAGTATTTATTTTTTCCTATAGTTTCTCGTGGATTCTTAGTTTACAGGTCTGCAGGTTTCCTTCATTTTCCATCATTTTCCGCTGTTTGGATAGCCATATCGATAGACTGAAAACTGTATGATTAATCAAAATGCAGTCAACCTGTGTTTTTAGTTTTTTGAGGCCTTGGGAAAAAGCACAATACGAGGGGTATCATTGTACTTGTTTTTTGGAAAATGGCGGAAAATGATAATTACTTTTCGAGGTTCCACTTGCATCCAAACAGTGGAAAAGATCAGAAAATAGATTTCCACCCTATATAATCCATCATTTTCCCTGAATCCAAACACACCCTAAACAATTATAAGAGGCTGGGCATATGCAGTCCAAGTAGGTTGGTATTCGGCCAATCACTAATAAATGATTTGTTTTTGTTTTTTTGTTTTTTTTAGCAAAGGTATCCCGACATCAAATTCATGGATGAGTTATTCTAGCTCTGTCATCCTGGGAATGGTAAAAGGATTGGGCTATCAAGCGTGAAGAAATGGGTTCAAGTCCGGAGAGCGGCCACTTTGCATGTAAAAAAATCCAGAGGTTAAATCTGTATCCTGTCCAACCCTCCGAACACTCCGTATGTATGAGACCGACACTGGGTAAACTCCTTAGTTAGTGAGCCTGAGAATGATGTATGATATATACTTTGACATCCTTACCATTCAAGTGGCAGAAGTGTTAAACCTTAGGATTGGAGTATTTAACCTAGAAACCTGACTGATTAAATGATGCTAAATTTTTTAGGCAACCCACTTTTTAACAATAAATTTTGACTTCCTCTCATTCTGTTTGGTTTTACATAGCAGGTTCTCAATCAGCTGATTAATATAATTCAGCCGTTGGAATTTTCATTTTTATTGTTGAAAATATTGGTTTTGCTGATCACCTTTTAGTCTTCTCGCCCAAACTTCCTTGGTCATAAAAGATGTGACCTGACTCTACTGACCGCCATTTAAATACCGAAATACTGTTTAAATGATCTTATACCATCAATGGTTTAAGATTTGGGTGATCCGTGCCGTGAAAGTGATAGGTCATAGACTGAACTGCAGCAGGCCCAAAGATTGTGTTTTAAGGAGATTTGAACCATTCGATCTGTGGACTACAATATCAATTGTTGTTTTTAGGTTTAATCGCTGATATTAAAGTAGATAAATCAATTGTTCACATCCACATATAGGCATGTTTCTTTGGGCTGAAACATGTTCCAATGATAGAAGAAGAGAAGACCTGGATGGAAGTCGTGAGAAGGGCTATGAAGGATTGCAAAGTTACAGACATCTTAGCGCTAATTCTTAAATGAGCGGATAAATAGGACCCGCAAATTAAGCTATGATGATGATGACAAATGTAATACTACATGACATAATGAAAAATCACACTTCAATGGTGTGAGATAAAAAAGTCCATTTTTAATGTTGGAAGATCATTTGAACACCAAATTGGTGTTTTAATGTTGGTTAGGAGCCATTATCCCTGAAAGATGATCAATTTCCATTACCTAGCTGGTTCGAGGCCAATATTTCAAAGAGTAGCAGTTCTTGCTCAGAAAAATGTTACATACTTTTGGGTTTTAGTCAAATAACTTAACCTAATTTATGCGCATCCAGCGGTTAGAGGGTTGGAAAACTTGGAATTCAATCCTATATTCTTTCCAAAGCTATGGGTCTTCTATTTTTCTTCTTGTCAAAGCCTATTGGTCTTCTATTTTTCTTCTGTCATTCTTTGGAGATAATTTAGATCCCTCATCCTTCACTAAATTCACTTTCCAATCATCTTGGGACATTATTAGAATTGTTGGCCCTAAACTTAATGGTATAATGGCTCCCAACTAAGAGTGGTAATGGGTTGGGTATGTGCCCCGCCGGTTTTAAAGGAGGGTTTGGGCTTGAGCTTAAAGCCCCCAGGCTGAGCTTGGGCTCACAGTTTAAGCCCGAAAGTTAAACAGGGTGGGCTTGGGATTAACCTCCTAAGCCTGTTGGGCTTTCATATATGATGGGTAAATTGTGGTTTCTCTTGCAATATTTTTAATCATTGGAACTCAAATTCTCTTTTCTGCAACCCTAGACCTTTTCTAAATAGATCATTTACCTCTTTACTAGGTATTTGCAATATGAGGCTTGGGACTGCAACCACACCAGCTGGGCATTGCGTGGCACCCATCACGAGGATTGGGTGCCAAGGCAACTTGGATAAGATCGATCAAGTGCCACACAAAAAAATTGGGCATGATCCGTTACATATCCACTTTTAAAAATATGGTCAAAGGGGTCCAAATTCAATGCACTAGTTTTGTCATGGTGTTAGGGTTTCTTTTACCCATCAAATGAAAACAAAGAAAGTCTAATTTTCTTTTAACCACATGCCCCATAGCTGATCAACTAAAAGTAGGTGTTTTTAGGGTTCATCATACCACATGGCATGTGAAAATGCACCCGGTTGTAGGATCCATCCATGCAACTGGTTGCATTTCGCCTCACTGTTGCAATATATAGGTTTTTTATTTAAATTTTATTAAAATAGAGCTAAATTTTACAGATTTATAATAAATTATGAACAAGCAGTCTAGGTGGTGCTGCTGTTGCCTTTGAAAATTTGTTGCAGGCTGAGCTTAGGCGTTGAATCCAAAGCCTGCCATGGGCACAGGCCCAACTTGGGACAAGTACAAAACCATTGGGTCAGGCTTGGGGTTACTCTAGCCCAGCCGAAGACCCATCCATTGTCCACCCTACTCATGATTGTCATTAAAACGTTAATGGTGTTTAACCAATCTTCTACAATTGAATTAAACTTTTGATTTTACACCATTAACGTGTTGTCTACGTTATGCCCCGTGTTGCATATCTCTGATCAATTTTAATTGTCCAAGTGACAATCCATCATTAGAACATATGTTAGCCAAATAATCAAGCCTATAAGTGAATGTAAGCCATCCCTTTGATGAACTTTAATATGAGCTATTAAAACTAAGAACAACAGTCGGTATAAGAGTGCAAAGATTGGCTTGTTCAAATGACCCTAAAATGTGATAATTTTTTGGCCCATTACAGTTAAATGTATACCCATGATTTAGTCACTTTTGAGAATGTGTGGGACCGCCTGATAGGTGCACTATGATCCCATGATCTATTGTGTGGAAGATTGAGAGGAAAAACTATTTCCAATCATTTGATTCAAGACAATCAACAGTTGTCTAGTGCAAAAATCTTGGTTGTAGCTAAAGAATATTTGATAATAACTGAACTACTTTTATATTTGCAATTTGGCACCAAGGAATGCAAATTTTTTGGGAATCTTTCAAAACTCCCCTAAACACAAATAGACGGCTCTAGAATACATTGTCAAGGACATTGGTCTTTTGGAAACTAATCAATAGTGTTGAAAGAAAATATAATATAGGAGCATTAAAATCAGCTAGTGGGGAATTTAGACAGTTTAATATAATCTCCAGTATAGCACTATAGGTAAGTAGACCATTAAAGTTAGAATTTATTTTAATTTGTCTCCTAGACCAGAAGATATAGCAGCTACTTTAGCAAGAGTATCCAATTAGATTCCCAGTAGACATGCCATTCTTATCCTTGCCCAAAATAGTTGTTGATGGCTAATTACTAAATAGTTACTTGATCCTTGCTACTGTTTAAAACAAATCGAAATTTTACATGAAAAATTAGAGAATTTTGGGTCATTACATTTATATCTTCGTATACATGTGCAAGGCATGTATCCTAAGTTTGATGTAGACCACGCGACAAAGAAAGTATATTTATCAAGAGGGTTTCTTTCTAATTACTAAGCTTCTATTGCGCGAAAACTCACAAATAATCCAACGATCTCACATGAACGATCAAATAAGAATGTAAACTAAGAGAAAATCAAGCAAATCACACAAGAGATAATATTTATGTGATTTGGTAATTTACCTTTGTCCACGAGTAGTGATGATTCACTATATTGATGATTCCACAAAAATATCAATGACCTCACCAAAAACTCTCCACAAAATCCTAGATAGGTTTACCAAAACTTTATAAAGTAATCTCAACTCTAAGTTTCATCCAAAGTTTTCACTTTAAATATAGAAGACCTAAATCAAACTTCCAGTTTAAACACAACTTACCAAATATATACTCAAATGTAACTCGTCCTTCGTGTAGGGATTATGATTAGATTTGATAGAAAATTCACCATCGAATTAGTACTTATAGTCTAGTTTGATAGGTTTCATGCAGTGGTACCTACGAATGAGATTAGATGGAGTATATCGTCCTGCCTAGTCCATGAATATGAATAGAATTTGATTATTTTACCTAGCTTTAGTTTGTAGCAAAAAGAAGGTTATTACCCGAAATTTAAATTAGATTAGGAATTAAATTGTGAATTATTACGAATCTGTGATCAAGAGGGATCCTAGACTATTTTCTATATTGCTTTCCAAATATGATTTTATTGCTTTCCCTAGATACTTTTAGTTTTAAAAATCCTTTTCTAATCGAGACTTTAATTTAAATAAATATAGTCTTTGTGGTTCGACACCCTTAGTCCTTGCCTTAGTTCCACGAACTTGTGCACTTGCAAGGTTTCAAATTTTAATGATCAAATTTTTGGCGCCGCTGTGGGGACTTCAGCTTTATTTGAATTATTGTCTCTTAATTAATTTTATATTAGTATATTTCTAATTAGAAATTTCTATATTTTCAAATTTGGAGATGGAGATCGAGTCTACCAAAGCTTCAGAAGGGATACCCGCGAGAGGCCAAGATATGTATCTCTATTTTCAGATTTAGTTATAGTTATTTTCTTTAGTTGTTTAATAGTATATGCCAAGGTTGACATCGTAGTTTCCTTCCCTAGAGTGATTCGACCTAGAGATTGAGAAGACTTTTAGGCGTAATCGCGCTTCCTCTCAACCGTTTACCAGTTTTACCCGTACTATTCATCCAATCCTTCCTCTGCTTAGACCTATATGGAGGAAGAAGAACAACCCACGGTTAAAACCTTGAGGGAGTACTATACTGCTACCGTTCTTGCATCTCCCTCATGCATCTGACTGCTCGCGGCTACCAGTAATGAGACCTTTGAGATCAAGCCCAATTTTCTTGGCCGACTTTATGAAAGTGTGCAATATTTTTAAGATTACTACACTAACAGACGAAGCTACTAGATTGAGGTTGTTCCCGTTTTCACTCAAAGATAGGGTAAAATAATGGCTGGAATTTTTGCCCAAGGATTCGATTACTAGTTCGGAAGCGTTGCAAAGTAAGTTTCCTACTAAACACTTCCTGATCAGTAAGACGAACCAAATTCGAAAAGCTATTACTACTGTCCATCAAGATCCAGGTGAGTAATTCCATGAGAGTTGGGAATGACTCAATGACCTTTTATGTGAGTGTCCTCATCATGAGGTACCCAAGTGGCAAATAGTACAAAGCTTCTATGAAGGTTTGACTGAGTACAACCAACATATGATTGATGCTTCTTGTGGGGTACCTTCCTTACAAAGACGACGAAAGATGCTTGGGAATTGTTTGCGAACTTACGTGAGAACTTGATGCAACATGTCGCATTGAGTAGGACCGATCCCGATGTTTCACAAAATACATCTCCTAAGAGAGGAGGTATATATGAAGTGAGACTAATGATAGATATCTCTACTAAAGTTGAGGCTATGGAAAAGAGATTTGAGTCAATGTTGGGTATGAAATCGCACCCAATTTCTCAATTAAGTGAGGCTTGTGGTATATGCTAAAGCTCATCGCACATGGTACCTGAGTGTCCAACTACCTCTCTTTACCCCGAGTATGTATAAGAGCACATCAACATGTCTAATTCCTACCAACGTGCTGAAAATAGCTTCAACAACACGTAAAATCCTAGTTGGAGGAATCACCCAAATTTCTCTTACAAAAATAACATGAGGCAAGCTACAACACAACCTTTCTGACCGACATATCCATCACCGCCGGTTTTTACACAACCCCCAATGCAGCCCACCGACAACAACATTTCAGACGTGAAAGGAGTAATACTTTTGAGGAGATAGTTTCGAAGACCTTACAAGGTTGGCAACAACAGTCCCAATTACTCCACTCTCCTATGCAATCAATCTCTATGTTAGAAACCCAGATTGGGCAACTAGCTAACACATTAACTAAGAGAGAAGATGGCTGGTTACCTTCACAACCGGTAGGCAATCATAAGGTCATGCTATGATGGGAGAGACTTCTACTCCCTCGGAGCAAGCTCAAGCTATTACGACCCTAAGGAGTAGGAAGGCTGTGGGCAATAAAGTTGTCATACCGATGATGTTGGAAGAGGTTAGGCAACCGAGCGATAGGGTTTCTGTTGAAGAGAAACATGAGAAAGAAGACTCGACCTGAGAAGTCCCCCAAGAGGAACTTTTTCCTCAAAGGAAAGGTAAATTCAAGGCTTTAGTTGAGGTACCATATGTGCCTAAAGCCCCATTTCCACAAGCCTTGGGTGGACTTTCTCCTTTCGATAAAAGCAAAGAGAGGATGGATGAGATGATCGAAATTTTTAAACAAGTGAAAATTAATCTCCCACTTTTAAATGCCATTAAGCAAGTCTTCGCTTATGCTAAATTCTTGAAAGACCTCTGCACCATAAAAAGGAGATCTCTATCTCACCTTTCTAAGATGGTCTTCTTAACCGAGCAAGTAAGTTTCATTTTGAACAACACTACCCCCTATAAACAGAAAGATCAAGGAGTGCCCACTATTTCATGTGTTATTACTGACCACACCATAAACAAGGCACTTCTAAATCTAGGAGTAAGTATCAACTTACTCCCTTACATGGTCTATTTGGAGGTCGATTTGGAGGAGCTAAAGCCGACATCGGTAACTCTTCAGATAGCTGATCGGTCGGAGAGGAAATTGATAGGAGTCATAGAGGATGTTTGGTGGGCATTGATAAATTTTTCTTTCCCATTGACTTCTTGGTGCTTGATATGAAGCAGAACCCGAATGATAAGAATAACATACCCATCATTCTTGATCGCCCTTTCTTGGCAACAGCCAATGCTTTCATTAATTGCCGGATCAAAGTGATGGAAGTGTCGTTTGGTAACATGAGGGTTAAACGCAATGTTTTTAATGTTGCCCAATAGTTGTCCTCTGATATGGATGAGGAGTGCTTCCTTCTAGATTGTATAGATGAATGTGTAGAGGATGCACTATCGATACTTGAAACTAAAAACCCATTAGACGCGGCTATGCTCTATTTGGGGCTGAACAAGCTTGATTTTGAATCATCTTTTGAGGAAGGCAACAATACATCGACTTCCTCACGACCTATGTCTTCAACCCCTTGGACTTAAAGGTTTGAAGTATTGCCTCCTTCTAGTGGGAACATAGTCAAGTCATCGGCAGAAGTGCCTCTATCGTTGGAGCTAAAAAAACTACTTGTAACACTCAAGTATGCATTTTTGAGACTCCATGAGTCACTCCCGGTCATTATTTATTCTACCCTCACGGGTATATAAAAGGAACAATTCATTCAAGTTTTGAAAACACATAAGAGACCGATCGGGTGGTCCATTGCTGATTTAAGGGGCATAGACCCTTTCGTTTGCAGGCATTATATTAATCTAGAGGAGGACTCCCGCTCTTCTCAGGAGATGCAACGCATGCTTAACCCCAACATGAGAGAGGTGGTCATGAAAAAAGTTGTAAAACTCTTGGATGTTGGAATTATTTACCTAATATCAGATGGAAAGTGTGTGTTGGTATGCGTTTTCGGGAATCCTCTCTGATTCGAGAAAATGGTCCAATGTGGTGACATGGGACTCGGTTTGAAAGAGGGTGAAGGTGTACTAACAATAACTAAGGTTGTTTGGGAACCTACAAGGAAGATTATTAGTAGAAAATGATTCAGTGATCGCCATCTACAGATGTATATCGATGCTGTAGAACGTCATTGATCACGAGGATAGGGGGGGAGATTGTGGATTGGACTCATATACTAAATACCGGCCTATCAGTTTTACCAACTAGGTTTGCTTGAGGTCTAATTAATTCTAAATACTTACTTAAAAATACTAGCTAAAAAGGATGTGTTCGACCATTATGCGTGGGAGGATCGAACTCGTTCCCAAGTACCCTCCTTTGCCCCCCCCGGGCAAAGCAGTTTAAAGGCTATGATTGTTTTTGAAATATGCACGAGATATGAACTTAATTAGATCTAAGATTAAAAATTTAGGAAGGGTATCCTAGGGGAAAAGTTCTAAGGCTAATCTTATCTCTCTTTGGAAGGTGCAAGAATTGAAGTAAAAGGGCCAACCCCAACTAGAACGAATACTCAACGAAATTTGTAGAAGAAAGTTAAAGTTTTAAATCCAAACGTTTAGAGTTCAACTTTCTCTAATTCAGAATCTCAGAGCTAATCTCAAAAATTCCAAAGAGAATAAGTGAATGAAAGTGTGCGCTGAATGAAGGGGGTAGGGGCCTATTTATAATATCGGCCCAATTATACGCTGGAGGCCATCGTATATAATTGGTGAATTATACGCCCACAACGATGCCTATAATTAAATTATACATTGGAGTTTCAGCGTATAATTCAGGCGACGGCTGGAATCTCGACTCATGAGTCGGCTTGACTTGCTTGAGAGGAAGAGTCCCAGTACAAAGCAGACTAATTATACATTGGGAATCAAGAGTATAATCAATTATACGCCGAGATTCTAGTGTATAATTGAGAAGAGAAAATTGGTTCGCGGAGTTTTAATCCTAGTCCAATACGGACCAATTATATGCTAGGAATCCAACGTATAATCATTATATGCTGTGATTTTAGTGTATAATTGGGAACTGAATTATGCGCCGAGATTTCAGCGTACAATTATACGCTGGGATTGCAACATATAATTGTCAAGTTATAGAAAGAGGTAAGCAGGCAAGGGATAGACGGATAGGCAAGGGCAGAAGGGCAGACAGGTAGACATATTTACATGTAATATCATTTAAGTAAATGTCATTTACTTAAGATATTACATGTAAATAATGAAATACCTCTCATTTGAATCTAATGAAAATAGTCTCGGATAAAAACTCTCAAAGGATAAAGAGTCAACTTTCCAGTTCAAGAATAAAATTTGATTTTTTGTAATTTGGTTAAATTTTTAACTTTCAAATGGTAAACCCTTTTGCAAAACTTTAAAGCCCATAAATTTTATCATATCAAAGTATTACTAACACACCAAAGTTTGGTAAAAAAAGTTCACATTTGGGATCCCAAATGGGAAATATATTGTCAGGGTTTTGGTTCGACATTTGACTTTCGGTCAACAGGAATTAGGGCCTAAAGTATAATAGTTAGGGTGCCACTATGATTTAGAAAGGTAAAAAATGGGGTGTCTATAGATGCCTCTCTTCAATGCATGTTTATGGAGTAAACAAACATTGAAGAAAGTAGGCACCCGACCAAAATTTTTCCCTCTGCTAGAGAGATCTAGCAGAGGCGACCTTTCGAATCAGATAATAAAACTATAAATGATCTTTGTTGGGTCGTTGATGTCGACCTTATATTTTCTTATAATGAAGCACATGAGATGATGATGTTCTTAAGTCGAGGAGACTGTCGTCATACGTTCGGAGATCGATTGTAGTGATCGAGGAATTTTTTACAGTCGTGGGTGCTATTGTGACTAGATGGGGGGATTTTACCGTAGTCAAAGTATAGGTGGTGCCAGCGATGGGTGAGAAGTGATTTGGGCTTAAGTTTTCACGGTATCTGAAGATAAGGGGGTAAAAAGGTATCGAAAGGTTCATGTTACATCAACACCGAGTGCGTCACTGATCACACCAATGACACATAACAGTTCTCCTCAAAGATCATTTAAAGTTCTACATAGAGTGGAATGTTCACGTCCTTCCTATCAGCTGGAATGAAATCATAGATCCTATCAACAAATTATCAAAGTTCAAAATAAAACCATGACACTAGCTTAGTCAAAAAGGGAAGAGAAAGAGATGAAGAGAGAGAATGCATGTAATTTTGAAATATTAAAATCATAAAACAAGGCTCCCGAGATGTTACTTGATGGTTCTGTCAAGGTGGGATTTGTGGAGCCAACCTTCTTTCAGGGTATCAAAATAACATTTAGTGTGTCAATTATTATGTTCATGTCGCTATAGACCACGATGATGGTCGCTTATGGGAGGACTATGAAGATCATACGTGTGATTATGAACGAGTTTTGAAAATTACTTAAAATATTAAAATAAAGAAAATAAAAGTTAATCTTTTTTTTACAGAATAAATAGAAAGGAGGGACAATACTTACCTGAATGAGTGGAGATACTGATGTGTATAAGCAAACTTTTAGCTCGTGATAGAATGATGAATACTCTTCGTAGAGGGGCTGATATCGACTCTTAGTCTTCCTTGTCATGAAGAAAAGAAATTAGAAAAAGAAATGGATTGTTCATCTGGAGATCGGTTATGATAATCAAGGGGCTTTTCTGCTACTGTAGAGCTATTGCAACCATTCGAGGGGATAATACGGCAATCGAAACATAGGTGGTGCAACCATAATGACAGAAGAGGATAATATTAGGGTAAAAAAGGTGTCGAAAGATATTAAGGGCAAGTTTGAATGACCATATGCAATAGTATCTTACGTGTTAAGTACCTTCTCACATGTTGTTGACCGGGAGAGGGAGTTTGATAGCGCTTTGTAAATGCACGTTATCTTACCTTTCGTATATGCAAGATGAAAAAGTGAGTACGAGGGCATACCCTCGTATGCCCTCATTATTGATGCATTTGCTTCAACGGGTCGATTCGTCGGGCCCTTACTTCTAGAAATCTAATCCTTTTCTTCTCCACCTCCTCTCCTCTCCTCTTCTTCTTATTGAACCTTTTTTGTACTTGGGATCTGAGGCCCCTACAGGTGTTATTCAAAGTTGGAGGTTAGTCATCTTCAACCTCCAGCCATACCAGCAAACCCACACAAAAATCCTAAAATCCTCGGATCTGGCTATAGATCTACCAAAAAACCTAAAACCTAACCCCCCTAAATCTTCTATTACCTTTTTCGAAACCGTACCTCGGTTCATATTCAACCTCAAAACCCTAGACCTCGTGTTCAACAACCCCAAAACCCTCGAACTAGCTCGAAAACCAGTTTTGCAAGCTTTTTGGTGATCGGAATGGCCTGAATCTACTTTTTCCACCTTATTTTTTGGTGATTTTTGGTCTTTGATGGTGAATCCAAGCTTGGGTAAGCTCTTGGCTGCTACATCAATTGGGTTTCCTATTTGCAACCTGGGGTTGCATTACAACTGGGTCTTTCTATTGGCAGCCAGCTTGGTATATTTGCAGCAAGTGCTTATTTGCAGCCCTAGTTGCAACCTGAGGAGGTTTATATTTGCACGCAGGCCCTGCCATTTATAGAAGATTTTCTATTTGCAGCCCTAGTTACCAAATAAAATTGGTTTGCTATCAAACAAGCATCTTACACTTTAACTCTGTAATACCGCTACAAATCTGCTCATTCAAACAATCTATTGAAAGTCAAGAAAATGACCACGTAGTGGTAATGCGGCTACAACACATAACGCGTTAGCGGTCCTTAACACGTCATTCGAATACAAACATTCAAAAGTTCCCTAAGTGATGTCAACAATGAGTGCATCATGATGCAACTCGAAAAAAATTGTTCTTCGAGGAATATCCGGTTGTTCTTTTGAAAAAAAAGAAACATTTTTTTGTTATGCTTAGAAGTAATTCTGTAATATCATTCTCGGTAAGAGGAGCTGTGTGTTATGGGTGTAGTAGGGGAGAGTGAGATAGAGAGAGAAAAAGAGGTGAAAAATAGTAAAGTGATAAAGAGTAGTTCTGTAATTAGCTTTATTTTGTTATTTTAATTATTTATTTCTTTTTTGTTATTATTTTTTATAAAGGTTGAAAATAAATTATGTGAAAATAAATAATTTTATTTATTTTATTTTATGTTTATTATTTATTTATTTATTGTTGAGAGAAATAAAGGGTTAAAATAAAATATTTGAAAATAAAAGAATGCCCCAGTTTGGTGATAAGGGTTCTTTTAGATTCCATGAAATACGTTAAGCTTGCCCAAGTTGTTATTATAAGAGGATTAATAAAAAATGCCCTAGTTTAAAGATGTTATTCTCATGACTCGATTATCGCTGCCAAAATAATGCCCCAGTGTCAAATCATAAAGGTACTTTTCTGGGCTTACTTGTGATAGCCTGAATTTTCCCCCTTCTTATATATCTGGGAAAAGCCATCCATCATTGAATCCAATGCTCAATGATTACACCAAACACTGAATTCTCTGACACTACCTATGACAACCCAGATTTCCTTACCCAAAATCCGTGCCATCAAATCATAGGCACAATTTGAATTACAGGGTTTTCTTTAGTATCAAGGTGCATCGATACCATAGTGACAGCTCGAACCTCCCCTCATGGACAATTGGAAAGATCGGGTCATCCGGTATTTGATAAGTTCACATAAGTGTGAAAGCATTGTGGTGAACAAATGGCATTAAACAAAAGATTCACCCATCATTCTAATGTAAAGCGAAACTATACAGACCATTGATGACGGCCGACTGTCACCTAAATAGCGGTTTACAACCATACAAAATCATCCCAAGGATTTAGTCCAAAATTATACCAAGTATTAAAACACAGTTGTTCACACTCTGATAAAAGTCTAGCAAAATTTTCAAGGAGTTGCTCAAGGGAAGAACCCCTCGGGTTGTTCTTCCTCCTTCGCTGGATTATAATCTGGATCCTCTTCCAATTCTGGATCCACCTCTGGCTCGGCACCTGCAACTGTGACGTATAGTTGAGGGATGTGCTACAGTCCAAGTTTAGTAGGGAGCGAAAGTAATGCTAAATTATATTTTTATCACACTGTCTCATAAAACTGATGCATGGATTCGAAAACGATTAAAAATTCAGATTCATGACAATTATATATAGGCAAGCATTGACTGAAAAATAGAATTCTAAAACATATCTTATCATGATGCAAATGGAGCATGGGACAGATGCATAGCGGGTCAAAGAATAGTGATGGAACAAAATGTCAAGGGAACAGAGTACACCAAGGAACAAACATATCATAGCAAGGCACACAAGTACATATTATCATTAGAGTTCGGGGTAGTAGTATGAGTATCTCGTAACGGGAACAAAGCAATCCGTAACGGACACAGGGTCTCAACCCCGGAGACTCCACCCCTCTCTTGGAGACTCCACTCCTCTTTGCACATGATCTTGAAGTTAGATTGATCATAGATATCACAGACATAAAACAAGTCAGAGTCAGAATTCTGAATTTAAAGACTACGTAGCAATATGCTAAAAATAAGATGCTATGATCATGTGCAAGAGATAAATTCTTAATCATTCTAAACTTCAAACATGCAAGTACAATATGGTGTAAAAACAAGAGTTCATTTAATGTCCATATTAGAAATCATGATTTGCGAAAAATATAATCGACATTGATATTTTTCTCCCTACCTTCGTATCGGAGTCATGTGAAATTAATAACATAAATTGAGGCAGAGATCTTATCTATGGCCTCCCGCATTTATCCTAGATCAAAATGTCCATATACTATGTGTTAGTGACAACACCTTGCATGAAACAGGGCCCTCTTAGTTTAAACAGATCAAAATCTATCCCTTCAAGGACAGGGGACCTCGCTATAGTGAGCTCACAGGGTCGCTACAGCGAGCCCTTCAGATTTCAGCTCGCTACAGAGAGCTTCCCAGGTCGCTACAGTGAGCCCCTGAGGTACTACTCAGCTTGCTATAACGAGATTTCACAGATCCGAATTAGCTTGGATTTCCAGGTAGTACTTGCTATAGCGAGGGGTTCAAAATTGAGCTTGCTACAATGAGCTCTAATCCTCACTACAGCGAGCTTGACAGAACTTGAAGCTCTTTGGCTCATTCTTCTAAACTCTGAAATCCAAATTTTCTTGTAAAATTTTCATTCTAAGCATTCAATCTGACCTAGTTTCATGTGATAAAGTTAAAATGCGGATTTTCACCACCAAATCTTGTGCATGCAACGCCCGAAAATATCGAAATCGGAGAAAAACGGTGACTATGACTTGCACGTCTTTGATCCTCTGATTCCTTGCACAAATTTTAGAGCCAAATAATTTGACTCTGGATTTATGAAATCGAGGTTTACGCGATTTGGTTAAGACCTATAACTTTGTAGATTCTTTGCATGTAAAGATCAACGATCGTCGGTGTCGATCTTGTCGGCGTTTAAGTGATCTCTCGTTCAATTGTTCAACCAAGAGTTTTCGAGATCGAATCTACGTTGTTATGGTCGGAATAGCGAAGGTTTTCTCATGATAGACGATTTATTGGAGCAAGAAAATCAATGATTGGTTTTTCTTCTTCAAGAGGCTTAAGGAAGAAAAGGCTCTTTTCTTCTCCTCAAACAACCACTCTCTCAATAGCGGTATGCATTTCCTATGCATGGGAGATTTCTTTTAATTGGGAGTAGTGTTCTGGTGTGTAACCTATACACCCAGCACCGTGTATGTGTCTAAAAATAGAGTAACATTAGAAGGCCCAATGCCTCTTCACTTGGCCCACTCTCTCTCTTTCCAGCAGTGTGCACATTATACATGTGAGTTGAGTATTAAAACTTAAGGCCCAATTCCAGTGTGCAGTCGACACATTTAATAGGGTGTACGGGCCTTAGTTTACCTAATTAAATCTTTAACCTTGATTATAAGGTGCCTATTTTGAGTTAGAGACATGACTGGGTTTAAACACATGACACAGATCAGTCTCAAACATTGGCATACATCCCGTGTATTCAGGTTCGGGAATTTGTAGGGTGTTACATCCTCCCCCCCTTAAGAGAATTTTCGTCCTCAAAAATTGATGCTAGCTATTGGGGACTGAAGGTTCATCACCGGACAGTATCCTTACTAATGATCTACACCATGCAGTTAAAGTCTATTGACGAAGATTTACAACTAGGTGGTTCATCAAGGGTTCATACTTAGGTCTTAATCAGTTTTAAGCTATGATTTCGCATAGTTGAAATTGTCACCACCATGCGGTTTACATGCTCGTAGAGTTTTCAATTGTTACGCTATCTTAATCGGTTTCTACGATGATCATTAGTCATTAATCAACATGCTAATTTTTTTATAGTTCAACTATGCCATTCATATCCACAATATACGGGTAAGGACTCCTATTCCATAATTTACTAGTATGACGAAAATGACCGTGTGTAGGAATAAAAAAGCAAAACGTAACTGTTAACAACGCCAATCGGTCCACAATTCAAGGCATTTCACAATTTATACAAACATTTTACTTATTCATTTTTCCATAGCCATCACAATTAGAGCTAACTATTTATATGCTAGATGCACTCCTTGTGTATGCTAAGGTGCATCTAGAGCTAACTATTTATGTAATAAGATTTCGTCATGCAAATCTAGTCGCCGGTGTAGCGTGTAGTTTTGTTGGTGCAGCACATCCATTTGTCGATTGAACTCGAACAGTGTGAGGATGTCGTCAAGTGGTGCATGTGGCTGTTGAGGCTGGGCTGGCATTTGTTGTGGTGGGGGAATTTGAGGTGCAGCCCCAGGTGTGGGTTGTTCTGGGTCTCCTACACCCCTTGCTAACCTCTGAAGTTGTCAATTTCGGACACTGGGTTGGCACCTTTTATAGTTCATGCGCCACATGTTCTTGGAAAAATTTCATATATTATCGGTTTTGACTTCTTCAGCGCCTGGTACTTCATATGGGTTGTCATTCTCAATGTCCTCATGTCCCTCTCGGAGTCAGGAGATGAGTCGGGCATAGGGGATAGAGTGTAAGGGTTTAGGCATGGTGCTCAACATTTGCTCGTGGGTGTAGGTAATGTCCTCCCAAACAAGCTGTGGTGTGTTAAACCACCGGTTCTCATGCACGACAAAAAGGGCTTGCAGAAGTTCTTCCAATCTCTCTTGGTCATGACGGAAGGGGATATAGGTTATTCCTAAAAACGTCATCTATTTCCCACATCTCAGTTGGTAGCTGGGTTCTTCTCACGGATTGGCTAGAACCTTGCTCACCGCCAGTCATCTTAGCTATGATGCGATGAAAAGGCACATCTTTGGGGTGCGGTGGTAAGAGGCCCTGGTCTTCCACAAAATGTGGGTGACATTGCATAGCCTTGAAAATGTGGTGGATGTCTAAATGAAATGTCTGGCCATCAATAGCTGTGGTCATTAGTCGGCCACCGACCTCTATTTTTCAGTTTTGGAAGAATAGTTTCACCAGGCGGGGATAAAACTACGTGTGAAATGGTGTGAGCAACACCTCCAATTTTGCCCGTTTGATATAGTCTATCGACCATGAGGCCGTGTTGTCGTCGATAAATACCTCTGGATCGAAAGACCACTCTGGCTCAAACGCTTTTGCGTTCCACCACCCGACGGGTTGTTCCCGAATCGGTGGGGTATTTGAGTTCGATGGGGCTTGGCCCTTTGCTTGTTTAGAAGATTTTGCCCTAACAGCAGGGAGTTTCGACGTGAGTTTCTTTTTAGAAGCCGTTAGAAGAGGAAACAACTTGAAATGAGAAGAAATTTTGGTGTTTACTGTTTGACTCTAATATATGTCTAATTAAATCTTAACCTATTGCAAGTGCACAATGGAAATTGTAGAGCTAGTATAGGATTGTTCCCATGAGGAAGTGTTTTATTTTATATCAATTTTATACCAAAAACTAATATCTATCTTTAAGGTTCTAAAATACATGAGAAATATCAATGAAAAAATGGTTTCTTAAACTAATTTGCAAAAAATAAATCTAAATCCTCATCTTTCCAGATTATGGTCGTCAATTACAATCCTTTAAGTCTCGGATATTTATGAAATTAAAATACCATTACACTATATATAAAAATTCCTAGAATTGGTCGTCAATCAAAACTAGAATCCTATCAATACAGATTTAATCAAATCAACAATCAATAGAAATTTGGGCGTCAATCAAACTTTAGAAAATTAAAGATGAAAAATAAAAACTATTACACTAATCTGTAAACCTCAACCTGAGTCGTCAATTCAAATTAAAATTTGAAGATATTTACAAAGTAGTAAATTACATAAAAATAAATATAAATTAGAAAGCAAAGTAAAATATATCTTTCACCCCTTAGTCGCAGGCGTCAATGACTTCTGAGAAACTACGGATATCTACACTAATCTTTCAGCTCTCAATCCTAATCGTCAATTATGATCAAGGAACCTTGGATATCTAAACTACTCTAAACTAATGATTGAAAGAAAACCCAACCTTAGTAGTCAATTGATTCTGAGAATTCCTTCGACGATTTTTTCCTATGCCGAGCCCTCTTATTTATAGATCATAAGGGGTCAGTTACAATGATCTAATTCCAATAAAAGAAATTACCGAAAACAAAAGATTTCTAATATAACTCTAATTTCTAATTTTATCTTCCTTACTTTGAATAGTTGATATGCTTATGGAATTTCTCCTTAATTTCAGCAACAGAGTTCTTCGAAGAGTCTTCTTCTCAATCTTCTCAAATCCGTGATCTACTAGTCTTCTAATTCAAGAATCCTTCTAAGTATATTCATGGTGGTGTAGATTCATAATTGGCAGCAACAAGCTTCTATTCTATAAAATCGTAAATCATGATTTTCCTTTCTCTTACAGCTTATTCTCTGGACGATTTTGCATAACAATCAATTGCTTTTCCCTTCGCATTGCTCTCCGCTGCAACGTCTTTTGAAGAATCGTAAATTACGATTTCTTATTTTCTCTTTCTTTTACTGCGTTCCATCATCTTATACGATTTCTGGCTTTCAAGCATAGGTCGAATCATCTTTCTCGTTCAATCGTCTTTCATACTGCCTTTTGAGTTTATTTTGACAAACATTAACACTTTTATGCTCTTTTACTGATTTTTCTTAATATCTATATATTATTAACTTATTAGTAGTAAACTGAGGTCTAGCATCACTAAGTTAAGGGTGATAAATTGGTAAATTATGTGACTAATCATTTACCTCGGCGTGGAGACCAAATCGGGAAACCCTAGTTGACGGAGGCGCATGCACGTTGATTCGTGAGCCTCGATGGATGAAACGCGAAGAGTCGTGGGATTTTGAAAGGGAGATTCACTCTGTTCTTTACGGGAGAGGAGGCAAAAGGGATGGTCTTAGGTTTCGAAATCTTGAAAGTGATAGAAATTGGGGGTTTCGGCCCCCCTTTTAAAAAAATAAAAAACCCAATGGTCGCTACAACGAGGGTTAGTGGTTTTTGTAGCGAGCTTGCAATCTGTAGCTGTCGCTACAGCAAGGTTGTAGCGAGCTGGCAGTTCTAAAGCTGTCGCTACAGTGAGCCTGGACTTCGCTATAACGAACTATATAAACTTTTCATTGTCTATGTTGTGTGTTTTGGTAGTTATACTCTTTGACTTTTTCACCATACGTTTACTTGCCTTCATTATCACCTTTGATTTCTATCATTTCATCTACTAACGCCTATTTTCATTGATATTCTACCTGCATAGTTAAAATTTAAAACACACAACCTTACAATTTTGAACATCTGTCAGGCACAAACATAAAACTATGTTCAATTCTTGACCTATCTTGACATAGCTGTCCTCTGAGAAGTAACAGACCTTAGGGAAATAGCTGCAGGTATTGATCAGTCACATAATTTACCATTTTATCACCCTTAACATAGTGATGCTAGGACTTAGTTTGCTACTAACGAGTTACTGATGTGCAGATATTACAGATAAGCAGTAAATTATAGCCTAAGTGTTAATCTTTGTAAAAATAAACTCAAAAAGCAAAACGGAAAAACAATTGAGCGAAAAAGACAATTTCCCACTACTGAAAGTCAAAGAATCATAATTTACGATTCTTCAAAAGAGACAAAAGGAGAAAAGCGATAAAGCATAATTCAGAGAATCGTCAACTATGAGGAAGCTTGGAGAAATAGAAAATCATGATTAACGATTTTCCAGAAAAGAAGCGATTATTATTTATGACTTTCCAAAAATAGAAGCTTTTCTTCTATTATTGCTGTTATAGATCACGTGAGAGTTTAACACCGCCATATGCAGAATTAGAAGACTCCTGCAATTAGAAGTCTGATGAATCACGGATCTAAGAAGATTGATAAAGATCTAAATTCAAAGGACTCAGCTGCTGCTCAATAAATAACACTCTAGAAGTGCATCAACTAAGGAAAGTAAGGAAAGATAAAATTAGGAATTAGAGCTATATTAGGATACTTTTATAGTTTCTTTTATTAGAACTAGATCTTTGTAAACCGACCCCTTATGATCTATAAATAGGAGGGCTCGACATAGGAATAAGCATCGAAGAATTTTAGCATCAATTGACACCTGAGGTTAGATTTTCTTCCGATCAGTAGTGTATACTAGTTAGAGTAGATTAGATATAAGAGGTTTCTCAAGAGCAATTGATGACTACAATTGAGTGCTGAAGATTAGTGTAGATATCTGTAATTTTTCAGGAGCAATTGACGATTATGGCTGAGGGGTGAAGGATATATTTTACTTTGCTTTCTAGTTTAGATTTTATTTGCTTTGTAAAGATCTCCAAGTTTTAATTTGAATTGACGACTCAGGTCAGGATTTGCAGATTAGTATAACGGTTTTTATTTTTCCATCTTCAGTTTGTTAGAGTTTGATTGATGTCCAAATTTTTGGTTGATTGTTGATTAGATTAAATATGTATTGATAGGATCTTAGACTTGATTGACAATCAATGCTAGGAGACTAGAAATATGGTGTAACGGTATTGTTTATTTTCATAAATATCCGAAAATTGAAGATTAAGATTGACGACCTTAATCTGAAGAAGGAGGATTATGATTTATTTTTAAGCACTTTAGTTTAATAACCCATTCCTTTATTCATATTTCTCTAATAGATTAGGAAATCTTAAAGATAAATAAAAGTTTTTGAGATAGGGATTTAGATAAAAGATATTAACTAGGAATTGATAAGATAATGAACTTTCCCGTGAGAACGATCCTATGCTAGTACTATAATTTCTATTATCCGCTTGCAATAGGTTAAGACTTGAATTTAATGTAATTATAAATCCAATAAGAAGTAAGTCAAGTTTTTGGCGCTGCTGCTGAGAATGCGGATTTATCTAATTCTTTCAAGTTTTTATTTAATATTTTTATCCTTTTAGAAATCGATATTTATCTTTATCTTTTTATATTTCTTTATATTTTTATTTTATTTCTTTGATCTCTTCTTAATCTATTACAGGTTTATTCAGAGCAGCGAATCAAAAGTTTTCAACTTCTGTCGGTCACGAAATTTAGAAACTTAGATTTGTTTCTTTCCCTGGTTTCTAGAATAAAAATCATATAAACTTGAACTAAAACTAAACATACTGTATTCTAGCCAACTTGCCTCAATTCTAAATCAATATGGATTTGGCAAGAGTAAACCAAAGTAAGGCTAGAACAATGGGGGAATACTATGCATTAACACCTCTTACACTACCCCATGTGTTCGCACCCCTATTGCCAGTAATGAGGCTTTCGAAATCACATCAAATGCGCTTCAAATACTCCCTACTTTTCGTGGGCTGATTGAGGAAGATCCCCAATGACATTTAAATAATTTTATAAAAATGTGTAACATTATTCGAATCAAAGAACTGACAGGAGTATCCGTTTGTTTAAGGCTATTCTCATATTCTCTTAGAGACGAGGCAAAGTACTGGTTACACTCTTTACCCCGACACTTGATTGTCGATTGGGAAGGACTGAAATGCAAATTTCTCATGAAGTTCTTCCTAAGGTGAAAAATGAATAGAATCTGACATCTTATTGTAACATTCCATCAATTTCCAGATGAACCTCTTCAAGAGAGTTGGAGTCACCTCGAGCATCTTCTCTATATGTGCCCTCATCATGGGGTCACAGAATGGAAAATAGTGCTCACTTTTTATGAAGGATTAAATGACCAAACTTGGCATATGATTGATGTTGCCTGTGGTGGTATGTTTCGTAACTTAATAGTAGAAGAAGCCTGGGAACTCTTTGAGACCCTTAGCAAGGAATCGGTGCAAAATCACTCATCAGGTGAGATTGATTCGGAGAATTTAACAAATGTACTTCCTAAGCAAGGAAGAATATATAGACTAAGGTCAATGATGAAAAGGTTTATGGAATTACAGTTTTGAAAAATAAAAATTCAATCTCTGGTGGGTATAAAATCGTACCCAACATCCCAACAAGGAGAAGCCTATGGTCCTAACCATGGCCCAACTCAATCAGTCTCCCGACTTCCTTCTATTCCTTCTTACCACACAGAGGCCCATTACCACACTGCTAATGAGGATGCCTTATTGCAAATAACAGACAGCTGGGTGCAGCATAGCCGCATCTAGACAAAGTTACTCAATCACCTGCGCCAATCTATCGTACGGATGGAGACTTAAATTGAGTAGCGAAACCTTATGGGAGGAGAGAGTAACGTATCACCTTCACATACAGTTGGTACATCTAGAGAATGTATATCTATGGGAGGCACATCAACTCCCTCTATTTTTAAATAGGTCCCTCTAGAATCCGTCAAGCTACCGACTCACCCGTAGTAAAATTTTGTAACATATGTATATCAGCATTATTATTCTTTTATGACAATTCCATACAATTCACAATGCATAAGATACACCCAATCATATGAATCTCTCTTTTTGTTTGTAACTATTTGAACATATGAATTTACAAGCAACAATGCTGAATTGTAGCGAATGCGATTCAACTAAAGAGTCTTCTCAGCGGTTCACTTTTAGCTAGAATTTTAAACGATAATTCTAGGGAACAAGCAATTTCAGTGATCTGTCTTATTAGTTACATTAGAATACGGACCTATTCAATTCATATGGGAAACAAATAACTTCTGCATTCAAGACTACCACTTCCCAACCACTCTAGACTAGGAACCTACACAGAGACATTTACTCGAAGTGACAGTTCAAAGCCGAGCCCTTCCCTATAAATCCATACCCATCTATAGAATAAAACCATTTCATAGCCTTTCTTCTTCCTCCGTCCTTAACCCTAAACCCTATGACGTAAGAGCATAACCAGAACAATTTCAGTAAGCAACTTGATCAAATACATAGAGCTGAGCTCTTGGCTGTACAAAAGAAAGTAAAAGATCTGAAGCACTAGCAACCTACTCGAGATGTTGAATCGTCGACTAGAACTACCCTTGACCCTAAACCTAACCCAATTCCAAAACTACATACCAGAAACCCATCTTCCCCCACTTCTTAACCCTTATACCATTACAACCCGCCTAGAATGCGACTTCCTATATGATAAGGATGGGCTACAATTTCCAGTGTCATTTCCCATCCCATCCTTGATCTCCCCACCACCCTTCTCCATTGCCCATAGTTCCCCCTTCCCAACTCTACTGCCTCTCTGAACAATCTTCACAAGGGAGCAGTATAGGCTGAATGGGGGGGGGGGGTTGAGATGTGTCATCTTCCAACTCCTCAACTTCTTCTCGTCACTGCATCACAGATGCAGTTGACGAATCATGGAGTGACCTCCCTAAAGAAGAGGAGGGGAGGCGAGGGATTTGGAAGGGTAGGGGGGAGTGATTCGACAACTCTTGGAGTAGCAACCCTCCAAAGGTTGGAGCTCCTTTTTTTGTAGGGATGCAAGACTTTGATTGAAGGTAGTTAGAAGCCGAGGACTGATCTTTATTAAAGATTTATTCTTGGACGTGCTGCCAGAGTCTTAGTTTAGTGCGTGTTTAGATTTTTCCTAGAAATTTTTGTTCATATAATTAGTTTTTTTTTTATGTTGTTGTAATAAGTTCATATATATGAAAAGTTTTTTTCTCTTTGCTGTTTTTGATTTTGCTACTAACAATTAGCATTCTCTATTCAAATCGAAAGTATTTTTCTCCTAAATTTGGGGGAAAGATTTTTAAAATTTTTTACAAATTATATACCCGATTACTAACATAGCAGTAAATAAAATAGGTAACATTTTTTGTATGTCCCCTGTTTTGCACAATGAGGACATTGTCCTATTTAAGTTTGGGGGGATGCACCACCTTTGTATAGATTAGTTTAGTTTTCTTTTTAGTAGAAATTTTAATTTTTTTTTTATTTTTTTAGTTAATATATGTAAATTATGAAAAAAATATAAAAATATGAATTTCTTAGCAAACCATCATAGTAGTTGTTCAAAAATCAAAATAAAGATAGTTATAATTCAAAGTAAAGCATCTCTAGAACACTGTATCAGAAGAATGTTTGAAACTATACGATTGATCTGAACTGCAAAATATTTTAGATTATAGTTTTAAAATCATATAACCACTGAGCTATAGAGCCTATTTCCTCTTTATTCTGAGAGAAAGAGAGATTGTTTTTGTTCATGCTTAAATTTCCTTGAACTTCTCTACTATCTGTAATCTCATAATGTTAAATTTAAAGTTAATGTATTTTATAATTATGATAATTTATTTGTTTAGAACTGTCTATTAAATATATCAAAGCAATAAGACATCCATATCAGTAAATCATGAAAATGACCGAAGGCCATCTTTTTTTTTAACTAGAGCCAAAAAGTCAAAATCCTAGAACATTTTACTATTTGAATCCATATTAGAAGCTTAAAGACTAAATTTCTTTGTACAAGAATTTTATAAATCCTTAATCATATGCATTTTCCAAAACTTTCTATCCTTAACCCTTACAATTTATGAGAATTTAGAATATAAAAGGAGAGAAAAGGGAGTGAAAGGAGTATGAGTTAATAGATAAGGGATCTACTAAAAAGGGTACAACTGAAAAAGAAATACATATGTATGAAAATATGAGAAAAGGAAAGAAAAAGAATGAAAAATTGTAAAAGACGATTTTGTGGAAAGAGAAGCAAAAAGCATAAAAAAAGAAGAAGAAAAAAAAGGGATTTATAAAAAGAAAAAGAAATGGGAAGAAGTTATCCAAAATAATAATACTTACTGAAGGTAAAAAATAAAAGAATAAGAGAAAGAATAGCTAAACTCTTAGAAATAATTTTGAATCCTCTTTACCTTTTCCTTTGAAATCTTCTAAAAATTCAAAGCCCTATTACAAGCCAAAGGAAAGACATTTGTGATTTACGATTTACAAAAATATGAGTCTAGTAGAGATATATGAGATAGATACTATGAATAAATAAAAAAATTATATGAAAAGAGTTGATTATCCTTTCCATGAGATTTATCTTTTTAGCTGATTGTCCTTTGAATTTATCACGAACATATCATATCATGAGAACTCAAAATTTTGATTATTTTTTAGAGTATGCCAATAAGTGAGAGTTTAGATGAAAATATTTTCTAAAACCTACAATTTAGAAAAATCTATGATGAATAAACTTTTTACTGATATGCACACACTCCACGCTATACAAGAATTGAAATTATTGAGTTTTGATCAAGGATAATTGTGATGATGGGAAGCTAAGGATAAAAGATTTGATATATTTTAAAATAATGAACATATAATGACTAACTAGTTTATATTTTGAATTTTTAGTTTTGAAAAATCTAAAAATATTTGAAGTTTGTAGGTAACTTCACTGAAAACCTTCAGGAGACAACTCCTCCACTAGGGATCACCTAGGGGTTTTAGGGTTTGTTGTATTTGCTAAATGCAATCGTGCTTCCTACGAAAGTAGTATTTAAATTTAAAAGTTTTAAATATTTTATGTTTCCTTGTTTGCTAGGGACTAACAAAATTTAAGTTTGGGGGTGTGATCAGTTACATAATTTACCATTTTATCACCCTTAACTTAGTAATGCTAGGACTTAGTTTGCTACTAACGAGTTACTGATGTACAGATATTAGAGATAAGCAGTAAATTAGAGCCTAAGTATTAATCTTTATTAAAATGAACTCAAAAAGCAATAAGGAAAAATGATTGAGCGAAAAAGATGATTTGCCGCTACTGAAAGCCAGAGAATTGTAATTTACGATTCTTCAAAAGAGACAAAAGGAGAAAAGTGATAAAACGTAATTCAGAGAATCGTCAACTATGAGAAAGCTTGGAGAAATATAAAATCATGATTAACGATTTTCCAGAAAAGAAGCTATCGTTATTTATGATTTCCCAAAAATAGAAGCTTTCCTACTATTGTTGCTGTTGCGGATCACGTGAGAGTTCAACACTGCCATATCCAGAATTAGAAGACTCCTGTAATTAAAAGTCTGATGAACCACAAATATGAGACGATTGATAAATATCTAAATCCAAAGGACTCTGTTGCTGCTCAATAAAGAATACTCTAGAAGCGCATCAACTAAAGAAAGCAAGGAAAGATAAAATTAGAAATTAGAGTTATATTAGGATACTTTTGTAGTTTCTTTTATTAGAACTAGATCTTTGTAAACTGACCCCTTATGATCTATAAATAAGAGGGCTCGACATAAGAATAAGCATCGAAGAATTTCAGCATTAATTGATGCCTGAGGTTGGATTTTCTTCAGATCAGTAGTGTATACTAGTTAGAGTAGATTAGATATAAGAGGTTTCTCAAGAGCAATTGACGACTGCAATTAAGTGCTGAAGATTAGTGTAGATATCTGTAATTTCTTAGGAGTAATTGATGACTGCGACTGAGGGGGAAGGATATATTTTACTTTGCTTTCTAGTTTAGATTTTATTTTCTTTGTAAACATCTCTGAGTTTTAATTTGAATTGATGACTCAGGTTGGGATTTGCAGATTAGTGTAACGATTTTTATTTTTCCATCTCCAGTTTGCTAGAGTTTGATTGACGCCCAAATTTTTGGTTGATTGTTGATTAGATTAAATCTGTGTTGATAGGATCTTAGACTTGATTGACGACCAATGCTAGGAGACTAGAAATTTGGTATAACGGTACTATTTATTTTCATAAATATCCAAAATTGAAGATTAAGATTGACGACCTTAATCTGAAGGAGGATTAGGAATTATTTTTATCCATTTTAGTTTAATCACATTCTTTTATTCATATTTCTCCAATAGATTAGAAAATCTTAAAGATAAATAAAAGTTTTTAAGATAGAGATTTAGATAAAAGATATTAGCTAGGAATTAATAAGATAATAAACTTTCTCGTGGGAATGATCCTATGCTAGTACTATAATTTTTATTGTGTGCTTGCAATAGGTTAATGTCTTGAATTTATTATAATTATAATACATAATAAGAAGCAAGTCAGGTATTGGTCATGAATTTCTACCTCGCGTTCCCAAGTGACTTCGGCAGTTGAATGATTTTGCCATTGTACCAACACCAGTGGAATTCGCTTGGTCCTTAGGATTTGTTCTTTGCTATCCAAGATTTGCATTGGTTCTTCAGTCAGAGTTAAATCGTCTTGGATCTCTTTGGGCTGAAAATCTAATATGTGTGTCAGATCCATCACGTATTTTCATAGAATTGAAATGTGGAACACATTGTGCACACTTGATAGTTGTGGAGGCAAAGCGATCCTATATGCCACTTCGCCGACCCGACCCAAAATTTTGAAGGGTCCAACGTTGCATGGACTGAGCTTTCCACGTCATCCAAAGTGCATAACGCCTTTAGTTGGCAAAATTTTTATGAACATCTGGTCTCCATTATGAAAAGAATATAACCGTTAGATTGATGCATAGTTAATTGGATCCATAGAACAATAATTCAAATCAAGTTTACCTGAAACTCAACAGTTATTCTTTTGAGATCAGCATAGCTTTTCTACCGACTTTGAGTGACTTTCAATCTCTCACGAATGACTCGAATGGTCTCATTCATACTTTCAATAAGTTTAAGGCCCAGTAGTGCTCATTCTCCAACTTCTTCCCAATTGATTGGGGAATTACATCAACGACCATAAAGTGCTTCAAATGGGGCCATTTCGATGCTTGCTTGGTAACTGTTATTGTACGCGAATTTGATCAAGGATAAATGTTTATCCCATGATCCTTGAAAGTCTAGCATACAAGCGCTAAGCGTATCTTCAATCACCTGATTCACTCTTTCGATTTGTTCGTTGGTCTAGGGGTGAAATGCCAAGCTGAATTCTAACTTTGAGCCCATTCCTTCTTAGAAATGTTGTCAAAACTATGATGTATACAGCGGGTCTCTGTCTGACACAATGCTAGCAGGTATACCCTGTAATCCGACAATCTCTTTTAGATATAATTCTATAAGTTTACTGGTTGTATACCGTGTATTGTAGTGTAGAAAGTGAGCAGATTTGGTTAATCGGTCAACGATTACCCAAATGGCATTGTACCCTTCCCGCGTTCTCAGCAATCCAAGGATGAAGTCCATGGATATGTTCTCCCATTTCCATTTAGGAATTGACAATGACTGTAATAGGCCTGAAGGATGGCAATGATTAGCTTTCACTTGTTGACAAACCAGACACTTTGCTACATACTCTGCAACTTCTTTCTTTAGTCCTTTCCAGCAATAACTTTTCTTGAGGTATTGGTACATTTTAGTGCTCTCAGGGTGGATAGCATACATGGACTTGTGAGCTTCATCTAATATAGAGTGTCGCAGGTCGGCGTCAGTCGGTATGCAAAGTCAGCCTCAGAATACTAAGGATCCGTCTTCCTTGATGGAGAAGTCTGGCCGGTTTCCATCTACCACTTCTTGTCTGATGGTCACCAACTCTTCATCAGTAAATTGCTTGTAACATCTTAAAATTTTTGATTTTGAATAGTGTATCTTAGGATGTGTGCCTGCCTGGTCACTTATTTGACCAAGTGAGAATGACTTGGTGGTTCATGTTAGGTTACACTAGATGAGAAAGAGTATGGATGTGTGGTGTAAGAACAGTTCACTTGGGTCATATACATTCACTAGTGTGTGTGTGTGTTTTACACACTTTGGCGTGTTAGTGTTTCACACATGAGATATGTGTTTTGGGGTTACACCCATTGGAGTGTATGTGGTTTGCTTGGGAATAAATCCCATTGAGCCTTAAGTGAAAGGGCAAGCTTCTTGTAGAAGCTATACCCGGTTTGCACAAGGGGTTTGGGTTTTAGGTTTCTGAGGAGAGAAGGAAGAGAGAAAGAGGAGGAGATGAAATGAACGTGTCGAATCCATGTGCGTCGAGCTTTAGATTTGCATGAAGAAGGTTTGTGAGATAGTGTAACGAGAAGATCGCGCTCGGTTTCAACATTTGGTTGTGGTTTTGTGAGATTTGGAGCCGAATGGGGTTTTGAAAACCCATTCTTCTCACAAAGAGATGTGTGTTTGAGCCGCTAATCGTAGCGAGAGTTGGTGAAGTGTGTGAAAGAATCTCCTACGATTATGTTGGCTTGGTTGTGATCGTGGAGCTCGTAAGAGATCAATGTGAGTTTTGAAAACCCTTTTGTACAACGAGGAAGACGATCTAATCGGTGAATAAATCGTTGGATTAAAGGTAAGAAAATTTACATTAAGTAGTGATTTAAAGTTGTGTTAGTTTTTAGTGATGATATGAGTGAAAGATTTGAAGAAAATGAGTTAGAAATGGAGAAAAGATTGAAAGAGATGTGGAGCTAGAAAGGGCTATTTTTCTATCAAAATTGATTAATCGATTTTTATCAAAAGGTAAAATCAAGAAACTGCAGCTCGAAATCGATTAATCGAATTAAATTCGATTAATCAATTTTTGAATTTTGATTAATCAATTTGGAATCGATTAATCAAATGGGTACTTTCGGTGGCTGGAAAAAGGTGGAGTTTGGGAAACCGATTAATAGATTTTAAAATCGATTAATCGATTTTGGAATTTCGATTAATTGATATTGGGATCGATTAATGGATTTTGATTGTGCTTGCTGATACTACTTTGGTATTTCGGTGATAACATTTTACTCCGAACTACGATTGACGTAATTCTTATGGCGTTAGAAAGAGGATAACTAACTCTACAACTTTTATGTTTTGACTAACTCATAAATCTGAAGTTTTAAAGGTCAAAATTTAGGAGGAAGGTTGCATCAAATTCTATATTGGCATGAAATTACCCGTTTCAACCTTGGTTTTGAGAAAATGCTTAAATATATCTAAGTAATTAGTGATTGGAGTTGATCCTTGATACATCATTATGAGCTTGTGATGTAGTTTAAGGGCAGTAGCCATCGATAGGACTTTGCTTGGTTCCACGTAACTTCAAGGGTTAAGGTAGGGGAAATTTAATATCTGATTGCATTTTTGAAATTGATTCATAGATGAGTTGATTTAATCAAATGAAAATGATAACTGTGTTGGAAGTCTAGACCCAACTGTGACTTTGTCCTAGTTGGTATCAGAGCTTAGGCATTAGGTCTGGTTGGGACTCAGATGTGATGGCGTTAGATTATGTCAGAACATAGGAGGGTTCGCAATCCCTATTCCAAAATCTTCTAGAAATCCAGAGCCATGTCTCTCAATGACATTAAGCTGTCAGGTCCTAGGCGTTAAGTCTTCCATGAGACTATGAGTCTTAGTTATGTGTGCGAAGCGTGACTGTAAGTCTAGAGATGTGGCATTAGATTTTGTTAGAGTATAAGTTATGAGCTTTTGAAAGTCCTGTCTGAGTATAATAATCGATTGCTAATTGAAACTTTTGTTTCATTATTATAACAGATCATTATGTCTGGTAGAGGTAGAGGACCCAGAGATGGTCGAGGTTCCCAATCAAATGCAAATGAGAGTGAACGAGAAGAAAGACAAAGGATGATGTAGACCATGGAAGCCATGACAAATGCTATGGCTCAATAAATGACAGTGTTAGCATCTAATAATGCCAATAACCATCAGTAGCCACCTTCACCACAACCGTCAGCATTTATAGAATTTCGGAGGATGCGTCCTCTAAATTTCTAAGGATAAGCAGATCCAATGGAAGCTGAGAACTGACTCAATGAGATGGAAAAGATATTCAGTGTGCTTGCATGCACTGAAGATGAGAGAGTCAGGTGGGCGGTTTCATGTTGGATGGTGAGGTGGGTCTGTTGTGGAACTCTGTGTCTAGGACTAGGGCATAGGAGACTCCATGTGTATTATGGACCTGGGATGAGTTTGTAGAGGAGTTTAACAAGCAGTACTTCCCTAATATAGCGCGCAATCAAATGGAGGTTCAATTCCTTCAACTTGTGCAAGGGAAGATGACAGTGAGAGAATATGGGGTAGAGTTCATGCGACTTTCATGTTTTGCTCCTGAGTTTGTGGCCTCGGATCTAATGAAGATCAAGAAATTTCAACGCGGCTTAAGACCGGATATTAGTGGAAAAGTTGCTGCTTTTTAGTTGGAAACTTATGGTTCAGTAATGAGCAAGGCTCTTGTTGTGGAAGAAGACGTGGAAGAAATGTATAAGAGAAGGGACCAACAGCGTAGAGAAAGAGCAAGTCAAATGCAGTCATATGTCCATGAGCAGGCCCCCCCGAGATACCAAGACTCTTATTGCCAACACCCCCTTAGTCTACTTAGACCGTTTATATAGGACCACCTATGTCGGTGCCTGCAGTGACCTTTCGTCCTTTGAATCTTATGACAACTGGAGTGCCACAAATACAACAGGTTCCACCCACCTCGTCATTTGTGATAGATAAATCATGCCCAAGGTGTGGGGGACGACATCGTGCCGCCAAGTTTAAGTGGACCACGGGTGTATGTTTCAATTGTGGTCAGCTAGGACATCAGGTAAAGGACTGCCCAGAGCTGATGAAGGCCAGGACGACTTCGATGTGAGAGGTCATCGATCAATGCAAACTATTGTGTATACCTTATGGTGTGTGTTTAATCTCAGAAAAGGTTAATGTTATATTTTGGGTATATGATCGATGCTATTAGCTCATCTTTTGATGTGTGTATGTGGGGATCTTTATTATAATTAATGATACATGTTGGCAATTAATGGTTGGAAGGTTTATTTTTCCTTTATGACGATGGTTAAATTTCAATTATGATCCATATGGTTAGTTGTGGGTTGACAATTTCATTGATGGTATATGTTATAATTATTGAGTAGAAATATGATTACTTCATTGGATAATCGTCACTTAGGAGGTTTTATTCGGTGGTTCACCGATCTAGTGAGGTGTGGATTTTCATACAAGTATGTGTATGATTTGTGTCAATGTGACTTGTGTCCAAGTGTATACTGCGGGGGGGTGAGTTTGTATACGTTGTCGTTGTGTAGCTGTGGCAAATCACACGGATAATGAGATATGTGTGTTGCAGGTCGATCAACTTTATTATTCACATTTGTGAATAAATTATGGGTGAGTATGCAAATGGCTTTCTTAAATCCCTTTTTGATAAATTAGTTGTATATCAATGGGAAATAATAAATGATACGCAGGGTAGTGTTCTATGTATACGATAAATGGTGCTTAACCTAAGTGTGGCAAATTAGGGAAATGTGTGATGGATACCTTTCTAGGGGTATGTTTATTTTCCAGAATGATGGATAAATTAAGTCTTTCGTTGTCAACTTAATGTGGATAGTTAATTGAATGATTATGAGAAATTCATTTCTTTTGTTCAGGGTGCGTGAGTCGTTTCATCGTTGTTGGTGAGTTAGTGTTCGAAAGTTTCATCGTTAATTTTCGAGGACGAAAAAGGAAAGAATGTAACAACCCTGAAATTTATGTGGTGTATAAATCGATTCATATCTGGACGTGAGTGTTCAACTTGATCTGCATGGTAAGACCTGGTGGGAAGAATGTAACATCCTAAATTTTTGAGGACACTTGGGACAATTTTCGAGGTCGAAAATTTTGGTGGGAAGAATGTTACTTAGGATAATTTTCGAGGATGAAAATTTTATAAGGTGGGAAGAATGTAACATCCTAAATTTTTTGACTTTGAATAGTATACCTTGAGATGCGTGCCCGTCTGGTCACTTATTTGACCAAGTGAGAATGACTTGGTGGTTTGTGTTAGGTTACACTAGATGAGAAAGAGTATGGATGTGTGGTGTAAGAACAATTCACTTGGGTCATATACATTCACTAGTGTGTGTGTGTGTGTTTTACACACTTTGGCATGTTAGTGTTTCACACATGAGATATGTGTTTTGGGTTATACCCATTTGAGTGTATGTGGTTTGCTTGGGAATAAATCCCATTGATCCTTAAGTGAATGGGAAAGCTTCTTGTAGAAGCTATACCCGATTTGGACAAGGGGTTTGGGTTTTGGGTTTTTGAGGAGAGAAGAAAGAGAGAAAGAGGAGGAGATGAAATGAGCATGTCGAATCCATGTGCGCCGAGCTTTAGATTTGCATGAAGAAGGTTTGTGAGATTGTGTAAGGAGATCGCCGTTGATTTTGATGTTTGGCTGTGGTTTTGTGAGATTTGGAGCCGAATGGGGTTTTGAAAACCCATTCTTCTCACAAAGAGATGTGTGTTTGAGCCGCTAATCATAGCGAGAGTTGGGTGAAGTGTGTGGAAGGATCTCCTACGATTACGTTGGCTTGGTTGTGATCGTGGAGCTCGTAAGAGATCAATGTGGGTTTTGAAAACTCTTTTGTGCAATGAGAAAGATGACCCGATCGATGAATAAATCGTTGGATTAAAGGTAAGAAAATTTATATTAAGTAGTGATTTAAAGTTGTGTTAGTTTTTAGTGATGATATGAGTGAAAGATTTGAAGAAAATGAGTTAGAAATGGAGAAAAGATTGAAAGAGATGTGGAGCTAGAAAGGGCTATTTTTCTATCAAAATTGATTAATCGATTTTTATCAAAAGGTAAAATCAAGAAACTGCAGCTCGAAATCGATTAATCGACTCGATTAATCAATTTTTAAATTTCGATTAATCAAATGGGTACTTCCAATGGTTGGAAAAAGGTGGATTTTGGGAAAACCGATTAATCGATTTTGGAATTTCGATTAATCGATATTGGGATCGATTAATCGATTTTGACTGTGCTTGCTGACACTAGTTTGATATTTTAGTCATAAATTTTTACTCCGAACTCCGATTGATACAAATCTTATGGCGTTGCAAAGAAGACAACGAACTCTACAACTTTTGTATTTTGACCAACTCATGAATCTAAAATTTTAAAGGTTAAAATTTAGGGGGAAGGTTACATCAAATTCTATATTGGCATGAAATTGTCCGTTTCAACCTCGATTTTGAGAAAATGCTTAAATGTATCTAAGTAATTAGTGATTGGAGTTGATCCTTGATACATCATTGTGTGCTTGTGATGCAGATTAAGGGCGGTGGCCATCGATAGGACTTTGGTTGGTTCCACGTAACTTCAAGGGTTAAGGTAGGGGAAATTTAATATCTGATTGTATTTTTGAAATTGATTCATAGATGCCTTGATTTAATCAAATAAAAATGATAAGTGTGATTTGAAGTTTTGTTATTTAAAAATTGATGCTTGAATCTAATTGGACGTGTAGGATAACTTGAACACAAACTTACATATTTGACTCTGATTCATAGTTTTTTGAAATGTTTGCATGAAAAATGATAAGTTTGACAGTGATTTGAATTAGAACTTGAACTATTTGTAAATTAGAATTTAAAATCTTTTGAGTCTGAAATGTGAATTTTGAACTGTGAACTTAATCTAGAATTTTTACTATAGTATTTGAATTAAAACTTGATCTTTAAATTGTGAGTTTTGAAACCTTTAAACCAAGAATGTGAGCTTTGGCCTGTGATTTAGGAATCTGAACTAGAATGTGAACTTGAACTCTTGGAGTCTTGTAGATCTGTGTGAATGTATGCTCTTGGACTGCTTTACGGGATTTACGTACACCCTTGGACTTCGTTGTGATCTTATACACCCTTCAACCACTTTGGCGGGATTTATGTACACCCTTGGACCGCTATGGCGGGATTCATGTACGACCTTGGACCGCTTTTACAGGATTTATGTACACCCTTAGACCGCTTTGGCGGGATTTATGTACACCCTTGGACCGCTTTGGCGGGATTCATGTACACCATTGGACTTCGTTTTGATCTTGTACACACTTGAACCGCTTTGGCGGGATTTATGTACACCCTTGGACCGCTTTGGCGGGATTCATGTACGCCCTTGGACCGCTTTTGCAGGATTTACGTATACCTTTGGACTTCATTGTGATCATGTACACCCTTGGATTGTTTTGGCGAGATTTATGTACACCCTTGGACCGCTTTGGTGGGATTCATGTACGCCCTTGGACCGCTTTCGTGGGATTTATGTACACCCTTGGACCGCTTATGCAGGATTCATATACGCCCTTGGACCACTTTTGCAGGATTTTACGTACTCTACGGATTATACTTCGAGAATCAAGCCATCAGTCATGAGATTAAAGTGGACCGCTATGAGCGGATTATAGGTATGTGGACCTATATGGGCGGATTATGTGTATGTGGACCGCAATGGGCGGATTACGCATATTGTGGGCCGCTATGGGCGGAGCACAAGTACTAAGTGGGCCGCTGGGGTGAAAATCAAATAAGTTAATGTGTGTGTTAAGGAAATGTTTTGAGGCGAAGTGTTTTTATAAGAAAATATCTTGAAATCAGTTTTGGTGTGATGAGGAAGTGTTTTTATAATCAGTTTTAATCAGTTTTGTGTAATCAGGAAGTGTTTTCGAAATCAGTTTTGTGAATTAAGGATGTGTGTATGAAACCAATTTTGTGTAATAAGGAAGTGTTTTGAAATTAGTTGTGTGATAAGAAAATATATTTGAAATCAGTTTTGGGGTGTTAAAGAAATGTCTTTGAAATCTATTTTGTGCAATAAGATAGTATTTTAGAAATCAACTTGGTGTGATAAGAAAATATATTTGAAATAAATTCTGTTTGATAAGAAAAGTTCCTTGAAAGTTAGTTTCAGTTTTAATATGAAAACGTTTGATTTTGGCATTGAATCTATATTTCCTTATGATAAGATATGAAGTAGTATTGAATTTTCCTTTGCTGAGCTAGGATGTAGCTCACCCTTCGACTATACGTCACAAGTATAGCTTCAATTTGGACACTGAACTTTCAGATTGGGGAATTGAGGAGTGTTATGATGTTTGGGGTCGTAGATTGAGTAATTTATGGAATTTGGTGAGTTCGGACTTAGTACCCTTTGTACTCGTATATAATTTTGTATACTGATGTTTGGTGATGGTTGGCCATCATCGATGATTTGTTTGAGTTATGTAATATTAAATATTAGAATTGGAGATTTATTTATGCTTTGTGTACCAAGTAATTTTGTATTAGATTGTGATCTACGATATGGCTGCCTAGGTTTTCCCATTTGGTTTTGGTGTAAAGTTAAAGAAAAGAAAAGAAAAAAAAAATAAAATAAAAAATAAAAAAAATATATATATATATATATATATCTCGAAAAATTTAGGTTGGGAAAATCTGGGCTGTCACATTGCTGCTCGTGAATTTTATCGAAGAGTGTTGACTGAATAGTAAGATTGGCCATTAAAGTACCAAATTCTTTTACATTAAATGTCATGTCAATCAAGGCTAAATCCTCAAGTAGGTGTCATCTGTGGATTTTGGTGATGAGGTGTGATAACAGGGTAGATGATTTTCAGCTCATTGCGTCATCTACCACATTTGCCTTTCCTGGATGGTATTGAATGGAGCAGTCATAGTCTTTGAGGAATTCCATCCATCTCTTCTGCCTCAGATTTAGATTCTACTGGGTGAACAAATACTTGAGACTTTTGTGATTGGTGAAAATTTCAAACGTCTCACCGTAGAGATAGTGCCTCCACATCTTTAAGGAAAAGATGATTGCTGCCAACTCCAGGTCATGTGTGGGATAGTTGTTTTCATGATCTTTCAACTGTCGCGAACCATATGCAATTACTTTGTCATTCTGATTCAACATACATCCTAGCCCACTGTGTGAAGCGTCGTTGAATACTACGAATCCTCCACTGCCTGATGATATGGTGAGTACCGGCGCGAAGGTCAGCCTTCTTTTGAGCTCCTAAAAGCTCTGTTCACTGATTGTTACCAGTCTTGAACACTAGCATACATCTGGCGTATTCAAGTTCGGGAATTTGTAGGGTGTTCCATTACTGATATCTTGAAGCGGCCTTGGAATTCTAAATGTATCTATAGAGTTAGTAATAAGGAAAAATGCCCTTGTAGTGACGCCGTATTGGAAAGTAATTTAATTATTTCAGCTACATACCAAGCTTGATTTTTTAATAATAATCATCATGTACCGTAATTTTTAATAAGAATGAGATAAGTCATAGATAATGAGTGATTGCACCACTTGTCATTCAAAAGTTTTTGGATTTATTTTTAAAAGGATTCTAAGATTTATTTGACTCATCTTCTGAAAAGAAAAATAAAAGGGAAGAAGGGGTAAGGCTTATTGATGTAGGGGTAGCTTCTTATTCGACTACTCTTAAGAATAATAGTTAACAACTTTCTTCTCCGATGTGTAGAGAATTGCCATAATTGAGCTCTCCGTCATGTTCCAGCAACATCAAATCATCAAATTATGTGGTTAGCAGAGGTTTTGTTCTCCTCCCACCATCGTACGATGACATCTAGAAGTGTGAGGATGCTAGGGACACACTCACAATTTTCCTTATGCTTCCCTAAGTTTATTAACTTGTTCATTCGTCGCATTATCTCACTCGGTTGTGCTTTTTTTTGTCTAATTCTTTGTTTTATTTTTAAGCATATATTTTTTTAAAATAACCTGCTAATGCGAGAATTATGAGTTTTGATGTGTGACAGCCCAGATTTTTCGAACATAATTTCATGAGATATTTAAGTATTTATTAATTTTTATTTTTACCAACTGGGAAAACTCGGATTGCCAGATCGCAGAACCCCAATTTGATTACAGAACACCTGGTACATCTACAAAGATATGAAAATCAAAGCAAATAAGACATTACATATGACAGATCTAAATATTTCATTTCTATATAGAGCATACGAACATAGCCTAAATTACAACCACCGGTGATGACCGACCATCACCTAAACATGGCATGCACAATGCATAGCTGAATATAAATTTTATTCTATGAAGTCTTGTGAATGTACCAAGCCTGACAGTCCAAACTCACAATTACTAAATCCAAGTCAAGCCAAGTCCAAAGTTAGCAATTCAAAGGAACCTCTTTAAGCCTTATCCAGATCTACACCTGTGACGTATAGTGGGGTGAGCTAACGGTCTAAGCTCAGTAGAGAAAATTCAATACCAGTTAATGTTATCAAACCAATGCATAGCTACAATGACGAAAAATTCGAAGACATTTTTCGTATTTAAACAAAATTTCAAAACACAAAAGTCGAACTTTAGTTCAAATAGTATGGGAAAATATCCTTCCTTAATTTTCACATACTTTCATTAACTTATTCAATGATCGAAGTTCAAAGATTCATTGTCCAAAGTTTACGATACAAAGTTCAGATTTATGTGTCAGACTCGGAGTTCAGATTCATGGGTTAGATTTAGAGTTCATATTTGGAGTGCAGATTCACAAATTCTAACACATTTCATATTAGAAGAGTCTTAAGCTGGAACAGAACAAATCAGATCCAACAGGACGAAATAGATCCAACCAAACGAATCATATCAAACATAGTGAATCAGGTCAAACATGCAAATCAGATCAAACAGAATGAATCAGATCAAACATCAGAACAGAACATCTGATAGAAACATCAGATCGAAACATCAGATAATAGAAACATATCAGAAAAGTCATGTCCTAACAACATATCAAAACATCCCATAGCGGGAACATATCATATAGCGAAGACAAAGCAGATAACAGAAACAAGGCATCAGAGAACAAGTATTTCAGAGGACTATTCGTGTCATCATAACTTAAAACATTAGGTCAAAGCATACCGTAGCAGGAACAGAGCATTTCGTAGCGAAAGCAACGCTTGAAAATCCTGGGGACTCCACCCCTCTCTTGGAGCCTCCACTCCTCTTTGTAACTAATGCGAGATCAGAACATCCAATAGAAGTATCATGTCAGAGCATCCCGTAGCGGGAACAGAGCATTTCGTAGTGAAAGCAAGGTTTGAAAACTCCGGGGACTCCACCCCTCTGTTGGAGCCTCTACTCCTCTTTGCACATGAATTCAGAGTCAGAGAGTTCATAGATCAAGTTCAGAATTCAGGTTAGGTTCAAATTGAGGCTTAATGCATATCACAGTCAATACTCAAGTGGGAATAAGCATCCCATAAGCGGGAACAAAGCATTCCATGAGCGAAAACAAGGTAAAACCCTCGGGGCTTCTACCCCTCTCCGGAGCCTTACTCCTCTTTCCCACTTGATGTTAGATTCATATTCATATTCAATATTCCATTGGGGCTAAAGCATCCCATGCGCGACCATTCCATGAGTGAAAACAAGGTAAAAAACTCGGGGCCTCTACCCCTCTGGAACCTCTACTCCTCTTTCCCCTCTGGATTCAGAGTTCAGAGCTCAAGTTTCAAAGTTCTTATTCAGAGATCAGAGGTCGAAGTTAAAAGTTCAATGATTCAGAGATTCGATTCAAAGTTTGGAGTTCAATATTCAAAGTTCGATGATTAAAGATTCAACGGTTCAATGTTCAGTGTTTCAACTTCAATTTCAAAGGTCAAATTTCAAAGGTTCGGATTCAATTGTGGATTCAAAGTCGAAGATCATGTTCAAAGCACACGAGGTTCGATATTTCAAAAAGATCATATGTGAGTCGATGATTCAATGCGAGACAATTCATAGTTCGGAGTTCATGTTCAAGTGTAAATTCTGAGTTTCTAATTCAAGTTCAAAGTTCGTGTTCGAATTCGGAAGTAAAAACTCATGTTCACTTTTCAAATATTCAGTTGCAAATCAAATTCTTAATAGTCAAAAGCATTTCAAACATTCAAATCAAATACATCATACAAATCTATGAATCGAAATTGAAATGCAATTGCACTGAGAGTTTTCCCTACAAGGATTTCATAGTTCAGATTCAATTGCGGATTCAATTTCAAATACTCAAAGTTCAAAGCTTTCTATATTTCAAAGATTTCTAAAACAAAACATTCTTTCAATACATTCCAAGTACTAAACATAGGTTAGGTCAATCGTATCATAAGAGTCTATGAATCAGAGTTAAAATGTAACGTAAGATCCTTATCGACGGCCTCCCGTTCCCAATCTACATCACATATATGATAATGTATTAAGGAGTAATCTTAATTACTAATAACTTCAACCAACTTAAGTGTTTTCTCAAAACTGAGGCGGAAAGGACAAGTTTGTGCTATCCTTGGATCCTGTATAACTTGTCTCAAATTCCACCTCAATTTTGACCTTCAAAAAATTTGATTCATGAAATTATTATTCCATAAAAGTTATAGAGTTCGTTGTCCTCTTTCCAATGCCATAAGAATTGCATCAATCCGAGTTGGGCGTAAATAGTTATGGCCAAAATACTGAGACCTCGCTCGAGTGATTTCTAAACTCGCTCGAGCGATTTCCAAACTCGCTTGAGCGAGTTTTTCCAGAAAAATTTTGTCTGGAAAGTTCGCTCGAGCGAACTTTCTAGACAATTTTCCATTTATTTTCTGAAGGGAACTCGCTCAAGCGACTTCCAATTCGCTCGAGCGATTTTGTTAGATCCTGCACGGGATTGGGGCTCTTCTTCCTAGATCAGAATAGCCCAAAACTGCGCATCCACATCCTAACAACTCCTAATCAAACTTAAATCGAATTTCATAACTCAAATCTCAAATCTTACCTTTCTACGCACAGCATGCGAAATCCAAAATCGTCAGGATCGAGAGGGCTTGACCCCTAACTCCTTGTCTCTACGGTGACCCGATTCCCCTTATCCGATCTCAATTCTCTCGAATCCTTGCACGAAATCCACATGCACACACACACCAATTAAAATCTAAATCCCACGGATCGAAACCCACATAATTAAGCTATGATGCTTACCTTTGTAGTTTGTGCATGCGAAGCTTACGACTCTTCTTCTTCGAGCTCAACGGTGTTGAAATCAAGGGATTCTCATGGTATAAAATATGGCAATTCTTTGTGTGAAGGGAGGGATTTGAGATAAAGATCAAGGGTTATGATCTCATCAAAAGAGGAAAATGGGAAGGAGATGGTGGGTTCTCTCTTTCGGCCCTCTCCTCTCTTTTCACATGAATATTGTAAGGTGTGGTTTGAACTGCATGGGATTTGCCCTTTATATTAAGTGGAAATTGACTTGGTGTGGAGCCGGTATATGGAAGCAAGGGTATAGGCCTTTCATCCAAAGGCCCAAAATAAGTTTAAAACATTCATTCAACAGGATTCGATCCCTAGACCTCCTAAGTGTAAACGGAGTTCCTGACCACAACGCCATTACGTGGCTTGTGCAACTATTTGCAAAATTATTTGTGTGAACCTTTCACACACGGTCACATATATTTATACTTATTGATTTGGGTTATTGGGCTCGGGTTGGGTTCGTGCCTAAGGTACACATGATGGCCCTTGATCACTTACACGCCGTCCTTCTCGTTTGAAATTATTCGTTAATCCTAACTAACTAAGCTCACAAGTTCTAATTATGGTGCCCGAAAAAGTGGGATCGAAATTGGTCCCATCTCGGGGTTCATATCGGGTGCAACACACACCTCACACATGGGTTCGAGTTTCTAATTGATGTTCAAGTTAAGAATTAGTTTTCAGATTTGAGTTTGGGTGAACCTTCCCACTTAAGACAGGTGGGTCAGAGACTGCGTCTCAGGCATCAAAAGTTTGACCAAAGTCAAACCAGTCTAAACAATCGTATCATCGTCAGAGGTCAACGATTCAACGTTAGCGAAAATCAGGGTTGTTATATTCTTCCCACCTTAAAAGAATTTTCGTCCTCAAAAATTTACACGCCTTACTCAACTAGGTATGGACATTTGGTAGGTCCAAATAAGAGTACTCACATTCTCTTCAAGGGTCAATGATTCGACATCAACAAAGATCGGGGTCATTACATTCTCCCATCCTTAAGGAATTTTCATCCTCCAAAATTCACGATGTGACTCTCGATATTCGATATAGTTTTATCGGCCAAAGTTAGACTTGTATCATTTGACAGTAGATAGTGACTACCTCCACTCCAGTCAAATTTTAGCAATTGTCATTTCAAAATCTTTCACATCATCTCAGATCTCCCGTGCATTGGTGAATGGTGCTACAGTAGTCCCCCCGCCCTCTTCACCATCGAAGCTCTAGATTCTAAATCTAAAGTTTGAACTCTTAAAATATTTTCTTTAGCACATATATAGCATTACTACTGTTGATGGTAATCACACAGCAGCAAGAGAACACACAGTAGAGCTAAGGAAATCAAAATTCTCTATAAGAAGAGACTCCAATCATTCAACATAAGATCTACATCACGTCGTTAAAAAATTTATCTGCTGAACTCTACTCCAAAGATGTCCATTTTCTCATGGAGCTCCTATAGGTATTGTCTCTTCTTTACCATGCATCCATTCATCTCTTAAATCATCAAGTTCTCTTGTTTATTATGTAAGGCTAATTTGGCTGAACCCAAAGGAGTTATAACTGGTTCCCAATCAACAGAATGGAAACGGTGTAGCGGCATTTATGAACTGTCACAATTGAAAGTGGTATCTAAATATATTGGTTAACCTAATTTATTGTCATAACTAACAATCCATAGGTCACTAGTCAACATATCCACGAATAAATAATTTACTGTACTAAAATCTTTGACAACTACAAATCATACATTGAAATCCTTATCTCATGGTCTTCAATCAGGATGATAACCGATCGGTAAATTGGGTCTGTGCTCATCGTGTTTTCTGTAGGGAGTGATACCATTAGGATGAAGTCTAAGGGCTCAGGGATGACACTTAATTCGGCCACGAATTGAGACATCACAAAAGTGTGAGTAGACCCTGGTCTACCAATGCTCGTGCCTTGTGCTGACAATTATCTTTGGTATGTGTGCAGGGTACCTAAGTGCCATGCATGTGAGTTTTGTAAATGTACATATGAGGGTATCGTGTAGTTCATGAATTGTCATGTTCACCCCTGTGGTGATTCGCTTAGCACTAGGCATACCTCTGGTGCAGACGGTTCTTGGTCTACCTCTTGGAGGCTTACTAACCTGTCACGTTCAATGAAAAGGCTCAAGTAGAAATGATCGTGAAGATCCAAAGCCTTAATCAGAAGTGATCTTCCTATGTCCCCTACGTTCTGACAAAACCTAAAGTCATATCCCAGAGTCTCCCACAAGATCGGAAGCTCAGACTCTGACGGATCCTTATGTAACAGGACCTACTGCCATAGCTCTGAACCTAAAGCTATGGCTCTGGGTCCCATGAGACATAAAGCCTAAGCTTTGATAGCAATTGTGACACTTCAGATTTTCCCAACAAAATTTTTTGAGATATTATTATATATATTTTTACGTTTAATATATATATATATATATATATATATATATATATTTTCACCAACTGGGAAGACCTGGACTGCCAGATTGCAGAATCACAATCTGATTACAGAACACCTGGTACATCCACAAAGATGCGAAAATCAAAGCAAATAAAATGTAACATATGGCAGATCTGAAAATTTCATTTCTATATAGAGAATATGAACAAAGCCTAAATTACAACCATCGGTGATGGTCGACCATCACCTAAACAGTGGCATACACAATGCATAACTGAATATAAATTCTATTCTACGAAGTCTTGTGAATGTACCAAGCCTAAAAGTCCGAAATCACAACTACTAAATCCAAGTCATGCCAGGTTCAAAGTCAACAATTCACAGGATCCTCTTTAAGCCTGATCCAGATCTACACCTGTGATGTATAGTCGGCGTGAGCTAACAGTCTAAGCTCAATAAAGAAAATTCAATACTAGTTACATTTATCAAACCAGTGCATAGCTTCAATGACGGAAAATTTGAAGACATTTTTCGTATTTAAACAAAATTTCAAAAGATCTTACTTTTAAAACACATAAGTTGAAGTTTAGTTCAAATAGTATGGGAATGTATCTTTTGTTAATTTTCACATAATTTTATTAGCTTATTCATTCAATGATCAAAGTTCAAAGATTCATTGTCCAAAGTTTACGATACAAAGCTCAGATTCATGGGTTAGATTCGGAGTTCAGATTCATGGGTCAGATTTAGAGTTTAGATTCACAAATTCTAACACATGTCATATAAGAAGAGTCCTAAGTCGGAACAGAACGAATCAGATCCTATAGGGTGAAATAGATCCAACCGAACAAATAAGATCAAACGTAGCGATCAAGTCAAACGTGCAAATTAGATAAAACAGAATGAATCATATCAAACATCAGATAACGAAAACATATAAGAAAAGCCATGCCCTAACATCATATCAAAGCTTCAGATCAAAGCATCCCATAGCAGGAACATATCATATAACGGAGATAAAACCGGTAACGGAACAAAGTAGATAATAGAAACAAGGCATCAGAGAACAAGTGTTTCAGAGGACAATTCGTGTCATCATAACTTAAAACATTAGGTCAAAGCATCCTGTAGCTGGAACAGAGCATTCCGTAGCGGAAGCAAGGTTTGAAAACCTTGGGGACTCCACCCCTCTCTTGGAGGCTCCACTCCTCTTTGTAACTAAAGCGGGATCAGAACATCCAACAGAAGTATCATGCCAGAGCATCCCGTAGCGGGAACAGAGCATTCCATAGCGAACACAAGGTTTGAAAACCCCCGGGACTCCACCCCTCTTTTGAAGCCTCCAATCCTTTTTGCACAAGAATTTAGAGTCAGACAGTTCATAGATCAGGTTCAGAATTCAGGTTAGGTTCAAATCGAGGTTCAGATGCATATCATAGTCAATATTCAAGTGGGGCTAAGCATCCCATGAGCGGGAACCGAGCATTCCATGAGTGGAAACAAGGTAAAAACCTCGGGACTTCTATCCCTCTCCAGAGCCTATACTCCTCTTTCCCACTTTAAAGAATTGCTGAGGCAATGCCCACACCACCAAATCCCTAAGTGACAGCTTGTTCAAATCTTTTACTAGGGGATTGATTCTAAAAGTAGAGATATGGTAGATGTTTCATGTGGTGGCACTTATCTCAGTAAGATTGATGAAGAAGCTTGGGATCTGTTTGATATTATCAGTGAAAATTCTAATCAGTAAGAGACTCTGTCAAGAAATGATATTGAGCCTTGACCGACTTATAGTATGTATATATTTAAATTAAAATCAAGCCTTAACCTATTGCAAGCACACAATGGAAATTATAGCATTAGTGATAGGATTGATCCCACGAAGAAGTGATTATCTTATTATAGATTTTTATATTCCTTTTTAAAAAACTATCTTTATCTTTTAAGTCCTAAACTACTGGAGAAATATGAATAAAAGAATGAGTTTATGAATCTAATTGTATAAAAATAAATCCTAATCCTCCTTCAGATTGAGGTCGTCAATCTCAACCTTTAGCTATCTGATGTTTACAAATTTAAAATACCGTTACACCGTATGTAGCCTTCCAAAATTTGGTCGTCAATTAAAACTAAAATTCTTCAGCACAGATTTAATCTAATCAACAATCTCCTGAAATTTGGGCGTAAATCAAATTTGAGAAAATTGAAGATGGAAAAGTAAAAATTGTTACACTAATCTGCAAACTTTAACTAGAGTCGCCAATTCAAATCAAAATTCAAAGATGTTTACAAAGCATATAAAATCTAAACTAGAAATCAAAAGTAGAACCATCCAAAGGGTTGATCTTCCAGCTTCCTCGACCTTGGTTGTTAGGCAAAACCTCAGAGAATCATAGACGATATTACTTTATAAATCCTAAACTACTTTGATCGGGAGAAAACATAGACCTCAGTTGTCAATTGATGCCGTAAAATTCTTTGATGATTATTCCTACACCGGACTCTCTTATTTATAGATCATAAGGAGTCGGTTTACAGAGTTCAAATTCTAATAAAAGAAACTACTAAAATAAAAGATTCCTAATATAACTCTAATTCTAATCTTATTCTTCCTTGCTTTCAACGGTTGATGCGTTTCGAATCTCTTTCCTTGATAGCAGCAGCAGAGATCTTAGAAGTCTATCTTCATCAATCCCCTAGATTCGTAATTAGCCAAACTTCTAATGAAAGAGTTCTTCTAATTCTATTCTTGGCGGTGGAAATTCTCACGTGATCAGCTGTAATAGAAGTAACAGGAAAACTTTTATAATCGTAATCGTAAATCACGATTATCCTTTTTTTCTTTAGAAAATCGTAAATCATGATTTTCTCTTTCTTCAGCTCCCATGACTTTCATACTGGATAATTCTCTATAACGAACGATCGCTTTCTTCTATATCGCCTTTTACTCTTTTGTCGTTTTTTGAAGAATCGTCTTTTTAAGAATCGTAAATTACGATTTCTCATTTTTCTCTTCTTTGGCTTCAGTATTAGCACTCAATTGTAAAATACGATTTCTCATTTTTCAATAGGTGGCGAATCATCTTCTTACGCTTAATCATCTTTATACTATTTTTTGAGTTCATTTTGATGAATATTAACATTTTGGCTCTCTTTTACTGTTTTTCTTTAATATCTGCACATCAGCATCTTATTAGTAGTAAACTAAGTCCTAGCATTACTAAGTTAAGGGTGATAAAATGGTATATTATGCGATTGATCACACCCCCAAACTTGGGCTTTACTAGTCCCTAGCAAACAAGGGAATATAAACTAAGAAATTAAATGCCACTTTCATAGGGAGCACGATTGCATTTAGCGGATGCAACAAGCCTTTATACCCCTAGGTGATCCCTAGTGGAGGAGTTGTAGTCTCCCGAAGGTTTTCAGTGAAGTTACCTACAAACTTCAAATATTTTTTTCTCTAAAAATTAAAAGTAAAAATCAAACTAATCTACTTAATTGGCCAATATATAGTCTATTATGATTTTTTAAAATTAACAAGCCATTATCCTTATTTTCCATTATAACAGTTATCCTTGATTCGAACTCTAACAATTTCAATTCACAATAAGCACAAAGTGTATATGCACTAGCGAATAATTTATTCTTCATAAAACTTTCTAAACTGCAAATTTAAAAAATATTTCCATTCAAAAACTCACTATTGACATACTCTAAAAAAGATATTGAAACTTTTGGGTTCTCTCAGTATATTTTTTAGAAGAATTTAGTCAAAGATATTTGCAAAAATGAATCTCATAGAAAGATAATCCTATCCTATTCTTATAATTCCCTGTACAATCCATAATATCTATTATCCTTATCTCTACTAGGCTTATCCCTTTGCAAATGGTAAATCAGAAAGGTCTTTCCTTCAGCTTGTAATGGGGTTTTGGGTTTCAGAAGGTATCAAGGAAAGGTAGAAAAGGATTAAAAAGATTTATGAGAATTTAGCTCTTCTTTTTCCTATCTTCTTCTACTATTCTACTTAAGTATCCATGATTGGATAACCTCTTCCCATTTATTTCTTTTAATATATATATATCCCAGTTCTTCAGCTATAAAATTGTCTTTTATGATTTTTCTATTCTTTATAGCTTTTTGCTAAATCATAATTTTCATTTTCAAAATCATTTTTTACGATTTTCTTTCTTTTCCCATATTCCCTTTTATTTTCTTTCTCTGAACCTCTTCTAGCATTCCTTTTATCTATTCTTCTTTTACTCCTTCCACTCCCTCTTCTTTCTTCTTTCCTTCTAAACTCTCAGAAATTGTAAGGGTTAAATGTAGAAAGCTTTGGGTAGTACATATGTGTTGGTGCGCACTTTTTTTGCGTTCTTTTCGATCCTCGAAATCAGTGGCCCAATTCGGTCCAAGTGGACTCTAGCGAAAGCGATGATGGAGTAATATATTAGAAAATATTAAATGCTAAAATTAAAGAGGCAAATTCTAAATAAAGAATACCTGAGAAGATGCGATTGCCAGTTGCAGATATTTATCGATGCTGCAACACGTCACTGATCACGCTTTAAGGGCGGGCGGGGGCTTGCAGGTTGAACTCCTTTACTGAATCGTCCATCGGCGAACGTCAACAGCTGTGGGTTGCCTTTAGTTTAACTGGTGTGGTTTTCCTATTTATGCTGAGATTTTATTTAACTTGGTATCCTAATCCTACTAGGAGTCTGATTGATTTAGTTTTATAATCCTATTAGGAATCTAATTAATTAAGTCTCCTAATCCTACTAGAAGTCTGATTACTTTAAATATCCTAATTTGAATTAGAAATTGAATTAATTAGAATAAAAGGGGTTTGGACCCTTTATGCTAAGGAGGATCGGCCCCGTTCCCGGGTACCCTCCGTAAGCTCCCTTGGGCAAATTGGGTGGCTAAAATTGAGAGAGACTGAATTTGAATTATAAAGTAGTATTTTTTGTGAAAGATTAATGATTGGTATTTAAGGGTGAAAATTTTAGGGCTAAAAAAATTTAAGAACTGAAGCTATAAAGCAAATTTTAGGATTTAGAATTATGAGAAATTAAGACTAAAGCTAAAATCTAAGGACAAAAATTAAGATTGAAATTGGGAAAATTTGGACCGTGAGATTAAGGACTGATTCTAGAACCTAAGCACTAGGACCTAAAAATTAAAAAAAGACTAGTTCTAGAACCTAAGGACTAGAATCAGAAAATAAAAAATTTAGATTAAAACCTAAGATCTAGAGTTTAAGAACTAGAGGGCTAGAACCTAAATCTAGAACTAGAATATATGAAAAGGGAAATTGGTTCTAGAACTTAAGAGCTAGAACCAGAAATTTAATGACTAAGGAATTACCTGAAGAATCGTTTAAATTGTATAGAGGGAAATTGTGTAGAGGGGAAAATTATATAGAGGAGAATCATGTATATAGGGATGGCTAGGGGGGCAAAGGTCTTATTTATAGGCTTTTACTATAAATCCTATTTTCTAAAATAATATAATAAAGATACTAATCCTAATTCAACTAGGAGTTTTGAAAAACCTCACTTTTTGCGTAGTGGTCGAAAAATGACCATAACTTCTTCGATACTTGTCAAAATTATGCATTTTTTGGCTTGTTGGACTACTTTGATAAGCTTTCCAACATGACCAATTTTTCCTTAATCCGACTTTGTTTGATATATCAAAATAAGCCAAACATAAAAGTGATGGGATTGATAATTGAGAAAAGGTTGGGGAGACCTAGTTGGCTCTAGACTAAGGATTTGGGCAAGGATTTCCTAAGGGCTGAATTCTAAAACTTAAGAATTAAGAATTAAAATCTAAACATTAGAACTATAAGAAATTAGAAATTAAAACTAAAGCCTAAAAAAATCTAAGGACTGAAATCAGAGTCGAAATTAGAAAAATCAGACCGTAGGATTAAGGACTGTCCCAGAAAACTAAGAACTGGAACTAGAGATTAATATTAGGACTGCAAATTAAGGTATCGAGATAAAAACTAAGTTTTAAGATTGAAAATTAGATAATAAAATTAAAAACTGATTCTAGAAACTAAGAATTAGAACCAGAGATTAAAGTACATATTAAAAAGGAGGTATTACGGCCTAAGACTGAAAATCGAAACTATTAATTAAAATCTAAGTTTTGAATCTAAGAAGACTAGGACTAGAGATTAGAAGCTAAAACCAAGGACTAGAAATCCGAGCCTAAGATCTAAAACCGAAAATTAAAACTAGAAAGTAAATTATACCTATGGCCTGGGCTACAGAGAGAAATCTCAAAATCCTAAGCTTGGAGACGTAGAACTCGAAACTCGAATCTCAAAGTTGTGGAGGCCAGAGTTTGGGTTGTAATGGAAAGTTCTTTTTATAGGCATTTTACTAATTGTGCGCCCAGTGGGGTGCACTTAATATTTAATTACACGTCCTGTTTTAGGCATTTAATCGAATTGCGCGCCAATTTTTTGGTGCTTAATCTCTTTGAGTCGGTCACCGACTCAGTGAGCGGCCGACTGACTTGCTTAGCGAGTTTCCTAGTTCTAACAATGTTAGGACTAATTGTGTGCCTGGTGTGGAGTGCGCAATTTAATTAAGCGTCTCTTCTGAAGCACGTAATCGAGGAAGCTTGGGGGTCAAGGACTGTAAGACTAGGTCGGGTGTAGGCCAATTGCGCGCCGGAGGTGGGGCACTCAATCCGAACGCGCGTGCCGTGGTAGACACGTGATCAAGTCTCGAGGTAGTCTGGTCTGAGAGGGGACTGATTGCACGTATGTGGTTTAGCGTGTGATAGAATTGTGCGCATAGTTTTAGGCTCATAATTCGGGGTTGTCCGGGTCCGGGTCGGGTCTGAAATGCCAAACTATTATTTCAGCTTGCATTTTGACTATATACTATTGTTTCAGTATATAGTCTCTCTATATTAGGATCTGAGACACAAAGCTATTGTTTCAGCCTGTGTTCAGCTATGTACTATTGTTTTAGTGCATGGTTCCCACGTTAGGGTCATGGGGTTTGAGCCACAGAGCTATTATTTCAGCCTGTGTTTAGTCATATACTATTATTTCAGTATATGGTCCCAATTAGGGTTAGGGGGTTTGAAATACCAGACTATTGTTTAAATCGACATTTTTACTATATACTATTATTTCAGTATATAGTTTGCCTACGTCGGATCTGAGCCACAGAGCTATTGTTTTAGCTTGTGTTCAGCCATGCACTATTGTTTCAGTGCATGGTTCCCACATTAGGGTCATGGGGGCTGAGTCACAGAGCTATTGTTTTAGCCCGTGTTCAACCATATACTATTATTTCAGTATATGGTCCCAATTAGGGTTATGTGGTCAAAGGTTGACCGAGCAGATTTGTACATTCTGAGAGGATAAAATGGGGGTGTCTACAGATGCCCCTCTTCAACGTGCTCTTGCGAAGTAAGAATGCGTCAAAAAAATGGACACCCCTCATTCCAGGTGTCTGCTCGTTTCTCTTGGAAAATCACAAATGTAAACTAGAGATGCTGACATGACATGCTTGACTTTCTTATCTATCAGTGCAAGCTAAAATGGAGCATTCGGGGGCCCAATGGTAGTTATCGAAAGGCGTGTTCTATGCCGTGGATGCCCAGGGGTGATCGCGTCATGTATCGCGACCCGCTGTCATAGACAGTCGACAGGGGAAGTGTGTGTATGCTATTCTGTGGGTGCAAGGGGCATCCCATCGTGTGGCGCGACCTGCAGCGAGTGATAGTCAAACGACAAGGAGAATCACTATATCCTAATCTGTGGGTGCAAGGGACATCCCGTCGCATGTCGTGACCTGCTATAAGGAGCAATCAAATAGAGGGGTATGACGCAGTCAATGTATCGGGGGGCGTCATACAAATGTCCATAAGGTCCAGGGACCAATAATAAAATGCAATATAATGTCGAAGGCTTTTGCAAGTCATGTTGGACCAGACGCGTCATTGCTCACACCAATGCGCGTCAGGCGTTCCTTTTCCAATAGACATTTATAGGTTTTTCGATTAAATATACTCATTATTCAATTTACCTGGGGAATGGCTGGTTTAGGCTAGTAATTAGAGTGGTAATTGGAGTGAATTTTGTCAGGTGAGTCTCTTTGTTCATTATTATTATTTTTTGTTGGTTTCTTCTTTTGGTAGTTTGATTGTTTTTTTTCTTTTTTTTTGGGAAGTAAAAGAATTTTTTTTCTTTTGGAAGTAAGTACGGGGTTTTGAAATTTTGGGAGTTTAACTTAAGATCAATTTGGTGGTAAAACGGCAGAAAACGTGGCTTCCGAGACGTCGCTGATCAGATCCATCGGTACGGGATTATGGACTCGACTGTTTATGTGGTTGTCAAGACGACACTTGGCATGCCGGATACTCCATCTAACTTTCTTGGTGAATACTGATGATTGTCTCTTATGGGAGGACTACAGTGATTCGTGAGTCGAGAGAGATGGGTTTTGAAAATATTGACTTAATCATAGCTAACTATATTTATCAGAAGCAATATCGAGTAAAAGGGGAGGGTGGTACTTACTTGGGGGTGATAGTTACCTGAATTATGCGTAGCTTGCGTAGTCCGTGATGGGACTGATGGGTTGACGGGGTGATTGCTGGGGAATTCTAGTGTGCTGATTACTTTGTGTGATAAAATCAATTAAAAATAAAGTAAAAATAGAGGATGGATTCAACACATCTAAAATATCTTAAACTTGCAAGATACATGGACAATTTGTAACAAGTTTTAATAAATAAGAGTTTGTCCCACAGGGAGTAGTGATCTAAACCTAGAAGGCGTATAGTAGACCTCTAGATTTGGCTACAGATCTGGCAATTCTAGCCTAGAAAACAGGGAAAGAAAGAGAGCTTTTCGGGTGTCACTAGATCTAATTAATATACAAAATTGAAATACAAAATTAATTCTAAAAGGTGGAAGAAGATGGATGGTAAAATAAAATAGAAAATTGCGAGAAATAGACAGCTGGGAATTTGTTCTCATTGTAAATCAATTGGATCAAAGGCAATGCATAGGAAAGATTTACTACAATCCTTCATCAGGCTACAAGCTCAAATGCAAGGTATAAGAATCTAATCTCAACTAAAGTATTGAAGCAATCCTAAGGATAGGATCTGTCGATTTGTAGTGGGCACAGGTTACCCTAGAGATTGTTCCAATCCAATGATCTTGATTAGAATAGGTAAGCTATTGCAGATGCTATGGATACCATGCTACAAGCTCAAGCATCCACAGGAATATCTAATCCAGGGAAATCAAATACAAAAAAGTGAAATTTAGATCAGAATCACCTTTAAAATCCACAATTACTGTAATAACATCTTACAACCAATTGAGCTCAGATCTGCAATATGTGCAATCTCTAATCCATTTACAATTGCTGTTGAAGCTCTCAATTTACAATTACAAAACAGATTTGGACTGATTATCTAGATCTAATCCAACGAGCTGGATTAGAGAGAGAAGGGCGAAGAGAAAGAGGAAAAATAAAAGCTAAACTAAACCTAAATGAGCTAAGGAGAACCAAAGTTATTCTATGGATTCCTTGTTGAGAAATTACAGCAGCAAGGGGTTTTATTTATACAAGTGTAGTGATCCAAGTGCTTTGGATTATAGCCAATCAGAGGAGAGATTCTTCAATTCAGTTTATGCTAATCCATGTGCCTAGCATTTCAACCAATCAGAGAGCAGAGATAGATCTGCTGTTGTTGTGCTCAACTGAAGTAGTTTGTTCCCTCTAAGAATTTCTCCCAAAAATAGTTTGCACATGTGGGCAGCTATCCCTGCTGTGGAGTTTCGAAATTGCCCCTGCCAATCAATAATATTTTACCCAAAAATATAACTCCAGCTGCATTTCTGCAAATCAATTGCCCATGTGTAGAATTCTTTCATGCTTTGGAATTCCAAAATCTGCCCTTGCCAACCAAGAATGTTTGCTACTGCATACCCCAAATAATAGTATCCAAACTACTGGGAATGCCCCAAATAAAACTCACCATCCTCTTGGCTGCCCTCATGTAACTTCTGCTGCTTATTACCAAAGTAGCCCCAAATGGAACCCGCTTTGCTAAACTGCTGAGGTTTTGAAGATGTTTAATCACATGGCTGCAACTCAATGTAGATGGGGCCAGAGTCGGATCAGCTTGAGGAACCATGGGCTAATGCAGCTTTATTAATGGTTATTCAATTATGCAGTTTCAGCAATGTGGTGGAGAAGATGACTCGAGAAGATGAAGACCTCGAGAGGTAGGCTGAGGGTAGGTGTGTGAACTCGAGAGGTTTGAAGGTAGGTTCATTTACTTGAGTGGATGGATGAAGTGGTGCTGGTGCAATTTGAGAGGACGAGCTGTACTTTGGAGAGGTTGCTGAAGCTGGATAAATGTTGATAGGTTTAGAACCTTAAATAGTCGATAGGTTAAAAGGGAGGTTCATCATCCATTCGAGAGGTTCAAATGGGCTGCTGGTTAACATGATATGAAGCTGCAGTTTTGAAGATCTCGAGAGGATTGATGGGAAAGGATGGCTTCCTGGTCGAGAGGTTCGGTATTTAAATGGTCGACAGGTTTAGTTGGTAGGAGCTGCAAGTTGTCGATAGGTTTGAAGGTGTGGAAGCTTTGCTGTTCTCGAGAGGATTGGCTTGGAGTTTGCTGAACTAGTCAACAAGCTGGAGTGCCAAAGAACTGCTCGACAGGTTGGAGAAGCTATACCTTGAAGGTGTCGACAGGTTGAACTCTTCAAGTCGAGAGGATAGAGTGGATGTGCAGCAGTTTTAACTCCAAGTGGTCAACAGGATCTGAATGTGGGGGAGCTGCACTTCTTCTCAACATGTTGGATGGGAGGATGGAGCAGATCTCGACAGGATTGAGGAGTTTGCTGAAGAAGGTGTCGTGAGGTTGCTGTTGCTGCTGTTCCCATTCGACAGGATGCTGAATGGAAGGTGTTGTCGCTCCAAGTGTGCCATAATTGTGTGCATTATGAATCAAAAATTAAAGAATTAAAGAATGCTAGGTTATATGGATGTTAACTTATGAAAGGGATATCAGCACATTGGGGCTAACACTGGCCTGCAAGATCAGGGCCAATTGTAGCAAGTTTTAAAAGTAAGTATTTCAAGATCGTCCACAGAGAAGTTTGTCTAAAATGAGAGATAAACCTCCAGATCTGTGCTACCAGATCTGGCTCTATAATTATCTAAAATAAAGAATAGATAAAAGAGAGTGTTGGATTGTGTCACATTTAACTATAAGCAAATAAAGAAAAGAACTAACTACATGATCCAGATCCGAGTTGGGGAGATGTTTAAAATAAGACAAATGCAGAAATAATAGCTTCATGTACTTTAGCCTCTGAATTTTAATGGAGAATCTGTAGTTCAACAGCGCAGATTCAATCTTCATCTGGCTACCAGCACAGATGTAAGAGAAATAAATCCGAATTAAGGAATAGGTTTAGACTTATGGCTATGATCTGTCCACTTAAATGGTCACAGATCATCCAATAGTTGTGGCCTATTCTTTAGTTCAGAACATGAACATCACTGTAAATGCTGCTAGAATTAGGTTACCAACGCTAATTCGCACAGGGGTGATGAATTAAGGGAAGTTGCATGCGGATGAGTGAATCTAAAGAAGTCTAATGCACTAAGGTGAACATTCAGAACCCTCGACATGACTCCAATGGAGAAGACACAAATTACTGCAACCTTTTAAAATCCAAAATTACAATTACAGAGCACGGCTTCTTAGAGAGCCCTCAGACTTACAGAGTCTGAGCTTCTTAAAGAGCCCTCAGACTTACAGTCTTGAATCCGAACTTGGAAGTACAAATCACTCACAATGGCTCTCAAAGGTAAACTACAAGAAGGGATTACAGGGGGTTCAGATAAGCTATCTGACCGGAATGAGGGAAACAGAGATGAAAACTCTAAAATCTGGATGCCCCAATTGGGCAAATGTCTTCTCAATTTATAGCTTTCCCTCTATCCTGCACAAGGCTGAATTGACCAATCAGAAGTGCTCAGATCTGGATTGCCCAATGGCCGTTGAGCACGGGGATCCAGATCTGTTCTGGCCAATGAAAATGCTCTGATCTGGTTCAGCCAATCAGGCGTTAGAAGCATCAATTCTGTTATGGGAATTCAAAAGTCTGTTTGAGCTTCTAGAAGTTCCCGCCAAGTGATTTCATCTTTGGGTTTTCACGTAAATATGCCTTTGGTTTGTGCTTGGAATCTTCCTAATGTCTCGGGTTTTAATTACATTGGGGCGCATGCGAGTTCTTGAAATGCCCTTCAAAGTGGTCAGAAATCTCAAGATGCCATTTCACGAGTTTAAGGGTCTTTTCGCAAAGTAATTTGGCTCTGAAGCTCTTTTTGTGGGGTTTCGATTGCTCGAATTAAACTTTTCTTCTTTCGCAAAGGTCATTCTTCTATTGACAGCTTCTGCTACCTTCGTAAACCTTGTTTGAGGTTTATTCCTTCTTCGCAAAGTTTCAGGTTCTTTGCGAATTGAAGAGATTCTTTGCGAATTGAGCTTTAGCTTCCATTCTTCTTCTTCAGGTCTTTTCTTGCTCTTTTAGACCTTTTTAGCCATTGCTGAGGCTATTTCTTCACTCCCTCTTTGAGCTTGACATGCGTTGTCGGCTTTTTGATCATTTTAGGATGGTTTTCGGATTTGGACCTGTCTTTTTGGTTTAGCTGCAATATGAACACTAAAGCACTTTTTAGTCCTCTCAAGGGTCTTTCAAGGCTCGTGTTTAGGGGTGAAAAATGGTATTTTTCACTACTTATCACACCCCCAAACCTAAGCTTTGCTAGTCCCTGAGCAAAGAAACAAAAAAAAACAAAGTAAAGAGCCACTTTTGTAGGAAGCACAGGTGCATTTAGCATATGCAACAAGCCTTTTCAACCCCTAGGTGATCCCTAGAGGAGGAGTGAAGTCTCCTGAGGGTTTTCGATGAAAGTACCACAAACTTCTCCATGAAACAGTTAACATCGGTAATATTATCAAATGAGCAATCAAGGAGCAGGGTTAGTTACTCTTGAATCAATGATGAAAGAAAATTTGATTATTGTTTGCACAGAATTTAAACATTTATAAACCTCATGAATGTTTCAATATTTCCAATCTGTGAACAGTCATAGAAAATCATACAAATGTGCCTGATAAGCTCATCCTATGGATAAAAATTAGGTTATAAGTCATACTTAAGGTGCTCAAGTTCCAACCCAAACACTCACGGGGTATACTCTCATCGTTGTTTTGTTGAGGGGTTCATTTTCACTCAAGCTCAAGAGCGCTTACATCTCCCAAATGGATCTGCATGAGCATAGGCATGATTCTTAGGCAATGGCATCATTGACATCTCTTCACCATAGATTGGGTCACTTCTTATCTCCACATGACTCACTCAACTTTGGATCACAAGGGCTTTTAATCTAGGTTTGTTTGTATGGCTTATGGAGTGAAGTTTCAAGGAAAGCGGTTTGAGCAGAGGTTTGAATTTGAGAACTTCGGAAGTGCGGAGATGGTTCATGACTCCATTTTTTTGAGTTTAGCTTCTTTCTTCTTCTTTTCGAGATTCTCACATTCACGTGATCAGTTCTTTCTTTGATCTTGCATTTTCAACATAAGGTCCCTTTTTGCCTTTTGCTTGCAACTTTTCACATTGTTTGTCTCTTCTTTTCTCGGTCACCATATTGCTGTTTTGAGGTATTTTCTCTTCATTTTCTTGATGTTGCCCGAAATGGTCCATCTTGATTCTTTCTCCTTTACCTCTGAATTCTCGAGTGAGGAAAGCTGAATTGGTTCCATAGGTTCAAGTACTTTTGAGTATTTTGATGAAGAATTGTAGGATTTACTGACTCAAATGGGGTACAAACAGGGCTGATTTTTCTTGGTTGGTTCTGTAGGTTCAAGTTGTCCAAAGAAGGCCTTGATCTTTTCCTCGGTTTCATGAGTCTTTGTTACTTGTTTTAATTTGGAGTTTCCTAACTTCTAGTGGATCTAATGCCTCCCAATCCTTTGAATAAAAAAATTGCCTCCACTCTTCAAGAGATGGAAAATATATGGGCTCAATTCTCACTGGATATGGTTTTTCCTTGAGCTTTTAAGTATATCTTTACCTATTTCTCTTCCTTTTGATAAGATGTTTTTATGGTGTAATCATCATGGAAATGTAGAATATCGCAAGGTTTAGAATGTCTAAATTTGGCAAAGGAATTTTAAATTTTCTAGTTGTCATGATTCTTAAGTAAATTAATACATTTCCTAATTACTTAGGTGATTCTGCTGCCCTTATGTTAACTATTCCCTAGGCAGGACTTGTCTGCCACACCCCCAAACCTATGAGGAGCAGTGTCCTCACTGGTTCAAAGGTGGTGGACAATTATTAGGGGAAGACAGCAGAAACAACAATAATCTGGCGATTCTGACAAGCACATCGAAAATTTGGATAGATAATAAAAGGAAAAAAAAAAAAAGGAAAAGGGAGTGGGGGGAGGGGTTGTAAGTTTTCAAATAGGGAGAGCAAAACAATTTGGTTAGGCACAGCTTATAACAGAAAAAATTGCAATAGAATAAAAAGCAGAAAATAAGAAAATAAGAAAGAGACAATTGACAGAATTGCACAGAATTAGACAAAAATAAAAGATATATATATTGAATTCAGAAACACAGTACATGCAGATTTTAGTAACTGGGATCAAAGTCACTATCATAAGTGGGTTCTATGGGGTCTGAGCTAGAGTCACTGTCTGAACTGGATTCAGAAGTAGACTCAGATTTTGCTGAGGATTTTTCAGCAATAGAGGTTTGGAGCTCCGTGTACTCTTCTGTTTTGATTTTTCGGGTGAGGCCTAAATGTTTGGTTAGGCTGGCTGATCTCTGCTGTTCCTGAGCCAATTTGGTCTGTTCTTGAACTAATTGGGCTTGTAGCATGGCTACCTTATGTTTTTCAAACCTTGACTAATTGGTAGATTTGTGAGACCAGATTCCCATTTTGTCTCTTTCAAATTGCATGAAGTGTTCCAATTTTGCAATTTTAGCTTCATAGGGAGGTCGATGTAAGCCTCCAAGTCGGCCTTTTGAGGACATCTTTACGGATGTAAGGGTTGTCTTGCATGGCCTTGGTAAGGGTGGGGTATCTCAGGAGGGAATGGAGTGGTAGGGAACTAAAGGTGGTGTAGCCGGGTGGGGAGGTGGGGGTAAGGCCACGTGGGGAGGTTTGGGTAGCTTGGGTGGTGGTGGAGGTGGAAGTAGAAGGACTTGAGTCTGTTTGGGTTGCATGGGAGGCAACATGGAAGGTAGGGGCACTAGGGGTAGTTAGGGTTTGGATCAGCTCAAGGTGGCTGGTTGTCTGTGTTGGTTTGGAGCCGAGTTTGAATGTTTTGGAGATAGGTGAGTATTTGGTGTATTGGGGTAGGTGTGGAAGAGATTTGTGTGGTGGGGGCTGGGATTTGGGAAGTGGACGGTTGGGGGTAATGGGTGTGAAAGGGAGGTGGGAAATGGGTTAGGGAGAATGAGGGGGGTGAGCTATCTCCATAGGCTCATAGAGGGGGGTGGTGCCTCTGTGGGAAGTGGGTGAGATTCATGTGGGAAAATCGTGTATGAGCTGAAATTTCTGTGGAGTGGGGGATTGGGGGGCGGAGCAGAGGGGTGGAAGGGGAAGGGGCTAGTATGGGGGTGGCTACCTCCTCTGGGCTGGGAATGGGCAAGTCTGCTAGGAGTAAGGCAAGGTTGGGTGAGATGGGTGGGGTTTGAATAATAGGGGTGGTGGGTGTGGTAGGGGTATCTAGAATGGGAATGATGGAAGGCGTGGATGATGAGCCAGCTGGGATAGGGGAGGGTGTGGAGGAATAAGGAACCAGGCCATATATGGCTGTAGGAGGTGCAGCTGAAGAGCTGGCTACCTCAGGACTGTGTGGACTAAGTGCAGCAAGTGGTGCAGCTAAAGAGCTGGTCACCACAGGGAGTTGGGCTTGTAAACTGATAGGGGCTGGCTGAGGCTCAGGGGCTGGTTGAGGCTCCACAGCAATTTCCACTTCTGCAGCATGCCTACCCACACTTTCAGGGCTTGGTTCTCTGTCATGCTCAGCAGCAAGAACTAGCTCTGGCTCAGGTGCTATGGGTTCAGCAGCAGGGGCATGGGCTGGTTCTCCTACTTCCCTCATTCTTCTTAACATGGCCTGACTTGTGGTCCAGGCTTTCTTGCCAAAGTTGTGAGGAGTGAGTACCTCAAAGGGCTCTTCCCTATCAATGTCAAACTTGGCTCTTAAGAGGGCTGGAATGAGTCTTCCAAAGGGGAGGCCAGCAATCTTCTGTTCCTTTTTTACCTTGGCACTCACATCAGCCATTGCTTTCAGGATCAGCATGGGGGCATTGAAGAATTGCCCCTTAGAGAAGTGAAAGAGGGCTTCTAAGATGGGGGTTCGCCTCTCTTGGGTGTGCCCAAGAACACAAAACTCCCTCGGAGTATGGAATCCATCAAGAGATATTAAGCAGATCTCTTCTCATTATTGATTGCCCGTAACCCACCATGCCCTGTGTCAAATGGGCAGCCATATCTCTGAAAGAGGCAACTTCAGAGCGTCAAGGGTCCATCAGATTGAATTGAAAAGGTATCCCTAGGGCATGTCCAATGTCCTCTCAAGCCACGCTACGCTTGTTCATAAAATAACTAGGGTTGGCACATCAAGCATGTTCTCCTGTGACCGTGGTGAGGTTCGATACCACGCCTTTGTCATCCTTGGGTAAATTTTCTCGGTAATGGAGTGAGGATGGTCCGAGGGAAGCCTCCCGAGATATCTTAAAGATAGCACGAATCAGGTTTGGAGGAGAAAAAGTTTCATCTACCAATAGCTCAGGTATGAGCTTCTGGGCATCAATGAATGGGTTAGGCAAAACCAAAGGAATGGGTAATGGGGAGGTAGTGGGCTCTCGAGGCGTGAGGTGGGCTCCTCATGGCGTATTTTTTTTTCTTTTTCAACCCTATCTGCTTTGTCCATTGAAAGTTCTCTTTGCAGACTTCTTGGCTTTGCCTTTGGCTTTTGGGGGTGTTTTGGCTGTCTTCTTGGCTGAAGATTTAGGGAACATGGCAGCAAGAGATTTCTCGGTTTTTCCCATATTTAAAATGGCCTCAAATGTAGCTTAAGTACCAGCAATCACAGAAAGAATAAGAGTAGAAGCAGTTACCGCAATCTGAGGGTTTCCTCTGTGTGAGTTTCTTTGCTCTGAAAAGATCGCGCAGCTGTGATCTACACCTTTGATTTCTGACAAGAGAAAAGGCGCAGAAGATTAGAATAGATGGTGGATAATCGTGTGGAGTTCGCGACGGAAGAGGGTGAGCTAGGGTTTTGAAAAGGGGTTTTGCTTGGGAGAGTGTTTGCAGATATCCAGTGACTTTCAAAATGACCTAATATACTAACAAGTAAAATCGCAAAGCACCCTTAAGTGTTCGAAAAGTTCCAAAAGAGTCCTTTTCTCTATTTCGAATAGCAAAAGTGTCTCTCGAAAGGTAAAAATTCTTCAGAAAGTGCAGTTCGCAAAGAACTGAGCTTCAGTATGTCTATTCGAAATGGATTTGGCTCCAGAAAGATCTTTTCGCAAAGGACTTCTCCCCAGATTTTCTATTCGAAAAGGAAATTTTAACTATTCGAACAGAACATGGTTCTTTTCGAGTAGTTCATTACAGCTCCAGAATCAATTCGAATAGAACTTTGAACTTTTCGAAAAGTACTTTTTACTTTGCGATTTGAACTTTTAAGTGTATTTACACTATGCGAACAAGAAAAATAAATGAAGCGACAAAATAAGAAAAACAATGTTGTACAAATATATTATACACTTTTCTACCATCGATTTTGGAGATTCATGATGATAGGTGGGCGCAAGGGCTCTGGGTGTTTTCAATGCATGGTTTGAGCCTCGACCATTTACCGAGTATTCTTCCATCCTTGGGATCCGAAATATCCACTGACTCCTCGAGGGGAGGCCTTGATGACAGCATGTATGGCCCTTCCCATCCGGATCTCAATTTGCCAGAAAGAATTTAAGTTTAGAGTTGAATAACCATACCTTGGACCCGGTGAACTCTCTTCTCATGAGGCTCCTATCATGGAATGATTTAACCTTTTCTTTGTACAACTGGAGCTAGTGTAGGCATCCATCCTCGGTTCTTCCAAAGGTGAGTTGAAGCTCGTGGTTCCCAAAGCAGATTAGATCCATATTAAAAGTTTTGATTGCCCATAAGGCCTTATATTCTAATTCTCTTGGTAGATGGCATGCCTTGCCATAAACGATCTGAAAGGGACATCCTATAGGAGTCTTGTAGGCGAGTATGCCCACAAAGCATCATTAAGCTTAAAGGACCAGTCCTTTGTCCTTCTTCACGCTTTTTCAAAATGTGTTTGATCTCTCTATTTGAAATCTCCACACATCACCGGTTTGTGGATGATAGGGAGTGGCTACTCTGTGAGTGATGAGTACTTTTTTAATAGAGAGTCAAACACGTTCAAGGTAAAGTGGCTTCCCCATCACTAATGATGGCCTGGGAATCCAAATCTGGAAAAATGTGGTCTTTGAGGAATCTTAAAACCACTTTGTGATCATTGATTTGGTAGCTATGGCCTCAATCCACTTGGAGACATAATCCATGCTACCAAGATGAAATTGTTTCCATTAGAAGGGGAAAGGGCCCATAAAATCTATGCCCCAAACATCAAACAACTCAACTACTGTGATTGGTCAGGGCATTGAGTTTCTTTTGGAAATACCGCTTTTTTAAGCGATTCTCGCAAGATTTACAATGTAAGGCATCTTTAAAGATTGTGGGCCAATAGAAACCACACTGCAGAATTTTTGCTTGTTTTATTGTGAAATGGCCTCCACAGCCTGCTTCATGACACATTGACAATATGCCGTGGAATTCATGGTCCGGACACACTTTCCGATCACTTGGTTCGCACAATTCTTGAATAGATAAGGATCTTCCCAAATGAAATGTTTAACTTGTGAGAAGAAAAGATCTTTATCCATTCTATTCCAATGTTGAGGAATGTCCAATAGCCAAGAAGTTGACTATGTTTGCAAACCAAGGATCGTGGGTATTGATGGCAAAAGTTGCTCATCGTGAAATGATTCATTAATGGGTAAGCTATCATCCTCGATTGAGAATTCGGATAAGTGATCACCACCACATTCTCCACTCCTTTCTTATCCTTAATCAGAGATCAAACTCGAATAGGAGGATCCACTGATTAACTGGGCTTGTATCCTTCTTAGGCAGAAAGGTACTTTAGGGCGAGTGGTCAGAAAACACCACAATTTGTGAACCTAAAACATAAGGCCGAATTTTTCCAATGCAAACACAATGGCCAGCAGCTCTTTCTCGCTTGTTGTGTAGTTGAGCTGGGCATCTATCATGGATCCGCCGGTATAAGCTATGACATGGGAAGCTTATCTTTCTGCCTAGGACAGCTCCTAGGGCATAGTCTGATGCATCACACATCAGCTCAAAGGGCACCGAATAGTCAGGACAAGATGGAGCTGAAATTTACATTTCTTAAGGACCTCAAAGGTGTCATGCATTCATTAGTAAACACAAAAGGAACATCTTGACACAAGAATGATGAGTGGCTTGGAAATTTTATCTGAAATCTTTGATGAACCTCCTATAAAATCTCGCATGCCCTAAGAAACTTGATTTGCTTAACAGCCTGGGAGGAGGCAAATGTGCAATTAGATCAATTTTGCTTGGTCCACCTCTATGCCTTTATGGGAGACCACATGTCCTAGGACAATGCCTTGGTGACCATAAAATGACTCTTTTCCCACTTAGAACCAAATTGGTTTCTTCACATCTTTGCAACACCAACTTGAGGTGGTGTAAGCATTGGGAAAAGCTGCTCCATAAATTGAAAAGTCATCCATGAAGATCTCCATGAATTGATCAATCATGTCGGAAAAGATGGCATACATGCATCTTTGAAAGGTAGCAGGGCATTGCAAAGACCAAAGGGCATCCTCCTATAGGCAAAAGTGCCAAAGGGGCAAGGTGAAGGTGGTCTTTTCTTGGTCCTGTGGGTACACAGGATCTGGGTTGTAACAGAGTACCCATCAAGGAAGCGATAGTAAGCTTTGCCGCAAGCTTATCAAGGATTTGGTCAATGAAGGGAGGGGAAATGGTCTTTCCTTGTCATGGTATTTAATTTTCTGTAGTCTATGCGACCCTCCATCCAGCTTGTTTGTCCGTGGACATAAGTTTACCATTCACTGCTACTAAGGATGCCAGATTTCTTAGGCACCACTGTGTGGGTGCTACCCAAGCAGAATCAAATGGGGTAAATGACCCCAAAGATTCAGCTTTGACAACTTCCTTCATTACCACTTCTTGCATGTGAGGATTCAACCTTCTTTGCATTTCTCTAGAAGGCTTGGCATCCTCTTCCGTGGATCTTATGCATGCATACAGGGTTTATTCTCCTAAATCAAAGAATGGTCCACCAATTGCTTTCTTGTTCTTTTTAGAACTACCAATGACTCCTCTTCTTGCTCCTTTGTAAGGGAGGAAGAAATAATCACAGTAGTGTTTGATGATCTCCCAAAACGCATATTTCAGATTTTTGGGGAGTTGTTTGAGTTCCAATTGTGGGTGAGAAAGAGGGCAGCAAAGGTACCTTGGTAACTTGTGGAAGAGGGAGAGGAGCAGTCTCCAAGAGAGAGAACTTGATGATCACGGTGAGTGCCTTGCACAAAGTGCACTCTTTGAATTTGATCTCCTTTTCCTTCTTTCTCAAAGGATCCCCAATCATTTTTAAATTCATGGTGGAGTCTTTACCTTGCGAAATGTTTGTAAAGACTCCTCCACCACTCATCAATGATGTCAACATGGAAACATTCCTCGAGAATTGAGGTTGAGTAACAAGATTATACACATTCAATTTAACTTTCATATTTCCAAAAGACACCTCCATGATGCACTGCATTGAATGCATGCATTAGCTGAGCTGTGAATGGTCTTCCCGAATGACAGGGATGGCGTGGTACTTTTGGTTGGTTCCATGTCCAAAAAAAGTCGAGGTAGAAAAACTTGTCTACTCCTACCAAAACATCTTCAATCAACCCCATAGGTTTCCTTTCAGATCTGTCACTATTGTAACACCACTTGAGTGGGTTTCAATTCTCCCAAACCTAGCTTCTCATAGAGAATAGGCGAAGCAGTTGACACTAGCACCCAGATCTAGCAAGGCTTTCTCAATGGTGTGCTCCCCAATGATGCAGGGATTGTGGGATTCCGTGGTCTTGCATCTTAGGTGGTGTTGCAATTGATAGTACTTGGTTGATTTTCTCAAAGAAAGGCCTTCTTGGATAAATGTATCCTAGATTGCCTTTTGTGAGTGCACACCTCTTTGAGAAATTTTGCATGTTGTGGACCTGCTTGATTGCATTAAGCGAGGTAGATTAATTTTAACTTGCTTGAATGTCTCCATCATTTCCTCAATTTTGTGTTTCCTTTGTCAAAAGGAGAAAGCAGACTTCATTGCATGGGGAAATGGGAGGTGAGGAACAAATTTCTCCTCCTCATCTTTTTCAACAATTTTGTTATTTTTCATTTTTCATTTTTTGAATTTTCGATGTAAATCAATAGCCATATTGCTATCCAAATGTTGTTCCGCACTTGTTCTTCATCTTTTCCTCTTCACTACCCAATTGTGTTGTTTATTATTCTTCCACTTCTCAAAGTAGTCAGCTTTGACTTCCTCATGGCCATTTGAGGATTCTCCAACCATGAACTGCCCCTTAGGATTGTTCACAAAGTTGGTGGGTAGTTTACCCTCTTCTCTCTTAGCCAATGAATTTGAGAGTTGGCCTGAGTTTCTTCAATTTTTTAATGCTCGACTGTGAAGGTTCAAGGCCCGAGACAGTAGTTCCAAGATTTTGAAGTGAACTCAAGACCTGCTTCTTCAAAGGTCGGATCTAGGAGGGCAGGGGCTGTGCATCACGCATGGCTTGTTGTTGGTTAGGTCTGAAAATTTGATTTATTATAAAAATTATTTGCCGATATGGCCGGCGTGTTTGAAAGGTAATTGATTTTTTAGCTGCCGCCGTCATTGCCAGGGGCTCGGTAATTTCTTTGATTCCACCTCGAGATTAGACAGATCTCCATGGGTAGTCATTCGATTGCATCTCCCATAAGACTGAGCTGCATGAGCTTGTTCCATCATGAGTTCTGGAAATTGTGATGCAAGGACATTGATCAATGGAATGAGTGGGGATGGCATATCGGACATGCCTCCTCTACTCTTGACCCATTTGGAGCTTTAAATGAGTCCATCACCTATCAAATTTTGTGGTCAAATTATCCACTTTCCTTTCCAGCTCATTGACTTCATAAACTTTCCCTCTTGTGAATTGGGGATTATTCATCCTAGGATTCTCGGTGTCCCTTGGCGGAGATTCTCGGGTTGAATTTTCTCCAATCACCTCAAAGAGGTCCCAAACCTCTTCAAGCTTTACTGCAAGTAGGTACCTCCACAAGAGGCATCCACCATGTTCTTGCCCTTCCGATCAGTTCCTTGATAGAAGCTTTGAACCACCGCCATTTAGGAATTTGATGGTGAGGCATTGCCTTATGATTCTTTAAACCTTTCCCATGCTTCATGGAAAGTTTCATTGAGTTTTGGGAGAAAGAGATGATGCTTTGTCTCGCTATGGTTTTAGTCATTGGGAAATATTTTGACAAAATTGACATTGCAAATCATTCCATGATGTGATGATGTTTGGTGCTAACATAGATAACCATGCTCTAGCTTTGTCCTTTAATGAAAAGGAAAGAGCCTAAGCTTGGTTGCCTCTGGACCCGATCGACTATGTTAAATGTTGTGCATAAAGCCAGAAATTCATCAATGTGTTTGTAAGGGTCTTCCTTACTCAATCCATGGAATGAAGGCAACATTTGGATGGTGGAGGACTTAATTTCATAATTTCCCTCCACTGTGGGAAATTGAATGCAAAATGGGGAATTATAAGCACCAGGGGCAAAGTAGTCTCTTAACAATCTCTGGTCTTCGCCCATTTCAGCAGATGTCTGTGATGTATGTCGGTTTCTTAGGAGTCTTTCAACTTCTGAATTTAACGGGAGAATCTCAGGATTGAGGGTTCTCCTGCCAAACATACAACTCAGAGAGAGTTTGGTACAGCAAACCTGTCAATTTAAGAAAACCAAATTAATTAAATCGAGGCAACGTTAACGAAAAAGAGTCCCATCGCAATCGTCAGTTTGTTAGTGTGCGCTTTTACTGGGTTCCTTTCGGTCCCCGGAATCAGTGGCCCAATTCGATCCAAGTGGACTCTGGCGAAGGCGATGATGGATTAATAAATTAGGAAATATTAAATGCTAAAATTAAAGAGGCAAATTCTAAATGAAGAATACCTGAGAAGATGCGATCACCAGCTGCAGATATTTATCGAAGCTGCAACACGTCACTAATCACGCTTTAAGGGGGAGCAGGGGCTTGCAGGTTGAACTCCTTTACTGAATCATCCGCCGGCGAATGTCAGCAGTTATGGGTTGCCTTTAGTTTAACTGGTGTGGTTTTCCTGTTCCTGCTGGGATTTTATTTAACTTGGTCTCCTAATCTTACTGGGAATCTGATTGATTTAGTTTCCTAATTCTATTATGAATCTAATTAATTAAGTCTCCTAATCCTACAATAAGTTTGGTTACTTTAAATATCCTAATTTTAATTAAAATTAAATTAATTAGAAAAAAAGGGGTTTGGCCGGCTATGCTAACGAGAATCGGCCCGTTCCCGATACCCCTCCGTAAGCTCCCTTAGGAAAATCGGGTGGCTAAAATTGAGAGAGACTAGATTTAAATTATAAAGTAGTATTTTTTGTGAAAGATTGATGATTGGTATTTAAGGGTTAAAATTTTAGGGCTAAAAAAGAAATTAAGAATTGAAGCTATAAAGCAAATTTTAAGATTTAGAATTATGAGAAATTAAGACTAAAGCTAAAATGTAAGGGCGAAAATCAGGATCGAAATTAGGAAAATTTGCACCGTGAGATTAAGGACCGATTCTAGAACCTAAGAACTAGGACCTAAAAATTAAAAAAAGACTGGTTCTACAACCTAAGGACTATAATCATAAAATTAAAAATTTAGATTAAAATATAAGATCTAGAATTTAAGAACTAGAGGGCTAGAACCTAAATCTAGAACTAGAATATATAAAAAGGGGAATTGGTTCTAAAACCTAAGAGCTAGAACCAGATAATTAAGGACTAAGGAATTACCTGAAGAATCGTTTAAATCGTGTAGAGGGAAATTGTGTAGAGGGGAAAATTGTATAGAGGAGAATCGTGTATATAGGGATGGCTAGGGGGGTAAAGGTCTTATTCATAGGCTTTTACCATAAATCCTATTTTCTAAAATAATATAATAAAGATACTAATCCTAATTCAACTAGGAGTTTTGAAAAACATCACTCTTTGCGTAGCTGCCGAAAATTGATCATAACATCTTTGATACTTGTTAGAATTGTGCATTTTTTGGCTCGTTGGAAAGCTACTTTGATAAATTTTCCAACATGATAAATTTCGCCTCAATCTGACTTTGTTTAGTATCTCAAAATAGCCCGAACATAAAAGTGATGGGGGTAACAATTGAGAAAAGGTTGGGGAGACTTAGTTGGCTCTAGACTAAGGATTTGGGCAAGGATTTCCTAAGGACCGAATTCTAAAACTTAAGAATTAAGAATTAGAATCTAAAGATTAGAACTATAAGAAATTAAAACTAAAGGCTAAAAAAATTTAAGGACTGAAATCGGAGTCAAAATTAGAAAAATCAGACTGTAGGATTAAGGACTGGTCCCAAAAAACTAAGAACTGGAACTAAAGATTAATATTAGGACTGAAAATTAAGGTATCAGAATAAGAACTAAGTTTTAAGACTGAAAATTAGATAATACAATTAAAGACTGATTCTAGAAACTAAGAACCAGAACCAAGGATTAAAGTACAAATTAAAAAGGAGGTATTACGGCCTAAGACTGAAAATTAGAACTAATAATTAAAACCTAAGTTTTAAATCTAAGAAATAAAGACTAGGACTAGAGATTAGAAATTAAAACCAAGGACTAGAAATCAGAGCCTAAGATCTAAAACCGAAAATTAAAATTAGAAAGTAAATTATACCTACGGCCTGGGCTGCAGAGAGAAATCTCGGAATCCTAAGCTTGGAGACGTAGAACTAGAAACTCGAATCTTAAAGTTGTGGAGGCCAGAGTTTGGGTTGTAATGGAAAGGTCTTTTTATAGGTATTTTACTAATTGCACGCCCTGTGGGGTGCGCTTAATTTTCAATTACATGCCCTGTTTTAGGCGTTTAATCGAATTGCACGCCGATTTTCTGGTGCCTAATCGATTTGAGTCGGTCACTGACTCAGTGGGCGGCCAGCTGACTTGCACTGTGACAGCCAGGATTTCGGCACCCCGAAACCCGTGCCATCAGCACGATCATCTTGACCATGCCCCTTGGCTAAGCACGGAACACTGGTATATCAAGCAATATAAATGGACTGAAAATGATAACAATGATTGCGAAAATAATTTACTCTTTAAATACTGATCAAGAGACGGTTTTACCTTCATGCCCCTGCATGAATGGAGAATCGATCCGAACCATCGATGATTGTCGATCCTCACAGATGGTTCGCCCCAAAAGAATAATCCCATAGTTTAATTACATTGTTTAACAAAAACAAGGTTTGACATACCAAGCCGTACCAAACAAGCTCACAAAAACTCTCAAAGATGCACAACGGAGTCCTTTAGAAGAAGTCCTCAGGAGGTGGCTCCAACTCGTCACTAGGCGCAAGGTCCGACTCACCAGGGTCAACGTCCCCTGAAGCCTCAACAGCTGCTAATAGTGGACCTGCGACGTATAGTCTAAAGGGTGAGCTACATCCTAGCTCAATAGGGAACAAAACACAGTGAACATATAGATTAAAACCTCACATATATTCCATGATATGCTTATGCATGATGTGTCTATGCAGTTACTGAGAAAAAAGTTGAAAAGGAATCACATTTTACTTGTAGTTTACACGTCTTTTAATTAATCATGAATGACACTGAATAGGCCTAAAGAAAAACTTAACCTTTCAACTTAAGTAATCCTCGAGCAATATAGCATCGAGCCCCGATGAGATACCGTTCATCGTCATCTATATAGACAGTTTTTAAACGTATTCCCTTGGAATACAATTAGTACCCAAGCCCCTTTCCCCTGGGGATCGGTGGCGGGGCTTCAACTTATCACAATTTAACACCCCTGGGGTGTGCTTACTATGTAAGGATAAGCCTCCGCACTGGCTTACGGTTTCGCCGCCGTATCGGTCACGGATATCCTGCCGCGTCAGTCGTGGGTATCCCGCCACGTCGGTGGGTTATCCTATCAAACCTCAAATAACAACAATATCAGGTGCTTTACATATAGTTATTCACCATGTAAGTGTGGTATCTTATATCAGTTAGGCCCTATCAGACATTATTCAATCTTAGATACATCCCTGGGATGTATCTATTCACTTGCATCACACCTGATGCTCTTATTACTTCACTTCCTCATCCCCTGGGGATGGCTCATTATTAGATGCTCTTATTGATGTCACACACACTTTTCAGAAAACTTTAAGCAGTAAAAACAGTTTTCAATTTGATTCTATATCACTACATACATGCTCTTGCGAATTAAAGTACATGTTCAAGGTATTTCCTACCTCAAGTCTCTGATAAATCACGCATCAAGGTCCCACGTAGCTCCTTGTGCCCAAGTTTACACGTACCACCTATGGTACAACATAACACATGCAACTCATCATTAAAGATGTAACAAGGAAGGTCCAAGACCCCCTGAGAATCTTGAAGTCAAACTAAAAAGTCACCACGTGGCTCCTTGTGCCCAAGTTTACACGTACCACCTATGGTACAACATAACACATGCAACTCATCATTAAAGATGTAACAAGGAAGGTCCAAGACCCCCCGAGAATCTTGAAGTCAAACTAAAAAGTCACCAAAATTTAGGTCAGTCGATTAATCGAACTCTAAGGTCGATTAATCGAATCTGATTCGATTAATCGATTTCCAAAATCGATTAATTGATTCCCAAAATTGATTAATCGCGGTCTCCATTCGATTAATCGAAATTCTCTACTCTATCAATTCGATTCTCAGTTCGAGTAATCAAATTCCCAAAATTGATTAATCGATCCCAAATCGATTAATCGAGATTTGAAATCGATTAATCGAAATCCCATTTCGATTAGTCGATTTTCCCAGGTCACTTTCCTCCAGCCACTGGAGTTCACTGGAGGCTCTCAGTCGATTAATCGACACCAAAATTGATTAATCGAAATTCAAAGTTGATTAATCGAAACTCAGTTCGATTAATCGAATTTGGGCTATTTGGACTTTTCAACTTCTTGGTGAAAATCGATTAATCGAAACCCAATTTCGATTAATCGATTTGGCCAGATTCAGCCCCCTTTTGGGCTGTTCTTCCAAATCTCTTCCTACTCTTTTTCCTTCATTTTTCTAAGCACTTAATCTATCATTTTAAATATTCTTGACTGAATTTAAACCTCTATAACCTATGCATTTAATTTACAAAATTTTACCTTCAATCAAATCTCAATTTGATTGGATCTAGTGGTTGGAAAGGCTAGGGTTCCAGCTTTGGCTTGAACGGATCCTTCGTGTTGAATCGGCCTTTTAAATGCTTGAATCCCCCTTCCAATCACCCACAATAACTCCTTGCATTAATTATGCTCTCCTTCTCTCTCTCTCTCTCTCTTCTTTACTCTCTCTCAACAACCAAACAAAAGAGAAACTAGGGCTATTAAACCCTTTTATCTCTCCTCTAACTTGTGTATTGAGCACATGCACCAGAAATAGGTGTATGTGACTCTAGATTAATCTCACCCTCCACACATTTACTTAATTTCTCACATCTCATCAGTTCATCATATCCTACGTCAACTAGTGAACTCTTACATGGTCAAACCTATGACCAGTCGGGCACGGATCCCGAGGTCACTGTTTAATGTGTAATTTTTGGGATATTATATCCTCCCCACCTTGGGAATTTTTATCCATAAAAATAGCCCAAAGGTGAGTCGGTCTGGGTCCCCCCCCCCACACTCTCAGGTGAGGTGGCCCAGTCAAGGTACACAAGATAGAACAAACACACAGACATAGCATAAAAGATAACTGTCGTAGAAAATTAACAGAATATATATATATTCACTAACAAGATGTTTACAAAAAGTTACACCACAGTACAACTAAAAATTTCCATCCAACCAAATTACAATGGAAATCCCCTCGCTAGGCCGGGTCCGATGAGCAGTGCTCCATCTCGAGCCGGGCGGAGCTATGGGGGCTGGCTGGTCTGCTGGAGCTGGCTGGGTGGTCGGAGGTAACGGCGGCTACTGTGGCTGTGCTGGCTCCTCTGGGGGTGGATGGCTGGTCGTAGTCGACGGTGGTGGCTGTGGCTGCGCGGCTGGCTCCCGCTATGGGGTGTCGGTCGACGTCGATGGAGCAGAAGCGGAAGTACTAGGCGCGGCGGCACGTCGGCGGAAGGCGGTACCGGTGTGGAAGGCAGTATGTCCGGCCGTCCATGCCGCCTCCTCAGCTAACCGTCGCTAGTAATCATGTGGGTAGATATGCCTCATAGTGTGGTACATGAGGAAATCCATCCGACGGTTCATGCGTATGTTGTTGGCCTCCATACGTGCCAACACGTCCTCTATAGTAGGGCCGGAAAGAGATGCGGGTCGGCGACGGGATGAAGTCGGCGTCACCGGAGCTGGTCGAGGTGGGGGTGTAGCTGCTGTGGTAGGAGGTGAAATGATGGGCTGGCTCGCAGTCGGTGGAATAACAGGTGGGGCCTCCCCTACAGGTGGTGCTCCCTCGACGGGAAGGTCTGGCTGTGGTGGTGGGGGTGCTACAGCTGCACCCTCAGCTGGTAAGGCCTTCTTCAGAAGGTTGTTACTACGGTTCCATGAGGAGTGTGAGAACCGTTTAATCTTGTCTCACACGCACTGTGGGCGAGACGTATACGTGAGCGGGCTAAATAGCTCTCCAATATGCTCGAGATGAGCCGAGCATAGGGCATTTTTTCTTCGGGCCTTAGGTTGCCCTTCATTAGCTTGCCCTTCATGTACCTCATCCCCGCGAGGATGATCATGGTGGCATCGAACCACTGGCCCTTGTAGGCCGCATACAGTGCTTGTTGAACCAAGTTTACCCGCTCGGTATCGTGTCGCATCGGGTAGAGGTTGTACTTGATGATGGAGTCGAGCATCCACATATACAGAGGTAAGTCTACCCTTCGAATTGCGGTGCCCGAACCCCTCTTCCCCTTGGTCATGTCGCAGATGACTCCTCGACATCCACCTCCTCTGGAAACGGTGGGAATAGGGTAGTCTTAGGGACAAAGTCCAAATGGCACTCGAGTGCCTCATGGACGTGGCGATGGGTAATGGTGTAGTTTCGACCCTCTATCTTGGTCAAGACCACATCGTCAGTAGGGCCATCGGTAAGGCCCTGGTAAAATAGTCGAACCAACCGAGGGTAGTAGGTCCCACGGGTCGGTTTCAAAAGATTGCCGAGTCTGACATTTTCAAGGTACCTACGAGCCCAATTGGTCTCGCCTTGCACATTAGGGTTTGTGAATAAGGTTGGGTCGATAATGAAATTGATCCCAATGGTCTTACCCGCCCACCCCTCGTTGGGTTGAACCACATTGATGAGTGGTGGTGGCATAGGTGTGGATTCACGTGAAGGTTCACGCGAAGATGCGCTCGTCGACCCGGACGTGGTGTCTGATGCCGATGGCGATGGGGTCCTCACGGGTGATGGGGTAGGTGGTGGCGATGCAGCGTTCTCGTCGGACCGGTAGTTTGGAGGTTGCCTTCTTCGAAGACAAACGGGTTTTGGGTGGCATGTTGGTGAAAATTCTGGTAAAAGCTAGGGTTTTCAACTTCAAATTGAAGAAATACGCGATCCTAGGGTTTACCTTAGGTTTCGGATGCGAATGTGTGCGATTGCGGATGCGAAATCGACGAAAAAATCCAAACCCTAGGTCTCTCGATCGGTTGGAGAAGAAGAAGAAAATGGCGCCCTCTTGCAAAAATTTCGAATGGCACCAAAAACCCCAACTCATGTATATATAGGCTCCGATTCGATTAATCGATTTCCCAAAAGTGATTAATCGAGTTTCAAATCTAAGTTCAACCGTTCAGAATCGATTAATCGATTTCCCAATTCGATTAGTCGACTTCAAAATCGATTAATCGAAATCCATTTCGATTAATCGAAATCGTAATTGTTTAAAATTTTGAATTTTAGAGCTCACTGGTGTTAGCCAGTCGATTAATCGAATTTCATTTCAATTAGTCGAAATTCTAAAATCGATTAATCGAATTTTACTTCGATTAATCGAAATCGTATGGTCCTTCACATTTTCCCAATCTCGTTAAGTAAGTCGATTAGTCGAATTCTCCAATTCGATTAATCGAGTTTCCAAATCGATTAATCGAATTTGTCATCGATTAATCGAAATTGCACACTATTCCAATTGTTCATTTAAAATCCCTTAAGTTAATTGATTAATCGAATCTCAAGATCGATTAATCGAAATCCAAATTCGATTAATCGAAACCTAGATCGATTAGTCGAATTCAACATAACCTTAAATCCTTCAAATATCAGGCTCACTGGCCTCTGCCAGTCGATTAATCGAATTCCACTGTCGATTAATTGAATTCCAAAATCGATTAATCGAATTCCCTCAATTAATCAAAATTTTCCAAATTTTTCATCTGTCAAAATTTTTTTTTTCTCACTGGCTGATGCCAGTTGATTAGTCGACCAAAACTCGATTAATCGAGTCCTCAAATTGATTAATCGATTAATCGGTTTTACCCGACTTCTCGAATTCTGTTGTTTCCTTTTTGTCCTTTATTTCCATGGTGATATTTATCTCAAAATTGTTCGAATTCTCATTGAATATATTGACCAACTGGTTATCATTGAATTACATGAAAGATGAGAATCCGCAAACATTCTTGCGGTGTTACAATTTGGTACTCAGCTCGTTGTAAACAAGTCAGGGTATTGCTCTTTCACATCGGGCTCTCGTTCCCACGTAGCCTCTTCGGTCGGATGATTCTTCCATTGAACAAGCACTAAGGGAATATCTTTAGTACGCAGTACTTGTTCCTTTCGGTCCAAGATCTCCGCCGGTTCTTCTATCATGCTCATGTCCTCACACATCTCCAAAGGTTGACTTCCTAACACATGAGATGGATCATTCACGTACTTCCTGAGCATCGATACGTGGAAAACATTATGTACCCGATCATATAACGGTGGTAATCCAATGCGGTAAGCAACTTCGCCTACGCGACCCAAAATTTCAAATGGTCCAAGATAACGAGGACTTAACTTCCCTCTCTTGCCAAACCTCATCACTCCTTTCATAGGCGACACTTTCACAAACTCGTGTTCACCCACTTTATAGTCGACACTAGTCCGCTTGATGTCGGCGTAACTTTTCTGTCTGCTCTGTGCTGACTTCAGCCTTTCTTTGATTATACGTACGATGGTGGCGTTGTCTTCAAGTAGTTCTGGCCCCAAAATAAACTTCTCACCCGTTTGTTCCCAGTTGATGGGTGATTTACATCGTCGTCCATACAGAGCTTCATACGGTGCCATGCCAATGCTCGTTTGGAAACTGTTGCTGTATGCGAATTCGATCAATGGTAGATACTGATCCCAATATCCTTGCATATCTAGCATGCACGCTCTGAGCATGTCTTCTATTACTTGGTTCAGTCGCTCTGTCTGCCCATCAGTTTGAGGATGGAAAGCTGAACTAAAATCTAGTCGCGTTCCCATTTCTTCTTGAAATATCTTCTAAAACTTGGACGTATACAGTGGGTCACAATCTGAAACTATGCTGCTCAGAATCCCGTGCAATCTTACGATCTCCTTCATGTATAAGTTTGCCAGTCTTCCTGCCATATACATCGTATTGTAAGGCAAAAAGTGTGCTGATTTGGTTAATCGATCCACGACTACCCAAATGGCATTGTGCCTCTTGGCAGTACGCAGTAATCCAACAATGAAATCCATAGAGATCGATTCCCACTTCCATTCTGGTATTGGTAAAGGCTGTAATAGTCCAGCAGGATGCCTATGGTCAATCTTCACCTGCTGACAGGTCAAACACCGTGACACGTATTCGGCCACGTCTTGCTTCAAACCTCTCCACCAATAGTTCTTTTTCAAGTCTTGGTACATTTTGGTGCTACCAGGGTGAATAGCATAATTTGACTTGTGGGCTTCATCAAGAATCGTTCGTCTTAGATCGGCATTGTCTGGAATGCAGAGACGACCCTTGAACAATAAAGAACCATCTTCTTTCACTGAGAAGTCCTGCCTGATGCCTTCAATCACGTCTTGATGAATCTTTGTTAACGTCGGATCTTTCATCTGAAGATCGTGGATATGCTCAAATATCACTGGTCTCACTGATATGTTAGCCAAAAAGGATCCTGTAGTTCTCGACTCAATGTTTGCATCATAGAGTGCCAGGTCTTCCAATAATTTTCACCGGTGCATACCCAAAATCAAACAAGCTAACTGAGCTAAACTCTTCCGACTCAAGGCATCGGCCACTACGTTAGCCTTTCCTGGATGGTACTGTATAGAACAATCATAGTCCTTGAGGAACTCCATCCATCTGCGCTGTCTCATGTTGAGCTCCTTCTGTGTAAACAGGTATCTGAGGCTCTTATGATCGGTGAAAATTTCAAACGTCTCACCATACAAGTAATGTCTCCAAATCTTCAGCGCAAAAATGACTGCTGCTAGCTCCAAGTCATGAGTCGGGTAATTTTTCTCATGTTCTTTCAGCTGTCTTGATCCGTAAGCTATCACCTTCTTGTATTGGTTGAGCACACAACCCAAACCATTGTATGACGCATCGCTGTACACTGCGTATCCTCCACTGCCTGAAGGAATCGCTAGCACTGGAGCTGAAGTGAGTCTCGTCTTGAGTTCTTGAAAACTCTTCTCGCATGCCTCACTCCACTCAAACCTTGAATCCTTTCGTGTTAGTTTCGTGAGAGGTCCCGATATCTTTGAAAACCCCTCGACGAAACGTCGATAGTAGCCTGCTAACCCAACAAAGCTTCAGACATCGGTCACTGTCTTTGGTTGTTCCCATTTAACCACTGCTTCTATCATTGCTGGATCTACAGTGACACCGTGCTTTGAGACAACATGTCCCAAAAAGCTAACCTCTTCCAACCAGAACTCACATTTGCTGAGTTTGGTGTACAATTGGTGTTCACGTAGCGTCTGTAGAGCAATCCTCAAATGTTCTTTGTGTTCCGTCTTGGATTTGGAGTATATCAAAATATCATCAACGAACACTACGACGCAGGAGTCCAGGTGTGTTTTAAACACCCGATTCATCAGATCCATAAATGATGCCGGAGCATTCGTCAACCCAAACGGCATCACAAGAAATTCATAGTGTCCATACCGTGTCCTGAAAGCTGTCTTCTGAATGTCCTCTGCCTTGACTCTCAACTGATGGTATCCAGATCTCAGGTCGATCTTGGAAAAATACCTCGCTCCTTGCAGTTGATCAAACAGATCATCAATTCTAGGCAAAGGGTAGCGGTTCTTCACAGTGAGTTTGTTCAGTTGTCGATAGTCAATGCATAGACGCATTGACCCATCCTTCTTCTTGACAAACAAGACCGTGCTCCCCACGGAGACACGCTCGGTCTGACAAACCCTTTGTCCATGAGCTCTTGTAGTTGCTCTTTGAACTCCTTCAACTCAGCCTGAGCCATTCTATATGGTGCTTTTGAAATAGGTTCCGTTCTCGGTGCTAAGTCAATGGTGAATTCTACTTCTCTCTCTGGAGGTAATCCAGGCAATTCCTCTGGAAAGACGTCGACGAAGTCTCACACAACTGCTATCTCAGAGATGACGTTCTTTTCTTCCTTGTCCTCCTTTAAGAAAGCCAAGTATCCACTGCAACCCTTTCTGATCATTCGCTTGGCCCTTACTGCTGAGAGCAGTGGCATATGTGATGACCTCACTCCTTGAAATCGAAATGATCGTCTCATGTTGGGTCTGAAGATGACAACCTTGTTCTTGCAATCGACCGTTGCACAATGCTGCGCCAACCAGTCCATGCCAAGGATCACATCAAACCCTTGCATGTCCAGCAGTATCAACTTTGCCTCCAATTCATGCACATCCAGGTCTCAAATTTCTACGATGACGAATTTGCAAGCTAGCTCCGTGTCCACTAACTCTCCAGTCGGAATAGACACAGATAGGACAAAGTCCAACGCCTCTGGAATAATCTTCATCCTCTTGGCAAATCGTGGAGTGACGAATGAGTGGGTAGACCCTGGGTCTATCAACACTCTAGCGTCATATCCAACGAAACATCCTTTCTCATATACAGTTAGCGTACCTATAGTATACATACATACATGCAATAAATTACATATCAATTTACACCCCTAATTCACATATAAATTCAGTGTTTAGAAAAAGAAACTACACTATTTCCTAATGAATGCACCTTCTCTATCTAAAACTTCAATGAAATTGAAATTCCTTTATTTAAAAGAAATCTCACCTTGGATGATGTCATGCAAAGGATCGCATAGGCTTCTTCCATGAACTCCCTGCCCGTGCTTGAATGGGTCGTGGCGCTGCAACTGAAGCCGTCTTCCCCTTATCAACCTCGGGGCAATCCTTGATCGAGTGGCCCACCTTGCCACATCGGAAACAATCCCTGGTTCCCATTCTACAATCCACGGTCCTATGAGGCTTGCCACACTTGGCACAAGTCTCTCGAGGCGCGGAAGAAACTGTACGAGAACCCTGTGTGACGGTAGCGCCAGTAGACATGGCAGGGCTCTCATAGCGTAAAGGTCTCCCCGACGCAAGTAGTGGAAATCTCTGTTGGTTGTGCTGCTGCGCCGGTCTTCTGAAACCCTCTTGGAACTGTGGTCTCTGATTTTGGGCCACGAACCTCGGCCTTTTATTCACCGATTCGTAGTTCCCCATTCTTCCTTGATCTGTGTTTCCCCTTTGTTGTTCTCTCTGCCTATATCTGTTATTATTCACCTCTTCCACAACTAGTGCCTTGCTCATGACCTCTTCATAGGTCCTCAGCTGAAATGGAGCTACTCCTCCCCTAACTTCAGGCTTCAAGCCTTGCTGAAACCTCTTCGCCTTCATCACGTCGGTGGCGACGTAATCAAGAGAAAAACGGGCGAGTCGTAGAAACTCCACTCCATACTCTCTCACGCTCATCCTCCCTTGCACTAATTGTAGAAACTGAATCTCCATTTGGTTTCTTACCACCTCTGGAAAATACTATTTGTTGAACTCCTCAACAAACTCCTCCCAAGTCCAAGGCAACTCTGGGGTCTCCTGAGCCCTAGTCCGTATCACGGACTTCCACCAAGGCCCAGCCTCCCCATCTAGCATGTAGGCTGCCCATCTAATACTCTCATCCTCCGTGCATGTCAGCACGTTGAACACCTTCTCCATTTCCATTAACCAATTCTCTGCTGCCATCGTGTCTGCCTGCTCAGAAAACATAGGAGGTCTCATCCTACGAAACTCAGTAAAAGATGAAGGCACAGGCAATGTAGGTCCTACAGGTGGTGTAGGTGGCTGCTGCTCTCTCGCTGCATGAGCTGCAAAGGATGCGGCTTGTTGTGCCATGGCAGCTGCCATGGTCTCCATGGTGTGCATCATCCTTTGGTGCTCCTCTCTATCTTCCTGTCTTTCTCTCACCCTCTCCTGTTCTCGCTTATCTCGATCCTCATCCTCATGTTGTCTACTACTGCTGCCCCGTGGGGCCTCATTACCTCCTAAGGGTACTCGATTGGTAGGAGAGATGTAACCATCTCCACTACGCAAACTTCTCTGCTGGCCTCCTCTCGGTCGGCCTCTTCCCCTAGATGACATTGACGGCTGCATTTGAAACTAAAGTTTCGTTAGCAGAAGTCCCTATGTTCTGCCAAAAGAATGATTGTTAGAATTGCCAAAAGAAATTGCTCTGATACCAACTATGATAGCCTGGATTTCGGCACCCCGAAACCCGTGCCATCAGCACGATCATCTTGACCATGCCCCTTGGCTAAGCATGGGACACTGGTATATCAAGCAATATAAATGGACTGAAAATGATAACAACGATTGCGAAAATAATTTACTCTTTAAATACTGATCAAGAGACGGTTCTACCTTCATGCCCCTGCATGAATGGAGAACCGATCCGAACCATCGATGATTGTCGATCCTCATAGATGGTTCGCCCCAAAAGAATAATCCCATAGTTTAATTACATTGTTTAACAAAAACAAGGCTTGACATACCAAGCCATACCAAACAAGCTCACAAAAACTCTCAAAGATGCACAACGGAGTCCTCTAGAAGAAGTCCTCAGAAGGTGGCTCCAACTCGTCACCAGGCGCAAGGTTCGACTCACCAGGGTCAACGTCCCTTGAAGCCTCAGCAGCTGCTAATAGTGGACCTGCGACGTATAGTCTAAAGGGTGAGCTACATCCTAGCTCAATAGGGAACAAAACACAGTGAACATATAGATTAAAACCTCACATATATTCCATGATATGCTTATGCATGATGTGTCTATGCAGTTACTGAGAAAACAGTTGAAAAGGAATCACATTTTACTGGTAGTTTATACGTGTCTTTTAATTAATCATGAGTGACACTGAATAGGCCTAAAGCAAAACTTAACCTTTCAACTTAAGTAATCCCCGAGCAATATAGCATCGAGCCCCGATGAGATACCCTTCATCGTCATCTATATAGACAGTTTTTAAATGTATTCCCTGGGAATACAATTAGTACCCAAGCCTCTTTCACCTGGGGATCGGTGGCGGGGTTTCAACTTATCTCAATTCAACACCCTTGGGGTGTGCTTACTGTGTACGGATAAGCCTCCGCACTGGCTTACGGTTTCGCCGCCGTATCGGTCACGGATATCATGCCGCATCAGTCGTGGGTATCCTGCCACGTCGGTGGGGTATCCTATTAAACCTCAAATAATAAAAATATCAGGTGCTTTACATATAGTTATTCACCGTGTAAGTGTGGTATCTTATATCAGTTAGGCCCTATCAGACATTATTCAATCTTAGATACATCCCTGGGATGTATCTATTCACTTGCATCACACCTGATGCTCTTATTACTTCACTTCCTCATCCCCTGGGGATGGCTCATTATTAGATGCTCTTATTGATGTCACACACACCCACTTTTCACAAAACTTTAAGTAATAAAACAGTTTTTAATTTGATTCTATATCACTACATACATGCTCTTACGAATTAAAGTACATGTTCAAGGTGTTCCCTACCTCAAGTCTCTGATAAATCACGCATCAAGGTCCCACGTGGCTCCTTGTGCCCAAGTTCACATGTACCACCTATGGTACAACATAACACATGCAACTCATCATTAAAGATGTAACAAGGAAGGTCCAAGACCCCCCGAGAATCTTGAAGTCAAACTAAAAAGTCACCAAAATTTAGGTCAGTCGATTAATCAAACTCCAAGGTCGATTAATCGAATCTGATTCGATTAATCGATTCCCAAAATCGATTAATCGAGGTCCCCATTCGATTAATCGAATCCCACATCGATTAATCGAAATTCTCTACTCTATCAATTCGATTCTCAGTTCGAGTAATCGAATTCCCAAAATCGATTAATCGAGATTCGAAATCGATTAATCGAAATCCCATTTCGATTAGTCGATTTCCCCAGGTCACTTTCCTCCGACCAATCGGAGTTCATCGAGAGCTTTCAATGATTAATCGACACCAAAATCGATTAATCGAAATTCAAAGTCGATTAATCGAAACTCAGTTCGATTAATCGAATTCGGGCTATTTTGACTTTTCAACTTCTTGGCGAAAATCGATTAATCGATTTGGCCAGATTCAACCCCCTTTTGAGCTATTCTTCCAAATCTCTTCCTACTATTTTTCTTTCATTTTTCTAAGCACTTAATCTATCATTTTAAATATTCTTGACTGAATTTAAACCTCTATAACCTATGCATTTAATATACAAAATTTTACTTTTTAAATGCTTGAATCCCCCTTCTAATCACCCACAATAACTCCTTGCATTAATTATGCTCTCCTTCTCTCTCTCTTCTTTACTCTCTCTCAACAACCAAACAAAAGAGAAACTAGGGCTATTAAACCCTTTTATCTCTCCTCTAACTTGTGTATTGAGCACATGCACCAGAAATAGGTGTATGTGACTCTAGATTAATCTCACCCTCCACACATTCACTTAATTTCTTACATCTCATCCGTTCATCATATCCTACGTCAACTAGTGAACTCTTACATGGTCAAACCTATGACCAGTTGGGCACGGATCCCGAGGTCACTGTTTAACGCATAATTTTCGGGATATTACACGCTCAGTGAGTTTCCTAGTTCTAACAATGTTAGGACTAATTGTACTCCTGGTGTGGAGTGCCCAATCCAATTAAGCGTCTCTTCTGAAGCGCATAATCGAGGAAGCTTGGGGGTCAAGGACTGTAAGACTAGGTCGGGCGTAGGCCAATTGCGCGCCGGTAGTGGGGTGCTTAATCGGATCATGCACCCACCACGGCAATGGAATTCTGGTCTGAGAGGGGACTGATTGCACGTGTGTGGTTTAGTGTGCGATCGAATTGTGTGCATAGTTTTAGGCGTATAAATCGGGGCTGTTTGGGTCCAGGTCGGGTCTGAAATTTCAAACTATTATTTCAGCCTGTAATTCAACTATATACTATTGTTTCAGTATATAGTCTCCCTATGTCAAGATCTGAGCCACAAAGCTATTGTTTCAGCCTGTGTTCAACCATGTCCTATTATTTCAGTGCATGGTTCACACGTTAGGGTCATGGGGTCTGAGCCACAGAGCTATTATTTCTTCTTGTGCTCAGCCATATACTATTGTTTTAGTATATGGTCTCAATTAGGGTTAGGGGTCTGAAATGTCAGACTATTATTTCAGTCGACATTTCGACTATATACTATTATTTCAGTATATAGTCTCCCTACTGTAGACACTCCCATTTTACCTTCTCAGAATATATTTTTTGTTTGGTCAACCTTTGACCTTTTAAACCCTGATATGGGAACCATGCACTGAAACAATAGTTTGGTCAACGCTTAATCAGATTGAGCGTAGGACAACATGCACGCAATTAGTCCTAATTTGTTAGGACTAGGAGACTCGCTGAGTAAGTCAGCCGGTTGCTAAGTGAGTCGGTGACCGACTCAAAGAGATTAAGCGTCAGAATTCAGGCGCGCAATTCAATTAAATGCTCGTAAACAGGCACGCAATTGAAGAAAAACCTATAAAAGCTTTTTTTCTCGAAGAGAGAAAAGGAGGCTACAAATTTAGAGAGAAGAGACCGCAAATTCTGAAACTAGAGAGCTCCGAGGACGAACCCATAGAGCAACCTAGTCATGATTTCGAGACTCACACTCCAAGATTTCTTTCCGCAGCCCTGACCCTAGGTAAGAATTTAATTTTTAATTCCAACCGTAGTTTCTAGTCTTTAGATTTAGGATTTTCTTTAATTTTAATTATTAGCCTTAATTTTCAGTTTTAGACCGTAGCACCCCATTTAGACCGTAATCTCTATATCTGGTTCCAGTTCTCAGAGCCCGAAACCGATCATCAATTTGACGGTCTAATTCACCAACCCCTAAGACTAAACTCTATTCTAAAATCTTAATTTTCAGTCCTATCATTAATATCTGGTTCTAGTTCTTAGGTTCTAGAACCAGTCCTTTATCCTACGGTCTGATTTTTCTGATTTCGACTCCGATTTCAGTCCTTAGATTTTTTTTAGCCTTTAGTTTCAATTTCTAATTTCTTATAGTTTTAATCTTTAGATTCTAATTCTTAATTCGTAAGTTTTAGAATTCAGCTCTTAGGAAATCCCTGCCCAATTCGTTAGTCTAGAGCCAGCTAGGTCTCCTTAACCTTTTCTCAATTGTCAATCCCATGACTTTTACATTTGACTTATTTTGAGATACCAAACGGAGTTAGATTAAGGTAAAATTGGTCATGTTAGAAAGCTTATCAGAGTAGCTTTCCAACGAGCCAAAAACTATACAATTCTAACATATATCGAAGAAGTTATGGTCAATTTTCTGTCGCTGCACAAAAAGTGACGTTTTTCAAAACTCGTAGTTGAATTAGGATTAGTATCTTTATTATATTATTTTAGAAAATAGAATTTCTAGTAAAAGCCTATAAATAAGACCTTTACCTCCTAGCCATCCCTCGACATAATTTTCCTCTACACAATTTTTCTCTGCACATTTTCCTCTATACAATTTTCCCCTATATAATTTTCCTCTATACAATTTTCCTCTGCACAATCCTCCTCTACACATTTTCCTCTATATAATTTTCGCCTATACAATTTCCCTCTACACAATTTCCCTCTACACAATTTTTCTCTACACAATTTCCCTCTATACAATTTTCCTCTACATGATTTAGACGATTCTTCAGGCAATTCCTTGATCCTTAATTTTCTGGTTCTAGTTCTTAGGTTCTAGAATCAGTTCCCCCCTTTTTTTAATATATTCTAGTTCTAGATTTAGGTTCTAGCTCTCTAGTTCTTAAATTTTAGATCTTTGGTTTTAATCTAAATTTCTAATTTTCTGATTCTAGTCCTTATGTTCTAGAATCCGTCTTTTAATTTTTAAGCCCTAGTTCTTAGGCTCTAGAATTGGTCCTTAACCTCACGGTCAAAATTTTCCTAATTTTGATCCCGATTTTGGTCCTTAGATTTTAGCTTTAGTCTTAACTTCTCATAATTCAAAATTCTAAAATTTGCTTTATAATTTTAGTTCTTAATTCTGTTTTTTTTTAACCCTAAAATTTTAACCCTTTAATACCAATCATCAATCTTTTATAAAAAATATTACTTTACAGTTTAAATTTAGTCTTTTTCAATTTTTAGCCACCCGATTTACCTAAGGGAGCTTACGGAGGGTACCCGAGAACAGGGCCGATCCTCCTTAGCATAGCAGGCCCAAACCCCTTTTTTCTAATTAATTCAATTTCTAATTAAAAATAGGATATTTAAATTAATTAGACTTCTAGTAGGATTATGAGATTTAATTAATTCCTAGTAGGATTAAGATATTTAAATTAATTAGACTCCTAATAGAATTAGGAGACTCTTTTCTAAATTAAATTCCTAGTAGAATTAGGATACTCTTTTCTAAATTAAATTCCTAGTAGAATTAGGAGACCCTTTCTTAATCAAACTCCTAGTAGGATTAGGAGACCAAGGTAAATCAAAATCCCAGCAGGAATAGGAAAACCAAACCAGTTACACTAAAGGCAACCCACAACTGCTGACGTTCACCGGTGAACGATTCAGTAAAGGAGTTAAACCTGTAACCTTCGCTTCCCTTTATAGCGTGATCAGTGACGTGTTGCAACGTCGATAAATATCTGCAACTGGCGATTGCATCTTCTCAGGTATTCTTCATTTAGAATTCGCCTCTTTAATTTCAACATTTAATATTTCCTAATTTATTACTCCATCATCGCCTTCGCCAGAGTCCACTCGGGACCGAATTGGGCCACTGATTCAACGGGGATTGAAAGGAACCTAGAAAAAGCGCGTACCAATAGACTGGCCATCACGATGAGACTATTTTTCGCTATGGTTGTCCCGGTTTAATTAATTTGGTTTTCTACTTTCCTTGCTTTATTTAATTTGGTTTTATATTTTTCACTTTTTTACTTTTCTACACACACTCACGTGGATAAACTTTTTCAAAAATATTAAAAAAATTTATTTTAAAATGGTCGGCATCAGAAAATTAAACTTTAATGATAATGACCCACCCGTATGGGGCCCCCATAGCAACTCCAAGTATAACGTTAGGCCATTTCCGTTGATAGCCCAACGTCGTGCTCGGGTAAACATGGTTAATGAGAGTGAAAAATATCCCTTCGCTCCACGAAATATAAATCATAGTAATAGCACTGAAGGAAGTGGTACTAAGAGAAGCTACCCCGATAGTCAAGTTATGGACCACACTCCCAGTGCACTCACAAAAGGAGGAAAAGAAGTCGACGCATGGCTCAGGTCCCAAAAATAAGTTACTTTGAGGAACTGACAAGAGGAAAGGACGCCGATTTCTCCACATGCTTCGACTCCCCCGACACATAACAAATATACCTCTCACACCATCTACAATAATAACTGCTGAGGACAACCCTCTCCCAAGGCACCTAGAAAAGACACCGCCATAAACATAAACAACCTCCACCAATTTCTAGATGACTACATGGCTAACAAAGAACGCTCTAGTCACACTTTTGGATTCGACAAATTTTGCCGAGACATTGACTTCACTGTACCCGCTGGTTTTAAACCTCCAAAATTCAACAAATATAACGGTATGGGAAACCCAAAGCACCACTTGGCCCTAATCTGCATTGACTGTCGACCAATCCGCACCAATCATGGGCTCCTGATCCATTACTTTCCTAGATCACTAGAGGGAGAATCCCTTGACTGGTTTGCGGCCTTACCTTTATTCGAAATCGAAGCATTCGAAGACTTAGCCGACATATTCCTAGATCAATACCTGCACTTGACTCATGAAGAAATCAGTCTCGCTGACTTGATGCACACAAGACAAGAGGACAGTGAAGACTTCTCGACATTCGCCAATCGTTGGAGAAGACTTGCCGCTCGAATGGGGAATCAAATAAAAGAAAGCCATGCGATAGAAATCGTGATTAGCAATACCCGAGAACCTCTTTGGAGCATTCTCATCCTAAGCAGCTATCACGACCTCGCTAGCCTTTATCAATGCGCCTCACGCTTAGAACGTCGACTGAAGAATGGAGACCTTAGTCTTCCTACCTTAACACCAACAGAACCTCCTCCGACAATCCCTAGACAAACACCCTAAATGAAGCCATAGACTCCGAACAAATCAATGCGAACCAAGAACAAAACCAAACTCAACCATACCACCTATATGACCAAGCTCAAGACCTCTACACAAACCTGTACCTTGACTACAACCAACCTCCATACCCTGACCAAGACCAACCACTATACACCAACCAATACACGAACCCGTACTATGACCAAAGCCATTACTCCAATGACACGCAAGCTAACTTCACCTATTACAATCCATTGTTTGATCAAATTCAACTCGCATACGAGACTATACACTCATTCACCCCCTCCCCATTCCACCCGGCTAGCTTGATCCGAAGAATTGAACCTCCCTCAGTGCAAGACCAAACTATTTTCTTACAACCAACTCAACCTACCCTTAAATCCGATAACCTACCAACAAACGAATCAATCCCCACACCTCTTGAGCAGACACTTAAACCAATGACGCAAACTACCCCTGAATAGGCTCACATGCCGATTCTAGAAGTAATTTTCTAACTAATCAGTCGGTATTATACGACGCCATTCATACTTAAACCAATCGCAAAACTAAACTCCAAACCCAAACCAGTAATCAAATCTACCCCAAAAATCACTAGCCTTCTCGCTTCCAAATCAACTATGAAATAAACCCTCGAAATCGAACACATTGTCCCACCAATCTCAAAACCAGTCCCTGAAACAATCTCTACACTTGCTTTAAAACTTGAACTCAACAACAAGCACATCACCCCACTAACCTCAACATCGACTCTCGAATTAACTTCTACGCCCACTCCAAAACCTAAACTCACTATCACCTCACCAACCATGAAACTGAACCCCAAACTCAAACCTATTATAAGACCTAAACTTATAATCAAACCTAAATGTAAACTTAGCATCAAACCTAAACCTACTATCAAAACTAAACCTATTTTCAAATCTAAATCTATTATCAAACCTAAACCTATCCTCGAACATGAATCCATCAGTGAACCTAAACCCATGATCGAACTTGAACCTGTCATCGGACACGAAACCTAACCGATCATTGAACTTAAACCAATCTTCGAACTTAGACCCGAACCTATCATCGACCCAACATCCATCTACAAGCTCGAGCCCTCCATCAAAGGCGAGCCTGCCATCAAATCTGAACCCATTGTCGAACCTAAAACTATCGTAAAAACTGAATTGATCACTGAATACAAACCTGACATCAAGCCTCCGACTATCAGTGAATCTAAATCGATCCTCGAACCTGAACCTACTGTAGGACCTAAGCAAATCACCGAAAACAAACCTGTCATCAAACCTCAAACTATCAACAAATCCAAGCCCATCATCAAACTTGAACCCATCATTGAACTCGAGCCTATTATCGGACACGAACTCGGTACTAAAATTGAACCTATTCCTACAACGCCAACCCCACTCACCTTTGAGCCTACCACAAAACCTATCAAGGAGTCGATCATCGCTCCCACTTTTGAAATTAAACCAAACTCAAATCTTACGATGCCAATCACCATCCGAATCCACATACCTCAAATCCCATCAAAACACAAAATCAATGTCACAATTAAAATCGCTTCTGATCATTAAATCCAAATCTCTATGGACCTCACAATCAAAACCTTCACCGAACTCTAATCGAAGACAAAACTACTACGTCAAACTTCTGATACTCAACCTCCTCGAAAAAATTATAAATAAAACTTTAAAACAACCTCACGATAAACCCAAAGTGCGAATCAAACCAAACAAGCATAATAAACAAAACTAGACCGCCCCAGATGTAGGAAAGGCCAACCTTGGCCTACACCTTCGCGTATCCTCTTCTTACTCTACCTTTGCCTTATCTTATCACTACCTTTACAACACTACCATCCCTCTTAACGGTTTTCACTCTAACTTCACTTGCAAATAGCTTTCCAAGCACCCGCAAATGACCCTGAAGAACTCTTTAACAACTCTATGCTTCATCTCTACGAGATGCCTCAATCTGTTAAAAAATAAAGGACGACCCCTCCCGATAAGGAGAACCTGAACACAAAAGACCTATCGAAGGAAGAAATCAAATGACACCACACCTATTTTGACAAACCCTATACCATCCAAAACACAAACCCGAACATAACCTCACTCTCATCCCTCATCGTTCAGATTGAAAGGGATCGAGGACCCCGAAGCAATATTATCTAATCGAACGGTCACTTTGACCATCCAACATGTCCCACCAAGCGGACTTCCTGAGTCAGTCCCCTGCCTAAGGAACTGATGCCGTACCATAACACAATAGTACTAACAGAAAAAAATATAAAAAAAAATATATATATATAGAAAAGTATAAAAAAAAACTAAAAGTATAAATGCCCAATACATAAATACTCAAAAACAAAAATATTCTTTTATGCCCCAAACCCATCGGATTCATACTCGACCGAGAACTCGAAGTTGAGGAGCTACTGCTAAGGAAAAAATGCCTACAACCGCCTCGCCTAGAGGAAAACAAACCCATATGAGAAGTACTTATATTATCTCGGCAACATGCTCAGGAAACAGCGACAGGGGAAGGACTTTCTGACCGTTGGAATCATAACTCAATGACCATCATATTTCATAGCCTAAATAAATATACTTATATACCTATCATCCTCGCAGTCATCACAAGGCATTCGCCAGTCATAGGTTATTATTTTTGAAACCATTTTCGGTATCATCTAACTCATTGACCACCCTCCTACTCGGGCAAATTGATCGAAAGGACCGGTGGATCATGAAACTCTCTTTTTTAAATATAGAAAACTCTGGATTCTCATACACCCTTTCAGCCATTGGAGTCGATGTTAGAGCAAAAAAAATAAAAATGTAAGGTTCCATCAAACCTCACAATTCTTGTGTTAGTAGGTTGTTTCAAAAAAATATACAGAAAAGAAACACAACTAAGCGAGAGCAATACGATGAATGAACAGTCAATAAATTCAGGGAAGCATAACCAAATTATGAGGGCATTCCTGGTATTTTTATTAGGAGAGTATAAGCAAACCGCGAGAGCCTCCCTGACATTTTCACACTGCTAGATATCGTCGTACGGTGGCGGGAGGAGGACAAAACTCCTGCTAACTATAGAATTTGAGACTTTGATGGTGCTCGACCATGACGGAGAGCTCAATTATGGCATCGCATTATCCACCCGAGAAGAAAGTAGTTGACTACTATTTCAAAATTTGGTTGAATAAGAAGCTACCTTTAGATCAATAAACCTTATCTCTTCTTCACCTTTAATTTTCTTTTCGAACAATGAGTTAAATGATTGTCAAAATCTTTGTCAAAATAAAACTGAAAACTTTCTAATGATAAGTGATGTAATCACTTATTATCTATCATACACCTCAATCTTGATGAAAATTACGATACATGATGATCGTTCAGCACTTACAAAATCAAGCCTGCCATGTGGCCGAAATAATTGAACTACTCCCCAACATGGGATCATTACTAATACACTCTGGGACATCTGTGAGGCCGATAAAAGTCCCACCATCACTTCACACAGGGACAGTTTTTTTTAAGAGTGCTAACACCTTGATAGCGATACTCACGTTACAAGACCAATACCCTGGGGCATTTTTTTCTTTTTTAATTTTTAATTTAGTTTTTGCTTTTCCACCTCGGGTACCCCAAACTGGGGCATTTTTATTTTATTATATATATATATATATATATATATTTTTTTTAATTCTTACTTTTTCGCCATGGGACCCCAAATGAACACCTGAAATAAAACAATAGAGATACACTCAAAAAATAAATACCATACCCTAATACTACCCATTCCCTCTCTAACGTAACATACAACGACAAATATAAACAAACATAAATGAAACAAACACAATAATAAAAAAATATCGCTCATTCTCAGCAATAAAGAAAAAAAAAACAATTTAATCACAAACCTCTTAGGATTTCATACCCAGGGTGTAAAATAAGAAAGGAAGAAAAAACATTAGAAACTAAAAATGCCCCAAACTTTTAAATCCTATGTTTAGAAACAAAATTCAAAATAAAACCAAGCCCCTTAGCCTCTATTGATAACATACACCTCCTAAATCACAAAACAACAAGTGTCACCCTCACAAATGTCCTCCACCTAATTGAATCTATGGCAAACATAGATGGGCCAATGATCATACAACACTTAACCCCCTAAGAAACACCAATCCACTCAAAAATAGATGAACCAATAGGATTAAAACATCTAACACTCACCTAGAATATTTAAAAAATTAAATCTAAATTTACACCTATCTAACAACTGTCATCCTAAATCCAAACATAAGAACAAAACAAACAAACCTTAATCCCAAACGCAAGATTCATTCTCTCATCATGACAAAATTAAAGGAATAAAGCAAACATAATAAATAAAATAACCTTTCATTTAATAAACTTTTTCCACACAATATCACTAGAGGCATACCTCCTGAATGTGCAACCCAAAACGAAAACCTAAAACTTTAACCCATAACCCAAAATGAAGACTGGGTTCGAAACTGAGATGAAGTGAGGAGCAGATTCTACTTGGAGCATCCAATCAGAGACTTCAGGGAGAATTGGTTGGGAAACACATCCCTCCACTTTTTAGTCCGCTCTTCCGCTATCTTCACCTGCTCCACCACCGCCGCTTCATCTCAGTTTCGAACCCAAAATGAAGAATAGCGCCCTCATTCTCAATACCGCCCATTCCCAAAATAACACCATCCACGAGCGTCACCTCAAGACGGAGATCACATGAAATCATGAATATAGGAAGAAACGATATCCCAATTGGATGGTTAGATCGCCCGATATAACTAAAATAAGAATCTCAGAATACAAGACACTCAGAAAAGTAAAGACTCGAGACTAAACTAGAGAATGAGAAACAAATGAAGCATCCCTCGCTTATATAGAGTACGACCTTAATCACGCGCTTAACCACACACGCTTAATCTAATCACGCACCACGCACATTGCATTCAATCCAAAACCTGCGCCCCTAACCAGGCACGCAATGAGACTGTCGCTCGCGCAGGTGGCAAGACCTTCCTATCCCGCGCTAGAGAAAGGCCGCGCAATCCGATTAAACGACCCATTGCCGTCGCACATTTTGAAATGTCACCAGTACACTGACCTGGTGACGCTTCGATCGTGCGCAAGGATTAGAGCGCGCAATCAAATCCCACGCCAACATTCACACGTGTAAACAGGCCCTTAGACCCTAAATCGCACGCCTGACAATAGGCGGGCAATCGGATCATGCGACTATAAACAGGCGTGTAATTCCTGTTTGTTTTCACAAAGTTCGATCCCGATTCGAGGAAAATCCCCTTTGTCCCATCGCGGATCCTTATAAGCTATCAACATCAAGAAGGAACAGCCGCTCACTCTACTCCCATCATGTAACCCTACCAAAAATGTCAACGACGCCCCTAGTCTTATTACAGACGAGATATGCATGCCTCGCATGATATCGTCACCCCTGACCTACCACATTCGAAACCCTTTTGTCCCATCGTGTAGCCACCCAAGCACATCCCACCAAAAAAAAAACACACATGCATGACACCACCCCAATATCCGATCCCATCACAAAAATTGTAGCCATGCCCCATGGCCCATCGAAAATTTTGAAAACGCAAATACGTCAAAAGGCCAACACAACACAACCATAACATGAGCTCACCTGACCCAAGATCTGCTAAGCAAAGAGATCAATGTCCCATCGTGAAAATATCCTACCAGTGTCCCACCACTAACTACGCTACACCTCCCATTACGGACACCATTGCCCGGAAAGCTCAAACAACACACTTACCATGCCAAAAGAAGAAAAGGGAGAAAGCTCAATTAGGTTCCATCACTAAAACAAAGGACCTTCCTCCCAAATTGCTTGATACAAATGATCACCAGATACCATAGCACATGAAAGAAAAAAAAGAAAAACTTGGGACTCCTCCCATGTCCCATCGCATCCCACTAATGCCAAGCTACAGTACGAACATACTGTCGAAAACTATCCAAAGTCCCATCGCGGCATCACTACAATACCACTTGTCCCATCGCGACATCACCTTCCCTAAGACGCTACATCACACCGACAATCGCCAATCGCCATAGTAGACAAAGCAAAAAAAATAAAAGACAACTTTAAAGCCCCATCGCAACAGCACCCTGCTACAATATCACAAGTCCCATCGCACAACCTAGGTAAGTATCACAACTCAGGTAAGTATTACTCATTTTTTAATTACTCGATATTTCTTATAAATATAGTTATCTATGATTAAGTTAAAATATTTTCAAAACCCATCTCTCTCGACTCGCGAGTTACTGTAGTCCTCCCACAAGAGACAATCATCAGTATTGGTCGAGAAGGTTAGATAGAGTATCTGATATGCCAAGTGTCATCTTGACAACCATATAAACGGTCGGGTCCACAAATCTTGTACCAGTGGATCTACTCAGCAATGTCTTGATAGCCACGTTTTCTGCCGTTTTATCACCGAATTGATCTTAAGTTAAAATCCTTAGAATTTTAAAATCTCAAGACCCTCTTGCTTGCTTCACAAAAAAAAAATCTTTACTACAAAAAAATAAACAAAAAAAATAAAAAAAATCAGGAAGAAAACAATACTATCAAAGAAAAAAAAAATAAAGAAAAAAAGCAGCAAAGTAAATAGACTCAATTCACCCTTTCTCTAAGTACCAAAAAAAATAAATACAAAAAAATCGATTCAGTGCGTCATTACCCATATACCATAAAGCTAACCTTGAACTCCTGAGATCGCCTGAACTCATAAGCAAGCGCATATCCCACTGCGCAGAATTGGATCGAGCGCATATGCCACTGTGTAGAATCACTTGTTTAGATACCTTAGGATTAGAATTCCCTAACTTAAAGACCCCCTGAACTCACAATCAAGCGCATATCCCACTGCACAGAATTGGATCGAGTGCATCCGCCACTACGCAGAATCACTTCTTCAAATACCTTAGGACTAGTATTCCCTACTTAAAAGACTGACTCCAGATGAATCAAGCGTATGCGTCACTACACAGAATTCAACAGATCACACCTCACAAAATTCACCTTAATTACCAGCCCAAACCGGCCCCTTTCCCCTGGGAAACTGAACAACAAATATACTCAATCTAAGAACTTATAAACGTCTATTAGAAAAGGAACACCTAATGCATTGGTGTGAGCAATGACGCGCCCGGTCTGACATGACCTGTTAAAGCCTTCGATATTATATTGCACTCTCTTTTTTGTATTACCGGTCCTTGGACCTTATGGACATTTGTATGACGCCCCCCGATACCTCGATCGTGCCATATCCCTCTGTTAGCTTGCACCATACGACGGGATGCGCCATGCACCCACAGATCCGGAAAGTGCCTTTCGACGGCTACCACTGGACCCCCGAATGCTCCATTGAAGCTTGCGCTGATAGATAAGAAAGCCAAGCATGTCATGTCAGCATTACCAATTCACATTCGTGAATTCCTAAGAAAAGTGAGAAGACACCTCGAATGAGGGGTGTCTACTTCTTCGACACGTTCTTACTTCGCAAGAGCGCGCCGAAGAGGGGCATCTGTAGACACCCCCATTTTACCTTCTCAGAATATATTTTTTGTTCGGTCAGCCTTTGACCTTCTTTTTAACCCTGATATGAGAACCATGCAATGAAACAATAGTACATGGCTGAACACAGGCTGAAAGAATAGTTATGTGGCTCAGATCCCGAAATGGGTAAACTATATACTAAGTAACAGTATATAGCTGGAATGCAGACTGAAACAATAGTCTTACGTTTCATTCTAGAGACCATACTCGGACAACCCTGAATTACGCGTTAGAAACCCAGCGCGCAATTCGATCATGTGCAAAACCACAAGCGCTTGACCAGTCCACCTTTCAGACCAACCTTTCTTTCCCAGACTGATTCGAGACATGATTGCAGGCCTAAAATAGAACGCGTGATTGGATTGAGTGCTTCACTACCAGCGCATAATTGTCCTACGCCTGACCTAGTCTTACTACCCTGGACCCCTACATTTCCTTGATTAAACGTTTTCGGTTCAACCCTTAATCAGATTGAGTGTATGATAACATGCGTGCAATTAGTCCTAATTGTTAGGACTAGGAGACTCGCTGAGTAAGTCAGCTGGTCGCTCACTGAGTTGGTGACTGACTCAAAGCGATTAAGCGCCGGAATCCAAGTGCGCAATTCAATTAAATGCCCATAAATAGGTACGTAATTGAAGGAAAACCTATAAAAGCTTTTTTTCTCGAAGAGAGAAGATGAGGCTGCAAATTTAGAGAGAAGAGACCGCAAATTTCGAAACTAGAGAGCTCTGAGGACGAACCCATAGAGCATCCTAGTCATGATTTCGAGATTCAAACTCTGAGATTTCTCTCCGTAGCCCCGACCCTAGGTAAGAATTTAATTTTTAGTTATGACCGTAGCTTCTAGTCCTTAGATTTAGGATTTTCCTTAGTTTTAATTATCAGTCTTAATTTTTAGTTTTAGACAGTAGCACCTCTTTTAGACCGTAATCTTATATCTGGTTCCAGTTCTCAGAGCCTGAAACCAGCCCTCAATTTGATGGTCTAATTCACAGACCCCTAAGACTAAACTCTATTCTAAAATCTTAATTTTCAGTCCTATCATTAATATCTGGTTCTAGTTCTTAGGTTCTAGAACCAGTCCTTAATCCTATGGTCTGATTTTTCTGATTTCGACTCCGATTTCAGTCCTTCGATTTTTTTTAGCCTTTAGTTTTAATTTTTAATTTCTTATAGTTCTAATCTTTAGATTCTAATTCTTAATTTATAAGTTTTAGAATTCAGCCCTAAAGAAATCCCTGCCCAAATCCTTAGTTTAGAACCAACTAGGTCTCCCCCACCTTTTCTCAATTGTCAATCCGATCACTTTTACATTTGACTTATTTTGAGATATCAAATAGAGTTAGATTAAGGCAAAATTAGTCATGTTGGAAAGCTTATCGAAGTAGCTTTCCAACAAGCCAAAAAATGCATAATTCTGACATATATCGAAGACGTTATGGTCAGTTTTCGGTCGCTGCACAAAAAGTGATGTTTTTCAAAACACCTAGTTGAATTAGGATTAGTATCTTTATTATATTATTTTAGAAAATATAATTTTTAGTAAAAGCCTATAAATAAGACCTTTACCTCCTAGCCATCCCTCGACATAATTTTCCTCTACACATTTTCCTCTATACAATTTTCCCCCATACAATTTCCCTCTACACAATTTCCCTCTATACAATTTCCCTCTGCATGATTTAGACGATTCTTTAGGTAATTCCTTAGTCCATAATTTTCTGATTCTAGTTCTTAGGTTCTAGAACCAATTCCCCTTTTTTTTTTTTTATATATTCTAGTTCTAGATTTAGGTTCTAGCCCTCTAGTTCTTAAATTCTAGATCTTAGGTTTTAATCTAAAATTCTAATTTTTTGATTCTAGTCCTTAGGTTCTAGAACCAGTCTTTTAATTTTTAGGCCCTAGTTCTTAGGCTCTAGAATTGGTCCTTAATCTCACAGTCTAAATTTTTCTAATTTTGATCCTGATTTTGGTCCTTAGATTTTAACTTTAGTCTTAATTTCTCATAATTCTAAATCCTAAAATTTACTTTATAATTTTAGTTCTTAATTCTTTTTTTTTTTTTAACCCTAAAATTTTAACCCTTAAATACCAATCATCAATCTTTTATAAAAAATATTACTTTATGTAGGCACCCAAATTTAGCCTAAGGCCTGATTGAAACACATTTTGACACGTTTTTGAGCTTTTGATGGCATGTATGGAACCCTTAGGAATCACTCCAGACCCTTAAAAATCACCCTAGATCCCTTAGGAACCTATCCTGAACCTTTAGAAACCAATCCCTACCCTTAGAACCCATTTCGAACCCTAAACCTAACCTTACCAGGCTATGGATGAAGAGTGGTACACCGAAATTGACTACAGCCCTCTACTATGATCGAGTCTCATACCATTGAGGAGTAGAGGTCGTCAGCTTTCCAACGGTCCAAGAATCGCCCCAATCGGAGGTATACGTCAAAAGATATGGCAAACCAAATCCGGGGCCAGAAAGTTAAGATCATGTGAACCCCCTTAGGGACTTGGCACAACTAATAGTTGCGCCAGAAATAAACTTTGCCTGACGTAACTAATAGTTGCGCTAGGCCAATTCTCCCTCATTTTAAGCCTGGCCCAACTAATAGTTGCGCCAGATTCAAAAGTGGGCCCCATCCTCATGAAATGACTTCCGTGCACTTTTATTCATTCTTGTTTCTTATCAGACATTTGCCTCGATTAACTATTAGTTACGCCAGGCATATGAACAGTAACTGTTGGATTTTAGTTTGAAAATTGTGATTGGGGTTTGACCTGTTGACCACCTTGACCTTTGGGGTGTATTTTGCTAGTTCTGTTGTACCCTTTTGAAGCCTATTTGCACCCCTTTAAATGGCTTAAGGCCTCACCCCATCATCCACCATTGGAGGACCTTCTCACACATTTCAAGGCTCCAAAAGCCCTAGGAAACCTTAAATTATCCATTACCTAATTGGTAATCCAATTAGGACTTTAACCCCTCACTAATCCTCCATTTCTCTATAAATAGAGAGCCACCCCTCTTGCTTAAGGGTTGAGAATTTCTACCTAAGAGAGAAAGAGCTTAAAGTGAGAAGATCTTTCTCCCTTTCGTGCACACCCCCCATACAGATTCCAAAATTCACAAAACTCCTTTAGACCTTAGCATTTCATAGAAAACCCTTAGGTTAGGTGTGTGTGATCCCCTAGCCTCCCTTCCCTACCTCTTAGCTTCAAGCCTTAAGAGTTAGAACCCCACTTTCCACCATACAAAGCCTTCAAGAGCTCATCAAAGTAAACCAATGCAAGGCTCTCCTATGGTGCTACAAGGGCCCGAGGGCTTCGGCTCTCCCCTTTCTTCTCCTATCTCTTTCTAGCTCCCTCCATCCTCCCATTTGTGTCGTTACGCCGCCTACTTTTCGGTAGGAATGGAGGGGCACAAATAGGATTCTAAGCCCTTTTGGGCAAGAGGAAGCTATTTTCTTTCTTTTACTTTATTTTATTTTTGGCCATTAGTAGAGACCGCGTTAAGTGGGTTGATCGGGTGCTTAACACCTTCCCGATCGATAACCAAAGCCCCTACCCAAGAGCCTTTGTTGTGGACCAGATTCAAAGTCATATTTTTAGCACTTAGGTGCTCATAAAAATGAATTAGGTATCCCGGGACACCGAAAGCTCTGGGTGGCAACTCTAGTTTATTTTATTTTCGTTAGAGAGCGCATCGTCGCAACGGGATCGTCCCGATTCCCACGGTTGCACAGATGGCGACTTTGCTGGGGAATGCTTATAGAGCTTCCCCTTGAACTTGGCCTTGTTATTTTTTATTTTTACTAATATGTTATTGTTGTTTTTTAGTTTATTTTTGCTATTTTTTTTTACTCACCCCTCCGATTAAGTCGTTTTACTTACCCCTACTTTTCTGTTATATACGAGCCTTAGTCGATTGGCAGGCCTACATGCGCGTTGTCTTTTAAAATTCCTTACTTTTTCGTCATTTTAGCGCCTTAGCCGATTGGCGGGCTTACTTGAGCTTTGTCTTTCAATTCTTTTAAATTTCCGTCATTTAAAGTGCCTTAGCCGATTGGCGGGCCTACTTGTGCACTCATATTCCATCAGTGGACACCGGCTCGTAGTGGCGGCACGGGATAATCACCCCCGATCTTTGAACTAAAGAAAACTTTCAAAACAAAGAGAAAAGCTTTGAAAAAAATTAAAATTGAACCAAGTTAGGGAGCTTAATTAATTTGTTTTTATGGGATAGATTTTAAAAAAGGGTTGGAGTTAGGCAAACATACAAACACTCGGGTCTTAGTATGGCGGCAGCCCCTAGTGGTGATGATCCAGAAAAGTCTCAGCCCACCTAGTATCTGAGAAGGAACTCGCGCCGGAGGTATATCAAGTGGGTTCCCATTTTAAAAGCTTAAAACCCTTGGGGAGCCAGCTAGCGAGTTATATCGGACTCAAACCCTTTAGGTGCGGTGAGGAGAGAATCGATCATAAAAAACTGCTCAGTTCCCTGAAGCCTAGCTTCCACAAAAACAAAAAAAAGAGAGACTCATTTCGGGCATTAGTGGCTGCTGTCATCTATTATGGAGGATCAATTTTTGCCTGGCGCAAGTATTAGTTGTGCTAGTATAAAAAAATTGGAATTTATAACTGGCGCAACTAATAGTTGCGCTAGCTTTAAAATCCAAAGTTTTACCTTGGCGCAAGTAATAGTTGCGCTAGTGTAAAATCGGTCACCTGCAACCTGGGCGCATGTATTAGTTGCGCCAGGCTTGTTTATCAGCCCACCAGCCTGAATCCTTAGCCCTTTTCACATCCCGAGTTCCCCGATTAGTGTGCTTAGTGCCTTGTTTGGGCTCCGCCATCTCCGACACCCAATACACCCCCGCCAGTTAAAAGAGGGCAACTTCTTTTTGGCTCACTCCGAGGGATCGGGTTGTTTGCATTGATTTTTGTGTCTTCAATAGATCGAAGGTTCTCCTTCGATTCTTCCGAAGTGCATCGAAATTGTTGCCGTGGGTCTTGAATTAAGGTACGAGAGCCACCTGAAAAGGGAATTCCAAGGCCTCGGAACCTTTGTTTTTCAAAAAATTCAAAAAATATATATAGTCAAAACCCAAAAAAAAATAAAATATATATATACAGTTTGTGGTGCCGACACAACGGCATCATCTTGCCCTCGGCCGTCCCGTAGGGGAAGAAGGAGGAGAATTTTTGGGCCTTATCTAAGGCACCCTTACCCAACCCGTTCCCGTAGAATGTCGTTGGTAGTGGACCCGGCTTACGCTGATCTCGACTCATCCCCGCCACATTCTCCAACCCACTCCCATTCGGGAGAAGTTTTTTCCACCATTCCCCTCACCCAACCCCCCTTTACCGTTACTGGTCCATTTGGCGCCCCCATATTCCCAATCATTACCCTCCAAAATATCCAAAGTCCCATCCCCCATTCTCCATCTTTTGCCCAAATCATGCCCATGCCAAACCCAAACCCATTTTTCCAATCCACATCCATGCCCCAATTCCCATCACCCCCCTATAGACCCGATCCACCCACATTCACATACACTACTCCCGCCCTATCCGCCCCCACAAAATATCCCATCCATCCGGGTCATGCCCATTTTTACCGGGGCCATGCCCAACTTTCCTCATCACTCCTCATCATGCCCCCATCATCCCAAAACATACCCAATATATCCCCTCATCCACCCTATACCCCCCCACCTACCATGGTCATGCCCAATTATACCGGGGCCATGTCCAATTTTTCCGTCACCCCCATCCCATCTATACCCCATCATCCCATAAATCCCTCATCTCCATCCAACCCTCCCTCCATGACCATGATGGAGGAGATGTTCCGAGCCTATTCCATGTGGAAGGCTTCTCAAAACAACCCCCCTCCTCCTTCACACCCCATGTCCCTAAACCTGTCTCATACCCTAGCCAATCTTCATGCCTCACTCCCTCATGATCCCCATCAACCCCCCATAATCCACACCACCCAAACCCCCATTACCCACTTACCCCAAGGCCCCATGGCCCAATCTCCAAACTCCCACATACCCCAAGGCCCATTGGCCCAAACCCTTTTTTTTCATATATCCTAGGACCCCATGGCCCAATACCCCACCACCCAAACCTACCCAGGGCCCATGGCTCAGACCCACCAAGGGCCCATGGCCCAGACCCATCAAGGCCCATTGGCCAGACCCACCAAGGGCCCATGGCCCAAACCCATCAAGGCCCATTGGGCAAGATCTACCAAGGACCCATGGCCCAGACCCACCAAGGGCCCATGGCCCAGACCCATCAAGGCCCATTGGCCAGTCCCATCAAGGGCCCATGGCCCAGACCCATCAAGGCCCATTGTGCCAAACCCCTCAAGGGCCCTTAGCCCATACCTACCCAGGCCCACTGGCCCACACCCACCAAGGGCCCGTAATGCAAACCTACCAAGGGTCCATGGCCCAAACCTATCAATGGCCTATGGCCCAAAATGGCCAAGGGTTCATGGCCCAAACCCAAACCCCACATTCATACCTTCTACAATACCCCCAACATTTAACCCAACCTTCACAGCCGGGTCAAACCCATGCCATACCTCAAACCCAATTCTCCCATGGCCCCACACCCCAAGGCCATTTCCAAACCTTCCCCTATACCCAATGGCCCTATCAGGCCCCACCTCGAAACCAAATTCCCATCACCCAACAAATCTTTCCTCACCCCCAATGGGCTCACCCAACCCCCACTCATGTCATTCCCATCCAACCCATGCAACAACAACAAGAGAATCCCGCCCTCGCTGCACACTATGCCGACCAACATTATGAAGAGGATGAGATTAGGAATAGCGGGGCCTATGCTGGGGCTTTGACCAGCCTCAACCCTCCTCCCATAATTGCCCACCCCATGGTGGCCCAGAGTGACGTCCAACTGACGGCCGAGAAAGCAACCCCTGTATCAAAAGAGTCAGAACAACTGAAAGAATAGTTAGACAAAATACAAAAGCAGCTGATGAAAATGGGTGGTGCTGAAATCCACGCCATGGACTTCACAGACTTATGTCTGTTCGATGAGGTCCCCCTGCCCCCCAAATTTAAAATGTCAGCCTTTGACAAATATAATGGCACTGGCAATCCTATTACGCACCTGAAGTCCTACTGTGGGGACATGTGCCAATACGGGGAGGACAAAAGACTGCTAATAAAAGTCTTTCAAAAGAGTTTGACCGGGCCGACTTTAAGATGGTTCACATCTTTAGAACCGTCTATGATGAAAATGTGGAGGGACTTGACACTCCTCTTTCAAGAATATTATGTCTACAATATAGACATAAAGCGCGTAAGTCCGACTTGGCCCATTTAAAGCAGAACCAGAACAAAACTTTCAGTGACTACTTGGGGCGATGGAGAGCACTGGCAGCTCTGGTCAGGAACAAAATACCCGATGATAAACAAACAGAGATGATTTCGAAGAATACTCTGCCAGTGATTTCAAACTTTTTAGTATACCAGCAGTAGTCCAGCTTTGCTGATCTGGTAAGGAATGCTAATCGATGTGAGGATGCCATCAAGGAGGGGCATCTGAATAAAAATATGCCGAGTGGACCCAGTGGGGTTAGAAGATTTTCAGAGCAGAGGAACGAGAAGAGAATAGGAGGCGATGTCTAGAATATAGTCAATACCAAGCCCAATAATAATACTACCCCGTTTCAATTTCAGGCAGCCTCAATAGCACCCGTTAGGCCTGAGTAGATGCAGAGAATTAGGAATGGGCAAGGAATGCAAATGACCCCGGAGCAGAGGAGAGCTCGCTATGATCGAGTTTTTACACCTCTGGGGCAATCATTGACTATGCTTTTGCCCCTGCTAGTAGAAAAGGGATTAGTGGCTATCCGCCAACCACAACCTCCTCCTCACCCGATCCCAAGGAACTATGACCCAAAACCCACTGCAATTTTCATCAAGGTCCGGGTCACCCTACTCATCCCTGCTTCCCATTGAAGCATGCCATCCAGGATTTGATCGATGCCAGGAAAATCATTTCCCCTGCACCTTCTCAGCATGCTAATATTCACCAAGTGCCACTACCCCCACATCCCACTAGAGGAACAGGTCCAAGACCCACAGAAGATGAGGAGTTTGAATTTGACCCATCTGATTATATCAGTGATCGGGAGAATTATGTGGCACCATTGCCGAGGAATGATGAAGAAAGGAATGTTGGGGTAATTGAACCCCTAAATTTATCTGAATATTTCCCCAACCCAACCCTGTAATTTGAACCCTTGGATCTTCAGGCATACTTTCCATCCACCACACCCGTCAATTATGTAAATATAAATGCATACCAACCATATACCACAACCCCCATCAATTATCCTCACCCGCCAGCTTATCAATATTCTACTACCCCATTTCAATTACCACCATACACCATACACCACAACCCCCATCGATTACCCTTTAAGCTACCAGGCCCCCAATCCAACACCCCCACCCATCAGTTATCAATGGCTTGCGCCCACCCCATAACCCCTAGTTCAGCCACCGACAAACCCCACCACCCTGGTCAATTACCTAACGGCCCACCAGACTCCCCATCTGCCGCCAGCACCCACTAGCTATCAATGGCCTACTTTTACCTCCTTCCCTCCAATGCCACCACCGTCAAGCTTCACCACCCCCATTTGGCCCAATCTTTCCACCCAACCCACTGCCACCGAGGTGAATCAAGTATTTCCACACCTCCTGAGCCGACAGTACAAGTGCCTCAAGTACCGACAGCCATACCTTTTCAGCTCTTGGGACCCACATATGATCATCATCAGGTCCCGCGAAGCTATGAACAAACAGATGTCAATACCGGCAGTAGCAGCAGAGAAGGGGTAGCATATTTTGTTACCAGGTCAGGGAGGATATCAAAGCAGCCAGAAGCACCAGCAGCAGCACAGGCCCAACCCGAAGGAAAGAAAGACAGCGCGGTGAACCCCTTCGAGAAGATGAGTCGAGAACATATACTGGAGACTCAGCTGAGAAGAATGCCTGCCCATATCACTGTATGGGATCTGTTGATGACGTCCCCACTCCATTTCCAAGCATTAATGTGGGGGTTAAAAAATGCGCCTGCATCACTTCAAGTTAGCTCAGATGAAGTCGGGCAGATAATTGGTCAAGTGATGGCTCCAAATGCCATTTCATTTTCTGATGCCGATTTACCTGAGGAAGGAGGTAGTCACTCAAAATCTTTGAATATAACCGTTGAGTCCGGATATATGATTATCCCCTTAGTTCTAATCGATAATGGGTCTGCATTGAATATATGCCCATTAAAAATTGCCACCAAGATTGGGGTAGATCCGTGCATGCTGAGGCCCACAAGAACCAGTGCTCGAGGTTTTGATAACACACGAAGAGAGATAATGGGAGAAGTTGACCTTGAGCTGTTAATTGGGCCAATGACCTTCTCATACTATTTCAGGTAATGATATCAAATCCTCGTTTAATCTGCTATTAGGGCGCCTGTGGCTACATGAAGTTGGAGCCATACCTTCCACATTACACCAAAAACTCAAATTTGCATCTGGGCATAAGATTATCACAATCATCGGAGAGGGGCACAGTGAGAAAGAGAAGGTCGTCAATAGCGTTGAAAAACTTAATATGCTAGATATACCACACACCGCTGAGGACGTCGACCTCCACAGTTTCGAGTACAAGGTGTCGACAATACTCTCGGAGCCCATCGAGGGCATCATTCTAAGAATCGAAGGTGACACAATAGCAGCAGTAGCCATGCTCTAAAAGTGGGGCTATAAAAAGGAAGGGGCCTGGGACCCAGATTACAAGGAAGAAAAGAGCCAGTTGTCCCTAAGGAGCAGAAGGTCCGATTCGGGTTAGGATACAAGCCCACAGAAGAAGAGGTCCGAGAGGCCAAAGAGAAAGCCAGGGTCGCCGTGGCTATAAGAGCTCGAGGAATCAACATAAAAGAGAAACATCGCCCTAGGTCGCACATTAAGGATTCCTTTGTCAACGCAGGGGTCATAAAAATCGATCGAAATGGGGTAACCCATTTGACCCCACACAAACCCACAGCCCCAATCCATCCCAACAATCCTTAGATCTCCCTTTCCCAGCTTGGAGATAGATTTGGCTGCGTTGACCCTTTTCAAGGAACGACGGTCGGTACCTGAACAAACCCCCCCTGTGATGAATCACCACAAAACCGAGTTATCGTTTGAATACATGATCTCAGATGAAATGGGGATCAATATGATGGAGGCTAACTCCAATGAGCCATATCAGTCAGCACCCTCAATCCCAACAGGTAAAGAAGCGGCCCCTCAGGTACACAACTGGGCATCTTTGCCCCAAACCTTGGAAGCAGGGAGTGGCCTAACATTTGGCACCCGTTTCCCCAAAAAAAAAACAACCTATAAAAAGTGAGAGAAGCCCTTGGCAAATAATACCTTGTGTATATAGCAACCCGCCTTGCCAAGGGTCCGTCTCGGAAGAAAACAAAAATCTCAAAAACATGGAAAAAATACAAAATCTCAAAAACATGAAAAAAAACACAAAATCCCAAAAACATTGAAAAAATCTGAAGTCCAAAAATATTGCCATTTAAAATTCCAGAAAATGTCCCACAAAAGGATGCCTTAATCAAAATGCCTGTCCCACGTCAAATTGACCCCTTCCCTGTAGAAATACAAGAAGAGGTAGGGATCACGAGTCTGGACGAGGATGTCCCCTTCGAGGAGCTCCCCAATGAGCTCCTTGACCGATTTGCCGACTTTGAGTATGGCCCTACCCCCATTGTCGAAGAGACCGAAGACGTCAATCTAGGAACTGAGGAGGTTCCCAGGATAACCAAAATCGAAACGTCACTGTCTCCTGAGGAAAGAAAAAGAATGATCGACTTCCTTCGATCATACCAAGACGTGTTTGCCTGGTCATACGAGGACATGCCTGATCTGAATACTGACTTGGTCGAGCATGAGTTGCCCCTCTACCCTGATATGAAGCCAGTCAAGCAGAAGCTAAGACATCTCCGACCCAATTGGATGTTGAAAGTCAAAGATGAGGTCATCAAGCAGTATGACGCGAGGTTTCTCATGGTATCCAAATACCTGCAATGGCTAGCCAATATCGTACCTCTGTCGAAGAAGGATAAAAAGGTCTGCATGTGTATCGATTTCTGCAATTTGAACAGAGCAAGCCCAAAGGACGATTTCCCATTGCCACACATCGACATCTTGGTCGATAACACAACTAGGCACGGGATGCTTTCTTTTATGGATGAAATTTTGGGATACAATCAGATCAAGATGGTAGAGGTTGATTGTGAGAAGATAGCGTTCATTACCCCTTGGAGAACCTTTTGCTATCGAGTCATGCCATTCGGGCTGAAGAATGCTAGTGCCACATACCAGAGAGCTATGACTGCACTATTTCATGACATGATGCACCGAGAGATTGAAGTGTATGTCAACGACATGATAACCAAATCACCGGAGCGAAGCAACCATTTGGTAAACCTTCAGAAGCTATTTGAAAGGCTGAGGAAGTATCGACTACAACTGAATCCACAGAAGTGCGCATTTGGTGCTATGTCAAGGAAACTTCTAGGGTTCATCGTCAGCAGGAAGGGGATCGAGGTCGACCCAATGAAAGTCAAAGCCATCACTAAAATGCCATCGCCGTCTATCGAGAAAGAGGTTAGAGGGTTTCTGGGCAGAATACAGTATATCAGTCGGTTCATTGCACAGCTAACTCCAATCTGCACATCGATCTTCAAGTTACTAAGGAAAAGTTCACCCGTTGAATGGAACGACGATTGTCAGGCAGCATTCAAAAAAATAAAAAACTACCTCCTTAATCCACCTATTTTGGTACCACCTGAGCCAGGGAAACCACTCTTGATGCATCTCTCCATGACGAAAGTTTCGATGGGATGTGTCTTGGGGCAGTACGATGAAACGGGGAGAAGAGAGCAGGCCATTTACTATCAGAGCAAGAAGTTTATTGATTACGAGATGCGCTACTCTCATCTGGAGAAAGCATGCCTAGCTCTTGTATGGGCTACTCAGAGGCTCCGCCACTACTTGCTATCTTAGGTGGTTCTGCTCTTGGCCCGAATGGAGCCATTGAAATACCTATTTGAAAAGCCAGCTCTCACTAGATGAACCGCACGATATTAGCTTTTATTATCTGAGTTCGACATCACGTACATCACTTAGAAGTCGATCAAGGGGCAGGCCCTTGCTGATCATCTTGCCGACAATCCTTTACTTGATTATGAGTCTTTGAGAACTGAGTTCCCTAATGAGGACATCCTGTTCATGACAGAAGACGATACAGAAAAAGTAGAAGAATCATGGGTAATGCACTTTGACGGGACAACAAATGTCGAGGGCCAAGGAGTTGGCGCCATCCTGATATCACTGAAAGGATCCCATGTACCGGTCTCTATCAAGCTCAACTTCCCTTGTACTAACAATATGGCTGAGTATGAAGCTTGCGCCGCTAATCTGCAGGCGGCTCTCAATCTGAATGTAACTCACCTTCGAGTATTTGGCGATTCACAATTAATCATATACCAGACAAATGGTGACTGGAAGATGAAAGATAAGAAACTGATCCCCTATCATGAACACCTCAAGGATTTGATAGCTTGCTTCAAGATGTGACTTTCTCATACGTCCCCCGGATAAGGAATAGCTTTGCCGACGCATTGGCAACTTTGGCGTCAATGATTAAAATCTCCTATGGTGTTGAGATGAAGCCGATCATGATCGAGAAGAGGAATGAGCCGGCCTTCTGCCTCCAGATTGAGGAACCTACAAAGCCTGATGATGAGCCACCTTGGTTCTCAGATATCAAGAATTTCCTCGAGACCCTAACTTTCCTAGAGGGTATATCCAAGACAGACTGACAAACCATTCAAGGTTTAGTGGCAGGTTACGTCATTTGTGGGGAATGCCTCTACAAGCGATCATACAATAACATCTTACTTAGGTGCCTCACTAAAAGTGAAGCGATCAATATTATGAAAGAAATTCATGAGGGAATATGCGGAGCCCACGTCAGCGGTCACATGCTCACTAAGAAAATCCTACTGCAGGGATACTTTTGGACCACCATGGAATCAGATTGTTGTAAACATGTTAAAAAATGCTACAAGTGTCAAGAACACTCCAGTTTGATATACGCTCCTGCCATTGATCTTCACTGCATGACCACTCCTTGGCCATTTGCTACCTGGGGCCTTGACGTTGTCAGAATGATTAATCCAAAAGCATCAAACAGACATCGGTTTATCCACGTCGCCATTGAATACTTCACCAAGTGGGTAGAAGCGACGTCATATGCCAACATCACTGCCAGTCACGTTGAGAAGTTTCTCAAGAATAATATTGTGTGCCGATTTGTAGTACCCAAAGATATCATCACGGACAACGGCACAAACTTTATGAATAAGCGCATTCGAGACTTCTGCGAGCAATACAAGATCAAGCACCATCGCTCATCCCCTTATCGACCTCAAACTAATGGAGCCGTGGAAGTCGCGAACAAGGCAGTCGTCTGCATCCATGAGAAAATGGTCATCACTTATCAAGATTGGAGCAAAATGTTGTCATTTACTTTGTGGGCCTACCAAATGTCAATCCGTACCGCTACAGGGGCAACACCATTCTCCCTTGTGTATGGAACCAAGGTCGTCCTCCTGATAGAGGTTGAAGTACCCTCGCTCCGAATCCTCATAGAATCAGGCTTACCCGAAGCAGAGAGAGAGAGATCCCACTTTGAACAATTAAACTTATTGGATGAGAAGAGACTCCTAGCCTTGTGTCACACTCAAGTTTACTAGGGGTGAATCTCACTCGCTTACAATAAACGTGTCCGCAGTCGAGATCTAATGGTAGGAGACACTGTGCTAAAGAATATCTTCCCATCCCTCCACGTTGATCCGAGAGGAAAGTTTAAACCGAACTGGGAAGGACCATACATCATTCGAGAAGTGCTATCGGGATACGCCATCCGCCTCGCCACCATGGACGGAGATCATCTTCTTGAGCCCATCAACGCTGGATACGTCCGACGGGTCTACTCTTAGTCTATCGTGATAAGGTAAGTATTGATGAAATAGATACGTGACTACTTGAGAACCACCCGAAAGAGGCTATCATTCCAAGCACAGTAGCCCGAAAGCATCTCTAAAAATGATGATATCCTTTTGCAACCCCATTTGAGCCTGGGCCATTCTTTCAATAAACCCCTTCCCCAAAAGAATACGTGTACATATACCAAAAAAAAAAAGAGAGAAAAGATGCATGTGTGTAAAGTTACTATCAAATCCAAAAAAAAATTGAAAAAGCAAAACCTCAAAAAGAGATTGCCTGAAATGGAGCAAAAAGAATAACAAAAAAAAATGTGTATAGAAGAATCATGGGGCATGTACAGTAAGATCCCCAAGGAAGAAAGTATGTTGAGAAAACTGAAGCCGTATCAAAGAAACACTTTTTAGCCCAGCATACCTTCAAATCCTAACCTGACCCATGGCCAAGCTACACCCTGAAGAAAGCCCTCTTTTTAGGTTCACAAGCAGTCATAGCATCTATTAAAGTCAACACAAGCCGAGTTGTGAGACGACACCTAAACCCCACCCAGCCGGCTATGATGGAATCGACGTCTATGTTGTGGCTATTGAAAAAATAAAGAAACGAAAGAATAAAAAGAATAAAATAAAATAATAATAAAATAAAAATATAAGCTCAAAGCAAGATGGACGTGGTGAAAACCTGAAAGGGTATTACGGGTAAAAACAGTGAGCTTGTGTGGACCATGTGAAAACCCGAAAGGGCGCTTGGGGTAAGAGAGCTAAACCCATGGACGAGGTGAAAACCCGAAAGGGCGCCACGGGTAAAAATGGAGATAAAAAAAAAAAGAGAAGGAAAAGAAAATGATTGAAATGATGTTTAAGGAGCCCTCTTGGTAACTCTCCCTGATCCCTTTTTAGGGGCTGCTCATGCTAGTTCAAAGTGGGTCCCGACCAGAATTGTCTTTGTGAAACTGCACCGCTAAACATATGACCCGAGGCAAGGAGAAAGGTTCAACTCAATCCAAAGGGATCGATGTGCCGGCCTTGGTAAAAAACCGAAAAACCACCAAGGTCTGACTTTAAAGAAAGGGTTCGACCATGCTCAAAGGTGGGCCCAGGGTTTCCCAAAGTTTCACCCAAAGATTAAGGCACAAAAAAAAAACATATATAAACCAAAAATAGATCTGTATAGATGTATATAATAAATTGCCTTTTGCACCACTTACACCACGTTCCAAAAAAAAAAAAAAAAAAGTCGGTGTGATGACTAACGTGTTTTCCTTTTTACAAGTATAAAACAAAAACAACCAAAACATAAAGAAAATATGTACACCAAAAAAATATGTGTGTATCTGTAAAGGTTTTTTTTTTTTATACCCCTTTTCTGTATATCTGATATGTGCAAAAAGTTCTGTCTGCAAGGAGTTAGCGACCCAGCTCGCGCTTCAAAGCGCTAATCTCAGCATGAAGGTCATCTTCCCGGACATTCCATTTAGTCAGCCAATGACCATGTAGGCTCTTGAACCTCTTCCAAGAAGAATCAGCAGCTCTAAAAGCGACGCTCAGTGATCCCTTCAAACGGAGGACCTCACTCTCTGCTATTTCTGCCCTAACCTTTTCATATGCTAAAAGTACTTGCAGGATCCTCTTCTCATCCACCAGTAACTCGATGCAGGCTTGGAGTGCCGTCTCTTTCTTTGACCAGGGGCCTCTAGCGTCAATAATCTTTGACAAATCTAGACCATCGACAGTAGGCTGCTCAGCCAACAGCCATGCCTCGTACTCAGGAGAAGTCCTAACCGAGCCTCCCTGCTCAATATCACACATTAGTGTCGACTGATGCATCTCCCAAAGAGAAGCAATTCGATCTATGTCCCCAGAAGACCCCCTAGAAAAGATCAAATCACATAAAGGGGGTCTGGCCTCACAAGGCACCTGCTGAGGGCAGCCGAATTGACTCAACACTCGGAATGGGAGGTAAAAGGTTTTGCCCGTCAGTCCTAGGAGGGTGATGCCCTCGTAATCTCTACTACGAATTATCGGGAAGGTTCGTACCAGCCAAGGGAGCCTCCATGTCTGCTAGGCATCGATCAACCAAAGTTTCAGAGCTGACATATCGCCCTAGGGGAGCAGGTGGCATCGACCCAGAAAACATTGGACCACCTCGCCTCGGAAATTATAAAAGCGGGGCATAGGCCCCAAAATAGTAAAATGCTCACCCAACCAGACCTGAAGCAACAAGGGGCATCCCCGAAGGCCCTCCACCTTACCCAAAGCAAAGGAATCAAGGCATCGGTACAACTCGACAAGCACTAAATGCATCATGGATCGGCCCGCCTCCAACTCCGTCAAAATATCACAAACTGCCAATGAGAAGCTGTTGAGCACTGAAATATACCACTTTCTACCCCTTAACCTAACCTATGATGAACCTTTGAGCATGTTAATAATGTCTTTTAAGTTTGTTTTTATAGATAGTAGCAAAATAAGAGCTTAATGTTGCAATCCATGCTTTCGAAGCCAAGAAGAAGGAATTTTGTGTTTAGCAGTGGAGCTGATGGATTTATTGAAAAGGCACCACGGTGGTTCACACCATTGGAGATTTTAAGCATGCTTTAGGGGCCTTTGAAGACTTGCTGAGAGAGAGTGGTGAAGCCCAAGTTTTATGGACTGCTGCTGCAACGAATTGAGCAAACCGGCAATTCAGCAATTTATATACTCAACAGTGCAGCAGTTCAAGTGGCACTTGTGTAGCTTTGGTTAAAGAAATCTTTGAAGCATAAGAGCAACTGACACCATTAAAGATGTGAGCACTTTAGTTATGATGCACCAAGCCATAAAACTGCAAAGCCAGCATGCATAGTTGCCTTGAAGAAGTTGAACAGTTGGCTGAAGTGTCACTGCTGCACTCAGCAATTTTTGTGCTACAAACCATGAACTTCAAGTAGTTTTATTGCTGGAAAATGAGCCACATTAGTAGCACAACTGCTATATTTGAAGGACTAGATAGGCTGTCAAAGCTGGAATGTGGATTGTAGAGCTGTTATGTGCTGAAAATAGACTCCACGAGGGGTTGTTTTGAACCCCACGAGCTGGTATGTGCTGAAATCAAGCTACAGTACTAAAAAAAGGCTAAAATTGAACTTGTCGCAACCTATTGAAATGATGTTTGAACCTGTCGCAACCTATCGAATGGTTGTTTGAACCTGTCGCAACCTATCAAATGGTTGTTTGAACCTGTCGAGAACTAGTCGAGAGGTTCTGATGCTAAAAATGAACCTATCGAGCATTCTGTTGAATGGTTGAATGAACCTGTCGAGATCCTATCGAATGCACAGCTGAATCCTATCCAACCTATCGAACAGAGGCCTGAACCTATCGAGATCGAAGTTCTGAAGCTCCAACCTATCGAATAGATGCCTGAACCTGTCGAGATCGAAGTTCTGAAGCTCCAACCTATCGAGGCACGGGTTCCAACCATCTATTTCACACTATAGGGACATTTTGGGGATTCCAATGCTTCTAGGGCACACATCCCAATGACCCACACATCTCAGGGATTTATCTTGGGTTCCATTAGCAAATATTTGTGGCTGGTAGGGGCATTTTTGAGAGCTACAAAAACACATCAGCTGGGCACAAACTTCTGCATATGGGACAGCAGTCCACGTGTGATTTTCCTTGACTGAAATGAAGACACCTCAACTGTGCATAATAGAACTGAGTCCTCTGCTCTCTGATTGGCTGCAACTCAAGGCACATGGATTGCTGCATATGTATAAATACCCATCTATTCTATTATTTTTCTTCATCAAGGAAAGTAGGAATGAAGGAATAGCCTGAGTTCTCCTTAGCTCATTTAGGTTTTTTTTTTCTTTTTTTTTTTCTCTTCCCCCTTCTCTCTCTAATCCAGCATGTTGGATTAGATCTAGGTAGTAGCTCAGATCTGGTTTGTAATTGTAATTTCAGCACGAAGAAATGTGGATCGATGCACAGACTACAGATCTGGGAACAAATTTATTGTAAGTGGTTTTGTTTGAAGCAATAAATTGTCGATTTTAAAGCTTAGTTAGATCTAAAGATCTTGTGGTCCCATTAGATTCTCGATCGGATTTGTGTAGAGGAGTTTGTTAATCAGCTCACCCACTTAACTGATAGATCTCTTGGATACCACCCAATCTCCCTGGGTTTGACATGCCTGTAATTCCCTGAGTCTGTGACCTTGGAATTGCATCATCTGTAGTGGTTTTAAATGTTCTGATTGATGGTTTAGCTTTGGAGGAGATCCCTAGGATGGTCTGCGACCATTAAAGTAGACAGATCATAACCTTAAGATTAGTCCAAGCTCGGGCTCCAATTGGATTCGTCTGCTGTAAATCCATGGATTCGATAAAGTCTATAGGATGGTCTGTGACCATTAAAGTGGACAGATCATAGCCTGAAGACCAGGTGGATCCTGCAATTTGGAGTGGAGCCTTCTACCTTACAGCTGTGCTTATAGCCAGTTGAGGGATGGTTGAATATCCTCAGATCTTGATCTATTTTGCAATAAGAACCAGGTCCTGGCTGCCTATTTCTCACCATTTGATCTTTATTTGTCCATCCATCTTCCTACATCTTTTAGTTTAGCTTCATTTCAGTTTTGTAGAAGTAGATCTAGTGACACAGAAAAACTCTCTTTCTTGTCCCTGTTTTCATAGAATTGTCAGATCTATAGCCAGATCTGGAGGTCTACTATACTCCTTCTAGGTTTAGATCACTACTCCCTGTGAGACAAACTCTTACTTATTACAACTTGCTGCAAAGGACCCTGTATCTTGCAGGTGTAGGATATTTTTGATGTGTTGAATCCATTCTCTGTTTTATTTTGATTTTATTTTGTTTTATCATTACACAATAAATAAGCACACTAGAAATTCCCCAACAAGCTTTTGGCGCCGTTGCCAGGGAGTTTTGATCTAGATAGTAGATCTGAGTTTTTCAATTTTGTAGATCTGATTTTCATTTTAATTTTTGCTTTAAACCTGCACTTTACATTCAAGTGCTTGATTAAATGTCTACTGCAGTTTTGTATAGAAAACTTGTTTTACTGCAGTAGAATTTTTTATTTTTCTGAGTTTTATTCTTTGCCTTGTAGCTATTTGAATAAATGCTGCTGTCACTCTTTTGTCCGTTTGCAAAATCGGGGCAGTGGCTTGAGTTTTTATTTTTGTTTTTGTCAATATCCTTGAATAAGGTACTGCTGCAGTTGTTGAATTTTTACAGATCTAGAGCAGTTGCCAAACAAGGAGCCTCTGGGTTGCAGCAGGGGCATATCTGCTTGAGTTTGCATCCCTTTCTCCTTTGCATATATTTTCAATTTTTAGATTCTTTAGAACCAGCAGTTCTGCTGAATTTTGAGTTTGTCTTAGTTTAAATTTCTGCTATTGGCATGTTGATTTTTAGATAACAAAACCAAATACAAAAATAAAAGAAAATGTAAAGACAAATAGAAAATTTCTGATTTGTTTCTCATCATTTTTTTCAGTAGTAGTAAATAAGGGCTCTTGTTGAGCTCGGGCTGATCCAAAACACATAAAAAATAGAAAATTATAAAAACATAAAAATATCTTCCAGATGGGCTATTTTTTTTTATTTGTTCCCATCTGGACCTGCTGAGATCATGGTTTTCCATTTTTAGGAATCATGTAGGATAATGAGTAGTGGCTCATAGGTTGTTTTGAATACTCAATGGACCCACTGATTTTATTTTCCTCCGAGATTTCTTCATCATAAATGGGTCTCAGCTATGTATGAACCCTGTTTTTAAGGTGTGCTCCCATGCTTCATTATTTAGAAATTCTTTTTGATTCATACACATAATCAATATAGGGGTCAGTCTTATGAATCTTGCTTTTCACTGTAAGTTATTCCTGTTGATCATTTTTATAATCACTTAGATTCATAAGTATCTGATTGGCTCAGGCTTTTGGGGTTTTCTTTGGGTTTAGGGGATTTATGATTTGGTATTAGGATTTTCTATTTTAGGAATTTTAGTTTAAAATTCTGTTTTTAGATTGCTGATTTTTCTTTCTTATGTTTAAGGTCTCCTAGTTTTACTGATTTTCTACATTTTTTCTATGATTATATTCAGTTTCTAACTTTGTTTTCTTATTTTTGTATATGCAATTCAGTTTTTATATTTGCATTTTCTATTTTTATAGTTTTATATTCAGTTCTTTACTTTGGCTTGCTATTTTTTCTGTTACTAGAATTAGTTTCTTTTCATTTGTTTCACATTTCTAGCCTTATTTTACAATTTTTTCTGTTTTAGCAGTAATTTCCTGCATTTGTATATCATTTTTCCAATTTTCGGTTCATGTATTCAGTTTTGCATTTTTATTTTCTGCTACATAGTTTAGATTTTTCTGTTCATATTTTTTCTTTCTCATTTTGCCTTGTTGCCCCTAGTTTCTCATTGTCTAGAACATTGAGGACAATGTTCATCTTAGGTTTGGGGGTATGGCAGGTGTGCCAATTATAATAAGTTAATGCTTTGTGCAGCTATGTTGAAAAAGTCTTTGACAATAAAGTGATTTCCCACCTGATTTTTTTTGGAAAAGAGGAAATTAAAAACTTTTTGAAACTGAAATGAGCTGTAGTTTTAACATTTTTCATGAAGCAAATGTCAAGAATTTTCAAAAAAATTGATGTTTAGTGAACCTGAAATGAGAGAAAACTGTGAGGATACCCCCTAGAAATTTTGATGGAAGACCATACCCAGTGAGATTTGGGCATGAAATTTTTTTAATTTCTTTAAAGAGTGTCTGGGCAATTTCTTCTGCTCTAAGAACTGATGGGATCTAATTCTAATCACTAGAAGTTAGGCAATTCCAAGTTGAAACAGCTTGACAGCATCCATGACATTGAAGACATGAAGTAAGGCCATCCCTTGGATAGTTTGAGCCTAAAATGCCCCACCTTTGAACTGCCCTTGATACACACCAGTTGAGATTTTAAAATCACAGTTTTTCTTTGATGAAAACTAGAAATTTTGAACCCAAAACCTTTTGACCTGTTTCAGTTCACCCTCAACCTGAGAACTCAGAAAATAAGAGAAGTGAGGTTAGAGGTGCAAGGTTCGATGTCTGGCAAAAAGAAGAAGAAAGTATATTTGAAGGCTAGTGTGATGTATAGTTGTGGCATCCCAATCCATAAAAAAAAAAAAAACCAAAAAGAAAAAAAAAAAAAAAAAAAAGCAAAACAAAAAGAAAATCAAAGAAAAAGAATGAGAAAGAGAAATCATTTCATTGAAAGATTGAAATGAGGATTAGAAACTGATCACCTCAAATATGAAAGTTCAAGAAGTAAATGGAATTGTGCTGAAATGAAGAAGGTTGAGCTGCAAATCACCTCCTTACCCTTACTGATTTCTCAATTTTGAATCCTATTTTACCAATTCATTCTTTATAAACCTCACCCATAAGCCACATTACAACGCAACAAAAAGACTTTACTGATCTGAAATGGATTGAGCTATCATGTGGAGATGAGGATTTGTTTAATCTATGGTGAAAAGAACTAGAAAATTTCATAAATCAAAGCAATGCCTATGCTCATGCTTGTAGTCCTATTTGAGGGTTGCAACTACTCTTGAGCTGTGTGAAATGATGCACCCTTCTATTTTTATTGTGAGCTATAGCCCTGGTAAGACTTGGGTCTAAAATCTGATTTGAATGGGGCATTATCAAAACAGAATTCTTAAATAGAAGGTGAACTCTGCATTCGAATGCACAGCTGAAGCCCATCCAACCTATCGAACAGAGGCCTGAACCTATCGAGATCGAAGTTCTGAAGCTCCAACCTATCGAATGGATGCCTAAACCTGTCAAGATCGAAGTTCTGAAGCTCCAACCTATCGAGGCACGGGCTTCAGCCATCTATTTCACACTATAGGGACATTTTGGGGATTCCAATGCTTCTAGGGCACACATCCCAATGTCCCACACATTTCAGGGATTTATCTCGGATTCCATTAGCAAATATTTGTGGCCGGTAGGGGCATTTTTGAGAGCTGCAAAAACACATAAGCTGGGCACAAACATCTGTACATGGGACAGTAGTCCACATGTGATTTTCCTTGGCCTAAATGAAGACACCTCAGCTGTGCATAACAAAACTGAGTCCTCTGCTCTCTGATTGGCTGCAACTCAAGGCACATGGATCAATGCATATGTATAAATACCCATCTATTTTGTTGTTTGTCTTCAGCAAGGAAAGTAGGAACGAAAGAATAGCTTGAGTTCTCCTTAGCTCATTTAGGTTTAGTTTAGGTTTTTATTTTTTTATTTTTTTCTCTTCCCCCTTCTCTCTCTAATCCAGCATGTTGGATTAGATCTAGGTAGTAGCTCAGATTTGGTTTGTAATTGTAATTTCGGCATGAAAAAATGTGGATCGATGCACAGACTACAGATCTGGGAATAAGTTTATTGTAACTGGTTTTGTTTGAAGCAATAAATTATCGATTTTAAAGCTTAGTTAGATCTAAAGATCTTGTGGTCCTATTAGATTCTCGATCGGATTTGTGTAGTGGAGTTTGTTAATCAGCTCACCCACTTAACTGGTAGATCTCTTGGATACCACCCGATCTCCCTGGGTTTGACATGCCTGTAATTCCCTGAGTCTGTGACCTTGGAATTGCAGCATCTGTAGTGGTTTTAATTATTCTGATTGATGGTTTGGCTTTGGAGGAGATCCCTAGGATGGTCTGTGACCATTAAAGTGGACAGATTATAGCCTTAAGATTAGTCCAAGCTCGGGCTCCAATTCGATTCGTCTGCTGCAAATCCATGGATTCGATAAAGTCTATAGGATGGTCTGTGACCATTAAAGTGGATAGATCATAGCCTTAAGACCAGGTGGATCCTGTGATTTAAAGTGGAGTCTTTTACCCTGCAGCTGTGCTCATAGTCAGTTGAGGGATGCTTGCATATCCTCAGATCTTGATCTGTTTTGCAATAAGAACCAGGTCCTGGCTGCCTATTTCTCACCATTTGATCTTTATTTGTCCATCCATCTTCCTCCATCTTTTAGTTTAGTTTCATTTTAGTTTTATAGAATTAGATCTAGTGACACAGAAAAACTCTCTTTCTTATCCCTGTTTTCATAGAATTGCCAGATCTATAGCCAGATCTGGAGGTCTACTATACTGCTTCTAGGTTTAGATCACTACTCCCTGTTGGACAAACTCTTATTAAAACTTTCTACAAAGGACCATGTATCTTGCAGGTCTAGGATATTTTTGATGTGTTGAATCCATTCTCTGTTTTATTTTGATTTTATTTTGCTTTAATCATTACACAATAAATCAGCACACTAGAAATTCCCCAACAAAAGCTCTCTCCCTCGGTGAAGAAAAGAATTTCAGAGATGAGACTGAGTGCTAGAGCTTTCATGTTAAAAACATTCCTAACTAGTAATTTTCGGTGGCTTTCATCACCAAAAAGTTCTTTAAGGAATTTCAGCGAACACCTTGTGGGCCTGTTGAGGATATTTTTAAGTGCTTGCTTTAAGTGCATGCTACTGCCTTTATTGGAGACAGTGCTAAGAATGGGGTTAGTGAAAATGAATCAAAGGTGGATTGAAAACTATAGAGCAGCAAGCCTAAAAATACACAGTCCTGCAAGATACAAGGCTTGTTATAGTAGGTTTTAATAAGTAAGAGTTTGTCTCACAGGGAAAGTTGATCTAAAGCTCCAAGGGAGCTATCTTTAGTAGGCCCTCTAGATTTGGCTATAGATCTGGCAATCCTAAATGGAAGGGATTTATGGTCACTATAGTCTAATTCCAAAGGTAACTTAATGCCTAAACTACAGAAAAGGGTTGATAAGAGTGATGGAGTATGAGAAAATAAATATAAAAGGGTGAGAAGTATGCTATTAGGTACAGATCTGATGGGTCTTATAACTCAGACTCAGATCTACTGCTATAGAAATCCTGTCCAATGGCTACATTATCACCAAAGAGGAGAAAGGATCCAACTCACTCCTGTGCCATGATCCAATCCCTTATGGCTATAACCTGTCCACTTGAATGGTCACAGACTATCCAATAGGGGAACCACAATCCAGAGATGGGTCAGAACAAGTTTGTCATTGTAGGCACTACTTCATCCAGGCTACAAGCTCAAGAATCCATAGGAACCTCAACCTCTAAAGTTCTGTGTGTGGGGCTAGGCCTACAACGTGCACTAGCCTGGACACACAGAACCAACAAGAGTTTGAGTACTAGCTTTTAAGCTTGGCTGTTCACTGCTTTAGAAAGACAGCAGTGATCCAGTTACAAGCCTACAATCTCTACAGCCAGATCAGATCTGCCATCTGATGGTGGGTCTATACAAATACAGGGGATTCTGTCTCTGCACAATCTGTCATAAGGCTACAAGCACAAGTGTAGAGAAGAAGAATCTATCTTAGATCTTTGAATTGCCTCACCCTAGGGCTATAATCTGTCCACTTGAATGGTCACAGACTATCCACAGAGGTCTAAGATAGAACAAGAACATTGCTGCTGCCACCATGTTCACAAGGCTACCAGCTCAAGCTCCCATGGGGATTCAGATTTAGTGGGTCTTGTGGTGGGGCTAGGCCTGCAATGTGCCTAACCTGGACACACAGGTCACTTGGATCTAAGTAAAACCTTAAAGATAATTCTCCATTACTTATAATACAACTTAGCAATGGAGGATCTCAAGGCAGCAGCCTTGCACAGAACAAGTCACAAAACACCAATCCCATACATGCAATAGATCCTATTACAAAACTCCATTAAAACTATACCAAATAATCATACAAAGGCATAGCCAGCAAGTGCTGGACTATGGAGAGAAGGAAAAAGGAAAAAGAAAACTCCTAAACCCTAACCTTAGCCTACTATAATTCTATAGTTGGTTTCAAGGAGTACAGAAGTCAAGTTCAAAGTCCTCTAAACCTAAGCTAGGCTTAGGCTTATATAGCAGTCGGCTCTCTGTAAATTAGGGTTAGGAAAACCCTAATTTCATCAATGCAATTGCAGCCCATTCTTGTCCCTTGGATGCCTCGGGGTGTGTGCACGGATATTGGAGCATTATAGTGTCTGCCCTAATTGCTGGAAGTTCCCAGATTGCCCCTACAGAAGTGGGGGGAAGTTAAGAACCCAAGTCTCGCTAGGTAGAAAGGCTTTCTAGGTCTTATCGTGTGATAGAATTGGCATCGCGGGGTTGCTTTGACTTGAAGCTCTTGCAGTCGCGGGGTTGGTACTTTGGTCATCACGGGGATGCTCTGGTCGTCGCGAGATTGGTCTTTCCATTTGAATGGCGCGGGAATTGCTCGTGTAGTTCGTTCCTTGATGAATCCCGTGGAGATCCTCACGAAGAAAATAATGTACATGGGCTTCTGGATCGCTCTAGCAGTTCCTTAAAAGTATGTGTCCCGCGGCCACTGCGCGACAGCCGCGTGCTGGAATGCCTAGAGCTCTCTCTATTCAGTGAATCGTGTGAAGGTTGAAGACTCATCTCTTTAGTTGCGCGAGACTACGTGAGTGCTTCGCGAGCACTTAAGACTGAACCTCGCCAGAACCACGCGAAGTATGCTTTTTACTCCCTGCTGACATCCATCTGCGCGCGAATGGCACGGGGACTGCGTGACCAGTTGTTGTGCTCCCTTTAGAAGTTAACGACAACTGCGTGATGAATTCTTTCTGGTTCAATTGAGCCCTGCGACATCTGCGCGAGGTATTCTTCTTGACATTTTTCTGCTTTGCTGTGCCTATGCTGCAGCCAACTCTCCGTATGGGTTCAACGTCCTTTCTTCTGAGGAACTTCTGGGGCAATAGTAGGCTTCTTAGCATGGTTAGGGGCTTATTTGCAGCTTCTACTTATTACCTACAGGATAGACTTAAAACACATTTATTAAATGATTCAGGGTCTAACAGAGATTAATTTAAGGGGTGAAAAGTGGTACTTTTCAGGTCTTAACAGGGCCCCCTAATGAGACTTTTCTCATACTCGGATTTCTTCAAACTAAGAGTAAGGGGAACAGATTTGGAATAGCCCGGTTGAGGCGTGACTCTTTTAAGGCCCCTGTGAAGCTTCAGGCTAGACAGATTTGATAGCTCCTCAAGGGTTGGGGTTTGCTCCTGCTTTCCAAAATGAAATAAGTGGAAGTTCACATCCCAAAATGAAGCGGCGGCATGAAGAAGTTCCCACCGAAGGGGAACCTCTAGGAAGGAAGGAAGGTGAGATAGCACAAGGCACTCCAAGTCAGCGAGCTCACTATAATTCAAGCTCCTAAACCACGCCGTTAAAAATTTGTTCCCCAAACCCAACAAGGGGGGCAAATTGGCTTCGGGCCCTCCGCGTAAGAGAGGGCTGGAAAGCGGGTCCATGAACGTATAGGGATCTTATGAGAAGATAAAAATCAATGTTTGATGATGGACCTGCCTTGAAGAAGCAAGGGCAAAAAGAACCAGTCAAAGAGACCAAGTCAAAACAAAAAAAAAGAACTAACTTTTATACAAGGACAAAGAAACTCAAACTAATAGTTGCGCCAATAGTTCATTTGATGCATTTTTGCCTAGCAATCAACTGTTAGTTGCACTAGCACAAATTGGCCCCCTTTTTTGCCTAGCGTAACTATTAGTTGCACCAGCACAAATTGGCCGAGAGTTTGACCTGGCGCAACTAATAGTTGCGCCACACTCCAAGCTCCCCCTCTTCAGCCATTTCAGGACCTAACTAGGGGACTTACACCCCCTTTTTGTTTGTTTCACACACCCTGTTCATTTAACAACTGGGCATTTGTTCTTTTTGTTTATGTGCAGGACTGATCCTACATCAAGGCATGCAACGCAAGGGGTCACTTCCAAAAAGATTTTGGGCCAACACATCTTGCAGAGAAACGGATTCGATACCAAGAAATCGGGGCATAAAATCAAAGCGGAACTATCTTCCAAAAAAAGAATAAAAATAAAAATTTGTTTCTAAAGTACCACAACGACCATCCCCCAAAATTGTTTAAACAAATCCAAATCAAATTCCAAAAAGTATTGAGTTCTTCAAAAAACTAAAGGCCTATCCCTGGTTTGCACCCTTTGACTTCATGCGGCGGCGAGAAGAACTTTGAAAAGTTTGCATGTCCCCTACCCTAGACCACGCCTGCGAGATCCTGCTGAGCAAGGAGCATAATTCCTTAGCATGAGCACACTGCGAAGCACAAACCAAAGTCAGGAGTCAGGATAAGTTAAAGGGCAAATGATGATAAAATAAATGAAGAGGAATAGAACGGCAAGGCACTCACCGTCTCAACCTCCCTAAGCTCCGCCAGGTGACAATGGTATGCCCCATACTCCATGGCCGAGTTGAAGTCCTATATTCAGATCAATGCAATATCAAATGTCAGGACAATCCTAAAAGCGTATGCAAAAGAAATCGAAATGAAAAGAGATTGGGCCATCAAAGGACTTACCCTTGGGACCACCTCAGGAGGGGGAATGCGAGCCGCTTCGATAGAGAGTCGTGCCTGTCGATCTACATTAGCACAGAGGCTCGAAAGGAAGCTATCATCAAGGTGCCGGAAGGTCCCATAGACTACGGAGGGAACACCAACAAGGATACCAGCATGAGAAGTCCCCGACGGACCAGCACCTGACGAGCCCTCACTCGAGGGACCCGCACCAGAGGGATCAGCACCAGAGGGATCCCCCCTCGACATATCAGCCACACTAGGCTCGCCTTCACCATCCGAATCATCCCCTGGGGTGAACTGTGAACAAAATAAAGATCCACTTAGAGGGGGGCAAAAGCCAAATAAAAGAAAAAGAACTAATCCAAGCCGAGACAAATTACCTGACCGAGCAGGCCACCAAATGCCAAAAAATTGGCGCTAGGAAATAAGCGCGGCAAGATGAACCGATGGGGCAAGCACTCGTACCAAAGGTGATAGTCCCCGGGCATGTGAAGGGCATGGAAAGGGAGCCCATTATTGAAGAAGGCCACTGTGAGCACCTCGATATTGCCAACAGGATACCAGACATCCGCCAAAGGGTCCACGGGTATGACATAATAGCCCTGAAACTGGTGCACCACTCGCTCTCCCAAATAATAAAACTTAGCCCACGCTCCATAGAAGAACACGACGCGGCGATTATTAAATAAGCGGGAGGCACCTACAGCTGCTTGGTCCCAGAAGGGGGACGCAAGGTATGGATCAGGGAGGATCTGCTTAAATTAAAAAAGAGAGAAACCAAGCAAGCAACACCTCAGTCAGAGGAAATTTCCAAGCTAAAAATAAACAAAGGTTGAAAAAAAGAAAGGAGAGTTGTTACCTGCTCAGGGACCATCAAATCAAGTTGGGACCTTAGGCCCATTTCCAGGTGCTTTAGGCCCATGTCACGGCGTCGGGCCTGATGCCAATTGCTGAGCAGAGGATAGGTGAGCGCCTCCGAGAAAAGGAGCGGGCTCCCGGGGTGGAAGTGGTGGTATCCTCATACCTTAAAAAAAAAAAAAAGAGAGAGAGACAACACATAAGAGCAGGTCAATAGCACATAAAGGACATGCAAAAAAATTTTTGACAAGGGCAAAGAGATGCGGAATTACCTCCAGGGCGGCCCAAAAACCCACGGCAGACTTCGAATCCCCGGTCGTAACCCGAGATAAATTGTACATCAACCACGCATACCCTGCTCCTCTGCAGTCGTGCCTGGGAACGTCACCCCAATTGTCCATCACGCTCAATAAGGCCAAGCTGACTCGGCCCCGTCTGACATTTGTGAAAAGGGTCTTGCCCAGTAGGAGTAGGAGCGTAATGCAAGCTAAGATGATTGCTTGCTCTGGCGCAGTGTAGAGCACCCTATCTAGCTGACCCAAGTCCACCAACTCATCAGCAGAAAAAAGGGCGGTCAGCCAAGACATCTTGACCTCTGTACCATGGGTTTTCCCGCGAGGAGGATAGGCCCCAATCAGTCGAATAATGTCCTCCCGGCTCAGTACCGCGAGATCGGATATCGGTATCCCCCCTACCCTGATACCAGTAATCATGGCCAAATCGATGGGCATCAACATCATCTCGGCATACAGCATATGGAATATCATGGTCTCAGGGCGAAACCTCTTAATCAAGGCCTTCAAATAGGCAGCGTCAACCCTCATGGTGGGACAAGACAGGAACTCCCCAAAGCCCACCTGCTCCAACAAGACCTTCACTACGAGGGGGACGTAGAGGTAGAACTCGTGAAAGTCGAGCCACCCCCCGCGGAACACAATATTGGGCAGGTCCTACACCTAAAGAAAATGTACATCAGATCAAAGAGGCGAAAAAAAAAGAGAGTGCATAATGGAAATAAATTGAACCTCTCATTTACCTTGCCCGCTATCCCAAAGTTTGAAATATGAGTGTGTTGCTGGTGAAGGACGCCGACCTGGGCGGCCTCACCCTGCATCTCGAGCCATGGGCCCACTCTCCGTTCCACCTAGACAAACTCCTCCCCCCGCAGGCCGCGAACGATCTCAGGTCCCTCCTCGGGAATGTGCTCATCACCGCCTGACATACTGGGGCAACAAGGCAATCACAGCTGGTCAAGTACAAAGATACACGTGCAACTTTGTTCTTTCAAAAAAAAAAAGAAAAAAAAAAAACCTTTTACTTTGTTCTTTAAAAAAAAAAAACAAAAAAACCTTTTACTTTGTTCTTTCAAAAAAACAACAAAAAAAAACCTTTTACTTTGTTCTTTCAAAAAAAAACAACAAAAAAAAACCTTTTACTTTGCTTTGTTCTTTAAGAAAAAAACAACAAAAAAAAAAAACTTTTTACTTTGTTTAAACAAAAAAAAAAGGGGGAAGAAGAAATAAGAAAAGCAAAAAAAAGCCTTATGTTTCAAAACAAAAAAATCCCTTTCTTTTATGCTCCTAAAAATCAAAAACCAAAAAAAAAAGCCTTTCTTTTATAAACAAAACAACAAAAATCCTTACTATTAGAAAAAAAAACAACAAAAAAAGTAATAAAAATGCCTTAGTTGGTTTTCCCAAACAAATAAAATCTCTTGTTCTCTTAATTTCAAGAGAAGTCAAAAATCATTTCCTTAATTTTCAAAAAAAAAGAAACCAAAAATTCCTTCTTCTTTCTAATTTAGTGTTCAAAAAAGAAAAGACAAAAATCCAATATATGCAAAATAAAAACAAAAAAAAAGAAAAAAAACAACAAAAAAAAAAGTCCATTCTATATACACAAATAATAATAAAAAATAATATATATATATATATATACATACATACATTAGGCACCAACAAATTCCACGAAATAACAAAAATAGGGCACCATTCATGAAAAATTGCCAACATATCATCAATAAACAAGCATACAATAAAGATAAACCATTATTCATCAAAGAATGCAAGATCATAGCATTATTTACAAGAAAAAGCAAGAGAAATAAAAGGAAGTAAGCTTTAATGGTTACCTTTTGAAAGAAGATGGGTCTCTAATCTAGTGTAAGCCGACACTCGATCCACACAAGCGGGGCAACAGCAATGAGGCACGCAAAGAGGCAATGAAAGAAAACCCTAGGAAGAGGCAGTTTTCGGTTTCAAAGGAGGGGGAGAAAAATTCGAAACAAAGCCCCCCAGCCCGAACTCGGGCTGTTTAAATTTCTCCAGCCAAGCCTGGCGCAACTAATAGTTGCGCCAGGTAAAATTTTGCCCTCCTTTTGCTTGGCGCAACTATTAGCTGCGCCAGGCTATTTTGAGGCCCCTAGTGGCCTAGCGCAACTATTAGTTGCGCTATGTACTTAGGACGGGTCTTGGGCCTGGTACGGAGCAGATAAGAGGGCTAGTTCCCCACTTCCTCCTTATTTGATTTATCACCCCCGACAGATGCACGTGCTCCCGGAACAGCATTTCGATCATCCGTCGACTTGCCGAGGAAGCTGTGCTAAAATAAAGGCGGACCGAGGTCGATGAGCACCTCGATCCTACACCAAAAATATAAAAAGTCCAAAGAAAAAAGAAGAAAGGAGAAAAGAAAAGAATTCCCATAGAGAAGCCGAAAAATAATCCCAAAAAATATTCACATAATAACTTCAAAATTCTAAAAAAAATCACATAAAATAGTTTGAAAATCCAAAAAAATATATATAAGAGAAATAGATCTGTATTCCCCACAGAGACACACTCGCGTATTTTCGATGTGGTAAAATGTCAATGTTTTACCGACAATGCAGCTGTGCAAAATTAATGTCCTAGGTCAAAGGTTCACCTTGGATCCATGGATCTTACTTCAAAGTAGGAGCGATAGTGTCAATTTTGATCAAACAGTCAATGCTTGGATCGAATTGATTCCACTGCTAAATCTTTTGAGCCAAGCGCTCTATCTTTGGATTCATATGAACGTGGGTGCCTTAAGCTTCAGATTCTTCGTTGGAAAAGGTCAATCGTTGGTTGAGACCAACCTGTTGAGTATGAGATTACATATCAATCAAACTATGTGCAACTATGCATTCAGAAGGGTTCATTTCCCTTTTATTTTCTGCAGGCTTAAAACCTGTATGGGCAGCGGTATCCCTATAAAGTGTATGGCATGCGTTTGGGTATCCGTATGATGGTCGTTTGTCCCCGTAAATTATACCCGGTGGGTCCGGGTCGGGGCTTCCAACACCTTTGTTGTTGCTTATTGCCCCTGATGGGATCATTGTCGGTGGAAGCCAGGATTGGATGCCCCTTTTTGGGATACACCCAATGTTTGGTTGGATCTGTTCAAGGTAGTTGAAGCTGGATGCTCAAGGTCATGTTGATCCAGGGCACATTTTCAAAAAATGGCACTACTCCCAAAAGGCGTTGTGACATCTATTCACTTCGCTCGGGTGGCCATGCTAAATAAACTTTGGGATCGATGGGTTTGCCCAAAAGATCTCAAACCTTGCTTTCAGCAGGGGCACCCGCGAACAGTCCGATAAGGCCGTCAAATGCCTCATAGGATTGGACGCAAACTGTGGAGCCTTGCGTATGTTTACTTCGCGCCTATCTTTGAATGTGGGTTGATCACCCCTCTTACTTACGAAGCTATTGTATTCAGAATTAATCTTGAACATCAATCACCTTCAAAATCATCTCAAGAAGCAAGCATTTTTCTCGACTAACGGGCTTTTACAACTCGAGAGGCCAACATTTTTCTCAGCTATTGGGCTTTCGCAACTCATTCCACCTCGGTTATGCCTAGTAATGTCGCTAAGCGCTTGGGAACTAATTACCTCGAGAAACGAATGATTAGCCTGGCACCCCAGGACTTTCGTTTTCTCACCGTGTTACTCACCTGATGTTTGAAGTTTGCTCTGAATCCAGCAGACCCGTCAGTAATGCCTTGGGCCTCTTCGGATGTCTCTTTTCTTTGGCATAGGATCATTAGTGATCGGATACCAAAGAGGGGCATCTCTAGACACCCAAATTTGGCTCAAGGCCTGATCGAAACACATTTCGAGAGAGGCACATTTTTGAGCTTTTGATGGCATGTATGGAACCCTTAGGAATCACCCCAGACCCTTAGGAATTTCCCTAGATCCCTTAGGAACCTATCCCGAACCTTTAAAAACCAATCCCTACCCTTAGAACCCATTTCGAACCCTAAACCTAACCTTACCAGGCTATAGATGAAGAGTGGTGCACCGGAACTGGCTATAACCCTTTACTGCGATCAAGTCTCATACCATTGAGGAGTAGAGGTCGTCAGCTTTCCAACGGTCTAAGAATCACCCCAATTAGAGGTATACGTCAAAGATATGGCAAACCGAATTCGGGGGGTAGAAAGTTAAGATTATGTGGGACCCCTTAAGGACTTGGCGCAACTAATAGTTGCGCCAGTATTAAACTTTGCCTGGCGTCTTTGCCTGGCGTAACTAATAGTTACGCCAGGCCAATTCTCCCTCATTTTAAGCCTGGCGTAACTAATAGTTGTGCCAGATTCAAAAGTGGGCCCCATCCTCGCGAGCTGACTTTTAGGCACTGTTCATTACTGTTTTACTGTACATTTGCCTGGCGCAACTATTAGTTATGCTAGGCATATGAATAGTAACTATTGGATTTTGCCTCGAAAATCATGATTGGGGTTTGACTTATTGACCACCTTGACCTTTGGGGTGTGTTTTGCTAGTTTTGTTGCACCCTTTTGAAGCCTATTTACACCCATTTAAATGGCTTAAGGCCTCACCCCATCATCCACCATTGGAGGACCTTCTCACACATTTCAAGGCTCTAAAAACCCTAGGAAACCTTAGATTGCCCATTACCTAATTGCTAATCCAATTAGGACTTTAACACCTCACTAATCCTCCCTCTCTCTATAAATAGAGAGCCACTCCTCTTGCTTAAGGGTTGAGAATTTCTACCTAAGAGAGAAATAGCTTAAAGTGAGAAGATCATTCTCCTTTTGGTGCACACCCCCCATACAAATTTCAGAATTGACAAAACTCCTTTAGACCTTAGCATTTCATAGAAAACTCTTAGGTTAGGTGTGTGTGATCCCCTAGCCTCCCTTCCCTACCTCTTAGCTTCAAGCCTTAAGAGTTAGAACCCCACTTTCCACCATACAAAGCCTTCAAGAGCTCATCAAAGCAAGCCAACGCAAGTTTCTCCTACGGTGCTATAAGGGCCCGAGGGCTCCAGCTCTCCCCTTTCTTCTCCTATCTCTTTCTAGCTCCCTCCATCCTCCCATTTGTGCCGTTACATCGCCAACTTTTCGGTAGGAACGGAGGAGCACAAATAGGATTCTAAGTCCTTTTGGGCAAGAGGAAGCTATTTTCTTTTCTTTTACTTCATTTTATTTTTGGCCATTAGTAGAGACCGTGTTAAGCGGGTTGATCGGGTGCCTAACACCTTCTCGATCGATAGCCGAAGCCCCTACCTAAGAGCCTTTGTTGTGGACCAGATTCAGAGTCATAATTTTAGCACTTAGGTGCTCATAAAATTGAACTAGGTATCCCGGGACACCGAAATCTCCGGGTGACGACTCTATTTATTTAAAGAGCGCATCGTCGCAACGGGATCGTCCCAATTCCCACGGTTGCACACTTTATAATTCAAATTCAGTCTTTTTCAATTTTTAGCCACCCAATTTGCCCAAGGGAGCTTACGAAGGGTTCCTGGGAACGGGGCCGATTCTCCTTAGTATAGCGGGCCCAAACCCCCTTTTTCTAATTAATTCAATTTCTAATTAAAAACAAGATATTTAAATTAATTAGACTTCTAGTAGGATTATGAGATTTAATTAATTCCTAGTAGAATTAAGATATTTAAATTAATTAGACTCCTAGTAGAATTAGGAGACTCTTTTCTAAATTAAATTTCTAGTAGAGTTAGGAGACTCTTTTCTAAATTAAATTCCTAGTAGAATTAGGAGACCCTTTCTTAATCAAACTCCTAGTTGGATTAGGAGACCAAGTTAAATCAGAATCCCAGCAGGAATACCAAACCAGTTACACTAAAGGCAACCCAAAGCTGCTGACGTTCATCGGCGAACGATTCAGTAAAGGAGTTCAACCTACAAGCCCCCACTTCTCTTTAAAGCGTGATCAGTGACGTGTTGCAGCGTCGATAAATATCTGCAACTGGCGATTGCATCTTCTCAGGTATTCTTCATTTAAAATTTACCTCTTTAATTTCAACATTTAATATTTCCTAATTTATTACTCCATCATCGCCTTCGCCAGAGTCCACTCGGGACCGAATTGGGCCACTGATTCAACGGGGACCGAAAGGAAAAAAGCACGTACCAACACCTACGTTGGGATCTGAGCCACAGAGCTATTGTTTCAGCTTGTGTTCCGCTATTTACTATTATTTTAGTGCATGGTTCCCATGTTAGGGTCATGGGGGCTAAGCCACAAAGCTATTGTTTCAGCCTGTGTTCAGCCATACTATTAGTTTAGTATATGGTCCCAATTAGGGTTATGAGGTCAAAGGTTGATCAAACAGATTTGTACATCTCGAGAGGGCAAAATTGGGGTGTCTATAATATGGTTAAAGGTCTATAAAATTTTGGTACAAGGAAATTTCGTTTCAGGCTTCTAATATGGGTTCAAAGGATAAAATGTTATGGGATTCTGGCTTTTTAGCTCTGGTTTAACAAAAGATCGCCTTAAATCATCTTTACGATTTACTAGCATAGATGCCCTTTACTTTGATATATCTAATAAATAGTTCTAGATAAAAAATTAGTTCATCATATTCATAGAATAATTTGATTCTAAATTCAGCAATATGAGATTTCATATCAGTATAGAAGTTTAAAGAAATTTTTGCGATTTGAATAGAAACAGTCACTCTCAGAATAAAAGAGGAAATATGGCTCAAAATCTCACTGGTTTATAATTTTTGAAATTATAGTCTAAATTTTTACAGTTTAGATCAATCTATTGTTTCAAACATTCATTCTAATACAATGTTTGAATAAGCTAAGCATATATTATAATTGTTCTAATTTCTAATTATTAAACTTCTATTATAATGAATTGTAATTTTTCAAGATTTGTAATTTCTTCTATCATAATTCCTATGCACTGATCAGAATTTTTTTTTAAATTTCTAAAAATAAAACTATTATTTTTTAAAATTACTAAAAATAAAACTATTATACACAGAAATTGTGTATCCTCCCAAACTCAATTTGGAAAATGCCCTCATTGGCACAAAAATAGGGGACACAAAATAAAAAATTATTGATATACTGATTATTTATCAGAAAAATTTGTTACCAGATATATACTCTCCCCTAAACTTGAGAGAAAAATATCCGTGACTTATTCTCGGAGTATCAATAACAAAAATGTTAGTAAGAAGAAAAAAAAATGTTAGTGATGTTAGTAACAGACACTGTTAGTAAAAAGATGATAGTTAGTAAAAGGAAAATTTTATATATAACTAAATATTTACAATGAACAATAATGAAGAAAAATTATTTACATAAAAGAGTGTGAACCTAGGAAAAATCTAGACACATACTAAGTTAGACCTGACACTGGCAGCAACGTCCGAAAAGAAATCTTTGATAAAGATCGGTCCTCGGCTTCTAACCACCTTCAATCAGAGTCTCTCATTCCTTCCTACCAAAGGAGTATCCACACCTTGTTAGGGTCGCCGCTCCAAGAGCTGTCAGAACACTTCCCTCTGTGCCCTTCTTTATCTTGTATCTCCCCAAGAAGGTGCACCTCACATCCCTTCTATGGAAGAAATTAATGCCACAGATGGGAGTGCTTTGAGGGGTAAGGAAGTGAACACATCTTCAGATCTCATCGCCAAATCACCCTTTACCTATACTGCTCTCTTGCGAAAACTATGTGAAGAGAATGTACACAGTTGGGAGGGAAAGTATGAGCAATGGAGAAGGGTGCTGAGGAGATCAAGGATGGGATGGGAAATGACACTAGAAATTACAACCCATCCTAACTGTAAAGGAACATGCATTCGGGGTGGGTTGTGATGGTATAAAGGTTAGGAAGTGAGGGAAGATGGGTTCTTGGTATATGGTTTTGGATTTGGGTTAGGTTTAGGGTCAAGGGTAGTTTTGGTGGATGATTCAGCTTCTTGACTAGGTCGCTGACGCTACAAATTTTCTACTCTTTGTTCTGTAGCCAGGAGCTCAGCTTTATGTATTTCAAGAATTCTATCAAGTTTCTTGCTGAAATCACTTGGGTTATGTTCTACCGTCATGGGGTTTAGGGTTAAGGACGGAGGAGAGAGAAAGGTTGTGAGATGGTTCTAGTTTGTGGATGGGTATGGATTTATAGGAAAGAGGTTAGGCTTGAACCGTCACTTCGAGTTAAATGCCGAGGTATAGGTTTTTAGGGTTGGGTGGCTGGTAGGTGGCAAAATTTAATGCGCTACATGTCTGCTTCCTCTACAAGTTAAATGGATTTGAATTCCAATGTAACCGATAAGATCGATCACTGGACTCGTTTGTTCCCTAGAATTGTCGTTTGCAATTCTATAGAACGAAAGTGAGACTTATTGGCACTTCAAATCGTACTTGCTATGATTTGACTCTACGTATCATGAGACATCATAAATCCATACAAGTAAGGTGATTGTGACATAACAAAAGAGACTATTATGATTGACTGAACTTTTACATACCGTAAATCGTAGAATACTCTTTTTCTAATATTATATACATATTTTACAAGTGTTTGCTACGGGTGAGTTGGTAGCTCGACAGGTTCTAGAGGGAATTAATTAAAAACAGAGGGAGTTGATGTGCCACCTATAAATATACGTCCTCCAGATGTACCAACTGCATGTGAAGGTAGTACGTTACTCTCTCTCTCAAAAAGGGTTAGCCGCTCAGTTTGAGTTTCTAACCTTTCAACAGATTGTCGCAGATGATTGAGTAACTATGTCTGGATGTGGCTATGTTGCACCCAACTGTTTGCTATTTGCAACAATGCATCCACATTAGCAGTGTGGTATTGGGCTCCTGTGGGGTAAGGAGGAACAGTTGGAGGTCAGGAGATTGATTGAGTTGGGCTATGGTTAGGACCATAGGCTTCTCCTTGTTGAGATGTTGGGTACGATTTTATACCCACCAGAGATTGGACTTTTATTTTCCAAAACCTCAGTCTCAAAAAATCTTTCATTATTGACTTTAATTTATATAATCTTCCTTGCTTAGGAAGTAGATTTGTTATAGTCTCCGAATCAATCTCACCCGATGCATGGTGTTGCACCGGTTCCTCGCTAAGGGTCTCAAAGAGTTCCCAAGCTTCTTCTGCTATTAAATTATAAAGCATATCACCACAGGCCACATGAATCATATGTCGGTTTGCTTCGTGAAGGCTTTCATAAAAAGTGAGCACCAGTTGCCAGCGTGTAATCCCATGGTGAGGACACTTGTGCAGAAGATCCTTGAGACGGTTCCAACACTCCTGAATAGATTCATCCAAAAATTGTAGAAACGTTATAATTAGATGCCGGATTTTATTCGTTCTACTGATTGAAAAGAATTTCATAAGGAACATGCATTCCAATCCTTCCCGATTAGGGATCGAATTATGGGGCAAAGAGTTTATCCACTGCTTTGCTTCATCTCTAAGGGAATATGCAAACAACCTTAATCGAGTGGATTCTTTGATCAAGTTCTTAATTCGAATGATAGTGCATACTTTTACGAATTTATTTAAATGCAGATAGGGGTCTTCATCCACTAGCCCATGAAAAGTTAGAAGTGTTTGAAGTAGATTGGGCGTAATTTCAAAAGTCCTATTACTGGCTTGGGGGTGTATTTGGATACATAGGGGATGTGTAAGAGGTGTCAATGCATAGTATTCTCCCATGGTTTTAGCCACATATTGGTTTCTTCCTGCTATACCGAGATCACAGCAGGGTGGCTAAAAATAGTTATTATAAATATCTATTTGAATTTTAACTTTATCTAATTTTTATTCGAGAAAGCAGGGAGAGAGAACAAATCTAAGCCTCGAGCTTCGTTGATCAGGGGAAGTTGAGACTCTGAGTCGTCGCTCAGAATAAACTTGCGAAATACCGTTACACCGTATTGTAGCCTTCCAGAATTTGGTCGTTGTTAAGCTACTTTAGAGTGCTTGCTACTAACTTTATTGAAGACAGTGATAAGAATGGGGTGAATGAAAATGAATGAAAGGTGGATTGAAAATGATAGAGCAACAAGCCTAAAATATGCACAATCCTGCAAGATACAGGGCCTATTGTAGCAAGTTTTGATAAGTAAGAGTTTGTCCCACAGAGAAATTGATCTTAAGCTCCAAGGGAGCCATCTTTAGTAGGCCCTCCAGATCTGACTACAGATCTGGCAATCCTAAATGGAAGGGGATTTAAGGTCACTAAAATCTAAATTCTAAGGTATCCTAATGTCTAAACTATAGAAAGGTTTAAGAACGAAGATGGAGTGAGAAAATAAATATAAAAGGGTGAGAAGTATGCTATTAGGTTCAGATCTGATGGGCTTCATGACTCAAATTCAGATCTGCTGCTATAGAAGTCCTATCCAGTGGCTACATTATCACCACTGAGGAGAAAGAATCCAACTCATCTCTGTGCCATGATCCAATCCCTTTATGGCTATAACCTATCCATTTAAATGGCCACAGATTATCCAATTAGGGAACCATAGTCCAGAGATGAGTCAGAACAAGTTTATCATTGTAGGCACTACTTCATCCAGGCTACAAGCACAAGAATCCATAGGGAACCTCAACCTCTAAAGTGCTATGTGTGGGGCTAGGCCTGTATGGGAGAGTGCAGCCATAGATCCAGGCTACAAGCGCAAGAAGTTGAGTGCAGCCATAGATCCAGCTGTCCACTGCTTTAGAGAGACTACAGTGATCCAGTCGCAAGCCTACAATCTCTATAACCAAACCAGATTTGCTATCTGATGGCAGGTCTATACACATACAGGGGAGTTTGTCTCAGCACAATCTCTCACAGGGCTACAAGCACAAGTGTAGAGAAGAATAATCCGTCTTGAGTCTGTGGGTTGGCTTCACCCTAAGGCTATAACCTATCCACTTAAATGGTCACAAACTATCCCAGAGGCTATCCTCCTCACAAAGCTCAAGATAGAACAAGAGACATTGCAGCCACCACCATGTTCACAAGGCAATAAAAGCTCATTGCTCCCATGGGGACTTTAGATCTAGAGGGTGCTGTGGTGGGGCTAGGCCTATATGGGAGCATGTTATCCCAGACACACAGGTCACTTGGATCTGAATAAACCATGAAATCAGTCCTCCATTGCTTGCAATATGTCCTAGCAATGGAGGATCTCAAGATAACAGCCTTGTACAGAACAACTTACAAAAATCCCATAAAAGTAAAACAACCTATCATGAAACTCCATTAATCTATTCCAAATAGTCATACAAAGGCATAGCCAACAAATGCTGGACTATGGAGAGAAGAAAAAGTAAAAAGAAAACTACCTAAAACTTACTAGAAAATATGCAGCTATTACCAGAAGAAGAAGAAGAAAATAGACTAAATTCTATTCTAAGCAGAGAGTCCCCTAAACCTAAACCAGGCTTAGGTTTATATAGCAGTTAGTTTGGCCATTAGGGTTAGGAAACCCTAATTTTAACGATGCCACATGGCCTAATATTGTCTCTTGGATGCCTCGGGGCGCGTGCATGAAACTTGGAGCATTGGAATGTGTGCCCTAATTGCTGGAAGTTTCCAGAGTGTCCTCTACAGAGGTGAGGGAGAGTTAGAGTTTAGAGCCTCACCATGTAGCACTGGTTTCCAAGACTGGTAGCACGGTCTTCGCGAGGTTGGATTAGCTTGAAATTCTATCCGTCGCGGGGTCGTCTTAGTTACAGCTAAAGCAGTCGTGCAATAGAGCATTGGATCCTCGCTGGATTGCTCTGATCTTCGCGGGATTGCACTTTCTTTCTAAATGGCACGGGAGTCACGCGAGCAATTTGTTTCTCAATGGATCTTCGCAAGGATCCTCGCAAGGACGTGATGTGCATTGGTCTCTGAATTGCGCGAGAGGTTTTGCTGAAGTTTTGCATCCCGCGGCCACTGCGCGACAGATGCGCGCCGAAATACCTGGAGCTATCTCTCCTCAGTTGATCTGAGGGAACTGCGCGAGGTTTGAGAGCTGCTTTCTTGAGCTGTGCGAGACTGCGCGAGCAGTTGTATTTGAGCTTCACAAGTGCTGCGTGAAGTGTGATTCTGAAGCCCCTCTATCACTCAACTGCGCGAGAATAGTGCGGGCAATTGGAACTAAAGTTTTGGGAGACTCGCGAGGCTTAATTTCTGAATCCTTTAAAGCTTGTGAAAGTTGCGTGAGGTTTAATTCTTGTCTGGGTTCAGCTTTCATCCTTCTGAGGGACTTCTGGGGCAAAAGTGGGCTCCTTAACAGGGTTCAGGCCTTATTGCAGCTGCTGTTTATTACCTACAGAAATGACTTAACACGCATTTATTAGATGGCTAAGGGTCTAATAGAGGCTAAGTTAAGGGGTGAAAAGTAGTACTTTTCATGTCTTAACACACCCCCAAACCTAATCTTTGCTAGTCCCTTAGCAAAGCTACACTAAAAATTTACAGAAATTAAATGCCACTTTCGTAGGGAGCACGAATACATTTAGCATATGTACCAAGCCTTTTAAACCCCTAGGTGTTCCCTAGTGGAGGAGTGAAGTCTCCTGAGGGTTTTCAGTGAAGATACCCACAAACTTCTCAATAAAATAGTTAACAGTAGTGCAAGATTATCAAGTTAGCAATCAAGAAACAGAGTATTAGTTCACCCATGAATCATTAAAAATATAGGAAATTTAAATACATTGTCTGCACAGATGTTTAAGCAACATAAACTTCACATGATAGCACAACATTTCCAATCAGTTCACAACAGGGGAAACTACACATGTGTGTCAGCACTGAGCTAATCATTAAATTAAAAATTAGGTTGTAGGTCATGCCCAATACATTCAATATCAGACCCAAAACTCTCTAGGGCATACTCTCACAAAGAACTTTTGAGGGTTTTATTGTCTCTCAAACTCAAGAGTAGTTACATCCCCCAAATGGGTCTGTAAGCATGAGCATAGGCATAGCATTCAAGTTCTGGCATCATTGACAGATTTTCACCATAGATTGGATAACTCATTATCTCCACATGACAGCTCATTCAACTTTGGATCACAAGGGCTTTAACTGGGCTGTAATGTGGCTTATGGTATTGGGTTATAAAAAGAATTAGAAGGTTGAAAAGGAGTTCGAAATTCAGAAATCATTAGGTGCAGGAGGTGATTCATGACTTCACCTTCTTTAATTCAGCTCCTTTCATCTTCTTTGAAATCTTCAGATTTGAAGTGATCAGTTTCTCTTCTTGTTTGATTTTTTTTTTTTTTTTCGATAAATGTTTCCTCTTGATTCCTCTTACTCCTCTTCATTATTGTTTTCTTTTCTTTCTGATGCAGTTTTCTTCTTTTTCTTTTTGTTTTTGCTTTGATGAATTGCCACCTTTTTCCTCAGTTGTTATACTGTTAGAACTTCAGATAATTCTTCTCCACTCATCCAATGTTGACCCTAGCTAGTCTCTTTAGCTCTTTCTCCTTTACTTTCTAAATTCTCAGAGTGAGGGTAAGGTTAAATCAGATCCATAGGTTCAGGTACAAGTACTCAGGTGTGTTTTGAAGAAAATTAGACTTTGAAGCTCAAAAAGTGTATGAACAAGGGCAGTTGCTTCAGGGTTTGGTCTATTTAGGCTCAAACTGTAGAGAATGCCTTGATCCTTTCCTAAGTGTCATGAGTGCTATCAGTTGTTTCAACTTGGAGTTACCTAACTTTTAGTGAACATATTGACTTAGCCAGTCCTTAAAGCTAGAAGAAATTTGCCTCAATCACTCCTCAAATAATAAAAAAAATATTTTATAGGCTCAATTCTCATTGGTGATGGTCTTCCTTTGAACTTTTAAGCATGTCCTTACCTTTTTCTCTCTTCAATGGTTCACTAAGTGCTTATACTAGTGAGTTTTCTTGGTGATCTCATCATGGAAATGTGAAAATTTAGAAATTTATACTGTCTACAGATCTGCAAAAATTTTAAATTCCTTAATTTTCATAATTCTTAAGTGAACACAGCTCCATTTCTATGTTACTCACATGATTTTGCTGCACTTTAAGTTAACTATGTTATTGGCAGCACACCCCCAAACTGAGGAGGAGCAGTGTCCTTACTGGTTCAGAGGTGAGAATAAACGGTATAGTCCAAGGAAACATGCAGAAACACATATAGAAGAAGAGAGAGAAAGAAAAATGCAAAACTGAACAGTATGGAACTAAAAGAAAACTTTCATTAAAAAAAAAAGAAAATATCAAAAAGAGAGAAAAAAAAAAAAGAAAAGAGAAAATGGGGGGGATTTAAGGGGAAGCCGGGGGAGGGTTGGAGGTTGATGGAGGGGGAGATGCAGGTGGTGCCATATTGTTATTTTTCTTCTTCTCCCGCTTCTCCCATTTTTTCTTTTTCTTCTCCTCTAACTTCTCTTCTTTTTCTTTTTCTTTTCCTCCTTGGCCAGGATCCGCATGACCTCATCATACTCATCCCAGAGAAATTGCAGGGGGTTCCACTCCTTAGGCGGTGGGGGATCGTCCCAGACGGGGTAAAATATGATTGGGAAGCCAAAGGGGCTGTCATCCGCCATTTCTGTGAGGAGGTGTGGACTTCTAAGGTTAGAAGAGGAGGATGAGCCGAGGGCAGTTTAAAAGAGAAGGACGAGGGAACATGAATCGGCGGAATTGAAATTGCGCCCGTTTTCACACTTGGCAATAAATGAGGGTTGTGGGGGAAAGAAGAAAATACACAACGGACTCTTTGGAAAAGAGAAGTAGCATTAAATGCATGTCCAAAGAGAGGCATGGACTTTAAAAAGGTAAGTTTAGCGCACGGGGATCTTCGCGAAGAGCAATAAGTGGTGATGAAAGGACATTTCTCGCGCAGCTGAGCTGGGGATCTTCGCGAGGTACACTTAAAATGGCACATGAATGTGAAGAGGAAGGCATTGAATTTCCTGATGCAGGTATTGCACGAATTAGATTCAGCCACCAACGACATCCATCCGCTTCATGGAGTACTTTATCAAAGAAAAAGATCCTCCCAAAAACTGGGCTCCCAAGAATGGCAAAAAAGAATAAAAGCAAAAATACCAAACAATTAGAAATAAACAGACATAACAGAGCAATAGATAAAATTAGAAATTCTATTAAAGTGGAAGAAAAAAAATTATTATAGGTGGCATTTCAAAAAGAAAAACCTAAGATACAATCTAGAAGCTAGGACCTAATCGAAATCAGAATCGATAAGAAAATCCCAGCCCATCTTTTTAGCCTGTGCCTTAAGGGCTGCTCTATCTTGTTTCTTCTTTTCCTCCCTCTCCTTTTTCTTTTCTGTTGGTGTTTTTGCTACAGATGGAGCTTTTGGAGCCCTCGCTCTCATTTTTGGTGCTTTGGGAGCCTTTGGTTCCCTGGGTTCTTGAGGGGCTTTGCCTTTAAGCTTAGTAGGGGGGGTGGCAGGGGATTTTCCTTTGCCTTTGCCTGTAGCTTCAGCTTCTGCAGGGGAGACCACTGGGGCTTTTCCTTTGCCTTTAGCTTTGGGCTCCTCAGTGGGGATCACTGGTGCTTTTCCTTTTCCAGTGGACTCAGGTTTTGTAGGGGACTGTGCCTCTTCAGACTGGGCAGCAGGCTCTTTGCCAATTTTTAAGGGGACAGCTTTGGGAGCAGACCTCTTAGCTATGACTTTCCTCCACTGCGGATAAGTTTGTTCTTGGGGAGGTGCAGCAGAGGCCTTGGGAGGTGGAGGCTGCTCAGTAGTTGTTGGCTGCGCCGTTGGAGGTGAAGCAGGAGCTTTTCCTTTATCTTTTTGGGGCTTAGGTCGCCTCCTCGTGGTGGAGTGGAGCTGGAGTGGTAGTTGGCGCAGGCTGAGGCACTTGAACAGAGATTGGGGTTGGGTGGTAAGGTTCATTTTTGGCAGCGGCCAACGCCTTTTCCAATGCGGCTATCTAGACTTTAAATTTTAGGGCGTCAGTCTCATGGATCTCCTTTTGAATTTTTGGGATTTCCTGGGCATTGTTAAGTCATTTTTCAAGCATTCTTGCCCGGGCAGTCGCTGCAGCAGCATTGGATTTTTCAAACTCCCAATTAATCTGATAATAAGTAGTGGAAGCTTTCGTCTTCCGATATTCGTCCACCATATTTTTCCACCCCAAGGAGATTCCCAATAGTTGCTCGTTGTGGGCCTCCATCTCATCAATCTTTTCCAGCAGCGGGGTCTCAATTGATTAGCGTAGCTTGGCCATACCCCTCAGGACATCCTTCCTCAGGTAAGCATTATCCCGCATGTGATGTAGGATGGTGAGGTAAGGAGGGCTATAGAAATGATGTTTGGGTGCAATTGGCAGATAGGAGGTGGAAGGAGCGAAGTGTGCTTGGTCCTGGGGGGGAATGGGGAATGAGAGTAGGGAAGTCAAGTGGTGGGGGAATGGGGTCAGGTTCTGGGTCTGTTTGGGTAGATTTGGCAGAGAAGGTGGGAGGGGGTAGGATAAGAGGAGGAATGGAGGGTAGAGGGGTAAAAGTGAAGGGTGTAGGCTCAACCTGAGTTGGGGGTGATGGGGGATGGAAAATTGGAATGGTGAAAAGGGGTAAAGGAAAAGGGTGGGGAAGAGGTGATGGTGGGAGGGGTAATGATTCAGGAGGAAAGTCTGTTTGGATGGTATTGTCAGTTAACAGGACCAGGGGGGTTGAAGTGGATGGGGTAGGGATGGGTGGAGTGGTTAAGGTGTAGAGGGTGGATTGGATGGAGGTCCTTTGTGGTTATTGGTGGATAACTGGGCTTGGATGTCTTGGATCAGGGGTAGGAGGAGGGTTAGTGTGTCAAAGTGAGGAGGTGGGGTTTTGGAAGAAGAGGGTACTGGTTGGAAAGGGGAGGAAGGAGCATGATGGAAAGTGGAGGGAAGGGAAGAGTGTGGTTCTGGGGAAAGGTGCTGTGAGGTAGTTGGGGAGTCTGGCAGAGGAGTGTAGTAGCTAGGCATGGTGTCAAGGAATGTAGAGATGAAGGCTTGGAAGCCTATGGATGTGTTTAGGGTTAGGTCAATTTCGGGGAGAGGAGATATAGTAGATATGGCTGGGGTGGTGGTTTCTTGAAGGTGGGATGAGTCAATGGGGATGGAAGGTATTGAGGGTGGGGTCAGGGAGATGGTTGGAATGGTCTGAGTAGGTTTTTGTTTCTTGTAGGAGATGAGTGGGCGGCTGGTAGGCTTGGTTGGAATGGAAGGTGGAATGGAGGGGGGAATTGTGGCAATGTACTATGGTAAGGTAGGGGAAGGGGAGTCCTCCCATGGACCAAGCACAGGTGAAGGGGGAGTGGGCATGGAGAATGGAATCAGAGGGGGGGAAGAGATGGATGCAAGAGGAGTAGAAGATGCAGGAATAAAAGGTGGAGGGGGTGTGGATGCTGCTGTAGGGATGGAAGTGATGAGTGGTAGCAGGGTGGACTCTCTGCGGTATACCTTTCTTAGGCCCGACTGAGCTTGACTTTCTTCTTTTCCGACCCCATCAAGCTTCTGCTGATTCCCCATTGCCTCTTGGCAAAGGTAGTAGGGGTAAGGGTGGTGGTTTGCTCGGTTCTTCCTATCTTGTAGCCCCCCTTGATTAGCTGCAAGGTGATGATTCTGGCATAGGGTAGGGTGTGAGGCTTCTTGTTTGACCCTAATTTTGCCACTGTGTCTTTCATAGCTTCAAAAATCAGCCAGGCTGCATGGAAGCCATGGCCCATGTGGTAGGAGTAGACAACATCCGCAATGGAAGTTCTTCTCTCCTGCTGATGTCCTGAGCAATAGATGTTCTTCCGCAGGACTTGGTCAATGAACAACAACTCAGGCTCAAGTTCCCTCCTTCTGATTGAGTCCCCGGTGGCTTTTAATCCTCTTGTTATGGCCCTTGCAATTGTGTCAATTGATGCACGCAGAGGGGGGCCATATCCACAGCTAGGATTGAATGCTGCTAGGATTCCCAATACTTCAGCAATCATCTTAGGGCTTACTAACAAATCAAAATCGTCAATCATTACCAACAAGCACTCTTGTCCATCGTTGCCCTTCTTGACCTTGATATGCTGGTAAAACAGCTGCACTAGCCTTGGGAAGGCTAGTGCTAGAATTTCTCTCATCAATGGCATCAGGCCCACTTTGCTCAAAAATAGTATTGCAGGGGCAGAGAGAGGTTCTTTTTCAAAGAATGGGACTTCAAATGCTGTTTCAGGCTCCAATGGAATTGACTCCATGAGCTCAAAAGGAGTAGAGAACTTTGTGGTTGGTACCGCCGCTTCCTCAACCACTTCCTTTCCTTTTTGGGGAGACTTTGAAGTTTTGGCCTTTTTAGGGGCGGTCTCGGCAGGGTCCTTGTCCTTCCCCTTTCTCTTTTGTGCAGATTTTGGGGCCATAGCAAATGGAGATTGAGATCTAGGGTTAGGTTTAATTTGACACACAGGACACCTTAAGATCTCAGATTAGAGGGCAATGGAAGAGGATGATGAGAGGAACAACTTTATAGAGTTGTGAAGTGAATGATGAGCTGTAGGAGTGATGCTGGACGAGAGAGGGGAGAGTGGCAGAAGTTAGGGTTTCGCGGAGGGAAGAAGGAAGCAGATAATGAAAAAAAAGGACAAAGCGCGAGGTTGAAATACTTATTGCGAAGCTCGGCGCGCTTTGGAGCATCTGGTTGCGGGGTTGGAAATAAACCTAGCGAGGGTGTTGATTACATCTGGATTGCGCGACAATCTCGAGGGCACGACAGAGTGAGATCAATGCATGTGAATTGCGCGAGCAATTCCTAAGGCTCTATTTGGATTGCTTGAGAAGCTCTAAGGTTCATCTTGAATCTCGCGACAGACTTAGAATCTCATGACAGCGAATAGAATGTTTCTGTTGAAGTGCGCGAGATTCTCCCAGTTTATCTTATGAACCTTGCGACCACCTGATAATCTTGCGACAGTTAATGTATGTTTCTATGCGAACTGCGCGACATCCATCTAGGCTTCCTTTTGAACCACGTGATAGGTTTCCAGGCTCCTTCTTTAACCTCGTAAGAGCTTTTTGAATCTCGCGATAGTCTCCTAGGCTTCCATTTTGGACCCAGCTACAGTAAGGTATAAAATAGAGAGCATGTGCTCTCTGTTCTGCCCTTTTGTATTTTTACTGTGGTTGAATCCTGGGCATGACTCTCTCCTATGACTGTCTTTCGACACATGTAAACTCAATCATACACGCAAGGACAAGAAAAAAGACCTCCCACATTAGGCATTCAAGAGAAGCTATCAATTCAAAAGAAGTAATAATCAAGCCAAGCATCAAAAGTTCACCACAGATAGGGCAAAATTCTGATAAGGCCACTAGCAACTCCTAGAAAAGAGAAACTAAAGAAAGCAAGATAAATCAACCAAAAACTAAGTACATATGTTACAGTAATGACACACCTGTGGAATCAGTTTGAAGAAGGATCCCCTTGACAGTGAATGGTGTCGAAAAGGTCGGCAGGTTTTTCAAAACAAGGCTTAAGCCTCTGACCATTCACCTTAAAGAGTCTTCCAGACTTAGGGTCCTTGATTTCCACAGCACTAGATGGGGAAACTTGCATGACAATATAAAGACCATCCCATCTGGATTTCAATTTGTCTGGAAAAAATTTAAGTTTGGAGTTAAACAACCAAACCTTATCACCAACATTGAGACTCTTTCGCAATAGCCCTTTGTCAAAGAAAGCTTTGGATCTTTCCTTGTAGATCCTGGCATTGGCATAAGCATCCATCCTTAGTTCTTCCAATTCTGATAGCTGTAGCAACCTGTGATGACCAGCAGAAGTTAGATCTAAATTTAAATGTTTGATGGCCCAATAAGCCTTGTGTTCTAACTCCACTGGGAGATGACAGGCCTTGCCATAGATCAGTTTGAAAGGGGACATACCGATGGGGGTCTTATAGGCAGTCCTATAAGCCCACAGTGCATCATTAAGCATGTCAGCCCAATCCTTCCTATCAGTCCTCACAGTCTTCTCAAGGATATGCTTGATCTCCCTATTTGAAATTTCAACTTGCCCACTGGTTTGTGGGTGGTAGGGAGTAGCAATCCTATGGGTGACTGAATATTTCTTGAGCAGGCTCTCGAAATTTCTATTGCAGAAATGGCTCCCCCCATCACTGATAATGGCTCTAGGGGTACCAAATCTGGAGAAGATATTTTGCTTTATGAACTTGAGGACCACCTGATTATCATTAGTTCTTGTGGCAATGGCTTCGACCCATTTGGAAACATAGTCCACTGCCACTAAGATAAAATGAAAACCATTTGAAGGGGGAAAGGGGCCCATAAAATCAATTCCCCACACATCAAATAGTTCTACAACAAGGATGGGCTGTAAAAGCATTGAATTTCGTTTAGACAGCCCTCTAAGTTTCTGACATCTTTCATAGGCCTTGCAATGTGTATGGGCATCTCTGAAAAGAGAAGGTCAATAGAAACCACACTGCAACACTTTGTCAGCTATTTTTCTCCCACTAAAGTGACCCCCACAGGCATTTTCATGGCACATGGCCAGAATACTGGGGATATCACTTTCGGGAACACATTTCCGAATAATTTGGTCTGCACAATACTTGTACAAGCAAGGTTCCTCCTAGAAAAAGAATTTGACTTGTGAGAAAAACAGGTCTTTATCCATTTTTGTCTAATGGGAAGGGATCTTACCTATAACTAGATAATTGACAATATGTGCATACCAAGGAGCTAAAGATTGGATGGCAAACAATTGCTCATCCGGGAATACATCATTTGTAGTGAGGTCATCAACACCTTTCTCTAACATAATTCTAGACAAGTGGTTAGCCACCAGATTTTCTACACCTTTCTTGTCTTTGATTTCGATGTCAAACTCCTGCAACAGGAGTATCCATCTAATCAATATGGGCTTTGCATCCTTCTTGGACAGTAGGTACTTTAATGCTGAGTGGTCAGTGAAGATGACAGTTTTAGACCCAAGTAGGTAAGGTCTAAACTTCTCCACAGCAAAAACCACTGCCAGAAGCTCTTTCTCAATGTTGTGTAGTTCAATTGAGCTTCAGCAAGTGATTTACTGAGATATGCAATGACCACAGGCAGCTTATCCTTTCTCTGGCCCAAGACAACACCTATTGCTAAGTCAGATGCATCACACATCAACTCAAAGGGTAGGGTATAGTCAGATGTTTGGAGTACAGGGGCAGAGGTGAGGCAAATTTTCAAAGTTTTAAAAGCCTTCAGGCATTTAGCAGAGAAGTCAAAGGGTACATCCTGGCAGAGCAGGTGGCACAATGGCTTAGCAATTTTACTGAAGTCTTTGATAAGCCTCCTGTAGAATCCAGCATGGCCAAGGAAGGATCTGATTTGCTTGACTGTTCTTGGAGGGGGCAGATTTTTAATGAGGTCAACTTTAGCCTTGTCTACCTCAATTCCATCTTTAGAGACTACATGGCCCAACACAATTCCTTGTGTTACCATGAAGTGGCTCTTCTCCCAACTTAAGACCAAATTGGTCTCTTCACATCGTTGTAGAACTTGATGGAGGTGTTGTAGACATTGGTCAAGGCTATCCCCATAGACCGAAAAGTCATCCATAAAAATTTTCAAGAATTTGTCAATCATATCAGAAAAAATGGCATACATACACCTCTGAAAGGTGGCTGGGGTATTACACAGTCCAAAAGGCATCCTTCTGTAAGCAAAGGTGCCAAACGGATAAGTAAATGTAGTTTTATCTTGATCAAGGGGATGCACAGGGATCTGATTGTACCCTGAGTACCCATCAAGAAAATAGTAAAATGCCTTCCCAGCCAACTTGTCTAAAATTTGATCAATAAAAGGGAGAGGGAAGTGGTCCTTTCTGGTCTTGGAGTTGAGTTTTTGATGATCGATGCAAACTCTCCAGCCAGTGGTCTCCCTGGCTGGTCTCAACTCTCCAGAGTCTGTTTTGATCACTGTTATGCCAGACTTCTTGGGTACCACCTAGATTGGTGCCACCCATTCAGAATCAGAGATGGGGTAAATTACCCCAACATCCAGCAACTTAATGATTTCTTTCAGAACCACCTCTTACATGTGAGAATTAAGTTTCCTCTGCATTTCCCTGGAGGGTGTTAAGCCCTCCTCTAGATGAATCCTATGCATACAGATTGATGCATCAATTCCTCCTAGATCAGCAATGGTCTAGCCTATTGCTTTCTTGTGCTTCCTCAAAACAGTTAGCAACTCCTCCTCTTGCTTAGTGGTAAGAGAAGAGGAGATAATCACAGGAAGTTTCTCTTCTTTCTCGAGGAAAGCATATTTTAATGTCTCAGGCAGCTTCTTGAGCTCCAGATCAGGGGCTTGTTGTATGGATGGCAGGATTGGTGTATTGTTGGATGGAGGAAGGGGCAGCAATGTAGGTTTCTAATTGGAATGTTGTACTAAGCCCACAGAAGACTTCACTAGGGGTGTGTCTCCTGGCATTAAAGCTAGGCTTCCTTCCTCCACCAAGTTCCAAACTTTAGTTACATCAGTGGCAATGTTGCTCCACTCTAGCAGAGTGTGCAGTTCTTCTTCAACAATTTCTTCTAGTACATCCATTGCAAAGCATTCCTCATTGTCCAGCTGAGGGTGCTTTGCACTGTTGTACACATTAAGCTCAACTTTCATATGTCTGAAAGTGACCTCCTTGATCCCAGACCTGCATTGAATGCATGCATTGGCAGTGGCCAAGAATGGTCTGCCTAGAATAACAGGTATTAGAGATGTACTCTTGTTGCAGCCCATGTCTAAGACAAGGAAGTCTGCAGGATAGAAGAACTTGTCTACCCCTACTAGGACATCCTCTACCACTTCCATGGGTTTCCTCTCGAACCTATCAGCCATCAATAGAACAATGGGGGTGGGCTTCAGCTCCCCCAAACCTAATCACGATATATCAATCATGATGGCGAAAGTTAACACTGGCTCCAAGGTCCAAAAGGGCCCTACCAATCGTGTGGTCACCAATAATACAGGGAATAGTGGGTATCCCTGGGTCTTGTAACTTCTCAGGTATTGTCATGGTTAATACAGAATTCACTGTATTAGTCGCAAAGACCTTCTTGGACAAATGGCCTCTGGCTTTCCTTTTTTGAGTACAGAGGTCTTTCAGAAATTTTGCATAGGCTGGGACCTATCGGATTGCATCAAGCAGGGGTAAATTTATCTTGACCTGCTTAAAGGTCTCCATCATTTCCTTGATCTGTGCCTGACCCTTATCAAAAGGGTCACTCAAAGCTTGAGGAAATGGTAGCTGAGGTACTGCTGGTTCCTCAGCTGCAAGCCCATGGCTTTTGTTTTTTTCTTTTTTCTATTTTTATCTCCTGCTGAGGCTCAACTACAACCTCTTTATTTTTCCCTTGGTGGAGGGTAGCAGGCAGTTCTTGACTCTATGCCTTAACAAAATCTTTATCACTTTCATATGACATTTCCTCAGGATAGACCTCTCCTTGTTCCTTTCCCACCTGATTGTCTACCATCCTACCGGACCTTAGGGCAGTTATGGCATTGGCCCCCTCAAAATTGGAGGAGCCTTCTCCGATGGAATATTGGCCCTTAAGGTTGGCAATTGGTTGGCTTGGCAACCTGCCCTCCTCTCTTTTAGCCAGGGCATTGGCTATTTGGCCAAGCTGCTCTTCTATTTTCTTAATGCATTGATCGTGAGAAGTCACAGTTTGATTTAAGGGTCTAAGGCTTTGCAATTGGGCCAAAACCTGATCCTCAAAAGAAGCACTTCGGGGCTGAGGTGGGGGAACTATCAATTGATTTTGTTGCTGGGGCTACTGTTGTTGGAAATTCGACCTTTGAGCATAACCCTGGTTAAACTGTTGCTGTGGCCTTTGAGGTAAGGCCAACATCTGCTGTGGCTGCATATAATTGTCTTACCTCCACCTCAAATTTGGGTGGTCTCTCCATTGGTAACCAACATTTTGGTGCTGGTATCCATATGGTTGTTTATTGTAGCCACCAGATTGTTGCTGTCCAAAAGATTAGGCAGCAGCAGCCTGTTCCATTACAATGGAGAGATTGGCATATCAGACATGCCTCCATCACTTGTGCAGCCATTCTGGGCTGCACCACAGTCAAAAGTTTATCAAATCTTTCAGTAAGATTAGCCATCTGCATTCTTAGATCATCATTTCCCCTCACTTCACACGTTTTTCCTTTAGAAGTCTCAGCCACCCTTAGCTTAGGAGATGGTTCTTGAACAGTTCTAGAAGAGGACATCTTTTGAAAAGCATTTTCACTTATGACCTTGAACAAGTCCCATGCCTCATCAGCTATTTTATGCATGTATGCTCCACCACAAGAGGCATCTACCATGTCTCTGCTCTTCTCATCAATCCCATTATAGAAGCTCTGGACAAGCTGCCAGTCAGGGATCTTGTGGTGGGGACATTGTTTGAGCATCTCTTTAAATCTATCCCAGCACTGGTTAAAATCTTCAGTTGGGGATTGGGCAAAAGAAAGTATGCCTTTCCTCAACTGGCTGGTCTTGGTCTCTGGGAAAAATTTGACAGAAATCTTGTTTGGAGGTCTTTCCAGGAGGTGATGCTGTTGTTTGGGAGAGTAGATAACCAGGTCATGGCCCTGTCCTTTAGGGAGAAAGGAAAGAGCCTTAACCTAGTGGCTTCTGGTCCGAAACCAACAATGGAGAATGTCGTGCACAGGGCCAAGAACTGGTCAATATGCTTGTAAGGGTCTTCCTTGCTAAGCCCATGGAAAGAGGGAAGCATTTGGATGATGGAAGTTTTGATTTCGTAATTTCCTTGAACATTAGGGAACTGGATGCTAAATGGAGAGTTGTAATCATCTGGAGCATTCAATTCCTTCAATGTCCTAGGTTGTTCTTAACCCATAATTGCTATCTCAATTTCAATAGGGGGCTCAACTGTGGTGTGTCTATGCCTTCTCGGTCTTCTACCCCTTTCTATCTCAGGGTTAGCAGGCTCTAATGTAGGACTGAGGGATCTCCTTCCTAACATACACACACCAACAGCAGGGAAGACTATTTGCAGGCACATTGTACTTAAAAATAAATGCAACTATCCTAATCAACTGCTATGCTATGGAATCTTCAAATGAGAAATAGACTGAGTTTTGAGGGTTAGAGAAGTGCAAACAGAGGTAGCTAGACTCCTAGTGCAATTCTACTCTCCTTCTCTGCTACGGTCCAAATCTGCAAGAAAATTTTCAAATGTAAATTAGCAGTATCAATTATTCACAAGTACAGCTACCAAAGAATAAAGAATAAAAAAAAATCTAAAGTCTACTAAAAGATCAACATCCCCGGCAATGGCGCCAAAAACTTGTTAGGCTACTTTAGAGTGCTTGCTACTGACTTTATTGAAGACAATGATAAGAATGGGGTGAATGAAAATGAATGAAAGGTGGATTGAAAATGACAAAGCAGAAAGCCTAAACTATGCACAATCCTGCAAGATAAAAGGCCTGTTGTAGCAAGTTTTGATAAGTAAGAGTTTGTCCCACAGGGAAATTGATCTTAAGCTCCAAGGGAGCCATCTTTAGTAGGCCCTCCAGATCTGACTACATATTTGGCAATCCTAAATGGAAGGGGATTTAGGGTCACTAAAATCTAAATTCTAAGGTACCCTAATGTCTAAACTATAGAAAGGTTTAAGAACGAAGATGGAGTGAGAAAATAAATATAAAAGGGTGAGAAGTATGCTATTAGGTTCAAATCTGATGGGCTTCATGACTCAAATTCAGATCTGCTGCTATAGAAGTCCTATCCAGTGGCTACATTATCACCACTGAGGAGAAAGAATCCAACTCATCTCTGTGCCATGATCCAATCCCTTTATGGCTATAACCTGTCCATTTAAATGGTCACAGATTATCCAATTGGGGAACTACAGTCCAGAGATGAGTCAGAACAAGTTTATCATTGTAGGCACTACTTCATCTAGGCTATAGGCACAAGAATCCATAGGGAACCTCAACCTCTAAAGTGCTATGTGTGGGGCTAGGCCTGTATGGGAGCATGTTAGCCCAGACACATAGAACCAACAAGAAGTTGAGTGCAGCCTTAGATCCAGCTGTCCACTGCTTTAGAGAGACTGCAGTGATCCAGTCGTAAGCCTACAATCTCAATAACCAAACCAGATCTGCTATCTGATTGTGGGTTTATACACATACAGGGGAGTTTGTCTCAGCACAATCTCTCACAGGGCTACAAGCACAAGTGCAGAGAAGAATAATCCGTCTTGAGTCTGTGGGTTGGCTTCACCCTAAGGCTATAACCTGTCCACTTAAATGGTCACAGACTATCCCAGAGGCTATCCTCCTCACAAAGCTCAAGATAGAACAAGAGACATTGCTGCCACCACCATGTTCACAAGGCAACAGAAGCTCATTGCTCCCATGGGGACTTCAGATCTAGAGGGTCCTGTGGTGGGCTAGGCCTGTATGGAAGCATGTTAGCCCAGACACACAGGTCACTTGGATCTGAATAAACCATGAAATCAGTCCTCCATTGCTTGCAATATGTCCTAGTAATGGAGGATCTCAAGATAACAGCCTTGTACAAAACAACTCACAAAAATCCCATAAAAGTAAAACACCCTATCATGAAACTCTATTAATCTATTCCAAATAGTCATATAAAGGCATAGCCAGCAAATGCTTGACTATGGAGAGAAGAAAAAGTAAAAAGAAAACTACCTAAAACTTACTAGAAAATATGCAGCTACTACTAGAAGAAGAAGAAAATAGACTAAATTCTATTCTAAGCAGAGAGTCCCCTAAACCTAAACCAGGCTTAGGTTTATATAGCAGTTACTTTGGCGGCGCATTAGGGTTAGGAAACCCTAATTTTAACGATGCCACATGGCCTAATATTGTCCCTTGGATGCCTCGGGGCACATGCACGTAACTTGGAGCATTAGAATGCGTGCCCTAATTGCTGAAAGTTCCCAGAATGTCCTCTACAGAGGTGAGGGAGAGTTAGAGTTCAGAGCCTCGCCAGGTAGCACTGGTTTCCAAGACTGTCGCGTGGTAGCAAGGTCTTCGCGAGGTTGGATTAGCTTGAAATTCTAGTCGTCGTGGGGTTGTCTTAGTTGCAGCTAAAGCAGTCGTGTAATAGAGCATTGGATACTCGTTGGATTGCTCTGGTCTTCGCGGGATTGCACTTTCTTTTTGAATGGCGTGGGAGTCACGCGAGCAATTTATTTGTCAATGGATCTTCACGTGGATCCTCGCAAGGACGTGATGTGCATTGGTCTCTGAATTGCGCGAGAGGTTTTGCTGAAGTTTTGCATCCCGCGGCCACTGCACGATAGATGCGCGCCGAAATACCTGGAGCTCTCTCTCCTCAGTTGATCTAAGTGAACTGCACGAGGTTTGAGAGCTGCTTTCTTGAGCTGCGCAAGACTGCGCGAGCAGTTGTATTTGAGCTTCACGAAAGCTGCGCGAAGTGTGATTCTGAAGCCCCTCTGTCACTCAACTGTGCGAGAACAGTGCGGGCAATTGGAACTGAAGTTTTGGGAGACTCGCGAGGCTTAATTTATGAATCCTTTAAAGGTTGTGAAAGCTGCACGAGGTTCAATTCTTGTCTGGGTTCAGCTTTCATCCTTCTGAGGAACTTCTGGGGCAAAAATGGGCTCCTTAACAGGGTTCAGGCCTTATTGCAGCTGCTGTTTATTACCTACAGAAATGACTTAACACACATTTATTAGATGGCTAAGGGTCTAACAGAGGCTAAGTTAAGGGGTGAAAAGTGGTACTTTTCATGTCTTAACAGTCGTCAATCAAAAACTAAAATTCTTCAACATAGATTTAATCTAATAAAAAATCTCCTAAAATCTGGGTGTCAATTAAATTCGAGAAAATTGAAGATGGAAAAGTGAAAACTGTTACACTAATCTGCAAATTTTAACCTGAGTCATCAATTCAAATCAAAATTCAAATATGTCTACAAAGCATATAAAATCTAAACTAAAAATAAAATAAAATCTAAACTAGAAAACAAAAGTGGAACCATCCAAAGGGTTGATCTTTTAACTTCCTCGGCCTTAGTTGTCAGCAAAACCTCAGAGAACTGTGGACGATATTACTTTATAAATCCTAAACTACTTTGATCGGGAGAAAACACAGACCTCAGTTGTTAATTGATGTTGTGAAATTCTTCGATGATTATTCCTACACCAGGCTCTCTTATTTATAGATCATAAGGAGTCGATTTACAGAGTTCTAATTCTAATAAAAGAAACTACTAAAATAAAAGATTCCTAATATAACTCTAATTCTAATCTTATTCTTCCTTGCTTTCAACGGTTGATGTGTTCCAGATTTCTTTCCTTGATAGCAGCAGTAGAGATCTTAGGAGTCTATCTTCATCAATCCCCCAAATCCATGATTAGCCAAACATCTAATGAAAGAGTTCTTCTAATTTTGTTCTTGGCGGTGGAAATTCTCACGTGATCAATAGCAATAGAAGTAACAGGAAAACTTTTATAATCGTAATCGTAAATCATGGTTATGCTTTTTTCTTTAGAAAACGTAAATCACAGTTTTCTCTTTCTTCAACTCTCATGACTTTATACAGGACAATTCTCTATAATGAACGATCGCCTTCTTTTGTATCGCCTTTTACTCTTTTGTCACTTTTTGAAGAAACGTCCTTTTAAGAATCGTAAATTATGATTTCTCATTTTCCTCTTCTTTGGCTTCAGTATTAGCGCTCAATCATAAAATACGATTTCTCATTTTTCAATAAGTGGTGAATCGTCTTCTTAAGCTCAATTGTCTTTTTACTAATTTTTGAGTTAATTTTGATGAATATTAACACTTTAGCTCTCTTTTACTATTTTTCTTATCTGCACATCAACATCTTATTAGTAGCAAACTAAGTCCTAGCATCACTAAGTTAAAATTGACAGAATGGTATATTCTGTGACTGATCAAGCCTGCTGCAAGAGTTACAAGAGAACCCACTTCTAAAGTAAAGTTGTATGAATTAAATGTGTACAATGACCTGACAAAGAAAGTGGACAGTTTGTCCCAGAAATTTGATAAAGCGCAGAGCATGTTGCAGCCCCATACTATTGCACAAGTTGAAGAGGCATGTCTGATATGCCAATCACCCACACACTCACTGTTAGACTATCCATCTACTGGTCAATATCCTGAATTGGTAATGGAGCATGCAAATGTTGCCCAATCATATGGACAACAACCTGCTGGGTACCCTTGGAGGAACCACCCTAATTTGAGGTGGAGACAAGATAACTTTCAGTAACCCCAGTAGCAGCAGGCAATGCCCTATAGACCAGCCCAGCAGTATAATGAGGGTTAATGTTCAGAGACAATAATTTCCTCAGTCTGCAATACAGCCAAATCAGTTGACCGTGCCACTACCATAGACCAAAGCACTCTCCTTTGAGGAGCAGGTTTTATCCTCACTACAAAACCTCAGCCCCTTGTCATAGACTGTGAACTCCCACAATCAGAATATTAAAAAGATTGAAGACCAGCTGGATCAAATTTCAAACACTCTGACTAATAGGGAAGAGGGTAGACTACCAAGCTAGATAATGACCAACCCTCAGGGACAGTTTATGATTGGTGAAGGTTCCTCAACTCATGAGGAAGCTAAGGCCATCACCACCTTGAGGAGTGGTAAAGTGGTAGATAACCAAGTAGTCTATGAGGCAAAGAAGAGTGCAAAGAGAGAAAACTTAGTTCTTGTTGTTGAGCAACAGGAAGAAAATAATGGGGCTGCTATTGAGACCCAATAGTTAGAAAAAAAATATATATACCAAAAATAGTGATGTGGATGCTAGGCCAGCAGTTGAGGTACCAACCATACCTCATTTTCCATTTCCTCAAGCTTTCAAAGGACCTTCTCCTTTTGATAAGGGGAATGCCAGAATGGAGGAGATGATGGACACATTCAAGCAGGTGAAAATCAATTTACCTTTGCTTGATGCCATCAGGCAGGTCCCAGCCTATGCTAAGTTCCTTAAGGACTTGTGCACCCAAAAGAGAAAAGCTAGGATTCATTGGTGTAAGAAAGTGTTTGCAGCTAAAAAAGTCAAATGTGTTTTGTCCATATCTACAACAGCTAAAATTTAAGACCCAGGGGTACCTACTATCCCCCGCATCATAGGTGACCACACCATAGGAAGAGCTCTCTTGGATTTGGGAGCTAGTGTCAACCTGCTACCATATTCAGTGTATGAACAGCTAGGTTTGGGGGAGCTAAAGCCCACACTTGTGGTCCTCCAATTGGCTGACAGGTCTAAGAGAAAACCTATGGGCATTGTGGAAGATGTGCTGGTGGCAGTAGATAAATTTTTCTACCCAACTAATTTTTTGGTGTTAAACATGGAGCCTACCAAGTGCAACACTCCAATACCTGTAGTTTTGGGCAGGCCATTTCTGGCCACTGCCAATGCTTGCATTCAATGTAGGTCTGGAGTGATGGAAGCCACTATTAGAAATATGAAGGTTAAGTTGAATGTGTACAATACTGCCAATCAGCCTCAACATGACAATGAGGACTGTTTTGCAGTAGATGTCATAGATGAATTGGTGTAAGAGACCTTACCCAAACTGCTAGATTGGGATAAGGTATTAGATGATTTTAAAGAAGTATGGACTGAGGTTGTTGAGAAGGAGGCCCCCACTCTAATTCCTGAAGAAATGAACACATTGGATTCTTTAGTGGGCCTAGTGTAGCACTCTACATGGAGACCTATATTGCTGCCCCTCCCCCAACACTCCAAGGCACCTTTGCTGCTTTCTGTGGAAAGTCCACCAGACCAAGAGCTGAAGCAACTCCTAGAACCTTTGAAATAAACATTCCTGAGGTAGAATGAAAAGTTGCTAGTAATTATATCCTCCTCTCTAACTAAACAGCAGGAGGAGCAATTACTTTGTGTCCTCAGGATGCATAAGAATTCCATTAGATGGACAACTGCTGATTTGGGAAGAATTGATCCATCTGTTTACATGCACAAAATTCACTTGGAAGAGGGTTCCAATGTAACACTCTGAATTGTTGCTAATGTTGACTCGTTGACTTTTGACAATGATGCAATTGGTTTTGACCGGTTTGACCTTGGCCAAACTGTTCATGCCTGTGACGTGGCCTTTGACCCACTTACCTCAATTGGGTAAATACACCCAAATGCAAGCCTAAGACCAATTCCTATTGCGAACTGATCTTTGAAAACTCGGGCCCCGAGATTGGGCCAAGTTCAATCTCTATGACCCAAGCCAATGCTAGTTTATGCATATAGACATACAACATAGATAGCCTAACACTAACACCCCGACTATGTGTGCAAGCATAACAGGGCATACGCTTTAATTTTTAGAATGTTATAATTAAAGATGGACATTTTAGTCACCCCATTGGTAAATGCCTTGGTGTGTAACTAAGAGGTCTAGGTATCTGAACACCCCAATGACATCTGACCTTAGTTGGTCTTTCTATTTTGTTACCTGGATTAGTTGGACCAGTATACTGAAAGCAGTGTATTAACAATACACGGAGTCGAGATCACATATAGCACCCCGATATGGGTTAGTGTGGATAGCAGACCTAGTTATAGGTATGGATTTGGATAGAGTCGGGTGTGTGCCTAACACGGGACACAAAGGACTAGTAAGCATACACTGATAAAAATGTGAGGCCCTGAGGCCTTAGTGGCCTTAGTGTATGTACCACATGCACTCAACCTATTGTGTAGCAGACATACACTTGAGTTGTACCCTTCCATACACCCATAAATGTGTATTAGATAATACACTTTATGTTTGTACTTGCCATATACCATAGAAGTGTATTATATAATACACTTGATTTTTACACTATTACATTTATATATAACTAGTATAATAAAGTTATACAAAAGCTAATGCACATATTGAAGATAAGTGAAGCATAAATACACTTGAGATGAACCCCAGCCATATACCCCTAAACAGTGTAATCAAATTACACTAAAGCCAAGCCTAAAATGGCTTATATGCATATACCACACTACAAGCTGGTATTGGCATTACATGAGATGCCAACTCTAATAGCCTTATAATACCCATCTCACCAGAAGACCACGAATTGCATGAGTCACTCTTGACTCCCATGCACACAAAGTGCAAAGCCACTGCAAGAAACCGAACTACAGATTTCTCTCATCTCTCCCATTTCAACCCTGCACAACCAAGTAAAATCAGAAAAGGAAACCCTCCTTCTAGCTCTCAAACCCATGTGTCATTTCAATCTCTTCAAATCCTTGGATTCAACCCCGTGAATCACAAAGCAAGCCTACCCCTTGATCTCGGAGTGTTCCTTGTGGCCCTAGTTTTTACAAGTATTTCACAAACTCGACACCGAAACCATTTCAGCGTTGTCGTAACCAAAAATCCACCAAAAGGTACGCCGTAAAATGAACCACGTAATAGATTAGGTCTGTTTTGTTAGATTGGTTAAAATAAAATTTGGGTATTTTGTGACGATTCCATACGATCGGATCGACAGCTCCGAGATATAGTATTGTGTGAGGATTTTGGAGTCAAAATCTCTGATTATTGCACTCCAGAACCTTTCATACTGAATTTATAAATATAAAGGGGTTCTTTGTGTGACGTATACAAGAAAATATAGTGTGTATAGGGTGTAGAAGGCCCAAACAGACTAAGAAAACTAAAGATCAAGAAGTGCAAAGGGGCACCCGTAGCATGCCAAGTGCATCAGGCTTGCCACGGCAACCCCACAAGCTTGCCGCGGCAAGGTGCTAGCTGAAGGGCTAACCTCAGCAACCCTGCATCTAGCCTCGGCAACCCTGGGTATCTTGTGCTTTGAGCTTGTTTGGTATTTTGATCATCACGTTTAACCCTGAACTCCAATTGGAGCGATTCTTGATGCGTTGGAATGGGGACAACGAGCCCTATAATGTTCATGAATTAACAAATTTAGGAACATAATGTTTAAAAGGTCAAAATTTAGTGACAAGTAGAGGCAAGCTGAGAGGTTTGCCGAGGCAACCCTGTGCCTTGTTGAGGCAAGCCTGTGTGTAGGTATATGGCCTGTGTTCTGTCTAGTTAAACACGTGTTGTTCACATGAGGGTCAATAGTGACCCAGTATGTATGCTAAGCATGCTGAACATGTTTAATGCATTTTAGGTGCTCACGAAGAGTTCGTGAAAAGAGATTTTTGCTTGGATGCATGCATGGACGTGTAAAACGTAGCCTTGATCGCAAGGTAGGGAAAGTTCACCACTAACTTGCATTTGATTTGTCCAATGCTTAGACTCTGTGATATAATTGAATGCGAGCACTAAGTTTTGAATATTTAAATTGATTTTTATGTATCAAGTTTGAATTTGAAACTAAAGTCTTTAAATATGAAACCCTTAAGTCTGAATTTTTGTTGAAATTATATTTTTGGTATTAACCTTTGAACTTTTAAAGTATTAAATTTTGGAAACCAGTGTAAGGAAAAATTTAATGCTTAGTTTCATCTAGATCTTCATTTATCGAATTTGAATATAAAATCGAAGCCGATAGATTCAGACATGAATTTATCTTTGAATTTGTAATATGAACAGTGAAATATGACCTCTGAATCTGAAATGTAAATTTGAAATATGATCTCTGAATTTGAAACATGATTTTCATTTGAAACGTGAACTTGAAATATGACCTCTGAATTCAAAATATGATCTGTGAATATGAAAATATGACTCATGCTCTTGCTTGTGTCCCTGTGATTGTGTGATCCGGTTCAAGTGACCCTGTTAGCTTAGCCCAGGGGCTTGATGTTTTGGTTCAAGTGACCCTGTTAACATAGCCCAGGGGCTTGATTTCTTGGTTCAAGTGACCCTGTTAATGTAGCTGAGGGGCTTGACACTTGACACTACTTGATTGAACTTGAAAACAAGCTGTGAATATGAACATGACCATGAAATCATGAAATCAAGCACCGATCATTAGTGTATTTGAACCGACACGGCGATTAATCCATGTATTTGAATCTACACGATGGTTAATTCGTGTATTTGAACCGACACGGTGGTGGATCAGTATTTGAATCGACATGAAAGCTAGTTCATGTATTTGAACCTGAATATGAACATGAACATGAAATCATGAATCGAACCGACACGGCGGTGAATCCGTGTATTTAAACATGAATATGAATTTGAAAATGAAATAATGAATCAAACCTTGATCAGTAAACTCCGAAAATGAACTATAAAATATGAATGTGAAATCTGAATCCGAATGGTATACTTGAATCTTGAAATTTTGAATACGAATGTGAAACTTGAATTGTGAATTCGATATTGAAAACCAAAATATGAACACGTGTCGAAATTTGAATTGAGAACTTGATTTCAGCATGAGAATTTTGTAAAGCTCAGTTTTGAATAGAATGTCTTTAAAAGATGTGTTGTTCCAACATGACTTTGAAATAAGTTTTGTTCCAATATAGCTTTGAAAATAATATGTGCTTCTGATATGTCTTTGAAATAAGTTTTGTTTCGATATGTTTTTGAAATCAGCTTTAGTTCAATATGTCTTTGAAAACAGTTTGTTTCTGATACGAAAGAATGTGTTCGTTTTGATTTGCAAATACCTTTGAATTATGATTGTTGGATCTGTGCTTTGAAAATATGAGATGAGGTTAGTGTGGATCTTTTCCCTACTAGGCTTGGATGAAGCTCATTCCTCGACCATACGTCATAGGTACAGGTCCTGTTCAAGGAGCTTGAAGCGGATCCGGTAGACTACCTCGTTGAACTTGGTGTGGAGATACTTGGACTCCATTTTGGACCTTTAGATTTGGTATATTACCTGACTTTGTTAGCAATTGAACCTGTACTTCTCTTTTTATACAGCACTATTTAGGTGATGGTCGACCATCACCGGTGGTTTTAGATTGTAGATGGTGTTTTGTAATAAATGAGATATAATCATCTTTCTGCCATATATGTTTTATGCTTTGAGGTCCGCTTTTTATGGCATACCATGTACATTGTATTTTGGATCGTGATCTGCGAGCCGACGATTCGGGTTTTCCCATGTTATTCATGTTGTTAAAAAAAAATGTGTTAGGAAAATTCGGGCTGTCACAGTTGGTATCAAAGCTTGGTTTCCAATTCCCTCGAAAGCAATACTCGCAGAGAGGGGACAACCGTTTGGTTTCCAAGACTTTAGGAGGATGAGACACCCGAGTTTCTATGGTCAGACTGACCCTTTTGAAATCGAACAATGGCTGAATCAGAAAGAGAAGTTACTCTAGCGAATCTGTTGTACTGCAGAAGAGAGTGAGTTGGGCCTCATTCCAACTCGAAGGTGAAGTGGATCCATGGTGGAAGTCTATCGAGAGAACACGAGCACCGGGAACACCATGGACCTGGGCTGAATTCACCAACATCTTCAATGAGAAGTATTTTCCCACAACCGAATGCTGTCAAATGGAAATCTAGTTTGCCAATCTGGTACAAGGGAAAATGAGCGTACGAGAGTATGAATCTGAGTTTATTCATCTATCGCGATTCGCACCGATGTTATTGGCAACTGAACTCATGAAAACTCAAAAATTTGAATATGGGCTAAACCCAGTGATTAGAGAGTGGTCCGATTAGCCCTCATTGCTGAGAGATTTGACGATATGAGCAAGAGAAGAGAAGAAGGAACTGTGAGGGCATGAAGTCGAGCAAAATCGCATGCCATCGAGCAGGCGAGCAACCAACGAAGACTTTTGATGCTAGCACCCTCGTAGCCTGCTCAGATCACCAAGTTGAGACCACCTGTCTCCGCATATACTAAACCTTTTCGTCTTTCGCGCCTTGCTACGATCATGCAGCAAAGGTCCTACAATCTACATGCCCCGTTCCATCTGCATCCATCGAGTCATGCTCAAGATGTGGGAAGCCACATAAGACAGAAAAGTGTTGGTGGGCAACGGGTGCCTGCTTCAAGTGTGGCCAGGTAGGACATCAGATATAGGATTGTACTGAGGGATAGAAACGATAGACCCAAGGTATAATTTTGCTAATTATTTCCCGTTTTTCCTTTAATCATAGATGATGAATATTTTGCAAGGTGTGTTACTATACTTTTGCATGAATGTTTTAGTAATACACATACGCTTAACTCAGTCCTACACATGATACTTTGATACCTTGTACTTTATTGAGCGATTTAAATCTCTTTAGCATACAAGTCAGATCAGGTCGGTCTTCGACACTTTAGGATTTTGTGGTAATGATAATTAGAGATCGTTTAGTTCAAGCCAGTTTATATCTTTATAATGTGACGGGTGAGTGTCGAACGCCGAGTCAGTTAGACCGCCATACGTCCCAGGAGGAATTTTCGAGGATGAAAATCTCTTAAAGGAAGGGAGAATATAATGAGCCTAATTCCTTCAAGGATGTTGAATCACCTACCAATTAGGAGAACATGACTACTCCTGATTGAAACTACCAAGTATCTGCATCCTTTCGCGTAAGATACGTCGATTTCGAGGATGAAAATTTTGTAAGGTGGGAAGGATGTAACACCCTAAATTTTTGCTAATGTTGAATCATTGACTTTTGACAATGGTGCGATTGGTTTTGATCGGTTTGACCTTGGCCAAACTGTTCATGCCTGTGACGTGGTCTTTGACCCACTTACCTAGATTGGGTAAATATGCTCAAACGCAAGCCTAAGACCAATTCCTAATGCGAACTGATCTTTGAAAACTCAGGCCCCGAGATTGGGGGGCCAAGTTCAATCTCTATGACCCAAGCCAATGCTAGTTTATGTGTATAGACATACAACATAGATAGCCTAACACTAACACCCCGACTATGTGTGCGAGCCTAACAGGGCATATGCTTTAATTTTTAGAATGTTATAATTAAAGATGGACATTTTAGTCACCCCATTGGTAAATGCCTTGGTGTGTAACTAAGAGGTCTAGGTATCTGAACACCCCAATGACATCTGACCTTAGTTGGTCTTTCTATTTTGTTACCTGGATTAGTTGGACCAGTATACTGAAAGCAGTGTATTAACAATACACGGAGTCGAGATCACATATAGCACCCCGATATGGGTTAGTGTGGATAGCAGACCTAGTTATAGGTATGGATTTGGATAGAGTCGGGTGTGTGCCTAACACGGGACACAAAGGACTAGTAAGCATACACTGATAAAAATGTGAGGCCCTGAGGCCTTAGTGGCCTTAGTGTATGTACCACATGCACTCAACCTATTGTGTAGCTAACATACACTTGAGTTGTACCCTTCCATACACCCATAAATGTGTATTAGATAATACACTTTATATTTGTACTAGCCATATACCATAGAAGTTTATTATATAATACACTTGATTTTTACACTATAACATATATATATATAACTAGTATAATAAAGTTACACAAAAGCTAATGCATATATTAAAGATAAGTGTAGCAGAAATACACTTGAGATGAACCCCAGCCATATACCCCTAAACAGTGTAATCAAATTACACTAAAGCCAAGCCTAAAATGGCTTATACGCATATACCACACTACAAGCTGGTATTGGCATTACATGAGATGCCGACTCTAATAGCCTTATAATACCCATCTCGCCAGAAGACTACACGAATTGCATGAGTCACTGTTGACTCCCATGCGCACAAAGTGCAAAGCCACTACAAGAAACTAAACTACAAATTTCTCTCATCTCGCCCATTTCAACCCTGCACAACCCAGTAAATTTAGAAAAGGAAACCCTTCTTCTAGCTCTCAAACCCATGTGTCATTTCCATCTCTTCAAATCCTTGGATTCAACCCCGTGAATCACAAAGCAATCCTATGATTCGGTCGCGAGAATTTGTGGCAGACGACCCCTTGATCTCAGAGTGTTCCTTGTGGCCCTAGTTTTTACAAGTATTTCACGAACTCGACGAACTTGACACCGACACCATTTCGTCATCATCGTAACCAAAAATCGACCAAAAGGTACGCTGTAAAAGGAACCATGTAATAGATTAGGTCCATTTCGTTAGATCGTTTAAAACAAAATTGAGGTATATGGTGTTGATTCCATACGATCGAATCGACAGCTAACAGATATAGTATTGTGTGAGGGTTTTGGAGTCAAAATCTCACATTATCACACTCCGGAACCTTTCATACCGAATTTATAAATATAAGGGGGTTCTCTGTGTGATGCATACAAGAAAATATAGTGTGTATAGGGTGTAGAAGGCCTCAAAAGACTAAGAAAACCAAAGATCAAGAAGTGCAAAGGGGCACCCGTAGCAAGCCAAGTGCATCAGGCTTGCGCGGCCACCCCACAAGCTTGCTATAGCAAGGTGCTAGCTGAAGGGCTTGCCTCGGCAACCCTGCATCTCGCCTCGCCAACCCTGGGTATGCTGTGCTTTGAGCCTGTTTGGTATTTTGCTCATAACATTTGACCCCAACCTCTGATTGGCACGATTCTTGATGCGTTGGAATGGAGAAAATGAGTCCTATAACTTTTATGAATTACTAAATTTATAAATATAATGTTTAAAAGGTAAAAATTTAGTGATAAGTAGAGGCAAGCTGAGAGGTTTGCCGAGGCAACCCTGTGCCTTGCTGAGGCAAGCCTGTGTGTAGGTATGTGGGCTGTGTTCTATCTAGTTAAACATGTGTTATTCACATGAGGGGTCTATAGTGACCCAGTATGTGTGCTAAGCATGTTGAACATGTTTAATGCATTTTAGGTGCTCACAAAGAGCTTGTGAAAAGAGATTTTTGCTTGGATGCATGCATGCACGTGTAAAGCGTAGCCTTGATTGCAAAGTAGGGAAAGTTCACCACTAACTTGCATTTGATTTGTCCAGTGCTTAGACTCTGTGATATAATTGAATGCGAGCACTGAGTTTTGAATATTTAAATTGATTTTTATGAATCAAGTTTGAATTTGAAACTAAAGTCTTTAAATATGAAACCCTCAAGTCTGAATTTTGGTTGAAATTGAATTTTTGGTATTAACCTTTGAGCTTTTAAAGTATTAAATTTTGGAAACCAGTGTAAGGAAAAATTTGATGCTTAGTTTCATCTTGATCTTGATTTATGGAATTTGAATATAAAATCGAAGCCGATAGAATCAGACATGAATTTATCTTTGAATTTGTTATGTGAACTTTGAAATATGACCTCTGAATCCAAAATGTAAATCTGAAATATGATCTCTGAATTTGAAACATGATTTGCATCTGAAACATGAACTTGAAATATGACCTCTGAATCCGAAAAATGATCTGTGAATCTGAAAATATGACTCATGCTCTTGCTTGTGTCTTTGTGATTGTGTGATCCGGTTCAAGTGACCCTGTTAACTTAGCCCAGGGGCTTGATGTCTTGGTTCAAGTGACCATGTTAACGTAGCCCAGGGGCTTGATTTCTTGGTTCAAATGACCTTGTTAATGTAGCTGAAGGGCTTGAAACTTGACACTACTTAATTGAACTTGAAAACAAGTTGTGAATATGAACATGACCATGAAGTCATGAAATCAAATACTGATCATCTGTGTATTTGAACTGACACGATGGTTAATCTATGTATTTGAACCGACACGATGGTTAATTCATGTATTTGAACCGACACGACGGTAGATCAGTATTTTAACCGACACGACAGTTAATTCGTGTATTTGAACCTGAATATGAACATGAACATGAAATCATGAATCGAATCAACACAATGGTGAATCAGTGTATTTGAATATGAATATGAATTTGAAAATGAAATAATGAATCAAAACTTGATCAGTAAACTTCAAAAATGAACTATGAAATATGAATGTGAAATCTGAATCCGAATGGTATATTTGAATCTTGAAATTTTGAATACGAATGTGAAACTTCAGTTTTGAATTCGATATTGAAAACTGAAATATGAACACGTGTCAAAATTTGAGTTGAGAACTTGATTTCAGCATGAGAATTTTTTAAAGCTTAGTTTTGAATAGAATATGTATTTGAAAAAAGTGTTGTTCCAACATGCCTTTGAAACAAGTTTTGTTCCAATATAGCTTTGAAAAGAAGTTGTGCTTCCGATATGTCTTTGAAATAAGTTTTGGTCCGATATGTTTTTGAAATCAGCTTTGGTTCAATATGTCTTTGAAAACAGTTTGTTTCTGATATGAAAGAATGTTTTCGTTTAGAATTGCAAATGCCTTTGAGTTATGATCGTTGGATCTGTGTTTTGAAAATATGAGATGTGGTTAGTATGGATCTTTTCCCTACTGGGCTTGGATGAAGCTCATTCCTCAACTATACGTCACAGGTATAGGTCCTCTTCAAGGAGCTTGAAGCAGATTCGGAAGACTGCCTCTTTGAGCTTGGTGTGGAGATACTTGGGCTCCATTTTGGACCTTTTGATTTGGTATATTACTTCACTTTGTTAGCAATTGAACCTATACTTCTCTTTTTATACATCACTGTTTAGGTGATGGTCGACCATCACCGGTGGATTTAGATTATAGATGGTGTTTTGTAATAAATGAGATATAATCATCTTTCTGCCATGTATGTTTTATGCTTTGAGGTCCGCTTTTTGTGGACATACCATGTTCACTATATTCTGGATTGTGATTTGCGAGCCGACGGTCCGAGTTTTCCCATGTTGTTCTTGTTGTTAAAAAAAAAAAATGTGTTGGAAAAATCCAGGCTGTCACATCCAAACCCTCTAGGGAAATGTAGAGAAAGTTAAACCCTCACTTGTAGGAAGTAGTCATGAAAGAAACAGTCAAATTACTTGATGCTGGGGTCATTTACCCTATTTCTGATTCCGAGTCGGTATCACCTATCCAGGTGGTCCCCAAGAAATCTAGAATCACAGTAATATCAAATAAGTCTGGAGAGTTGATGCCAATATGAGAAACCACTGGTTGGAGAGTGTGCATAGACTACAGGAAATTGAACTCCAAGACCAGAAAGGACCGCTTCCCTTTTCTTTTATTGATAAGATTTTAGACAAGTTAGTAGGTAGAGCATATTACTACTTTCTTGATGGATATTCTGGTTACAACCAGATACTAGTGTATCCTCAAGACCAGGAAAATACTATTTTCACCTATTCATTTGACACTTTTGCCTATAGAAGGATTCCATTTGGACTGTACAATACTTCTACAACTTTCCAAAGGTGCATGTATGCCCTTTTTTCTGATATGATTGATAAGTTCTTGGAAATTTTTATGGATGACTTTTTAGTCTATGGGGATGATTTCAGTCAATGTTTGTATCACCTCTCCCTTGTACTTCAAAGGTGTGAAGAAACCAATTTGGTTTTGAGCTGGGAAAAGAGCCATTTTATGGTCACCCAAGGAATTGTACTTGGCCATGTGGTATCCCAAAAGGGCATAGAGGTTGACAAGGCAAAGGTTGACCTGATTCTATATCTGCCCCCACCAAAAACCATCAAACAAATCAGATCATTTTTAGGACATGCTGGTTTTTATAGAAGGTTTATTCAAGATTTCAGCAAGATCTCCAAACCATTGTGTCACTTGCTTTGTCAAGATGTGTCATTTGTGTTTGATCCTGAATGTGTGAGGGAATTTGAGATATTAAAGACATGTTTGACCTCTGCCGCAGTGATCCAGGCCCTAGATTACACTCTACCCTTTGAACTGATGTGTGAGGCATCTGATTTTACTGTTGGAGCTGTTTTAGGATTGAGAAGAGAAAAACTGCCGTGTGTAGTTTATTATGCCAGCAAAACACTGCAAGAAGCTCAATTGAATTATACAACCACTGAGAAAGAGCTTCTAGCTCTAGTGTTTGCCTTGGACAAGTTTAAACCTTACTTACTAGGGTCTAAAATTATAATTTTTACTAACCACTCTGCCCTGAAATATTTGTTGGCAAAGAAAGATACAAAACCTAGGCTGATTCGATGGATCTTACTCCTGCAGAAGGTTGATCTCGAAATCAAAGATAAAAAAGGCATAGAGAATGTGGTAGCTGATCACTTATCTCAGAATGTGATTGATGAAAGTGCTGTAACACTACTTAAGGATTCATTCCCTGATGAGCAGTTGTTTGCCATCAAGTCTAGTTTACCCTGGTTTGCAAATATTATAAATTACCTTGCTGTAGGTAGGATCCCTTCTCACTGGTCCAAGATGGACAAAGACTTATTCTTTTCATAAGTTAAATATTTTTTCCTGGAGGATTCATACCTCTATAAATATTGTATAGACCAGGTAATCAGGAAGTGTGTCCCCGACAGTGAAATTCATAGTATTCTGACTATGTGTCATGAAAATGCCTGTGGGGATCACTTTGGAGGGAAAACGACAGCAGCCAAGGTGCTGCAGTGTGGTTTCTATTGGCCATCCTTGTTTAAGGATGCCTTTGAACACTGCAAGGCCTGCATGAGATGCCATAGGATGGGGGCATATCAAAAAGGGATTCAATGCCATTGCAACCCATCCTTGTTGTTGAGCTATTTGATGTTTGGGGGATAGATTTCATTGGTCCTTTTCCTCCTTCAATGGGTTTTAATTTCATCCTTGTGGCTATGGACTATCTTTCCAAATGGGTAGAAGCTATTGCCACAAGAACAAATGATCATAGAGTTGTCCTAAGATTTATGAAAGAAAATATATTCTCTAGATTTGGCATCCCCAAAGCCATCATCAGTGATGGAGGGAGCCATTTCTGTAAAAGACACTTTCAGAGCAAGCTCAAAAAGTATACTGTTACTCATAGAATTGCTACTCCATACCACCCATAGACCAATGGGTAGGTAGAGATTTCCAATGGATAAATTAAGTACATTTTGGAGAAGACAGTCAGGACAGTTAGGAAGGATTGATCCCTAAAATTGACTGATGCATTGTGGGCTTATAGGACAGCCTATAAGACCCCTATAGGGATGTCCCCATTCAAACTGGTTTATGGCAAAGCTTATGATCTCCCAGCGGAGTTAGAGCACAGGGCCTATTGGGCCATTAAATTTTTTAATATGGATCTAACTTTTGCTGGTTTGAACAGGAAATTGCAGCTGTCTGAGTTGAAAGAACTGAGGCTGGATGCCTATTCCAATTCTAAAATTTACAAAGAGAAAGCCAAGGCCTTCTTTGACAAGAATCTTCTGAGGAAGGACTTTACTAATGGACCCAAGCTATGACTTTTCAACTTCAATCTGAAGTTTTTTCCAAGCAAATTAAGATCCAGATGGGATGGGCCATTTACTGTTCTTCATGCATTCCCATCTGGTGTTGTTGACACCATGGGCCCTACTTCTGGAAGGGTCATGAAAGTCAATGGTTAGAGGCTCAAGCTCTGTATAGAGAATGTTGTGGAGCCTTTTGAAACCATTCACTTTCAAGAACCTCCCACTGATGTGTGATCTCCAACCTTGTACCATGTGTACCATAAGTATGTTTGTGTTTTTTTTAAGGTCTGTAAATACTACGTTTTTAGGGTCTGTTCCCATGAATTTTGATGTGTGCTATTTTATGTAATATTGTGTTGTGATTGAGTGTGAATGAGTCTGATTAGCATTAGGAATCATTGAACTTTAAATGTATGAAAGTGTGCCTGTCAGCACAAGGGTAAATTGAGCTGTATTTGGCTTTCTCGAGAGGATCAGGAGTCTTCAGGCATCTCTCGAGGCATTTAGAATGTGTATTTGGCTTGCTCAAGAGGATCTTGCCCTGCAAAGCTGCCTCTCGAGATACTTCACTTGAAGCAAATATAGCCTCGTCATGCTCCTGTACCTAAAATGCACCTGCTCGAGCCAATGCTTCAAAGCTTTGATAGGCTCCAGAGCTTAAATGAATTGCTCGAGCATCTGCTCGAGTTAGTACATCTGAAGCCTAGACAAGAATGGAGACCTAATTTCATCCGCTCAAGATCTGCTCGAGCAAATCATTTCTGAAACCATTATCCTATCGAAATACACCTGAAGCTTCAACAGGTTCTTGCACTTGATTGTAGCCACTTGAGATCTGCTCTAGCGAGTATATCCTTAGTCTCCTAAGTCTTTGAGTGCTTGAATGTTTGAGTGCTTGACTTCATCCTGTTGAAGCTCGGTCTCCTAAGTCTAAAAAACCCTTGACAGGTTCTTTTTCACAGTTCATTCTTGCGAGATAAGCACTCAACCCCTTTCACTGTTTACGACTTCTTCTTCTCACTTCATTGCACACTACCTGCTACTCCACTTGCCCCCTATTACTGGAACTTTGCTCAACTACTCAAGCCTCACAGTTCACACCAAAGATCTTCGATTTGGACCACTATGGACTGCCCTAGCAAACCCTAGTTTTAGTAAGCTTTCACTTATTTCTCAATCCATTTGTTCACTGTGTATTTTTTATTAGACTGAGATAGTTCTGCTAAGGTGTAGTGGATTTTGAGTTTTAAAGAAACCTAGGATTTGGGAGAAATCAAATAAAAGCTAGGGTTTCAAAATGGATGATAATCTTGAATTTGAGGAAACCCTAAATACATTGCTCATTCCTGCTGAAACCCAGCCTCTTTCACCAACAAGAAAATCCAAGAGGAGTGCATCCTCAGTCCCTGCAGATCCTGTGGCCTAACAATTACCCAAGAAATCCAAAGTCAGTACAAGTAAACTGAAGAAGAAGAAGGGTGAGGGGGCTCCAAAGAAATAAAAGAAAGGCAAAGGAGCTATCCCTGAGTTTAATCCCTTCACCACTCCAAATGACTTTGTAGAAAATCGTAGCCTAGTCCCTAAAACCACCTTTGATAGACCCCTTCTTCACCAAGGAAGAGTGGGCCAAGGATGCCATTGAGTTTCTGACAAAAGCCTCCATGGATTTACTGATGAGGCCTTTGGAAGAAACTGTATATCTAAGGTTGGTAAAACTATGGTATCAGAATATTAGGAAAAAAGAGTCTTGGGGAGGGCCAAATCAGCAGGATCCTGTGCTAATTGTGTTGATTGATGACTTTGAGATAGCTGTGGATGCCACTGATGTAGCACAAGTACTGGGAATCCTTGCAACTTATGATCCATCTTGCAGCTTGGGACCCCCAATCAGTGCCTCAATGAAGGAGATGGCCCAACTGTTAACTCACGGGAAGAAAGCCTCTGGTGATTCACTGATGATGAATGAATTCAACCCAAACCTACTATTCATGGATAGTGTTTTGAGGAAGAATGTATTTGTAGCTGGACACCAGCAGGAGAGGAGAGTCCCCATTGTAGATGCACTTTACTCTTTCTCCAAGGGGCTTTTCTTCAATGCTACCAAACTGATTTTTGAGGGGATGGAAGATATACATGGTAAGGTGAAGAAGAGGTAAAAAATACAAGGTTTACCCTACAGCAGGCTGATCACAGCCTTGCTCAAGAAGGGAGTGTATGCTTGGAAAGTAGGGGAGCCCACTGATGAGCTACCACCAGTGTTATTTGGAAAGAAATTGTGGGGCACTAGTATGACACTAATGAAGAAGAAGAAGAAGAAGGAACATGTGGCAGCCACTGCTGCTCCCACCTCTACAGCAGCCCTTCCTACAGAAGACTCTGCAGCCATTGCTGCTACCACCTCTACAATTACTTCTGTAGCACCCCTTGTGCAAGCTTCATCATCCACATTAGAAGCTCCTCCATCATCCATCTCTGGGGCAATCACATCTGTAGCTCATTCATCATTCACCCTTCCTTCCATTCCAGCACCAGTACCACCCTCCACAATACCTTCTATTCCTGCACCTATACTACCTTCTCCACCATCCTTACCTATCCAACCTACTCCATCACCCAATCCATCAACCTTACCTTCCCAATCCATGTTTGTATCAGCCCCTACTCCTACCATAACTTTCCCTTTCAACCTTCCCACCCCTGCTATCCAAAGAACATACAAGAAAAAGAAAATCCACCACCCCACCACTGAACCCGCTACCATACCCACTGACATACCTAGCCCAATACCAGACCTACCTTCCCCTTTTACCTATGACAGCAGTGAGCCAATGGCTACTGCCAGTGAACCACCTCACCCCATTGAGCCCATTGACCCAATTCCCTCTCCCACATATACCCCTCCATTTTCACCCAACCAAGACCAATTCACCACAGAGGGTTTCTCAGCCCTAATGGACTCCATTGTGGAGGACATTAGGTAAGAGTACACTCCTCTACCTGAATCCCCATGACCCTACCAATTTAACCATGCCCCTACCTCACCATTCCAACCAATCCCCCCCACCCAATTTATAACCTCAGCCATACCTGACCCTCTAACCCAAATAATTTCCCTCCTAACCTCTCTCCAATCATACCAACACAGAAAACCAGGCCTTCATTCAAACAAGTCTTAACTCCATCCAATCCACCCTTCAAACGGTTATCTTATCACCCCAACCACCAACACCTATCCCAGTCCTTACCCCTCCTCCATGCCAGCATCCTTCTATATTTGTGGCAATAGTTGATGCTGCCACCCAAACTGACTTTGATTCTGAAGAGTTGCCTATGGCCCTCCTTTCCACATCCTCAACCTTCACCCAAACTGCACCCACTGAGGAGGAGCTTACCCTTGCCCTACCATCCATCCCCTCCCCATTTGCCCAAACTGGTACTGAGCTGGCTATTATCTCCACTTCTGTGAATGATCCATCCAATTAGGAAATTGTTCCATACAATCCAACCATATTGCCTCCTGCACCCACCCTCACTGCCTTCATGAATGCCAATGCATACCTAGCTTAGGAGGTGTGCCAACTGGTAGGCTTTGTAAAGACCAATGTCTTTGAGACTTGTGAGGAGCAGCTAGCTCGGATGAAGCTTCTGTATTGGAAAACTTTAGAGAAAGTTATGGTGGAGCATGAAAAGGAGATGGAGGCCATGCAAAAGAGGCTAGACACTGTTGTGGCTGTGTAGTAGATGTATGAACAGAGGACCAACCAGCTTTCCAAGCTGGTGGAAACATTAACCACCACTGTCTCATTAATTGGTCCCAAAGATGTGAAGCCTCCAACAGAATCCAAGGGGGTAAAAATCCAGGAGCCTACACCTCAGAAGAGCAGCACCAAACCAAGGAAACCAGCAGCTTCGAGGACAAAAGCTGGTGCTGCCAAGGTTGAAAGTGTGAAAAAAGGGAAAGAACCAGCAGCTGAGCGCATAGATGTAGATTCATATTCAGACCTTATGTAGGAGTTTTTGTTTTAGGAAGTTGTTGTTTTAGGATTTTCTGTTTTGTTTTATTTTCCATTTAGCATGTTGTAATCATATTCTATTTTGTACATTATTTTGTAATCAAGTAACTTTGTGTGAATAAAATTGCTTTTTATGACAAACTTGCACTATGTTGTGTTTCTTTTCTTTTTATTTTCTGGTAAATATCAATTCCCTGCTACCCCTCAATACAAATCTGCTGAAACATTGAGGATAATGTTTATCTTAGGTTTGGGGGAAATGGTATGGTAGACCAATGAAGCAGTTAATTTTAGTGCAGTAGTATGATTAGATTGAAATAAATGAAATCAATTCCTACCTAACCATGTTAGAAAGAGGAAATTACAACTTTTGTAGACACTTTAAAACTGAAATTCTTTGAAAATTTAACACCTCCATGATGTTGACATCAATCAAGAAATTTTCTCACAATTAGTGCTTAGTAAACCAGAAAGGAGAGAAAAAGGTAAGGATATACCCCATGAGTTCAATTGAAGACCATACCCAGTGAGATTTGGGCCTATAAATTTTTTTCTTTTGAAGAGTGTCTTTGGCAATTTTTTCTACTCTAAGGAATGACTGATTCAATACCTTTTCACTAGAAGTTAGGCTCCCCAAATTAAAACTGTTGGCAGTACTCATGACACCAAGGAGATGATTTAAGGCCATCATTTGGACAGTTTGAGCTTCAAAAGACTTACTCATTAAACTGCTCTTTGTTCACACTGTTTGAGCCTTGAAATCCATTTTTCATTAACCAATACCAGAGCACTTGAACCTAAACCTCATGACTTGATTCAGCCTTACCCTCACTCTGAGATTTCCAAGGTAAAGGAGAAGATGTTGAAGATAGTTGAGAGGGGTTCAACATTTGGTAGAAGGAGAAGAGAAGAGATCTAGAAGCATCAGCGTGACAATTGTACATGTGTGTCATTTCAAATTAAAAAAAAAAAAAAAGAAAGAGAGAAAGAGAAGTCAAAAGAAGTACTTCATCTAAAGAATGGAAAAGAAGAGAAGAAGCTGGCCACTTCAGATATGAAAAACATGAAAGAAGATGAAGCTGTGATGAAATGAAGGTGAAGTCATGAATGCCAAGAAGAAGAGGAATGAGAGACAAGCATTAAAGCTGATGAAAAAATAGTGTTTGAACCATGGTGGTCCCCACCATGTGGGCTAGTCAATATGCCCTGGACCCCTAGAAGTCCTACAGTGAAAGAGAAGTGGGGCCCACACCTAATGGAGTGCAACAACATGGTGAACAAGACAACAGAGAAGCAGAACCCTAAGATCGAGTAGATCAGAAGCTACCTCGAGCAGTTCAGTGACTGCTGCAGCAACCACTCGAGCATTCTCGAGCAACTCTGTGCCTTCATAAATAATCCAATCGAGCTGTCTCGAGTAGATACACCTTCAGAAACTCCAGCTTGAGCAGTACTCGAGCACTTCAATGCTGCAGTAAGAGCCACTGGAGAACCACTCGAGCAAATCCGAGACTTGCATTCCAAGCTGTCGAGCAGTTGAGAACTGTTGTCTGGTATCCACTTGAGCAGCTGCAAAGAGCCTGTCAAGCACCCTTCAGAAAACCTCTAGCCACTTGAGCAAATCCAACTTCAAGCCCTTATCCACTCGAGATCCACTCGGGATTTCCTGTTTGAAGCTGCCTGAAGCCTTAATCACTTGAGCAACTCTATCCATTCAAACCCTCAGCCACTCAAGATCAATGCAAAAGCACTTTAACCACTTGAGATCCACTTGAGTTCCATATCCTGAAGCTCCATCCACTCGAGGCACTGATTTCAGCTACTACCTATAAACTGGAAGGGCATTTGTGGAACTTCCACAACACATGGGACACCTGTCCAAGTGTGCTGTGCTTTTCCTATCTAGTAAGGGCAATGCTTGGCTATAAATGAGCCACAACAGTAGGATCCTAACTAACTTGATTCTCCTCTTCTCTAATTGGCTAATGCGAAAAGGAACTTTAGGGATTGTATAAAAGCCATGTAAAGATGTAGAAAAAAGCATCTGGAGCAAGGGAGCCCTATGGGATATTCTTGCCCTAGGTCATTTTTAGGGCTAGGTCATCTTTTTGTTTTCTCTCTCCTTCCTTAGCTTAGCATGTTGGACTAAATCTTTATAATAGATAGGGTTAATTTAAGCTGTAAAAGGACTATGTGAGAGCATTGTAAAGGGTCTAGAGGTTTGCAAAGACTGCAACCTTGAGGGCTAATCCATTGTAAGTACCTTTGAAGCAATGCAAAGTTATTTTCACTGTTCCATTAAATCTGTAATTTCTAGTGTTTTGCATTTAGATCTTATTAGATTTTCTGCACCTATGCAGGCATGAGCTTGTAGCCTTGCCAACAGAGTGGCTGCAGTGGTTTTCTTATTTTGACCTTTTAACCCCCATGACTGGAGTAGATTCATGGGATATCCTGTGACCATTCAAGTGGACAGGAAATAGCCCTAAGACTAGTCCATATCTTAGGGTTGGGATGGATTCTTCTTCCTTGCATTTGTGCTTGTAGCCAAATAAAGGACAATTGTAATCCCAACTCTTACTCTGCCTTGCCATTTCTTTTTCAGTGAAAATCAGTCCCTAGCTATTTACTTCCCATATTTTCTATTTATTTTATCAATCCATTTCCATCGTTCTCCAAACCCCCTTTCTTTTATAGCTATTTTTCACCTCTTAACCTAGCCTTTACTACATCTTAGAGCTGACTAATAACTCCTTGTTTAGCATGTTGTGTAGTTAGTAATAACAAGTGCAACTTAATACAAAGTGCATGCCTTTGTGCCAAAAAGAGAGAGAACTCAAGTCAAGGATGACTATTGAGCCAAAGACTGATGGAACACCATGGTGGTACACATCAGGGTGACTAGTTTGCATGTCAAGGTGGACCAAAGAAGTCCAACAGATGAGAGAAGTATGGATGTGAGTGGAGAAAGTTGCAACAGTAGCATATGCATTGTAGCAAAGGAGTAGAGTTATTATTTCGTGTAGTCAGGAGTGTGCAGCGCTATTTAATTTTGCAGTAGAGTTAATTCGCGTAGCTGATACATGTAGAACAAGTGAACTCACAAATAACTCGCGAAGAACAGTGAAGGATTAATTTTAGAGAACTGCTTCACACAGTAGTCGCATGCCTCAATTGCGCTAATGACTCCAAAACCTTGTGCAACACTCGCGCACTAAAGCCTTCAGAAATCTAGCTCGCGAAGCTCTCGCGGGGATCAAGTCTTATATCAGCCGCGTGAGCAGTCTCGCGAGACTAATTTTCATAAAAGAATAAAAAAAGCTCACGCAGCTCAACAGGAGAGAGCTCCAAAAATTCTCTCGTGTAGCTCTCGCGCGCGTAAAAGCTAGAACTCTACCTAGCGAGATGTGCTATGCACTATACATGGAGCCAAGCGAGATCAAAGCTTTACTTCGCAAGACCCTAATGACAAAAATTTTTAAATCTCCATTGTGCGAGCAAAGCCAAAGCGTGAAAATTGTACCTCACGACAGCATTACAGGGTAGAGTAGCTGCGCAACAAAGTTAAAGTCTTCTATGCGAGCAAGGAGCTTTTGAAGCCAACTTTTACCTCGTGAGCACTCTGCAATTGCATGAATGAATTAAAGAATCAAAGCCAGCCCCACGAAGCTTTGGCTCTCCACTTCTCATTCTACACTCAAGGACCTTTTAGGGATTTTCTCAGGTCCAAGGCACACATCCAGAGGCCTTGATCTCGATGCACACATCTCAAGGCATCCAAGGGTTGTAACCAAGCCACGTCTGCTAGAAAATTAGGGTGGTAATCTTCTTTTAGACAAGGCATTAGTGATAGACTATATAAGCTGTAATTTTAACTTAGAATATCATCTCTCCTTCAACCTCAATCTACTGTGAGCTTGAGAAGATTAGGGTTAGGGTTTGATCACCTTCTTTTTCCTTTTTTCCTCTTCCTTAGTCTAGTACTTGCTGGCTATGACCTCTGTAAGCAATTAGGCTTAGTTTTATTCAATTTTTGTAATGGGTCTTGCAGTCCTTGGGATTTGTTGAGAGCTGTTATGCACAAGGCTGCTGCCTTGAGCAATTTCATTGTATGTATTGTTTGAACAATGAAATTTGTATTTTAAATGCTTATTTAATCTGTTATTTTTCCATTTATCTATAGTTTTGTTTAATCTATGCCATACATTTAGGACTTGAGCCGATTTGAAAACTCAATGGAAGCATGAGCTTATAGCCCTGTAACTATGGTGGCAGCAGCAATTTTCATGTTCCATCTCAGTCCCCTATGGTCTAGATAACCTCTGTGGATAGCCTGTGACCATTTAAGTTCTAAGCCATAGATCTGAGAGGGATTCTTTTCGTTTGCACTTGAGCATATAGGCTTGTGAGAGGTTGTTGTAGGAACAAGCTCCCCTCTATTTTACTTGACCAACATCAGATGTTAGATCTGATTTCTCTGTAGAGATTTAAGGTTGTCTCTGTAGCCAGTTTAGGGTGTCTCTGTAGCAATCCTTTAGATGGCTACCAGCACATCTGCAAGGAAGAAGTATCCAACTCAACTCTTATGGTTTGACCTATTCTCTTAAGGCTATAACCTGTCCACTTCAATGGTCATAGGCTATCCAATAGAGAGGATCACATCACATGAGTTAAATCAGAAAACAATCTAACTGAAGGGCATGGACTGATCTTAAGGCTATAACTTGTCCACTTAAATAGTCACAGATTATCCAAGAGATGTCCTCCACCTAATGGCTCAGATTAGAGCATTAAAACCATTGCAGACACCATGTATGTCAGGCTACAAGCACAGACATCCATGGGGGCAAATAGCTCTTGAAAAACTAGTGGAAACAACCATTGTTCAAAGGCTATTTGGAGACTTTAAATATAGTTGGTCATTACTACAATAGGCTTGTAATGACTCAACTCACAAGTATGCAATCTCTATAGAGAAATCAGATCTAAGATCTGATGTTGGTCAAGTAAAATAGAGGGGAGCTTGTTCCTGCAACAACCTCTCACAAGGCTACAAGTTCAAGTGCAGAGGAAAAGAATCCCTCTCAGATCTGTGCCTTGGAACATAAATGGTCACAGGCTATCCACACCACAGGGGACTGAGATAGAATATGAAAATTACAGCTGCCACCATGGTTACAGGGCTACAAGCTCAAGCTTCCATGGGGTTTTCAAATCGGCTCAAGTCCTAAATGTATGGCATAGATTGAACAAAACTTTGGACAAATAGGAAAATAACAAATTGAATATGCATTTAAAATATAAATTTCATTGATCAAACAATACTTACAATGAAATTGCTCAAGGCAGTAGCCTTGTGCATAAAAGCTCTCAATAAATCCCAACGACTACAAGACCCATTACAAAAATTGAATAAAACTACGCCTAATTGCTTACAGAGGTCATAGCTAGCAAGTGCTAGACTAAGGAAGAAGAAAAAAGGAAAAAGAAGGTGATCAAACCCTAACCTCGCAGTGGACTGAGGTTGAAGGAGAGATGATATTCTAAGTTAAAATTATAGCTTATATACTCCGTCACTAATGCCTTGGCCAAAAGGTGATTAAACTATAATTTTCTAGCAAACGTGGCTTGGTTACAACCCTTGGATGCCTTGGGATGTGTGCATCGAGATCAGGGCCTCGAGATGTGTGCCCTAGACATAGGGAAATCTCTAAAAGGTCTCTCAGTATAGAATGAGAAGTGGAGAGCCTGAGCTTCGCAAGGCTGGATTTGATTCTTTAATTCATTCATGCAACTGCAGAGTGCTCGCGAGGTAAAATTTGGCTTCAAAAGCTCCTTGCTCGCGCAGAAGAGTTTAACTTTGTTGTGCAACTGCTCTGCCTTGCAATGCTATCGCGAGGTAGAATTTGCACACTTTGGCATTGCTCGCGCAGTAGAGCTTCAGAAATTTCTGTCACGAGGGTCTTGCAAAGTAAAGCTTTGATCTCGCTCAGCTCCATGTGTAGTGCATAACACAACTCGCTAGGTAGAGTTTTAGCTTGTACGCGCGCGAGATAATTTATGGAGCTCTGTCTCCTCTGAGCTACACTAGCTTTCTTGATTCTTTTATAAAAATTAGTCTCATGAGACTGCGCTCGCGGCTAATATAAAACATTATCCTCGCGAGCTAGATTTCTAAAGGCTTTAGTGCATGAGTGTTGCACGAGGTTTTGGAGTGATTAGCGTAATTGAGGCATGCGACTACTGCGCAAAGCAGTACTCTAAAATTAATCTTTCATTGAGCTGCACGAGTTCTTCGCGAGCTCACTTGTGCCATATGTATTAGCTGCTCGAGGTAACTCTACTGCGGACTTAAACAGTGCGAGGCACACTCCTGACTGCGTGAAATAATAACTCTGCTCCTCTGCTGTAATGCATATGTTGTTGTTGCAGCTTTCTCCACTCACATCCATACTTCTCTCATCTGCTAGACTTCTTTGGTCCACCTTGACATGCAAACTAGTCACCCTGGTGTGTTCCACCATGGTGTTCCATCAGTCTTTGGTTCAGTAGTCATCCTTGGCTTGAGTTCTCTCTCTTTTTGGCACCAAAGGTATGCACTTTGTATTAAGCTACACCTGTTATTACTAACTACACAACATGCTATACAAGGAGTTATTAGTCAGCTCTAAGGTGTAGTAAAGGCTAACTTAAGAGGTGAAAAGTGATACTTTTCAGTGAATAACACACTCCCAAACCTAATCTTTGCTAGTCCTCGAGCAAAGCAAAATTTAAACAACTATTCTAAGAATGTAAATGCCACTTTCGTAGGGAGCACAGATGCATTTAGCTTATGCATTAAGCCTTTTAAACCCCTAGGTGATCCCTAGTGGAGGAGTGAAGTCTCCTGAGGGTTTTCAGTGAAGGTACCTACAAACTTCTCAATGACGTAGTTAACAAAAGTGCAAACATTATCAAATTAGCTTTCAATAAATAGAGCATCAGTCCACCCTTGATTCTTTTCAGAATGTGAGGAATTTAAACATATGAAGTGCACAGACTATTTAACATGAAAAACTCTTACATGTATGCACATCACTTCCAATAAGCTGAAAACAAGAAAAACAGCAAGTGTATGTCAGTACTGAGCTTACCATTAGGTCAACAATTAGGTTTAGACAATGCCCACTACATTTAATGTTAGACCCAATGCTTACCAGGGCAGTCTCTCACAAATAAAATTGAGGGTATTCATTTTCACACAAGCTCAAGAGCAGTTACAGTCCCCAAATGGGGCTGCAAGCATGAGCATAGACAAGGCTCCTAAGTTTTGGCATCATTGACTATTTCTTACCATAGATTGGACACTCCTCATCTCCACATAACAACTCATTCAAATTAGGATCACAAGGTCTTATGACTGAGTTGTAATGTAGCCAATGGGTGTAGGTTACAAAGAATGAAAGGGTGAGAAAGATGCAAAATTGAGAAATCAGCAGGTGAAGGAGGTGATTCATGACTTCACCTTCTTTAGTTAAGCATATTTCATCTTTTTGGATGTTATTCAGACTTGGAAGTGGCCAGCTTCTCCTCTTATTTTTACTTTTTCCAATGAAATTTCCTTTTGACTCCTCTCTATTCTTTTCATTATTATTATTATTATTATTTTTTTCTTTTGGATATATTTTTTTTCTTTTCTTTATGTTTTTATTTTTCTGAAATGCCACCCTCTTTCTAGCTGCTACACTGCTGTTCTCTTCTTGTGTTTCTTTTCCATTCCCCAAATGTTGACCCTAGCTTGTTCCTCTTCAACTTCTTCTCCTTTACCTTCTGAATTCTTAGAGTGGGTGTAGGGTTGAATGAGGTCCACAGGTTTAGGTGCAAATACTCAGGTGTGTTTTTAAGAAAACTAGAAATTAAGGCTCAAGAGGTGTATGCACAAGGGCAGTTTACTGGGTTTGGTATCTTTAAGCTCAAACTATCCAAGAGAAGGCCTTGATCCTTTCGTAAATGTCATGGGTACTGTCTACTGTTTTAACTTGGAGATGCCTAACTTCTAGTGATGAAAAGACTCAGCCAGTCATTAGAGTAAAAAGAATTGCCTAAGACACTCCTCAAAGAGAATTTTTTTTTTTGTAGGCCCAAATCTCACTAGGTATGGTCTTCCATTGAACTCATAGGCATATCCTTACCTTTTTCTCTCTTTAATGGTCCACTAAGTGTTGACACAAATAAGTTTTCTTGGTGTTCACCTCATGGAAATATTAAAATTTAAAAGCTTTTAATGCCTAAAAGTCTGTAAAATTTTTAACTCTCCTCATTTTTAAAGTTTCTTAGGTGAACTTAGCTCTATTTCTATCTCACTCACTTGGTCTACTGTACTTAGGTTAACTACGTCATTGGCATACCTTGCCACACCCCCAAACCTATGAGGAACAATGTCCTCACTGATTCAAAGATAAAGAAAGTGAACAATAGGGTATTTTGATAAAAATAAGACACAAAACAGGGCAAGTAAAAGTAACAAACAAACTCACACACACAAGTAAAACATACTAGTAAACAGCAGAAATGAAGTAAACCAAACAAAATTCACACAAAAGCTACCAAAGAGAACTTTCATTTATAAAACAAGAATTTGTACAATGCAAGTGAAAATAACTACAAAAAGATTATACAAAAATAGCCTAACTAATTACATGTACAGTTTAATCATCTAAGTTTTTCCCAGCCTATTCTTCGACACCATTGCCTCTTTCTTTCTTTAGAGCAGTAGCAATGGACTTGTATCTCTTGAAAGTTGACTTTCTCTGCTTGGTGCTAATCCTCTTCTTGGGAGTGGGTTCAGGCTTTGATGCAGGCTCCTTAATGTTGATTTCAGGCTTGATTTTTCTTGGCTCTTGGGGTTTAGTGGTAGTTGCCATTAGAGGTGCAGTAGTGAAGAGTTTGGCAGTTGCTTCTGCTAAGCCTCTGTTACCAATCTCAGATAAGGTCTGCTGTAATGCTGCAGCAGTCCTAGCATAATCATTAGCTCTTTCCTCCACCAATCTAAGTGCCACCTGCAAGTTCTTGATCACATCCTCCATCCCATCAGCTCTATTTTTCTCTTCATTATATTTTTGCAATATCTCCCTCCAGCCATGCTTGATCCTCTTTCTCTCCATCTTGTGAGTTAGCTTTAAAAACTTGATTTGATCGAGGAGAGACTGCTGGACTGTAGTTCTGAGGTCAACCATGCCTCTTATGGCATCCCTCTTGATGTAGGCATTTTCCTTCATGGCTCTAAGGAGGGTGAAGAATGGAGGCATGGGGTTGGAAGAGGCAGGTAGGATTGAATATTCAGCAGGGGAGGAAGGGCCAGCCAACAAATGGGGTGGTGTGGAGGTAAAGGGTATTAGCTGGGGGACTTCAGGTTCTGATTAGGTCAGGTCTATTACTTCAGGTTCTGTTTGGGAGGCAATGGAGGAAGTGGGAATTAGGTTATCCACATCTGTGGCAACATCAGTTGTTGCAATTGCAGGTGGGGTTGCAGGTTGTGTAAGTGCCAAAGATGGGGCAATAATGGGTGGCTGTATAGGGTCAGGTTGAGGTTCAGGTTCAGGGTCAGTTTGGATTGAGACAGTGATAAATGTAATTAGAGGGGCTTCCTGAACAGGTTCAATGTGTGAAGCAGTAACTCTTGTTGCTGCTAAGGTTAAGGGTTGGGGAGATGGGGGTGGTGTAGGTATATGGGTAGGTGGAGGGATAAATGATTGTTGTGAGGGAGGGGTAAGGGTTGACAATGTTGACCGGATGGCTTGTAAATTGGATTGAATGGTGGCCTGGTTTTAGAGGGTGGAGTGCATGGCTTGAAGGTTGGCCTCTATGAATGCTTGATTTTGGGTATTGGCCAACATTTGGGTTTGAAGGAAAAGGAAGAGGTTGAAGATATGGGATAAGGGATCAAGTATAATAGGTGTTGTGGGTTGGGTGGTTGGAATTAGTTGAAATAGTGAAGTGGGTGTATGATGGAAGTTAGTTGGTTGTGGAGAAGTAGGGGTAGGGGTAAAGTGATATGGTTGTGCTAAATCTGGGAGAGGGATGAACTCATAATTGATGTCTCCTATAATAGAGTCCATCGTGGTTGAGTATCCCTCTTATGAGAAGGAGTTTTGGTCATGGGAAGGGAAAAATGGAATAGATGGCCAATGGGTTCAAGTATGGTAGGGGGTTTAGTGGGATGGGTTATGGTTGCAGGAGAACTGTGTGGGATGTTAGTGAGTTGAGGCTCACTCTCATCATAGTGGAATGGAGATGGAGGTGATGGTGATGGTAGATCAGTGGGCATAGGGTCTGACATGATAGTGGAAGTGGTGGTTGAGGGCTCTTGAAGTTGAATGGACTAAGGTAATGGGGTAGGGGCTGGTAAGGTAATTGGCTGGGGAAGTTGAGTGGGGGCTTTGGTGGTCTGTGAAGTTTTCTCTTTGGTGTATGTGACCTTGACAGGTGGGCTGGCATGTGTAGTGAAAATGGATAGAATTAGCTCAGGGATTGATGATGTAGTTGAGGTAGTGGTGGATGAGGTAATGGATATGATTGGCTAAGAGGTAGGTGATGTAATTTTGGAGGGTTATGAGGTTGGTGTGGTGGTGGGTTAGGTAGTGCTGGCTAGTACAATAGCTGGCATGGGAATAGAAGTGAGTGTGCAAGGTGTTTGTGCAGCTAATGATGGTGGAATGGGTTGTGATGGGAATGGGATGGTAGGGATAGCTAAGCTAATAGCTATAGGGGCAGAAGTGGTGACTATAGCAGAGGTGGTAACTACAGAGGCGACAGTTCCCTCTTGAATTGTGTGGGCTGCTTGAGCTAGCAGCTCCTCCTCCTTCTTCTCAATCAATGTTCCACTAATCCCCCACTACTTCTTTCCACATTTGCTGGAGGCTAGGTTGAGGGTCTCCTCATTCATCTGAAAATGATAGCCCCCCAGCTGCAACAAAGCTGTAATGAGCCTACAATAGGGCAAGGCATGGGGCTTCTGCTCTCTCTTAACCTTCTCATGGATATCCTTCATCCCTTCACAAATGAGCTTGCAACATCAAAGTAGTGGTTCAGGGAGGAGTATAGGGCATCAATAATTGGGGACCTCCTCTCTTGTTGGTGCCCTGAGCAATAGACATTCTTTCTTAAAACACCATCCATAAATCTCAGTCTGGGAGGCAGGTCTCTCTTCCTTATTGATACCCCTAAGGTTGTGATCCCTCCTGTGATTTCTTTGGTAATTTTAGGGATAGTGGCTGTCAATGGTGCACCCAAACCACACTTTGGGCTGTATGTTGCTGGTATCCCAAGAATTTCCGTAATTGCTGCTTGGTTAAACAAAATCTCAAAATCATCTATCAAAGCCAGCAATGCAGGGTTGCCATCATCCTCAGTCTTCACCCTGATGTTTTGGTAAAATAATTACACAAGTCTAGGGAAGACTAGCTGTAGTGGGGGCCTGAGAAGGGGTAGTAGTGAGGCCTTGGTTAGGTATTCAATTGAAGCAGCTGTCTCTGGCTCTTCATCAAAGAATGCCTTATCAAAGGCAGTTTAGCTTCAAGCTTGATTGCAGCAACAAACTCAGAGGGAATTCTGAGTGACTCATCATCTGATTCATCCTCTTGGGCATCCTCCTCAGGGACCACCTCCTTGCCCTTCTTTTATTTTTTCTTTGGTTTCTCAGGGCTTTTAGCTGGTGGGTGGTCTCTGGCCCTCTTCTTAGGGGCTGACTTCTTCTTGACAACATAGGCATCAGAGGCCACAGCCTTGGCCTTCTTCACAGGGGCATCCCTCTTTTTATTTTGTTCCACTTGGGGTTCTACAGTTTGTGTAGGTGTCTCTGAGGTCTCCACAGTGAAGGCCTCTGCAATCCTCACAGATTTTTGTGTGGCCACAGGACTGCTAGTGGGTGAAGGGTTCAGCATGGCAGCCGAAGTATCAATAAACTTTGAACCAGTGGCCATGACTACATAAATTCTTCAAATTAGGTCTTTAAACTCAAAGATTAGCTAGTGCACACTCCAAAGATAATATGGCACACAAATTCCTCTCTACTCAACATTGAAATAGCATACTAATTCAAACCATAGGGGAGAGTGAGAAAACTTACCACCAAATTGCTCGATTTTGGTCCAATTACTACCCAGTGGATCAAATCTCCCCAAACCAAGTTCAAATTGATCGAGAGTTGTTGGGGCACAAAGTCGTGGGCGAAGAGTAGCTGAGTTGCAATGGTTTTGGTAGTAGAGAAGAAAGAAGGGAGAAAGGAGCTCGGTGGTGCGCAATGGGAACTAGGGCAAAGAGAAGTGAATGAAGGAAATGAAAAAATTCGCAAGATATAAGTGGATGAACCCGTGCCTTGCACAGTTCTCGCCAGGTACTCGCTAGGCAAAATCTTCTTGCCCGCTAAGGTGAGATATCGTGAGAAATGAAGTCACGAAGAAGAAAGATGCCTCACGAGGAATATATTTTAATAGACCCAAGAGTCTCACGAGGTCAGTCGCGGAGCTAAAGTTGGGTCATGGTGTGCGAAGCACTTTTGCATCCCTTGCGCAACTTAGATTTTTAACTCTCGAGAAACATAAAAGTAGAGAATCAAGGGCTTCATGAGGTTCAAGCTTCAGATATTCTGCTCGTGAGGTTCTTGCAAGGTACAAAATGCAGGATATTCAATTTTCGCGCACTAAGGTGTCACGGAGAAGATAAAGCCTCGCGAGGTTCAATCTTAGGCTTTCTTCCGGCATTTCGCTCGCGAGGTTCTCACGAAGCAACACAATTCATTATAGAGCCCCGCGAGAAAGCCTAAAACTGGCACGCGAGTGTAAAATGGAGGCCATTAAGCCTCGCGACAAAGCAAAACTCACTCTTTCTCAGTGCTGCACATTGGCTTGTGCATCAATACTGACATGCACCTTGCCATTGTGCATCAGCACCAACTTTCTTCACATCTCATCCATTTCACCTTTGATAAGCATATGCCCATTACCAACATATGCACAGAATAAATTTCCTAGCATTCAAATGATTTCAACTTACAACAGATTCATGCACATTTAAATGATAGCACATCAGTGCACATTTCAATCTCAGCAGGGAACATGATCATTAAATTCAGATGAAAAAATATTCACATCATATCAACAATAACACAACCCAAACAAAACATGCATATCAACACACAACGCAAACAACACATGACAAATTTTTAAACAAAACAACACACAAATTTACAAAGTATGGTATACAGTGTACAGAGTTATGGATTACTAATCAGTGGGAGGTTCATGTAGGTGGATGGTCTGAGGAGGCTCCACAGAATTTTCTACACAAAATTTTAGCCTATGACCATTCACTTTCATGATCTTCCCAGAAATGGGATCCAAGATCTCCACAGCACCGGATGGGGAGGCATGGATGACAGTGTAAGGTCCATCCCATCTGAATTTTAACTTCCTTGAATTTTTTTTTAATTTAGAGTTAAACAGCCAAACCTTGGTAGCAACATTGAAGTCCTTCCTCATTAGTTTCTTGTCAAAAAATGCCTTGGATTTCTCCTTGTAAATTCTTGCATTTGTATAGGCTTCCAGTCTCATCTCATCAATCTCTGACATTTCCAATTTCCTGTGTGAACCAGCAGTAGTTAGATCAAAATTCAGTGTTTTAAGAGCCCAGTAGGCTATAGTTTCAACTCTACTGGCAGGTGACATGCCTTGCCAAAAACCAGTCTAAAAGGGGACATGCCAATAGGGGTCTTATAGGCAGTCCTATAAGCCCACAATGCATCATTCAACTTCTGTGCCCAATCCTTACTATCTGTCCTCACAGTCTTCTCCAAGATGTGTTTAATCTCCCTATTAGAAATTTCAACTTGCTCATTGATCTGTGGGTGGTAGGGAGTTGCAATCCTGTGTGCAACAGAATGCCTTTTGAGTAGATTCTGAAAAGGGCTGTTATAGAAATGACTCCTCCCATCACTAATGATAGCTCTGGGGGTGCCAAATCTAGAGAAAATATTGTCCTTTAGATATTTGAGGACAATTGTGTGGTCATTTGTCCTTTTTGGCAATGGCTTCAACCCACTTAGACACGTAGTCCATTGCCAGAAGGATAAAATTGAAACCCATAGGAGGAGGAAATGGGCCCATAAAATCAATCCCTCAGATGTCAAACAGTTCTACCACAAGGATGGGTTGCAATGACATTGAATCTTTCTTGGAAATACATTGCACTGGCTTTGCAATGTATGTGTGCATTTTTGAACAAAGAGGGCCAGTAGAACCCACATTGCAATACTTTTACAGCTATCTTTTTGCCACTAAAATGACCTCCACAGGTCTGCTCATGGCACATAGAAAGAATGCTGTGGAACTCACTTTCAGGCACACATCTCCTAACAATCTGATCGGTACAATGCTTGTATAGGTAAGGGTCTTCCCACAGAAACTGTTTGACCTGAGAGAAAAATAGGACTTTGTCCATCTTGGACCAATGAAGAGGGATCCTACCAACAGTAAGAAAATTCACAATATGTGAAAACCAGGGCACACTAGATTGAACAACAAATAACTACTCATCATGGAACAATTCATTGACAAGTGCAGCTACACATTCATTTAAAACAATTCTAGAGAGGTGGTCAGCCACCACATTCTCCACTCCTTTCTTATCCTTGATCTCAAGATCAAACTCCTGCAACAGGAGGATCCATCTGATCAGCCTAGGTTTAGCATCGTTTTTAGCCAATAGGTATTTCAGAGCTGAGTGATCAGTAAATACAATAATTTTATACCCAAGCAAGTAGGGTCTAAACTTATCCATAGCAAACACAATAACTAGCAGCTCCTTCTCAGTTGTGGTATAGTTGAGCTGAGCCTCTGCTAGCATTTTACTGACATAATAAATCACTGCTGGCAGCTTATCTTTCCTCTATCCTAGGACAGTACCTATTGTTAAGTCTGATGCGTCACACATCAGTTCAAAGGGGAGTGAGTAATTTAGGGCCTGGATTACAGGAGCAGTGGTAAGGCACTTTTTTAAGACCTCAAAGGCCTCAAGGCACTCAACAAAAAATTCAAATTGCACATCCTGACACAACAGGTGGCACAGTAGCTTTGCAATTTAGCTGAAATCCTTAATGAACCTCTTGTAGAATTCAGCATGTCCTAACAAGATCTGATTTGTTTGGCAGTCCTGAGTGGGGGTAGGTGTGAGATCAGGTCCACTTTGGCTTTGTCAACCTCTATACCTCTGTGGGAGATCACATGGCCTAACACAATTTCCTGTGTTACCATGAAGTGGCTCTTTTCCCAGCTTAACAAAATTAGTCTCTTCACATCTTTGCAAAATTAGGTCAAGGTGACTCAAGCACTGACTAAAAGTATCCCCATAGACAAAGAAATCAGCCATGAAATTTTTCAAGAACTTGTCAATCATATTAGAGAAGATTGCATATATGTACCTCTGAAATGTGGCTGGGGCATTGCATAGACCAAAAGGCATCCTCCTGTAAGCAAAAGTGCCAAAGGGACATGTAAAGGTGGTCTTCCCTTGATCTTGAGGATGCACTAGGATTTAGTTATACCCTGAATATCCATTAAGAAAGCAATAAAATGCCTTCCCAGCCAATTTATCTAGAATTTGGTCAATGAAAGGGAGAGGGAAGTGATATTTCCTGGTCTTTGAGTTGAATTTTCTAGAATCTATGCAAACTCTTAGCCAATGGTCTCCTTGAATGACATCAACTCCCCAGAATCAGAAGTAATAACTCTTCTGCCTGAATTTTTGGGTACCACCTGGATAGGTGACACCCACTCTAAATCTGAAATGGGGTAAATCACCCCTGCATCCAACAGTTTTACTATCTCTTTCAAGACCACCTCTTTCATGTGAAGATTAAGCTTTCTCTGCATCTCTCAAGAGGGTTTTGCACCCTCTTTCAAGTGAATTTTATGCATGCAAACTGAGGCATCAATGCCCCCTAGATTAGCAATTGTCCACCCCATAGTCTTTGTATGCTTCTTGAGAACACTCAATAATTCCTCCTCCTGCTCACTAGTGAGAGAGGAAGAAATAATCACTGGAAGCTTATTATTTTTCCATAAGAAAGCATACTTTAATGTGTCTGGGAGCTATTTCAGCTGTAGATCAGGGGGACTTTCAATGAAAGGCAACAAAGGTGTCTTAGTGGTTTGAGGAAGGGGCAGCAATGTAGATTTCCAGCTGGAATGCTACACTAGGCCTACAGAAGACTCTATTTTGGTGTTGTCTTCTGTCAAGAGCTTGGGCCTCCTCCTCAACCATACTCCAAATAGTTTCCAGGTTTTCAGCAATATTATCCCAATCCAGCAGATTGAATAATTCTTCTTCCACGAGGCCATCTAGTACATCTATTGCACAATAGTCCGTAATATCCATCCGAGGTTGCCTAGCATCATTGTACATATTTAATTGGGCCTTCATATTCCCAAAAGTCATCTCCATCACCCTTGACCTGCATTGAATCCAAGCATTGGCATGGCCAAGAATGGCCTACCAAGGATGACAGGAATTAGGCTTTTACTTTTGTAAGTCCATGTCCAAAATTAGGAAATCAGTAGGATAGTAGAACTTGTCCACCCCTATGAAAACATCCTCCACCACACGCACAGGTCTCCTCTCAGACCTATCAGCCAATTGGAGTACAATTGATGTGGATTTTAGCTCCCCCAAACCTAGTTCCTCATATACAGAATATGGGAGCAGGTTCAGACTGACCCCTAAGTCCAAGAGGGCTCTTCCAATAGTGTGGTTTCCAATTATACAGGGGATAGTAGGCATCCCTGAGTCTTATAATTTCTCAAGTGTGGCTATGGACAGAACTGATTTCACATTTTCAACAACAAAAACCTTTTTGGACAACTGCACCCTTGCTTTCCTTTTTTGTGTGCAAAGGTTCTTCAAGAATTTGGCATAGGCAAGGACCTGTTTTATAGCATCAAGCAGGGGCAAATTGATCTTGACCTGCTTAAAGGTCTCCATAATTTCCTCCATTTGAGCATTCCCCTTATCGAAAGGAGATGGGTCAGTAAGTGCATGAGGAAATGGTAGCTATGGGACTGCTCATGCCACAGCTGCATGCCTAATAACATCATGGTTAAATTTTGGTTTTTTTCTCTTTTCTTCATTTATTGCTTATTGTTGGGGCTCAACATCAACCCCTTTATTTTTTCCTTACTGCTTCACAGCAGGGGATAAATTCACAGGTTCTTCAACACTCACATTTTCTTCTTTTTCAATCTTCATGGCCTCCTCAGCTGCACTGCTCACTAAATTGTCAACCACCCTTACACTCCTCAGGGTAGTGATTGTATTATCCTCCTCATGGGTAGAGGAGCCTTCTCAAATCATATACTGTCCTTTAAGGTTGGCCAAGGATTGACTAGGCAACCTACCCTCCTCTCTCTTGTTCAAAGCATTATAGATTTGACCCAGCTGGTCTTCTATTTTTTTAATACTTTGCCCATGAGAGTTCACAGATTGTACTAAATTTTCCAGATTCTGCATTGATGTCAGCAGTTGCACTTCAAAGAAAGAGGATCTGGGCTGTGGTGGGGGCACAACCAACTGATTTGGCTGTGGGGCAAGCAACTGAAAATCTTGCCTAGGTGCATATCCTTGGTTGAATTGGTATTGAGGTCTGTATGGAGCTGCCAACTGCTGGTGTTGGGGTTGTTGGTATGTGTCTTGTCTCCACCTCATATTTGGGTGGTTTCTCCATGTGTACCCAGCAAGTTGCTTCTTATATGCTTGGGTAGCATTGGCATGTTCCATAACTAATTTAGTGAACTGGTTGACTAATGGACATTCTTGAAGTAAATGTGTGGGAGATTGGCATATCAGATATGCCTCTTCCACCTATGCATCCATTCCAGGCTGCATCAAATTTATGAATTTATTAAACTTTAAACTCAGATTATCCACCTTCCTTTCTAATTCACTCTACACCTTGACCTTATACATGCCACCTCTAGGGGTGGATTCTTTCACTAATTTAGCTGGGGTCTGGCTTTCATTGCTGACAGTGACTCCTGCTGTATGGAATTCTCACCTATAATATCAAACAACTCTCATGCCTCATCAGCTGTCTTGTGGAGGTAACTACTCCCACATGAGGCATCCAACATGTCCTTACTTTTGGGATTAATTCCTTGGTAAGAGACTTGCACAAGTTACCACTATGGAATTTGGTGGTGGGGACATTGTTTTAACATTTCTTGAAACCTCTCCCATGCTTCATAAAAATTTTCAGTTGAGGATTGAGTAAATGACGGTATGTTTGTCCTCATCTGACTAGTTTTATTCATGGGAAAGAATTTTGCCAGAAATTGGCTTTGGAGGTCACTCCATGTCTGGATGCTATTGACTGGGAGCTTAGAGAGCCAGGTGCTGGCTTTGTCCTTTAGGGAAAAAGGAAAAAGCCTAAGTTTGGTGACATCAGGTCCCATGCCAGCAATGTTAAATGTCGTGTAAAGTGCCAAGAATTGATCAATATACTTGTAAGGATCTTCCTTACTGAGCCCATGAAAAGATGGCAACATGTTAATGGTGGAGGACTTAATTTTATAATTTCCTTCAACTGAAGGAAATCGAATGCAAAAGGGAGATGTGTAATCCCCAGGGGCATTATATTCCTTCAGTGTCCTTTGCCTCTCAGGCATTACAGCTAGCTCAGTTTCAATAATAGGGGCTGGTGTGTTATTTCTTAGTCTAAGGACCCTTTTAACCTTAGGATTTTGAGGTTCCAACTCAAGGTTAAGGGACCTTCTACTAAGCATACACACACAGAATCAGCAGGTAAAGAAAATACGCACAACACTCAAAAAATTTGTAAATAAAATTTACAACTAAACTAATGACAAGGAATTCAACACAAATGGACTGAGTTTTAGGGTAAAAGAAGTGTAAATGGATCTAGCTAAACTACAGTTGTAGCTCTAGCTTTTCCCTATTGCTGTTAGTCCATTTGCACACCTATATCATAACCGGATTTTTGAAACTATACATTACTTTAAATTGCAAAATTTTGACTACAGTTTCAGAAATATTATACCTAGTGAGCTTTTGAAACTTTTCCTTTCCTTGAGAGAGACTGCTTTGCCTATATATTCCAAGTTTTCCTTGAACTCCTTGACTGTTTCTAATTGAAATCTCATTGCTGTTTATTTGAATCTGATTCTATGATTTTGCTGTCTGTATTTTAGAACTATTTATTATATTCATCGACACAATATGGCATTCTTGCTAGTAAATCTGGAAATGAGAAGAGGCCATCTTTTGATACGATTCAGCCATAAAGCCAAAATCCCTAACAATTTACCTCTTGAACCCATATTAGAAGCTTGAAACTGAATTTCTTTGTACCAAAATTTTATCAACCCTTAACCATATGTACTGCCTAAAGCTTTCGGTCTTTACCCCTTGTACTTCTGAGAATTTAGAACAAAGGGAGAAATAGGAGAGTGGAAGGAGTATACAAAAACAGAAAAGGGAAATGCTGAACAGGATACGTCTGATAAAGAAATAAATCTGAATATTGAAAATATGGGAGGAAAAAGAAATGAAAAGAGAAGCAAAGAAGCTTCCAAACTATGGAACTGAGAAAAATCGAGAGGATGTGTAACACCTGCCCCTAGATCGCTGTGTTGGTTAAATTGTTGACTGGACATTGGTATGACCTGACTGTGCCAGGTGACTACTTGAGGCCAGGTCCAACAAAATTCTTGAAGTGCCCACCTTAAATAAATAGGAAACTGACTATTACCAATGGCTCCCATCTTAGAACAATGAGAATTTGACTAGTAATAGTGGTACCCATCTTAGAGCAATGAGAATTTGACTATTAGTAGTGGCACCCACCTTAGAGCAATAAAAATTCAATTATTTTTAATTAGGGCACCACCCCATTTAATTAAATGGGTTTATTAGAAAAAGTGATGAAACACACACCATATCATACACCACAAAATTTCCCTGAATATTGCATGAATATATGTTGGCCCGAGGTTTGACCCAAAATCGGCCTGACCCTTGAGGGTGATGAGGGGATAATCACCATTGGTTTGGGTTTGTGAAACATGTAACAAGATTCCTAGATGTATCGAGTCAAAGATTGACCCATGAGATAGAGGTTGGGAGATGTACTAACACTAAAGATTGAGTGCTAGTGTTTTCCATACAAGGGTGACAATTCTTGTAAATTTCATAGAAGCTTAGGGGTAAATATAAATAATTTCTCTAAATTTTAAAAATTGAAAATATAATTTTACAATTCTCTATCTACACCATTGATTTTTTTTACTTAAGTTTGACCCATCTTACACCACCCAATTTGCATTGGGGAAATCTAGGGTGTAAGATGCACTAAAGAGTATGCACCACAAGATTCGTTAGAAAATGGGCTGTCACATGAATTGGGGTCCTTGAAAAAAATAAAATACACACTAAGAGGAGATGTGTGATGGAGAAAAAAGGTCAAAGGGGTCAAAGTTATGGGAGGAGTGTGGGATAAGAGAGAGAGAGAGAGTGTGTGTGTGTAATTATGGGAATACTTGGAAAATAGGAGAAATAAGACTTGGGGAAGTGAGGGTGTAATTTTCGGCCCATGTCCCCTCTCCCATAGCCAAATTCGAATTTTTCAAGGGCTCCCTTCATTTTTCATTTAACTTCTTCTTCCTCTCTTCTCCACTCCATTAGAGCTCGTTAGAATACCTTGAAGCCCTAGTCTTCTCCTCCCCAATCGAACCCTTATATTTTAAATCTAAAACCACCAATCTATTCCCCGTTCTCCCCACACCAACATATATCATTTTAAGCCCCATCTCAGCCCTCTTACCCACATGTTTGGAGAAAATTTGGCAAGGAGATTGAAGTTTGCAAAGGTAAAATCTTAGCTACATGTTTTTCTAGTTATTTTAATCTTTTGTATAGAGATTTTTGCAATAGCTCTTTGATTTTTCTTAACTTTTGGGGTTGGAAATTCTGAGATGACCATATTTTTATATTAGACCATAACATTGGAGGCCATGCATGTAATCCATGTGATCAAGCAAGGCCATCCAATGGTCTAGATTGGCCATTTACATTAAGGCCAATATACTTGGTGATTTCTTGAACTTTTGTGGTATAGAATAGATTTTTGGTTAGATTTTTGTATAAATTTTTAGAACCATATGTGACCAGAGATATTGGAGGCCATGCATGTGATCTACATGATCATGCAAGGCCATCCAATGGTCTAAATTGTCTATGGTGTCAAGACCAATGGGATGTTGGAATTTTTTTGAGGTTTCCTAGACTTTTGCAAATTAAATTTGGATTTTTTTTGTAATTAAAAAATTTTCATTAGTTCTAGCACATGCTTAGTTCAGTGTTATTGTATGTCATTCATGTGATCTACATGATCATGCAAGACCATCCAATGGTCTAGATTAACCAAATTGGTCAAAACCTAGAAAATTTGATTTTTCTTGAATTTTCCTTGGAATTTTGTGAAATAAAAAGGGTTTTGTTTTAAAAACTTTGGAAATTCTATAATATATGTTAGACCTGTGACTTGGGATGCCATGCATGTGATCTATATGATCATGCAAGGCCATCCAATGGTCAAGATTTGGTCAACCATGACCACTATGCACTAATGTGTAGAAATTTTATGTTTTTTACTTTGAATATTCATGCCATGTGAAATAGATTAAAGAATCTTTATGACTGGAAAATACATGATATGTAGATGATAGAATTTGATTTTTGATCTCTAAAAACTACTATGCTGATCACGAATTTCTAGGTCAAATAGTGATTATAGATGTGTGTTGATTCTATGCATAGTTTAACATTGAATAACATTATTACCTTGTATAGAATTTATGGGATTTGTGACCTGTTGTTACATGCATGCTTTGATGAATTATTTATGTGAAATCACAGAATTTAATTTCATAAAATAATGGTTAATCATGATCACAATATGTGGTGCTAGATCACTTGAATGCTAGATAGACCACATATGATATAGTTTTGAAAGTTTGTTTGACTTTCATATGATTTAGACTAAATTTTTAACATAACTAGTGACTGGGATATGATGAGCTTTATATAACTCATTTCATAAAAATTTTGGTCAAAGTTATGGTCTTGATGGTTGACCAATCGAATGGTCATGATTGACCAACTTGAAATTATTTGATTTTCTTGGAAAACTTATGGGGTTAAATGCTTAGTTTCTAGAATGATTTGATCTTAAGAATAATTTAATGATAAAATCAGTTAAATTAGTTAGCTTTGAACTTAGTTGTTTGACTTTTCAAGTCCCGATTGCAAGATTTTAATGGCGATAGACTCGAGAGCAAAGAAATCCCTAATTTTAGACAATTAGGTTATAAAATGTTATCCGAATGAGTTTTCCAAAATTATCGAACTTCTCATTGAAAAATCAGTTCTTAAAGAAGATCAATTTTTGAAAATATTTTGAAAAACATAATTGTATCCAATATTTCAGACACGATCGGATGGCTTTTAAGGCCCAATCCGATATCATTCAGTAAATTGACACCGATGACTAGGAAAGTATCGACAACTGATTTGCACTATGAAATTAAGATTGGTAACCTAAAACTTGATCCCGTTGGACCTGGGATTAGTTGAGAACATTCCGTACCGAGACAAGTAATTTGTGGTATTAGATGGACCACTATGTGGACCCCATCTAAGGCCCAAAACTGTGGACCTTGCAACCCACAGAAAATCAGTCCCGGAACAATGAACGGGATAAATAGAAATAAATGTTAGAAAGCAGGAGAACTGAGTTCGAATCCCCTCTCCCCCTTGAGGCCACCCTAGGGATTTATATCCTGTGTTGATCTGGCATGTGTTGAATTTGGGGTGCACATGTGCCCCTGGGATTAGGTGGGTGCTCTAAGAGGCCCGGATACCCAGGTTATCAGAAAAAAAAAAAAAATCCTCAAAAATCTTGAGAAACACTTGAATGAGCTCTCGATGCTCGGTAAAAATTTCAGACTAGAATCTCGTATGGTTTGAAAGTTACGGCACCCCGAAAATAGAGCAGTAATAAGCTCCAGTTTCCGTACCCGAAGTATTAGCAAAAAAATTTATAATAAATGGAACATATACCTTAGTACATAATTAAGATCCAATAAAAATTTCATGCCTCGATTCTATCAGAATTGTCAGCAAGGAATTTGGCAAATTACAGCCTGGAATATAGGCAAATGGTACACACCCAGAAACCAGACCTGACCTTTGATCGGATGGACCCTATTACATCCTGATCTGATGAATTTTGATCTGAATAGTGTAATGGAAAAGTTGGGCAACTCACGGATCTTTCCAGAGAGCCACTGATCGTCTGATTCCATCTCGGAATTGGAAGTTATGAACCCGACATTGAGGCCTAATAATTCTGACCCGAAACCCTGGTAGAACGGAATAAATCTCGGTGATTTGTCTCCTGTGGCTAGACCTGATTGTATTTTTAGATGCCACCACTTGAGAAAGATGATCTCATCAGTCACCTTGCCCCCAGTTTTGGAAGTATGTAAAAATTCGATCGGAGCCAAAAATGGCGGCCAATTTACCATAAGTTGTCTGCCACCTCTTGAAAATTCTCTTCAAAATTCTGAATATACATTGGATTAAAACTTAGCATTCAGACCTTGACCCAAGACCCATGACTAATTGGGTAGACCCAAACACATTGTTTCATGATACTAACATATGATCAAACCCATGTGAAATTGGTCAACTAAGTCAAAGGACCCGATTAGATTCTTTGACGGTCCGATAAGGCCCAAAATCCCAAACTTTTAACTAAATAGAATTGATAGGATTGAAAAGAGTTTAGTTAAGGACCCGACCCATAGCTCGATAAATTTGATTACGAGCCCAGCCCAGGGAATATTGATTAAGGCCCGTGAAGACTGAAACACAATGGTCCGAACCTTGGAAAGGGCTGTACCTCTAGATTTAAATCTAGTAAAGGCCCAAATCACCTACGTTGGATCCTTTGGACCTAAAATCCATCTGACTCATATTGTATTGGAACCATTGGACCTAAAGTCCATCGGACCTAAAGTCCATCGGACCTATATTGAATAACACTGATTGGACCTAAAATCCCTTAGAACCATATTGTATCGAACCCATTGGACCATTTGGACCTAAAATCCATTGGACCCATAACTATTTAGATCCATTGAACACTTTGAACCTAAAATCCAACGGACTTATATTGGGTAGAACCCATTGGACCCATAATCCATTGGACCCATAACTATTTGAACCCATTGGACCCTTTAGACCTAAAATCCATCGGATCCATATTGTATTAGACCCTTTGGACCCATGAACCATCGGACCCATAACTCGTTGCACTCATAGTCCATACCCTACCTTAAACACAAGTAAAGTGATTGCCCTCAAAATGGGTAGCTGAATATCTAAACTCTGGACTCGAAATGGGCATTTGAATATCTAAACTTTGGACCAGAAATGGGTATCTGAATATGATTCTGGACCTCAGAAATGAGGTAATTGAAGATGAAAGATAGAATCTAAATTATATGAAAGAATACAAAATTTGAAAGATAATGCAATGAAAAATGAAAATTTTGAAAGTGGAAAGATGATACCATTCTGTTATGTTCTGACCTCACATAGCTGATCACTGTTCTCACGAACGGGTTCGTATGAGCATTCAGTATATAAAAGAATTCTGAAACCCCTGCTGAGGATTGGGATTGTTAGACCAACAGGGTCATTGATCCTTGCCTTGATTGGCTAAACGGCGGAGAGTGCCGGCCCTTGTCTGATCAACATTGGCATCTGAATTCTGTCTAGACCATGATTAGTGTTTGGTATCAACACCTAATTAATTAAAAGATACTAATAATTAACTCATACTTCACAATTTAATAATAATTAATTAATCTTTAAGACAACAAAAATTTCATTGAATCATATTCTGCTTAATCAGAAGGAACGAAACTTATGCCTAATCATATTATTGCAATTTGTCTCTTTCATATAATTGTGCCTAATGACAGTATTGAAAATTCTTCCCTTTTCATATTATTGTTGTAGAAAATTTGTTGTGCAACCGTGGGATTTTTGACAATCCCGTCGCGGTGATGCGCTTGCTTGCAAAAAAATATAGAGTCACCACTCGGAGCTTTTGGTGTCCTGGAAAACCTAGTTCATTTTTATGAGCACCGAAGTGCTAAAAATATGACTCTGAATCCGGTTCACACCAAAGGCTCTTGGGTAGGGGCTTCGAATATCGATCGGGAAGGTGTTAGGCACCCGATCAACCCGCTTAACACGGTCTCTACTAATGGCAAATACAAAAATAAAGTAAAAGAAAAGAAAATGGCTTCCTCTTGCCCAAATGGGCCTTAATTCCTATTTGTGTCCCTTCGTTCCTACCGAAAATTCGGCGGCGTAACGGCACAAATGGGAGGATGGGAAGAGCTAAAGAAGAGATAGGAGAAGAAAGGGGAGAGCCGGAGCCCTCGGGCCTTTATAGCATCGTAGGAGAGCCTTGCGTGGCTTGCTTTTGATGAGCTCTTGAAGGCTTGAATGACTTGAGAATGGGTTCTAACTCTTAAGGGAGATAGCTAAGAGATAGAGGGAGGGAGCTAGGGTAGAACACACATCTAACCTAGAGGCTTTTGATGAAAGGCAAGGGTGGGAAGGAGGTTTTGAATTCTGGTTTTTGTATGGGAAATGTGCACCAAAGGGAGAAAGATCTTCTCACTTAAGCTCTTTCTCTCTTAGGCCAAAATTCTCAACCCTTAAACCAAGGGGAGGGGGGCTCTATTTATAGGAAATGGGTGGGTTAGGAGGGTGTTTAGATGCGAATCAAGATTAGGAATTAGGTAATCTAACATCTAAGGTTTCCTAGGGTTTTTGGAGCCTTGAAATATGGGAGAAGGTCCTCCAATGGTGGATGATGGGGTGAGGATTTAGGCCACTTAATGGGTTGTAAATAGGGTGCAAAAGGGTACAACAGAACTATCAAAATACACCCAAATGGTCAAGGTGGTCAACAAGTCAAACCCCAATCATGAATTTCATGGCAAAAAACTAGGGTTATTGTTCATATGCCTGGCGCAACTATTAGTTGCGCCAGGTAAATGTATGATAAAATAGTTGTGGAGTGGCCTAGAAGTTGGCTCCACGAGGGGTGGGGGGACCCATTTATACCTGGTATAACTATTAGTTGCGCCAGGCCATTTCTGGGGGAAAAAGTCCAGGAGCAACTATTAGTTGCGCTAGGCAAATTCTGGGGTAAAATGGCTTGGCACAACTATTAGTTGAACCAAGCAAAAATTTCTTCAAAATGACCCGATTTTCAAATGGTCATAACTTTTGATATATAACTTCGATTGAAGTGATGTTTGGCTCGCTGGAAAGCTAGAAAAGTCCTATTTTTAATGGTATATGATTTAATATTAGTAGAAGACCTTATCTAGTCCTGGTTCACCACTTTTCATCCATTACCCGGGAAGGTTAGGTTTGGGGTTCGAAATGGGTTCTAAGGGTCGGGATTGGTTTCTAAAGGTTCGGGATAGGTTCCTAAGGGATCTAGGGTGATTCCTAAGGGTTTGGGGTGATTCCTAAGGGTTTCATACATGCCATCAAAAGTTTGAAAATGTCCTCTCAAAATGTGTTTTGATCAGGCCTTGGGCCAAATTTGGGAGTCTACAAATTCCCCTCTTTGGTATCCGATCACTAATGATCGAATGTCAAAGAAAAGAGACATCCAAAGAGGCCCAAGGCATTACTGACGGGTCCGCTACATTTAGAACAAACTTCAAATATCAGATGAGTAACATGGTAAGAAAATGAAAGCCCTGTATGTCAGGAAAAATGTCCGTCTCTCAAGGTAATTGGTCCCCAAGCGCTTAGCGACATTATTGGGCATAACCGAGGTGAAATGAGTTGCGAAAGCCCAATAGCTAGGAAAAACGTTCACTTCTCAAGTTGCGAAAGCCCATTAGTCGGGAAAAATGTCCGCTTCTCGAGATGATTTGAAGGTGATTGATGTTCAAGATTCGTTTTGAATACAACAGCTTCACAAGTAAGAGGGATGATCGACCCACACTCAAAGATAGCTGCAAAGCAAAAATATGCAAGGCTCCACAGTTTACGTCCAGTCCTATGAGGCATTTGATTGCCCTATCTAACTACTCACGGGTGCCCCTACTGAAAGCAGGGTTCGAGGTCTTTGGGCGAACCAAACGATCTCGAAGTTTATTTAGCATGACTACCCGAGCGGAGCGAATAGACGTTGCAACACTTTTTAGGAGTACATGTCATTTTTTAAAATGTGCCCCAGATCCACATGACCTAGTGCATCCAACTTTGAATAATCCTGAACAGATCCAACCAAATTTGGGTGTCTACCAAAAGAGACATCCAACCCTGGTCTCTGCCAACAATGATTTTACACCTCATTTAACTATGCATAAATATGCACCCATTAGGGGCGATAAGCCAAAAAGGCGATGGAAGCCCCAACCCGGACCTGCTCGAGTATAATTTATGGGAACAAACAACCATCATATGGATACCCAAACGCATGGCGTACACTTTATAGGGATACCGCTGCCAATACAGGTTTTAAGCCTGCAAAAAATAAAGGAGAAATAAACCCTTCTGGATGCATGGTTGGACATAGTTTGATTGATACGTAATCTCATTTTCAATAGGTTGGTCTCAACCAACGATTGACCTTTTCTAACTGGGAATCTGAAGCTTAAGACCCTTAAGCTCATATGAATCCAAAATAGAGCACTCATCGCAAAGATTTAGCAGTGGAGTCGACTCGATCGAAACATTGACTGTTTGACCGGGGCTGACCCCATTGTTCCTATTTTGAAGAAGGATCCAAAGATCCAAGGCGAACCCTAGACTCGGGACTTTAATATGACACAACTGCATTGCTGATAAAATATTGACATTTTACTGCCTTATGCCTGTGCGTCGCTCTGTGGGGGAATACAAATCTTTTTCTTCTCTTTTTTCTTTTTTCAAAGATTACTTTTTTTTTATTTTAAAACAAGCTTATCTAGACCTCGAACCCCGGGAGGCGCACGCCCAGACAATGCATACCAAGAGCCCGTGCCTCCGCAATAGTTTGTAAAGAAATTGAAGCCAACGTACTCAAGTTCATGTGATATTGAAAAGACCGGGTCAGAATTGGGTGTCCACCGAAGGATACTCAATCTTGGCCTTCGTCATCAATGAAGTTATAAATGAACAACTATACATAAACATGTACCCATTAGGGGCGATAAGCAGCCAAGGCGATGGAAGCCCTAACCCGAACCTACCCGAGTATAATTTACAGGAACAAACGACCATCATACGGATACCTAGACGCATGGCGTACACTTTACAGGGATACCACAACCAATACAAGTTTTAAGCCTGCAGAAAAATAAAGAAAATGAGCCCCTTTGCATGCATGTTTGCACATAGTTGTCTGATATAGTTTCGTATCTGACAGGTTGGAATCAATCCAAGAATGGATCTTTTAGAGGACAGAGTTATTCGGACCTCAAACCCCGTAGGGCTCTCGCCCGAACAGTGCAAACCAAGAGTCTACACCTCCGAAAATATCATGTGATGAACTTGAAGTACAAGGCACTCAAGTTCACCTGAAACCAAAATATGGAGCGATCAGGGCGAAGATATAGCAGTGGAATCAATCCGATCCAAGCATTGATTGTTTGACCGAAATTGACACCGTCGCTCCTACTTTGAAATAGGATCCATGGATCCAAGGCGAACCTTAGACCTAGGACATTAATTTTGCACAGCTGCGTTGCCGGTAAAATATTAACATTTTACCGCCTAATGCTTGTGCGTAGCTCTATGGGGAAACACAGATTTATTCTTCCTTTTTCAAGATGATTTTCTCTTTTATTTTTTGAATAGACCTAACATCAGTGGTGAGATGCTTCATCTGATTTGTCCATCGTTGAGAAGTTGCTCGCTTCAAGGTTTTGGACCGTGTGATGTTCCTGCATATGCTCGAGAAAATGTCAGTCTCTTTTTTGTTTATATAAGTAACAAATGCATCCTAATTAATAGAAGGAGAAACAAACTTTTACCTATATTTTTTTTATTTTCAAGGTTTATATATATATATATATATATATATATATTTTTGGATTTTTATTTTCAAGGATTTTTTTATTCTTTTTCTTTATTTTTGACATGAAAGTACGATGCTGTAACTATGTACATAAGAAAGAGTAGATTTTTTTTGGATTTTTCTTTTTCAGATATTTTTTTGTTATTTTCTTCAATTGTTGAAATGGAAGTAAGATGTTGTAACTACGTACATGGGAAAGAGTAGAAATATGTACACACCAACATTTTTTTTGTATTTGGATTTTTCCTAATTTTTTTATGCTTTATTTTTTTGGCTGTTCTCTTTTTTTTTTTTATGATGCCTTATCAGTGAGGTGAAGTCATGGGTCCCATTTTGAGCATAGCTGAACCCTTTCATATGGTCGGGGTTGAGTGAGTTTCAGCAGTTTCACCAAGGCCGGAATGTCAATCTCTTTAGGCTGAATCAAACCTTTCTCCTTACCTTGAGTCATATGTTTGACAAAGCAATTTCACAAAGACAATTCTAGTCGGGAACCGTCTTGAACTAACATGAGCGACCCAGCCGAAAAAAGGGTATCAAAGAGAGTAACCAAGAGGGCTTCTCAAGCATCAATCTTCTCAATCAGTGTAAACCTTTCTTTTTCTATTTTTTCTCTTTTCTTTATTTATTTATTTTTTATTTATCTCCTTTTTTTACCTGTGGCGCCCTTTTGGGTTTTCACCACGTCCATGGGTTTAGCTCTCTTATCCCAAGCGCCCTTTCAGGTTTTCTCCTGGTCCGCACAAACTCACTGTTTTTACCCGTAGTGCCCTTTCAGGTTTTCACCACGTCCATCTTGCTTTGAGCTTATATTTATATTTATATTTTATTTATTTATTTATTTATTTCTTTTTTCATTTCTTTTTTCAACAGCCACGACATAGATGTCGATTCCATCATAGCCGGCTGGATGGGGTTCTGGTGTCGTCTCACAACTTGGCTTGTGTTGACTTAACAGATATTATGACAGCTTGTAAACTTAAAAAAGGGCTTTCCTTAGGGCGTAGCTTGGCCATGGGTTAGGTTAGGATTTGAAGGTATGCTAGGCTAAAAGGATTTCCTTGATACGGCTTCAGTTTTCTCAACATACTTTCTTCCTTGGGGGTTTTTACTGTACATGCCCCGTGATTCTTCTATATTTTTTTTGTTCTTTTTGCTCCATTTAAGGCAATCTCTTTTTGAGGTTTTGCTTTTTTAATTTTTTTGAATTTTGATAGTAACTTTACTTCCCTTATTTGTATATGTACACACACACATTTTTTTTGGGGGGAGGGTTTTTTTTTTTAAAGAAAAGCCCAGGCTCAAATGGGGTAGCAAGGGATATTATCATTTTTTAGGGATGCAGTCTTGCTACTGTGTTTGGAATGATGGCATCTTTTGGGTGGTTCTTAAGCAGTCATGTATCCGTTTCACCAATACTCACCTTGTCATGATAGACTAAGAGTAGAACCGTTGGACGTATCTAGCATTGATGGGCTCAGGAAGATGATCTCCGTCAATGGTGGCGAGGCGAATGGCGTATCTCGATAGCACTTCTCGGATGATGTAAGGTCCTTCCCAGTTTGGCTTAAACTTTCCTCTCGGATCGACGTGGAGGGATGGGAAGATATTCTTCATTACAGTGTCTCCTACCTTTAGATCTCGATCGCAGACACGTTTATTGTAAGCGCGTGCGATTCGCCCCTGGTAAACTTGAGTGTGACACAAGGCTAGGAGTCTCTTCTTGTCCAATAAGTTTAATTGTTCGAAGCGGGATCTCTCTCTCTCTACTTCGGGTAAGCCTGATTCCATGAGAATTCGGAGTGAGGGTACTTCAACCTCAACTGGTAGGACGGCCTCAGTTCTAAATACAAGTGAGAATGGTGTTGCCCCTGTAGCGGTACGGATTGATGTTCTGTAGGCCGACAAAGCAAACAAAAATATTTTGCTCTAATCTCGATAAGTGACGACCATTTTCTTAAGGATGCAGACGACCATTTTGTTCACAGCTTCCACAGCTCCATTAGTTTGAGGCCGATAGGGTGACAAACAGTGGTGCTTGATTTTGTATTGCTCGCAGAAGGCTCGAATGTGCTTATTCGCAAAGTTTGTGTCATTGTCTGTGATAATATCCTTAGGTACTCTAAATCGGCACACAATATTACTCTTGAGGAACTTCTCGACATGACTGGCCATGGTGTTGGCATATGATGCCGCTTCTACCCATTTGGTGAAGTATTCAATGGTGACAAGGATGAACTGATGTCCATTTGATGCTTTTGGATTAATCATTTCGACGACGTCAAGTCCTCAGGTAGCAAAAGGCCAAGGAGTGGTCATGCAGTGAAGATCGATGGTAGGAGCGTGTATCAGACCGGAGTGTTCCTGACACTTGTAGCATTTTTTAACGTGTTTGCAACAATCCGATTCCATAGTGGTCTAAAAGTATCCCTGTCGTAGAATTTTCATAGCGAGCATGTGACCGCTGACATCGGCTCCGCCTACTCCCTTGTGGCTCTCCCCATGATATTGATCACTTCATCTTCTGTAAGGCACCTGAGTAAGATGTTATTATACGATCGCTTATAAAGGCATTCCCCACAAATGACAGCCTGTTGCTAGACGTTGGATGGTTCATCGATCCGTCTTTGATGTACCCTCAGGGAAGGTTAGTGTCTCGAGGAAATTCTTGATATCTGATAACTAAGGTGGCTCATCATCAGGCCTTGTAGGTTCCTCAATCTGTAGGCAGAAGGCCGGCTCACTTCTCTGCTTGATCATGATCAGCTTCATCTCAGCACCATACGGGATTTCTATCATTGATGCCAAAGTAGCTTATGCGTCGGCAAAATGATTCCTTATTTAAGGGATATATGAGAACGTCACATCTTAGAAGCAAGCTATCAGATCCTTGAGGTGTTCATGATAGGGGATAAGTTTCTCGTCTTTCATCTTCCAGTCACCATTCGTCTGGCATATGATTAACTGTGAATCACCAAACACTCGAAGGTGAGTTATGTTCAGATCGAGAGCCGCCTGCAGACCAGTGGCACAAGCCTCGTACTCTGCCATGTTGTTAGTGCAAGGGAAGTTAAGCTTGATAGAGACGGGTACATGGGATCCTTTCGACAAAATCAAAATGGCACCAACTCTCTGACCTTCTGCATTAGCTGCCCCGTTAAAGTGCATTACCCATGATTCTTCTGCTTCTTCTGTATCGTCTTCTGTCATAAAAAGGATGTCCTCATCAGGAAATTCAGTTCTCAAAGGCTCATTATATGGCAAAGGATTATTGGCAAGATGATCGGCAAGTGCCTGCCCCTTGATTGACTTCTCAGTGACGTACGTGATGTCGAACTCATATAATGAAAGTTGCCAGCGCGTGATCCATTCAATGAGGGCTGACTTCTCGAACAGGTATTTTAATAGATCCATTCAGGCTAAGAGTAGAACGGCCTAAGATAGCAAGTAATGGCGGAGCCTCTGAGAAGCCCATACAAGAGCCAGGCATGCTTTCTCCAGATGAGAATAACATGCTTTATAATTAGTAAACTTCTTGCTTAGATAGTAAATGGCTTGCTCTCTTCTCCTTGTCTCGTCATACTGCCCTAAGACACATCCCATCGAGACTTTCGTCATGGAAAGATACATCAAGAGTGGTCTCCCTGGCTCGGGTGGTACCAATACAGATGGGTCAAGGAGGTAGCTTTTGATTTTATCAAATGCTGCTTGACAATCGTCATTCCATTCAACGGGCGAGTTCTTCCTTAGCAACTTGAAGATCGGTGTGCAGATAGGCGGTAGCTGTGTAATGAACCGACTGATATATTGTATTTTGCCCAAGAACCCTCTAACTTCTTTCTCAATAGACAGTGGTGGTATTTTTGTGATAGCTTTGACTTTGACTTGGTCGACCTCGATTCCTCTCCTGCTAATGATGTACCCCAACAGTTTCTCGGACATAGCGCCAAATGTGCACTTCTGTGGATTCAGACGTAACCGATACTTTCTTAACCTCTCAAACAGCTTCTGAAGGTTTATCAAGTGATCACTTCGGTCTGGTATTTTGGCTATCATATTATCAACATACGCTTCAATTTATCAGTGCATCATGTCATGAAACAACGCAGTCATAGTTCTCTGATATGTTGCATCGACATTCTTTAGCCCAAACGGCATGACTCTGTAGCAAAAGGTTTCCCAAGGAGTGATGAACATAGTCTTCTCTCGATCTGCCTCTGCCATCTTTATTTGATTGTATCCTGAGAATCCGTCTATGAAAGAAAGCATCCCATGCTTAGCGGTGTTATCGACCAAGATGTCGATGTGTGGCAATGGAAAATCGTCCTTCAGGCTCGCTTTGTTCAAATTGTGAAAGTCAATACACATGCGGACCTTTCCATCTTTCTTTGGCACATGCACAATATTGGCTAGCCACTTCGGGTACTTAGATACCATGAGAAACCCTGCATCATATTGCTTGATGACCTCGTCCTTGACCTTCAACATCCACTCGGGTCAGAGACGTCTCAGCTTCTGCATAATCGGCTTCATATTAGGATAGAGAGGCAACTCATGCTCAACCAAATCGGTGTCCAGACCAGGCATGTCCTCGTATGACCAGGTAAAAACGTCTTGATATGACCAAAGGAAGTCGATCATGCTTTGTCTTTCTTCGGGAGATAGCGACGTTTCGATCTTGGTAATGCGAGGAATCTCCACAATCCCTAGATTAATGTCGTCAGTTTCCTTAACAATGGGGGTAGGGCCATGCTCAAAGTCGACAAACCGATCAAGGAGCTCATTGGGGGGCTCCTCCAAGGGGATATCCTCGTCTAGACTCATAACTCCCACCTCTTCTTGTATTTCTACAAGAAAGGGGTCGATCTTACGTGGGACGGGCATTTTGATTATGGCATCATTTTGTCAGACTTTATCTAGAATTTTAAAAGATAATATTTTTAGGTTTTATATTTTTTCAATGTTTTTGGAATTTTATATTTTTCAGTGTTTTTGAGATTTTTGTTTTCTTCGGAGACGAACCCTTGGCAGTGCGAGTCTCTGTATATACAAGGTATTGCCTACCAAAGGCTTGTCTCACTTTTTATAGGTTGGTTTTTTTGGGAAACGGGTGCCAAATTTTAGGCCACTCTCCACTTCCAGGGTTTGGAGAAAAGATGCCCAGTTGCGTACCTGAGAGGCAGCTTCTTTACCTGTTCGGACGGAGGGTGCTGACTGATATGGCTCTTTGAAGTCAGCCTCCATCATGTTGATCCCCATTTCATCTGAGATCATATCCTCAAATGCTAACACAGTTTTGTGGTGATTTACCACAGGGGGAGACTATGCAGGTAGGGGACCTCACTCTTCAAATAAGGATAGAGCGGCCAGGTCTATTTCCAAGCTCGGTAGGGTGATTTGGGGATTGGTGGGATGGATTGGTGCTGCTGGCTTGTGTGGGGTAAATCGGGTTTCCCCATTCTGGTCAATCTTTACAACCTCGACACTTATGAATGAATTCCTGATGTGAGGCCTGGGACAGGGTTTTTCTTCTGTGTGGATCCCTTGGCTTTTGTAGCTGCCGTCATATGGACTTTCTCCTTAGCCTCTCTCACTTCTTCTGTGGGCTTATAACCAAGCTCGAATCTGACTTTCTGCCCCCCTTTTGCTGTGACGGGCTCCTTTCTGCCTTGTAATCTGGGGCCAAGTCCCCTTCCTTTTTGGTAGCCCCACTTTTGGAGTATGGCCACAACCGCTACCATACCACCTTCGATTTTGGGAATGATGCCCTCGATGGGCTCCGAAAGTATTTTCGACACCTCATACTCAAAACTATGGAGGTCGACGTCATCGGTGGTGTTCGACACATCCAGCACATTGGACTTTTCGACATTGTTGGTGGCCTTCTCTTTCTCACTATGCCCTTCACCAATGATGGTTATAATCTTGTGCCCCGATGTCAACTTGAGTTTCTGGTGTAGCGTGAAAGGTATGGCTCCGACTTCATGTAGCCATGGGTGCCCCAATAGTAGATTAAATGAGGATTTGATGTCCATCACTTGAAATAATACGAAGAAGGTCATTGGCCCAATCAATAGCTCAAGATTAACTTCTCCCATTATCTCTCTTCTGGTATTGTCAAAACCTCGGGCGTTGGTTCTCGTGGGTCTCAATATGAATGGGTCTATCCCAATTTTGGTGGCGGTTCTTAGTGGGCATATAGTCAATGCAGATCCATTATCTATTAGAACCAACGGATGAGTGGCTACCTCCCTCCTCCGGTAAGTCAGCGTCAAAAAATGAAATGACATTTGGAGCTTGTAGACACCCAAATTTGGCCCAAGGCCCGATCAATCTGTACTTCGGGGGAGATGTACCCCTGTGCTTCCGATGGCACCCCTGAACCCTTAGGGATCTACCCAGACCTTTAGGAATCTCCCTAAGACCTGTAGAGCCATTCCCCCAATCCTTAGAAGTCACCCCTACACCCTAGAATCCCTTCCCAGACCTAACTTAAACCCTTCTGGCAGTTTATGGGGTGAGAGCCACAAAATTTCACACAGACCATTAACATGAATGAGCCATATACCATTGGAAAGAAGACTTCTTTGGATTTCTAACGAGCCAAAGATCACCCAATTTGGAGCTACGGTTCAAAATTTATGGCCGTTTTAAGTTTCACATAAAATCATAGGACTTTTACTCAGGCGTAGATATTACATACGCCCAACCATTTTTGCTCCAGATTAGTCAGGCGTATATATTATATACGCCTGCCTATTTTGGGGAAAATTTGGTTGGGCGTATATAATATATACGCCCAGTATAGGTGGGACCCACCACGGGCTTCATCTTCTCAAAACTCCCTTGATTTTGGTGAAATTTACTGTTCCTAAACTGAGCGTATATAATATATACGCCCAGCTTAGCTACAGTAACTGTCATCAGTAGCTCGAATTTCCTCCATCTAGTTTGACCCTTTGACCATCCCCTTGGTTGAGGTGGGTGTCTTGAGATTGGTTGCACCCCCTTTGAGCTTATTGGCAACCCTTAAGTCACCTTTGGCCTCACCCCATCATCCGCCATTAAAACTAGTTTCCCAAAACCCTAGGACCTTGAAAACCCAAAAAACCTTAGATGGGGGATTACCTAATTGCTAAACTAATTAGCTCTTAAGTAGGCCCCTAACCCATCCCTTCTCTATAAATAGAGAGGCCTCCCTCTTCCTTAAGGGTTAGAAAAAATTGGAGGTTAAGGATTTGGAGCCCAAGAGAGAACCCTAGTGAGAGAAAGTGCACTCATTTTCCAGAATTCCAGCAAGCTTAGTTCATCTTTTCCAATCCATTTCAACCCTTAGATCACTCCTTTTAGCTAAAGTCTAGCCTTTGGCCTCACCCTACACTTCCTATTTTATTGAATCCTAGCATTAGAACCCATTTTCACACCATTTAAGCCATCGGAAGCACGCAAAAGCGAAGGCCTTCCACGGTGCAATAAGGGCCCGTGACCTCCGGCTCACCCCTCTCTTCCTCTACCTTCTTGGTGTCTCCTCCGTCCAAGGATTCAAGCCGTTACGCCGCCGAAATTTTGGTTTGGCTCAAAGCTTGATAGGACCGTATTGCCTTCGGGCAAGGGGAAACTCCGCCCTTTTTATTTTTATTTTGGCCATAGATAGAGACTGCTACGTGCGGGTTGATCGGGTGCTTAAACCCTTCCCGATCGATAACTGAAGCCCCTACCCTAGAGCCTTTGGCAAAGACCAGTAAATCAGAGTCATATTTAGCACTTCGGTGTTCAAAATATCGATTTGAAGGTTTCCCGGGTCACCAAAAGCTCCGGGTGGCGACTCTACATTTTCATTAAAAGGCAAGCGCATCACCACGACGGGTTCGAGAGGATCCGCGGTCGCACAGATGGCGACTCTGCTGGGGATATCACCCTAGCGCTTCCCCTCTTGTTGGCCTTTCCTTTTATTTTGTTATTTTACTAACCATGGCTGTTTTTTGTTCTAATTTACTGCTGTTTTTCGTTATTTTTTGTTGTTTTTACTAACGTACTCACCCCTATGATTCAGTCCTTTAAGTGCCTTAGCCGTTTGGCGGGCCTACTTGCTCCTTAAATTTCAGCTTTTACGATTCTAGTCATTTAAGCCGCCTTAGCCGTTTGACGGGCCCGCTCGCATTTATTTTCACGTCATTTAAATTTCGATCATTTACAAGCCTTAGCCGTTTGGCGGGCCTACTTGCGCACTTTATTTCGATCATCATATTTCACCTTTAAACGCTGGCCCGTTGAGGCGGCACGGGCTTGTCATCCCCGACCCGATTTTGGACTTAATTTCACTCCCCTATAAAAATTTGTAATTAAAAGTGAACCAACAGTATGGAGACATAATTAAATTTATTTTTGCATTTTTGAGGTAGTTTTCGGGGGGTTTAATACAATTTACCCGGTTCCCAGTAAGGCGGCAGCCCTAGTGGTGATGATCCTGAAAAGAACCACCCCTTCCAGTACCTGAGAAGGCGCTTGCGCCGGAGGTATATCGGTTGGGTTGCCAATTCCGATCAAGCCGTAAAACCCGCATTGGTAAGAGCGTAGAAAACCCAGAATTCAGCCGTATATCCCTAGGAAATGGAAAGGAGGGACCCGATAACATACACAGCAGTCCCCGGGAGCATTTCTCCCAAGAAACTAGTTCAAAGACCCACATTCAGGCTTGCTGTCCACTGCCAAAATATAACTGATAGAACCTTTTGCTCGGCGTATATGATATATATGCCCAGCAAAAAAGCCCCAGATTTACACAGGCATATATAATATATACGCCCAGCCAAAATCCCCAGATTTAAGCCAGGCGTATATAATATATACGCCCAGCCAAATCTGTACTTTTTTGGTCGGGCGTGCATAATATATACGCCCAGTATATACTGGGCTGCAGCAACCCGACCTGAGGCCCAACCCACCACCCCAATTCCCCGATTAGCGGTATTAGTGTCCGCGGTAGCCTCCCACATTCTCTAACACCCAATATGCCCCCGCCCAGTCAAAAGAAGGCGACTTCTTATTGATTTGCTCCGGGGGATCGGGTCATTTGCGTGGATTCCCTCGCCTTCAATAGAACGAAAGGGTTCCCTTTCGCTTCTTCCGAAGTGTGTCGGATCCCGCCGTGGGACCTACTAAAGGTACATATATCGCCCGAAACGGGAGTTGACCCTGGGCACCAGGTCATCATTCATCTAAGTAGAGGGGAGTTAATTGCAATTTGAAAAAAAAGAGAGAAAGAAAATCCTCATCTTCAAAAAAAAAAAAATCCATCTTAAAAAAAAATCAATCAAAATCAAAAATCGAAAATAACAACAAAAAAAATTCACTTTTCAAAAATAAAAAAATCAAATCAGCATCATTTTCCAAAGCCCAAAGAAAAAAAAAACACAAAGAAAAACAATCAAAAATATACCTTGGTGTGACCGTCACTACGGCGACCTCAAACCCAGCCCGTAGGAGAAGAACCAGGAAGGTATTTGGCCCGTATCTGGGACATCAATACAACACTCGTCAGCGGATCATGTCAAGAGCCGATACATCCCCACCGTCATCCCCTTCCCATTCCCGTATAGGAGAAGACCCGATCTCCGACACCTTCACCCAAACCAGGTTCGATATCACGGGCCCATTTGGGGCACCCGTGTTCACCTCCACCTCATCCCCTTCCCTTACATTCTCCCAACATACCCCTTTTTCATCCCCTACTGAAACCCCTCATTTCCCAACTGATCCTTACATCCCCATCTCCCATCCAAACACCATTACCGCATCCCCATACTTCCAAAGACCCCCCAGGGAATCCCATCCCCCGCCTACTTCCCACGTTCCATCCCTCTCATCTCCCATGCCCCCAACATCCTACATCCCATCCACCCCATCTCACAAACCATTCCCACCACATGGCCCATCCATATCCCAACATCCCCCCCATTTACCCGGGTCATGCCCAATTCCTCCCAACCACCTCCATCCTTAAGTGAGCCATCACCTCCCAATCTCACACCTGAATCCATGCCCTCGATGGAGGACATGAGAACGATGTACGCTCTGTGGGCTGCTTCTCGCAACCCTAACTCTCAAACCCCACATCCAAATGTCCAAAACCTCCATACCCCATTCCCTCCTAACCATGCCCAACCACCCATCGTCCATACCTCCCAAAATCCCCCACCTCAATTCCAGACCCAAACCCACACAAATCCATGGGCCCTAGCCCAAACACCTCTAGAGACATGGGCCCAGGCCCAGAACCCTCAAAACCCATGGGCCCAAGCCCAAGCTTATCAAGCCCAGGCCCCAGCCCAAACACCTCCAAACCCATGGCCTCAAGCCCAAACCCACCAAACCCAGGCCCAGAACCAAGACCCTCAAAACCCATGGGCCCAAGCCCACCTGACCCAGGCCCAGGCCCAAAACCCTCAAAACCCATGGGCCCAAGCCCAAGCCCACCAGACCTAGGCCCAAGTCCAAGCCCCCAGGGCCTATGGACCCAAACCTACCAAACTCAAACCCAGGGCCCATGGACCCAAACCCAGCCCCCTCATGCCCCAGTAGCCCAAACTCAACAAGGCCCATTGGCCCAAAGTCATATTAATCCCTACACGCAGGCCCAGGGCCCGTCGATTCGAGCCTTCCAAAACCATCAAACCCAAATCCCTCAAACCCAAGGCCCATCCGCCCCCGCTCATCAAGGCCCATTCACTAACCCCATACCCCCCCCCCCATACCCCTCCTTCACCTATACCCCTTACGCCTCCATCCCACCTCCTATGGGAAATCCAATCCATCCCATTCCTCAAAACCACAACATCCCACCACCTCAATCACACCCCCATCACCCCCAGAACGTGCACCCAACTCAGCACATCACTTACCCACAAAATGCTCACCCATTCATCCCTTCTCATCCCCTACAAACCATATGGCCCCACCAGGTCATCCAACCCATCACCCCCCAAGTCCAAATAGCAGAGCTCGCCCCTCACCAATACCACGACCAACAGTACGAGGAGGATGAGATTCGCAATAGTGGAGGGACTGCCAGTTTTAACCCTCCCGAGCCCACCATCATCACACCTAGGGTCGAACCAAATCAGGGGGAAGCGGTCCCCGCCACAGTCTCAAAGCAGCTGATGAAGATGGGAGGAATGGAACTACACTCAACGGACTTTTCAGACTTATGTCTGTTCTCTGACGTCCCCCTGCCATAGAAATTCAAGATGCCATCATTTGATAAGTATAATGGCACTGGCAACCCCATCGCCCACTTGAAATCTTACTGCGGGGATATGTGCCAGTATGGCGGAGATGAACGACTCCTCATCAAAGTGTTCCAGAAGAGTTTGACGGGCCCAGCACTGAGATGGTTCACATCCCTAGAACCATCCATGATAAAAAATTGGAAAGATCTTACACGCTTATTTCAAGAACAATATGTCTATAACATGGACATAGAACCAAGGAAGTCGGACTTGGCCCGATTAAAGCAAAGACATGATGAAACATTCAGTACTTACTTAAGGAGGTGGAGGGCCTTAGCCGCTCAGGTAACTCATCGGATTCTCGATGATGAGCAGATTGAATTGATAACCAAGGGAGCCTTCCCAGCCATCGCAGATTTTTAAGTATATCAGCAGCAGTCAAGTTTTCACGACCGTCCGAAATGCCAACCGCTATGAGACGCCATTAGAGAGGGCAGGTTAGGAAGGAATGTGGCCAACGGGGCCACTGGGGTTCGAAAAGCCGTCGAACCAAGAATTGAAAGAAGACTAGGGACAGAGGTACAGAACATTGTTTACCCCCAGGCCAATACCAACGCCCCCCCGATACAACTCCAGGTTACACAACCACCCCCGACCCGTTTCGAGCCAGTATCAAGGCCAAGCAACGGACCAAGAGCCTCGTTTACCTCGGAACAGATGAAAGCACGTTTTGAACGAGTATTCACCCCGTTGGGGCAATCCTTGAGTGTCTTACTGCCGGTGTTACTACAGAAAGGCCTGGTCAATTTACTCCAACCTCGCCTACCACCCCACCCAATACCAAGGAATTATGATCCGAATCTGCATTGCAATTTCCACCAGGGACCGGGTCACCCTACGGACCGGTGCTTCCCATTAATGCACGCGGTCCAAGATCTGATAGAGGTGGGAAAGATCATACCTCCGCCACTTCCCCAAGGGCAGAACCAGAATATCCATCAAGCCCCTCTACCATCGCACCCAAGAGGCCCCAGGCCTAACATACATTGGATAAAGGAAGAAGGAGAAGAGTTTGACCCTTCAGATTATATTAGCAATCAGGAGGAATTTTCACTCCCCAGGCTGAACGAAGATGAACTATTTGTTGGGGTGATTGAGCCACTGTATCTTGCCGATTATTTTCCCACACCAGCTTGCCAAGAGGAGCCCTTAGATTTAGGGCAGTATTTTTCCACCCCCGCTCCCGCCTATCAAATCCAAATGGGCACAGCCCCGCCGCAATCATACGCATATCCACCCCACGCCCAATTTACCCCATACACCCCTCCGTCACACATAAATCATCCTGTTCCTTACGCAATTCCGCCATCCCCATATTATCCTACCCCATACACACCCTCAAGTCCCTCCACCCAATACATTACTCCGCCATCCCCAAGTTACCCCATTCCATACGCACCTTCAAATCCCACCACTCAATTTACCCCATACACCCCTCCATCGCCCCCAAATTACCCCACTCCATGTACAACTCCATCATCCCCAATCTATCCAATTTCATCTACTAACCCCTCATCATCCCATCGTGCTACAAACCCTTTATACCCCGCCATTCCACCCACTACCCCGCCATATCCAAACCATCCCACTCAATGCACAACTCCATCGTCCTCAATTTACCCCACTTCATCCACAAACCCATCACCATCCCATCAGACCTCCCCATATACAAACCCTTCATATCCCTATCACCCCGCACCCACCACACCTCAAACGTCTCCCCATCCCTCCAGCCCAGTCACACTCCCTCCATCCCTTCACTATTTTGGCCCTAACCTAACTCCACCGCCACCCGGACAAGCAACCCCTCATCCAATCCTTTCATCACCCAATCACCACTGGTCCTACCATGCCCAGGTAACACCAGTACAAGCCTCCTTCGTGCCCATGACTCCAATTCTATCAATTCCCCCCACTACCATTCCACCCCCCATTGGAGTTAACCTGGTCGAACTCGAGAAACCAGTATATCCGGCCCAATCCTCCCTGGAATCCTAACACACTCCATTTCTCATCCCAAAACCTGCTTATGACCCGCATCAGGTACCATTGAGCTATGAACAGACGGACATGAATGTCGGGCGCAACCAAGAAGAGGCTATTGAATTCGTTACCCGATCAGGCCAGATTTCTACCCAACCAGAAGCATCAGGGGCAGTCAGAGGAGAGAAGAAAGAATAGGCCACAGGAAATCCCTTTGAAAAAATGGCCAGGGAACATATACTGGAGACACAGCTTAAGAGAACACCCGCACATATTACTGTGTGGGATTTGTTAATCACGTCTCCACTCCACTTTCAAGCCCTAATGGGAGCGCTCAAGGACGCACATGTCTCCACCCATGTAACTCCGGATGAAGTAGGGGAAATAAGAGGGTAAGTATTAGCCCTAAATGCCATCTCTTTCACCGATGCAGACCTACCGATCGAGGGGAACGACCATTCTAAACCCTTGAATATAACAGTTGAAGTAGGGAACTTGGTGGTACCGTTGGTCCTGATTGACAAAGGGTCGGCGCTGAATGTATGCCCTCTAAGGACGGTAATCAAAATTGGGGCGAACCCCGACACCTTTCGGCCATCCATATCAAGTGCACGGGGATTCAACAACACTAGAAGGGAAATCATAGGAGAAGTAGACCTTGACCTGATCCTCGGACCGCAAATCTTCACCACCCCCTTTCAAGTAATGGACATCAAGTCTACCTTCAATCTACTGTTGGGCCGGCCGTGGATACATAAGCTAGGAGCAATACCATCTACCCTGCACCAAAAGCTCTGATTCATCTCAGAAGGAAAAATTGTCACCATCATAGGTGAGAGCAGAGAGGACATGGGGAAGAGCGCTCTGCACATTGAGAATTCGAAAGTGCTGAACATACCGCACACAGCTGAGGACGCCGATCTCCATCGATTTGAGTATGACTTCTCAAATGTTACCCTTGAACCAACTGAAAAGACCTCGGATAAAATTGGAGGAGGAATGGACGCAGCTGTGTTCATGCTCCATAGATGGGGCCATCAAAAAGGGAAAGGACCGGGCCCACGCCTTCAAGGAAGAAGAGACCTCGTCAAGGCAAAGGGGCAACAAACTAAATTCGGCTTAGGCTACAGGCCCAGAGAAGAGGAAGTCAGAGAAGCCAAGGAAAAGATGAGAGCCGCAGCAGCCGCCAAGGCCAGAGGAATCATCTTGGAAGAGGAACCTCACGCTCACCCCCACATCAGTGAAACCTTTGTGAGCGCCGGGGTAGTAAAAATTGATCGGAATGGGGAGACGAGGGTAACCCCACATAAGCCTACTTCAATCCACCCCACTAATCCCTACATCATCCCCCCAGACTTCGAAATGGACTTAGTCGCCCTTTCCTTGTTTGAGGAAGAAGTTCCCTGATCCACCCCTCACTCCAGCACCAACCACTCTGGGCCCCTCCTAACTGTAGAAGCAAGGTCCCGGAGGGTCCCTCTATAAATATGTTGAGGGAAGAAATGTAAGAGCCTACCGATGCCGCTCCCGATCAAAGAGGTAAAGGCCAAGCCTCGCAGGTGAGTAACTGGGCATCCTTGGCCCAACTCTTGAGAGGCGCCAAATGCCATGAAAATGGCACTGACTCTCCAAAAAAAAACAACCTGTAAAAAGTGAGGTTAGCCTCTGGACCACTCTACCTTGTATATATGGAGATCTACCTCGCCAGGGGCTGACCTCTGAAAAAATACAAAAGATCATAAAAATAGAAAAAATACCAATTCCAAAAATATTGTCCTCTAAAATTCTCAATAAAATTAAAATCAATGTCGTGATACCCGTCCCATGTGAAGCCAACCCCTTCCCTGTAGAAATACAAGAAGAGGTAGGAGTCACAAGTCTGGACGAGGAAGGCCAAACCGACGAGCTCCTCAAACAATTTGCCGATTTTGAGCATGGCCCTACCCCGATCGTCGAAGAGACAAAGGATGTCAATTTGGGCACCACAGAGGCCCCCAGAATCACCAAAATCGGAATGTCGCTGTCCCCTGCGGAGAGGAAAGGTATGATAGACTTCCTTCGGTCATACCAAGACGTCTTCGCATGGTCGTATGAGGACATGCCTGGTTTGGATACCGATCTGGTTGTCAATGAGTTGCCACTCTACCCCGATGTTAAGCCAGTAAAACAGAAGCTGAGACGACTCTGACCCGAATGGATGTTAAAGGTGAAGGATGAGGTCATTAAACAGTATGACGCAGGTTTCCTCATGGTATCCAAGTACCCACAGTGGCTATCCAATATCGTCCCCGTACCAAAGAAGGATGGAAAGGTTCGAATGTGTATCGACTTCCAAAATCTCAACAAGGCGAGCCCTAAGGATGATTTCCCACTACCACACATCGATATCTTGGTCGATAACACCGCAAAGCATGGAATGCTCTCATTTATGGATGGATTCTCAGGATACAATCAGATAAAGATAGCAGAGGTTGATCGCGAGAAGACGACGTTCATTACCCCCTGGGGAACCTTCTGTTACAAAGTAATGCCATTCGGGCTGAAGAATGCTGGGGCAACCTATCAAAGAGCAATGACGGCCCTGTTCCACGACATGATGCACTGAGAGATCGAAGTATACGTCAACGACATGATTGCCAAATCACCAGAAAGGGAGGACCACTTGATAAACCTTCAGAAGCTATTCGAGAGGTTGAGAAAATACAGATTGCGGTTGAATCCCCAGAAATGCGCGTTTGACGCTATGTCCAGAAAGCTATTGGGCTTTATTATCAGTAGGAGAGGGATCGAGGTCGATCCGACCAAGATCAAGGCCATCACTGAGATGCCACCACCATCTACAGAGAAGGAAGTCAGAGGCTTTTTAGGCAGGATCCAGTACATCAGCCGATTGTTTGCACAGTTAACTCCGATATGCACACCAATCTTCAAGTTGCTGAGAAAGGACTCACCGGTTGAGTGGAATGATGACTGCCAGGCTGCATTCGACAAGATTAAAGGTTATCTCCTAAAACCTCCGGTATTGGTACCGCCCGTACCTGATAGACCCCTGATAATGTACTTGTCCACGACTGAGTTTTCCATGGGCTGTGTGTTAGGACAGCATGATGAGATGGGAAGAAGAGAGCAGGCCATCTATTACCTAAGCAAGAAATTCAGTGATTACGGGACATGCTATTCTCATCTGGAGAAAGCATGCCTGGCGCTCGTTTGGGCTACTCAGAGACTTCGACACTACTTGTTATCCCAGGCCGTTCTACTTCTAGCACGGATGGATCCATTGAAGTACCTATTCAAGAAACCTGCTCTCATTGGCCGAACAGCACGTTGGCAACTACTCCTATCCATGTTTGACATTACTTATGTCACCCAGAAGTCGATCAAGGGGCAAGCACTCGCCGATCATCTTACTGAGAACCCTCTGCCGGACTATGAGCCTCTAAGGACCAAATTCCCCGATGAAGACATTTTGTTCATGACCGACGAGGATACAGAGGAAACAGAGGAGCCCTGGGTAATGCACTTCGATGGGGCATCACATGTTGAGGGCCAAGGAGTTGGTGCCATTCTTATCTCGCCGAAAGGATCCCATATACCCATCTCAATCAAATTGAACTTCCCATGCACCAACAATATGGCCGAGTATGAGGCCTGTACAGCTACTTTACAGGCGGCTCTTGATCTTAATATAACTCACCTTAGGGTCTTTGGAGATTCACAGTTAATTATATGCCAAACCAACGGGGATTGGAAGACCAAGGATGAGAAACTGATCCCATACCATGAACATCTGGAGGATCTGATAACTTGCTTTGAGGAAGTCACCTTCTCTTATGGGCCACGAGCAAGAAATTGGTTTGCTGATGCCCTGGCTACCCTGGCCTCTATGATCAAGATTCCATATGGAGTGGTGATGAAGCCGATCATGATAGAGCAGAGGAACGAACCGGCTTTCTGTCACCTGATCGAAAGACCTACGGAGATAGAGGATGAACCACCCTGGTTCTCAGACATCAAGAATTTCCTCGAGACCTGAACTGTCTCGAAAGGAACATCAAAGGTTGACAAACGTACCATCCAGCGATTGGCAACAAACTACGTCATCTGCGGCGATCTCCTGTATAGACGGTCTCACGACAATATTCTGCTCCAATGCCTAACCCAGAAAGAAGCGATTGAGATCATGAAGGAGATTCATGAAGGGGTCTGCGGAGCCCACGTCAGCGGTCACATGCTTGCTAAGAAAATCTAAGGCAATGATACTTTTGGACTACTTTGGAGATTGATTGCTGCAAGCACGTACAGAAGGGCTACAAATGCCAAGAGCACTCCAACCTAATACATGCTCCGGCCATTGACTTACACAGCATGGCCACTCCTTGGCCGTTCGCCACCTGGGGTCTCGACGTCGTCGGCAAGATCAATCCTAAGGCTTCTAATGGACATCAATTCATCCTCGTCGCTGTGGAATACTTTACAAAATGGGTAGAGGCGGCCTCCTATACGAGCATTAAGGTTAGCCATGTTGAGAAGTTCATCAAGAACAACATCATTTGCAGATTCGGTGTACCCAAAGATATCATCACTAACAATGGCACTAATTTTGCTAATAGGTGCATCCGGGCCTTGTGTGAGCGGTTCAAGATCAAGCATCATCGTTCATCCCTGTACAGGCCTCAGACGAATGGAGCAGTGGAGGCAGCCAACAAAACTCTGATCCACATCCTGAAGAAGATGGTAGTTACTTACAGAGATTGGAGTGAGTAGTTGCCCTTCGCACTTTGGGCCTAAAGAACGTCTATCCGCACCGCAACAGGGGCAACACCATTCTCCCTTGTGTATGGGACCGAGGCCGTGCTACTCGTTGAGGTCGAGGTACCGTCGCTCAGCATCCTTTTAGAATCCCATCTACTTGAAGCTGAGAGGGAAAGAGCCCGTTTTGAACAGCTAGACTTGATTGACGAGAAAAGACTCCTAGCCTTGTGCCACACCCAGGTCTATCAGAGGAGAATTGCACGTGCTTACAATAAGCGTGTCTGCGGTCGAGATCTGAAGATAGGAGACACTGTACTAAAGAAAATTTTTTCGTCTCTCCATGCCGATCAGAGAGGGAAGTTTAGGCCAAATTGGGAAGGACCCTACGTCGTCTGAGAGGTTCTGCCAGGATACGCCGTTCGCCTCGCCACCATGGACGGAGACCACTTTCCTGAGCCCATCAACGCTAGATACCTCTGTAAGTTCTACTCATAGGTCTTGGGACAAGGTAAGTTTTGATAAAAGTAGATGCGTGACCGCTTAAGGGCTCCATAAAAGAGGCCATCATTTCAAAGTCAAGTGGCCCAAAAGAATATTCCCTGAAAACCTTCACCCCTTTTTGCTACACACTTCGGGCCAACAACCATTTCTTTCATATACCCCACCAAAATTCCAAAAAAAAGAAGAAAGGAGGGAGGAAAAATCCAAACCAAAAGAAGAAGAAGGCGCCCCCCAAAAAAAAAACAAAACAAAACAACAAAGAAAAAGTGGGGTACCCCAAAAAAAACAAAAAAACCCCAAAAAAATGAATGATGACTGGGGCATAAAAAGCCTTTGGGAAGAAAAAGGAGTCCCTGAATCTATAAATCACTCCAAACTTAGATCCAAATCCCCAGAAAAACCCAACCTGTTTGAACCCCAACCACATTACAACCCGGAAGAAAGCCCTCTTTAAGGTCCACAAGTGGTTATAACATCTACTACATCAGAACAAGCCGAGTTAACAAACCACACAGAACTTCATTTAGCCGGCTATGACGGAATCGACGCCCATATCGTGGCTTTCTGGTTCTTGAAAAAAAAAAAGAAAAAAAAAAAGAAAAAAGAGAGAAAAAATAGAAGAAGAAAAAAAAGAAAAAATTAATTTGAGTTCAAAGCAAGACGGACGTGGTGAAAACCCGAAAGGGCGCCACGTAAAAAACAAGAACTCACGCGACCGGTGAAAAACGAAAGGGCACACAGGGTAAGAGAGCGAACCCATGGACGTGGTGAAAACTCGAAAGGGCGCTACGGGTAAAAACAGGGATGACAGGCATGGCGAAAACCCGTCTTGGGCGCTATGAGCAAAAAATGTCAAGAAAAGAGAGACTAGGAGAAGATCTATCCTAGCCCGCCTATTTCAGTTTGGACCCCTTAAGCCTCTTCTCCCCTTTGATGGGCCACTCATGTTGGAAATTGGATCGGATCCCAATCAAGTATGTCGTCTCTACCGCAGCGTCTGACGCATGACCAAAGGGAAAGACAGAGGACTGAACCAATCCCAGGGCAGCTAACCTTCCCATGTTTAAAGGAAAAAACCTGTGCCTCATCAACAAGGTTCGACCATGCTCAAAAAGGGACCCGCTGGTTTGGCCTTGTGGTTACCGGCATCACGAAAGAAAAGAAAATTCCAAAAAGATAATAGATTTCCCTTTTCCCATAAAAAACCTCACACTGTGGAGGAGAAAATTCCAAAAAAGAAAATAGATTTTCCTTTTCCATAAATAACCTCACACTGTGGGGAAGAAAATTCTAAAAAAGAAAATGGATTTCCCTTTTCCATAAAAAACCTCACACCGTGAGGAAGAAAATTCCAAAAAAGATAATAGATTTCCCTTTCCCACATTGTGGAGGAGAAAATTCCAAAAAAGATAATAGATTTCCCTTTCCCATAAAAAGCCTCACACTGTGGAGGAGAAAATTCTAAAAAGAAAATAGATTTCCCTTTTCCATAAAAAGCCTCACACTGTGGAGGAGAAAATTTCAAAAAAGATAATAGATTTCCCTTTCCCATAAAAAGCCTCACACTGTGGAGGAGAAAATTCCAAAATAGATAATAGATTTCCCTTTCCCATAAAAACCCTCACCCTGTGGAGGAGAAAATTCCAAAAAACAAAAAAGAAGAAAATAGATTTCCCTTTTCCATAAATAAAAAAAAAAACCCCACTAGGTGAAAGAGAAAATCCCCATAAAAAGTCTTACATTGCAGAATTACAAAAAGAAAAATAAGAGCGCAAGTATAGATTTCATTCCTTTTCTTTACAAGTGTTGCCTGCTGAGTGTCACGTCCCAAAAAGATAACGACATGACACACTTTCTATTTTGCTACTTTCTTTACAAAACAAAAAACAAAACCCAAAATGTGTATAGCTGTGTATATATGAAAAAAAAGAAAAGAACAGAAAAAGATAACCCAAAAAGAGATCTCTGTTAGGGGGCTTTCCCCCCTGTGTATATGATCTATGATATGTGCAGGAATAGGTCAAGGGCGGGGAGCACTCTTTAAAGCGCTAATCTCTGCAAGCAGGGAGTCCTCGCGGCCATTTCGATCAGACATCCACCTACCGTGAAGACTCTTCTGCCGTCTCCGTGAAGCTTCAGCTACGCTGCGGGACTCAGTCAAAAGACCAGTCAATCGAAGGACCTCGCTCTCGGCTGTAGCAGCTCTCACCTCCGCAATATCAGCTCTGACCCTTTCTTTCTCCAAAGCCTCGATCAAAGCCAGCCTCTCTACGGAAAGGGACTCGATCCGGGTCCGAAGCATTGCTTCCTTACATGGCCAGGGCCCTGTCTCCACCACATCTACCGAAGCTGGGCTAGGGGTGGTAATTCCTCAGATACCAGCCAACCCTCTTAACCCGGAGAGACGACGCCCCCCTGAACCAAGCTACACATATGCGCCGATTGGCGGGTTTCCTAGAGGGCAGCTATGCGATCAAGATCACTAAGAGAACCATGAGAGAAAATGTTGAGAACTAAAAAATACCATTTTTCACCCCTTAACTTGAGTCTTGATAGACCTTTGAGAGAACTAAATAAGTGTTTTAAGTGCTTGTGTTGCAGCTAACAATAAAGACAGGCTTAACCATAAAAGCAGCTTAATAGTGCCAAAAAGATGACAATCCATGTCAATCCAAAGGAAGAAACAACCTCACTAGCTGTTGAAAGGTCTGAATTGAAGAGGCAAAGACCTGGTCTCAACCCAGAAAAGAAGTATGGAGCAATTCGAACAGAAAAATGCACTACAGAAAACTTTTCGCAAAGAACCTGAACTGTTCGCAAAGAACCTGAAACTCTGCGAAAAGAACAAAAACTCCAGGCTTAGCTTTCGAAGAGCATCTGAACTCTTCGAAGAGATGATTTACCTTTTCGAAAAGAAGAAAACTCAATTCGAACAGAACCAGAACATTGCGAAAAGAGCTTCAGGAGTTACAACACCTTGCGAAAAGCCCCCTAAGCTTTGCGAAAAGGTATTCTGGAGGTTCCCAGCTTTTGCAAGGGCAATTCAGTAATCTGTTTCACGCGGCCCAATGCATCCAAAAACCTAGGGACATTCCAAAAGATTCTAAGTATGAAACGAAGGCACATTCCACCCCACGTGAGCACTCAGAGATGAAATAACTTGGCGGGAACTTCTAGAAACTCTAACAGACTTTCAAAATGCATAACAGAATCGATGCCTTTTTCACCTGATTGGCTGAACCAGATCAAGGATTTCTGATTGGCCAGAACAGATCTGGATCCTCGTGCTCGACTACCATTGGTCAATACAAATCTGAGCACTTCTGATTGGTTGATACACATCTGAGTTGGACTTAGGGAAAACTATAAATTGACGAACCATTTGCCTAATTTGGGCATCCAGATTTTGAGTTTCATTCCTATTCCCCCATTTCCAAACCAGATAGTTTGTCTGAAGTCCCTGTAATAGCTTCACTTTTACTTGCAATTGAGAGCTGTGAGATATTTCTGTAATTCAAAAGAGAGTTGTATTCAAGACTACAAATCTGACAGCTGTTTAAGCTGTGCTCTGTAATTGTAATGGTGGATTTGAAAAGGTTGCTATAAACCGTACATTCTCAATTGGACTCATGTTAAGGGTTCCCTCTGATCTCCTTATTGCATTAGACTCCTTTAGATTTACTATTTTTCATGCAATTTCCCTTGATTCATTAATCCTGTGAGAATTAGTGTTGGTAACCTAATCTCTCACGGCATTTGTAGTGATGCTTGTTGTTCTAAACTAAGCCTTTGGATTAAAGACTATTGGATAGTCTGTGGCCATTAAAGTGGACATACCATAGCCATAAGCCTAAGTCTAATCCTTGAGTTAGATTTATTTCTCTTACATCTGTGCTTGTAGCCAGATGAAGATTGAATCATTTCTCTGTTGCTCGGCAGTCATTCTCATTGTGTTTCAAGGACCAAATCAAAGTTAGATATTACTTCTCTATTTTTTTTTACGAGTTTACCTCAAACGTTCCCCCAACTCGGATCTGGATCATTTAGTTTAACTTTTACTTTTATCATTTAGTTTAACTTTTACTTTTATCATTTAGTTTAACTTTTACTTTTATCATTTAGTTAATGTGACAAATTCAACCTCCCATCTTATGTGCTTTCTAGATAGGATAAGAGGCCAGATCTGGTAGCTCAGATCTGGAGGTTTATCTTGCATTTTAGACAAATTCTCTGTGGACGATCTTTCACTCACTTACATTTAAAACTTGCTACAATTGGCCCTGATCTTGCAGGCTAATTCACTTCTACCTGTGCTGATATTTCTTTACTCTTTTTAATATTCTAGATTCATTATAATTTAGCAGTTGCAAACCTGTTTTCAAAACACACAAATCAAGCACACTAAGAAGCAACAACAAGTTTTTGGCGCCGTTGCCGGGGAATTTGTTCTAAAATAGGTAGACCTAAGTTTTTACTTTTATTTTTTATATCATTACTAAACTATTCTATTGTTTATACCTGTGCAGTTATTCATGTCCAATTTTTGAAGAAGGGAAAATACTTAAAAAGAAATTCTGATGGTTTGCTGTGAATAATCATATTTTTTATTCTGAGTTGTATGTTTGGTAGGAGGACTCTCAGCGCTGAGATTGCCCCACTGAATTTAGAAGTTGAAAGGCTACTACGAACCAAACAAACAACACAGAATTCTGCTACTATGGGTGAAGAACCTCGACTTTTGAGGGATTACTTTGCACCTGGTGCTTACAATTCTCCCTTTTGCATTCAATTTCCTACTGTTGAAGGAAATTATGAGATCAAATCATCAACTATCCAAATGCTTCCTTCCTTCCATGGGTTGAGTAAGGAAGATCCATACAAACATGTGGATGAATTCTTGGCTCTTTGCACCACATTCAACATAGCTGGACTTGGTCTAGAAGCAACCAAGCTTAGGCTCTTTTCTTTTTTATTAAAGGAAAAAGCTAGAGCATGGTTATCTATGTTAGCACCAAATAGTATCACTTCTTGGAATGATTTGCAGTGTCAATTTTTAGCCAAATATTTCTCAATGTCTAGAACAAGTCAATTGAGACAAAGTATCATTTCTTTCTCACAAAACTCAACTGAAACTTTCCATGAAGCATGGGAACGATTTAAGGAACTTTTAAGGCAATGTCCTCATCATCAAATTCCCAGATGGCAGCTGGTTCAAAGCTTCTATCAAGGAATTGATCAAAAAGGTAAAAATATGGTGGATGCCTCTTGTGGAGGCACTTACTTGCAAAAAACAGTTGAGGAGGTTTGGGACTTATTTGAAGTAATTGGTGAAAACTCAACTCAACAGGAATCTCTGTCAAGAGATATTGAAAATCCTGCTAGGTTGAACAATCAGCAACCTACCAAAGGGAAGATTTATGAGGTGAATGAGTTGGAAACAAAGATGCACAATTTAACCACACAGTTTGCTAGATTGATGGACTCACTTAAACCTCCAAATGTTGTAAGAGTAGAGGCATATGTCTGAGGCATGCAGGTCCCCTACTCATTCAATTGACCAATGTCCCGCCGCACTACGCTCCTAGATTTAATGGTGGAACAAGCTCATGTCCGCTCAATCATTTGGACAGATGTACCAAATGAATATCCATGGAGAGGACACCCCAATTTGAGGTGGAACCAAGGAATTATCAATCACAACAACAAAGAATAACTAAAGAACCAAATGCCTTTCAAGCATGCCTTATCGCTAGAATTTTTATGCCAAACAAAGTTTTCAGCAGCCCATTCCACAACAACCTGTGCAGCAATCTGCCCCAGTTCAAACCCCTTCCAGGTCCCCTTCTTTTGAAGATCACGTCCTAAATTCACTCCAGAATTTAGGATCTTTAACTCATACTGTGAATTTTCACAGCCAGAGCATAAAGAAGATTGAAGAAACATTGGGACAGCTTTCAAATACTTTGGCCAAAAGAGAGGAAGGAAAGTTACCCAGCCAACCTTTGAACAATCCCAAAGGACAGTTCATGGTTGGAGAAGCTTCTAATTCACATGAAGAAGTAAAAACTGTCACCACTTTGAGAAGTGAAAGAATTATAAATAACAAAGTGGGTACTGAAGAAGAAAAAAATGAGGAAAATGATAAAGATATGCAGCAAGAGCAGCATAATGATAGCTGTGGGGGTGCTGATGGACCTCAGAAAAATCAAACAAATGAAAGACAAAAAATCCAAAAAGTTTATGAAAATGCTTCCAAAGCTGTAGATGAAGGACTAGTTCCTCATTTACCATTTCCTCATGCAATGAAATCTGTATCCCCTTTTGATAAAGGGAACACAAAAATAGATCAAATGATGGAGACTTTCAAGCAAGTCAAGATAAATCTACCTTTGCTTGGGGCAATCAAACAAATTCCAGCATATGCAAAATTTCTGAAAGATGTTTGCACTCACAAAAGACAGTCTAGGATACAGTTATCCAAGAAGGACTTTGCTATGGAAAGAATTAATCAGGTGTTATCCATTGCCACACCTCTTAAACTTCAAGATCCTGGAATCCCCACAATCCCTTGCATTATTGGGGAATATACCATTGAAAAGGCTTTATTAGATTTGGGTGCTAGTGTCAACCTACTTCCATATTCTGTATATGAGAAACTAGGTTTGGGAGAATTAAAACCCACTCATGTGGTGTTACAACTAGCAGATAGATTTGAAAGGAAGCCAGTTGGGATGATTGAAGATGTATTGGTGGGAGTAGATAAATTTTTCTATCCTGCTGATTTTCTAGTTTTGGACATGGAACCTACCAAAAGCAAAACTTCCATCCCTGTCATTTTGGGAAGACCATTCTGCTACAAAGAAATGCTTACATTCAATGCAGTGCCGGTATTATGGAAGTCTCTTTTGGAAACATGAAGGTAAAATTAAATGTTTATAATGCAATACATGCTCAATTCAGCTCTGAAGAATGTTTTCATGTTGATCTATTGGATGAACTGGTAGAAGGGACTTTACAACAGTTTCTGCAGTGTGAAGATTTCACAACAGATGTTAAAAATGCTTGGGGAAATTCTGAGGAAGAAACAGTTTGTATCTCAAATTCTGAGGAAATAAATGTTGTGCAAGGAACTCATAATCAATCAGCAAGTTTCTCTTCTTGGAAACCTGCTACTCTCCCCCTCCCACAAACAGCTAAGGTACCTTTGTTACCTTCTTTTCTCAAATTTCACCGATTTAGAACTAAAGCAGCTGCCAGAAAATTTGAAATATGTGTTTTTAGGAAATCATAAATCATTGCCTGCAATTATTTCTTCCTCCCTCACAAAGGAGCAAGAGGAAGAACTGTTGGTTGTTTTGAAAGAATATAGAAGGGCAATTGGTTGGACTATTGCTGATTTGGGAGGAATCAGTCCAGCTGCTTGCATGCACAAAGTCCATTTGGAAGAAGATGCAAAGCCTTCTAGGGAAATGCAAAGGAGGCTGAAAGAGGTTGTTAAGTTGTTGAATGCAGGGGTCATTTACCCCATTTCAGATTCAGCTTGGGTGGCACCTACACAGGTGGTACCTAAGAAATCTGGGATCACTTGAACCTCGGACTACTGTGAGCTTATGTCAACCGGACAAAACAATCGAGTGGAGAGTCCAGATGATTGAATACGTAAAATTAAATGCAATGACCAGAAAAGACCATTTCCCCCTCCCATTCATTGATCAGATTTTAGATAAGCTAGCAGGAAAAGCTTATTACTGTTTTCTTGATGGTTACTCTGGTTACAACCAGATTCCTGTGTACCCACAAGATCAGGAAAAGACCACATTCACTTGCCCTTTTGGCACTTTTGCCTATAGGAGAATGCCTTTTGGTCTTTGTAATGCTCCTGCTACTTTTCAAAGATGCATGTATTCCATTTTCTCTGATATGATTGACCAATTTATGGAGATTTTTATGGATGATTTTTCAATCTACGGAGACAGTTTTTCCCAGTGTTTACATCATCTCAAATTGGTATTACAGAGATGTGAAGAAACCAATCTAATTTTGAGCTGGGAAAAGAGCCATTTCATGGTCACCCAAGGCATTGTCCTTGGCTAGGTTGTTTCTCACAAGGGCATTGAGGTGGACAGAGCAAAAATTGATTTAATTGCACATTTACCACCTCCCAAAACCGTTAAACAAATTAAAAGTTTTCTGGGACATGCTGGATTTTACAGAAGGTTCATTAAGGACTTCAGTAAAATAACCAAACCTCTTTGTCAATTGTTGTGCCAAGATGTCCCTTTTGTTTTCAATAATGAATGCATGAAGGCTTTTGAATTTTTAAAAAACTGTTTGATTTCCAATAGATTATTCACTACCTTTTGAACTGATGTGTGATGCATCGATTATGCTTTGGGAGCTGTCCTTGACAGAGAAAGGAAAGCCGCCTCATGTCATAGCTTATGCCAAGAGATCAATGATTGATGCATCAATTACACAACAACCGAGAAAGAGCACGACAATTGTTTTTGCTTTAGAGAAATTGGTCATATGTCTTGGGTTCACAATAGTGGTGTTCATCGACCACTCTGCTTTGAAATACCTTCTGTCTAAGAAGGACACCAAACCAAGATTAATCAGGTGGATTCTCCTATTATAGGAATTTGATTTACAGATCAAAGATAAAAAGGGGGTGGATAATTTGGTGGCTGATCACCTATCTAGAATTTTAACTGCTGAGATTGATAGGCTGCCTATCAATGAATCTTTTCCTGATGAGCAACTTTTTGCCATTAGTGTACACACTCCTTGGTTTGCAAACATAGTCAACTTTTTGGCTACTGGAAGAATTCCTCAACATTGGAATAAAATGGATAAAGATCTTTTCTTCGCAAAGGTTAAACATTTCATCTGGGAAGATCCTCATCTGTTTAAGAGTTGTGCAGACCAAATAATAAGAAAATGTGTCCCTGACCAAGAATTTCATAGAATACTTTCTATGTGTCATGAACAGGCCTGTGGAGGTCATTTTAGTGGAAACAAAACTGCTGCAAAGGTTTTGCAGTGCGGATTTTATTGGCCTACACTTTTCAAAGATGCTCTGCAGCATTGTAAGTCTTGCCAAAACTGTCAAAAATTGGGCAACATTTCCAAGAGAAACTCAATGCCTTTACAGCCTATTTTGGTAGTTGAGTTGTTTGATGTTTGGGGGATAGATTTCATGGGTCCCTTTCCTCCTTCCAATGGGAATAATTTCATTTTAGTAGCTGTGGATTATGTATCCAAATGGATTGAAGCCACAGCCACTAAAACAAACGATCACAAAGTGGTTCTTAAATTTCTTAAGGATCACATTTTTTCCAGGTTTGGTTTTCCCAGAGCCATTATCAGTGATGGGGGAAGCCATTTTTGTAATAAACATTTTGAAACTTTATTGAAAAAATACTCTGTGACTCATAGAGTAGCCACTCCATATCATCCACAAACCTGTGGACAAGTGAAGATTTCCAATAGAGAAATCAAACATATTATAGAAAAGACTGTGAAGAAGGACAGAAAGGATTGGTCCTTTAAGCTGAATGATGCATTGTGGGCATACAGGATAGCCTATAAAACCCCAATTGGCATGTCTCCATTCAGGTTGGTCTATGGCAAAGCATGCCATTTACCAGTAGAGTTAGAATATAAAGCCTTTTGGGCCATTAAAACATTGAACATGGATCTAACTACTGCTGGTGATCACAGGAAACTGCAACTTGCTGAGTTGGAGGAGCTGAGAATGGATGCATACACAAATTCAAGATTTTACAAAGAAAAAGTCAAAACTTTCCATGATAAAAATTTATTGAGAAAAGAGTTCACAGCTGGCTCTAAGGTATGGTTATTTAACTCAAAACTCAAATTTTTTCCAGGAAAGCTGAGATCCAGATGGGAAGGGCCATACACTGTCATTCAGGCAGCTCCTTCAGGAGCTGTTGACATACTTGATCAAAGTAATGGAAGAATCCTGAAAGTAAATGGTCAGAGGCTCAAACCATGCATTGAAAATACCCAGGAGCCTGTGCTGCCCATCTGTCATCACGAACCTCCAAGAATCTGATGGTAGATAACTGTACATTATGTTTTTATTTCTTAGTTTTTGCTTAGTTTCTTTGTTTCTATTTTTATTCATGATTTGTCTCTTTTCGCATGGTTTAAATATGCTCCAAGTTAAGTCACAAAGTAATAATTATCTTTTCGCAAAGTTCAATTTACTTTTCGAAAAGACTTTGGATTTGTAACGAACTGCTCGAAAGCAAGGATTTGCTTTTTGAATAGTTTGTTCTGAAGCTATTTTCTTTTCGAAAAGATATTTCTGAAGCTAGTTTCTTTTCGAAAAGATGTTTCAAAGAACTTTGCGAAATTAACTCTGAGTATATTTATACCCTTTCGAAGTAGGGGTTTCATATTCAAAGCTTTCTGAAGAGCGACCTGTTCCACAAAAACCCTATTTCTTTCTTTCCTTACGCGATTTGAGAATCTTGCTACACTTTTCTTCACCTTTGTTCGATCATTTGAGTTTTTAGAGAAGAATTTTAGCTTCTAGTCTGGGGGATTTCTGCAAGCAAACAACACATTCAATCAAAAACCCTAGATCTCGGTATTTCTCTACACATTCTCTCTATTTATCATTTGGAAAATTTGATTTTGTGTCAGCATCTGTTGTGGGCATTTTCATACATCAATTTAGAATGGGAAGAGCAGAGAAATCGTTGGCTGCCATGTTCCCAAAATCCTCTGCTAAGAAAGTTAGCAAACCCACCCCAAAAGGCAAAACCAAAACTTCAGCCAAAAGAAAACTATCTATGGATAAAGCGGATAGGGTGGAAAAAGGGAAGAAAGTGAGACATGATGAACCCATCCCTGCTGCTGCTAGCCCTGAGCCTGAGCTTCCTCCTCTGCCTATACATTTGGTACTGCCAAATCCATTCATTGAAGCTCAGAAGCTGATTCTCGAGCTGATTGTGGACGAAACTTTTTTCGTCAACAAACCGGATTGCCTGTTATCTTTAAAATACATAAGAGATGCCTCACTAAGCAATTTCCTTACCCCCTTGCCAGAGAAAATTTACCCACGAATGGTGAAGTTATGGTACCAAAACCTAATCAAGGTCACTGAAAGAGATGCTGATATCTTTATTGATGATTGCGATCTTACTGTCACATTTGAAGACATAGGGAATGCTTTGGGGATACCTTTCCAATTTGATCATTTTGGTCCATTGGCTGCTCCAGAAACAACCTCCTTTAGAGAAATGGCTGCACATTTGACCCAAGGAATTGTGGGCACTGGACAGTCCATCATGAGGAGAGACCTAGCCCCCCAATTTCTATTGATGGACTCCATTTTGAGGGGAAGTTTTTATGTCACCGGGCACAGCCAAGAGAACACCAATTCTGGAGGCTCTCTCTCATTTTTCTAAGGGGCAGTTTTTCAATGCCCCTGTGTTACTTTTTGAAGCCATGGCTGATATTAGTGCCAAGTTGAAAAAGGAGCAGAAATTAGCTGGCCTCCCATTTGGTAGATTGATCACAGCCCTCCTCAGAGCCAAGTTTGACATTGATAATGAGGAGCCATTTGAAGTCATTGCTCCTCACAATTTTGGGAAAAAGGCTTGGACTACAAGCCAAGCCATGCTGAGAAGAATGAGAGAGGAAGGTGAACCTGAACTCCGCCTCAGCCCCTTTAGAACCGGTTTTAAGGTAACTCGTGGTGACCAGCTCTTTAGCTGCACTCATTTTTGAAGAAACTATCCTTCCTTTTCACTGCACCAATTCTTGAGGAAGTTGGCCTTTCACCCTCCTCCCCTATTCCAGGCCCTGCCACTTCACCTATCCCAGCTGTCCCATCTCACATACACTCCATTATTGCAATTATAGATTCCCTCTACACCAACCACTCCAACCATACTCACACCACTAATTTCTCCCACCAATGCCCATGGTTTAGCTGCAGACTTTATTGCCCCATCTCCTGTCTCTCCGCCCAAAGCCCCTCAAATTCACCCACTCATTCAGCCCACACACCTGAAGTATCCCATACACCTGAACCTGAGCCTTTCACTACAGAGGCTTATTCTTCCTTAATGGGATCTATTTTTGAAACCATGGGGCTTGAACCTATCCCTATACCTGCTCCTCATCATTTCACCCACTTACCTACTTCTCCCTTTACAGCCATTGCACCCCACCCTCCACTTCAGCTTGTACCGCCCTCGCTATGCCAACCTCTCCCCACCGCATCTATTAACCAAATACTTGCCTACCTCCAATCCATCCAAGCCCAACTCCAAATCAACACAGAAAACTAGTCTGTGACCAATGACCTGCTCCAAACCTTAGCCTCCACATCCCACACAACCACCATTACCCCTGTACCTACTGTTGATTCCCATGCTACCCAAACTGAACCAAAGGTAGTATTGGTTGATCTGCCCACCCCCACCACTACTGCCCATGCTACCCAAACTGAACCAGAGGTCCCTCTGGTTGCATCCCCTTCACCACTCCTCACTTTCTCTGAGCAAGCCACTCAGACCGACCCTAAAGTCCTCCTTCTGGACACTTCTTCTCCCCCTCCCACAGCTGGGACACCTTTGGTCCCCTACCATTCCATTCCCCTTCCCAGATTTGCCACCCCCAGAAGAGCCATGGACGAAAATCCTTATATCTGTCGAGATGTTCTAAAGGGGTTAGCTGATTTACAAGCCTACATTCGAACCCCTTATGAAAACCAGATTCGGAAGTTGGAGTTATTTATGAAATTTGAGAGAGAGAAAATGAAGGACTTGCTGGGTCAAACATTTCAGATGGTTCAGAGTGAGCAAAGGTACAGACCATGTTGCAAGCACAGCTTGACCAAGAAAAATTGAAGACCACTAGACTTGGCAAGTACATTGGCCTCACCAAAAAGATAAAATCAGAGGAATACACTGAGCTGCAAAACACACTCCACGAGAAAGCTCAATCAAGTTCAGACTCCAATACTGATTCTAGTTCTGATTCTGACAGTGACTCCAGTTCTGAGCCAATTGAACCAACTTATGATACAGATTTTTACCCCAGTTATTAGATCACATTGTACTTATCTGTGTTATGAGTTTGTAATATAAAATTCTGTTGTTTCTTGTGTAATTCCTATGCATTTTTGTCTGTCCTTTTGTCATCATGATTTTTTTCCTTGTTTATATCCTTTCTCTGCTTTGGACCAGCGTGGACCCTACTCCCCTTTGGTTTGGGGGGGTGACAGAAATCAATAATTGAGTTAACATCAGTACAGCTTATGATCAGTGAAATTTTTGCAAATAAAGTAATTTCACACCTGCTGTTTTAAAATATATATATATATATATATGAAGAAGTCAAAAACCTTTTGAAATTAATTTCTAGTGTAATTCTAATACTTTCATGAAGTGAATGTCAGGAAATTTCCAAAAGAAAATTGATGCTTTAGTAAACCTAAAAAGAAGGAAAACAGTGAGGATACACCTCAGGAATTTGATAAAAAAACCACCCCAGTGAGGTTTGGGCCTGAAATGTATTCTTTGGAGGTATGAATTGGCAATTTTTTCTGCTTTTGGGACTGATTGAATCTGCTTTCTTGCACTAGAAGTTACACATATCCAAATTGAAATAATTTGATAGCACTCGTGATATTAAAGACATGATGTAAGGCCTCCTTTTGGACAGTTTGAACTTCAAAAAGCCCAACCTTTTGAAACTTCCCTTGATACACACCAATTGAGCTTTATAAATCCAAGATTTCTTTGAAACCTCATCAACCTCATTTAGCCTAACCCTCACTCTGAGAATTCAGAAGGTAAAGGAAAGAAAGCTGAACAAAGGTGAGTTGGGTAACAGTTTGGTAAAAAAATAATAATTGAAGGCAATGTTGTATCAGCAGAAAAAATGTGGCATTCCAGTCAATGTTGCTTTGAAAAAAAAAAAAAAAGGAGAAGGCATTTCATTGGAAGTTTGAAAAAGAAAGAGAAAAAGATGGCTACTTTGGTTCTGAAAATTCAAACAAGAAGATGAAATTGTGCTGAATTGAAGAAGGTGTGTCTATCACCTCCTTACCTTGACTGACTTCTCAATTTTGAACTCCATTCCACCCCTTTATTCTTGATAAATTTCACCCATAAGCCACATTACAACCCAAGTTAAAGTCCTTACTGATCAATGATGGATTGAGCTGTCACATGGAGATAAGGATTTGTGTAATCTATGGTGAAAAAAGTAGTAAATTCAGAACTGAAAAGCAATGCCTACGCTCCTGCTTACAATCCTATTTGAGGACTGTAATTGCTCTTGAGCCGTGTGAAATAGTACAATCCTCTTCCTTGCATATGAGTGAAAATCCTGGTGAGAGTTGGGTTTGAAATCAACTCATTGGGGTAACATCGAAGCTGGATTCCTAAATAGAAGGCAAGCTGTTCATTAATTTTTCTTGTAAATAACCTTTGACATAATTTGATTGAGTAGTAACAAGAATTACAGCAGAATTTTAGTTTTGAACTGATGTTTTTCTTGAAAATCTTCTTACAACATGACTGATGCAGGTGTGAATAATCAGATTGGAGGAAAGTTTGCTGTAACAAAACTGCAGTGATCTTAACTGATTTATTGAAGAAGTTTGTGGGTACCTTCACTGAAAACCCTCAGGAGACTTCACTCCTCCACTAGGGATCACCTAGGGGTTTAAAAGGCTTGTTGCATATGCTAAATGCAACTGTGCTCCCTACAAAAGTGGCTTCTTACTTTGTTTTTAATTTTGTCTTTGCTCAGGGACTAGCAAAGCTTAGGTTTGGGGGTGTGTTGAGAACTGAAAAATACCATTTTTCACCCCTTAACTTGAGTCTTGATAGACCTTTGAGAGAACTAAATAAGTGTTTTAAGTGCTTGTGTTGCAGCTAATAATAAAGACAGGCTTAACCATAAAAGCAGCTTAAAAGTGCCAAAAAGATGGCAATCCATGTCAATCCAAAGGAAGAAAGAGAAGAAACAACCTCACTAGCTGTTGAAAGGTCTGAATTGAAGAGGCAAAGACCTGGTCTCAACCTTAAAAGAAGTATGGAGCACCAATGTAAAAATTCACTACAGTAGTACTTTTCAGAAGAACTGAACTGCTCGAAAAGAACTCAAACTCCGCGAAAGAACAAAACTGTGCTTAGCTTTCGAAGAGCATCTGAACTCTTCTAAGAGATGATTTACCTTTTCGAAAAGAAGAAAACTCAATTCGAACAGAACCAAAACATTGCGAAAAGAGCTTCAGGAGTTACAACACCTTGCGAAAAGCCCCCTAAGCTTTGCGAAAAGGTATTCTGGAGGTTCCCAGCTTTTGCAAGGGCAATTCAGTAATCTGTTTCACACGGCCCAATGCATCAAAAAACCTAGGGACATTCCAAAAGATTCTAAGCATGAAGCGAAGGCATATTCCACCCCACGTGAGCACCCAAAGATGAAATAACATGGCGGGAACTTCTAGAAACTCTAACAGACTTTCAAAATGCATAACAGAATCGATGCCTTTTTCACCTGATTGGCTGAACCAGATCAAGGATTTCTGATTGGCCAGAACAGATCTAGATCCTCGTGCTCGACTACCATTGGTCAATACAGATCTGAGCACTTCTGATTGGTTGATACACATCTGAGCTGGACTTAGGGAAAACTATAAATAGACGAACCATTTGCCTAATTTGGGAATCCAGATTTTGAGTTTCATTCCTATTCCCCCATTTCCAAACCAGATAGTTTGTCTGAAGTCCCTGTAATAGCTTCACTTTTACTTGCAATTGAGAGCTGTGAGATATTTCTGTAATTCAAAAGAGAGTTGTATTCAAGACTACAAATCTGAGAGCTGTTTAAGCTGTGCTCTGTAATTGTAATGGTGGATTTGAAAAGGTTGTTGTAAACCGTACATTCTCAATTGGACTCATGTTAAGGGTTCCCTCTGATCTCCTTATTGCATTAGACTCCTTTAGATTTACTATTTTTCATGCAATTTCCCTTGATTCATTAATCCTGTGAGAATTAGTGTTGGTAACCTAATCTCTCACGGCATTTGTAGTGATGCTTGTTGTTCTAAACTAAGCCTTTGGATTAAAGACTATTGGATGGTTTGTGGCCATTAAAGTGGACAGACCATAGCCATAAGCCTAAGTCTATTCCTTGAGTTAGATTTATTTCTCTTACATCTGTGCTTGTAGCCAGATGAAGATTGAATCATTTCTCTGTTGCTCGGCAGTCATTCTCATTGTGTTTCAAGGACCAAATCAATGTTAGATATTACTTCTCCATTTTTTTTTACAAGTTTACCTCAAACGTTCCCCCAACTCGGATCTGGATCATTTAGTTTAACTTTTACTTTTATCATTTAGTTTAACTTTTACTTTTATCATTTAGTTAATGTGACAAATTCAACTCCCATCTTATGTGCTTTCTAGATAGGATAAGAGGCCAGATCTGGTAGCTCAGATCTGGAGGTTTATCTTGCAATTTAGACAAATTCTCTGTGGACGATCTTTCACTCACTTACATTTAAAACTTGCTACAATTGGCCCTGATCTTGCAGGCTAATTCACTTCTACCTGTGCTGATATTTCTTTACTCTTTTTAATATTCTAGATTCATTATAATTTAGCAGTTGCAAACCTGTTTTCAAAACACACATAAATCAAACACACTAAGAAGCAACAACAGAATATCAGAGAGCACAAGGGTGGCCTCGCGGTACCCGGCACATGCTGAGTATACCCGAATTGACGGAGCACTCGAGATGGGAAGTAGTATGTGCTGCCAGTCTACCCCAAAAGTGTGATGCCCTCACAATCCTGAGAGCAGACAATCGGAAAGGTGCCGTCCATCCAGGGAAGTTGCTGTGTCACTCACGCATCGACAGCCAGTGCTCGCCTTTAACGCCCCACCAGCTCCTCAAACTCTGGATCAGAAAACCCCGAGCCACATCCCCTCTAATCAAGCAGAATCTCGGCACAGGCCCCATGATAGCCAAATGCTCTCCTAACCAGATCTGAACAAGGAGCGGGCTCCCGCTGAGAATCCCAACCCGGCTCGAGGCCGCAGCATCCAAGCCTCGATACATCTCCGCCATGACCAGGTGTACCAATGAGCGACCTCCCTCCAATTCGGTCAAAACATCACATAGCCCGAGGGAAAAGCTCTCACCCCCACTGAAGAAGAGAACTTCCGACAGCAAATAAAGGGCAAAGGCCTTCACATTGAAGGGATCTCGAATAGGCAACTTTCGAAGGCTCGAGTCACTGAAAAGTTCTCTCAGGAATTTCACCGAACACCTGGTGGGCTCTCCGGCAAAACATTTCTCGTATCCACCCTTTTTTAGGCCAAGGACCGCGTGAACTGCCTTTGCATACCCCGGTTTGGGCACTACTTTGGCAAGGCCTCGATGCATCTTCAAGCCAGTGATGGAGGCTAGCTCTTCCAAAGTTGGGGTCAGCTCCCTAGACCCAAATTTAAAGACATGGGCTCTATGGTCCCATGATGCCAAAGCCGCCTGTAGTAGGTTGGGCAACAGAGGAACAACGAGGAAAGAGGAAAGGCGGGTTGTCCCGAGGCCATTCAGAATAACAAGCTCGCTCTCAGTCAAACTATCATGCCATTTTTGCAAAGAGCTGGGCCCCGTGTCCAAACAGGGAAGTATACCGACCCCCGTATAAAAGCTTGGGCCCCCTTTTGAAGGCAGGTCCATCGGCGTACAAAGATGTTCTTTGTGAAATCGGTCAATATATGACGATGGGCCTGCTAGAAAAAGAGGGGAAAGAAAGAAAATAAAAGGAGGGGCAAAACAGCCAAACCAAAGTGGAAGAGGAGACATGGGGGGACTAGGCACGGGTTATAAGGAGCCTGCTGAGCTCAATCTATAGCAGGTGTATATATTATATACGCCAAGGCAAATTTTGAACCATTTTTGCCCGGCGTATATAATATATACGCCCGACCATTTTTACTGAGGATTGGTCAAGCGTATATAATATATACGCCCGGCTATTGATTGCTGAATGTTGGCCTGGCGTGTGTAATATAGACGCCCAGTTTAAGCTAGGGCCCAGCAAGCCCCCCCCTCACATTGGCCCATTTTTGTGCCCAAGGAGGAACATGTTCCTGCTTGGCGCACTTATTCATCTCAGGGCAGCTCACAGGCGCACATAATCACACACCTATGAGAAACACCCGGGTGGCGCGCCGCCCATAGGTCGCATACGGAAAGTCACCTGCATGACCAATCTCATCACTAGAGAGGTGCCAGTTCATTCCAAGCGAGGAAAAGAGAGAGGAAACCACCAAAGCAAAGAGATAACCAAATAAAACAGTCGCATGAACCATGAAAATTATAAAACCATAAAAAAAAGAGACTGTTGTTGTCTAAAGTTATTACATATCCCATATAAATCAAAAGTCTAAATTGTCTCATTGTGTCCACTTTTTCAGGAAAAAAAACTAGTCCTGGGCAGCCCCCTTCGACTTCTTCCGGCGCCGGCTCGCACTTTGAAAGGTACGGGTCTCCCCCATCCGAGTCCACGCCTGAGAGATACGACTAAGCAAGGAGCGCGACTCCTTCTCACAAGCACGCTGCAGAGGCATGCCAAAGGCCATCAGATAGAGAAATAGGCGGAAAGTAAACTAGGAAAATGACTAGGTTAGGCCAGCATTCACTCACCACTTCGGGGTCCCTAAGCCCAACAAGGTTATATAGTATTCGGCCCCGACTCACCGCCACTCATAATCTCGGCCAAGAAGAAAAGGAGGTGTTAGTCACACAGGCCATCAGCATAATTCAAAGGGAAAGAGAACAGAGCAACAAGATAGAGATTACCTAGGAATCAGCTCAGGAGGTGGGACCTGGATGGCTTCAGCAAAAATTCGTGCCTTTTCGGCCACGTCGGCACACACGCGTGACAAAAAGGCATCATCCAGGCGTTTGAAGGTCCCCTGGACCTTGACGGGCAAGCTACCAGAAGCACCGCACCGGGGTCGAGGGTCCAGACTGAAGCCACGCCAGAAGCACCAGCCCTAGAAGGATCGGAGGGTCCAGCACCTGTTGCATCATAGGGAACGGCCTCCTCTTCCCTCATCTCGAAGTCCGCTCCGCCAAACTCAGAGAGAGAAACATTTTATCATTAAGGGCGGTCAATCAAAGTAACCACATGAAAGTTCTTGAGTGAAAGGAGAAAAGGGCATTACACGAGATCGCCCGCCAAAAGCTAAAAGCACGTTAAGCAAAGAAGAAATGATAGGGCAGGGAGTCGTACCAAGACTGATACCCCCCGGGCAGGAGAAGGTCATCGATAGGAACCCCAAGACTCATCAATGGAGCCTTCTGGGGCCAACACATCGGTAGGAGGAGCTTGGGGCACGGCAAAGAGAGGGCGATACTGATGAACCGCTCTCTCCCCTAAATAGTAGACCCTAGTCCAGGACCCGTAGAGAAAGATGATACGACGGTCCAGCAAAAGACGAGAGGGACCCACTGAGGCCAAATTCCAGAAGGGAGATCCTATGTCAGGGTCGAGGATGACCTGTAAAAGAAGAGAAAATCGGAAGGGGATGCACACATTTGGTCAGAACCCCTAGCACATGTGAGCCGATGCCAAATTTACAAAAAACAGAGAATTGTTTTACCTGCCTGGGATCAACAGTCGAATCGAGAGCGCAGTCTAACTCCAAATGCTTCACCCACATGCCAGTTACTCATGAGGGGGAACGTAGCAATGTCGGACTGTAGCAGAGGGCGACCTAGTTGAAAGTGAAGGTACCCCCAGACCTGAGAAAGCAGGCAGCTGAAAACAAGTATGCTATAAAGGAAAATTGGATAAACTAAAAACAAAAGATAAAATACCTCGATGGCAGGCCAGAAACCCACAATGGAGCTAGACTCACCAAGAATGGCCCGCATTAGGCTGGACATGAGTACAGCATAGCCAGTGCCACCCCAATCGAATAGATGCACGGTCTGCCAGTTCACCATCAGGCTGAGCAGGGACAAAGAGACTCGCCCTCCACTGGTGTTGGAGAGGAGAGTCTTGCCCAGGAGGAACAGTAAGGAGATGCGGGCCAGCATAAGTGCGCGCGCAGGCTCGATGTAAATGTCCATGTCAGGCTGCCCCTGGTCCACCAACTCATTAGGCCCAAACTGATCAACCAACAATGATAGCTTGACCTCCGAGCCCCGAACATTCCCTGAGGACGAGTAGGCCCCTAGCAGTTGAATCACCTCCTCCCTACCTGGTGTGCGGGTAGGTACCACGGGCACCCCTCCGATACGGACCCCGGTGATAATAGACCAGTCCGCTGGTGTGAAGGCCATCTTTGCCACGGCCATGTGGAATGTCATCGTCTCGAGGCGAAAATGCTCTATTAGTGCCTTTAAATAGGCCGTATCAGCCCTTACAGCGGGGCACAAAATGAAGTCCCCAAAACCGACAGTAGTGAGTAGGTCCTTCACCACTGGGGGAAGGTAAAGCACGAGACGCTGGAGGTCAAACCAACCGCCTCAGAACAAAATGTGCGGCAAGGGCTGCAAGCAGAAGGCATCAATCAGATAGGGGCAGGGAGATATAATGAGGGCATCAAAGGAAAACAAAAGCGGAAAGGAGGGAGCCCATCTATTTACCTGACCAACGATCCCGAAGTTGGACATATGGGTGTGCTGGCAGTAGAGGAGGCCGGTGTGGGCGGCCTCGCCTTGCATCTCATACCAAGGCTGGGAGGAGCGCCGAGACACAATGAACTGTTCCCCACGGGGGCCATAGGCCATATCCAGCCCTTCTTGCCGATCATGCCCTTCGTCAGTAGACATCCTGAAAATATGAGACGCATCGGCATATGAGAAGGTTGCCAACAAAAAGGGAAGAAAGAAAAAATATATATATACACTAATCCCAAAAAAAATAACAAAAAAAAACAACCATGTGTATATACTTATCCGAACAAAAAAAAAATAGGTGTGTGTGTCTACCAAAAACCAAAAGAAAAAACCCATGTGTATATACTGATCCAAACAAAAAAAATAGGTGTGTGTGTACTAAAAACCAAAACAAAAAACCACCATGTGTATATATCAATCCAAAAAAGAGATGTGTGTGTGTACTAAAAACAAAAAAAAAACAAACCATGTGTGTGTAGGCACCAATCCATCAAATAAGATGCACTAATCCATCGAAAACAAAAAAGAAAAAGAAAATAGGATGAGATGAATAAATGATAGATGAAAAAAAAATAGGCCTAAGGAAAACAACAAAAACAAAACCAAGAGAAAAGGAACATAGCCATCACATATGTTTAAATGAAAATGGAAAAAAAAAACATTTCACCATAAAAGAAAAAAAAAGAGAGAAAAAGAAAAGCATCAAACAATAATATTATCAAAATGTAAAGGGAAAGTAAGGGAAGGTAATGGTTACCTTCAATGGGGGAGAAAAAACGAATAGCGACGGAGGATAAGCGCCTTTCGATCCACACCATGACCGTAATAGAACTCAAGCCAAATCAAATGAAAAAACCCTAAGGGGTTGTCTCGGACTCAAGAAGAAAGGAGGGAGGAAGAGAGGATTTGAAAAGGGGGGCCCCTTTTGTGCTCGGGCTTGGGCAGCTTCGTAACTGCCAGATTTTAGACGGGCGTATATAATATATACGCCCGACCATTTTTCGCCAGATTTTGGTCAAGCGTATATATTATATACACCCGACCAAAAATGGCAGTTTTTTAAACTGCCCGACCTCCCTTTTTCGATTTTAAGGCCCAACGGCCCCCCTTGTATGCTATGGACCTCGATTCGGACCCCCCTTCGAGGCCCACGTGTCCCGGCCATGGTGCACGCGTCCCTAAATGACCCTTCGAGTTTCCTTCGATTGGCCCAAAGGGACCATGCTACAATAAACGGATCTAGATCCGTAGGCGCCCACCTAATGCGCCCACAAAATAAAAAAAAAAAGGAGAATAAAAAAAAATAATAATGAAAAGAAAAAAAATATAATATATACAACGTTGGTTCTCAAAAGAGCGTCGCAGCACTTGTTTGCCCCACTCCGAGAGCCATGTTAAATCAATTCAGAATGATCGGGTTCACCCAAAAGCTCTCGAACCCCGTTTCAGGCAGGGACATTTTGTACCTGACCCGGCAGGCAGGTAATTTTGCCCATCTCCGGTCACTGTTCCCTACAGAGTCCCCCAGCAAGAGTCAAGGCCTGATCCGGCAGGCAAACCAAGAACCCATCACCGGAATGCACACGTCCCTAAGGTATATCAACATGGCAAGTTGATTCGCCTAAGGATACGTGCAAAAATAAAGGTAGTTTGAGCATGCCCAGGGTCTCCATCTGACATGAAAGAAAAAAGAAAGAGAAAAGAGAAAAAGAAAAGAAAAAAAAGAAGAAAGAAAAGGAGAAGAAATAACAACTTGTTGCTGCTTAGTGAAAACCCTGAGTAGGTTGACCCCACCTTCCGGCATTCACTCTGGTCATCCACCTTCGGATCTCTGTTGACCAGGAGTGCCCCCGACTTCAGACCATTCGAAAAGTCTATTGTCAGTCGAAACTGACCCGTCAAAAATGAAATTACAACCAACCAAACTATGTGCAAACATACAGACCAAAGGGCTCTTTTCCCTTTTTATTTCCTTTTACACAGGCTTAAAACCTGTATAGGCACGGTGTCCCTGTTGAATGTACGCACTTGCGTCTGGGTATCCACAGGATGGTCGTTGTCCTCGTAAATTGTAACTTAGGGTCGAGGCTTCTATTCGCGCCTATTTGCTGCTTATCGCCCCTGATGGGTGTCTATCTGTGCATAGTTAGTAAGATGTGATTTCATTAAGGATGGAGGTTTGAATTGGCCATCTCTTTCGAGGGATGATTGGTCGTAGCCCGATCTTTTCAGCTTTGTCTCGAGTTAAAGCACTCCGATCCGTGTGAATTAGGAGCACCTCACCACTGGAACGTACACATCCCCAAGGTGCACCTATCCCCAGCATGGTGCACGCACTCTTAAAAGCGTATCAACTAGCATTTGATCCACTTAAAGAGTTGTTCAAAAATAAAGTTGTCAGAGGTCATCGAGCTCTGCTTAGCGGCCTCGAAACAAAAGAAAATTCAGAAAATGGCACAAAAAAAATTACTCAGAAAATGAGCATGCATTCCCAAGAGGTGTTGCGACATCAATATTCGCTCCACTCGGGTCAATCATGCTAAAACAACCTCGAGGTTGATGGGTTCACCCAGAAACTTTGAGCCTTACCTAGGTAAGGGCACCCGTGCCCAATCCAATGGAGCTATCGATATTCCATAGGATTGGACAGTTCGAAGGCCTTCGCTTTGTATGCTTCGCATCAATTCTGAAGCATAGATCGATCATCCCGTTTCATGGAGCTCTCTGGTTCAGATTAATAGTCAAACATCACAAATCTATAATTTCCCTCGTGAAGTGGACGATATATCCCGACTAGTGGGCTTACACTTTTGTGATCATCAGTTATGCCCAAGAATGTTGCAATGCGCTTTGGGGACTATTAGCTTTGAGGTACGGACGATATCCGAAATGAGAGGGCTTACGACACTCACCATCACCATGAATGTTTGAGAATTGAGTTGAACCAGTGGACCCATCAAACGCCTTGGACCTCTTCGATGTCTCTTGTCTTTGGCATCCGATCATTAGTGATCGAATACCAAAGAGGGCATCAGACACCCAAATTCGCCCAAGGCCCGATCAATCTGCATTTCCGGGAGAGATGTACCTCGCTTCGATGGCACCCCTGAACCCTTAGGGATCTACCCAGACCTTTAGGAATCACCCTAAGACCTGTAGAGCCATTCCCCCAATCCTTAGAAGTCACCCCTACACCCTAGAATCCCTTCCCAGACCTAACTTAAACCCTTCTGGCAGTTGATGGGGTGAGAGACACAAAATTTCACACAGAACATTACCATGAATCAGCCATATACCATTGGAAAGAGGACTTCTCCAGCTTTCCAACGAGCCAAAGATCACCCGATTTGGAGCTACGGTTCAAAAGTTATGGCCGTTTTAAGTTTCACATAAAATCATAGGACTTTTACTCAGGCGTAGATATTACATACGCCCAACCATTTTTGCTCCAGATTAGTCAGGCGTATATATTATATACGCCTGCCTATTTTGGGGAAAATTTGGCCGAGCGTATATAATATATACGCCCAGTATAGGTGGGACACACCACGGGCTTCATCTTCTCAAAACTCCCCTAATTTTGGTGAAATTTATTATTGTTCCTGATATAATATATATGCCCAAATTTTAACTACAAGAATCGGCCATCGAGCTCGAATTTCCTCCATCTAGTTTGACCCTTTGACCATCCCCTTGGTTGAGGTGGGTGTCTTGAGATTGGTTGCACCCCCTTTGAGCTTATTGGCAACCCTTAAGTCACCTTTGGCCTCACCCCATCATCCGCCATTAAAACTAGTTTCCCAAAACCCTAGGACCTTGAAAACCCAAAAAACCTTAGATGGGGGATTACCTAAATGCTAAACCAATTAGCTCTTAAGTAGGCCCCTAACCCATCCCTTCTCTATAAATAGAGAGGCCTCCCTCTTCCTTAAGGGTTAGAAAAAATTGGAGGTTAAGGATTTGGAGCCCAAGAGAGAACCCTAGTGAGAGAAAGTGCACTCATTTTCCAGAATTCCAGCAAGCTTAGTTCATCTTTTCCAATCCATTTCAACCCTTAGATCACTCCTTTTAGCTAAAGTCTAGCCTTTGGCCTCACCCTACACTTCCTATTTTATTGAATCCTAGCATTAGAACCCATTTTCACACCATTTAAGCCATCGGAACCACGCCAAAGCGAAGGTCTTCCATGGTGCAACAAGGTCCCATGAGCTCCGACTCACCCCTCTCTTCCTCTACCTTCTTGGTGTCTCCTCGGTCCAAGGATTCAAGCCGTTACGCCGCCAAAATTTTGGTTTAGCTCAAAGCTTGATAGGACCGTATTGCCTTCGGGCAAGGGGAAACTCCGCCCTTTTTATTTTTATTTTGGCCATAGATAGAGATCGCTACGTGCGGGTTGATCGGGTGCCTAAACCCTTTCCGATCGATAACCGAAGCCCCTACCCTAGAGCCTTTGGCAAAGACCGGTAAATCAGAGTCATATTTAGCACTTCGGTGTTCAAAATATCGATTTGAAGGTTTCCCGAGTCACCAAAAGCTCCGGGTGGCGACTCTACATTTTCATTAAAAGGCGAGCGCATCGCCGCGACGGGTTCGAGAGGATCCGCGGTCGCACAGAGCCATCACTTGACCAATTATCTGCCCAACTTCATCTAGGCTGACTTTAAGTAACACATATGTATTTTTTAATGCCCCCATTAAAGCTTGGAAATGGAGTAGCGATGTCATCAATAGATCCCATACAGTGATATGGGCGTGTATTCTCCTTAGTTGAGTCTCCAGTATATGTTCTCGACTCATTTTCTCGAAAGGATTCATTGCGCTATCTTTCTTCCCCTCGGGTTCGGCTTGTGCTACCGTCAGTGCTTCCGGTTGCTTTGAAATCTTCCCGGATCGGGCCACAAAGTCTAATACCCCTTCTCTACTACTACTACCGGTGTTAGCATTGGTATGTTCATAACTCAGCGGGAGCTGGTGAGGATCATAGGTTGGTCCCGATATCTAAAATGGTATAGCTGCCGGCACTGGAGGCACTTATACTGTGGGTTCAGAAGGTGTGGGCAACACTTGATTTACCTTGATGATAGCTGGTTTGGTGGCAAAGTTGGGCCAGGTGGGAGTGGTGAAGCTTGAGGGTGGTGGTACAGGGAGAAAAGGAGTAAAGGTAGGCCATTGGTAGTTGATGGGTGGTGGAGGATTGGGGGTTTGATGGGCCATCAGGTAATTGATAAGGGTGGTAGAGTTTGCAGGTGGTTGAACTGGGGGCAATGGGGTGGGCGCAGGCCATGGATAACTGACAGGTGCGGGTGTAGGATTGGGGGCCTGATGGCTTATTGGGTAATGACGGGGGTGGTGGTGTATGGTTGGTACACATTGATATGTACATAATTGACGGGTGTGGGTGATGAAAAGTATGCCCTGAGATCCAAGGGCTCGACTTGTGGTGCGGGATGGGGAAAATAATTAGATAAATTAGGCGTTCAATCCCCCTAATGTTTTTTTCTTCATCATTCCTTGGAAATGGTGCCATATAACTCTCCCAATCATTGATGTAATTAGACGGATCAAATTCAAGTTCCTCCTCACTTTTTATCATCTTGATGGTGGGTCTGGGACCTGCTCCTCCGATAGGATGTGGGGGTAATGGCACTTGATGTATGTTTGCCTGCTGGTTTGCTTGAGAAGGTGCTGGTAGAATTATTTTCTTGACATCAATCAAATCTTGGATTGCTTGCTTCAAGGGGAAGCAGGGATCAGTCGGGTGACCCGAACCCTGTGAAATTACAGTGGGTATTTGGGTCATAGTTCCTTAGGATCAGATGGGGAGGAGGTTGCGGTTGACGAATAATGACTAATCCTTTTTCCACTAACAAGGGCAAAAGTACACTCAGACATTTTCCCAGAGGCGTAAAAACTTGATCATAGTGGGCTCTCCTCTATTCTTAAGTCATTTGCATTCCTTGCCCATTCCCTACTCTCAGCATCTGCTCAGTTGTAGCTGGTGCTAGTGGGGCTGCCTGAAATTGAAATAGGGTTGTATTATTATTGGGTCATGTATTGGCAATGTTTTAAACATCAGCCCCTGTCCTCTTCTCAATTATTTGCTCTAAAAATCTCCTAACCTACTGTATCCACTTGGCATGTTCTTATTCAGACGACCCTTCCTGATGGCATCCTCACATCGGTTAGCATTTCTCACCAGATCAGCGAAGCTGGACTGTTGCTGGTACACCAAAAAGTATGAGATCACTGGTAGAGTATTCTTTGAAATCATCTCTATCTGCTCATTATCTGGTATCATGTTTCTAACTTGAGGTGCTAGTGCTCTCCAGCATCCCAAATAGTCGCTGAAGGTCTCATTTGGGCTCTGCCTCAGACGGGCTAAGTATGACTTACGCAGCTCAATGTCTATATTGTAGACATATTGTTCTTGAAATAGGTGCGTCAAGTCCTTCCACGTTTTCATCGTTGATGGTTCCAAAGATTTGAACCATCTCAAAGTCGGACCAGCTAGGCTCTTCTGAAAGACTTTTATTAGTAGCCTTTCGTCCCCTCTGTATTGGCACATGTCCCCACAGTAGGACTTCAGGTGTGCAATAGGATTGCCGATGCCGTTATATTTATCGAAGGCCGGCATTTTAAATTTGGGGGGGCAAGGGGACCTCAGCGAATAAACACAAATTTGTGAAGTCTGTGGCATGGATTTCAGCACCACCCATCTTCATTAACAGTTTTTGAATTTTATCCAACTGTTCTTTTAGCTGCTTTGAATCTTTCGATACAGGGGCTGCTTTCTCGGCCGTTGGCTGGACCTCACTCTGGGCCACCAAGGGATGGGCAATTATGGGAGGAGGGTTTAGGCCGGCCAATTCCCCATCATAGGCTCCACTATTCTTAATCTCAAGCTCTTCATACTGCTGGTCGGCATAATGTGCAGCGAGGGCGGGATTCTCTTGTTGGTGTGGCATGGGGTTGGATGGGAATGGTATGAGCGGGGGTTGGGTGAGCCCATTGGGAGTGAGGGAAAGTTTGTTCGATGATGGGATGAGTGGAAGTTTGGTTTTGGGGTGGGGCCTGAATGGGGCAATAGGGCATGGGGAATGGTTTGGAGATGGACTTGGGGCATGGGGCCATGGGAAAATTGGGTTTGGGGTATGGCATGGGTTTGGCCCAGGTGTGAAGGTTGGGGGAAATGTTGGGGGTATTGGGGGGGTATGAGTGTGGGATTTGGGCTTGGGCCATGAAACCTTGATCATGATAAGTTTGGGCCATGGCCCATTGGTGTGTTTGGGTTGTGGGCCTTGGGTTGGTCTGGGTCAGTGGGCCTTAGTGGGTTTGGGCCGTGGGCCCTAGGTAGGTCTGGCCCACTGGGCCTTGATGGGCTATGGGCCCTTGGTGGGTATGGGCCGTGGGCCCTTGGAAGGTGTGGGCTTGGGTCAAATGGGTTTGGGCCATGGGCCCTTGGGTAAGGGTTAGGGCAATGGGCCCTTGGGGTATGTGGGGCTAGCCCACTGGGTTTTAAGGGGTATGGGCTATGGGCCATTGATGGGTTTGGGCCATGGGTCCTTGATGGGTTTGGCCCTCGGGCCCTTGGGTATGGGTGATGGGGTGTTGGGCCAACGGGCCTTGGAGATCATGGGTGGTGGGGTTTTGGGCCAATGGGCCATGGGGCATATGGGAGATGGGGGTTTGGATGGTGTGAATTATGGGGGGTTGATGGGGATCATGGGAGAGTGAAGCATGGAGATTGGCTAGGGTATGGGATGGGTCCATGGATGTGGAAGGAAAATTGGGCATGACCCTGGTATAATTGTGCATGACCATGGTATGTGAGGGGATATGAGGTGGATTGGAGAGTTGAGGTAGGGCAAAGGATGGGGAAGGATTAGGGATAATGATTGGTGGGGTGTGGATGTTTGGGAAAAGCCAGGCATGGCCCTGGTAAAAATGGGCATGACCCGAGTAGATGGAGGGATTTATGGGGGGTTGGATAGGACGAAAGTGGTGTATGTGAATGTGGGTGGATCGGGCCTATAGGGTGAGGATGGGAAATGGGGCATGGATGTGGATTGAGAGAATGGGGTTAGGTTTGTCATGAATGTGGATGGAAAATGTGATGGATTTGGTATGGACATGGTTTGGGCAAAAGATGGGGAGTTGGGGGTTAGACTTTGGATGTTTTGGGAGGTAGTGGTGGGGAAAATGGGGGCGCTAAATGGGCCGGTAACGGCAAAGGGCGATTAAGTGAGGGGGATGGTGGAAAAAACTTCTCTCGAATGGGAGTGGGTTGGAGAATGTGGCGGGGATGAGTCGGGATCGGCGTAAGCCGGGTCCACTACCCACGACATTCTACGGGAGTGGGTTGGGTAAGGGTGCCTTGGATAAGGCCTAAAAATAGTCCTTCTTCCCCTACGGGACGGTAGAGGGCAAGACGATGCCGTTGTACTAGCACCACAAGCTATATATTTTTTGGTTTTTATTTTTTTAGTTTTTTTTTGTTTAATTATTTTGAAATTTTTTTGAAAAACAAAGGTTTCGAGGCCTTAGAATTCCCTTCTAGGGTGGCTCTCGCACCTTGATTCAAGACTCACGGTGACGATTCCGATGCACTTTGGAAGAATCAAAGAGAGACCTTCGATCTACTGAAGGCACGAAAATTGAGGCAAATAACCCGATCCCTCGGAATGGGCCAAAAGGAAGTTGCCTTCTTTTGACTAGCGGGGGCGTATTGGGTGTTAGAGATGGCGGGGCCCAAACAGGGGTACTAAAAACACTAATCGGGGCCCAAACAGGAGGTGAGAAAAGCCTCAGATTTCAGGCTGCTGCTGTCCAGGTAGACTTGGTGCAACTAATACATGCGCCAAGGTTGCAGGGCCCCTTTTTTACACTGGTGCAACTAACTATTAGTTGCGCCAAGGTAAAAGTGGAGGATTTAAAGCTGGCGCAACTATTAGTTGCGCTAGATATAAATTCCCAATTTTTGCACTGGCGCAACTAATACTTGCGCCAGGCAAAAATGATGCTCTAGATTCTAAAACAATAGGGAACAACAGCCTGAAGATGGGTCTATTTTGGGTTTCTATAGAAGTTGGGCTTTCGAGAACTGCATGACTTTATATGATCGATTCTCTCCACACCGAATCCTAAAGGTTTGAGTCTGGTATAACTCGCTAGCGCGCTCCCAAAGGGTTTTAAGCTTTGGAATGGGAACCCAATTGATATACCTCCGGCGCAAGCGCCTTCTCAGATACTAGGTGGGCTACGACTTTTTTGGATCATCACCACTAGGGGCTGCCTCTATACTAAGACCCGGGTGGTTATATGTGTGCCTAAAACCCAACCCTTTGAAAATCTACGCTGTAAAAACAAGTTAATTAAGCTCCCTATTCTTGATTCAATTTTAACTTTTTTTTTAAAAATATTTTTTATGGAAGTTTTCTTTAGTCCAAAAGACGGGGGTGATGACCCCGTGCCGCCACTACGGGTGTGCATCCACTATTGGAATATGTTTGCACAAGTAGGCCCGCCAATCGGCTAAGGCACTTTAAATAATGGAAAATTAAAGAAATTGAAAGACAATGCTCAAGTAGGCCCGTCAATCAGCTAAGAAACTAAAAATGACGAAAAAGCAAGGAAATTTAAAGACTATGCACAAGTAGGCCTGCCATTTGGCTAAGGCTCGTAAATGGCGTAAAAGTAGGGGTAAGTAAAATGACTGAATCGGAGGGGTGAGTAAAAAAATAGTAATAAAATATTAGGAAAATAAAAAATAAAGAGGCCTAGTTCAAGGGGAAGCTCTACTAGCTACTCCCCATCTGTGCAACCGTGAGATTTTTGACGATCCCATCACGGTGATGCATGCGCTTGTAAAAAAATATAGAGTCGCCACCCAAAGCTTTTGGTGTCCTGGGAAACCTAGTTCATTGTTATGAGCATCGAAGTGCTAAAAATATGACTCTGAATTCAGTCCACACCAAAGGCTCTTGGGTAGGGGCTTCGATTATCGATCGGGAAGGTGTTAGACACCCAATCAACCCGCTTAACGCGGTCTCTACTAATGGCCAGCACAAAAATAAAGTAAAAGAAAAGAAAATGGCTTCCACTTTTTCAAATGGGCCTTAAATCCTATTTGTGTCCCTCCGTTCCTACCGAAAATTCAGCGGCGTAACGGCACAAATGGGAGGATGGGAAGAGCTAAAGAAGAGATAGGAGAAGAAAGGGGAGAGTCGGAGCCCTCGGGCCCTTATAGCACCGTAGGAGAGCCTTGCGTGGCTTGCTTTTGATGAGCTCTTGAAGGCTTGAATGACTTGAGAATGGGTTCTAACTCTTAAGGGAGATAGCTAAGAGATAGAGGGAGGGTGCTAGGGTAGAACACACATCTACCCTAGAGGCTTTTGATGAAAGGCAAGGGTGGGAAGGAGGTTTTGAGTTCTAGTTTTTGTATAGGAAATGTGCACTAAAGGGAGAAAAATCTTCTCACTTAAGCTCTTTCTCTCTTAGGCCAAAATTCTCAACCCTTAAACCAAGGGGAGGGGGGCTCTATTTATAGGAAATGGGTGGGTTATGAGGGTGTTTAGATGCTAATCAAGATTAGGAATTAGGTAATCTAACATCTAAGGTTTCCTAGGGTTTTTGGAGCCTTGAAATATGGGAGAAGGTCCTCCAATGGTGGATGATGGGGTGAGGCTTTAGGCCACTTAATGGGTTGAAAATAAGGTGCAAGAGGGTGCAACAGAACTATCAAAAAATACCCCAAAGGTTAAGGTGGTCAAAAAGTCAAACCCCAATCACAAATTTTGGGGCAAAAAACTAGGGTTACTGTTCATATGCTTGGCGCAACTATTAATTACGCTAGGAAAATGTACAGTAAAACAGTTCTGGAGTAGCCTGGAAGTTGGCTCCATGAGGGGTGGGTGTTGAGAACTGGAAAATACCATTTTCCACCCCTTAATCTGGACCTTGATAGACCCTTGAGAGAACTAAATAAGTACTTTAAGTGTTTGTTTTATAGCTAACAACAAAGGTAGGCTTAACTCTGAAAGCAGCTTAAAAAAATATAAAAAAGATGATGACCCATCTTGATCTAGAGGAAGAAGGAGAAGGGACAACCTCATTGGCTGTCAAAATGCCTAAACTCAAGAAGACAAAGGCCTAGTTTCATCCTGGAAATATGTTTGAAGCTATTCGAAAAGAAGAATGCACTACAAAATGTTATTCGAAAGGATTCCTGATCTATTCCAAAGGATTCCTGATCTATTCAAAAAGAACCTGAACACTGCGAAAAGAACTAAAGCTCCATGCTTGGTTTTCGAAGAGCACCTGATCTATTCGAAAGGAACCAAACTCGCTGATGATCTTTTCGAAAAGAAGAAAACTCCTTGCGAACAGCACCAGATCTACGCGAATAGAGCTCCAAAAGTTACTTATCCTTTCGAAAAGACTTTCAATCTGTGCGAATAGAGATCCAGAAGTCACATTTCCTTTCAAAAAGGCCCCCAGTCTGTGCGAAATCGTATTCTAAAGATTCCTAGCATCTGTAAGGGCATTTCAGAAATCTTTGGACGTGCCCCAATGCATTTAAAAACCCAGGGGCATTCTGGAAGATTCTGAGCACGAACCAGAGGCATATTCCACTCCATGTGAACACCCAAAGATGAAATTACTTGGCGGGAACTTCTAGAAGCTCAAACAGATTTTTGAATTTCCTAACATAATTGATGACTCTGTCTCCTGATTGGCTGAACCAGATCAAGCAGTTCTGATTGGCCAGAATAGATTTGGATCCTTGTGCTCGACTCCTATTAGTTGATATGGATCTAACCAATTCTGATTGGTTGATATACATTTGAGTTGGACTTGGGGAAAACTATAAATAAACGAACTATTTACCCAATTTAGGTATCCAGAATTTGAGTTTCATTCCTGCTGCCCCATTTCCAATTCAGATCAAGATAGCTTGTCTGAAACCTTTGTAATAACCTAGCTTTTGTCTGTAACTGAGAACTGTGAGATACTTATGTAATTCAAGTGAGAATTGTATTCAAGACTACAAATCTGAGAGTTGTTTTAAGCTGTGCTCTGTAATTGTAATGGTGGATTTGAAAAGGTTACTTTCATCAGTATGTTCTCAATCGGATTCATGTTGAGGGTTCATTGTGATCTCCTCACTCATTAGACTCCTTTAGATTTACTGCTTTTAAGTAATTTCCCTTAATTCACTATCCCTGTGAGAAGCTGTGTTTGTAACCTGGTTCTTACAGCATTTGTAGTGGTGCTTATGTTCTTAATCAAGAATTTGGATTGAAAACTATTGGATGATCTGTGTCCATGACAGTGCACAGATCATCGCCATAAGTTCAACTCAATTTTAATCCTTGAATTGGATTATTTTCTCTTACATCTGAGTTGGTGGCCAGATGAAGATTTGATACTTTCTCAACTGTGTTATATTATTTGTCACTCTACAATCAATTACTAAGCTTAAGTAGCTATTATTTCTCCATTCTTGTTAATTTTGCATCCAATTCCCCCAACTCGGATCTGGATCACTTAGTTTTAATTTTACTTCTAGATAATTTAGTTAATGTGACAAATTCAACCTCCCATCTTATTTGCTTTGTAGATAGGATCAGAGGCCAGATCTGGTAGCTCAGATCTGGAGGTTTATCATATATTTTAAATTAATTCCCTATGGACGATCTTTTATTCACTTACATTTAAAACTTGCTACAATTGGCCCTGATCTTGCAGGCTAATTAATTTCTCTCTGTGCTGATATTCCTTTCTTCTTTCTAGTTTTCCAATTTCAGTATAATCCATACTTTGAAATATCTGTTTTCAAAATACAAATAAATCATGCACACTTAGGATAACAATAGTGGGGTGACCCATTTGTACCTGGCGCAACTAATAGTTGCGCTAGGCCATTTCTGGGGGAAAAAGGCCTGGCACAACTATTAGTTGTGCCAGACAAATTCTGGGGGAAAATGGCTTGGCGCAACTATTACTTGCGCCAGGTAAAAATTCCTCCAAAATGACCTGATGTTCAAATGGTCATAACTTTTGATATATAACTCTGATTGAGGTGATTTGTGACTTATTGGAAAGCTGGAGAAGTTCTCTTTCTAATGGTATATAATTTGATATCAGTAGAAGACCGCAACTAGTCATAGTATACCACTCTTCGTCCATTGCATGGGAAGGTTAGGTTTAGGGTTTGAAATGGGTTCTAAGGGTCAGGATTGATTTCTAAAGGTTCGAGATAGGTTCCTAAGAGATCTAGGGTGATTCCTAAGAGTTTGGAGTGATTCCTAAGGGTTCCATACATGCCATTAAAAGCTCAAAAATGTGCCTCTCTCGAAATGTGTTTCGATCAGGCCTTGGGCCAAATTTGGGTGTCTACATTTGTATATCATAATCTTGTACTTAGTTCTTAACTCATATTGTTTCCTATTTAGTTGTAAATAGAATATCATTGAACTTCTATTATTTCTTCAAATATTTACCTGGGTATTAGTTAACATTATTTGTATTACATATACTTAGAATTCTTGCTTGATAATTAGTTATATTCACAATTGTTGGAAACCTCACTTATACATGCACCTGTGGACTATTTGTATACTACTTGTATTAGAATTCTAAGATAATGCTAGCTAAGATTTTATTGAGCTTTATCGCTTACGATTATTTCATGACCTAAAAATTTCAGAGGCCAGCCACTAGACCCAGCCAGGATTGAGAATGTTGGACATGGAAGGATCCAGGAGTGACAATGAGCTGATAGTTTGAAGCTCCTTTTGTCTAGTAGAGCTACCAACACCTACACTTAATCTTGAATAATCTTTCCTTTCTGTTTTATTTTGGCTTTGGTTTAAGTCCGTTAATTTTGAATTAATGGTTATGATTTTGTAATTGGGCTTGTATAAACAGAGTGACTTTTAAGGTTTTTATTTTATTTTATGGAAAAGGTTTAAAAGTTGCCTTTATTATATTATTTTACTTATTGAAAACCATTTATGATCAAATCGTAATTTTGAATATGCCCGTTAGGTTAACAAAATTGGGAGGTTAAGCCGATCGCATTTGACTTAAGTTTCCGTGCATACTTTGATAAATGAAATTTAATCATTTCTGCAATTAAAGAATTTTCGCGAAGCTTTTAACATATATATATATATATATAGATATGGTAAGTGACCTGAAGGAGAGATATGAAATAACAAATTGAACCCAAAAGTTATACGACTATGAAAGATAAGAATATGTACATGGATATGAATAGAAATGAAAGAACGGTGCGGTGGCGCCAGCTCACATCGGCGCCGCCGACGGACAGCGAGGCCGGGTGTGAGGGGCGTGACACACCGGAGTTGGTATCAAAGAATAAAGATTATAAAACTTCTTGATTTCTGAAATCATTTTCCGAAGATTTGAATTTTCGAAGGTTTTATTGACTTACTTGAGTTTGGATAATATCCAAGGAATTTTGAAAATTTCACATGACACAGTAGGAAAATTTTATTAGTTTAAAAGTTCTTGACCATAGTCTGACCAATACCTCTGACTGGAACCTGTTATAGCTGGAGCTGTCTGGTGGATAATTCTCTGAAAGGTTTGATGAAATATTTCAACTTGAATTAAATTAAGATACATAATAGCTTGTGTGATTGATTACTATGTTTATAACTTATATAGAAAGACTAAGATACTGTGTGTATGATCGTCATAAAATATGACCTTGCAAGTGCACAAGTCTGAATTTACTAGGGCAAGTACAAGGGTATCAAACTATAGGGATTTATTGTTTATCTTTTATTTAATTCTATTTTACGAAGAATCTTGTAGCATTACATTTCCTAAATTATTCTAAAATAAATAAAAGAAATCTACATAGTTTTGGAAATAAGGAAGGAGAAGGCGAACTGGAACCCCTCTTGGATTCCTGATTCGTACATAATAAATCCTATTTTTATTCTATTGTGAATCCCAGGTACCCCCGCTCCTAGCTATAAGCTCAGTCACATCATATATATATATATATTAGATAGATGTAATCACGAGTTAGATAAACCTAATCATTAAAGAACCATTGCATGAACCAACAAAACTACCCTATAAGCCCTAGTCTGTCAGTGAATATCCAATCTAAACTAACCCTAATCCCTACAAGGCCACTAGAATTAAAATAAATAAGATTACAGCGTTACCATCGCGTTCTTGATCTTAGTCGGAACCTTGAACATTCAATCGTACCAATAATGGAATTCACAAATAGAAAAAGGAAACAAAAATATATTAAAATACTTATCCAGAATTTACAAGAGATCCAGCCCGATCAACTCAAAGACCTTCATTATTACTGATGCAGATTCTGATCGATGATTATATCCAATCTCCCTCCATCCTAGAACTATTCCTAACCTAAAATTATGGAAACTCATGTCAGAGCCCTCTAGAAAAGTTTCGACGTGCGAGTCCCATAAACCTTAACCCTAGGGTCCTTATTTATAGATTTACAAGGCCCTAGAACAAATTTACACAAGTATTCTCTAGATCCTAAGAATCCTCCAAGGAAGATAAATCTGGAAGGAATTCGTGCCGATTTAGAGTTAGCCATCTTGTTGAAGAGATTCTCGGAGAAGATCTCGGCGTTTGAAGATATCTACAACTGTGCATAGACCTTGATTTTCACTCAGAAATGTTGTTTGGACCTATCGGGATTGGAGAATCGGCCGGTTGACTTCAGTTTCCTTCTCCAGGTTGAAGATGACTTGTGGGCTTCAACTTTGCATGTTTTCCATACCGGTCGACTTCAGTTCCTGACCGGTCGAGTAATTCTCTGAGTATGCTTTCATTCTGTTCTAATTTCGACCGGTTGGTTGAGTCCTGACCGGTCTCACATCCATTTCTTGAAGCCTTTGGAGTACTGACTGGTCGACTTACCATTTTGGATCTGATCTCTTTAGCTGCTTCACTCCCCTACTACGCTATCCTGACCGGTCGAAATTATAGTTTCGACCGGTCGATTTGACCATTTAAAGCATTCTTCCAGCTGCATTCCTTGAATCCTTGCTGTTTTGCTTGGGTTTCTTCCTCTCTTTGATCTTTTAATACTTTTTACATTTAACCAGCTTTTATACCTATTACACACAACATGAACTAAAAGCACTCATTAGTGGTTAGGTGAAAGTCTAACAAAGCGGGGATTCAGGGATAAATTATACCACTTTTGAGTCCGATCACACCCCCAAACCTCAACTTTTCTAGTCCTCGAGCAAAGGCAACTTTAAAAACTATAACCCAAAAGAAATTTATTCTAATAATGTACAGATTAATCTAAGAAAGTAAAGAGCCACTTTAATAGGGAGCATGGTTGCATTTAGTGCATGCAATAAGCCTTTAAACCCCTAGGTGATCCCTAATGGAGGAGTTGTGTCTCCTGAGGGCTTTCAGTGAAGACACCCACAAACTTCAAAATAGTTTCAAAACCATTGGTAAAAGAGTTTTCAAAATTGGTTTTCATATAATATATTCATTTAAAAATCAATACCTGTAATCATTTGAGGGTGTAAACTTTTATTTTTCAAGTACTGATACCATGACAATTCCACTATTGTTTATTCCAAGTAACCCAATGCTCCGATCCTTAGACCAGTCTTTCATCCATGCTTAGAGTGATGTGTGTGCATGTGCCAATGCCTACATCATTCTATCTTTGGATGAGTCCAAACCGGGAATCGTCGAATCCCAAGTCTCGACTCAATCATCACTTTAAGCATTCACTCTCAACAAGGTCATTCCGATGAATGGTCTACAATGTCGCTCAAATGTGGGATGGAATTACAACACAATTTAAAGAATCCCATATGATATAAGAAAGATGGTGCATCACAGAAAATTTAAAAAAATGATCTCATAATAGAATGGTGTTTGTATTCTACACATGTTATACTATGCACCATAGTTATTGCATCATCACCATCCACAAGGCATTCACCACCCAAGATTGGATCAAAAAGGTCTTTGTTCAGGGTTGTAATGGGGCTATGGTGAAGGTTAAGAAAGAAAGGGAAGTTGAGATTCAAATGTCTATGAGAAATTAGAAAAGAAACTCTATTTGCCCCACTTCATCTGGTGAGACCTTGTCGGATACATGCACGTCTTTCAATGCCCCCATTAGAGCTTGGAAGTGGTTCGGAGACATCATCAATAGGTCCTAAATGGTGATGTGAGCCGGCATTCTTTTGAGTTGTGTTTGTAATGCATGTTCTCGGCTCATTTTCTCCATAAGGTGCACCGCTGTAGGTTCCCTTCTCTCTTCTGTTTGGGCTGGTATCAGTATCTCAGGCTATTTAGAGATTCTGCCCGACTGGGTTATGAACTCAACTGTCCCTTCCTTGTTGCTGCCAGCATTAATGTCTGTCTAATTGTAATTGAGTGGGACCTGATGGGGATCATATATTGGTCTGGGAATTTGAAATGGGACAGTGTTGGACCAAATGTGGTTGCCTGGTACAGGAGGCGGCTGGACTGATGATGATGTGGCAAAATTGGGCCAACGGTATTGGGTTGGGCCTGGAGGTGGATTAATTGGGGGTGTGGCAAAGTTGGGCTAATTGTAAGAGGTTGGAGCTGATTCGGAAGGTGGGGTAAAATTGGGCACCATATAATTTACGACGGCTAATGCCAGATATGATTGGTACTATGGAGGTGGGGTAAAATTGGGCTACACATGATAAACAAGCGCGGGCGTGGGAAAATACAACCTCAAATCTTGATTTGTTGCTTCAGGTGTTGGGCTTGGGCAATAATTTGCTAAGTTCAAATGCTCAACTACCCTGATGGTTTCACTTTCTTGGTCCCACTGCCCTAGTGTTTCATAGCTTTCCCCTGTGCTGATATAATGTGAGAGGTCGACTTCTTCCAACTCTTCTTGCAGCATTTTAATGGTGGCCCCTGGGTTCATCACTCCCTATGGGTGTGGCAGAAATTGTGCCTGGTGAATATTAGTGTGCGAGTTTTCTTAGGGAGCTACAGGAGGAATGAGCTTCCCCGCCTTAATCAGGTCTTGGATTGCATGCTTCAATGGAAAGAATTGATTGGTTGGGTGACTTGGTCGCTGGTGGAAATTACAGTACACATTAGGATCATAATTTCTTAGGATTGGATTCGGTGGAGGTCGTGGTTGAAGTTGAGTGACCAAACTTTCTCTATCAGTAAAGGTAAGAGGACATTTAGGGATTGTCCTAAGGGAGTAAATACTCGATTATATCGGGCCCTTCTATGCTCCGGGGGGGGTCTGCTACCCCAAGAGACATTGTTTTGCCTTTGTACTTGCTTTGCTGGAGCTGCCTGTGTCAGGGCATATGCTGGGGCTTGTTGTGTTGGCCCGAATAGCAACGGTGCTATGCTGGTACTGGGCTAAGAGTTTATTATTGTCTGGACATCTCCCTCGATTTTTCTTTGCTCGATAAATTTCTGTACCCCATTGGCCCCACTGGCCAGATTTTTATTCAGCCGCCCTTCTTTCAATGCGTCTTCGCAATGGTTGGCATTTCTTACCAGGTCAATAAAACTGTCTTACTGCTGGTAGACTAAAAAGTCAAAGATAACAGGTAGGAATGTTTTTGAGATCATCTCGATCTGTTCATCATCCTGGATGCGGTTCTTTACTTGGGCTGCTAGGGCTCTCCATCTTCCAAGGTACTCGTTGAAGGCCTCATTGGGTTTTTATTTTAAGCGAGCTAGATCTGATTTGTGCGATTCTATGTCTATGTTATAGACATATTGCTCTTGAAACAAATGGGTGAGGTCTTTCCATGTTTTCAATATAGATGGTTCAATGGGCATGAACCACCTTAGCGTCGAACCCGTGAGGCTTTCGAGAACACTTTGATGAGGAGTCGTTCATCTCCACTATATTGGCACATATCCTCACAGTAAGACTTGAGGTGGGTGATCGGGTTGCCTGTGCCATCGTATTTATCAAAAGTGGGCATTTTAAATTTATAGGGTAATGGCCCCTTGGAAAATAGGCATAAATCAGAAAATTTTGTAGCATGTATTTCAGTCCCTCCCATCTTCATCAGTTGTTTTTGGATTTTATCCATCTGCTCCTTTAACAGTTTTGACTCCTTGGACTATAGAGTTGTGGCTACTCCCCCACTAGGCTACCTCAATTCATTTTGGGTGGCCTGTTGGTTGGTGAGTGTAGGTAGTGGGGGATTAAAATTGGCAAATGCCCCCATGTAGGCCCCACTATTTTTGGCTTCCTCCTCTTCATATTGGTTACCCGCATCAATGAATGAGGGAGGAATGAGGTCATCTTGTTGATGCTGAGTGGGTTGGACGGTGCCTGGTGAGACCATTGTACATGAGGGAAGCTTTGGTGATGGGTTTGTTGGGCAATGAGATGGGGTGAGTTGTGGATTTTTGAGGTATTGGGTACGTGTTTGGTGAGACCATTGGGGTTGATGAGGATTGGGATGATTTGGTTGAGGGGTAGGGGGATTCTATATGGTTTGGGATGGGTTCCCATATTGTGAAGGGTGTGGGTGAATAGGATTTGGATGAGAGGTGAATTGGGGATGATCGATGGTTTGGGAGGAATTCCCATATTGGGTTGGGTGTGATGAATGTGGATGGATAGGGTTCATGCCAGATTGGGGGATGGGATGAGACAGGTTTGACATTTGAGGGGGAATGGGGACTTGTTGGGTATAGGTGTATGTGGGAAATTGGGGGAATGATGGAGGGTTTGAAAATGTGACCCTTGGATTTGGGTCGACATGGGCTTGGATTGGGTATTGGGCCTTGGAGGCCCACTTGGATGGATCCCACTCAGATAGCCACATGGTTGATGGGAGGGTCCTTGAGTGGTATGAATTATGGGCGATTGATTGGGATTGACATTTTGGATGAAGGAGGTGTGGAGATCTTAGAGGGATTGTTGGGGATTGGATATTTGGGGTGGATGAGGAAGGCTTTGAGAGGCCTTCCAAATGGTGTAGGCTTTCACCATGTCCTCCATCATGGACATGGGGTTGGAAGTGGATGGCCTGATGAATGGGATGTATGGGAAAAAATGGTCATGACCTTGGTAGAGGTAGGGACGTTGTGCATGGTTTGTGACGATGGGGGAGAATTGGGTGTGTTGGGGAAATGTGAAGGATTGGGCTAGATTTTTGATGGATGTGGGGGGTAAATGGGGTGGATTTGGGGTGGATGTGGAAGGAAAATGTGGTGGAAATGTGGAGGGGGAAGGTGTTGGATTTTGAGGGGTTGTAGATGGGAAATTGGGCATGGCTTGGGTAAATGGAGGGAGATGTTGGGGATTCGGATTGGATGTGGAGGGAAAATGGGGTATATGTTGGGTGGATGTGGAGGAAAAATGGGGTGTCTGTTGGGTGAAGGTGGAGGGAAAATGGGACATAGCTTGGGTGTATGGGGGAAAATTGGGGGTATTGGGATTGGATGTGTGTGAAATGGAAGTGGAGGCAAAATGGCATGTTGGTTGGATTGATCGAGGAAAATTGGGTATGGTAGATGGGGGAAAATGTGGTGTGTTTAGATTGGGAGAAGGGGTGAGAATTGGGTTGGATTTTGAGTGGTGGTAGATGGAGATGTGAGGATATTTTGGGTGGACATGGATGGGAAAATGGGTTCCCCGAAGGGTCGGTGACTTGGAATGACGATTAGGTGGAAGGATTGGGGAGGGGTATCTCCTCCATGTGGGAATGAGATGGGGAAGATGGTGGGGATTAGTTCAGATTGACATAAGTCGAATCAACTGCCCACGACATGGTTTATTGGCGGGTTGGGTACGGGTTCCTCGGGTGAGGACCAAACACTTTCCTCCTTCCCCTATGGGATGATGGAAAGGCGATGCCGTGATTTTAGCACCACAAGCTTTTTTGGATTTTTTATTTTTCTTATTTTTTTGGATTTTTTTATTTATTTTGTATATGACAAATAAGAATTTCTCCCATAGATCATATGGTATTTTTTTTTCAGGGCCTTAAAAACTCCCTTTTTAGGTGGTATTTACACCCCTAATGCCTCCCACAGAGGGACCCCGATGCACTTTGGAAGAATCAAAGGGGAACCCCTTGATCTATGTGAAGGCACCGACATCCACGCGACGACCCGATCCCTAGGAAGTGTCAATAAGGGGGTCACATCTTTTGACTGACGAGGGCATTTTGGGTGTCAAAAAGTGTGAGAATTATCGGGGGTATTAAAACCAACTAAGCGGGGGGTTTGGGAACTGTGGAAAAAATTCAGACTGCCTAGCAAAATGCTGGGCATGCATTATATGCACGTTTGAGAAAAAAGGCAATTTTTTAAACTGAGCATTCATAATATCCAGCCTGAGTAGAAAAAAGGCTTTTTTAACTGGGCGTGCGTAATATGCACGCTTGGTATATATATATATATATATATATATATATATTTCTAGGCGGCAGACCCGAGTTGGTCTTCTTTTTTTGGTTTTCTGGAAGCAGTGCTTCCGGGGACTATTTCTCTTTGTTATTTTGGGTCCCTCCTCACCGTACCTAGGGATACAAGGCCATTTTGGGATTACTAACGCGCTTCCCCAAGGGTTTTAAGCTTTTTCTTAAGCTCGGTCACCCACACGATATACCTCCGGTGCAAGCGCCTTCTTAGATACTGGATGGGGTGGTCCTTTTGGAGATCATCACCACTAGGGCTGCCGCTCTATTGGGATCCGGGACAAGTATATCGCTGCCTATTTCCCCCCTTTAAAATCTACCCGCGAAAAAATGAATTGAGTCCCTTGTTGGTTCAATTTTAAGTTCAGTTTTAAGGGAGTTTAGTTAAGTTCAAAAACGGGCGGTGAGAATCCTGTGCCGCCTATACGGGTAGGTGTCTACTGATGGTATATGACAAGGAATTAGGAAAATTGTAAGGCCAGTCAAGTGACTAGGGGAGAAAAGTAAATTGCATTAAGTAGGTCCTGCCCGCCAATCAGCTAAGGCGGGAAATGACAAAATCGTAGGGGTAAGTAAAAACAATTGCTCAAGTAGACCAGCCAATCAACTAAGGCTTGTAAATGACGAAATCGTAGGGGTAAGTAGAAAATTGCTCAAGTAGGCCTGCTAATCGGCTAAGGCTTGTAAATGATTGAATCATAGGGGTATGTATAAAAGGTGCGAAATCATAGGGGTAAGTATGCAAAAAAAATGAAAAGTTAGTAAACAAATGTGAAACCGTGGGATTTTTTACGATCCCGTCGCAACGATGCGCTCTTTTAAAAAGTATAGAGTCGCCACCCGGAGCTTTTGGTGTCCCAAAAAATGTAGATCAATTTTAGAAGCACCGAAGTGTCACAAATAGGACTCTAATTTCTGTCTACGCCAAAGGCTCTTGGGTATGAGCTTCGGTTATCGATCGGAAAGGTGTTAGGCACCCGACCAACCTGCTTGTAAGCAGTCTCTACTATGACTGTTTTGATGTGTATAATATATATATATATATATATATATATATATATAATTATATATATATATAAGAAAAAGAAAATGAGCGGCACTTCCCCTTGCCTGAACGCCCACCAATCCTATTGAGCCCTTCCCGCTTGCCGAAATTTGGACAGCGTAACGACTCAATTCTAGGATAGAGGAAAAGCAAAGAAAGCAGAGGAATAGAGGGGAGAAGAAGGATAGAGGCTAGATCTAGCTAAATCTTAAGGATTTATGATCGAAAATGGGGTATCAAGGATAAACTAGGGTGCTGGAATTATATGGGTTTAGTAGGGGCCAATGGGAGGGGAGCTCACTAAAATTTTATCTCTTTGAAAAATTTCCAACCCTTAAGCAAGAGGGGTGGCTCTATATTTATAGAGAAATGAAGGATTAGTGAGAATTTAAAGTTCTAATTGGGTTAGCAATTAGGTAATGGGAAATCTAAGATTTTTTTGATTTTTTAGAGCTTGGAGAAGAGGGATTTGGGTTTAATGGTAGATGATAGGGTGGTGACTTAAATGGCAAAAGGGTGATAACTTAAGCTAATAGGGTCACTAGGGTCCTAAAGAAACACACCACAGACTTTGGGATGGTCCACAAGTCAAACCCCTAATATCAATTTTGGCCATTTTTTGAAGAAAACCAAACCCAAACTACTGGAAGTTGAAGACTCGCAGGGGCCTGTCCCGATTTGCAATTTCCTGCGCAAATCCATATTTTTCAAATTACCATAACTTTTGATGTATAACTCTAAATTAGGTGATTCTTAGCTCGTTAGAAAGCTGGAAATGTCTACTTTTCAATGGTATAGGCCTTAGGTTAGGAAAATATATGTGCAAATCTTGGCACTCCTCTTTTCATCAGCTATTTTGGTTAGTTCGAAACTGTCTCTATGGGTCCGATTATGCAATTTTTTGCATAAATCTGCGATCTTCATTCTGTCATACGTTTTGATGTACAACTCTAAATTAGGAGATTCTTAGCTTATTGGAAATCTAGAAAAGTATACTTTCCAATGGTATAGGCCTTAGGTTAGGCAATTATCTATAAAAACTTTGGCACTCCTCTTTCTAATCACTGTTCAAGAGGGTTCGAATCAGGCCCAAGAATAGTTCTAATCGGTCTGAGAAGGCTATGGTTGATTCGTAAGGATTTGAGATAATTTTTATGAGTTTTGGGATGATTCCTAAGGGTTTGGTAAATACTTTCGGAAGCTCAGGGGTACACCTTTCTCGAAGTATGTGTCGATCAGGCCTTGGGCCAAATTTGGGTGTCTATAGATGCCCCTCTTTGATATCCGATCACTAATGATTGAATGCCAAAGAAAAGAGACATCCGAAGAGGCTCAAGGCATTACCGAAGGGTTCGCTAAATTTAGAACAAACTTCAAACATCAGATGAGTAACATGGTGAGAAAATAAAAGTCCCGTATGTCGGGAAAAATGGTCGTTTCTCTAATCGATCCCTAAGTGCTTAGCGACATTACTAGGCATAACTGAGGTGGAAAATGAGTTGTGAAAGCTCAATAGTTGAGAGAAATGGTCACTTCTCGAGATGATTTGAAGGAGTTTGATGTTCAAGATGCATTCTGAATACAACAGCTTCGTAAGTAAGGAGGGTGATTGACCCACATTCAAAGATAGGTGTAAAGTAAGTATGCAAGGTTTCACAGTTTGTGTCTAATCATATGAGGCACTGACCTCCTCATCTGACTGGTCACGGGTGCCCCTGCTTGAAGCAGGGTTCGAGGTCATAGGCGAACCCATTGATCTCAAAATTTATTTAGCACGACTACTCAAGCGGAGCGAACCGACATCGCAACGCTTTTTGGAAGTATGTGCTGCTTTTCCAACGTGCCCCGGATCATCATGGCCCAGAGTATCCAACCTCAAATGACACTAAGCAGATCTGGCCAAAATCAGGTGTCCACCGAAGGGGACACCTAATCCTGGTCTCTGTCGATAATGATCTTACGAATCATTTAACTATGTATAAACATGCACCGATTAGGAGCGATAAGCAATAAAGGTGGTGGAAGTCTCGACCCAGATTCCGTTCAGATATAATTTACAAGAATAAACGACCATCCTATGGATACCCAGACGCATGGCATACACTTTACAGGGATACGGTGCCAATATAGGTTTTAAGCCTGCAAAAATAAGGGAAATGAACCCTTCTACATGCATGTTTACACATAGTTGATTGATATGTAGTTTCATTTTCAATAGGTTGGTGTCAACCAATGATTGATATTTTTTAACAGAGTTACCTGGACCTCAAACCCCGTAGGGTGCATGCCCAGACTGTGTAGTCCAAGAGTTAACACCTCCGAAAAGTTTATGAAGAATCTGAAGCCCAGACACTCACGTTCATATGAATCAAAAGACAAAGCGCTTAGCACAAAGATATAGCATCCTGATCAAAATATTGACTGTTTGATCGGGATTGATGGCGTTGCTCCTACTTTGAAGTAGGATCCAAAAATCTAAGGCGTACCTTAGACTTCAGACATTGATATAGTACAGCTGCATTGTTGATAAAATATTAACATTTTATCACATCGAAATACGTATATGCATAGTAAAAAGTACCATAAAAACTCATCTATCTTTTTTTTTTTAAAATGATTGTTTTTTTTCAATTTTTTTTAATAGACCGATCATCTGTGGAGAGATGGTTTATTTGATCTGTCCATCTCCGAGAGGTTGCCTGCCTCAATGTTTTGGGCCATTTGATATTTTTGCACATTTCTTAAGAAAACGTCAGTCCCTTTTTTATTTATATGGGAAATAAATATGCATCCTAAGTAACAGAAGGAGCAACAAACTTTTACATACACTTTTTTATTTTTCAAAATTTATATATATATTTTTTAGATTTTTGTTTTTAGAGATTTTTTATTCTTTTTCTTCATTTTTGAAATGGAAGTACAATGTTGTAAATATGTACATGGAAAATAGTAGAAATATGAATCTTTTTGTATTTAGATTTTTCTATATTTTTTTTCTTTTTTTGGCTTTTCTTCTTTTTTTTATATTTGATGTCTTATTAGTGAGACGAAGTAACGGGTCCCTTTTTCTAGCATAGCCAAACTCGTTCATGTGGTCAGACCTGAGTGAGGTTAAGAATTTTTCAAGGTCGGAACATCCATCCCTTTGGATCGAATTAACCTTTTCTCCTTACCTTGGGTCATACGTTGACGATGTAGCCTGAAGATATTCCTGGTCAGAACCTGATTTGAGTTAACATGAGCGGCCCAGTTGGCGATCAGACAACATAAAGATATAATCGAAGGAAGTAACTGAATAATTTTCTTCTTCTTCTCTTATTTTTTTTTTAATATTTTTACTCATAGTGCCCAAGACGGGTTTTCGCCGTGCCTGTTGTTACCCTTTTTTTTACCCGTAATGCCCTTTCGAGTTTTCATTACGTGCATGGGTATAGCTCTCTTACCCCAAGCGCCCTTTCGAGTTTTCACCTGGTCTGCACAAGCTTGCTGTTTTTACCTGTAGCACCCTTTCGGGTTTTCACTATGTCCATCTTGCTTTGAGCTTGTATTTTAATTTTATTTTCTTTTTATTCCTTTCATCATTTTTTTTTAAAAGCCACGACATAAACGTCTGTTTCGTCATAGCTGGTTGGATTGAGTGTTGGTGTCATCTCACAACTTGGCTCATGTTGATTTAACATATACTATGACTACTTGTAAACCTAAAAAGAAAGCTTTCTTCAGGGTGTAGCTTGGCCATGGGTTAGGTTAGGATTTGAAGGTGTGCTGGGCTAACAAGGTTTCCTTGATACGGCTTCAATTTTTTACAACATACTTTCTTCCTTGGGGGATTTTACTATACACGCCCCATGATTCTTCTTTTTCTTTTTCTTTTTCCTTTATTTTATTTCAGGCAATCTCTTTTTAAGGTTTTGCTTTTCTAATTTTTTTGGATTTTGATGGTAACTTTACTTCTCTTTTCTTGTATATGTACATTTTTTTTTGGGGGGGGGGGAAGGGGTTTATTGAAAGAAAGGCCCAGGCTCAAATAGGGTAGCAAAGGATATCATCATTTTGAGGGATGCTTTTTGGCTACTGTGCTTGGAATGATGGCCTTTTTGGGTGGTTCTTCAACAGTCACGTATTTGTTTTACCAACACTTACCTTATCGCGATAGACTAAGTATAGAACCATCGGATGTATCTAGCATTGATGGGCTCAGGAAGATGATCTCCATCCATGGTGGCGAGGCGGATGGCATATACCGGCAGTACTTCTCGAACGACGAAAGGTCCCTCCTAGTTGGGCTTGAACTTCCCTCTCCAATCGGTGTGGAGGGATGGGAAGATCTTCTTCAACATAGTGTCTCCCACCTTCAGATCTCAACCGCGGACATGTTTATTATAAGCGCATGCAATTCGTCCCTTGTAAACTTGAGTATGACACAAGGCTAGGAGTCTCTTCTCGTCTAACAAGTTCAATTGTTCAAAGTGGGATCTCTCTCTCTCAGCTTCGGGTAAGCCTGATTCCATGAGGATTTAGAGCGAGGGTACTTCAACCTCTACCGGTAGGACAGCCTCGGTTCCATACACAAGGGAGAATGGTGTTGCCCCTGTAGCGGTACGGATAGACATTCTATAGGCCCATAAAGCAAATGGCAACATTTTCTCCAATCTCGATAAATGACGACCATTTTCTCGAGGATGTGAATGACCGTCTTGTTCGCAGCTTCTACGGCTCCATTAGTTTGAGGCCGATAAGGGGACGACCGATGGTGGTTGATTTTGTATTGCTCGTAGAAGGCTCGGATGCACTTATTCACAAAGTTTGTGTCGTTGTCCGTGATAATATCCCTGGGTACTCTAAATCAACACACAATACTATTCTTGAGAAACTTCTCGACGTGACTGACCGTGATGTTAGCATATGACGCTGCTTCTACCCACTTGGTGAAGTATTCAATGGCGACGAGGATGAACCGATGTCCATTTGATGCTTTCAGATTAATCATTCTAACGACGTCAAGGCCCCAAGTAGCAAATGGCTAAGGTGTGGTCATGTAGTGAAGTTCGATGGTAGGAGCGTGTATCAGACTAGAGTGTTCCTGACACTTGTGGCATTTTTGAACATGTTTGCAGCAATTCAATTGTATAGTGATCCAAAAGTATCCCTACCGTAGAATTTTCTTGGCGAGCATGTGACCGCTAACGTGGGCACCGCATACTCCCTCATGGATCTCCATAATATTGATCGCTTCACTTTCTGTAAGGCAACTGAGTAAGATGTTATTATAGGATCGCTTGTAAAGGCATTCCCTACAAATGACGTAGCCTGCCGCTAAACGTTGAATGATTCATCGGTTCGTCTTGGACGTACCCTCAGGGAAATTTAGTAACTCGAGAAAATTCTTGATATCTGAGAACCAAGGTGGCTCGTCACCAGGCTTTGTAGGTTCCTTCCTCTGGAGGCAGAAGATTGGCTCATTCCTTTGCTCGATCATGATCGGCTTCATCTCAATACCATACGAGATTTCTATCATTGATGGCAACGTTGCTAGTGCACCGACAAAGTGATTCCTTATCCGGGGGATATATGAGAATGTCACGTCTTGGAAACAAGCTATCAGATCCTCGAGGTGCTCATGGTAGGGGAACAGTTTCTCATCTTTTATTTTCCAATCTCCATTCATCTGCCATATGATCATTTGTGAATCGCCAAATACTCAGAGGTAAGTTATATTTAGATCGAGAGCCGCTTGCAACCAGCGGTAGAAGCTTCGTACTCGGCCATATTGTTAGTGCAAGGGAAGTTGAGGTTGATGTAGACTGGTACATGAGATCCTTTCGGTGAAATCAGAATGGCGCCAACTCCCTAACCTTCGGCATTTGATGGCCCGTCAAAGTGCATTACCCAAGATTCCTTTGCTTCCTCAGTATTGTCCTCCGTTATGAACAGGATGTCTTCATTAGGGAACTTAGTTCTCAAGGGGTCATAATCTGTAAGGATTGTCAGTAAGATGATCGGCGAGTGCCTACCCCTTGATCAACTTCTAAGTGATGTACGTGATGTTAAACTCAGACAATAAAAGCTTCCATTGTGCAGTTTGTCCAGTGAAAGCCAGCTTCTCGAACAGGTATTTCAACGGGTCCATTCGAGCCAAAAGTCGAACGGCTTAGGATAACAAGTAGTGGCGGAGCGTCTGAGTAGCCCATACAAGAGTGAGACATGCTTTCCCCAGATGAGAATAGCGCATCTCATAATCAGTAAACTTTTTGCTTAGATAGTAAATGGCTTGCTCTCTTATTCCTGTCTTGTCATGCTGCCCTAAGACACATCCCATCGAGACTTCTGTTGTGGAGAGATACATCAAGAGTGGTCTCCCTAGCTCAGGTGGTACCAAAATAGGTGGGTTAAGGAGGTAGCTTTCGATTTTATTGAATGTTGCCTGACAATCATTGTTCCATTCAATGGGTGAGTTCTTCCTTAATAGCTTGAAGATCAGTGAGCAAATTGGAGTTAGCTATGTAATGAACCGACTGATATATTGTATTCTACCTAAGTACCCTCTAACCTCTTTTTTGGTAGATGACGGTGGCATTTTTGTGATAGCTTTAACTTTGATTGGGTCTGCATCGATCCCTCTCTTACTGATGATGAATCCCAACAATTTTTTGGACATAGCACCAAATGCGTACTTTTGTGGATTTTGACGTAATCGATACTTTCTCAACCTCTCAAATAGCTTTTGAAGGTTTACTAAATGATCGCTTCGCTCCGGCGACATGGCTATCATATCATCGACATATACTTCAATTTCTCGATGCATCATGTCATGAAACAACGCAGTCATAGCTCTCTGGTACGTTGCACCGACATTTTTCAGCCCAAAAGGCATGACTCTATAACAAAAGGTTCCCCAAGGAGTGATGAACGTAGTCTTCTCTTGATCAGCCTTTGCCATCTTAATCTGATTGTATCCTGAGAATCTGTCTATAAAAGAAAGCATCCCATGCTTAGCAGTGTTATCAACCAAGATGTCGATGTGTGGCAATGGGAAATCGTCCTTCAGGCTCGCCCTGTTCAAATTGTAGAAATCGATACACATGTGGACCTTTCCATCCTTCTTCGGTACAAGCACAATATTGGCTAGCCACTGCGGGTATTTGGATACTATGAGAACCCCGCGTCATACTGGTTGATGACCTCGTCTTTTACTTTCAACATCCACCCGAGTCAAAGACGTCTCAGTCATAGCTCTCTGGTACGTTGCACCGACATTTTTCAGCCCAAAAGGCATGACTCTATGGCAAAAGGTTCCCCAAGGAGTGATGAACGTAGTCTTCTCTTGATCAGCCTTTGCCATCTTAATCTGATTGTATCCTGAGAATCTGTCTATAAAAGAAAGCATCCCATGCTTAGCAGTGTTATCAACCAAGATGTCGATGTGTGGCAATGGGAAATCGTCCTTCAGGCTCGCCCTGTTCAAATTGTAGAAATCGATACACATGTGGACCTTTCCATCCTTCTTCGGTACAAGCACAATATTGGCTAGCCACTGCGGGTATTTGGATACTATGAGAACCCCGCGTCATACTGGTTGATGACCTCGTCTTTTACTTTCAACATCCACCCGAGTCAAAGACGTCTCAGTCATAGCTCTCTGGTACGTTGCACCGACATTTTTCAGCCCAAAAGGCATGACTCTATAGCAAAAGGTTCCCCAAGGAGTGATGAACGTAGTCTTCTCTTGATCAGCCTTTGCCATCTTAATCTGATTGTATCCTGAGAATCTGTCTATAAAAGAAAGCATCCCATGCTTAGCAGCGTTATCAACCAAGATGTCGATGTGTGGCAATGGGAAATCGTCCTTCAGGCTCGCCCTGTTCAAATTGTAGAAATCGATACACATGTGGACCTTTCCATCCTTCTTCGGTACAAGCACAATATTGGCTAGCCACTGCGGGTATTTGGATACTATGAGAACCCCGCGTCATACTGGTTGATGACCTCGTCTTTTACTTTCAACATCCACCCGAGTCAAAGACGTCTCAGCTTCTGCTTAGCCGACTTCATATCAGGGTAGAGAGGCAACTCATGCTCGACCAAATCGGTGTCCAGACCAGGCATGTCCTTGTATGACTAGGCAAAACCATCTTGGTATGACCACAGGAACTCAATCATGCTTACTCTTTCTTCGGGAGATAGCGATGTTCCGATTTTGGTAATTCGGGGAATCTCCTCTGTCCCTAGATAACCGTCCTCAATTTTTTCGACAATTGGGGTAAGGCCATGCTCAAATTCTGCAAACCGGTCAAGGAGCTCATTGGGGAGCTCCTCTAAGGAGATATCCTCGTCCAGACTCGTAACTCCTACCTCTTTTTATATTTTTACAAGAAAGGGGTTGATTTTACGTGGGACGGGTATTTCAATTAAGGCATCTTTTTGTGGGATTTTATTTAGAATTTTAAATGACAATATTTTTGGACTTTGTATTTTTTCAATGTTTTTGGAATTTTTATTTTCTTCGGAGATGGACCCTTGGCAGCATGAGTCTGTGCATATATAAGGTATTGCCTGCCAAGGGCATATCTCACTTTTTATAGGTTATTTCTTTTTGGGAAACGGGTGCCAAATGTTAGGTCACTCCCCACTTCCAGGGTTTGGGGTAATGATGCCCAGTTGCGTACCTGAGACGCTGCTCCTTGTTTGGATGGAGGGTGCTGACTGATACGGCTCTTCGGAGTCAGCCTCCATCATGTTGTTCCCCATTTCGTTTGAGATGATATCCTCAAACGTTAACACAGTTTTGTGGTCATTCACCAAAGGGGGAGTTTGTTCAGGTATGGACCATCGTACCTCAAAGAGGATAACACGACCAAGTCTATCTTGAGGCTGGTAAGGGTGATGAGGGGATTGGTGGGGTGAACCGGTGCCGTAGGCTTATGTGGGGTCAATTGGGTTACCTCGTTTTGGTCGATCTTTACAATCTCGGTACTCACGAATGAATTCTTGATGTGAGGCCTGGGATGGGGTTTCTCCTATATGTAGCTGCCATTGTGCGGGATTTTTCTTTGAGTTCTTGCACCTCTTCTTTCGTGGGCTTGTAACTTAGCCCAAATCTGACTTTTTGGCCCCCCTTAGTGGTGACGGGCTCCTTCCTACCTTGTAGTCTGGGCCCAAGCCCCTTCCTTTTTGATAGCCCACTTTTGGAGCATGGCCACTGCTGCAATAATTCCTCTTCCAGTTCTTGGAATGATGCTCTCGATGGGCTCTGGGAGTATAGTCGACATTGTTGGTTACTTAGGTGTGCTGATGTTATTTAAAGTGATGAGATGGCAAAAATTAGAATTCAAAGGTGGAGTGAAATGGCTATGAAAACAGCAACCTAAAGTACACAACTTGCAAGATACAGGGCTATTGTAGCAATTTTTAAGTAAGAGTTTATCCCACAGAGAAATTGATCTAGAACCCAAAATGGGCTATAATAGTAGGCCTCTAGATTTGGCTACAAATCTGACAATCCTAAAGAAAGGGAGTTGGGTGTCACAACTACACTAAATTATCACTGAAAGAAGGGAAATAAAGTGCAATCCTATCCTAAAGAAATGGTTATGAAGAAGGTGGTGACGGTTGTATTAAAATAAAGATAAAAGGATGGGAAGTAAGCAGTTAAGCTAGGGTTACATCAGCTATGTAACTCAGACTCAGGTCTGTCTCTGCAGCAATCCCTCAGATGGCTACAAGCACATATGCAAGGAAGAAGTATCCAACTCAACCCATATGGTTTGACCTGATCTCTTAAGGCTATAACCTGTCTGCTTCAATAGTCACAGACTCTCCAATAGAGTGGATCAAACCACATGGACTAAGTCAGAAAACCAATCTGATACAAAGGAGTAGACTGATCTTAAGGCTATAACCTGTCCACTTAAATGGTCACAGACTATCCAATATATGTCCTCCACCCAATGGCCCAAATCAAATCATTAATATCATTGTAGACACTATATTTGCTAGGTTACAAGCTCAAGCATCCATGGGAGCAAATAGTTCTTGAAAAACTAGTGAAGACCATAATTGTTCAAGGGATATTGGGGACTTCAATGCAGCTGGTCATTGCTATAAAAGGCTTGCAATGACTCAGCTCACAAGTCTGCCATCACTATAGAGAAATCAAATCTAGCATCTGATATTGGTTAAGAAAAATAGAGGGGAGCCTGTTCTTGCAACAACCTCCCATAAGGCTACAAGCTCAAGTGTAGAGGAGAAGAATCCTTCTCAGATCTATGGCTTGGAATCACCCTAGGGCTATAGTCTGTCCACTTAAATGGTCATAGGCTATCCACAGAGGTTATCCACACCATAAGTGACTGAGATAAAACATGTAAACTGCTGCTGCCACCATGGTCCCAGGGCTACAAGCTCAAGCTTCCATGGGCCTTTCAAATTAGCTCAAATCTTAAATGCCTGCCGAGCCTGAATAAAACTATGGGTAAATAGAAAAATAACAGATTGAATGAACTATTAAAGTACAAATTCCATTGATAAAAAATACTTATAATGAGATTTCTCAAGGCAGCAACCTTGTGCATAACAGCTCTTCACAAAATTCCAAAGATTACAAGACCCATTACAAAAACAAAATAAAACTAAACCTAATTGCTTACATAGGGTATAGCCAGTAAGTGCTGGGCTAGGAGAGAAGAAAAATGGAAAAAAGAAATGGTCAAACCCTAACCCTAGTCTACTCGAGCTCACCATAGACAGAGGTTGAAGGACAAATAGAGATTCTAAGTTACAACTGTAGCTTATATACTCAGTCCCTAATGCCTTGGCTCAGCGAAGATTAACCCTAATTTCCTAGTAGATGTGGCACTATTATAACCCTTGGATGCCTTTAGATATGTGCCTCGAGATTAGGGCCTCAGGATGTGTGCCCTAGACCTGGGGAAATCCCTAAAAGGTCCCTGAGTTAAGATTGGGAAGTGGAGAGCCCGAGCTTCACGGGGCTACCTTCTGCATATTAATTCATTTGCACGGTTTGCAGAGTCCTCGCGAGGTAAGAATTGGCTTTGAAGGCCCCTTGTTCATGTAGTAGATCTTCTAATGGTCGTGCAGCTACTTTGGCCTTTAGTGCACTCGTGAGGAAGAGTTTGTAGGCTTGAGTTCTGCTCGTCTGATCCTTCGCGTAGCTTACAGAGTCCTCACGCGATCAGCTTTGGCTTTAAATGTTACTTTCTCGTGCAAAAGAATTTAAGCTTGTCACGCAGTTGCTCTGCCTTGCAATGCTGTCGCGAGGATGAGTTGCACTGCTTGGCTTTACTCGCACAAGTGAGCTCCAGAATTTTCTCTCGCGAGGTATACGCGCTGTAGATTTTTGCTCTCACTCGGCTATTTGTCAGATGAACACCACAACTCACTAGGTAGAGGGAGTAGCTTTGAAGCACACGAGAGCTGCGCTAGGACAAATCTAGAGCTCTCTCTCCTGCTTAACCACACGAGGACTTCATGAGATTCCTGTCGTTCTTTGTGCATGTTGGCCTCGCGAGATTGTCCGCACAGTTAATATAAGCCTTGATCCTCACGAGAACTTCGTGAGTTGGAATTTTGATGGATTAGTGCATGACTGCATCGTGAGCTCTCTTGTGCTGCACATTTTAGTTGCGAGAGATAACTTCTGCTGCAGACTTAGCCATGCGAGGTAGCACTTTACTGTGTGAGATAATTCATTTGCTCTTTTGCTGCTATGTAGCTGCTACTGTTTCAGCTTTCTCCACTCACACCTATGATTTTCTCATCTGCTAGACTTTCTTGGTCCATTATTACATGCAAAATAGTCACCATGGTGTGCACCACCATGGTGTTCCATCAATCTCTAGCTCAGCTGTCATCCTTGGCCTGAATTCTCTCTTCTTGGCACTAAAGGCATAGACTTTGTGTTAAGCTGCACAAGTTATTACTAATCTATAAAACAGGCTAAACAAAAGTTATTAGTCAGCTTCAAGGTCCAGCAAAGGCTAGGTTAAGAGGTTAAATAGCTACTCTAAGAATGCAAATGCCACTTTCGTAGGGAGCACAAATGCATTTAGCTCATGCATCAAGCCTTTTAAACCCCTAGGTGATCCCTAGTGGAGGAGTGAAGTCTCCCGAGGGTTTTCAGTGAAGGTACTCACAAACTTCTCAATGAAATAGTTAACAAAAATGCAACATTATCAAGTCAGCTATCAATACACAGAGCATCAGTCCACCTTTGATTCAAAATATAAGGAACAAAGGACAAACATTTAATCATTTAAACTTTTTCATGTATGCACATCATTTCCAATTAGCTTATAACAAGAGAAACAACACATGTATGTCAATACTGAGCTCATCTTCAATTCAAAAATTAGGTTTTAGCCAATGCCCAATACATTCAATATCAGACCCAATGCTTACCAGAGCAATCTCTCAAAAGGAACTTTGAGGGTTTTCATTTTCTCACAAGCTCAAGAGCAGTTACAGTCGTCAAATGGGTCTACAAGCATGAGCATAGGAAAAGCTCCTAAATTCTGGCATCATTGGTTAATCCTCACCAAAGATTGGATAACTTCTCATCTCCACGTGACAACTCATTTAACTTAGGATCACAAGATCTTATGATTGGGTTGTAATGTGGCTTATGGGTGTAGGTTATAAAGATTGGAAGGGTGAAAAGGATGCAAAATTGAGAAATCAGTAGGTGAATGAGGTGATTCATGACTTCACCTTCTTTAGTTCAACACATTTCATCTTCTTTGACATTTTTCAAACTTCAAGTGGCCAGCTTCTCCACTAATTTTTACTTTTTCCAATGAAATTTTCTCTTGACTACTCTCTCTTCCTTTTCATTATTATTTTCCTAATTTTTTTTTCTTTTCTTTTTATTTTTATTTTTCTGAAATGCCATCCTCTCCCCAGCTGCTAAACTGCTATCCTCCTTTTGTGTTTCTTTTCCATTCATCCAATGTTGACCTTGCTTGTCCATCTTCAACTCCTTCTCCTTTACCTTCTAAATTCTAAGAGTGGGGTAGGTTTGAATCAGGACCATAGGTTTAGGTATAAATACTTAGGTGTATTTTGAAAAAAATTAGAAATCAAGGCTCAAAAGGTGTACGCATAAGGGCAGTTTACTAGGTTTGGTATGTTTAAGCTCAAACTGTCCAAGAGAAGGCCTTGATCCTTTCCGAAATATCATGAGTGCTGTCAGCTGTTTCAACTTGAAGATGCCTAATTTCTAGTGAGGACATTGACTCAGTCAGTCCTTAGAGCAAAAAGAATTACCTCAGTCACTCCTCAAAGAGAAAAAAAATATTTGTAGGCCCAAATCTCACTAGGTATGGTCTTTCATTGAACTCTTAGGCATGTCCTTACCTTTTTCTCTCTTTAATGGTTCACTAAGTACTGACACAAGTAAGTTTTCTTGGTGTTCACCTCATGGAAATGTTAAAATTTAAAAAATTTTAATGCCTAAATGTCTGCAAAATTTTTACATTTCCTCATTTTCAAAGTTTCTTAGGTGATGATAGCTCTATATCTATCTCACTCACTTGATTCTGCTGCACTTAGGTTAACTACATCATTGGCAAACCTTGCCACACCCCCAAACCTATGAGGAGCAGTGTCCTCACTGATTCAAAGATTAATGGTATGTGTAGTAGAGTAAAAATCATACACAAAATAAAGTAAGTAACGACGTAAACAATACACACACAAACAATGAAAATAAAGCAATCAAAGATAATTTTCATTTATACCACAGAAATTTGTACAATGCAAGGGAAAGTGATCTACAAAAAGATTATATAAAAAAAAACATCCTAACTAATTACATATGCATATCTAAACATCTTAATATTCTACTGGCTCAGGCTTGACTTGGACTCCTTTTCCTTTCTCATTCTTCTCAGCAACAACGGTTGAACTGGCTGGAGGGGTAGTGGCTTGTGCAGGCTCTTTGGCAGTCAGTTCAGCAACTCTCCTTAGGAGCAGACTTCTTCTTGGTAGCATGGGCATCAGAGGCCACACCCTTGGCCTTCTTCATAGGGGCTGTCCTCTGCTCAGTTTGCTCTATTTGGGGCTCAACCACCTGAGTAGGCATCTCAGAGGTCTTCACAGGGGAGGCCTCTACAATCCTCATAGATTTACGAGTTGCCCCAGGGTTGCCAGTATGTGGAGGGTTTAGCATGGTAGCCAATGCATCAATAAATTTCGAACCCGTGGCTATGGCTACTCAACTTCTTCAAAACAGGGCTTTAAATTCAAAGTGGAGATAAATAGCACTCCAATGGATGTAAACCAATAAATTCCTCTCTTCTTAACTCTAAAGCAATATCCAATCAAACCAAATGAGAGGTAGAGAAACCTTACCAAATGAAAGCTATGGTTCCACTCCAACCGTGGAACAATGGATCAAATTCATCCAAACCAAGTTCAAAGTCACCAGGAGGTGATCAGGAACACAGTTGTAGGAGGAAAGTGGCTTATTTGGAGTGGTTTTGACAATAGAGAAGAGAGAAGGGAAGAGGGATCTAAGAGGTGCTCAGTGAAGGCTAAGGCAACAAAGAGATGAAGTGATGGAAATGAAAAATCACAAGGTTTAAATGAAGGAACCCGTGCTTCGCGCGATTCTTGCCAGGTACTCGTGAGGCTATATCTTCTCGCACAGTATAAATGCTACCTCGCGAGAAATGCCTTTTAAGGGACTCAAGAGACTCGCGAGTCTGTCACAGAGCAGATGTTGTATTTGAGGTGCACCAGAGGGTAGGTTCATCTCTGGCATTGCTGAACAGCAGAACCATGCGAAGAAAATATCTTTAGTGAGTCAAGTGCCTCGCGAGGTAGTTTCAGTACGAGCTTCAGAACTTTGCTCGCGAGGCTCTCATGAGGTACACAGGCATGATTTCATTTCTTCGCGTAGCTCCATGTTGATGACAAGATAGAGCCTTGCGAGGCTCAATATTAGGCTTCAACAGGCACTTCTGCTCACGAGGTTCTTGCGAGGAATAAAACACATGACTTACAATTTTCATGCAGCTTGATGTCACGGAGAAGAGATAGCCTCGCAAGGCTCATATGCAGGTATTCTTCAGATGTTTTAGCTCGCGAGGCTCTCGCAAGGCAACAGAGGCCATTTTAGAGCCTCGAGAGAAAGCCCAAAATTGACTCGCGAGTATGAAATTGAGGCTTTTAAGCCTCGCGACAAGTCAAAGCTCATTCTCTGCCAGTGCTTTCACATTGGGCTGTGTATTCTAACTGATATTCACCTCATTTCTTCCCTGATCACCCATTTCATCATGATGATCCCAGTGCCCATTATCAACATATGTACCTCAAGAATTCAGAATGCCAAAGATTTTCAACTATACCAAATTCATGATTTTTGTAATGATGACACCTCAACCATAGAGCACCACAGATATGCACATCAACATCAAGTCTATGCACATTAAATTTAGATGACAAACATGCACATGACATCATCAACACACAACTCAAAATAGATTAGAACAACACAGGTAAATTAACGTCACACTAAAGACACCACTTGACATATTTTTAAATAAAACAAAACAAAGGCGTACATTCAACACATATGGTACATATTTTACAAAGCTGTGGATCACTAAGCATTGGGAGGTTCATGTAGATGAATGGTTTGAGGAGGCTTCACTGAATTTTCTACACAAATTTTTAGCCTTTGACCATTTACTTTCATGATCTTCCTAGACATAGGATCCAAGATCTCCACATCACCAGATGGGGAGGCATGGATGACAGTGTAAGGTCCATCCCATCTAGATTTTATCTTTCTTAAAAAGAAATTTAATTTGGAGTTGGAAAGCCAAACCTTAGTACTAGCATTGAAGTCCTTCCTCATTAGCTTCTTATCAAAGAATGCCTTTGATCTCTCCTTGTAAATTCTGGAATTGGTATAGGTCTCTATTCTGAATTCATCAAGCTCTGACATTTGTAATTTCCTATGAGAACCAGTAGTAGTTAGATCAAAATTCATTGTTTTGATAGCCCAATAGGCTCTGTCCTCTAACTCTATTGGTAGGTGGCAGGCCTTGCCATAAAACAACCTAAATGGGGACATGCCAATAGGGGTCTTATAGGCTATCCTATAAGCCCACAAAGCATCATTCAGCTTTTGTGCCCAATCCTTTCTATCTGTCCTCACAGTCTTCTCCAAGATATGCTTGATCTCCCTATTAGAAATTTCAACTTGCCCACTGGTTTGCGGGTGGTAGGTAGCTGTAATTCTATGTGCAACATAATACTTTTTTATCAGGTTCTCAAAAGGTCTGTTACAGAAATGATTCCCCCCATCACTAATGATAGCTCTCGGGGTGCCAAATCTTGAGAAGATATTGTCTTTCAAAAATTTAAGGAGAACTGTGTGGTCATTGGTCCTTGTGGCAATAGCTTCCACCCATTTGGACATAACCCACCACCACAAGTATGAAATTGAAACCCATAGAAGAAGGATAGGGGTCCATAAAATCAATGCCCTAGATGTCAAAAAAGTTCTCCCACAAGAATGGGTTGCAATGGCATTGAATCTTTCTTGGAAATGCCTCCCAACCTTTGACATCTCTCACAGGCTTTGCAATATATGTGTGCATCTCTAAATAAAGAAGGCTAATAAAAACCACATTGCAGCACTTTAGCTGCAGTCTTTTTAAGCACTAAAGTGACCTCCACAGGCTTGCTCATGGCAAATAGAAAGAATGTTGTGTAACTCACTTTCAGGCATACATCTTCTAACAACCTGGTCTACACAGTGCTTGTAATGGTATGGATCCTCCCACAGAAAATATTTGACCTGAGAGAAAAATAGGTCTTTGTCCATCTTTGACCAGTGAGGAGGAATCCTACCAACAGCAAGAAAATTGATAATGTGTACAAACCAGGGCACACTAGGCGCATAGCAAATAACTGCTCATCAGGGAACAACTCATTGACAGGTGTTGTTGCACATTCTTCCAAAATAATTCTAGAGACGTGGTCAGCCACCACATTCTTAACTCTCTTTTTATCCTTGACCTCAATATCAAACTCCTGTAACAGGAGGATCCATCTGATCAGCCTTGGTTTGGCATCCTTCTTAGCCAATAGGTATTTTAGGGCTGAGTGATCAGTAAAAATAATAATTTTAGACACCAGCAAGTAGGGTCTAAACTTGTCCACAATAAACACCACAACAAGCAGCTCCTTCTCAGTGGTGGTGTAATTGAGCTGAGCTTCAGCTAGTGTTTTGCTTGTATAATAAATCACTGCAGGTAACTTATCTCTTCTCTGTCCTAAGACAGCACCTATGACCAAATCTGATGCATCACACATCAGTTCAAAGGGGAGTGAGTAATATGGGGCTTGGATTATAGGAGCAGTGGTAAGGCACTTTTTTAAGACCTCAAAGGCCTCAAGGCACTCAGCAGAAAATTTAAATGTCACATCCTGACATAGCAGGTGGCACAATGGCTTTGCAATTTTGCTGAAGTCCTTAATGAACCTCCTATAAAAACCAGCATGACCTAAAAATGATCTGATTTGCTTGACAGTCTTAGGTGGGGGCAGGTGTGAAATCAAGTTCACTTTAGCCTTGTCAACCTCTATTCCTCTGTGAGAGACCATATGGCCTAACACAATTCCTTGTGTCACCATAAAGTAACTCTTTTCGTAGCTTCGGACCAAATTGGTCTCCTCACATCTTTGTAAAACTAGGTTAAGGTGACTCAAGCATTGGCTAAAGTTGTCCCCATAAACTGAGAAATCATCCATGAAGATTTTCAGGAATTTATCAACAATAGAAGAAAAAATTTCGTACATGCACCTCTAAAATGTGGCTGGGGCATTGCACAGTCCAAAAGGCATCCTCCTGTAAGCAAAGGTGCCAAAGGGACATATGAAAGTGGTTTTTTCTTGATCTTGAGGATACACAAGGATTTGGTTATATTCTGAGTATCCATTAAGAAAGCAGTAAAATAACTTCCCAGCCAGCTTATCTAGAATTTGGTCACTGAAAGGGAGAGGGAAGTGGTCTTTCCTGGTTTTGGAGTTGAGTTTCCTGTAATCAATGCAAACTCTTCAGCCTGTGGTCTCTCTGGCTGGCATCAACTCTCCAGAATCATAAGTATCAACTGTTATGCCTGACTTTTTAGGTACCACATGGATTGGTGACACCCACTCTGAATCTAAAATTGGGTAAATTAACCCTGCATCCAACAGTTTTACTATCTCTTTAAGAACCACCTCTTGCATGTGAGGATTAAGTTTCCCATGCATCTCCCTAGAGGGTTTTGCACCCTCTTTCAAGTGAATTCTGTGCATGCAAACTGCGGCCTCAATGCCTCCAAGATCAGCTATTGTCCACCCTATTGCCTTTTTATGCTTCTTGAGAACACTCAATAATTCCTCCTCCTGCTCACTAGTGAGAGAGGAGGAGATAATCACTGGATGCTTGTTGTTTTGCCCCAAGAAGGCATATTTTAATGTGTATGGGAGCTGTTTCAGTTCCAGCTTAGGAGGACTTTCAATGGAAGTCAACAAAGGTGCCTTAGTGTTTTGAGGCAAGGGCAGTAATGTAGGTTTTCAGCTGGAATGTTGTACTAGGCCCACAGAAGACTCTATTTTGGTGTTGTCTTCTATTATGAGAGTTTGGGCCTCCTTCTCAATCATACTCCAAATATTTTTCAGGTCCTCAGTCACATTATCCCAATCCAACAGATTGGATAATTCTTCTTCTACAAGGCCATTTAGTACATCAATTGTACAGCAATCCTCAATGTCCATCTCAGGCTGCCTTGCAGCATTATACACATTTAATTGGGCCTCCATGTTCTCAAAAGTCACCTCCATCACCCTTGACCTACATTGAATGTAAACATTTACAGTGGCCAAGAATGGTCTACCAAGGATGATAGAAATTGGGGTTTTACTTTTGCAAGGGTCCATGTCCAAAACAATGAAATCAGCGGGATAGTAGAACTTGTCCACCCCCACCAAAACATCCTCCACCACACCCACAGGTCTCCTCTTAGAGGGCTCTTCCAATGGTATGGTTTCTAATTATGCGGGGGATAGAAGGTACCCCTGGGTCCTGTAATTTCTCAGGTGTGGCAATGGACAAAACTGACTCAACATGCTTAACTACAAAAACCTTTTTAGACAACTGTACCCTTGCTTTTCTTTTCTGTGTGTAAAGGTCCTTCAAGAATTTAGCATAGGCAGGGACCTATTTTATAGCATCAAGCAAGGGCAAATTAATCTTGACCTACTTGAAGGTCTCCATCATTTCCTCTATCTGAGCATTCCCCTTATTAAAAGGAGATGGGCCAACAAGTGCATGAGGAAATGACAGCTGTGGGACTGCTGGTGCCATAGCTGCATTCCTAACAGTATCATGGTCAAATTTTTCTTTTTTTCTTTTTTCTTCATTTATTATTTGTTGTTGGGGCTCAACATCAGCCCCTTTATTTTGCCCTTATTGATCCACAGCAGGGGATGACTTCTTTTGCTCTTCAACACTCACATTTCTTTCATTTTAACTCTCTATGACGTCCTCAGCTGCACTGCCTACTAAATTATCAACCACCCTGTCAATCCTCAGGGTAGTGATTGCATTAGCCTCCTCATGGGTAGAGGATGCTTCTCCAATCATGTACTGCCTTGGTGGATAACCTTGGTTAAACTGGTGTTGAGGTCTGTATGGAGCTACCAACTGTTGTTGATGGGGCTGAGGGTATGTGTCTTGTCTCCACCTCAAATTTGAGTAGTTTCTCCATATGTACCCAACAGGTTTCTGCCCATATGCTTGGGCAACATTGGCATGCTCCATAACTAAATCAGGGAATTGGTTGTCTGATTGAAAATCTTGGAGTAAATGTATAGTAGATTGGCATATTAGACATGCCTCTTCAACTTGTGCAACCATCCTAGGTTGCATCACATTCATCAATTTTTCAAACATTAAACTCAGATTGTCCTCCTTCCTTTTCAAATCACTTTACACCTTAACTTTATACATTCCACCTCTAGGGTTAAACTCTTTTACCAATTTAGCTGGGTCTGGCTGTGATTGCAAGATAGTGACTCCTGCTGCATGGAATTCTCCCCTATGATGTCAAACAACTCCCAAGCCTCATCACCTGTCTTGTGGAGGTAACTACCACCACATGAGGCATCCACCATATCCCTACTCTTGGGATTAATTCCTTGGTAAAAGACTTGCACCAATTGCTACTGTAGAATTTGATGGTGGGGGCATTGTTTTAACATCTCTTGAAATCTCTCCCATGCCTCATAAAAATTTTCAGTTGAGGACTGAGTAAATGATAATATGTTTGTCCTCATCTGATTAGTTTTATTCATGGGAAATAATTTAGCCAAAAATTGGCTTTAAAGGTCACTCCATGTCTGGATGCTATTGGCTGGGAACTTAGAGAGCCAGGTGCTGGCTTTGTCCTTTAGGGAAAAAGGAAAAAGCATTAGTTTGGTGACTTCAAGTCTCAGACCAGCAATATTGAAAGTGGTGCAAAGTACCAAAAATTGGTCAATGTACTTGTAAGGATCTTCCTTACTGAGCCCATGAAAAGATGGCATCATGTTTATGGTGGAGGACTTGATTTCATAGTTTCCCTCAATTGAAGGGAATTGTATGCAAAAGGGAGATGTGTAATCCCTAGGTGCATTGTATTCCTTCAGAGTTTTTTGCCTCTCAGCCATGACAGCTGGCTCAGTTTCAACAGTAGGGCCTTGTGTGGTGTTTCTTGGTCTAAGGACCCTTTCAACCTCAGGATTTGGAGGTTCCAACTCAAGGTTAAGGGACCTTCTTCCAAGCATACGCACACAAAATCAATAGGTAAAAAAATGCTCACAGCACAGAAAAAATTTTCACACAGAATTAACAACTAAACAAATTTACAACTAAACTAATGACAGGGAATTCAATAAAAAGGGACTGAGTTTTAGAGTAAAAGAAGTGCAAACAGAGCTAGCTAAACTCCAACTGTAACTCTAGCTTTTCCCCGCTGTTGTTGTCCGCTTTTGTAAAAATTTCACAAAAATCAGTAGTACTTTTTATTCTATTCAAGGCACAACTATAAAGAATTTTCTAAGCTAAATATAATACAACTCAGGTCTACTAAAAAGATCAATATCCTTATCAGCGGCACCAAAAGCTTGTTGGTTACCTAGGTGTGCTGATGTTATTTAAAGTGACGAGATGGCAAAAATTAGAATACAAAGGTGGAGTGAAATGGCTATGAAAACAACAACCTAAAGTATACAGCCTACAAGATACAGGGCTATTGTAAAAAGTTTTAAGTAAGTAAGAGTTTGTCTCACAGAGAAATTGATCTAGAACCCAAAATGGGCTACAATAGTAGGCCTCATGATCTGGCTACAGATCTGACAATCCTAAAGAAAGGGAGTTGGGTGTCACAACTACACTAAATTATCATTGAAAGAAGGGAAATAAAGTACAATCCTATCCTAAAGAAATGATTATAAAAAAGGTGGTGATGGTGTGTATTAAAACAATGATAAAAGGATGGGCAGTAAGTAGTTAAGCTAGGGTTACATCAGCTATGTATCTCAGACTCAGGTCTGTCTCTGCAGCAATCCCTCATATGGCTACAATCACATCTGCAAGGAAGAAGTATCCAACTCAACCCTTATGGTTCGACCTGATCTCTTAAGGCTATTACCGGTCCACTTCAATGGTCATAAACTATCCAATAGAGAGGATCAAACCACATGGACTAAGTCAGAAAACCAATCTAATCCAAAGGAGTAGACTGATCTTAAGGCTATAACCTGTCCACTTAAATGGTCACAGACTATCCAATAAATGTCCCCCACCTAATGGCCCAAATCAGATCATTAATATCATTGCAGACACCATGTTTGCCAGGCTACAAGCTCAAGCATCCATGGGAACAAATAGTTCTTGAAAAACTAGTGAAAACCATAGTTGATCAAGGGATATTTGGGGACTTAAATGCAGCTAGTCATTGCTACAAAAGGCCTGCAATGACTCAGCTCACAAATCTGCAATCACTACAGAGAAATCAGATCTAACATCTAATATTGGTAAAGTAAAACAGAGGGGAGCATGTTCCTGCAACAACCTCTCACAAGGCTACAAGCTCAAGTGTTGAGGAGAAGAATCCTTCTCAGATCTATGGCTTGGAATCACCCTAGGGCTATAGTTTGTCGACTTATATGGTCACAGGCTATCCACAGAGGTTATCCACACCACAGGTGACTGAGATGAATCATGTAAACTGCTGCTGCCACCATGGTCCTAGGGCTACAAGCTCAAGCTTCCAAGGGCCTTCCAAATCAGCTCAAATCCTAAATGCATGCTTAGCCTGAACAAAACTATGGGCAAATAAAAAAATAACAGATTGAATGAACCATTAAAGTACAAATTCCATTGATAAAAAATACTTACAATGAGATTTCTCAAGGCAGCAGCCTTGTGCATAACAGCTCTTCACAAAATCCCAAAGATCCCATTACAAAAATAAAATAAAAATAAACCTAATTGCTTACAGAGGGTATAGCCAGCAAATGCTGGGCTAGGAGAGAAGAAAAATGGGAAAAGAAAATGATCAAACCCTAACCCTAGTTTGCTCGAGCTCACCACAGACAGAGGTTGAAGGAGAGATAAAGATTCTAAGTTACAACTGCAGCTTATATACTCAGTCCCTAATACCTTGGCTCAGAGAATATTAACCCTAATTTCCTAGTAGATGTGGCACTATTATAACCCTTAGATGCCTTGGGATATGTGTTTCAAGATCAATGCCTCGAGATGTGTGCCTCAGACTTGGGGAAATCCCCAAAAGGTCCCTGAGTTAAGAATGGGAAGTGGAGAGCCCGAGCTTTGCGGGGCTACCTTCTGCATATTAATTCATTCGTGTGATTTGTAGAGTCCCCGCGAGGTAAGAATTGGCTTTGAAGGCCCCTAGTTCTCACAGTAGATCTTCAAATAGTCAAGCAACTACTTTAGCCTTTAGTGCACTCACGAGGAAGAGTTTGTAGGCTTGAGTTTTGCTCGTCTGTTCCTTCGCATAGCTTATAGAGTCCTCGCGAGGTCAGCTTGGGCTTTAAATGCTGCTTTCTCGCATAAAAGAATTTAAGCTTGTCACACAGTTGCTCTGCCTTGTAATGTTATCATGAGGATGAGTTGCATTGCTAGGCTTTATTCGCGCACGTGAGCTCCTGAATTTTCTCTCACGCGGTATTCGCATAGTAGATCTCTGCTCTCGCTTGGCTATTTTTCAGATGAACACCACAACTCGCTAGGTAGAGAGAGTAGCTTTGAAGCGCACGAGAGCTGTGCGAGGACAAATCTGGAGCTCTCTCTCCTGCTTAACCATGAGAGGACTTCGTCAGGTTCCTATCATTCTTTGTGCATGTTGGCCTCGCGAGATTGTGGGCACAGTTAATATAAACCTTGATCCTCGCGATAACTTCGCGAGCTGGAATTCTAAAGGGTTAGTGCGTGATTACATCATGAGCTCTCTTGTGCTACACATTTTAGCTGCATAAGATAACTTCTGCTGCAGACTTAGCCACACGAGGCAACACTTCAATTGTGCAAGATAACTCATTTACTCTTCTGCTGCTATACAGCAGCTACTGTTTCAGCTCTCTCCACTGACACCTATGCTTCTCTCACCTGCTAGACTTTCATGGTCCATTATTACATGCAAAATAGTCACCATGGTGTGCACCACCATGGTGTTCCATGAATCTCTGACTCAGCTGTCATCCTTGGCTTGAATTCTCTCTTCTTGGCACCAAAGGCATGGACTTTGTGTTAACCTGCACAAGTTATTACTAATCCATAAAATAGGCTAAACAAGAGTTATTAGTCAGCTTCGAGGTCCAGCAAAGACTAGGTTAAGAGGTGAAAAGTGGTACTTTTCAGTACATAAACGATACCTCGTATTCGAAACTATGGAGGTCGATGTCCTCAATAGTGTGCGGCACATCCAACACTTTAGGCTTTTGCAATGTTGTTGGTGGATTTTTCCTTCTCACTGTGCCCTTCACCAATGATTGTGATGATCTTATGCCTGGATGTAAACTTGAGCTTTTGGTGCAGTGTCGACGGTTTTGCTCCGACCTCATGCAGCCACGGGTGCCCTAATAGTAGATTGAGCAAGGATTTGATGTCCATCACTTGAAACAATATGGAGAAGGTCATTAGCCCAATTAATAGCTCAAGGTCAACTTCTCCTATTATCTCTCTTAGTGTGTTGTTGAAGCCTCTGACACTAGTTCTCGTGGGTCTTAGTATGAAAGATCTACCCCAATCTTGGTGGCGGTTCTGAGTGGGCATATATTTAACGCAGACCCATTATCAATTAAAACTAAGAGAATTATCATATTTACAGACTCAATAGTAATGTTAAGGGATTTGGAGTGACTACTCCCTTCATCTGGTAAATCGACATCCGAAAATGAAATAGCATTTGGAGCCATCACTTGGCCAATTATCTGCCCGACTTTATCTGGGCTAACCTAAAGCGATACATGTGCATTCTTTAACACCCCCATTAATGCTTGAAAATGGAGTGGGGACGTCATTAATAGATCCCATACAGTAATATGGGCAAGCATTCTTCTCAACTGAGTCTCCAGTATATGTTCTTGACTCATTTTCTCAAAAGGGTTCACGGCACTATCCTTCTTTCCTTCTGGTTGGGTTTGTACTGCTGCTGGTGCTTCTGGCTGGTTCAAAATCTTCTCGGATCAGGTAACAAAGTCCACTGCCCCTTCTCTGTTGTTGCTAGCATTGATATTGATTTGTTCATAACTCAGCGGGACCTGATGAGGATTGTAGGTTGGTCTCAAAAACTGAAATGGTATAGCTATCGGTATCGGATGCACTTGCACTGCGGGCTCTGGAGGTGTGGGTAACACTTGATTCACTTTGAGGATAGCTGGTTGGGTGGCAAAATTGGACCAAATGGGGGTGGTGAGGCTTGTGGGTGGTTGCACCGAGGAAAAAGGGCAGGGGTAGGTCATTGGTAGCTGATAGGTACTGGTAGGGGATTGGGCGCATGATGGGCTATCGGGTAATTGACGGGGGTGGTGGTGTATGGTTGATATGCATTTACATGCACATAATTGACAGGAGTGGGTGAAGGGAAATAAGCCCTAAGATCTAAGGGTTCAATTCATGGTGTCGGGTTGGGAAAATAATCTGATAAATTTAAGGGTTCAATCACCCAAATATTCCTTTCTTCACAATTTCTCGGTGGAGGGTCTGGACCTGCTCCTCCGATAGGATATGAGGGTAATGGCACCTGATGAATATTCGCGTGCTAGTTCACTTGAGAAGGTGCTGGTGGAATGATTTTCTCGGCATCAATTAAATCTTGGATTGCATACTTCAATGGGAAGCAACGATTAGTCGGGTGATCCAGACCCTGATGAAAATTATAGTGAGTATTAGGGTCATAATTCTTTGGGATTGGGTGAGGAGGATGTTGTGGTTGACAAATAGTAACTAATCCCTTTTCTATTAGCAAAGGCAAAAGTACACTTAATGATTACCCTAGGGGTGTAAACACTCGGTCGTAGCGGGCTCTCCTCTACTCTGGAGTCATCTGCATTCCTTATCCATTCCCTGCTCTCTGCATCTGCTCAGTTCTGACTGGAGCTGGTTGGGCTGCTTGAAATTAGAACGAGGTTATATTATTATTGGGCTTGGTGTTGGCAATGTTTTGGACATTGGCCCCTGTTCTCTTCTCATTTCTCTATTCTAAAAACCTTCTAACCCACTGGCACCACTCGGTACATTCTTGTTTAGGCAACCTTCCCTGATAGCATCTTCACCGCGATTGGCGTTCCTTACCAAATCAGTAAAGCTGGACTGTTGCTGGTATACTAAAAAGTTTGAGATCACCGGCAGGGTATTTTTGAAAATCATTTCTAACCTGAGCTGCCAATGCTCTCCAACGCCCCAAATAATCGCTAAAGGTCTCATTTAAGTTTTGCTTTAAACGGTCCAAATCTGACTTATGCGGTTCAATATCTATATTATAGACATATTGTTTCTGAAACAAGTGTGTCAAGTCCTTCCAAGTTTTCATCATAGATGGTTCCAAAGATGTAAACCATCTCAAGGCTGGATCGGTCAAACTTTTCTGAAAGACCTTTATCAATAGTCTTTCATCCCCTCCGTACTGGCACATGTCCCCACAATAAGACTTGAGGTGTGCTATGGGATTGTCGGTGCCGTTGTACTTATCAAAAGCCGACATTTTAAATTTTGGGGGCAAGGGGACCTCAACAAACAAACATAAATCTGAGAAGTCTATAGAGTGGTTTTCAGCACCACCCATCTTCAACAACTGCTTCTGGATTTTGTTTAACTGCTCTTTCAACTGCTCTGACTCTTTGGATATGGGGGCCACTTTCTCAGCAATTGGTTGGACTTCACTTTGGGCTATCAGGGGGTGGGAGATTATAAGAGGAGGGTTAAGGCTGGTCAATGCCCTAGCATAAGCTCAACTGTTCCTAATCTAGTCCTCTTCATACTGCTGGTCTACATAGGGTGCAGTGAGGGCAGGATTCTCTTGCTGGGGCTGCATGGACTGGATGGGAATGGCATGAATGGGGGTTGGGTGAGTCCATTAAGGATTTTGGAAGGTTTGTTGGGTGATGGGATGAGTGGGAATCAAATTTTTGGGTGGGGCTTGATGAGGCCATTGGGCATGGGGAAAGGCTTGGAACTGACTTTGGGATGTTGGGATGTGGGCAAATTGGGGTTGATGTAAGGCATGGGTTTGAGCTGGGTATGAGGGTTGTGAATGGGTTAAATTTTGGAGGAATAGTGAAGGGTATCAGTGTGAGGCCCCAAGGTTTTGCTGGGCTTGGGTTTGGGCTATGAAGGTTTTGCCCATGGGTCCTTGGGAAGCTTGGGCCACAAAGCCTTGGTCATGATAGGTGTTGCCCAGGGGGCCTTAGTGTGTTTGGGTCATGGGCGATTGATGGGTTTAGCTCATGGGTCCTTGGGAAGCTTGGGCCACGAAGTCATGCTCATGATAAGTGTTGCCCAGGGGGCCTTGGTGGGTTTGGGCCATGGGCCCCTTGATGGGTTTGGGCCATGGGCCCTTGGTGGGTTTGGCCCAATAGGCCTTGGTGGGTTTGGGCCATGGGCCCCTAATGGGTTAGGCCCATTGGGCTTTGATGGGTCTAGGTCATGGGCCCTTGATGGGTTTGGGCCATGGGCTCTTGGTGGGTCTGGGTCATGGGCCCTTGATGGGTGTGGATGATGGGGCATTTGGGCCATTGGGCCTTGGGGTATGTGGGTAATGGGGCCTTGAGCCATTGGGCCTTGGGGTATGTGGGTAGTGGGGGCTTGGATGGTGTGGATGATGGGAGATTGATGGGGGGCATGGGGGAATGATGCATGGAGGCTTGATAGGGCATGTGATGGATCCATAGATGTGTAGTGTGGATGAGAGGGGATGTGTTGGGAGGCCTTCCACCTATTGTAGGTTTGGAACATCTCCTCCATCTTAGCCATGGAAGGGGGATCGGATGGCGATGGGTTATTTGATGGTTGGAGGGGTGTGGATGGGGTGTGTGAAGAGGAAAATTTGGGCATGACCCTGGTAAAATTGGTCATGACCCGGGTAAGAGGCGGGATATGAGAGGGGTTGAAGGAATGAGGTGGGGCATTGGTGGATGGAATGGGCATATATGGGGAAGATGTATGGGACATGGAGGTAGAGAATGAGAGAGGAAAATTGGCCATGGCTTCAAAAAAGATGGGCATGACTTGGGTAAATGTAGGGATGTGTGGGGGATTTGATGTGGTGTGGATGGATGTGGGTGGCTCGGATTGGGCGGATGAAAAATAGGGCATGTTGGTTAAGGTAGAGGATGGGTTTTGAACGGCTGTGGAAGGAAGGTGAGATGGGTTGAAGATGGTCATGGATGAAGGCATGGCTTGGGAATATGACGGGAAATTTATATTTTGGGCATTTTGGGAAGTGGTGGAAGGGAAAATAGGGGCCCCAAATGGGCCGGTTATGGTGAGGGTTGATTGGGCAAGGGGGGTGGAAGTAAAGGCTTCTTCGGTATGGGAATGGGTTGGAGAACGTGGCGGGGATGAGTCGGGAACGACATAAGCTGGGTCCACAACCCACGACATATCTCGGTATCGGGTTGGGTACGGGTGCCTTGGATGAGGCCTGTAAAGCTTCCTCCTTTCCCTATGGGATGACGGAGGGTACGATGATGCCGTCGTGCCTGCACCAATCAAGACTCTATTTTTGGGTTTTTATTTTTATTTTTTTTGAATTTTTATAAGTGAAAATAAATGAGGATTTCGTGGCCTTTTGAATTCCCTTCTCGGGTGGCTCTCGTACCCTAAATAGGTCCCGCGATAATGGTTTGGAAGAGCTTCAGAAGAATCAAAGGGAAACTCCTTAATCTATTGAAGGCACAAAAACTAATGCAAACAATCCGATCCCCCGAAACGTGTAAAAAAGAAGTTACCTTCTTTTGACCGGCGAGGGCGTATTGGGTGTCGAAAGTTGCGGGGCCTAAGCAGACGCACTAAACACACTAATCGGGGAATCCGGGATGTGAAATAGGCCACCAGATTCGGGCTGCTGCTGTGTACCCAAAGCTAGCACAACTATTAGGTGCGCCAGACCAAAAAGTCTCCCTTTTTATGCTGGCACAACTAATAGATGCGCCAGTGTAAATTTGAAAATTTTTGCTTTGCGCAACTATTAGTGGCGCCAGGCAAAAATTGGGTTTCAGATTGTTTGACAGCAGCAGTTCCAGCCTGAAATGAGTCTCCTAATTGGTTTTCTCTGGAAGTTGGGCTTTCGAGGATTGACTATTCTAATGACACGTCTCTTTCCACACCGATCCTAAGGGTTTAGAGGCCAAATTGGGTTCACCATCACTCTCTTTTTATTGAGTTTTAAGCTTGGTAACGAGAAGGTTACCCACCCGATATACCTCAAGTGCAAGCACTTTTCTCAGGTACTAGGTGGGCTGGGATTTTTTCGGATTATCACCACTAGAGGTTACCGCTGTACTAAGACCCGAGAGTTTGTATGTGTGCCTAAATAACCCAACCCTTGAAAATCTATCCCGCAAAAATTAATTTAAATCCCCTTTATTGGTTTAATTTTATTTTTCACTTTTAAGGAAAATTTCTTAAGTTCAAAGACCGAGGGTGATGATCCTGTGCCGCCTCTTCGAGCCGGTATTCACTAGCAGAATATGATTGCAGAATTAAAAGCGTAAGTAGGCCCGCCAAACGGCTAAGGCACTTCAAATGACGGAGAGGTAAGAAATTTAAATGACAATGCACAAGTAGACCTGCCGATCGGCTAAGGTGATTGAAATGACGGAAACATAAAGAAATTGAATGATGGTGCGCAAGTAGGCCTGCCAAACGACTAAGGCTCGTAAATGATATAAAAGTAGGGGTAAGTAAAATGACATAATCGGAGGGGTGAATAAAAAAAAAAATAGTAATAAAATGGTTCGTAAATAAAAAATAAAGAGGCCAAATTCAAAGGGAAGCTCTACTAGCTACTCCCTAGGAGAGTCGCCATTTGTACAACTGTGGGATTTCTGACGATCTCGTCGCGACGATGCTCTCTCTTGAAAAATATAGAGTCGCCACCCGGAGCTTTTGGTGTCTCGGGAAACCTAGATTAATTTTATAAGCACCGAAGTGCCAAAAATATGACTCTGATTTTGGTCTATGCCAAAGGCTCTTGGGCAGGAGCTTCGGTTATCGATTGGGAAGGTGTTAGGCACCCGACCAATCCGCTCGTAAACGGTCTCTACTATGACTGTTTTGATGTATATATATATAAGAAAAGAAAATGAACGACACTTTCCCTTGCCTGAATGCACACCGATCCTATTGAGCTCTTCTTACTTGCCAAAATTTGGGCAGCGTAACGGCTCAATTTTAGGACAGAGGAAAAATAAAGAAGGTAGAGGAATAGAAGGGAGAGTCGGAGCTCTCGGGCCCTTGTAGCACCAATGTGGATTTTTGTGCGTGGGCATCTTTGATGAGATTCTGAAAGCAAACGGGTAGCGGGATGGGTTCTAATCTATAAGGCTATGGAGCTAAGAGGTAGGAGAAGAAGGCTAGGGGCTAGATCTAGCTAAATCTCAAGGATATATGATAAAAAATAGAGTGTCAAGGATGAACTAGGGTGCTAAAATTTTATGGGTTTAGTGGGGGCCAATGGGAGGGGAGCTCACTAAAATTTTCTCTCTTTGAAAATTTCCAACCCTTAAGCAAGAGGGGTGGCTCTCTATTTATAGAGAAAGGGAGGATTAGTGAGGGGTTAAAGTCCTAATTAGGTTAGCAATTAGGTAATGGGTAATCTATGGTTTTTGTGGTTTTCTAGAGCTTGGAGAAGAGGGATTTGGGTTTAATGGTGGATGATAGGGTGGTGACTCGAATGCAAAAGGGTGATAACTTAAGCTAATAGGGTCACTAGGGTCCTAAAGAAAAACACTTCAGAATTTGGGATGGTCCATAAGTCAAACCCCCAATGTCAATTTTAGCCATTTTTTGAAGGAGAACGAGGCCCAAACTGTTGGAAGTTGAAGACCTGCAAGGGCCCGGCCCGGTTTGCAATTTCCTGCACAAATTCGTATTTTCAAATTGCCATAACTTTTGTTGTACAACTCCAAATTAGGCAATTCTTAGCTCGTTGGAATGCTGGTAAAGTCTACTTTTCAATACTATAGGCCTTAGGTTGAGCAAATATCTATAAAAATCTTAGAACTCTTCTTTTCATCAGCTATTTTGGTTAGTTCGAAACTAACTCTATGGGTCCGATTTTATAATTTCCTGCACAAATTTGCGATCTTCATTCTGTCATACCTTTTGATGTACAACTCTAAATTAGGTGATTCTTAAGTTGTTGGAAAGCTAGGAAAGTCTACTTTCCAATGGTATAGGCCTTTGGTTGGGCAATTATATATAAACACTTTGACACCCTTCTTTCTAACCGCTGTCTAGGAGGGTTCGAATCAAGCCCGGGAAGGGTTCTAATGGGTCTAGGAAGGCTATGATTGATTCCTAAGGGTTCGGGATGATTTCTAAGGATTTTGAGATGATTCCTAAGGGTTTGAAAATTTCTTTCGAAAGCTCAGGGGTACACATTTTTCGAAGTATGGTTCGATCGGGCCTTAGGCCAGATTTGGGTGTTTACAACAAAAGAAAGGAAAATAAAGCACATATGCAAAATAAAGGCCAAAACTTTAGGGAGAAGCTCTACAAGCTAACCTAGCGGAGTCACCATTTGTGCAATCGTGGATTTTCTCAATCCGTCGCGACGATGCGCTTAATGATGGAGTCGCCACCCGGTGCTTTTGGTGACCCAAGATACCTCAAAATTCATATACAAGTACTGAAGTGCAAAATTATGACCCTGATTTACCAGTCTTTACCAAAGGCTCTTAGGTAGGGGCTTCGGTTATCAATCGGGAAGGTGTTAGGCACCCGATCGACTTGCTCGTAAGCGGTCTCTATTATGGCCGGGGCTATGTGTTAGCGGGTTTATATAATATATATATATATATATATATATATATAGCAAAAAAGAAATAAAATGGGCGGCACTTCCTCTAGCCCGAAGGTACACCAATCCTATTGAGCCCTTCCCGCCTATCAAAATTTGGTGTAAACACCCATATTTAGGCCAAGGCCCGATCGAAACACATTTCAAGAAAGGTGCGCTTTCGAGCTTTCGATGGAATGTATGAAACCTTTAAGAACCACCCTAGAACCCTTAAGAACCCTTCTAAACCCTTAGGAATCACCCTAGATACCTTAGGAACCTGCCCCGAACCTTTAAAAATCAATCCCAACCCTTAGAACCCGTTCTGAACCTAAACCTAACCTTTCAAAACCTTGGAAAAGGGTATGGTGCACAAGGACTAGCTATGTCCTTCTACTATGATCAAATCTCACACTAATGAAAAGTAGAGGATGTCAACTTTCCAACGATCCAAGAATCGCCCCAATCGGAGTTATACATCGAAAGATATGGCGGTCCAAACCGGGAGGGCAAAAGAGTAAAATCAGGTGGGCCCCTAGGGATTTGACGCAACTAATAGTTGCGCCAGTTATAATTTTGTCAGGTGCAACTATTAGTTGCACCAGGCCACTTGTCCTAGAAATTAAGCTTGGCGCAACTAATAGTTGCACCAGTTTTAAATGTGGACCCCACCCTCGCGAGCCAACTTTCAAGCACTGTTCAGCATTGTTTTACTGTACATTTGCCCGGTGCAACTATTAGTTGCGCCAGGCATATGAACAGTACCATATCTTTTTGCCCCAAAATTCATGATTGGGGTTTGACTTGTTGACCACCTCAACCTTTGGAGTGTGTTTTGATAGTTCTGTTGCACCCATTCACTACCTATTTGTAACTCCTTAAGTGGCTTAAGGCCTCACCCCATCATCCACCATTGGAGGAACTTCTCCCACATTTCAAGGCTCTAAAAACCCTAGGGAATCTTAGATGTTAGATTATCTAATTCTTAATCTTGATTAGCATCTAAACACCCTACTAACCCACCCATTTCCTATAAATAGAGACCCCCACCCCTTGGTTTAGGGGTTGAGAATTTTCGCCTAAGATAGAAAGAGCTTAAAGTGAGAAGATCTTTCTCCCTTTGGTGCACACTTCCCATACAAATTTCAGATTTCAAAAAGCTCCCTTAGACCTTAGCACTTCATGAAAAGCCTCTAGGTTAGGTGTGTGTAATCCCCTAGCCTTCTTTCTCTACCTCTTAGCTTCAAGTCTTAGGAGTTAGAACCCCATTCCATACCATACAAGCCTTCACAAGCTCATCAAAGCAAGCCACGTAAGGCTCCTCTACGGTACTACAAGGGCCGAGGGCTCCGGATCTCTCCTTTCTTCTCCTATCTCTCTTTAGTATTTCCTATCCTCCCATTTGTGCCGTTACGCCGTCGAATTTTCGATAGGAACGGAGGGGCACAAATAGGATTTATGGCCCATTTGAGCAAGGGGGAACCATTTTCTTTTCTTTCACATTATTTTAGTTTTGGCCATAAGTAGAGACCACATTAAGCGAGTTGATCGGGTGCCTAACATCTTCCCGATCGATAATCGAAGCCCCTACCCAAGAGTCTTTGGTGTGGACCGGATTTAGAGTCATATTTTTAACACTTTAGTGCTCACAAAAATGAACTAAGTTTCTCGGGACGCTGAAAGCTCCGGGTGGCGACTATATTTTTGCAAGCGAGCGCATCGCCGTGATGGGATCGTCACAGATCCCACGGTTATACAAATGGCGACTCTGCTGGGGATAGCTTGTAGTGCTTCTCCTTGAAATTTGACCCTTTATTTTTTATTTTACTAACTATTTTTGCTGTTTTTTTTACATATTTTTTATTTTACTAACTATTTTTGCTGTTTTTTTTACATATTTTTTATTATTCTTCTCACCCCTACTTTTCCGTCATCTATGAGCCTTAGCCGATTGACGGGCCTACATGCGCATCGTCTTTTAATTTTCCTTACTTTTTCATCATTTTAGTGCCTTAGCTGATTGGCGGGCCTACTTGAGCATTGTCTTTCAATTTCTTTAATTTTCTATCATTTAAAGTGCCTTAGCCGATTGGCGGGCTTACTTGTGCACTGATATCCCAACAGTGGACGCCGGCCCATAGTGGTGGCAAGGAATCATCACCCCCGGTCTTTGAACTAAAGAAAACTTCCAAAAAAAAAAAGAAGAAAAGCTTTGAAAAAATTAAAATTGAACCAAGTTAGGGAGCTTAATTAATTTACTTTTACGGGGTAGATTTTAAAAGGGTTGAGATTAGGCCAACACAACCACCCGGGTCTTAGTATGGCTACAGCCCCTAGTGGTGATGATCCAGAAAAGTCCCAGCTCACCTAGTATTTGAGAAGGCGCTTGCGTTGGAGGTATATTGAGTGGGTTCTCATTCCAAAGCTTAAAACCCTTGGGGAGCGCGCTAGCAAGTTATACTAGACTCAAGCCCTTTAGGTGCGGTGAGGAGAGAATCGATCATAAAAAAAAATAGTTTAGCTCCCGGAAGACTAGCTTCCACAAAAACCAAAAAAAGAGACTCATTTCAGGTGTTGGTCCTTGCTGTCATTAGTTATGGAGCAACATTTTTTGCCTGCCGCAAGTATTAGTTGCGCCAGTGCAAAAAGCTGGAATTTATAACTGGTGCAACTAATAGTTGCGCCAGCTTTAAATCCTCACTTTTTACCTTAGTGCAACTAATAGTTGTGCCAGTGTAAAAAAAGGGTCCTGCTACCTGGGCACGTGTATTAGTTGAGCTAGGTCTATTCTGCACAGCACCAGCCTGAATCCGTTTTCACCTCTTGAGTCCCCCGATCAGTGCGCTTAGTGCCTTGTTTGGGCCCTACCATCTCCGACACCCAATACACCCCCGCCGGTCAAAAGAGGGCAACTTCTTTTTGGCTCATTCTGGGGGATCGAGTTGTTTGCCTTGATTTCCGTGCCTTCTATAGATCGAAGGTTCTCCTTCGATTCTTTCGAAGTGCGTCGGAGTAGTCGCTGTGCAGAATTCAGGCACAACGGCATCATCTTGCCCTCGGTCTTCCTGTAGGGGAAGGAGGAGAATTTTTGGGCCTTATCCAAGGCACCCTTACCCAACCCATTCCCATAAAATGTCGTGGGTAGTGGGCCCGGCTTAAGCCGATCCCGACTCATCCCCGCCACATTCTCCAACCCATTCCCATTCGGGAGAAGTTTTTTCCACCATCCCCCTCAACTAACCCCCCTTTACCGTTACCGGCCAATTTGGCGCCCCCATTTTCCCAACCACTACCCCCCAAAATATTCAAAATCAACCCCTCCATTCCCCATCTTTTGCCCAAACCATGCCCATTCTCCCTCCCATATCCATGCCCAATCCAACACATTTTCCATCCATAACCATACAAAACCCAAACCCATTCTCCCAATCCACATCCATGCCCCATCTCCCATCTCCCCCCTATAGGCCCGATCTACCCACATTCACATACACCACTTCCTCCCCATCCAACCCCCACAAATCCCCCCATCTACCCGGGTCACACCCATTTTTACCGGAACCATGCCTGGTTTTTTCACAGCATTTACACCCCACCAATCCTCATCCCTAAACATCCCTAATCCTTCCCCATCCTTTGCCCCACCACAACTCTCCAATCCACCCCATATCCTACCACCAACCATGGTCATGCCCGATCATACCAGGGCCATGCCCAATTTTCCTTCCACCTCCATCCCATCCATACTCAATCATCCCTTAAATCCACCATCCACATCCGATCCCCCTTCCATGGCCATGATGAAGGAGATGTTCCAAGCCTACTCCTCATGAAAGGCTTCCCAAAATACCTCTCCTCCACACCCCATGCCATGAACCCATCCCATACCCTAGCCAATCTCCATGCCTCACTCCCCCATGACCCCCATCAACCCTCCATAATCCACATCACGCAAACCCCCATTACCCACTTACCCCAAGGCCCCATGGCCCATTCTCCAACCTCCCACATGCCCCAAGGCCCATTGGCCCAAACCCCCTTTTCCCACATATCCCAGGGCCCCATAGCCCAGTACCCCACCACCCAAACCTACCCAGGGCCCATGGCCCAGTACCCCACCACCAAAACCTACCCAGGGCCCCTGGCCCAGACTCACCAAGGGCCCATGGCCTAGACCCACCAAGGGTCCATGGCCCAGACTCATCAAGGGCCCATGGCCCAGAGCAACCAAGGGCCATCGACCCAGACCCATCTAAGGCCCATGGCCCAGACCCACCAAGGGCCCATGACCCAAACCCATCAAGGGCCCATGGGCCAAACCTACCAAGGGCCCCTGACCCAAACCCATCAATGGCCCATGGCCCAAACTTACCATGACCAAGGCTTCATGGCCCAAGCCCAAACCCCACACTCATACCTTCCACAATACCCCCAACATTTCACCCAACCTTCACAGCCGGGTCAAACCCATACCATACCCCAAACCCAATTTTCCCATGGCCCCACACCACAAGGCCATCTCCCAACCTTCCCCCATATCCAATGGCCCCATCAGGCCCTGCCCCAAAACCAAATTTCTATTTATCCCATCACCCAACAAACCCTTCCTCACCCTCAATGGGCTCACCCAACCCCCACTCATGTAATTCCCATCCAACCCATGCAACAACAGCAAGAGAATCATGCCTTCACTGCACATTATGCAGACCGACAGTATGAGGAGGATGAGATTAGGAATAGCGGGGCCTACTCTGGGGCATTGACCACCCTTAACCCTCCTCCAGTAATTGTCCACCCCTTGGTTGCCCAGAGTGAAGTCCAACCAATGGCCAAGAAAGCGACCCCTGTATTAAAAGAGTCAGAGCAGCTGAAAGAACAGTTGGACAAAATACAAAAGTAGCTAATGAAAATGGGTGGTGTTGAAATCCACGCCACGGACTTCACAGATTTATGTTTGTTCACTAAGGTCTCCCTGCCCCCCAAATTAAAAATGCCAGCCATCGACAAATATAACGGCACCGGCAACCCGATCGCACACCTCAAGTCCTATTGTGGGGACATGTGCCAATACGGGGGGGATGAGAGACACTAATAAAAGTCTTCCAGAAGAGTCTGACGAGTCTGGCCCTGCGGTGGTTCACGTCCTTGGAATCCTCCATGATGAAGACGTGGAAAGATCTGACCCACTTATTCCAAGAGCAATATGTTTACAACATAGACATTGAGCCGCGTAAGTCAGATTTAGCCAGTCTGAGGTAGAACCTGAACAAAACCTTTTGGATTATCTAGGGAGGTGGAGGGCACTAGCAGCTCAGGTAAGAAATAAAATACCTGATGATGAGCAGATAGAGATGATCTCAAAGAATACTCTGCCAGTGATCTTGAACTTTTTGGTGTACCAGCAGCAGTCCAGCTTTGCTGATCAGGTGAGAAATGCTAACCGATATGAGGATGCCATTAGGGAGGGCCGTCTGAATAAGAACATGCCAAGTTGACTGTTATTCACTGAAAAGTACCACTTTTCACCTCTTAACTTAGCCTTTGATGGACCTTGAAGCCCACTAATAATTATTTGTTAAGTATGTTTTGCAATTAGTAATAAAATGTGCAGCTTAATACAAACTCCTTGCTTTTTCGTCCAAAAGAGAGAATATAAGAAAAGATGACAGCTGAGCTAAAGCCTAATAGAACACCTTGGTAGTGCTCACCATGGTGACTCACTGTTGCTGATCATCATTGACTGAAAGTCTAGCAGATGACTGAAGTTAGCTGAGAAAGGAGGATGCTGCAATAGCAGCAAGTGTAGGGCAATAGAGTGTCAAGAAACAAACCTTGCAGAGTTGAGGAGCTTCCTCACGAAGCTAAAGATGTAGTGGAAGAAGTTCTCATGCAGATACACCGCGCAATCAAAAAGAGAGCCGTAAAGGCATCGTGAAGATCTCGTAGCGTAAAACCTTTAGAATTCGTGGTCGCGAAGCTCTCACGGAGATCAAGCCTTAAAGCAGTCGTGGGAGGAACACAGCGAGCCCATATGCATAAAGAACAAAAAGTCACCTCACGGAGTTCTCCATGGCCCTGGAAGAGAGAGACGCCCAGAATTCCCCTTCGCGCAAATCTCACGCACTCTGGAGCCTTACAAGTTACTACGCAAGCACAGGAGCTCACCTGCACGAGTACTTAGCGAGAGAGAGAGCTCCTGGAGCTCTATTACATGAAACACCCTAGCTCTTTAGATCATCTCCATGATAACACTACAACTCATAAGCCATATGCGCGATTCACTAAAGATCTACTGCGTGAATGAGCCCTTCCTATCAGCCAAAGTTAGCTTCATAAAAGCGAAACAACTGCGTGAGTGAACTAAAATAGCTGCCAGCCTCGCGAAGCGCGAGCTCTCCACTTCTTAGTTTTAACTTAGGGACCTTTTAGGAATTTCCCAAGGCTAGGGCACACTTCTCGAGGCATGGATTTTAAAGAACACATCTTAAGACATTCAAGGGTTATAACAGTGTCATGTCTACTTGAAAAATTAGGGTTAATCTCTTTAGAGCCAAGCCCATTTTGACAGAGTATATAAGCTATACTTAGAGCTTATTATTTTCATCTTTCCTTCATCCTCTGCCGGCTGAGAGCTCTAGCAGGCTAGGATTAGGGTTTGATCACCTCTTTTTCCACTTTCTCTTCTCTCTTAGCTCGACACTTGCTGGCTAATCTCCCTGTAAGTAGCTAGGTCTAGCTTTGTTTCAGTCTTGTAATAGATTTTTTATATACATTGGGATCTGGGATGAGAAGTTGTGTATGGGCTATAGCCAAGAGATAGTTCATTATAAGTTTTGCTATTATCAATGAACTGCTATTTTAATGCTTAATCAAATCTATAGATCTTATGATTTCTTTAGATGCCAATAGGATTCATGTATTTAGGACGAGCCCATTTGGTTTCTAGTAGGTTTATTATTTACCATCTGATTTTATTTGGATTGATAGACACATGGAATGCAATGCTGGATCTGTAGTGAGATCCAGGGAGCTCGGAGGCCTGCAGACCATGGTGGTTGCAGCAATTTTTATATTCTTTCTCAGGCCTCTGTGGGATGGACAGACTAATGGGATACCCTATGACTATTCAAGTGGACAGAGTATAGCCCTAAGGTTGTGTCCATCAACATGTTTGAGAAGGATTCCTCTCTCTTGCACATGAGCTTTTAGAGCCTTGTGAGGAGGTTTGTACAGTAACTGGCTCCCCTCTGTTCTACCTAATCGATATCAGATGTTAGATCTAATCTCTTGTAGTAATTACAGCTTGAGGTTGAGTCATTGTAGGCTATTTGTAGAAATGAACAGCTGAGCTAAAGGCCTTATTCAACCTATTGCATGGTCCTTTTTGCGGGCACTAGTGAGCAGTAAGCCTTAGCAAAGCACTTAAGATCTTATGGATTGGAATACCTATGGATGTCAGCCAGGTCGGTGCGCATATCTGGGGAGCTTGTAGCACTGACATTATATAGTGCTGCAATAGTATTCATGGCTAGAGCTGGTCTAGTGGCTGTGGAAATGATCAGTCCACTCTTCTGGATTAGACTAGCAAATTTCTAATTTAACTAATGGGATTTGACAAACTCTATCGGATACCCTGTGACCATTATAGTGGACAGAGTGTAGCCCTAAGAGCACCCCAAATGGCATGGGCTAAACTAGGAGCTTATACCTTGTTGAGGCTATTAATGGCATTTCAGCAAGGAGCACTGCAGAGATAGACTAAATCTGAGTTACATTACTGTATCATTAACTCTAGCTCAACCTGCTTACTTCTCATAATTTTTATATTTTATTTTGTCACACACTACCACCATCTTCTTCTAAACCCTTTTTTTAGGATAGGGCTACATTCTATTTCTCTGTTTTTAGGATTAATTTAGTGTAGTCGTGACACCCAACTCCCTTTCTTTAGGATTGTCAGATATGGAGGCCTCCTATTATATCGCATTTTGGGTTCTAGATGAATTTCTCTGTGGGACAAACTCTTACTTATCAAAACTTGCTACAATGGACCCTGTATCTTGCAGGACTGTATATTTTTTAGACTTGTCGTTTTGTGTTTTTCAGTCCACCTTTGAATTATTTTTACTAACACATTCTTATCACTATTTTCAAATAAAGTTAGCAACAAGCATCTGAAAAAGCTCCAACAAGTTTTTAGTACCGCTACCGGGGATATTGATCTTTTTAGTAGACCTGAGTTGTGCTATAACTTAGAAATTCTTTTTAGTAGACTAACAAATTCTTTGTAGTTGTGTTTAATTTAGAATTAAAGTACTACTGATTCTTTGTGGAATTGGACAGCAGAAGAAGGGAAAAGCTAGAGCTGCAAGTGGAGTGTAGCTAGCTCTGTTTGCACTTTCTTTCCCCTAAATCTCATGCCATTTATGTTGAATCCCTTGTTATTTTGTTTAGTGTAAATCTATGTAGATATTACTTTTTTTTGTTTGAAATTCTTTCTGTGTGCTTGTAAGCATTTTCATTACTGTTGGCGAGTGTATGCTCAATAGAAGGTCCTTAAACCCTGAGTTGGAACCCCCAAATCCAGAGGTGGAAAGGATCCTTAGACCTAGACACACCACACAGAGTCCGACAATTGAGACCGAACCAGCTACCATGGTTGAGAGGCAGAGGACATTGAAAGAATACAATGCACCTGGGGAGTACACCTCTCCCTTCTGCATTCAGTTTCCCTCTGTTGAGGGGAACTATGAAATTAAATCCTCCACCATCAGTATGCTGCCTTCATTTCATGGGCTAAGTAAAGAAGATCCCTACAAGCATATTGACCAATTTTTAGCACTTTGCACTACCTTCAACATTGCTGGCTTGGGGCCTGAGGCCACTAAATTGAGGCTCTTTCCTTTTTCGTTAAAGGACAAAGCCAGCACATGGCTATCGAAGCTCCCAGTCAACAACATACAGTCATGGAGTAACCTTCAAACCAAGTTCCTGGCAAAGTTTTTCCCTATAAACAAAACAAGCCAGATGAGGACAAAAATTTTGTCATTCACTCAGTCCTCAACTGAGAATTTTAATGAAGTTTGGGAAAGATTCCATAATATGTTAAAACAATGCCCCCACCACCAAATCCCAATGTGGCAGCTTGTCCAAGTGTTTTATCAAGAAATTAATGCCAAGAACAGGGATATGGTGGATGCTTCCTGTGGCGGTAGCTACCTCCACAAGACAGCTGAAGAAGCTTGGGAGCTGTGTGACATAATAGGAGAGAATTTCATGCAACAGGAGTCTCTGTCATGCAATGACAGTCAAATTCCAGCTAAGATGGTGAAAGAGGCCACCCCTAGATATGGAATATATGAAGTGAAGGTGCAAGGTGATCTAGAGAGGAAGGTGGACAACCTGAGCTCGAAGTTTGATAAATTGATGAATGTGATGCAGCCTCGGATGGTTGCAGAGGTGGAGGAGGCATGTCTGATATGCCAGTCCCCCACACATTCTATTCATGATTGTCCATCTGCCAACCAATTTCTGGATTTTGTTATGGAGCATGCCCATGCAGCTCAAACCTTTGGGCAGCAGCCTGCTGGGTATTCTTGGAGGAACCACCCAAATCTGAGGTGGAGACAAGACTCATATCCTCAACCCCTGCCACAGCAAATGGTAGCTCCCTACAGACCCCAGTACCAGTTTACTCAAGGTTACCCACCAAGGCAGAATTTCCTCTTACCTGCCCCACACTCTAACCAGTTAGCTCTGCCCCCACAACAACCCAGGTCCTCTTCATTTGAAGAGCAGATGATGGCTTTAATGCAGAATTTGGGGAGCTTGGTGCAGACTGTCAATTCTCATGGACGGAGCCTCAAAACGATTAAGGACCAACTTGGTCAAATCTGTAATGCTCTGAACAGGAGAGAGGAAGGAAAATTGCCTAGTCAGCCCCTATCCAATTTAAAAGGGAACCTCTTGCTTAGAGAAACACCCTTTAACCATGAGTATGATGATGCCATAACTACCCTTAGGAGTGGCAGGGTGGTTGACAATTTAGTGGGCAATGAACAGGAGGAGGTCACAGAAAGTGAAACTGAAAAGGAAAGGATTGTTAGTGTCAAGGAGTCGAGGCTTGTCTCCCCTGCTGTGGATCAGCTAGGGAAAAATAATGGGGCTGATGTTGAGCCCCAACATAAAGAAATAAATGAAGATAAAAGAAAAAAATATATATATGACCATGATGGCAGTAGGCAAGCAGCAGTGGCACCAGCAGTGTCACAGCTGCCATTTCCTGAAGCTCTTGCTGGCCTAGCCCCACTTGATAAAGGGAATGCTCAGATGGAGGAAATACTAGAGACTTTCAAGTAGGTTTGGTTCAACTTTCCCTTGCTTGATGCCATTAAGCAAGTCCCTGCCTATGCTAAATTTTTAAAGGACCACTGCACTCAAAAGAGGAAAGCGAGGGTGCAATTGTCTAAAAGAATTTTTGCTGTTGAGCATGTTGAGTCAGTTTTGTCCATCGCCACACCTGAAAAATTATATGACCCTGGGGTACCTACTATCCCCTGCATAATCGGAAACCACACTATTGGAAAAGCCTTATTGGATTTAGGGGCCAGTGTAAACTTACTCCCTTATTCAGTGTATGAGGAGCTAGGTTTGGGAGAGCTTAAACCAACATCAGTTGTGCTCTAACTGGCTGACAAGTCTGAGAGGAAACCTGCGGGTGTGGTAGAGGATGTCTTAGTTGGGGTGGACAAATTCTATTATCCAGCTGAGTTTCTTATTTTAGACATGGACCCTTGCAAAAGTAAAATCCCAATTCCTGTTATCCTTGGCAGACCATTCTTGGCTACTACAAATGCTTGCATACAATGCAGATCAGGGGTAATGGAGGTTACCTTTGGGAACATGAAGGCTCATTTAAATGTGTACCATGCTGCTATAGTGGCTCATATTGACATTGAGGACTGCTGTGTAGTAGATGTACTTGATGGCCTGGTAGAAGAAGAATTATCTAATCTGTTGGATTGGGATAATTTGATTGAAAGCATGGAAAGTGTTTGGAGTCTGTTTGAGAAGGAGGCCCCAATTCCTATGACAGAAGATAACACCAACACTGAGTCTTCTATGGACCTAGTACAACACATTTTGTTGCCCCTTCCTCAAGCCACTAAGGCACCTCTGTTTCCTTCAATTGAATGTTCCGCTGAGCTGGAGCTGAAGTTGCTCCGAGCCACATTAAAATAAGCCTTCTTGGGGTAAGATAGCAACCTTCTCATGATTATCTCCTCCTCTCTCACTTGTGAGCAGGAGGAGGAATTACTGAATGTCCTTATGAAGCACAACAAAGCAATTAGGTGGATAATAGCTGACCTTAGAGGCATTGATGCCTCAGTTTGCATGCACAAGATTTACCTGGATGAGGATGCAAAACCCTCAAGGGAGATGCAGAGGAAATTAAATCCTCACATGCAGGAGGTGGTACTTAAAGAAATAGTGAAACTGTTAGATGCAGGGGAGATTTACCCCATTTCAGATTTCGAATGGGTGTCACCTATCCAGGTGGTACCTAAAAAGTCAGGCATCACAGTGGTTGCTTCTGATTCTGGGGAGTTGATGCCAACTAGAGAGACCACTGGCTGGAGGGTGTGCATTGATTATCGAAAACTCAACTCCAAAACCAGAAAAGACCATTTCCCCCTCCCTTTTATTAACCAAATTCTAGATAAGTTGGCTGCGAAGGCATACTATTATTTTCTTGATGGATACTCAGGGTATAACCAAATCCCTGTGGATCCTCAAAACCGGGAGAAAACTACTTTCACATGTCCCTTTGGCACCTTTGCTTACAGAAGGATGCCTTTTGGACTGTGTAATGCCCCAGCCACTTTTCAGAGGTGCATGTATGCAATTTTTTCTAATATGATTGACAAATTCCTGAAAATCTTCATGGATGATTTCTCTGTGTTTGGGGATAGCTTTAGCCAGTGTCTATTCCACCTTGAAAAAGTTTTACAAGGATGTGAAGAGACCACTTGGTCCTAAGCTGGGAAAACAGTCACTTTATGGTGACACAAGGTATTGTATTAGGCCATGTGGTTTCGCACAAGGGAATAGAGGTTGACAAGGCTAAGGTGGACCTGATTTCCCATTTTCCCACACCTAGGACTGTCAAGCAGATCAAATCTTTTTTAAGACATGTTGGATTCTACAGGAGGTTCATCAAGGACTTCAGCAAGATTGCCAAACCATTGTGCCACCTGCTCTGTCAGGATGTGTCATTTTTATTTTCTACTGAATGCTCTGAGGCCTTTGAGGCTTTGAAGAAGTGCCTCACCACTGCCCCTGTAATCCAGGCCCCAGATTACTCACTCCCCTTTGAGCTGATGTGTGATGCATCAGACTTGGCCATAGGTACTGTCTTAGGACAGCGGAAAGATAAGCTGCCTATAGTGATCTATTATGCTAGTAGAACACAAGCTGAAGCTCAACTAAACTATACTACAACTGAGAAGGAGCTGCTTGCAGTAGTGTTTGCTGTGGACAAATTTAGACCCTACTTGTTGGGGTCTAAGATTGTAGTTTTTATAGATCACTCAGCCCTAAAATACCTATTGACTAAGAAGGATTCAAAGCCTAGGTTGATCAGATGCATTCTCCTCTTACAAGAGTTTAATCTTGAGATCAAAGACAAGAAGGGTGTTGAGAATGTGGTGGCTGATCACCTCTCTAGAATTATCTTGGAAGAATGTGCAGCAACACCTGTTAATGAGTTATTCCCCGATGAGCAGCTTTTTGCTGTGCAGTCTAGTGTGCCTTGGTTTGCACACATTGTCAATTTTCTAGTTGCTGGTAGGATCCCTCCACACTGGTCTAAAGTGGACAAAGACATGTTCTTCTCTCAGGTTAGACAATTTTTGTGGGAGGATCCATACCTTTACAGTCATTAGGAGATGTATGCCTGAAAATGACTCCCACGACATTCTTTCAATGTACCATGAGTAAGCCTGTGGAGGTCATTTCAGTGACAAAAAGATTGCAGCGAAAGTGCTCCAATGTGGTTTGTATTAGCCTTCTTTGTTCAGAGATGCAAACTTGCATTGAAAGGCCTGTGAAAGATGTCAAAGGATGGGAGGCATTTCTAAGAGAAACTCCATGCCATTTCAGCCCATCCTAGTTGTAGAACTTTTTGACATCTGGGGCATTGATTTTATGGGCTCCTTTCCTTCATCTACGGGATTGAATTTCATACTTGTGGCAGTAGACTATGTGTCCAAATGGGTAGAAGCCATTGCCACAAAGACTAATGACCATACAGTTGTCCTTAAATTCTTGAAGGACAATATCTTCTCATAATTTGGTATCCCCAGAGCTACTACCAGTGATGGGGGGAGCCACTTCTGTAACAAACCTTTCGAGAACCTGCTCAAAATGTATTCTGTTACACATAGAATTGCAACTCTCTACCACCCACAGACCAGTGGATAAGTTGAAATTTCTAATAGGGAGATTAAGCATATTCTGGAGAAAGTTGTGAGGATTCATTGGAAGGATTGGGCATCAAAGCTGAATGATGCTTTGTGGGCTTATAGGACTGCCTATAAGACTCCTATTGGCATGTCCCCATTGAGGCTGGTATATGGCAAGGCCTGCCACCTACCTGTGGAGTTAGAGCATAGAGCCTATTGGGCTATCAAAGCAATGAATATAGATCTAACTACTGTTGGTTCTCATAAGAAGTTGCAAATGGAAAAACTTGATGAAATGAGGCTAGAAGCCTATGCCAATGCCATAATGTACAAGGAGAGATCAAAAGCATTCTTTGACAAGAAGCTGTTAAGGAAGGACTTCATTGCTAGCACCACGATTTGATTTTTTAACTACAGACTTAAATTCTTTTCAGGGAAACTAAAATCTAGATGGGATGGACCTTTTACTATCATCAAAGCCTCCCCATCTGGTGCTGTGGAGATTTTGGACCCAAAGTTAGGTCAGATCACGAAAGTAAATGGTCAGAGGCTCAAGATTTGTGTAGAATAACCAGTGGACCTTCCTCAGACCATTCACTTACATGAACCTCCCACTGATCAGTGATCCACAGCTTTATATTATGTGTGTCATATCTGTTGTGTGTTTATTCTTTTCTGTTCTGTGTGCTTATTTATTTTCAATCACTTTATAGGTTTTAGTCTCAGTATTGTTCATTTCTATTAGTAACATAGGAGATGTATGATACTTCTTGCTGAAGTGTGAGCAAAGTACTAGCACTGCAATTGTTTAGAATCTCTTTTTATCAAGGTCCTTTATCATTTGGAATTTTTACTATGCCTGTGCTAGTATTAGAGAGGTTTTTATCATTTGGAAAAGGAATACATGTGAAGGGTTGGTGCTGATGGCCCCTGAATGGGTGCAAGACATTGTGCAAGCACAGGCCTGAGCGCAAATGGTGTAAAGAGATTGACTGTTGATTTCTCGCGGGGTTGAATGGCCTAATTTTCATGGTCGCAGACCATTTCACTAATTTCTCACGGAGTCATAAGGGCGTGAATTGTAAATTTCAAAACATTTTATTGTGCGAGACCTTTGAACCTCTGAATGGATGTTCTTTGTAGAGATCCCCAGCTAAGCTGCGCGAGAAACGAAATATGACTTCGCGTGCTCAATCCCACCATCTACTCCGCGAAATAACTTCGGGAGGCACACAATGTTTTTGATTTTATACTCGCAGAGCTATTTATTTCTGTGTGATTATCCTTCTCACGGAGGTACATCTATACTACACGAGAATTTTACTTCGCGAGCACTTAGGAAAACTCTGCGAAATGCAGGATTGCCTGAATTCCCAATGCCAAAATTAGACCACCATTTATTGTGAGCTCTTGTTTCCCAAATAGGTTATGCGATTTATCATTCCCAGAACAATCACAATTTATTTTCACGCTTGGAAAGAGACGAAAGTTAATGTGCCCATCCATATTCCACTGTCCAAGTACTTTAAATACAGGGACAGTTCATTTTCATCTCACCCATTCTCCTCTAACCTTAGTAGTCCCTCCTTACTCATAACTATGGCAGACGATAAACCCACCGAATTCCCAAACAAATTCTATCTAATGTGGTTGGACCCCCCATCGCCTAAGGAGCCGGACAAACTTCAATTTCTTTGGGATGAGTATGAAGAGGTCCAGATGATCCTGGCCAAGGAGGAGAAGAAAAAGGAGAAGGGAAAGAAGAAGAAGAAAAAAACCGAACCACCTGCCTCTCCCCCACCATCTTCTTCAAACTCCCCACCACCTGCTCAACACCCAGCTCCATGATCCTCGTCTCCCTCCTCCTCCTGGCTTATAGTTCCTCTTCCACAATAGGTTGAGGGTATCCCTGAGCCAGGAGGAAGAACCATTTTGTTTGACAGAATATTTTGCTTAGATTGTTCTTAGGTTTATATTTTTCTATCTTTTTGTAATATGTTTGCTTTTGTATCTATAATAAAATCTCTTTTCTCGACAATCTGTCACTATTTTGCTTATACGTGTGTGTAATTCCTTGTTTGTTTTTGTGTGTTCTTTTTCTCTTCTGTAGTTTCTATTTTATTAATTTCTAAGTTTTATACCTGCTACACACCCATTGTACTTTGAATCAGGGGGTGTGGCAGGTTCTACCAATGAAATAGTAAACCTAAGTGCAACAGATTCAAGTGAGTAAGATAGAAATAGAACCATGTTCACCTAAGGATCATTAGAAAAATGAGAAATTTAAAATTTAAATTTTGCAGACCTTTAGGCACTACAAGCTTTTAAATTTTAACTTTTCCATGATGTGAACACCAAGTAAACACACCTGTATCAGTACTGAGTGAATCATTAAAGAGAGAAAAAGATAAGGACATACTTAAAAGTTCAATGGAAGACCATTACCAGTGAGAGTTGGGCCTATAAAAAAAAAAATTTCCTTCCTTTGAGGAGTGACTGAGGCAATTCTTCTAGCTCTAAGGATGGGCTAAGACAATGCCCTCACTAGAAGTTAGGCACCTCAAAGTTGAAACAACTGACAACGCTCATGAAACCTAGGAAAGGATCAAGGCCTTCTCTTGGACAGTTTGAGCTTAAACAGACCAAATCCTAATCAACTGCCCTTGCACACACACCTGTTGAGCCTTAATTTCAAATTTTCTTCAAAATACACCTGAGTACTTGCACCTGAACCTATGGACCTGACTCAATCCTACCCTCACTCTGAGAATTCAGAAGGTAAAGGAGAAGGAGCTGAAGATGGATAAGATAGGGTCAACATTGGGTGAATGGAGAAGAGATACCTAAAGTTGAGTAGTATAGCAGCTGAGGAAAGAGGCGACAAGTCACAAACACAAAAATGAAAATAAAAATAAAAAGAAAAATGCAAGAAAAGAAGGAAAAACAATAATAAAGAGGAGTCAAGAGGAACAGTTCATTAGAAAAATCAAAATAAAGAGAAGCTAGCCACTTCAAGTCTGAAAATTTTGAAAGAAAATGAAAGGGACTGAACTACAAATGGGTGAAGTCATGAATCACCTCCTTCACTTACTGATTTCTCAATTTTGAACCCCTCTTCAACCTTCCTTTCTTTATAACCCACTTCATAAGCCACATCACAACCCAGCTAAAGACCTTGTGATCTAAAGTTAAATGAGCTATCATGAAGAGACAAGGAGTTGTCCAATCTATGGTGAGGATATGCCAATAATGCTAGGACTTAGGTGCTTTGCCTATGATCATGCTTACAGAACCATTTGGGGGCTATAACTATTCTTGAGCTTGAGAGAAAATGAAACCCTCAAGGCCCCTTATGAGAGTATGCCCTGGTGAGCATTGGGTCTGATGTTGAATATATTAGGCATGGCCTATAACTTGATTTTTGAATTAATGATGAGCTTAGTGCTGATATACATGTGTTGTCCCCCGTGTTGTGAGCTAATTGGAAATTTTGTGCACTCAAGTATAGTTTGTGATGATTAGATATCTATGCTTTTCATGTCTAAATTCCTCACATTTTTATTGAATCAAAGGTGAACTGATGCTCTATTTCTTGACAACTGACCTGAGAATGTTGCACCTTTGTTAACTGTTTCTTTGAGAAGTTTGTGGGTATCATCACTGAAAATCCTCAGGACACTTCACTCCTCCACTAGGGATCACCTAGGGGTTTAAAAGGCTTGGTACATATGCTAAATATATTCGTGCTCTCTGCAAAAGTGGCATTTCAATTCTTAGAGTAGTTATTTTAATTTTTTCCTTTGCTCAGGGACTAGCAAAGATTAAGTTTGGGGGTGTATTATTCACTGAAAAGTACCACTTTTCACCTCTTAACTTAGCCTTTGATGGACCTTGAAGCCCACTAATAATCATTTGTTAAGTATGTTTTGCAGTTCGTAATAAAATGTGCAGCTTAATACAAACTCCTTGCCTTTGGCCCAAAAGAGAGAGAATACAAGCAAAGATGACAACTAAGCCAAAGCCTAACAGAACACCTTGGTAGTGCTCACCATGGTGACTCATTGTTGTTTATCATCATTGACCTAAAGTTTAGCAGATAACTAAAGTTAGCTGAGAAAGGAGGATGTTGCAACAATAGCAAGTGTAGTGCAGCAGAGTGTCAAGAAATAGACCTCGCAGAGTTAAGGAGCTTCCTCGCAAAGCTAAAGATGCAGTGGATGAATTTCTCACACAGATACACCGCACAGTCAAGAAGAGAGCGATAAAGGCATCGTGAAGATCTCGCGATGTAAAACCTTCAAAATTCGTGGTCGCGAAGCTCTCACAGAGATCAAGCCTCAAAGCAATCGTGCAAGGAACACAGCGAGCCCATATGCATAGAGAATAAAAAGTCACCTCGCGGAGTTCTCGTGTGGCCCTAGAAGAGAGAAATGCCTAGAATTCTCCTTCGCACGGATCTTGCGTACTCGGGAGCCTTACAAGTGACTACGTGAGCCCACCTGTGCAGGAGCCCACCTGCGCAAGTACTTAGCGAGAGAGAGAGCTCCTAAAGCTCTACTGTGCGAAACACCATGGCTCTCCAGATCATCTCCGCGATAGCACTGTGACTCATAAACCATTTGTGTGATTCACTAAAGGTTTACTGCGCGAATGAGCCCCTCTTATCAGCCAAAGTTAGCTCCGCGAAAGCAAAGATATTGCACGAGTGAACTAAAATAGCTGCCAGCCCCGCGAAGTGCGAGCTCTCCACTTCTCAGTTTTAAATTAGGGACCTTTTAAAAATTTCTCAAGGCTAGGGCACACATCTCGAGGCATTCAAGGGTTGTAACAGTGCCATGTCTGCTAGAAAAATTAGGGTTAATCTCTTTAGAGTCAAGGCCGTTTTGACAGAGTATATAAGCTGTACTTAGAGCTTATTATTTTCATCTTTCCTTCATCCTCTGCCGACTGAGAGCTCTAGCAGGCTATGGTTAGGGTTTGATCACCTCTTTTTCCTCTTTCTCTTTTCTCTTAGGTCGGCACTTGCTGGCTAATCCCCCTGTAAGTAGCTAGGTCTAGCTTTGTTTCAGTCTTGTAATAGATTTTTGAATACATTGGGATCTGGGATGAGCAGTTGTGTATGGGTTGCAGGCAGGAGACAGTTTATTTGTTAGTTTTGCTGTTATCAATGAACTGCTATTTTAATGCTTAATAAAATCTATAGATCTTATGGTTTCTTTAGATGCCTATAGGATCCATGTATTTGGGACTAGCCCATTCTGTTTCTAGTAGGTCTATTGTTTACCATCTAATTTTCCTTGGTTTGATAGACACATGGAAAGCAATGTTTAATTTGTAGTGAGATCCAGGGAGGTCGGAGGCCTGCAGACCATGGTGGTTACAGCAGTTTTAATGTTCTTTCTCAGGCCTCTGTGGGATGGATAGACCAATGGGATATCCTGTGATCATTCAAGTGGATAGAGTATAGCCCTAAGGTTGTGTCCATCCACATGTTTGAGAAGGATTCTTCTCCCCTGCACATGAGCTTCTAGAGCCTTGTGAGGTGGTTTGTACAGTAACTGGCTCCCCTCTGTTCTACCTAATCGATATCAGATGTTAGATTTGATCTCTTGTAGTAATTACTGCTTGAGGCTTAGTCATTGTAGGCTGTTTGTAGTAATTACTGCTTGAGGCTTAGTCATTGTAGGCTGTTTGTAGTAATGACCAGCTGAGCTAAAGGCCTTATTCAACCTGTTGCATGGTCCTTTTTGTGGGCACTAGTGAGCAGTAAGCCTTAGCAAAGCACTTAGGATCTTATGGGTTGGAATATCTATGGATGTCAGCCAGGTCTATGTGCATATCTGGGGAGCTTATAGCACTAGCATTACATAGTGCTGCAATAGTATTCATGGCTAGAGCTGGTATAGTGGCTGTGGAAATGATTAGTCCACTCTTCTGGATTAGACTAGTGAATTTCTTATTTAACTAATGAGATTTGAAAGACTCTATCGGATACCCTGTGACCATTATAGTGGACAGAGTATAACCCTAAGAGCACCCCAAATGGCATGGGTTAAACTGGGAGCTTATACCTTGTTGAGGCTATTAATGGCATCTCAGCAAGGAGCACTGTAGAGACAGACTAAATCTGAGTTACATTACTGTGTCATTAACTCTAGCTCAACCTGCTTACTTCTCATAATTTTTGTATTTTATTTTGGCACACACTACCACCATATTCTTCTAAACGCTTTCTTTAGGATAGAGCTACATTGTATTTCTCTATTTTAAGGATTAATTTAGTGTAGTCGTGACACCCAACTCCCTTTCTTTAGGATTGTCAGATCTGTAGTCGGATCTGGAGGCCTACTATTATAGCCCATTTTGGGTTCTAGATCAATTTCTCTGTGGAACAAACTCTTACTTATCAAAACTTGCTACAATGGACCCTGTATCTTGCAGGACTGTGTATTTTTTAGACTTGCTGTTTTGTGTTTTTCAGTCTGCCTTTGAATTATTTTTACTAACACATTCTTATCACTGTTTTCAAATAAAGTTAGTAGCAAGCATCTAAAAAAACTCCAACATTGACCCAGTGGAGTTAGGAGGTTTTCAGAGCAGAGGAACGATAAGAGAACCGGGGCCGATATCCAAAACATTGCCAATACCAGGCCCAATAGCAATACAACCCCGTTTCAATTTCAGGCAACCCCGATAGCACCAGTCAGAACTGAGCAGATGCAGAGAGTAGGGAATGGGCAAGGAATGCAAATGACTCCGGAGCAGAGGAGATCCCGCTATGATCGAGTTTTTACGCCTCTGGGGCAATCTTTGAGCATACTTTTGCCCCTATTAGTAGAAAAGGGATTAGTTGTTATCTGCCAACCACAACCTCCTCCTCATCGGATCCAAAAGAACTACGAGCCAAATGCCAAATACCCACTGCAATTTTCATTATGGTCTAGGTCACCCGACCGATCGCTGCTTCCCATTGAAGCACGCAATCCAAGATTTGATTGATGCCGAAAAAATCATTCCACATGCACCTTCTCAGCATGCGAATATTCACCAGGTGCCACTACCCCCACATCCTACTGGAGGACCAGGTCCCAAACCCACCGTTGGAATGGTAGAAAATGAAGAGGAGTTTGAGTTTGACCCATCCGATTACATCAGTGATCGGGAGAGTTATGTGGCACCATTGTCAAAGAATATTAAAGAAAGGAACATCAGGGTAATTGAACCCCTGAATTAGTCAGATTATTTCCCCAACCCGACTCTGCAAATTGAACCCTTAGATCTCAGGGCATACTTTCCATCACCCACCCCCATCAATTATGTGCACATAAATGCATATCAGCCATACACCACCACCCCCGTCAAAAACCCAATAAGCCATTAGGCCCCCAATCCTACACCCACACTCCTCAGTTATCCATGGCTTGCGCCCACCCCATTTCCCCCAGTTCAGCCACCTGCAAACTCCACCACCCCGGTCAATTACCTAGTAGCCCATCAAACCCCCTATCCCCCGCTAGCACCTACCAGCTATCAATGGCCTACCTTTGCCTCCTTTCCCCCAATACCACCACCCTCAAGATTCACCACCCCCATCTGGCCCAATTTTACCACCCAATCCACCACCACCGAAATAAATCAAGTGTTACCCACACCTCCTGAGCCCACAGTACAAGTGCCTCCGGCACCGGTAGCTATACCATTTCCGATATTGAAACCAACCTATGATCCTCACCAGGTCCTGCTGAGTTTTGAACAGACCAATGCTAACGCCGACAGTAGCAACAAAGAGGGGGCCCTGGACTCTGTTACCAGGTCAGGGAAGATATCAAAACAGCCAGAAGCACCGATAGCAGTACAAGCCCAACCTGAAGGGAAGAAAGAGAGCACTGTGAATCCGTTTGAGAAGATGAGTCAAGAATACATACTAGAGACTCAACTGAGAAGAATGCCCGCCCATATAACCGTCTGGGATGTGTTGATGACGTCCCCACTCCATTTTCAAGCATTAATGGGGGCATTAAAAAATACACATGTGTCACTCCAGGTCAGCCAAGATGAAGTTGGGCAGATAATTGGGCAAGTGATGGGTCCAAATGCCATTTCATTCTTTGATGCTGATTTACCTGAGGAAGGATGTAGCCATTCAAAATCCTTAAACATAACTGTTGAGTCTAGAAATATGGTCATTCCCCTAGTTTTGATTGATAACGGATCCACATTGAATATATGCCCCTTAAGAACCGTCAGCAAGATCGGGATCGATCCATGCATGTTGAGGCCCATGAAGACTAGCGCTAGAGGTATTGATAGTACCAGGAGAGAAATAATGGGAGAAGTTGATCTTGAGCTGTTGATCAGGCCAATGACCTTTTCCATCTTTTTTCAAGTAATGGATATCAAATCCTCGTTTAATCTATTGTTGGGGCGCCTGTGGATATACGAGGTCGGAGCCATACCTTCCACTTTGCACCAGAAACTCAAGTTTGCGTCTGGGCACAAGATTATCACGATCATCGGTGAGGGGCACATCGAAAAAGAAAAGGCCACCAACAGTGTGGAGAAGCCCAATGTACTGGATGTGCCGTACACCACTGAGAACATTGACCTCCACAGTTTTGAATATGAGGTATCGGCAATACTCACAGAGCCCATTAAGGGCCTCATGCCTAAAAAGGGAGGTGGTATGATAGTAGCGGTGGCTATGCTCCAAAAGTAGGGCTATCAGAAAAGCCGAGGGCTTAGGCCTAGACTGTAGGGCAGGAGAGAGCCAGTTGTTGCTAAGGGGCAAAAGGTCTGATTCGAGCTGGGATACAAGCCCACAGAGGAAGAGGTCCGAGAGGCCAAAGAGAAAGCCAGTGTCGCCGCAGCTGTAAGAGCTCAAGGAATCAACATACAAGAGAAACCTTGCCCTAGGCCACACATTAGGGAATCCTTTATCAGTGCTGGTTGTAAAGATCGACCGGAATGGGGTAACCCATTTGACCCCACACAAATCCACAGCCCCAATACATCCCACCAATCCCCAGATCTCCCTTCCCAGCCTGGAAATAGATTTGGCTGCGTTGTCCCTCTTCGAGGAATGACAGAAAGTACCTGAACAAATACCCCCTATGGTAAATCACCGTAAAACAGTATTAATGTTTGAGGACATCATCTCGGATGAATTGGGGATCAATCTGATGGAGGCTGACTCCAATAAGCCATATCAGTCAGCACCCTCCATCCCAATAGGTAAAGGAGCGGCCCCTCAGGTACGCAACTAGGCATCTTTGCCCCAAACTCTTGAAGCAAGGAGTGGCCTAAAGTTTGGCACCTATTTCCCAAAAAAAAACAACCTATAAAAAGTGAGATAAGCCCTTGGCAGGCAACACCTTGTATGTATAGCAACTCGCCTTGCCAAGGGTCCGTCTCTGAAGAAAACAAAATTCTCAAAAACATGGAAAAAATACAAAATCCCAAAAACATTAAAAAAAATCCAAAGTCAAAAAATATTGTCATTTAAAATTCCAATTAAAATTCCACAAAAAGATGCCTTAATCAAAATATCTGTCCCACGTAAAATTGACCCCTTTCCTGTAGAAATACAAGAAAAGGTAGGTGTTACGAGTCTGGACGAGGATGTCCCCTTTGAGGAGCTCCCTAATGAACTCCTTGATCGGTTCACCAACTTTGAGCATGGCCCTACCCCCGTTGTTGAAGAGACTGAAGATGTCAATCTAGGGACTAAGGAGATTCCCGGAATAACCAAAATCGGAACGTCGCTGTCTCCCGAGGAGAGAAAAAGCATGATCGACTTCCTTCGATCATACCAAGATGTTTTTGCCTGGTCGTAAGAGGACATGCTTGGTTTGGACACCTATTTGGTCAAGCATGAGTTACCTCCTTACCCTGATATGAAGTCGGTCAAGCAGAAGTTGAGACGTCTCTGACCCAAATGGATGCTGAAAGTCAAAGATGAGGTCATTAAGTAGTATGATGCAGGGTTTCTCATGGTATCCAAGTACCTATAGTGGCTAGCCAATATCATGCTTGTATCGAAGAAAGATGGAAAGGTTTGCATGTGCATCGATTTCCACAATTTGAACAAGGCAAGCCCGAAGGATTACTTCCCATTGCCACACATCGATATCTTGGTCGATAATACTGCTAAGCACGGGATGATTTCTTTTATGGATGGATTTTCATGATACAATTAGATAAAGATGGCAGAGGTTGATCACGAGAAGACAACGTTCATTACCCCCTGGGGAACCTTTTGCTATTGAGTCATGCCATTTGGACTGAAGAATTCCGATGTAACGTACCAGAGAGCTATGACTGTGCTATTTCACGACATGATGCATCGAGAAATTGAAGTATATCTCGATGACATGATAGCCAAGTCACCAGAGCGAGGCGATCACTTGGTAAACCTTCAGAAGCTGTTTGAGAGGTTGAAAAAGTATCGACTACGTCTGAACCCACAAAAGTGCGCGTTTGGTGCTATGTCCGGAAAGCTGTTGGGGTTCGTCGTTAGCAGGAGAGGGATCGAGGTCGACCCAGTTAAAGTCAAAGCCATCACGAAAATTCTACCACCATCTATTGAGAAATAAGTCAGAGGGTTCCTTGGCAGAATACAATATATCAGTCGGTTCATTGCACAGCTAACTCCAATCTGCATGCCAATCTTCAAGCTGCTAAGGAAGAACTCGCCTGTTGAATGGAACAATGACTGTTAGGCAGCGTTTGATAAAATCAAAAGATACCTCCTTAACGCACCTGTTTTGGTACCACCTAAGCCGGGGAGACCACTCTTGATGTATCTCTCCATGACAGAAGTCTCAATGGGATGTGTCTTAGGTCAGCATGATGAGATGGGAAGAAGAGAGCAGGCCATCTACTATTTGAGTAAGAAGTTTACTGATTATGAAACACGCTATTCTCATCTGGAGAAGGCATGCCTGGCTCTTGTATGGGCTACTTAGAGGCTCCTCCATTACTTGCTATCCCAAGCCGTTCTACTTTTGGCCAGATGGATTTGTTGAAATACTTGTTTGAGAAGTCGGCTCTCACTGGGCGAACCGCACGATGGCAGTTCAACATCACGTACGTCACTCAGAAGTCAATTAAGGGGCAGGCACTCGCCGATCATCTTGCCGACAATCCTTTGCCATATTATGAACATTTTGAGAACTGAGTTCCCAGATGAAGATATCTTGTTCATGACAGAAGATGATACTGAGGAAGCAGAGGAATCATGGGTAATGCACTTTGACGGGGTAGCAAACGCCGAGGGCCAAGGAGTTGGTGCCATTCTAATCTCGCCGAGAGGATCCCACGTACTTGTCTCTATCAAGCTCAACTTCCCTTACACTAACAACATGGCTAAGTATGAAGCTTCTGACGTTGGTTTGCAGGCGGCTCTCAATCGAAATATAACTCACCTTCGAGTGTTTGGTAATTCACAGTTGATCATATGCCAGATAAATGGAGATTGGAAGATGAAAGATGAAAAACTGATCCCTTACCATGAGCACCTCGAGGATCTGATAGCTTGCTTTCAAGACGTGACATTCTCATATGTCCCCCAGATAAGGAATCGCTTCGCTGATGCACTAGCAACGTTGGCATCGATGATAGAAATCCCATATTGTGCTGAGATTAAGCCAATCATGATCGAGCAGAGGAATGAGCCGGCCTTCTGCCTACAAATTGAGGAACCTACAAAGTCTGATGATGAGCCACCTTGGTTCTCAGATATTAAGAATTTCCTCGAGACCCTAACTTTCCCTGAGGGTACATCCAAGACGGATCGACGAACCATCCAACGTCAAGCGATAGGCTATGTCATTTGCAGGGAGTGCCTTTACAAGCGGTCGTACAATAAATTCATACTCAGGTGCCTTACAGAGAATGAAGTGACCAACATCATGAGAGAGATCCACAAAGGAGTATTCGGAGCCCACGTCAGTGGTCACATGCTTGCTAAGAAAATTCTGCGACAGGGATACTTTTGGACCACTATGGAATCAGATTTCTGCCAACATGTTCAAAAATTCTACAAGTGTCAGGAACACTCCAGTCTAATACACGCTCCTGCCATCGATCTACACTGCATGACCACTCCTTGGCCATTTGCCACATGGGGCCTTGGTGTCGTTGGAATGATTCATCCGAAAGCATTGAACGGGCATCGGTTCATCCTTGTTGCCATTAAATACTTCACCAAGTGGGTAGAAGCGGAATCATATGCAAACATCACAGCCAGTCACGTCGAGAAATTTCTCAAGAATAATATTGTGTGCTGATTTGGAGTCCCCAAAGATATCATCACAGACAACGGCAGAAACTTTGTGAAGAAACGCATCCGAGCCTTTTACGAGTAATAAAAATCAAGCACCATCGCTCGTCACCTTATTGACCTCAAACTAATGAAGGCATAGAAGCTGCGAACAAGACGGTCATCGGCATCCTCAAGAAAATGGTCGTCACTTATCGAGATTGGAGTGAAATGCTGCCGTTTGCTTTGTGGGATTACAGAACATCAATCCGTACTGCTACAGGGGCAACACCATTCTCCCTTGTGTATGGAACTGAGGCTGTCCTACCAGTTGAGGTTGAAGTACCCTTGTTCCGAATCCTTATGGAATCAGGCTTACCCGAAGCAGAGAGAGAGATCACGTTTCGAACAATTGAACTTATTGGACAAGAAGAGACTCCTAGTCTTGTGCCATACTCAAGTTTACCAGGGGCGAATCGCACGCGTTTACAATAAACGTGTCCACGGTCGAGATCTAAAGGTAGGAGACACTGTGCTGAAGAGGATCTTCCCATCCCTCCACACCAATCCGAGAGGAAAGTTCATGCCAAACTGGGAAGGGCCCTACATCATCCGAGAAGTGCTATCGGGATACACTATCCGCCTCGCCACCATGGACGGAGATCATCTTCCTGAGCCCATTAATGCTGGATACGTCCAAAGATTCTATGCTTAATCTATCGTGATAAGGCAGGTATTGACGAAACATATACGTGATTGCTTAAGAACCACCCAAAAGAGGCCATCATTTAAAACACAGTAGCTAAAAAAGCATCCCATTTTGAGCCTGGGCCTTTTTCTTTCAATAACCCCCTTCCCTAAAAAAAAATGTGTGTGTACATATACATAAATGGAAGTAAAGTTACTATCAAAATCCAAAAAAAATTAGAACAGCAAAACCTCAAAAAGAGATTGCTTGAAATAAAATGAAAAGAACAAAAAATCATGGGGCATGCACAATAAGTTCCCCAAGGAAGAAGGCATGTCGAGAAAACTGAAGCCATGCCAAGGAAACCCTTTTTAGCCTAGCATACCTTCAAATCCTAACCTAACCCATGGCCAAGCTACACCCTGAAGAAAGCCCTCTTTTAGGTCTACAAGCTGTCATAATATCTGTTAGGTCAACACAAGCTGAGTTGTGAGACGACACTAGAACCCATCCAGCTGGCTATGATGGAATCGACGTCTATATCGTGGCTTTTGAAAACATGGAAAAAATAAAAAAGAAAAAATAAGATAAAAATACAAGCTCAAAGCAAGATGGACGTAGTGAAAACTCGAAAGGGCCTACGGGTAAAAATAGCGAGTTTGTAAAAAAGGAGATAAATAAAAAGAAAACCCGGTGAAAACCCGAAAGGGCGCTTGGGGTAAGAGAGCTAGACCCATGAACATGGTGAAAACCTGAAAGGGTGCTACGAGTAAAAAAGGAGATAAATAAAAAGAAAAAAAAAAAGAAAAAAAGTAAAAGAAGGGTTTGAAATGATTGATTAATATTTAAGGAGCCCTCTTGGTTACTCTCCCTGATCCCCTTTTCTAGGCCGCTCATGCTACTTCAAATCGGGTCCCGACCAGAATTTTTTTTGTGAAACTGCTTTATCAAATGCATGACCCAAGGTAAGGAGAAAGGTTTGACCCAATCCAAAGGGATTGACGCTCCAGCCTTGGTGAAACTGCTGAAACTCACTCAGGCCCAACCATAAAAAATAGGTTTGACCATGCTCAAAAGAGGACCTGAGATCTCACCTAGTAATTGAGGTGCCACAAAAAAAGAAAAGGAAAATACACAAAACAAAAAAAAGAGTCTGTGCATACAATAATTTCCCTTCTTTTACAAATGCACCACTTACATCACATCCCAAAAAATAGCCGGTGTGATGACTAGTCTCCTTTCTTTCCTTTTTTACAAAAACAAAAAAAGCAACAAACAAAAAACATAAAGAAAATATATATACCAAAAAGGTGTGTGTATCTGTAAAAGGGGTTTTTTACGCCCCTTTTTCTGTATATCTAATCTGTGCAAAAAGTTATGTGCGGAGGAAGGAGTTAGCGGCCCAGCTCACGCTTCAATGCGCTAATCTCAGCAAGAAGGTCATCTTTCTGGACATTCCGCTCGGTCAACCAGCGACCATGCAGGCTCTTATACCTCTTCCGAGAAGAATCGGCGGCTCCAAAGGCGACACTCAAAGACCCTCTCAAACGGAGGACCTCACTCACTGCTACTTCTTCTCTGACTTTTTCTTGTGACAAAAGTTCTTGCAAGACCCTCTTCTCGTCCACTAGTAGCTTGATACGGGCTCGGAGTACCGTCTCCTTCTTTGGATAGGGGCCTCCAGTGTCAAGGATCTCTGCTGAATCTAGACCATCAGCAATAGGCTGCTCGGTCGATAGCCAGGCCTCGTACTCAGAAGAAGACTGAATCAAATCTCCCTGCTCCATATCACACATCATCGTCGACTAATGCGTCTCCCAAAGAGCAGCAATCCTATCTATACCTCCAGAGGACCCCCTAGAAAAGATTAAGTCACATAAAGGGGGTTTGGCCTCGCAAGGCACCGGCTGAGAGTAACCAAGTTGACGCAACATTCGGAATGGGAAGTAGAAGGTGTTGCTAGTCAATCCCAGGAGAGTGATGCCCTCATGGTCTCTAGAGCGAACTATTGGGAAGGTCCGGTCCAACCAAGTAAGCCTCCATGTCAGCTCGGTGTCGGTCAACCAAAGCTTCAAAACTGACAAGTCACCCTGTGGAAGCAAGTGGCACCTACCCAAAAAGAATTGAGCCGCCTCACCTCGAGCAATATAAAAGTGGGGCACAGACCCCAAGATAGCGAGATGCTCACACAACCAAACCTGAAGTAGTAAGGGACACCCTCGAAGGCCCTCCACCTTGCCCAAAGCAAACACATCAAGGCATCGATATAGCTCAGCAAGCACCAAATGCATCATAGATCGGCCCGCCTCCAACTCGGTCAGAATGTCGCAAATTGCTAAGGAGAAGCTCTCCCCCTGGTAAAGAAGAGGATTTCTGAGATGAGACCGAGGGCTAAAGCTTTTGCATTGAAAATGTTCCTAATTGACAGTTTTCGAACACTTTCGTCACCAAAAAGTTCTCTGAGGAATTTTAGTGAACACCTTATGGGCCCTCCAATGAGACTTTTCTCATACTCGAGTTTCTTCAAACTAAGAGTAAGGTGAATGGATTTGGAGTAGCCCGGCCGAGGCATGACTCTTGCAAGGCCCCTATGAAGCTTCAGGCCAGACAGATTGGATAGCTCCTCAAGGGTTGGGTTTAGCTCTTGCTTCCCAAAATGAAATACATAGAAATTTACATCCCAAAATGAAGCGGCAACATAAAGAAGGTCCCACCATGGAGGAACCTCAAGAAAGGAAGGAAGGCGAGATAGCCCAAGGTGCTCCAAGTCGACGAGCTCACTCTCATTCAAACACCTAACCCAAGTTGTTAGAAATTTGGGCCCCAAGCCCAAGGAAGGGGGAAAATTGGCTCCGGGCCCTCCATGTAAGGGAGGGGTCAAAAAACGGGTCCATAGACATACAAAGATCTTTTGAGAAGATAAAAATTGATGTATGGTGATGGACCCGCCTTGGAAAAGAAAGAGCAAAAAGAATCGGACAAAGGGGCCAAGACAAACAGAAAAGGGATGATTTTTTGGCTGACTCGGATATATAAGGACCCACAGCTCCCCAGGTTAAGCCTGGCGCAACTATTAGTTGCGCCAGTGCATTTTGTCCTCTTTTTTACCTGGCGCAACTATTAGTTGCGCCAGCACAAATTCTCTGGGACTTTAGCCTAGCACAACTAATTGTTGCGCCAGACTAAAGATCCCCCCTCTTTAGCTATCTCGAGACCTAAGGGGGAGGGGGGGACTTTTCACTTCCTTTTGCCCCTTTCATTTTTTATTATTCGATAAATCTTTTATCACTAACAGTTTGGCAATTACTTTGTTTCTTTATGAGAAGGATTGGTCCTACATCAAGGCATGCGACTCAAAAAGTCGCTTTCTGAGAGCATTTGGCAGACATGTCCTGCAGAAAAATAGATATGGTGCAAGGAAGCCATGGCATAAAATCAAAACCAAAGCACTAAAAACATCTTCCAAAAAATAATATCATCTAAAGTGTCACATCATCCACCCAAGAAAAAATTGTCTAAATAAAAACAAAAATCCATTTAAAATCCAAAGAGTACTGAGTTTTAAAAGAAGAAACTAAAGCCTATTCCTTGCCCGCGCCCTTTGACTTCTTCCGACGATGAGAGGAGCTCTGGAAAGTCCGCATGTCCCCCACCCGAGACCACGCCTACGAAATCCTACTAAGCAAAGAGCGCGACTCCTTGGCACGGGCACGCTGCAAGGCATAGTCAAAATCAAAAGTCAGGATCAGTTAAGGGACAAATAACAATGAAACAGATGGGAGAAGCAGAGCAGTAAGGTACTCACCGTCTCCACCTCCCTGACCTCTACAATGTGGCGATGATACGCTGCATACTCCATGGCCGAGTTGAAGTCCTACATTCCGAACGAAACAATATCAGCTATCAGGGTAGTCATAAAGCATGTGCAAAAGAAGATCAAAATAAGAAAGAGATGGGCAGTCAGAGGACTTACCCTTGGGATCACCTCAGGAGGAGGGACACGGGCCACCTCAACAGAGAGCCGCGCTTGTCTATCCACATCAGCACAGAGGCCCGAAATGAAGTTATCCTCCAGGCATCGAAAGGTCCAGTAAACCACAGGAGGATGGCCACCGGGGATACCGGCATGATAGGTACTCGATGAACCAACACCAAAAGAGCCCTCACTAGAGGGACCCGCACCTGAGGGTCCAACACCAGAGGGATCTACCCCTGACATATCAGGCGCACTTGTCTGGCCTTCGCCATCCGAATCATCTCTCGGAGCAAACTGTGAACACAATGAAGATCTTCTAAAAAAAAAAAACAAAGGTGGAATTAAAACATAAGGGGAACTAATCCAAGCTGAGAAGAATTACCTGACCAAGTGGGCCACCAAATGCAAGGAAATTAGCGCCAGGTACAAAGTGCGACAAGATGAACCGATAAGGCAGACACTCATACAAAGCATGATAGTCTCCGGTCACAAAGAGGGCATGGATAGGGAGCCAGTTGTTGAGAAAGGCCACTGTGAGCTCCTCGATGCTGCCAACAAGATTCCAATCGTCCGCTGGAGGGTCCATAGGTATGGCATAGTAGCCCTGGTGTTGGTGCACCACCCGCTCTCCCAAATAGTAAAACTTGGCCCATGCTTCATAAAAGAAAATGATGTGGCGGTTGTTAAACAGGCTAGAGGGACCTACGGCTGCTCGGTCCCAGAAGGGGGATGCAAGGTACGGGTCATGGAGGATCTGTCAAAGTCAAAAGGTGGCCAAATAGGTAGCACATCAATCAAAGAGGGCTTCTGAACTAAAATGAACAGAGTTGAAAGAAAGAAAGCTTTACCTGCTCAGGAACCATCAAGTCAAGCTGAGACCTCAAGCCCATCTCCAAGTGCTTCATATCCCCGTCGTGGCGTCGGGTTTGATTTCATTTGCTGAGAAGAGGATAGGTAAGTTCTTTCGAGTAAAGAAGTGGGAGCCTAGGGTGAAAATGATGATATCCCCATACCTAAAAAAGGAGCAATACACAAGAGCAGGTCAGTAGCATATAAAGATCATTCAAGGAAAATGGTAAAAACAAAGGAATGAGGGATTACCTCTAAGGCGGCGCAAAAACCAACAGCAGATTTGGAATCACCGGTTGTGACCCGAGCCTGGTTATACATCAGCCATGTGTATCCAGCCCCTCCCCAGTCATACCTATGGACGTCACCCTAGTTGTCCATCACACTCAGCAAGGCTAGGCTTACTAGGCCATCGCTCACGTTGGGGAAAAGGGTCTTACCCAGTAAGACCAGGAGAGTGATACGGGCCAAGACAATCGCCCGCTCTGGTGTGATGTAGAGCACCCTATCTGGCTGACCCAGATCCACTAACTCATCAGGTGTATAAAGTGCGGTCAGCCAGGTCATCTTGACCTCAGTGCCATGTGTCTGCCTGCGAGGGGGTAGGCCCCAATCAGTCGCATGATGTCCTCTCTACTCGACACTGCAAGGTCGGCTATTGGTATCCGTCCTACCTTGATACAAATAATCATTGCCCAGTCAATGAGCATCAAGGTCATCTCGACGTACGGCATATGAAAAGTCATCATCTCGGGGTGAAACCGTTTGATCAGGGCCTTTAGATAGGCGGCATCAGCCCTCATGGCAGGGCAGGACAAAAACTCTCCAAAGGCCACCTGTGCCAGAAGGACCTTCACTACGGGAGGGGCATAGAGGTAGAAGTCTTGAAAATCGAGCCACCCCCCGCGAAATATAATATTGGGCAGGTCCTGCATCCAAGGAAATGCGCATCAGATTGCGGAAGTGAAGCAAAAACTGCATAAAGGAAATAAATTGAACCTCTCTTTTACCTTGCCTGCTATTCAAAAATTCAAAATGTGGGTATGCTGTTGGTGTAGGAGGCCGACTCGGGTGGCCTCGCCCTGCATTTTGAGTCATGGGCCCGCTCTCCGCTCTACCCAGAGGAACTGCTCCCCCCGCGGACCGTATACTATCTCAGGTCCCTCCTCATGGCCCTCTTCAGGAATACGCTCATCATCGCCCGACATGCTGGGGCAACAAAAGGCAATCATATCAGAGCAGATCAGTGACAAAGGACTTTTTTTATGTTACACACCAAGGGAAGGTAAGTATGCTCACCCTCTTTCTGTTCATTATCAGAAAATAAAGATGCACACATACAAAAAAAAAAAAAAACTAAAAAATTCCCTTTTCCTAACTAGTTTTCAAATGATATATAAAATCCTTGCTTTGTATTCAAGATAAAAACAAAAAATAACAAAAATAAAACCCCTTTTCTAGGCACAAATAGAAACAAAAAAATTAATTACATGTATATACATATATAACCTATAAAACCACAAAAATAAGGCATTATTCATGGAAAACCATTCACACATCATCAATAAACATGCTTTCAACGAAAATAAACCATTTTCCGTCTAAGAATGCAAGATCATGATCATATTTGCAAGAAAAAACAAGAAAAATCAAAGAAAATAGGTTTTGAATGGTTACCTTTTGAGAGAAAAGGGGTCTTTGATCTAGCGCGAGCCGACAATCGATCCACACAAGCAAAGCAACGGCAATGAGGCACGCGTAGAGGCAATGTAAAGGAATCCTAAGAGGGGTCAGTTTTTGGTTTCAAAAGGAAAGGGGGGGAGAAAATTTCAAAATAATGCCCCACAGCCCGAACTCGGGCTGTTTAAATTCCTCCCCAGCCAAACCTAGCGCAACTAATAGTTATGCCAGGCAAATTCAAGGCCCCTATTGGCCTGGCGCAACTAATAGTTGTGCCAGGCACTTAGGTTGGGTCTTGGTCCTGGTACGAGTCAGATAGGAAAGCTTGTCCGCCCACTCTTTTTATTTGTTTTGTCACTCTCGGCAGATGCACGCGCTCCCAAGACGGCATTTCCATCATTGTTCGACTTGCCAAGGAAACCGTGCTAGAATAAAAGCAAACCGAGATCAATAAGCACCCCGGTCCTACACAGGAAATTATGAAGAAAAATCCAACAAAAATGATGAATGATAATAAAAATAAAAGTAAAAATAAATAAATCCCCACAGATAAGCCGGAAGTATTTACAAAAAATAATAGGAAAATCACTTAAACTAACAACTTGAAAAATCCAAAAAATCATATAAAATAATAGTTTCAAAATAAAAAAATCACATAAAATAATAGTTTTAAAATTAAAAAAAAATCACATAAAATGATAGAAAAATCATCACAACTTATTTGTGTTTCCCTACAGAGACGCACAAGCATAAGACGGAAAAATATATTAATATTTTATCAGCAATGCAGTTGTGCCATATTAAAGTCCTAAGTCTAAGGCACGCCTTGGATTCTGGATCCTACTTCAAGGCAAGAGCAACGGCGCCAATCCTGATCAAACGGTCAATGTTTTGATCAGGTTGATGCCACTGCTAAATCTTTGCGATGAGCGCTCTGTTTTAGATTCATATGAGCTTAAGTATCTTAAGCTTCAGATTCTCCGTTGGAAAAGGTCAATCGTTGGTTGAGACCAACCTATTGAGAATGAGATTACGTATCAATCAAGCTATGTGTAACCATGCGTTCAGAAGGGTTCATTTTCCTTTTATTTTCTGCAGGCTTAAAACCTGTATGGGCAGCGGTATCCCTGTAAAGTGTACGTCATGCGTCTGGGTATCCGTATGATGGCCGTTTGTCCCCATAAATTATACCCTGGTGGGTTCGAGTCGGGGCTTCCATCACCTTTGTTGTTGCTTATTGCCCCTGATGGGTGCATGATTATGCATAGTTAATTGATGTTTATGATCATTGTCAACAGAGACCTAGATTAGATGTCCCTTTAGGGAGACACCCCAATGTTTGGTTGGATCTGTTCATGGTAGTTAAAGCCGAATACACTAGGTCATGTTGATCTAAGACATGCTTTCAAAAATGGCACGTCCTCCCCAAAAAGCGTTACGACCTCTATTCTCTCCGCTCGGGTAGTCATGATAAATAAACTTCGGGATCAATAGGTTCACCCAAAGTCCTCAAACCCTATTTTCAGCAGGGGCACTCGCGAATAGTCAAAGGGGGCCATCAAATGCCTCATACGATTGGACGCAAACTGTGGAGCCTTGCATATTTTTGCTTCCCGCCTATCTTTGAATGTGGGTCGATCACCCCTCTTACTTGCAAAGCTGTTGTATTCAGAATAAATCTTGAACATCAATCCCCTTCAAATTATCTTTAGAAGCAAACATTTTTCTCAGCTATTGGACTTTCACAACTCATTCCACCTCAGTTATGCCCAGTAATGTCGCTATGCGCTTGGAAACCGATTACCTTGTGAAACGAATGTTTAGCCTGACATCCAGGGCTTTTGTCTTCTCACCATGTTACTCATCTGATGTTTGAAGTTCGTTCTGAATGCAGCGAATCCGTCAATAATGCCTTGGGTCTCTTCGGATGTCTCTTTCTTTAGCATTCGATCATTAGTGATTGGATACCAAAGAGGGGCATCTGTAGACACCCAAATTTGGCCCAAGGCCCGATTTAAACACATTTCGAGAAAGGTGCGCTTTTGAGCTTTCGATGGCAGGTATGGACCCTTTAGGAACCACCTTAGAACCCTTAAGAACCCTTCCAAACTCTTAGAAATTACCCTAGATCCCTTAGGAACCTGCCCCGAACCTTTAAAATCAATCCCAACCCTTAGAACCCATTCTGAATCTAAACCTAACCTTTCAAAACCTTGGAAAAGGGTGTGGTGCACTGGGACTAGCTATGACCTTCTACTATGATCAAATCTCACACCATTGAAAAGTCAAGGACGTCAACTTTCTAACGGTCCAAGGATCGCCCCAATCGGAGTTGTACATCAAAAGATATGGCGGTCCAAACCCGGAGGACAAAAGAGTAAGATCAAGTGGGCCCCCTAGGGATTTGGCGCAACTAATAGTTGTGCCAATTATAATTTTACCTGGCACAACTATTAGTTGTGCCAGGCCACTTCTCCTAGAAATTAAGCCTAGCACAACTAATAGTTGCGCCAGTTTTAAATGTGGACCCCACCCTCGCGAGCCAACTTCCAGGCGCTGTTCAGCACTGTTTTAATGTACATTTACCTAGCGCAACTATTAGTTGCATCAGGCATATGAATAGTAAGCATGTCATTTTGTTCCAAAATTTGTGATTAGGGTTTGACTTGTTGACCACCTCGACCTATGGGGTGTGTTTTGATAGTTCTGTTGCACTCATTCACTACCTATTTGCAACCCCTTAAGTGGCTTAAGGCCTCACCCCATCATCCACCATTGGAAGACCTTCTCCCACATTTCAAGGCTTCAAAAACCCTAAGGAACCTTTGAATGTTAGATTACCTAATTTCTAATCTTGATTAGCATCTAAACACCCTCCTAACCCACCCATTTCCTTTAAATAGAGACTCCCACCGCTTGGTTTAGGGGTTGAGAATTTTGGCCTAAGAGAGAAAGGGCTTAAAGTGAGAAGATCTTTCTCCGTTTGGTGCAAACTTTTCATAAAAATTACAGATTTTAAAAAGCTCCCTTAGACCTTAGAACTTTATGAAAAGCCTCTAGGTTAGGTATGTGTGATCCCATAGCCTTCTTTCTCTACCTCTTAGCTTCAAGCCTTAGGAGTTAGAACCTCATTCCATACCATACAAGCCTTCAAAAGCTCATCGAAGCAAGCCACGTAAGGCTCATTTACAATGCTACAAGGGCCTGAGGGCTCCGGCTCTCCCCTTTCTTTTCCTATCTCTCTTTAGTATTTCCTATCCTCCCATTTGTTCCGTTACGCCACCAAATTTTTGATAGGAACGGAGGGGCACAAATAGGATTTAAGGCCTATTTTGGCAAGAGAAAACTATTTTCTTTTCTTTTCGGGTGCCTAACACCTTCTTGATCGATAACCGAAGCCCCTACCTAAGAGCCTTTGGTGTGGACTAGATTCAGAGTCATATTTTAGCACTTTAGTACTCATAAAAATGAACTAGGTTTTTCAGCACACCGAAAGCTCCAGATCATGGATCCAACGGTTGCACATTTGGGCAGCGTAACAACTCAATTATTGGATAGAGGAAAAGCAAGGAAGGTAGAGGAGTAGATGGGAGAGCCGAAGCTCTCGGGCCCTTGTAGAAGTGTTGTGGACCTTTGCATGGATGATCTTCCGGTGAGCTTCCAATAGCAAATGGGTTGAGGAATGGGTTTGAACCTCCTAGGCCAGGGAGTTAGAGGGTAGGAGAGGTAGGCTAAAAGGTAGTTCTAGCTAACTCTCAAAGTTTGGTGATAGAAGATGGGATCTCAAAGACAAAACTCAAATATGAAATTTGTATGGAGGAATGGTGTTTAGATATGGAGAGGGAGCACTCTAGGTTTTTGTATGGAGGAATGGTGTTTGGAAATGGAGAGGAAGCACTCTAGGTTTTTCTCTCTTTTGGAAAATTTTCAAACCCTTAAGCAAGGGGGGGTGGCTCTTTATTTATAGAGGTTGAGGCTATTAGTTAAGGGTTAAGTCACTAATAGGTTTAGAAATTAGGTAATGGGCAATCTAAGGTTTTTGAGATTTTCTAGAGCTTGGAGACGAGGGATTTGGGTTTAATGGTAGATGATAGGATGGTGACTTGAATGGCAAAAGGGTGATAACTTAAGCTAATAGGGTCACTAGGGTCCTAAAGAAACACACCTCAGACTTTGGGATAGTCCACAAGTCAAACCCCAATGTCAATTTTGGCAATTTTTTGAAAGAAAATCAGGCCCAAACTGTTGGAAGCGTAGGGGCCCGGCCTGATTTTACAATTTCCTGCATAAATCTGCGACCTTTATTTCACCATAACTTTTGATGTACAACCCCGAATTAGGTGATTCCTAGCTTGTTGGAAAGCTAGGAACCTATACTTTCAAATATTATAGGTCTCAGGTTAGGTAACTATCTATGTAAACTTTGGCACTCCTCTTTTCATCAACTATTTTGGTTAGTTCGAAACTGTCTCTATGGGTCCAATTTTTTAATTTCCTGGAAAAATATGCGATCTTCATTTCGTCAAAACTTTTGATGTACAACTCTGAATTAAGCAATTCTTAGCTTATTAGAAATCTAGGAACCTATAATTTCAAATGGTATAGGCCTTAGGTTGGACAACTATGTATACAAACTTTGACACTCTTTATTTTATCAGCTATTTTGGTTGGTTCGAAATGGGTTCTGTGGATCCGTTTTGGCATTCTAAGGATTTGGGATGGTTAGGGTTGATTCCTAAGGTTTTGAAAATGGTTTTAAAGGTTTGGATTAAGTTCTAAGGGTTTGGGAGGTGCTTTCGGAAGCTCGGGAGTATACCTTTCTTGAAGTACGGGTCGATCGACCCTTGGGCCAAATTTGGGTGTCTACAATGTATTAGACCAGTAACTTTGGATGCCATGCATGCGATCTACATGATCATGCAAGGCCATCCAATAGTCTATAAATTTCAAAGATGTTGTCATGCCCCTCGCACCCAGACCCGCAGTCCGTCAACGTCTTTGATGCGAGCTGGCGCGATGCGCACCGTTCATTTCTATTCATATCCATATACGTCTATTTCAAGTTCATACTTCATTTCTATTTTGCATGAAAATTTTTCATATATATATATATATATATTTTGTAAGTATCGCAGAAAATACTTTAATTGCAAAAATAATTAATTTCATTTATCAAAGTATGTACGAAAGCTTTGCATTAAACGCTATTGGTTTAACCTCCCAATTTCATTAACCTGACGGGTAGATTCGGGGTTATGACTTGATTGTAATTATTTTCGATGAATAAAACAACATACTAAAGACAATTTTTAAAACCTTTTTCCATAAGAGTAAAACGTTAAAAGTTAAATTGTTCATACAAGCCCAATTACAAATTATGACCAAATTTCAAAAGTAATAGACTTTAACAAAATCTAAAAGGAAATAGAAAGGAAAGATCCTTCAAAGCTAAGTGTAGGTGTTGGTAGCTCTACTGACTGTGAGCCTTTGGAATTTTTGGGTCATGAAATAACCGTAAGCGATGAAGCTCAATAAAATCTTAGTTAGCATTATCTTAGTATTCTAGTACAGGTAACATATGGACATTCCATAGGTGTATGTGTGAGTGGGGTTTCCAACAATTATGAATATAGCTAATTATCAACAAGAATTCAGACTATATACATCGTAACAAATACTAATAAACACATAAGTAAACATTTACAGAAATAATAGAAATTCAATGGTATTTTATTTATCACTAAATGGGAATTAATGTGATTACGAGAGTAAAGTACAAGATTCACAGATTACTTACAACAATACTATGAGAAGAGAGAGATTGCAATAACATCATTTGACCTAATTCACATTTCTTCCAGATTAATCATAATATGATTAAGTAAAATTATATTTATCTTAGAGATTAATCAATTATTATAAAATTGTGAGGTATAAGTTAATTATTAGTATCTTTTAATTAATTCGGTGTTTATACCAAACACCAACCATGGTCATGTCTATAAACTGTATGCCAATGCTTGCGCAAACAAAGGCCGACACTCTCCATCATTTAGCCAATCTTAGGCAAGGATCAAAGATCCTGTTGGTCTAACTAGAACCAATCCTCAGCTGACATTTCGATAACCCTTTCACATACGAGGTGCGCTCATATGAGCCTGTTCCTGAGAATAGTAATAGGCCATGTGAGGTTCTGTACCTGCCTATATGGTATCGTCTTTCCATTTTAAAATTTTATGTTTTCGTTGCATTATTCATCCTTTTGATATTCAAAATTCTGTACATATTTCCCAATTCTATCTTTTATGTAATGTATTCATATTTCTATATTTTGTATCATCATTTCTAAGGTTATGTATTATGTAACCTCATTTATGAGGTTCTGTATCATGAATTTCCATGTTCATATTTCTGTATTCATAGTTATGTATTCGTATTTTTGTATTCTGTCCATGTTTTCAAATTCTATCTATCATATTATGTATTCCACATTCAGAGTTATATACATATTCAAGAATATATCTGTCATATGCTATATTCTATACAAGATCCTATCTTTCAATCCTTTACATTCAAAATTTTCCTTTAACATTCATGTTCATGCATATCACTATCTGTCAATCATGTTTATTTTAAGCATTTCAGTATTTTATTTCAATCACGTCCAAGCATGTCACTATCTATCAATCATGTATATTTCAAGTATTTTAGTTTCTTATTTCAATCATGTCCAAGCATGTCACTATCTCTCAATCATGTACATTTCAAGCATTTCAGTATTCTATTTCAATCATGTCTGAGCAGAAGTTAGATCCGAGCTTCCAATTACATGACTTAATCCTAAGGGGGAATCTTGTCAGCTTACACTTGTATCAAGTGTTACCCCAGTTTAAACTCCAAAGGGGACTTATGTTTATCATCGTCGATAATAGAACTCGATTGTCTCTAACGATGTTTAAGGCATCGAGGTGTCTGTTTCTACAAATCCTAGTTATTTGAATTAAGTCAACTAACTAGTTGTTCAAGTTCTTACTTATCCTATAACTTCAAGTATGGGTCGTGGGTGAAAAGGAGTCATGGGTTCAATGGTTTATGGGTTCAAAGGGTTATGGGTCTGAAGGAAAAAAAAAAGAGTCTAATGAGTTCTATACAAGATATGTCCAATTCAGTTTGGGTCCAAAGGGGTCCAATGGGTTCTATACAATATGGATCCAATGGAGTTTAGGTCCAAAGGAGTCCAACAGGTTCTATACAATATGGGTCCAATGGAATTTAGGTCCAATGGGTTCTATACAATATGGGTCCAATGGAGTTTAGGTCCAAAGGGTACTATTCGATATAGGTCTGATGGATTTTAGGTCCAATGGGTTCTATTCGATAGAGGTCCGATAGATTTTAGGTCCAACAGGTCTTATGGGTTCTATACAATATGGGTCCAATGGAGTTTAGTCCGAAAGGGTTCTATTCGATATATGTCTGATGGATTTTAGGTCCAATGGGTTCTATACAATATGGGTTCAATGGAGTTTAGGTCTAATGTGTTCTATTTGATATAGGTCTGATGGATTTTAGGTCCAAATGGTAATGCTGGCCTTTACTAGATTCAAATCTAGAAGTATGGGCCTTTCCGAGGTCCGGGTCCTATATTTTCCGTTTCCATGGGCCTTATTAAGTATGCCCTGGGCCAGGTTCGTAATCGAATTTACCGAGCTACTGGTCGGGTCCTTAACTAGACACCTGTCAATCCTATCAATCCTATTAACTTAAGAGTTTAAGAGTTTGGGCCTTATCGGGCCGTCAAGAATCCAATTGGGTCCTTTGACTTAGTTGACCAATTTCATATTAGTTTATCATATGTTAGCATCATGGGACCAAGTGTTTGGGTCTACCCAATTTGTCACGAGTCTCGGGTCAAGGTCCGAATACTGGCTTTAATTCTATATATTCTGGTTTTCTGTAGAAGTGGTGGACAACCTATGGTAAATCGGCTTTTCTGCTTCGATCAAATTTTTACATGCATCCAAACTTGTTACAACCTGGATTTCCTTACCCCGAATCTGTGACGTCAGATCGTAGAACACAATCTGATTACAGAGTTTTCTTTGGTATCAAAGTACTTGGATGCCCTTGTGACTGCTCGATCTTCCCCTAACTAGATAATGGGAAAGATCAAGCCATCAAGCATTCGGTAAGTTTACTTGAGTGTGAAAGCAAGCAGTAATTTATAATCATGGCATCATGGCAAAAGATTTCCATCATTCCACAATATAACAAAGCTATTTGGACCACTGGTGATGGCCGACCGTCACCTAAACAGTGATTAAAATTTTTACAAAACTATACAAAGAGTTCATCCAAAAGACTGTACCAACTATCAAAAGTACAAAATAAATCGCGCTATGTGGAATCCAAAATACAAGCAAGGGAAAGAAGTCCTCAGGTGGCTCTTCCTCCTCTTCAAGGTTGTAATTGGAATCCTCTTCTTGTTCTGGATCCTTTTCTAAATCTACAACTGCAGCTACGACGTATAGCTGAGAGATGAGCTACAGTCCAAGCTCAGTAGGGAGAAAATAGTGCTAAATCATATCTTATCATTCTACTTCATGGTGTTGATGCATAAATAAAAATAGTTCAAATTAAAATCATATTAAATACATCAGAATAAATTAATAAACTAAACATAAATCTCAAAACATCTTATGTCATGATGCGGATGATATGCAGAACGAGTACATAGCTAAGGAATCAAACAGAAAGCAGAGGATATATCCATGAAAACAAGTGTATGAGAAATAGGAGTACATATGTCAGAGAATCAAAACATATCAGATCATATCATATCATATCATCGAAAGTCAGAAAATTAGTGCAAGTATCCTGTAGCGGGAACTGAGCATCCCATAGCGGGAACTGAGCATCCCGTAGTGGGAACAGGGTCGTGAACCCCAGGGACTCCACCCCTCTCATGGAGACTCCACTCCCCTTACAACTAACGTGGATTCAGAATATAGTGTACTGGTCTCATGGCAAAGCACCTCATAGCGAGAACTGAGCATCCTGTAGTGGGAATAGGTTTGTACACCTCTGGGACTCAACCCCTCTCATGGAGACTCCACTCCTCTTTGCACATGATCCTAGAATCATATAACACATACACAGATTGAATTTTCAGAATTTGAACTGAACAACTGATATGCATCAATATGCTAAAGTTCTAATGCTATGATCATGTGCAAAAAGTCAAATTGTACTAATTTACTGAGTTTCAATAAGCTCATATATCACGTTACTGGAAACATAAATGCATTTAATAATCACATTGTTAGCCATGATTCGAGAAAACATATAATCGAGCATCGAGATTTTGCCCCCTTAAAGTCGGGATCATGGGGAAATCAATAATGTAAATCGAGGCGGAGATCTTATCTGTGGTCTCCCGTATTAATCCTAGATCAAGATGTTCATATACTACTTGTTAGTGACAAAACCTTGCATGAAATAGGGTCCTCTTTGCCTAAATAGACCACAATTTACCCATTCAAGAACAGGGGGCCTCGCTACAGCGAGCTCACAGGGTCGCTACAGTGAACCCTTCAGAGTTCAGCTCGCTACAACGAGTCCATGTGGAACCCTTCAGCTCGCTACAACGAGTTTCCACAGAGCCGATTTGGCCTAAAAATTCAAGTGGCACTCATTGTAGCGAGGGGTTCAGAAATCAGCTCACTACAACGAGCTTAAGGTCTCGCTATAGCGAGCCTGACAGAACTCGAAACCCTTTGGTTTCATCTTCTTCACTCGAAAATCCAAATTCCTTCACATAATCCTATTTTAAACCTCCAACCTAGTTTAGTTTCATACCATAGGGTAAAATCATGGATTTCTATCTTAGAATATTGTGCATGCAATGATCAAAGTCATTGGAATCAGAAACAATTGGTGTAAATGTCTTGCACGCGTCCTATCCTTTAGATTTCTTGCATGAGATCCAAAACTGAATAGTTAGGTCCTACATATCGGAAATCTAAGTTTTACCAGACTGCGTCAAGATATTTACGTTCTTAGATTCCTCTTATGCAATGTTTAAGATCATCGAAGTTGGAATCGTCAACATTTTAACTTTCTACTGTTCGACCTCACGATTATAGAAGTTTGGAGATCGAAACAGCATTGCGAGGATAGGAATAGCGAAGATTTCCTCGTGGAAGATCGTTGGTTCTAGCAGAAATAGGATTGATTTTCTTCTTCAAGAGGCTTAAGGGAAAAGGGATGGTTCTTTTCCTCTCAATCTTATTCTCCCAAACGCATGCCAACTTATGAGTGGGATTCTTTATTTTAATTGAGAGCAGTGTTCTGGTGTGTAGCCTGAACACCCAACATTGTGTATGTGTCCAAAAATGGAATAAAATTAGAAAGCCTAATGCTCCTTACATGTTTTGATACTATGACCTCTTAGTTACAACCCAAGCTCTTTACCAGTGGGGTGCTCTCAAGGAGCTTGTGTAGTTATCACACCATTAAATATTTAACCTTTATTGTAGAGGTACCTATTTTGAAATAGTACCTGACTTGGTCTAAACACACATAGTGTAGATTGTTACCGGTCTCGAGTCCTAGCACATACTCGGCGTATTCGGGCTCTGAAATTTGTAGGGTGTTACATCCCCCCTTAAGAGGATTTTCTTCCTCGAAAATTGATGATGGTTATTAGGGACGGATGCCATGTCATCAGACAATATACTTACTGATAATGTACATCATGCCGTTAAACTATTGATCGCGTCCGTTACTTAAGTGAGGATACAACAGTTCGTCGAAAATTATTAGTGGGTAATATTGACTGTTAATGAAAGACGGTGTATCCTAGAAAATTTTAAACTATTGATTGTCACATCATTCAACTTATCATGACAACCAAGTTTACAAATATTATGACATGGTTCACATTCTCCAAAAGATAATGTCGTCAAAAGTCAAAAGTTCAACCCATTGGCTGGTAGAATTAGACACCAATGAGAACATTCCAAAGCAATCATGATTCTACTTTGTCATTCACATCCACAACTTATGAGCATAAATAGGTAAATGTGTGCAAGTATTTGTAAAGCAAGGTTCTATTGTTAACCATACGAATCGTTTTACAATTCAAAGCATTGAAATGTTGCAATATAAAATTCACAGTTTATCTTAAAAGCTTGCAGTTCATCACAACAACCTAATCTATTCATTCTCCATCATCATATCAATTATAGCTAACCATTTACATATACCAGTGATCTAGTTACATATGCCAGTTTAAGTAAAAGTTTACATAGGCTAGTGAACCATTGTTTAAGGCATTTCAGTGCCTTCACCCAAAAAGAAATTTGTTTTCCGACATGCAAAGGCAACTTGAACACGTTATCATTACAGTCATCTAACCATTGTTAAAAACACTCAAAAGATAGCTATGTATATACTGAACATCAATGATCCGCCTGCTCACCTGGCTGCTATGCTGGCTACTCTGCATCACATCCCAATTCGGAGCTAGATGCACGTCCTATTCTAGGTCCAGGTGCACCCCTTGTATACTATGAGGTATACTTTGTTGCGTGAGCTACAAATGGAGTGTAGCTGGTAGGGTACACCTTCTCTATCAGATGCAATAGGATGTCCTCATGGAAATCCTGTTGTCGGTGCATCGTGTAATTTTGTTAGTGCAGCACGTCCATTTGCCAGTTGAGCGCGGACAATGTAAAGACATCGCCAAGTGGGGCAGGTTGTTGCTGATCGGGCACTTGCGGAGGTGGGGGCATTTGAGGTGCAGCCCAAGGGCAGGTTGTTCTGGGTCTCCTTGGTGAACACCCCAGCCAACCGCTAAAGTTGTTGGTTTCGGACATTGCGTTGGCACCTTTTGTAGTTCATGCGCCACATGTTCTTGGAAAATTTCCAAATGTTATCGGTTCGCACTTCCTCATCGGCCAGTACATCATAAGGGTTGTCGTTCTAGTCATCCTCATGTCCCTCAAGAAGTTGGGCGATAAGTCGGGAATATGGGATAGAGTGTAAGGGTTTGGGCGTGGTGCTCAACATTTTCTTGTGGGCGTAAGTGATTCCCTCGCAAACAACTTGGGGTACGCTAAACCACCGTTTCTCATGCACGACAAAAAGTACTTGTCAAAGGGTTTCTAGTCTCTCTTGGTCATGGCGGAGGGGGTAGAGATTGTTCCTAAACACATCGTCTATTGCCCAGATCTCAGCCGGTAGCTGGGTTCTTCTTACGGATTGGCTGCACCCTTGCTCACCACTAGTCATCTTAGCGATAATGCGGTGGAATGGCACCTCTTTAGGGCACGATGGTTGTAGGCCCTGATTTTCTACAAAATGTAGGAGACATCACATGGCCTTGGCAATGTCACAGACGTCTAGATGAAACGTCCGACCATCGATATTAGTGGTCACTGTTGACTAGTTACCCCAATTTTTAAATTTTGGAAAAATAATCTCACAAGGTGAGGGTAAAAGTGTGTGTCGAATGGTGTAAGCAATACCTTTAATTTTGCCTGCCTAATATAGTCTATCGACCACAAGGTCATATCATCGTCGATAAATACTTCTGGGTCAAAGGACCGCTCTGGCTCAAACACCTTCACGTTCCACCACCCGACGGGGTTGTTCCCGAATCGGTGGGGGATCGGAAATCGGTGGGGTATGTGAGATCGATGACGATTTTACCCTAATAGCAGGGAGTTTGGAAGCGGGTTTCTTCTTAGAGCCATTAAGAGAAAAATTGATTTGAAATGAGAAGAAATTTGAGGGTTTACCTCGACGTGCAGATCAAGTTGTGGAATCCTAGTTGACGGAGGAGCATGCACGTCGATTTGTGAGTCTCGTTGGCTGAAACGCATAGAATCGTGGGTTGTTGAAAGGAAGAAACACCTTATTCTTTGTGGGAGAGGAAGAAAAAGTGATGGTCCTTAGGTTTGAAATCTTGAAAGTGACATAAATTTGGGGTTTCGGCCCCCTTTAAAAAAATCCTAGAACCCTACAGTCGCTACAGTGAGGTTTAATGGTCATTGTAGAGAGCATGGATTTTTGAAGCTGTCACTACAGCGAGGCTATAGCGAGTTGGCAGTTCTGAAACTGTCGCTACAACGAGCCTAGGCTTCGTTGTAGCGAGCTGCACAAAATTTTTGTGCCTTATGTTGTGTGTGTTTGGCTAGCTATACTCTTAATTTTCACCATACGTCTACTTCCCTTTACTATCACTTTGGATTTATATCATTGTATCTACTATCGCCCATTCACATCCATATCATAGATTTATAATTAAAATTTGAATCTCACAATTTTACAAGTGTGAACATTGGTCAGGCACACAGGAACTATGCTCAATTCTTGACATATATTGGCATGTCGGTACTCTGAGAAGTGACTAACCTTAATTGAATAGATGTGGGTATTGGTCACGGATTTATACCTCACGTTCCCAAGTGGCTTTGGTAACACTAGGGGAATTCGCTTGGTCCTCAATATTTGTTCCTTGCGATCCAAGATTTGCATCGATTCCTCGGTCAGGGTTAGATCGTCTTGGATCTCTGTTGGCTGATAACCCAATATGTGCATCGGATCCTTCACGTACCTCCATAGCATCGAAACATGGAATGCGTTGTGCACATTTGACAATTGTGGAGGCAAAGCAATCCTATATGCCACTTCGCCGACCCGACCCAAAATTTTGAAGTGTCCAACGTAGCTTGGACTAAGCTTTCCACATCATCCAAAGCGCATAACACCCTTAGTCGGCAAAATTTTGATGAATACATGATCTCCACTCTTAAAATAATATGAGTGTTAGAATGATGGATAGTAAATTGGAACCATAGAACACTACTTTGAATTAAGTTTACCTGAAATTCAATGTTTATTCTTTTGAGATTAGCATAGCTTTTCTGCCGGCTCTGAGCGACTTTCAGTCTTTCACGAATGATTCGAACGATCTCATTCGTATTCTTAGTAAGTTTTGGGCCTAACAATACTCGTTCCCAAACCTCTTCCCAGTTGATCAAATATTTACATCGACGACCATAAAGTGCTTCAAATGGGGCCATTCCGATGCTCGCCTGATAACTGTTATTGTGCACGAATTCAATCAAGGGTAAATGTTTATCTCACGAACCTTGGAAATCTAGCATAGAAGCCCTTAGCATGTCTTCAATCACCTGATTCACCCTTTCAGTTTGTCCATCGGTCTGTGGGTGAAATGCCGAGTTGAATTCCAACTTTGAGCCCATTCCTTCTTGGAAGCTCTGTCAGAACTGGAGGTATACAGAGGATCCATGTCTGACACAATGCTAACAGGTAAGCCATGTAGTTAGACTATTTCTTTCAACCCTTGCAATATTGTCAGCCTTCTAGTTGATCTAAAATGGCCCCAACCCATAAATGCTGATCATTTTTGTTGGACATATTGCTACTCCGGCCATACAACTACCATGAGGACTGAATGAAGGGTATGCATCAAATTATTAAATAATAGAGACAGTTGTTCAACTGTTGGTCTAAAATACAACATATACACTAACATGGTGTTATGGTCCAAGTTTCCATAACTATGATACATTACCTTGCTCATATTAGGGACGAGCTCCTTTAGTTTCCTCATCCTTTCGCTTATCCGTGTTCTTCTCATATGGAAAAATTTAGATAAGTTTTACAATACAAGGCATTAAACTATGGATAGCCTGCAAACTCTGTATTTGAGCTAGATATAAGTTAGGACACCAGCCAAAGAAGAAAACATGTTATTGGTAACTAATCTTATTACCCTATCTGCGATGCTTCGTGGGTGAGTAGTGCAACCACGTTTGGCTTGGATCTTGTAAGGAACAGAGTCTTGAAATTGCCAATATAAATTAAAGGAAAACTAAAATTAAGGTATATTTTATTTTACCAAAATTGCCAATATAAACTCAATCATTTTTCCCTTAATTTCGGTATATTTTATTTTACATAAATTATATTGGCAGGTTTTTCTGTAAATGTGACCAAAAAGAAGCCTGGTGCTTGTAAAAAACCAAGATTTTTGTAATTTTCTATGCTAGACAAAAATCTGACGACAACTAGCAGATTCATCTCTTGTTAAGGGTCTAACCAAAAGCACCTAGGCATTAATGGAGTGAGAAGGTAAGCCCTTATTACATGGGGATCATAACACACCACCACTCTTTGCAGACAACATGCACGCGGTCCACTCTGTTGTGTCTTTCACTTTAAATACCTCATTTGTGGACCCCCGAGGTAGCCCTTTCCGTAGTTCACCCCTGGCGAGACTTGAACCCAGGATGTGGAGCTGGCCGTAATAACATTTGCTAAGGACCTAACCAATACACCAGAAGCACCTAGAACGTTAAGCCCTTATAATCATGTGGTCATAACACCCAAGGATCAGAATATCGGGCAAATTTCGGTTTTGGGCATGACCGAAACCAAAAATTTGGACCGAAATTTCGATCGAAAAACGATAATTTGGCCAAAATTTTGGTCTAAATTATTGTTTCGGTGAGGGCCGAAACCGATAATTTGGACCGAAATTTCGGTCATTTCGGCCAAAATTTTGATCCTTGATAACACCACTCTAAATTCAATTTCTGGTTCTTGAATAGTAAGTTTCCTTCATCAAGACAAGAATATCATTCTCAACTTCTGTTTAGACCTATCTATGTTGCTTTTGACTCCTTTCATCATCCATTTGACAGAAGAAGAGCACTCCAAACTGCCACACATTTACCACTATGCAACAGTCAACATGATATGCCCCCAGTACAATGCTCGATGCCATTGTGGTCTTCTCACCCAAAGAGAAGGTCTAACGTTTGATTCAAATTCTCAGCGACAAGAATTTATTGTTTATATCTGAAGCATAACTTTCTCCACTACCTGAGCATATTGATTCCATGGATTCAAAAATGGTTCTGAAATTTGATTACCAGTCTTTTTGACACTATTCTTCAGCCAAGAGTATCTGGTTAATATCTTCTCTTCTCACCTCCATAGTTGATCCTCCAATATCCGTAAAATCCTCTTGGTTCAGCAGACTCGTGTGAGTACTGATATCACTGTTAATTTCAATCCAACTCTTCCCTGACATTTTTTGTATCCTTCTCTCTCTCATCAACCTTCTAATCTCCATTGCATCATCCCACCTACCAACCGCCTAGTAAATATTAGCAAGAAGAATATATCTTAAATGGTAGTCAGGTTCCAACTCCATCATCTTCTTTGCCACACGCTCAGCCACAAATGAGTTCGAATAGGCTGTGCATGCACCGAGAAGAGCTGCCCAAAGAGATGAATTATCTCTAAATGCCTCCTTCTCTATCAATTCTTCTGCTTCTTCCAATTATAATGCCAGCTCGGCCAAGAAGATCCACCATGCAGTTATAATGTTCAAGACCAGATTTAATCCCATAATCTTTAGTCATAGACATAATGCTCAAGATGAATTATCCCAGCTCGGCCAAGAAGATCCACCATGCAGTTGATAGAAAGAAACTGAACCCATCAGATTATCCCAGCTCGGCCATGAAGATCCACCATGCAGTTAATCCCATAATCCCAAGATGAATTATCCCAGCTCGGCCAGGAAGATCCACCATATGCAGCTATAATGCTCAAGACCAGCTTTAATCCCATAATCTTCAGTCATAGACATAAAATACCTCGTCCCTTTTCAACCAAACCCCAATGACTACAGGCAAAAAGTACCCCAATAAAACTAATATAATCAGGTTCAATACCTTCCTGAACCATCAGATTAAACAATCCGAGTGCATCCTTGCCTCTACCATTCTAAGCAAACCAATGAAACCTCAATGTCAATAAATCATTTACCGAAAATCAAGCAACAAAACCATGAAAATTTACCGAAATTGCCCATTCCTCTCATTATAGAAAAACCTGCCAAGAAAGAAAATATATATATATATATATATATATATATATATATATATATAAATAAATAAATAATTGGTATTCTTAGGAGATTGTGGAACCCGCAACCTCAAGGTTTTATCAAGAGCACATTCTAGTTTTTTCTTTTGTCAAAACGAAATTTTCAGTGATTTCGGCTACAATTTGGTTACCATGGAAACAATGTTTAGGATTTGTTCTATCGCCAGGAATAAAGTTTCAATTATACTTTGTTCACCTGAAACAGAGCAACAATAGATTTTTATCTTATCGATTTATTTATTTATTATTTTTTTTAGAGGTTGTGGTCCTAACTCCTAAGTCACAGAACAAAGCTAAGTCCAAATGCCTGTAGCAAAAACAAGTAATAAAACTAAAGGTTAGTGACTACCCAGGATAACTACCTTTCATAATGAGCTAAGAAACCGTAGACGCATCCCCAAGAAAGTGCATGGTAATTCTTAGTGATGCAGTGTAGGAAAGGGAAGCACTTTGGAGCTATATAGGAGGTTGAAATAGGGTTCAAACAAGGCCCAAAACAGCCCCGAAACACAGGCTCAAGGCGGCTGGATCTGAGGCTTAAATTGGGCAGAAGCAGGGGAGATTTATTGGGCTTTAAGGCAGGCCCACATGATCAATTTAAAGTGTTTTCTTCTTTTTTTTGGTTGGTAAGCTGGGCTCGAACCAGTGACCTTGAGGTTGCAATGTTGTCAACCTTAAATTGGGCTACAGTTCCATGCCCATGATCACTTTAAAGTGATTTGTAAGCCTGTAATATACGAGAATTTTTTCCCGAAAAGGAGTTAGAGAGACCTCTGTTTTTCTGTGTTCACGTCAAGGTTTTTGAGCCTTTTGTCATGATTAGTCTCCTTACACTTGACAAATTAGAAGCAAAGGCTATGTTTGGGATTGCTCTTTGGAGGCAAAGAGCAGCCCACCTAAAAGAGCAGGTTTAAATTGCTCTCTTAAAGAGAACCAAATTTAACTCTTTCACTCTCCGAAAGAGCTAAGAGCACTTCCAACTAAACTGGGTCACAATCCAATATAAAATTGCCTGATGCTTAAAACATAATAAATAACTTAAAAAAAGTAGTATTCTTGTTGAAAGAAAGAAGCTTACAGCACCCCAGCTTTTATGCCACTGATTTGCAAGAAGCTACAATTTAGACTACTATAGGCTGCTGGGGCTGTAGTCTTTTTAGATTGCTGAATGGTTGTTGTTATCTACTGTTAATCTGAATTATTACTGCTGATAATACGTGAATCTGGGCCGCTGTTTTGAAGTGATTGATTACTGTTTTGTCACTGCTGATTCTACAGATCTACAATTTTTGCAAATAATTTTCAGCTAATTAATACATTTCTGGAATTGTGTTTCTACACGGAAGTTGAAGAGTTTAAGACTGTTTTTCGATGGTGCCGAACAGCCCATTTTTGTAAGCACTAAAATTTAAACAACAATATCAGGTTGGGTATCTGGTCGACCCGACCCGTTGACAGCCCTATCACCTACCTAATGTAGTTGATCCTTCATCTAAACAACAAACCATATCTTCTCCTTCTATTTAATAAATTTACTTATCGATTAATAATGATGTAATTTAAGTAATATTAAAGTAATATTAAACATTTAGGCATTTCATCAAATAGTTGATGACGCTGATTGAAAGCCACTTGACAATACTTACCGGCTTCTGGTTCAAGCATTTCAACAAACAGGTGATCTACATTTCATCCTTTGTTGAATCCCACTCTACATTATTACAGTTTTTTACATTTCCAGTAAAACCAAGTAATAAATAGAAAAGAGTAGCTACTGATCATGACGAGATTACACAGTTATAGATTGATGCTTATATTGACTATACTTTAATCGATGGAAAATAATTTCTAGATTGTGTATAGAGATAGTTTGCAAGCTTAATCGATGGACAAATTCAACTTAAAGAATTAGAGATTTAATCTCTCCATATTCGAAGACTAAATATCATGATCACATAACGCCAAAGGAATCTATTATCTATTTGTTCATAATCGAAAAATAGAAAATAGAATCTACAATACCTGCTACAAAAAGGAATCGTTGGTCGAAGGAGATGGGACGCTGACAGGGGAGAATTGTTGCAGATATCTAGAAAGCCTTTGCAAAAAAACAACACAATGCGCACAAAACAAGGCAAAATCAGAAGCAATATTCATGAAAAATAACAAATATATCTAAAAAACCCTAATTGATGATCTAAATCAGGACTTGGCTTACTTGAATGTAAATGAGGATAACGGCAAGGGACTGAAATCTATCGTAATCCCGAAACCACGCATTGATCCTGGAGTGAAGAGGTAGAACAGAAAATGAGAAAACAAATCAAAAAACAAAAGAGAAAATTCTCGAACTAAGCTCAAATCGCAGATCTGAACCTGGAGTGAAGAGGTAGAACATAAATTGAGCTTAAATCACCTTGTTGTTGTTCGCTTTCAACTTACATTTATGTCGCAGATGATCGAAATATTATGAAATCTAAAGCTGAGATGAAGCAAAATCAATAAAAAACCCTAATCGGAGGGATCCTAGGGGTGGGCGATAGCAATTTAGAAAACACTAGAAAATTACTATAAATAAATAAAACAAGCAATCAAATACATACGATCTGGAGCGTCTTATTCAAGTTGAAGTTTCTTCCCATGCATGCGATGGCAAAATGCAGTCGAATTGGTTCAGAGAGAACCTTATCGAGCGCCTCTGCCACAGAAACCTGGAAAATGAGAAGTGAAATCGAGATGGATGAGAAGAGAATGAGAAAGGATATGGAATAGCTTCGATTTTGATCCTCCAATCCACAAATGCTTATAAAAAACCAAAAAATTAGAAGGAAAAGGTGAAGATGCCTACACAGATTTGATCCTCCAATGCACTGTAGATTCCAAAGTTGATCGCACCATAACCACGGATTCGATGCTCGACGACTGTTCAAACCCTAATGGTTTCGACGAGAGAGGATCGTCGGCTCTTCCAACCCTAGCCACAGGATTTCATTAGAGAGAAAAGAGGGAGATGGAGGCTAGGGTTTCAAAGACTTGGATTTCGAAGAGGGAGATGGAGGCTAGGGTTTCGAAGAGGGAAAGAGAGCGAGAGAGAGGGGAGGAGGCGAAGAGGTGAGAGAGGGAGACGAAGAGATTTATGAGAGAATGAAGAAGTAAGGAAGATGACAAGGGTGCCGATTTTGTTAGAGATATAAAAGAAGGAAAAGGGACGTATATAGTTTTCAAAGTAGGGCTTCTTTTGGGTCAGCCCGATAGTTTCGCATGTGATTTGCACGTGAGAGTGGTTTAACTTCAAAAACCACTATTTTAGGTAGTGGAATAGTACACTACTATTTTAAGCAGTGGTTTATTTTATGTTGTTAGAGTGGTTTTTCCCTCATTTTGACGTAGTGAGACTCACATGCATGGCTTTGATCTTGTTTGACCCTGACCATTGAAGAAGTCGCTTGCTCGGCACCGATACCTTTTGATATCGATCATCGCGAGCTTCGCATGCGCGAGCAAACGAGGTAAGCATCATATCGTTGCTGTGTGGAATTCTATTTCCTAAGTTTAGATGATGAACATGTGATGGTGATGGGATTCATTTTTGGGAATTTCGAGGAAGAAGACGAGTTCTGAAAAAGGGCAGAATCGCACAAATCTGCTCGAGCGAATTGGAAATCACTCCAGCAAATCACCTTCAGAAGCGAGAGAAAATGGCTTCCCCAAAAATCAAGATGAATTTCTCGGGTAAAATTCACTCACACGAATTTTGTGTGTGCCACTGGGAATTGTCAAATTTGCCAGAGCAAGTTTGGAAATCGCTCGAGAAATTCCCTATTTTCTGGGTACTTGAATCTTTACTCTGGAAATACTTGAAAGACTGAACCATTCGATTCCTTCAACATTGACATGTAGTATATGAACCTTTTGTGATCTAGATTGAGATCGGGTGGCAATCGAAAGGACATTCACATGGTTTCATACGACTTCGAGATTAAGGTAGGGAAATCCAGTACTCGACTTTGTTTTTGATTTGATTCATGGATCTTAATGATGAAATGACATGATGATCATCAAAATTGACTTAGAAACTATTAAACGCCATTCCATTGGATGTTTGAATTTCAAGATTTCGATTGCATTGAATCTTCCAAATCATAGAACCCTTTTGAATTATGAATTTCGTATATGAATCTGATCTTTAAACTTTGAATTCGAATAAAAATGTGAATCGTTGAATACATACTTTGAATATGAACATGAATTCCAAATTTGATTACAGACTTTGAACATGAATAAGAATCTTGAAGTTTGTATGTGATCTATGATGCCAAGTGGGCAAGAGGAGTAGAGGCTCCAGAGAGGGGTAGAATCCCCAAGGTTTTGACCTTGTTTCTGTTAGTGGAATGCTCTATTCCCACTCAATTGGATTCTTTAGCCCCAATGGAATTTTGATCATGATATGAATGTGAGATTCGAAATCTGGAATTTGAACCTTGAACTCGAATTTGTTTCTGTGATATGCCATGTTTTAGATCTCTTGATTTTGAACTCAACATGTTTTGGATTCTTTATTTAATATAAGAAAATGCTTTTATTTTTGTCATTGAAATCTATGCATTGTTGATAAAATGAGCTTGGTATCGGGCTTTCTCTACTGAGCTTAGATTGTTAGCTCCTCCCGATATTTATGTCACAGGTGTAGAGCTTGATCAGGACTCTGGTATAGAGGAGGATCCTTGATTGTCTTTAAATATGACCTTGCAAGTGCACAAGTCGGAATGTATTAGGGCAAGTACAAGGGTGTCGAACCACAGGGATTTGTTGTTTATCTCTCATTTAATTTTATTTTATGAAATACTTTGTTGCATTAGATTCCTAAATTAAATAAAGAAATCTACATATTTTGGTAATAAGAAAGGAGAAAGCAGACTGGAATCCCTCTTGGATTCCAGATTTGTATAATAACATATCCTATTTCTTTTCTATCATGAATCCCTGGTACCCCCGCTCCTGGCTACCAGCTCAATCACTTCACTTATGGCTTAGGTAAATCTAATCGCGAGTTAGATAGACCTAATTGTCAAAGAACCACGAACCAACAAAACTATCCTACAAGGCCTAGTCCGTTAGTGAATATCCTATCTAGGTTAGCCCAATCCCAAGAAGGCCATTGAATTAAGCAAAATAAGACTACAGTGTGATCAACCACATAATTTACTATTTTATCACCCTTAACTTAGTGATGCTAGGCCATAGTTTGCTACTAATAAGTTACTGATGTGCAAATATAAGAGATAAACAGTAAAAGAGAGACAAAGTGTTAATATTCATTAAAGGAACTCAAAAAGCAGTAAAGAATGACAACAGAACTGAAAGACGAAGCTCCGCATACTGAACAGAATGAAAAATCGCTATTTATGATTTTCCATAGAATCATTTGCCAAGTTTGCTAAGTCATAAGAGTGAGCAGTATGAAGATATAAAATCGTTATTTACGATTTTGCAGCAAAAGAGACAAAAGGAGAAAAGGCATAGAATTGTAATCCAGAGAATCGTCCGAATAAGAAGTTGTAAAAGATAGAAAATAGTGGTTTACGATTTTCTAAGAAAGAGAAGAAAATGATAGATAATCGTGATTTTCGATTATCCAGAAAAGAAGCTTTCCTATTATTGCTATTGCTGCTGATCATGTGAGTGAAGATTATCACTGCCATAAACAGAATTAGAAGATATATGAAATTAGAAGATTGGTGAATCACGGATCTGAGAAGATTGATGAAGATAAGCTCTTAGGAAATCTTGAGTGCTAAAATAAAAGAGAACAATCCAGAAGTACATCAATCATTGACAGCAAGGAAGAATAAAATTAGGAATTAGAGTTATATTAGGAATTTTTTATTTTTAGTAGTTTCTTTTATTAGAATTAGAAATCTATAAACCAACTCCTTATGATCTATAAATAAGAGAGTCCGGTGTTGGAATAAGGATCGAAGAATTTCAGCATCAATTGATGCCTAAGGTTAGATTTTCTTTTGATCAAATTAGTGTAAAATAGTTAGAGCAGATTAGATATCAGAGGTTTCTCAAGAGTAATTGACGACTGCAATTGAGTGCGAAAGATTAGAGTAGATATTTGTAGTTTCTCAGGAGCAATTGACGACTGTGACTAAGGGGTGAAGGTTATATTTTATTTTGCTTTTTAGTTTAAATTTATAGCTTTATAAACATCTCCAAGTTATAATTTGAATTGACGACTCAGGTTAGAATTTGCAAATTAGTGTACCGGTTTGTACTTTTTCATCTTCAGTTTTCTAAGGTTTGATTAACGACCAGATTTTAGGAAATTATTGATTAAATTAAATCTGTGTTAAGGAATTATAGTTTTTGATTGATGCCCAAATTCTAGAAGACTGCAATACGGTGTAACAGTACTGTTTAAATTCATAAATATCCGATAACTGAAGATTGGGATTGACTATCTCAATCAGAAGGAGGATTTAGATTTATTTTATGCACTTTAGATTAAAACAAATACTTTTATTCATATTTCTCAACTAGATTAGATCTTAAAGATAAATAGAAGTTTTTAAAATTAGGATTTAAATAGAAAATATAAATAAGAAGTAATTAGATAAATAAACTTTCTCGTGGGAACGATCCTATGCTAGTACTATGATTTCTATTGTGCGCTTACAATAGGTTAAGACTTGAACATAATTTTAAGATACACACATCAGTAGCGATCAAGTTTTTGGCGTCGTTGCCGGGGAAGCGAAATTTATCTTTATTTATACTTTTATCTAATATTTTTATTCTCTTAGAAACCAATATTTATCTTTCTCTTTTTATATTTCTTTATATTTTCAACTTTCTTTGATCACTTCTTATTCTTCTGTAGGTTTATTTGAAGCGGCAAATAAAAAGTTTCAAACTTCTGCCAGCCACAAAATTTAGAAGCTCAAATTTGTTTCTCTCCCTGCTTTCTAGAATAAAAATCATATAAACCTGAACTAAAACTAGACATATTGCATTCTAGCCAACCTGCCTCAATTCTAAATCAATATAAATATGGCAGGAGTAAACCAAAGTAAGGCTAAGACGATGGGGGAATACTATGCATTGACACCTCTTACACTACCCCTATGTATTCGAACCCCTATTGTCGGTTATGAGGCTATTGAAATCATGCTAAATATGCTTCAAATACTTCCTACTTTTCACGGGCTGATTGAGGAAGACCCCCAATGACATTTAAATAATTTTATAGAAATGTGTAACCTTTTTCGAATCAAAGAACTAACAGGAGTATTCATTCGTTTAAGGCTATTCTCATATTCTCTTAGAGACGAGGCAAAGCAGTGGTTACACTCTTTACCCCGAGATTCGATTGCTGATTGGGAGGGATTGAAACGTGAATTCCTTATGAAATACTTCCCAATGTGTAAGATGAATAGAATCCGACATCTTATTTTAACGTTCCATCAATTTTCGGATGAACCGCTTCAAGAGAGTTGGAGTCGCCTCGAGGATCTTCTCTATATGTGCCCTCATCATGGGGTTGCAAAATGGCAAATAGTACTCATTTTCTATGAAGGATTAAATTACCAAACTAGGCATATGATTGATGCTGCCTGTGGTGGTATGTTTCGTAATTTAACAGCGGTGGATGGTTGGAAACTCTTTGAGACCCTTAGCAAGAAAATAGTACAACACCATGCACCGGGTGAGATTGATTCGGAGACTTCTAGGAATATACCCCCTATGCAAGGAGGATTATATAAATTAAAGTCAATGACGAAAGGTCTTCCGAAGCTGAAGCTTTGGAAGGGAAAAATTCAATCTCTGGTGGGTATAAAATCGCACCTAACATCTAGACAAGGTGAAGCTTGTGGTCCTAACCATAGCCCAATGTAAGTAGCTACAACGTGTCCTACTGCTCCTTTTTACCTCACAGGGGCCCAATACCACACTGCTAATGAGGATACCCTATTGCAAATAGTAGACAGATGGGTGCAATATAGTAACATCTAGACAAAGTTACTCAATCACCTGCGACAATCTATCATAAGGATGGAAACTCAAATTGAGCAGCGAACCCTTATGGGAGGAGAGAGTAACGTATCACCTTCACATGCAATTAGTATGTCTAGAGGATGTATATTTGTGGGAGGCACATCAACTCCCTCTCTTTTAAATTAAGTCCCTCTAGAATCCGTCGAGCTATCGACTCACCCATAGCAAAATTTTGTAATATATATATCAGTATTATTATTATTTTTCTTTCTTTTCAAAGAATTTCATACGATTTACAATGTGTAAAATACACCCAATTGTATGGATATCTCTCTTTTTGTTTATAATCGTGTTTGAACGTATGAACTTACCAGTAACCGCGATTAAGAATGTTGAATCATAGCGAGTACGATTCAACAGGTGAAGAGTTTTTCTTTCAAATAGTTCATTGTTTGCTAGAATAGTAAATGACAATTCTAGGGAACATGCGATTCTAGTGGTATGTCTTATCAGTTACATTGGAATTCAGACCCATTAAATTCATAAGAGAAACAAACAAACTTCGCATTCAAGACTACCACTTCCCAACCACCCTAGCCTAAAAACCTGCACATCGACATTTACTTCGAAGTGACGGTTCAAAGCCAAGCCTCTTCCCTATAAATCCATACCCATCCATAGACTAAAACTAGTTCATAACCTTTCTTCTTCCTCCGTCCTTAACCTTACACCCCATGATGGAAGAGCATAACGAGAGCGATTTTAGTAAGCAACTTGATAGAATCCTCGAGATACACAAGGCTGAGCTTCTGGCTGCACAACTGAAAGTAGAAGATCTGAAGTGCCAACAACTTACTCGAGATGCTGAATCATCCACTAAAACTATCCTTGACCCTAAGCCTAACCCAAATTCGAAATCATATACCAAGAACCCATCTTCCCTCACTTCTTAACATGTACACCATCACAACCCACCCCGAATGCAAACTCCCATATGATGATGGTGGGTTGAGCTGTTCCTCGCCACCCTTCTCCATTGCTTATCTTCTCCCTTCACTTACGCTACATTCCCTTCACATAGTTTTCGCAAGGGAGCAGTATAGGTGACGGGTGATCTGGAGATGTATTCACTTCCTCACCCTTCGAAGCACTCCCCATATGGCATTACATTTCTTTCAAGGAAGGAATATGAGGTGCTCCTTTTTGGGGATGCAAGATAAAGAAGGGCACAAAGGAGTGTTTTGTAGCTCTTGGGGGAGCGACCTACCAAGGAGTGGACACTCTTTTGGTAGGAAGGAATGAGAGACTTTGATTGAAGGTGGTTAGAAGCAGAGGACCAGTCTTCATTGAGGACCCTTTTCGGACGTTACTGCCAGCATCTTAATTTAGTGTGTGTCTAGATTTTTTTTAGGTTTATACTCCTTTATGTAATTAGTTCTTCGAATAGATTTTAGATTTTACTTACCTCTCTGTTCATTGTAAATATTTCGATATACATATATATATATATATATATATATATATATATATATATATATATATAATTCTCTTTTTACTAACTCAGTAATTTTTTTTACTAACAGTGTGTGTTACTAACATTATTAACAATTTTTCTTCTTACTAACATTTTTTATTGATACTCCGAGAATAAGCCACGGGTATTTTTCTCCCAAGTTTGGGGGAAGATTTTTTATTCTTCTTACAGATTATAAACTCAGTAACTAACCTAGTAGTAAAGTAAGGTAATATTTTTCCTGTGTGTCCCTTGTTTTGCACAATGAGGACATTGCCCTAATTAAGTTTGGGGGGGATACATATCAATTTTGAAAAATATAATATATAGTTTATTTTTCTTTCCTTAGAGTTTTTTAAGTTAATCATTATATGAGAATTATAAAAAATATGAAAATTCGAAATTCTTAGCAACCCATCATAGTAGTAGTTCAAAAATTAAAATGGAAATAGTTACAATTCTGTAGACACCCAAATTTGGCCCAAGGCTCGATCGAGATACATTTCGAGAGAGGCGCATCTCTGAGCTTTTGATGGCATGTATGGAATTCTTAAGAACCTTTTTGAACTCTTAGGAATCACCCTAAATCCCATAAGAACCTTCTCGAACCCATAGAAACCCATCCCGACCCTTGGAACCCATTCTGAACCTAAACCTTGCTTTCCCGAGTAATGGATGAAGAGTGATATACCAGGACTAGCTGTAACCTTTTACTGTGATCAAATCTCATATCATTGAAAAGTAAAAGTCTATAGCTTTTCAACGGACCAAGAATCACTCCAATCGGAGCTGTGTGCGAGAAGATACCGCGTTCCGAAGAGTAAGGGCGGAATGGTAAATATTGTAGAACCCCCTTAGGGATTTGGCGCAACTAATAGTTGTGCCATCATTAAGGTGGGTCCCCCCGCGGGCAGCCAACTTCTCAGGTATTGTTCAAGCACTGTTTTACTGTACATATGCTTGGTGCAACTAATAGTTACGCCAGGCATATGAACAATAAACCTGGTTCTTTGCCTCAAATTTTGAGATTGGGGTTAGACTTATTGACCATCTTGACCTTTGGGGTGTGTTTTGCTAGTTCTATTGCACCCATTTACTATCCATCTTGACCTTAAGTGGTTTAAAGCTCCACCCTATCATCCACCATTGGAGCAACTCTTTACATTTTTCAAGGCTCCAAAAACCTTAGGAAACCTTAGATTGCCCATTACCTAATTGCTAATCCAAATTAATTTTTAAACACCCTCCTAACCTCTCTTTTTCCTATAAATAGAGAGGCACCCCTCCCTTTACAAAGGCTTGAAAAATTTTACAATTAAGAGATTAAAGAATCCCTTCTCTCTCTCTCCTCTAGTACACCATTCCCATACTAATTCCAGAACTTCAAAAATCCCTTTAGACCTTAGCATTTCACTCAAAAGCTCTAGGTTAGAGGTGTGTTATCTCTACCTCTTAGCTATCAAACCATAGGAGTAAGAATCTCATTTCTCATTATACAAGCCTTCAAAAGCCCACCGAAGCAAGCCAACACAAGGCTCCACAGCGGTGCAACAAGGGACCGAGAGCTCCTGCTCTCCCCTATATTCTTGTACCTTGGTTATTCCTCTATCCTTCCATTTGTGCCGTTACGCTACCGAATTTTTTGTAGGAACGGAGGGGCACAAATAGGATTTTAAGACCCTTTGGGCAAGAGGAAGCCTTTTTCTTTTCTTTTATATTATTTTTATTTTTGTCATAAGTAGAGACTACATTAAGCGGATTGATTAGGTGCCTAACACCTTCCCAATCGATAACCGAAGCCCCTACCCAAGAGCCTTTAGTGTAGACCAGATTCAGAGTCATATTTGTGGCACTTCAGTACTTATAAAATTGATCTAGGTTTCCCGGGACACCAAAAGCTTCGGATAGCGACTCTAAATATTTTATTCGAGAGCGCATCGTCTCGACGGGATCGTCACAAATCCCACTGTTGTACAGATGGCGACTCTGCTGGGGACTAGCTTGTAGAGCTTTCCCTTGAATTTGACTTATTTATTTTTGATTTCTTAACCCTTTTATTTCTGTTTATTTATTTATTTTTTTACTCGCCCTTCCGATTACGACATTTTACTTACCCCTATTTTATGTCATTTACGAGCCTTAGCCGATTGGCGGGCCTACTTGCGCACTATCATTCAATTTCTTTACATTTCTGTCATTTCAAGCACCTTAGCAGATCAGCGAGTCTACTTGTGCATTGTCATTTAAATTTCTTATATTTCTATCATTTCAAGTGCTTTAGCAGTTTGACGGGCTTACTTGCGCTTTTAATTTCACAATCATATTCCGCTAGTGAATGCCGGCCCATGGAGGCGGCACGGGATCATCACCCCCGGTCTTTGAACTTAAGAAAATTTCCTTAAAAGTGAAAAATAAAATTGAACCAAAAAAAGGGATTTAAATTAATTTTTGTGGGGTAGATTTTCAAGGGTTGGGTTATTTAGGCACACATACAAACTCCAGGGTCTTAGTACGGCGGCAGCCCCTAGGGATGATGATCCAGAAAAGTCTCAGCCCACCTAGTACCTTAGAAAAGTGCTTGCACTTGAGGTATATCGGGTGGGTAACCTTATCGTTAACAAGCTTAAAACCCGAGAAAAAGAGAGCAATAGTGAACCCAATTTGGCCTCTAAACCCTTAGGATCGGTGAGGAAAGAGATGTATCATTAGAAAAGTCAATACCCGAAAGCCCAACTTCTAGAAAAAATAAATTAGGAGACTAATTTCGGGCTAGAACTACTATTGTCAAACAAACTGGAACCCAGTTTTTGCCTGGCGCCATTAATAGTTGCGCCAAGCAAAAAAATCCTCAAATTTACACTGGCGCTTCTATTAGTTGCGCCAGCATAAAAAGGGGCATTTTTTGGTCTGGCGCATCTATTAGTTGTGCCAGCTTTGGGTACACAGTAGCAGCCCGAATCTGGTGGACTGTTTTACATCCCGGACTCACCGATCAGTGTGTTTAGTGCCTCTACTTAGGCCCTATAACTTCTGACGCCCAATACGCCCTCGTCGGTCAAAAGAAGGTGACTTCTTTTTTATTCGTTTCGAGGAATCGAGTTGTTTGCATTGGTTTCTGTGCATTCAATAGATCAAGGGGTTTCCCTTTGATTCTTCCAAAGAATTTTGGAACCTTTACCGCGGAACTTATTTAGGGTACAAGAGCCACCCGAGAAGGGAATTCAAAAAGGCCCCGGAATCCTTATTTTTTTTCACTTATAAAAAATTTAAAAAATCAAAAATCAAAAAATCAAAAATAGAGTCTTGATTGGTGTCGGCACAACAGCATCATCGTCCCCTCCGTCATCCCATAGGGGAAGGAGGAAGCCTTACGGGCCCCATTCGAGGCACCCCTATCCAACCCGATACTGAGATATGTCTTGGGCCGTGGACTCGGCTTATGCCGATCCCGACTCATCCCCGCCATATTCTCCAACCTATTCCCATACTGAAGAAGCCTTTACTTCCACCCCCCTCACCCAATCAACTCTCACCATAATCGGCCCGTTTGGTGCCCCTATTTTCCCTTCTACCACTTCCCAAAATGCCCAAAATCTAAATTTCTCGTCATTTTCCCAAGCCATGCCTTCATCCATGGCCATCTCCAACCCATCTCACCTTCCTTCCGCACCCGTTCAAAACCCATCCTCTACCTTAACCAACATACCCTATTTCTCATCCGTCCAACCCAATCCACCCACATCCATCCATACCACATCTAATCCCCCACACATCCCTCCATTTACCCAAGTCATGCCCATCTTTTCCGAAGTCATGAACAACTTTTCTCTCTCATTCTCCACCTCTATACCCCACACATCTCCCCCATACATACCTAATCCATCCACCAATGCCCCACCTCATTTCTCTAATCCACCCCATATCCCACCCCTCACCCGGGCCATGCCCAATTTTACCTCTTCACACACCCCATCCATACCCCTCCAACCATCAAATAACCCATCTCCATCCGATCCCCCTTCCATGGCCATGATAGAGGAGATGTTCCAAACCTATAATAGGTGGAAGGCCTCCCAACACATCCCCTCTCATCCACACCACACATTTATGGATCCCTCCCATACCCTATCAAGCCTCCATGCCTCACTCCCCCATGACCCTCATCAACCCCTATCATCCACACTATCCAAACCCCCATTTCCCATCTGTCCCAAGGCCCAATGGCCCAAACCCCCATCTCCCACATGTCCCAAGGGCCTATGGCCCAGACCCATCAAGGCCCAATGAGCCAGACCCATCAAGGACCAACGGCTCAAACCCACCAAGGGCCCATGACCCAAACCCATCAGGGGCCCATGGCCCAAACCCATCAATGGCCCATGACCCAAACCCACCAAGGCCCCTCGGGTCACTCTTATCATGACCAAGGCTTTGTGGCCCATGCTTCCTAAGGACCCATGGGCCAAACCTTCATAGCCCAACCCTCCCAAGGCCTTATAGCCCAAACCCAGGCCCAGCAAGACCTTAGTGCCTCGCACCCATACCCTTCACAATTCCTCCAAAATTTCACCCATTCACAACCCTCATACCCAGCTCAAACCCATGCCTTACATCAACCCCAATTCACCCATATCCCAACATCCCAAAGTCAGTTGCAAGCCTTCCCGCATGCCCAATGGCCTCATCAGGCCCCACCTAAAAATCTGATTTCCACTCATCCCTTCACCCAACAAACCTCCCCTCATCCTCAATGGACTCACCCAACCCCCATTCATTCCATTCCCATCCAGTCAATGCAGCACTAGCCATAGAATCTCACCCTCACTGCACCCTATATAGACAAGCAGTATGAAGAGGACGAGATTATGCTAGGGCATTGACCAACCTTAACCATCCTCCTATAATTTCCCACCCCCTGGTAGCCTAAAGTGAAGTCCAACCAACTGCAGAAAAAGTAGCCCCCGTATCTAAGGAGTCAGAGTAGTTGAAAGAACAGTTGGACAATTCAGAAGCAGTTGTTGAAAATGGGTGGTGCTAAAATCCATGCCACGAACTTCACAGATTTGTGCTTGTTCACTGAGGTCCCCTTACCTCTAAAATTTAAAATACCAGCTTTTGACAAGTACAAGCGCACCGGCAATCCTATTGCACACCTCAAGTCCTACTGTGGGGACATGTGCTAATATGGAGGAGACGAAAGGCTATTGATATAGGTCTTTCAGAAGAGTTTAACTGGTTCGACCTTAAGATGGTTTACATCTTTAGAACCATCTATGATGAAAACTTGAAAGTACTTGATGCATTTGTTCCAGGAATAATATGTCTACAATATAGACATTAAATCGCATAAGTCGGACTTGGCCTGATTAAAGCAGAACTTAAATGAGACCTTTAGCGATTATTTGGGGCGTTGGAGAACACTGGCAGCTCAAGTTAGAAACAGGATACCGAATGATGAGCAAATAGAAATGATTTCTAAAAATACTCTACCAGTAATCTTAGACTTTTTAGTATACCAACAGCAGTCCAGCTTTGCTGATCTGGTAAGGAATGCTAATCATTGTGAAGATGCCATCAGGAAAGGTCGCCTGAGTAAGAATGTACCAAGTGGAGCCAGTGGGGTTAGACGGTTTTCAGAGTAGAGGAACGAGAAGAAAACAAGGGCCAATGTCCAGAACATCGCCAACACCAGGCCCAACAATAATATAACCCCGTTCCAATTTCAAGCAGTCTCGCCAGCACCAATCAGAATTGAGTAGATGAAGAGAGCAGGGAATGGACAAGGAATGCAGATGACTCCGGAGCAGAGGAGAGCCCGCTACGGTCGAGTGTTTACACCCCTAGGGTAATCTTTAAGTGTACTTTTACCTTTACTAATAGAAAAGGGATTAGTTACTATTCATCAACCGCAACCTCCTCCTCACCCAATTCCAAAGAATTATCTCCCTAACTCCCACTGTAATTTTTTTAAGGTCCAGGTCAACCGACTTATCGCTACTTTCCATTGAAGCATGCGATCCAAGATTTGATCGATGCCGGGAAAATCATTTCACCGGCACCTTCTCAAGTAAACCAACATGCAAACATTCATCAGGTGCCATTACCCCCACATCCTACTTGAGGAGCAGGTCTCAAACCTACCATTGGGATGATAGAAGGGTGGGAGGAGGAATTGGAATTTGATTTGTCGGATTACATCACTGATCGGGAGAGCTATGTGGCACCGTTGTCGAGAAATTATGAAGAAAGGAATATTGGGGTGATTGAACCCTTGAATTTATCGGATTATTTTCCTAACCCGACACTACGAATTGAACCCTTAGATCTCAAGACTTATTTTCCATCACCAACACCTATCAATTATGTGCATATAAATGCATATCAACCATACAACACCACCCCCATCAGTTACTCGATAACCTATCATGCCCCCAATCCCCCGCCAGCACCTATCAGCTACCAATGGCCTACTCCTACCCCTTTACCCCCGGTGCAACCACCCATAAGCTTCACCACTCCAATCTAGCCCAATTTTGCCACCCAAGCAGCCATCATCGAAGTAAACCAAGTGTTACCCACACCTCCAGAGCCTGCAGTACAAGTACATCTGATACCAACAGCTATACCATTTCAGATTTTGAGACCAACCTACGATCCTCATCAAGTCCTGCTGAGTTATGAACAAATAGATATCAACGCTGGCAGCCATAGAGAAGGGGCAGTGAACTTTGTTACCCGATCTGAGAAGATCTCAAAGTAGTCTGAAGCACCAGCAGCAGCACAAGCCCAATCGGAAGGAAAGAAAGATAACGTAGTGAATCCTTTCAAGAAAGTGAGTCGAGAACATATACTGGAGACTCAGCTGAGAAGAGTGCCTGCCCATATTACTGTATGGGATTTGTTGATGACGTCCCCACTCTATTTCCAAGCATTAATAGGGGCATTAAAGAATGCATATGTATCGCTTCAAGTTAGCCCGAATGAAGTTGGGCAAATAATTGGTCAAGTAATGGCTCTAAATTCCATTTCATTTTCAGATGCTTATTTACCAAATGAAGGGAGCAGTCACTCCAAATCCCTTAACATTACTGTTGAGTCTGGAATATGATAATCCCTTTGGTTTTAATCGATAACGGGTACACATTAAACATATGCCAACTGAGAATCGCCACCAAGATTGGGATAGATCAGTGCATGCAGAGACCCACGAGAACCAGTGCCAGAGGTTTCGATCACACACGAAGAGAGATAATGGGAGAAGTTAACCTTGTGCTATTGATTGGGCCAATGACCTTCTCCATATTGTTTCAAGTGATGGACATCAAATCCTTGTTTAATCTATTGTTAGGGTGCCCATGGCTGCATGAGATCGGAGCAATACTATCGACGCTGCACCAAAATTTTAAGTTTGCATTCGAGCATAAGATCATCACCATCATTGGTGAGGGGTACAATGAGAAAGAAAAAGCCACCAACAGCATCAAAAAACCTAAAGTGCTAGATGTACCATACACCACTGAGGACGTCGACTACTATAGTTTCGAATACGAGGTGTCGACAATACTCTCGGAGCCCATCGATGGCATAATTCTAAGAACCGAAGGAGGAATGGTAGCAGCGGTGGCCATGCTCCAAAAGTGGGGCTATCAAAAAGGAAGGGGGCTTGGGCCCAGACTGTAAGGTAGAAAGGAGCCCATCACAGCTAAGGGCAGTCAGAAAGTCAGATTCGGGTTAGGTTACAAGCCCACAGAAGAAGAGCTGCGAGAGGCTAAAGAAAAAGCCCGCACAACGGTAGCTGCGAGAGCTAGGGAGATACACATAGAGGAAAGACCCTGTCCCAGGCCTCACATCAGGAATTCATTCATGAGTGCTGGGGTTGTAAGGATTGACCAGAATGGAGTAACCCGATTAACCACACACAAGCCCACAACACCGATTTACCCCACCAATCCCCACATCACTCTTTCCAGCCTGGAGATAGACTTGGCTGTGTTATTCCTCTTTGAGGAGCAAGGACCCGTACCTGAACAAACTCCCCTTACGGTGAATCACCATAAAACTATATAACGTTTGTGGATACCATCTCAGATGAAATGGGGATCAATATGATGGGGGCTGGCTCCGAAGAGCCGTATCAGTCAACATCCTCCATCCAAACAGGTAAAGGAGCAGCCTCTTAGGTACACAACTGGGCATCTTTGCCCCAAACCCTATAAGCAGGGAGGGGCTTAACATTTGGCACCCGTTTCCAAAAAAAAATAACCTATAAAAAGTAAGATAAGCCCTTGGTAGGTAATACCTTGTATATACACAGACTCGTGCTGCCAAGGGTCCGTCTCCAAAAAAATAAAAAACTCCAAAATATTAAAATACAAAGTCCCAAAATATTCTCATTTAAAATTTCAAATAAAATCTCACAAAAAGATGCCTTAATTGAAATACTCGTCCCACATAAAATCGACCCCTTTTCTATAGAAATACAAGAGGTAGGAGTTACGAGTCTGGACGAGGATATCCCTTCAGAGGAGCTCCCCAATGAGCTCCTTGACCGGTTTTCCAAATTTGAGCATGGCCCTACCCTCATTGTCGAAGAAACCGAGGATATTAATCTAGGGACTGAGGAGATTTTTTCGAATTACCAAAATTAGAACGTTGCTGTCTCTCGAAGAAAGAAAAAACATGATCGATTTCCTTCAGTTATACCAAGACATTTTTGCCTGGTCGTAAGAGGACATGCTTGGTCTGAACACCGATTTCGTCGAGCATGAGTTGCCTCTCTACCCAGATATGAAGCCAGTTAAGCAGAAGCTGAGATGTCTCTAACCGAGTGGATGTTAAAAGTCAAAGATGAGGTCATCAAATAGTATAATGCGGGGTTTCTCATGGTATCCATACAGCAGTGGCTAGCCAATATTGTGCATGTACCAAAGAAGGATGGGAAGGCCCGTATATGCATTGATTTTAGAAATTTGAACAAAGCGAGCCCAAAGGTTGACTTCCCATAGTCACACATCGACATCTTGGTTGATAACACTGCTAAGCACGAGATGCTTTCTTTCATGGATGAATTCTCAAGATACAATCAAATTAAGATGGTAGAGGCAGATCAAGAGAAGACTACATTCATCACTCCTTAGGGAACCTTTTACTACAGAGTCATGCCGTTTGGGTTGAACAATGTCATTGAAATATACCAGAGAGCTATGACCGAGCTATTTCACGACATGATGCACCGAGAAATTGAAGTATATGTCGATGATATGATAGCCAAGTCACCGGAGTGAAGCGATCATTTGGTAAACCTCCAAAAGCTGTTTGAGAGGTTGAGAAAGTATAGGTTACGTCTGAATCCATAGAAGTGCGCATTTGGTGCTATGTTTGGAAAACTGTTGGGATTCATCGTTAGCAGGAGAGGGATCAAGGTCAACCCAGTCAAAGTTAAAGCGATCACTAAAATGCCGCCACCATCTACCGAGAAAGAGGTTAGGGGGTTCTTGGGCAAAATACAATATATCAGTTGGTTCATTGCACAGCTAACTCTAATATGCACATTGATCTTCAAGCTACTAAGGAACAATTTGCCCGTTGAATGGAACAATGATTGTCAGGCAGCATTCGATAAAATCAAAAGCTACCTCCTTAACCCACCTATTTTGGTACCACCTGAGCTGAGGAGACCACTCCTGATGTATCTCTCAACGATGGAAGTCTTGATGGGATGTGTCTTAGGGCAGCATGACGAGATAGGAAGAAGAGAGGAGGCCATTTACTATCTGAGCAAGAAGTTTACTGATTATGAGATGCGCTATTCTCATCTGTAGAAAGCATGTTTGGCTCTTGTATGGGCCATTCAAAGGTTCTGCCATTACTTGCTATCCTAAGTTGTTCTACTTTTAGCCCGAATGGACCTATTGAAATACCTGTTCGAGAAGTCGACTCTCACTAGATGAACTACATGATGGCAACTTTTATTATTTGAGTTTGACATCACGTACATCACTTAGAAGTCGATCAAGGGGTAGGCACTCGCCGATCATCTTGCCGATAATCCTTTGCCAGATTATGAGCCTTTGAGAACTAAGTTCCCCGATGAGGATATCCTGTTTATGACAGAAGACGATACAAAATAAGTAAAAGAATCTTGGGTAATGCACTTTGACGGGGCAGTAAATGCCGAAGGTCAGGGAGTTGGCACCATTCTAATTTCGCTAAAAGGATCCCATGTACTAGTCTCCATCAAGCTCAACTTCCCTTGCACTAACAACGTGGCTGAGTATAAAGCTTGTGCTGCTAGTTTGAAGGCGACTCTCGATCTAAATATAACTCACCTCTGAGTATTTAGCGATTCACAGTTGATTATATGCCAGCCAAATGAAGATTAGAAAACAAAAGATGAGAAACTAATCCCCTACCATGAGCACCTCAATGATCTGATAGCTTGCTTCCAAGATGTGACATTCTCATATGTCCCCTAAATAAGGAATCACTTTGCCGACGCAGTAGCAACGTTGGCATCATTGATAGAAATCCTGTATGGTGCTAAGATGAAGCCTATCATGATTGAGCAAAGGAATGAGTTGACTTCTGCCTCCAGATTGAGGAACCTACAAAGCCTGATGACGAGCCATCTTGGTTCTCAGATATCAAGAATTTCCTCGAGACACTAACTTTCCCTGAGGGTACATCCCAGGCGGACTGACGAACCATTCAACGTTTAGCGGTAGACTATGTCATTTGTGGGTAATGCCTTTATAAGCGATCATACAAAATATTTTTCTCAGGTGCCTTACAGAAATTGAAGCGATCAACATCACGAAAGAGATCCACGAGGGAGTATGTGGTGCCCACGTCAACGGTCACATGCTCGCTAAGAAAATTTTACGGCAGGGATACTTTTGGACCACTATGGAATCTGATTGCTGCAAACATGTTCAGAAATGCTATAAGTGTCAGGAACACTCTAATTTGATATACACTCATGTCATCTATCTTCACTGTATGACCACTCCTTGGCCATTTGCTACCTGGGGCCTTGATGTCATCCGAATGATTAATCTGAAAGCATCAAATGGACATCGATTCATCCTTGTCGCCATTAAATACTTCACCAAGTGGGTAGAAGCAATGTCATATGCCAACATCATGGCCAGTCACATCGAGAAGTTTCTTAAGAATAATATTGTGTGCTAATTTGGAGTCCCCAGGGATATTATCATGGACAACGGCACAAACTTTGCGAATAAGCGCATCCGAGCCTTCTGCGACCAATACAAGATCAAGCACCAACACTCATCCCCTTATCAGCCTCAAACTAATGGAGCTGTGGAGGCTACGAACAAGACAGCTGCCCACATCCATGAGCAAATGGTTGTCACTTATCGAGATTGGAGCGAAATGCTACCATTTACCTTATGGGCCTACAGAATGTCGATCCATACAGCTACAAGGGCAACTCCATTCTCCCTAGTGTATGGAATCGAGTCCATCCTACCGGTAGAGGTTGAAGTACCCTCACTCCGAATCCTCATGGAATCGGGCTTACCCGAAGCAGAGAGGGAGAGATCCTGCTTCGAGCAATTAAACTTGCTAGATGAGAACAGACTCCTAGCCTTGTGTCATACTCAAGTTTTCCAGGGGGCAAATTGCACGCGCTTACAATAAACGTGTCTGCGGTCGAGATCTGAAGGTGGGAGACACTGTGTTGAAGAAGATCTTCTCATCTCTTCACGCCGATCTGAGAGGAAAGTTCAAGTTGAACTGGGAGGGACCTTATGTCGTCCGAGAAGTGTTGTCGGGATACGCCATCCGCCTCACCACCATGGATGGAGATCATCTTCCTGAGCCCATCAATGTTGGATACCTTCGACGGTTCTACTCTTAGCCTATCACAATAAGGTAAGTATTGGCGAAATAGATACGTGATTGCTTAAGAACCACCCAAAAGAGGCCATCATTCCAAATACAGTAACCACAAAGCATCCCTAAAAATGATAATATCCTTTGCTATCCTATTTTGAGCCTTGGCCTTTCTTTCAACAAACCCCTTTCTCGAAAAAAAGAGAAGAGAAAAAGTGTGTACATATACAAAAAAGGGAAAGTAAAATCAAAATCCAAAAAAAATCTGAAAAGCCAAACCCCAAAAAGAGATGGCCTGAAATAAAACAAAGAAAAAAAGAAAAAATATAGAAGAAGTATCGAGCATGTATGGTAAAATCCCCCAAGGAAGAAAGTATGTTGTAAAAAATTGAGACCATGTCAAGGAAACCCTTTTTAGCCTAGCATACCTTCAAATCCTAACTTGACCCATGGCCAAGCTACGCCTTGAAGAAAGCCCTATTTTTAGGTTCACAAGCAGTCATAGTATCTGTTAAGGCAACACAAGCCAAGTTGTGAGACGAGACAAGAACCCATCTGGCCGGGACGGAATCGACATCTATGTTGTGACCTCTGAGATAAAAGAAATAAGAAAAAAAAAATACAAGCTCAAAGTAAGATGGACAAGGTAAAAACCCGAAAGGGCACTGCAGGTAAAAACAATGAGTTTGTGCGGACCAGGAATCGACCTCTATGTCATGACCTCTGAGATAAAAGAAATAAGAAAAAAAAAATACAAGCTCAAAGTAAGATGAACAAGGTGAAAACCCGAAAGGGCACTACGGGTAAAAACAATGAGTTTGAGCAGACCAGGTGAAAGCCTGAATGGGCGCTTGGGGTAAGAGAGCTAAACCAGACGTGGTGAAAACTCGAGAGGGCGTCACGGGTAAAAAGAAGGCAAAAACGGGTGCCATGAACCCACCTTGGGCGTTGTGAGTAAAAAAGAGATTAAAAAAAGAGAATTGAAAAAGAAAGGTTTGAAATGATTGATAAGATTAATGTTTGAGGAGCCTTTTTTTCGTTACTCTCCCTGTTACCCATATTCCGACTGGGCCTCTCATGTTAGTTCAAATTGGGCCCTGACCAGAATTGTCTTTGTGAAACTGCTTTGTCAAACGTATGACTCAAGGTAAGGAGAAAGGTTTGACTCAATCCAAACGGATTGACGTTCCAGTCTTGGTAAAGGTGTTGAAACTCACTCAAGATCCGACTACTTAAAGGGGGTTCGACCATGCTAAAAAGGGGACCCGAGATCTCACCCGGTGATGAAGGCACCACACCAACAAAAAAGAAGAAAAGCCAAAAAAAGAACAAAAAAATCAAGAAAAATCTAAATAAAAAAAAATTCTATATGTTTCTACTCTTTTCCATATGTACAGCATCGTACTTCCATTTCAAAAAGTGAAGAAAAAGAACAAAAAATATCAATCAATCAAAAATCCAAAAAACACATATACATATATCCCCACTTTCTTTATGTCCACATATATATGTACAACATCATACTTCTATCTCAAAATAAAGAAAAAGAATAAAAAAATCTTTGAAAATAAAAATCTAAAATATATATAAATCTTGAAAATTGAAAATGTGTAGGTAAATGTTTGTTTCTCCTTCTGTTAATTAAGATTCATATTGTTACCAATATAAATAAAAAAGGGGCTGACGTTTTCTCGAGATGTGCAGGAACATCAAATGGTTCGAAGCCGCAAAGCAGGCAACCTCTCAGCGATGGATGGATCAGACGAAGCATCTCATCACCGACGTCCAATCTATTCTAAAAAAAAGAAGAAAATCATTTTGAAAAGGAAAAAAAGATAGCCATATTTTTGTGCATCTTTCGCCACGCACATGCGAGCTCTAACGTGGTAACATGTCACTATTTTATTGGCAATGCAGTTGTACTAAATTAATGTCCTAAGCCTAAGGTTTGCCTAGGATCTAAAAGATCCTAGGCGAACCTTAGGCGAAGGTTCGCCTAGGATTTGAATAGAATGCCAATATTTTATCGACAACGCAGCTGTGCTAAATTAATGTCCTAAGCCTAAGGTTCACCTTTAGATCTTTGGATCAAGCGATCAAAATATTGATCAGGTTGATTCCACTACTAAATCTTCGAGCTAAGCACTCTGTTTTTAGATTCATGTGAACTTAAGTGTCTTAAGCTTCAAATTCCCTAGAGGAAGGTCAATTGTTGGTTAAAACCAACCTGTCAAAAAGGAAATTACCTATCGAATGACTATGTAAAAATATGCATTCTGAAGGGCTTATTTTAGGGTGCAGGCTTAAAACCTGCATTGGTACGGTATCCCTGTAAAGTGTACGCCTTGCGTCTGGGTATCCGTTCGATGGTCGTTTGTTCTCATAAATTATACCTGAACGAGTTCTGGGTCAGGACTTCCATTCCCCTTTATTTTATCTATCCCTAATGAGTGCATGTTTTTGCATAATTATTCGATAATAAGATCATCGTTGACTGAGACCAAGATTGAGTACCTCCTTCGGCAGGCATCTAATTTTGGTCGGATCTATTTAATTTTATTTGAAGATGAATACTCAGGGTCTTTGATCTAACGTGATACGGACGATCAATCAGTGTGAGCGAATACTGACAATGAGGCACGCGTGGAGGCAATGCAAGGAAACCTTCTGGAGGCTCTATTTTTCGGCTTAGAGGGGGGAAGAGAGTAATTTTGAAAACACACGATGGCTGCCCGAACTCGGGCTGCTTAAATTTGAAACCTAGCCAGGCTTGGCGCAACTATTAGTTGCGCCAAGCTATTTTTAGCCCCCTTTTGGCTTGGCACAACTAATAGTTGCGTCAGCCACTTTTGAGTCAGGTTTTGGGCCTGGTACGGGTCACCTGTATAGCCCGGTCCCTCCCTATCTTTGTTTTATTACTCCTGACCGATGCACATGCTCCCAAACGGCATTATGATCCTCATTCGACTTGCCCGGGAAACCGTGATAGAATAAAATAGATCAAGATCAATAGTCCCAATCCTACACAAAAAAATGTGAAAAAGTCCAAAAAATGATGATAAAAATCTCACATAAAAAGCCAAAAATAATTCGCATAAAATGATAGAATAATTCACATAAAATAATAGTTCTAAAAAGCCAAAAAAATCCCATAAAATGATAGCTTAAAACCAAAAAAATCACATAAACTGATAACTTAAAAATCTAAAAATCCATAAAAAAGATAAAGAAAATCCTAAAAATAATTCGCATAAAATAATGGAAGTAATAAAGTGATAGAATCACATGAAATGATAACTTAAAATCTAAAAAATCACATAACATGATAAACACAAAAAAGGTAAAAAATTTCCCACATAAAATAATAAAAATATATGCTTTGAAAAAATAGCACGTACTCCCAAAAAGCGTTGCGACATCTATTCACTCTGCTTGGGTAGTCGTGCTAAATAAACTTCAAGATCAATGGGTTCGCCTAAAGACCTCGAACCTTGCTTCAAGCAGGGGCACCCGTGACCAATTAGATGAGGCGGTCAATGCTTCATATGATTGGACGCACAACTACGCACACGCGTGTTTCAATGCGATAAAAGGTTAATATTTTATTGGCAATGCAGCTGTGCTAAATCAATATCCTAAATCTAAGGTGTGCCTTCGATTTTTGGATCCTACCTCAAAGTAGGAGCAACGGTGTCAATCCCGATCAAGCGATTAATATTTCGATCGGTTTGACTCCACTGCTAAAACTTTGCGATGAGTTCTCTTTTTGGGGATTCATAGGAACGTGAGTGTCTAACTTCATATTCATCATGAGCTATTTCAAAGGTGTGGACTCTTGGTTTACGTTGTCCGGGCGTGTGCCCTATGAGGTTTGAGGACCGGATAACTCCGCTATGAAAAGGTCAATCGTTGGTTGAAACTAACCTGTTAAAAATGAAACTACATATCAATCAAACTATGTGTAAACATGCATGTAGAAGGGTTCATTTTCCTTATTTCCAAAAGCTTAAAACCTATATTGGCATGGTATCCCTGTGAAGTGTACACTATGCGTCTGGGTATCCGTAGGATGGTCATTTGTTCTTATAAATTATACCCGAACGGAATTTGAGTCGAGACTTCCAACACCTTTGTTGGTTATCGCCCCTAATGGGTGCATGTTTATGCATAGTTAAATGATTTGTAAGATCATTGAAGACAGAGACCAGGATTGGATGTCCCCTTTGGTGGGCATCCGATTTTGGTCGGATCTATTGTGTCATTTGAGGTTGGATACTCTGGGTCATGATGATCTGGGGCACATTAGAAAAGCAACACGTACTCCTAAAAAGTGTTGTGATATCTGTTCGCTCTGCTCGGGTAGTCGTGCTAAATAAACTTTGAGATCAATGGGTTCGCCCAAAGACCTTGATCCTTGCTTCAAGAAGGGGCACCCGTGACCAGTCAGATGAGGTAGTCAATGCCTCATATAATTGGACACAAATTGTGGAGCCTCACGTACTTGCTTTGCACCTATCTTTGAATGTGGGTCGATCACCCTCCTTACCTACAAAGCTGTTGTATTTAGAATGAATCTTGAACATTAAAATATCTCAAGAAGTGACCATTTTTCCCAGCTATTGGGCTTTCACAACTCATTTTCCACCTCGGTTATGCCCAGTAATATCACTAAGCGCTTGAATACCGATTACCTTGAGAGACAACCATTTTTCTCGAGAGACAACCATTTTTCCCGACATTTAGGGCTTTCATTTTCTCACCATGTTACTCATCTGATATTTGAAGTTCTTTTTGAATGCAGCAGACTCGTCAGTAATGCCTTGGGTGTCTTCAGATGTCTCTTTTCTTTGGAATTCGATCATTAGTGATCGGATACCAAAGAGGGGCATCTGTAGACACCCAAATTTAGCCCAAGGCTTGATTGAGACACAGTTCGAGAGAGGCGCATCTCCAAGCTTTTGATGCCATGTATGGAACCCTTAGAAACCTTTCTGAACCCTTAGGAATCACCCTAAATCCCTTAGGAACTTTTCCAAACCCTTAGAAACCCATCTCGACCCTTAGAACCCATTTCAGGCCTAAACCTAGCTTTCCCGAGCAATGGATGAAGAGTGATGCACCGAGACTAGCTGTTACCTTTTACTATAATAGAATCTCATACCATTGAAAAGTACAAGTTCAAAACTTTCCAACGGGTCAAGAATCACCCCAATGGAAGCTGTGTGCGAGAAGATATTGCATTCCAAAAAGTAAGGGCAGAATGGTAAATATTGTGAAACCCCCTAGGGATTTGGTGCAGCTAATAATTGCGCAAACATTAAGGTGGGTCCCCCTGTGGGTAGCCAACTTCCCAGGCACTGTTCAAGCATTATTTTACTATACATATGCTTGGCGCAACTAATAGTTGCGCCTGGCATATGAATAGTAACCTTGGTTTTTTGCCTTGAATTTCGAGATTGGGGTTTGACTTGTTGAGCATCTTGACCTTTGGGGTATATTTTGCTAGTTCTGTTACACCCATTTACTATCTATTTGCAACCCCTTAAGTGGTTTAAAGCCCCACCCTATCATCCACCATTGGAGAAACTTTTCACATTTTTTGAGGCTCCAAAAACGCTAAGAAACCTTAGATTGCTCATTACCTAATTGCTAATCTAAATTATCTTTTAAACACCTTCCTAACCTCTCTTTTTCTTATAAATAGAGAGGCACCCCTCCCTTTACAAAGGCTTGAAAAAATTTGTAAATTAGAGATTAAGGAATCCCTTCTCTCTCTCCCTTAGTGCACTCTTTTCATCCAAATTCCAGAACTTTCAAACCTTCAAAAAACCTTAGTCTTATATAAAAAAACTTTAGTTTAAGTGTGTGCTACCCCTTAGCCTCCCTTCTCTACCTCTTAGCTACCCACCCTAGGTGTTAGAATCCATCATCAAGCTATACAAGCCATTAAATGCTCACCGAAGTAAACCAATGCAAGGCTCCACAACAGTGCAACAAGGGCCTGAGAGCTCCGGCTCTCCTCTCTATTCCTCTACCTTCTCGGTTCTTCCTTCATCCTCACATTTGTGTCGTTACACCGCCAAACTTTTGGTAGGAACGGAGGTGCACAAATAGGATTTTAATGCCCCTTGGGCAAGAGGAAGACCTATATGCATTTTTCACTTCTTTTTTGCTTTGGCCATAAGTAGAGACCGCGTTGAGCGGGTTGATTGGGTGCCTAACACCTTCCCAATCGATAACCGATGCCCCTACCCAAGAGACTTTGGTATAGACCGGATTCAGAGTCATATTTGTGATACTTTGGTACTTATAAAATTGATCTAGGTTTTTTGGGACACCAAAAGCTCTGGGTGGCGACTCTAAATATTTCATAGAGACCGCATCGTCGCGACGGGATCGTAAAAAATTCCACGGTTGCCCAAATTCAAAGTAAAGAATCTCTAGAACACTGTATCAGGAGAATGTTTGAAATGATACGATTGATCTGAACTGCAAATATTTTAGATCATAGTTTCAAAATCATATAACCAATGAGCTATAGAGCCTATTTCCTCTTTTATTCTGAGAAAGAGAGACTGTTTTTATTCATGCTAAATTTTTCTTGAACTTTTCTACTAAGTTAAATCTTATAATGCTGAACTTAAAATCAAGATATTCTATAAATATGATGATTTATTTGTTTAGAACTGTCTATTAAATATATCAAAGCAATAAGACATCCATATTAGTAAATCGTGAAAATGACTAAAGGCTATCTTTTGTTAAACCAGAACCAAAAAGCCAAAAATCCCAAAATATTTTTACCCTTTGAACCCATATTAGAAGCCTAAAAACTAAATTTCTTTGTACCAAAATTTTATAAACCTTTAACCATATGTACTGCCCAAAACATTTTATCCTTGACCCTTACAATTTCTGAGAGTTTGGAATGTAAAATAAGGAGAGAAGAGAGAGTGAAAGGAGTATATGCGTAATAGATAAAGGATTTGTTGAAAAGGGTACAAGTAAAAATAAATACAATCATATGAAAATATGGGAAAATAAATAGAGGAAATCGTAAAATGACGATTCCATGAAAAAAAGAAAAAAAAAAAAGAGAAAAGAAAAGCTTCCAACTAAAAAAAGAAAAATGGGATTTATACTAGAAAAGAAATCGAAAGAAGTTATCCAAAAATAAGGATTCTTACTGAAGCTGAAATTATAGAAGAAGAGAAGGAAGAGCTAAATTCTTAGAAATAATTTTGAATCCTCTTTACCTTTTTCTTTGAAACCTTCTGAAAAATCAAATCCCCATTACATGTCAAAGGAAAGACCTTTGTGATTTACGATTTATAAGAATATGAATCTAGTAGAGATATATAAAATAGATACTATGAATAAATGAAGAAGTTATATGAACAGAATTGATTATCTTTTTCATGAGATTTATCTTCTTAGTTAATTGTCTGATGAAATTTGCATATATATTTACAATATTGTGAGAACCCAAAAATTCGATTATTCTTGAGAATATGCTAATAAGTGAGAGTTTGGATGAAAATATTTTTTAAAAATTGCAGTTTAAAAAAATCTATGATGAATAAACTTTTCACTGATACGCACACACTCCACGCTATACCGAATTGAAATTATTGAGTTTTGATAAAGGATAATTACGATGATGGAAAGCTAAGGATAAAAGATTTGAAATTTTTTGAAAAATAATGAACATATAATGAATGACTGAGTATTTAGTATATAAAATCTATATTTTAAATTTTTAGTATTGAAAACCCAAAAATATCTAAAAGTTTTTAGGTAACTTCACTGAAAACCTTCAAGAGACTACAACTCCTCCACTAAGGATCACCTAGGGGTTTAAAGGCTTATTGCATTCGCTAAATGCAATCATGTTCCCTATGAAAGTGGCATTTAAAATTCATAGTTTAGATATTTTATGTTTCCTTGTTTGCTAGGGACTAGTAAAACTTAAGTTTGGGGGTGTGATCAGCCACATAATTTATCATTTTATCACCCTTAACTTAGTGATGTTAGGCCATAGCTTGATACTAATAAGTTGCTGATGTGTAGATATAAAACAGAGATAAAGAGTTAATATTCATCAAAAGAAACTCAAAAAGCAGTAAAGAATGACAACAGAGTTGAAAGACAAAGCTCCGCATACTGAACATAATGAAAAATCGCTATTTACGATTTTCTAGAGAATCGTCTGCCAAGTTTGCTAAGTCATAAGAGTGAGCAGTATGAAGATATAAAATCGCCATTTACGATTTTGCAGCAAATGAGACAAAAGGAAAAAAGGTGAAGAATTATAATTCAGAGAATCGTCCGAATAGGAAGCTCTAAAAGATATAAAATCGTGATTTACGATTTTCTAAGAAAGAGAAGAAACAGATAGATAATCGTGATTTGTGATTATCCAGAAAAGATGCTTTCCTACTATTATTGTTGCTGCTGATCACGTGAGTGAAGATTATTACCGCCATGAACAGAATTAGAAGATATATGAAATTATAAGATTGGTGAATCACAGATCTGAAAAGATTTATGAAGAGAAACTCTTAGAAAATCTCAGGTGATGAAATAAAGGAGCACAATCCATAAGCACATCAACCATTGAAAGCAAGGAAGAATAAAATTAAGAATTAGAGTTATATTAGGAATCTTTTGTTTTTAATAGTTTCTTTTATTAGAATTAGAACTCTATAAACCGACTCCTTATGATCTATAAATAAGAGAGCCCAGTGTAGGAATAAGGATCGGAGAATTTCAACATCAATTAATGCTTGAGGTTGGATTTTTTTTCGATCAAATTAGTATAAAATAGTTAGAGTAGATTAGATAATAGAAATTTCTCAAGAGCAATTGACGACTGCAATTGAGTGTTGAAGATTAGAGTAGATATCTGTAGTTTCTTAAGAGCAATTGACGACTGTAGCTGAGGGGTGAAGGATATATTTTACTTTACTTTTTAGTTTTTGATTGACGCCTAAATTCTAGAAGACTGCAATACAGTGTAACGGTACTGTTTAAATTCATAAATATCCAATAACTGAAGATTGGGATTGACGACCTTAATCAGAAGAAGGAGGATTTAGACTTATTTTACGCACTTTAGATTAAATTTTTTTTTTTTAATTCATATTTCTCCAGTAGATTAGATCTTAAAGATATATAAAAGTTTTTAAAATAAGGATTTAAATAAAAGATATAAATAAAACGTAATTAGATAAATAAACTTTCTCATGGGAACGATCGTATGCTAGTACTATGATTTCAATTGTGCGCTTGCAATAGGTTAAGACTTGAACATAATTTCAAGATACACACATAAGTAGCGATCACAGCGTTACTATCTCGTTCTCAATCTAGTCAGAACCTCTAACATGCACTATGTGAAAACAAAAGAAAAACAACACCACTACCTTTTAAAATACTATTGACATCAGCCATTGTAGAAGCAATTCACATATACAACGGCCCATTTCAGTGGTTAAACCAATACAATGACCCACTTAAATGTGATATTTGTAAGTGAGCAAATTCGAACTCATGACGTTGATGTATTTTGAGTGATTTGGAACCTCAACCAATCACTTTCCCGCATTGAGACCCTTCTAAAACAAATTGGCGCGAAGCCCAAAGAACCATCAGAAACCCCGTGGAAACCCTTGTCTTCTTCGTCTTCTTTTCCTAGCAAAAACTTAGCAATGAAATTGTTTTCTCCCCAGCCCAAAAGTAATCTCGCCATTGAGTGTTGGAGCATATTTTATAATCTCGCCATTGAGTGCTTTGGATCCACCAAAACCCTATTTCCAATCCCTCTCTCCATCTACTCTTCCTCCTTTTCTAAGGGTTTCGTCTGCTCCAAATCCCACTTAACTTCCCCAAAATAAATAAAAACCTTTACCTATGTGAGATCGGATTCCAACAATCCATTGTTGTTCGAGATCGGATTCCATAGTTCCATTGCTGCTTTTCGAAATCGAATTTCATCGATCCATTGTCGATATTCAGGATCGGATTCCATTGTTCTATTGCCGTTGTTAGAAATTGAACTCCATCTATCCATTGCCGTTGTTCAAAAATGGATTCCATCGATCTATAGGGTTTTTATTATATAAACATCATTTGGATATGAGATTTGGAACAATAAAGGTAGATTGTGGATCTCGGACTCGGTGTTCCATCAAAGGTATTTTCATTTCTTTTTGTGTCAAAAAACTTCATTAATTCCATTTTTAGAATAAGGATTTCATTTATAATCAGGAATAACAAAAAATTTATAGATGTATTATATGTTTCTTTATTCGTAAATGGGATTCATCATGTATGTAATCATCTTTAATCTTATTTAGATGGTGATCTATGTGTAGAATTTACTATGCTTGAATTGGTTTATTTTAGAAGGGAACCCAGTCTAATTTATTATATATCTTAAGTTGAAGGTGATCCATCTAGTGCACCATTTCTATCAATAGTAATGTTTTCAGTTAATCATTATCAAGCTTCACTTCATTTATAGTGTTCAACTTCTGCCTAGCTAAAATAACAAAATAGAAGAAATTTGTTGCTGTGGTCCCCTATTGCCATTGGATTCGATAAAGCTGTGTTGCATACAATTGTAATTGTGTAGAATTTGTTGTAAATTTACCTGTACAACTAGTTCTTTTGTAATTTTGTTAGTTCTAGATTCTGAAAATGAGATTGGATCTTCATTTGGATATCATCCCACTTGTACATAAAAAATCTACTTATCACGTGCCCTGTTAAGTTGAGCAAAAACTCTTCAAAAGCCCACAAATTGCTATACCAAGAGAGAACATGACCTGCTGACCAAATGTCAACAATATGATAGTGCTCTACAACATTATTAACCTCTTCATTTTGGCTTGAAAGACGTGTACTGCAACCTTTTTGTGATAATATGATCTATTGATCCATATTAAAAGGCTACAAATTTGTGGTAAAAAGCATTTGATTAGGGTAACTTTTGGATTGAGTGTAGTACAAATGAGGCCAACTACGTGCAATATTTGGATCTAGATAAAATGTGTGCCAAGTGTTTATTAATGCCAATCTCCCCCTTCTTTGGGGCGATGAAATCTACAGAAGTACGCTTTGGTAGATTGATAAACGACTTTTCATAACCTGGAGAATCTAGCGACGCCAATGATTTCCCCACTTGTTTATAAAGATTATTCTCCTCATCACATCATATAAAGATTATTTAAAGCCAATTAATAACCTTCCCATTCCATAAACTAGTATTCCAATACCTTTGCGAGTGATTCCACAGTAAAAAATATTGACTGCTTCCATTTGGGTTCATCTAAAGAGAAAAAAGACCAGGGGATGGATCTTTTGAATTTCTCCATGAGATAATCTCCTAGGAAACTCCTGTAATTTTATTCAATCAAAGCTTTGCTCTAGGTAGCCATGCATCAGTAGAATGATCAAAGCTCTGCCAAATTAAAGCAAAGTCATTTGACCTGTGTCTCAAGAAAAGGTTGCCAATGTCAAGAAGCACAACAATTGCTGAAAATGAGTTGGGGGAGCTGCCCTACTGCATTGCACATAGATCAGGAGTCCTGCAAGGACAGTTTGGAGCAGAGTTTAGTATGTAATTACCATATAACATATTTCTACAAATTTACTTCATGAACTGTTTTGGGTAATCAAGAAAAGTATGTAAAGTAATTAGATAGGGAGTTCATTAGCATAGCAAGAATGAGGAAAATTTGAGGATGTATATATATATATGGTGAAATTTTGGATGAAAATTTTGTGGTCAAAGGTGAAATTTTTTTTTGGCTAAAGTTTGGGTGGAAACCCATAACTTTGACCTGTGAAATATAGGGCAAAAAAGTTGAATTTTTTGTTTATTTATAAAATCGTAGCAAATGTGGTGTAACCTGCAATCATGTGCCTTGTGGCACATGAAAATGCTGCATAGTCACGCACCTTCCTTTTGCTTGCATATATAATGTGGAGAAACATCCTCTCTCGAAATTTTTTTTTGTGTGTAGGTGTGTGGTGTGTTCTATAATTAACTTTAACCTCAATATAATTAACCACCAAACATATTTATCTACACATGTTACACATAGATTTACATATGAACCTGTACAACCCTTTTTCTATTATTTTAATTTTTAACGAAGTCAACCAGACATCAAAATTAATTTTGAATTCTTGTGAATGTTAAGAAACCATGGTTAGGAAAGATCTTTCTTAGATATAATTAGAAAACTATTTGTTAGTATTGTAGCAGCTTTCTCTGCCATATCAGCTGTTGCCATATCAGCTGCAACAGCAAAAAATGGCCTTCATAATACCTTTAAAAGGATTTTTTTTTTCATCATAATCTCATGAATGAATTAATATTTTCTGGTTCTGTATAGAACTTTTTGAGAAGTTCCTTTATGCTGTTCATGCTTCCTCAATTCAATGCTTGAAATACCTTCTCTATTCGATTGTTGGCAAGAGGAGACAATTCTCCTACTATATATTTTGTTGATAGTCTTAGCACTAAATATGAACATAATGGCCTCCTTAATTAAATACTCCACTTGAGCAAGGAGTTAATCTAGCATCAACATCTGTCAAGCTTTATAGATTACATGGATTCACTTCAAACACCTTATGAAACTTTTCAAAATAAAAAAGCATTTTAAACAACTTGTGAGAACATCTAAGGGTCGATTTAGATTTCAATGCTTTAGCTTTTGTATTTCCAAAAACTAAAGCACCTCAAGTGGACAAAAAATGGTTCCATAGGTTCACAAAATTGAAATATCCAATGACCAATTATCTTTATGATAAATGGCTAATCCAAAAGTGAATGTAGGATATACTATTTCAAAATTATGGATACAATTATCTTTTCAGAGGTGATAAATTCCTATGACTTGGGACACTCTGTTGTTTCAAATCCTGCCATGTTGGGCACTAGTCGAGACAACTATCATTATGTCTGAACACTCCCATTTTATTTTTATATTTTGCACAAAAAAGGGAAAAAAACCATTATTTATTCCAACGTGTCTAGTTTTCTGGTGTCAAGTTTTCTAGTGTCAAGGTGTCTGATAACCTCCTATCCATATTGAACTCTAACGCTCATGTCCATGTCTAAGTTACATAGGTGTCATTCAATAGGGTGTTAATAATAGAATAATCTTAATGCATACAAGCAATTCATCAGTTCTAGTACTAAGCCTTGATATTCTCAATAGACTGTTGTTTCTAGGAGTCTTATAAGAAAATCCAGATGGGGCTCTTATAATCGACGATGACCGTGTAGGAGGAGCTCGAAACTTATGTAGATTATGATTAAGCTAGTTGTATTGATGGTGGATAATCTAAAACCAACATCATTATGTCACATGGACCTCCATCTATATGATGGAATAGCAAGTGTGATGTTGAAGGTGAAGTTAATTATATTAAAGAGATTTTTGGAGAGATTTTTTCCTGCTCCTCTCTAATTAAGGTGTTTTAAAGCTATGTACAACACATTTAATGGCGACAATATAAATGTTGTTATGATTGCTCAAAATCTATGTTTCCAAGAAGAGTTCTCTTAGTTTATATTAGGACAGTAATTTCACTTCAAACATGTGCATGACAAATAAAACATAGACGAAGTCCTATATAAAACAGAAAGTCAGCTGACACCGATACGTTGCGGTGATATAGGGTATATCCCTTTTAGTAGTGTACAGAACACAGATTATTAGAGTTTTTTTTGTTTAATAGAGGAACATGGGTAGTTAGGTTTTTTTTAGAGGTGAAATAAGAGAATCCAAGGCATGTTTACTCATTATTTGTTTATTCGAGTTAATTGGAATACCTAACAATAAACAACGAAAGAGCAACTTAGGCACTTAAAAATCTCATCTATGCAATAATCAACCCTCTCGCATTACAGTAGCAAACATAAATAATGGATAATTAGGTGTTTGCAAATTACGCTATATCAATTCCAGTGATTCTTTTCCTCATGCTTATTTAGCTATAATAATTTGTCTTTCTAAATTTTATATGTAACTAAGGTTCTTGATGTGAGAATTTGCAACAATTAAAATCACTCTATTAGAGCTAAGATATGTAATGAGAGCACTCCATTTCTCAAAATTGTTGTCGTGTCAAACACACCTATCTGGCGCATAGAAATAAAAGGTATGCATGGACTGTTTAGTGTTTGTTATCTTTGCCCTTATTGTATAGTTTGATTTATTTTTAGATATCTAGTTATATATATAAACTGATATTCTTATAATGTATATGTTTCAATATTTTTCTAACTGCAGTATATCTGACACTGGACGTATCCGTGTCCAAATTCGTGGGCTCTGAGTTCAGTATTCTATATTGTTAATTCAAGCCATTATGCCCTTATTATAGTGTAGAGCATTTAAAAAAAAAATTCATTATTTGTCATCTTTTCCCTGAAATAGTTGTAAATTTTCATCTATTTACCTGCTGTCCAAACAACTTGAAGCTGTCCACCATATTTTTTTTTATGACCGAGTATCCGGGCCTCTTAGAGCACCCGACAAGTCCCCGAGCATGTGCAACACCTGCACATCACACTTACTAGTTAAGTAAGGGATAAATCCCTGCAGTGGCCAACAAGGGGTGGGATTTGAACTCAGGACCTCCGCTTTCTTTTGCTGCAAGATTAAGCATGTTCATACGTTAAGTTCCTTTTTTGTCAGAAGCTTCCATACTTATAGATTCTTGAGAGCATCCAAGGGAATATGTATTATTCTGGGTAGCAGTTTGGTATCCCTTTATTTACAATAACATTAGGTGGATTATCTTTATATATTTTCCATGACCGATAAATTATTGCATTTACTTCAATTTTTGTAATTGCAAATTAGTTAGCAGCCATAGCTACTAGAACAAGTAAGATGATTGGGTGTGGCAGAAGATTGAATTCGCTTAACTTCTCGCATAATTTATTTACGTCGCTTTTATTGGGAAGAAAGGAAGGGTGTTATAAGGAGGCTATGTGTAAATACTAAGATTAGTTAGTGTGTATTTAATGTTGTAAATCATTTGAAGCAATTTACATATCGAGAGAAATCTATACTCTTGCCTTTTTTCTGAGCTTAAATAGTGTACATGAAGTAGTTTTAGGAATTCATATATGATAGTTTTTGCTATATACCTTTTGACAATTAATTTTGTATTGTTTTCTAGGTAATGAATGTAGGACCTAGACATATTCCGACGCATAAAATTCTTGAAAATATGGAAAAGCAGCTAGAGTGGTGTAATGAGGCACCATTCTATACACTTGGCCCATTGACAACTGATATTGCTCCTGGTTATGATTATATCACCTCAGCTATTGGTGCTGCAAATATCAAGGCACTTGGTACTGCACTACTCTGTTATGTAACACCTAAGGAACATCTTGGGTTGACAAATCGGGATGATGTGAAGGCTGGAGTTATAGCCTATAAGATAGTTGTCCATGTTGCTGACTTAGCCAAAGGTCACCCACATTCCAAATCTTGGGATGATGCACTTAGCAAGGCAAGATTTGAATTTAGATGGATGGGCCAATTGGCTGTCTTTGGATCCCATGACTGCATGCCCTTCCATGATGAGACCTTGCCATCGGATGGTGCCAAGGTGGCACATTTCTGTTCAACGTGCGGGCCAAAGTTCTGTTTTATGAAAATAACAGAGGATGTGCGAAAGTATGCTGAGGAGCATGGATATGGGAGCGCTGAGGTAGATGTTCAATAGGGAATGGATGCTATGAGTGTTGAGTTTTTGGCTGCCAAGGAAACTGTTAGCGGGGAACAACATGGTGAAGTTGGGGGAGAAATCTACTTGCGAGAGGGTCATGTTGTAGGATCATTGGAGAGATGAAGGTCAGTTTTCTTATTATATCTGTTTTGAAAATGCTTATTTACACCTTCATTACTATCTTTTATTTTGAGCATGTTACCTTTGGATAAATAATTACATCTTATTTACATGCATGGTTAAAAATCTCGATTTACCAATACGTAGTATTCCTTACCGATACATATTGGATCATCCAAAACTTTGAAGCATGTTTACGTGTGATAAGTAGTAACAAAGGACACTTATTGAAATGTCTTTAGATGAAAAGTCAAATTACTAGGAGACATCATTGAACCAGGCAATGCCTTTGGCATAGATAATATATTCTAAAAAACATGAGTAATGGGACCAGATTAGATCCCCTTAATGCGCTTTGGTTTCTTGCTCAATTCTGTTGGGTAGCTGTTTAATTTTTTATAGCTTTTCTTTGCTTTTATTTTTTCTTTAAACATTAAAAAATTTCCCTGGCAAGGCACCTTGCTGCACTTGAAAAACTCAGATAGTGAGGTCACCTTAGGCCTAAGACAAAACTTTTAAGCTGGAAAAATCATATCTTGAGCGAGTTTGGGTGTGGATCGGCAACTCTGGTTTCTGGCAAAAGATAAGAGTATGGTAATCTACCTTGGTGCTGCACTGCATGCAACCATCATGGTCATTCCATCAATAACTGCCGATCGACAAATTTACAGAAGTCTCATGGTACAGGTAAAGATTCTGATGTTCCCTCGAATGAGCAATGGGTAGCAAAAAAATAGCCCATTCAATTCGGCTCCTTTCAGAGTAACCCCAATGGAGCCGTCCCATCTGATCACCCCCTCATTGACCTCTTCTCCCCTGATCGCCCAGAACACGAAAACCAAACACCCTTGATCCAAATTTAGACCTTGAATTTACGAATTTCGTAGATCCCACAAAACTGTACAATACAAAACCCTCAGTACCAAAAAAATCACCCAGATTCCTTTGCCACACCTAATCCTTTACTTCTAGTCTTGCGCAACTAACCTACAACCACATTCAAAATTCAATATCAAAATCCAAATCTCAAACCGCCAATCTTTCAAGCTCAGCTTGTCCAACTCATAATCCCGAAGATAATGCCGTTCCCGTAACTGACCTGCCTTCCATTCCCATTCAAAATCTTTCTTTAAATGAAAATTTCTCTTTTCAAAACCAACCTCCCCATCCATCGCCGCCTTTCTCTCCCCTACTCAAGTTAATTTGCAGTCAACCCAACTACTACAACAGCCACCTCATCTATCACAACAACCTTCCAACTCTCTGATGTCACCATCTCGGCAGCAGCCATCCACGAAAACACCTCAGCAGCAGCCACCTATGCAGTTACCTCAGCAGTAGACTGATGGTGAGGGTTTTGTCTTAGGCCTAAGGTGACCTCCCATTACCCTAAAATTACAGGCTGTTAAATGAAAAATGGTGAAGGGGTATTGCTGCCATAGTGTTTTTTCTATCTCAATCCCAGGTGAACTTGGAATTCTATTGTTAAAGATGTTTATGTGGACTCCATCGATGCGGTCTAGCTACTGATCACTGGTTTTTGTTTCTGAATTTTTCTCTCCAAGAAAATTTGTCCCTTTTGGTTGCTTCCTTCAGCTTTCGTAAACCTGCCTTTGATTTCGGATTTGGGAAGGGTCTAAGATTACTTCATCTATTTATAGGGTGGAAATTGGGACTTGCGTAGCGTCTAAGATTACTTTATCTATTTATAGGGTGGAAATCAGTTTTTAGATTATGCAGGAAGAATTTTATTTTATTTTATTATAAAAAATGGGAATAGACTTTAGGCATAAATTTTTCTACTTGTTCTTTTTTTTTCTCTCTGAAAATAGTGGAGATTACCTTTGACAGACATTTTTTATAATTATATCATTATCATGGTCTCTACACTCTTTGAAATGGTGTATTTAATTGGAAAATTGAAAAACAGCTTTCCGACTTCTTTGCTCTTCTTTTAGGTTGAATTGAGCTACACAAATGGAGATGGCACTCTTGAAATAACATACATTGTCTCCCTATTTGCTCTGAGTATGGCTGTTGCAGTCATAGTAAAGAACAATGGCTCTAAGGCTGTCAAATTAAGCAGTGCAATACTAAGCCATTTCAAGTTCAAGAGCCGCTGCGTATCTGCAATACAGGGGCTCAAGGGATGTTCTTACTGCTCTCACCCACCTTTATCTTCCACATTCGGGATTTTTCCTCCAGCTGCAGCAATGGAACCCGAATCCCCCGGTTTGTTTTCCTTTTTGGGTTCCATGTTTAATGTTCAAGGAAAAATGGCACTCATTAATCATTAAACGGTCGGTGATTATTCCTGTAATAAACCATGCATGCATGTATTTGGCAGTGACTTTAACTATCTTTTTTTTTTTTTTGATGAATACTTTAACTATCTATTGACGCGGCATCATGCCACATGTGCCAACAGTTGCACTTTCAGATTTACTTTTATTTATAATAACAAATCAGTGTTCCATTTGATTTTGAACTTTTGTCTTAATTTTGTGGTTGTTGTTGTTGTTGTTGCTGCTGGAGGCACAGACCTTTTGATCTTCACATTCCCAATTCTTCTTAGTAGAGTCTTGGGCTGCTTGTACCTTCATTTGGGAAAGAATAAAGGAGATGATTACAATGAATCGTAAGTTGCTATTGACTTTTCCATGGCATAAGTATATAATGGGAATTCAGCAAGTACTGGAGATGATTACAAATCTAGCGAACTTGTTGACCCTGAGAAGCCGGGGTACCAGATCCACTTCAAGCACCATCTGCGGAGAAGGTTCATGGGAAATCAGCTGGGAGAACCTCAATAGGGCCGGGAGATCAAGGTGAGGTTCTTTGCAGTATCTGTTCATATTATTTTTTTGTGCGTATATGTACTGAACTAGTAATTGTAAATTTTACTCTACATATGAGAGATCATTGTCAAAAGGTTCCATTCAATATTAGAATGAAGAAATGTTTATATCCAAATGAAGGATTGGAGGAAGAAAAAAGAATCATGCTCTTTTAAAGGGGGTTGTTTTCCCTATTTCAAAGAGCAGCCTGCCTTTTATCTTTCCATGGTTCAAAAATTGGGCTGAAATGTTTCGGTTTCGGTCTCCACCAAAATGAAATTATGAACTGAAATTTCGGTCAAAAAATGTATGGAGGGGAAATTTATTGTTCGTATTTGTAAAATTTGAGAAGTCTTGATTCAATGTGTACCAATCCCTGCATCCTCGACCTTTGTTTGAGAACTTTAACCTAGGACTACATTGTGCAAGGGAAGATTGGTATTTGCTAGTTGTTACAATGTAGAATTGATATTGTAGCAGTCAAGATCATTAATCTTCTTTTCCTTATAAGGTTGTAGGAATTTTCAAATCCAGCAAACCGAATGGACTGGGTGACCTGATCGTAACTTTGAAGGTAGTAGACTAGAATCATGATGAGTTTTTTTGGGGGAATGCTGCATCATTTTGTAAAATAGTTACAATTTTGATTTAGGATCCCATGAGTGTCATTGGTGGCTACATCCATAGTAAAGTCATTAGGGAAAGCGAGTTTGGAAAGGACATATCAGTTGGCTCTATTGTAATTCTCAAGCAGGTTTCAATCACTTTGATGCTAGATGCATTTTTTGTTCATTAACTATTATACAACTTAGTTTTTTATAGTGAAAGTGATAACATGTGTATTTCAGGTGGTGGTATTTTCCCCTTCTCATTCCACACATTATCTCAACATAACATTGCGCAATGTGGTCAAGGTGTGTGCCTTTGTCTCTTATATGAAATAATCAAGTAGTGAGAATGATGTAGCCTACTCTGTCATCATGTATAACTTTCTTTGCTCTTTCAATTCCACAAGTTGGCTCCTTTCCATATATTTCTTCTATTTGGGAAGACGCCAAGGAATAATTATCATCTTTTGCAAGTTTACCTTAATCCTGATGCGAAAATATCTTGTATGAACATAAGTCTTATCTCATTTAGATACTCAAATATGCATCATCATCATCATCATAGCCTTATCCCCATCTAGTTGGGGTTAGTTTTGTAAATAATAAAATATGCATAATAGAGTTGAGATTGAAACTTAATGAGTTTTGTGGCCTGAAATACAGAGTTGAGATTACCGCAAAATCTGACTATTCTACTGGGCGGTTGGGATCGTATGATGGATGGGAGAAAAGGGTATTGATTGGTAGAGGGAAGGAGTAGGGATCATAGGCCTCTGTCGCAATTAAATAGCCGGAGATCCCTTACGACAAGCTATTTCATTGTAGAATCGCTACTGGTACTTGCTTGCCTTACAGATGATAAATAGTCAGAGATCATGTGGCCTTTGATTGGATGATAAAAATTATATAACGGGTGAATCTATTGTGTATTTTAAAGATAATCAAATTTTACGGATGTTAGTAGCCAAATAATGGGCCAAAAAATTTACAACCTTTGGATTTTTTTTCAAAAAAATACTTTCCAAGAGTTTTTTTCTTAACCAACCCATGGGAAGTAAAAAAAAAAAAAAAAGTTCCCATGAGTTTTGCCAAACATGGCATAATGTAATTATATAAATATTCTTATGCAAGTTGCTCTTATGCACACTTTTGTTTTCTTGAACACGCATGCAAACTTTGAATATCATTTTATTATGAAATTTGTTGATGTGATTGAGTTTATTTTTATGGCAAAAAAACTCGTGGTATGGGAGCTGGGTGCAAGCTGAAAACACACAAGACTCAGATCAGAAGTGGGCGGACAAATCATTAAAGAAAAGTCATTTCGACAATGAGTTGAAAGGTGCTCAATCAAAGGTGTCAAGCAATGAGACGTTAAAATTCTGTCATTGGGTTTATTGGCAACCCGAGTTATGCTCGAATACGACGCTATTGAATGTGTTTATAGGATGCTGTTGAATATATTAATATAATTTCCTTAAATATTTTAATGAGATGTTGTTGAATGTATTAATATGATATTGCTGAATAATTTTATTTTTGACTGATAATTTTTCCATTTAGTTGAATGGATTATGAATTTTTTCCAACGTAGGAGTGATATGTGGTTGATACAATATTTGTAATAGGTAAAATGGCTCTAATTATAGTAAAAAAAATCAAAGTTGTGCATTAAAAAAAAAAAAAAATAACGGTCCATAACAGTTGTTTTCATATACCACTGATTTAGGTCGTGATTCAGAATAAAAATAACAACCCTTTTCCCATTAGGAACAATGGCTCAACATTGTTGTTATTTTATAATAGTCACAAACAACGGTCCATAACCATTGTTTCTTAGAGAAATTAACAACGGCTTGTCGGCGTCGTTTACATATACCACAGATTTAGACCGTGGTTTCTGAAGAAAATAACAGCCCTTTTTTTTATTAAAATAACGGCTTAAAAATGTTATTATTTTGCAACAGATAGGGACCGTTATTTATGAAAATCACTGCTCTATAAATAATGGCCCAAAACCGTTGATTATGATAATTACAATGGTTTTGGGCCTCTGTTTTTTGTCGATTTTCACATAGTGATGCAATCGTACCATTAATGGAATTCACAAGTGAAAAAAGAAACAGAACTTTATTAAAAATACTTATCCAAAATACAAGAGATCTAGCCCGAATCTTTCAGCGCATCAATTGAGAGAGCTCCATCATTGCTGATGCAGACTCTCGTTCATGATTACATCCAGTCTCCCTCTTATTCCAGAACTATTCCTAACCTAAAACCATGGAAACTCATGTTAGAGCCCTCTAGAAAGATTTCGGTGTGTGAGTGTAGACATCCAAATTTGGCCCAAGGTCCGATCGAAACACCTTTCGAGAGAGGTGCACTTCTGAGCTTTTAATTGAATGTATGAAACCTTTAGGAACCACCCTAGAACCCTTAAGAACTATTCCAAACCCTTAAGAATCACCCTAGATCCCTTAGGAATTTGCCCCGAACCTTTAGAAATCAATTCCGACCCTTAGAACCCGTCTTGAGCCTAAACCTAACCTTATCAAGCCATGGATGAGGAGGGATGCACCGAAACTAGCTACAGCCATCTACTGTAATCAAATTTTATACCTTTAAAAAGTAAAAGTCTTCAGCTTTCCAACAGTCCAGGAATCGCCCCAATCGAAGGTATACATAAAAAGATATGGCAGACCGAACTCGGAGGGTAGAAGTATAAATTCATGTGAGGCCCCCTAGGGATTTGGTGCAACTAATAGTTGTGCCAGTTATAATTTTGCTTGGCACAACTATTAGTTACGCCAGGCCAATTCTCTCAGATTTTAAGCCTGGCATAACTATTAGTTGCGCCAAAGTTAAAGGTGGGGCCCACCCTCACGAACCAACTTTCAGGCACTATTTAAAACTGTTTTACTGTATATTTGTCTGGCGTAAATATTAGTTGCGTCAGGCATATAAATAGTAACCTTTGGATTTTGCCTTGAAAATCGTGATTGGGGTTTGACTTGTTGGCCACCTTGATCCTTGAGGTGTGTTTTGATAGTTCTGTTGGACCCTTTTAATGCTTATTTGCAACCCTTCAAGTGGCTTAAGGCCTCACCCCATCATCCACCATTGGAGGACCTTCTCACACATCTCAAGGATCTAAAAACCCTAAGAATCCTTAGATATGAGATTACCTAATTGCTAAACCCATTTAGCTCTTAAGTGATTTCCTAATCCACCCATTTCCTATAAATAGAGCCCCCCACCCCTTGGTTTAGGGGTTGAGAAATGTGCTTAAGAGAGAAAGAGCTCCAAGTGAGAAGTTCTTCCTCCCTTTTGTGCAACATTTTCACCCAAATTCTAGAATCTCTCAACCTTATTTCAAACTTTTTCTTGCATCCAAAACCCTTAGCCTTGGTGTATGTGATTCCCCAGCCTCCCTTCCCTACCTCTTAGCTTCAAGCCTTAGGAGTTAGAACCCTATTTTCCACCATACAAGGCTGTCAAAAGCTCAACAAAGCAAGCCACATAAGGCTCTCCTACGGAGCTACAAGGGCTCGAGGGCTCCAGCTCTCCCCTTCTTCTCCTATCTCTTTCTAGCTCCCTCCATCCTCCCATTTGTGCCGTTACGCCGCTGACTTTTTGGTAGGAATGGAGGGGCACAAATAGGATTCTAACTCTCTTTGGGTAAGAGGAAGCTATTTTCCTTTCTTTTGCTTTATTTTTTTTATGGCCATAAGTAGAGACAGCGTTAAGCGGGTTGATCGGGTGCCTAACACCTTCCCAAACGATAACTGAAGCCCCTACCCAAGAGTCTTTGGTGTAGACCAGATTCAGGGTCATATTTTTTGCAATTCGGTGCTCATAAAAATGAACTAGGTTTCCCGGGACACCGAAAGCTCTGGGTGGCGACTCTATATATATATATATATTTTTTTACAAGCGAGCGCATCGCCGCGACGATCCGGTCATAAATCCCACGGTTGCACAGATGGCGACTCTGCTGGGGATTTTTACTAGTAGAGCTTCCCCTTGAATTAGGCCTTTTTTTAATTTTTCTAACATTTTATTATTATTTTTATATTTTTATTTTTGCTATTTTTTTCACTCACCCCTCTAATTAAGTCACTTTACTTACCCCTACTTTTACGTCATTTACAAGCCTTAGCCGATTGGCAGGCCTACTTGCACATAGTCTTCAAATTTCTTTACTTTTTCATCATTTTAAGTGCCTTAGCCGATCGGCGGGCCTACTTGAGTATTATCTTTTAATTTATTTAATTTTCTGTCATTTAAAGTGCCTTAGCCGATTGGCGGGCCTACTTGTGCACTCATATCCCAACAGTGGATGCCGGCCCGTAGTGGCGGTACGGGGTCATCACCTTTGTTCTTTGAACTAAAGAAAACTTTCAAAAAAAGAGAAAAACTTTGAAGAAAAATTAAAATTGAACTAAGTTAGGGAGCTTAATTAATTTATTTTTACGGGGTAGATTTTAAAAGGGTTGGGATTAGGCAAACACGCAACCACCCGGGTCTTAGTATGGCGGCAGCCCCTAGTGGTGATGATCCAGAAAAGTCCCAGCTCACCTAGTATCTGAGAAGACGGTTGTGCCGGAGGTATATCGGGTGAGTTCCCATTCTGAAGCTTAAAACCCTTGGGGAGTGCGCTAGCGAGTTATACCGGGCTCAGACCTTTTAGGTGCGGCGAGGAGAGAATCGATCACCAAAAAAAAAATTAGCTTAGTTCCCGGAAGCCTAGCTTTCATAAAAAACCAAAAAAAGGGACTCATTTCGAGTGTTGGTGCCTGCTGTCATTAGTTCTGGAGCGTCAGTTTTTGTCTGGCGCAAGTATTAGTTGCGCCAGTGCAAAAAACTGAAATTTATAATTGGCGCAACTAATAGTTGTGCCAACTTTAAAATACAAATTTTTACCTTGGCGCAACTAATAGTTACACCAGGTCTGTTTAACAGCACACCAGCCTGAATTTGTGGCCTTCTTTACCTCCCGAGTCCCCCGATCAGTGTGCTTAGTGCCTTGTTTAGGCCTCGCCATCTTCGACGCCCAATACGCCCCGGCCGGTCAAAAGAGGGCACATTCTTTTTGGCTCATTCTAGGGGATCGGGTTGTTTGCCTTAATTTCCGTTCCTTCAATAGATCGAAGGTTCTCCTTCGATTCTTCCGAAGTGCGTCAGAATCGTCGCCGTGGGTCTTGAATTAAGGTACGAGAGCCACCCGTAAAGGGAATTCCAAGGCCTCGAAACCTTTTTTTTTTTTAACTTTTTCAAAAAATTTTAAAAAAAAAATATAATAAATCAAAACCTAAAAGAAAATATAGTTTGTGGTGTCAACACAACGACATCATCTTGCCCTCCGCCGTCCCGTAGTGGAAGGAGGAGGATTTTTGGGCCTTATCCAAGGCACCCTTACCTAATCCATTCCCAAGGAATGTCGTCGGTAGTGGACTCGGCTTACATCGATCCTGACTCATCCCCGCCACATTCTCCAACCCACTCTCATTTGGGAGAAGTTTTTTCCACCATCCCCCTCACCCAATCCCCCTTTTGTATTACCGGCCCATTTGGCGCCCCCATTTTCCCAACCACTACCTCACAAAACATCCAAAGTCTAACCCCCAACTCCCCGTCTTTTATTTAAACCATGCCATACCAAATCCATCGCATTTCCCACCCATGTCCATACAAAACCCAAACCCATTCTCCCAATCCACATCCATGCCCCATTTCCCATCTTCCTCCTATAGGCCCGATTCACCACATTAACATACACCACTTCCGCCCTATCCAACCCCCCACAAATCCCCCATCTACCCGGGTCATGCCCATTTTTACCGGGGCCATGCCCGATTTCTTTCAAACATCCACACCCCACCAACCACCATCCCTAAACATCCCTAATCCCTCCTTTACCCCACCTCAACTCTCCAATCCACCCCATATCCCACCTCTTACCATGGCCATGCCCGATCATACCAGGGCCATGCCCAATTTCCCCTCTCCACCGCCCACATCAAATCCTCCTTCCATGACCATGATGGAGGAGATGTTCCAAGCCTACTCCATGTGGAAGGCTTCTCAAAACAACCCCCCTCCTCCACACCCCATGTCCCTAAACCCATCTCACACGCTAGCAAATCTCCATGCCTCACTCCCCAATGACCCCAATCAATCCCCCATAATCCACACCATCCAAACCCCCATTACCCACATACCCCAAGGCCCCATGGCCCAACCTTTCACTACCCATACACCCCAAGGCCCAATGGCCCAATCTCGAAAATCCCACATGCCCCAAGGCCCATTGGCCCAAACACCCTTTTCCCACATATTCTAGGACCCCATGGCCCAATACCCTACCACCCAAACCTACCCAGGGCCCATGGCCCAGATCCATAAAGGGCCCATGGCCTAAACCCACCAAGGGTCCATGGCCCAGACCTACCAAGGGCTAATGGACCAAACCCATATAGGGCCCATGGCCCAAACCTATCCAGGGCCCATAGCCCAGACCCATCTAGGGCCATGGCCCAAACCTACCTAGGGCCCATAGCCCAAACCCATCAAGGACCCTTGGCCCAAACCCATCAAGGGCCCATGGCCCAGACCTACCCAGGGCCCATGGCCCAAACCTACCAAGGGCCCATGCCCAAGCCCATCAGTGGCCCCTGACCAAAAATGACCAAGGCTTCATGGCCTGAACCCAAACCCCACACTCATACCTTCCACAACACCCCCAACATATCACCCAACTTTCACAACCGGGTCAAGCCCATGCCATACCCCAAACCCAATTTTCCCATTGCCCCACACCCCAAGGCCATCTCCAAACCTTCCCCCATACCCAATGGCCCCATCAGGCCCCACCCCAAAACCAAATTCCCATCACCCAACAAACTCTCCCTCACCCCCAATGGGCTCACCCAACCCCCACTCATGTCATTCCCGTCCAACCTGTGCAACAACAACAAGAGAATCCTACCCTCACTGCACATTATGCCATCCAGCAATATAAGGAGGGCGAGATTAGGAATAGCGGGGCCTACGTTGGGGCATTAACCCTCCTCCTATAATTGCCCACCCCTTGGTGGCCTAGAGTGAAGTCCAACTAATGGCTGAGAAAGCCGCCCCTGTATCGAAAGAATCAGAGCAGTTGAAAGAACAGTTGGACAAAATAGAAAAGCAGCTGATGAAAATGGGTGGTGCTGAAATCCATGCCATGGACTTCACAGATTTATGCTTGTTCGCTGAGGTCCCCCTGCCCCCAAATTTAAAATGCCTGCCTTCGATAAATATAATAGCACTGGCAATCCGATCGCGCACCTGAAGTCCTACTATGGGGACATGTGCCAATACGGAGGGGACGACAGACTACTAATAAAAGTCTTTCAGAAGCGTCTGACCAGTTCGGCTTTAAGATGGTTCACATCTTTAGAACCATCTATGATAAAAATGTGGAGGGACTTGACACACCTCTTTCAAGAACAATATGTCTACAATATAGACATTGAGCCGCGAAAGTCAGACTTGACCCGCTTGAAACAGAACCAGATTGAGACCTTCAGCACTACTTGGGACGCTGGAGAGCCCTGGCAGCTCAGGTCAGAAATAGAATATCTGATGATGAGCAGATTGAGATGATCTCAAAGAATACTCTCCAGTGATCTCGGACTGTTTGGTGTACAGTAGCAGCCCAACTTTGCTGATCTGGTGAGAAATGCTAACCGATGTGAGGATGCCATCAGGGAGGGCCGTCTGAGTAAGAATATGCCAAGTGGACCCAGTGGAGTTAAGACATTTTTAGAGCAAAGAAATGATAAGAGAATAGGGGGCGATGTCCAGATCATAGCCAATACCAGGCCCAATAACAATACTACCCCATTCTAATTTCAAGCAGCCCCACTAGCACCCGTTAGGCCTGAGCAGATGGAGAGAATAGGGAATGGGCAAGGAATGCAAATGACTCCGAAGCAGAGGAGAGCGCCCTACGACCGAGTTTTTATGCCGTTGGGGCAATCATTGAGTGTACTTCTACCTTTGTTAATGGAAAAAGGATTACTCACCATTCGTCAACCGCAACCTCCTCCCCATCCGATCTTGAAGAACTACGACCCAAATTACTCACTGTAATTTTCATCAGGGTCTGGGTCACCCAACTGATCACTGCTTTCCATTGAAGCACACAATCATTGAGTGTACTTCTGCCTTTGTTAGTGGAAAAAGGATTAGTCACCATTCGTCAACCACAACCTCCTACCCATCCGATCCTGAAGAACTACGACCCAAATACTCACTGTAATTTTCATCGGGGTCTGGGTCACCCGACTGATCACTGCTTTCCATTGAACCACGCAATCCAAGATTTGATCGATGCCAGGAAATTCATTCCCCCTGGACCTTCCCAGCATGCCAATATTCACCAAGTGCCACTACCCCCACATCCTACTAGAGGAGTTGGTCCCAGACCCACCGTCGGAATGATAGAAGATGAAGAGGAGCTTGAATTTGACCCTTTCGATTATATCCGCAATCGGGAGAGTTATATAGCACTGTTGTCAAGAAACGTTGAAGAGAGGAATATCGGGGTAATTGAACCCCTGAATTTGCCAGAATATTTCTCCAACCCGACCCCGCAAATTAAACCCTTGGATATCAGGGTATACTTTCCATCCACCACACCCGTCAATTATGTACATATCATGCATACCAACCATACACCACCGCCCCCATCAATTACCCAATGAGCCAATAGGCCCCAAGTTCCACACCCGCACCTGCCAGTTATCAATAGCTTGCCCCCACCCCATTTTCCCCAGTTCAACTATCAGAAAATTCCACCACCCCCATCAATTACCCAATGAGCCAACAGGCCCCAAATCCCACACCCGCACAAGTCAATTATCAATGGCCTACTATTAATCTCTGAAAAGTACCACTTTTCACCCCTTAACATGAGCTTTGATAGACCTATGAGTGGACTAATAAATGCTTATTGAGTATGTCTTGTAAATAGCAGTAAAAAGGAGTCATAGTGCAAAAATCCATCTCTCAATGCAGTTCAGACCCAACAGTGGCCCACTTAGAGCATGCAGCAATAGTAAAGCAGTGTGGAAGGAGTAAAAATAGGCTAAAAACAACCTATCGAGAGGTTACTGAAACCTATCGTGCAGTCAAAAATAAGAAGAGAGCATCCTATCGACAGGTTGCCTAAGCTTTAAGATAACCTGTCGATAGGATTTTAAAACTTGTCACACTAAGGACACCTATTAAGAACCTATCGAAAAGTTGAGAACCTATCGATAGGAGCTAGAAGCAAACCTATCGAAATGTAGTGTGCAGAGATCAACCTATTGAAAGGAGCCCCCAACCTGTCGAACACACCAGATGAAGGCTGCAGATGCTGGAGCTTTATTCTTAGCCCAACCTATCAGAACCTATCGAAAGGATCTTGAATCCTAATGAAAGGAACAGAAGGCATGTTTGGAACCTGTTGAAAGCCTCAGGAACCTATCGAAATTGACTGAAGGACTTCTCAGAAAAGCTGCTGTGCACACGCTACAAGTTGGTGACCTATTGCACACAATCCGAGGAACTCTGGTGACCGACATGAAGTCTTTAGAAGTGCCATGGAAAATCCTAATCGACCCACATGCTCTCCCCCAACTCTAACTAACTGAAAGAGCCTTTTAGAAGCGGAATAAAGGAGGGAATAACAGAATTATTTTGGAAGCTATAATTGGCGAGAAAAATGGATCTGAGGTAGAGGAGGAAAGCTATAAAAGGAAGGGAAGTCACCAGAAAAAGGGGGGATCAATTTTGGAGATCAGATCTTGCATCAAAATTTTCTATTCTTCCTTTTAGCCCAACTATGGTTGGCTAATTTCTTTGGAGCAGCAAGGAGTGAGGTTGGATTTGTAATTGGGGAGAGTTGAGAATGTTATTAAGGGTCAGATGATGCACATACTATAAATCTGAGAGCATTTCATTGTATAGCAATTTTATTTCAATACAATGTTGGTTTAATTGGTGTAATTAGATCCATATTTCATTTGGTTTCCTTTTGTGCTTGATCGGATTTCTGTAGATGGGAATAGCTCACTCACTTAACTGGTAAACCTCTTGGATACTATTTGATCTCTCTAGATCTGATGTTCCTACAATTGCCTGTGTCTGTGGCCTGAAAGTTGCAGCATTTGTAGTGATTATATTGTTCTGGTGGAAGCTTGAGAATGGAGTGAATCTATTGGATGATCTGTGACAATTGAAGTGGACAGATCATAGCCTTAAGATCAATCCAAATCTCTGGCTTAGATCAGATCCTTTTACCCTGCAACTATGCTTATAGCCAGATGAGGGATTGATGCATTCTGAATTCTTTGTGACACTGTCAACTCAATCCAATTGTAGCAAGACCAAACTCCAGGCTGTTTCTCTCCATTTTTAGTTTTTAATTTCACCAAAAATTCCCCTCACTTGTAAGATCTAAACTCCGGATTTAATCTCCATTCATTTCTGCATTTAATTGTGTTTCTGTAGTTTAGATTAAAGTGACAACCTCTTAAAATCTCTCCTCTCTCTTTTGATATTTTAGTATTAGGTAGGGTGCCAGATCTACCTTAGATGTAGAGATTGACTTAATTTTTAGCTCACATTTCCCTGTGGACATACCCTTACCCTTTAAAACATGCTACAACAAGCCCTAAATACTTGCAGGTCTATATGTCTGCTTGCCTTGGTGTGTGCAACCAATAGATCCTTTAATTGCGTGATTTCAAACCCATTTTTGAACAGAAGGTAATTGGCCAAAAAGTTTTTGGTGCCGCTGCCAGGGATCTGTGTGCTAAAAATTGGTAGATCTATGTTTGTTTTAGTATAGATTATAGATCTCCAATAGACTGTTTAGTTTTTCACTAACTGCTTTTGAAAGTTTTTTCTATTTTCGAATAGTTTCTATTGTTTTTAACAGATTGGAAGCTGTGTCTAAGGAGGAGCATTGTGCTAGAGGCTATGCTAAAGTTTGCATCCCTCTACTCCTTTTATTTTTATGATTTGTGGATTTGTAGATTTATTAGTTAATTGTGCTTGTTCCTGATTGTTGTTTTAAATTTGCTCTGCATTGTGTGTGTATTAAGATTGTGAGTGGTGTATGTTTGGAAGGATAACTCTCAACCCTCAGATTGTTCCATTAAATCCAGAGGTTGAAAGAATTCTTAGGTCTAAACAAATCTCACCCACATCTGTTGCATTTGAATTTGTTGAATTGGGTGAGCAACCTAGAACCTTGAAGGAATTCAATGCACCAGGGGTTTACAATTCTCCCTTCTGCATTCAATTCCCTGTTGTTCAAGGGAACTATGAGATCAAGTCCTCCATAATCCAAATGCTACCCTCATTCCATGGCCTGACCAAAGAAGACCCATATATGCATATTGATGAATTTCTAAGACTGTGCACTATATTCAATATAACAGGTTTGGGGGAGGAAGCAATCAGGATGAGACTCTTTCCTTTTTTATTAAAGGATAGAGCCAGGACTTGGTTGTCAATGCTCCCACCTAATAGTATTCAGTCCTGGAGTGATCTTTAATGTTAATTTTTGGCCAAGTTTTTCCCCATGTCCAAGACAAGCCAGTTGAGGAAGGGCATTATCTCATTTACTCAAGACCTAACTGAGGATTTTCACCAAGCATGGGAGAGATTCAAAGAACTCCTAAAGAAATGCCCTCATCATCAAATCCTTGAATGGCAGCTTGTTCAAAGTTTCTATCAGGGAATTGATTCTAAAAGCAGAGACATAGTAGATGCCTCTTGTGGTGGTACTTACCTCCATAAAACTGCTGAGGAGGCTTCGAATTTGTTCGACATCATCAGTGAGAACCCCATACAGAGAGAGACATTGTGACTTGGACATTCCTAGAATGGTAAAAGAAAATACCACAAGAGGAAAGATGTATGATGTGAGTGGGCACAATGATTTGGAAAGGAAAGTGGACAGTTTTACCCAGAAGTTTGATAAGCTCATGGGAACAATGCAGTCACCTATGGTTGCTAAAGTGGAGGAGGCATATGTTATATGCCAGTACCCCACTCACTCCCATGAGGAATGCCCCTCAGTTGTTCAATTTCTAGATTTAGTGATGGAGCATGTGGCTGCCACTCAGTCTTTTGGGCAACAACCTACTGCTAGTTACCAATGGAGAAACCACCCCAACTTGAGGTGGAGACAAGATACTTTTCCAAACCAGCAGCAGCAACCACAACAGCCCATGCCTTACAAAAATGATCAGCCCTATCACCAGATTTACTTTTCAAGGCCCCACTATCAACAACCCATGACTCAGCCAGTGGCTCAGCCTGTGCAACAAGTTGCACCCCCTCCAGCTGCTAGATCGCTTTCTGTTGAGGAACAAGTTCTGGCCTCATTGCAAAACTTAGGACCCTTGTCTCAAACTGTGCACTCTTATAGCCAAAGCATTAAAAAGATAGAAGACCATCTTGGCTAGCTATCTAATACTTTGACCAAGAGAGAGGAAGGGAGGCTGCCTAGCCAACCCATGGACAATCCAAGGAGACAATATGTGGTTGGTGAGGTTTCTTCCTCCCATGAGGAAGCCAAATCTATCACCATATTAAGAAGTGGAAGGCTGGTGGACAATCAAGTAGGCTGTGGGCCTCTGAAAAATTCAGAAAAAGAAGAGAAGGTACAACAGGAGCAACCCATGTTGAACAAGAAGGATAATGGTGATCCTCAAGAAAATAAAAAAACTAAAAAAAGAGATGATGAGTTGGCTAAAGCTGCAAATGGGGGAGAGCCATTTCCTAAGGCAATGCAAGCACCTTCCCCTTTTGATAAAGGGCATGCCAAAATAGAGGAAATGATGGAAACTTTTAAGCAAGTGAAGATCAACCTGGCTCTACTTGATGCAGTCAAGCAGGTTCTAGCTTATGCTAAGTTTTTAAAAGACCTTTGCACCCACATAAGACAATCAAGGATAAATCTGTCCAAGAAAGTCTTTTCAGTAGTAAAAGTGCAACAAATACTGACTATTGCAACCCCAACAAAACTCTAAGACCCTGGAGTCCCCACTATCCACTGCATCATTGGGGATCATACCATTGAAAAAGCCTTGTTAGATATGGGAGCTAGTGTGAATTTGCTTTCATATTCAGTATATGAGAAGCTAGGCTTAGGAGAGTTGAAGTCCACACATTTGGTCTTAAAACTAGCTGACAGATCTGAAAGGAAGCATGTGGGGATCATTGAAGATGTCTTGGTTGGGGTTGACAAATTCTTTTATCCTGCTGATTTCTTGGTGCTAGATATGGAGCCGAGCAAGTGTGCTACTTCTATCCCTATGATCTTAGACAGGCCCTTTTTGGCCACTACAAATGCTTGTATACAATATAGATCAGAGGTCATGCAAGTATCTTTTGGTAATATGAAAGTCAAGCTAAATGTGTACAATGCAACTCACCAACCCCACTTAGAAAATGAAGACTGTTTTTCCATTGATGTGCTGGATGAGTTTGTGCAAGAAAATTTACCTCAGTTGTTGTATGGTAATGATCTGTTTCATATATTTGAAGAAGTATGGAATAAAATAGTGGAAGAGAAAGCTTCCACATCCGAGCTTGACCAAGTGGAAAGTGTAAATTCTGAAGCAGGATCAGCAAAGCATCACCCATGGGCTCCTACTTTATTATCTCTTCCACCACCTTCTAAGGCACCCCTATTGCCTTCACTCATCAGTCCTCCAGATGTGGAGTTAAAGCAACTCTCAAAATCTTTAAAATATGCCTTTTTAGGAGCCAATCACAAATTGCCAGTGATAATCTCTTCCTTCCTCACTCTTAAGCAGGAAGAAGAATTGCTTTGTATGATAAAAAGGCATAAGAAAGCAATAGGGTGGACTATTGCAGATTTAGGGGGGATAAATTGAGCCGTATGCATGCACAAAATTCATCTTGAAGAGGGCTCTAAACCTTCTAGAGAGATGCAAAGGAAGCTCAACCCACACATGCAGGAAGTTGTTATGAAGGAAGTAGTCTAACTTCTTTATATTGGGGTCATTTACCCTATCTCAGATTCTCAATGGGTGGCACCCACCCAGGTGGTGCCCAAGAAATATGGGATCACAATAGTTCAAGCAGACTCAGGTGAGCTAATTCCAACCAGACAGACCACTGGTTGGAGGGTCTGCATAGACTATGGCAAGCTTAATGAAAAAACTAGCAAGGATCACTTCCCATTGCCTTTTATAGATCAGATCTTAGATAAGTTGGTAGGTAAGGCTTTTTACTATTTTCTTGATGGTTATTCAGGATACAACCAGATTCCTGTTTATCCACAAGATCAAGAAAAAACCACATTCCCTTGTCCATTTGGAACCTTTGCATACAGAAGGAAGCCATTTGGACTATGTAATGCACCTGCCACTTTTCAAAGATGCATGTATGCTATCTTTTCTGACATGATTGATAAGTTTTTAGAGATTTTTATAGATGATTTCTCTATTTATGGGGATGGTTTTAACCAATGCCTGCACCATCTCAGCCTTGTGCTGCAAAGGTGTGAGGAGACCAACCTGGTTCTAAGTTGGGAAAAGAGTCATTTCATGGTGACTCAAGGTATTATCCTAGGACATATTTTCCAAAGAGGAATAGAGGTTGATCAAGATAAATTTGATTTGATAGCACATTTGCCCCCTCCCAAAACTGTCAAACAAGTCAGGTCATTTTTGGGCCATGCTGGTTTCTACAGGAGGTTCATCAAAGACTTTAGCAAAATTTCCAAGCCTTTTTGCCACTTGCTATGCCAAGAGGTTCCATTTGTGTTCAATGATGAATGCCTAGCTGCTTTTGAACTTCTGAAGACTTGTTTGACCATTGTTCCTATATTACAAGCTCCTGATTTCTCTCTGCCATTTGAGCCGATATGTGATGCATCAGACTTTGCCATTGGTGCAGTACAGGGACAAAGGAAAGACAAAGCACCATGTGTAGTGGCATATGCTAGTAAATCAATGGTTTATTCTCAATTGAATTACACTACAACTGAAAAGGAGCTGCTAGCTATTGTATTTGCTTTGGAAAAGTTTAGATCATATGTGTTGGGATCTAAGATCACTGTGTTTACTGACCATTCAGCCCTAATTAGATGGATTCCTCTTCTGTGGGAATTCAACTTAGAAATCAAAGACTAGAAGGGGGTTGAAAATGTGGTTTGCCCATCAATGATTCTTTCCCAGATGAGCAGCTTTTTGCTGTAGAGATAAGTATGCCCTGGTTTGCCAACATAATAAACTATCTTGCTGTGGGAAGGATACCCCCACACTGGAGTAAGGATGATAGGAATATGTTCTTCTCACACATTCGATATTACTTGTGGTAGGATCCTTACCTTTTTAAGTATTGTGCAGACTAGGTGATAAGAAGATGTGTTCCTGAAACTGAGTTTGAAAACATTCTAACCATGTGTCATGAACAGGCATGTGGGGGCCATTTCATTGGTAACAAGACTGCTGCAAAGGTGCTTCAAAGTAGTTTCTATTGGCCCACTCTTTTCAAGGATGCCATACAGCATTGCAAAGCTTGTTCTAGATGCCAGCAAATGGGAAGTATTACAAAAAGAAACTCCATGCCCTTGCAACATGTGCTTGTTGTTGAATTATTTGACATATGGGGAATTGATTTTATGGGACCTTTTCCCCCCTCCTATGGATATAATTTTATTCTTGTAGCAGTGGAATATGTGTTCAAATGGGTAGAGGCCATAGCTATAAGAACAAATGATCATAACGTTGTCATTAAGTTCTTTAAGGACAACATCTTCTCTAGCACCCCCAAAGCTTTTATAAGTGATGGAGGAAGCCACTTCTATAACGAACCTTTTGAGAAACTATTGAAAAAATACTCTGTGACCCACAGAGTTTCTACTCCCTACCACCCACAAACCAGTGGGCAAGTAGAGATTTCCAACAAGGAAATCAAACACATCCTAGAGAAGATTGTGCGAGCTGATAGGAGAGATTGGTCCATAAAATTGTCAGATGCCTTGTGGGCTTATAGGACTGCCTATAAGACCCCCATAGGGATGTCCCCATTCAGATTAGTATATGGCAAGGCATGTCACCTACCTGTTGAGTTGGAACATAGAGCATATTGGGCCATTAAAACATTAAATTCTGACTTAACTTCTGCTGGTGTGAACAAGAAACTACAATTATCTGAGCTTGATGAGTTAAGGTTGGAAGCATATTCAAATGCTCGGATCTACAAGGAAAAAACCAAAGCCTTTCATGACAGGCATTTGCTGCGGAAAGAGTTCAAAATAGGTGACAAGGTATGGTTTTTCAATTCAAGATTAAAATTTTTTCCAGGAAAATTGCAGTCCAGATGGGATGGGCCTTATATAGTTTTACATGTTTCCCCATCCGGGGCTGTAGAAATTATGAACCCCAATGATGGTAGAGTCATGAAAGTCAATGGACAGAGGTTAAAAATTTGTGTTAAAAAAATCTATGAGCCTGAGGAGACCATTGATCTTCAGGACCCTCCAATTTATACATGATTTCAGTGTGTGTCATATGTACTATATTTTGGTTCTGTTTTAAGTGCTTACTTTCTGTTTTGATGTTTTGTTCATTTACAATAAAATTGCCATGCTAGCATTAGGTCATTATTTCAATCTTGTCAGCAGTCTAGGGACCATGGGAGTATGTCCACAATGGAAGAAAATTTGAATGGAAGCACAACAAAAGAGTTTGCTGAGTGCTGAGGGTGACCACTGCAAGAAAACGCAGTTTTAATGGGTATTTGGGACCTGTCGATAAGTCATTTGAGGATTTTGATAGGTCATTTGAGGATTTCGATAGGCTTTGAGACTTGTCGATAGGTGAAAAAAACTTTTCAACAGGTTCAAAAGGTCAGAACAAAGCTTTCGATAGGTTCTGGATACCTATCGGGAAACTATCGAGAGGATGAATCATGTACCATATGAACCTATCAATAGGAAGGATTTAACCTATCGAAGATTTCCTCTTGCAAGCCATATTCTTTCTAGTGTTCGATAGGAGCGCCCAACCTATCAAAATCACTCAGCTCATCCTATCGAAATCGATTTTCACTCTTTATATACTTGTCGTTAGGTCACTTTTGTCCATTCAACACTCTCTGTAAAACCCTAGCTCTCTTCCTCATTGGTCGCTGCTCTCATTTTTCTGCCAAATACTCTTAGGATTTTTTATCACTCAGTTTGTCATCCATCAAGATCATTCAGATCGCACAAAGGAGCATTTTGCACCTAATTTTTATGGATTTAGATCTGTCAATCACAATTTCTGTACAACCCTAGGAGTTTTGGGTAAGTTGTCCTCGTACTTTCACTCTGTTACTTCTCTAGTTGTTTACTTCAGATTTTTACTACAAATTCATGAGTGAGCTTTAAGAGATCAATTTTTTAGAGCAAATGGCCAATTCTAAAGAAACCCTTGCCGACTTATTCCGACAAACAGCTGCTTCCACCCCCAAGTCCTCCAAAAAATCAAAGCCTACCACTAGCCCACCTGCCAAGAGGAAGCTCCTTGAGGGGAAGCCCAACAAGGCTCCTAAAGCAAAAAAACCCAAGTCTGTAGCAATTCAAGAACCTGCTGCAGAAATACCCATGGAGAGATCTGCTCAAACTGGGGAAGCACCTTTGCCCACCCCTGACATACAGCCTGTGGTGGATCTTCCTACTGCGTTAACCACCCCTAATGAGTTTGTAAATGGGTTGAGCCTTGTCCCTGAGATAGATTTTGATCTTGCATACTTTACTGAGATAGAGGAGTGCCAGGGGACACTAATGTATCTAAAGAAGGAGGGATTGTTACCCCTACTTACACCCTTGAAGGAGAGTGTGTACCCCAGGTTGGTTAAATTGTGGTACCAGAATTTGACAAAGAAGGTGGTGCCTGGGAATGAGGCTGTGCTGGAAATTCTGATTGATGATTGGCAAATCACTATGGATTGCAAAGATATTGGGATGGCTTTGAGAGTTCCACACCAATGGGTTACATTTAAAGAAATGGCTAAACAACCCACCAATGGAATTATGGGATTTGGTGAATCTTTGATGAGAAGAGACCTACAACCTAGCCTCAGATTCATTGATACTATTATGAGGAAGCATGTATATGTCACTGGGCACTTGCAGGAGAGAAGGCCCCCAATTGTAGATGCCTTGTACTACTGTTCCAAAGGGCAATTTTTGAATGCCCCAAATCTGATTTCGAGACAATGGTAGACATCAATGACAAGGTGCATAAAAGACAAGCATTTGCGAAGGGTAGAGGGCTACCTTTTAGCAAGCTCATTACATGTTTGCTCAAGGCTGGGAAATATGTGGTCAAGAGGAACGAGCCAATGGAGAAGTTTACCCCAAAAGTGTATGGGATAAGGGCATGGTCCACCAGCCTGACCCTGATAAAGAAAAGTAAACCAGCTGAGAAGAAGGAGGTGCCCACTACCACTGCAGCAGATCTTACTGCTGAGCTACCCCCATCCACTCTTTCACCTACCTTACCTACATCATCACCAACACCTCCACCCACTTTGCTCTTCCCCTTTGTATCAATCCCTCTTTCAATAGACCTCTCTCCACCCACCTTTGACCCAGTTTTACCTCCACCCACCACTCAAGTTCTCTAACCTGAAGTCCTTGAACCTCCTACACTACCAGAGCTTACCCCTACCCTCTCTTCACCCCTCTTTGACCAACCCATTTTTGACTTCCCCCATCCCCAACCCTTACTACACTCCCAGGGCTTAGACCAGTTCACCACTGCTGGGTTCACTGCCCTCATGACATCCATTGTAGAAGATGTTGGCCATGAGTACACCCCACTCCCTGACTCTCCACACCCCACTCTCCCTCAATTCAACCATGCACCCTCCTCCCCTTTCTAGCCCATTCAAGCACCTGCCCCCTCCAACCCCGTCATGCCTAATAATTTCACTCAAATTCTCTCCCTATTATAGTCCATTTAAACTCAATTGACCACTAACACCAATAACCAAGCCATCATTTGCTCCTGCCTTCAATCTATTAAATCCACCCTTACTCCATCCTCTTCAGTTCCTCAACCCCCTCACACTTCCCCTCTTTCCCCTATCCAATCACCTATCCTTTTATCCCCTCCATCTTCACCCATAGTTCCACCCTCCACAGCTGCTACCCAGTCTGAGGAGGTAGCCACTCCATTTTGCCCCATACCTATCCCATCCCCATCTTTTACCCCTTCCTCACCCCCAATAGTAGCCACTGAAGTTATTGTGTCACCTACCACCCAACCTCCCACTCTCCCTACACCTATCTTCAAAGATGCCTCCACCCAAACTAACCCATGTGAGGAACTGGTTTTCTCCATCCCCTCCTCTTCTTCCACTCCACCCCCTTCTTTTCCCATTATCCTCAGGTCCCCCATCTACATACCCCCTTACCTCACCCTACTGTATGCAATGAGGGACAACCCCTACATCCGTCGAGATGTCCTGAGTGGTATGGCTGCCCTCCGAGCTTCCCTGGAAGTTTCCTATGAGGAGAGGACTGCTTTCATGGAATTGGAGCAAAGAATTCAGCTCCGGGATATCTCTTAGGGTTGGAAGGAAATCCTGACTCGTTATGAGTCCGCCAAACTTCTTGCTGAGGCACAGACTCGCATTGCCAAGTTTGAGAAGAAGAATCCTGAGTTTCTCCATAAAAAATTAGCCAATCTCAGGAGATACTCAAGGCCACAAAGGAACTCTCTGAGTCAAACCTGCTTTATGTAGCGAAGAAAATCCATATTCTGGAGAGAAAAGTTGCTTCATTGACTTCTCAACCATTTCAACCAACCCCTCTTGCTACAGCTCGTCCTTCCAACCCTCCTGCCACTCAACCTACTCCTACCCCACCTGTAGATGTTCCGCCCCCTCCAACCCAAGATCTTCCTACAGCTAAACTCTCCCCACCACAACCTAAGAGGACTTATACAAAGAGAAAATTTACTGCCAAGAGATTTGTTTCCTCTGCTTCTGCTCACAGTAAAGGGAAGGAACCTGCTACCCAGTCTGAAGAGGTAGCCCCCACTAAGCCCCCACATCCACATAACCCCTCCTCCACTCTACTCTCCAAGGAGGAAAGAAGGAAAGTTGCTGCTGCCCTTGGCCTTGATCCTACTGTCCTCTTCCCTTCTAATTCTGACTCTACTGTTGTTTCTGCCAAGAAAACCAAGAAATTTGCTGCCCAGTCTGAGGAGGCCCCAAGCAGTCCACTAAGAAGTTCCCACCTAAAAGAAAAGTTCCTTTATCCAAGGATGATTTGAAAATTTTGGCAGATTTGTATGATTGGCCTGATGATGCTTGTAAATAAATATAGTTTAAGATTGTTTGTTTTCTCTTCCTTCTTTGGATATTCTTCTATCTGTTCTTCATATACCCTGTTCATTGCTACCATGCTCTCTCAACAGTGAGGACACTATTTAATTTAGATTTCGGGTATGGCAGGTGTAACAATGAAATGAGTTAATGCTAGTGCAGCAATGTTGAAAAAGTTTTTGAAGATAAAGTGATTTTCCACCTGATTTTTGGAAAAGAGGAAATTAAAAACTTTTAAAAACTAAAATGAGCTGTAGTTTTAGCATTTTTCATGAAGCAAATGTCAAGAATTTTCAAAAAGTAATATTTAGTGAACCTAAAAGGAGAGAAAAATGTGAGGATACATCTCAGAAATTTGATGGAAGGCCATACCCAGTGAGATTTGGGCCTGAAAAAAAAAAAATTAATTCTTTGAAGAGTGGCTTGGCAATTTTTCTACTCTAAGGACTGGTTGGATCTAGTTTTGCCCACTAGAAGTTAGGCAAATCTAAGTTGAAACAACTTGATAGCACTCATGACATTGAGGACATGAAGTAAGGCCATCCCTTGGACAGTTTGAGCCAAAAACTTTCCCACCTTTGAACTGCCCTTGATACGAACCATTTGAGCCTTTAAAATCCCAACTTTTCTTTGATAAAAATCAGAAAATTTGAACCCAAAACCCCTCGACCTATTTCAGTTCACTCTCGATCTGAGAAATCTGAAAAAAGGAGAAGTGAGGCTAGAGGAGCAAGGTTTAAAATTTGGTTGAGAAAGAAGAAAGCACATTTGGTGGTGTTGTGGCATTCCAACCCCAAAAAAAAAAAGTAGAAAATAGAAAAACAAAGCAAAAGCATGAGAAAGAGAAGTCATTTCATTGAAAGATTGAAAAGAAGATTAGAAACTGGTCACTTCAAATCTGAAAATTCAAGAAACAGATGAAATTGTACTAAAATGAAGAAGGTTGAGTTGCAAATCACCTCCTTTCCTCTACTGATTTCTCAATTTGAATCCTTTTTACCCTTTTTATTCTTTTACAAATTTCACCCATAAGCCACATTACAACCCAATAAAAAAGACCTGACTGATCTAAAATGGATTGAGTTGTCATGTGGAGATGAGGATTTGTTTAACCTATGGTGAAAAGAGTTAGAAAATTTTAGAAGTTAGAGCAATGCCTATGCTCATGCTTGTAGTCCTATTTGAGGGCTGTAACTGCTCTTGAGCTGTGAGAAATGATGCACCCTTCTACTTGTGTTGTGAGTGAACAGCCCTGGTAAGACTTGGGTCTGAAATCAAAAATTGATTGGGGCATTGTCAAAACAGAATTCTTAAATTAAAGGTGAACTCTACATTAATTTTTAGGAACAATGCCTTGACATGAACTGATTCATGATGAAGGAATTACAGCAGAATTTCAGGTTTTAAACTGATGATTTTTCTGCTGAAAATTCTCAAAAAAATTGAAGGGACACGGTGTGGAATTTATTTCATTTCACTGAAACTCTGTTTTAACATGTTGCATAAGTATTAACTAATTTTATTGGAGAAGTTTGTGGGTACCTTCACTGAAAATCCTCAGGAGACTCCACTCCTCCACTAGGGATCACCTAGGGGTTCAAAAGGCTTGATGCGTATGCTAAATGCATCTGTGCTCCCTACAAAAGTGGCATTTTAGTTTTCTTTATTCTTCCTTTGCTCAGGGACTAGCAAAGCTTAGGTTTGGGGGTGTGTTAATCTCTGAAAAGTACCACTTTTTACCCCCTTAACATGAGCTTTGATAGACCTATGAGTGAACTAATAAATGCTTGTTGAGTATGTCTTGTAGATAGCAGTAAAAAGTAGTCATAGTACAGAAATCCATCTCTCAATATAGTTCAGACCCAACAGTGGCCCACTTAGAGCATGTAGCAATAGCAAAGCAGTGTTGAAGGAGTGAAAACAGGCTGAAAATAACCTATCGAGAGGTTACTGGAACCTATCGCGCAGTCAAAAACAAGAAGGGAGCATCCTATTGACAGGTTGCCTAAGCTTGAAGAGAACCTGTCGATAGGATTCTATAACCTATTGCGCTAAGGACACCTATCGAGAACCTATCGAAAAGTTTAGAACCTATCGACAGGAGCTAGAAGTAAACCTATCGAAATGTAGTGTGTAAAGATCAACCTATCGAAAGGAGCCCCCAACCTGTCGAACACACCAGATGAAGGCTACGGATGCTGGAGCTTTATTCTTAGCCTAGCCTATCAGAACCTATCGAAAGGATCTTGAATCCTAGCGAAAGGAACAGTAGGCCTATTTGGAACCTGTCGAAAGCCTCAGGAACCTATCGAAATCGACTGAAGGACTTCTCAGAAAAGCTGATGTGCGCACGCTGTAAGTTGGTGAGCTGCTGCACGCAATCCGAGGTACTCTGGTGATCGACACAAAGTCTCTAAAAGTGCTCTGGGAAACCCTAATCGACCCACGTGCTCTCCCCCAACTCTAACTAATTGAAAAAGGCTTCTAGAAGGGGAATAAAGGAGGAAATAACAGAATTACTCTGAAAGTTGTAATTGGCGGGAAAAATGGATCTGAGGCAGAGGAGGAAAGCTATAAAAGGAAGGGAAGCTGCCAGAAAAAGGGGGGTTCAATTCTGGAGATCAGAGCTTGCATCGAAATTCTCTATTCTTCCTTGTAGCCCAACTATGGTTGGCTAATTTCTTTGGAGCAGTAAGGAGTGAGGTTGGATCTGTAATTGGGGAGACTTGAGAATGTTATTAAGGGTCAAATGATGTACAGACTACAAATATGAGAGCATTTCATTGTATAGCGATTTTATTTCAATGTAATGTTAGTTTAATTGGTGTAATTAGATCCATATTTCATTTGGTTTCATTTGGTGCTCAATCGAATTTCTGTAGATGGGAATAGCTCATCCACTTAACTGTTAGACCTCTTAGATACCATTTGATCTCCCTAGATCTGATGTTCTTACAATTGTCTGTGTCTGTGGCCTGGCAGTTGCAGCATTTGTAGTGATTATACTGTTCTGATGGAAGCTTGAGAATGGAGTAAATCTATTGGATGATCTGTGATCATTGAAGTGGATAGATTATAGCCTTAAGATCAATCCAAATCTCTAGCTTAGATTAGATCCTTTTACCCTACAGCTGTGCTTATAGCCAGATGAGGGATTGATGCATGCTGAATTCTTTGTGGCACTGTCAGCTCAATCCAATTTCAGTAAGACCCAACTCCAGGCTTTTTCTCTTCATTTTCTATTTTTAATTTCACCAAAAATTCCCCTCACTTGTAAGATCTGAACTCTGGATTTAATCTCAATTCATTTATGTATTTAATTGTGTTTATGTAGTTTAGATTAAAGTGACAACCCCTTAAAACTTCTCCTCTCTCTTTTGCTATTTTAGTATTAGGTAGGGTGCCAGATCTGCCTTAGATCTGGAGATTGGCTTAATTTTCAGCTCACATTTCCCTGTGGACATACCCTTACTTACCCTTTAAAACTTGCTACAACAGGCCCTGAATACTTGCAGGTCTGTATGTCTGCTTGCCTTGGTGTGTGCAACCAATAGATCCTTTAATTGTGTGATTTTAAACCCCTTTTTAAACACAAGGTAAGTGGCCAACACCTGTGCACACCCCCTCACCCCAAGTTCAGCCACAAGTTGACTCCACCACCCCAGTCAATTACCTAATGGCCCATCAAACCCACCATCTCCCACCAGCACCTACCAGCTATCAATGGCCTACCTTTACCTCCTTCCCCCCAATACCACCACCTTCAATCTTCACCACCCCCATTTAGCCCAATTTTTTCACCCAACCCGCTACCACCGAAGTAAATCAGGTGTTGCCCACACCTCCTAAGCCCGCAGTACAAGTCCCCAAGTACCGGCAACCATACCTTTCTAGCTCTCGGGACCAACATATGATCCTCATCAGGTCCTGCTAAGCTATGAACAAACAGATGTCAATGCCGGCAGCAGCAGCAGCAGAGAAGGGGCAGTGGACTTTTTCACTAGGTCAAGAAGGATATCGAAGCAATCAGAAGCACCGACAGTAGCACAAGCCCAACTAGAGGGGAAGAAAGACAGTGCTGTGAACCCCTTCAAAAAAATGAGTCGAGAACATATACTAGAGACTCAATTGAGAAGAATGCATGCCCATATAACCGTTTGGGATCTGTTGATGATGTCCCCACTCCATTTTCAAGCATTAATAGGGGCATTAAAGAATGTGCATGTATCACTCCAAGTTAGCCCAGATGAGGTCGGGCAGATAATTGGGCAAGTGATGGCTCCGAATGCCATCTCGTTTTCTGATGCTGATCTACCTGAAGAAGGATGTAGCCACTCAAACTCTTTAAATATAACCGTTGAGTCTGAAAATATGGTCATTCCCCTAGTTTTGATTGATAATGGGTCTGCATTGAACATATGCCTATTAAGAACCGCCACTAAGATCGAGGTCGATCCATGCATGTTGAGGTCCACCAGAACCAGCGCTAGAGGATTTGACAATACCAAGAGAGAAATAATCAGAGAAGCTGATCTTGAGCTGTTGATCGGGCCAATGACCTTCTCCATCTTGTTTGAAGTCATGGATATCAAATCCTCATTTAATCTATTGTTGGGGCGCCCGTGGTTGCACGAGGTCGGAGCCATACCTTCCACTTTGCACCAAAAACTCAAGTTTGCATCTGGGCACAAGATTATCACGATCGTTGGTGAGGGGCACAGCGAGAAAGAAAAGGCTACCAGTAGTGTCGAAAAACCCAATATATTAGATGTATCGCACACCGCTGAGGACGTCGACCTCCACAGTTTTGAATATGAGGTATCTGCGATACTCCCAGAGCCCATTGAGGGCATCATGCCTAAAACGGGAGGTGGTATGATAGCAGCGGTGGCTATGCTCAAAAGTGGAGCTATCAGAAAGGCCGAGGGCTCAGGCCTAGATTACAAGGCAGATGAGAACCAGTTGTGGCTAAGGGACAGAAAGTAAGATTCTGTCTAGGTTACAAGCTTACAGAGGAAGAGGTCTGAGAGGCTAAAGAGAAAGCCAGAGTCGCTGCAGCTGCAAGAGCTCGAGGAATCAACATAGAGGAGAAACCTCTCCCTAGGCCGTACATCAGGGAATCCTTTATCAACTCTGGGGTCGTAAAGATTGATCGAAATTGGGTAACCCATTTAACCCCACACAGACCCATAGCCCCAATCCATCCCACCAATCCCCAAATCTCCCTTCCTAGCTTGGAGATAGATTTAGCCTCATTGTCCCTTTTCAAAGAACGACGGCCAATGCCTGAACAAACTCCCCTATGGTAAATCACCACAAAATGGTATTGACGTTTGAGGACATCATCTCAGACGAAATGGGAATCAATATGATGGAGGTTGACTCCAATGAGCCATATCAGTCAGCACCCTCCATCCCAAAATGTAAAAGAGCGACCCCTCAGGTACGCAACTGGGCATCTTTGCCCCAAACTCTGGAAGCAGGGAGTGGCCTAAAGTTTGGCACTTGTTTTCAAAGAAAAAACAACCTATAAAAGGTGAGATAAGCCCTTGGCTGGCAATACCTTGTATATATAGCAAACTGCCTTGCCAAGGGTCCATCTCCGAAGAAAATAAAAATCTCAAAAACATGGAAAAAATACAAAATCTCAAAAACATGGAAAAAATACAAAATCCCAAAAACATTGAAAAAATCCAAAGTCCAAAAACATCGTCATTTAAAATTCCAGAAAAAGTTTCACAAAAGGATGCCTTAATCGAAATGCCCGTCCCACGTAAAATCGACCCCTTTCTTGTAGAAATACAAGAAGAGGTCGGAGTTACGAGTCTGGATGAGGATATCACCTTGGAGGAGCTCCCCAATGAACTCCTTGACCGATTTGCTGACCGATTTGCCAACTTTGAGCATGGCCCTACCCCGATTGTCGAGGAAACTAAAGACGTCAATTTAGGGACTTAGGAGATTCCTAGGATAACCAAGATTGGAACATCGCTGTCTCCCAAAGAAAAAGAGCATGATCGATTTCCTTCGGTCATACCAAGACATTTTGCCTGGTCCTAAGAGGACATGCCTAGTCTGGACATTGATTTAGTTGAGCATGAGTTGCCTCTCTACCCTGATATGAAGCCAGTCAAGTAGAAGCTGAGATGTCTCCGACCCGAGTGGATGTTGAAAGTCAAGGATGAGGTCATCAAGCAATATGATGCGGGATTTCTCATGGTATCTAAATACCCACAGTGGCTAGACAATATCGTGCCTATATTGAAGAAAGATGGAAAGGTCCGCATGTGTATCGATTTCTGTAATTTGAACAGAGCGAGCCCAAAAGGCGATTTCCCATTACCACACATCGACATCTTGGTCGATAATACTGCTAAGCACGGGATGCTTTCTTTCATGGATGGATTTTCAGGATATAATCAAATTAAGATGGCTGAGGTTGATCATGAGAAGACAGTGTTCATTACCCCCTGGGAACCTTTTGCTATCGAGTCATGCCATATGGGCTGAAAAATGCCGGTGCAACGTACCAGAGAGCTATGACTGCGCTATTCCACGACATGATGCACTTAGAGATTGAGGTGTATGTTGACGATATGATAGCCAAGTTACTAGAGCGAAGTGACCACTTGATAAACCTTCAAAAGCTATTTGAGAGGCTGAGAAAGTACAGGTTACGTTTGAATCCACAGAAGTGCGCTTTTGGTGCTATGTCCAGAAAATTGTTAGGATTCATCGTCAGCAGGAGGGATCGAGGTCGACCCAGTCAAGGTCAAAGTTGTCACAGAAATGCCACCTCCATCTACTGAGAAAGAGGTCAGAGGGTTCTTAGGCAGAATATAATATATCAGTCGGTTCATTGACAGCTAACTCCAATCTGCACACCGATCTTCAAGCTACTAAGGAAGAACTCCCCCGTTGAATTGGATGACGATTGTCAGGCAGCATTCGATAAAATCAAAGGCTACCTCCTTAATCCACCTGTTTTAGTACCACCTGAGCCGGGGAGACCACTCTTGATGTATCTCTCCATGACAGAAGTTTCGATGGGATGTGTTTTAGGGCAGCATGATGAAACGGGAAGAACAGAGCAGGCCATTTACTATCTAAGTAAGAAGCTTACTGATTATAAAACACGCTATTCTCATCTGAAAAAAGCATGTCTCTCTCTTATATGGGCTACTCAGAGGCTCCTCCATTACTTGTTATCCCAAGCCGTTCTACTTTTGGCCCGAATGGACCCATTGAAATACATGTTTGAGAAGCCCGCTCTCACTGGGCGGACTGCATGCTGACAACTCTTATTATTTGAGTTCGACATCACATATATCACGTAGAAGTTGATTAAGGGGCAAGCACTTGCTGATCATCATGCCGATAATCCTTTTCCAGATTATGAACTTTTAAGAATCGAGTTCCCTGATGAGGACATCCTGTTCATGACGGAAGACGATACTGAGGAAGCAGAGGAATCATAGGTAATGCACTTTGACGGGGCCGCAAATGCCAAAGGTTAGGGAGTTGGCGTCATTCTGATTTCGCCGAAAGGATCCCATGTACCGGTCTCTATTAAGCTCAACTTCCCCTGCACTAATAACATGGCTGAATATGAAGTTTGTGCTATTGGTAGCTCTCGATCTAAATATAACTCACTTTTGAGTGTTTGGTGATTCACAGTTAATCATATGCCAGACGAATGGTGACTGAAAGATGAAAGATGAGAAACTGATCCCTTACCATGAGCACCTCGAGGACCTGACAGCTTGTTTCCAAGATGTGACATTCTCATATGTCTCTCGGATAAGGAATCGCTTTGCTGATGCACTAGCAACTTTGGCGTCAATGATAGAAATCCCATACGGCGCTAAGATGAAGCCGATCATGATCGAGCAGAGGAATGAGCTGACCTTTTACCTCCAGATTGAGGAACCTACAAAGCCTGATGATGAGCCACCTTGGTTCTCAGATATCAAGAATTTCCTCGAGACCCTAACTTTCGCTGAGGGAACATCCAAGACTGACCGATGAATCATTCAACATTTAGCAGTAGGCTACATCATTTGTGGGGAATGCCTGTATAAGCGGTCATACAATAACATCTTACTCAGGTACCTTACAAAAAGTGAAACAGTCAATATCATGAAGGAGATCCACGAAGGAGTATGCGGAGCCCACGACAGCGGTCACATGCTGGCTAAAAAGATTCTACGGCAGGGATACTTTTGAACCACTATGGAATCGGATTGTTGCAAACATGTTTAGAAATGCTACAAGTGCCAGGAACACTCCAGTCTGATACACTCTCCTGCCATTGATCAACACTGCATGACCATTCCTTGGCCATTTGCTACCTAGGGCCTTGACGTCATCAGAATGATTAATCCGAAAGCATCAAACGGGCATTGGTTCATCCTCGTTGCCATTGAATACTTTACCAAGTGGGTAGAAGCAGCATCATACGCCAACATCACGGCCAGTCACGTCGAGAACTTTCTTAAGAACAATATCGTGTGCCGATTTGGAGTACCCAAAGATATCATCACGGACAACGATACAAATTTTACAAATAAGCGTATCTGAACCTTCTGTGAGCAATATAAGATCAAGCACCATCACTCGTCACCTTATCGACCTCAAACTAATGGAGTCATGGAAGCTACTAACAAGACGGTCATCCGCATCCTAGAGAAAATGGTCGTCACCTACCGAGATTGGAGCGAGATGCTACCATTTGCTTTGTGGGCCTATAGAACATCGATCCGTACCACTACAGGGGCAACACCATTCTCCCTTGAGTATGGAACTGAGGCCATCCTACCAGTAGAGGTTAAAGTACCCTCGCTTCGAATCCTCATAGAATCAGGCTTACCCGAAGCAGAGAGGGAGAGATCCCGCTTCGAACAGTTGAACTTATTGAACAAGCAGAGACTCCTAGCCTTGTGCCATACTCAAGTTTACTAGGGGCGAATCGCACGCGCTTACAATAAACGTGTCCACAGTCAAGATCTGAAGGTAGGAGACACTGTACTGAAGAAGATCTTCCCATCCCTCCACGCCGATCTGAGAGGAAAGTTCAAGCCAAACTAGGAAGGACCTAATGTTGTTCGAGAGGTGCAACCAGGATATGCCATCCACCTTGCCACCATGGACAGAGATCATCTTCCTGAGCCCATCAACATTGGATACGTCCGACGATTCTACTGTTAGTCTATCACGATAAGGTAAGTATTGGTGAAACAGATGCATGACTGCTTTAGAATTACTCAAAAGAGACCATCATTCCAAGCACAGTAGCTAAAAAGCATCCCTGAAAATGATGATATCCTTTGCTATCCCTGGGCCTTTCTTTTAATAATCCCCTTTCCCAAAAAAAAATGTGTGTGTACATATACAAAAAAGGGAAGTAAAGTTACAATCAAATTCCAAAGAAATAAAAAAAGTAAAACCTTAAAAAGAGATTACCTAAAATAGAGCAAAAAGAAGAAAAAAAAATGTGTAGAAGAATCACGGGGCATGTACAGTAAAAACCCCCAAGGGAGAAAGTATCTTGAGAAAACTGAAGCCGTATCAAGGAAACCCTTTTAGCCTAGCATACCTCCAAATCCTAACCTAACCCATGGCCAAGCTACACCCTAAAGAAAGCCCTCTTTTAGGATTACAAGCAGTCATAACATTTGTTAAGTCAACACAAGCCGAGTTGTGAGACAACACCAGAGCCCCATCCAGCCGGCTATGATGGAATCGACGTCTATGTCGTGGCTGTTGAAAAAAGAAAAAATATATAACAATAAAACAAGCTCAAAGCAAGATGAACGTAGTGAAAACCCGAAAGGGCGCTATGGGTAAAAAAAGCGAGTTTGTGCGGACCAGGTGAAAACTCGAAAGGGCGCTTGGGGTAAGAGAGCTAAACCCATGGACGTGGTGAAAACCCGAAAGGGCGCCACAGGTAAAAAAGGAGATAAATAAAAAAGAAAGAAAAGAAATGTTTGGACTGATTGAGAAGATTAATGTTTGAAGAGCCCTCTTGGTTACTTTTCCTGGCCCCTCTTTTGGGGCCGTTCATGCTAGTTCAAATCGAGTCCCCACCAGAATTGTTTTCGCGAAACTTCTTTGTCAAACGTATGACTCAAGGTAAGGAGAAAGGGTTAACTCAATCCAAAGGGATGGACATTCCAACCTTGGTAAGACTGTTGAAACTCTTTTAGAATCAACCAGTCAATGAAGGATTCGACAATGCTCAAAAGAGAACCTGGGATTTCACAAGGTTTCACCCAGTGATTAAGGCACCAAAAATACCCAAACCAAAACCAAAAGACCAAAGGATCTGTGTAGATAGATATAATAAACTACCTTTCATTTAAAAAAAGCACCGCTTATGCCACATCCCAAAAAATAGCCGATGTGATGACTAGCATGCTTTCCCTTTTTACAAATAACAACAAAAACAAAAACATAAAGAAAATATATATATATATACGAAAAATGTGTGTATCTGTAAAGGGGTTTTACGCCCCTTTTTCTATGTATCTGATTTGTGCAAAAAGTTACGTGTGCAGGAAGGAGGTAGCGGCCCAGCTCACGCTTCAATGCACTAATCTCAGCATGGAGGTCATCTTTTCGGACATTCTGCTCAGTCAGTCAGCAACCATGCAGGCTCTTATACCTCTTCTGAGAAGAGTCGGTGGCTCAAAAAGCGATGCTTAATGATCCCTTCAAATGGAGGACCTCGCTCTCTGCTATGTCCGCTCTAACTTTTTCTTGTACCAAAAGTTCTGGCAGGACCCTCTTCTCGTCCACAAGTAGCTTGATACGTGCTCGGAGTGCCGTCTCCTTCTTTAGCCAAGGGCCTCTAGTATCAACAATCTCTACTAAATCTGGCTCATCAGCAATAGGCCGCTCAGTCAATAGCCAGGCCTCGTACTTAGGAGAAGCTCTAACCAAATCTCCCTGCTCAAAATCACACATCAGCGTTGACTGACGCATCTCCCAAAGAGCAGCAATCCGATCTATGTCTCCAGAGGACCCCCTAGAAAAGATCAAATCACATAGAGGAGTTTGGCCTCGCAAGGCACCTGCTGAGGGCAGCCAAATTGGTGCAATACCGGGAATGGGAATAGAAGGTACTGCCAGTCAATCCAAGGAGGGTGATTCCCTCATGGTCTCTAGAGCGAACTACTGGGAAGGTCTGGTCCAACCAAGGAAGCCTCCATGTTAGCTCAACATCGGTTAACCAAAGTTTCAGAGCTGACACATCGCCCTGTGGAAGCAAATGGCACCTACCCAGAAAGCACTGAGCCGCCTCACCTCGAGCAATATAAAAGCGGGGCACAGGCCCCAAGATAGCGAGGTGCTCACCCAACCAGACCTGAACCAACAAGGGGCACCCCGGAAGGCCCTCCACCTTGCCCAAAGCAATGAATCAAGGCCTCGATACAACTCGGCGAGCACCAAATGCATCATGGATTAGCCCGCTTCCAGCTCAGTCAAAATGTCGTAAATTGCGAAGGAGAATTTCTCCCCCTGATAAAAAAGAGGATTTCAGAGATGAGACTGAGTGCTAGAGTTTTCACGTTGAAAATGTTCCTAACCGGCAATTGTTGGAGACTTTCATCACCGAAAAGTTCTTTGAGGAATTTTAGTGAACACCTTGTGGGCCCCTCGATGAGACTTTTCTCATACTCAAGTTTCTTCAAACCGAGAGTAAGGTGGATGGATTTGGAGTTGCCCAGCCAAGGCGTGACTCTTACAAGACCCCTGTGAAGCTTTAAGCGAGACAGATTGGATAGCTCCTTGAGGGTTGGGGTTAGCTCCCGCTTCCCAAAATGGAATACATGGAAATTCACATCCCAAGATGAAGCGACAGCGTAAAGGAGTTCCCACCGTAGAGGAACCTCTAGAAAGGAAGGAAGGCGAGATAACCCAAGGCACTCCAAGTCGGCGAGCTCATTTTCATTCAAGCTCCCAAACCAGGCTGTTAGAAATTTGGGCCCCAAGCCCAGGAAGGGGGTAAATTGGCTCCAAGCCCTCCACGTAAGGGAGGGTTAGAAAGCAGGTCCATAAAACGTACAAAGATCTTTTGAGAAGATAAAAATTAGTGTATGGTGATGGACCCGCCTTGGAAAAGCAAGAGCAAAAGGAACCAGTCAAAGAGGCCAAGTCAAACAAAAAAGAAGTGATTTTTGGACTAACTCGGATATATAATGACCCACTGCCCTCCAGGTTAAACAAGGCGCAACTATTAGTTGCACCAATGTTTTTCTCCCCTAGGTTAAGCCTGGCACAACTATTAGTTGCACCAGAGTCTTTTTGCCCCCATTTTTTCCTGGCGCAACTATTAGTTGCACCAGCACCAATTTCCTGGGACTTCAACCTGGCGCAACTAATAGTTGCGCCACACTACAGGTCCCCCCTCTTCAGCCATCTCGGGACCTAGCTGTGGGGACTTACACCCCTTTTGTTTTTTTTACACACCTCCTTTCACTAACAGTTTGGCAATTACTTTATTTATTCAAGTGCAGGACTGATCCTACATAAAAGAATGTGACCCAAAAAGTCACTTTCTGAGAGCATTTTGGCAAAACACATCCTGCAGAGAAATAGATCTGATACAAAGAAATCATGGCATAAAATCAGAGCAGAAACACAAAATATTTTCCAAAAAATAATGATCCAAGGTATCACATCAACCATCCCCAAAATGTTTAAACAAATCCAAATCAAATCCCAAAGAGTACAGAGTTTTCAAAACAAAAACTAAAAGCCTATTCCTTGCTCGCGCCCTTTGATTTTTTGTGATGGCGAGAGGAGCTCTGGAAGGTCCGTATGTCCCCCAACCTAGACTATGCCTGTGAGATCCTACTAAGCAAGGAGCTCGACCTTTGGCACGGGCATGCTGCATGGCATAGTTAAAATCAAGAGTCAGGATCAGTCGAGGGACAAATGATAATGAAATGAATAAGAGAAGTAGAATAGCAAGGCACTCACTGTCTCCACCTCCCTAAGCTCTACAAGGTGACGATGATACTCCACATATTCCATGGCTGAGTTGAAGTCCTACGTTCAGAATGATAGAACATCAATTATCAGGACAATCTCAAAGGCATGTGTAGAAGGAGGCCAAAATAGAGAGAGATTGAGCCATCAGAAGAATTACCCCTGGGACCACCTCAGGAAGAGGGACACCGGCTGCCTCAGCAGAAAGCCACGCTTGTCGATCCACATCGACACAGAGGCCTGAAAGGAAGTTGTCATCCAGGCGCCGAAAGGTCCCATAGACCGATCACCACCAGGGATACCCGCATGAGAGGTACCTGACGGACTAGCACCTGAAGACCCCTCGCCCGAGGGACCCACACCAGAAGGGCCAACACCGGAGGGATCTACCCCTGACATATTAGTTGCACTCATCCCGCCTTCACCATCCGAATCATCCCCTGGAGCAAACTGTGAACAAAATAAAGATCTGCTTAAAAGGGACGATGGCCGAATTAAAGCATAAAGGGAACTAATCCAAGCTAAGAAGAATTACCTAACTGAGTGGGCCACCAAACCCCAGAAAATTGGCGCTGGGTACAAAGCGCGGTAAGATAAACCGATATGGCAAGCACTCGCACCAAAGATGATAGCCCCCAGGCACATGGAGAGCATGGATGGGGAGCCCGTTATTGAAGAAGGCCGCCGTAAGCTCCTCGATACTGCCAACGGGATACCAAACATCTGCCAAAGGGTCCACAGGTATGGCATAGTAACCTTGGAACTGGTGCACCACTCACTCTCCCAAATAATAAAACTTGGCCCATGCTCCATAGAAGAAATGATGCGACGATTGTTAAAAAGGCAAGAGGGGCCTACAGCTGCTCGATCCCAGAAGGGGGATGCAAGGTATGGGTCAGGGAGGAACTGTCCAAGCTAAAAAAAAAGAGGGGGGCCAAGCAGTTAGCACATCAATAAAAGGAGATTTTTGAGCTGGAATAAACAAAGTTGAAAAAGAGTTTTACCTGCTCAGGAGCCATCAGGTCGAGTTGGGACCTCAGACCCATCTCCAAGTGCTTTAAGCCTACATCAAGATGTCGGGCCTGATTCCAGTTGCGAGTAGAGGATAGGTGAGCTCCTTCGAGTGAAGAAGTGGGCGCCCAGGGTGAAAGTGGTGATATCCCCATACCTAAAAAGGGGTAGTACATAAGAGCGGGTTAGTAGCATATAAAGTCATTCAAAGAAAATGGCAAAGGCAAAGGAACGAGGAATTACCTCCACGGCGCCCCAAAAACCAACAACAGACCTTGAATCCCTGGTCGTGACCCGAGCCAACTTTTACATCAGCCATGAATACCCTGCCCCTCCCTAGTCATACTTGTGGATGTCACCCTAGTTGTCCATCACACTCAACAGGGCTAGGCTAACTTGGCCACCGCTCGCATTGGTGAAAAGGGTCTTACTAGAGCGGGCTAGGACGATCGCCCGCTCTGGCGTGATGTAGAGCACCCTGTCATGCTGACCTAGATCCACAAACTCATCAAGTGTATAAAGTGAGGTCAGCTAAGACATCTTGACCTCGGTGCCATGTGTCTGCCCGCGAGGGGGATAGGCCTCGATCAATCAAATGATGTCCTCTTGACTCGGCACCGCGAGATCGGATATCGATATCCCCCTATCCTGATCCCGGTAATCATGGCCCAATCGACGGGCGTCAAAGTCATCTCTGCATACGGCATGTGAAAGGTCATCGTCTCGAGGCAAAACCATTCAATCAGGGCCTTCAAATAGGTGGCGTCAACCCTCATGGCGGGGCAGGATAGAAACTCTCCAAAGCCCACTTGTGCCAGCAAGACCTTTACTAACATAGAGGTAGAAATTTCAGAAGTCGAGCCACCCACTGTGGAATACAATATTGGGCAGGTCCTACACTCAAAACAAAAAATGTGCATCAGATCATAGAGTCAAAGCAAAGCTGCATAATAGAAATAAATTGAACCTCTCTTTTACCTTGCCCGCTATCCAGAAATTTGAAATGTGAGTATGCTGTTGGTGGAGGCTGACCCGGGCGGCCTCGCCCTGCATCTTGATCCATGGGCCCGCTCTCCGATCTACCCAAATGAACTGCTTCCCCCCGCGGGCCGTACAGTATCTCAAGCCCCTCCTCGTGGCCCTCCTCAAGAATATGCTCACCCTCGCCTGACATGCTGGGGCAACAAAAGGCAATCATATTAGAACAGATCATTGGTAAAAAATGGTTTTTGTGCTACATACCAAGGGAAGGTAAGTATGCTCACCCTCTTTCTGTTCATTGTCAGGAAATAAAGATGCCCAGATACATAGGCAAGAAAAAAAAAGAAGTAAAAAATCCCTTTTAGGTTGAAAATGAAAAAAAACCTCCTTTCCATCTTAAAATAGAATAAACCCCCCTTTCTTTTACGTTTAAAAATAAAAGCCAAAAATAAATAAATAAATAAATAAAATAATAATAATAAACAAAATCATCATTCAAACCAAAGAGTCCTTCCTTTATGTCAAAATAAGGGGGGGGGGGGTTTAGAAAAAATAAACAAAAAAAAATCCTTTTCATCATGGTTCATAAAATCAAAAATAAATAAAATAAATAAATAACAAAAAAAACAAAAAAATAAAATAATAATAATAATAAAACAAAAAAGAAAAAAAAAACACATTCCCCTCGATTAGTTTTCAGTATATATAGGAACCAAAAATCGTTTTTTTAATTAATTAACCTTTTAAAAAAAAACAAACAAACAAAAAACAAAAAATTTCCCTTTTTCCTAACTAGTTTTCAAAATAGTGTCCTTGCTTGGTATTCACGATAAAAATAAAAAATTAAAAAAATATATATATAAATAACACTCCTTTTCTAAGCACAAATAAAAACAAAAACGAAAATTACTATTGTTTACATATATATACATATTATGCATTAATAAAACCCATAAACCACAAAAATAAGGCATTATTCATAAAGAACCATTCACACATCATCAATCAACATGCTTACAATGGAAATAAACTATTTTTCATCTAGGAATGCAAGATCTTGATCATTTTTGCAAGAAAAAGCAAGAAGAATCAAAGAAAATAGATGTGAAATGGTTACCTCTTAGATGAAAGGGGGTCTTTGATCTAGTGTGAGCCGACGATCGATCCACACGAACAAGACAACGGCAATAGGGCACGCGTAGAGGCAATATAAAGGAACCTTAGAACGGGTCAGTTTTCGATTTCAAAGAGGAAGGAGGGGGAGAAAATTTTGAAATTTAGCCCCCAGCCCGAACTCGGGCTGTTTAAATTCCCCCCAGCCAAGCTTGGCGCAACTAATACTTGCGCCAGGCAAAATTTGGCCCACCTTTTACTTGGCGCAACTATTAGTTGCGCCAGGCTATTTTGAGGCCCCTAGTGGCCTAGCGTAATTATTAGTTGCGCCAGGCACTTAGGAGGCACTTAGGCCGGATCTTGGGCCTGGTACGGGCCAGATAAGAAGGCCGCCCCCCCACTCCTTTTTTGTTTGTTTTGTCGCTCTTAGCAGAGGCACGCCCTCCCAAGGCGGCATTTTGATCATCCTTCGACTTGTCAAGGAAGCTGTGCTACAATAAAAGCAGACCGAGATCAATGAGCACCCCGGTCCCACACAGGAAAATATAAAGAAAATCTAACAAAAATGAAAAAATCCCCACAGAGAAGTCAGAAGTATTCACGAAAAATAATATAAAAAAATCACATAAAATAATAGCTTCAAATTTTCAAAAAAATCATATAAAATAAAATCTTCAAAATTTCAAAAAAATCACATAAAATAACAGTTGAAAATTTCAAAAAAATCACATAAAATGATAAGAAAAATCAAAAACAGATTTATATTCCCCACAGAGACGCACAAGCATAAGGCGATAAAATATCAATACTTTATCAGCAATGCAGCTGTGCCACATTAAAGTCCTGAGTCGGAGGTTCACCTCGGATCTTTGGATCCTTCTCTAAGGTAGGAGCAATGGTGTCGGTCCCGGTCAAACAACTAAGGTTTCAATCGAGTCCACTCCCCTGCTAAATTTTTACGATGAACACTCAGTTTTAGATTCATATGAACTTAAGTGTTTTAGGCTTCAGATTCTCCGTTGGAAAAGGTCAATCGTTGGTTGAGACCAACCTATTGAGAATAAGATTACATATCAATCAAACCATGTGCAACCATGCATTCAGAAGGGTTCATTTCCCTTTTATTTTCCACAGGCTTAAAACTTGTATGGGCTGCAGTATCCCTGTAAAGTGTACGCCATGCGTCTGGGTATCCGTATGATGGTCATTTGTCCCCGTAAATTGTACCCGGGCGGGTTCGGGTTGGGGCTTCCATCGCCTTTGTTGTTGCTTCTTGCCCCTGATGGGTGCATGATTATGCATAGTTAATTGACAGTTATGATCATTGTCAGCAAAGACCAGGATTGGATGTCCCTTCAGGGAGACACCCAAATGATTGGTTAGATCTGTTCAAGGTAGTTGAAGCTGGATACTCTAGGTCATGTTGATCTAAGGCATGCTTCCGAAAATGGCACGTCCTCCCTAAAAAGCATTGTGACATCCATTCACTTCGCTCGGGTAGTCATGCTAAATAAACTTTGGGATCGATGGGTTTGCCCAAAGACCTCAAACCCTGCTCTCAGCAGGGGCACCCACGGATAGTCCAATGGGTCCATCAAAGGCCTCGTAGGATTAGACGCAAACTATGGGGCCTTGCGTATGTTTACTTCGCGCCTATCTTTGAATGTGGATCAACCACCCCTCTCACTCACAAAGCTATTGCATTTAGAATAAATCTTAAACATCAAATACCTTCAAGATCATCCCGAGAAGCGAATGTCTTTCCCGACTATAAGGAGTTCGCAACTCATTCCACCTCGGTTATGCCCAGTAATATCGCTAAGCGCTTAGGAACCGATTACCTCGAGAAATTACTGTTTAGCCTGACGTTCAGGGCTTTCGTTTTCTCACTGTGTTACTCATTTGATGTTTGAAATTCGTTCTGATGTAGTGGACCCATCAGTAATGCCTTGGGCCTCTTCGAATGTCTCTTTTCTTTGGCATTCGATCATTAGTGATCGGATACCAAAGAGGGGCATCTGTAGACACCCAAATTTGGCCCAAGGCCCGATCGAAATACCTTTCGAGAGATGTGCACTTCTGAGCTTTTAATGGCATGTATGGAACCTTTAGGAACCACCCTAGAACCCTTAAGAACCATTCCAAACCCTTAAGAATCATCCTAAATCCCTTAGGAACTTGCCCCGAACCTTTAGAAATCAATCCCGACCCTTAGAGCTCGTCCTGAGCCTAAACCTAACCTTATGAAGCCATGGATGAGGAGGGATGCATCGGAACTAGCTATAGCCATCTACTATGATAAAATCTCATACCTTTAAAAAGTAGAAGTCGCCAGCTTTCCAATGGTCCAAGAATCGCCCCAATCTAAGGTATACATCAAAAGATATGGCAGACTGAACCTGGAGGGCAGAAGTGTAAACTCATGTGGGGCCCCCTAGGGATTTGGGGCAACTAATAGTTGCGCTAGCCAGGCCAATTCTCCCAAATTTTAAGCCTGGCGCAACTATTAGTTGCGCCAAGGTTAAAGGTGGGGCCCACCCTCGTGAACCAACTTCCAGGCACTGTTTAAAATTATTTTACTATACATTTGTCTGGTGCAACTATTAGTTGCGCTTGACATATGAATAGTAACCTCTAGATTTTACCCTGAAAATCGTGATTGGGGTTTGACTTGTTGACCACCTTGATCCTTGGGGTGTGTTTTGATAGTTTTGTTGCACCCTTTTAATGCCTATTTGCAACCCTTCAAGTGGCTTAAGGCCTCACCCCATCATCCACCATTAGAGGACCTTCTCACACATCTCAAGGCTCCAAAAACCCTAGGAATCCTTAAATGTGAGATTACCTAATTGCTAAACCCACTTAGCTCTTAAGTGGTTTCCTAATCCAGCCATTTCCTATAAATAGAGCCCCCCACCCCTTGGTTTAGGGGTTGAGAAATTTGCTTAAGAGAGAAAGAGCTCAAAGTGAGAAGTTCTTCCTCCCTTTTGTGCACCATTTTCACCCAAATTCCAAAATCTCCCAACCTCATTTCAAGCTTGTTCTTACATCCAAAATCCTTAGCCTTGCTGTGTGTGATCCCCTAGCCTCCCTTCCCTACCTCTTAGCTTCAAGCCTTAGGAGTTAGAACCCCATTTTCCACCATACAAGGCCTTCAAAAACTCATCAAAACAAGCCACGCAAGGCTCTCCTACGGTGCTACAAGGGCCCGAGGGCTCCGACCCTCCCCTTTCTTCTCCTATCTCTTTCTAGCTCCCTCCATCCTCCCATTTGTGCCATTATGCCACCGACTTTTCGATAGGAACGGAGGGGCACAAATAGGATTCTAACCCCTTTTGGGTAAGAGGAAGCTATTTTCCTTTCTTTTGCTTCATTTTATTTTTGGCCATAAGTAGAGACCGCGTTAAGCGGGTTGATCACGTGCCTAACACCTTCTCGATCGATAACCGAAGCCCCTACCCAAGAGCCTTTGGTGTAGACCAGATTCAGAGTCATATTTTTAGCACTTCGGTGCTCATCAAAATGAACTAGATATCCCGAGACACCGAAAGCTCCGGGTGGCGACTCTATATATATTTTTTGCAAGCGAGCGCATCGTCGCAATGGGATGGTCACAAATCCCACGGTTGCACAGAGAGTCCCCTAAAACTAAACCCTAGGGTCCTTATTTATAGATTACAAGGCCCTAGAAGAAATACACATGGCAAGGATTCTTTAGATCCTAAAAATCCTCCAAGGAAGACAAGTTTAGAAGGAAATCCGTGCGATTTGGGGTTATCCCGATTGTTCATTAGAGATATTTGGAGAGGATCTCAGAGTTTAGGCGTCATCCACAGCTGTGCCGACCTGATTTCTCATGCAGAAACTCTATTTTGACCGGTTGGTGTTGGAAAACCGATTGGTTGGCTTTACTTTCCTTCACTAGGTAGAAGACGACCTACGGAGGCTTTAGCTTCTTTATTTAATGGACCGGTCGAATTTAGTTCTGACCGGTCGGTTAATTCCTTTAAGATTTTTATCCTCTGTTTAGCTTAAATTCGATCTGTCGGTTAAGTCCCGATCGATCGCCTTTTGCATTTCTAAAGCCTTCTGGAGTTCTGACCGATCGATTCTATGCTTCGACTGATCCATTGTAGCCACTGGTTTAAGTGACGGTCGACCTTCACTGGTGGCTCATTTTAGTTTAATTCATGTTCTGTATATGGGTAAATGGGATCTATATATTGCCATATGTTTTCTGTTCCAATATTATAAGTATGTGATGCTTGTAGATTCCACATATGGGTATAAGTTACTTTTGATTTCCGCTTATGTGTTTCCATGAGCTACTCTAATTTATGGAATTTGACGGTCCAATTTTTCCTTGAAATCTGTGCAAGAAAAATCAGGCTGTCATAGTTTGTATTAGAGATAATCTGAACTAGAAAATGTAGTGTGACCTTAGAACTTTGAATTTGACGGCCTAATTTTTCCTTGAAATCCGTATAGAAAAATCAGGCTATCACAGTTGGTATCAGAGATTGAAGAATCTGATAGTTCGACTTTCCTAGGAATCCGTGTTAGGAAAGTTGGGTTGCCACAGTTGGTATCAGAGAGAAACGACTTTAGATCCGTGTGACACCATCAGAGTAGGTCAACTGTCACACCCTGTGTCACAGCTGGTATCAGAGAGTGGTACTAGAATCTGCGTACGATCTCAGAACGGGTCACTCGTGACACTATGCATCATGGTTTATATTAGAACAATGGCTTTAGATTCTAGGTCTACAAGCTAGATTTTCACAATCTGTGTTGATTGAAACTTGTGAGTGATCGTGACAGATCAGTATGGCCCCACGCGGAAGACCGAGAGTCCTTCGCAATAGTAGTGCACCTAGTGGAGAAGGTACATCCAGTGGAGCCGGAATTGCCACTGGTGTGAATAGTGTCCCCTTGAGAGGAGGGAATGGTGCCAACAATGTCTCCCGAGGAGGAAACAATGAAGGGCTAACTGGGTAGCTGCTAGAAACAATGGTCAATACAATGGCCCAGCTCGCAGCGAGACGCCCACCCTCAGGGTTTCAAGAGTTTAGGAGGATGAATCCTCAAAGCTACCACAGTCAGACTGATTCGCTCAAAGTGGAAGGATGGATAAATCAGATGGAAAATATTCTTCGGATGATTCCTAGCACCGAAGAAGAGAAGGTGATCTGGGTTGGTTTTGATCTGGCAGGAGCAGTAGACACGTGGTGGAAGAATGTGGAAAGGGCCAAACTACAGGAAACACTGAATGCCCCTTAGACCTGGGCTCGGTTTGTCAATGTGTTTAGCGAACAATACTTCCCTGACATAGTGAAGGATCAATGGGAAGTTAGGTTTGTGTCATTAAAGCAAGCAGAATGACAGCACGTGAATATGAAGCCGAGTTTACAAGGCTTTCAAAATTCACACCCTTGCATGTAGCCATCAAACTGATGAAGGCAAAGAAGTTCGAGCATGGCTTGAGACCCAACATGAGAGACTCTCCCTATGCTGATGTGATGGAGTTACCTCTAATCATCGAGCAGGACATAGAGAATATGCAAAGAAGAAGGGAGCAACAGAATAGAAGTAGGACGGGTAGAATGCAATCCTATGCTTCTGAGAAGTCGAGTAAGAAATAGAAGTTAGAGATGTCGACACCAAGTCCACCTGCTACGATTGTTTACTCGAGGATGCCTATACCTACATCAACAAGGTTCTCACACCCGTCATAACCCCTTTACGGTTGAATTGTCACGAGTTCAGCCCACTTCAAGTGTCGCCTCCTCTACACCCAGTGTAGAATCACATTATAAATGCGGGAAGCCACACAAGATGGAAGAATGTAGATGGGCCATGGGATCTTGTTTTGGGTGTGGCAAACAAGGGCACCGGATAAGGGATTGCCTTGAGGTGCAGAAAAGGTAGACAACAACGACACCTTCACAGAGGCCCTCCCGACCTACGGTACAGGGTCACTCATATGCTATCTCAGCTCAAGACACCCAAGCCAACAACGAAGTGATCCAAGGTCTGGATTATGCTGCAGTTATAAAATAATCATCTTTACTCTCAACTATTGAATATTCTAGGATTAAACTGCATTATACTGTTATATGCTTGTTACTCCAACTAGACAACCTCATTAATTGAATTGCATGAATTTTAGGTACCTTATATATGTACCAAGGGTGTGACATTTGTCAGCACAAAGCACGGGTATTGGAAGACCCAGCGTCTACCCACTCTTTTATCACTTCTCAATTCATTGTTGAGTTGAGTGTCACCCCTGAGCCCCTAGACTACATCTTAGCAGTGTCAGTTCCTACAGGGAGCTCAATCAGCATGGACACAATTTGTCGATCATCGTCCGGATAGAGGACCGTGAGACAGTTGCATACCTCATTCTGGTAGATGTGGAGGGTTTTGATGTAATCTGCAATATGGATTGGCTATTCACCTACCATGCAAGCATGGACTGCATTCGAAAAATAATCACGTTTCTCCCTCCAAGAGGGAAGTCCTTCTGATTTTATGGAGTCAAGTCAAACGTGGCACCTTTTATATCAGCTATCCGAGCCACGTGACTACTACAACAGGAATGTCAAGCATACCTTGCCTTTATATAGGGTCAGCACGATGAAAAGGTTAACATCGCCGATCTCCCCATAGCTTTCGAGTTCCCAGATGTGTTTCCTGAGGACTTACTAGGGCTACCACTAGATCAAGAAGTCGAGTTCTCAATTGATCTGGCTCCCACCGAGCCAATATTAAAGGCATCGTATCGAATGTCACCTGCTGAGTTAAAGGAGCTCAAGGAATGTCTGGATAAGGGATTATTAGACCTAGTGTGTCTCCTTGGGGAGCACCGATCTTGTTTGTCAAGAAGAAAGACGGATCTATGCACTTGTGTATTGATTATTGCCAATTAAATAAGTTGATGATAAATAACAGATACCCACTCCCTCGGATAGATGACCTCTTTGATCAGCTTGAAGGTGCTAGATTTTTCTCGAAGATAGACTTGAGGTTGGGGTATTACTAGCTGAAAATTAAGGCAGAAGACATCCTAAAGACTGCTTTCCGCACAAGATATGGTCATTACAAGTTTCTGGTAATGCCATTCGGTTTGACGAAAGCACCGGCGCCCTTCAGGGATCTTATGAATAGAGTGTTCAAACCATACCTTAATAAGTGCATGGTCGTATTCGTAGATGACATTCTCATCTACTCGAAGACCAATGAGGATTACGAACATCACCTACGCATTGCTCTCCAGACACTTCGTGACAACCAACTATATGCAAAACTCAGCAAGGATGAGTTTTGGTTAGAGCAAGTCAGTTTTCTGGGACATATTGTATCCGAAGAAGGTATAAGAGTTGACCCAATAAAAATAGAAGCTATTATAAAGTGGGAGCATCCAAACACACTAACCAAAGTCCATAGCTTCTTGGGTCTAGCCGGATGTTACAGAAGGTTCCTTGAGGGGTTCTAAAAAATTCCAGGATCGCTCACTCTGCAAACCCGAAAGACTGTGAAATTTGAGTGGAGAGACTCATGTGAAAGGAGCTTTCAGGAGCTCAAGAGAAGGTTGACTTCCGCGCCAATTCTAGCAATACCTTCAGGTAGTGAAGGTTTCATGGTTTGCTATGATGCATTGCACAGTGGATTAGGCTGTGTACTAAACCAACATGAGAAAGTCATTGCCTATGGTTCCCAACAACTCAAGGATCACGAGAAGAACTATCTGACACATGATCTTGAGTTGGCAGCAATTATTTTTGCTTTAAAGATTTGGAGGGACTACCTCTATAGGGAGACCTTCGAAATCTTTACTGATCACAAGAGCCTCAAGTACTTGTTCATGCAGAGGACTTAAACATGAGCCAGAGAAGGGGAATGGAATTCCTTAAGGACTACGACTATTCCATTCAATACCACCTCGAAAAGGCCAATGTTGTAGCAGACACACTGAGCAGAAAGTCCTCTTCTTAGTTATCACAACTCATCGCTAGGGTAGGCAAATGACGTCTACTTGGAGACATGGCCTTAGGTGACATGAGATTTGAGGTAAAGGAATCAAGATCCTTGGTGGCTAACATTACCATCAAGCCGACGATGTTCGACCAGATCCACGAGTTACAGATGACTGATGAAGGGCTAATGGAAATTAGACAAGGTGTAACGGGTGGAGTTAGACCAGATTTCTCCATTAGGAAGGATGGGTCACTAGCATTCAGAGGCTGACTATGCATACCAACAAATGTCGAGCTTCAACACACAATCTTAGAAGAAGCTGACAAATTGAAGTATACCATTCATCCTGGTTGTACGAAGATGTACCAGGACCTGAAAAAGAGCTTCTAGTGGAGAGGCTTGAAGAAGGATGTAGCAGAATATGTGTCCAAATGCTTGGTATGTCAGCAAGTGAACGTCGACCATCGAAACTCTTCAGACCTATTACAACCACTCCCAATACCTGAGTGGGAATGGGAAGCCATATCAATGGACTTCATTCTGAGACTGCCGAAGACAGTTAAAGGATATAATACCATTTGGGTAATAGTGGATTGATTAACCAAATCTGCTCATTTCCTACCATATAGTACGAGGTATACGACCGATAAGCTTGCAAAGCTATACCTCGAGGAGATAGGCAGACTACATGGGATACCTGCCAGCATTGTTTCAGACAGAGACCCTCTGTACACCTTGCACTTTTAGCAGAGTTTTCAAGAAGGAATGGGCTTCAGGCTAGCTTTCAGTTTGACATTTTACCCGCAGACTGATGGGCAAACTGAAAGGGTGAACCAGATAATTGAAGATATGCTTCGGGCCTATATGCTTGATTTCCAAGGTCAAGGGACAAACACCTGCCCCTGATTGAATTCGCATACAGCAACAGCCACCAGGCAAGCATTGGGATGACCCCATTTGAGGCACTATATGGTTGGAGATGTAAATCTCTGCTCAACTAGGAAGAGGCAGGAGAAAAGCTCTTATTAGGTGCTGAGATTGTGCAAAACACGACTGAAGCCATTCTATTAATTCATGAACGGTTAAGAGTTGTGCAAAGTAGACAAAAGAGCTAAGTCGACCTCAAGTGAACAAAGGTCGAAATTCAGATTGGGGACCACGTTCTCATCAAGATATCGCCGACTAAAGGCATGATGCATTTTGAAAGATGTGGGAAACTGAGTCCACGCTGCGTTGGACCCTTCGAGATTTTAGGTCGGGTTGGCGAAGTGGCATACCTGATCCCCTTGCCGCCACAACTATCAAGCATGCACGATGTATTCCATGTGTCAATGTTGTGGAAGTATGTGAAGGACCCAACTCATGTCATAGAGTACCAACCCATTGAGGTTCAAGTGGATCTGACAGTAGCGGAAGACACGATAGAAATTCGAGACCGTAAGGAGCAAACCTTACGAACCAAGAGGATTCCATTGGTACTAGTACAGTGGCGAAATCACTCAACTGTCGAGGCCACCTAGGAAAGCGAAGCGGATATACGCGAGACGTGCATACACCTATTCGAGGAATAGTAATAGTGATTGAATTCATCGTAATAATGAGTAAATGACATATAATTATGGGAGCTTAAAGTGTAACGAGTTTACTATTGTATTGAAATACATTTTAATTAATCACCATTACTTTACATTGAGCTATCATTAATCTGTGTATGTAATCGTATGTTGAAATGTAAACTTGCTATGAGGGTATATTGAATTTGAGTTTAACGAATCCATGGTGATGAAAAGCTTAGCTTGGTGTGATTACCGGTAGATAATTGTGTAGGCATGAATGTGATGATAAGGACTTAAATGCAGGTGTAATGGAAGGAGAATGGACTTAAAAGTTTCGAAACAGTCAATGGATTGTTACAGTTTTAACAGACACCTGAGTAAATTCACTCGAGCAAATTTAGAAAATCGCTCAAGCGAATCCTTCAGAAAATCCCAACACGTAGCATTAAAGAAATTCGCTCGCACAAATTTTACAGGAAAAATTTTTCTGGTGAAATTCGCTCGCGTGAATTTTCAAGCAGCTTTGTGTAACCAGAATTCACTCGAGCGAACCTTGGTTTTCGCTCACGTGATTTTTGTAGTATATATGGGCTTTGACTTTTCTTTCTCTCATTCCACATGACATTTCGAACCTAAAAGAGAGTGGTCTTCGATTCTTTCTGCCTACGTGAAAGCTCGCCAACTCCATTCAAAAGCACACAAGTTTTTCTCCAATCTTCATCCACAAGGACTTCGCCATTGCCTCACGGACTCACCGTACGCCCCCTCTTCTTCAAGGGAAACCCTACTTTTTCCCATAATTTTGAATTCCTTTTTGCATGGCACCCAAAAAGAAATTAGCTTAAAAAACACCAACTTCGAAAATGCCCGCTTCAACGACCGCCTCTTCCAAGCGACCTAAGAATGATCCCCCACCACCACCAAGAGATCAGGCCGATGAATAGTGGGATTTGAAGCTGTAAACACCCCAATTGTTCCCTCTCAGAGCATACAAACTGATTCGATCAACCTTTGACCTTGCCCATGACTTTCAAAAAGGGACTCACCCTTTTCGAAAGCCTTAAACCCTAAAGAGGGGACTATATACTGAAACAATAGTATATGGTCGAAGCACAGGCTGAAACAATTGCTCTGTGGCTTGAACCCAACACAACCTAGGAAGGTCTTGAATTACGCGCCCTCACAGAGGCACACCATTAGTTGGTGTGCAATCGGTCCCATTTGGATCATGCCTGCTCCTCCTGTGGACAACCTTAGGACTTGATTTCGTGCCCTACCCAATGCACGCAATCAGACTGCACGCCACATCACTAGAGTGCAATTGGTCCCACTTGGACTAGTCTTCACCTTTCTGCAGACCTCCTTGAGACTTGATTATGCGTTCTCACCAGTGCGCGCAATTGATTATGCGCTTTGACACCCAAGCGCAATTGGTTCTCAGTTTGGCCTGGTCTCTAATTCCCATGACCGCCTGAACTGCCCTATTAAGCGCATGTACGAGGGTGCTTAATTAGATTGCGTGTGGTACATAAGGCGTGCAATTAGTTCCAACCAGACTGAAACTAGGATACTTGGTTGAGTCAGTCAATCGATTACTCACCGAGTCGGTCATTGACTCAAACGCTTAATCCAATAAAGCGCCCAGGATAGGGCAGATAATCCAATTAAGCGCACCAGATGGGGTGCGTAATTGGATTTGAGCGGCTAATTATGCACCTCCCACAAGGCACGAAATTACCCGTATACCTATAAATAGGCCTCCCTACTACACCAATTGACACATCCAACAATCAAATTTTTGAGATTTTCTCTTCCAAGCTTAGGGATTTCGAGACTCTCTTCAGCACCCGACTTCAAGTAATCTTTTAGGTTCTAGTCTCTAGCTTTTAATTTCTAGTTTCTAGTTCTTAATTTTTAGGTTCTAGTTCTTAGCTTCTAGGTTCTAATTCTTAATTCTGATTCTAGTTCCCAATTTTCGTCCTAGTCCCTACCTAATTTTTATTCTAGTTTTTACTTCTAATTCTAGCTCTTAGTTCTAGTTCTTAATTCGTAAAATCTAGATTTCAGTTCTTAGTTTCTGATCCCTAATTCTTAAAATCTCTAATTCTCAGTTTTTAATCCTTAGGCCTTTAATCATCAATTCAAACTCAGTCTTTTCAAAATTATTTTTAGCCATAAAAATAATTTACTGTTATATTCTTCTTTTCCTCAAGCTTCTGCCTTTGAGAAAATTTGAGGTTCTCTCTAGGGCTTCCCAAAAGGGATCGAGCTGCCTTCTAGACTTGTAGAATCACAGACTCTTCTCTGGGAGCCCTAGGTAGTTAAGCTAGCAGCACTAGCCCATTAGTCTTGACCCTCGAAGTAGTATTAAAGGATGAAGCGCCTAACTTAGAGCCAAATAGGTCTCCCCGACCTTCCCAATTGTCAATCCTGTCACTTTTATTTTTGACCTATTTTGAAGTATTAAAAGAAATTAGATTGATATGAAATTAGTCACATTTGAAAGCTTATCGAAGTAGCTTTCCAACAAGCCAAAAATTGTGCAATTCTAATAAGTATTGAAGAAGTTATGGTCAGTTTTTGAAAGCTACATAAAAAGTGACGAATTTCTAGACTCTTAATCAAATTAGGATTAGTCGCTTTATTATTTTATTTTAGAAAATAGGATTTGTATCTTATATTAGAAATATGATTAGTTTCCTTATTTATTTAGGACTTTATTATGAATTAGAGTTACACCAGGATTAAGAATTAGGATATTTTCTTTATTTGAATTAGGAATTAGAGTTACACTAGAATTTCTAATAAAAGCCTATAAATAGACCTTACCCCCTAGCCACTTTACACAATTCTCTTCTACACAAATCTCTCTTCTGAACTTCTTCCTTTTAAAAAATTCTAGTTCTTAATCTAGTTCTAAATTCTAGTTCTAGTTCTGAATTCTAGTTCTCTTTCTAGTTAGAGTTCTTAATTCTTAATTTCTAGTTCCAGTTCTTAATTTCTAGTTCCTACTTCTTAGTTCCTAGGTTCTAGTTATAGTTCTTAATTTTCTTCCCAGTTCCTAATTTTCTTTCTAATTCTTAATTTACTTTCTAGTTCTTAATTCTAGTTTGAATTCTTCGTTTTAGTTCTAAATTCTTAATTCTCGATCTTGGTTTTTGATTTCTAATTCTCAATTCTAAGTTCAAATTCAGTTTTTTAAGTCTTTAATATTTATAAAATAATCCTTAGCCACCCGATTTGCCCAAGGGAGCTTACGGAGGGTAATCGAGAATGGGGTCGATCCTCCCTAGCATCACGTGCCACAACCCCCTTTTTTTAGACTCCTAGTAAGATTAGGAGGCTAGGTTAATTAGACTCCCAGTAGGATCAGGAGACCAGGTTAATTAGACTTTTAGCAAGATTAGGAAACCAAACTAGCTAAACCCCAAGGCAACCCATAGCTGCTGACATTGACCGGCCAGACAATTCAGTAAAAGAGTTCAACCTGCAAGCCCTTGCTCCCCTTAAAGTATTATCAGTGATGTGTTGTAGCGTCGATAAATATCTACAGCTGGCGATCGGATCAACCCAGGTATTCTTTATTTAATATTTACCTCTTCATTTCAGGATTTAATATTTTCTAATTTATTATCCATCGCCTCTAGCCATAGTCCACTTGGACCGAATAGGGCCACTTATTTCGGGGACCGAAAGGAACCCAGAAAAAACACATACTAACAGAAGAGTTTCAAAATCGAATGGTCTTTCCACAAAGACCTCTTCGAGGGCCAAGATATGACGGATTGATTGTATGAGTACATTATCATGGCTGGGCTACAATCTTTGTTAGCCCCTTTCCACGAGTACTATTACATGTTACTCGTGAAGCTCTTCTACCAAAATTTTTGTCTAGTGGAGAATTCCAGCAATCTTTACACGAAAATAAATTGTAAATCATTTGAGTCTGACCTCCGACACATTTCCACTGCAATGAAATGCCCTCTACATTATGTTAGAGATAAAGATCTACTAGAATCACGTTCGGATAAAGCACCATTCCATGAAGTGATGGCACGTATTACCGACGGACAACATGGTTCGGGTCGATTGGTTAGTAGGGCACAACTGCCTCCTGAAATGTGGATGTTAGACGTGGTTATGAGGTGCAACCTTTACTCTCTTCGGCAGGAACAGGAGAGAGTAGGAGAATTTTAGCAAGCCTTATATGCGGCTTTTGAAGAAAGGTGGTTTAGTTCCCCTGAGATGGTTTTTGAGGGGATGAAACACGCCCGTGAACATATGTTAGAGGATAGAAAGAAACCTTTGAAATGTTTGTTGTACGTTAGTCTCATCTCCCGGATGATAGAACCGATTGAGAATGATCAAGATGACTATGAGATGTCGTGGAATGAACCTCGACCGTCGAACAATGTTAAGAGATATAGCTTGAAAGATTGGAACTTGAACTACCAAGGTCTGAGGAAGAGTGATCTTTACAGGCAACGTCACCAGCCTACCAACCAAGATCAAGATGAGCCATCCCATTTGGATCAACCCTAGATGCCCCAACAACAACAAGCCCCACTGCCACCAGTCGCACACGATGACATTCTCACTTGGGTGGAGTTTAGTCAGAAAATGGATACGATGAACCGCCGATTAGATTTACATGACGCCTTGCTAATGGACTTGATACATCAGGTGTTCCTGACTTCTTCCACTCCGCGCATCACAATCGTGCGACACTATACTTCGAGCACATCTAGTTCAAGTGCTGCTGAGGACATGGAGAAGGACACTGACCACCCCGACGATGAGACGGATCAGTGAGTGGGTTATTATTCGATGAGTTATATTTTTTTTTTTGGCAATTCCAAGAATTTTGCTATTTTGTTGAAGGTTTTAATTAATCGTGGTGGCCGCGAAGTTAGATACTATTACATCATGGTTGATGCTTGATTTGATGATGGTATATCCTAAGCAAGGATTAAATGGTGTAATTAATGGTTTATGTGGGAATTTTCACTATAGTTCACTGTGCATGGTTAGTAGTTTGCATCTAGTTGTAGAAATGACAAGGTTAAATTTTGGACTTTATGGTAAATGAATCGTTGAAGTGCTGACGAATGATAACTTTTGGGTAAACTATAAATTTTGTTAGGTCCATGGTTGATGATTAACAAATGGTTGAATTGTGATGATAATTGCACCTTCATAGTCAATGACCCACACTTAGTTTTGTGATAATAGTATATTGAAGAGAAATGATAAAATTCCTTGTAATGTGTGATAAACTTCCTTAGTGATGAATGACAACTTGCTTTTGTGTGATATTGTTAGGTGATTGATTAATTATCGATATTTGATAAATTGTGGATGTATCTACTCATTGAAATGAACATTGTTGATGAGAAAGAACACTTTTGGTGTAAACTCAATAGATGGATTTTAATGTCATGATGTAGATCTTTAGTTAGGATGAGTTCTCACCACTAACAGTGGCTATGCTACTATTACTTTGTGTGGTAAAAGGGTACATCTTCCGACTCAAATGTACGTGGTGAATATTTGAGGATGAAAATTATTTTTAAGGGGGGGGAGGATGTAATATCTTGAAAATTTCAAACCCAAAAGCGTCAACTAAATGTGCGGGTTCGATACTATAGGCGATATATGCCTGGATTTAAAAATAATTATTTAGTTATTTTCGAAAATGTGTACCTTGTACCAAGGCTTATATATATTAAACTGTGTAATTAATTGCACAAGCTCCATCAGAGCACCATTGGTTTGAGGCTTGGATCATAAGTAAGGGATACAGGGATCGATACTGGGGGAGTACATTTTCAAGTCTGTTTTTGACCCTTGGATCTAGGCAAATACACTGAGCAAGTGTGTACTGGCTTCACACTGGACCGACCCCATGCCTATAAAACCCAACTCACGTAGAAATGAAAGCTCATTTCTTGAATTTGTTGTGAGAACTTAACCAAGAGAGAAAACGAGAGAGAAGAGGAAGAAGACCTCTATTCCCTCCTTTCATTTGAGAACCAACCATTGATCTCCTCCCGAATTCCAAACCTAGTCCAAGAAGATCTTTGTTATTATCCGCATCTTGAGAAATCTCGGATTCGATGCCGTACAATCGAAGAGAAACTATGGGATGATGGAGATTGTAAACACCAATTTCTCACGATATCGATCATCGAGAATGTTGCATGCGTGATTTAAGAACACGAAGATTATCGCATGCGGGGATTGACCGTTATTTTTGATATCGATCATCGTAAGACTCACATGCATGGCGTTGATCTCGCTTGATCCCGACCATGGAAGAAGTCACTTGCTCGGTGTCGATACCTTTTGATATCGATCATCGCGAGCTTCGCATGCACGAGCAAACGAGGTAAGCATCGTATCGTTGCCGTGTGGAATTTGATTTCCTAAGTTTAGATGATGAATGTGTGATGGTGATGGGATTCATTTTTGAGAATTTCGAGGAAGAAGACGAGTTCTGAGAAAGTGTTTTAATCGCACAAATCTGCTCGAGCAAATCACCTTCAGAAGTGAGAGAAAATGGCTTGGGGAAAATCGCTCGAGCGAATTAACTTCAGAAGCGAGAGAAAATGGCTTGGGGAAAATCGCTCGAGCGATTTTTTACCAGAAATCAACCCAAATTTCTTGAGTAAAATTTGGTCGTGTGAATTTTGTGTGTGCCACTGGGAATTTTCAAATTCGCCCGAGCGAGTTTGGAAATTGCTCCAGCGAATTCCCCAGTTTCTGGTTACTTGAATCTTTACTCTGGAAATACTTGAAAGACTATGAACCATTTGATTCCTCCAACATTGAGATGTAGTATATGAACATTTTGTGTCTAGATTGAGATCGGGAGGCAATCGAAAGGACATTCGCATGGTTTCATTTGACTTCGAGATTAAGGTAAGTAAATCCAATACTCGACTTTGTTTTTTATTTGATCCATGGATCTTAATGATGAAATGACATGACGATCAGCAAAATTGATTTAGAAACTATTAAATGCCACTGCATTTAATGTTTGAATTTCTAGATTTCGATTACATTGAATCTACCGAATCATAGAACCCTTTTGAATTATGAATTTTGTATATGAATCTGATCTTTGAACTCTGAATTCGAATAAGAATGTGCATCATTGAATACGTACTTTGAATATGAACATGAATTTCGAATTTGATTACAGACTTTGAACATGAATAAGAATCTTGAAGTTTGTATGTGATCTATGATGCCAAGTGGGCAAGAGGAGTAAAGGCTCCAGAGCTGGGTAGAGTCCCCAAGGTTTCGACCTTATTTCTATTAGTGGAATGCTTTGTTCCCACTCAATGGGATGTTATAGCCCCAATGGAATTTTGATCATGATATGAATGTGAGATTCGAATTCTGGAATTTGAACCTTAAACTCGAATTTGTTTCCGTGATATGCCATGTTTTAGATCTCTTGATTTCGAACTGAGAATGTTTTGGATTCTCTATTTGATATAAGAAAATGATTTTATTTTTGTCATTGAAATCTATTCATTGTTGATAAAATGAGATTTGTATCAGGCTTTCTCTACTGAGCTTAGATTGTTAGCTCATCCTGACATTTATGTCATAGGTGTAGAGCTTGATCAGGACCCTGGTACAGAGGAGGATCCTGATTACATTCCGGAGGTAGAAGAGGACCTAGAGCTCAAGAATTTCTTCCCGAAGTGGAAGCTCATTGACTTGAATTTGGTATAGTCTAACTTAGGCTTTTGGATTTTGGTACATTCCGACGATTAGCACTTGTATATATGTATATAGACATGTATTTTGTAGCCACTGTTTAGGTGACGGTCGACTGTCACCGGTGGCTCATTTTGGTTTAATTCACGTTCTGTATATGGGTAAATGGGATCTGTGTATAGCCATATGTTTTCAATTCTGATGTTGTAAGTATGTGATGCCTATAGATTCCGCATACGGGGATAAGTTACTTTTGATTTCCACTTATGTATTTCTGTGAGCTACTTTGATTTAAGGAATTTGATGGTCGGATGTTTCCTTGAAATCTATAAGGGAAAAATCGTGCTATCACAGTTGGTATCAGAGACTCCGAAAAATTTGATGATCCAACTTTCCTAGGAATTCGTGTTGTGAAAGTCGGGCTGCGAAAACTAGTGGAATTTTGGAGTGATAGCCCAGATTTTCTACCCCAAAATCCATGTCGTCAGGTCGCAGATCACTATCTAATACATTATTATCTTTGGCATCGAAGCGGAAAACAAACAGAAATCATATATAGTGGAAACAAAATCTCCATTTCTATACAAAATACACTGTAATGGAGCCCAAAATAAAACCACCGGTGATGCCCATCCATCACCTAAACAGTGGTACACAATTTGGCTATACAAAACTAATCCCATCATTCATACAGTCACATAATGTACCAAGTCCAAAATCCCCAAAACTCACCACTATACTGAATTCAAATCACTTCGTCTATGGGAAGAAATCCTCCGGTGGAAGATCTTCTTCCGATACGTAATCAGGATCAGTCTCCAACTCTGGGTTCTGCCCGATATCTACACCTGTGACGTATAGTCGGGTGGGCTAACAGACTAAGCTCAATGGAGAAAATCAATATCAGTCACATTCTATCAATCAATGCATAGATTCAATGACCATTCATAAATCAATTCAAAAGCATTTGAATATCAGTCGGACTTTCAAAAATAATACATGTTAAACAAATCTCAATATCTCATTTTTCGTATTCAAAACAAAGAGTCATGTCAGGAGTAGAAACATATCAATAAACAAAACACAGACGTAAATGAAACACATCAATGACGAAACACATCGGTAACAAAACACATTGATAAAGAGACACCTCATCCGTAATCAGAACACATTAGTAAGCACATCACATCATGAACCTAAGTAGCCAATCTTCCAGGCACAAGGTAAAAACCCCGGGGCCTCTACCCCTCTCTAGAGCCTCAACTCCTCTTAGAGTTCAATCACATAACACATCAATTTGGAACACATTCAAGACAATGCACTTGGGGAAATTAATGGATTCAAAGTTCACATACGGTTCATTTTCAATCTCACATTCAATTCTGATTGGTTTCGAATTTGTAAATCATGCGAATGCGAATCAAACATTCAAAACATTTAAAGAGTTCAATTTCAAATCAAACTTATTGTATTTCATTCGATCCAATCAAGGCATCTATGGAATCAAATCAAAATATACTTGTATATCGAAGTTTCCCCACCTAAGTTCCCAAAGTGGTACACTAGTAATCAAACGATCCAAAGCTTTTAATGACCACGGCGATCCTCAATCTATAACATATTACGTACATATACTATGTGTCAATGGTTGATAAATCATTCTAAGAATTTCTCATTTTCTTCTATTAACATCGCGCTGTATTTTCCTTGACAGCGTGCTGTAATAGAGTTCACGACATGATGTGATTTTCATGACAGCGTGTTATGACTATTATGATAGCGTGTTGTGACTTTCATGACAATGCACTGTGGTCTTCATGATAGCGCGCTGTGGTCTAATGACAACAACTATGTATATCAATAACTCTTCTTGTTTATGGGGGTATCAGCGTGTTGTAGTTTACCTGACAGCGCGTTGCGGCTGGAGAGTTCATCTTCTCTGCGGTGTCATTTTCAATTCTCATGACAGCGCACTGTGGGTGTTATCACAGCGTGCTGTCATTGGTGACGACGTGCTATGGTTAATGTCACAGCGTGCTGTCATCAGAAATTTATGGATCAAAATTTTTGAACGTTCTATATTTCGAAAATATGATCCACCCTACAGTCCTTTGATCCTATGATCCATCATTGTCCCAAATCTACCTTTAAGAAATTCTAATTACTTGAATAACTACAATGTTTACCTCTTAGATCGGGCATGACAATCGGATTAAAGAATCGGCTTTGTTACCCTCTTTTCCTTCTGACGTTTCGAAACGGGTGTGGATCGAATCCTCTCGTTGCTTACGATGAACTAGAGATCCTCTTGAACGTGAAAGATCAATGGAAGCTTAGGATTTCAAAACTCAACAGGGTTTGGAATGGGCGGAGCTCTCTTCCACTTTGATCGTTACCGCGTCAATGCCGACGCTCTCTTGAGTGTAGAGGAAGAGCTTGGTTCATGGTTTCAAAGAAAACCAAAGAGGGATTTGAGAGCAATGGTTTCTTTCATTCACAAATGCGTCACCGCTAATGCTCTTCTAACCATGATCGACGATGAAGATAAAGTTGAGGATAACAACACATAAAAGAGAAGCAATGGAGATCTCTCTTCCTCTTTCTCTACTCTTTCTCCTTCTCTCCTCTCTCTCAACTCTTGCAAGGAACAAATGAAGATTCTAAGACAAGTTTAACTTTTATAGTTTGGAGTTGGTTTGGTGTGAAGCAAATTTGCCTAAACAACTTATATGACTTTCATTCAACAACTCTAAATAACTTATCACACCTTACATCTTTAGACACGTGACATTTACACAAAAATAAACATGAGTGCGTGTCTCATTACTCACTGACACATATGCCTAGTCAGGTATATCGATGTCTAAAATTTCATGATGTTACACCCTCCCCTTCTTAAAGAAATTTTTGTCCTTGAAAATTCAGTACATGTCGTTTGGGTCTACTGACACCAACTGTACTCACTATTACTCATCGTAACAGAGGATACACACCTGCAACCAATAGAAATATCCACAACTTTCTAGGCAAGATTTATCCACAACTAATTGAATGATTATCTCAACCATTAATTGCATGATTATATCCACAAATAAGTAGGAAGGGTATGAACCATTCAAAAACATGAAATCAATAAAACCACAACTATCCATTGTAAATCTCAACAAGACTATTGGAAGAATAATTTTCTTTTCATAAGGGTTTTAGTACATCACTAAAAATGGTACGGATACACATCACTTATATCCACCTCATGTTCCCAGGTTGCCTCTTCTGGCGAGTGGTTCCACCATCTAACGAGTACTAATGGGATCTGCTTGGTTCGTAATACTTCTTCCTTTCAATCGAGGATTTGTAGTGCTTCCTTTCTGATGGTCATATCTTCCTTGAGTTCTATCAGTTGATAGTCTAAGATATGAGTTGGGTCCTTCACGTACTTCCTCAACATGGATACGTGAAACACGTTGTGCATATCTAAAAGTTGTGACGGTAGAGCAATGCAATATGCAACTTCTCTGACCTGGCCCAATATCTCAAATGGTCCTATGTAGCGCGGACTCAACTTTCCACTTTTCCCGAAATGCATTACACCTTAGTAGGAAAAATCTTGATGAAGACATTATCTCCAATAAAAAACGAATGTATTACGTTAGTGGTGTATATAGACAACTGGAAAACTAAGGTAATTAATTTCAATCGAGTTTACTTGAAGTTCGATACTCGTTCTCTTGAGGTCGACATAGCTCTTTTGTCGGCTTTGAGCGACCTTTAGCCTTTCACGAATTAATCAAATTGCTTCGGTCGTGCTTTCCACAATCTCTGGGCCTAATAGGACCTTCTCTCTAGTTTCTTCCCAGTTAAGTGAAGACTTGCATCTCCAACCGTACAACGCTTCAAATGGAGCCATTCCGAAGCTCACCAGATAACTATTGTTATATGGAAACTCGAGCAGGGGTAAGTGATTGTCCCATGATCCTTGAAAGTCATGCATATAGGCTTAGAGCATATCTTCACTCTCTCGGTTTGCCCATCCATTTCTGGGAGAAATGCTGAACTGAAATCTAATCGCGATCCCATTCCATCCTGAAATCATTGCCAAAATTTAGATGTAAATGGTATTGGTTCGATTCACTTGTGTTCTTTACTACAAAAGTGATCAAAATATGACATAAACAAAGAAGGGCATAAACAAAATAAAGAGGGATGAAAATCAGATTAGAACATAAACACCGCCTGCAAGATACAGGGTTGTTGCAGCAAGTTTTAAATGAAGTAAGGTTTGTCCCACAGGGAGTTATAGACCTAAAGGTAGTAAATATCCAGATCTACTACAGATCTAGCAACTCTAAACCTAATCTTTCTTAAACTAATAAAACAGGGTAAAGAGAGGGTGTTTTTGGCGTTGGTCACTAACTAAAATAGAAATAAGTGTAAAAATCATAAATAAAGAAACGGGTTTAAATAAGAATGAAAGTGGTTTGGTCAAAATAAATAGAAAATGGAGAAGTAAGCAGTTAGGGACTAATTTTTACTATAAAAAGCAACATAAAATAGAGCAAGAGTTAGATCTGCAGCAATCATTCATTTGGCTACAAGCACAAATGCAAGGAAGAAAAATCAACCTCAACCCTGAGATATGGATTAGTCTTAGGGCTATATCCTATCCACTCAAATGGTCACAGGATATCCCATGGATATAATCCAGTCATAGGGGTTAAAGATGAAATAATAAAAGCACTGCAGACACTATGTTTGCAAGGCTACAAGCTCATGCTTCCATAGGTGCATAAAATCCATAAAAATCTAATGAAAATCATAAGAAAATACAGATTCAATGAAACACTACAACTAGCTATTCATTGCCAAAAAGAAACTTACAATAATACAACTCTCAAATCTACAGTCTCTGCAAGATTCCAGGTCTCTTCACAATGCCATTACAAAGCCATTTACAACTCAAATCAGCCCTAACTACTACTAAGGCTTAGCTAGACATGCTGAGCTAAGGAGAGAAGAAAAAAAAAAAGGGAAGCTGACCTAAACCCTAGAAATGAGCTTAGCTATCCTATTTTGTGTAGTGTGGTGCCCTCCTTTACAAGCATTCTTTCTTTTCTATATATATCTAGTAAAAATTAACTTTATGCCCTATGCAATCAGAGGGAAAGAGAATCAAAATAGTTAGGCTCTGCTGACGTGGCTCAATTTTAGCCAAGTATTGCCTCAGTGGTTAGGAAAGTAGCACACACTTGGACAGGTGTCTCATGTGCTGCAGAAGTGCTAAAAGTGACCCCAATGTCCACAGATATCAGCTGTCTCCCGAGCCTTGAGAGGATAAAAGCTTAAGTCTTTGTCTGCTCAACATTTCTCGATAGGATGGCTTCTGATTGTCCAGATCGAGAAGGTGAAATGCTGCAGTCTGAAGGCTTCTCGAGGGGATGGTTTCTGAAGGCCTTTGATTGATTGAGGAGATGATCTACTGCAGCTTTGAACTGCTCGAGAGGGCTCGAGAGGGTGGTTGCTGCAGGCTCTTGACTGCTCGAGGAGATGAATTGCTGCAGTCTTGAACTGCTCGACACTGCTCAAGACTGGTTAGCTGGTTGCTGCAATCCTTGAACTGCTCGACATTGCTCGAGTGGATGGTTTGCTACAGTCCTTCTAAACTGCTCGATGAGTTGAATTGTTGTAGCTTTGGTCTGCTCGACAGTGCTCGAGAAGCTAAAGTTCTATAGGTGTTGAACTGCTCGAGACTGCTCAAGACTGTGGCTTTTGAAGGCCTTGTCTGCTTGAGGCTTCTCAAGAGGGTAAATTCAGCCTCTCGATTAGGCTGTATAACTGCCACAACTGTCCTTTAGGCATGGGCCCCACTTCTCTCTCATGGTAAGGCTTCAAGGGGCTCAAGGCATATTGAGCAACCCATTTGGTGCGGACGACCATGGTTCAATCTCCATATATTTTTTCAGCTCTTGTACTTGACTCTAATTCTTCTCTTTTGGCACTTATTACATGAATTTCTACACTACTCTGTAGGTTATTGCTAACTATAAAACCACACTTAAAATCAATTATTAAACAACTCTAGAGTCTAGTAAAGCTTAGGTTAGGGGGTGAAAAGTGACATAATTCAGTGATTAACACACCCCCTCAAGCCTAATCTTTTCTAGTCCTTGAGCAAAGAAAAGATTAAACAATTATTCTAAAAATTAAATGCCACTTTCATAGGGAGCACAGATGCATTTAGCCTAAGCATCAAGCCTTTTAAATCCCTAGGTGATCCCTAGTGGAGAAGTGAAGTCTCCTGAGGGTTTTTAGTGAAGATACCCACAAACTTCACAATAGAACAGTTAAGTTTAGTGCAACAGATGTCAAATTCGATGTCAACAAATAAAGATTCATTCCACACCCTACTCTTTCAAATTCAGAGAAATTAAAATAGCAATGCAGTCAGTTAAATCATAATGAATTTCTATCACAACTAGTCAACTTACATCAAGAGTATTGTGTGTGGGAATCAATGTCAAGCTCATCATTAATTCAAGAATCAAGTTTAAATATTACCCCAAAGAATTTAGTTTCAGACTAAACTCTCATCAGGGCTTTCACTCAAAAATAAAATTCAAAGGTGTATCAATTTCACTTCAACTCAAGATCAATTACAGACCTCAAATAGGCCTGCAAGCATGAGTATAGGTATTGTTGCTAATTCCTGAAATCTTCATGTTCTTTCCACCATAGATTACACATCCCCTTATCTCCACATGACAACTCAATTAACTTTTAGATCAATAAGGTCTTTTTGTTGGGTTGTAATGTGGATTAGGATTGAGGTTTAAAAAGAATTAAAAGGATAAAAAGGATTCTAGACTGAGAAATCAACCAAGAGGAGGAGGTGATTCATGACTTCACCTTATTTATTACATCACAGCTTCATCTTCTTTTATGTTTTTCAGATCCAAAGTGGCCAGCTTCTTCTCATCTTTTTAATTTTTTAAATGAAGTACTTCTTTTGACTTCTCTCTCTCTTTATTTTTTATTTAAATGAAATGCCACAACTGTACAACTGACATACTACTTTTTTTTATAGATTTTTTCTCTTCTCCTTTCACCAAATGTTAAACCCAGCTCAACTTCCTTCAACATCTTTTCCTTTACCTTTTGAAATCTCAGAGTGAGGGTAAGGCTGAATCAGGTCAAGGAGGTTTAGGTTTAATTACTCTGGTGTTTGTTAAAGAAAAATAGATTTTAAGGCTCAAACAGTATATACAAAGGGCAGTTCAATGGGTAGGTATTTTCAGGCTCAAACTATCCAAATGGAGGCCTTAAATTATATCCTTAGTGTCATGAGTTCTGTCAAACAGTTTCAATTTGGGGTGCCTAACTTTTGGTGAAAAGATATTGATTCAATCATTCCTTAGAGCATAAAAATTTGCTAAGACACTCTTCAAAAGAGAATTTGATAGGCCTAAATCTCACTGGGTATGGACTTTGAGTAAACTCATGGGGTATATCCTCACATTTTTCTCTTTTCTGGTTCACTAAACACTAATTGTGAAAAATATTTCTTGAACTTTGCTTCTTGGAAGTGTTAGATCTTCAAAAGATTTCAGTTTTAAAATGTCTACCAAACAATTTTAATTTCCTCTTTCTAAAATGGTTAGATGGGAATTTACTTTATTTCTTTCCATTTAACTAACAATGCTGCACTATAATTAACTATTTTATTGGACCACCCTGCCATACCCCTAAACGTAATATAAACATTATCCTCAATGCTTCAATAGAGAGTGTATTTAGGGGCAGCAGGGTTTGGAAAGGAAGAAAGAAAAATAATGCAGAAAAGAAAGAGAAAATTAGACTAACAAGATGATTGTATTCACAAAAAAACAGGATTCATAACAAAATAGTATACAAAAGAGAACACTTTTTACAAAATGCCTACTGGATAAAAAGAAAAACAAAACAAATACAGAAAACTCCTAAAAATGGTCTGAATCTGAATCCAAATCTATCTTCTCCTCTACCCTTTCTTTCCCTTTCTTAACATTTTTAGCCTTGGCAGCACAAGCTTTAGTCCTTGAAGAAGTTGGTTTCTTTTGCTTGGTACTGCCCCTTTGTGATTGATAATCCTAAATTTTAATTCCTTTAGCCTTAGATTGAGGCTGATCATCTTGAACACCAAGGGAAAGGAGAGTGGCGGATAATGAATCAACCAACTTTGCATATTGATTAGCCCTCTGCTCATATAATTTATATATAACTACAGTAGTGTCCAGTTTCTCTTGCATTGCAAACATCTCCTATTGATGAGCTAGCATTACTGATTCCAAGTGTTTCCAAGAGGCTAGCTTCATCAAGGCCAGTTGATCCTCGTAACTTTTAAGTACGCTATCTCTTACAAAATTGACCAGCAAACACATATCCTTGGAAATATATGGGTTGGCATGCATGAGAGCAATAAGGGTTGGTGTTGGAGGTCCTTGGCTTCGGTCAGCTAGTACAATGGTCCAGTGAGATGTATCAGTAGCAGGGAGGGAGGTAATAGCAGGTTTAGGAGCAGGGTTAATTGATTGGAGGAAATGGATGGCTGGGAAGGGATCAACTCCACCTCAGGGACTTCAATTTGGGTAGAGGTGGAAGATGTGAAAGGGGGTATCAAAACCAATTCTTCAGGTGTAAAATCAGTTTGGGTGGCAACATCAATTATTGCCATAACTATATAAGAATCCTGGACTTGAGGAGGTAGGGGTAGGGGCAGGGGTAGGGGTTGGGTTAGGGGTAGGGATAGGGTGTTGGGTTGTGGGTATGAAAGATTGAAGGGTTGAGTGGATGGAAGAAAGGCTGTTATGGATTGAGGATTGGCTTTCTATGGAGGTGAGGATTTGGGATTGAAGGAAGGTTAAGATGGAAATGATTTGGGTTAGAGGTTCTGGGAAGACAGGGGTAGTAGGTTGAGTTGAAATTAGTTTAAAGGGTGAAGTGGGTGCATGGTTGAATGGATAGTGGTGTGGGTAGTCAGGCAGAGGGGTGTACACATGCCTAATGTCCCCCACAATGGAGCCTATTAGGGCTGAGTAACCCTCAGTGGTGAATTGCATAGAGGTGTCAGAAAATGGGTTTTGGATAGGGGAAAGGGGAGGGAAAAGTGGGGGATAATGGGCAGGGGAAGGACGGGGGTCAGTGGGTTCAATGGCAGCAGCCATTGGCTCATATTCAGGGTGGATAAATGTAGATGGTTCTTCGGGTGTTGGATTTGGTATTGGCGGAGGTATGGCAGTGGATGGAGCAGCTGATGCTGGAATGGACTCAAGGGTGGAAGATGGCTGCTCTGAGGTGGCTGCAGAGGTTTGCCCAACAAGGGCTGCTTCTGACTCCTTCTTCATCAGTGTTATGCTAATTTTCCATTGTCTCTTCCCAAAAATAACTAGTGACAACTCAAAAGTTGGCTCACCTATTTTCCACACATATCCTCCCTTTATTAACAAGGCTGTGATCAGCCTGCTGTAAAGTAAACCTTGAATTACCTGCCTCCTTTTTTACTTTACCATGAATGTCACTCATTCCCTCAAAAACTAACTTGGCAGCACCGAAAAACTATCCCTTAGAGAAGGAGTAATCCACAATTGGATGCCTCCTCTCCTGTTGGTGTCCAACCACAAAGACATTTTTCCTTAAGACATTATCCATGAACAGCCGGTTTGGGCTGAAATCACTTCTCATAACCGATTCTCCTGATGCAGTCTTTCCTTGAGTTAAGTGTTGGGCAATCACTTTATGTGAAGCACTAATAGGGGCCCCAAGGCTGCAAGAGGGATCACAATTTGCAGGAATTCCCAATGCATGTGCTATATTAGTGGCTGCAAGAGGGATCCACAACTGTCCTAAAATCATCCATCAAAACCACTAGCACAGGGTCATTCTGAGTTGGCCCTCCTCTTGACTCTTTCATCCTAATGTTTTGGTACCATAATTTCACTAATCTAGGGTAAACAATCTCATCCAAAGGCCTCAGCAGGGAATCCATGGAGGCCCTAGCCAAATATAATATGGCTTCTTTAGCCCATTCCTCTTTAGTGAAAAAGGATCTATCAATGATGGTCTCAGGTACCAGGTTTAGGTTCTCCAGAAAGTCATTGGGAGTTCTGAAAGGGTCAAACTCAGGAGCAGCTCCCTTACCCTTCTTTTTCTTTACAGCCCCCTCATCCTTCTTTTTCTTTGCAGCCCCCACACCCTTCTTCTTCCTCTCTAGCTCGTGGGTACCAACTTTGGTTTTCTTGGGTGTTGGTTGTGCCACAGGAGCTGAGGATGATGCAATCCTCTTGGATTTTCTAGTTGGTGTAGGGGGACAGGTGGGGGAAGGACGAAGCAAAGTGGTTAGGGTTTCTTCAAACTCGGTAGCATCAGCCATTATAGAAACCCTAATTCTTCTACGAAACCAAACCCTAATTTTTCAAAGCACTACAACTATTGAATCACTGATTGACTTGACAAACCATAAATCCTCAGCAAAATGATCTCGATCCAGGAGAAGATGTTCAAAGAAACTAAATTGAATGAGAAGTACATGATTTAGAACTTACCCAAACTAGGGTACTGCCCAGATAACCCACATAGATCTAAATCCACAAATTCTTGGTGCCAAATGTGTGCCTTGAACTCCTGATCAACTGGCAGAGATGAATGGTGTAGTAGAGAGTGATTAGTAGAGGGGAGAAGGAGACGACTGAAGCGGGTAATGGAGTGTTAGGGTTTAGCTCGAAGAGATAAAATGTGAAATGGTCCTCACAAGGGGTTTATAAGCTCAGGAACTCGAGCTGCGACAGGATGAGGCTTTAGAATTATTGTCTCGAGCAGATCTTAAGCAGTTGGTGTTAAGTGTCTGATCATGTCGCTGTTGGGTCTAGTTTTCAGGAAAAAGGTCTCGAGAGGATATATTAAGTATCTGATCCTCTCGAGCAACAGCTCACTCTCTTGAAAATAGGTCTCAACCCTATGCTCTACAATTTCACTCAGCACATCAACACATACTTAATCAAAAGCACATCAACACATAGTAAATCAAGATCAGACAGATGGAAACACAATATTGTATAAAATTTTAAACTACTCTGACACTATCGTACAAATAGTATAAAGTTCGAGACCACAAATTAGTTGGGAGGTTCTTGAAGGCTGATTGTCTCAGAGGGCTCCATAACATTTTCAACACATGGTTTGATCCTTTGACCATTGACCTTCATGACTCTTCCAGAGTTAGGGTGATCTCAATAGCTCTAGATGGGGATGCATGTAAGACAATAAATGGGCCATCCCATCTGGACCTTGGCTTACCTGGAAAGAACTTCAATTTGGAATTTAAAAGTCATACCTTTGCACCCTCAACAAATTCCTTCCTAAGAAGGTTCTTGTCATAAAAGGCTTTGGCTTTCTCCTTGTAAATCCTTGCATTTGCATAGAAATCAAGCCTAAGTTCTTCCAGCTCAGAAATTTGCAGCTTCTTGTTGATACTAGATCCAAATTTAAAGCTTTAATGGCCCAATAGGCCCTGTGTTACAACTCTACTGATAAGTGGCAAGCTTTGCCATAACCAAGCCTGAAAGGGGACATCCCAATAAGGGTCTTATAGGCAGTCATATAGGCCCATAGTGCATCATGCAACTTTAGGGACCAATCCTTCCTATCTGTCCTAACTATTTTCTCTAGAATGTGCTTGATTTCTTTGTTGAAAACCTCCACCTGCCCACTGGTTTGTGGGTGATATGGAGTAGCAATTCTGTGTGTAATAGAGTACTTTTTGAGCAAGCTCTCAAAGTACTTGTTACATAAATGACTCCCCCTATCACTGATGATAGCTCTGGCGGTGCCAAATCTCGAGAAAATATTTTCTTTCAAAAATTTCAGGACAGTTCTGTGGTCATTGTTTCTTATGGCAACAACATCCACCCATTTGGAAACATAATCAACAATCATAAGAATAAAATTGAAACCAACGGAAGGAGGGAAAGGACCCATGAAGTCTATCCCCCAGACATCAAACAACTCTACAACAAGGATGGGTTGCAATGACATAGAATCTCTTTTAGATATGCCCCCCAACCTTTGACATCTCAAACAGGCTTTGTAGTGCTCAAATGCATCCTTGAACAAGGTGTGCCAGTAAAATCCAGATTGGGGCACTTTAGCTGCTATCTTTTTCCACCCAAAGTGGCCTCCACAGGCATGTTCATGGCACATTGCTATAATACGGTGGTATTCACTGTCAGGGACACATCGCCTCACTATCTGGTCCACACAACCCTTGTATAGGTAAGGATCCTCGCATATAAAATATTTGACTTGTGAGAAAAACAAGTCCTTGTCTATCTTAGACCAATGTGGGGGGATCTTTCCAACAATAAGGTAGTTCACTGTGTTTGCAAACCAAGGCAGATTTGAGTTGATGACAAACATTTGCTCATCAGGGAAGGAATCATTTAATGGTGTTGCAGCACAATCATCAAGCATAATCCTGGACAAGTGGTCAGCCACCACATTCTCTACCCCCTTATTTTCCTTGATCTCAAGATCAAACTCCTGCAGGAGTAAGATCCATCTGATCAACCTGAGTTTTACCTCTTTTTTGGACATCAAGTAATTTAGGGTAGAGTGGTCAGTGAAATTCATAATTTTAGACCCTAATAAATAAGGTCTAAATTTATCCAAAGCAAAGACTACTGCTAGAAGCTCCTTTTCAGTTGTTGTGTAGTTCAATTGAGCATTTTTCAGAGTCTTGCTTACATAATAAATTACACTTGGTAGTTTCTCTCTTCTCTGCTCTAAGATTGCACCAATGGAAAAGTCAGAGGCATCACACATTAATTCAAAAGAGAGAATAATCTAGGGCTTGGATAACTGGGGCAGAGGTCAAACAATGTTTCAATACCTCAAATGCATTCAAGCATGCAGCATCAAACTCAAAAGGCACATCTTGACATAGCTAGTGGCATAATGGTTTGGAAATCTTGCTGAAATCCTTGATAAACCTCTTATAAAAACCTGCATGTCCTAAGAATGATCTGACTTGTTTGATAGTTTTTGGTGGAGATAGGTATGAAATCAGATCAATTTTTGCCCTATCAACCTCAATTCCTTTATGGGACACCACATAGCCAAGAACAATTCCTTGGATGACCATGAAGTGGTTCTTTTCCCAGCTCAAAACCAGATTGGTTTCTTCACATCTTTGAAGCACAAGGGAGAGGTGGTACAAACATTGACTGAGGTCATCCCCACAGACTGAAAAGTTATCCATAAAGATTTCCAAAAACATATCCAACATGTCAGAAAACACAGCATACATGCATCTTTGAAAAGTGGCAGGAGCATTGCACAATCCAAATGGCACCCTTCTGTAAGCAAAGGTGCCAAATGGACATGTGAAGGTTGTCTTTTCCTGATCTTGAGGATACACTGATATTTGGTTGTAACCAGAATATCCATCAAGAAAATAATAGTAAACTCTTCTTGCCAATTTATCCAAAATTTGGTCAATAAAGGGCAATGGGAAGTGGTCTTTCCTAGTCTTGGAGTTTAATTTTCTGTAGTCACTACAAACTCTCCAACCAGTGACCTCCCTGGTTGGCATCAGCTCTCCAGACTCATTTGGAACTACAGTGATGCCAGATTTCTTAGTTACCACCTGGATAGTTGATACCCATTCAGAATCTGAAATTGGATAAATCACTCCAGCATCAAGTAGTTTTACAATCTCCTTCATCACCACTTCTTGCATCTGAGGATTTAATTTCCTCTGCATCTCCCTAGAGGTTTGAAACCATCTTCCAAGTGAATTTTGTGCATACAAACTAATGGATCAATCCTCCCTATGTCTGCAATTGTCCATCCAATTGCCTTTTTATGCTTCCTGAGGACACAAAGTAATTTTTTCTCTTGATCCACCATGAGAGGAGAGGATATAATTACTGGCAGTTTATCATTCTACCCCAAGAAAGCATACTTCAGAGATTTTGGGAGCTGTTTCAACTCCAAATCAGGTGGACTTTCAATAGAAGGCAATGAAGGTGCCTTAGAGGGTTGAGGGAAGGGCAACATAGTAGGTCTCTAAGTGGAATGCTGCACTGACCCACTGAAGAGTCCATGGTGTTTACAGCTTCAGCAAAATGAGTGGGGCCCTCCTTTTCAACATCCTCAGTCTAAAACTCTTCAAACTCATCAAACACCTCATCCCAATCCAGCAGTTTGGAAAAGGTTTCTTCTACTAGCTCATCAATGACATCAACCGCAAAATAGCCCTTACTTTCAAATTGAGGTTGGTTGGCTACAGTATAAACATTAAGCCTAACCTTCATGTTTCCAAAAGTGACTTCCATCACTCCCGACCTGCATTGAATGCATGCATTGGCAGTGGTCAGAAATGGCCTACCCAATATTACAGGTATTGGGTGGTGCACTTTATAGGCTCCATATCCAAGACTAAGAAATCGGCTGGGTAGAAAAACTTATCTACCCCTACCAAAACATTCTCTATAATTCCCACAAGCCTCCTCTCTGATCTGTCAGCCACCTGGAGTACAACAGGTGTGGGTTTTAACTCCCCAAAACCTAGCTTCTCATACACAGAGTATGGAAGTAGGTTAACATTGGCTCCCAAATCTAAGAGAGCTCTACCTATTGTATGATCACCTATAATGCAAGGGTCTTGGAGTTTGGCTGGGGTTGCTATGGACAAAATTTGTTGCACTTATTCAGTAGCAAATACTTTCTTAGTGAGTTGGATCCTTGCTTTCCTCTTCTGTGTGCATAAGTCTTTCAAGAACTTTGCATAGGCCGGGACTTGCTTTATGGCATCAAGCAAAGGTCAATTAATTTTTTCTTACTTAAATGTGTCCATCATTTCCTCCATCCTAGCATTCTCCTTGTCAAAAGGAGAAGGCCCTTTAAAAGCTTGAGGAAATGACAAATGGGGTACTGCTGGTTCCTCATTTGTTGCCCTAACATTCTCATCAATTTTTTTATTCTTTTTTTTTTTTTTTTTTGCTGGGGCTCAACAACAGCCCCACTAATCACCTCTTGTTGCTGCTCTATGACAGGCAACAAGTCCTCTCCATCTTCACATCTTTTTGGCTCAAAGACCACTTTATTGTCCACCACTCTACCACTCCTCAAGGTAGTGATGACCTTGGCTTCCTCATGAGTTGAAGAAGCTTCACCTATCATGAATTGCCCTTTGGGATTGGTCAATGTTTGACTCAGGAGCATGCCCTCTTTCCTTTTTGTTAGAGTATTTAAGAGTTGACCAAGGTGGTCCTCTATTTTCTTGATACTCTGGCTGTGGGAATTCACTGTTTGTGATAGGGAGCTGAGGTTTTGTAATGAAGACAAAACCTGCTCCTCTAAGGAGGGGGCTCTGGTCTGTGGTGGTGGTAAAGTCAGTTGGCTTGGCTGTGCTACTGGCTGTGGGAACTGATGTCTTGGGAAATACACTTGATTGTACTACTAGTTAGATCTGTAGGGAAATGCCTGTTGCTGCTGGGGTTAATGAAAATTGTCTTGTCTCCACCTCAAGTTAGGGTGGCTCCTCCTAGCAAACCCAGCAGGTTGCTGCCCATAAGATTGGGCAGCATTGGCATGCTCGATTACTAACTCTGGGTATTGACCGGCAGAGGGACAGTTCAAAAGGGAGTGTGTGGGGGATTAGCATATCAGACATGCCTCCTCAACCTGTGTAGTTGTTTGGGGTTGCACCACACAATAATTTACTAACTTTTTGTGACAAACTGTCCACTTTGCTTTCTAGGTCATTGTATACATTAAGTTCATACAATTTTCCTTTTGAAGTGGGTTCTTTTGTAGCTCTAGCAGTGGCTCAATGTCATTTCTTGTCAGGGCCTCCTGCTGCATAAAGTTTTCACCTATGACATCAAATAAATCCCATGCTTCCTCCTCAGTTTTACTGAGATATGTGCCACCACAAGATGCATCAACCAAGGGCTGTCAACGAGCCGGGCTTCAGCCCGGTCCGGCTCGGGTCCGACCCGAATAGACCGGGTTCGAGCCCAATTTTTTGTATTTCAGCTAAACGTGTCGGGCCAAGCCCGAATAAGAACCGAGCCTGGCTAGGGCTGTAAAGTGTTCGGCCCGAACCTGGCCCGTTTAGCTTGAATCTTTCTTTCTTTTTTATTTTTTTTTTTAAATGCCCTTTAAAAAACTATAAGCTCTGCCCGAATCCGGATCGGCCCGACCCGAATAGCTAATCGGGCTGAGTTCAGGCTATGGAAACGGGCTTAGCCCGACCCGATTAGCTATTCGGGCCGGGCCAGGCCCAATTTTTAAATAGGCCGGGTGAAAATCCAACTCGAACTTGGCCAGGCCCGGCCCGTTGACACCCCTACATCCACCATGTATCTATTTTTAGAATCTAACCCTTAGTGAAAGCTTTGAACAAGCTGTCATTTGGGTATTTGGTGGTGTGGGCATTGTCTCAACAGTTCTTTAAATATTTCTCAAGATTCATGAAAGTTCTCAGTTGGGAACTGAGCAAAAGAAATAATGCTCTTCCTCAACTGGCTTGTTTTGCTCATTGGGAAGAATTTAGCCAAGAATTGGCTTTGTAAGGCATTCCAAGAAGTAATGCTATTTGCTGGGACCACATTTAGCCAATTTCTAGCTTTATCCTTTAATGAAAATGAAACAATCTCAACTTAGTGGCCTCATCTCCCAGACCAACAATCTTAAAAGTTGTGCATAGAGACAAAAACTCATCTTTGTGCTTATAAGAGTCTTCTTTACTCAACCCATGAAAAATGGCAATATCTGGATGGTCCGAGGTTTGATATCATAGTTACCCTTAGCTGTAGGGAATTGAATGCATAAAGGGGATGAATATGCCCCTGGTGCATAATAATCCCTAAGGTGTCTAGGCTGCCCACCCATCTCAAATCTTTCTAAAAGTTCAGCATGTATGTGTGTTGTTGGCCTAGGTCCAAGGACCCTTTCAATTTCAAGATTCAATAGTACAATCTCAAGATTGAGGGACCTTCTTCTAAGCATAGAATACATAACAGAGACAACTTACAGCAAATAAAAAGACAATAAAAACTATGCTGAATTTAAAGATTATAGAAATGAAACTATAACAAGGGAGAAAGAGATGCAAACTAAGGCAAAGTCTGCTCCAAAGGCAAGTGTAGACACCCCCATTTTCCCCTCTTAGAATATACATCTTGTTCGGTCAACCTTTGACCTCTTAACCCTGATGTAAGAACCATGCACTAAAACAATAGTACATGACTAAACACAGGCTGAAATAATAGCTCTATGGCTCAGATCCCGACGTAGGGAGACTATATACTGAAACAATAGTATATAGTCGAAATACAAACTGAAACAATAGTCTTGCATTTCAAACTAGAGACCAGACCCGGACAACCCCGAATTAAGCGCCTAAAACCCCACGCGTAATTCAATTGCACGTCAGACCACAAACGCGCAATCAGTCCCCCTTCCAGACCAAACTACCTTTCCCAAACCTATTTGAGACTCGATGACGCACCTGAAAGCAGATGCGCGATCGGATTGCACGCCCTATCACCAGCGAGCAATTGGCCTACGCCCGACCTAGCCTCACAGTCCTTGACCCCTATGTTTCATCGATTAAACGCTTCTGAAGAATCGCTTAATTAGATTACGCATGTCTTACCAAGCGAGCAATTAGCCCTAACGCTATTAGGACTAGGAAACTCATTGAGAAGTTTAGCTGTCACCGATCGAGTCAAGGACCGACTAAAGCGATTATGCGCCAAGAACTGCGCATTTGATTAAACGCCAACAGTAGCGTAATTGAAGACAAACTTATTAAAGCTTTTTTTAAAAAGAACACAAGGAGGCTGGCAATTTTTGAGAGAGAACGGATTTTTTTGGGATTTCGAAACCAGAGAACTCCAAGGACAAACCCATAGAACAATCTAATCATGATTTTGAAATTCAAGTGCCGAATCTTCGAGATTTCTCTCCACAGCCCCAACCCTTAGGCAATAATTTAGTCCGATATTTCTCTCGGACTAAAAATTTAAGTTTCCGACCATAATTTCTAGCCTATAGATTTAGGATTTCTATTAGTTTTAATTTTTAGTCCGAGACCGTAGAACCCTTTTCAGACCGTAATCCTCTATATCTGGTCTTAGTTCTCTGTTTTTAGAACCAGTCCTTAATTTAATGGTCTGATTTTCTGATTTTGGACCCGAATTCAGTCCTAAAAATTAAAAATTAAATTTTAATTCCTCAATTTAATACTTATAAAAAATCCTAAATATAATTTCAGTTTTTATAATTCTAGTTCATAGTTTAATTCATAATTAATATTTCGAAATCAATTCTAAAAAATCTAAAAATACTATTTTACAGTCCGAAATCCAATTTATCCTTAATCTCAGCCATCCGATTTGCCCAAGGGAGCTTCCGGAGGGTACCCGGGAATGAGGCCAATCCTCCTTAGCATAGCAGTCCCAAAACCCCATCTTTTTTAGGAATTTCAGAATTAATCACTTTTTTCTTATTTTTTTTAGTATAATTAATTAGTAGATTTATTTTATTTCAGCATAATTAATTAGCCGAGTTCATTAGACTTTATTTTGATTGATTAATTTCTTCAAATCATATTTTAATTGGTTAATTCTTTGCTTTAATTAGAATTTAGCATGATTAATTTCATTGCTTAAATTAGATTTTTAGTATAGTTAATTCCTTGCTTTAATAAGAACTTTAATAGAATTAGTTTATTTATTTTTAATTAGATTTTTAATAAAATCAGTTTATTTATTTTAATTAGATTTTAATAAATTTTATTCCTTTGCTTAAATTAGAGCTTCAGTAAATTTAGTTTTTTTACTTTAATTACAATTCCAGTAGGACTGTTATACTTGATTTAATTAGAATTCTAGTATAATTAGCATGCTTGAATTAATTAGAGTTTCATCAAGACTATTACATATGCACTCTTAGTATAATTAGGAAACTTGATCATAATTAGACTTCTAATGAAATTAGGAGACTGAAATTAATTGGACTTCTAGTAGTACAAGGAGACTTAATCACCTAGACTCCTGATAGAACTAGAATATTAAATTAAGTAAACTATAATAGATTGCCACACAGCCAAACTCAATAGAATCAAGGAAGTCTAAACTGACCAGAACTACAACTATAAAGGAAAATAAAAGGGAAATCGAACTATCTAAATTAAGGAAAAGATTGCTGCTGACATTCGTAGGTGGATGATTCAATATAGAAGTAACCCATACTGCTCTTAAGCGTGATCATTGGCGTGTGTTGTTGTTGCCACCTTGCAATTATTATATGATTAAAACAGCCAACTAAAAGGAACAAATTACAAATGTATAGGATCAAGGTGAGCAACCAGTCCTGCAAGAACTAGGTCTGTTGTAGCAAGCTTTAAGAGGTAAGTAAGGGTATGTCCATAGGGAGATGTGGTTCAACTATAATAAATCTCCAGATCTATGGTAGATCTGGCACTTTATCCTAATTTAAACTAAACTAAAGCAGGAAAGAGGAGAGGTTCTAGGTTTTTGTCACTTTCACTACAAACTACAAAAGTTAAATGCAATTGATCCAGATCTAATCAAACACAGAGATTAGGGGAGATATAGAAAAGATGAAAATTTAAAAGGTGGAGAATAGCAGCTAGGGGTCTTGGTCTCTTACTGAAAATCAAAGGAATCAAAAGCAGTGTAGAGGACTGATTTGCAACAATCCTCTTTTCTAGCTCCAAGCTACCCAGGTTACCTCGACAGAGGTGAGGTATAAGAATCCAATCTCCACCAATGGATCAAAGCAATCCTGAGGTTAGGATCTTCCCTTCTACTGGATATAGTTTTAAGGTTATGATCTACCCTTCTACTGGATACAGTTCATCTCCGAGATTGCTCCAATCTATTGATCTTGATTGGAACAGGTAAACTATTACAAATGTTGCAGATGTTACGCTACCAGCTCCCAATTTCTGATTGGCATCCACGGGAGTATCCAATCCAAGAAAATCAAATATGAAGAAGTAAAATAAAGATTAGAATAACTTTTAAAAACTACAATTATATTGCAAGCTTATAATACTATTGTGCCAAGATTTGTAATCTGTGTAATATACAATCTCTTACAATCCTCTGAATCTCTCAATTTACAGCTCAAGACCTCACCCTAACTACTGAAAAGAGTTTAGCCACTTATGATTGGCTAAAGAGAGAATGGGAGAAGAAGGAAGAAGGAAGGAGAATTTGGAGGGAAAAATGGATCTCACACTAAGCTCTGGTTCTCTCAAATTCTGGATATCTTCAATGTAATTTCTTTAAGCTTTTACACTCTCCTCCTCTGTCCTCAGATCCGTTTCAGCTGATCAGAGCCCAAGAGAATAATTCTATTAGTCTGGGCTGCTAATGTGGCTGATTTCTCTTCTAGAAGCTCTTCTCCCATTGGTCCACAATTGGCAAATACACGTGAGGCAGTTAGGGTTTCCAATCGTGCATAGTTGAATGCCAAAAATACCCCTAGGGGTCGCTGACATGCTTTGAAACTCGTGCACAAAATTTTAGCATTGGCAGTTGCTAAAGAAAGAAAGCTGAGAAGTTGCCAGTTCGAGTGTCAAGAGGTTTAGGAATCCTCTTGACAGGTTCGAAAATTGCATTGTGTTCACATCGACAGGTTGTAGTGGCTGTCGACAGCTTTGTAGACTTCTCAAGAGGTTTGGAGTCTTCTCTACAGGGTGAGTGACACTCGTCGATAGGATTAGTGTAGCTCTTGATATGTTCAGCTTGACTAGTTGATAGGATTGGAGAGCATTCTCACCCTCTGTCGAGTTCCGCATTCATCCTCTCGACAGGTTATAGAAAATCCTGTCGACATCTTTGTGAAGTTCCTGTTTGAGCTTTCGACAGGTTGTTTGAACCTCATGAGGATGAGCATCATTTAGCTTCAGGTGAGTTGTCGACAGGTTGTCTTTGACTGCTCGACAGGTTCAGCTGAACCTCTCGAGATGTACTTGGAACCTCTTGATTTCTCCTGCATCTCCAGGTATCCTCTTGACAGGATCCACAACTACATCTCCAACCTCTCGATAGGTAACTTAATCCTCACGAGATGTTGACAATTCCAACTCATTACCTCTCGACAGGTTGAGCTAGACTTCTGGATCCTCTCGATAGCTAGACTTAACCTCTCAATAGGTTCTGCCTTGTGCTTCCATAGCTGGCACACATCTTGGGTGTGCTGGTCTTCATTTGTTCAATACTCAACAGCCTTTTAGTAGGTTCAATCTTTATTCCTTGCAGCTAGACTTGGTCCCAGGCATTTCTAGTTGGGTCCATGACCTTCTCATGAATCTCTCAGGCTCTTGTGGACTGCTTGATTGGCTGGCCTTTGGACCGTAAGGTTACCTATTGACCAATAAATTGCTTATTTGGCTCTTTTAAGTGAATATCTGCACTAAGCTTGTAGTTCATTGCTTATCTATAAAATACACTTAAAACACATTATTAGTCAGCTCAAGGGTCCACCGAAGGTCAAGTTAGGAGGTGAAAAATGATATTTTTCACTGCTTAACAATATGTTACAGCGTCGAAAAATATCTGCAGCTGGCGATCGCAACAAATTAGGAATCTTCATAGAAAACCCTTTTTTTATTATTATTTATTTTTCTATAACCTGTCGAATGCTCAAACAGGAACTTCACAAAGATGTCGCATCGCTATTTCCAATTTTGTCCAAGTGGACTCTAGCGCTGCGGTGTTTGGAAGGAGAAGATTTAGATTGGTTTGCGGGACTCCCGCTTTATAAGATCGAAACCTTTGATGAATTAGTTGGTCAATTCCTAGACTAATACAAACACTTGATCCAAGAGATAGTTAGTCTCAACGATCTAATAGCAGCCAAGCAAGGACTTGATGAAGAATTTATCGACTTTGTCACTAGATGGAGAAAACTCGCTACCAGGACTGGCACTTCAATGAAAGAGAAGGACTCAATTGACATTATTATCGACAATACTAGGGAACCGTTAAAGAGTGCACTTCTCATAAGTGATTGCCCCTACTTCACTGCACTCCACTCTCGGGCATCCCGACTAGCGCGACACATTAAAGGTGGAGATCTCGCGTTATCCATAATCATGTCAAAAGTAGGCTCTTCCAATGAATCGAAATTGAAAAATAATAAGAAAGCCTTAGGAACTGAGCAAGTTAACACTGTCGTCAACCAAGGACAAAACTCTGGTAACGGAAACTTCTAACCACAAAATTTTAGATAGAATCAAAATCAACAACGGTATGCCAACCAAAATCAAGGCACTAATCAACAAAGATATGCGAACCAAAACCAAAGTTAGAATCAGAATCAAGGCCAATGCCCGAGTAGAAATCAAAATCCTAATACCTATCAGAACCAAAATACGACACGAAATCAACTAGCCCATGTGCCGAATTATAATAACGTACCCCCATCGCAGAACTTTAACCCAGCTAGAGGCCCCTACCAACCAAGGCGGGAACACTATCCCCCTTCACCGGATATAATCTCCAACATCATCCATCTTCTTAACACTCAGAATCTCCTCCGATTCTTGCAAGAAAAACCTTACCCATGGCTTGCAAATCTAGACTATAGTAAATACTATGCCTTCCATCGGTACGCGGGACACAACCTAGAGGACTGTTGGGTCCTCAACGACATAATCTATGACATGAACGATCGAAATTAAATTGATTGGGTAGTGCTTAGGAATCCCAACCCTAATAATAACCAAACAAGCGACATCGGCTCAGGTCACTACCGTGGATCTCCCCAGTCAACCTTCCAGCCCTCTACTTTAATCACTTGGATCCAATCCTCTACCGCTTCTGCCACACCAGCAAGAGCTCGTTCACCCCTACACCCCTTGGCCCTGATCACTCGCATCGCCCAATCGAATCCACCTCCTTACCCAAAATTCACTCAAATACGAGTCCATTCCTTTAGGGCCAGGAGACCATTCCTCCATCATCACCCACCAGAACCTTCAACCCCTCCAAATCCTAAACGAATGCTCTTACCACTCCCTTCATCCAATTCTGAACCAGAGTATGGGGATCATGTCCTCCAAACAGTGGCTCAAATTACTACATGGGTAGAAAGTGTCACCCATAAGACTCCGAGCCGAGAGAGTGAAACAAAGACTGAGTGTTTACTGAACACAGGAGACAGTGAGCGAGAAGAACACCCTGACCTGTGCGAGACGCTAGTCTCTGCTTTCATAGAAGAGGAGGATTACACACAATATCTCCCACCTTGGAACAGTGTCGTGTAGGCACACGCTCCGACCTCCAATTTCACTCGCTTCACAAACACATCAATGTCGAGTCATGTCGGGTTTGGCCAACAACCGACATGTCTAGTTCTCAAGTCAGGAACCAATTATCCACCTCCTCCTTTCCCTCGGAGTAAGGATTTCACAAGCGCACAACCACCAAAGGAGAATGTGAGAGAAAGAGAAGTTAACTTGCCTCCCCTGCCTCATATCATCCCTCCACCAATTCCTGCACCTAAACCACTCCAACCCGCTGCACCTAAGGCCCACCGGCTAGGTAAGGAAGCTGCACTCGAACCAGGGCAAGAATACGATCTATTACGACATCCCCAGAAGATCTCGGCCCAGATATCCATACTAGAACTCATTAAGAAATTACCTGATCATCACTGGTTGTTGATAAGGACACTTGAGGACATACAAGTAGACGAGGGCACGACCCTAGATGAGCTTCATCAAATCACCTCGATCATGGCGCAACCTCCAACACCTACGTTCACAGATGCAAACATGCCTAAAGAGTCACATCGCGAAGGTGCAGCTCCCATATATCTCACGGTCATAATTAGAGGATTCTCTGTACCCCATGCATTGGTTGATACAGGAGCAGGACTGAATATTTGCCCTCTCACAATGTTAACGACACTCGAATACACAGAGCAAGATGTCAGGCCCTCGGCCTTGTCACTCATAGCCTACGACGGCTCGCGTCAATTCGTGAAAGGAACTATTAAACTCTAGGTTCACCTTGGACCTGTGATGAAAGACGTTACTTTCCATATTTCTGATTTTACTAGTATGTACAATCTTATCTTAGGAAGGAAATTGCTAGAGTTGATGAAGGTTGTCGCGTCCACATATCATCAATGCGTCAAATTCTCATACGAGGACTCCATCGATCGTATATAAGCCAACACACCCCTCCGGGAAATGGATACTGATTACATAGCAAGGATTTCGACAGTCCATGATTCTGTATTAAACATAGGCTATATTCAAAAGACTTAAATCCCTGATGAGACAACTGTTGCAGAAGTCTATCCCCCTGCCCGTCCTAGTCCTCTCCCAACGCGTCAACAATAATTAATGAGGAGAGAGGTCGGTCCAGACCTCACCAAACTTTATGATATCAACCCCACCACGACGAAAGGGTGGGATCTCATGTACCAACTTGGATACATCCCCCACACTGGACTCAGAAAAAATAAGCAAGGTCATGTAGGACCTGTCGTCCCAATGAAAATACACAAACACATAGGGTTAGGTTATCAATCGGACGGCCCACAAGCCGACTTATTCCCTACCTCACCAAAATGGTCTCTATATGACCACTTCGTCTATGGGACCACTGAGAAAGTGAATGTACCAAAGCAGAAGGAAGTGTCCCTCTCCAAATCTCAGGAAATGGAGATTGAGTGGATGACTAAAGCGTTCAATGATTTAACCAATTTAAATGATGATATTGATAAATCGCTCGAAGGAGTCAAGCCCATGTTTGACCCTGAGGAATTCACAGGGGTGAGGAGAGAAGAACCTCCAGAACTCGAGCGATAATCAGAAGATTAGGAATCCACTGACAATGAAAACTTTCACATAGCAGCCTTGCAAGATGACGAAGAGCACCTGCCCTCAACTTGGGAAGAGGATGACACCCTGCAAGAGAATCTTAACCCATATAGCATCCGCCTCGGCCTTGGCCTTGGAGGGTGGGAATGCCCATGGGATTCCCCTTGTATCATTCACCCATACCAGCCTTGCTGTATGGCATGCACCAGTGTATTAGAATGCTTCGCTAGTTGGATCTGACACTCTACAATAGAAGAATCAAATCATTCCAACCTTGTGACCACTGACATAAGTAATGACTTATTAGTTTGGGCGTTAACATATGAAGCAGAAAAACCCGATGGTTATCCGATTGATCTAGAAGGAAACACTCAACACGATCTTATAGAGTTTGAAGAGGAACTCGAACTAGACACTTTTACATCCCCAGATTTGTCGCAACTCTAAATATTTTGGAAATCTCTCCAAGAAGAATGACAACCTCCCCCGAGTGATGATGAAGGCTATTGGATAGATCTCCCTGCACTCGAGTTAGCAGAGCGAGCCAATTTACAACTTCAAGCGCTATCATATAAAGAAGATGAATTTGATACTGTCTTCGACTCTAATCTAGAAGGATGGGAATGCCTTTGGGAATCCCCCTGCATTTTTTCACCATTATTAATCTCGCTGTCGAGCATGCATGCTCATCCTAACATATCATGAAGATCAAGGAAAATAACTCGCTACCCCTGAGGATCCTTTAGGAGATCTCCCTCAGTGGGAAGAACAATATTATTATGACCCAGAGGATGATAGTTCAATTGACTACGATCTTCAGAGTTTTTTCGATGAAGATGCCATTAACGTGATAGAGGAAATCCAAGCGTCGGTGCCATTATCGCCTGCGTCACTCATTCAAAAGGTCTCATTAGGTGAGGACTCCAAAAAAAAATGCCAAATTCTCAACAAGTCTGCGTTTCTCAAAGAATCACCCGAATGACTCCAGCAGCCGTCTTGCTCCCTCAATTAGAGGAAGCAATTCTCTCGGTGCCCCTTGAGGTGACCGACCCTATACCATATTTGTTATCAAAAATTAAAAAAATAGAAAAAATAGAAAATCCTAAAAATTCATAAATACAAAATCCAAAAAAATCAGAAAACCTCAAAAAAGAAAGGGAACTCTTCGTCCCGAAACAAATTTGTCGCCAACAAGGAGACTTTTCTCCTAAGGTTTCTATCCCACTGCCTGCACGAAGACGTAAAGTATCCCGGCTAAACAACAAGCCAGTGATCATATCGGACGAGATACTTCATGACTTTCAGAGAAAAATTAGTAGTCTTGACCTTCACCTTACCAAAGATCTCTCAATAATAGATTGTGTCGATGAAGGGTTACCTTTCACAAAATCGAATCCCCAGTGTAGTAATTTTGCAATATACGAGCTCACCGAGGATGAAGAAAGAACACCAGTTGCCGAGGAGGCACTGGACTTCTAACAAGTTATCAAGTGTTTCGATGAGCAAACCCAAGCTGCGACAGAACCCATGGAAGAACTTAACTTTGGCACTGAAGAGAAACCAAAGAAGCTACTGATTAGCACGATGCTTAACTCTATGGAATGCCAACAAATTGCATAAGTCCTGCAAGAACACCTTAACTCTTTTGCGTGGTCCTACGAGGACATGTCCGGTTTAGACCCAAGTTTAGTAGAACATCGCCTTGTCTTAGAACCCAATGCGAAACACGTAATGCAAAAACTCCGTAGGATGCACCCACAGCCGCCCTTAAAGTTAAAGAGGAAGTCAACAAGTTACACAAAGCCAAATTTATCTGAGTCGTTCTTTACCCTAAGTGGTTTGCCAACATAGTACTTGTCACCAAGAAAGATGGCAGAGTACAGGTTTGCATCAACTTTTGAAACCTCAACCAGGCATGCCCAAAAGATTACTTCCCGCTTCCACACATTGACACTCTAGTCGACAACACCGCTGGACATGAGATGCTATCCTTTATGGACGGTTTTTCTGGGTATAATCAGATCAAATTAGCAGAGTCCGACCAAGAGAAGACTTCCTTCACCACACCATGGGGAACATACTGTTAGTCGTTATGCCTTTTGGGCTCAAGAATGCAGGAGTAACGTATCAATGCGCCATGATGGCTATCTTTCATGACATGATGCACAAGTGTGTATAAGTCTAAGTCAATGATATATTAGTGAAGTCCAAAACATAAGTAGAACATGTGGAAGCGCTCTGACTTGTGTTACAAAGAGCTAAGAAATATCAGCTAAAAAATGAACCCGAAGAAATGTGTCTTCGGGGTCACCTCTGGAAAATAACTTGGTTTTATAGTTAGCAAGCGAGGGATCGAAGTTGACCCTACAAAGGTCAGAGCCATCCTCAAGATGTCGCTTCCCAGTAATATCAAAGAGTTATGAGGCCTGATAGGAAGATTGCAATTTATCAAAAGATTCATCTCCCAGCATTCGAATAGATGCGATCCTTTCTGCAGACTACTTAAGGGAGGAGCTTAGTACAAATGGGATGACCAATGTTAGCAAGCTTTTGATAATATCAAGAAATACCTCCTTAACCCGCTAATACTATCGCCACCTATCCCTGGAAGGCCCTTAATTCTATACCTCTCAACAAATGACAAAGCAATGGGAGTAATTCTGGGACAATATGAGGAAGACGGTAAGAGAGAAGGCTATCTACTACCTCAGTAGGATGATGGTCGAATACGAATGAAAATATACTTCAATGGAGAAGACTTGCCTCATGTTGGTGTGGGCCTCTACCAAATTACAACACTACTTCGGAGCACATAAAATCCTAGTAGTAGCCCGAATGGCCCCTCTGAAGTACGTATTCGAAAAGATCGTAACATCAGGAAAGATTGCTCATTGGCATATTCTCTTGCAAGAAATCGATATTAGTTACGTCACGCAGAAGTCGATCAAAGGGCAAACAATCGTCGATTACCTCACAGATCTCCCACTGTCGAGTGACGAGCCCATGCATGCAGATTTCTCAGATGAGGACCTATTCATGATTCATAACAAAGAGCCCGATAAGACCTCATGGACCCTTTATTTTGACGGTCCACTAAATCACAAAGGAAAAGACATTGGGATAGTCTTCCTAAGCCCAAAAGGAGTTTTCATATGTAAAGCTTTTCAACTATACTTCCTTGTCACTAATAATGTCGCAGAATATGAAGCCTTTATAGCTGGACTACTAGCAGCGCTACAATTACGTGTTAAATAGTTAAGAACCATCGGTGATTCCAAACTAGTAATTTCACAAGTCATAAGAGAATGAAAAACTAAGGATAGGAGATTAATGGCATACCTAGAAACCGTTCAATATTTAGTAAAGAAATTTGAAAGGATCTCTTTCACGCACATCCCTAGATTAGAAAATGAGCTCACAGATTCCTTAGCCACGCTAGCCTCAGTCATCCAAATACCTATCGGGTAAAATACAAAGACCTTTTTTATCAAAAACCTGACAGTACCCACCCACGAGGTAGCATGGACCTTCAAGAGAGAATTACCCGTCCTCCCCACAAGTACAAGACCGAAAGAAGCAATCACCCCGAAAAAGCACATCAAGACAGAAATCGAAGTCGCTATGTTTAGATTTGAAAAATTGTCGATCGACGATGGAAAACCATGGTATTTTGACATCTGAAACTTTTTGAAGCATCAACATGTCCCTCCATAAGCCATGAAGAATGAACGAAAGACTATAAGGAACCGATGCACCCGATTCTACATACTCGGTGAAACATTATACAAAGAGGCCTTCACTAAAGGAGTACTGTTGCAATGTGTCATGACTGCCGTGAGAAGCACACGCCAGTGCCTGTGGGGCCCACTCCGGTAGATAGAGACTCGCTGATCAAGTTACACGATAAGACTATTTCTGGCCGTCAATGATTAGAGATTGCCACCTCTATGTCCAATCCTGCAAGCAATGCTAAAAACACGCCACACTCATCAAAGCTCCAACAGTTGCATTGAATACTATGACCTCGCCATGGCCATTTTTAATGTGGGCCTTCGATGTCATTGAACCTTTCGCAGATACCGTTGGGAACACTCACAAGCACGCGTTCATTCTTATAGTGACCAAATACTATACCAAATGGGTAGAAGCTGAATCCTATGTCAGAATCACCACTTCAACACTCGTAAAGTTTACTATTTGGAATATTATCACCAGGTTTGGAGTACCCAGGATGTTTATCAATGACAACGGACCACAGTTTATCACGTAGAAGATGAAGAAATTATGCAAGAAGTACGACATTGATCTACACCACTCATCACAGTTCTACCCTCAAGGCAATGGACAGGCAGAACCTATGAACAAAATGCTAATTTGAATCCTGAAACACACAGTAGAAACAAGCAATGGAGCCGACTAGACTGAACGACTACCAGAAGAATTTTGGGCCTATAGGACCGCTATTCATAAGACCACTAGCCAAACTCCCTACCTCCTTGCCTATGGGATGGAGGTAGTCCTACCATATAAGATATTAGTACCATCCTTACACATTCAACTCGATGATGAACTATTCTTAGATGAGAGGAAAATTGCCCTACTCACGCAGCAAGAGCAGCTCGATGAAATACGCCTAAGGGTAGCTGATCACGCTCAGGTATATCAGAGGAGAGTGGTCAAGGCTTACAATAAGAAAGTCCTTGAACAAACCTTTAATAGTGGGGAATTAGTCTTGAAGAAAATCATGCCTTCCAAGCACGCCCATCCGAAAGGAAAACTGAAATCGAACTGGGAAAGCCCATATGTCATAACAGTTGTATACCTTGGAAATGCCTACAAACTGGCAAACCAAGGTGGGGAAGAACTCCCTAGCCCTTGGAACGCCACGTACCTTAGAAAATATTACCCTTAGCCCTATGATCGTCACATCCCGCGATTAAATACTTATACTTATCACCCCCATAGTCATCATGACCCATTCATTGGTCGTACGCCTTCAATTCTTAGAATATCCTCAAGACCTCCAATTTATCGCTCGCCTTTTATCACTTCGACAATTTGATTAAAGGACTAGAGACCTATCTAACCTCTTTCAAAAGTATAAGTAACACCCAATCCTCATTTTCCTTCCCCCGCCATTGGAGGAGAAGTTAGAGCAAAAAAAAATGAAGATGTTAGGTTCAATCGAAACTCATTATTCTTGCGCTAGCAGGATGCTTTCAAAATACATATATAAAAAAAAATCGAGTGAGAGCATTACGACGAATGAACAAGTCAATGAGCTCAGGAAAGCACAAGCAGACCGTGAGGACACCCTTGGTGACATTACTAGAAGTGTATAAGCAAACTATGAGGGCACCCCTGATGTCCCCATACTGCTAGATGTCATCGTAAGGTAGTGGGAGGAGGATAAACTTCTGCTAACCATAGAATGTGAGATCTTAATGGTACCAAAACATGACGAAGAGCTCGATCATAACATCCCGTATCCCCTCTGAGAAAAAGATTGTTACAAACCCCTTTTGGAAAGCCTTAGATACGAACTATTCCCCGCATCACTGAGCCTTACCCCCCTCTTCTATTTTTTTTTCGGATGATAAATCAGAAGCCTTGTAGGATACTCCTTGAAATAAAATAGAAAACTGATGAATGATGACTGATGCAATCACCTACTATACCTACCATACTCCTCCCTAATAACCACGGGATAGGATGACAACCACCATAGGATAGACCCCCATATAAAACTGACCTAATCAAAGAGACCTCCCTGGTTCGACGACAGTACCGATCAGCTTTTCTTCAATACTAACTCACCAAATACCCATGATAGCTTATAGACCCAAAGTGCTCATCCCGAAACCCAGAGAAGCTCCATTACATCTTGATGCTGGGGCATTTTTGGATTTATTTTTTGGATTGGAAGAAGAATCACATCAGAAGTGCCGACCTATTCACAAAGAAGATAAGGAACGACGAAGCTACCATCCGAAAAGTGCTACCAAAGATACCATACTGCCGACCCTGCCACGCTCCTATACTGAGGCATTTTCATTTTATTGTTTTGTTATTATTTATATCTTAGCTATTTGCTTTCTCTGTTGCATTATTTTTATTTTTAGAAAAGAAAAGAAAAAAAATAAAAAATAAGAGCACATATCCATCTTTTGCTATCAGACTCCGATCTGAGACACTTACCCCCCTTGACAACTACCAAGGGGGCGAACAAAACTACTGACAGCATTACTCTCACATGAGCAGATACGAAGCAACCTTCAACCATCACCTGGCCAGCTCAGGAAGCATCCAAGTCCCGATGACGGTCGATGGCGCTAAAGCAACTAAAAAGTAAAAGTAGATGGAAGAGGTAACTAAAAGAAAAGAAGTCAATCAGGTACATCTAAACCAAAAATTTCTCTATATATGTCAAATCTTTTCATTTCTTTTTACACTTATCACTTGGGACACCCCCCTAATATATACAACAATACACGTGCTATGGATACAAAAAAACACACGCACACACATCACCTACTCCCTACAATGTTGTTGGGACGGTCGAGCACTGCTGTCCCCGATATCATTGGCTCGGAGGTCCATAGACTGGTCCTCCAAAAATACGACACCCGGAGTCCTCGAAACCTCTAAACGATGAGGCCCCGCCACAGATCCCCCCTCACTCACCTGACTAGCAGCCACCTTGATCGAGAACGAGGAGGATACCTCGCAAGAACCTCATGAATAATAGCATCCTCACGACCATCACCCCTGACATGATCATGGGATGTGTGACGAGACTACCCGGCTGAGGAACCCGTAGCCCTCAAATTCGATCCATAAAGCTGATGAGCTAGCCTATATATCCCTCGCTCACTCCTCATCAGACGATATTGCAGCTGATCTAGGGATGCCTACATCTCTGCCCTGGTCGTCCGATGAACCGCCTCTAATACCTCGGTATGAGTCCTCTATGTGACCATCATCTCGGAAAACAAGTCCTCCTGACTCTATGTCTCCCAAGGACTCGTCTCTCCTCGGAGTGGCTAGAGCTGGCGCCACATCTAGACGCGCCTCCTCTAGCTAACGAACTTGCATAACCATGCCAAGCCAAAAGAAAACTAATATACATATATATATATACATGAACCAAACAAGAAACTTTGAAAAGGAAAGGATTATACCAGATCCAACCTCTCCCCCAGGAGTCGCTCAACTGTCTCAGCGGTCACCAGATCAGCAGGAGGCACAGGAGGAACAACAAACATAGGTGGTTGCAATAAGAACAAATAGATATATAAGAAAAGTGATTTAACAACAAATAAACTACAAACACAATGACTAAAATATACCTGAGTAGGGATAGGAACAGACTCCAGAGGGGGAGCCTCGGGAGCAAAGTCTGGGACAGCCTGCACGAAGAAACCAACAAACCAACAAAAGATAGGTCAGAATAAAATAAAGATGAAATAACCTAAACAAAACTATGCTCCATCAAAAGAAACTATACCTGACTCTCCAAGCGTAGAGAGGCAGCAGTCGCCTCTCTCGTCTGATGATCCTCGGCAACCCGATGCTGAAATACCGTATGATATTAGTAAGCTACTAAGAAAGCAAAATAATGACACCCGACAAACTAATGCAATGACACAAACAAGATGAAAGATTGAATTGAACTTACCCAATGATCGAGCTTGGCCCGAAGCTGAGCCTTCGCTGGATCCTCCCGACTAGAGGAAGCAACTGAAGATGGATCAAATGCCGAAACGGAACCTCCGACAGTGAGCTCGGCTCTCAATGAATAACATTAAACATATAAGTTGACAAGCTCACAATGTTAACAATTAACGAAACCATATATGTAAAGAAACCTACCAATCGGTCAATCTCAGATTGTAAGCTGGCCTCCACCTCTCGGCTGGACTGTTGTTAACCACGTAACAACTCGATCATCGCCGCCTGACGAGCAACCTCACCCTCTATCTGAGACTATCCAAAACCAAATAATGAGACACCACAACCATTTTAGAACGACCAGAATATTGAGTCCACATAATACGAAAAAAAAACATAAATTAACTCACCAGGATCCGTCGAGTCTTTGCTAGCCAAGCCCCCAACTCATCCTCCGCTACCCTAGCCTGAGCAACCGAAGAGGTTAAAGGCTGGAGCATCTCCTCATTCGGACGGATCCCATCCACCTCACTGTGAGCGCCTAAAGCCCCTCGCACGCTCACAGTGAGGTGGCTGGCCCCTCTCCAACGCAGCCAACCTCTCCCTCAAAGCCGACGCCGAATCTGGCCCACCGATTGTGAAAGAGCCACTCCCATGAAAGGGATGTGTGAAGAGGCGCCCGCCACCCAACGCACTAAACCACCGCACATACTCCTGGGTGTCCGCCTCATCAAGTGCCCCCCTAACCCTGGTCCCCCCGGCTCTAAAATTCGCTACTTAAAGTGTCATCTGCTCCGCGAAATTTTGGTCAGGAGGGCTGGTCATCCTCTTCGCCACTCTATGGCAAATCTCTGGAGGGACTCCCTAAGCAAACCCTAGCTGCCGTACAACTCGGGATGTGTGGATCCTCTCCACCCTCGCAAAATAGGGGACCCATATGTCCACATCAAAGAAGGGCCGACCAGACTGAATCATTGGCACCTCCACATCCTCCTCGTCTGCATAGGGCCTCCAAATCACCTACAACCAAACAAACAAACCGACCCCACAATGAAGACTCAGATCCTAAAAGACCGAAATGAAACAAAAAAAAAACATGTAATGCATGATGATCTATACCTTCCTTGCATGCATATCCTCAAAGAGGCCTCGCGCGGTCTGAAGATCCAAAGACCAATGGTGACCCCTCAACGCCTCCCTCCACACGTGCATCCGTGGGAACGTCAAAGTCACCTCCAACAGAACTCCTGGACGAAGAAAAGTAAAATGATCATACTCCCAGAACTAAAAAAAAAATAACACAAAAGAATCACTGAGATCATCACTACGACCAAAATTAACCAAATTGAAGATGTCATGACGCCAATTAACTAAAACTTACCTGGATGAACGGAAGGAAACCTCCGATCGATGTGATGCCCTATCCTCGATGGTAAAGCAGCTCATAGAGATGTGCCAATGCGGCTTTACCCCACGCGTAGGAGGGGACTCGATCCAAGTCCCCAAGTACCATAAAAAATAACCCGGTGACGCATCCCTGAGTTGAGGAAGAGAAAAGCACAGCTGCAAGGAAGTGCATCAAGAATGCTCGTAGCACCCTATTCGCAGCCAACCCTGGCTCCACCATGGGCTCCCGAGCCGCTACTACTACACAACGCGCCTCATAGGTCGCCTTCACCTCTGAATGGCGCCTCGGGGGATAAAGCCACTCGCAAATGTATAAAAAAACTAAGTAACTTGAACTACACCTGGTCCTGATCCACTCGATCTATACGGAACACCCAAGAGCTCCTCACACACTTCCAAATAATGCCCCTCCATCTGCCCCATAATCGGCTCACCCTCAAAATAAAGACCGGTGATGCGGACCCAGTCCTCTGGAGTCGGTAACTGTTGTCGCTCCAAGTGTGCCATAATTATGTGCATTATGAATCAAAAATTAAAGAATTAAAGAATGCTAAGTTATATGGATGTTAACTTATGAAAGGGATATCAGCACATTGGGGCTAACACTGGCCTGCAAGATCAGGGCCAATTGTAGCAAGTTTTAAAAGTAAGTATTTCAAGATCGTCCACAGAGAAGTTTGTCTAAACTGAGAGATAAACCTCCAGATCTGTGCTACCAGATCTGGCTCTATAATTATCTATAAAAAAGAATAGATAAAAGAGAGTGTTGGATTGTGTCACATTTAACTATAAGCAAATAAAGAAAAGAATTAACTACATGATCCAGATCCGAGTTGGGGAGATGTTTAAAATAAGACAAATGCAGAAATAATAGCTTCATGTACTTTAGCCTCAATTTTAATGGAGAATCAGAGTTCAACAGAGCAGATTCAATCTTCATCGCTACCAAAGACAGATGTAAGAGAAATAAATCCGAATTAAGGAATAGGTTTAGACTTATGGCTATGATCCTCCCAATGGTCACAGATCATCCAATAGTTGTGGCCTATTCTTTAGTTCGTAACATGAACATCATCGTAATGTGCTTGAATTAGGTTACCAACGCTAATTCGCAGGATGATGAATTAAGGGAAGTTGGATGCGGATAAGTGAATCTAAAGAAGTCTAATGCACTAAGGTGAACATTCGTAACCCTTGACATGACTCAATGGAGAAGACACAAATTACGAACCTTTTAAAATCCAACGTTACAATTACAGAGCACGGCTTCTTAGAGAGCCCTCGGACTTACGAGCTTCTCGAGAGCCCTCGATTCTGATCTTGAATCCGAACTTGGAAGTACAAATCACTCACAATGGCTCTCAAAGGTAAACTACAAGAAGGGATTACTGGGGTTCGGATAAACTATCGACCGGAATGAGGAAACAGAGATGAAAACTCTAAATCTGGATGCCCCAATTGGGCAAATGTCTTCTCAATTTATAGCTTTCCCTCTATCACACTGAAAGGTGAATTGACCAATCGAAGTGCTCGATCCGGATTGCCCAATGGTTGTTGAGCACGGGATCCAGATCTGTTCGCCAATGAAAATGCTCGATCCGGTTCACCAATCGTGTTAGAAGCATCAATTACGTATGGGAATTCAAAAGTTTGTTTGAGCTTCTAGAAGTTCCGCCAAGTGATTTCATCTTTGGGTTTTCACGCATGGAATATGCCTTTGGTTTGTGCTTGGAATCTTCCGGAATGTCTCGGGCTTTTAATTACATTGGGGCACATGCGAGTTCTTGAAATGCCCTTCAAAGTGGTAAATCCCAAAGATGCCATTTCGCAGAGTTTTAAGGGTCTTTTCAAGAAAGTAGTTTGGCTCGAAGTTCTTTTCAAAAGCATCTTGGCTTGAAGTTCTTTTCGCAAAGCATCTTGGCTCCAGAAGTTCTTTTCGCAAAGCATTTCTTTTCTTTTCGCAAAGGTAAATCTTCTATTCGAGGAGTGTTTTCTTCTTTTCGCAAAGTTCAAGGTTCTTTGCGAATAGTAAAAGTTCTTTGAATTGGACTCTAGGCTCCCATTCTTCTTTGCGAATGGCTCTCTCTTTTTCGTGTCTTTGTTCGCTCTTTAGACCCTTTTTAGCCATTCGAGGTTGTTTCTTCAATCCATCTTTCACTTGACATGAGTTGTCGACTTTTTGATCATTTTAGGATGCTTTTCGGACTTGGACTGTCTAATTGGTTAGCTGTAAAATGCACACTAAAGCACTTATTTAGTCTTCTCAAGGGTCTTTCAAAGCTCATATTTAGGGGTAAAAAAATGGTATTTTTCACTACTTAACACCCCCCCAAACCTAAGCTTGGCTAGTCCATGAGCAAAGAAACATAAAAGCAAAATAAAGAGCCACTTTTGTAGGAAGCACAGTGCATTTAGCATATACAACAAGCCTTTTAAACCCCTAGGTGATCCCTAGAGGAGGAGTGAAGTCTCCGAGGGTTTTCAGAAGGTACCCACAAACTTCTCCATGAAACAGTTAACATCAAGCAATATTATCAAATGAGCAATCAAGGAGCGGGGTTAGTTACTCTTGAATCAATGATGAAACAGAAAATTTGATTATTGTTTGCACAGAATTTAAACATTTATAAACCTCATGAATGTTTCAATATTTCCAATCTGAACAGTCATAGAAAATCATACAAATGTGCCAAGAGAAGCTCATCCTATGGATAAAAATTAGGTTATAAGTCATACTTAAGGTGCTCAAGTTCCAACCCAAATACTCACCGTGGTATACTCTCATCGGTGTTTTGTTGAGGGGTTCATTTTCACTCAAGCTCAAGAGCGTTACATCTCCCAAATGGATCTGTAAGCATGAGCATAGGCATGATTCTTAGGCAATGGCATCATTGACATCTCCTCACCATAGATTGGGTCACTTCTTATCTCCACATGACAGCTCACTCAACTTTGGATCATAAGGGCTTTTAATCTAGGTTTGTTTGTATGGCTTATGGAGTGAAGTTTCAAGGAAAGCGGTTTGAGCAGAGGTTTGAATTTGAGAACTCGTGAAGTGCGGGGAGATGGTTCATGACTCCACCTTTTTGAGTTTAGCTTCTTTCTTCTTCTTTTCGAGATTCTCACATTCACGGTGATCAGTTCTTTCTTTGATCTTGCATTTTGAATATAAGGTCCCTTTTTGCCTTTTTGCTTGCAACTTTTCACATTGTTTGTCTCTTCTTTTCAGTCACCATATTGCCTGCTTTTTGAGGTATTTTCTCTTCATTTTCTTGATGTTGCCCGAAATGGTCCATCTTGATTCTTTCTCCTTTACCTCCCGAATTCTCGAGTGAGGGAAGGCTGAATTGGTTCCATAGGTTCAAAAAGTACTTTTGAGTGTTTTGATGAAGAATTGTAGGATTCTGACTCAAATGGGGTACAAACAGGGCAGATTTTTCTTGGTTGGTTCCATAGGTTCAAGTTTGTCCAAAGAAGGCCTTGATCTTTTCCTCGGTTTCATGAGTCTTTGTTACTTGTTTTAATTTGGAGTTTCCTAACTTCTAGTGGATCTAATGCCTCACCAATCCTTTGAATCGAAAAAAAAATTGCCTCACCACTCTTCAACGAGATGGAAAATATATGGGCTCAATTCTCCGGTTATGGTTTTTCCTTGAGCTTTTAAGTATATCTTTACCTTTTCTCTTCCTTTTGACTTACTACGTGCGATACCAAGTATGTTTTTATGGTGTAATCATCATGGTAATGTAGAATATCGCAAGGTTTAGGATGTCTAAATTTGGCAACGGAATTTTAAATTTTCTAGTAGTCATGATTCTTAAGTAAATTAATACATTTCCAAATTACTTAGGTGATTCTGCGCCCTTATGTTAACTATTCCCTAGCGGGCAGACTTGTACACACACCCCAAACCTATGAGGAGCGGTGTCCTCCTTTGGTTCAAAGGTGGTGGACAATTATTAGGGAAGATAGCGAAACAACAATAATCCGGATGATTCTGACACATCGAAATTTGGATAGAAAATAAAAGGAAAAAGGGGAAAGGGGTAGGGGAGGGGTTGTAAGTTTTAAATAGGGGAGAACAAAACAATTTGGTTAGGCACGACTTATAATGTAAAAAATTGCAATAGAATAAAAAGCGAGAAAATAAGAAAGAGACAATTGATGTAATTGGGCTTGTAAACTGGCTACCTCGGGGTGTGTGGACTAAGTGCGAAAGTGGTGCAGCTAAAGAGCTGGTCACCACAGGGAGTTGGGCTTATGTGATAGGGGCTGGTTGAGGCTCCTGACAATTTCCACTTACTGCAAAGATGCCTACCCACACTTCGGGGCTTGGTTCTCTGTCATGCTCAAGACAAGAACTAGCTCGCTCAGTGCTATGGGTTCGCGAGGGCATGGGCTGGTTCTCCTACTTCATTCATTCTTCTTAACATGGCACGACTTGTGGTCCAGGGCTTTCTTGCCAAAGTTGTGAGGTGAGTACCTCAAAGGGCTCTTCCCTATCAATGTCAAACTTGGCTCTTAAGGGGGGAATGAGTCTTCCAAAGGGGAGGCCAGAATCTTCGTTCCTTTTTACCTTGGCACTCACATCACCATTGCTTTCAGATCGGCATGGGGCATTGAAGAATTGCCCTTAGAGAAGTGAAAGAGGGCTTCTAAGATGGGGGTTCGCCTCTTGGTGTGCCCAAGAATATAAAAACTCCTGAGTATGGAATCCATCAAGAGATATTATGGGCAGATCTCTTCTCATTATTGATTGCCCAGAACCCACCATGCCACATGGTCAAATGGGCAGCCATATCTCTGAAAGAGGCAACTTCAGGAGCAGTCAAGGGTCCATCAGGATTGAATTGAAAAGGTTGAAAGTTTTCTCTTGGCAGACTTCTTGGCTTTGCCTTTGGCTTTTGGGGGTGTTTTGGCTGTCTTCTTGGCGCAATCTGAGGGTTTCCTCTGTGTGAGTTTCTTTGCTCGAAAAGATCGCGTTGTGATCTACACCTTTGATTTCGACAAGAGAAAAGGCGCAGAGGATTAGAATAGATGGTGGATAATCGTGTGGAGTTCATGAGGAAGAGGGTGAGCTAGGGTTTTGAAAAGGGTTTTGCTTGGGAGAGTGTTTGCAGATATCGGTCCTTTCAAAATGACCTAATATACTAACAAGTAAAATCGCAAAGCAAAAGTGTCTTCGAAAGGTAAAAATCTTGAGAAAGTGTAGAAAGAACTGAGCTTGATATCTATTCGAAATGGATTTGGCTCGTAAAGATCTTTTCGCAGGACTTCTCCCCATTTTCTATTCGAAAAGAAAATTTTAACTATTAACTAACGAGTAACACGGTTCTTTTCGAGTAGTTCAACTGACTCCGTAATCGGCTCGAATAGAACTTTGAACTTTTCGAGCAAGATTTTTACTTTTTACTGCGATTTGAACTTTTAAGTGTATTTACACTATGCAACAAGAAAATAGATGTAAAGCAAGAAAAATCGTAAAACAATGTTGTACAAACATATTATACACTTTTCTACCATCGATTTTTGGAGATTCATGATGATAGGTGGGCAGCAAGGGCTCCGGGTGTTTTCAATGCATGGTTTGAGCCTCGACCATTTACCTTGAGTATTCTTCCATCCTTGGGATCTGAAATATCCACTGACCGAGGGGAGGCCTTGATGATAGTGTATGGCCCTTCCCATCCGGATCTCAATTTGCTGTGAAAGAATTTAAGTTTAGAGTTGAATAACCATACCTTGGACCGGTATGAACTCTTTTCTCATGAGGCTCCTATCATGGAATGATTTAACCTTTTCTTTGTACAACTGGAGCTAGTGTAGGCATCCATCCTCGCCTTCTTCCGTTCGGTGAGTTGAAGCTTCCTGTGGTGACCAGCAACAGTTAGAGCCATATTAAAAGTTCCGATTGCCCACAAGGCCTTATGTTCTAACTCTACTGCTAGATGGCGTGCCTTGCCATAAACCTCGGAAAGGGACATCCCTATAGGAGTCTTGTAGGCGCTTTTGTATGCCCACAAAGCATCATTGCTTAAAGGACCTTTTTCGTCCTTCTTCACGCTTTTTTTCAAAATGTGTTTGACCTCTCTATTTGAAATCTCCACATGTCCACTGGTTTGTGGATGATAGGGAGTGGCTACTCTGTGAGTGACAGAGTACTTTTTTAATAGAGAGTCAAACCGTCAAGGTAAAAGTGGCTTCCCCATCACTAATGATGGCCTGGGAATCCAAATCTGGAAAAATGTGGTCTTTGAGGAATCTTAAAACCACTTTGTGATCATTGATTTGGTAGCTATGGCCTCAATCCACTTGGAGACATAATCCATACTACCAAGATGAAATTGTTTCCATTAGAAGGGGGAAAGGGCCCATAAAATCTATGCCCCAAACATCAAACAACTCAACCACCTGTGATTGGTCGCAGGGCATTGAGTTTCTTTTGGAAATCGCCCAGCTTTTTGGCCTGCAAGATTTACAAAGGTCGAAGGCATCTTTAAAGATTGTGGGCCAATAGAAACCACACGCAGAATTTTGCACTATTTTATTGCTTCAAATGGCCTCCACAGTCGTTTCATGACACATTGACAATATGCTGTGGAATTCATGGTCCGGACACACTTTCCGATCACTTGGTCTCGCACAATTCTTAAATAGATAAGGATCTTCCCAAATGAAATGTTTAACTTGTGAGAAGAAAAGATCTTTATCCATTCGATTCCAATGTTGAGGAATCTCCAATAGCCAAGAAGTTGACTATGTTTGCAAACCAAGGATCGTGGGTATTGATGGCAAAAAGTTGCTCATCGTGAAATGATTCATTAATGGGTAAGCTATCATCCTCAAGATTGAGAATTCGGATAAGTGATCACCACCACATTCTCCACTCCTTTCTTATCCTTAATCAGTAGATCAAACTCTGTAATAGGAGGATCCACCGATTAATCTGGCTTGGTATCCTTCTTAGGCGAAGGTACTTTAGGGCGAGTGGTCGATAAACACCACAATTTGTGAACCTAAAACATAAGGCTGAATTTTTCCAATGCAAACACAATGGCCGCACTCTTTCTCGGTTGTTGTGTAGTTGAGCTGGGCATCTATCATGGATCTGGCATAAGCTATGACATGGGAAGCTTATCCTTTCTCCGCCCTAGGACAGCTCCTAGGGCATAGTCTGATGCATCACACATCAGCTCAAAGGGCACCTTGAATAGTCGGGACTGCAAGATGGGAGCTGAAATGACATTTCTTAAGGACCTCAAAGGCATCATGCATTCATTAGTAAACACAAAAGGAACATCTTGACACGATAAATGAGTGGCTTGGAAATTTCTCAAATCTTTGATGAACCTCCTATAAAATCTCATGCCCTAAGAAACTTGATTTGCTTATTGGGAGGAGGCAAATGTGCAATTAGATCAATTTTGCTTGGTCCACCTCTATGCCTTTATGGGAGACCACATGTCCTAGGACAATGCCTTGGTGACCATAAAATGACTCTTTTCCCACTTAGAACCAAATTGGTTTCTTCACATCTTTGCAACACCAACTTGAGGTGGTGTAAGCATTGGGAAAAACTGTCTCCATAAATTGAAAAGTCATCCATGAAGATCTCCATGAATTGATCAATCATGTCGTAAAAGATGGCATACATGCATCTTTGAAAAGTAGAGGGCATTGCAAAGACCAAAGGGCATCCTCCTATAGGCAAAAGTGCCAAAGGCGGTGTGAAGGTGGTCTTTCTTGGTCCTGGTACGAGGATCCGGTTGTAACCAGAGTACCCATCAAGGAAGCGAGTAAGCTTTGGCTCGCAAGCTTATCAAGGATTTGGTCAATGAAGGGAGGGGAAATGGTCTTTCCTTGTCATGGTATTTAATTTTCTGTAGTCTATGGACCCTCCATCCAGCTTGTTTGCGGTGGACATAAGTTTACCGATTGCTACAGCAGTGATGCTGATTTCTTAGGCACCACCTGTGGGTGCTACCCAAGCGAAGTCTGAAATGGGGTAAATGACCCCAAAGATCTAGCGACTTGACAACTTCCTTCATTACCACTTCTTGCATGTGAGGATTCAACCTTCTTTGCATTTCTCTAGAAGGCTTGGCATCCTCTTCCGGTGGATCTTATGCATGCATACTGGTGGTTTATTCCTCCTAAATCAAGCAATGGTCCACCAATTGCTTTCTTGTCGCTTTAGAACTACCACTCCTCTTCTTGCTTGCTCCTTGGTAAGGGAGGAAGAAATAACCCCAGGCAGTGATTGATGATCTCCCCAAAACACATATTCCAGATTTTTGGGGAGCTGTTTGAGTTCCAATTCGTAATTGAGAAAAGAGGGCAGCAAAGGTACCTTGGTATCTTGTGGAAGAGGGAGAGCAGGTCTCCAAGAGAGAGAACTTGATGTTGTTGGTGAGTGCCTTGCACAAAGACTTCCTTTGAATTTGATCTCCTTTTCCTTCTTTCTCGGTGGATCCCCAATCATTTTTAAATTCGTGGTGGAGTCTTTACCTTGCGTAAATGTTTGTAAAGACTCCTCCACCGACTCATCAATGATGTCAACATGGAAACATTCCTCAGAGAATTGAGGTTGAGTAACAAGATTATACACATTCAATTTAACTTTCATATTTCCAAAAGACACCTCCATGATGCAGGACACTGCATTGAATGCATGCATTAGTCAGTGAGAATGGTCTTCGAATAATGAGGATGGCGTGGTACTTTTGGTTGGTTCCATGTCCAACACCAAAAAGTCAGCAGGTAGAAAAACTTGTCTACTCCTACCAAAACATCTTCAATCAACCCCATAGGTTTCCTTTCGGATCTGTCACTAGGTAACACCACTTGAGTGGGTTTCAATTCTCCCAAACCTAGCTTCTCATAGATGTATTAGGAAGGTTGACACTAGCACCTAGATCTAGCAAGGCTTTCTCAATGGTGTGCTCCCCAATGATGCAGGGGGATTGTGGGGATTCAGGTCTTGCATCTTAGGTGGTGTTGCAATTGATAGCACTTGGTTGATTTTCTCCACAAAGAAAGGCCTTCTTGGATAAATGTATCCTAGATTGCCTTTTGTGGGTGCACACCTCTTTGAGAAATTTTGCATAAGAGGACTGTTTGATTGCATCAAGAGGTAGATTAATTTTAACTTGCTTGAATGTCTCCATCATTTCCTCAATTTTGTGTTTCCTTTGTCAAAAGGAGAAATCTGACTTCATTGCATGGGGAAATGGGAGGTGAGGAACAAATTTCTCCTCCTTTTTCAACAATTTTGTTATTTTCTGTTTTTCATTTTTTGAATTTTCGATGTAAATCAAAAGCAGACATTAAACACAATGAGAATTCTTGGTTCTCAAGAATTTAAAAATAGAAAATGAATACAAAGGAGAAGGGATGCAAACTCAAGCAGATCTGCTCGACTTTGGTCCAAATGCTCCTTGTTGATAGCTCCAGATCTGCAAACATCCAAAAGCTGCGGTACCTTATTCAAGTATTGACAAAATAAAAGAAAAACTCAAAGCTCGCCCAAATTTGACAAAAGACAAAAGAGTGGCGGATTTATTCAAATAACTAGAAGGCAAAGAATAAAAACTAAAAAAAAAAAAAAAAAAATTCTGCTAAAAGCAGTTTTCTATACAAAACTCAGAGACATTTAATCAAGCACTTGGAATGCAAAGTGTTTAAAAAAATTAAAATAAATGAAAATAAACATAGGTTTATCTATTTTAGAACAAACTTCCCAAGACATGGCGCCAAAAACTTGTTGTCGCTCCAAGTGTGCCATAATTATGTGCATTATGAATCAAAATTAAAGAATTAAAGAATGCTAAGTTATATGGATGTTAACTTATGAAAGGGATATCAAGACATTGGGCTAACATCGCCCGCAAGATCGGGGCCAATTGTAGCAAGTTTTAAAAGTAAGTATTTCAAGATCGTCCACGAGAAGTTTGTCTAACCGAGAGATAAACCTCGACTACCAGATCTGGCTCAATAATTCTCTATAAAAAAGCATAGATAAAAGAGAGTGGTGGATTGTGTCACATTTAACTATAAGCAAATAAAGAAAAGAACTAACTACATGATCCAGAACCGAGTTGGGGAGATGTTTAAAATAAGACAAATGCAGAAATAATAGCTTCATGTACTTTAGCCTCTGAATTTTAATGGAGAATCTGTAGTTCAACAGAAAGGCGATTCAATCTTCATCGGCTACCAAAGACAGATGTAAGAGAAATAAATCCAATTAAGGAATAGGTTTAGACTTATGGCTATGATCCGTCAATGGTCACAGATCATCCAATAGTTGTGGCCTATTCTTTAGTTCGTAACATGAACATCATCAGAATGCCGCTTGAATTAGGTTACCAACGCTAATTCGCATTGTGGATGATGAATTAAGGGAAGTTGGATGCGGATAAGTGAATCTAAAGAAGTCTAATGCACTAAGGTGAACATTCGTAACCTCGACATGACTCCAATGGAGAAGACACAAATTCTGACAACCTTTTAAAATCCAACGTTACAATTATAGAGCGACTTCTTAGAGAGCCCTCGGACTTCTCGAGCTTCTCGAGAGAGCCCTCGATTCTGATCTTGAATCCGAACTTGGAAGTACAAATCACTCACAATGGCTCTCAAAGGTAAACTACAAGAAGGGATTACAGGGGGTTCGGATAAACTATCCGAGGAATGAGAAGCAGAGATGAAAACTCTAAAATCTGGATGCCCCAATTGGGCAAATGTCTTCTCAATTTATAGCTTTCTCTATCCGCAAGGCTGAATTGACCAATCGAAGTGCTCGATCTGGATTGCCAAATGGTTTGTGAGCACGGGGATCCAGATCTGCTCGCCAATGAAAATGCTACGATCCGTTCCCAATCAGTGTTAGAAGCATCAATTTGCTATGGGAATTCAAAAGTTTGTTTGAGCTTCTAGAAGTTCCCGCCAAGTGATTTCATCTTTGGGTTTTCATGGCGTGAATATGCCTTTGGTTTGTGCTTGGAATCTTCCTAATGTCTCCGGGCTTTTAATTACATTGGGGCACATCGAGTTTATCGAAATGCCCTTCAAAGTGGTCAGAATCTCAAGATGCCATTTCGCAGAAGTTTTAAGGGTCTTTTCGCAAAGTAGTTTGGCTCCAAGTTCTTTTCGCAAAGCATCTTGGCTTCTAAGTTCTTTTCAAAGCATCTTGGCTCGAAGTTCTTTTCGCAGCATTTCTTTTCTTTTCGCAGAGGTAAATCTTCTATTCGAGGAGTGTTTTCTTCTTTTCGCAAATTTCAAGGTTCTTTGCGAATAGTAAAAGTTCTTTGCGAATTGGACTCTAGGCTCCCATTCTTCTTTGCGAATGGCTCTCTCTCTTTTTTCAGGTCTTTGTCTGCTCTTTTAGACCCTTTTTAGCCATTGCTGAGGTTGTTTCTTCAATCCATCTTTCAGCTTGACATGAGTTGTCAGCTTTTTGATCATTTTAGGATGCTTTTCGGACTTGGACCTGTCTAATTGGTTAGCTGTAAAATGCACACTAAAGCACTTATTTAGTCTTCTCAAGGGTCTTTCAAAGCTCATGTTTAGGGGTAAAAAAATGGTATTTTTCACTACTTAACAGTAACATCATGCCTACTGGAAAGAGAAGCGCCTGATGCTCCTCCCTCCACCTCTCTAGAATTGCCACAATCAGGCCATGATCGACCTGAAAGGGCTCCTGCTCCAGGATCGGTCCAAAACAAAAAGACACCAGCCGCACCCAATTAAACTCTGGCAAGGCATGGTACCAAGTATGAGACTCGGTCCATGTCGAGCTGATAGCCAGCTGCGGGGGCTCCTATCGAACGAAATACAAATAATAATAGTAAGACTAACACATATCTATGAAGGAAGACAAATGAATTTAAAACTAAAAGCAAGTCAAATATACCCCAAATACAATAACAATTTACAACAAACACACAAAACATGATAAGAATGACTAAATAGAAACATGACCTATCTCTAGATGCCGTCATAATGCATGAGTGAGCACACCATCAATCATTAATGCAGGTTTGACATATATTAGAAGGGTTTCCAAATCCTAATAAGCCTATGTCATAACCTAAATGGCTAAAAAAAATGGAAGAACTCTTGCTCATGGATGCTTACCTGGCCTCGAGCGAAGAAATCCCCTAGAAGGAAGTGTCTGCGATCTCGATGCTCCTCAGCCGCATCCTCAGCCACACCCTCAGCTCTCTCACCCTCAACCCTCTCACCCTCACCCTCAGCAATCCCATGCTCAATCTTTAGTGCCTCCTCCTTGACCCCCGACTGGTCAACCTCCAATACCTCTTCTCCAACTACCTCCTCAACATCTGCCTCCTCGACCACCTCGGTTCGAGCCTCAGAAGTCTCATCCATCTCCGCCTCTAACATCCTCTCTAACTCAAAAACGGTAATTCCATGCCTACCACCACCCTCAGACTCCATCCTAGAACGAAGAGCTTGAAAAACTAAAGAGAATGAAAGAAACAATGCCTGAAATGAATGACCGGATCACGAGATATCACGAAAACTAGAGCATAAAGAAATAAGTAAACTAGAGAATCAAAGACTAACACGGATCCCACGACAAAAATGATATTTTTTGAACTATTTATAAGGCACCCCAAAATTATATGTGTAAATCCAGGCGCGCAAACTAATCATACACCACTCTAACCACGCTTAATGAGGATTACACGACCAGTCCTAAGCGCGTAAACCAATCGTCGCCCGCTCAAACTAACCCGACCGTCTGGTTGCACGCATCCTGTTAAGCGTGTAATCACTTCAAGCGCCCATACAGTAGTGCGTGAATGCTAGTGGTCTCCGTATAGTGACCAGCCACTGCCCTAATCGCGCGCTCAATACCGTGTATTTAATTCGGTCAAACGACCGAAAAATGATGCGTAATTATCTTCTGATGCTCTGAACACGCCTGCACCCTATGGCATGCAATTAAATTATGCGCTTGGAGTGAAGTGCGCAATTCCCCAAAAACACACAAAAAAGAAGAAAAGAAAATGCCCAGGACAACACGTTCGCAGGCCTGAAATTAGTTGATCTCCGACACTAATTCCTAAACCATGCCCCTAGTAAGCCCGATCCAAAACATTCCAAGCCTAAAGAAATATCCACCCTGATAACTAAAAGAAAATGTACCAGACCAAACTAAAATGCCCCAACAATACCAATACACTCCAACTAATACCAAACCGAAAAAAAAAAGGTGCCCCCCGTCATTCATTCATTTGAAGCAAAACTAAACAAACGAAAAGAAAACTTGCCCCAGCTAAGGCAAACTAAAATACCCCCATCGGTCATACATTCCAACTAAGCCCAAACTAAGTCAAAACAAAAAAATGCTCCTAATATTCCCTGATCCAAAATAAATAAATTAAACAAGTAAACCTCGCACTCAAAATAAATCAAATAAGCTACGAAACAAACTGAGCCTAAATTTACAAAGGAAATTAAAATCATGATCTTTTCATAAATAAATAGAATAATTACAAAATACACCAAGGGCATACCCTCTGAATATGCAACTCAAAGCAAGAAATTTAAAATCCGCACGTTTAGGCAATGCACGAATCCGGATTTATTCGGGAAAACAAAAATCTCATCTTCCCCTCTTCCCTTAGCATGGCAGCAATTCGACTACTACCTTGCAGTCCCAATCTCGTCCATTCTCAAGAACCCACACAATAAACACAGCTCTTCGAGTCCAGCACCCGGGATACAGAAAAGAAAGGAAGAAAAGATATTAATAAATTATTTTTTTTTTTAAACGCCCAAAATCACAAGAAAATGCCCCAAAACTTTTAATCATAAGCTTGAAATAATAATCAAATTCAAAACAACAACCCAAAAGCCTCTCGCTTATACTTATATAAACTATACCCCCCTGAATTATCAAATGACAAATGTCACACTCTTAAAACCTTTCTAGTCTAGTCTAATCTAAACCAAACACATACCCCCTTTCAAAGACCACAATCCATGGCAAACCTAGATGGACCAATAATCAAACGAAACACATACCCCCTAGGAAACACCAATCTCCCAAAGTCTAGATAAACCAGTAGGATTTAAACACCCACAACCCATCTAGAACCTTTTAAAAACTCACACTTTTTTAAGTTTCATGTTGAATTAAACAAAAGACCAAAACTCAAGTTAAAATCAAACGTTAAACCAGACACAAAAAAAAGGAGAAAAAAAAAACTCTCTAAAATGAGACCCTAACCTGTTTGGAACCAGAAAAATACCCCCAACTAACCAAACAGATCCAAGAAAACTCTCTAAAATAAAACTCGACAAAGCAAATAAGCTCTGAATAAATTCGGAGTGAATTCCAAACTAAACTAAGTCTTAAAATCGGTTAAACAAATCAGGAAAAACCAAATAATCCGCTAATAAGCTTGAATAAAAAGAAACAAAAAATGCCCCTTCATTTATAATTTAAAATTTTACAAGTATCACCGGAAGTATACCTCCTGAATTTTCAACCCAAAATGAAGACTGGGTTCAAACTGAGATGAAGCGAGGAGCAGATTCCGCTCGAAGCGTCCGATCAGAGACTTCAGGGGAGCATTGGTTGAGAAACACATCCCTCCACTTTTTACTCCTACTCTTCCGCTATCTTCGCCTCTTCCACCGCCACCTCCTCAACGCTGCCTTCACTGCTCACTAAAAAGGACCGATGTAAAGACTAGCGCCCTCATTCCCAATACCGCCTACTCCCAGAATAACGCCATCCACAAGCATCACCTCAGAACGAAGATCATGTGAAATAATGAACATAGAAAGAAATGACATCCCAATCGGACGATTGGATCGCTCAATATCATCAAAATACGAATTTCAGAACACAAGATATACAGAAAAGGTCAAAACTCGAGACTAAACCAGTGAATAGAAACAAATGAAAACTTTCTCGCTTATATAGAGTACGGACTTAATCACATGCTCAAACACATGCGCTTAATTTGATCAGGCGTCATGCATGTGGCACACAATCCAAAACACGTGCACTGACCCAAGCGCGTAATGAAACCATTGCCCGCGCCAACTGCACAACGCTTCGATCGCCCGCACTTCTTGAACTACGCAAATTGAACAAATGACACACTGCCACAACGCGATTTGAAAGGTCACCCACACACTGACCTGGTGATACTCTGATCATGAGCCATACTTATAGCGTGTAATACAATCACACACACACTCCCACACGCGTAAACGACCCCTTAAGCCCGAGATCGCACGCCCAAAAATAGGAGCGCAATCGTATTGAGAGACCTAAAATAGGCGCGTAATACTTGACTTTGGACAAAATCTACACCCTCCCACCTTTTTATCCCATTGCGGTCAAGATTCTTCTGTCCCATCGCATATCCTCACAGGCTGTTCCGACAGAAAAGAAAGGCTTACTCACTCGTTCCATCCCGTACCCTTGCATGAGAAAGAAGCAACGACAGCACTCGGCCCTGTCGCTATAACGTGTACACGTGCATTATCACCTCAATATCCAGTTCCATCATAAAAAATTAACCATACCCTCATGTCCCATCGCGAGAAGCCGAAAGTAAATCTCTCAAGGATGCGAGCACTCCGCCGCCGCTAACTACGATTAGTCAATATCTTACCACAAATACCACTAACTAAGAGAAAAAAACCTCAGACAGCACATCCCACACCGTATGACGAAGAAAGGGGAAGATCGATCATGTCCCATCGCTAAGGCAAAGGATCTCTCTCTTTCGAATTGACCCCCAAGTCCCATCGCGACATCGTTTCTCCCAAGACATCACATCACAACCGCCAACTACTACCACAGCAGACCTGAAGAGAAGAAATCTTTAAAATCCCATCGCGACACTACAATACCACTAATCCTGCCACAAGCTAAGCACAACACAGGTAAGTATCACCCTCAGGTAAGTACTACCCACTTTTTATTTTACACGATATTTCTCGTAAATATATAGTTAGCTATGATTAAGTCAAAATGTTTTTAAAACTTGTCTCTCTCAACTCGCAAATTACTATAGTCCTCCCATAAGAGACAATCATTAGTATTCATCGAAAAGGTTAGACGGAGTATCTGGCATGTCAAGTGTCGTCTTGACAACCACAATAATGGTCGGGTCCAGAAATCCCGTACCAGTGCATCTACTCAGTGACGTCTCGGAAGCCACGTTTTCCACTATTTCACCACCGAATTGATCTTAAGTTAAAAAATCCCTAAAATTTCAAATTTCCCAAAATTTCAAAACTCCCTTTATTTAAAAAAAAATCCTCTTACTTCAAAAAAAAAAACAAAAAAAGAGAAAAAAAAGAAGAGCAAAGCAACAAGATAAAGAAGACCCGACTCACCTTTCTTTAAATACCAAAAAAAAACTGATTAAGTGCACCATTACCCGCGCACAATAAATTACACTCAAACCCGACCTGCAACTCCTAAGACCGCCTGAGCTTGTAATCAAGCGCATATCCTAGTGCACGGAATTGGATTGAGTGCATACTTCACTGCGTAGAATCATTTTTTCAAATGCGCTAGCACTAGAATTTCCAACTTAGAGGCCGACTCCCAATGAATCAAGCGCACGCGTTGTTGGGGAGCCAGCTGCGCTTCAGTTTATTGTGTGGTGGAAACCAATTAAAAATAAAATAAAGTAGAAAAATTGAATCAGCATAGCTAGAGTACTCCTAGACTTGCAAGATACAGGGCCTATTGTAGCAAGTTTTGATAAGTAAGAGTTTGTCCCACAGAGAAGTTGATCAAGAGCTTAAAAAATGGGCTATAATAGTAGGCCTCTAGACATGGCTACAGATCTGACAATCCTAAAGAAAGGGAGTTGGGTGTCACGACTGCACTAAATTAATCCTAAAAAATAGAGAAATAAAATGTAGGCTTATCCTGAAGAAAGGGTTAAGAAGAAGATGGTGATGGTGTGTACCAAAATAAAATATAAAAAATGGTGAGAAGTAAGCAGGTTAAGTTCAGAGCTTAAACAATAATGTAACTCAGATTTAGTCTGTATCTGTAGTGCTCCTTGCTAAGACACTATCAAAAGCCTCAATAAGGTAGAAATATCTGGTTTAACCCATGCCATTTGGGGTGCTCTTAAGGCTATAGGCTGTCCACTCAAATGGTCACAGCCTATCCTATAGAGTCTGTCAAATCCCATTAGTTAAACCAGAAGTTGCCCATCTAGTCCAGAGGAGTGAACTGATCATTTCCCCAACCACTGGACCAGATCAAGCCGTGAATATATTACAGTACTATGTAAGGCCAGAGCTACGAGCTCCCCAGATCTGCGCACAGATCTGGCTGACATCTATAGGCATTCCAACCCATAAGATCCTAAGTACTTTGCTAAGGCCAACGGCACTAGTGCCCATAAAAAGGACCATGCAACAGGTTGAATAGGGCTTTAGATTTAGCTGGGCATTGCTACAAACGACCTGTAATGACTCAGCCACAAGCTGTAATTACTACAAAGAGATCAAATCTAATATCTGATGTCCGCTAGGTAAAATAGAGGGGAGCCGATTCCTGTACAAACCTTCTCACAAGGCTCTAGAAGCTCATGCGCAGGGGAGAAGAATCTTTCTCAAACATGTGAATAGACACAACCTTAGGGCTATACTCTGTCCACTCGAATGGTCATAGGGTATCCCATTGGTCTGTCCATACCACAGAGGCCTGAGAAAGAACATGAAAACTGCTGCAACCACCATGATCCACAGGCCTCCGAGCTCCCTATATCTCACTACAGATCTAGCATTGCTTTCCATGGGGCTATCGAACCAAGGGAAATCAGATGATAAATAATAGATCTACTAAAAACTGAATGGGCTAGTCCCAAATACATGGATCCTATAAATATCTAAAGAAACTATAAGATCTTTAGATCCAATTAGGCATTAAAACATCAATCTATTGATAAACACAAAACTTACAATGAACTGTCTTCAGGCTGCAGCCTGTAGACAACTGCTCATCCACAATCCCAATGTATACAAAAACCTATTACAAACTAAAATAAAACTAAACTTAGCTACTTACATGGGGATTAGTCAGTAAGTATTGGACTAAGAGAGAAGAAAAAGGGTAAAAAGAGGTGATCAAACCCTAACCCTAGCCTGCTGGAGCTCGCAGCTGACAGAGGATGAAAAGAAGAGTTGATGATAAAACTAGACTCTAAGTGTAGCTTATATACTTTGTCCATACTGCCTTGGCTCTAAAGAGATTAACCTTAATTTTTCCAGCAAACGTAGCACTATTACATCCCTTGAATTCCTTGACTTGTACACCTCAAAATCCATGCCTCGGGATGTGTGCCCTAGCCTTGGGAAATTCCCAAAAGATCCTTGAGTTAAGCCTGAGAAGTGGGGAGCCCATGCTTCGCGGGACTAGCATATGCATTTACCTATTCGCACAGTTGCAGGGCCTTCGCGGAGTAGCTTTTGGTTAGTGGGAAGTGCTCACTCACGAAGTGAATCTTCAGTTAATCGCGCATTTCCTTTACGCTGCAATTCTGTCACGGAGATGATCTAGAGTGCCTATACTTCTCGCGCAGTAGAGCTTCAGAAGCTCTATCTCTCGCTAGGTACTCATGCAATTATGCTCCTGCACTCACATAGTAATTGGTAAGACTTCAGAGTGTGCGAGATCTGTGCAAGGAGAATTCTGGGCATCTCTCTCTTCCAGGGCCACATACGAACTCTGTGAGGTGAATTTTAGTCCAGTTCACACAAGGACTCGCTATGTTCTTCGCGCGACCATTTTAAGGCCTGATCTTCACGAGAGCTTTGCGACCACAAATTTTGAGGATTTTAATCTACGAGATCTTTGCGATGTCTTTACAGCTCTCCTCTTAACTACGCATCCTATCTGCACGAGGGCATCTTCCATTGCATCCTCAGCTTCGTGAGGGAGCTTCTCAACTCTGCGAGATCTATCTTTCTATGCTCTGCTGCATTGCACTTGCTGCTTTTACAATTTCTCCATTCTCAGCCAACTTCATTCATCTGCTAGGCTTTTGGTCAATGATGATCAGCACCTGGTCACCATGGTGAACACTACCAAGGTGTTCCATTAGGCTTTGGTTCAACTGCCATCTTTGCATGTCTTCTTCCTCTTCTTTAGACCAATAAGGATGGATTTTGTGTTAAGCTGCACAGATTATTGCTAACTACAAAACACACTTAACAAATGATTATTAGACTACTTCAAGGTCTATCAAAGGCTAGGTTAATAGGTGAAAAGTGGTACTTTTCAGTGAATAACACACCCTTAAACCTAATCTTTGCTAGTCTCTGAGCAAAGGAAAATTTAAAACAACTATTCTAAAATTTTAAATGTCACTTTCGTAGGGAGCACGGATACATTTAGCATATGTACCAAGCCTTTTAAACCCCTAGGTGATCCCTAGTGGAGGAGTGAAGTCTGCTGAGGGTTTTCAGTGAAGGTACCCACAAACTTCACCATTAAAATAGTTAAAAGTAGTGTAGTCAATGACAAAATAAATTTTAATGAATAAAGTCTCAGTCCACACCTATCCTTTTAAAATAAGAGAAAATTACAGCAGTAATGCAGCCATTTAAAACTCAGAAATCAGCATGCATGTGCATCACCACCAATTAGTTCACATGAAGGATACAATGTGCATATAATCAGCACAAAGCTTGCCTTAAATTCAAAAATCAGGTTGGATACAACTCCAAAGAAGTTAAAATTCAGACCCAATTCTCACCAGGGCTATCTCTCAATCATGAAAATCAAAAGGGTGTTTACATTCTCATCAGCTCGGAAGCAGTTATAGACCCCAAATGGGCCTCCAAGCATGAGCATAGGCAAAGCTTCTGATTTTTGACATCCTCATGACTTTTTACCATAGATTAGACAACTCCTCATCTCCACATGACAGCTCATTTCACTTTGGATCTACAAGGTCTTTTTGAATGGGTTGTAATGTGGCTTATAGGTGAGGGATATAAAGAATGAAGGGGTAAAAAGGGATTCATAATTGAGAAATTAGCAAGGTAATGAGTGATTAATGACTTCACTACCTTCATTTCAGCACAACTTCATCTTACTTGATATATTTCAGAATCAAAGTGGCCAACTTCTCCTCTTCTTTTCAATTTTCAGATGATGTCCTTCTATAGACTTCTCTTTCTTTTTCTCTTTTTTATTTTTTATTTTTTTTTTATGATGAACTGCCACACAAAAACCACTGATACACTGTTGCTCATATGTTGCTTTTCTTCTCCTTCCACCAAATGTTGGACCACTCTCACTATCTTCAACTCCTTCTCCTTTACCTTTTGAATTCTCAGAGTGAGGGTACAGTTGAATCAGGTCAAGAGGTTAAGGTGCAAGTACTCCAATGTTTGTCAAAGAAAAGTAGGATTTTTAAGGCTCAACGTGTGTATGCAAAAGGGAAGTTTTAAAAGGTTGGATTTTCAGGCTCAAACTGTCCAAATGCAGGCCTTAGATCATTTTCTTAGTGTCATGAGTGTTGTCAATCAGTTTTGATTTGGAGGTGCCTAACTTCTAGTGAAAAGGTCTTGACTCAATCAGTCCTTAGAGCAGAAATAATGCCAAAAATACTCTTCAAAAGAAAATGATGGGCTCAAATCTCACTAGGTATGGTCCTCAAATTAACCCATGGGGTGTATTTTCACTTTTTTCTCTCCTCTTAGGTTCACTAAGTACTAACTGAAATTTTTTTTTGATGTTAGATTCATTGTGGTGCAAAGATTTTGAAATTTTTAGTTTGAACATGTTTGCAAAAGATTTTTAATTTTCCACTAATTTTCTCATTCTAACAAGTTAGGTGGGAATTGATTTTATTCATCCCAATTAAACCAACACTGCTGTACTAAAGTTAACTACTTCATTGGCAGACCCTAGCTTTCCATACCCCCAAACCTGTAAGGAGTAGTGTCCTCACTGATTCAAAGGTGGATATGCAGCAGGCTTAGGACAAAGACATTAACAAAACAGGAACAACAAGAGAGAAAAAACACATAACAAATAATATAAAAACAAACACATAGAAATAAAGAAAGACAGATTGGAAACTAAACAAAACAAACAAAGAGCAATGTTATTATATAGCTAAAGTATGTACAAAGTAGTTGGAAGGAAACTACAAAAAAAAAAAAATGACACTATTTCCTAACTAAATACATGTGCAAAATTTAATCATCAGAATCCTTGGACTCTGCAGGTGGTTCCTGGATTCCCTTCCCCTTTGCTTGCTTCAAAGTGGCAGCCTTAGACAGTGGTCTTTTTGAAGTAGCTTTCCTAGGCTTTGCTAAGCTTTTTCTTGTTGGAGTGGGGGAAGGTTTTTCGGTAAGTTCCTTGATTTTGAGTCCAAGTTTTACTGGGCTAGGACTTGTTACATTCGGAGTTGGTTGTTGGAGAGATACATCTGGGTTTAGTTCCTTAAAAAGAGCCTCTACCAACTCTCGGTTAGTTTGTGCATTTGCCCTTTTCTCTAAAGCTGCAATAGTCACTCCATAATCATAAGCTTGCTCCTCAGTTAATCGCAGTTTCTCTTTCAGTTCCTTAATGACATCTTCCTGACTCTCTACTATATTCTTTGTCTCGTTGTATTGTACCATAATCTCTCTCCATCCTTTCTTGATTTCCTTTTTCTCGACCTTATGAGCAAGCCTCAGGAGGCTAAGTTCTTCAAGGAGGGGCTGCCGCACTATAGCTTTTAAGTCAGCCATGCCCTGAACTACATCTCTTTTTATGTAGGCATTGGCATTCATGGCTCTGATGAGGGTGGAGTAAGGGGGCATGGGGGTAGAAAAGATAGGATATATGGGTAGCTTAGAAGTGGAAGAAGGGTCAGCCTGTAATAGAAGGGGACCGGATGAGGACAGAAGTGGAGAGGAGGGCAGAGGGTGAGGGTCATGGAGGGTAGGCTCCGGTGGAGGTAGTTGAGGGTCAGGTTTAGTTTGAGTGGAGACATCTCTAAAGGTGTTGAGAGAAGTTTCTGGGATAGGTTCAATGGGTGTAAGAGTTGGTGGGGGGTTATGGATTGATGTAGGGACAATTGATTGTTGGGGCTGTTTGGTGAGAGTGGTTAAAGTTGCCTGGATGGATTGTAAAATGTTTGGGATGGAGGTAGGGTTTGGTAAGGTGGAGTGAAGTGAATGAAGATTGGCCTCAATTGTAGCTTAGGTTTGGGTATTGGCCAACATTTAGGAGTGTAGGGAAAGTACGAGGTGTAGGATTTGGGGTAAGAGGTCAGGTATGGTATTGGGTGTGGGTTGGATAGGTGAAACTAGTTGGAAGGGAGATGTGGGTCTATGAGTGAAGGTAGTGGCCTGTGGTGGTGTCGGATGTGGAGGGGTAAAGTGTGGAGGGTGAGGTGAGGCTGGGAGGGGTGTATACTCAAGGTTGATGTCTCCTAGGATAGTAGACATCATAGTGGAAAATTACTCTCTTGAAAATGGCTCACTATCATGGGATAAGGGAATGGATTGGTCTACAGGCTCACAAGGGATAGATACAAAAGGTGGGGAAGTCTTAATGGAATAATGTGGGGTTTCAAAGGTGTGGGCTTTAGGTTCATAAGGTGTGGGTATGGGGTCTGGAATGGTTGTGGTTTCAGGGATTGGAATTGTTTAGGTTATATAGGTGGGTTGGGGTGAAGTAGGGGTTTTAGAAGTTCTCCTTTTCTTCTGATATGGGATCATGATAGGTGGACTAGGGTGGGCTGAAAAAATAGGCAGGGGGCTAGACCTAGGTAGGGTGGCTGTGGCTATGGTAGTTGGTGGTATAGGGTCAGGTAGGTGTAGTGGGCTTGTGATGGGCTGTGATGTTTGGGTGGAAGGTGGAGCTGGCATGGAGTTAAAGGCAATGGATGAGGGGGTGAGTGTAGTGCTGGCTGGCACAAGTGAGGGAGATGTTATAGCAGCAGCCGCAGTAGTAGCTACTTCTTGAATGGTGGGGGATACATCTATCAGTAACTCCTCCCTCTTGTTCTTCTTTCCTATCATGGTGCCACTGATTCCCCATTGCTTCTTCCCACTCTGTTTGGGGTTCAGTGCCACAGTCTCCTCCTCCCTTTGAAATGGGTACTTCCCCCACTTCAACAATGCAGTAATCAATCTGCAATAGGGAAGGGCATGAGGTTTCTTCATTATCTTTACCTTCTCACATAAATCTCTAATCCCCTTAAAAACTAACTTGGCTGCATCCAAGTAGTGGTTTCTATGAAATGATAAGAGGGCATCAGCTATGGAGTACCTCCTCTCCTGCTCATGCCCAGAGCAATATACATTTTTTCGTAACACAACATCCCTTAGCTTGAGGTTTGGGTGCAGATCCCTCTTCTGATTGAGTCACCTGAGGCAATGATCCCTCTAGTTAACTCCTTGGCTATCTCAGTAATGGTGGCTGTCAAAGGAGGACCCAGGCCCCACTTGGGGTTATACCTGGCTGGTATCCCAAGTATCCTTGCAATGTATGCCTGGTTGAATAACATCTCAAAATCATCAATTAAAACCAGCAATGCTGGGTTCCCATCATCACCAATTTTTAACTTCATATTCTGATAAAATAATCTTACCAACCTTGAGAAAACTAGCTGCATTGAGAGTCTTAACAGGGGCAGCAGTGATGGCTTCAGCAGATATTCAATGGAGGTAGAAGTTTCAGGTAGCTCCTCAAAATAGGCTTTATCAAAAATGGTTTCAGCCTCCAGTTGAATTGCTTCCACAAATTCAGAAGGGACCCTGAGGTGTTCAGTAGCCTCTTCTTCCTCAACCTCAGGGATCTCAGGGGCCACAGCTTTGACCTTTTTCTGTTTCTTCTTTGATTTAAGCAGGAGTGCTATAGCTCGGGTAGTAAGCTACCCTAATTCGGTATGTATAGCTCAGGTAGTAAACTATTCAGAGAAGCCATATATACATTACTCCTTTGCTACTAGCAGAAGGGGAACCCTTCCTAAACGGCCCGATCACCATCTAGGATCTATTGAGAAGATACGAATCACCTTATCTTGATACCATTGCAAGTGTAAAGACCAATCCGCATGATAGGCCCATAAACTAGAGACGATTAGATAGCACCATCAGACAGGGCTCTTAAAAGGTGGGTGCTCTCTGGCCCTCTTCTTTGGGTAGATTTATTCTTTTCTTTCGGAATGGAGGGCTCAACAACAAGTGAGGGAGCTTCAGAGGTCTGCAATGTGGAGTCCTCTGCAATCCTAGCAGACTTTCTAGTGGCTACAGGGCTGCCACTGATGGATGGGTTCAGCATCGCAGCAAGGGTATCTACAAACTTTGAACCTGTGGCCATAGGTGCTCAGATTAGCGAAAGTTGGGTTTATAACCTTGAGAAAATACCACTCACTCAGAGTAAGCACAAAAGCTTCAAATTCTCCCCTTCTTCTCTTCTGTTAAATAAATCAAACACAGGGCAGAGAGAAAAATAGAGATTGTACCAGTTGAGAGCTAGGGTTCCACTTGAAATTGTGCACAGTAGCTCAAATCCCCCCAAACCTTGTTCAAAGTAACCAAGAGTAGCTGGGAAACAAAATGATGGGAGGAAAATGCATGAGGTAGTGTGGATTACAAAGTAGAGAAGAAAGGAGGGGAAAGGGACGTCGGTTCTTGTGCTGAGAAACTAGGGTAGACAGAGGAAATGAAGAAAATGAGGAGCTTCACTGAGTTTATAGAGCAAATCTCGTGGATCGCGGAGTTTGCAAGAGGAGCTCGCAGAGTAAAATTCTTGCGTAGTTGGCATTTAAGACCGCAAGACGTTCTGTCGCACTGAAAAACAAACTACCTCGCACTGAAAACTCGTGGAGCTTAATCTTTTACCTTTAGTGCGTGAGGCCATGTGTTGCCTCAAAAATTTATCTCGCGTGGTGCTCGCACAAAACAATACTGAGCCATGCTTCTCTTACAATTTGAGCTCGCAGAGCAGAAAGGCAGCCCCATGAGGCATTTTGATAGCCATTGCTCAGGCTTTTAGTGTGCGAGGAAGCCAAGTGATGGCTTGCGCAGCAAATTTAAGCATTCTACCTCTGCGGGACAACATATCCTTTCAACCTTTACTCAGTTAGCTCAATGCAACACAGTAGTTAGTGCATTCATGCTGCTATGCACCCAACCATTGTGCATGGGCACCAAACCTCATACAGGTAATTCGCTTCAATCATGAAACACATATGCCCATTTAAATCAACAAATCATCAACATTATAGGATTCTAAAGATAGTTTTTCAGACCAAGTTCAATGTAATTATGATGAGAGCACCTCAACCAATCATCCACAATCATAAATAGCAAATACAAATGACAAAAATGCACATGTATCCAACACAAAATTCACCACAAAATTCAAAAACAGATAAAGCAAGACAAGCAAATCATCATAACACTAAAAACACAACTAATAGAATTCTACAGAACACAAATTAAAATAGAATTTTCATACATATGGTACACCTATTACCAAATGTTTGGATCACTGAGCACTAGCTTCCTCCTGAGTGGAGGATGCATCACCAATCATATACTGACCTTTCGAATTTGTTAGAGGCCGACTGGGTAATTTTCCTTCTTCCCCCCTATTCAGAGCATTATAAATCTATCCTAGCTGGTCCTCAATCTTCTTAATGCTTTGTCCATGAGAATTGACAGTTTGCACCAAGCTCCCCAGATTCTGCATTGAAGCCAGCATCTGCTCCCCAGATCTTGTCTCCACCTCAGATTTAGGTGGTTCCTCCAAGAATACCCAGCAAGCTGCTGCCCAAAAGTTTGAGCAGCATTGGCTTGCTCCATACAAAATCTAGAAACTTGGTGGCAGATAGACAATCATAAATAGAATGTGTGGCAGACTGGCATAGCAGACATGCTTCCTCCGCCTGTGCAACCACCCGGGGTTGCATCACATTCATGAGTTTGTCATATTTCAAGCTCAAGTTGTCCACGTTTCTCTCTTGATCACCTTGCACTTTCACTTCATATATTCTACCTCTATGGGTGGCCTCTTTTACCATCTTAGCTGAAGTCTGGCTATCATTGCGTGACAGAGACTCCAGCTGCATGGAATTTTTCCCTATTATGTCAAACAGCTCCCATGCTTCCTCAACTGTCTTGTGGAGGTAACTACCACCATAGGAAGCATCTACCATGTCCCTGCTCTTGAAATTAATTCCTTGATAAAACACTTGGACAAGCTGCCACATTGGGATTTGGTAGGGGGGGCATTGTTTTAACATCTTCTGAAATCTTTCCCAAGCTTAATAAAAATCTTCAGTTGAGGACTAAGTGAATGACAAAATATTTTTCCTCATTTGGCTGGCTTTTTCATTTACTAAGAAAGGAAAAAGCCTTAGTTTGGTGGCCTCTGGCCCCAAGCCAGCAATATTGAAGGTAGTGCAAGTGCTAAAAATTGGTCTATATGCTTGTAGGGATCTTCTTTACTAAGCCCATGAAACGAAGGCAAAATATTGATGGTGGAGGATTTAATCTCATAATTCCCTTCAACATAGCGGAACTGAATTCAGAAGGGAGAGGTGTACTCCCCAGGTGCATTGTACTCCTTTAATGTTCTCTGTCTCTCAGCCATGATAGCTGGTTCAATTTCAATAGCAGGGCCCTATGGGGTGCGTCTAGGTCTAAGGATTCTTTCAACCTCTAGATTTATAAGTTCTAGCTCAAAGTTTAAAGACCTTCAACCATGCATATACTCACACCCACAGTAAGAACAAAAAATGTTCACAAGCACACAAAGAATAGTTTAAACAAAAAATAATAACTACACAGATTTACACTAAACAAATACAGGGAAGTAAACATAAATGGACTGAGATTCTAGGAGAAAGTAAGTGCAAACAGAGCTAGCTTCACTCCAAATGCAGCTCTAGCTTTTCCCTTCTTCTGTTGTCCATTTCTGCAAATTTCCACAAAGAATCAGTAGTACTATTATTCTAGTTTAGGTACAGCTACAAAGAATTTGGAAATCTAAATTATAGTACAACTCAAGTCTACTAAAAAGATCAACATCCCCGACAACGACACCAAAAACTTGTTGGGGAACCAGTTGTGCTTCAGTTTATTGTGTGGTGGAAACCAATTAAAAACAAAGTAAAGTAGAAGAATGGAATCAGCACAGGTAGAGTACTCCTAGACCTGCAAGATACAGGGCCTATTGTAGCAAGTTTTGATAAGTAATAGTTTGTCACACAGAGAAGTTGATCAAGAGCCCAAAAAATGGGCTAAAATGGTAGGCCTCCAAATCTGGCTATAGATCTGACAATCCTAAAGAAAGGGAGTTGGGTGTCACGACTATACTAAAATAATCGTAAAAAAGAGAGAAATAAAATATAAGCCTATCCTGAAGAAAGAGTTAAGAAGAAGATGGTGATGGTGTGTACCAAAATAAAATATAAAAAATGGTGAGAGGTAAGCAGGTTAAGTTCAGAGTTTAAACAATAATGTAACTTAGATTTAGTCTTTCTCTGCAGTGCTCCTTGTTGAGACGCGATCAAAAGCCTCAATAAGGTAGAAATATCTGGTTTAACCCATGCCATTTGGGGTGCTCCTAAGGCTATAGGCTGTCCACTTAAATGGTCACAGTCTATCCTATAGAGTTTGTCAAATCCCATTAGTTAAACCAGAAGTTTCCCATCTAGTCCAGAGGAGTCGACTGATCATTTCTCTGACCATTGGACCAGATCAAGCCATGAATACTATTGCAGCACTATATAATGCCAGTGCTACGAGCTCCTCAGATCTGCGCACAGATCTAGCTGACATCCGTAGGTATTCCAACCGATAAGATCCTAAGTACTTTGCTAAGGCCAACGACTCACTAGTGCCCATAAAAAGGACCATGCAACAGGTTGAATAGGGCTTCAGATTCAGCTAGGCATTGCTAAAAATGGCCTGCAATGACTTAGCCAAAAGCTATAATTACTATAGAGAGATCAGATCTAACATCTGATGTCGGCTAGGTAAAACAAAGGTGAGCCGGTTCCTGTACGAACCTCCTCATAAGGCTCTAGAAGCTCATGTGCAAGGGAGAAGAATCCTTCTCAAACATGTGAATAGACACAACCTTAGGGCTATACTCTATCCACTCGAATGGTCATAGGGTATCCCATTGGTCTGTCCATACCACAGAGGCCTGAGAAAGAACATGAAAACTACTATAACCACTATGGTCCATAGGCCTCCGAGCTCCCTATATCTCACTACAGATCCAACATTACTTTCCATGGGGCTATCGAACCAAGGGAAATCAGATGGTAAATAATAGATCTACTAAAAACTGAATGGGCTAGTCCCAAATACATGGATCTTATAGACATCTAAAGAAACCATAAGATCTTTAGATCCAATTAGGCATTAAAGCAGTAATCTATTGATAAACATAAAACTTATAATGAACTGTCTCCAGGCTGCAGCCTCTACACAACTACTCATCCACAATCCCAATGTATACAAAAATCTATTACAAACTGAAATAAAACTAAACCTAGCTACTTACAGAGGGATTAGCAAGTAAGTGATGGGCTAACATAGAAGAAAAAGTGTTGGGCTAAACCTAGCCTGCTGGAGCTTGCAGCCGGCAGAGGATGAAAAGAAGGGTTGATGATAATACTAGACTCTAAGTGTAGCTTATATACTCTGTCCATACTACCTTGGCTCTGAAGGGATTAACCATAATTTTTCCAGCAAACGTGGCACTATTACATCTCTTGAATGCCTTGAGTTATGCACCTCAAAATTTATGCCTTGGGATGTGTGCCCTAGCCTTAGAAATTTCCCAAAAGGTCCTTGAGTTAAACCTAAGAAGTGGGGAGCCCGTGCTTCGCAGGGCTAGCATATTATTCGCTCAGTTGCAGGGCCTTCGCGGAGTAGCTTTTTGTTTGTGGGAAGTGTTCACTCGCGCAGTAAATCTTCAGTTAATCATACAGTTCCTTTGCACTATAATTCTATTGCGGAGATGAGCTGGAGTGCCTATACTTCTCGCACAATAGAGCTTCAGAAGCTCTCTCTCTCGCTAGGTACTCGCATAGTTATGCTCCTGCGCTCACATTGTAATTGGTAAGGCTTTAGAATGCGCAAGATCTACGTGAGGAGAATTCTGGGCGTCTCTCTCTTCCAGGGCCACCCATGAATTTCATGAGGTGAATTTTAGTCCAGTTCACACAAGGACTCGCTATGTTCCTTGCGCGGCTGCTTTAAGGCCTGATCTCTACGAGAGCTTTGCGACCACACATTTTGAGGATTTTAATCTGCAAGATCTTTGCGATGTCCTGACAACTCTCCTCTTAACTGCGCATCCTATTTACGTGAGGGCATCTTCCATTGCATCCTCAGCTTCATGAGGGAGCTTCTCAACTCTGTGAGATCTATCTTTCTATGCTCTGCTGCATTGCACTTGCTGCTTTTACAGTTTCTCTATTCTCAGCCAACTTCATTCATCTATTAGGCTTTTGGTCAATGATGATCGGCACCTGGTCACCATGGTGAGCACTACCAGGGTATTCCATTAGGCTTTCATTCAGCTGTCATCTTTACATGTCTTCTTCCTCTTCTTTGAGCCAATAAGGATGGATTTTGTGTTAAGCTGCATAGATTATTGCTAACTATAAAACACACTTAACAAATAATTATTAGACTGCTTCAAGGTCTATCAAAGGCTAGGTTAAGAGGTGAAGAGTAGTACTTTTCAGTGAATAACATGCGCCACTGTGTAGAATTCAATTGAGCACACCTCACAATACCCCTACCTCAATTACCAACCCAAACCAGCCATTCCCCTGAGAAACTGAACATTAAATATATTTAATCTCAGAATTTACAAACGACTATTGGAAAAGGAATGCCTGACGCGCAATGGTGTGAGCAATGATTCACCCAGTCTGACATAATTTGCAAAAGCCTTTGATATTACATGGTACTTCATTTTATTATTATCGGTCCCTGGACCCTGTTTTGGACATTTGATTGATGCCTCGATACCTTGATTGCATAAAATCCCTCTGTTAGTTCGTGCCATGCGACCGGATGCGCCATGCACACAGACCCGGAATGTGCCCTTCGACAGCTACCATTTGCCCTTTAAATGCTCCATTTTAGCTTGCGCTGACAAATAAGAAAGTCAAGCATGTCATGTCAGCATCACCAATTCACATTTGTGATTTCCTAAGAGAAACGAGAAGACACCTCGAATGAGGGGTGTCTACTTCTTCGATGCGTTCCTAAGCCCAAAGAAACAAACCCAAAAGCCTGAGATACTTATGAATCTAAGTGATTATAAAAATGATTAGCAGGAATACAGTGAAAAGCAAGATTCATAAGATTGACCCCTTTGTTGATGATGTGTATGAAAAAAAGAAATAATGAAGCATGGGAGCACATATTAAAAACAGGGTTCACACACAGCTGAGACCCCTTTATGATGAAGAAATCTCGAAGGAAAATAAAATTAGTGGGTCCATTGAATATTCAAAACAGCCTATGATTCACTACTCATTATCCTACATGATTCCTAAAAAAAAAATGATCTCAAAGGTCCAGGATGGGAAAAGTGGATGCAAATGGAGAAAAACACATCCTAAGATATCTATATCGTTTTATAATTTTCTATTTTTTATTATAATTTTTTTTTTTTTACTTGTTTTGATCAGCCCTGCTCAACAAGAGCCCTTATTTACTATGCTAAAAATAATGAGAAACAACTTAGATTTTCTATTTGTGTTTTCTTCTTTTATTTTGTATTTGGTTTTGTAAAAAAAAAAATCAAGATGCCTAAAAGATGAAATTATGATCAAAACAAACATTAAACACATCAGAATTGCTGGTCCTCAAGAATTTAAAAATAGAAAATGATTACAAAGGAGAAGGGGATGCAAACTCAAGCAGATCGCTCCACTTTGGTCCAGATGCTCTTGTTGCTGCCCAGATCCGCAAACATCCAAAACTGCAGTAAAGTACCTTATTCAAGTATTGACAAAAATAAAAGAAAACTCAAAGCACGCCCAAATTTGACAAAAAGACAAAAGAGTGGCAAGCAGATTTATTCAAATAACTAGAAGGCAAAGAATAAAAACTCGAAAAATAAAAAAATAAATAAAAATAAAAAATTCTGAAGAAAAGTGTTTTCTATACAAAGCTGTCAGAGACATTTAATCAAGCACTTGGAATGCAAAGTGCAAAAGTTTAAAGCAAAAATTAAAATAAATGAAAATAAACATAGGTCTATCTATTTTAGAACAAACTTCGAACGGCGCCAAAAAACTTGTTGTCGCTCAAGTGTGCCATATAATTGTGTGCATTATGAATCAAAATTAAAGAATTAAAGAATGCTAGGTTATATGGATGTTAACTTATGAAAGGGATATCAAGACATTGGGGCTAATAATCGGCCCGCAAGATCGTGGCCAATTGTAGCAAGTTTTAAAAGTAAGTATTTCAAGATCGTCCCACAGAGAAGTTTGTCTAAATGAGAGATAAACCTCCGTATATATGCTGCAGATCCGGCTCTATAATTATCTAAAATAAAGAATAGATAAAAGAGAGTGTTGGATTGTGTCACATTTAACTATAAGCAAATAAAGAAAAGAACTAACTACATGATCCAGATCCGAGTTGGGGAGGTGTTTAAAATAAGACAAATGCGAAATAATAGCTTCATGTACTTTAGCCTCTGAATTTTAATGGAGAATCAAGTTCAACAGAGCAGATTCAATCTTCATCTGCTACCAAAGACAGATGTAAGAGAAATAAATCAATTAAGGAATAGGTTTAGACTTATGGTACTTAAATGGTCACAGATCCGCTGCCTAGTCAGGCCTATTCTTTAGTTCGTAACATGAACATCATCAGAATGCTGCTTGTATTAGGTTACCAACGCAAATTCGCACAGGGATGATGGATTAAGGGGAGTTGCATGCGGATGAGTGAATCTAATGAAGAGGAATGCACTAAGGTGAACATTCAGATCCCTCGACATGACTCCAATGGAGAAGACACAAATTACAGCAAACTTTTAAAATCCAACGTTACAATTACAGAGCACGGCTTCTTAGAGAGCCCTCAGACTTACAGAGTCTGAGCTTCTCAGAGAGCCCTCAGATTTACAGTCTTGAATCCGAACTTGGAAGTACAAATCACTCACAATGGCTCTCAAAGGTAAACTACAAGAAGGGATTACAGGGGGTTCAGATAAGCTATCTGACCGGAATGAGGGAAACAGAGATGAAAACTCTAAAATCTGGATGCCCCAATTGGGCAAATGTCTTCTCAATTTATAGCTTTCCCTCTATCCTGCACAAGGCTGAATTGACCAATCAGAAGTGCTCAGATCTGGATTGCCCAATGGCTGTTGAGCACGGGGATCCAGATCTGTTCTGGCCAATGAAAATGCTCTGATCCGTTCACCAATCAAAGCGTTAGAAGCATCAATTCTGTTATGGGAATTCAAAAGTCTGTTTGAGCTTCTAGAAGTTCCCGCCAAGTGATTTCATCTTTGGGTTTTCACGTGGGGCGGAATATGCCTTTGGTTTGTGCTTGGAATCTTCCGGAATGTCTCTGTGCTTTTAATTACATTGGGGCGTAGAGTTCTTGAAATGCCCTTCAAAGTGGCTGTAAATCCCCAGTATGCCATTTCGCAGAGTTTAAGGGTCTTTTCGCAAAGTAGTTTGGCTCCAGAAGTTCTTTTCGCAAAGTGTTTTCTTCTTTTCGCAAAGGTCATTCTTCTATTCGAGGAGTGTTTTCTTCTTTTCGCAAAGTTCAAGGTTCTTTGCGAATTGAAGAGATTCTTTGCGAATTGAGCTTTAGCTTCCATTCTTCTTTGCGAATGGATCCTTCTTCTTCTTCAGGTCTTTTCTTGCTCTTTTAGGACCTTTTTAGCCATTGCTGAGGCTATTTCTTCACTCCCTCTTTGAGTTTGACATGCGTTGTCAGCTTTTTGATCATTTTAGGATGGTTTTCGGATTTGGACCTGTCTTTTTGGTTAGGTGCAATATGAAAACTAAAGCACTTATTTAGTCTTCTCAAGGGTCTTTCAAGGCTCATGTTTAGGGGTGAAAAATGGTATTTTTCACTACTTAACACACACCCAAACCTAAGCTTTGCTAGTCCCTCGAGCAAAGAAACGTAAAAGCAAAATAAAGAGCCACTTTTGTAGGAAGCTCAGGTGCATTTTGCCTATGCAAGTACCCTTTTAAACTCCTAGGTGATCCCTAGAGGTGGAGTCAAGTGTCCTGAGGGCTTTCAGTGAAGGTACCCACAAACTTCTCCATGAAACAGTTAACATCAGTGCAATATTATCAAATGAGCAATCAAGGAGCAGGGTTAGTTACTCTTGAATCAATGATGAAATAGAAAATTTGATTATTGTTTGCACAGGAATTTAAACATTTATAAACCTCATGAATGTTTCAATATTTCCAATCAGGAACAAATATAGAAAATCATACAAATGTGCCAAAGAAGAAGCTCATCCTATGGATAAAAATTAGGTTATAAGTCATACTTAAGGTGCTCAAGTTCCAACCCAAACACTCACTGTGGTATACTCATCGTTGTTTTTGTTGAGGGTTCATTTTCACTCAAGCTCAAGAGCGCTTACATCTCCCAAATGGATCTGTAAGCATGAGCATAGGCATGATTCTTAGGCAATGGCATCATTGACATCTCCTCACCATAGATTGGGTCACTTCATCTCCACATGACACTCACTCAACTTTGGATCACAAGGGCTTTTAATCTAGGTTTGTTTGTATGGCTTATGGAGTGAAGTTTCAAGGAAAGGCAATTTGAACAGAGGTTTGAATTTGAGAACTGTGAAGTGCAGAGAGATGGTTCATGACTCCACCTTTTGAGTTTAGCTTCTTCTTCTTCTTTTCGAGATTCTCACATTCACAAAGTGATCAGCTTCTTTTCTTTGATCTTGCATTTTTCAACATAAGGTCCCTTTTTTGCCTTTTTTGCTTGCAACTTTTCACATTGTTTGTCTCTTCTTTCTCACCACCATATTGCCTGCTTTTGAGGTATTTTCTTCATTTTCTTGATGTTGCCTGTAAATGGTCCATCTTCAGCTTCTTTCTCTACCTCCGAATTCTGAGTGAGGGAAGGCTGAATTAGTTCCATAGGTTCGAGTGCAAGTACTTTTGGGTATTTTTGATGAAAATTGTAGGATTCTGGCTCAAATAAATACAAACAGGGGCAGATTTTTCTTGGTTGGTTCTGTTAGGTTCAAGTCCAAAGAAGGCCTTGATCTTTTCCTCGGTTTCATGAGTGTTGTTACTTGTTTTAATTTGGAGTAACTTCTAGTGGATCTAATGCCTCACCAATCCTTTGAATCGAAAAAATTGCCTTAGTCACTCTTCAATGAGATGGAAAATATATGGGCTCAATTCTCGGTTATGGTTTTTCCTTGAGCTTTTAAGTATATCTTTACCTTTTCTCTTCCTTTTGAACTATGTGCCGATACAAGATGTTTTATGGTGTAATCATCATGGAAATGTAGAATATCGAAAGGTTTAGAATGTCTAAATTCTTGCAAAGAAAATTTTAAAATTTCCACATTGTCATGATTCTTAAGTAAAATAATTCATTTCTGACATTTAGGTGATTCTTTGTCCTTAGGTTAACTATTCCTAGACTGTCTGCCACACCCCAAACCTATGAGGAGCAAAGGTCCTCACCGGTTCAAAGGTGGTGGCATAGTCACGCTTATTAGGGAAAACAGAAAAAAAAATAATAGCATGGAGAATTATGAGAAGCAAATTGTATGAACCAGAAATTTTATGTAGAAAATAAAAGAAAAGAGGGGGAAAGGGAGTAAGGGTGAGGGGTTTATTTTTGTTTGTTTCAAGTAGGGAGCACATATAATGTAAAAAAAATTGCAAAATAATGAAAATGTAATAACAATTAACAGAGAAAAATGGAATAAGAAAGAAAACAAATGACAGAATTGCACCGAATGATACAAAAAACAAAAGATTTATACATTGTATTTGAGACTCAGTAGATGCAGACTTTTAATAAATAGGATCAAAGTCAGTATCATAGATGGGTTCTATGGGTTCTGAACTAGAGTCACTGTCAGAATCCGAACTAGAATCAGTGTTGGAATCAGAACTGGATTTTGGTTTCTCAGGAATGGAGTTCTGGAGTTCAGTGTACTCTTCTGACTTGATCTTTCTGGTGAGGCCAAGGTGTTTGGTCAGCCGGTGGTTTTCTTCTTTTGAGCTAATCGAGCTTGGAGCATAGCCACCTTTGTGCCGCTTTCACCTTGACTAATTGGAATGTTCCCACCAGATCCTCATCTTCTCTCTCTCAAATTGCATGAAATGCTCTAATTTTTGATTTTGGCCTCATAAGGGTTGGATGTAGGCCTCTGAATCAGCCACCTTCTCGCACATCCCTACGGATGTAGGGATTTTCTGTCATGGCCGGGAGAGGGTGGCATATCTAGGAGGGGATGGAGTGGTAGGGGACCAAAGGGGTCCACTGGGAGGGGGGGTGCTTGGGTAGCCTGGTGGTAGTGGAGGGTGGAAGCACTAGGACTTCTGGGTCTGTTTGGGTTGCCTGTGAGGCAAAATGGAGAGCAGGGGTAATGGGGGTAGGTGGTAATGGGGCGAACGATCGGATGAGTTTCAATGTAGATCGATTGTCTCAGATTTGTTTGGAGCTGGCTTGGATATTTTGGAGGTAGGTGAGGATCCGGGGTAGGGAGCAGGTGTGGGGAGATTAGCCTAGAGGGGATTGGGATTAGTGAGGTGGAGGGTTGGGGGTAATGGGTGTGAAAGGGAGGTGGGAAATGGGTGAAAGGGGGAGGAGCAGGGATAGGTGTAGGATCTAGCCCATGGTGTCAAATAGGGGTGACTAAGCCTGTGGGGAAAGGTTAGTTCAGAGGTCCTGGATACCTCTGTGTATGCCAAGGGGTGTGGGAGTGTGAGGAGCTTTGGAGCAGAGGGTGGAAGGGGATGGAGCAAGGATTGGGGTGGCTAATTCCTCAGGACCTGGTTATTGTTGGGGAGAGATGGTGTTGGGATAGTAGGTGGTTGGTGTGGTAGGGGTGTCCAAAATAGGAATGATGGAAGGTGTGGATGATGAACCACCGGGATGGGGAGGTGTGGAGGAATAGGGAACCAGGCCATCAGGGTCAGAGGAGGTGCACCAAGAGCCGGCTACCCTGTGTGTGGACTAAGTGCAAAAGTGGTGCAATAAAGAGCTGGTCACCACAGGAGTTGGGCTTGTAAACCGGTAGGGGTGGTGAGGCCTGGGGGGCTGGTTGAGGCTCCACAGCAATTTCCACTTCAAAGATGCCCACCCACACTTTCAGGCTTGGTTCTTGTCACATGCTCAAGAAGAAGAACTAGCTCTGCTCAAAAGTGCTATGGGTTCAAGAATAGGGCAGCAATAGGGCAGTGCCGAAAGCAGGGCATGGGCTGGTTCTCCTACTTCCTCATTCTTCTTAACATGGCTGACTTGTGGTCCGTGCTTTTGCCAAAGTTGTGAGGAGGAGTACCTCAAAGGGCTCTTCCCTATCAATGTCAAACTTCTCAGTAAGAGGGCTGAAATTAGTCTTCCAAAGGGGAGGCCAGCAATTTTCTGCTCCTTCTTTACCTTGGCACTCACATCACCCATTGCTTCAGATGAGCATGGGGCATTGAAAAATTGCCCTTAGAAAAGTGAAAGAGGGCTTCGAGGATAGAGTTCGCCTCTCTTGGGTATGCCCATTACATAAAAGCTCCCTGAGTATGGAATCCATTAGCGATATTGCAAGCAGATCTCTTCTCATTATTGATTGCCCAGAACTCACCATGCCTTGTGTCAAATGGGCAGCCATGTTTTCAAAGAGGTCGCTTGTGAGCGCCCAAAGGTCCATCGGGGTTGAATTGAAAAGGTATCCCCGAGCATGCCCTATGTCCTCACGTCACATTAGGTCACGCTATCTATGAAAATGACTAAGGTTGGCACGCCTGCAACTTCTTTAGTGACCATTGTGAGGTTTTGTTACAAGAGTTTTATCATTCTTGGATAAGTTGTTTCTGGTAATGGGGTGAGGATAGTGCTGAGAGAAGCTTCCGAGGTATCTTAGGGATGGTAGGCAATCATGTTTGAGGAGAAAAGTTTCATCCACCAATATCTCGTGTATGAGCTCGGGTATCAATGAAGGGTTAGGCAAAACTAAGTGAATGGGTAATGGGGCGGACTGTGGCTTGAGGCAGTAGGGTAGGCTCCTCATGGCGTATTTTCTTTCCTTTTTCAACCCTATCCGCCTTTGTCCATTGAAAGCTTTCTCTTAGACGTTTTGCTTTGCCTTTGGCTTTGGGGTCGATTTGGTTGCCTTCGATATGATGATTTGGGGAACATGGCACTAAGGATTTTCAGTTTTTCCCATACTTAATTGACGGAGGAAAAATGCCCAAACACTGCTAACATGATTTAGATTTTCTAAAAGATTGAGCGAGAATGGATAGAAAAATACCGCGATCTAGGGTTTGTGCTTGAACCAGTCGCTTTGTTTGTAAAGATCGCCAAGACCGACTTTGATCTAAAAATGGAAACGCCAAACAATTAGGAACAAACGGTGATATCCTTGTGGAGCTCGTGTGAGAAGAGAGTGAGCTAGGGTTTTAGTGGAGCGCTCAGAGAGTGTTTGCAAATACAAAGCTAACTTCAAAACGACTAAATATACTTGAAGCTAAAATCGAAAGCACCTTTAAGTTTTCAAAAGTTCCAAAAGAGCCCTTCTTCTTATTACTTCGAATGGCAAAAGTGCCTTTTCGACAAGTAGATAGCTTAAAAGATTATTTAAAGGACTTAGCTAACCGCTCTATTCGAAAAGGAAATGTTATCATAATCAACTATTCGAAAAGAACATCTTTGTTTTCGAGCAGTTCATTGCAGCTCCAGAAATCTTCTCGAATAGACTTTGGACTTTGTGAAAAGTAATTTTTGCTTTGCGATTTGAACTTTAAGTGTATTAAACTATGCTAAAAGGAAAAGAAACAGAGAAATTCAAAAAACTATGTTGTACAAACATAATATACAATTTTCTACCATCGATTTTTGGAGATTCGTGATGATGTATGGGCAAGACAGGGCTTCTGAATGTTGTCAATGCATGGCTTGAGCCTCGACCATTTACCTTAATGACTCTTCCATCATTGGGATCACGGATATCCACAACTCTGAGGGGGAGGCCTTGATGATGCAGGTATGGCCCTTCCCATCCGGATCTCAATTTGCCGTGAAAGAATTTAAGTTTAGAGTTGAATAACCATACCTTGGACCCCGGTATGAACTCTTTTCTCATTAAACTCCTATCATGAAATGATTTGACTTTCTCCTTATACAACTGGAGCTTGTATAAGCATCCATCCGCAGACTCTTCCAATTCAAGGAGTTGAAGTTTCTGTGATTACCGAAGTTAGATCCATATTAAATGTTTTAATAGCCCGAAAGCTTTGTATTCTAACTCTCTTGGCAAATGACATGCTTTGCCATAGACCGATCCTAAAAGGGGACATTCCAATTGGAGTTTTGTAGGCGCTCAGATGCCCACAAAGCATCATTAAGCTTAAGGACCAATCCTTTCTCGTCCTTCTTCACGCTTTTTTCCAAAATGTGTTTGATCTCTCTATTTGAAATCTCCACTTGTCCACCGGTTTGTGGATGATAGGGAGTGGCTACTCTGTGAGTGATGAGTACTTTTTAATAGAGAGTCAAACTGTAAAAGTGGCTTCCCCATCACCGATGATGGCCTGGGGAATCCAAACTCGGAAAAAATGTGGTCTTTGAGGAATCTTAAAACCACTTTGTGATCATTGATTTGGTAGCTATGGCCTCAATCCACTTGGAGACATAGTCCACTACCAAGATGAAATTATTTCCATTAGAAGGGGAAAGGGCCCATAAAATCTATGCCCCAAACATCAAACAACTCAACTACCGAGGATTGGTGCGAGGGCATTGAGTTTCTTTTGGAAATCTTGCTTGATTTTGGCGATTCCGGCAAGATTTACAGATCGTAAAGGCATCTTTAAAGATTGTGGGCCAATAGAAACCACATCAGAGAATTTTTACTGTTTTATTGCCATGAAATGGCCTCCACAGCTGTTCATGACACATTGACAATATGCCGAGAGAATTCATGGTCGGACACACTTTCGATCACTTGGTCTCGCATAATTCTTGAATAGATAAGGATCTTCCCAAATGAAATTTTTAACTTGTGAGAAGAAAAGATCTTTATCCATTCGATTCCAATGTTGAGGAATCATGGCCCAAGAGCCAAGAAGTTGACTATGTTTGCAAACCAAGGATCGTGGGTATTGATGGCAAAAGTTGCTCATCAGAAATGATTCATTAATGGTGTTTATCATTCCTCATTGAGAATTACGGATAAGTGATCGCCACCACATTCTCCACTCCTTTCTTATCCTTAATCATAGATCAAACTCACATAATAGGAGGATCCATCCGATTAACTGGCTTGGTATCCTTCTTACGTAAGGTACTTTAGGGCGAGTGGTCAAAACACCACAATTTGTGAACCTAAAACATAAGACCTGAATTTTCCAATGCAAACACAATGGCGGTGACTCTTTCTCGATTGTTGTGTAGTTGAGCTGGGCATCTATCATGGATCTGCGCATAAGCTATGACATGGGGAAGCTTATCCTTTCTCTACCTAGGACAGCTCCTAGGGCATAGTCGATGCATCACACATCAGCTCAAAGGGCACTGAATAGTCGGGGGACTGCAAGATGGGAGCTGAAATCGGACATTTCTTAAGGACCTCAAAGGTTCATGCATTCATTAGTAAACACAAAAGGAACATCTTGACACGATGAAATGACAGAGTGGCTTGGAAATTTTCGAAATCTTTGATGAACCTCCTATAAAATCCTGCATGCCCTAAGAAACTTCGATTTGCTTGATTACAGGAGGAGGCAAATGTGCAATTAGATCAATTTTGCTTGGTCACCTCTATGCCTTTATGGGAGACCACATGTCCTAGGACAATGCCTTGGGTGACCATAAAATGACTCTTTTCGACTTAGAACCAAATTGGTTTCTTCACATCTTTGCAACACCAACTTGAGGTGGTGTAAGCATTGGGAAAAAGTCTCCATAAATTGAAAAGTCATCCATGAAGATCTCCATGAATTGATCAATCATGTCGAAAAGATGGCATACATGCATCTTTGAAAAGTAGCAGGGCATTGCAAAGACCAAAGGGCATCCTCCTATAGGCAAAAGTGCCAAAGGCGGTGAAGGTGGTCTTTTCTTGGTCACAATGTGGGTACCTGAGGATCTGGTTGTAACAGTACCCATCAAGGAAGCGATAGTAAGCTTTGCGCAAGCTTATCAAGGATTTAGTCAATGAAGGGAGGAAATGGTCTTTCCTTGTCATGGTATTTAATTTTACGTAGTCTATGCGGACCCTCCATCCAGTTGTTTGTCGGTGGACATAAGTTCACCAGTTCATTGCTACTACAAGTGATGCCAGATTTCTTAGGCACCACCACTGTGTAGGTGCTACCAGAGAATCTGAAATGGGGTAAATGACCCCTGACATCTAGCGACTTGACAACTTCCTTCATTACCACTTCTTGCATGTGAGGATTCAACCTTCTTTGCATTTCTCTAGAAGGCTTGGCATCCTCTTCCGGTGGATCTTATGCATGCATACAATGGGTTTAGTCCTCTAAATCAGCAATGGTCCGACCAATTGCTTTCTTGTCTTGTTTAGAACTACCAAGTGACTCCTCTTCTTGCTCCTTTGTAAGGGAGGAAGAAATAATCACAGTAGTGTTTGATGATCTCCCAAAATACATATTTTAGATTTTTGGGGAGCTTGAGTTCCAATTCAGTGGGAGAAAGAGGCAGCAAAGGTACCTTGGTAACTTGTGGAAGAGGAGAGGGCGAGTCTCCAAGAGAGAGAACTTGATGATCATGTTGGTGAGTGCCTTGCAAAGCGGACTCCTTGAATTTGATCTCCTTTTCCTTCTTTCTCGGTGGATCCCCAAACCTAAGATGAACATTGTCCTCAATGTTCTAGACAATGAGAGACTAGGGGCAGAGGTAAAGAAGAAAGAAAAACTAAGAACAGAAAAATCTAAACTATATGCGCGTGAGAAAAATAAAAATGTAAAGCGAAGATATGAGCAAGGAAAAGGAAAACATGATATACAAATGCAAGAAAAATCAACAAAACAATGCTAGAATTGCTAAATAAAATCTAACAAATAGAAGGATTACTATGCAAATGAAAGGAAACTAATGCTAATAACAGAGAAAGCAGTAAAAGCAAGGTAAGGACCTGAATACAAAGTTAAAAAAGAAAAAGAAAAGTGTTGATACAAAACTGAATTTGTGAATGCAAAATAGGAAAACAAAGTTATAAACTAACTATACTCACGGAAAATGACGAAAATCAAAGAAACGAGGACACATTAACCTAAGAAAGAAAAAAATCACGATCTAAAAAGAATTTGAAACTAAAATTCCTAAACAGAAAATCTAAAGCCAAATGATATATCCTAAGCCCAAAGAAACAAACCCAAAAAGCCTGAGATACTTATGACTCTAAGTGATTATAAAAATGATTAGCAAGAATACAGTGAAAAGCAAGACTGACCCCTTTGTTGATGATGTGTATGAATAAAAAAGAATAATGAAGCATGGGAGCACATATTAAAAGCAGGGTTCACACAATTTGAGACCCTTTATGATGAAGAAATCTCGAAGGAAAATAAAATTAGTGGGTCCATTGAATATTCAAAACAGCCTATGATTCACTACTCATTATCCTACATGATTCCTAAAAAAAAAATGATCTCGGCCGGTCCAGATGGGAAAAGTGGATGCAAATGGAAAAACATTACATCCAGGAAGATATCTATATCGTTTTATAATTTTCTATTTTTTATTATAATTTTTTTTTTTTACTTGTTTTGGATCAGCCGGGCTCAACAAGAGCCCTTATTTACTCTTCTGAAAATAATGAGAAACAACTCAGATTTTCTATTTGTGTTTTACTTCTTTTATTTTGTATTTGGTTTTGTAAAAAAAATCAGCATGCCTAAAAGGCAATGAAATTATAATCAAAACAAACATTAAACACAGAAATACTGGTTCTCAAGAATTTAAAATAGAAAATGAATGCAAAGGAGAAGGGATGCAAACTCAAGCGGATCTGCTCCGACTTTGGTCGAGATGCTCCTTGTTGAATGACTGCTCGGATCTGCAAACATCCAAAGCTATGACGGTACCTTATTCAAGTATTGACAAAATAAAAGAAAAACTAGACTCTTGCCCAAATTTGACAAAAAGACAAAAGAGTGGCAGCAGCATTTATTCAAATAACTAGAAGGCAAAGAATAAAAACTCGAAAAATAAAAAAATAAATAAAAAAAACATGATAAAGCAGGTTTTCTATACAAAAGCTATAGACATTTAATCAAGCACTTGGAATGCAAAGTCGAGGTTTAAAGCAAAAATTAAAATAAAAATCAAATACAAAATAAAAAGGTCTATCTATTTTAGAACAAACTTCCCGACAGCAGCGCCAAAAACTTGTTGTCGCTCCAAGTGTGCCATAAATGTGTGCATTATGAATCAAAAATTAAAGAATTAAAGAATGCTAGGTTATATGGATGTTAACTTATGAAAGGGATATCGGCACATTGGGGCTAACAACGGGCACCAAGATCAGGGCCAATTTAGCAAGTTTTAAAAGTAAGTATTTCAAGATCGTCCACGAAGTTTGTCTAAAATGAGAGATAAACCTCGGATCTGTGCTACAGATCTGGCTCTATAATATCTAAAATAAAGAATAGATAAAAGAGTGTTGGATTTGTGTCACATTTAACTATAAGCAAATAAAGAAAGAACTAACTACATGATCCGGATCAAGTTGGGGAGGTGTTTAAAATAAGACAAATGCAAATAATAGCTTCATGTACTTTAGCCTCAATTTTAATGGAGAATCAGAGTTCAACAGAGCAGATTCAATCTTCATCCGGCTACCAAAGACAGATGTAAGAGAAATAAATCCGAATTAAGGAATAGGTTTAGACTTATGGTCGTGATCTGCCCACTTAAATGGTCACAGATCATCGCTAGTCAGGCCTATTCTTTAGTTCGTAACATGAACATCATCGTAAATCCGCTTGAATTAGGTTACCAACGCTAATTCGCACTGGATGATTAATTAAGGGAAGTTGGATGCGGATGAGTGAATCTAAAGAAGTCTAATGCACTAAGGTGAACATTCGAACCCTCGACATGACTCCAATGGAGAAGACACAAATTACAAAGAACCTTTTAAAATCCAACGTTACAATTCAGCACGGCTTCTTAGAGAGCCCTCGGACTTACATCTGAGCTTCTCGAGAGCCCTCGATTCTGATCTTGAATCAGAACTTGGAAGTACAAATCACTCACAATGGCTCTCAAAGGTAAACTACAAGAAGGGATTACAGGGGTTCGGATAAGCTATATCGACCGAAATGGAAACAGAGATGAAAACACTAAAATCTGGATGCCCCAATTGGGCAAATGTCTTCACAATTTATAGCTTTCTCTATCCTGCATTTGAATTGACCAATCGAAGTGCTCGGGATCCGATTGCCCAATGGTCGTTGAGCACGGGATCCAGACCGTTCGCCAATGAAAATGCTCGATCCGGTTTGGCCAATCAGCGTTAGAAGCATCAATTACATTATGGGAATTCAAAAGTCTGTTTGAGCTTCTAGAAGTTCCCGCCAAGTGATTTCATCTTTGGGTTTTCACGTGGAATATGCCTTTGGTTTGTGCTTGGAATCTTTGAATGTCTCGGTGCTTTTAATTACATTGGGGCGCGTCAGAGTTCTTGAAATGCCCTTCAAAGTGGTCAGAAATCCCGATGCCATTTCGCAGAGTTTAAGGTCTTTTCGCAAAGTAGTTTGGCTCAAGTTCTTTTCGCAAAGTGTTTTCTTCTTTTCGCAAAGGTCATTCTTCTATTCGAGGAGTGTTTTCTTCTTTTCGCAAAGTTCAAGGTTCTTTGCGAATTGAAGAGATTCTTTGCGAATTGAGCTTTAGCTTCCATTCTTCTTTGCGAATGGATCCTTCTTCTTCTTCAGGTCTTTTCTTGCTCTTTTAGGACCTTTTTAGCCATTACTGAGGCTATTTCTTCACTCCCTCTTTGAGTTTGACATGCGTTGTCGGCTTTTTGATCATTTTAAGATGGTTTTCGGATTTGGACCTGTCTTTTTGGTTAGCTGCAATATGAACACTAAAGCACTTATTTAGTCTTCTCAAGGGTCTTTCAAGGCTCATGTTTAGGGGTGAAAAATGGTATTTTTCACTACTTAACATAACCCTGATGTGGGAACCATGCACTGAAACAATAGTACATGGCTGAATACAGGCTGAAATAATAGTTCTGTGGCTCAGATCCCGACGTAGGGAGACTTTATACTGAAATAATAGTATATAATTAGAATGCAAATTGAACAATAGTCTTGCATTTCAGACTAGAGACCAGACCTAGACAATCCCGAATTAAGCGCCTAAAACCCCGCACGTAATTTGATTGCATGCCAGACCACAAATGCACAATCAGTCCCCCATCCAGACCAAACTTCCTTTCCCAAACCTATTCGAGACTCGATCACGCACCTAAAAGCAGATGCGCGATCGGGTTACATGCCCTATCACTAGTGCACAATTGGCCTATGCCCGACCTAGCCTCACGATCCTTGACCCCTAAGTTTCCTTGATTAAATGCTTCTAAAGAATCGCTTATTCAGATTGCGCATGCCCGACCAAGCACGCAATTTGCCCTAACGCTATTAGGACTAGAAAACTCGCTGAGCAAGTCAGCTAGTCACTCATTGACTTGGTGACCGACTAAAAGCGATTAAACTCCAGTAAACTAGCACGCAATTTGATTAAATGCCTAAAACAGGGCGCGTAATTGAAGAAAAACCTATAAAATATTTTTTTAAAACGAACACAAGGAGTCTGGCAATTTTTGAGAGAGAAAAGATTTTTTTAGAATTTCGAAACCAGAGAACTCCGAGGACAAACCCATAAAACAATCTAATCATGATTTCGAAATTCAAGTGCCGAATCTTCGAGATTTCTCTCCACATCCCCGACCCTTAGGTAATAATTTAATTTTTAGTTTTTGACCATAATTCTAGCCTATAGATTTAGGATTTCTATTAGTTTTAATTATAAGTTTTAATTTTTAGTCCGAGAGCGTAGCACCCTTTTCGGACCGTAATTCTCTATATCTGGTCCTAGTTCTCCGTTTCTAGAACCAGTCCTTAATCTAATGGTCCGATACACCGATCATTGACTTTAATTCTGTTCTAAAATCTTAACCTTCATTCCTATCATTAATTTCTGGTTCTAATCCTTTGATTCAGAACTAGTCTTTAACCATACGATCTGATTTTCTGATTTCGGACCCGAATTCAATCCTAAAAATTAAAAATTAAATTTTAATTCCTCAATTTAATACTTCTAAAAAATTTGAAATATAATTTCAGTTTTTATAATTCTAGTTCATAGTTTAATTCATAATTAATATTCTGAAATCAATTTCGAAAAATCTAAAAATACTATTTTATTATACGAAATCTAATTTATCTTTAATCTCAGTCATCTGATTTGCCCAAGTGAGCTTCCGAAGGGTACTCGGGAATGAGGCCAATCCTCCTTAGCATAGAGGGCCCAAAACCCCCTTTTTTTTAGGAATTTTAGAATTAATTAATCACTTTTTTTCTTATTTTTTTAGTATAATTAATTAGTAGATTTATTTTATTTCAACATAATTAATTAGCCGAGTTCATTAGACTTTAGTATGATTGATTAATTTCTTCCAATCAGATTTTAATTGGTTAATTCCTTGCTTTAATTAGAATTTAGTATAATTAATTTCATTACTTCAATTAGATTTTTAGTATAGTTAATTCCTTGCTTTAATAAGAACTTTAATAGAATTAGTTTATTTATTTTTAATTAGATTTTTAATAAAATCAATTTATTTGTTTTAATTAGATTTTAATAAATTTTATTCTTTTGCTTAAATTAGAGTTTCAATAAAATTAGATTTTTTACTTTAATTAGAATTCTAGTAGGACTGTTATACTTGATTTAATTAGAATTCTTGTACAATTAGCATGCTTGAATTAATTAGAGTTTCATCAAGACTATTACATGTGCACTCCTAGTACAATTAGGAAACCTAATCATAATTAGAATTCTAATGGAATTAGGAGACTGAAATTAATTGGACTTCTAATAGTACAAGGACACTTAATCAACTAGACTCCTAATAGAACTAGAACATTAAATTAAATAAACTACAATAGATTACCCCACGGCTAAACTCACAATAGAATCAAGGAAGTCTAAACTGACCGAAACTACAACTATAAAGGAAAATAAAAAGGAAATTGAACTATCTAAATTAAGGAAAAGACTACTGCTGACGTTCGCAGGTGGACGATTCAGTATAGAAGTAACCCATACCCGTTCTTAAGCGTGATCATTGACGTGTTGCAGTGTCGATAAATATCTATAGCTGGAGATCGCAACAAACTAGGAATCTTCTTAGAAAACCTCTTTTTTATTATTATTTATTTTTACCTCCACTATTCCAAACGCCATATCGCTAAAGTCCACTTGGACAGAATTAGAGCCACTGATTCAACGGGGACCGAGAGGAACCCAGAAAAAGTGTGCACCAACAGTAAGGTATTTTCTCCCCTATTTGCTACTGCTTCAAATATGTAAAAGTCAGAAGACTACAACAGTAATTTATTCAAAAACAAAAAAGGTAACAAATAGATCTAAATCACAACATAAAGAAAAAACTCAGCTCTACTACTTAGATAAAAAACTCCTCGACAATGGCACCAAAACTTGTTGGTTCTATATTTTCTTGTTCGTATAGTGGTAAGTATTCCCGGTTGTCACGCGGGTGACCCGGGTTCGATCCCCGACAACGGCGCCAAAAACTTGTTGGTTCGATTCGCTTGTATTCTTTATTACAAAAGTGATCAAAATATGACAAAAACAAACAAGGGTAGAAACAAAACAAAAAAGGGATGAAAATGAGATTAGAGCACAAACCTCACCTTTAAGATGCAAGGTTGTTGCAGCAAGTTTTAAATGAAGTAAGGGTTGTTCCACAGGGAGTTATGGATCTAAAGGTAGTAAATCTCCAGATCTGCTACAGATCTGGCAACTGTAAACCTAATCTATCTGAAACTAATAAAACAAGGTAAAGAGAGGGTGTTTTGGGGGTTTGTCACTAACTAAAATAGAAATAAGTGCAAAAATCAGAAATAAAGAAAGCGGTTTAAAGAAGAATGAAAGTGGTTTGGTGAAAATAAACAAAAAATGGAGAAGTAAGCAGTTAGGGACTAATTTTTATAGCAAAAAGCAATGTAAAATAGAGCAAGAGTTATATTTATAGCAATCTTTCATTTGGCTACAAGCACAAATGCAAGGAAAGAATCCAACTCAACCCTGAGATATGGATTAGTCTTAGGGCTATATCCTGTCCACTCAAATGGTCACACGATATCCCATGGATATAATCTAGTCATAGGGATTAAAGATGAAATAATAAAACCACTGCAGGCACTATGTTTGCAAGGCTACAAGCTCATGCATCCATAGGTGCATAAAATCTATAAAAATCTAATGAAAATCATAAGAAAATACAGATTCAATGAAACACTACAACCAACTATTCATTACCAAAAAAAAGCTTACAATGATACAGCTCTCAAGTCTGCAGTCTTTGTAAGATTTCAGGTCTCTTCACAATGGCATTACAAAGTCTTTTACAATTCAAATCAGCCCTAACTACTACTAAGGCTTAGCCAGACATGCTGAGCTAAGGAGAGAAGAAAAATAAAAAGGGAAGATGACCTAAACCCTAGAAATGAGCTCAGCTATCCTGTGTTGTCTAGTGTGGTGCCCTCCTTTATAAGCATACTTTATTTTCTATATATACCCAACAAAAAGTAACTTTATGCTCTGGCGAATTAGAGGGAAAGAGAATAAAAACAGTTAGGCTCTGTTAACGTGGCTCAATTTCAGCCAAGTATTGCCTCAGTCTGTTAAGAAAGCAGCACACACTTGGACAAGTGTCCCATGTGCTGCAGAAGTTCTAAAAATGCCCCCAATGTCCACAGATATCTGCTAGCTCCTGAGCCTCGAGAGGATAAAAGCTTAAGACTTCGTCTGCTCGACATTTCTCGACAAGATGGCTTCTGATTGTCTAGCTCGAGAAGGTGAAATGTTGCAGTCTGAAGGCTTCTCGAGGGGATGGTTTTTGAAGACCTTTGACTAATCGAGAAGATGAACTGCTGTATCTTTGAACTGCTCGAGGGGGCTCGAGAGGGTGGTTGCTGTAGGCTCTTGACTGCTCCAAGAGATGAATGACTATAGTCTTGTACTGCTCAACACTGCTCGAGAGACTGGTTGTTGTAATCCTTGAACTGCTCAACACTGCTCGAGTGGGTGGTATGCTGCAGTCCTTCTGAACTGCTCGAGGAGTTGAACTGTTGTAGCTTTGGTCTACTCAACAATGCTCGAGAGGCTAGAGTGCTACAAGTGTTGAACTACTCGAGACTGTGGCTTCTAAAGGCCTTGTCTGCTCGAGGCTTGTCGAGAGGGTGAATTCAGCCTCTCGGCTGGGCTATATAACTGTTGCGGTTGTCCTTTAGGCATGGGTCCCACTTCTCTCTCATGGCAGGGCTTCGAGGGGCTCAAGGCATACTGAGCAATCCATTTGGTGGGGAGCACCATGGTTCAATCTCCATATTTTTTTTAGCTCTTGTGCTTGACTCTAATTCTTCTCTTTTAGCACTTGTTACATGAATTTCTGCACTACTCTGCAAGTTATTGCTAACTACAAAACCACACTCACAATCAATTATTAAACAGCTCTAGAGTCTAGTAAAGCCTAGGTTAGAGGGTGGAAAGTTGCATAATTCAGTGATTGGCATACAGTGGATCTCTATTTGAGACAATGCTTGCAGCAATGTCGTACAACCTGACGATTTCCTTGAGATATAGCTCTACAAGCTTGCTAGTCATATACTTCGTGCTATATGGCAGGAAGTAAGTCGATTTCGTTAATCTATCAACAACCACTCAGATAGGATTGTGCCCCTTCACAGTTCTCGATAATCCCAACATAAAATCCATGGAGATGGCTTCCGATTTCCATTCTAGTATCGGTAGAGGTTGTAATAAACCTAAAGGATGTCGATGATCCACTTTTACCTACTGACACACCAAGCATTTCGACACATACTCGATGACATCATTCTTTAAACCTTTCCACAAAAATTTTCTCTTGAGATCATGGTACATCTTGGTACTACCAGTGTGAATGGCATACTTTGATTTGTGAGCCTCTTCTAGAATCGTATGTCGAAGATTGTCATTTTTTGATATGCACAAACGACCTCTGAATAGTAAGGCTTCGTCCTCCCTGATGGAAAAATTGGGTCCAGTGTTGTTGATCATGCCCTGTCTGCATTTTGCAAGCTCCTCATCTTTCATCTACAGCTCACTGATGCTATAAAAAATTATCACTCAGATAGCAACGTTGGCCAACAAAGCCCATGAGTCCTTCACCTCAATCTTCATGTTGTATAAGGATATATCTTCAAGCAATCTGCATCTGTGTATTCTCATGATGAGATGGGACAACTGAGCTGAAGACTTTCAACTTAACGCATCTGCTACCATATTTTCCTTCCTAGGGTGATACTGGATGGAGCAATCATAATCCTTAAGGAATTCCTTCCATCTTCTTTGCCTCATGTTCAAATCCTTCTAAGTAAATAGATACTTAAGGCTCTTATGGCCAGTAAGGATCTCGAACTTCTCTCCATATAGATAGTGTCTCTAAATCTTTAGGGCAAAAATATTAGCTTCCAACGCAAAATCATGCGTCGGATAATTCTTCTCGTGATCCTTGAGTTGTATTGATCCATAAGCAATAACTCTCTCATTCTGGTTAAGTACATAGCCCAATCCGTTGTATGATACATCAATGAATACTACAAATCCTCCACTGCCTAAAGGTATGGCAAGTACTGGTGCAGAGGTCGACCTTCTCTTGAGCTCCTGGAAACTCTTTTCACATTGTTCGGTCCACTCAAACTTTGCATCTTTTTTTGTGAGCTGCGTGAGTGGCCCCGAAATCTTGGAAAAACCTTCTATGAACCTCTTATAATAACTGACCAATCCCAAAAAGCTTTGTACTTATATCACTGTCTTCGGTTGTTCCCATTATACAATGGCTTCAATCTTGGCTGGGTCTACAGTCATGCCTACCTCAGAAACGACGTGCCCCAGAAAGCTTACTTGCTCTAGCCTAAAATCGCATTTGCTCAACTTTGCATACAACTTATGGTCATGAAGCATCTGTAGGGCGATATGCAAGTGTTGCTCATGCTCTTCTCTCGTCTTCGAATAGATGAGGATGTCATCAATGAAGACAACCACACATTTGTTGAGGTGTGGTCATAACACTATTCATGAGATCCATGAACGATGCTAGAGAATTCATCAATATGAAAGGCATCACTAGAAACTCATAGTGGCCATATCTTGTACGGAAAGCATTTTTCAAAATGTCTCCTACTTTGACCTTCAATTGATGGTAGCCTGATCTCAGGTCTATCTTCGAAAAGAATTTTGCCCTTCCAACTGATCGAAAAGATCATCAATTCATGGGAGCGGATAATAATTCTTAATTGTCAACTGATTCAACTAACAGTATTCGATGCAAAGCCTCATCGATCTATCTTTCTTCTTAACAAACAAAATAGGGGCTCCCCATGGGGAAATGCTAGGTCTGATGAACTCCTTGTCCAACAGTTCTTGTAACTATTCTTTGAGCTCTTTCAATTCTGCAAGTGCCATGCGGTATTGTGCTTTCAATATTGTCTCGATACCCAAAGCCAAATCAATAGCAAACTCAACCTCCTGATCAGGTGGTAGGCTAGGGAGATCCTTAAGAAACACATTCGAGAACTCAAATACAACAGAAAAGTCGGTGACATTGAATTTCTCTTCCCGTTACTCTTGTAAAAACGTGAGGTACCCATTACATCCATTCCTCATCAGTCTCTCAGCTTTAATGACAGAGATGAACGGTGTAGCGTTGTACTTGATGCCATGGAATTGAAATGGTTTTCCCTTTGGTGGGCGTAAAATAACCACTTTTTGAAGGCAATCGACGCTTGCATGGTAAGTTGATAGCCAATCTATCCCAAAGATTATGTCGAACCCTTGCATGTCGAGTAGGATCAATTCAGACATTGTCTCGTGGCCTTCAATTGCAATTATGACTGAATGACACACTGTAACTCACTATATTTCTCATAGGGACTGATATTGCTAGGATGAAGTCTAAGGGTTGTGGGGTGAAACTCAATTCGGTCATGAATTGAGAAGTTACAAAAGAGTGAGTAGATCCTGGATCTATTAGTACTCGTGCTTGGTGTTGGAAGATGTCACTACACTGGTATATAGGCAAGGTACCTTGGATAATATCATTTGACACTGGAGCATGTTGTCGCTCCAAGTGTGCCATAATTGTGTGCATTATGAATCAAAAATTAAAGAATTAAAGAATGCTAGGTTATATGGATGTTAACTTATGAAAGGGATATCAGCACATTGGGGCTAACACTGGCCTGCAAGATCAGGGCTAATTGTAGCAAGTTTTAAATGTAAGTGAGTAAAAGATCGTCCACAGGGAATTGATTTAAAATTTAAGATAAACCTCCAGATCTGAGCTACCAGATCTGGCTCTATAATTATCTAAAAAAAAGAATAGATAAAAGAGAGTGTTGGATTGTGTCACATTTAACTATAAGCAAATAAAGAAAAGAACTAACTACATGATCCAGATCCGAGTTGGGGAGATGTTTAAAATAAGACAAATGCAGAAATAATAGCTTCATGTACTTTAGCCTCTGAATTTTAATGGCGAATCTGTAGTTCAACAGAGCAGATTCAATCTTCATCTGGCTACCAGCACAGATGTAAGAGAAATAAATCCGAATTAAGGAATAGGTTTAGACTTATGGCTATGATCATCCACTTAAATGGTCACAGATCATCCAATAGTTGTGGCCTATTCTTTAGTTCGTAACATGAACATCCTTTGTAAATCTTTGCTAGAATTAGGTTACCAACGCTAATTCGCAGGGAGTGATGAATTAAGGGAAGTTGCATGCGGATGAGTGAATCTAAAGAAGTCTAATGCACTAAGGTGAACATTCGAACCCTTGACATGACTCCAATGGAGAAGACACAAATTACAAAGAACCTTTAAAATCCAAAATTACAATTCTGAGCACGGCTTCTTAGAGAGTCCTCGGACTTACGGTCTTGAATCCGAACTTGGAAGTACAAATCACAATGGCTCTCAAAGGTAAACTACAAGAAGGGATTACAGGGGTTCGGATAAGCTATCCGGACCGGAATGAGAAACAGAGATGAAAACTCTAAAATCTGGATGCCCAATTTGGAATGGCTCTCTATTTATACTTTTCCTCCATCCTGCGCATGCATGGATTGACCAATCAGAATGCTTTAGATCTGGATTGCCCAATGAGGGTTGAGCACGGGATCGGATCTGTTTTGTAATGGAAATGCTCGATCTGGTTGAATCGGTGCCGAAGCATCAATTCTGTTATGGGTTTGAAATTCTGTTTGAGCTTCTGGAAGTTCCCGCCAGGTAATTTAACTTTGGGCGCTCACATGGGTTGGAATATGCCTTTGGTTCGTGCTTAGAATCTTCCGGAATGTCCTTGGGTTTTAAAACGCATTGGGACGCGCGCAACAGATTACTGAATTGCCCTTGTTAAAGCTGCGAATCTCCAGAATACCTTTTCGCAGAGTTCAAGGGCCTTTTCGCAAAGTTCAATGACTTTTGAAGCTCTATTCGCAAAGTTCAATCTTCTTTTCGAGGAGTTCACATGCTCTTCGAAAGCTACACCTGGAGTTTTAGTCCTTTTCGTAGAGTTTAGGGGCCTTTTCGCAAAGTTCAATGCCTTCTGAAGCTCTGTTCGCAAAGTTCAATCTTCTTTTCGAGGAGTGTTTTCTTCTTTTCGCAAAGTTCAAGGTTCTTTACGAAAAGTGCAAGTTCTTTGCGAAAAGAACTCTGTAGTGCATTTCTCTGTTCGAAATATTCTGCTTCTCTTACTGTGTCTTTGCCTCTTCTATTTAGACCTTTCCACTGATGAGGTTATTTCTTCACTTCCTTCCTTTGGACTAACATGAATTGTCATCTTTTGGCACTTTTGAGCTTTTTATGGTTAAGCGTGTCTTTATTGTTAGCAACATAGGCACTTAAAATACTTATTTAGTTCTCTCAAGGGTCTATCAAGGCCCAGTTAAGGGGTGAAAATGGTATTTTCCAGGTTCTCAACACACCCCCAAACCTAAGCTTTGCTAGTCCACGAGCAAAGACAAAATTTAAAAATAGAATGAAAAGCCATTTTGTAGGGAGCACGATTGCATTTAGCATATGCAACAAGCCTTTTAAACCCTAGGTGATCCCTAGTGGAGGAGTGAAGTCTCCGAGGGTTTTCGTGAAGGTACCCACAAACTTCTCCAATAAATCAGTTAAGATCAATGCGCTGTTAAAGCAAACTTTTATCCAATCAGATTATTCACATATGCATCGATCAAAGTTGTAAGAAGATTTTTAGGAAAACATCAGTTCAAAACTAAAATTCTGCTGTAATTCCTTTACCATTCACTCAGTTGGTGTCAAAAAGTTTTTACAAGAAAAACTAATGAAAAGCTTGCCTTCTATTTGAGAATTCAGTTTTGATGTTACCCCAAATAATTTGATTTCAAACTCAACTCTCACCAGGGTTTTCACTCACCATGTAAATATGAGGGTTGCACTATTTCACACAGCTCAAGAGCAATTACAGTCCTCAAATAGGATTGTAAGCAGGAGCATAGGCATTGCTTTTCAGTTCTGAATTTACTACTTTTTTCACCATAGATTACACAAATCCTTATCTCCATGTGACAGCTCAATCCATCATTGATCAGTAAGGACTTTAACTTGGGTTGTAATGTGGCTTATGGGTGAAATTTATCAAGAATAAAGGGGTGGAACGGAGTTCAAAATTGAGAAGTCAGTCAAGGTAAGGAGGTGATAAACACACCTTCTTCAATTTAGCACAATTTCATCTTTTTCTTTGAATTTTCAGAGCCAAAGTGGCCATCTTTTTCTCTTTCTTTTTCAAACTTCCAATGAAATGCCTTCTCCTTTTTTTTTTTTTTTTTTTCAAATCAACATTGACTGGAATGCCACATTTCTTCTGCTGATACATCATTGCCTTCAATTATTTTTCTTTTTCTTTTACCAAAATGTTACCCAACTCACCTTTCTTCAGCTTTCTTTCCTTTACCTTCTGAAATCTCAGAGTGAGGGTTAGGCTACATGAGGTTGGTGAGGTTTCAAAGAAATCTTGGATTTATAAAGCTCAATTGGTGTGTATCAAGGGCAGTTTCAAAAGGTTGGGCTTTTTGAAGTTCAAACTGTCCAAAAGGAGGCCTTACATCATGTCTTTAATATCATGATTGCTGTCAAGATATTTTAACTTGGATATGTGTAACTTCTAGTGAAAACAAGCAGGTTCAAACAGTCCCTAGAGCAGAAAAAATTGCCAATTCATACCTCCAAAGAATACATTTGGTCCAAATCTCACCGGGGTGTGGTTTTCTATCAAATTCTGAGGTATATCATCAACGCTTTTCTCTCATTTTAGGTTTACTAAAACATCAATTTTTTTGGAAATTTTCGACATTCACTTCATGAAAGTATTAGAATTACACTAGAAATTAATTTTAAAAGTTTTAACTTCCTCATTTTTCAAAACAGTGTGAAATTACTTCATTTTCAAAATTCTTTGGTCATAAGTCGCATCAAGCATTAACTTATTTCATTGGCATACCGCCATACCCCCAAACCTAAGATGAACATTGTCCTCAATGTTCTAGACAATGAGAGACTAGGGCGTAGGGTAAAAGAAGAAAGAAAACTAAGAACGTAAAAAAATCTAAACTATATGCGCAGAAAATAAAAATGTAAAAGCGAAGATATGAGCAAGGAAATGGAAAGCAGGATATACAAATGCAAGAAAAATCAACAAAACAATGCTAGAACTGCTAAATAAAATCTAACAAATAGAAGGATTACTATGCAAATGAAAGGAAACTAATGCTAATAAGAGAAATAGTAAAAGCAAGGTAAGGGATGAATACAAAGTTCAAAAGAAAAGAAAAATGTTGATACAAAAACTGAATTTGTGAATGCAAAATAGGAAAACAAAGTTATAAACTAACTATACTCACGAAAAATGACGAAAATCAAAAGCGAGGACACATTAACCTAAGAAAGAAAAAAATCAAATGATCTAAAAACAGAATATGAAACTAAAATTCCTAAAACAGAAAATCTAATGCCAAATGATGTATCCTAAGCCCAAAGAAGCAAACCGAAAAGCCTGAGATACTTATGAATCTAAGTGATTATAAAAATGATTAGCAGGAATACAGTGAAAAGCAAGATTCATAAGATTGACCCTTTGTTGATGATGTGTATGAGAGAAAAAATAATAATAATAATGAAGCATGGGAGCACATATTAAAAGCAGGGGTTCACACAATTTGAGACCCCTTTATGATGAAGAAATCTCAAGGAAAATAAAATTAGTGGGTCCATTGAATATTCAAAACAGCCTATGATTCACTACTCATTATCCTACATGATTCCTAAAAAAAAAATTGATCTCGAGTCGGATGGGAAAAGTGGATGCAAATGGAGAAAACAATCATCCTAAGATATCTATATTGTTTTTATAATTTTCTATTTTTTTTATTATTATTTTTTTACTTGTTTTGATCGTGCTCAACAAGAGCCCTTATTTACTCTCTTGAAAATAATGAGAAACAACTGAGATTTTCTATTTGTGTTTTTCTTTTTATTTTGTATTTGGTTTTGTAAAAAATAAAAATCAAAGATGCCTAAAAGACAAGAGAAATTATAATCAAAACAAACATTAAACACAGAGAATTGCTAGTTCTCAAGAATTTAAAAATAGAAAATGAATACAAAGGAGAAGGGATGCAAACTCAAGCGGATCTGCTCCGACTTTTGGTCCAGATGCTCCTTGTTGACGGCTGCTCAGATCGCAAACATCCAAAAGCTAGTGATACCTTATTCAAGTATTGACAAAAATAAAAGAAAAACTCAAAGCACTCGCCCAAATTTGACAAAAAGACAAAAGAGTGGCGTGACATTTATTCAAATAACTAGAAGGCAAAAGAATAAAACTCGGAAAAATAAAATAAAAAAATTCTGCGTAAAGCAGTTTTCTATACAAAGCTCAGAGACATTTAATCAAGCACTTGGAATGCAAAGTTTTAAAGCAAAAATTAAAAATCAAATCTACAAAATAGAAACACTTAGGTCTACCAATTTTAAAATCTATTCCCCGGCAACGGCGCCAAAAACTTGTTGTCGCTCCAAGTGTGCCATAATTGTGTGCATTATGAATCAAAAATTAAAGAATTAAAGAATGCTAGGTTATATGGATGTTAACTTATGAAAGGGATATCAACACATTGGGGCTAACACTGGCCTGCAAGATCAGGGCCAATTGTAGCAAGTTTTAAATGTAAGTGAGTAAAAGATCGTCCACAGGGAATTGATTTAAAATTTAAGATAAACCTCCAGATCTGAGCTACCGAGATCGGCCCTATAATTAGCTAAAAAAGAGAATGGATAAAAGAGAGTGTTGGATTGTGTCACATTTAACTATAAGCAAATAAAGAAAAGAACTAACTACATGATCCAGATCCGAGTTGGGGAGATGTTTAAAATAAGACAAATGCAGAAATAATAGCTTCATGTACTTTAGCCTCTGAATTTTAATGGAGAATCTGTAGTTTAACAGAGCAGATTCAATCTTCATCTGGCTACCAAAGACAGATGTAAGAGAAATAAATCCAATTAAGGAATAGGTTTAGACTTATGGCTATGATCATCACTTAAATGGTCACAGATCATCCAATAGTTGTGGCCTATTCTTTAGTTGAACATGAACATCACTATAAATGCTAGAATTAGGTTACCAACGCTAATTCGCAGGTGATGAATTAAGGGAAGTTGCATGCGGATGTGTGAATCTACAGAAGTCTAATGCACTAAGGTGAACATTCAGAACCCTCGACATGACTCCACTGGAGAAGACACAAATTACAGCACCCTTTTAAAATCCAAAATTACAATTACAGAGCACGACTTCTTAGAGAGCCCTCAGACTTACAGTCTTGAATCCGAACTTGGAAGTACAAATCACTCACAATGGCTCTCAAAGGTAAACTACAAGAAGGGATTACAGGGGGTTCAGATAAGCTATCTGACCGGAATGAGGGAAACAGAGATGAAAACTCTAAAATCTGGATGCCCAATTTGGGCGAATGGCTTCTCTATTTATACTTTTTCCTCCATCCTGCGCATGGCTGGATTGACCAATCAGGAATGCTTTAGATCTGGATTGCCCAATGAGGGTTGAGCACGGGGATCCAGATCTGTTTTGGCCAATGGAAATGCTCTGATCTGGTTCGGCCAATCAGGTGCCAGAAGCATCAATTCTGTTATGGGTTTGAAATTCTGTTTGAGCTTCTGGAAGTTCCCGCCAGGTAATTTAACTTTGGGCGCTCACATGGGTTGGAATATGCCTTTTGTTCGTGCTTAGAATCTTCCGGAATGTCCTTGGGTTTTAAAACGCATTGGGACGCGTGCAACAGATTACTGAATTGCCCTTGTTAAAGCTGCGAATCTCCAGAATACCTTTTAGCAGAGTTCAGGGGCCTTTTCGCAAAGTTCAATGACTTTTGAAGCTCTATTCGCAAAGTTCAATCTTCTTTTCGAGGAGTTCAGATGCTCTTCGAAAGCTACACCTGGAGTTTTAGTCCTTTTCGTAGAGTTTAGGGGCCTTTTCGCAAAGTTCAATGACTTCTGAAGCTCTGTTCGCAAAGTTCAATCTTCTTTTCGAGGAGTGTTTTCTTCTTTTCGCAAAGTTCAAGGTTCTTTACGAAAAGTGCAAGTTCTTTGCGAAAAGAACTCTGTAGTGCATTTCTCTGTTCGAAATGTTCCCTGCTTCTCTTACAGGTCTTTGCCTCTTCTATTTAGACCTTTCCACAGCTGATGAGGTTGTTTCTTCACTTCCTTCCTTTGGACTAACATGAATTGTCATCTTTTTGGCACTTTTGAGCTGCTTTTATGGTTAAGCGTGTCTTTATTGTTAGCTGCAACATAGGCACTTAAAATACTTATTTAGTTCTCTCAAGGGTCTATCAAGGCCCAGATTAAGGGGTGAAAAATGGTATTTTCCAGTTCTCAACAGAGCATCTTGTGCTAACACGGAGTAGGCACGACCTTGAACAGTAGGTCGAGAAGGCCTTTGAGCAGATGCAGATGCCATGTTTTCTTTCCTCATCCTAAGAGATTCTCTGATTTGGTGGCCCATCTTGCTACATCTAAAGCATACACCCATTATCCACCAACACTCCTCTAGCTTATGTCATTGTCCACATCGTGGACAAGACTCGGCTGATGCGGACGAAGAGGTGTGTGAAGCTGTTTGATTCCTCGACTAAGGCGTCATCGTAGAGTTTGATGGGTGAAAAGGCCTCATAAGTGTAGACGTAGGTGGTCTCGAGTACACAGTCTGAGCAAGCTGAGATAGTGGTGCCATAAAAAACCTCAGCCTCTTACCTGATTGTTTGGAGGCATAAGACTGTGGTCTACTTACAACACTTCTATCCTGTTGTGATCTCCATTGATTCATTTCCTCGATATTTTTCTCGGCTATTAGAGACAAGTTCATGACTTCTACATACGTCTCCAACTGAAACATAGAAGTTCTATCCTTAATAGCGGGCTTCAGGTCACATTCGAAGTTGTTTGGCTTCATGATTTCCTTAGCAAGGTGTTCCGGAGCAAACTTGGAAATCCTTGTGAACTTTGCTTTGTACTCGTGTATAGACATCTGGCCCTGCTCCAACGATATGAACTTGACCTCTCACTAATTCCGAGCTGCTTTCAGAAAGTATCTCTTGTTAAACACCTTAATAAACCGATCCCAAGTCCATGGAACATAGGGTATCTCCTGCAGTTTGGTCCTCTCAGCAGACTTAAACCATGCGGTTGCTACTTCTTGCAGTTGAAAAGAAGGCCACTTGGACAGTTCTTCTTCGGTAAAGGGAATCATATGAAGAAGCTTTTCAATCTAGGTCAGCCATTCTTCCTCTTCCATCGGATCAGCTTGGCCTCGAAAACTTTGGGGATTCATTCTCCTTAACTCATGAAACCACGATGGTTGGCGCCGCTGTGCAAGTAGTGCAGTCTGTTTGGCCATTCTGTTGGCCTACTAGGCCATTGTGGCGGCCATCGCCTCTAACACATGAGAGACTCCTCCATCATCATGTCCTCCACCAATCGGAGTGATATTAGCCCCTGTGGCGATTCCCTCACCATTTGAGACACTTTTATTGTGTCTTGGCCTACCACGTGGGACCATAGTGATCCGTTATGATGAAACAAAAGTTTCAATTTAACAGGTAGTCCCTATGTCTTGACATAAATCTAACGTTCATAACCTATGTCTCGATAGAGTTGAAAGTCATATTCCTGCACTTAGAGCTATGGCTCTGAGTCTCCCATAAGGCCTAAAGCCTAAGCTTTGATATCAACTGTGACACTTTGTGTCACAGCTGAACCGCATTGACATGGTACAAGAATCTAGTACCATAGCTTTGATACCAACTGGATAGCCTAAATTTTCTATCCCAAAATCCATGCCACCAGATCGCAGATCACAATCTAATACAGTATTATCTTTGGCATCGATGCGGAAATCAAACAGACATCATATATAGCGGAAATAAAATCTCCATTTCTATACAAAATACAATCTAATGGAGCCCAAAATAAAACCACTGGTGATGGCCATCCATCACCTAAATAGTGGTACACAATTTGGCTATACAAAATTAATCCCATCATTCATACAGTCACATAATGTACCAAGTCCAAAATCCCCAAAACTCACCACTATACTAAATTCAAATCACTTCGTCTATGGGAAGAAATCCTCTGGTGGAAGATCTTCTTCCGGTACATAATCTGGATCAATCTCCAACTCTGGGTTCTATCCGATATTTACACCTGTGACATATAGTCGGGGTGAGCTAACAGGCTAAGCTCAGTGGAGAAAATCAATATCAATCACATTCTATCAATCAATACATAAATTCAATGACCATTCAAAAATCAATTCAAAAGCATTTGAATATTAGTCAGACTTTAAAAAATAGTACATTTTAAACAAATCTCAATATCTCATTTTTTGTATTCGAAGCAAAGAGTCATAGAAGGAGTAGAAACATATCAATAAACGGAACACAAACGGAAATGAAGCACATCAATGATGCAACACATCGATAAAGAGACAGCTCATCAGTAATCGAAACACATCACTAGACACATCTCATCATGAACCTAAGTAGCCAATCTTCCAGACACAAGGTAAAAACCCCGGGGCCTCTACCCCTCTCTGGAGCCTCTACTCCTCTTAGAGTTCAATCACATAACACATCAATTTGGAACACATTCATGGCAATGCAATTGCGGAAATTAACAGATTCAGAGTTCACATACGTTGTTCATTTTCAATCTCACTTTCAAATCTTATCGGTTTTGAAATGTAAATCATGCGAATAATAATCAAACATTCAAAACATTTAAAGAGTTCAAATTCATATCAAACTTATTGCATTTCATTCGATCTACTCAAAGCATCTATGGAATCAAATCAAAATGTACTTGTATATCAAAGTTTCCCCACCTAAGTTTCCAAAGTGGTACGCTTGTAATCCAACGATCCAAAGCCTTAATCACCGCTTCGATCTTCAATCTATAACACATTACGTACATATACTATGTGTCAATGGTCGATAAATCATTCTAAGAATTTCTCATTTTCTTCTATTAATAGCGCGGTGTGTTTTCCCTGACAGAGTGCTATAATATAGTTCATGGCACGCTGTGATTTTCATGACAGCGCGGTGTGGCTTTTATGACAGGGAGTTGTGGCTTTCATGACAGCGCGTTGTGGTCTTCATGACAGTGCGTTGTGGTATAGTGACCACAACTGTGTATATCGATAACTCTTCCTATTTATGGGGGTAACAATGTGCTGAGGTTTCCCTGACAGCGCGCTATTATCATTCACAGCGCGCTGCAGCTGGAGAGTTCATCTTCTCCGTGGTGCCATTTTCAATTCTCATGACAGTGTGTTGTGGGTGTTATCACAGCGTGCTGTCATTGGTGACGGCGTGCTGTGGTTATTGTCATGATGTACTGCATAAGAAATTTCTAGATCGAAATTTCTTAACTTTCTAGATTTCAAAAATGAGATCCACTGTTAGGATATTTTAGATGCATGCTGCTAACTTTATTGAAAATAGTGATAAGAATGTGTTGGTGAAAATAAATCAAAGGTGGATTGAAAACTACAGAGCAGCAAGTCTAAAAATACACAGACCTGCAAGATACAGGGCCTGTTGTAGCAAGTTTTAATAAGTAAGAGTTTATCCCACAGGGAAAAATGATCTAAAGCTCCAAGGGAGCTATCTTTAGTAGGCCTCCAGATCTGACTATAGATCTGGCAATTCTAAATGAAAGGGGATTCAAGGTCACTTATTATTTAAATCCTATGGTAACCTAATGCCTAAACTACAGAAATAGTTGAGAAGAATGGAGTGTGAGATAATAAATTTAAAAGGGTGAGAAGTAAGCTATTAGGTACAAATCTGATGGGTCTTATAACTTAGTCTCAGATCTGCTGCTATAGAAATCCTTTCCAATGGCTACATTATCACCAAAGAGGAGAAAGGATCCAACTCACCCCTGTGCCATGATCCAATCCCTTATGCCTATAACCTGTCCACTTAAATGGTCACAGACTATCCAATAGGGGAACCACAGTCTAGAGATGGGTCAAAACAAGTTTATCATTATAGGCACTATTTCTTTCAGGCTACCAGCTCAAGAATCCATAGGAACCTCAACCTCTAAAGTTCCGTGTGTGGGGCTAGGCTTGCAATGTGCACTAGCCTAGACACATAGGACTAGCAAGAGTTTGAGTACTAGCTTTAGGTCTAGCTGTTCACTGCTTTAGAAAGATAGCAGTGATCCAGTCATAAGCCTACAATCTCTATAGTCAGATCAGATCTGCCATCTGATGGTGGGTCTATACAAATACAGGGGAGTCTGCCTCTGCACAATCTCTCACAGGGCTACAAGCACAAGTACAGAAAAGAAGAGTTTGTCTTAGATCTGTGGATTGGCCTCACCCTAGGGTTGTAACCTGTCCACATAAATGGTCACAGACTATCCATAGAGGCTATCCTCCTCACAGAGGTCTGAAATAGAACAAGTAGATTACTGCCACCACCATGTTCACAAGGCTAGCAGCTCAGGCTCCCATGGGGATTAAGATTTAGTGGATCCTGTGGTGAGGCATTTGCCTGCATATGTGCCTAGCCTGGACACACAGGTCACTTGGATCTAAATAAATCCTTAAAAACAATCCTCCATTGCTTACAATACAACTTAGCAATGGAGGATCTCAAGGCAGCAGCCTTGCACAGAAAAACCCTCAAACACCAATCCCATATAAGTATAACATCCTATTATAAAACACCATTAAAACTGTTCCAAATAAACATACAAAGGCATAGCCAGCAAGTGCTGGACTATGGAGAGAAGAAAAAGGAAAAAGAAGCTGCCTAAACCCTAACCTTAGCCTACTGGAACTCTACAGTCGATTCAAGAAGAACCGCCCAATTCAATTAAGTCCTCCCCCCTAAACCTAAACTAGGCTTAAGCTTATATAACAGTCGGCTATGGGAGCATTAGGGTTAGGAAAACCCTAATTTTAATTATGCAAACGTGGCCCATTTCTATTCCTTGGATGCCTCGAGGCGCATGCGCAGAGATTGGAGCATTACAGTGCGTGCCCTAGTTGCTGGAAGTTCCTAGACTGCCCCTGCAGAAGTGGGGGAAAGTTAAGATCCCGAGCCTCTCTAGGTTGCAAGAGTTCCCAGGTCTTGTCGCATGACAGAATTATCGGTGCGATACTGAATTGACTTGAAGTTCTTGCAGTCGCAGGATAGATAGTTTGGTTATCGCGAGATTGCTCTGGTCGTCGCGGGACTGCGCTTTCCATTTGAGTGGCGTGGGAATCGCGCCCACAGTTCATTCCTTGGTGAATCTCGCGGGGATCCTCACGAAGAAGCAATGTGCATAGGCCTCTGGATCGCGCGAGTAGTTCCCCGAAGATCTACATCCCCCGGCCACTGTGTGACAGCTGCGCGCAGGAATGTCTGGAGCTCTCTCTCCTCAGTGAATCACGCAAAGATTAAATGCTCCTCTTTTGAGTTGTGCGAGACTGCGCGAGTGCTTACAACTGAACCTCGCGAGAACTGTGCGAAGTCTACTTTTTGGGCCCTTCTGGCATTAATCTATGCGAGAACAGCACGAGCAATTGGAGTGCTGCCTTCAAAAACCTGCGACAATTGCGCGAAGCATTCTTCTCTGAAAAAATTGAACCTTGCGACATCTGCACGAGGCTTACTTCTTGACTTGTTGCTACCGTGCTTTGCCGATGCTGCAGCCAAGTTCTGTCTGGATTCAACTTCCTTTCTTCTTAGGCAAAAGTAGGCTTCTTGGCAGGGTTAAGCCCTTATTTGCAGCTGTTGCTTATTACCTACAAAATGGGCTTAACACACATTTATTAAATGACTAATGGTCTAACAGAGATTAAGTTAAGGGGTAAAAAGTGGTACTTTTCAGGTCTTAACATCCACCCTACAGTCCTTTGATACTATGATCCATCATTGTCCCAAATCTAACTTTAATAAATTATAATTACTTGAATAACTATAATGTTTACCTCTTAGATCAGGCATGCAACGTCCACGACAATCGGATTAAAGAATCGGCCTTGGAACCCTCTTTTCCTTCCGACATTTCAAAACGGGCGTGGATCGAATCCTCCCAATGCTTATGATGAACTAAAGATCCTCTTGAGCGAGAAAGATCAATGGAAGCTAAGAGGAAGATCCTCTTGGAATGGGGGGAGCTCTCTTCCACTTAGATCGTTACCGTGTCAATGTCGATGCTCTCTTGAGTGTAGAGGAAGAGCTTGGTTCAGGGTTTCAAAGAACACCATAGAGGGTTTTGAGAGCAATAGTTTCTTTCATTCACAAATGCGTCACCGCCAAGGTTCTTCTCATGGTGATCAACAATGAAGATGAAGTTGAGGATAACAACACATAAAGGAGGAGATCTCTCTTCCTCTTTCTCTACTCTTCTCCTTCTCTCCTCTCTTTCAACTCTTGCAAGGAACAAATAAGCTTCTAAGAGAAGTTTCACTTTTATAGTGGGGAGTCGGTTCAGTGTGAAGCAGACACGCCTAAACAACTTATCTGGCTTTCATCCAACGACTCTAAATAACTTATCACACCTTACATCTTTAGACATGTGACCTTTACACGAAAATAAATGCGAGTGCGTGTCGCATTGCATGCCGACACATATACCTAGTCGAGTATATCGGTGTTCGAAATTTTAGGACTTTACAGAAAGTAACTAGATTTTTGGAAAATCATTAAATGTTGGTTACCTAGGTGTTCTGCCACTTGTATTGCTAGTAAAACTTTTAAATGTTGGTTATACATCTCAAAGCATTAATATGTGATGTTAAATGTAGTAAGACTTCTCCCCTGACTCAATAGACAACGCAACTAATAGTTGTGCCAACTTTAAAAACTAGGATTTTACCTTGGCGCAACTAATAGTTGCACCAGTGTAAAATTCCTCCCCTGTAACCTGGGCGCAAGTATTAGTTGCGCCAAGTCTGTTTAGCAGCACCCAGCCCGAATCCTTGGCCCTTTCCACCTCTCGAGTACCCCGATCAGTGTGCAAAGTGCCTTGATTAGGCCCCGCCATCTCCGACACCCAATACGCCCCCGCCGATCAAGAGAAGGCAACTTCTTTTTAGCTCATTTTAGGGGATCGGGTCGTTTGCCTCAATTTTCGTGCCTTCAATAGATCGAAGGTTCTCCTTCGATTCTTCTGAAGTGCATCAAAACCGTTGCCGCGAGTCTTGAATCAAGGTACAAGAGCCACCCGAAACAGGAATTCCAAGGCCTCGGTACCTTTGTTTTTCAAAAAGTCTTCATAAAATTCAAAAATATATATATAACCAAAAACCCAAAAAATATATAGTTTGTGGTGCCGGCACAACGGCATCATCTTACCCTCCGTCATCTCGTAGGGGAAGGAGGAAGATTTTTGGGCCTTATCCAAGGCACCCTTACCCAACCTGCTCCTGAAGAATGTCGTGGGTAGTGGATCCGACTTACACCGATCCCGACTCCTCCCCGCCACATTCTCCAATCTACTCCCATTCGGGATAAGTTTTTTCTACCATCCCCCTAACCCAACCCCCTTTTACCGTTACCGGCCCATTCGGCGCCCCCATATATCCAACCACTACCCCCCAAAATATCTAAAGTCCAACCCCCATTCCCCATCTTTTGCCCAAACCATGCCTGTGCAAAATCCTAACCCGTTTTCTCAACCCACATCCATGCCCCATTTTCCATCTTCACCATATAGACCCGATCCACCCATGTTCACATACACCACTTCAACCCTATCTGATCCCCCACAAATCCCCCCATCTACCCAGGTCATGCCCATTTTTACTAGGGCCATGCCTGGTTTTTCCCAAACACCCACACTATACCCTCCATCATCCTTAAACATCCCCAACCCATCCCCCTCTGCCAATGCCCCGCCTCATTTCTTTAATCCATCCCCTATCCTATCATCTACCATTGCCATACCTAATTTTCCCTCCACATCCACCCCATCCATACCCAATCATCCATTAAATCAACCATCCACATCCGACCCTCCTACCATGGCCATGATGGAGGAGATGTTTCAAGCATACTCCTCATGGAGGGCTTCCCAAAATATCTCTCTTCCACACCCCACATCCATGAACCCATCCCATACCTTAGCAAACCTCCATGCTTGACTCCCCCATGACCCCCATCAACCTCCCATAATCCACACCATCCAAACCCCCATCACCCACATACGCCAAGGCCCCATGGCCCAACCACTCACCATCCATACACCTCAAGGCCAAATGGCCCAAACTCCAAACTCCCACATACCCCAAGGCCCATTGGCCCAAACCCCCTTTTCCCACACATCTCAGGGCCCCATGGCCCAATACCCCACCATCCATGATCTCCAGGGCCTCATGGCCCAATACCCCACTACCCATCATCCCCAAGGCCCATTGACCCAAAACCCCATTACGCATATCCCCCAAGGCCCATTGGGCCAAACCCATCAAATCCAAACCCATCAGGGGCCCATGTCCCAAATCCACTAAGGGCCCATGGCCCTGACCCAACAAGGCCCATCGGGCCAGACCCATCAAGGGCCCATGACCCTGACCCAACAAGACCCGTTGGGCCAGACCCATCAAGGTCCATGGCCCAGACCCCATCAAGGGCCCACGAGTCAGACCCATCAGGCCCATTGGGCCAGACCCACCAAGGGCTTATGGCCCAAACCCATCAAGGCCCATTTCACCAAGGGCCCATGGCCCAAACCTACCTAGGCCCATGGCCCAAACCTATCCAGGGCCCATGGCCCAAACCTACCAAGGGTCCATGGCCCAAACCTATCAGTGGCCCATGACCCAAAATGACCAAGGGTTCATAGCCCAAACCCAAACCCCCCACTCATACCTTCCACAATACCCCCAACAATTAACCCAACCTTCACAGCTGGGTCAAACCCATGTCATCCCCCAAACCCAATTCTCCTATGGCCCCACACCCCAAGGCCATCTCCAAACCTTCCCTCATACCCAATGGCCCTATCAGGCCCCGCCTCAAAACCAAATTCCCATCACCCAACAAACCTTTCCTCACCCCCAATGGGCTTACCCAACCCCTACTCAGGTCATTCCCATCCAACTCGTGCAGCAACAGGTTGAAAATCCCGTCCCCACTGCACCCTATATAGATCAGCAGTATGAGGAGGACGAGATCAGAAACAGTGGGGCCTATGCTAGGGCATTGACCAGCCTCAACCCTCCACCAGTAATTGCCCACCCCCCTGGTGGCCCAGAGTGAAGTCTGACTGACGGCCGATAAAGTGGCCCCTATATCAAAAGAGTCAGAACAGTTAGACAAAATACAAAAGCAGCTGATGAAAATGGGTGGTGCTGAAATCCATGCCACAGACTTCACAGACCTATGCCTGTTCACTGAGGTCCCCTTGCTCCCCAAATTTAAAATGCCAGTATTCAACAAGTACAATGGCACAGGCAACCTGATCACACACCTCAAGTCCTATTATGGGGACATGTGCCAGTACGGGGGGACGAAAGACTGCTAATAAAAGTCTTTCAGGAAAGTCTGACCGGACCGGCCCTGAGGTGGTTCACATCTCTTGAATCATCCATGATGAGGACATGGAAAGATTTAACACATTTGTTCCAGGAACGGTATGTCTATAATACTGATATTGAACCGCGCAAGTCTGATTTGACCTATTTAAAGAAAAATCCAAACGAGACCTTCAGCGACTACTTAGGGCGATGGAGAGCACTGTTAGCTCAAGCTAGAAATAGAATACCGGATGATGAGCAGATAGAGATGATTTCAAAGAACACTCTGCCAGTGATCTCTGATTTTCTTGTATACCAATAGCAGTCTAGTTTTGCTGATTTGGTGAGGAATGTCAACCGCTGCGAAGATGCCATCAAGGAAGGACGGTTGAGTAAGAATACTTCAGGGGGCCCTAGCGGTGTCAGAAGATTTTTTGAGCAGAGGAATGAGAAGAGAACAGGGGGCGATGTCCAGAACATATCCAACACCAGGCCTAATAATAATACTGCTCCGTTTCAATTTTAAGCAGCCCCACTAGCACCAGTTAGGCCTGAACAGATGCAAAGAATGGGGAACGGGAAAGAAATGCAAATGACCCCGGAACAGAGGAGAGCCCGCTACGACCGAGTCTTTATGCCTCTGGGGTAATCTTTGAGTGTACTTTTGCCCTTGTTAGTAGAAAGGGATTATGACCCAAATACCCACAACCTCCTCCTCACCCAATCCCAAAGAAATATGACCCAAATACCCGTCAACCGCAACCTCCTCACCCAATCCCAAAGAAATATGACCCAAATACCCACTACAATTTTCAATAGGGTTCGGGTCACCCTACTGATTGCTGCTTCCCATTGAAGCACACCATCCAAGATTTAATCGATGCTGAGAAAATCATTCCCCCTACACCCTCTCAACATACTAATATCCACCAGGTGCCACTACCCCCACATCCTACCGGAGGAGCAGGTCCCAGACCCACCATCGGAATGATAGAAGATGAGGAGGAATTCGAATTTGACCCATCCGATTATATCAGTGATCGAGAGAGTTATGTAGCACTGCTGTTAAGAAACGTTGAAGAGAGGAATATAGGGGTACTTGAACCTCTAAATTTGTCAGATTATTTCCCCAACCTGACTCCACAAATTGAACCCTTGGATCTCAGGGCATACTTTCCAGCACCCACACCCGTCAATTATGTGAATATCAATGCATACTAACCATACACCACAACCCCCATCAATTACCCGATGAGCCAACAGGCCCCCAATCCTGCACCCGCACTCGCCAGTCATCAATGGCCTACGCCCGCCACATTTCAACTACCACTATATACCACAACCCCCATCAATTACCCTTTAAGCCACCAGGCCCCCAATCCAACACCCGCACCCATCAGTTATCAATGGCCTGCGCCCACTCCATCACCCCCAGTTCAACCACCGGCAAATTCCACCACCCCGATTAATTACCTAACGGCCCATCAGACTCCCCATTTATCGCCAACACCCACTAGCTACCAATGGCCGGCTTTTACCTCCTTCCCTCCAATACCACCACCCTCAAGCTTCACCACCCCCACTTGGCCCAATCTTTCCACCCAACCCACTGCCATAGAAATAAATTAGGTGTTGCCCACGTCCTCTGAGCCCGCCGTGCAAGTATCTCAAGCACCGGCCGCCACACCACTCCAGCTCTCAGGACCAACCTATGATCCTCATCAAGTCCCGCTAAGCTATGAACAAACAGATGTCAATACTGGCGGTAGCAACAGAGATGGGGTAGTAGATTTTGTTACCAGGTCAAGGAGAATATCGAAGCAGCCCGAAGCACCAGCAACAGCACAGGCCCAACCCAAAGGAAAGAAAGACAGCGCGGTAAACCCCTTCGAGAAAATGAGTCGAGAACATATACTGAAGACTCAGCTGAGAAGAATGCCTGCCCATATCACTATATGGGATCTGTTGATGACGTCCCCACTCCATTTTCAAGCATTAATGGGGGCGTTAAAAAATGCACATGTATCACTCCAAGTTAGCCTAGATGAAGTAGGGCAGATAATTGGTCAAGTGATGGCTCCTAATGCCATTTCATTTTTTGATGCTGATTTACCTGAGGAGGGAGGTAGTCACTCAAAATCTTTGAATATAACCATTGAGTTCGGAATTATGATTATCCCCTTGGTATTAATTGATAATGGGTCTGCTTTGAATATATGCCCTTTGAGAACCACCACCAAGATTGGGATTGATCCGTGCATGTTAAGGCCCACCAGAACCAGTGCTAGAGGGTTTGACAATACCAGGAGAGAAATAATGGGAGAAGTTGATCTTGAGCTGTTGATAGGGCCAATGACCTTTTCCATCTTGTTTCAAGTCATGGATATCAAATCCTCATTTAATCTGTTGTTGGGGCGCCCGTAGCTACATGAAGTCGGAGCCATACCTTCCACATTGCACCAGAAACTCAAATTTGCAACTGGGCATAAGATTATCACAATCATTGGAGAAGGGCGCATCGAGAAAGAAAAGGCCACCAATAGTGTGGAGAAATCTAACATACTGGATATACCGCACACTGCTGAGGATGTCGACCTCCACAGTTTTGAATATGAAGTGTCGGCCATACTCCCAGAACCCATTGAGGGCATCATGCCTAAAACAGGAGGTGGTATGGTAGCAGCGGTGGCAATGCTCCAAAAGTGGGGCTATCAGAAAGGAAGGGGCCTAGGACCCAAATTACAAGGAAGAAAAGAGCCAGTTGTCGCCAAGGGGCAGAAGGTCCGATTCAATTAGGATACAAGCCCATAGAAGAAGAAGTCCGAGAGGCCAAAGAGAAAGCCAGGGTCGTCGCGACTGCAAAACCTCGAGGAATCACCATAGAAGAGAAACCTCGCCCTAGGCCACACATCAGGGACTCCTTTGTCAGCGCAGGGGTCGTAAAAATTGACTGAAATGGTGTAATCCATTTAACCCCACACAGACCCATAGCCCCAATCCATCCCACCAATCCCCTGATCTCCCTTCCTAGTTGGAGATAGATTTGGCCGCATTGTCCCTTTTCGAGGAACGACGGTCGGTACCTGAACAAACTCTCCCTGTGGTGAATCACCACAAAGCCGTGTTAACATTTGAGGATCTCATCTCAGACGAAATGGGGATTAACATGATGGAAGCTGACCCCAAGGAGCCATATCAGTCAGCACCCTCCATCCCAACAGGTAAAGAAGCGACCCCTCAGGTATGCAACTGGGCATCTTTGCCCCAAACTCTGGAAGCAGGAAGTGGCCTAAAGTTTGGCACCCGTTTCTAAAAAAAAAACAACCTATAAAAAGTGAGAGAAGCCCTTGGCTGACAATACCTTCTATATACACAAACCCGCCTTACCAAGGGTCCGTCTCCAAAGAAAACAAAATTCTCAAAAACATGGAAAAAATACAAAATCTCAAAAACATGGAAAAAACACAAAATCCCAAAAACATTGAAAAAATCCAAAATCCAAAAATATTGTCATTTAAAATTCCAAAAAATGTCCCACAAAAAGATGCCTTAATCAAAATACCCATCCCACGTGAAATCGACCCCTTCCCTGTAGAAATACAAGAAGAGGTAGGGATCACGAGTCTGGACAAGGATGTCCCCTTTGAGGATGTCCCCTTCGAGGAGCTCCCCAATGAGCTCCTTGACCGATTTGCCGACTTTGAGTATGGCCCTACCCCCATTATCGAAGAGACTGAAGACATCAATCTAGGAACTGAGGAGGTTCCCAGGATAACCAAAATCGGAACGTCACTATCTCCTGAGGAAAGAAAGCATGATCGACTTCCTTTGATCATACCAAGACATTTTTGCCTGGTCATACGAGGACATGCCTGGTCTGGATACTTATTTGGTCGAGCATGAGTTGCCCCTCTACCCTAATATGAAGCCAGTCAAGTAGAAGCTGAGACGTCTCCGACCCGAATGGATGTTGAAAGTCAAAGATGAGGTCATCAAGCAATACGATGCGGGGTTTCTCATGGTATCCAAATACTCGCAATGGCTAGCTAATATCGTACCTGTGCCAAAGAAGGATGGAAAGGTTCACATGTGTATCGATTTCCATAATTTGAACAGAGCAAGCTTAAAGGATGATTTTCCATTACCACTCGTCAACATCTTGGTCGATAACACAGCTAAGCACGGGATGCTTTCTTTTATGGATGGATTCTCAGGATACAATCAGATCAAAATGGCGGAGGTTGATCGTGAGAAGACAACGTTCATTACCCCCTGGGGAACCTTTTGCTATCGAGTCATGCCATTCGGGCGGAAGAATGCCGGTGCAACATACCAGAGAGCTATGACTGCACTATTTCATGACATGATGCACCGAAAGATTGAAGTATATGTTGACGACATGATAGCTAAATCACCAGAGTGAAGCGACCATCTGGTAAACCTTTAGAAGCTGTTTGAAAGACTGAGAAAATATCGACTACGTCTGAATCCACAGAAGTGCGTATTTGGTGCTATGTCATGGAAATTGCTAGGGTTCATCGTCAGTAGGAGGGGGATCGAGGTCGACCCAATCAAAGTCCAAGCCATCACTGAAATGCCACCGCCATCTACCGAGAAGGAGGTTAGAGGGTTTCTGGGTAGAATACAGTATATCAGTTGATTCATTGCACAGCTAACTCTAATCTGCACGTCGATCTTTAAGCTACTAAGGAATAATTTACCCGTTGAATGGAATGACGATTGTCAGGCAGCGTTCAAAAAAATCAAAATCTACCTCCTTAATCCACCTGTTTTGGTACCACCTAAGCCAGGGAGACCACTCTTGATGTATCTCTCAATGACGAAAGTTTCGATGGGATGTGTTTTTGGGCAGCACGGTGAAACGGGAAGAAGAGAGCAGGCCATTTACTATCTGATCAAGAAGTTTACTGATTACAAGACGCGCTACTCTCATCTAGAGAAAGCATGCCTGGCTCTTGTATGGGCTACTCAAAGGCTCCGCCACTATTTGCTATCTCAGGCGGTTCTGCTCTTGGCCCGAATGGACTCGTTAAAATACCTATTTGAAAAGCCACCTCTCACTGGACGAACCACACGATGGCAACTTTTATTATCTGAATTCGACATCACATACGTCACTCAGAAATCGATCAAGGGGTAGGCGCTTGCTGATCATCTTGCTGATAATCCTTTACCTGACTATGAGCTGTTAAGAACTGAATTTCCAGATGAAGATATCTTGTTCATGATAGAAGACGATACAGAAGGAGCAGAAGAATCATGGGTAATGCACTTTGACGGGGCAGCAAATGTCGAGGGCCAAGGAGTTGGCGCCATCCTAATTTCACCGAAAGGATCCCATGTACCAGTCTCTATCAAGCTCAACTTCCCTTGCACTAACAACATGGTTGAGTACAAAGCTTGCACTGCTGGTCTGTAGGTAGTTCTTGATCTGAATGTTACTCACCTTCGAGTATTTGGTGATTCATAGTTAGTCATATGCCAGACGAATGGTGACTGGAAGACAAAAGATGAGAAATTGATCCCCTATCATGAACACCACAAAGATTTGATAGCCTGCTTCTAAGATTTGACTTTCTCATATGTCCCCCGGATAAGGATTCGCTTTGCCGACGCATTAGAAACTTTGGCGTCAATGATTGAAATCCCCTATGGTGTTGAGATGAAGCCGATCGTGATCGAGCAAAGGAATGAGCCGGCCTTCTGCCTCCAGATTGAGGAACCTACAAAGCCTGATGATGAGCCACCTTGGTTCTCAGATATCAAGAATTTCCTCGAGACCCTAACTTTCTCAGAGGGTACATCCAAGATAGACCGACGAACCATTCAACGTTTAATGGCAGGTTATGTCATTTGCGAGGAATGCCTCTACAAGCGATCATACAATAACATCTTACTTAGGTGCCTTACTGAAAGTGAAGCGGTCAATATTATGAAAGAAATCCATGAGGGAGTATGCAGAGCCCACGTCAACGGTCACATGCTCGCTAAGAAAATCCTACGAAAGGGATACTTTTGGACCACCATGGAATCGAATTGTTGCAAATATGTTCAAAAATGCTACAAGTGTCAAGAACACTCCAGTCTGATACACGCTCCTGCCATTGATCTTCACTGCATGACCACTCCTTGGCCATTTGCTACCTGGGGCCTTGACGTTGTCGGAATGATTAATCCAAAAGCATCAAACGGACATCGATTCATCCTCATCACCATTGAATACTTCACCAAGTGGGTAGAAGCGGCATCATATGCCAACATCACGGCCACTCACGTTGAGAAGTTTCTCAAGAACAATATTGTGTGCCGATTTGGAGTACCCAAAGATATCATCACAGACAATGGCACAAACTTTGCGAATAAGCACATCCGAGACTTCTGCGAGCAATACAAGATCAAGCACCATCACTCATCCCCTTATCGGCCTCAAAGTAATGGAGCCGTGGAAGCCGCAGACAAGACGGTCGTCTGCATCCTTGAGAAAATGGTCATCACTTATCGAGACTGGAGTGAAATGTTGTAATTTGCTTTGTGGGGCTACCGAACATCGACCCGTACCGCTACAGGGGCAACACCATTCTCCCTTGTGTATGGAATCGAGGCTGTCCTCCCGGTAGAGGTTGAAGTATCCTCACTCCGAATCCTCATGGAATCAGGCTTACTCGAAGCAGAAAGAGAGAGATCACGCTTTGATCAGCTTAACTTACTGGACGAAAAGAGACACCTAGCCTTGTGTCACACTCAAGTTTACCAGGGGAGAATCACACGCGCTTACAATAAACGTGTCCGCGGTCGAGATCTAAAGGTAGGAGACACCGTGCTGAAGAAGATCTTCCCATCCCTCCATGTTGATCCAAGAGGAAAGTTTAAGCCGAACTGGGAAGGACCATACGTCATTCGAGAAGTGCTACTAGGATACACCCTCCGCCTTGCCACCATGGACGGAGATCATCTTCCTGAGCCCACCAACATTGGATACGTCCGACGGTTCTACTCTTAGTCCATCGCGATAAGGTAAGTATTGATGAAACAGATACGTGACTGCTTAAGAACCACCCAAAAGAGGCCATCATTCCAAGCACAGTAGCCTAAAAACATCCTTAAAAATGATGATATCTTTTTCTACCCTATTTGAGCCTGGGCCTTTCTTTCAATAAACCTATTCCCCCAAAAAAAAATATACATGTACATATGAAGTAGAGTTACTATCAAAATCCAAAAAAATTGAAAAAGCAAAACCTCAAAAAAGAGAATGCTTGAAATGGAGGAAAAAGAATAACAAAAAAAAAATGTGTATAGAAGAATCATGGGGTACAGTAAAAACCCCTAAGGAAGAAAGTATGTTGAGAAAATTGAAGCCGTATCAAGGAAACCCATTTAGCCCAGCATACCTTCAAATCCTAACCTAACCCATGGCCAAGCTACAGTCTGAAGGAAGCCCTCTTTGTAGGTTCGCAAGAAGTCATAATATCTGTTAAGTCAACATGAGCCGAGTCGTGAGACGACACCAGAACCCCATCCGGTCGGCTATGACGGAATCAACGTCTATGTCGTGGCTCTTGAAAAAATATTAAAAAGAATAAGAAATAAAATAAAAATACAAGCTCAAAGTAAGATGGACATAGTGAAAACCATAAAGGGCATTACGGGTAAAAACAGTGGGCTTGTGCAGACCATGTGAAAACTCGAAAGGGTGCTTGGGGTAAGAGAGCTAAACCCATGGATGTGGTGAAAACCCGAAAGGGCGCCACGAGTAAAAAAAGGGGGAAAAAAAAAGAGAAAAAGAAAAAGAAAGAAAAAAATTGAAAAAGAAAGGTTTGGAGTGATTGAGAAGATTGATGTTTGAGGAACCCTTTTGTTACTCTTCCTATACCCTCTTGTCTGACTGGGCCGCTCATGCTAGTTCAAATCGGGTCCCGACCATATTTGTGTTTGTGAAACCCACATCGTCAAACGTATGACCCAAGGCAAGGAGAAAGGCTTAACTCAATCTAAGGGGATCCATATTCCGGCCTCGGCAAAATCCGGAAACCCACCCAGGTTCGACTCCAAAGAAAGGGTTTGACCATGCTCGAAAAGTAGACCCAGGACTCCCCAAAGTATCACCCAATGTTTAAGACACAACAAAAAGGAGAGAGAGGAGATAATACATAAACCAAAAATAGATTTGTATAGATGTATATAACTGCCTTTTGTATCACTTACACCGCATCTCAAAAAATAGTCGGTGTGATGACTAGCGTGTTTTCCTTTTTACAAGTATAGAAAAAAATATATATATATAAATAAAAAAAATATAAATATATATATATATATATGTATAATAATATATGTATATATATGTATACCAAAAATGTGTGTGTATCTGTAAAGGGGTTTTCCTACGCCCTTTTTTTTCTGTGTGTATGATCTGTGCAAAAAGTTCTGTGTGCAGGAAGGAGTTAACAGCCCAGTTCGCGCTTCAAAGCGCTAATCTCAGCATAAAGATCATCCTCATGGACATTCCTCTCAGTCAGGCAACGACCATGCAGGCTTTTGAACTTCTTCCAAGAAGAGTCGGCGGCTCTAAAAGCAATGCTCAGTGTTTCCTTCAAACGGAGAACCTCACTCTCCGCTGTGTCTGCTTTAACCCTCTCGCATGCCAAGAGTTCTTGCAGTACCCTCTTCTCATCCACCAATAGCTCGATATGGGTTCGGAGCACCGCCTCTTTCTTTGGCCAGGGGCCTCCAGTATCAATGATCTCTGACAAATCTGGGCCATTAGCGGCAGGCCGCTCAGTCAACAGCCAAGCCTCATACTCAGGAGAAGTTCTAACTGAGTCTCTCTACTCAAAATCGCACATCAGTGTCGACTGATGCGTCTCCCAGAGAGCAGTAATCCGATCTATGTCCCCAGACGATCCCTTAGAAAAGATCAAATCACATAAAGGTGGTCTGGCCTCACAAGGCACCTGCTGAGGGCAGCCGAACTGACGCAACACCCAGAATGGGAAGTAGAAGGTGCTGCCGGTCAGTCCTAGGAGGGTGATGCCCTCATGGTCTCTAGAACGAATCACTGGGAAGGCCCGGTCCAACCAAGGAAGCCTCCATTTCAGCTCAGCATCGACCAATCAAAGTTTCAGAGCCGACGTATCACCCTGGGGAAGTAAGTGGCATCTATCAAAAAAACATTGGGCCACCTCGACTCAAGCAACATAGAAGCGAGGCACGGGCCCCAAAACTGCAAAATGCTCACCCAGCCAAACCTGGAGAAACAAGGGGCATCCCCGAAGGCCCTCTACCTTGCCCAAGGCAAAAGAATCAAGGCATCGGTACAGCTCAACAAGCGCCAAGTGCATCATGGACTGGCCCGCCTCCAACTCCATTAAAATATCACAAACTACCAATGGGAAGCTCTCTCCCCCGGTGTAGAAGAGGATTTCAGAGATGAGACCAAGTGCTAGAGCTTTCACGTTAAAGACACTCCTAACCGGCAATCTTTGAAGGCTTTCATCACCAAAAAGTTCTTTGAGGAATTTCAGCGAACACCTTGTGGGCCCCCCGACGAGGCTCTTCTCACACTCGGATTTCTTCAAACCAAAAGTAAGGTGAACAGATCTGGAATACCCTGGCCTAGGCATAACTCTTGCAAGGTCCCTATGAAGCTTTAGGCCAGACAGATTGGATAACTCCTCAAGGGTTAGGGTCAGCTCCCGCTTCCCAAAGCGGAATACGTGGAGGTTCGCATCCCAGCACGAAGCGACAGCATGAAGGAGTTCCCACCGAAGAGGAATCTCTAGGAAGGAAGGAAGGCGAGATAGCCCAAGGTGCTCCAAGTCAGTGAGCTCACTCTCACTCAGACTCCCAAACCAAGCCGCCAGGAACTTGGGCCCCAGGCCCATCAAAGAGGATACATTAGCTCCGGGCCCTCCACGTAAGGGAGGGTTAGGAAGCAGATCCATGAACGTACAAGGATCTTTTGGGAATATAAGAATCAATGTAGGGTGATGGACCCGCCTTGGAAAAATAAGAGCAAAGGAGGCCAGTCAAAGGAGCCAAGTCAAATAAAAAAGAAACAATTTCTGGGTCAATTCGGGCATATAACGCCCCACTGCCCCTAGGTCAAACCTGGCGCAACTAATAGTTGCGCCAGTGCATTTTTGTCCCCAATTTGGCTTGGCACAACTAATAGTTGCGCCAGTGCATTACATCCCCAATTTGGCCTGGCGCAACTATTAGTTGCGCCAGTGAAATTTCCCTGGCATTTTAGCCTAGCGCAACTAATAGTTGCGCCAGACTAAAATCCCCCTCTACAGCCATCTCAAGACCAAACTGAGGAGGGGATTTCTGCCCTTTTCGTTGATTTTATATATGTTGGCACTTCCGACCATCAATGGTTTGTGAATTATTTTGTTATGTGCAGGATTGATCCTACATTGAGGCATGCGACCCAAAAGGCCCCCCTCTACAGCCGTCTCATACCTACTTGAGGATTGATCCTACATTGAGGCATGCAACCCAAAAGACTGCTTTTTTTTCGAAAAAGGGGGGCAACTGGCAGACACATCCTGTGAAGAAACAAATATAGAAGGCAAGGAAACCATGGCATAAACTCAAAACAAAGGCATTAAAATAATAAATATTTTCAAAAGATACATGTCCAAAAAAATATATCATCCATCCCATAATGCCTGAATCCAAATTCAAAATACTGAGTTTTAAAAAGTAAAAAACTAAAAGCCTATTCCTTGCTCGCCCCCTTGGACTTCTTGCAGCGGCGAGATCCTACTGAGCAGGGAACGTGACTCCTTAGCCCGGGCACGCAGCAAGACACAGTCGAGGACAAGGTCAGTCAAAGGGCCAATGATAATGAAAAGAACAAGAGGAGTCGAGCAGCCAAGTACTCACCATCTCCACCTCTCGAAGCTCTGCCAGGTGACGATGGTACTCCGCATATTCCATGGCCGAGTTGAAGTCCTGCGATACATAACTCAGTTGTCAGAACAACTCTGAAAGCCTATGCAGAAGGAAACTAAAATGAAGGAGAAGTGGCTCATCAGAAAATCTACCCCAGGGACCACCGCAGGAGGAGGAACGTAGGCCTCCTCGGCAAAGAGTCGTGCCTATCGATCTACGTCAGCACATAGGTCTGAGAGGAAGCCATCGTCAAGATGCCAAAAGTTCCTGTAGGTTATAGACAGACCACCACTAGGGACACCCGCCTGAGAGGTACTCGACGGACCAACACCTGATGAACCCTCGCCCGAGGGACCCGCACCAGAGGGATCTACCCCTGACATGTCAGCAGCACTCGGCCCACCTTCACCATCCGAACCATCCCCCGGAGCAAACTGTGAACCAGACAAGAGTTTATTCAGATAAGACCAAGGCTGAGTAAAAGTGAAGGGGAAGCCAATTCAAACTGAGAAAAGGTTACCTGACCAAGTGGGCCCTCGAACGCAAGAAAATTAGTGCTAGGGACAAAGCGGCGTGGATGAACCCAGAGGTAGGCACTGCATTACGTGCATGATAGTCCCCAGGCACATGGAGAGCGCGAATGGGGAACCCATTGTTGAAGAAGGCCGCTGTCAACTCCTCAATACTGCCGGCGAGACTCCAAACATCATCCGGTGGGTCCACGAGTATTGCGTAGTAGCCCTGAAACTGGTGCACCACCCGCTCCCCCAGATTGTAGCATCTGGCCCACGCTCCATAGAAGAAGACGACACGGCGATTGTTGAATAGGCAGGAGGCACCCACGGCTGCTCGATCCCAGAAGGGGGATGTCAGGTACGGATCAGGGAGGATCTGCTCAAAATAAAAAAGCAAGAGAGACCAAGTGAGCAACACCTCAATCAAAAGAAATGTCCAAGCTGAAAGTATACAACGGTTGAAAAGTTATCACCTGCTCAGGCACCATCAAATCAAGCTGGGACCTTAGGCCCATTTCCAAGTGCTTTAGGCCCACATCACGCCGTCAGGCCTGATGCTAGTTGCTGAGGTGGGGATAGGTGAGCACCTCCGAGAAAAGGAGCGGGCGCCCAGGGTGAAAGTGGTGATATCCCCATACATGAAAAAGGGGCATCACACAAGAGCAGGTCAGTAACATAAATGGATCAGTAAAAAAAATTGATGAATGGATGATAGTGATAGCAAAAGCAAAGGGGAGAGAAATTACCTCCAGGACGGCCCAAAATCCCACGACAGACTTCGAGTCCCCGGTCGTAACCCGGGATAAGTTGTACATCAGCCAGACGTATCCTACCCCTCCCCAGTCATGCCTATGAATGTCGCCCCAATTATCCATCACGCTCAATAAGGCGAGGCTGACTCGTCCCCCGCTGGCATTTGAAAAAAGGGTCTTGCCCAGCAGGAGTAGGAGGGTGATGCGAGCTAAAATGATCGCCCGCTCTGCACCCGATCTGGCTGGCCCAGGTCCACCAATTCATTAGCAGAAAAGAGGGAGGTCAGCCAGGACATCTTGATCTTTGTGCCATGGGTCTGCCCACGAGGAGGATCGGCCCCGATCAACCGAATGATGTCCTCCTGGCTCGGTACCGCCAAGGTAGATATCGAGACTCCACCTATCCTAATGCCAGTAATCATGGCCCAATCAACGAGCGTCAGCGTCAGCTCATCATACGGCAAGTGGAACGTCATGGTCTCGGGACGAAACCTCTCGATGAGGGCCTTCAGATAGGCAGCATCAGCCCTCATGGCAGGGCAGGACAAGAACTCCCCAAAGCCCACCTGCTCCAACAAGACTTTTACCACAGGGGGGACATAAAGGTAGAACTCATGGAAGTCGAGCCACCCCCCGTGGAATACAATGTTGGGCAGCTCCTGCACCCAAAGAAATACACATCAGATGGCAAAAAAAAAATTGCACAAAGGAAAGAAACTGAACCTATCTTTTACCTTGCCCGCTATTCCAAAATTTGAGATATGGGTGTGCTGCTGATAGAGGAGACCGACCCGGGCAGCCTCACCCTACATCTCGAGCCATGGGCCTGCTCTCCGCTCCACCCAGAGAAACTGCTCTCCCCGTGGACCAAACACTATCTCGGGCCCTTCCTCGTGGCCCTCCTCGGAATATGCTCACCCTCGCTCGACATGCTGGGGCAACAAAATAGTCACATCAAAGCAGATCAGTGATAAAGAGCCGTCTTTTGCTACAGACTACGGGAAGGTAAGCATGCTCATCTTTTTTTTTACCATTCTCAGAAACAAAGGTAAACACACACATAAAACAAAAAAATCCCTTTTAATAAATATAAAGGCAAAAAAAAAACCATTTCTTTTATCCTCTTCAAAAATAAAACAAATTTCCCCTTTTGAAAATCCTTAAAAATAAAAAGAAAAAATCCTTTCTTTATGCCTCCACAATCATAACCCAAAAAAAAATCTTTTCTTTATGCCTCCACAATCATAAACCCAAAAAAAAAATCCTTTCTTTATGCCTCCACAATCATAAACCAAAAAAAAAATCCTTTCTTTATGCCCCCACAATCATAAACCAAAAAAAAAAAAAACCTTCTTTATGTCTCAAAAAAAAATATATATATATATATAAATAAAACAATCCATCTTTTACGCTTAGAGGAACCAAAGTGGAAACCAAAAAAAAAAATCCTTTCTTCATAGTCCGTAAAATGAAACACAAAAATCCTTCTCTCATAAGAAGCAAACACTAAAACAGGAAAATCTTTCCTTTGATATTAAAAAAAAAAACAACAAAAAAATGCATCCATGCCTTAGTTAGTTTTCAAAAATAAATAATATATTGAATAAAGGGAAATTTGCACTTTCGGCCCTATATGTTTGCGTATTTGCAGAAACGGCCCTATAGTTTCAATCCTTGCATAAATGGCCAGCTCCAAGCCTAGCCGGGTGCACGTCAGATATCTATATATATGCTTCTCTATGCAAGCATTGAATCTAGAATTTTTGTACCATCTTTTAACAATTTTTATCTCTCTTGGAAAGCGATTTCGAGATTCCACTAAAGGTCGTATAACATAGAGAATACAACAGGCTAGGTAAGATATCGAGTACAATATCTTTTAAGTTATTGTTTTCCCAATTTCTCGCAACATTGTAGGAAGTCCATGATATTTTAAGATATCGTCCGATAACTTAAGATATCGACCGATATCTTAAGATATCGACCGATATCTTAAGTTATCGGACGATATCTTAAAATATCGGTCGATATCTTAAAAGGTTTTTTTTTTGTTTTTGGATTATGGTTTACGTTAAAAGTCCATCCATCGGCTATATATCTTAGGATATCGAGCGATAACCTATGATTGACAAAAACTCTAAAGTTTTCATTCCTTTAATTTTTTTAATAATATTTTTAAACAATTGTAGCGCTAAGTCAAGTATAACTCTTTATAAACAACTAATTTTAATTTTAATTTTGTAAATATTGTAGGTTGAAATGCATGTTCCCCTTCTTTGCCATTTTGATTTCGTACGCATGAGAGATAATACTTACAACGGAGGACATCGGAGGATTGTCACTGTCACGGAGAATATATCATTTGCTGAGTTTATAGAGAAAATTTACAAAGTCAGTCGGACACGACAGGAAGAACATTCTATTACATTTACTGTTTCATTACGCATAGGGAATGAGCTTGTATTTGCCGAATTATGACTCGATGATCTTACAAACTTATTTAGAGCATATATCGGGTGATGGTGTTATAAATATTTATATCGAAAAATCATTAGTCACTCATCAGTAGCAGAAATTTTCTTGCCTTTAGAAACATTTCAACTGCTTAAGGAAACAAAGAAGATGATCATGGTGTTGGAATGTAACATTTGATTGAAAATCAAGGAATACGGTATGAAGAGGAGAACATTGTTGCACCGATAATAGCCGATTTAGATGATAGAAATATAAATATAGGATTCCGCCCTACAAGAAACTTCGAGCAACCCTATTCGGACATTCAGAGAGTGAAGGCGATGAAGATCAAGGATATTCTCATCAAATGAATCCGATGCATGATACATCTCAGTTCAACTTCGATTCGGTAAATCAGTGGGAAACGTTTTTAGTCGGCCTTAGTCCATATCAATGGCCTTCGGAACAAATAGCTTCGGAGCCAACGATAATCGAGCCTTCAACAGAACAGCCTCTCATACATCAAACATTCTCGCATCGGCTAACATCAATCCAAACAACTGCACATCAACCAAGCGTACATCGACGGGCTCAATCCCAATCACGTAATAACCATCCAAATCATGACGGTGATAGTGATCCTGAAAATAATGAAGCCCCGCCGTCTCCCACTTCGCGTGTTTATACTAATAGGGGAATTGATCAACCTCTGGTGGACGAAGACTATCAGCTTAATGACTCGGAAGGGGAGTACATGGATTCAGACGATGAGGAACTGTATGAAGGGGGAACGATTACCATTGGTCAGGCGTTTAGAAATAAGAAATCATTTCAAAAAGTTCTTAAAGAATTTGCGATGACAAATAATTTTCAGATTAAACCAATAAAAACCAGTCCTCTTCGAGTAACTGCGAGGTGTGTTGAAGTAGGATGTGCTTGGCGAATACATGCATCGAAATTAGTAGGCGTAGACACGTTTGCTGTGAAAACTTTCCACCCGGAACACACGTGCGGAATGCCAGCTTTTGGAAGCGGACATCGCCAATGTACGACATCGTGGATAGCTTCATTCGTTAGAGATAAACTATTAAAGGGTTTTGACGAGACTCCTGCTTCAATAATTTTTTATATTGAAAAAAAATACGGTATAACAGTAGGTTACTGGAAAGCATGGAGAGGAAAAGAAATGGCGTTGAATGACATCCGAGGTAGTTGGAAGGAGCAATTTAAGATGTTACCGTCATATGTTGCCGAATTACAGCGGGTCGATCCAGACATACAGACCGAATTGTGTCTCGAGCCTGATAATGCATTTCAGAGATTCTTCGTGGCATTCGGACCTTGCATTCGAAGCTTTCGTAATACTTTACGAAGAATAATTGCGGTAGATGGAACGCATTTGCGTGGACGATATAAGGGAGTGTTGTTAATAGCTACGGGGATAGACGGGAATAGACATTTATTTCCTATAGCGTTCGGCGTTGTACCGAAAGAAAATGAAGACCATTGGACATGGTTTCTTGATCTATTAGGGAGACGTGTAATCGGTGAATTTGAAGAACAGTTTGTTTTGATATCAGACAGACAGAAAGGTTTGATGGAAGCAGTAGAAAAAGTTTTTCCTAATGTAATGTACACACTGCTCTAAATCTGTTTGATAAATATAAGGATACAATCTCTAGACCGCTTTTCTGGGTTGCTGCCCGTGCATTTTCAGAAGCAAAATTTAAAAGAATTATGCGAAAAATAGAAGACGACGCCCCGCCGGAATGTACAAAATGGATTAAAGAAATTGGTGATCATTTCTGGGCACGCGCTTATTTCCAAGGGAGGCGTTATGATATGTTGACAACTAATATAGCTGAAAGCATAAATAGTGTGTTGAAAATAGCTAGGGAGGAACCGATTGTGAGCATGTTAGAAACAATTCGCACAAAAGTAGCCGAATTTTATCTTCGTTGTCAGGAGGAAGGAAATAAAATGACACATGTGTTAACACCGATGGCAGAAAAACACATAAAAAGAAATTCAGGATGGGCCCGTCGAAAAAACGTCATACCATATGGTCGTGATATATTTCAAGTTAAACGTGGTGATTACACTCACAGTGTCGATCTAGAATCGCGAACATGTACATGCAGACGTTGGGCTATTCTTGGATTACCATGTTCACATGCGATTGCCGCATTATCGCGCCGAAACAGAGAAAGAGAGATCCCCCAATTTTGTGAACACTGGTTTACCAGTGACTTATTTAGGGAAACTTACAAAGAAAACTTTGTCCCGACCTTTGACAAGCGCCAATGGACTTCGCAAATAAAAGACATTCAAGTTTTGCCTCCCCACAAAATACGTCAAGTCGGCCGTCCGAAGAAAAGGAGAACAAGATCTAAAGGGGAAGTTCGACCACTACAATGTAAAAATTGTAACAAAATCGGTCATAATCGCCAGTATGTAAATTTGTTAATATTTGAAATTAACTTATATTACATCAAAGGTTGAGATTGAAAACAGATTTAGATTAGATTAGACCTAGTGGCAATCGAGCTTCCAATGATTTCATTATAGAAGAGTATTTTTTTTTTCTCTTTTTCTTTCCTTCAATATAAACAGATTAAACCTCAATAAAAGAGCGATCAACATCTACAAATTAATTAATATATTTTTTTGGAATTGTGACTAAAATATATTGTTGTGCTTCTTAATAAATCATTCATTCATTCAAACAGGATTTGAAGTTTCCAAATTCGCCCCTAATTTACTAGTGATTGGCATAAAGCCAAACCAAAGATATCAGGCTTCACAATTCAGAAAGGTATATCTTAAATCATCGTCCGATATCTTAAATCATCGGCCGATATCTTAAATCATCGGGCGATGATTTAAATTATCGGCCGATGTTTTAAAATATCGTCCGATGTTTTAAAATATCGTCCGATTTTTTAAAATATCGGCCGAGCTTAAATCATCGGCTGATGATGTAAATCATCGCCCGATGATTTAAGATATCGGCCGATGATTTAAGATATCGGACGATGATTTAAGATATCGGCCGATAATTTAAATCATCGGCCGATGATTTAAGCTATCGTCCAATTATTTAAAATATCGTCCTATAATTTAAATCATCGGCAGATAATTTAAGATATCGGACGATGATTTAAATTATCGGCCGATGATTTAAGTCATCGGCCTATTGGAATTGCTTCAAGAGAGGAAGCCTCCATTGATACATCATGCAAGGTGATACAAATAAATAATTGATAACAACGATAATGAAAATTATACAAGTTAATAAAAATTAATAAAATTAAATAATTTACAATTTCATCAAAAAATATCTTTACAAAACACTAAAATTTTTTACAGATATTAAATCTTCTTCCCAAACGTGCACATTCGATGTCCGATTTCGGCTCTAAATTGTTGCATATGTTTATCGTCGAAATCAATAGGTCATTGGGGAGAAGTATTCTATATACTTCAAAATGTATACACCGCAATCCCAACCGTTCTTTTGGATCGGGAGAACGACGCTGTTGAACGCCGATACCTTCCACTGTTGATCGAAAGCTGACTTCAAACCGATAGTGTAAAGAAGGCGCGGAAGGTGATTCAATAGACATTCTTTATGCGCTTCAAACCTTTTTGAGCACTCTCGGTCTGCTGGATCAATTAGCTTAATTTCTCGATCAACTAATGAAATTATAGCCAATGCCCAATGGCTATGTTTTTGGCTATGCATCGGAAGATAAATCTACACATAAACGGAACCGAAATTTTAAATAATAAATTTTATTTAAAAGCCGTTAACGTTAAATAAAGCGAAGTTTAGTATTCAAAAACGTACCGTTCCTAGTCGATCGCGTGAATTCCGCGGATATTATTTGTCAATAGTGGTTCCATCGGCTTTGAATTGTTACGAATATTCCATTCGTCACAATAGGCCTGCCACCTATCGAGGTCGCTGAGCGCAGCAATACCTTCATTATCGATATATTTTTCAAATTTTTTCTCGTCTGCCATAAACAAGGTCTGATTGGCAGTAAACAGTAGAAGTTAATCAAGAGTCGTGATTGAAAAGACAAATAAAAGAAACAAACGAGCTTCCAATAAATATCTGAAACCTTGTAAGGCGGGACGAAGGTTTAACCAGCTTTTTTCGGCATTGGCCGTAAACATTGAATCATTTATAACTTCAAGGACTCTCGAGTATGCGTCGATGACTTCATTATCAAGCCACGAGCGTCCTTTGAGAACCTTCAAAAGAGCAACTGTGATCTCAACACCGCTGATAGTATTGACGATCACATTGTCCTCGTTCTCCGGCCGATTCCAAAAACTAAGCATATACTTTTGCACCATTGATATTGCCTCATCCTCCTCCTCCTCTACAACCAATCTTCGTTTTTTTATTAATGCTTTAGTGGTCGGAGACTTTCTCTTCTTACGAGCACGCAAGTCATAACCTTCGGCTTCATTTTTTGTAGATGATAGTTTCACTATAATTGTTTTAAGTGATGCCGGCTGTGACTCACGAGAAGGCTGCGTAAGAGGAGCACCATCATCACCCACATCAACCAAGGGTTGTTTAGTAGGCTGAGGAGCAGTAGGTTTTGGGGCAGCGGGTTTAATGGCAGTAGATTTATTTGTAAGTTGAGGGGCGGCGGGTTTTGGGGCTGTTGATTGTTGTCTAGGTGGATGAGCAGAGGGTTTTGGGGCACTTGACTGATGGCTTGGTTGAGGAGCAGTTGGTTTTGGGGCACTGGACTGATGGCTTTGTTGAGGAGCAGTGGGTTTTGGGGCAGTAGACTGATGGCTTTGTTGATGAGTGGGGGGTTGAGGGACAGTTGATTGAGGGTAAGTGGGTGAAGGAACGAAGGTGTCAAAGAGCACAGAGGTTAAAATATTATCCTGCATAATTGCAAAAAAATATACATTACAAAAAATAAAAAATAAAAAAAACTGCATTATCGACCGATAATTTAAGTAATCGGTCGATAATTTAAATAGCCGATCGATAATCTACATTATCGACCGATAATTTACATTATCGACCGATAATTTAAATAGTCGGTCGATAATGTAAATTATCGGTCGATAATTTAAATGATCGATCGATAATTTAAATGATCGATCGATAATTTAAATTATCGACCGATAATTTAAATAATCGAACGATAATTTAAATAGTCGGTCGATAATGTAAATTATCGGTCGATAATTTAAATGATCGATCGATAATGTAACATATCGTCCGGTAATGTACATTATCGATCGACTATTTAAATTATCGGTCGATAATGTATATCGTCCGGTAATGTACAGCTAATTTTGCATTAAGTTGTAAAGAAATGATTTTGTTCTAAATTTGAAAGTCTTGGTTTGATACCTTTCTTAAATGAGAGATGACCGCATCAAGATCCTTCCGTATGGCTTTATTTTCTTCTTGTAAGGCCTTCTTATCTCTGCCTAGTTGTTCAATGGTGAGTGCTTGCCCTTTCAGCAGCGTAAATGCACGCCGGAATTCTTTTTTCATTTCTTTTACAGCCATGCGGAGAGTCTTGCATTCTTTTCTTAGCTCCGTTACTTCTTTGGTTAGGTGCGGTTGCCTAACTGGCTGCTCTCTTGTTGGCTCGGGCCTAATTTCTTGTTTGCCCTTTGGTTGACGTACAACGACTTCAAAATCATCGTTATCGTCGCTATAATCTTCGTCATCCTCATTGTCGTCATCTCGGCTAATCGGCTCTTCGGCTCTTTCTTCCAGAAGTGTTGGATGACTTGGGATATCATCATATTCATCTACATTTTCTTCGGAGTAAGGCTCTTCTCTTTCTTCGGTCTCTTCCTTCTTATTTTCAATTTCTCTTCGAATCAAAAAGTATCGAAGCCATTTATACTGTAATTCGTGCTTCTCAACTTCAAGCTCTATAATCACTTTAGACTTAAGAAATTTTTCTCTATATAAATTAGGGTTACGGCTGAATTTCGGGCCTTCCCATTTCATTAGCCTTGGAAATGGTTCTTTAAGCCCAATAGGAGCGGTGGCGACTGCTGGAAAGTGCTCAAACGCCCAAATCTGTAAGGCGATAGTGCATCCATAGATATTGTATTGCCCCTTTTCTGACCTTCTCGCCATTTCCCTCCTGCCACTCGCTTTTGATATACTATCTAATAAATTATTGTAAACTATCAGGCCCCACGGTAACTTGTTGAACTCTTCAATGTTATCTACTAATTCTAAGTACCGTGTATCTACTTCCTGGTATGTGTCCGGAAGTAAAAAAGAACATACGAAAAATAATAATGACAGTTTCAAAAAATCATCGTTGGATAAATCAGCACTGTCAATAATTTCTTCAATACGAGATCTTTTCGCCGGCTTCCCCCGAAAGAATTTGTATCGAATAGTTGTTTCCTCTTTTACGGCAACCTTCTCAGACTCAGGTTCCGTCAGCATGTTGAGGCCTAAAATCAAGGCTATATCGATCGGTTGCAGGAGTACATTGGTGTTCTTGACCTTGAAAATATTCTCTTCAACCCAAAAACTTAAAATAGCGTCAACCAAGTCTCCAACGAAACCTAATTTCTCATTCATCCTAAATAGATGACCGAATACTGAATCATCTAAAATTTTCTTTCTCTCTTCGTTACAGTGCATGTAAAATTTCCTAACACCAACTCCAGAACATTTTCCGATGGGCTTTAAAGTCATGGTCATTTTCAATCACTTAGTAGGAACTGCAAGATAAATAAAAAGCAATTAATAAACAAAAGAAGTGATTTTGAAAAAACTACTAATCCCCTAACCTACCGATAACTTACCGATAATCTAAGTTATCGATCGATAACTTAGATTATCGATCGATAACTTAGATTATCGATCGATAACTTAGGTTATCGGTAAGTTATCGGATTAGGTGGGAAACATTGGGGATGACTAAATGTGTTGAAATGTAAAAAAAATAAATTACCTGGAATTGTTATGTGAGCTTTGTGACCTTTTACCGCTTTGTCGCCGCTAAGTCGCCGCTCTCTTGTTTTTTTCAGAAAAGTTAAACTTAAAAGTAACAGTAACTAATGAAAGTAAAAGTAGCTTTTATACTAATGTTAAAGGGCGGTGGAATTTTTTTTTTATATTATTTAAAATAAGTCGCTGCTGACGTGGAGTAGGCGGAGGCGGCTAGGAGTGGAGCTGGTCATTAATGCAACGGTTGAAACTATAGGGCCTTTTCTGCAAATACGTAAACATATAGGGCCGAAAGTGCAAATTTCCCTTGAATAAACAACAAAGAAAAACAAAAATAAAATCCCGCTCCTTAATAAATCTTCAACAAAAACAAAAAAACAATCAAACCATTTTGTTAGTTAGTTGAGACCCCTAAAAAAAATCCTCTTTCGTTAGTTTTCCAGAGAAAAAAAAATAAGAAGAAGAAAAAAAGAGACACGAAAAAAAAAAAATTGAGTCCTTGCTTTATATTTAGGATTGAAGGCAAAAAAAAAAGAGAAGAAAAAAAAAAAAACCTTAAATAGAGTCCTTTCTATGCATGAAAAACAGCAAAATAAAAAAAAAAACATATATATTATGCATTAAATAAAAATCATAAAACAACAAAAATAAGACACCATTCATGGAATATCATTACCGCATCATAAATAAATATGCTCACATGAAAAATAACCCATTTACCATCTAGAAATGCAAGATCATTATCATATTTGCATAAAAAAAAGAAAAATCAAGAAAAAAGAGTTCTAAATGATTACCTTATGAAGAAGAAGGGGTCTTTGGTCTAGCATAAGCCTGCGATCAATCCACAAGCAAAGTAATGGCAATGGGCACGCGTAGAGGCAACGTAAAGGAACCCTAAGGGGAGGGGGAATGGTTTTTAGGTTTCAAAGAGGAAGAGGGGGGAGAATTCGAAATGAGGCCCCACAGCCCGAGTTCGGGCTGTTTTAACTACCCAGCCAAACCTGGCGTAACTAATAGTTGCGCCAGGCAAATGTTTACCTTCCTTTGGCTTGGCGCAACTATTAGTTGCGCTAGCCTATCTTTGGGCCAATAGTGGCCTGGCGCAACTAATAGTTGCACTGGGCACTCAAGCTCGGTTTTGAGCCTGGTACAAGCCAGATGGCAAGACCTGTCCCCCCACTTCTTTTTGTTTGTTCGTTCTATCACTTCCGACAGATGCACGTGCCCCTAAGGCGGCATTTCGGTCATCCTTCGACTTGCCAAGGAAGCCGTGCTAAAATAAGGACGAGCCGAGGTCAATGAGCACCCCGGTCCTACACACAAGGAAAATCCAAAAAATAATAATAATAATCCCCACAGAGAAGCCGGAAATATTCACGAGACAAATCCACATAAAATGATAAAATTCCAAAAATTCACATAAAATAATAACTCCAAAATTCCAAAAAATTTTACTCCAAAATTCCAAAAAATTCACATAAAATAATAACTCCAAAATTCCAAAAAAAATTCACTCCAAAATTCTAAAACAATTCACTCCAAAATTCCAAAAAATTAACATAAAATAATAACTACAAAAGTCTAAAAATTCACATAAGATAATAGCTTCAAAAAATTCAAAAAATCCCATAAAATAACAGTTGAAAAATTCAAAAAAATCGCATAAAATGATAGAAAATCAAAAACAGATTTAAACTCCCTAGGCGCACAAGCATAAAGCGGTAAAATGTCAATATTTTATCAGCAATACAGCAGTGCCACATCGAAGTCCTGAGTCAGACGTTCACCTCGGATCTTTGGATCCTGCCTTAAGGCAGGAGCAACGGTGTCAGTCTCGGTCAAACAATCACTGTTTCGATCAAGTCAACTCCACTGCTAAATCTTTGAGATGGGTGCTTCGTTTTGAACTCATGTGAACTTAAGTGTCTTAAGCTTCAGATTCTCCGTTGGAAAAGGTCAATTGATGGTTGAGACCAACCTGTTGAGAATGAGATTATGTGTCAATCAAACTATGTAAAACCATGCATTCAGAAGGGTTAATTTCCCTTTTATTTTCTGCAGGCTTAAAACCTGTATGGGTAGCGATATCCCTATAAAGTGTACACCATGCGTCTGGGTATCCGTATGATGGTTGTTTGTCCCCGTAAATTATACCCGGGCGGGTCCGGGTAGGGGCTTCCATCGCCTTTGTCGTTGCTTATTGCCCCTAATGGGTGCATATTTATGCATAGTTAATTGATGTTTATGATCATTATTGGCAGAAACCATGATTGGATGTCCCTTTTGGGTAGACACCCGATAACTGGTTGGATCTGTTTAGTGGAATTTTAAGCTGGACGCTCTGGGTCATGTGGATCTAGGGCACGTTTTGAAAAATGGCATGTACTCCCAAAAAGCGTTGTGACATCTATTCACTTCGCTTGGGTGGTCATGCTAAATAAACATTAAGATCGATGGGTTTGCCCAAAGATCTTGAACCTTGCTTTCAGCAGGGGCACCCGCGAATAATCCAATGAGGTCATCGAAATGCCTTGTAGGATTGGACGCAAACTTTGGAGCCTTGCATTGTTTACTTCGCGCCTATCTTTGGATGTGGGTCGATCACCCCTCTTACTTACGAAGCTGTTACATTTAGAATGAATCTCGAACATCAATCACCTTCAAAATATCTCGAGAAGCGAACATTTTTCCTTACTAACAGGCTTTCGCAACTCGAGAGGCAAACTCTTTTCCCAGCTATTGGGCTTTCGCAACTCATTCCACCTCGATTATGCCCAGTAATGTCGCTAAGCGCTTGGGAATCGATTACCTCGAGAAACGAATGATTAGCCTGGTGCTCCAGGGCTTTCATTTTCTCACCGTGTTACTCACCTGATGTTTGAAGTTCATTCTGAATACAGCAGACCCATCAGTAACACCTTGGCCTCTTCAGATGTCTCTTTTCTTTGGCATTCGATCATTAGTGATCGGATACCAAAGAGGGGCATCAGTAGACACCCAAATTTGGCCCAAGGCCCGATCGAAACACATTTCGAGAGAGATGCATTTTCGAGCTTTTGATGGCATGTATGGAACCCTTAGGAATCACCCTAAATCCTTAGGAATCACCCTAGATCCCTTAGGAACCTACCCCAAACCTTTAGAAACCAACCCCGACCCTTAGAACCCTTCTCGAATCCTAACCTAACCTTCCCAGGCGATAAGGAGGAGGGGTGCACAAGAATTGGTTACGACCCTCTACAGCGACCAACTCTTATACCATTGAAGAGTAGAGGTCGTCAGCTTTCCAACGTTCTAAGAATTTCCCCAATCAGAGGTATATATCAGAAGATATGGCAGTCCGAACCCAAAGGACAGGAGGGTAATTTCAAGTAGCCCCCCTAGGGATTTGGCGCGACTATTAGTCGCGCCAGGCTATTTCTCTCCAAAAATGGCCTGGCACAACTAATAGTTGTCCTAGGTATAAATTTTGCCTGGCGCAACTAATAGTTGTGCCAGGCCAATTCTCGCAGATTTTAAGCCTGGCGTAACTAATAGTTCCGCCAAGTTTAAAAGGTGGCCCCCACCCCGCGAGCTAACTTCCAGACATTGTTCTTCACTGTTTTACTATGCATTTGTCTAGCGCAACTATTAGTTGCACCAGGCATGAAACTATGGGATTTTGCCTCGAATTTAGAGTTTAGGGTTTGACTTGTTGACCACCTCGACCTTTGGGGTGTGTTTTGATAGTTCTATTGCACCCATTCCTTACTTATTTACAACCCTCCAAGTGGCCTAAAGCCTCACCACATCATCCACCATTAGAACCACCTTCACACATTTCCAAGCTCTCAAAATCCTAGGAAACCTTAGATATGAGATTACCTAATTGCTAAACTCATTTAGCTCTTAAGTGGCCTCCTAACCCACCATTTTCCTATAAATAGAGCCCCCCACCCCTTGGTTTAAGGGTTGAGAAATTTGCTTAAGAGAGAAAGAGCTCAAAGTGAGAAGCTCTTCCTCCCTTTTGTACACCATTTTCACCCAAATTCCAGAACCTCCCAACCTCATTTCAAGCTCGTTCTTACATCCAAAACCCTTAGCCTAGGTGTGTGTGATCCCCTAGCCTCCCTCCCCTACCTCTTAGCTTCAAGTCCTAGGAGTTAGAACCCCATTTTCCACCATACAAGGCCTTCAAGAGCTCATCAAACCAAGCCACACAAGGCTCTTCCATGGTGTTACAAGGGCCTGAGGGCTCCGGCTCTCCCCTTTCTTCTCCTATCTCTTTTTGGCATTCCCTACCCTTCCATTTGTGCCGTTACGCCACCGAAGTTTTGGTAGGAACGGAGGGGCACAAATAGGATTGGAGGCCTATTTGGGTATGAGGGAACCATTTCCTTTTCTTTTACATTATTTTATTTTTGGCCTTAAGTAGAGACCGCGCTAAGTGGGTTGATCGGGTGCCTAACACCTTCCCGATCGATAACCAAAGCCCCTACCCAAGAGCCTTTGGTGTCGACCGGATTCAGAGTCATATTTTTAGCGCTTAGGTGCTCATAAAAATGAACTAGGTATCCCGAGACACCGAAAGCTTCGGGTGGTGACTCTATATTTTTTATCGTTAGAGAGCGCATCGTCGCGACGGGATCGTCCCGATTCCCACTGTTGCACAATCATGTATAATGCTACTTAGGGTATATGGGCCCTTGGATAGAAACTTGCCCACATGCCTACCCATCAACTTCTTGATGGTTAAGGGTTTTAGGTAATTAATTTATCCAAATTTCTAAATTTTTTGTGCCTAGGTTGTACCGTCACTAAGCAGAAAACCTAACAAGATGTTTGACGTGGCTTGGGTGACTTTCTATGGTGACCTCGAAATCCGGCAGAAGATCGTGATGAAATTCGGCACGGAGTTGGGTGAAAGAAAAATCTCAATTTTACCTTTGAGGAGTGCTCGTCAATTGTTAAAGTTTCCACATGAAAGGACGGCTTGGAGTGATTTACTACGTGAAGGGTTCTTGTGTAAATTTGGATAACTTTTCTAGGACATCAGAGCGCTTTTGGAGTGATCAAGCCTAATGATTTTTAAATTTTCAAAAGCATAGGTGGGGTCTGTGTTTGGAACTAGGTGGTCAAACAAATACCTTTATCCTAGTTGTGTGAGGTATGCCCCTTTACTATGTTTGGGACCGATTCCGAAGCTTGAAAGAGATTGGTAGGGGCTGCACATATTAATAGTTTCGTGATGTTTTTGATTCCTTGATGGAGAGCTATGAGAGCTGGGTATATGCAAAAGGTCTAGGGCTTTCGCGATTGTAGGAGGATACAAGAGTGTTCTTATATGGGTGAGAGGTTAAAGGGTCAATGTGGATCGCTAAGATGTGAGGCGCTTGATGTCTTCAGTGTTTCAGGTGACTTGTGTTGGCATGAGAGAATTGAGGAATTGTTATAGATATTATCAGTATAGCAGACTTACACTTTAACTTGTACCCCAGCCTAATTGTTATAGTAGTTTTACACTATACCCAAGCCTGATAAGGCTTATTTAGATCAATAGTGTATTAGCCCAAGCCTAAGATGGCTTCTACACTTAAAAAAATGTATGAGATTGATATGCAATGTAAGCCTTATTTGGCTTATATGCTTATATACAAGTATGGGCACAACATTGGATGTTATCCCTTAATAGCTTATAAGCTATTCACCCGCCAGCAAAACTCCACGCATGCATGAGTCATTCTTGACTCCCATGCACGCAAGGTACAAACCCACTACAAATTCTCCACTGCCATCTTCCCCATCACACTTTGATAGTTTAAGGAAACCAAAATACAGATTTCTCTAAGCTCTTTCATTTCCGGCACAACCAAGAACAAAATCAGAAAATGACACCCTACTGCTAAAACTTCCAAACCCACCTCCCTTTTCAGCCTTTTCAAACCCTTGAATTTCGACCCGTGGATCACAAGGTGATCTCCTAGTCGATTGAGAGGATTGCAAAAACAACCCTTGGTTTCGGAGTGTCTTTGCGGCCTTTACTCTTACGCGTACGTCGCGAGCTCGACACCGACACCTGTTCAGCATCGTCATAAACGAGTACACCAAAAGGTACACCGTAGGTTTATTTCATTAGGTTGTTTAAAATCAAATATAAATCATTACTGTCATTCCATGAAATCGAATCGATAGCTCATATATCACGTCAGGTGTGAAGGGTGCGGAGTTAAATTGCCAATGAAAGCACTCCGAAACCTTCACACCAATCTACAAATTTTAACGAGTTCCTCTATGCCACATATCCAATAATAAACTATAATGTATTTATATATTGTAAACAACCTTGTAGACTAAGAGGATCAAGAGGCCAGAAAGGAGCAAAAAGGCACCACGGCAAGTAAGTCCATCAGGCTTACTGCGGCAACCTCACAAGGTTGCCGCGGCAAGGTGCTTAGCTGGAGGACTTGCCATGGCAACCCTGTGGCTTGCTGAGGGAAGCCCATGTCTGGCTTGTGCATGTGCTTTGCGATACCTTTGGTTTGTGTATAGTTAGTATGTGTGGTCGTAGGTCTCATTCATCCATGTAGGTACTTCGGTAAGGTTTGTGATGACCCAATAACCACTAGAAATACTAAACCCATGACCGTAAATTATAGGACCTTGGTGCACATGACGAGCTCGTCACGATGAGTTTAGCATTGGAGGCATGCGTGCACATGTAGCAAGGAAAGTGTACACGTGAATTAAGGTAGGGAGTTTACATTGTTCATTTATAATTTGTTTTCGAATTCACTTCTGATTAACAAGTTAGTATATGCCTACGTTAGTTTTGATGTATGAATCCATATGCTAGTGATAGTTTTAGTTGATATGTATATGCTACTAGTGAAATAAGTGTTGATATATGGCTATGAAGTATTATGCTAATTTAGTTTAAATGTATGGTGATAACTGATGATGCTCAATGAGTTTAGAGGAATGGTTCTAAATAATAATGCTCATGTATTGCTCATGTATAATCATGTATGGTAAGTATGATTATAATCATGTACAATCATGTATGATAATTCTGATATGAAGAATAATGTTGCGTTTAGTGTCGATATCTGCTTATATGCTATCTGCTCATGATGTTCTCGCATACCATGCATTATTCATGTCTTTATATCCTTGATGTCAAGTACCAGTTTTGCTTCATTTTTGAGCCAAGTGATCCCTCTAACTCGGGAGCTTGACTGTGTAAATCTTGAATCCAAGTGATCCTGCTAACTCGGGAGCTTAATTTTTCTCGGTCCAAGTGATCCCGCTAACTCGGGAGCTTGACAAATGATCTCGCTAACTCGGAAGCTTGATTCTTTTATTCTTGTACATGTATATTTTACATCTGATAAGCTTGTTTAAACTAAGCTTGTTTCAGCATGATTTCTTGTATCTGTTACACCATGATTTCCTTGTATTTAGTCAGCATGATTGTTCAGCATGTCAGCATGATAATGAATTATTTATGCTATATTATGCTTTGATTTATATTTTATGCCTCTAGAAGTGAATTTGGTAATCTAACATATGAATTAGCACTGTAAATTCCTCCGATGAGCTTCGATGATAGCTCATCCTACAACTTCATTGTCTTAGCTGCAGATCTTGATCCGGAGCGTGAGGGTGATCCCATGTACCAGCTGGAGGAGGAAGAAGAAGAGGAGGACGAGGAGGAAGAATTCGCTGAAGAATTCTTTTCAAAATAGGTTTAAGAGAGAGAGAGAGATGTCTTTTAAACACTTGTAAAAACCACGTATTCTATTTTTGAGATATTTTATACTTCATGTATAGGTTTTCATTCCATTGTTTAGATGATGGGTGACCGTCATCGGTGGAAAGCTATGCATCGCATTAGTTAGCCCTTGTTTATAGATCTTGATAGTTTACTGTTTAGATAAGTAAATATCAGTTTTTGCCATATTATTTCATGTCAGAGTTATTACATTGCTTTCGCACCTGCAATATTTTGTACACTACACGATGCACTTGTATGACAGGATCATATTAGGTGATCCGATGATGCGACCTTTCCTATTTACGATAAGGGGAAACATCGGGTTGCCACATGATTAGACCAGGTTAGGATTTGGATTCGAGTTGAACTTTAGTACTCACACCCACATGCCTTTTACTAAAGGCACTCAATCTTTAAAGATGCATCTTCGTACCTATATTTATTGGTATTATCATTAAGGTGGGCCTGACGCCACATCACACTTGTCAAAGGTTTGACTAAGGTCAAATTGGTCAAACATTAGAATTTTGTCAAAGGTGAATAAGTCAACCCTCAAAATTTCAGGATCATTACATACATAAACAACATATGCTAACAATTTACAATCAGGGAAGAACAATATAAAGTATGACTACAGAATGTATCACATTGATTGTCCAAAAAATTCGTCTCAGTCAGAAAAATTCAAGAAAAATTTGGAGAATTGAAAAATAATTTTCAGGAAAAAGTTTGACAACCGACCTGTTCGGAGAATTTTGCCAAAATTTTGATTGATTAAAAGAATTTTGTGACAAAGGCTAAGCAAGGTCTAGATGTATTCCATTTGTTAAAGGAATCTGGTCTATGCCTTTGAAATAAAATATGAACTTAATACCTCTTTTCTTATCCCTAGCATATTCTAGTTTCCTCTTCTATACAAGGCTACATGCAAACAGAGTTGCATGCCTCTACCTAAAAAGTGAGAGGGTTTTTTGTTCTAGACCCTTAAATTCGTACAAGGGTTTCTCTCATCTTCTTCTTCTCTTTTTTTGTTGAGGCTTCCATGGCGATGCCTCCCGATGTAACCCACATTCCTTTGGGAAAATAGGCAACATTGTTTAGTTCCAATAAGTTGTCTAAATCATACTTGAAAACTTGAATTTATTTCAAAGACTGGAGATGAAGAAGGTGTAATCCTCTACCATGAATCTAAGATTCAAATGGAATCTCTTCGATGGAAGCACACTCTCAACGACCATGTATTAGGAATGAAGGAAAAGTTTATGAATTCAGACAACTTTTCTATTTTTTATAACCTAGGGTATCCCTGTTGGAAACTATTAGGATCTTCCCGCAATCAAAAGCTGAATTAAATAAAACTTTAGCATATCTTACACCGTAGAATTTTTCACACGAGGATTAAGCCTTGAGCGATTTGAGCGAGCAATGATCTTCGATCGATGATTTAATGGAGAGCGTTCTCTTTCTTTGCACACCATAGAGAAGATGGGTATCCCTTGAATTCTTCTAATTCAATTGATACATATATTATGTGTAGAAAGAGAGACTCTATATCCCTTTAATTAGGTTAGAAACTTGTCCATCAAGGAATCTAATAATTATGATTACCACACTTAACTTGGGTCAAATCACAACCCTTGATTTAATTGGAAACTTCTAGTTTGAGCCCAACTAGTGTTCCACAATCTCTCTAAGTTAACAACTTGGACTGTTTGACCTTAACCATGACGTGTGACTTAATGGCCACATAAATCCGTGAAATCCAACAGTCTCCCACTTGAACCTTAAGACCAATTAGGTTTTTTTTTTTGTGAAATATTTTGAAAACCAAGTCTAAATTGTTCCTTTAAGAAAACTTGACACGGTGCGCCAATTTTAAAAATCTTAGAGAGATATATCCTTTCATCTCCATTCCATGCACCATTAGTAAGGATCATGAATGCACTAGTGTACTCAATATTCACACTAAGACAGTTCTATGGTCACAAAACTAACACTACTTGAAACTTCAACATCCTTAACCTTTACGTGATTATTTTAAACAGTATAGCACGAGAGATATAGTACTCTTAAAACTTGGTCTTGTACTCATTCTCATGAAGTCCTACTTTATGCTACTACACATCACTCTGATGTAACTTTGTATCCTGCTTTGTGACAAATCAGTCACCTTTTTATCAGAGTGAAGGCATTACCAACGTGGAGCCAACTCACGTTTAGCCCAAACAAACTTGAGTGTCAAAAACTCTGGGCTATTTTGTGACAATCGCTATTATACCTTGTGACAACCGCCAACATACTTGTGACAACCGCCACTATACCTTGTGACAAACGCCACCTTGTTATGGGTAATGATCCCATAACTTGTAAATGATAACATGCAATAATATAATAATTTGAACTCAAAATAAAAATATGTATATAAATGCAATGAAAAAATATCCATGATCAATAGCAGAAAAGAAATAATAATATGTCCAAATATAAACAAATCTAGAACTGAGTCAACAACTCAACAAGTCCCATCCGAGTCACGTGCTCCTTGAAAACCTTGGGTGGTAAACCCTTGGGTGGTAAATCCTTGAAAACCTTGGGTGGTAAACCCTTGGTAAGGGGATCTGCAATCATAAGATCCGTATTAATATGAGGAATCTCTATAACACCATCTCGAACGTTCTCATATATAATGAAATACTTGACATTGAAATGCTTATTCCTCCTAGTAACCTTTCCGTATTTCACAAACTTTGGGCACAACTTCATTGTCACAATAAATGATAAGAGGACAATGAATGGAATCAACAATCTTTAGATCTCCGATGAAAATTTTCAACCATAATGCATAGCGAGTAGCCTCATAACAACTAATAATCTCGGCGTACATAATCGAATCTGCCGTCAAAGTCTATTTGGCGCTTTCCCAGGATATAGCGCCCTCCGTAAGTAGAAATAAATAACCTACTATCGATTTCACGCTATCCTTACAACCAGCAAAATCAAAATTTGAGTATCCGACAACCATAAGCTCATCTGATCTACGATCGATCAACATAAAATCTTTCATTCTTTGTAAGTAACGAAGTACCTTCTTTGCAGCTTTCCAATGCTTTAATCCTAGATTATATTGATATCTACTAAGTAGGGTGACATCGAAACAGATATCAGGACATAGACAAATTATTGCATACATAAGACTACCCACAACTGAAGCATACTCCTTTTGATCTACTTGTTGCCTTTCTACCTTAGTTCTGGGCTGTAGATCCTGGGAGATAACGTCACCCTTCAAAACAGGTGCTTCACCTGGAGCACATCTATCCATGCCATATCAGTTAAGTATTTTCTCTATGTAGGCCTTCTAGGAAGGACCTAAACAACCAACAATTCTATCATGATGAATTTTAATGCAAAGCACATACTGAACAATACCCAAATCCTTCATATCAAATACCTTGGAGAGAAAACTCTTAGTGTCATGGAGAAAATGAATGTTGTTACTTTCAAGTAGTATATCATCTATGTAGAGAACTAGAATGAAAAATTTGTTCTCACTCTTTCTGAGATATATACAACGATCAACAATATTTTCCTTAAACCCATAACCAATGGCAACCTCATCGAATTTTAAATACCACTGCCTAGAAGCTTGCTTAAGTCCATAAATAGACTTATTCAATTTGCAAACTAGTTGCTCTTTTCCTTCTCACAAAACTCACTGGCTGTGACATGTATATGTCTTCTACAAGGTCTCTATTTAGAAAAGCAGTTTTCACATCCATTTGATGTAGTTCGAGATCATAATCCATTTGATGTAGTTCGAGATCATAATGTGCAACTAAAACTATCACAATCCTCAATAAATCTTTAAAAGAGACTGGAGAGTAGGTCTCATCATAGTCAATGCCTTTCTTATGTCTGAAACCCTTTTCAACAAGTCGTGCCTTGAATCTTTCAATCTTGCCACTAGAGTCTCTTTTAGTCATATAAATCCTTTTGCATTCAACCGCCTTGCGATCCACTGGCAAATTCACAAGGTCCCAAACCTTATTATTTTTTATGGATAATAACTCCTCTCTCATGGCCTCCTGCCAGTGTGAGGATTTATTGCTATATATAGCCTACTGAAAGGTCGATGGATCATCAAGATCAACAACCTCAAATTGAGTCTCTTGCACATACACCTCATAGAAATTTGGAATAGCAGGTTTACGCTAACGCTCAGATCTTCGAGGCTGAGCCGGTGGTACTGGTGAAACATGAGGTGGAATAGGACACTCTTCTTCAATTGGAGCCATCACTGGATTTATCTAAATCAAAGTATCAATATGTATGGGATCAGGTGGTGAAGGAAGAAAAGCATTACCACCAAATGAAGGCACAAAGTAATATTATTCTGATGTGAATTCCCACTGGATTTGCCATTCTCTATAAAATTAGCTATATGGGTCTCAGCAATATCGATGACTCTTCTAGGATAATAAAATCTCCAAGTCCTAGAATGATGTCCATAACCGATAAAATACCAATTGATTGTGCATGGATCCAACTTCTTAATGTTGAGATTATAAAACTTAGCTTCAGCTTCATAATCATATAAATGTTCGAGCTTTGGATCCTTAGTTTTCCATCTCTTATAAGGAGTTTCAGATACAGCCTTGCAAGGAACCCTGTTGAAAATGTAAACTGCTGTCTTTAAGGGTTCACCCAAAAACTCTTCTTTAAGTGTAGAGTGACTTAGCATGCTATGAACAGCCTCCTGATAAGATTTCTCTTTTCTAAAATACCATTCTGCTATAGAGTGTCAGGAGAAGTATATTGTGGAATAATACCTATAGTCTGTAAGTACTCCACGAATGGTCCATGATTGACACCATTAGGACCCATTCTATCGAAATATTCTCCACCTCTATCTAAACGCACAGTCTTTATCTTCTTCCCAAGTTGATTTTTACTTTCACTGATAGGTCTTGAAGACCTCTAAAGCTTGATCTTTTGTCTCTAATAAGAAGACGTATGTGTATCTGGAGTAGTTATCAATAAAGGTAATAAAATATCTTTTACCACCACGAGCAGCAATCAGAAAAGGCCCACAAATATCAGTATGTATCAACTGTAAGACCTAGTGGCTTGAGAGGCGGAAAACTTCCTCTGTTTAGAAGTTTTACCCTTCATACAATCCACACAATTTCTAAAATTGGTGAAATCAAATGGTCTAATAATATCATATCTAACTAACGATTCCAGTCTTTTCTTTTATATGTGACCCAACCTTCTATGCTATAAGGCTACAGAATCATCCCTAAGCAAAGAGTGCTTTGATTCGAATGGTGTTGAGTTCGAGGCCTCAGCAACCATAGTAATGGTGCGAGAAGAATCAACAAATAACAAATATAAATCATAAAGTAAAATGCCACGACCAACCACAGAACCATCAAAAGAAATATCCAAACCCATACTGCTAAAAGTAAAAATATAACCACAGTCTGTAAGTCTAGATAACGAAATATTATTTCTCCTAAATGAGGGAATAAAATATGTCTCATGTAAAGTCAAAGTATGTCCAGAGTCCAAAACTAAATCGCAGGTGCCGACGCTCTCCACCTGCATCACCTGGTCATTCCCAAGGAATAACTCCTCTTATTTGGGTCTTCTCCTACTTCTGAGCACCTGAAAAGAGTGTATAACATGCAAAGAAGTGCTAGAGTCAACCAATCAGGAATGAGGAGGACTATCAACTGAAAATGTCTGAGAGAGTACTAAAACTCTAGGAATACCTTCAGGCTGCTTCGCTAGCCACTTCTTATAATTCACATATTTTCACTTGAAGTGGCCTTCTTTATCGTAAAACCAACAACCGCTTACACTTTCAGACTGACCCTGAGGACGCGCTGCCTTTTCGAAACTTTGACCCTTGCCTTTACCCTTGTTCTGAAATTTTTTTTATGGTTGATTTCCTTTTTTATTCCTCTTAGGACCCTTCTTCTTAAAATTCTTTTTACTAGAGCTGGATGTCCCCAGATGAGCAGACATGTAGTCGCCTTTAAGCCTCTTTTCTTTAATAACGCATATTTAACTTAACTTATTCAAGTCTCAGTTATGCTCTTGTGAATTATAATTCACCTTAAAAATATTGAAAGCCTTAGGGAGGGAAGCAACCCCAATATAGACTATCAACTCTTCATCTATGTTAAGCCCGTATTCTTTAATACCCAAAGAGATTTGAGATAACTTTAATAAATGGTCTCTCACATTCCCACTGCCATCATACCGAAGGTGCATGAGATCATGCATGTAATCATATACGAGCTGCTTCTTACTGTTAATGCATTATTTCTTAATAAGAGCTATTAATTCAGAAGCGATCTCTATAGCAGGTATGCCACCCCTTAATGAGACATTAATAGTTGCCCTGATCATTAACATGGCTAACGAGTTAGCCTTATTCCATTTCTCTGAAAATTTCTTATCTTTGGCAGGAGAATCCTAGGTAACTATCATAGGTCTAGGTATTGTAAACACAAAGGACATGTCTAAAATCTCAAAACAAACATCGAGAGTCATTTTACAAGTATTAAAATTTGACCCAAAAAGCGGCTAAACTGCTGCTATGTATTTGGTTATTGATAAGAGATCCATCGTTGCAAAATATATATATATATTTTTTAGGATCACCTTTTAAAAGTCAATACAAAAATAAAACTTAATTAATTCTTTAGATTAATCCCTTTCTCTTAAACTAGGGGTTCTGATTTAAACATATGAACTGACACTATGTGCACATGCCAACTTCAAGGAAAGCACTTGGTAACGTCACGACTCACCTTTGGATAGACACCAGGACTTGCCCTTGCTTTCCACCGTGTAAAATATGCCATAGACCTAGCCTCTATGGTTTGATTAGAATCAGGCACTTTCTATACCCTTGGGCAAATAGGGTTATCCTATCTAACCATCCCATACAAGACTATTCTATTTGCACACACTACGTTAAGTACCTATGATACCTTTGAGCTGTACATAAACACTCAACGCAATGGTACACCTAGTGATCTTAATAGAGAAAGCATCTAAGATTCAGAAACTACAAGGTTTGTGAATTGTCTACCTATGGGCAAGAACCAGCTCACTCGCCAAGTATCCCCAAATGATAACTTAGTTCTCCAAAATCCCCCTAGGAAAGAACCAACCCTTATGATACATAAATATCGTATTTCAGTTCTTAGAATTAGGGATCCAATGTTAAATTTATACATGTTCAGATTAAAAAATATAAGAAATAGATTCCAATTCAACTTTAATATGTTCACATATTTAAGTTTAAGTTGAATTCTTTTTCATCAAAATAATCTGAAATTTAACATGAAAAGATGGTACAAAATTCCAAGCACAACTTTAAGTAAAATAGACATGTAGATTAAAACCTTAATTGAAAATTTCATGAATGATAAAACTTTAAGAGTGCACATGAGACATATATCTTGAGCAATTAAATACAAATAAATCATAAATTTAAAGTTAATTGCAACTTTAATTAAAGGCACCCAACTAGAAAATAATTATCCGATTAAGAAATGTCAAAAGGACATCAGGTCATGAAACCGTCATAAAAGAGAGCTCCCATGTACAAATAGACCTCAAAAATAGATTCAAAATATTTGAGAAAGTCAAAATTCATATATATTGTCCCAAAATTGGACCTGTAGATTGCCCAGAAATGACTCAAAAATAATAAGGAATAATTTATGTCCTAATGGGCCTTAATCGAACGGGCCGAATCCAGGTCATGTACCATAGGCCGGGAATGGATTGGACCGAACCATGGGCCGAGAATGGACCGGACCGGACTATGGGCCGGATCGGGTCATGAATCATGGGTCGAGAATGGACTGGACCAGACCATGGGTTGGATCGGGTCATGACCCGAGTCTGATTATCAACCGGGTCGGATTACAGACCCGGTTGGGTCATGAAGTTATGTGGGTACATGGGCCGGGTTGTATCTGTTTGGGTCAAACCGGATTGGGTCATCAAGTCATAGAGTTGGGAAGCACAAACTTTGGTGCCCCAACAATACATGCAATAAAAGCTAGAGGTGTTATTCATTAAGGCTACAACTTCTAAACACAAAAAGAACCAGCTGTAGTCTTCCTCTAAATAAAAGAAAAGGAAAGAATAGAGACCCTCCAGACATCTCCTAAAGTTCTCTGGTTTCTTTTTTTTTTTCTTTTTTTTAGACGAAGACTTTGGGCCTTTTTTATTTGCAGCCACAAAAACAACCTTTGATCACCCGGAATAGCACAAGGATGGCTGGTTAGTCTAGTGACGGCCAGTGACTCTGACGATGGCCGATGACTCCGGCGACGGCCAGTGATGACCCAATCGCCCAATTAACCATCAAGAAAATCCGAAAAAATTATTAACAAATTTATTATAAATTGATTCACACCGGCAACACCCAATTAATATGACCCTAAAAATCTTACACCGGCATATTAAAAAATCCGGCGAAAATTAATCTAAGGCTTAGCAAAAACCCTTAATGATGAGAATCGGTATGGTAAAGTCGATTACGTGTTTGGCTCTGATACCACTTGTTGGAAACAATTAGGATCTCATCGCAATCAAAAGCGGAATTAAATAAAACTTTAGCATACCTTACACCATAGAAATTTTCACGCGAGGATTAAGCCTTGAGCGATCCGAGCAAGCAATGATCTGCGATCGATGATTTGATGGAGAGTCTTCTCTTTCTTTGCATACTATAGAGAAGATGGGTTTCTCTTGAATTCTTCTAATTCAATTGATACATATATTGTGAGTAGAAAGAGAGACTCTACATCTCTTTAAATAGGTTAGAAATTTGCCCTTCAAAGAATCTAACGGTTAGGATTACCACACTTAAGTTAGGGTAAAATCACAACCCTTGATTTAATTAGAAACTTCTAGTTTGACCACAACTAGTATTCCACCATCTCTCTAAGTTAACAATTTAGATTTTTTGACCTTGACCATGACGTGACTTAAGGGCCACATAAATCCGTGAAATCCAACAATCCCAACCTTACACTTGAAATAATCCCTAAGGGATGCACTTGCCGCTACCATGTTAGGAGCATTTCACAGATTACACACCTTAAATGGCATCGGTTTATCGCTATTGATAGGTCGTCGAAACTTAAATGATCCATAGATATTATTGCATTTTGAGATGAATTATTTATTTATTTATTTATTTTTTATTCTTTTTAAACTTTAGCAACAAGATCTTAAATCCTTCTTGGACGTTCTCTATATGTAACCAACTACAAAGGTCGACCGTTTGATCTGATAATGCCAAATATTCTAATTGGGTGTTCTTATTTAGGTGAAATGAGGCATGTATGATGTATCCTAATTGGGTTATAAAATTAGAAGGTGAGATTTCTTAATAGAAAGAATCAGGTTCGACCATGAGATTTCTTGCAGGCTAAAATCTACAACCATCCTACAATTCAATCCATAAGAGTTTTTCAATTGGCTCACACTGAACCTCCTATTATCTTATTAACATTATAAATATTTCAAATGAATAAACAAAATAATGGTTAAGGAGTTATTTTTATGCAATTAATTTTACTTAAAAAGTTTACCATTATATTCTAACCACTACTATATTATTGCATATATTCTATTCAAATGAATATAGTTCAATAATGCTACAAAGAAATCAATAAAAATCATATAATCAAGAAAATGGTTACAAAAAAAGAGAGGCAAAATAGCAAAAAATACCTGATGGACGGAATAGCCCAACCAATATCACTATCTCCATCAAAACATCTTTAAACTTCTTCTACATTTCATAATAAAAATTAGCTTTCTAAATCCCAAAAGAAATAACGTAAATCTCAAAATATTATTTATTCATTTTATTTATTTCCCTAAAAATTAGGATATAAATATTACTCTTCTCACATTTTTAGTTACAGAGTCATTAATTGAAGTTGTATAATCAAGTTTATCTGGCATATCTTTTCCCATGGATAACATGACTAACGCATTCAATTTTACTTGTGACATCATTGACCTATGTAAGATTTGATCAACTTTAACTAGGAAAAGCTTTTTCTTTATGATTAGTAATAGCCTATAAATAATTCATGCATTTGGGAAATAATCATCCATTTATTTCAAATGATTCAATACTTTAATCAATGTTATTATTTTTTCGGCAAGCTTCTTCCAAGACTTTCAATTCTATGAATAAATTATCACCATCAATATTATTGTGCCCGTCTTATTTAAGAACTCATTCAAGATTGACACATAAAGCCTTCAAACATTTATAATCGATGAAACTTGCTTCTTCAAATTACAAAAATATTCAAATTTTTTCTCATATCTTTGAAATTGCTAAAACCTATACTCAATTGAAGAAAGCCCTTGATCAACAAGATAATTGAAGTAATTAATTCTGAAAGATTCTTTAACTGATTCTGGTAGATTTGATAGTACGTCAATTTTAAACTCTTGTCAACTTCTATTCCCCTTTTGGGGATAGTGTGCCCTAAGACTATGCCTTCTTGAACCATAAAATGGCTCTTCTCCCAACTTAGTACCAAGTTTGTCTCCTCACATCTTTCTAGAACGAGGGCGAGGTGATCAAGACAGGAATCGAAGGTCCGACCAAATACCAAAAAATCATCCATGAATACTTCTAGAATCCTGTCTATCATATCAGAAAAGATGGCCATCATGCATCTCTGGAAGATTGCGGGTGCATGGTATAGCCCAAAGGGCATGCGACGATAGGCGAGCGTTCCAAAAGGACACGTGAAGGTGGTCTTTTATTGATCTTCCAGATAGATCAGGACTTGGTTATACCATGAGTAACCATCTAGAAAATTAAAATATTCTTGACCTGCAAGTTTGTCCAAAATTTGGTCGATGAAGGGTAGTTGAAAATGATCCTTGAGAGTCATTGAGTTGAGCTTTTGGTAGTCAATGCATACACGCCACCCCGTGGTTTCGCATAATGGAACTAGCTCATCGGTTGCATTTTCTTTCACTATAATCTCAGACTTCTTTGGGACTACTTGAATGGGGCTTACCCACTCACTGTCGAAAATCGGGTAAATAATACCTGCGTCTAGTAGTTTCACAATTTCCTTCGAGACTACTTCCCTAATATTTGGATTCAACGGTCGCTGACTTTCATGGGAAGTTTTGGCATTGTCCTCTAGGTGAATTCGATGCATACAGATTGACGGATTAAGCCCTTTAAGGTCAGCAACAGTCCACCCTATTGCACATTTATACTTTATAATTATGGCTAGTAACTTGCTCTAATGTTCCCTGTTAAGAGCAGATGAAATGATCACTTGGAGAGTTTTATTAGGCCCAAGAAAAGCATACTTAAGGGTCTTAGGAAGTGGTTTTAGGTCTAGGGATGGTGCTTTTTCAATGGAAGGTTGTAATGGTTCATTGGAACTAGTGGGCAAGGGTTCTATCCATGGCTTCCATGTTTTGGACTAGAGTTCACAGACAGAGGTGTCCAACACAGTAGTCACCTCACTTAGTTGATAGTCTGATTCTTCCGAGTCCGTATACCATAATGTGGTTTGAAGCACATCCTTAGATAGTACTAGAGGTAATGCTTCTCCCACCAGTTCTTCAATTTCATCTACACTGAAGCATTCCTCATCGTCAATTGAAGCCATTTGGTTGGCTGCCGAGAAAATATTTAACTAGATTCGCATATCTCCAAAAGAAACTTTCATTACTCTGATTTTGCAGTTGATGCATGCATTGGTCGTGGCGAAGAATGGTCTACCGAGTATAACGGGAATTTGTTTTGGAAATTTCGAACTGGCTTTCATGTCTAGTACTAAGAAGTCGACAGGGGAAACAATTTTTTCGACCCCAACCATAACATCTTCAATGATTCCTATTGGCCTTCTTTCTGATCTATCAGCTAACTGAAGAGTTACTGAAGTAGAGCTCATTTCTCGCAGTCCCAACTTTTCATAGATGGAGTATGGTAGCAGATTTACGCTGGCTCTTAGATCTAAAAGTGCTTTATTTATAGCATGATTTCCTATGATGCAGGGAATTATAGGCACTCAAGGATCTTTAAGCTTAGGCGGAGTTTTAGCTTGCAAGACAGAACTTACTTGTTCCGTTAGGAAAACTTTTTGTGAGATATTTTTTCGCCTTTTTCTTTTCTGTGCACACATCTCCTTCAGGAATGGTGCATAGGCGGGGACCTATTTAATTGCTCCTAAGAGAGGCAAATTAATCTTCACTTCCTTAAAGATTTCGATAATTTCTTCTAATTATTTTGGATTTTATCAAAAGGAGATAGTACACCAAAGGCATTTGGAAAAGGTAACTTCGGTGCATAAGGTACTTCAGCCACAGATTTTGGTGGACCCTCCTCATTACTAGTTTTTTTATTTTCTTTTTCTACTTTTTATTTTTCTAGCAAGGGGACCTCTTCTAGGGTTTGCTTCTCTTTGGTATAGGTTTCAGGGGTGACTAATGGTGTAGGCATCTCTACCTTATTGTCAACAGTTTTCCCACTTCGTAGAGTTTGAACAACCTGAATGTGAGGTGTAGGAGTTGGTATAAATCCCTCACTTGACTCTCGTCTTAAATTGGTCCCTATTGGGAAACACCTTTGGTTGTCTCCTATTCTCTCCCATTGCATGGCTATTTGTTCAACTTTGGTCCCTAAATTTGTAATGGATTGAGAGAAGGATTGTAGGTCTTGGGAAATTTGGGTCAATTGAGATAGTTCCTTAGATCATCGCTGTGCCTGTTGCTGCAAGTCTTGAAGGATCTGAACAATAGCAACATCGTCATTTCTAATGGACTCTTGGTCAAAATATTGGTTTCGGACATAAGGTTGTTGAAAACCCTGAGGGTCTTGCTGGCATGCATACTAGAAGTCATAATGGTTTCCCCACTGAGGGTTGTAGGTACTCCCATAATTACCCCAATGAGAAGCGAAAACTTGTTTAGTTTCCACCATAGCTGAATAGTAAGGGGTAACTGGATATTCCACTGGGGCATAGGTTGGTTGGTAGATTGGCCAAGCTGAATTGTCGTGGTCTTGCATCATTAAATTTTTATTTTTTATTTTATTATTATTTTTTTAGAAGGCAGGGAGATAAACAAATCTGAGCCTCTAGTCTCTGTGGCCAACAGAAGTGTTGAGTTCTTAATTCGTTACTCTGAATAAACCTACAAAAGCTTACGAAGTGATCAAGAAAGTTGAAAATATAAAGAAATATAAAAAGTGAAAGATAAATATTTATTTTTAAAATAGAAATATAAGTAAACGGTAAATCACCTTCCCCGGCAGCGGCACCAAAAACTTGTTAGCGGCTTATGTGTGTATCTAATTAAGTCTTAACCTATTGCAAGCGCAATGTGGAAATTATAAAGCTAGAATAGGATCGTTCCCACAAGGAAGTATTTATCTTATCTTTATTTCTACTTCTATTTCAAAGATTATATTTATCTTTTAAGGTTCTAAACTACTTGAGAAATATGAATAAAGAATGGTTTCTTAATCTAAAGTGTATAAAATAAATCCAAATCCTCCTTCAGATTGAGGTCATCAATCCCAATCTTCAGCCATCGGATATTTATAAAAATAAACAGTACCGTTATACCGTATTGCAGTCTTATAGAATTTGGGCGTCAATCAAAAACTAAAATTCTTTAACACATATTTAATCTAATCAACAATCTCCTATAATTTGGGCGTCAATCAAATTCGGGAAAATTGAAGATGGAAAAGTAAAAACTGTTACACTAATCTTCAAATTTCAACTTGAGTCGTCAATTCAAATTAAAACTTGAAGATGTTTTCAAAGCAGTAAATAAAACAAATAAAATTTAAACTAGAATGTAAAATAAATATATCTTTCACCCCTCAGCCACAGTCGTCAATTGTTTCTGAGAAACTAGGATATCTACACTAATCTTCAGCACCCAATAGCAGTCGTCAATTGCTTTTGAGAAACCTTGGATATCTATACTACAAAACAATAAAAGTCTACTCTAATGATAAAAAAACCCAACCTCACTCGTCAATTGATGCTGAGAATTTCTTTGATGGTTTATTCCTATACTGGGCTCCCTTATTTATAGCTCATAAGGAGTTGGTTTATAAAGTTCAAATTTTAATAAAAGAAACTACTAAAGTAAAAGTATCCTAATATAACTCTAATTCCTAATTTTATTCTTCCTTGCTTTCAAACTGTAGATGTGCTTCGGCTTTATTTCCTTAATAACAACAGCAAAGATCTTTGGAGTTTATCTTCATCAATCTCTCAGATCCATGGTTGGTCATACTTCTAATTGTAAAAGACTTCTAAAAATATGCATGGCAGTGTATCTTCTCTCATTCAACAGCAGTGGAAAGCTTCTATTTTTGAGAAATCATAAATTATGATTTCTTCTTTCTATTCTTTCGGGAAAATTGTAAATAACGATTTTCTACTTTCAGTAGGCTTTCAACTAACGATTCTTCATTATGATTCTTCGCTTTCTCTTGTATCGTCTTTACTTAATACGGCTTTTCTTTAGAGAACCGTAAATTACGATTTCTCTCTTCTCATGATATTGTTTCGCACAATCGTAAAACATGATTCTTCATTTCTTTTTAGGCGAAGATTTATCTTTTACACTCAATCATCTTTTTACTGCTTTTTGAGTTCATTTTGACAAAGATTAACACTTTAGCTCTATTTTGCTATTTTTCCTTAATATATGCACGTCATTAACTTGTTAGTAGCAAACTAAGTCCTAGCATCACTAAGTTAAGGGTGATAAAATTGTAAATTATGTGACTGATCAATCACCCCAGGTAAGGAATAAGGCATCAATGCCCTTAACCCAGGAAGAAATTCGGCACCCGCTTCCCCCCCTAAAAAAATAAGTAAAAAAAGTGAGGTTAGCCCTTGGCAAACAACACCATGCATGTATAAAGACCAGCCTTGCCAAAGACCCATCTCCGAAGAAAAAGAAAATCCTAAAAAATAGAAAAAATACAAAATCCAAAAAAATTGTCTTTTAAAATTTTGGAGAAAAAAAATTATGCCTTAAAAGAAGAACCCATCCGATGTGAATCGACCTCTTTCCTGTAGAAATATAAGGAGAGGTAGGAGTCACGAATTTGGATGAGGAGGTCCCAGCTGAGGAGCTTCCCAATGAGCTCCTCGAGCAATACGCCTATTTTGAGAATGACCCTACACCGATTATTAAAGAGACCAAAGAGGTCAATCTAGGGACTGAGAAAGATCCTAACATCACCAAGATCGAAACATCGCTATCTCTTGAGGAAAGAAAAGGCATGATTGATTTTCTTCGGTCATACCGAGACATCTTCGTATGGTCATACGAGGATATGGCTGGTTTAGACACCGATTTGGTCGAGCATGAGTTGCCGTTGTATCCCATGTTAAGGCAGTCAAGCAAAAGTTGAGGCGTCTCAGGCCATAGTGGATGTTGAAAGTAAAGGATGAGTTCATCAAGCAGTACAATGTCGGTTTTGTTATGGTTTCTAAATACCCACAATGGTTGGCTAACGTTATTCCAGTGTCGAAGAAAGATGGAAAGGTTTGCATGTGCATCAATTTCATAAATCTCAACAAGACGAGCCTGAAAGATGACTTCTTTTCCACCCATCGACATTTTGGTCGATAATACTGCCATGCATGGGATGCTCTCATTCATGGATGAGTTTTCTAGCTACAATCAGATCAAAATGGCAGAGGCAGACCGAAAAAAAATAGCGTTCATCACTCCATGGGGAATTTTCTAGCTATCAAGTCATGCCGTTCGGATTGAAAAATGCTGGGGTAACATATAAGAGGGCGATGACAGCGTTGTTCCATGACATGATGCATCAAGAAATTGAGGTGTACGTAGATGACATGATCACCAAGTCACAAGAGAGAGGTGATCATCTGATGAACCTCCAGAAGCTATTTGAAAGACTAAGAAAGTACAGGCTACGTCTAGACCCTCCGAAATGCGCATTCAACGCTATGTCAAGAAACTTACTTGGTTTCAGCGTCAGCAAAATAGGTATCGAGGTCGATCCAGTGAAAGTGAAAGCCATCATCGAAATGCCTACGCCGTCTATCGAGAAAGTGGTTAGAGGCTTCTTAGGCAGAATATAGTACATTAGTCAATTCATTGTACAACTCACTCTTATATGCACGCCGATTTTCAAGTTGCTAAGGAAAGATTCTCCCTTTGAATGGAACAAGTATTGTCAAGCCGCATTTGATCAAATCAAGATTTATCTTCTTAATCCTCCCATTTTGGTACCGCCATTACCCTGGAGATCACTCTTAAAGTACCTCTCTACAACGGAATATTCGATGGGATGCATCTGTAGACACCCAAATTCGGCCCAAGGCCCAATCAATCTGTACTTCGAGAGAGATGTACCCCTGTGCTTCCGATGGCACCCCTCTGAACCCTTAGGAACCTACCTAGACCAGTAGGAATCACTCTAAGACCTTTAGAGCCATTCCCCCCAATCCTTAGAAGTCACCCCTACACCCTAGAATCCCTTCCCATACCTAACTTAAACCCTTCTGGCGGTCGATGGGAGGAGAGCTACAGAATTTCACACAGACTAGTACCATAGATGAGCCATATACCATTAGAAAGAGGACTTCTTCAGATTTCCAACGAGCCAAAGATCACCCAATTTGGAGCTATGGTTCAAAAGTTATGGCCATTTTAAGTTTCACATAAAATCATGAATTTTACACAGGCGTAGATATTACATACGCCCAACCATTTTTACCCCAGATTACTCAGGCATATATATTATATACGCCTGCCTATTTTGGGGAAAATTTGGCCGTGCATATATAATATATATGCCCATATAGGTGGGACCCACCACGGGTTTCATCTTCTCAAAACTCCCCTGATTTTGGTGAAAATTACTGTTCCTAAATTGGGCGTATATAATATATACTTACCTTAGCTCATCTAGTTTGACCCTTTGACCATCCCCTGGGTTGAGGTGGGTGTCTTGAGGTTGGTTGCACCCCCTTTGAGCTTATTGGCAACCCTTAAGTCACCCATGGTCTCACCCCATCATCCGCCATTGAAACCAGTTTCCCAAAACCCTAGGACCTTGAAAACCCAAAAAACCTTAGATGGGGGATTACCTAATTGCTAAACCAATAAACTCTTAAGTAAGCCCCTAACCCATCCCTTCTCTATAAATAGAGAGGCCTCCCTCTTCCTTAAGGGTTAGAAGAAATTGGAGGTTAAGGATTTGGAGCCCAAGAGAGAACCCTAGTGAGAGAAAGTGCACTCATTTTCCAGAATTCCAGCAAGCTTAGTTCATCTTTTCCAATCCATTTCCACCATTAGATCACTCCCTTTAGCTAAAACCTAGCCTCTACCTTCACTCTACACCCCCTACTTTATTGAATCCTAGCATTAGAACCCATTTTTACACCATTTAAGCCATCGGAAGCACGCCAAAGCGAAGATCTTCCACGGTGCAACAAGGGCCCGTGAGCTCCGGCTCACCCCTCTCTTCCTCTACCTTCTTGGTGTCTCCTCCGTCAAAGGATTCAAGCCGTTACGCCGCTGAAATTTCGGTTTGGCTCAAAGCTTGATAGGATCGTATTGCCTTCGGGCAAGGGGAAACTCCACCCTTTTTATTTTTATTATTGGCCATAGATAGAGACCGCTACGTGCGGGTTGATCTGGTGCCTAAACCCTTCCCGATCGATAACCGAAGCCCCTACCCTAGAGCCTTTGGCAAAGACCGGTAAATCAGAGTCATATTTAGCACTTCGTTGCTCAAAATATCGATTTGAAGGTTTCCCGGGTCACCAAAAGCTCCGGGTGGCGACTCTACATTTTATCCAAGGCGAGCGCATCGCTGCGACGGGTTCGAGAGGATCCACGGTCGCACAGATGGCTACTCCGCTGGGGATTTCACCCTAGCGCTTCCCCTCTTGTTAGCCTTTCCTTTTATTTGGTTATTTTACTACCCATGGCTATTTTTTGTTCCAATTTGTTGCTGCTTTTTGCTATTTTTTGTTGTTTTTACTAACGTACTCACCCCTACGATTCAGTCCTTTAAGTGCCTTAGCCGTTTGGCGGGCCTACTTGCTCCTTAAATTTCAGTTTTTACGATTCTAGTCATTTAAGCCGCCTTAGCCGTTTGGCGGGCCCGCTCGCATTTATTTTCACGTCATTTAAATTTCGGTCATTTACAAGCCTTAGCCGTTTGGTGGGCCTACTTGCGCACTTTATTTCGGTCATCATATTTCACGTTTGAACGCCGGCCCGTTGAGGCGGCATGGGTTTGTCATCCCCGACCCGATTTTAGACTTAATTTCACTCCCCTATAAAAATTCGTAATTAAAAGTGAACCAACAGTATGGGGACATAATTGAATTTATTTTTGCATTTTTGGGTAGTTTTTGGGGGGTTTAGGCACAGATACAATTTACCCGATTCCCAGTAAGGCGGCAGCCCTAGTGGTGATGATCCTGAAAAGAACCACCCCTTCCAGTACCTGAGAAGGCGCTTGCGCCGGAGGTATATCGGTTGGGTTGCCAATTCCGATCAAGCCATAAAACTCGCATTGGTGAGAGCGTAGAAAACCCAAAATTCAACCGTGTATCCCTAGGAAACGGAAAGGAGGGACCCGATAACAAACACAGCAGTCCCTGGGAGCATTTCTCCCAAGAAACCAGTTCAAAGACCCACATTCGGGCTTGTTGTCCACTGTCATACAGAACCTTTTGCCCGGCGTATATAATATATACGCCCAGCAAAATAGCCCCAGATTTACACAGGCGTATATAATATATACGCCCAGCCAAAATCCCCAGATTTAAGCCAGGCGTATATAATATATACGCCCAGCCAAATCTGTACTTTTTTGGTCGGGCGTGCATAATATATCCACCACCCCAATTCCCCGATTAGCGGTATTAGTGTCCGCGGTAGCCTCCCACATTCTCTAACACCCAACATGCCCTGCCCAATCAAAAGAAGGCGACTTCTTATTGATTTGCTCCGGGGGATCGGGTCATTTGCGTGGATTCCCTCGCCTTCAATAGAATGAAAGGGTTCCCTTTCGCTTCTTCCGAAGTGTGTCGGATCCCGCCGTGGGACCTACTAAAGGTACATATATCGCCCGAAACAGGAGTTGACCCTGGGCACCAGGTCATCAATCATCTAAGTAGAGGGGAGTTAATTGCAAAAAAAAAAAGAGAAAGAAAATCCTCATCTTCAAAAAAAAAAAATCCACCTTCAAAAAAAAGGGGAAAAATCAATCAAAATCAAAAATAAAAAATCACAAAATTCACTTTTCAAAACCAAAAAAAAAAAAATCATCATTTTCCAAAACCCAAAAAAACACACAAAGAAAAACAATAAAAAATATACCTTGGAGTGACCGGCACTACGGTGACCTCAAACCGGGCCCGTAGGAGAAGAACCAGGAAGGTATTCGGCCCTTATCCGCGACATCAATACAACACTCGTCGGCGGATCATGTCAAGAGCCGATACATCCCCACCGTCATCCCCTTCCCATTCCCGTATAGAGAAGACCCGATCTCGACACCTTCACCCAAACCAGTTCGATATCACGGGCCCATTTGGGCGCCCGTGTTCACCTCCACCATCCCTTCCCTGCACATTCCCCAAAATACCCCTTTTCATCCCCATCAACCCTCTCCTTCCCCAACCGATCCTTACATCCCCATCTCCCATCCAAACACCATTACCACATCCCCATACTTCCAAAGACCCCTCAGGGAGTCCCACCCCCCACCTACTTCCCACATTCCATCCCTCTCATCACCCATGCCCCCAACATCCTACATCCCATCCACCCCATCTCACATACCATTCCCACCACATGGCCCATCCACATCCCAACATACCCCCCCATTTACCCTGGTCATGCCCAATTTCTCCCAACCACCTCCATCCTTAAGTGATCCATCACCCCCCAATCCCACACCCGAGTCCATGCCCTCGCTGGAGGACCGATGTATGCATGGGCTGCTTCTCACAACCCTACCTCTCAAACCCCGCATCCAAATTTCCAAAACCTCCATACCCCATTCCCTCCCAACCATGCCCAACCACCCATCATCCATGCCTCCCAAAATCCCCCACCTCAATTCCAGACCCAAACCCACACAAACACAACTAGAGACATGGGCTTAGGCCCAAAACCCTCACAACCCATGGGCCCAAGCCCAAGCTTATCAAACCCAGACCCCAGCCCAAGCACCTTCAAACCCATGGGCTCAAGCCCAAACCCACCAAGCCCAGGCCCTAGCCCAAACACCTCCAAACCCATGGGCTCAAGCCCAAACCCACCAAGCCCAGGCCCTGGCCCAAACACCTCCAAACCCATGGGCCCAGGCCCAAACCCACCAAGCCCAGGTCCCAGCCCAAGACCCTCAAAACCGATGGGCCCAAGCCCAAGCCCATCAGACCCAGGTCCAGGTCCAAGCCCCCCAGGGCCTTTGGACCCAAACCTATCAAACCCAAGCCCAGGGCCCATGGACACAAACTCAACCCCCTCATGGCCCAGTAACCCAAACTCAACAAGGCCCATTGGCCCAAAGTCATATTAAGCCCCGCCGTGCCCAAGGCCGTCGGTCCACCAAGCCTTCCAAAACCATCAAACCCAAATCCCTCAAACCCAAGGCCCATACGCCCACGCTCATCAAAGCCCATTCACTAACCCCATACCCCCTCACCAATACCCTTCATTCACCTATACCCCTTACGCCCCCATCCCACCTCCAACGGGAAATCCAATCCATCCCATTCCTCAAAACCACAACATCCCGCCATCTCAATCAAACCCCCATCACCCCCAGAATGTGCCACCAACTCAGCACATCACTTACCCACAAAGCATTCACCCATTTATCCCTTCTCATCCCCTACAAACCATGTGGCCCCACCAAGTCATCCAACCCATCACCCCCCAAGTCCAAATAGCAGAGCTCGCCCCTCACCAATACCACTACCAACAGTACGAGGAGGATGAGATTCGCAATAGTGGAGGAACTGCCAGTTTTAACCCTCCCGGGCCCACCATCATCACACCTAGGGTCGAACCAAATCAAGGGGAAGCGGTCCCCGCCACAGCCTCGAAAGGAACCAGAGCAGCTGAAAGAACAGATAGATAGAATACAGAAGCAGCTGATGAAGATGGGAGGAATGGAACTACACTCAACGGACTTTTTAGACTTATGTCTGTTCTCTGACATCCCCCTGTCACAGAAATTCAAGATGCCATCATTTAATAAGTATAATGGCACTGGCAACCCCATCGCCCACTTGAAATCTTATTGCGGGGATATGTGCCAGTATGGTGGAGAGGAACGACTCCTCATCAAAGTGTTCCAGAAGAGTTTGACGGGCCCGGCATTGAGATGGTTCACATCCCTGGAACCATCCATGATAAAAGATTGGAAAGAACTGGCACGCTTATTTCAAGAACAATATGTCTATAACATGGACATAGAACCAAGGAAGTCAGACTTGGCCCGGTTAAAGCAAAGACATTATGAAACATTCAGTGCTTACTTAGGGAGGTGGAGGGCCTTAGCCACTCTGGTAACTCATCGAATTCCCGATGATGAGCAGATTGAATTGATAACCAAGGGAGCCCTCCCAGTCATCGCAGATTTTTTAGTATATCAGCAGCAGTCAAGTTTTGCTAATCTGGTCCGAAATGCCAACCGTTGCGAAGACGCCATTAGAGAGGGCAGGCTAGGAAGGAATGCGGCCAACGGGGCCACTGGGATTCGAAAAGCCGCTGGACCAAGAATTGAAAGAAGACCAGGGACAGAGGTGCAGAACATTGTTTACCCCCAGGCCAATACCAACACCCCCCCGATACAACTCCAGGTTACACAATCGCCCGACCCGTTTCGAGCAAGTACCAAGGCCAAGCAACGGACCAAGAGCCCCGTTTACCCCCGAACAGATGAAAGAACATTTCGAACGAGTATTCACCCCGTTGGGGCAATCCTTGAGTGTCTTACTGCCGGTGTTACTACAGAAAGGCCTGGTCAATTTACTCCAACCTCGCCCCCCACCCCACCCAATACCAAGGAATTATGATCCGAATTTGCATTGCAATTTCCATCGGGACGGGTCACGGTGCTTCCCATTAAAGCAAAGCGTCCAAGATCCGATAGAGGGGAAAGATCATACCCCGCCACTTCCCCAAGGGCGTAACCAGAATATCCATCAAGCCCTCTACCACCGCACTCCAGGAGGCCCTGGGCCTAACATACATTGGATAGAGGAAGAAGAGGAAGAGTTTGACCTTCATTATATTAGCAATCGGGAGGAATTTTCACTCCCGTGCCAAACGAAGAAGATGAACTATATGTTGAGGTGATCGAGCCACTTGTATCTTGCCGATTATTTTCCCACACCGACTTGCCAAGAGGAGCCCTTAGATTTAGGTATTTTTCCACCCCGCCTATATCAAATCCAAGCAGGCACCCGCCACAATCATACATATCCACCCCACGCCCAATTTATCTCATACACCCTCTCACACATAAATCATCCTGCTCCCTACGCAATTCCGCCATCCCCATATTATCCTACCCCATACACACCAAGTCCCTCCACCCAATACAATGCTGCGCCATCCTCAAGTTACCCCATGCCATACACGCCTTCAAGTCCCGCCACCCAATTTACCCATACACCCTCCATCACCCCAATTACCCGCTCCATGCACAACTCCATCATCCTCAATCTATCCCATTTCATCTACCAACCCATCATCATCCCACCATGCCACAAACCCTTTATATCCCCCCATTCCACCCACTACCCCGCCATGTCCCAGTCATCCCGCTCAATGCACAACTCCATCGCCCCCAATTTACCCCACTTCATCCACAAACCCGTCACCATCCCATCATACCTCCCCATATACAAATCCTTCATACCCCCATCATCCCGCGCCCACCACACCTCAAACGTCTCCCCATCCCTCTAGCCCAGTCACACTTCCGCCATCCCTTCGCTATTTTGGCCCTAATCCAACTCCACCACCACCCGGACAAGCAACCCCTCACCCAATCCCCGCATCACCCAATCACCACTGGTCCTACCATGCCTAGGTAACGCCAGTACAAGCCCCCTCTGTGCCCATCACTCCAATTCCGTCAATTCCCCCCACTACCATTCCACCCCCCATTGGAGTTAACCTGGTCGGACCCGAGAAATCAGTATATCCGGCCCAATCTTCCGTGGAGTCCTCACGCACCCCATTCCTCATCCCAAAACCTAAGCTATGAATGCCATTTTGACATGAATGTCGGGTGCAACCAAGAAGAGGCTGTTGAATTTGTTACTCGATCGGGCCAGATTTCTGCCCAGCCAGAAGCATCAGGGGCAATCAGAGGAGAGGAAAAGAAGAAAGAATAGGCCACAAGAAATCCCTTTGCAAAAATGGCCAGGGAACATATACTGGAGACACAACTCAAGCGAACGCCCGCACATATTACCGTGTGGGATTTATTGGTCACGTCTCCACTCCACTTTCAAGCCCTAATGGGAGCGCTCAAGGACGCGCATGTCTCCACCCATGTAACTCCGGATGAAGTAGGGGAAATAATGGGGCAAGTGTTGGCCCCAAACACCATCTCTTTCACCGATGCAGACCTACCGATCGAGGGGAACGACCATTCTAAACCCCTGAATATAACAGTGGAAGTAGGGAACTTGGTGGTACCGTTGGTCCTGATCGACAACCGGTCAGCGCTGAACGTATGCCCTCTATGGACAACAATCAAAATTGGGGCGAACCCCGACACCATCCGGCCATCCATATTAAGCGCACGGGGATTCGACAACACTAGAAGGGAAATCATAGGAGAAGTAGACCTTGACCTGATCCTCGGACCGCAAACCTTCACCACCCCCTTTCAAGTGATGGACATCAAGTCTACCTTCAATCTGCTATTGGGCCGGCCATGGATACATAAGCTCGGAGTAATACCATCTACTCTACACTAAAAGCTCCGATTCATTTCAGAAGGAAAAATTGTCACCATCTTAGGTAGAGCAGAGAGGACATGGGGAAGAGCGCTCTGCACATTGAGAATCCGAAAGTGCTGAACATACAGCACACAGCTGAGGATGCCGATCTCCATCGATTTGAGTACGACTTCTCGAATGTTACCCTCGAACCAACTGAAAAGACCCCGGATAAAACTGGAGGAGGAAGTGATGTAGCTGTGTTCATGCTCCACAGATGGGGCCATCAAAAAGGGAAAGGACTGGGCCCACGCCTTCAAGGAAGAAGAGACCCCGTCAAGGCCAAGGGGCAATAAACTAAATTCAGCTTAGGCTACAGGCCCAGAGAAGAGGAAGTCAGAGAAGCCAAGGAGAAGATGAGAGCCGCAGCAGCCACCAAGGCCAGAGGAATCATCTTGGAAGAGGAACCTCACGCTCGCCCCCACATCCGTGAAACCTTTGTGAGCGCTGGGGTAGTAAAAATTGATCTGAATGGGGAGACGAGGGTAACCCCACATAAGCCTACTTCAATCCACCCCACCAATCCCTACATCATCCCCCCAGACTTTGAAATGGACTTAGCCGCCCTTTCCTTGTTTGAGGAAGAAGTGCCCCGATCCACCCCTCACTCCATCACCAACCACTCTGGGCCCCTCCTAACCGTAGAGGATAAGGTCCCGGAGGATCCCTCTATAAATATGTTGAGGGAAGAAATGCAAGAGCCTACCGATGCCGCTCCTGATCAAAGAGGTAAAGGCCAAGCCTCGCAGTGAGTAACTGGGCATCCTTGCCCCAACTCTTGAGAGCCGCCAAATGCCATGAAAATGGCACCGACTCTCCCAAAAAAAACAACCTGTAAAAAGTGAGGTTAGCCTCTGGACCACTCTACCTTGTATATATAGAGACACACCTCGCCAGGGGCTGACCTCCGAAAAAATACAAAAGATCATAGAAATAGAAAAAATACCAATTCTAAAAATATTGTCCTTTAAAATTCCCAATAAAGTTAAAATCAATGTCGTGATACCCGTCCCATGTGAAGCCAACCCCTTCCCTGTAGAAATACAAGAAGAGGTAGGAGTCACGAGTCTGGACGAGGAAGGCTAAACCGACGAGCTCCCCAATGAGCTCCTCAAACAATTTGCCGATTTTGAGCATGGCCATACCCCGATCGTCAAAGAGACAGAGGACGTCAATTTGGGCACCACAAAGGCCCCCAGAATCACCAAAATCGGAACGTCGCTGTCCCCTGAGGAGGGGAAAGGTATGATAGACTTCCTTTGGTCATAGCAAGACGTCTTCGCATGGTCGTATGAGGACATGCCTGGTTTGGATACCGATCTGGTTGAGCATGAGTTGCCACTCTACCCCGATGTTAGGCCGAAGAAACAGAAGCTGAGACGACTCTGACCTTAATGGATGTTGAAGGTGAAGGATGAGGTCATTAAACAGTATGATGCAAGTTTCCTCATGGTATCCAAGTACCCGCAGTGGTTAGCCAATATCGTCCCCGTACCAAAGAAGGATGGAAAGGTTCGAATGTGTATCGACTTCTGAAATCTCAACAAGGCGAGCCCTATGGACGATTTCCCACTGCCACACATCGACATCTTGGTCGATAACACTGCAAAGCACGGGATGCTCTCGTTTATGGATGGATTCTCAGGATACAATCAGATAAAAATGGTAGAGGTTGATCACGAGAAGACAACGTTCATTACCCCCTGGGGAACCTTCTGCTACAAAGTAATGCCATTCGGACTGAAGAATGCTGGGGCGACCTATCAAAGAGCAATGACGGCCCTGTTCCACGACATGATGCACCGAGAGATCGAAGTATATGTTGACGACATGATTGCCAAATCGCCAGAAAGGGAGGACCACTTGATAAACCTGCAGAAGCTATTCGAGAGGTTGAGAAAATATGGATTGTGGTTGAATCCCTAGAAATGTGCGTTTGGTGCCATGTCCGGAAAGCTACTGGGCTTTATTGTCAGTAGGAGAGGGATCGAGGTCGATCCGACCAAGATCAAAGCCATCACTGAAATGCCGCCACCATCTACAGAGAAGGAAGTGAGAGGCTTTTTAGGCAGGATCCAGTACATCAGCCGATTCATCGCACAGTTAACTCCTATATGCGCACCAATCTTCAAGCTGCTAAGAAAGGACTCACCAGTTGAGTGGAATGATGACTGTCAGGCTGCATTCGACAAGATTAAAGGTTATCTCCTGAAACCTCTGGTATTGGTACCACCCGTACCCGATAAACCCCTGATAATGTACTTGTCCACGACTGAGTTTTCCATGGGCTGTGTGTTAGGACAGTATGATGAGACGGGAAGAAGAGAGCAGGCCATCTATTACCTAAGTAAGAAATTCACTGATTACGAGACGCACTATTCTCATCTAGAGAAAGCATGCCTGGCGCTCGTTTGGGCTACTCAGAGACTTTGACACTACCTGTTATCCTAGGCCGTTCTACTTCTAGCACGGATGGATCCGTTGAAGTACCTATTCGAGAAACCTGCTCTCACTGGCCGAACCGCACGTTGGCAACTACTCCTATCCGAGTTTGACATTACTTATGTCACCCAGAAGTGGATTAAGGGGCAAGCACTCGCCGATCATCTTGCTAAGAACCCTTTGCCTAACTATGAGCCTCTAAGGACTGAATTCCTCGATGAAGACATTTTGTTCATGACCGACGAGGATACAGAGGAAATGGAGGAGCCCTGGGTAATGCACTTCGATGGGGCATCGCATGTTGAGGGCCAGGGAGTTGGCGCCATTCTTATCTCACCAAAAGGATCCCATATACCCATCTCAATCAAATTAAACTTCCCATGCACCAACAATATGGCCGAGTATGAGGCCTGTACAGCTGGTTTACAGGTGGCTCTTGATCTAAATATAACTCACCTTAGGGTCTTTGGATATTCACAGTTAATTATATGCCAAACCAACGGGGATTGGAAGACCAAGGATGAGAAACTAATCCCATACCATGAACATCTGGAGGATCTGATAACTTGCTTCGAGGAAGTCACCTTCTCTTATGTGCCACGAGCAAGAAATCGGTTTGCTGACGCCCTGGCTACCCTGGCCTCTATGGTTGAAAATCCATATGGAGTGGTGATGAAGCCAATCATGATAGAGCAGAGGAGCGAACCAGCTTTCTGTCACCTGATCGAAGGACCTACAGAGATAGATGATGAACCACCCTGGTTCTCAGACATCAAGAATTTCCTCGAGACCCGAACTGTCCCAGAAGGAACATCAAAGGTAGACAAACGCACCATCCAGCGATTGGCAACAAACTACATCATCTGTGGTGATCTCCTGTATAGACGGTCTCACGACAATATTCTGCTCCGATGCCTAACCCAGAAAGAAGCTGTTGAGATCATGAAGGAGATTCATGAGGGGGTCTGCGGAGCCCACGTCAGCGGTCACATGCTTGCTAAGAAAATTCTAAGGCAAGGATACTTTTGGACTACTTTGGAGACTGATTGCTACAAGCACGTACAGAAGTGCTACAAATGCCTAGAGCACTCCAGCCTAATACATGCTCCGGCCATTGACTTGCACAGCATGGCCACCCCGTGGCCGTTCGCCACCTGGGGTCTCGACGTCGTTGGCAAGATCAATCCTAAGGCTTCCAATGGACATCAATTCTTCCTCGTCGCTGTGGAATACTTTAGAAAATGGGTAGAGGCGGCCTCCTATACGAGCATTAAAGCTAGCCATGTTGAGAAGTTCATCAAGAACAACATCATTTGCAGATTCGACATACCCAAAGATATCTTCACTGATAATGGCACTAATTTTGCTAATAGGCGCATCCGGGCCTTGTGTGAGCGGTTCAAGATCAAGCATCATCGTTCATCCCCGTACAGGCCTCAGACGAATGGAGCAGTAGAGGCAGCCAACAAAACTCTGATCCGCATCCTGGAGAAGATGGTAGTTACTTACAGAGATTGGAGTGAGCAGTTACCCTTCACACTTTGGGCCTATAGAACGTCTATCTGCACCGCAACAGGGGCAACACCATTCTCCCTTGTGTATGGGAGCGAGGCCGTGCTACCCGTTGAGGTCGAGGTACCGTCACTCCGTATCCTTTTAGAATCCCATCTACTTGAAGCTGAGAGGGAAAGAGCTTGTTTTGAACAGCTAGACTTGATTGACGAGAAAAGACTCCTAGCCTTATGCCACACTCAGGTCTATCAGAAGAGAATTGCACGTGCTTACAATAAGCGCGTCCGCGGCCGAGACCTGAAGATAGGAGACACTGTACTGAAGAAAATTTTTTCGTTTCTCCACGCCGATCCGAGAGGGAAGTTTAGGCCAAATTGGGAAGGACCCTACGTCATCCGAGAGGTTCTGCCAGGATACGCCGTTCGCCTCGCCACCATGAACGGAGACCACTTTCCTGAGCCCATCAACGCTGGATACCTCCATACGTTCTACTCAAAGGGCTTGGGAAAGGTAAGTTTTGATAAAAGTAGATGTGTTACCGCTTAAGGGCTCCATAAAAGAGGCCGTCATTTCAAAGTCAAGTGGCCCAAAAGAATATTCCCTGAAAACCTTCACCCCTTTTTTGCTACACACTTCGGGCCAACAACCGTTTCTTTCATATACCCCACCCAAAATTCCAAAAAAGAAGAAGAAAGGAGGGAGGAAAAATCCAAACCAAAAGAAGAAGAAGGGGGTGCCCCCCAAAAAAAAACAACAAAGAGAAAGAGGGGTACCCCAAAAAAACAAAAAACAAAAAACCCCAAAAAAATGAATGATGACTGGGGCATAAAAAGCCCCCCAAAAAGAAAAAGGAGTTCCCGAATCTAGAAATCACCCCAAACATAGATCCAAATCCCCAGAAAAACCCAACCTGTTTGAACCCTAACCACATTACAACCCAGAAGAAAGCCCTCTTTAAGGTCCACAAGCGGTTATAACATCTACTGCATCAGAATAAGCCGAGTTAACAAACCACACAGAACTTCATTCAGCCGGCTATGACGGAATCGGCGCCCATGTCGTGGCTTTCTAGTTCTTGAGAAAAAAAGAAAAAAGAGAAAAAGAAAAAAAAGAGAAGAAAGAAAAAGAAAAGAGAAGAAAATTAATTTGAGTTCAAAGCAAGATGGACGTGGTGAAAACTCGAAAGGGCACCACGGGTAAAAACAGCGAACTCACGCGGACCAGGTGAAAACCTGAAAGGGCACCTGGGGTAAGAGAGCGAACCCATGGACGTGGTGAAAACTCGAAAGGGCGCTACGGGTAAAAGCAAGGATGACAGGCATGGTGAAAACCCATCTTGGGCGCTATGAGCAAAAATGTCAAGAAAAGAGAGATTAAGAGAAGATCTGTCCTAGCCTGCCTATTTCAGTTTGGATCCCTTAAGCCTCTTCTCCCCTTTGATGGGCCACTCCTGTTGGAAATTGGATCGGATCCCAATCAAGTATGTCATCTCTACCGCAGCGTCTGACACATGACCAAAAGGAAAGACAGAGGGCTGAACCAATCCCAGGGTAGCTAACCTTCCCATGTTTAAAGGAAAAAACCTGTGCCTCACCAACAGGGTTCGATCATGCTCAAAATAGGACCCACTGGTTTGGCTCCATAAAAAACCTCACCCTGTGAGGAAGAAAATTCCAAAAAAGATAATAGATTTCCCTTTCCCATAAAAAATCTCACCCTGTGAGGAAGAAAATTCCAAAAAAGATAATAGATTTTCCTTTCCCATAAAAAACCTCACCCTGTGAGGAAGAAAATTCCAAAAAAGATAATAGATTTCCCTTTCCCATAAAAAACTTCACCCTGTGAGGAAGAAAATTCCAAAAAAGATAATAGATTTCCCTTTCCAATAAAAACCCTCACCCTGTGAGGAAGAAAATTCCAAAAAAGATAATAGATTTCTCTTTCCCATAAAAAACCTCACCCTGTGAGGAAGAAAATTCTAAAAAAGATAATAGATTTCCCTTTCCCATAAAAAACCTCACCCTGTGAGGAAGAAAATTCCAAAAAAGATAATAGTTTTCCCTTTCCCATAAAAAACCTCACCCCGTGAGGAAGAAAATTCCAAAAAAAATAGATTTCCCATTTCCATAAAAAGCCTCCCACTGCGGAGGAGAAAATTCCAAAAAAGAAAATAGATTTCCCTTTTCCATAAAAGGCCTCACACTGTGGAGGAGAAAATTCCAAAAACAAAAAAAAAAAGAGAAACCCCACCAGGTGAAAAAAAGAAAAAATCCCATAAAAAGTCTTACATTGCAGGATTACAAAAAAGAAAAACAAGAGCGCATGTATAGATTTCATTCCCTTTCTTTACAAGTGTTTCCCGCTAAGTGTCACATCCCAAAAAGATAACGACATGACACACTTTCTATTTTTGCTGCTTTCTTTACAACAAAAAACAAAACCCAAAATATATATAGCTGTGTATATATGAAAAAAAGAAGAAGAAAAGAACAGAAAAAGATAACCCAAAAAGAGATCTCTGTTAGGGGGCTTTCCCCCCGTGTATATGATCTATGATATGTGCAGGAACAGGTCAAGCGCTAATCTCTGCAAACAGGGAGTCCTCACGGGCATTTCGACCAGACATCCACCTACCATGGACTACCAATCAAGAACCTCGCCTCCACAGGCAGCTCTCACCTCCGCAATATCAGCTCTGACCCTTTCTTTCTCTAAAGTCTCGATCAAAGCCAGCCTCTCTACGGAAAGGGACTCGATCCGGGTCCGAAGCATCGCTTCCTTACATGGCCAGGGCCCGGTCTCTACCACATCTACCGAAGCTGGGCTAGGAGTAGGTAATTCCTCAGATACTAGCCAACCCTCGTAACCCGGAGAAATAACGCTCGAACTAAGCACACATGTGCCTGATTGGGGTTTCCCAGAGGGCAGCTATGCGATCAAGATCACTAAGAGAACCGAGAGAATATCGAGAGCAGAGGGTGGCCTCATGGCACATGGCACATGCTTGAGTATACCCGACCATGAGCACCGAGATGGGAAGTAGTATGTGTTACCGATTAGCCCCAAAAGTGTGATGCCCTCACAATCCCGAGAGCGAACAATCGGAAAAGTGTCGTCATGGGGAAGTTGCCAGTCAGCTCAGATCGATAGCCACAGGCACAGTTCCTCGACGCTCCCACCAGGCAGTCTCGAACTCTGGATCAAAAAACCCCGAGCCACATCCCCTCTAATCAAGCAGAATCTCGGCACAGGCCCCATGATAGCTAAATGCTCTCCTAACCAAATCTTAATAAGAAGCGGGCTCCCGCTAAAAATCCCAACCCGGCTTGAGGCCGCAGCATCCAAGCCTCGATACATCTCCGCCAGGACCAGGTGTACCAATGAGCGACCTCCCTCCAGTTCGGTCAAAACATCACATAGCCCGAGGGAAAAGCTCTCACCCCCAGTGAAGAAGAGAACCTCCGACAGCAAATAAAGGGCAAAGGCCTTCACATTGAAGGGATCTCGAATAGGCAACTTTCGAAGGCTCGAGTCACCGAAAAGTTCTATCAGGAATTTCACCAAACACCTGGTGGGCCCTCCGGCGAAACATATCTCATATCCACCCTTCTTCAAGCCAAGGACCGCGTGGACCGCCTTTGCATACCTCGGTTTGGGCACTACTTTGGCAAGGCCTCGATGCATCTTCAAGCCAGTGAAGGAGACTAACTCTTCCAAAGTTGGGGTCAGCTCCCTAGACCCAAATTTAAAAACATGGGCCCTATGGTCCCATGATGCCAAAGCCGCCTGTAGTAGGCTGGGCAACAGAGGAACAACGAGGAGAGAAGAAAGACGGGACAACCCGAGGCCATTCAGAATAGCAAGCTCGCTCTCGGCCAAACTATCATGCCATTTTTGCAAAAAGCAGGGCCCCGGGTCCAAACAGGGAAGTATACCGGTCCTCGTATAAAAGCTTGGGCCCCCTGTTGAAGGCAGGTCCATCGGGGTGCAAAGAGGTTCTTTATCGGTCAATATATGGTGATGGGCCCACTAGAAAAAGAGGGGAGACAAAGAAAATAAAAGGAGGGGCAAAACAGCCAAACCAAAGTAAAAGAGGAGACAAGGAGGGAACCAGGCGCGGGTTATAAGGAGCCCGCTGGGTACAGTCTATAGCAGGCGTATATATTATATACGCCAAGGCAAATTTTGAACAATTTCTGCCTGGCGTATATAATATATACGCCCGACTATTGATTGCTGAATGTTGGCCTGGCGTATATAATATATACGCCCGAATTAAGCCGAGGCTAGTAAGGCCCCCCCCTCACACTGGTCTATTTCTTTTCCGAAGGAGGGACGTATTTATTTTGGCCCACCTTTTCGTCGCAAGAGCGCACATGGGCGGCCATGCCACACCCATGAGAAACACCCAGGTGGCGCGCCGCTCGTAGATCATATACGAGGAGTCACCTACATGATCAACCTCATCATTGGAGAGGTGCCAGTCCATTCCAAGCAAGAAAAAGAGAAAGGAAATCACCAAAGCAAAGGAATACCCAAATAAAACGTTCATATAAACCATAAAAATTATAAACCATCCAAACAAAAAAAAAAAAAAACTAAACAAAAAAAATTGTTGTTATTACATATCCCCAAATAAAGCCAAGTCTAAACTGTTTTATTATGTCAAATTTGCAAGAAATAAACTAGTCCTGGGCAGCCCCCTTCGACTTCTTCCGGCGTCGGCTCGCACTTTGAAAGGTACGGGTCTCCCCCACCCGAGTCCATGCCTGAGAGATACGGCTAAGCAAGGAGCGCGACTCCTTTTCACGAGCACGCTGCAAAGGCACACCAAAAGCCATAAGTTAGAGAAACAGGCGAAAAGTAAACTAGGAAAACGACTAGGATGGGCCAGCATTCACTCACCACTCCGGTCTCCCTAAGCCCAACAAGGTTACGATAGTATTCGGCCTGACTCACTGCCGACTCATAATCCTGGCCAGTAAGAAAAAGGAGGTGTTAGTCACACAGGCCATCAGTATAATTCAAAGGGAAAGAGAACAGAGCAACAAGATAGAGATTACCCCAGGAATCAGCTCAGGAGGTGGGACCAGGATAGCTTCAGCAGAAATCCGTGCCATTTCGGCCACGTCGGCACACACGCGTGACAACAAGGCATCATCCAGGCGCTTGAAGGTCCCCTAGACCTCGACGGGCGAGCCACAAGAAGCATTGGCACCAGAAGGGTCAGAGGGTCCAAAGACTGAAGCCACGCAGGCACCCCTAAGGATCGGAAGGTCCAAAGACTGTTGCACCATAGGAACGCCTCCTCTTCCCCTCATCCGAGTCACCGCTCAAATCAGAGAAATAAATATTTTATCATTAAGGGCGACAGGTCAATCAAAGTAACCACATGAAAGCTGCTGAATGAAAGAAGAAAAGGGGCATTACCTGAGATCGCGGCCGGCCAAAAGCTAAAAAGTTAGCACCAGGCATGAAGCGAGGCAGTAAGAAATGATAGGACAGGGAGTCGTACCAAGACTGACACCCCCCGGGCAGGAGAAGGTCATCGATAGGAACCCCATGATGAAGAAAGTGAGCACCCAGAAGAGGAGAAAATCGGAAGGGGATGCACACATTTGATCAGAACCCCTAGCACCCGTGGTCGAGTCACAAATTTACAAAACAGGGAATCGCTTCGCCTGGGATCAACAGTGTCTAATCGAGAGCGCATCCTAACTCCAAATGCTTCATACCTATGTCCCGACTGCACACCCACGTGCGCTTACTCATAAGGGGAAACGATCAATATCGATCAAGCGAGGGCGACTTAGAAAGTGAAGGTACCTCGCACTGAGAAAGTAGGCAGATGAGGACAGGTATGCTATAAAAGAAAATTGAGTAAGCTAAAAACAAAAGATAAAATACCTCGATGGCAGGCCATAAACCCACAATGGAGCTAGACTCCCTAAGAATGGCCCGCTTAGTCGGACATGAGTACGCAAGACAGCCCGCCCCTAATTGAATCGATGCACAATCTCCCGCCACCATCAGTCGAGTAGGACAAAGAGACTCGCCTCCACTAGTGTTGGAGAGGAGAGTCTTGCCCAGAGGAATAAAGAAGGAGATGCGGGCCATAAGTTGTGCGCCACATGTAAATGTCCATGTCAGGCTGCCCATGGTCCACCAACTCATTAGGCCCAAATTGATCAACCAACCAGGATAGCTTGACCTTCGAGCCCCGAACGTTCCTCCTCGAGGTAGGCCTCAGCAATTGAATCACCTCCTCCCTACTCGGTGTGCGGGTAGGTACCACGGGCGCACCTCCGATACGGACCCCAGTGATCATAGACCAGTCCGCCAGAGTGAAGGCCATCTTTGCCATGGCCATATGAAATGTCATCGTCTCGGGGCAAAAATGCTCTATCAGCGCTTTTAAATGGGCCGTATCAGCTCTTACAGCGGGGCACGAAATGAAGTCCCCAAAACCGACAGTAGTGAGTAGGTCCTTCACCACTGGGGGAAGGTAAAGCACAAGGCACTGGAGGTCAAACCAACCGCCCCGGAACATAATGTGCGGCAGGGGCTGCAAGCAAAAGGCATCAATCAGATAGGGGCAGGGAGATATAATGAGGGCATCAAAGGAAAACAAAAGCGAAAAGGAGGAGGGGGTCCATCTTTTTACCTGACCAACGATCCCGAAGTTGGACATATGGGTGTGCTGGTAGTACAGGAGGCCGGTGTGGGCGGCCTCGCCTTGCATCTCATACCAAGGCTGGGAGGAGCGCTGAGACACAATGAACTGTTCCCGACGGGGGCCGTAGGCCATTTCCGGCCCTTCTTGCTGATCATGCCCCTCGTCACCAGACATCCTGAAAATATAAGATGCACCGGCATATGAGGGGATTGCCAACAAAAAATGTATATATATATATATATATATGCACTAATCCAAAAAAAATAAAATGAACCAGGTGTAGGCACTAAAAAAAAATAAAAAGAAGAATGTGTGTGTGTACTAAAAAAACAAAAAATCATGTGTGTGTGGGTACTGACCCAAAAACAAAAAAAAGAGATGTGTGTATATACAAAAAAAAAAAATGAAAAAAAACCATGTGCAAGTATACTAATCCAAAAAAAAATAATAATCTGTGTATGTGTACTAAAAAAAAAAAGAAAAAAAAAGATGCGTGCACCAATCCAAAAGAGAAAACAAAAATGTGTGTGTGCTAACCCATTAACAAAAAAATGTGTGTGTGCATATTAATCCCAAAACCAAAAAGGTGTGCGTATAAATATAGGCATCTCTTTTCTTTTGCATACTAATCCAAACCAAAAATGTGTGTATAAATATAGGCGTCTCTTTTCCTTTGGATTTGTAATATAAAAAAAAAAGAAGAAGAAGCAAAGAAAAAAAAAAAAAAACAACAACTAAAACAACCCAAAAAATATATATAAAAAAAAAGAAGCAAACAAAAAAAAAACAACAACCAAAACAACCAAACAAAAAAAAAGAAGAAGCAAAAAAAAAGAAAAGGAGAAAAAGGAAATATAGGCATCACAAAGCATTTCATCAAAAAAGAAAAGAAAGAGGCAATAGCATAAAAAAAAAATGAGGGGAAGGTAATGGTTACCTTCAATGGGAGAGAAAAACGAAGAGCGGCGGTGGATAAGCGCCTTTCGATCCACACCCGCGACCGCCGGTCATGGAATTCAAGCCAAATCAAATGAAAAAACCCTAAGGGGTTGTCCCGGACTCAAGAAGAAAGGAGGGAGGAGGAGAGAATTTGAAAAGGGGGCCCTTTTTCAGAATCGCCAGATTTAGACGGCGATATAATATATACGCTCGACCATTTTTCGCCAGATTTTGGTCAGGCGTATATATTATATACGCCCGACCAATAATGGCAATTTTTAAACTCCCCGACCTCCCTTTTTCGATTTTAAGGCCCAACGGCCCCCTTGTATGCTATGGACCTCGATCCGGACCCCCTTCGAGGCCCACGTGTCGTCGGCCATAGTGCACGCATCCCCAAATGACCCTTCGAGTTTCCTTCGATTGGGCCAAGGGGACCGTGTTACAACCAACAGATCCAGATCTGTAGGCGCCCACCTAATGCGCCCACAAAATCAAAAAAGAGAAAAAATAAAAGAGAAAGAAAAAAAAATACAACGCCGGTTCTCACAAAAGCGTTGCAACGTCTGTTTGCCCCACCCCGAGAGCCGTGTTAAATCAATTCGGAATGATCGCATTCACTCGAAAGTTCTCGAACCCCGTCTCGTGTAGGAACACTTTGTACCTGATCCAACAGGCAAATGAATTTCATTCATCGCCGGGAGCATACACTTAGCCCCAGATCTCCCCCAGCAGAAGTCAAGGCCTGATCCGGCAGGCAAACCAAGAACCCATCACCGGAATGCACACGTCCCTAAGGTATATCGACATGGCAAATTGATTCGCCTAAGGATACGTGCAAAAATAAAGGCAGCTTGAGCATGCCCGGAGTCTCAATCAAAACAAAAAAAAAAAGAAAAAAAGAGGAAGAAAAGGAGAAGAAATAACAACTTGTTGCTGCTTAGTGAAAACCCTGAGTGGGTTGACCAAGCATTCACTCTGGTCATCCGCCTTCGGGTTGATATTGACCAAGAGTGCCCCCAACTTCAGACCATTCGAAAAGTCTATTGTCAGTCGAAACTGATCCGCCAAAAGTGAAATTACAACCAACCAAACTATGTGCAAACATACAGACCAAAGGGCCCTTTTCCCTTTTTATTTCCTTTTACACAGGCTTAAAACCTGTATAGGCACGGTGCCCCTATTGAATGTACGCACTTACGTCTGGGTATCCGCAAGATGGTCATTGTCCTCGTAAATTGTACCTTACGGTCGAGGCTTTTGTTAGCGCCTATTTGCTGCTTACCGCCCCTGATGGGTGTCTATTTGTGCATAGTTAGTAAGATGTGATTTCATTAGGGACGGAGGCTAGAATTGGCCATCTCTTTCGAGGGACATTTGGTTCGAGCCCGATCTTTTTAGCTTTGTCGCGAGTTAAGGCACTCCGGTCCGTGCGAATCAGGAGCACCTCACCACTGGAACGTACACATCCCCAGGGTGCACATATCCCCAGCAGAGCGCACACATTCTTAAAGCGTATCAATTGACATTTGATCCACTTAAAGAGTTATGCAAAAATAAAGTTGTCAGAGGTCATCGAGCTCTGCTTAGAGGCCTTGAAATAAAAGAAATTTCAGAAAATGACACAAAAACAATTACTCGAAAAATGGGCATACATTCCCAAGAGGTGTTGCGACATCAATATTCGCTCCACTCGAGTAAATCATGCTAAAGCAACCTCGAGGTTGATGGGTTCGCCCAGAAACTCCGAGCCTTACCTAGGTAAGGGCACCTGTGGCCAACCCAATGGAGCTATCAATATCCCATAGGATTGGACACAGTTTGAAGGCCTTCGCTTTGTGTGCTTCGCATCAATTCCGAAGCATAGATCGATCATCCCGTTTCATGGAGCTGTCTGGTTCAGATTAAGACTCAACATCACAAATATATAATTTCCCTCAGGAAGTGGACGATATCCCGGCTAGCGGGCTTACACTTTTTGTGATCATCGCAGTTATGCCCAGTAATGTCATAATGCGCTTGGGGACTGCTAGCTTTGAGGTATGGACGATATCTCGAAATGAGAGGGCTTACGTACACTCACCATCATCATGAATGTTTGAGAATTGAGTTGAATCGGGTGGACCCATCAAACGTGCCTTGGACCTCTTCGGATGTCTCTTGTCTTTGGCATCCGATAATTAGTGATCGAATACCAAAGAGGGGCATCTGTAGACACCCAAATTCGGCCCAAGGCCCGATCAATCTGTACTTCGGGAGAGATGTACCCCTATGCTTCTGATGGCACTCCACTGAACCCTTAGGAACCTACCTAGACCAGTAGGAATCACTCTAAGACCTTTAGAGCCATTCCCCCCAATCCTTAGAAGCCACCCCTACACCCTAGAATCCCTTCCCAGACCTAACTTAAACCCTTCTAGTGGTTGATGGGAGGAGAGCTACAGAATTTCACACAGACTAGTACCATGGATGAGCCATATACCATTAGAAAGAGGACTTCTTCAGCTTTCCAACGAGCCAAAGATCACCCAATTTGGAGCTACGGTTCAAAGGTTATAGTCGTTTTAAGTTTCACATAAAATCATAAATTTTACACAAGCATAGATATTACATACGCCCAGCCATTTTTACCCCAGATTACTCAGGCGTCTATATTATATACGCCTGCCTATTTTGGGGAAAATTTGGCCGGGCGTATATAATATACACGCCCAGTATAGGTGGGACCCACCACGGGTTTCATCTTCTCAAAACTCCCCTGATTTTGGTGAAAATTACTGTTCCTAAACTGGGCGTATATAATATATACGCCCAGCTTAGCTACAGTAACTGTCATCAGTAGCTCGAATTTCCTCCATCTAGTTTGACCCTTTGACCATCCCCTGGGTTGAGGTGGGTGTCTTGAGGTTGGTTGCACCCCCTTTGAGCTTATTGGCAACCCTTAAGTCACCCATGGTCTCACCCTATCATCCGCCATTGAAACCAGTTTCCCAAAACCCTAGGACCTTGAAAACCCAAAAAACATTAGATGGGGGATTACCTAATTGCTAAACCAATTAGCTCTTAAGTAAGCCCCTAACCCATCCCTTCTCTATAAATAGAGAGGCCTCCCTCTTCCTTAAGGGTTAGAAGAAATTGGAGGTTAAGGATTTGGAGCCCAAGAGAGAACCCTAGTGAGAGAAAGTGCACTCATTTTCCAGAATTCCAGCAAGCTTAGTTCATCTTTTCCAATCCATTTCCACCATTAGATCACTCCCTTTAGCTAAAACCTAGCCACTAGCTTCACTGTACATCCCCTACTTTATTGAATCCTAGCATTAGAACCCATTTTCACACCATTTAAGCCATATGAAGCACGCCAAAGCGAAGATCTTCCATGGTGCAACAAGGACCCGTGAGCTCCGGCTCACCCCTCTCTTCCTCTACCTTCTTGGTGTCTCCTCCGTCCAAGGATTCAAGTCGTTACGCCGCCGAAATTTCGGTATGGCTTAAAGCTTGATAGGACCGTATTGCCTTCGGGCAAGGGGAAACTCCGCCCTTTTTATTTTTATTTTTGGCCATAGATAGAGACCGCTACGTGCGGGTTGATCAGGTGCCTAAACCCTTCTCGATCGATAACTGAAGCCGCTACCCTAGAGCCTTTGGCAAAGACCGGTAAATCAGAGTCATATTTAGCACTTCGGTGCTCAAAATATCTATTTGAAGGTTTCCCGGGTCACCAAAAGCTCCGGGTGGCGACTCTACATTTTATCCAAGGCGAGCGCATCGCCGCGACGAGTTCGAGAGGATCCACGGTCGCACAGCATCCTAGGGCATAAAGCCATCATGGAAATGCCTCCACCGTCTACCAAGAAAGTGGTCAGAGGCTTTTTATGGAGAATACAATACGTCAGTCGATTAGTTACACAGCTCACTCCAATATGCACGCCAATTTTCAAGTTGCTAAGGAAAGATTCTCCCTTTTAATGGAACGAGTATTGTCAAGCAGCGTTTGATAAAATCAAGAGTTATCTTCTTAGCACTCCCATTTTGGTACCGCCATTACCCGGGAGATCACTCTTAATGTACCTCTTTACAACAAAATATTCGATAGGATGAGTCCTAAGGCAGCATGATGAAATTGAAAGAAGAAAACAGATAATCTACTATCTGACCAAGAAGTTCACTAACTACGAGACATGTTATTCTCATTTGGAGAAAGCATGCCTGCTGACACTCGTTTGGGCTACATAGAGGCTTTGTCACTACTTGCAATCTCAAGCCATCCTCCTTCTAGAACGAATGGATTTGTTGAAGTACCTGTTTGGAAAACTAGCTCTCACTGGCCGAACTGCACACTAGTAGCTTCTCTTATCAAAATTTGATATCATGTATGTCACCTAGAAGTCAATCAAGAGGTAAACACTCACTGATCATCTTATCGAGAATCCCTTACTTGATTACGAGATTCTAAGAACCGATTTCCCTGATGAAGACATCTTGTTCATGATAGAGGATGGCACAAAAGAGGTAGAGGATTCATAGGTAATGCACTTTGATGGGGCATCAAATGCTGAAGGTTAAGGAGTCGACATTGTTCTAATTTTGGCAAAAGGGTCCCACCTATCGGTCTCCATCAAGCTCAATTTCCATTGCACCAACAACATGGTTGAATATGAAGCCTACATAGCCGGATTAAAAGCAACTCTTGACCGGAACATAACTCACCTCAGGGTGTTTGGTGACTCACAGCTAATCATATGCCAAACCAATGGAGATTGGAAGATAAATGATGAGAAGTTGATCCCATACCATGAGCACCTTGAAGATCTATTCATGTGCTTCAACGATGTTACTTTCTCTTATGCCTCATGAGCAAGGAATCATTTTATAGATGCACTAGCAACTTTGGCATCAATGGTCAAAATTCCCTACGACGTTGAGATGAAGCCCATCATGATCAGACAAATAAATGCTGACCTTCTGCCTCCAGATCGAAGGATCCACAAAGTTAGATGATGAGCCTCCATGATTCTCAAATATCAAGAATTTCCTCGAAACATGTACATTCTCTGAGAGCACGTCCAAGGCAGATAGGTGAACCATCCAATGTTTAACGTTGAATTATGTCATCTGTGATGAGTGCCTCTACAAGCAATCATATAATAATATCCTACTCAAATGCCTAACTAAAAGAGAGGCAACAAATGTCGTTAAAGAGATCCATGAAGGAGTATGCGAAGCCCACGTTAATGGATATATGCTCGCTAAAAAGATCCTACGGCAAGGATAATTTTGGACCACCATGGAAACTGACTATTGTAAGCATGTTCTGAAGTGCTACAAATGCCATGAACACTCTAGTTTGATACATGCTCCAGTCATTGATCTACACAGTATGACCACTCCATGGCCATTTTCCACATGAGGCCTCAACACCGTTAGAAAGGTCAATCTGAAAGCTTCCAATAGGCACCAGTTCATCCTCGTCACCATTGAGTACTTCACCAAATGGATAGAGGCAGCGTCCTATACGAACATCACAGTCGGTCATGTCGAGAAGTTTATCAAGAATAATATAGTTTGTCGATTCGGCATGTCTAAGGACATCATCACTAATAATGACACCAATTTCTAGAACAAGCACATTAGATCCTTATGTGAGTAGTATAAAATCAAACATCATCGCTCATCACCATATAGGCCACAAACCAATGGAGTCGTAGAAGCTACTAACATGACACTTATCTACATCATTGAGAAGATAGTTGTCACATACCGAGATTAGAGTGAAATGCTACCCTTCGCACTATAGGCCAATCGAACATCGATCTGTACCACTACAGGAGCAATGCCATATTCCCTTGTGTATGGGACCGAGGTTGTGCTACCAGTTGAGGTCAAAGTTCTGTATCCACATCGAATCCATCCTATCGAAAGCTGAAAGAGAAAGAGCCCATTTTGAGCAATTAAGCATGATTGATGAAAAGAGGCTTCAAGCTTTGTTTCACACCCAGGTTTATCAGAGGAGGATCGCACGTGCGTACAACAAGCGAGTTCATGTTATAGATTTAAAGGTGGTGACACCGTACCCAAGAAAAATTTTCCCTTTCTCCATGTTGATTCGAGAGGGAAATTCAAGTCCAACTAGGAAGGGCCCTATGTCATCAGAGAGGTACTCCCCTGATAGGCATCATCTCGCCTCCATGGATAGAGATCACTTTCCTGAGCTAATCTGTGACACCTCGGATTTCCTTACCATAAAACCCGGGCCATCAGATCGATTACGAAATCTAGGGCACAATAACATGTAAAGTGGAAGTACTTACTTTACTTCTAGAGCTCTCTCTTCCCAGATAAGGTAGTTGGAAGGACTGAGCCATCAGGTAGTGTGGTAAGCAATCACGGAAGCAGAATCAAAGTACACAGTTGAAATATAGCGGAGCGAGACACATAGGACCTAGATAGTATATCCATGAAGCTAACTATCTATGACTAGCAAAATTTATACAAACTATCCACCGGTGAAGGCCGTCCTTCACCTAAATAGTGAATTCAAAATATACATCATAGTATCTTTGTTTCTCAAAATACTATACCTTATCACAAAATTCCTCAACAAAATCAACCCGAGTCAGCTACCGATAGTGTTCCTTGGGTAACTCCTCTTCGTCCTCAGGTGCATAATCTGGATCCTTCTCTTGTTCCGGATCTCTCATAGGCTCAGCTCCTGCAGCTGTGATAGATAGTCGAGAAATGAGCTTCATCCAAGCTCAGTAGGGACATAATCAATTCAAAATGATACAATGTCATTCTAATTCATGGCATAGATGCATATATAAAAACAATCTGGTAATTTAATATGATATCATGAGTAGGCGAGCATAAACAAATACTTGAAACCATGCATTCGTAAATATGCCATGTCCTGACGCGAGGAAGCATACGAATTCATATCAATAATCGAAACAAGGAAATAGGGCTGACTTTCATATCATATTAGGATGACGATTGTACAAAACGAGCATAGAGGATCACAGACTCTAGCATGGCATAACACATCAAGTAGTCGAATCACAAAATATTAGTGTGAGTATCTGTTAAGCAGTGAAAAATACCATTTTTTACCTCCTAACCTGACCTTTGGAAGGCCCTTGAGGTGTTTAATAATGTGTTTTAAGTATGTTTTGTAGATAAGCATTAAATTACAGCCTTAGCACAAACAACCAATAAAAAGGGCCAAATAAGCAATCTGCAACCTCAGCTTATGCTCAAACTCCAACAACCCACAAAGCCTTAGAAACTCATGGAAGGCCATGAACCCAACTGGGTGCACCAGAGCCCAAGTATAATGCCAAGGGATGAAGATTGAATCCACCCAGAGGTGGCTGAGGGCGAGATAGATGAAAGATAACACATTAGAAGTGCATGCCAGCCAAGGAAGCATAGAAATAAAGTGGTCAAGAGGTTCACTTAAGCTTTCGAGAGGATCTGGTGCCTAAATTAGAAGATACCAAGAGGATCCAGATCCTGTCGAGAGGATACCTGGAGGTACAAAGGAAGTTGAGAGGATCGATTTACATGTCGAGAGGATGAATGAACCTATTGAGCTCCTGTTAGAACCTGTCGAGAACCCATCGTGCAGTGCACCCAATCCTGTCGACAACTGCTAGGCGTAGTCATCGAGAGGATGAAACAAAGCCATAGACAGGATTTGTGATAACCAATCGATGAGTCGACCAGAACCTATAGAGAGGATGAATGAGACGATCGTCAATCCTATCGACAAGCATCGTCAATCCTATCGATAGGTCTACAAACCTGTCGATTTACATGCAGAGCTAAACAGAACCTGTCGAGAGGATCCCAATACCTCTCGACACTCGATTTGGGGAGCTTCTCAGTTCTGTCTTCAACAGTTATCCATGCTAAAAGCCTATGCACGTGTCCCAAAGCACGTCAGCGACCCCTGACGGTATTTTTAGCACACAATGGGCTACGCGCGAAAACCCTAACGGTATCACATGTACTTGTCAGATGAGAACCAATGAGAGAAGAGCTTCTAGAAGAGAAATCGGCCACATCAGCATAAGAAAATTATTCCCTTGTGTTCTTATTGGCTGAAACGGATCTGAGGACAAAGGAGGAGAGTATAAAAGCTTAGAGAAAATGCAAAGGAAACCATCCAGAAATTGAGAAAATCAGAGCTTAGGGCGAGATCCTTTTTTCCAAAATTCTCCCTTCTTCTTCCTTCTTTCTTCCTCTCTTAAGCCAATCATGAGTGACTAAACTCTTCTCAGTAGTTAGGGTGAGGTATTAAGCTGTAAATTGAGAGATTCAAAGGCATTGTAAGGAACTGTAAGACGCACAGATTGTTGATCTGAGCATAATTGTATTGTAATTTTGTAATATACTTATAGATTTTGAAGGTGATTCCGATCTATATTTCACTTTTTCGTATTTTTTTTCCCTGTGTTGGATATTCCTATAGATGATAGCCTATGAGGGTCTCATATCCTGGCATCTACAGCATTTACAATGGTTTTTCTGTTCTACTCAAGATCTTTGAAGCGAAACAATCTCTAGGATGGTCTGTGACCATTAAAGTGGATAGATCATAGCCTTAGGATTGCTTCAATTCTCTAATTGAGATTAGATTCTTATACCTCACGTCTGCCAGGGTAACTTGGGAAGCTGGGAACCTGAAAAGAGGATTGTAGCAAATTAGATCTTATCTTTGCCATTGATTCCTTTGATTTTCAGTTACAGACCAATACCCCTAGCTGTTGTTCTCATCCTTTCATTTTTCATCTCTTCTATATCTCCCTTGATCTCTGTGTTGAATTAGATCTAGATCAGTAGCACTTAATTCTGTAGTTTGTAGCTAAAGTGACAAAACCCCAAAACCTCTCTTCTTTCTTAGATTAGAATAGAGTGCCAGATCCACTTTGGATCTGAAGATTTACTGAAAGTTAGACCACATTTCCCTATGGACATACCCTTACTTACCCTTTTTAAAACTTGCTACAATAGCCCTGAATACTGGCAGGTCTGTGAGTCTGTTTACCTTGGTGTGTGTGCAATCCATAGATTTTATAATTGTTTGATTTTAAGCCCCTTTTTACCATAAGGTAAATGGCCCAACAAGTTTTTGGTGCAGCTGCCGGGGATCTGTGTTTCTAACTTGGTAGATCTAAGTTATTCTAATTCTTTTTTGTTAAATTTTTAATTGTTTGAGAAGTGTTTGATTAATTGCTGCTTTGGTTTTTGCTGTAGTTTAACTCTATTTCAGATCTGGATCTGTGGAGCTAAGAAGAGCTCTGTATCACTTGGAAAAGCATTCATTGCTTAAGTTTGCATCTCTTAACTCTGTTTCTATTTCTAGATCTGTAGTTTAGTATATCAGTAGTTGTGTTGTTGTCTATTTTGTGATTGAATTGCTGTGATTTCCTGACTCGTTCTTGATCCTTGAGGTGTGTATGCTTCGGAGGAGATCTCTTAATCCTGAGATTGCTCCTTTGGATCCTGAGGTTAAAAGACTTCTCAAACCTAAGCACCCCTTACACACTTCTGTTCTTGATTCTGATAATTCTGTAATGGGTGAGCAACCTAGGACCTTGAAGGAATACAATGCACCAGGGGTTTACATTTCTCCCTTCTGCATTCAATTCCCTACTGTTCAAAGGAACTATGAGATCAAGTCCTCCATTATCCCAATGCTACCCTCATTCCATTTCCTGAGCAAAGAAGACCCATACAAGCATATTGACAAATTTCTAAGACTGTGTACCACATTCAATATTGTAGGTTTGAGAGAGGAAGCAATCAGGATGAGACTCTTTCCTTTTTCACTAAAGGATAGAGCCAGAACTTGGTTGTCATTGCTCCCAACTAATAGTATTCAGTCATTGAGTGACCTTCAATATCAATTTTTGGCCAAGTTTTTCCCCATGTCCAAAACAAGCCAGTTAAGGAAGGGCATTATTTCATTTGCTCAAGCCCCAACTGAGGACTTTCACCAAGCATGGGAGAGATTCAAGGAGCTCCTAAAGCAATGTCCTCATCATCAAATCCCTGAATGGCAACTTTTTCAAAGTTTCTATCAGGGAATTGACTCTTAAAGCAGAGATATGATAGATGCCTCTTGTTGTGGTACCTACCTCCACAAAACTGCTGAGGAGGCTAGGGAACTATTTAATATCATCAGTGAGAACTCTATGCAAAAAGAGACATTGGTCAAGAATTGTGAAACCCCTAGAATGGTGAGAGATAATTCCATGAGAGGAAAAATGTATGAGGTGAGTGGACACAATGAGTTGGAAAGGAAAGTGGACAGTTTAACCCAAAAATTTGATAAGCTCATAGGAGCAATGCAGTCACCCATGGCTGTTAAAGTAGAGGAGGCATGTGTTATATGCCAGTCCCCCACTCACTCCCTCGAGGAAAGCCCTTCATCTGTCCAATTTCCTAATCTTGTGATGGAACATGTAGCTGCTACGCAGTCTTTTGGGCAACAGCCTACTGCTGCTTACCAATGGAGAAACCACCCCAATCTAAGGTGGAGACAAGATACTTTTTCAAACTAGCAATAGCAGCTACAACAGTCTATGCCTTATAAAAATGCTCAGCCCTACCAACAGAATTGCTTTCCAAGGCCCCATTACCAACAGCCCATGGCTCTGCCTGTACAATAATCTGCACCCCCTCCAACTGCTAGATCACTTTCTTTTGAGGAATAAGTTCTGGCCTCATTACAGAATTTAGGACCGTTGTCTCAAAGTGTGCACTCTAATAGCCAAAGCATTAAAAAGATAGAAGACCATCTTGGCCAACTGTCTAATGCTTTGACAAAGGGAGAGGAAGGAAGGCTACCTAGCCAACCCATGGACAACCCAAGGAGACTATATACAGTAGGGGAGGTTTCTTCTTCTCATGAGGAAGCCAAATCTGTCAGCACATTGAGAAGTGGAAGGCTAGTGAAAAATCAAGCAGGCTGTGGGCCTGTGAAAATTTCAGAAAAAGAAAAAGAAGTAACTATAGAGAATGGATAGTAAGAGCAACTCATGTTGAATAAAGAGGATGATGATGATCCTCAACAAAAATAGAAATACAAAAAGAAGGATGATGGGTTGGCTAAGGCTGCAAAAGGGGGAGCAATCCCACATTTTCCATTTCCTAGGGCAATGCAAGCACCTTCCCCTTTTGATAAAGGGCATGCCAAAGTAGAGGAAATGATGGAAACCTTTAAATAAGTAAAGATCAATTTGCCTTTACTTGATGCAATCAAACAAGTTCTAACCTATGCCAAGTTTTTAAAAGACCTTTGCACCCACAAAAGACAATCGAGGATACATCTTTTCAAGAAAGTCTTTTTAACAGATAAAGTGAAGCAGATACTGAATATTGCAACCCAAACAAAGCTCAAAGACCCTGGAGTTCCCACTATCCTCGGCATCATTGGGGATCATACCATTGAAAAAGCCTTGCTAGATCTGGGAGATAGTGTAAATTTGCTTCCATGTTCAGTATATGAGAAGCTGGGCTTAGGAGAATTGAAGCCCACACATGTGGCCTTACAACTAACTGACAGATATGAGAGGAAGCCTATGGGAATCATGAAAGATGTCTTGGTTGGGGTTGACAAAATCTTTTATCCTGCTGATTTTCTAGTGCTAGATATGGAGCTGAGAAATTGCACTACTTCTATCCCTGTGATCCTAGGTAGGCCATTTTTTGCCACTGCAAATGCATGTAGATAATGCAGATCAGGGGACATGGAGGTAACTTTTGGCAATATGAAAGTCAAATTGAATGTTTATAATACAACCAATCAAACTCACCTGAATAGTAAGAATTGTTTTGTCATTAATGCATTAGGTGAGCTTGTAGTTGATAATTTGCCCAAGTTACTGTCGTATGATAATCTGCTTGATAATGGTGGTGATATGTTTGAAAATGCAGTGATGCTTGGGAAGATCACCCATTTCCATGAACCCCCATAGCAGGTCTGAATTTCAACGATGTACACTATGTATACTAGCTATTTTGTTTTGATTTTGTTACTATTTTTGCTTTTTGTTCATTACTGTTTAGCATTTTAAATAGGGTGTAATATATGCAAGCACTCCTCCGGAGTCATCCATTGGCTAACTTTAAGCAGCAACTGTGTGAGCTGACTTGGGAGTCGACAAAATGATGTACAGAGTGGTACTGAGGAATGATTTAAATCGAATTGAACTGCATTTTAACCTGTCGAGAGGTTTGAATTAATTGTCGACAGGTATTGGAGGTGTAAAAGTGACCGTCGATAGGTTCTGACGCTGATCGGTGAAGTTCTCGATAGGTTAAGGATATATGTCGAGAGGATATTTAAACCTCTTGAAGTGTTTATGCCTCTGAAACCTGAAACCTATTAAGAATATGTTGCACTGAGTTGAAATGGCTGTCGAGAGGATCTCTAATCCTCTCAAAGGGTTCTTGTGTAATTTTAGAACCTATCGACAAGATTAAAATCGAACCGCTCCCGAGGAATGGTGACCTTTCACCCATCGACAAGTCGGAATTACCTATCGACACCTTCCCCAATCCTATCGAAAATTGACTTTTTCTTGTTAAAACCTAACGACAGCTTCTTTTTCAACCATTCGACACCTTCTCTTTGTGTTGAGAGTTACTCTGGCAAATTTTCCCATTTTTACTTTCTCCTTCTCCACCTCACTAGCTATTATTACAACCTCCTAGCAAATTTTCACATTGTTTCAATCCATCAAAAGCTACATTTTGTACCTGGTTCGAGCTATTTTGGTCCCGCGCCCATCAAGATATCACAAACCCTAGATTTATGTCGGTAAGCTTTCCTTTTGCTTCGCTCTATGGTTTCAAGTTTGGGAGTTTATATTATGAATCCAGGGGAATAATTTGAGCATCCCCAGAAGCTTGTGTGGTGATTAGTTGTGAATTTGAAGCGTTTGAGTAATCAATGGATGAGCAAGAGTACATCTTAGCAAATCTTTTCAAAATGCCTTCTAAATCTGCCACCAAAGCCACTAGGACATCCGTTAGGCAACCTGCAAAGCCTAAGGAGACCCCCCTACAACCTTTTGTTTGAAGTACTGTGTTTGTTCTATCTTGTACTTGTCAATTTTCTTGTCTATTCCAATTTCAATGTTTCCCTTCATTTGTTTGTTTTCTTTCTATGTACTTATGTTGTTACCAGGCTGCACTACCCCCTTCTCTCTGAACAGTGAGGACACTGCTCCTCATAGGTTTGGGGGTGTGGCAAAGTATGCCTTGCCAATAGGATAGTTAATGTTAGTGCAGCCAGAATTGAACAAACATCCGTGAAAAATGAAAGGAATCCCCACCTGATTTTTTTTTTATATATAAGAGGAAATGGAAAACTTTTTACACTAAAGGTGTTGGAGTTCCAACATGGGCAGGAAGTAAATATCAAGAAATTTTTGAAAAGTAGAGCTTTGTGAACTTGAAAAAGAAAGAAAATTGTGAGGTTATACCCCAAAAATCTGATGGAAGACCACACCCAGTGAGATTTGGGCCTCAAAAGTTTTTTCTTTGAAGAGTGTCTTGGCAACATTTCTTTATGCTCCAAGGGCTGATTAGACCTGGCTCTGATCACTAGAAGTTAGGCAATTTCAAGTTGAAATAGCTTGACAACACTCATGACATTGAGGACATGAAGTAAGGCCATCCCTTGGAAAGTTTGAGCTTAAAATGCCCCACCTTTGAACTGCACTTGATACACACCTTTTGAGCTTTAAAATTCCCAATTTTCTTTGATAAAAACCAGAAAATTTGAACCCAAAGACCTCTCGACCTGTTTCAGTTCACCCTCAATCTGAGAAGTCAGGAAATAGAAGGAGAAGTGAGGTTAGAGGTGCAAGGTTCGATGTTTGGTTAAAAGAAGAAGAAAGTACATTTGAAGGCTAGTGTGATGTATAGTTGTGGCATTCCAACACATATTAAAAAAAAAAAACATAAAAAAAAGAAGAGAAATGAAGATATGCTGAAATGAAGAAGGTGAAGTCATGAACCACCTCCTTGCCTTTACTGATTTCTTATTTTGAAGTCTTTTTACCCCCTTTAGCATTACAACCCATAAGCCACATAACAAATTTCATCCATAAGCCACATTACAACCCAATAAAAAGCCCTTACTGATATGAAATTGATTGAGCAGTCATATGGAGATGAGGAATTGTTTAATCTATGGTAAAAAGAGTTAGGGAATTTCAGAAACTAGAGCAAGGCCTATGATCATGCTTGCAGTCCTATTTGAGGGCTGTAACTTCTCTTGAGCTGTGTGAATTAATACACCCATCTATTTTTGATTGAGTGTCTGCCCTGGTGAGCCTTGGGTTTGAACTCAAGTTTGTTGGGGGCATAATTAGCACATGATTCTCAATTTAATGGTAAACTTGGCACTATTTTTCATACAAATTACCTGGACATGACCTGAGTGCCTATGAAGGAGCCACAACAGTGGTTTGGTTTAAACTGCCATATTCTTGCTGAGAAGCCTCTAAAAACTGATTGGACAAAGGTGTGGATTGAACTTTATGATTTTTTGCTACTATTAAGACATGAAAAGTACCACTTTTCTCTCCTTAAATTAGCCTCTGTTAGACCCTTAGCCATCTAATAAATGTGTGTTAAGTCATTTCTGTAGATAATAAACAGCAGCTGCAATAAGGCCTGAACCCTGTTAAGGAGCCCACTTTTGCCCCAGAAGTCTCTCAGAAGGATGAAAGCTGAACCCAGACAAGAATTGAACCTCGCACAACTTTCACAAGCTTTAAAGGATTCAGAAATTAAGCCTCGTGAGTCTCCCAAAACTTCATTTCAAAATTACCCGCACTGTTCTCGTGCAGTTGAGTGACAGAGGGGCCTCAGAATCATACTTCGCGTAGCTCTCGCGAAGATGAAATATAACTGCTTGCACAGTCTCGCGCAACTCAAGAAAGCAGCTCTCAAACCTCGTGCAGTTCACTCAGATCAACTGAGGAGAGAGAGCTCCAGGTATTTTGGCGCGCAGCTGTCGCGCAGTGGCCGCGGGATGCAAAACTTCAGAAAAACCTCTTGCGCAATTCAGAGACCAATACACATCACGTCCTCGCGAAGATCCATTGAAAAATAAACTGCTCGTGCGATTCTCATGCCATTCAGAAAGAAAGGGCAATCCCACAAAGATTAGAGCAATCCAGCGAGGATTCAATGCTCTATCGCGCGACTGCTTCAGCTGCAACTAAGACAACCCCGTGACGGCTAGAATTTCAAGCTAATCCAACCTCACGAAGACCGTGTTACCACACGACAGTCTTGAAAACCAGTACTACTTGGCGAGACTCTGAACTCTAACTCTCCCTCACCTATGCAGAGGACATTCTAGGAACTTCCAGTAATTAGGGCACGCATTCCAATACTCCAAGTTCTATGCACATGCCCCGAGGCATCCAAGGGACAATATTAGGCCATGTGGCATCATTAAAATTAGGGTTTCCTAACCCTTATGCGCCGCCAAACTAACTGCTATATAAACCTAAGCCTGGTTCAAGTTTAGAGGACTCTCTGCTTAGAATAGAATTTAGTCTATCTTCTTACAGTAGCTGCATATCTCTAGGAAGTTTTAGGTAGTTTTCTTTTTACTTTTTCTTCTCTCCATTTCTATGACTATTTGGAATAGATTAATGGAGTTTCATGATAGGGTGTTTTACTTTTATAGGATTTTTGTGAGTTGTTCTGTACAAGACTGTTATCTTGAGATCCTCCATTGCTAGGACGTATTGGAAGCAATGGAGGACTGATTTTATGGTTTATTCAGATCCAAGTGACTTGTGTGTCTGGGCTAACATGCTCCCATACAGGCCTAGCCCCACCACAGGACCCTTTAGATCTAAAGTCCCCATGGGAGCAATGAGATTTTGTAGCCTTGTGAACATGGTGGTGGCAGTAATGTTTCTTGTTCTATCTTGAGCTTTGTGAGGAGGATAGCCTCTGGGATAGTCTGTGACCATTTAAGTGGACAGGTTATAGCCTTAGGGTGAAGCCAACCCACAGACTCAAGACGGATTATTCTTCTCTGCACTTGTGCGTGTAGCCTTGTGAGAGATTGTGCTGAGACAAACTCCCCTGTATGTGTATAGATCCGCCATCAGATGGAAAATCTGGTTTGGTTATAGAGATTGTAGGCTTGCGACTGGATCACTGAATCTCTCTAAAGCAGTGGACAGTTGAATCTAAGGCTGCACTCAAACTCTTGCCGGTTCTATGTGTCTTTGCTAACATGCTCCCATACAGGACTAGCCCCACACATAGCACTTTAGAGGTTGCAGTTCCGTATGGATTCTTGTGCTTGTAGCCTGGATGAAGTAGTGCTTACAATGATAAACTTGTTCTGACCCATCTCTGGACTGTGGTTCCTCAATTGGATAATCTATGACCATTTAAGTGGACAGGTTATAGCCATAAAGGGATTGGATAATGGCACAGAGAGGAGTTGGATTCTTTCTCCTCAGTGGTGATAATATAGCCACTGGACAGGACTACTATAGCAGCAGATCTGAATTTGAGTCATGAAACCCATCAGATTTGAACCTAATAACATACTTCTCACCCTTTTATATTTATTTTCTCACTCCATCTTCTTTCTTAAACCTTTCTATAGTTTAGACATTAGGATACCTTAGAATTTAGATTTTAGTGACCTAAAATCCCTTTCCATTTAGGATTGCCAGATCTGTAGTCAGAGCTGGAGGGCCTACTAAAGATGGCTCCCTTGGAGCTTAAGATCAATTTCCTTGTGGGACAAACTCTTACTTATCAAAACTTGCTACAACGGGCCTTGTATCTTGCAGGATTGTGCATATTTTAGGCTTGTTGCTCTGTCATTTTCAATCCACCTCTCATTTATTTTCATTCACCCCATTCTTATCACTATCTTCAATAAAGTCAGTAGCAAGCACTCTAAACTAGCCTAACAAGTTTTTGACACCGTTGCCGGGGACATTGATCTTTCAGTAGACTCTAGATTTTTGATTCTTTATTCTTCGGTAGCTGTACTTGTGAATAATTTATACAACTGATTTACATTTGAAAATTTTCTTGCAGATTTGGACCGTAGCAGAGAAGGAGAGTAGAATTGCACTGGGAGTCTAGCTACCTCTGTTTGCACTTCTCTAACCCTCAAAACTCAGTCTATTTCTCATTTGAAGATTCCATAGCATAGCAGTTGATTAGGATAGTTGCAATTTTTATTAAGTGCAATGTCCCTGCAAATAGTCTTCCCTGCTGTCGGTGTGTGTGCATGTTAGGAAGGAGATCCCTCAGTCCTACATTAGAGCCTGCTAACCCTGAGATAGAAAGGGGTAGAAGACCGAGAAGGCATAGACACACCACTGTTGAGCCCCCTATTGAAATTGAGATAGCAGTTATGGGTGAAGAACAACCTAGAACATTGAAGGAATTGAATGCTCCGGATGATTACAATTCTCCATTCAGCATCCAATTCCCTGATGTTCAAGGAAACTATGAAATTAAAGCTTCCATCTTCCAAATGCTTCCCTCTTTCCATGGGCTTAGGAAGGAAGACCCTTACAAGCACATTGACCAATTCTTGGCCCTGTGCACAACATTCTCCATTGCTGGTTTAGGACCAGAAGCCACTAGGTTAAGGCTCTTTCCTTTCTCCTTAAAGGACAGGGCCATGACCTGGTTATCTACTCTCCCAAACAATAGCATCACCTCCTGGAAAGACCTCCAGAAAAGATTTCTGTCTAAATTTTTCCTAGAGACCAAGACCAGCTAGTTGAGGAAAGGCATACTTTCTTTTGCCCAATCCCCAACTAAAGATTTTAACCAGTGTTGGGATAGATTTAAAGAGATGCCCAAACAATGTCCCCACCACAAGATCTCTGACTGGCAGCTTGTCCAGAGCTTCTACTATGGGATTGATGAGAAGAGCAGAGACATGGTAGATGCCTCTTGTGGTGGGCTATACATACATAAAAGCTTGTTGATGAGCATCTTGTTCGAGGTCATAAGTGAAAATGCTTTCCAGAAGATGTCCTCTTCTAGAACTGTTCAAGAACCATCTCCTAAGCTGGGGGTGGCAGAGACTTCTAAAGGAAAAATGTATGAAGTTAGGGGAAATGATAATCTAAGAATGCAGATGGACAATCTTACTGAAAGATTTGATAAACTTTTGACTGTGGTGCAGCCCAGAATTGTTGCACAAGTGATGGAGGCATGTCTGATATGCTAATCTCCATAGCACACAGTACAAGAATGTCCATCTGCAGGGCAATACCCTGAGTTTGTAATGGAACAGGCTACTGCTGCCCAATCTTTTGGACAACAACAATCTGGTGGCTACAATAAACCACCATATGGATACGAGCACCAAAATGCTGGTGACCAATGGAGAGACCACCCAAATTTGAGGTGGAGGCAAGACAATTATATGCAGCCACAACAGATGTTGGCCTTACCTCAAAGGCCACAGCAGCAGTTTAACCAGGGTTATGCTCAAAGGTCGAATTTCTAACAACAGCAGCCCCAACAACAAAATCAATTGATAGTTCCCCCACCTCAGCCCCGAAGTGCTTCTTTTGAGGATCAGGTTTTGGCCCAATTGCAAAGCCTTAGACCCTTAAATCAGACTGTGACTTCTCACAGTCAACGCATTAAGAAAATAGAAGAGTAGCTTGACCAAATAGCCAATGCTCTGGCTAAAAGAGAGGAGGGCAGGTTGCCAAGCCAACCAATTGCCAACCCTAAGGGCCAATATTCCATTGAAGAAGGCTCCTCCAATTTTGAGGGGGCCAACACCATAACTGCCCGAAGGTCTGGTAGGATGGTAGACAACCAGGTGGGAAAGGAACAAGGAGAGGTCTATCCTAAGGAAATGTCATGTGAAAGTGATAAGGATTTTGTTAAGGCACAGAGTCAAGAACTGCCTGCTGCCCTTCAACAAGGAAAAAATAAAGAGGTTGTCGTTGAACCTCAGCAAGAGATAAAAATAGAAAAAAGAAAAAAACAAAAGTTCAGCCATGGGCTTGCAGCTGAGGAACCAGCAGTACCTCAGCTGCCATTTCCTAAAGCTTTGAGTGGCCCTGCCCCTTTTGATAAGGGTCAGGCACAGATCGAGGAAATGATGGAGACCTTTAAGCAGGTCAAGATAAATTTACCCCTGGTTGATACAATCCGACAGGTCCCAACCTATGCAAAGTTTCTGAAAGACCTCTGTACTCAAAAAAGGAAAGCCAGAGGCTATTTGTCCAAGAAGGTCTTTGCGACTTATACAGTGAATTCTGTATTAACCATGACAGTACCTGAGAAGTTGCAAGACCCAGGGATACCCACTATTTCCTGTATTATTGGTGACCACACAATTGGAAGGGGCCTTTTGGACCTTGGAGCCAGTGTTAACCTGCTGCCATATAGTGTATATCAGCAGTTAGGTTTGGGGGAGCTGAAGCCCACCCCCATTGTTCTATTGATGGCTGATAGGTCTGAGAGGAAACCCATGGGAGTGGTAGAGGATGTCCTAGTGGGGGTAGACAAGTTCTTCTATCCTGCAGACTTCCTTGTCTTGGACATGGGCTGCAACAAACGTACATCTCCGATACCTGTTATTCTAGGCAGACCTTTCTTGGCCACTGCCAATGCATGCATTCAATGTAGGTCTAGGATCATGGAGGTCACTTTCGGACATATGAAAGTTGAGCTTAATGTGTACAATAGTGCAAAGCACCCTCAGCTGGACAATGAGGAATGCTTTGCAGTGGATGTACTAGAAGAAATTGTTGAAGAAGAACTGCACATTCTGCTGGAGTGGAGCAACATTGCCACTGATTTAACTAAAGTTTGGAACTTGGTGGAGGAAGGAAGCCTAGCTTTAATGCCAGAAGACACACCCCTAGTGAAGTCTTCTGTGGGCTTAGTACAGCATTCCAATTGGAAACCTACATTGCTGCCCCTTCCTCCATCCAACAATACACCAATCTTGCCATCCATACAACAAGCCCCTAATCTGGAGCTCAAGAAGCTGCTAGAGACATTAAAATATGCTTTCCTCGAGAAAGAAGAGAAACTTTCTGTGATTATCTCCTCTTCTCTTACCAGTGAGCATGAGGAGTTGCTAACTATTTTGAGGAAGCACAAGAAAGCAATAGGCTGGACCATTGCTAATCTAGGAGGAATTGATGCATCAATCTGTATGCATAGGATTCATCTAGAGGAGGGCTCAACACCCTCCAGGGAAATGCAGAGGAAACTTAATCCTCACATGCAAGAGGTGGTTATGAAAAAAATTATTAAGTTGCTGGATGCTGGAGTAATTTACCCCATCTCTGATTCTGAATGAGTGGCACCAATCCAGGTGGTACCCAAGAAATCTGGCATAACAGTGATCAAAATTGACTCTGGAGAGTTGAGACCAGCCAAGGAGACCACTGGCTGGAGAGTTTGCATCGATTATCAAAAACTCAACTCCAAGACTAGAAAAGGCCACTTCCCTCTCCCTTTCATTGATCAAATTTTAGATAAGTTGGCTGGGAAGGCTTTTTACTATTTTCCTGATGGGTACTCAGGGTACAATCAGATCCCTGCGCACCCCCTTGATTAAGAGAAAACTACATTTACTTGTCCTTTTGGCACCTTTGCTTACAGAAGGATGCCTTTTGGACTGTGTAATGCCCCAACCACCTTTCAGAGGTGTATGTATGCCATTTTTTCTGATATGATTGACAAATTCTTGGAAATTTTCATGGATGACTTTTCGGTCTATGGGGATAGCTTTGACCAATGTCTACAACACCTCCATCAAGTCCTACAAAGATGTGAAGAGACCAATTTGGTCTTAAGCTGGGAGAAGAGCCACTTCATGGTCACACAAGGAATTGTGTTGGGCCATGTAGTCTCTAAAGATGGAATTGAGGTAGACAAGGCCAAAGTTGACCTCATTAAAAATCTGCCCCCCCCAAGAACAATCAAGCAAATCAGATCCTTCCTTGGTCATGCTGGTTTCTACAGGAGGTTTATCAAAGACTTCAACAAAATTGTTAAGCCATTGTGCCACCTGCTCTGCCAGGATGTGCCCTTTGACTTCTCTGCTGAATGTCTGAAGGCCTTTGAAACTTTGAAAATTTGCCTCACTTCTGCCCCTGTACTCCAAACACCTGACTATACCCTGCCCTTTGAGTTGATATGTGATGCATCTGACTTGGCAATAGGTGCTGTCTTGGGCCAGAGAAAGGATAAGCTGCCTGTGGTCATTGCATATCTCAGCAAATTACTCACTGAAGCTCAGCTGAACTTCACAACCACTGAGAAAGAGCTTCTGGCAGTGGTTTTTGTTGTGGACAAGTTTAAACCTTACCTACTTGGGTCTAAAACTATATCTTCACTGACCACTCAGCATTAAAGTACCTACGGTCCAAGAAGGATGCAAAGTCCTGATTGATTAGATGGATACTCCTGTTGCAGGAGTTTGGCATCGAAATCAAAGACAAGAAAGGTGTAGAAAATGTGGTGGCTGACCACTTGTCCAGAATTATGTTGGAGAAAGGTGTTGATGACCTCACTACATATGATGTATTCCCGGATGAGTAATTGTTTGCTATCCAATCTTTAGCTCCTTGGTATGCACATATTGTCAATTATCTAGCTATCGACAAGATCCCTTCCCATTGGACAAAAATGGATAAAGCCTGTTTTTCTCACAGGTCAAATTCTTTTTCTGGGAGGAACCTTGCTTGTACAAGTATTGTGCAGACCAAATTATTCAGAAATGTATTCCCGAAAGTGATATCCCCAGTATTCTGGCCATGTGCCATGAAAATGCCTGTGGGGGTCACTTTAATGGGAGAAAAATAGCTGACAAAGTATTGCAGTGTGGTTTCTATTGGACTTCTCTTTTCAGAGATGCCCATACACACTGCAAGGCCTGTGAAAGATGTCAAAAACTAGGAGGGCTGTCTAAATGAAATTCAATGCCTTTACAGCCCATCCTTGTTGTAGAACTATTTGATGTGTGGGGTATTGATTTTATGGGCCCCTTTCCTCCTTCAAATGGTTTTCATTTTATCTTAGTGGCAGTGGACTATGTTTCCAAATGGGTAGAAGCCATTGCCATAAGAACTAATGATAATCAGGTGGTCCTCAAGTTCATAATGTAAAATATCTTCTCCAGATTTGATACCCCTAGAGCCATTATCAGTGATGGGGGGAGCCATTTCTGCAACAGAAATTTTGAGAGCTTGCTCAAGAAATATTCTTTCACCCATAGGATTGCTACTCCCTACCACCCACAAACTAGTGGGCAAGTTGAAATTTCAAATAGGGAGATCAAGCATATCCTTGAGAAGACTGTGAGGACTAATAGGAAGGATTGGGCTAACAAGCTTAATGACGCACTGTGGGCTTATATGACTACCTATAAGACCCCCATCGGTATGTCCCCTTTCAGACTGATATATGGCAAAGCCTGTCATCTCCCAGTGGATTAGAACACAAGGCCTATTGGGCCATCAAACATTTAAATCTAGATCTAACTTCTGCTGGTCATCACAGGTTGCTGCAGCTGTCGGAATTGGATGAACTAAGGATGGATGTTTATGCCAATGCTAGGATCTACAAGGAAAGGTCTAAAGCTTTCTTTGACAAAGGGCTGTTGAGAAAGAGTTTAAATGTTGGTGATAAGGTTTGGTTGTTTAATTCCAAACTTAAATTTTTTCCAGGCAAATTGAAATTCAGATGGGAAGGTCCTTATAATGTCAGGTAAGTTTCCCCATCTGGTGCTGTGGAAATCAAGGACCCTAAGTCTGGGAGACTCTTGAAGGTGAATGGTCAGAGGCTTAAGCCTTGTTTTGAAAAACCTGCCGACCTTTTTGACACCATTCACTATTAAGGGGATCCTTCTTCTAACTGATTCCACAGGTGTGTCATTACTATAGCATATGTACTTAGTTTTTGGTTGATTTATCTTGCTTTCTTTAGTTTCTCTTTTCTAGGATTTGCTAGTGGCCTTATCTGAATTTTGCCCTATTTGTGGTGAACTTTTGATGTTTGGCTTGATTATTCTACTTATGAATTGATAGCTTCTCTTGGATGCCTAATGTGGGAGGTCATTTTCGTTGTCCTTGAGTGTATGATTGAGTTTACATATGACTAAAGACAGTCATAGGAGAGGGTCATGCCCAGGATTCAACCACAGCAAAAATGCAAAAGGGCAGAATAGAGAGCACATGCTCTCTGTTTTATACCTTACTGTCGCTAGATCCAAAATGGAAGCCTGGGAGACTATCGTGAGATTCAAAAAGCTCTCACAAGGTTAAAGAAGGAGCCTGGAAACCTATCGCGAGGTTCAAAAGGAAGCCTATATGGATGTCGCGCAGTTCGCGTAGAAACATACATTACCTGTCGCGAGATTCATGTGTACTTGTCAACCTCTCGCGCTGTCCACATCGAGCCATTCAGTAGTTATTGTGAGATTATCAGGCGCGAGGTTCACAAGATAAACTGGGAGAATTTTGCATAATTCAACAAAAATATTCCATTTACTGTCGCGAGATTCTCAGTCTGTTGCGAGATTCAAGATGAACCTTAGAGCTTCTCGCACAATCCAAATAGAGCCTTATGAATCGCTCGCGCAATTCCCATGAATTGATCTCACTCTATCGCGCACTCCAAGGTTGACTTTAGAGATTGTCACACAATCTAGATGTAATCAACACCCTCGCTAGGTTTATTTCTAACCCCGCGACCAGATGTTCCAAAGCGCGCCGAGCTTCGCGATAAGTATTTCAATCCCGCGCTTTGTCCCTTTTTCATTATCTGCTTCCTTCTTCCCTCTGTAAAACCCTAGCTTCTGCCGCTCTCCCCTCTCCCGTCCAGCATCACTCCTACAGCTCATCATTCACTTCACAACTCTACAGAGTTGTTCCTATCATCATCCTCTTCCATTGCCCTCTGCTCTGAGATCTTGAGGTGCCCTGTGTGTCAAATCAAACCATACCCTAGATCTCAGTCTCCATTTGCTCACACCCAAAGACAGAGTTAGATATGGCGCCAAAATCTACACAAAAGAGAAAAGGGAAGGACAAGGACCCTACAGAGACCACCCCTAAAAAGGCCAAAACTTTTAAATTCCCCACAAAAAGGAAAGGAAGTGGTTGAGGAGGCGGCGGTACCAACCATAAAGTTCTCTACTCCTTCTGAGCTCATGGAGTCCATTCCATTGGAGCCTGAAACAGCATTTGATGTCCCATTCTTTGAAAAAGAACCTCTCTCTGCCCCTGCACTACAATTTCTGAGCAAAGCAAGCCTGATGCCATTGATGAGATAAATTTCACCACTTGCCTACCCAAGGCTAGTGTAGCTGTTTTACCAGCATATCAAGGTCAAGAAGGGCAACGATGGACAAGAGTGCTTGCTGGTGATGATTGACGATTTTGATTTGTTAGTAAGCCCAAAGATGATTGCTGAAGTATTGGGCATCCCAGTAGCATTCAATCCTAGCTGTGGATATGGCCCCCTCTGCGTGCATCAATTGACACAATTGCAAGGGCCCTCACAAGAGGATTGAAAGCCACCGGGGACTCAATCAGAAGGAGGGAACTTGAGCCTGAGCTGATGTTCATTGACCAAGTCCTGCGGAAGAACATATATTGCTCAGGACATCAGCAGGAGAGAAGAACTCCCATTGCGGATGCTGTCTACTTCTACCACATGGGCCATGGCTTCCATGTAGCCTGGCTGATTTTGAAGCTATGAAAGACACAGTGGTGAAATTAGGGTCAAACAAGTAGCCTCACACCCTACCCTATGCCAGAATCATCACCTTGCTGCTGATCAAGGGGGGCTACAAGATAGGGAGAACCGAGCAAACCACTACCCTTACCCCTACTACCTTTGCCAAGAGGCAATGTTGAATCAGCAGAAGCTTGATGGGGGGTCAGAAAAAGAAGAAAGCTGAAGCTCAGGCCCTGCCCAAGCAAGCAGAAGTAGCTGCATCAGAGTCTACCCCTGCTACAATAGTAGTGCCTCCAGAGCTCATCACTTCCATCCCTGCAGCAGCACCCACACCCCCTCCACCTCTTCTTCCTGCGTCCTCTACTCCTCTTGCATCCATCTCTTCTCCTCCTCTGATTCCATTCTCCATGCCCACTCCCCCTTCACCTGTGCTTGGTCCATGGGAGGACTCCCCTTCCCCTACCTTACCACAGTACATTGCCACAATTCCCCCCTCCATTCCACCTTCCATTCCAACAAAGCCTGCCATCCCCCCACTCATTTCCTACAAGAAACAAAAACCTACTCAGAGGAGGAGAGGTATTGAGGGCGGGGTACTGAGGTATTGAGGGTGGGGTACCCCCCCCTCAATACCTTCCAACCCTATTGACCCACCCCACCTTGAAGAAACCACTACCCCAGCCATATCTACTATATCTCCTCTCCCCGACATTGACTTAACCCTAAACACATCCATAGGCTTCCAAGCCTTCATCTCTACATTTCTTGACACCATGCCTAGCTACTACACCCCTCTGCCAGACTCCCCAACTACCTCATAGCACCTTTCCCCAGAACCACACTCTTCCCCTCCGTCCACTTTCCATCATGCTCCTTCCTCCCCTTTCCAACCAGTACCCTCTTCTTCCCAAACCCCACCTCCTAACTTTGACACACTAACCCTCATCCTACCCCTGATCCAAGACATCCAAGCCCAGTTATCCACCAATCACTACAAATAGGACCAGATGCAAGCTGAACTCACCTCCATCCAATCCACCCTACACACCTTAACCACTCCACCCATCCCTACCCCATCCACTTCAACCCCCCTGGTCCTATTAACTGACAATACCACCCAAACAGACTTTCTTCCTAAATCATTACCCCTCCCACCATCACCTCTTCCCCACCCTTTTCCTTTACCCCTTTTCACCATTCCAATTTTCCATCCCCCATCACCCCCAACTCAGGTTGAGCCTACACCCTTCACTTTTCCCCCTCTACCCTCCATTCCCCCTCTTATCCTACCCCCTCCCACCTTCTCTGCCAAATCTACCCAAACAGACCCAGAACCTGACCCCATTCCCCCACCACTTGACTTCCCTACTCTCATTCCCCATTCCCCCCCCAGGACCAAGCACACTTCGCTCCTTCCACCTCCTATCTACCAATTGCACCCAAACATCATTTCTACCGCCCTCCTTACCTCACCATCCTACATCACATGCGGGATAATGCTTACCTGAGGAAGGATGTCTTGAGGGGTATGGCCAAGCTACGCTAATCAATTGAGACCCCCCTACTGGAGAAGATTGATGAGATGACGGAGGCCCACAACGAGCAACTACTGGGAATCTCCTTGGGGTGGAAAAATATGGTGGAGGAATATCGAAAGACTAATGCTTCAGCTACTTATTATTAGATTAATTGGGAGTATGAGATATCCAATGCTGCTGCAGCGACTGCCCGAGCAAGAATGCTTGAAAAATGACTTAATAATGCCCAAGAAATCTAAAAAATTTAAAAGGAGATCCATGACACTGACGCCCTAAAATTTAAAGTCCAGATAGCCTCATTGGAAAAGGCATTGGCCGCTGCCAGAAATGAACCTTACCACCCAACCTCACTCTCTGTTCAAGTGCCTCAGCCTGCGCCACCTACCACTCCAGCTCCACCTGCCCAGTCTGAGGAGGCACCACCTAAGCCCCAAAAAGATAAAGGAAAAGATCCTGCTTCACCTCCAACGGCCCAGCCAACAACTACTGAGCCGCCTCCACCTCCCAAGGCCTCTGCTGCACCTCCCCAAGAACAAACTTATCCGCAACGGAGGAAAGTCACAGCCAAGAGGTCTGCTCCCAAAGCTATCCCCTTAAAAATTGGCAAAGAGCCTGCTGCCCAATCTGAAGAGGCACAGTCCCCTGCCAAACCTGAGTCCACTGGAAAAGGAAAGGCACCAGTGGTCCCCACTGAGGAACCCAAAGCTAAAGGAAAAGAGAAAGTCCCAGTGGTCTCCCCTATAGAAGCTAAAGCTAAAGGCAAAGGCAAAGGAAAATCCCCTGCCACCCCCCCCCCCTGCTAAGCGAAAAGGCAAAGCCCCTCAAGAACCCAAGGAACCAAAGGCTCCCAAAGCACCAAAAATGAGAGTGAGGGCTCTTAAAGCTCCCATCTACAGCGAAAACACCAGCGGAAAAGAAAAAGGAGAGGGACCCTTAAGGCACATGCTAAAAAGATGGGTTGGGATTTCCTTACCAATTCAGATTTAGATTAGGTCCTAGCTTCTAGATTGTATCTTAGGTTTCTCTTTTTGAAATGCCACTTGTAACAATTTTTCTTCCACTTTAATAGAATTTCTAATTTTGTCTATTGCTCTGTTCATCTGTTTATTTCTGATTGTTTAGTATTTTTGCTTTTATTCTTTTTGCTATTCTTGGGAGACCAGTTTTTGGGAGGATCTTTTTCTTTGAAAAAGTACTCCATGTAGCGGATAGATGTCGTTGGTGGCTGAATCTAATTCGTGCAATACCTGCATTAGGAAATTCAATGCCTTCCTCTTCACATTGATGTGCCATTTTAAGTGTACCTCACGAAGATCCCCAGCTCAGCTGCGCGAGAAATGTCCTTTCCTCACCACTTATTGCTCCTCGCGAGGATCCTCGTGCGCTACACTTACCTCTTTAAATACCATGCCTCTCTTTGGACATGCATTTAATGCTACTTCTCTTTTCCAAAGAGTCCGTTGTGTATTTTCTTCTTTCCCCACACAACCCTCATTTATTGCCAAGTGTGAAAACGGGCACAATTTCAATTCCGCCGATTCATGTTCCCTCGTCCTTCTTTTTTAAAATGACCCTCAATCCCTTTACATCTCATCCCTCCTCTTCTAATCCTAGAAGTCCACACCTCCTCACACAAATGGAGGATGACAGCCCCTTTGGCTTCCCAATCAAATTTTACCCCGTCTGGGACGATCCCCCACCGCCTAGGAGCCGGACCCCCTGCAATTTCTCTGGGATGAGTATGACGAGGTCATGCGGATCCTGGCCAAGGAGGAAAAGAAAAAGAAAAACAGAGAGAAGTTTGAGGGGAAGAAACAGAAAAAAAGGGGGAAGCGGGAGAAGAAGAAAAAGAACAATATGGCACCACCTGCATCTCCCCCTCCATCTTCCTCCAACCCTCCCCCGGCTTCCCCTTAACCCCCCCCCCCCCCCATTTTCTCTTTTCTTTTTTTTTTCTCTCTCTTTTTGTCATATTTTCTTTTTTTTTTTTTAATGAAAATTTTCTTTTAGTTTCATACTGTTCAGTTTTGCATTTTTATTTCTCTTTCTTCTTCTATATGTGTTTCTGCATGTTTCCTTGGACTCTACCGTTTATTCTCCCCTTTGAACCAGTGAGGACACTGCTCCTCCTAGGTTTGGGGGTGTGGCAGGTAGGTTTGCCAATAACATAGTTAACTTAAAGTGCAGCGAAATCATGCGAGTAACATAGAAATGGAGCTGTGTTCACTTAAGAATTATGAAAATTAAGGAATTTAAAATTTTTTACAGATCTTTAGACATTATAAATTTCTAAATTTTCACATTTTCATGATGAGAACACCAAGAAAACTCACTAGTATAAGCACTTAGTGAACCATTGAAGAGAGAAAAAGGTAAGGACATGCTTAAAAGTTCAAAGGAAGACCGTCACCAGTGACAATTGGGCCTATAAAATTTTTTTTTTGAGGAGTGATTGAGGCAAATTTCTTCTAGCTTTAAGGACTGGCTGAGTCAATGTGTTCACTAAAAGTTAGGTAACTCCAAGTTGAAACAACTGACAGCACTCATGACACTTAGGAAAGGATCAAGGCCTTCTCTTGGACAATTTGAGCCTAAACAGACCAAACCCTAAAGCAACTGCCCTTGTTCATACACTCTTTGAGCTTCAAAGTCCAATTTTCTTCAAAAACACACATGAGTACTTGTACCTGAACCTATGGATCTGATTTAGCCTTACCCTCACTTTGAGAAGTCAGAAGGTAAAGGAGAAAGAGTTAAAAATGGACTAGCTAGGGTCAACATTGGATGAGTGGAGAAGAATTATCTGAAGTTCTAGCAATGTAACAACTGAGGAAAAAGGTGGCAGTTTCATGAAAAAAAAAAAAACTGCACTAGAATAAAAAGAAAACAATAATGAAGAGGAGTAAGAGAGGAATCAAGAGGAACATTCATTGGAAAAAAATCAAACAAGAAGAGAAACTGATCACTTCAAATCTGAAGATTTCAAAGAAGATGAAGGGAGCAGAATTAAAGAAGGTGGAGTCATGAATCACCTCCTGCACCTACTGATTTCTAAATTTCAAACCCCATTTTCAACCTTCCAATTCTTTTTATAACCCAATACCATAAGCCATATTACAGCCCAGTTAAAGCCCTTGTGATCCAAAGTTGAATGAGCTGTCATGTGGAGATAATGAGTTGTCCAATCAATGGTAAAAATTTGCCAATGATGCAAGAACTTGAATGCTATGCCTATGCTCATGCTTACAGACCCATTTGGGGGATGTAACTGCTCTTGAGCTTGAGAGACAATGAAACCCTCAAAAGTTCTTTGTGAGAGTATGCCCTAGAGAGTTTTGGGTCTGATATTGAATGTATTGGGCATGACCTACAATCTAATTTTTAATTTAATGATGAGCTCAGTGCTAACACATGTGTAGTTTCCCTGTTGTGAACTGATTGGAAATGTTGTGCTATCATGGGAAGTTTGTGATGCTTAAACATCTGTGCAGACAATGCATTTAAATTTCTTATATTTTTACTAATTCAGGGGTGAACTGATGCTCTGTTTCTTGACAGCTGACTTGAATCTTGCACTTCTGCTAACTGTTTTATTAAGAAGTTTGTGGGTATCTTCACTGAAAACCCTCAGGAGACTTCACTCCTCCACTAGGGATCACCTAGGGGTTTAAAAGGCTTGGTACATATGCTAAATGTATCCGTGCTCCCTACGAAAGTGGCAGTTAATTTTTGTAGATTTTTAGTGTAGTTTTGCTAAGGGACTAGCAAAGATTAGGTTTGGGGGTGTGTTAAGACATGAAAAGTACCACTTTTCACCCCTTAACTTAGCCTCTATTAGACCCTTAGCCATCTAATAAATGTGTGTTAAGTCATTTCTGTAGATAATAAACAGCAGCTGCAATAAGGCCTAAACCCTGTTAAAGAGCCCACTTTTGCCCTAGAAGTCCCTCAGAAGGATGAAAGCTGAACCCAGACACGAATTAAGCCTCGCGCAGCTTTCACAAGCTTTAAAGGATTCAGAAATTAAGCCTCGCGCAGTCCTCGTGAGTCTCCCAAAACTTCATTTACAAATTGCCCGCACTGTTCTCGCACAGTTGAGTGACAGAGGGGCCTCAGAATCATACTTTGTGCAGCTCATGAAGCTCAAATATAATCGTCATGATCTCGCCTCAAGACTCAAGAAAGCAGCTCTCAAACCTCGCTGATTCACTCGATCAAGCCGAGGAGAGAGCTCAGTATTTCGATCTTGTATGCATCATGCGATGGCAGGATGCAAAACTTCAGAAAAACCTCTCACGCAATTAAGAGACCAATGCACATCACATCCTCGCGAGGATCCTTGTGAAGATCCATTGAGAAACAAACTGCTTGTGCGATTCTCACGCCATTCGGAAAGAAAGTGCAATCCCACGAAGATCAGAGCAATCAAGCGAGGATTCAATGCTCTATCGCACGACTTCATCAGCTGCAACTAAGACAACCCCGCGACAGCTAGAATTTCAAGCTAATCCAACCTCGCGAAGACTGTGTTACCACGTGACAGTCTTGGAAACCAGTAGTACCTGGCGAGGCTCTGAACTCTAACTCTCCCTCACCTCTGCAGAGGACATTCTGGGAACTTCTAGCAATTAGGGCATGCATTCCAATGCTCCAAGTTTCGTGCATGCACCTCAAGGCATCCAAGGGACAATATTAGGCCATGTGGCATCGTTAAAATTAGGATTTCCTAACTCTTATGCGCCGCCAAACTAACTGCTATATAAACCTAAGCCTGGTTTAGGTTTATAGGTTTAGAGGACTCTCTGCTTAGAATAGAATTTAGTCTATCTTCTTGCAGTAGCTGCATATCTCTTGGAAGTTTTAGGTAATTTTCTCTTTACTTTTTCTTCTCTCCATAGTCTCACTGGCTATGCCTTTGTATGACTATTTGGAATAGATTAATGGAGTTTCATGATAGGGTGTTTTACTTTTATAGGATTTTTGTGAGTTGTTCTATATAAGGCTGTTATCTTGAGATCCTCCATTGCTAGGACGTATTGTAAGAAATGGAGGACTGATTTTATGATTTATTCAGATCCAAGTGACCTGTGTGTCTGGGCTAACATGCTCCCATACAGGACTAGCCCCACCACAGGACCCACTAGATCTGAAGTCCCCATGGGAGTAATGAGCTTTTGTAGCCTTGTGAACATGGTGGTGGCGGCAATGTTTCTTGTTCTATCTTGAGCTTTGTGAGGAGGATAGCCTCTGGGATAGTCTGTGACCATTTAAGTGGACAGGTTATAGCCTTAGGGTGAAGTCAAACCACAGACTCAAGACGGATTATTCTTCTCTGCACTTGTGCATGTAGCCCTGTGAGAGATTGTGCTGAGACAAACTCCCCTGTATGTGTATAGATCCGCCATCAGATGGCAGATCTGGTTTGGTTATAGAGATTGTAGGCTTGCGAATAGATCACTACAGTCTCTCTAAAGCAGTGGACAGCTGGATCTAAGGTTGCACTCAAACTCTTGCTGGTTCTATGTGTCTTTGCTAACATGCTCCCATACAGGCCTAGCCCCACACATAGTACTTTAGAGGTTGAGGTTCCCTATGGATTCTTGTGCTTGTAGCCTGGATGAAGTAGTGCTTACAATAATAAACTTGTTCTGACCCATCTCTAGACTGTGGTTCCCCAATTGGATAATCTTTAACCATTTAAGTGGACAGGTTATAGCAATAAGGGATTGGATCTTGGCACAAGATGAGTTGGATTCTTTCTCCTCAGTGGTGATAATGTAGCCACTGGACAGGACTTCTATAGCAGTAGATCTGAATCTGAGTCATGAAACCCATTAGATCTGAACCTAATAGCATACTTCTCACCCTTTTATATTTATTTTCTCACTCCATCCTCTTTCTTAAACCTTTCTATAGTTTAGACATTAGGATACCTTAGAATTTAGATTTTAGTGACCCTAAATCCCCTTCCATTTAGGATTGCCAGATCTGTAGTCAGACCTGGAGGGCCTACTAAAGATGGCTCCGTTGGAGCTTAAGATCAATTTCCCTGTGGGACAAACTCTTACTTATCAAAACTTGCTACAACAGGCCCTGTATCTTGGAGGATTGTGCATATTTTAGGCTTGCTGCTCTGTCATTTTCAATCCACCTCTCATTCATTTTCTTTCACCCCATTCTTATCACTGTCTTCAATAAAGTCAGTAGCAAGCACTCTAAACTAGCCTAACAGCTACTTGCTTTAATATTCTGCACTAATATTAACTAACCTTATTGGAGAAGTTTGTGGGTAACTTCACTGTAAACCCTCAGGTGACTTCACTCCTCCACTAGGGATCTCCTAGGGGTTTAAAAGGTTTGATGCATAAGCTAATACATCTGTGTTCCCTACAAAAGTGATTTTTTTCATTTTCAATAATTGTTTTCACTTTCTCGTTTGCTTAGGGACTAGCAAAGCTTAGGTTTAGGGGTGTGTTAAGCAGTGAAAAATACCATTTTTCACCTCCTAACCTGACCTTTGGAAGACCCTTGAGGTGTTTAATAATGTATTTTAAGTATGTTTTGTATATAAGTAATAAATTGTAGCCTTAGGACAAACAACCAACAAAAAGGGCCAAATAAGCAATCTGCAGCCTCAACCTGTGCTCAAACTCCAACATCCCACAAAGCCTTAGAATCTCATGGAAGGCCATGAACCCAACTGGGTGCACCTGAGCCCAAGTACAGTGCCAGGGGATGAAGATTGAATTCACCCAGAGGTGGCTGAGGGCGAGACAGATGAAAGACAGCACATTAGAAATGCGTGCCAGCCAAGGAAGCAGAGAAATATAGCCGTCGAGAGGTTCTCTTAAGCTGTCGAGAGGATTTGGTACCTAAATTAGAAGATATCGAGAGGATCTGGATCTTGTCGAGAGGATACCTGGAGGTATAAAGGAAGCCAAGAGGATCGATTTATATGTCGAGAGGATGAATGAAGCTATCGAGCTCCTGTTAGAACCGGTCGAGAACCCATCGTGCTATGCACCCAATCCTGTCGACAACTGCTAGGTGTAGTCGTCGAGAGGATGAAACGAAGTTGTTGATAGGATCTGTGATAACCAATCGATGAGTCGACCAGAACCTGTCGAGAGGATGAACGAGACGATTGTCAATCCTATCGACAGGCATCATCAATCCTATCGATAGGTGTACAAACCTGTCAATTTGCATGCAGAGCCAAACAGAACTTGTCGAGAGGATCCCAAAACCTCTCGACACTCGATTTGGGGAGCTTCTCAGTTCTGTCTTCCCCAGCTGTCCATGCCAGAAGCTTGTGCACCTGTTTCAAAGCATGTCAATGACCCCTAGGGGTATTTTTAGCACACAATGGACCACACATGAAAACCCTAATGGTATCACATGTACTTGTCAGATGAGAACCAATGAGAGAAGAGCTTTTAGAAGAGAAATCAGTCACATCAGCATAACAGAATTATTCCCTTGCATTCTGATTGGCTGAAACGGATCTGAGGATAGAGGAGGAGAGTATAAAAGCTTGGAGAAAATGCAGAGAAAACCATCCAGAAATTAAGAAAACCAGAGCTTAGGGCAAGATCCATTTTTCCAAAATTCTCCCTTCTTCTTCCTCCTTTCCTCCTTTCCTCCTTCTCTCTCTAGCCAATCATGAGTGGCTAAACTCTTCTCAGTAGTTAGGGTGAGGTCTTAAGCTGTAAATTGAGTGATTTAAAGCCATTGTAAGGAACTGTAAGATGCACAGATTACAGATCTGAGCACAATTGTGTTGTAATTTTATAATATACTTGTGGATTTTAAAGGTGATTCCGATCTTTATTTCATTTTTTCGTATTTGTTTTCGTATTTGTTTTCTCATATCCTGGCATCTACAACATTTGCAATGGTTTTCCTGTTCTACTCAAGATCTTTGAAGCGAAACAATCTCTAGGATGGTCTGTGACCATTAAAGTGGACAGATCATAGCCTTAGGATTGCTTCAATTCTCTTATTGAGATTAGATTCTTATACCTCACCTCTGCCAGGGTAACATGGGAAGCTGGGAGCTAGAAAAGAGGATTATAGCAAATCAGATCTTAGCTTTGCCATTGATTCCTTTGATTTTCAGTGAGAGACCAATACCCCTAGCTGTTGTTATCATCCTTTGATTTTTCATCTCTTCTATATCTCCCCTGATCTCTGTGTTGTATTAGATTTAGATCAGTAGTACTTAATTCTGTAGTTTGTAACTAAAGTGATAAAACCCCAAAACCTCTCCTCTTTCTTAGATTAGAATAGAGTGCCAGATCCACTCTAGATCTGGAGATTTACTGAAAGTTACACCACATTTCCCTGTGGACATACCCTTACCCTTTTTAAAACTTGCTGCAACAGCTCTAAATACTTGCAGGTCTGTGAGCCTGTTTACCTTGGTGTGTGTGCAATCTATAGATTCTATAATTGTTTGATTTTAAACCCCTTTTAGCTTAAGGTAAACGACCCAACAGTATGTCATAGTGGGAATAGAGCAGTCCGTAGCGGACACTGGGTTAAAACCCCGGGGACTCCACCCCTCCCTTGGAGATTCCACTCACTCACAACTAATAAAGAAAAATTGAATAGATTTGTGGCAATTGTATCCCATAGCGGACACAAGGTCATTACCCCAGAGACTCCACCCCTCATGGAGGCTCCACTCCTCAGTTGCGCACAATCTCACACATAACATATACACACGAATTCCAATAGACGAGAGATTGTTCTTACACATGACATGTTCATACTAATAAGATTAGACTTGAATCATATCAGAAACAGATCTTAACTTCTCAATGGAACTTCGAAATCAATGCAAACAAGATGTCAATTAAATTATGCAAATTTTATGTACGGAACATTCTTAAATCATATGCATAGCTTTCATTTATCAAAAATATGGCAAGATTATGTAAATCAAATATGAGCAATTCATTTATGTTATCCCATGATTCAAATCAAGCACATAACTTTGCATTCAAAATTTCACTACCTTATGTCCAGTCAAGCACGCATATCGATCTTACAAGATCATTTCAAGATGTTTTCCCCGTGCCTTTCCCCTAATTCACAGGGCCAGACATGTGTCTTAGACATTGGTACTTAATACGTATCCCCGCGTATAACACTCGAGCTTATAAGTCAAGTCCTAAGCATACAGTTTATTAAAGTCCAAAACAGAGTTCCACGCTCGAGCATGGCTCAATTCACGCTTGATCGGTTCCCAGTGGCACCTATGCTTCCCGCTCGAGCAGTTTTAACCTGAGCGAAATAAGCCTACGAATCACGCTCGAGCGTAGGCTTCAAGTGATATCTACTTGAGAAGCACTATTCACGCTCGAGCGTGTTTCCAATACAAATCTCCAAGTCCCGCGCAAGCAGTTTTGACCCGAGCGAAAATAGTCTAGAGATCCCGCTCGAGCATACACTTCAGGTCTTTTCCTGCTCGAGCGACCCAAATCACACTCGAGCGTATTCCAAAAGTAAATCCTCAGCTCACGCTTGAGCAATTTCTTCCCGAGCAATTTAAGCCTATAATTCCCACTCGAGCATAGGGCTTCAGATGGTTTTCCGCTCGAGAGGGGTGATTAACGCTCGAGCGTAGAATTGCTGTCTTAAACAACACACACCCAGAACTCGAGCCGGCCCTTACGGCTTCATGAGATGGTTCAACAACTCGCCCAACAAGCATAAAATGAGTTACTGCTCGTCCGCGAGACATCCATTAGAAACAAATAAAACACACCGCACAAATCCCGCATTACGGACTCTAATAAACGATCTATCCCCAATTCTCGATCTCATGCAAGGGTTTCCATGATTAACCTCGAAGCATTCCTTTTCGAGCTTTAGATACGTTCGATCCTTGAAATCCTTGCATGCGGCCTTGAGTATCACAACCTAGCAAGGTCTCTGGGTCCCAAAAACATGACGTACATGAAACGAGGGTTACCTCTACGAGCTTTCCTCTCATGCGACTCTTTACGACATAAAGGCGTCTGATCAATGCCTTCGGTATGCTCATTTCATGACTCCTTCTCATTGACTTGCATGGCTCACAGAGTTGCAGTGCTCCAAGATTATAGCGTTTGAATTCTATATGGAACAGAGGAGTTTCCAGACTGAAATCCAAGGTTTAGCTACAATGAGATTGAACCGAACGGAGGAGAAGGAGATGGCTTTCCTTTCTTCACTTCGGTCTCCCTTCACTTTAAACAACCGACCAAACCAATGCAAATAATGATTTGCATGGTTACGTGCATACAATTAAAGTAGGGTTACATGGATCGGGTGTTTAGCTTATACACCCCCCACTCTGCGTATGCGTCCATCTATTGGTTCTCCACGCATGGGCCGAACTAGGTCTCAATCCACCCAAATCCCATCATAGGCCTTAGTGTCCTGAGGATCCTCCCGAGTCGAGTAGTGACTAGTGGATCCTCACAACATTGGAGATGGCCCACAAGGGTTTTGTTCTTAATGTGGACCCCCTCAAATGGCTAGATCTAAGTGAGGTTCGTTGCCTAGGTCCAATTAGGCCCTCACTCTAAATTGGTTCATATGGTTTCAACTGGCCCATGCCCACACGAATTTTCCCCGTTCAAGGATCCATGGTCCATGACACACCGTTGGTCTGGACTTTACACTTGCGGTTTTACGAAGTGTCACATCCTCCCCTCCTTCGAAGAATTTTCATCCTTGAAAATTGAACCTTCTACAAAAACTTTGCCAAGGTATATAAGGGCATTGCAAAGGTATACAAAATCATTGCAAAGGTAAACAGAAGCATTGCAAAGGTATACAAAATCAGCGTAAAGGTATACAAAATTCGAGAATGAAGAATATTCGAAGTACTATAATTAGCTATTTTATTAAATTTCTATCATCATCATGAAATTTTAATGATGAGAATTAAACTGACAACATGTACTACTTCTACTTATTATTCACTAATAACTTACTAATGCATATTCATCTTGAGAGTGCAAAAGTAAATCAATGGTAGCAGATAACATAACTGAACATGTTATTGAATCTTAAGCTCACCAGGCAGAGTAGCGGTCTGTTGTTCAGTACCTGCTGCTCTAGAGGTCAAAGGACCTGCGCCTGAAGTGGATGCTCCCTAAGTGAATCTCGACATGTAGTCAGAAGTGTACATCCTCGCATGCACGAAAAAATGTGTATGGGCCGATGGGTAGGCCTTCTCGATGAGGCGCAACTAGATTTCCTCGTGGAAGTCCAACCTCTCGTAGAGCCTATGGTTATCTTGCCGTAGAGTGGAGAGCTGAGTTTGGGTGGTGATGGAGCTGTTGGAGAATGTTCATCTGACGATTAAATTCAAAGAGCGTAAGGACATCGGTTGGAGGAGCAAGTGGTGGCTGGGTCGGCAGTTGCTGTGCACCTTCGGCTACTGGTTCATCTTATTTCTGGGCTTGTTGTTGTTGGGTAGCCCCTTGTTGTTGATGAAGGCACCGATCTTTAGCAATGTGATGTAGGGTCTTTAAGGTTTGGTTCCACTCGCACAATGTCCATTGGCAGGTGTTATTAGTAAGTTTCTCTTCACGAGCAAGAATTTGATAGGGTTCATCCTCCTCGATGTCATCATGATTCTCTAACATTTTGGAGATGAGTCGGGCATAGGGCATGTAATTTATTGGTTTGGAGGCTGTGCTTAGCATGTGGTCATGGGCATATATAATGCAGTCGAAAATCATCCTACGAGTGTTGAACCATCCTTCACAGTGTGCCGAGTATAGGGTTTGTAAAAGGGGTCCCCTTTGCTCTTGCTCATGTTGGAGCGGGTACAGGTTCTTCCTAAAAATATCATCAAGTGGCCACAATTTGGGTGGTAATTGGGCTCTACGAATAGCACCATTAACCATAAGGCCGTCATCAGCAATTTTTGTGGCAATGACCTGAATCTGAATGTCTGTGAGATGGGGTTGATACAAGCCAATGTTGTCACGGAAATTCATGGTAGAACCTATGGTTTTAGCGACTTCACAGACATCGAAGTGAAAAATTTAGTCTTTGATTTTTGTGGTTAGTGAACCGACATGGTCGCCAGCCCCGATTTCCAAGTTTTGATAGAATAAGCGAACAAGTCACGGGTAGTAGTGCGAGTGAAAAGGTTGAAGTAAAAACTCAAGTTTTGCTGGGCGAATGTACTCGATCTCCCATGAGGTAGTGTCTTCATCCACCACAAAATCATGTTTAAAAGACCATTCAGGTGCTAGGGTCTTGTTAGCCCACCAAGTGGTGGGTTGCTCGAGAGCCAGTTCCGGGGTCGGTTCTGGAACCCTCTTCGATTTCTTCAAAGATTGGGATTTTGAGGTCATAGATTTAGAGGGCTTCGAGACCGTTATCTTCTTTGAAGCCATTGTTCAAAGAAGAAAAGAAAATTTTCAAGGATTTTGAACATAAATAAAAAGGTTTTCAAGAGTTTTACCATTGGAAAGGTGGTATACACGAGATATAGAGCTAGAATGCAGACAAATCTTGCAAAAGCATGAAGAAATGGCATTGTTTGGAGCGGATTTTAGCTTCTTCTTATGGAGGAAGGGAGAAAATTAAGTGTAAGAAGGGTTCGAAACTTCACGGGAGTGAAAAAGAGGCCTTCAGCCATATTTATAAATCTGAAGGCCACTTGAGCGGTCTTCGAAGCACGCTCGAGCATGGTTTAAGTGGACACTCGAGTGAATTTTTCACGCTCGAGCGGGCCGGACTCAGGTGTCCTAGCCTGAGCTGGGGGTATTAGAAAATAGGCTAGTCTTTTGGGGACTCTGTCCACCTGCATACAGTTTAGGCTATAATAACTAAGACTTTTCCCCCAGTCTTTCCTTACCCACTGTACTTAATTTGTAGATCTCAATATTTAAAGTCCTTGGAGTGAAGGTGATTACGTATCATGGTCTATGGTTACCCATATACTTTTAGGTTGTGACAGGTTATCTGCAATTAATTATCTAACTCCGTATCAATAAGACAAATTTCCATATTAGAATATATCAAAAGCTATATTAATAATACATTATAGGTTCTTATACAACTTAGAGTTAATTCCTATAAATGACATTAGTTTCAAATTGTAACGCTTCCACACAAACAGATTCAGGTATTGATCTCAAATCTCCGCTTCTCGTTCCCATGTCGCTTCTGCGCGGAATGGTTGCGCCACTGAACTAAAACAAGTAGAATATTTTTAGTTCTCAAAATTTGTTCTTTGCTATCCAACACTCTCACCGGTTCTTCTAGTAGTACCAAGTGTTCTTGAATCTCATAAGGTTGGTAATCCAATATATGAGACGTGTCCCTAACATACTTCCTCAGCATCGAGATGTGGAACACATTGTGGACGCTTGATAACTGCGGTGGTAGGGCGACTCGGTAATCTACTTCGCCAATGCATCCAAGAACTTCAAAAGGACCTATGTATCGAGGACTGAGATTTCCTCGCTTGCCAAACTGCATCACGTCCTTGGTCGGCGAGATTTTTACAAAAACATGATCTCCCACCTGAAAAGAATAGGACTGTCAGTCTCATGATGATTAGGTGAACACCTAAAGTAGTTTTGGGCTTAGAATGACCTTAAATTTTACACTTCTTCTCATAAGGTCTGCGTAACTCTTTTGACGGTCTTGCGTAACTTTCAAGAGTTCACGTATAAGTTGAACCGTCTCATTGGTGGTCTTGATAAGTTCTGGTCCCAGTAACACACGCTTTCCAACCTCTTCCCAATTGAGGGGAGATTTGCATCGGTGACCATAGAGTGCTTCGAAAGGAGCCATCAAGATGCCGGTTTGGTAATTATTGTTGTACACAAATTTGATCATGGGCAAGTGTTTGTCCCATGATCCTTGAAAATCAATCATGCAGGCCCTGAGCATATCTTCTATTACCTGATTCACCCTTTCTGTTTGTCCATCACTTTGAGGGTGAAAAGCTGAGTTGAATTCTAGTTTGGAACCCATCCCTTCTTGAAAACACTGGCATAACTGAGATGTGTAGAGTGGGTCTCGATCTAAAACAATGCTTGAAGGTATGCCATGGAGCCTTACGATCTCCTTTAGATACATTTCAGCAAGTCTGCTCGTAGTGTAATGCTTGCTGTATGGAAGGAAGTGTGCAGACTTGGTTAGTCGGTCCACAATCACCCAAATAGTGTTGTGCCCGTTCTAAGTTCTTGGCAAGCCTATAATGAAGTCCATTGAAATATTCTACCATTTCAATTCGGGGAATGGCAGAGGCTGCATTAAACCAGCAGGATGTCGGTGGTTAGTTTTGACCTGCTGACATACCAAGCATCTCGCTACATGCTCAGCAACATCTCTTTTCATTCCCTTCCACCAAAAATTCCTCTTCAAGTCATGGTACATTTTGGTGTTGCCCGGATGTATCGCATACATAGATCTATGGGCTTCTTCCAAGATTTCATATTGTATCTCACTATCGGTCGAGACACATAACCAGCCTCGAAATAATAAGGACCTGTCGTCCTTATCCGAAAACTCTGACGAATTTCCATTGTCTACACTTTGCCTGATAGCCATAAGCTCTAGGTCCTTCAATTGGTTTTCTTTGATCCTTTCGAGGAGGGTCAATTTGATCTTGATATTGGCTAACAGTCCTCCAGATTCCTTCAATTGGATGTGAGTGTCACCTGAGGTTACACTCTCAAGTAGTTTCCATTGGTGTAGTCTAGCTACTAGGTGTGACAGCTGAGCAGATGATTTTTGGCTAAGCGCATCAGCCACCACATTGGCTTTTCCTGGATGGTATTAGATGACGCAATCATAATCCTTGAGAAACTCCATCCATCTCCTCTATCTCAGATTGAGTTCCTTCTGGGTAAACAAGTATTTAAGGCTCTTGTGGTCTATGAAAATATCTAAGGTCTCACCATAGAAGTAATGCCTCCAGATCTTCAATGTAAAAATGACCGCTGCAAGCTCTAGGTCATGTGTAGGGTAGTTCTTTTCATGGTCTTTTAGTTGCTTGGATCAATATGCTACAACTTTATCAAGTTGATTCAATATGCAACCTAACCCACTGTGGGAAGTGTCGCTGTACATAGAGAATCCCCCATTGCCTGATGGTAGGGTAAGCACAGGTGCAGAGGTCAACTTCTTCTTTAGTTCTTGAAATTTGTGCTCGCAATCTATGGTCCACTCAAATTTGGAAATTTTCCTGTAAGACAAGTGAGTGGTTCCACTAGCTTGGCAAACCCTTCAACAAACTTTCTATAGTATCCGGCTAATCCCAGGAAACTATGAACTTTAGTGACCATTCTGGGTTGTTCCCATTTGACTACCGCTTCTATTTTTGTAGGGTCCACTTCTATATCGGCTTATGAAACAACATGCCTAAGGAAACTCACCTGCTCTAGCCAGAAATCACATTCACAAACTTTGCATACAACTAAGATTCTCGTAAGGTTCTGAGCACTAGGCGTAGGTGTTGTTCGTGCTCTTCACTTGGCCTGGAATAAATGAGAATGTCATCAATGAAGACCACGACCCACTTATCCAAATATGGCTTGAACACTCTATTCATGAGGTCCATGAAGGAAGTGGGCGTGTTGGTCAATCCGAAGGGCATGACAAGAAATTCGTAATGGCCATATCGGGTTTTAAAAGCTGCCTTCAGAATGTCTTCAGCTTTTACTTTCATTTGATGGTAACTCGACCTCAGATCGATCTTGGAGAAGAATTTAGCTCCTTGCAACTAATCGAACAAGTCATCGATTCTGGGAAGCGGGTATCGGTTCTTGATTGTCAGCTTGTTCAGCTGTCTGTAGTCGATGCATAGATGCATAGACCCATCTTTCTTTTTGACAAATAACACAGGTGCTCCCCATGGGGACACACCCGGCTAAATAAAACCCTTGTCAAGAAGTTCCTGTAGCTGTTCCTTCAACTCCTTTAACTCGACAGGTGCCATTCGGTATGGCGCCTTGGATATTGGTTTTGTGCCTAGGGCTAGGTCAACAGCAAATTCAACCGCCCTCTCCGGTGGTAGACCCAGTAATTCCTTGGGAAATACATCGGGAAATTCAGATACCATGGGAATGTCAGAGAGGTTAACTTCTCCTTTCTTTTAGTCTTGTAGGAACGCTAAGTAGCCCTAACAACCCTTATTCAGTAATCTCTCGGCCCAGATGGCTGATATCAAGGGCGCCACATTTGGTTGGGCTCCGCAGAATTTGAAAGATCTTCCCTTCTTAGGTCTAAACATGACTACCTTTTGAAGGCAATCAATGACGGCGTGGTTCTCGGATAACCAGTCCATACCCAGTATAACATCAAAGCCTTGCATGACCAATAAAATCAGTTCCACCTTGCTCTCGTGGTCTTCAATTAGAGCTACTATGGACCAACATATGTGGTTTGTTTTCAACGACTTCCCGATTGGGATTGACACTGTGAGGACAAACTCAAGTGGTTCAGGCTTGACAGATAGTTCGGCTGCAAACTGAGGTGTCACGAAGGAGTTGGTAAACCCTAGGTTTATCAACATTCGAGCATTGTGAAAGCAGATATCCATCGCGGTATCACTTTTGAAGTACATTGGTATAGTACCTGTGTTTCGACATGAATATGAATAAGCATTTGCGTTAGGTGTGTACAATGGTTCTAGCAGTAGTAATTAATGGAGTAACTATGACGGCCTAACTTTTCCCCATACAATATCCGGGAAAGGTCACGTCGTCGGATCACCTAATATGATCCTTTCTTACAAGTGCATCATATACAAAGCATTAATTTACGAAAGCGATTTAACAACTTTGATTATGAAGACAATATAGAAACCACTGATATTCATTCTTCTATCTAAACCAGTCAAATAAATAAAGAGATATAAACAAAACAAAAGGTGCAATGTATAGCTTTCCACCGATGACAACCATCCGCCATCTAAACAATGGAAAGAAAACCTATACATGCATAGTAATAAGTGTATCAAAAATATTGTCTTATCTCTTACACAAGTTTCTCTCTCTCTCTCTAACAGGTCTAAGGAAAGAAGTCCTCAGCAAAATCTTCTTCCCCCTCCTCCTCTTCCTCCTCCTCTTCCTCGGGCTGGTATGTAGGATCCCCCTCGTTCTCAGGGTCCTGATCAAGGCCTGAAATTGGACATGGAGTCGTGGGATGAACTATCATCAAAGCTCGATAAGGAACTAACAATGCTAGCCCATATGTTAGTATGCCACTTCACGTTTTTGATGCATAACATACAAATCAAAGCACATCTTTTTTATTTCTAGTTTAGCAATTTACATTATAAACAACAAGTCATCTTGCCATGCTGGAAATAAGTACAAGGAATCATGCTGAAACGAGTATAAAGAATCATGCTGAAACCTAATTAGCTTAAATAAGCTATCAGACACGAAACAAAATACCAGAAACACAACATATATGAGAAACAAGAGTTTCAAGCTCCCTAGTTAGTGCAATCACTTGAATCGAATATGTCAAGCTCCCGAGTTTGCGGGATCACTTGAACCAAGACACCAAGCTCCCGAGTTAGCGGGATCACTTGAACCAAGGCACCAAGCTCCCGAGTTAGCGGGATCACTTGGCTCAAATCAAAGCAAGCGTGTACAAGAAATAAGACGTGTACAAGGAATCAAGGGGAAACAGATTAGGATGTAAGCATGTGCATGCATTTAAAACCGAAAACTAGCATGTATGTAACTTCAGATAATTTGCTTATCAAAACAGAATGGAAAAACAACATATAAATAAGCAAGGTCAAATCCCTACCTTACAATCAAGCCTACGTGTTATACGTGAATGAATCCAAGCTAAGGTCCCTTTTTACGAGCTCCTTGTGAGCACCTAAGATGCATGTTAACATATTTAGCATGTGTAGCATACTCACTGGATCACTATAGACCCCTCATGTGTAGAATATATGATCAACTAGACTTAAAGCTCAACACAGCACACACATAAAAGCATACCCAGGGTTGCCTCAGCAAGACACAGGGTTTCCACAGCAAGCCCTTTAGATCACACCTTGCCATGGTTAGCCTTGCTGTTGCTGCGGCAAGCCTGATGAACATGGCTCATTTCGTCTTCTTCTTTACTTTTGGTTCTAAATCCTTTGAGCTCTCTACTCTACATACTTATATCTACACTCATGTCTTTTCCCTATTTACAGTTTAAAATTCTAACAAATGATTTATTAGCATAATTTAATCGGTATGTAAGGTTTCAGAGTGTGGAAATCAAAGATTTTTATTCCGAAACCCTCACACCAATCCGATTTCTCTGATTCAGTTGATCCGATATCAGGGAGTCGGTCATAATCACCTACAATCTATTACAATAGAAACTAAGATCATACGTGGCTTATGTTATGGGGACCTTTAGGTGGATTCCTTAGTTACAACGACATCGAAATGGTGTCGATGTCGAGTTCGTAAAGTAAGTGCAAGAGATTGGGATGCACGTAGATTTCCAAGCTCAGTTAGTCGCTTTTTGCCAATTCTCCAGGTCGTATTGTAAGGGCACCTTGTGATTCAAGGGTTTGAATTTAAGGGTTTAAATCCAAGGGTTTGAATGGTTTGAAATGAGAAGTGGTTTTGAGAGCTAGAAGAGGGATTTCTTCTTTGTGAGGGTTCCTTCTCTGGTTTTGCAATTTGAAGTGGAAGGAAGTGAGAGGGTTGGCAGGGAGTTTTATCCGCTTTTGCACTTGACGTGCATGGGAGTCGAATGTGACTCACACCAACGTGTGAGTCAGCCAGCATATTTACTCATATAAGCCCTATAAGGCTTGAATTCGATGTTTAGAGGCTACATGCATTCAACGTATCAATTCAGTGTATAAGTGATACACTTAAGCGATGATTCGTTTCAGGCGTGCTATACCAATCTATGGTTTCTGGATTGTTGCACGGGTCGGAACAGCTTAAGTGTATATGTCCTATACTGATTGTGGGTGTACGGGTTAATGCTAAATCACACGTATATGATCGATACACTTATATGAGTGTTTGGATCGGGTCAAAGTTTTTAAATAAACTTTTCTTGTACTAGACCACAAAGGCCACAAGCCCGACCTTACCCGAGTCCATACTCGATATAGTTAAGTACAATTTTGTCAGCTGCTACACCCTTCCCTCCTCAAGGGATTTTCGTCCTCGAAAATAAATGAAATACTATTATAGCATGTGGACTTGATACAACGATATTAAAACATACTAAAGTATAAAGCAGTATAAATACAAAATTAGTCTCATGTTAACTGTGCCATCGTAGCAGGAATATTGAGAATAATATCACACCTTTAATATAGTAATAGTGTAAATAGTATCCATGGTGAGATTGACAATAGCATTAACACTAGGCACAGGTAAATAATAAAATAAATACATAGGATCTAATAGTAAAAAGATTGTGCTTACCAGTTTGCGACATAGGCTGCTTGCCACTCTGTCTGGTACTAGTTATAGATGGTCTGATATCCAGCTGAGTAGTATCTGGCACTACTGTGGCTGCATTGTGAGTGTATGCAGACTCAAAATTCTATGCCCGACCAATATCAGGAGATGAGGCTGTCTTTAAGGTGTGTTCCATTAAAATGGTGGTGGCCTCCTCAATGTAGTCTACGCGTTGGTGGAGCATGTAATTATTGGAGGGTTTGTTGGTGGTTTTCCATCATCTGACAAGCAATATCGGAGAGTGTAAGGGCCTCTCCTTGAGATGGAATGGGTTCAAGGGCTGCGACTCTAAGCGGTTGCTGAGGAGCTTGTTTTTGTGGTTGGGGAGCTTGCCGAGTTTTAATGGCAAGTTGACATCGCTGATAAGTGTTCTTCCACTTGGCTGGGGTAAACAAGCGAATATGATCAGTTAGCTGTTCCTCCCTAGACGGAATCTGATACGGGTTTGGATTATTGGCGTCTTTATGACCCTCAAGGAGTTGGGAGATGAGACACACATATGGAAGAGATGTCATAGGAGCTGGGACGTTACTGAGCAGATGAATGATTGCGTATTTAATCCCTTCCCAAACCATTTTCGGGGCATTGAGCCACTGATTTTCATGAACGGCAAAGAGAGCTTGTAAAAGAGCGTGTCGTCTCTCATGCTCATGTTGCATCGGGTAGAGATTGTTCCTAAAGACAACATTGAGAAGCCACATATTTTGTGGTAATTGACTTCGATGAACGGATAAACCAAGAGCAGTTTGTCCTCCGGTCATCTTAGTGGTGATGTGTTCAAATTTCACATCTTTGAGTCGAGGGGTTAAGAGACCTTGACTACCATCATAAGTCACACTACAATCCATAGCATTGGCTATGTCGTGTAGGTCGAAGTGAAATTGATGCCCATCAATTTTGGTATCTAATTTGCCGACCTACTCGATGACTTTTAAATTATGGTAAAATAATCGGATGAGTCGTGGGTAAAAATGGTGATGTACGGGTTGAAATAGGGCTTCAAGACCCACTTGTTTAAGATAAATTAACGACCATGCGGTCATGGGCGAGCAAGGTTTGGTAAAAAATCCAATCAGGTTCAATTGCTTTTGCATTCCACCACAGAATGGGTTCTTCACGATCCATGTGTGGATCAGATTGAGATTGGGAAGTTGATGGGGCCTTGCCCTTGGCTTTCCTCGATGTTTTGGGGTGTACGGGTGTAAGTTTAGAAGCCGTGGTCTTCTTGGTCTTCTTAGGAGGCATGATAATGAAAATAATTAACAAAGAAAAGAAAATTGATGGTTTTACCTCAAATTGATGCTTAACGTTAAGGAGAACAAGTGAAAATCGTGTTGAAGAAGATACATCAACCACGATTCTCAAACTTGTGAGAGATTTGATGAGAGAAAGGCAAATTTTGAACTCCAAAATAGGTGTGTGCATCATGGGAGGTGAAAAAATCAAAGACCCCACAATAGAAAATGACAAATGATAGGGTTTGGGGTTTCTCATGCCCTCTTTTGTGTTTCTCAGTTGTCGTGGCCACTCAAAATGCTTGTTGCAACAAGGCCATCAAGCCTTGTCTTGAAGGTGCTAACATATGCTGGTTGATTTTGGGCCAAAGTCTTGACATCCCTTTGTGTCAAGTATCCCTATGTATCATCTAAAATTATATTACAAGAATTTTGATCCTTAGGAGGGCTCTAAATATTATGTTTCCTACAAAAATATATGACCAAGTTGTTTAACTAGTTAAGTAGTTAGTTGACACACATGGTTAGATATAGTTTGAGTATTTTTGGTTGAACATTTTCTTTTATTTAGATGTATTGGTCATGTGCGGAGCACGCAAAATATTTACTACTTAGTTCTCAATCGTTTAAGACCTACATTATGCAAAACAACTCAATGGTAACGTATACTAAAAAAATATGTCATAAGGTAATAAATTAATCTAACTGATGCAGTATTTAGCTTACCTTAGGTAAACAGTTGAGGATACTGAGCGCAAATATTTGCTTCGCATTCCCAGGTAGCCTCATTTACACCGTGATTCTTCCATTGGACCAGGACAAGTGGGATTCACTTCGTTCTCAGAATTTGGTCTTGGTGATCTAAGATCTGAACTAGTTTTTAGTCACCATCAAGTCTTCTTGAACATCGAGTGGTTGATAATCCAACACATGGGTTGGATATCGGATATACTTCCTCAGCATAGACACGTGGAAGACGTTGTGTATGTAGGATAAATGTGGAGGTAACGCGACTCGGTATGCTACCTCACCAACTCTGTCCAAGACTTGGAATGGTCCAACATAGCAAGGACTTAACTTGCCTCATTTCCCAAATCGCATTACACCCTTTGTCGGTGAAAATTTGATAAAGATGTGATCGCCAATCTGATATGCCAGATGTTAGAAATTTATAAACATAATTAGATTCAATGCGAGAAGTGTACTTAGAGGTATTTTCGTTACCTGAAAATCAATTCTGGTGCGCTTGAGATCAGCATAACTCTTTTGCCAACTCTGAGTGCTTTTCAGCCTCTCACAAATGACACGTACAAATTCATTTGTACTTTCAATCAAATCAGGGCCTAAAATGATACATTCTCCAGCCTCTTCCTGGTTAATCAGAGATGTACATCGACGGTCGTAGAGTGCTTCAAACGGTGCCATGCCGATGCTTGATTGGAAGCTCTTATTGTATGCGAATTCGATCAGGGCTAAGTTCTTCTCCCATGATCCTTAGAAATCTAGCATACAGGCCCGTAATATGTCTTCTATCACCGGGTTCACCCTTTCCGTCTGTCCGTCGGTCTGAGGATGTAACACTGAACTAAACTCCAACTTCGAACCCATTCCTTCTTGAAAACTCTGCCAGAATTATGACGTATACAACGGATTGTGATCTGACACAATGCTCACTGGTATGCCATATAGTTGGACTATCTCCTTTAGATAGACTTCGGCTAATTTGGAAGTTGTATACCGAGTGTTATAGGGTAAGAAGTCTGCTGACTTGGTAAGAAGATCTACGATCACCCAAATCGCATTATAACCCTTCTATGTATGTGGCAATCCAAGGATAAAATCCATGGAAATGCTCTCCCATTTCCACTCTGGGATGGGCAATGGCTGTAACAAGCCGGCAGGTGCTCAACCTTCACTTGTTGGCAAACCAGACATTTGGCAACATATTCTGCCACTTCTCGTTTTAGTCCATTCCACCAAAACATTTTCTACAAATCCTGATACATCTTCTTGCTACCAAGGTGAATAACATAAGCCGACTGATGAGCCTCTTCTAGAATTTCGTGGTGCAATGCATTATCACTTGGTACGCACACTCGACCTCGAAATAATAAGGACCCATCATCCTTAATAGAAAATTTTGGCTGGAACCCACTGAGTACTTCCTTCCTACTGGCAATAAGCTATGCATCATGGATTTAGAGTTCTTAGATCTTATCGAAAAGTGTGGATCATATCATAACGGTCGCAAGTATCCCTCGAGGTTAATTTACTGCAATGGTGGCACTGGATGAAACTAATTCATTGAGCATCTTCCATCTTTGTAGCCGTATTGCAAGATAAGATAATTGAGCAGACGACTTCTGACTCAGTGCATCAGCAACTAGATTGGCTTTGCGGGGATGGTACTGGATAGAGCAGTCATAGTCTTTTAAGAACTCCATCCATCTTCTCTACCTCAAATTCAAGTCCTTCTATGTGAAGAGATACTTGAGACTTTTGTGGTTGGTGAAAATCTCGAACGTGTCACCGTAGAGATAGTGCCTCCAGATTTTCAATGCAAAGATGATTGCTGCTAGTTCCAGGTCATGAGTGGGGTAGTTCTTCTCGTGATCTTTCAGCTATCGAGAACCATAAGCAATTACACCCTCCCTTTGATTTAACACACAACCTAACCCACTGTAAGAGGCATCGCTGAATACACAAACCCTCCACTACCTGACGATATCTCTAGAACGGGTGCGGAGGTAAGTCTCTTTTTCAACTTTTGGAAACTCTACTCACATACCTCGTTCCACTTGAATTAAAAATTTTTATGAGTGAGCTGCGTGAGTGGTCCAGCAAGCTTCGAAAACCCTTCTACGAAAGTCGGTAATATCCTGTGAGACCTTGAAAACTTCAGATCTCAGTTACGGTTCGTGGCTACTCCCATTGCACTACAACCTCTATCTTTGTAAGGTCTACAGTAATATCGGCTTCGGAGATGATATGGCCCAGAAAGCTGACTTGATTCAACTAAAAGTCACATTTACTAAACTTAGCATATAACTGAGAATCTTTCAATGTTTGAAAGGCAAGATGCAGATGATTTTCATGTTCTGCTCTCGACTTTGAATAGATGAGGATATCATCTATGAATACCACAATACTTTGGTCTAAGTAAGGCTTGAAGACTCGATTCATCAAGTCCATAAATGATGCAGGTGTATTGGTCAACCCGAAAGGCATGACGAGAAATTCATAGTGACCATATCATGTTCGAAAAGCTGTCTTCGAGATATCTTCAGCTTTCACTTTCATCTGGTGATCTCTAGATCGTAAGTCAATCTTCAAAAAGAACCACGCTCCTTGTAAATGATCAAAGAGGTCATCGATTTTGGGAAGCGAGTAACGATTCTTAATCGTCAGCTTATTTAACTGGCTATAGTCAATGCAGAGGTGCATCGAACTATCTTTCTTTTTCATAAACAACACCGGTGCTCCCCACGGGGACACACTCGGTCTAATAAATCCTTTGTTAAGAAGCTCTTGCAACTGCTCCTTGAGTTCTTTTAATTTAGTCGGTGCCATTCGATACGGTGCCTTGGATACTGGTTCGTTGCCCGGGGCCAATTCATTAGCAAACTTTACTTCCCTGTCAGGTGGTAATTCCGATAACTCATCAGGGAAAATGTTAGGGAATTCACATGCAATCGGCACATCTGAAAGTGAAATTTTCTTTTCCTCTTGCTCTTGACCTTGAATAAAGGTAATATACCCTTGAGCACCTTTGTTGAGTAATCGCCGTGCTCAGATCGCTGAGATGAAGGGGAGTCTAGTTGACTGTAGGCCTAAAAATTTAGCTGATTTCCTCCCTTGGGGGCGGAAAGTGATAATCTTTCTTTGACAGTCGACATTCGCATGGTGTTTGAACAACCAATTCATGCCAAGGAATACGTTGAATCCTTGCATATCAAGTAAGATCAAGTCGGCGACTACCGTGTATTCCCTGTAATCTTGGATAAGGACAATAATTGATCGATACACAATGTCAGTAGTGACAGATTGTCCCGTGGGAACTAACACGTCCAAAATAAATTTGAGAGGTTCTGGCGTAGCTCTCATCTTTTTAGAAAATTAAGGTGTGACAAACGAGTGTGTAGATCTAGGATCTATCAAGACTCGTGCCTCATAACACAAGTAGCCATCCTCTGGATACAAATGTAATGTTCCAATTGCATACGTATAATATAGTTAGCTAGGTTTTAGTTATTAACAGGGTACTAAATGTAGATATCTAATATTTAAATAGATACACCTTCTTCATCTAAAAGATAATTAAATAACCTATGATAAAATAATTAAGAAGCATACCTTGAATAATATCATTGCTAGTTTGTGCACCCAGCACCAATACAGCATAAGCTTGGCCTTATACCGTAGGCCGCATAGATCGTAAGACTAGTCCCGCCTTTGACATACTTCCCACCATCTTAGGGCACTCCTTATTCCTATGTCCCATCTTACTGCAATGAAAGCACGCACTAGATGTCTTTCGACACTCATCCTTCTTGTGTGCCTTCCCACACTTCCCACAGATATCGGCTGAAGCTGCTGACGAAGCTGTATATGAACCCGTGCGAGAAACTGTCAATTGTGCTCATGAAACTCTCAATACAGACTGGGTAGGCTGGTTCAAAGTATGTGGAACCTGAGGCAGTAATGGTGGTAAATTTGCTAGATTGTAGGGTCACGTATAGGCTACTGCAGCAGGTTGGAATGCTGGCTGCATGGGGTATCACAGTCGCTTACTTGCTTGGCCGGAATTAAAAGATTGAGCCTGAGCTTTTCTGCTTCTATTCTGTTCCACTCTTCTCTTGAACATATTTTCAACATCAGTCTCTGTTATGAGGGCCAACTTCATTACATGTGAGTATGTCATTGCTTGAAACAACGAAATTCTCTCCTTAATAAGGGGCTTCAAACCATGCTCAAACTTTTGTGTTTTCATGAGCTCAGTGGCTACAAGCAATGGTGGAAATCGAGAAAGGCGAGTGAACTCTGCCTCATATTCCCTGACAGTCATCTGGCCCTGCTCTAGGGTGGCAAACTGGACCTCCATCTGGTATCTCTCTGGTGCCGAAAAATACTTTTCATTGAAGGATTTGGTGAATTTTGCCCAAGTCTAGGGTACTCCAAGTACTCTCATCCTCTCCACGGACTGCCACCAGTGATAGTCATCCGTCATCTAAACAATGGAAAAAACACCTATACATGCATAGTAATAAGTGTATCAAAAATATTGTATTATCTCTTACACTAGTTTATCTCTCTCTCTCTCTAACAGGTCTAAGGAAAGGAGTCCTCAGCAGAATCTTCTTCCCCCTCCTCCTCGTCTTCCTCCTCCTCTTCCTCAGGCTGGTATGTAGGATCCCCCTCATGCTCAAGGTCTTGATCAAGGCTTAACATTGGACATGGAGTCGTGGGATGACCTATCATCAAAGCTCAGTAAGGAACTAACAATGCTAGCCCATATGTTAGTCTGCCACTTCACGTTTTTGATGCATAACATACAAATCAAAGCACATCTTATTTATTTCTAGTTTAGCAATTTACAATAAAAACAACAAGTAATCATGCCATGCTGGAAATAAGTATAAGGAATCATGCTGAAACGAGTACAAAGAATCATGCTGAAACATAATTAGCTTAAACAAGCTATCAGACACGAAACAGAATACCAGAAACGCAACATATACGAGAAACAAGAGTTTCAAGCTCCCGAGTTAGCGGGATCACTTGAACTGAACACGTCAAGCTCTCGAGTTTGCGGGATCACTTGAACCAAGACACCAAGCTCCCGAGTTACCGGGATCACTTGGCTCAAATTAAAGCAAGCATGTACAAGAAACAAGACATGTACAAGGAATCAAGGGAAAACAAATCAGGATGTAAGCATGTGCATGCATTTAAAACCGAAAACTAGCATGTATGTAACTTCAAATAATTTGCTTATCAAAACAGAATGAAAAAACAACATATAAACAAACAAGGTCAAATCCCTACCTTACGATCAAGCCTACGTGCTATACATGCATGAATCCAAGCTAAGGTCCCTTTTTACGAGCTCCTTGTGAGCACCTAAGATGCATGTTAACATGTTTAGCATGTGTAGCATACTCACTAGATCACTATAGACCCCTCATGTGTAGATTATATGATCAACTAGACTTAAAGCTTAACACAACACACACATACAAGCATACCCAGGGTTGCCTCGGCAAGACACAGGGTTACCGTGGCAAGCCCTTCATATCACACCTTACCGCGGCAAGCCTTGCTGTTGTCGCGGCAAGCCTGATGAACATGGCTTGCTATGTCTTCTTCTCTACTTTCGGTTCTATGTGGCTTGCATTATGGGTTACCATGTGGTGGATTCCTTAGTTGCGACAACGTCGAAATGGTGTCGGTGTCGAGTTCATAAAGTACGTGCAGGAGATAGGGATGCACGTAGATTTCTGAGCTCAGTCGGTCGCTTTTCTCCAATTCTCCCGGCCGTATTGTAAGGTCACCTTGTGATTCAAGGGTTTGAATTTAAGGGTTTGAATCCAAGGGTTTGAATAGTTTGAAATGAGAAGTGGTTTTGAGAGCTAGAAGAGGGGTTTCTTCTTTGTGAGGGTTCCTTCTCTGGTTTTGCACTTTGAAGTGGAAGGAAATGAGAGGGTTGGCAGGGTATTTTATCTACTTTTGCACTTGACGTGCATGGGAGTCAAATGTGACTCACACCAACGTGTGAGTCAGCCACCATATTTACTCATATAAGCCTTTTAAGGCTTGAATTCGATGTTTAGTGGCTACATGTATTCAGTGTATCGCTTCAGTGTGTAAGTGATACACTTAAGTGACGATTCATTTTAGGCATGCTATACCGATCTATTGTTTATGGATTGTTGCACGGGTCGGACCAGCTTAAGTGTATACATCCTATACTGATCGTGGGTGTACGGGTTAGTGCTAAATCACACGTATATGACCGATACACTTATATATATGAGTGTATGGGTTGGGTCAAAGTTTTTAAATAAACTTTTATTGTACTAGACCACAAACGCCACAAGCCCGACCTTACCCCAGTCCATACTCGGTATAATTAAGTACAATTTTGTCAGCTATTGCAGTAACGCTAAGTATTCTAACAGATACACCTTCTTCATCTAAAATTTGAATATTTAAAATTAATTACTGCAAGGAATTCATACCTTGAATTACATCATTATTAGATTAGGCATCCTGAGCCGACACTTCATAAGCTTGGCCTTGTATGGTAGGACTTGAAGATCCTTGACTCATAGTCCTTGCAATGGCCTCTCCTTCTATTTCTGGGCACTCCCTAATCCGATGTCCCACTTTTCCACACTTAAAGCATACTCCTTTTGCCTTCCAGCATTCTTTAGTTCTGTGGGCCTTTCTGCACTTCACACACGTCACTATCGGCATTGAAGAGGCATTACACAACATAGTGCGAGTTACCCCTGTTGATGTTGTTCTTTGCATGGTCGGGGTTATCAGTTTCGGGGGCAATGGCGGCAATGCTGTCGGATTGAACGATCTCGACGATGCTGCAGGAGTAGATGTTGGCGGTGGCAGCATCAAATACTTAGGTCTCTTGTTGGCATACCACAAATCAGTTGTTTTGGTTTGAGCCTTTCTACTTCTCACTTGCTCATCCCTCCTCCTATACGAATCTTCAACCTCTCTTTCTGCTATTAGAGCCAACCTTACTACCCTTTCATACATTGTTGGTTCAAATAGAGCTATTTTTCCCTTAATCGCCGGCTTCAAACCATATTCGAATTTCTATGTTTTCATCAACTCAATGGCTATTAGACCCGGTGCAAAGTGAGACAAATGGGTGAATTGCGGTAAATTGGCAAATTGGATCTCTAATTGACGTTTCTCTAGTTCCGGGAAATATTTTTCATAGAAAGTGGTGGTGAATTCCGCCCATGTCCATGGCGTCCCTGGTACGTGTGTCCTCTCTACGAATTTCCACCAAGGGTCTGCTTCACCCTTGAGTTGGAACGAGGCCCAACTAACTCTCTCTTTTTTCGTGCATTTGATCCTTTGCAAGATCTTTTCTATCTAATTGAACCACTACTTTGCTTCCATCGGATCTACCTGTCCATAGAAACTAGGAGGCCTCATCCTTCTGAATTCCTATAATCCAGATGGGTGGTGTCGCACTGAAAGCAATGCCACAACGTTCACCACTGTTTCCAACAACTGTTGATTGTTATCATTCCTTGGAGCACTTCGCATGTTGTTTTCCATCCCAGGTGTACTATTGTTGTTTGTGAGGTTTTCATTTTCCGCCACATTGTTGTTGTTGTTATTTAGGAGCACTGCATTTGATGTTGTGGCTATCCCCTGACCATTAGTAGTGTCTCCTATATTGACGGTCCTCGATCTTCCCCATCGCGGTGGCATGTTGACCTGTCACGGCCATTCGACACTAAGTTAGATTAATTCGAAAGCTAGAGTCTCAGCTCCGATCCTAACACTATATCTCTTGCTTAAGCTACAACTTTGCTTATAGAACCTTACTCTTATGGGTATTCAGACCTGGTATCTATTATTTCGAGTGACATACGGTGTCACATCAGATCCGCTCTGCCATAGTACATGACTCTAGTACTAGGCACGAATACCACCTATGACACCCGAATTTCCTTACTGTAAAACCCGAGCTGTTAGATCGATTACAAAATCTGGGGCACAGTAACACGTAAAGTGGAAGTACTTACTTCACTTCTAGAGCTCGCTCTTCCCAAATAAGGTAGTTGGAAGGACTGAACCATCAAGTAGTGTGGTAATCAATCACGCGAGCAGAATCAAAGTACACAACATAAATATAGCATAGCGAGACACACAAAACCTAGATATTTTACCCACGAATCTAACTATCTATGACTAGCAGAATTTATACAAAATATCCACCGGTGAAGGCCGTCCTTCACCTAGACAGTGGATTCAAAATATACATCATAGTACCTTTGTTTCTCAAAATATTGTACCTTATCAAAAAATTCCTCAAAAATAAACTCAACCCGAGTCACCTACAGATAGTGTTCCTCAGGAAACCTCTCTTTGTCCTCAGGTGCGTAATCTAGATCCTTCTCTTGTTTCGGATCTCTCACAGGCTCAGCTCCTATAGCTGTGACATATAGTCGAGGAATGAGCTTCACCCAAGCTCAGTAGAGACATAATCAATGCAAAATGATACAATGTCATTCTAATTCATGGCATAGATGCATATATAAAAACAATCTGGTAATTTAATATATATGATATCATGAGTAGGCGAGCATAAACAAATACTTGAAAACATGCATTCGTAAACATGCCATGTCATGATGCGAGGAAGCGTACGAATTCATATCAATAATCGAAACAAGGAAATAGGGTTGACTTTCATATCATATTAGGATGACGATTGTACAAGATGAGCATATAGGATCACAGACTCAAGCATGGAATAACACATCAAGTAGTCGAATCACATAATATTAGTGTGAGTATCCCGTAGTTGGAATAGAGCAGTCTGTAGCGGACACTGGGTTAAAACCTCGGGGAATCCACCCCTCCCTTGGAGATTCCACTCCACTCACAACTAATCGCGAACACAGGAATAGATACATGGCAATTGTATCCCGTAGCGAAATCTGAGCAATCCGTAGCAGACACAAGCTTACTACCTCGAGAACTCCACCCCTCTCATGAAGGCTCCACTCCTAAGTTGTGCACAATCTCACACATAACATATACACACGAATTCCAATAGATGAGAGATGGTTCTTACACATGACATATTCGTACAAATAAGATTAAACTCGAATCATATCACAAACAGATCTTAACTTCTCAATGGATCTCCGGAATCAATGCAAACAAGATGTCAATTAAATTACGCAAATTTTATGTACGGAACATTCTTAAATCATATGCATAGCTTTCATTTATCAAAAATATGGCGAGATTATGTAAATCAAATATGAGCAATTCATTTATGTTATCCCATGATTCAAATCAAGCATATTACTTTGCATTTGAAATTTCCCTACCTTACATTGAGTCAAGCACACGTGTCGATCTTACAAGGTCATTTCAAGATGTTTTCTCCATGCCTTTCCCCTAATTCACAGGGCCAGACATGTGTCTTACACATTGGTACTTAATACGTATCCCCGCGTATAACACTTGAGCTTACAAGTCAAGTCCCAAGCATACAGTTTATCAATGTCCAAAACAAAGTTCCACGCTTGAGCGTGGCTCGATTCATGCTCGAGCGGTTCCCAGTGGCACCTATGCTTCCTACTCGAGTGGTTTTAACCCGAGCAAAATAAGCCTATGAATCACACTTGAGTTTAGGCTTCAGGTGATATCCCGCTCGAGTGACACTATTCATGCTCGAGTGTGTTTCCAATACAAATCTTCAAGTCCCACTCAAGCTGTTTTGACCCAAGCGAAAATAGTCAAGAGATCCCGCTCGAGCATACCCTTTAGGTCTTTTCCCGCTCGAACGACCCAAATCACACTCAAGCGTATTCCCAATGTAAATCCTCAGCTCACGCTCGAGTGGTTTCTTCCCGAGCGATTTAAGCCTATAATTCCCGCTCGAGCATAGGGCTTCAGGTAGTTTTCCGCTCGAGCGGGGCAATTCATGCACGAGCATACCCTATAGAATTACTGTCTTAAACAGCACACACCCATAACTCGAGCCGGCCCTTACGGCTTCCCGAGATGGTTCAACAACTCGCCCAACAAGCACAAAATGAGCTATTGCTCCTCAATGAGACATCCATTAGAAACAAATAAAACACACCACGCAAATCCCACATTGCGGACTCTAATACACGATTTATCCCCAATTCTAGAGCTCGTGCAAGGGTTTAAGTGATTAATCCCGTAGCATTCCTTTCCGAGTTTCGGATACATTCGATCCTTGAAATCCTTGCATGCAGCCTCAAGTATCACAACCTAGAAAGGTCTCTGGGCCCTAAAACATGACGTACGTGAAACAAGGGTTACCTCTACGAACTTTCCTCGCATGTGACTCTTTACGACACAAAGGCGTTGGATCAATGCCTTCGGTATGCCAATTTCACGACTCCTTCTCATTGATTTGCACGGCTCACAGAGTTGCAGTGCTCCGAGGTTATAGCGTTTGAATTCTATATGGAACGAGGAGTTTTTCAGACTAAAATATAAGGTTTAGCTGCAATGAGCTTCAACCGAATGGAGGAGAAGAAGGAGATGGCTTTCCTTTCTTCACTTCGGTCTCCCTTCTCCTTACACATCCGACCAAACCAATGCAAATAATTATTTGCATGGTTACGTTCATGCAGTTAAAGTAGGGTGACACGGATCAGGTGTTTAGCTTATACACCCCCACTTTGCGTATGCAGTCCATCTATTGGTTCTCCACCCATGGGCCGAACTAGGTCTCAATCCACCCAAATCTCATCGCAGGCCTTAGTGTCCTGAGGGACCTCCCGGGTCGAGTAATGACTAGTGACTCCTCACAACATTGGAGATGGCCCGCAAGGGTTTAGTTCTTAATGTGGGCCCCCCCAAATGGCTAGATCTAAGAGTGGCTCGTGCCCACACGGATTTTCCCTGTTCAAGGATCCATGGTCCATGACACACCATCGGTTTGGACTTTACACTTATGGTTTTACGGGGTGTCACATAATCAACGTTGGGTATGTGCAACATTTCTACTCCTAGTCCCGCAGCAAGGTAAGTACTGATAAAAATGATACGTGACTACTAATAGACCCCATAAAGAGGCCATCATTTCAAAGCCATGTAGCCAAAAAGCATCCCTGGATGCTCACACCCTTTGCTACCCAATTTGAGCCAATAGCCTTTCTTTCATCACCCCTCCCAGAAAAAGAAAAAATGTGTATATATACCAAAAAAAAATGAAAAAAGAGAGAAACTCCCAAAGCAAGAAGCAAAGGATTTATCATCAAAATCTAAAAAAATATCAGAAAAGCAAAATCCAGAAAGAGGATGTCTGAAATATATATATATATATATATATAGAAAAGAAAAAAAGAAATAGAAAATCATGGGGCATGTATAGCAAAAATCCCCCAAGGAAAAAGTGTATTATGACAGCTAGAACGCAATCATAACGACCTTTTTACTTGAGAATACCTTCAAATTTTCTAACCTATCCGTTTCAATTCATGGCCATGATTCATCCCTGAAAAAATCCCTCTTCAAGGGCTATAAGCAGTCATTGTATCCGTTAAGTCAACACAAGTCAAGCCAAGAGACAACAAAGATCCGTCCAGTCGGCTGTGACAAAATCACCGTCCATATCGTGGCTTTTGCAAAAATGAGAATGAAAAGAAAAAGGAATTCTACAAGCTCAAAGCAAAATGGACGTGAGAAAAACCTGCAAGGCCGCCACGAGTAAAAAGAGCGAGCTTGTGCGGACCAGGTGAAAACCTGAAAAGGTTCCTGGGATAAAAATGCATACATGTGGATGTAGTGAAAACCCGAAAGGGCACTACGGGTAAAAAAGAGGGCGATAACGGGCATAGCGAAAACTCGTCTTGGGTGTGTAAAAAAGTTCTAATAGAAATAGAAAAAGAAAATCATTTTGTTACTCTTTTGGTTATATTTCTGGGATATCTGATTTTCAATTGGGTCGCTGATGTTAGCTCAAATCGGGTCCTGATCAAGTTGATGTTCAGGTTGCACCATAAAACTCATGACTCGAGGTAAAGATCAAATGTTAGTTCAATCAAAAGGGATGGACGTTCTAACCTTGGTAAAATTTCAAACCTTATTCAGGCCCAACCGCATGAACGGGTTCGACTATTCTCAAAATGGGACCCTTTACGATTGAAGCATAAAAAAAAAAAATAGAAAAGAGAAAATTTATATACCCAAAAAATAAAAGACTTCCTTTTTTTTTTCCCTTTCATCTCTATACTTTAGTTGCACCACCTCTAAAAAAATAATTTGTGTGACGTCGTGCTTTCAGCCTTGACATTTTTGAAAAAGAAGAAAAACTAACAAAAATGCATATAAACCAAAAAAATTAAAAATCTGTTAGGGGTTTTATATCACTTTCCTTTTGTATTTGATCTATTTTGAGGTATGTGCAGGTCAGGTCAACGGCCAATGAGGCCCTCAAGGCACTTTCAAGAAGCATCAATAGAACCAAGGACTTTGTTCAAAGCTCCTTCCAGAAGGAGGCTCTCGCGTTCTAAGGAAATAGCTCGTTCCTACTCCTTCTCGGAGCACTCCTGTAAAAAAATGCAAAAAGAAGAAGAAAACAAAAAAATAAAAAAAAAGAATGATATTTTAGTTGCACACATCCGAAAAGGCAACCACATCAATATTCGCTCTGCTTGGGTCGTTGTGATAAATTAAAAGTTCAGGGTCATTGAGTTGGCTCAAAAACCTTGAACCCTACCTTGGTAGGGGCACCCTTGGCAATCAAAGTGGGGCAATTAATGCCTCATGAGATTAGACACAGGCCTCTAGACACCCCCATTTTGCCCTCTTGGAATATACAAATCTGTTTGGTCAACCTTTGACCTCGTAACCATGATTGGGAACCATGCACTGAAACAATAGTACATGGCTGAACACAGGCTGAAATAATAGCTCTGTGGCTCAGATCCTGACGTAGGGAGACTATATACTAAAACAATAGTATATAATCAGAATACAGACTGAAACAATAGTCTCACATTTCAGACTCCTAACCCTAATGTGAGACAATATACTGAAACAATAGTATATGGCTAGACACAGGTTGAAATAATAGCTCTGTGGCTCAAGCCCCATGACCGTAAATTGGGAACCATGCACTAAAATAATAGTATATGGCTGAACACAGGCAGAAACAATAGCTCTGTGGCTCAGATCCCAACATAGGGAGACTATATACTGAAATAATAGTATATAGTTGAAATGCAGGTTGAAATAATAGTCTGGCATTTCAGACCTGACCCGAACCTAGACAGCCCCGAATTACGTGCTTAAAACCACATGCGCAATTCGATTATACGCAAAACCACACACATGCAATCAATCCCCCTTTCAGACCAAACTTCCTTTCCCAGACTATCTCGAGACTCGATCACGCGCCTCACATGAGACGCGCGATCGGATTAAGCGCCCCACCACCGGTGCGCGATTGGCCTACTCCCGACATAGTCTTACAGTCCTTAACCCCCAAGTTTCCTCGATTAAACGCTTCGAAAGATGCACTTAATCGGATTGCGCACCCCATAATTGGTACGCAATTAGTCCTAATATTGTTAGAACTAGAAAACTCATTGAGCAAGTTAGCCGATCGCTCACTGAGTCGGTGACCAACCCAAAACGATTAAGCACCGAGAGACCGGCGCGCAATCCATTTAAATGCCTGAAACAAGGCGTTTAATTGGAGAAAAACATATAAAATATTTTTTCTAATTCGCCCCAAGAGAGGTTGGCAATTTTGAGAGAACAAATTTTTTTGGGATTTCGAAATCAGAGAACTCCGAGAACGAACACATAGAGGAACATGACCATGATTTAGAGATTCAAGCTTCGAATCTTCGAGATTTTTCTCCGCAGCCCCGACCCTAGGTAAACATCCAACCTTTAGCCTCGACCCCTTAGTTTAATTTTAGTTATTAGACCTAGGATTTCTCTTAGGTTTAATAATTAATATTAAATTTTCAGTTTTAGACCGTATCACCCTTTTTTTTAGACCGTAATTTTTAATAACTGGTTCTAGTTCTTCGTTTCTTGAACCAGTCCTTAATCTGACGGTCCAATTCACCGACCCTAGACTCAACTCTGTTCTAAAATCTTAATCTCCAGTCCTATTATTAATCTTTGGTTCTAGTTCTTAGGTTCTAGAGCCAGTCCTTAATCATATGGCCTGATTTTCTGATTTTGGACTCGAATTCAATCCTAAAATTTTAAATTTTAGTTTTAATTTCTTAATTCAATACTTCTAAAATCCCAAATATTCATTTAGTTTTCTAAAACTCTAGTTTCTTAATTTAGTTCACAATTATAATACTAAAGTCGACTATGAAAATCCAAAAATACCAATATTATAGTCCGAAATCTAATTTATCTTTAATCTCAGCCACCCGATTTGCCCAAGGGAGCTTACAGAGGGTACTCGGGAACGAGGCCAATCCTCCTTATCATAGCGGGCCTAAAACCCTATTTTTTTAGAATTATTTTGTTGCTTTAATTAGGATTAGAAAATCAGTTCCATGACCTTTTCTTAGATTTTTAGTATGATTAATTTATATGCTTTATTTTAATTTAGATCCCTAGAATAATTGCTTTGATTAGAATTCTAATCAAATTAGTTCCTTTATTTTAATTCTTGCATAGTTAATTTGTTGCTTTATTAGATTTTAGTATAGTTAATTCCTTTTTTATGAATTAGAGTTTTAGTATAATTAACTCATTGCTTTGATTACAATTCTAGGAAAAATCAGTTCCTTTATTTTAATTGGATTTTAGTAAAGTTAGTTCACTTGCTTTAATTAGATCTTTAGTAAAAATCAGTTTTCTACTTCAATTAGAATTGCAGTAGAACTAGTATACTTGCTTTACTTACAAATTTCAGTACAATTAGCATGCTCAATTTAATTAGAGTTTCGTTAAAATTAACATATCGGCATTCCTAGTATAATTAGGAGACTGATATCAATTGGACTTTTAGTAGTATTAGGACACTAAATTAATTAGAATACTAATAAGATTAGGAAACTAAATTAATTAGACTCCTAATAGAATTATAATATTAGAATAGATCCACTCACTCTAATAAATTCACAGCTAAACTCACAATAGAACTAGGAATCTCAAACCGATACAGCAATAACAAGGAAAGAAAAGGAAAACCAAACTATCTAAATTATAAGGAAGAGCCATAGCTGTTGACGTTCGTAGGACAACGATTTAGTAAAGAAGTAACTCACACCTGCTCTAAAGCGTGATCATTGACGTGTTGCAACGTCATTAAATATCTGCAGCTGTCTATCGCAACAACTAGAAATCTTTCTAGAAAACCCCCCTTTTTTCATTTTATCTCCACTATACCAAACGCCGCATCGCTAGAGTCCACTTGGATAGAATTGGGCCACTAATTCAACAGGGACCGAGAGGAACCCAGAAAAAACACGCACCAACAAGGCTGACATTTCTTTGTTTTGGTCACTCTTGCTTTTTTTTGGATTCATATGAACTTGAGCATCTTAACTTCAGATTCGTCATAAACTATTTTGGAGGAGTAGACTCTTAGTCTACACTACCCGGGTGTGCGCCCTATGGGGTTTAATGTCCATGTACCTCCATTATCAAAAGGATTTATCATTAATTAAGACCAACGTATCAAAAATGATATTACATATCGAACAACTATGTTCAAATATGGATGCAGAAGCGATCTTTGTCCCGTGATTATTCTCGATTGCAGGCTTAAAACCTGTACGGTATCCCTGTAAAGTGTACGCCCTGTGTCTGGATATCCATTAGATGGTCGTTTATTCCTGTAAATTGTACGCAGTCATGGGTCAGCACTTCCATCGCCTAGTTATTTATTGCCCCTAATGGGTCCTTGTTTTTGCATAGTTGATCTGTTTATAAGATCATCGCTAAAATTGGCACACTCTCAAAAAGTGGTTCTACATCAATATTCGCTCTGCTCAAGAAGTCGTGCTAAATTAACTTTGGGGTCGTTGAGTTCGTTGAAAAATCTCAAACCCTACCTCGCGTAGTGGCACCTATGCCGATCAAAGAGGGGCTAGCAATGTCTCATGAGATCAGCACAGGCGTTGGATCTTCACATCATTTCTTTACACCAATCTTTAAGAATGGATCGATCACCCTCTCACTCGTGGGGCTGTTTTGTTTAAAATGAAATTCGAACATCAAGCATCATCAATCATACCAACATTCGATTATGCTTAGTAATGTTGCTAAGCGATTGGGGACCGATAATTTTGAGGAACGAGCATTTTTCCAATGATATGGGTTTATGCTACTCCCCATTTCGAGTGATAGACGTTTTCCCAATATAACGAGCTTACATCACTCTCCATGTTTTTCTCTTTGATGTTTGAGGTTCGGTAAGCAGCTTTTATGTGTCTCTAATTAAGTCTTAACGTATTGCAAGCGCACAATGGAAATTGCAGTGCTAGTATATGATCGTTCTCAGGAGGAAGTGTTTTATGTTTATATTATTTTTATGTAGAAAACTTATATTTACCTTTAAGGTTCTAAACTACTTGAGAAATATGAATAAAAGAATGGTTTCTTAAACTAATTGCAGAAGATAAATCTAAATCCTCCTCTTTCCAGATTATGGTCATCAATCACAATCCCTCAAGTCTCGGATATTTACAAAATTAAAATACCGTTACACTGTATTGCAGTCTTCTAGAATTTGGGCGTCAATTAAAAATTAAAATCCTTCAACACAGATTTAATCTAATCAATAATCTCCTAAAATTTAGGCGTCAATCAAACTTTAGAAAATTGAAGATGAAAAATAAAAACCATTACACTTATCTACAAATCTCAACCTGAGTCATCAATTCAAATCAAAACTTGGAGATATTTACAGAGAAGTAAATTGCAATAAAAATAAATTTAAACTAGAAAGCAAAGTAAAAAATATATCTTTCACCCCTCAGCCACAGGCGCCAATTGCTTCTGAGAAACTACAGATATCTACACTAATCTTCCAGCTCTCAATCTCAATCGTCAATTGTGATCGAGGAACCCTGGATATCTAAACTACTCTAAACTAAATTTTTGATTTGAGGAAAGCCCAACCTCAGTTGTCAATTGATGATGAGAATTCCTTCGATGAATTTTCCTATGTGTCGAGTCCTCTTATTTATAAATCATAAGGGGTCGGTTTACAGTGATGTAATTCTAATGAAAGAAACTACTAAAAGTCTATCATACTCACATGTGATGGTTAAATAGTCAAAATTCTAAACTAAGAACTACTAAACTAAAAAAAATACTAAAACTGAGATAGAATGAAAAAAAAAAAATTATGCAAAAATGCTAAAAGTAATGCAAAATAGAGTGTTATTTGCAAAATAAAACTAATATATACACAAGGTGTATATCTTCCCAAACTTAAACTGGACAATGCCCTCATTGGCACAAAAAATAGGGGATACTATCATTTTACCGTAAACTACTAATTACATGTGAGTGTACCGGAAAAAATATGTGACAAGATATATACTCTCCCCCAAACTTGAGAGGGAATACCCTCATCTTATTCTCAGAGTATCAGTAATAAAAAATATGGAAACAATAAAAGATTGATCAAAAGAAGATTTAATATATATTTTCATGAAATATTTACAATGAACATAAAAATAAAGATTGCTGTAAAAGTAGAACTAGTTACATAAAAATTTAAATCGTAGGAAAAAGTTAGACACACACTAACTATGACATTGGTAGCAATGTCCGATAGAAAAAGATGTCTTCAATAAAGGTTGGTCTTCGGCTTCTAACAAAAATTTGTCACCGCAAAAAGAATATTCCCCTCTGGATGGGTGCATCCAATAGAAGAGGAAAAGAAAAAAAACTCAAGAAGACGGAGGGGGTGATGATGGAGAAGATTTTTGACATTTGGGGGAAGGAGGTGGTGTTTCGTCAGCGGGTTCTGATTTGGGGGAGGGATATAAATTCATCAATCAGCCATTTCCTCTCCTCCCGAAATACAGAGATTGTTTTGGCCTTGCATTGAAGGAGTCTCTAAAATGCATCAAAAATCTCGGACAAACTCGGTGGTTTAGCCATGGCAAAGGCGTTGAAGGTGGAAGGAAACAAATTGAGTGTTATGATTTAGGGAATGTATATTTATAGCCAGGGGATACAAAAAGTCACCATAAATATGTATTATGGCTGGCGTTGAAGAAGGAGGGTCATTTGGTGGCATCATTACTTCTTGATTAGACAACAGCTTCATAGCATGAATTGAGGTGACGCTATGGTTATCGGTGATTGTGCCTTTTTTATAACAAAATACGCAAGCCCGGACAACTCATTCCCATCAATTGTAATCCCTATGAGTTCCAATGGGAGGACGTATTTGGTATAAGAACTCGTACTTACTACTATTCTTTGTTCTGACAAAATAACTAGCTGATACACCTAATTAATTTACACAAAATTGCTATGGATGAGTTGGTAGCTCGACAATGCCCTAGGTTTTATCAGAGATACTCCGGGTCTTTTAATGACAATGTGGTCACTGTCCCTTTTGCTTCTAATGATACTACCAGTTTGAGTCTCTGCCCATTAACGTTAAACATATGGTTGTCCTTGGGATCCTGGATGGTCACAACTCCATGAGAGAATGCTTCCACAACATTATAGGGTCGGTCCTAACGGCTCCATAACTTTCTCGAGAATAGTTTTAACCTTGATTTATATAACTAAACTTGTTGGCCCGACTCAAAACTCTTTCTCAGAATGTGTTTATCAAGGAATGCCTTGGTTCTAGCTTTATAAATCCGAGCATTGTGATAGGCATCATTGCAAATTTCCTTAAGTTCGTTAACCTCAAGCTTCCGTTGTTCGCCAAATGCATCCAACTCAAAGTTCAATGCTTTGATGGCCCATAGAGCTCTATTTTCTAGTTCCACAAGTAAATGGCAAGCTTTATCGTACACCAGTCGGAAAGGAGATATGCCAATAGGTGTTTTATAGGTCTTTCTGTATGCCCACAGGGCATCATGAAATCTTAGGGACCAGTCTTTTCTATTTAGGCGAACCATTCTTTCCAAAATCTTCTTTATTTCTCAGTTGGAAACCTCAACTTGCCCACTTGTTTGCGGGTGATAGGGGCTTGCAATTTTATGAGTAACACCGTATTTCTTGAGTAAGCTCTCAAAATACCTATTGCAAAAATGGCTTCCTCCATCACTTATGATAGCTCGTGGGGTTCCAAATTGTGAGAATATATTTTTCCGGATAAAAGAGACTACCACCTTGTGATCATTAGTCCTTGTAGCTGCTGCTTCGATCCATTTTGAAACATAGTCAACGGTTACAAGTATATACATGAATTCGAATGAAGGTGAAAAGGGTCCCATGAAATCTATGCCCCATACATCAAAAGGTTTTGTGACCAAAATTGGTTGGAGGGGCATAATGTTCCTTCGGGGCATGGCTCTTGACTTCTGACACTGATCGAAAGCCTGTCAAAAATTTTGGGCATCCTTAAATAGTGATGGCCAATAAAACCCTGATTGTAGAACTTTGGCAGCCATTTTTCTACCACCGAAGTGGCCCCCACAAGATATTATGGGTGTCACTATCGGGCACACATTTCCTAATTATCTGGTCTGAGTATATTTTGAATAGGTCAGGATCCTCCCAAACATAGTGTTTTACGTTAGAAAAGAAAATATACTTGTCTTGCTTGGATCAGGTCGAGGGAATCTTACCTATTGTAAGATAATTCACGATGTTAGCATACCATGGAATTATTGCTTGATTGGAAAAAGTTGCTCATCTGAAAAAGTATCGTGCATAGATTCTTTACTGATGGTTTCAAGCATTTCTATTTTGGACAGATGATCAGCCACCACGTTCTTAACTCCCTTTTTGTCTTTGATTTCAAAGTTGAATTCTTACAAAAGTAGGATCTATCTGATCAGTCTAGGATTAGAATCCTTTTTGGTCAATAAGTATTTTAGTGCAGAGTGGTTAGAAAAGATGACGATCTTTAATCCCAATAGGTATGGTTAGAATTTATCTAAAGCAAAGACGATAGCAAGAAGTTCCTTCTCAGTGGTGGTGTAGTTCACCTGAGCTTTAGTCAAGGTGCAGCTCGCATAGTAAATTATGTGAGGGACCTTGTCTTTCCGCTGTCCTAGGACTGCGCCTATTGCGTGATCAGAGGCATCACACATTACTTTAAATGATAGGGAGTAGTCAGGGGGTTGAATAATTGGTGCAAATGAAAGAAGTACCTTAAGCTTGTTCAATGCGTCAAGACAGGCATCGTCAAAGTTAAAGGGTACATCATTTACTAATAGATGACACAGTGGTCTCGAGATTTTTGAGAAATCTTTGATAATGCGGCGATAGAAGTCGGCATGGCCAAGAAAAGATCGAATCTGTAGCATAGAAGTTGGTGGAGGTAGATTCACTATTACGTCGATTTTGGCCTTGTCAATTTCTATTCCCCTTTTAGAGACAATATGACCTAAGACACTGCCTTCTTGAACCATAAAATGACTCTTCCCCCAACTTAGTACCAAATTATTTTCTTCACATCTTTCTAAGACGAGGGCAAGGTGATCAAGACAAGAATCAAAAGTTTCGATGAATACTGAAAAATCATCCATAATACTTCAAGAAACTTTTCTATCATATCGGACAAGATGGTCATCATGCATCTTTGGAATGTTGCCGGAGCATTGCACAACCCAAAGGGCATGTGACAATATGCAAACATTCCAAAAGGACATGTGAAGGTGGTATTCTTTTTGTCTTCTGGGTAGATCGGGACTTGATTATACCCTGAATATCTATCTAGAAAGCAAAAATATTCTTGACCTGTAAGTTTTTCCATAATTTGGTCAATAAAGGGTAATGGAAAATGATCCTTGCGAGTCATTGTGTTGAGCTTTCGATAGTCGATACATACCCACCACCCTATGGTTTCGCATAATGGTACTAACTTACTGTCAGCATTTTCTTTTACAGTAATCCCAGACTTCTTTGGGACTACCTGGATGGGACTCACCCACTCACTATTGGAAATCGGGTAAATAATACCTGCATCTAGTAGTTTCACGATTTTCTTTTGAATAACTTCCTTCATGTTTGGATTTAACCATCACTAGCTTTCTCGTGAAGTTTTGGCATTGTCCTCCAAATGAATACGATGCATACATATCAAGGGGTCAAGCCCTTCAAGGTTAGAAACAGTCTATCCTATTGCACGCTTATACTTCATAAGTGTAGTCAGTACCCTACTCTCTTATTCCCTGTTAAGAGCAGATGAAATAATTACTGAGAGAGTTTTGTTAGGCCCAAGGAAAGCATATCTAAGGGTGTCAGAAAGTAGTATCAAATCCAAGGATGGTGCTTTTTAGATTGATGGTTGTTACAGTTCATTGGAAGTAACGGGTAAAGGTTCTATCCTTGGCTTCCAAGTTTTGGACTAGAGTTCACAGATAGAAGTGTCCAACAGATAAGTCACCTCCTTCAGTTGATGGTCTGGTTCTTCCAAGCTTGTATACCATAATGTAGTCTAAAGCGCATCCTTAGATAAGACTAGAGGCAATGCTTCTTCTTCCAATTCTTCAATTATGTCTATATTGAAGCATTCCTCATCATCAATTGAAGCCATTTGATTGGCTGCCAAAAAGACATTCAACTGAATTCGCATATCTCCGAAAGAAACTTCCATTACCTCGATTTTACAGTTTATGCAAGTATTGGTCATAGCTAAGAATGGTCTACCGAGTATAACGAAAATTTGTGTTAGAGATTTTGAACTTTGTTCAATGTCTAATATTAAGAAATCGATAGGAAAAATAAATTTATCTACCCCAACCATAACATCTTCAATGATTCCTACTGGCCTTCGTTCTGATCTATTGGCTAACTGAAGAGTTACCGATGTAGCCCTCATATTTTCATGCCCTAGTTTCTCATATACTGAATATGGCAACAGGTTCACACTAGCTCCCAGATCCAATGCTTTGTTAATAGCGTGATCTCCTATGATACATGGAATTGTAGGCACCACATGATCCTTAAGCTTGGGTGGGGTTCTAGCCTGCAAGACTGAGCTTACTTGCTCTATCAGGAAGACCTTTTGTGATAAATTGTTCCGCCGCTTTCACTTATGTGTGCAAATTTCCTTTAAGAATCGTGTGTAAGCTAGAACTTGTTTAATTTCCTCCAAGAGGGGAGAATTAATCTTCACTTCTTTGAAGGTTTCTGTGATTTCTTCTAATTTTTTGGAATTTTTATCAAAAGGGGATAGAGTACCAAAAGTGTTTGGAAATGGCAACTTTGGTACATAGGGTACCTCGGTTACAGATTTAGGTGTGCCATCCTCATTATTTTCTACCTTCTTTTGTTTTTCATTTTCGAATTTTTTAGTTTTTCTTATGGAAGAGCCTCTTCTTTCGCTTCATTCTCCTTGTCTCTGGTCATAGGGACAACTACTGGTGTAGGCATCTCTACTCCATTATCAATAGTCTGGCCACTCCTTAAGGCCTGTACAACTTGAACTATGGGAAATAGTTTTTGCGAGCTCGCTTGGTTACTCTCTTTTCCTCCCATGGTGAGGCTAATTGCCCGATTTGGGTATTTAGATTTATAATGGACTCAGTACAAGAGTGTAAGTTTTGGGAGATCTGAGACGACTGGGCTAATTCCCTAAAGCGATGGTGTGTATGTTGTTGCAAGTCCTGGAGGATTTAAATTATAGTAGCACCATCATTTCTTTTCAGAGGACATGGCTGTTGCACAAACGATTGGTATGGGATATGTAACTGTTGGAAATTCAGAGAATATTGAGGGTACGTGTAAGATAATTCTTGTTGAGTTACCCTTGGAAAGCCATAAGGGTTGTCCCACTGAGAATTATAAGAATTCTCAATACCATTCCACTGAGAGGCAGAGGCCTGCTCTATATCTAACGTGGCTGGATACAAAGGTGTAGTTTGGAACTCCATTGGGGCATAAGTCATATTAAGATTTGGCCAAAATAAATCTCATCACGGCCTTGCATCTTAGATAAATTTTTTCATTTTTTAGAAAGCAGGGAGAGAAACAAATCTGAGCCTCAATTTTCTGTGGCCAGCAGAAGTGTTGAAACCTTTAATTTGTTGTTCCGGATAAACCTACAAAAGCTTAAAAAGTGATCAAGAAAAATAAAAATATAAAGAAAAAAATAAAAAGAGAAATATTTATTTTCTAAAACTAATATAAAGTAAAATCCACTTCGTCGGTAGCGGCGCCGAAAACTTGTTAATGGCTTTTATATGTCTCTAATTAAGTCTTAACCTATTACAAGCACGCAATGAAAATTGTAGTGCAAGTATAAGATCGTTCCCACGAGGAAGTGTTTTATCTTTATATTATTTTTATGTAGAAAGCTTATATTTATCTTTAAGGTTTAAACTACTTGAGAAATATGAATAAAAGAATGGTTTCTAAAACTAATTGCAGAAGATAAATCTAAATACTCCTCTTTCCAGATTGTGGTCGTCAATCACAATCCTTCAAGTCTCGGATATTAACAAAATAAAAATTCTGTTGCACTGTATTACAGTCTTCTAGAATTTGGGCGTCAATCAAAAACTAAAATCCTTCAACACAGATTTAATCTAATCAACAATCTCCTAAATTTTGGGCGTCAATCAAACTCTAGAATATTGAAGATGAAAAATAAAAACCATTACACTTATCTGCAAATCTCAACCTCAGTCGTCAATTCAAATCAAAACTTGGAGATGTTTACAAAGCAGTAAATTACAATAAAAATAAATCTAAACTAAAAACCAAAGTAAAAATATATCTTTCACCCCTCAGCGGCAGGCATCAATTGCTTCAGAGAAACTATAGATATCTACACTAATCTTCTAGCTCTCAATCTCAGTCGTCAATTGTGATTGAGGAACCTTGGATATCTAAACTACTCTAAACTAAATTTTTGATCGAAAGAATACCCAACCTCAAATGTTAATTGATGATAAGAATTCCTTTGATAAATTTTCCTATCTGCCGAGCCCTCTTATTTATAGATCATGAGGGATTGGTTTACAGTGATCTAATTCTAATAAAAGAAACTACTAAAATAAAAGTATTCTAATATAACTCTAATTCCTAATTTTATCTTCCTTGCTTTGAATAGTTGATGTGCTCTAGACTTTCTCCTTAATTTCAACAAACGAGATCTTTAGGAGTCTTTCTTCATCAATCTTTTCAGATTCGTGATCTACCAGTCTTCTAATTCAAGAATTCTTCTATTTATATTCATGGCGGTGTAGATTCACAATCGGCAGCAGCAGCAATCTTTTATTCTGTGAAATCGTAAATCATGATTTTCTATTTTCTGCATAGCTTTCTCAAGACGATTCTCTGGACAACGATTGATCACTTTCTCTTTATATTGCCTTCCGCTGGAATGTTCTTTGAAGAATCGTAAATTACAATTTCTTCTTTTCTCTTTAGTTTCATTCAATCGTAAAACATGATTTTTTAACTTTGAACAGGCGTCGAATCATCTTTCACGTTCAATCATCTTTCTTATTGCTTTTTGAGTTCATTTTGACGTAGATTAACACTTTAGTTCTCTTTTACTGATTTTCATTAATATCTACACATCATTAACTTATTAGTAGCAAACTGAAGTTTAGTAGCACTAAGTTAAGGGTGATAAAATTGAAAAATTATGTGACTGATCAGGTTCACATTGAATACAGCGGATCCGATAGCCTTTGCCTTGGGCCTCTTTGAATGTCTCTTTCTTTGGCATGTGATCATTAGTGATCGGATACCAAAGAGGGGCATCTGTAGACACCCAAATTTTGCCCAAGGCTCGATCGACCCATACTTCTAGAATCACGTACTCTTGAGGTTTTGAAAGCACCTCCCATACCCATACCAAACCCTTTCCAAACTTAGAAATTTTCCTGAACATATAAAAACCTCTCTCGACCCTTAGAAAGCCCAACTGAACCTATAGAACCTGATTTAAACCAACCAAAAATAGTGGATGGAAAGGGGAATGAAAAATTTTATATAGATATCTGTAAGAGTTGATACCTACACCATTAGAAAGTAGAGGTTCTCAGCTTTCCAACGAGCCAAGAATCACCTAATTTTGAGTTATATATCAAAATCGGTAATCGTAAATCAGAAAAATAGGATTCAGAATTCAAAATCGTAAATCAGGATCAATTGTAAACAAGATTCAAAATTCAAAATCGTAAATCAGGATCAATTGTAAATAGGGTTCAAAATTCAAAATCATCAATCAGGATCAATCATAAACAGGATTCAGAATTCAAAATCGTAAATCAGGATCAATCGGAAAAAGGATTCATGATTCAAAATTGTAAATTAGGATCAATCGTAAACAAGATTCAAAATTCAAAATTGTAAAACAGGATCAATTGTAAACATGACTCAGAATTTAAAATCGTGATGTTAAGATTCAAATCGTGGGTATCCCCATCATCCACCATTAAAACATTTCCAAGCCTTAGAAATCCTCAAAAACCTTAGATCAAACATTACCTAATTTTTAACCTCCATTAGAGCTTAAGAACCTCCCTTAATCACTCCAAAATCTATAAATAGAGTCCCCCACCCTTCACTTTTAGAGGTAGAAAAATTTCAGCAGAGAAAAACTTTCAGAGAGCTAGAAAATTTTCACTGAGAAATATTTCTAGACCTAGAAAATTTTCCAAAGGACTGACAGAAATCAGAGAGAAATCTCTAAAAAAGGAGCCAAAGGGAAAAATCTAGAAAAGTCTCCCCTGTCTCAAAGCTTAAACCATGTAGGTCTCGAAACTTTGGTTCATCCCCTACCTCCATACTTCCCTCAATACAATTTCCAAGCCTTAGCCAGTTAGGAAATCTTAGTTCATCCCTCAAACCCTCCAACTTCCTAGCCTTAGCAAGTCAAAACCCATCTCTAACTCATTTGCCTTCGAAAGCTCACCAGAGTTAGCATAAACCGAAGATTCACAATGGTGCTTTAAGGGCCCGAGAGCTCTATCTCTCCCCTCTATTCCTCTACCTTCTTTTTCTTTTCCTCTATCCTAAAATTTGAGCCATTATGTTACCAAAATTTCGGTGATGGTGGGACGCTCAAATAGGATCCAAGTGCCTTCGGGCAATGGGGAAGTGTTGTTTGGTTTTTTCTTTATTTTAAAACTTGGTCATAGTAGAAACCACCTACAAGCGGGTTAATCTGGTGCCTAACACCTTCCCGATTGATAACTGAAGTCCTTACCCAAGAGGCTTTATCGTAGACCGGTGATTCAGAGTCAAATCTAACACTTCGGTGCACACAATATTGATTTTGGGTATCCCGAGACACCAAAAGCTCTGTGTGGCTACTCCTTTTTTTTTTGTGAGCGCATCGTCGCGATGGGCCCACAAAACCCATGGTTGCACACCACCATTAGAACTCCATCATCTTTTACCTTGAACCTCCTCCTCCATCTAGCCATTAAAATCAAAATCCAAACCCACCATTGGATTCCCCTTCACTTCTAGTTCCACATAGTCTAAATTCACCCCCATCCCAACATTCTTCACCTTTAAAAATAGTCTAAACCAAGAAGCACTAAGGAGAACTAAGGTAAAGACTTAGTTGCTTTAGAGTTATAGCATTTAGTATAGGGTAGTGTAGAATTTTAGCTTGAAGTTTCTTGAATTTTCTTTGATTTCTTTTGATTCTTTGAGAAATATTGGAGCTGGGATGTAAGTGAAGACATGGATGACTGTGCATGTGATTTTTATGATCATGCATGGCCATCCAATGGTCCAAATAGGCAAGGCTTGGACTATGTCGAATGGTAGCCAATGACTTTTCATAAAAATCTTAGAATTTTTATTTTCTTTGAAGCTTTGAAAAGATTTTTGTTTGGAAATTCGATGGCATGGATGCATGGTGTGAGATAGTGGTGTGAGTGATCAAGATTCGCACACCGTCATCTTACCACCCATGATGGAAATCGGATGGTCATAGACCCATCTTTTGATGGTGGTGATTCAAGAGTACTAGAGTTGAGTGCATGTGCCATTTGATGGCTTAACATGACTCCTCAACCCTTGATCACACATCAAATAATCATGTGATCCCAGAGCTCTTGAAAAAGGTCAATTTTATGCCTTAATCATGGTAAAAAATCGAATAGTTTTAGATCTACTTGCTTTGACTTAGCTGATTTTCACAAACTTAGACATTGAAATAAATAGTTGTTTTTGATGAAAATGATAAAATATTAGCATGTAATTATATGGTTTAGATTTGTTAGTTTCATGGTAGGATTCCAGATTTTTCATTATTATACTCACTGTTTTGATCATGTTAAATGAAAGGCCATAGATTGCATGTGCCAATAGTAGTAGCATTTGATTTTGTATACTATGCCGTACTCATGTGTTAGGTAGTTTGTATTAAAAATACATATAAATGTTGTTTTCCATTACTGATATGCTTTTTAAATTTGATTGAAAATTTTATGATGAGATGAAAATTGGATGGTGATAGATCTATTAGTTTGACGAGGTCTTAGTAATGTACAAAAGACTAGATCATAGAAAAAGTAGTGTCTAAATTAAACTTGCAAGATTAGTAATTTTATGATCATAAATAAATTGATTCAAAAATTATACTCTCTGGAATGAAGGTTTTAAAATTGATATGACATAAAAATTCTGTTTGATCGGATGGCCCTAAGAGGCTAGATCAAATGCTATTGATATAGGACTAAAAAATTAGAGTATTTGTGAATATGCTATGACTAATCATGCCATTAGATCGATAGGTTTAGACTTTAAGAGACTTATAACTGATCTGTTCCTGATCTGAAATATTCCCAGATCAAATTAGAAAAAATTCTGGTGTATGATGGCCACTAGGTGGACCCCATTAAATGACAAAATTAAGGGTTTTGAGGTCCAAAACAGAGAACTCACTGAGATGGGTATAGATTTATGAGAAATAAATTTTAAAAAAATTTAGAAAAATTAAGTTAAGTAAATTAATGAGTTCCCAATAATCCAGTCAAATTTTAGATTTTAAATCTATATAATTTGATCTACACGGATTTCAGAGCAGAAAGTAATAAGTCTGCCCTGTTTGCTCCAAAAATCTGTGCCTTAGAAAGGCTATGATTTTATCCATAAAAATCACTCCATTAAATCCGTGAAAAATTAGGATCGAAGTTTGACATGTGCCACAGCACTATGTGAAATTTCACAATAAATCTCCATCTGGTCTGATGGATAGAAATTCCAAAAATTTGGGACACAAAACAATGTCAAGTGGCACATGACTTGTGACCAGATCTGACCTCTGATCAGATGTCCATGATCCCATCATGATCCATAGGTTATTTACCATAAAAAAGTATAGAAAAAATTTAGATAATCCCTTAAGATATCCAACAAGCTATTAATTGTTTGATTTCAATATCGGCGTAAACAAATAAATACCCGACATCAGAGACCATCGAATATGATCTGATTGCCCATTAAGGAAAAAACAAATCTCTGTAATTTAACGGCCCTGATCAACCCTGATCAAATTTTTTAGTGCCACCTGATCACTACATATATGTGTATCTAATTAAGTCTTAACCTATTGTAAGCACCCAATGAAAATTGCAGTGCTAGTATAGGACCGTTCCCACGAGGAAGTGTTTTATCTTTGTATTTTACTTTTTAAAAATTTATATTTATCTTTAAGGTTCTAAACTACTTGAGAAATATGAATGAAAGAATGGTTTCTTAAACTAATTATTGAAAATAAATCCTAAATCCTCTTCTTTCCAGATTATAGTTGTCAATCACAATCCTTCAAGTCTTAGATATTTATAAAATTAAAATACCGTTACACCGTATTGCAGTCTTCTAGAATTTTAGTGTCAATCAAAAACTAAAATCCTTCAACAAAGATTTAATCTAATCAAGAATCTCCTAAAATTTAGGCGTCAATCAAACTCTAGAAAATTAAAGATGGAAAATAAAATCGTTATACTAATCTGTAAATCTCAACCTGAGTCGTCAATTCATATCAAAACTTGGAGATGTTTACAAAGTAGTAAATTATAATAAAAATAAATCTAAATTAGAAAGCAAAGTAAAAATATATCTTTCACCCCTCAGCCGCAGGCATCAATTGCTTCTGAGAAACTATGAATATCTACACCAATCTTTCAACTCTCAATCCCAGTCGTCAACTGTGATCAAAGAACCTTGGATATCTAGACTAAACTAAACTAAATTTGATCGGAAGAAAACCCAACCTCAGTTGCCAATTGATGATGAGAATTCTTTTGATGAAACTATTTCTATATCGTGCCCTCTTATTTATAGATCATAAGGGGTTGATATACATTGATCTAATTCTAATAAAAGAAACTACTAAAACAAAAGTATCCTAATATAACTCTAATTCCTAATTTTATCTTTCTTACTTTGAATAGCTAATGCACTTCTAGAATCTTTTTAATTTTAACAAGAGAGATCTTTAGGAGTTTATCTTCATCAATATTCTCAGATTCGTGATCTACCAGTCTTCTAATTCAAGAGTTCTTCTAATTATATTCATGGCGGTGTAGATTCATAATCGGCAGCAGCAATCTTTTATTCTGTAAAATCGTAAATCGCGATTTTCTATTTGCTGCATAGCTTTCTCTCTGGACAATTCTTTATTATGAACGATCATTTTCTCTTTGTATCACCTTCTGCTAGAACGTTCTTTGAAGAATCATAAATTACGATTTCTTAGTTCTTCCTTTATTTTACTGCGTTCCATCGTCTTTTAAGATTTCTAGCTTTCAAGCATGCGTCGAATCATCTTTCAAGTTCAATCGTCATTCTTATTACTTTTTAAGTTCATTTTGACGAAGATTAATACTTTGGTTCTCTTTTACTGATTTTCCTTAATATCTGCATATCATCAACTTATTAGTAGCAAATTAGGGTCTAGCATCACTAACTTAAGGGTGATAAAATGATAAATTATGTGACTGGTCACACCCCGAAACTTAAGCTTTGCTAGTCCCTAGCATATAAGGAAAGAAATACTACTATAAAATTTAAATGCCACTTTCCTAGGGCACACGATTGCATAAAGCAAATGCAACAAGCCTTTAAACCCCTAGGTGATCCCTAGTAGAGGAGTTATAGTCTCCTGAAGGTTTTCAGTGAAATTACCTACAAACTTCAAATATTTTTAGATTTTTCAAAATTAAAAATCTAAACTAATGTTGTACATTGATTATCTTATCATCCTATGGTTGTTATGTTTTTCCAAAGATAGGATTCCATTAACCACGACTTTCTATCCTAACAGTTATCCTTGATCAGAACTCAACAATTTTGATTCTGTAAAGCATGGAGTGTGTGCGTATCAGTGAACAGTTTATTCTTCATAAAATTTTCTAAACTACTAATTTAGAAAATATTTTCATCCAAAAACTCTCACTATTGGTATATTCTAAAAAAGATATCGAAATTTTAGGTTCTTAGAGTATGCTATATCTTGAAGAATTATTCAAAGGATAATTGAAAAAAAATAACATGAATCTCATGGTAAGGATAATCAATTCTATTCATATGATTCCCTGTGCAATCCATAGTATCTATTATTCACATATCTACTAGGCTTATGTTTTTGTAAATCGTAAATAAAAAAAGTCTTTCCTTTGGTTTGTAATGGGGCTTTGGGTTAAGAGGTTTCAAAGAAAGGTAGATAGGATTCAAAATATTTATAAGAATTTAGTTCTTCCTTCTCTATCATCTTCCCTTCTTTTCTTTACTTCTTCAGTAAGTATCCAAAAAGTTGGATAACTTCTTCCCATTTACTAATTCTTGTTCTTGTAAAATCCCATTTTAAGTCCCTTGATCTAGAATCGTCATTTTACGATTTTCATTCTTTTACGAAAGCTTTTTTCTTTAGAACCGTTCTTTTCTTTCAGAAATCGTATTTTCACGATTTCTCATTCTATTCCCATATTCTTTTCTTTTGCATATTCCTTCAGCTATACCCTTTTGTTGCATATTCCTTATTCTGTTGGCTTATACTCCTTTCCCTCCCTCATCTTCCCTTCTTTTGCATTCTAAACTCTCAGAAATTGTAAGGGTTAAAGGTTGAAAGATTTAGGTAGTACATATGGTTAAGGGTTTTGTAGACACCCAAATTTGGCACAAGGCCCGATCGAAACACATTTTGAGGGAGGCGCACCTCTGAGCTTTTGATGGCATGTATAAAACCCTTAAGAACCCTTCCAAAACCTTAGAAGCCATCCCAAACCAAACCCTTAAGAATCACCCTAGATCCCTTAAAAACCTTCTTGAGCCTTTAAGAAGCCATCCCAACCCTTAGAACCCATTCCGGACCTAAACCTAGCTTTCTCGAGAAATAGATAAAGAGTGGTGTACCGAGACTAGCTATGACCTTTTACCATAATCAAATATCATATCATTGAAAAGTAGAAGTCTTCAGTTTTCTAACGGGTCAAGAATCACCCCAATCAGAGATGTATACGCAAAGATATCACATTCCGAACCCAAAGGGCAGAATGGTAAATTCATGTGACCCCCCTTAGGGATTTGGTGCAACTAATAGTTGCGCCCAGCCATTTTTCCTCAGAAATGGCTTAGTGTAACTAATAGTTATGCCAGCTATAGGTGAATTTGACGCAACTAATAGTTGCGCTAGCTATAAGTGGGTCCCATCGCGGGCAACCAGCTTCCCAGGCACTGTTCAAGCACTATTTTACTGTCCATATGTTTGGCGCAACTAATAGTTGCACTAGACATATGAACAGTAACTCAGGGTTTTTTCTCAAATTTTATGATTAGGGTTTGTCTTGTTGACCATCTTGACCTTTGGGGTGTGTTTTGCTAGTTCTTTTGCACCCATTTACTATCTATGTGCAACTCCTTAAGTGGTTTAAAGTCTCACCCTATCATCCACCATTGGAGCACCTCTTCACATTTTTCAAGGCTCCAAAAATCCTAAGAAACCTTAGATGGCCCATTACCTAATTGCTAAACCTAATTAGCCCCTAAGCACCCTCCTAACCTCTCTTTTTCCTATAAATAGAGAGGCACCCTGCCTTGCAAATGGCTTGAAAAAATTTATAATTAAGAGATTAAGGAATCTCTTCTCTCTCTCTCTCCTCTAGTGCACCATTCCCATACAAATTTCAGAATTCTAAAAATCCCTTTACACCTTAGCATTTCACCCATAGCTCTAGGTGTGTGACCCCTTAGCCTTCCCTCTCTACCTCTTAGCTAGTAGGCCACAGGAGTTAGAGCCTCACTTCTCATCATACAAGTCTTCAAAAGCTCATAGAAGCAATCCAACTCAAGGCTCCACAGTGGTGCAACAAGAGCCTAAGAGCTCCGGCTCTCCCCTCTATTCCTCAACCTTCTCGGTTATTCCTCCATCCTCCCATTTGTGCCGTTACGCTGCCGAATTTTCGGTAGGAACGGAGGGGCACAAATAGGATTTTAAGACTCATTTGGGCAAGAGGAAGTCTTTTTTTTTTTTTTTAATATTAATTTTATTTTGATCATAAGTAGAGACCGCATTAAGCGTGTTGATTCGGTTCCTAACACCTTCCCAATCGATAACCGAATCCCCTACCCAAGAGCCTTTGGTGTAGACCGGATTCAGAGTAATATTTGTGGCACTTTGGTGCTTATAAAAATTATCTAGGTTTCCTGGGACACCAAAAGCTTCGGGTGGCGACTCTAAATATTTTATTAGAGAGCGCATCGTCGTGACGGGATCGTCTCGAATCCCACGGTTGCACAAATGACGACTCTGCTGGGGAATAGCTAGTAGAGCTTTCGCTTAAACTTGGCCTCTTTATTTTTTATTTTACTAACCTTTTATTGCTATTTTTATTTTGTTTTTACAATTTTTTTACTCACCCCTCTGATTACGTCATTTTACTTACCCCTACTTTTACATCATTTACGAGCCCTAGCCGATTGGCGGGCCTACTTGCACATAGTCTTAATTTTCTTTATATTTCCATCACTTTAAGTGGCTTAGCCGATTGGCGAGCCTACTTGCGCTTTGCATTTAAATTCCTTTACTTTTACGTCATTTAAAGTGCCTAAGCCGTTTGGCGGGCCTACATGCGCACTTATGTTTCCGCTATCATATTACAAAAAGTGAACGCCGGCCTGTAGAGGCAACACGGGATCATCACCCCTGGTCTTTAAACTTAAGAAAATTTCCATAAAAGTGAAAAATAAAATTGAACTAACAAAGGGGATTTAACTTGTTTTTTTGTGGGATAGATTTTAAAGAGTTAGATTATTTAGGCACACATACAACCACTAGGGTCTTAGTACGGCGGCAACCCCTAGTGGTGATGATCCGAAAAAGTCCCAGGCCAACTAATACTTAAGAAAAGTGCTTGCACTTGAGGTATATCAGGTGGATAATCTTCTCGTTACCATACTTAAAACCCATGAAAAAGTGAGCGATAGTGAACCTAATTTGGCCTTAAACCCTTAGGTTCATGAGAAAGAGAGCAGATCATATAAACAGTCAGTCCCTGGAAGCCCAGATTCCGCCAAAAGCCAATTTGGAGACCCATTTCAAACTCAGGTTGCTGCTGTCATAGAAAATGGAGAACCATTTTAGTCTGGCACAAGCAATAGTTGCGCCAATGTAAAATGTTCCAAATGAACACTGGCGCAACTATTAGTTGCACCAGCTTTAAATCTGGAACTTTTGCTCTGGTGCCACTAATAGTTGCGCCAATGTGGTTCTGAGCAACCTCAGTCCGAATCTGTGGCCTAATTCACCCCCCGGACTCCCCGATCAGTGTGTTTAGTGCGTCTGTTTAGGCCTTGTAATTTCTGACACCCAATACGCCCTTGCCAATCAAAAGAAGGTGACTTCTTTTTTATTCATTTTGGGATCGAGTTGTTTACATTGGTTTCCGTGCCTTCAATAGATCGAGGGGTTTTCCTTTGATTCTTCCGAAGTGCTTCAGGACCTTTGTCGCGGGACCTATTTAGGGTAAGATAGCCACCCGAGAAGGGAATTCAAAAAGGCCCCAGAATCCTAATTTATTTTCATTTACAAAAATCTAAAAAAAATTAAAATAGAGTCTTGATTAGTGCCGGCACAACGACATCATCGTACCCTTCGTCATCCCGTAGCAAAAGAAGGAGGAAGATTTATAGGCCCCATCCGAGGCACCCGTACCCAACCTGTTACGGAGATATGTTGTGGGCAATGGACCCGGCTTATGTCAATCCCGACTCATCCCCGCCACATTCTCCAACTCATTCCCATACCGAAGAGGCCTTTACTTTCTCCCCCCTTGCCCAATCAAACCTCACCATAATTGGCCCGTTTGGTGCCCCCATTTTCCCTCACCTTTTCCCAAAATACCCAAAATCTAAATTTCCCATCATTTTCCCAAACCATGCCTTCATCTATGGCCATCTCCAACCCATCCAACCTTCCTTCCACACCCATTCAAAACCCATCTTCTACCTTTACCAACATGCCCCATTTCTCATCCTGCCAACCCGATCCACCCACATCCATCAATACCACATTCAATCCCCCACACATCCCTCCACTTACCCAAGCCATGCCCATCTTTTCCGGAGCCATGGCCAATTTTCCTCCCTCATTCTCCACCTCCATGCCCCAAACATCTTCCCCATACATGCCAAGTTCATCCACTAATGCCCCACCTCATTTCTCCAATCCACCCTATATCCCACCCCTCACCCTGGTCATGCTCAATTTTTCCTCTTCACACACCCCATCTATACCCCTCCAACCATCAAATAGCCCATCTCCATCTGATCCCTCTACCATGGCCATGACGGAGGAGATGTTCCAAACATATAACAAATAGAAGGCCTCCCAACACATCCCCTCTCATCCACACCACACACCCATGGATCCATCCCATACCCTATCAAGCCTCCAGGCCTCATTCCCCCATGACCCCCATCAACCCCCATCATCCACACTACCAAAATCTCCACTACCCATATATCTCAAGTTCCAATGGCCCAAAATCTCATTCCCCACATGTCCCAAGGGCCCATGGCCCAGACCCATCAAGGCCTAATGGGCCAGACCCACCAAGGATCCATGACCCAGACCCACCAATGCCTACTGGGCCAGACCCATCAAGGCTCATTAGGCCAGGCCCATGTCCAATCCTATCAAGGGCCCATGGCCCAAACCTATAATGACCAAGGCTTTGTGGCCTAACCCTCCCAAGGCTTTGTGGCCTAACCCTCCCAAGGCTTCATGGCCCAAACCCAAGCTTAGCAAAACCTTAGAGCCTCACACCCCTACCTTTCACAATTCTTCCAAAATTTTACCCATTCACAACCCTCAAACCCAACTCAAACCCATGCCTTACATCAACCCCAATTTACCCATATCCCTGCATCCCAAAGTCAGCTTCAAACCTTCCACCATGCTCAATGGCCTCATCAGGCCCCACACCAAAATCTAACTTTCACTCATCCCATCATCCAATAAACTTTCCCTCATCCCCAATGGACTCACCCAAACCCCACTCCTGACATTCCCATCCAGTCCATGCAGCACCAGCAAGAAAATCCCACCCTCACTGCACCCTACATAGATCAGCAGCATGAAGAGGACGGGATAAGAAACAGTAGAGCCTATGCTGGGGCTTTGACCAGCCTTAACCCTCCTCCCATCATGTCTCACCCCTTGGTAGCCCAGAGTGGGTCCAACCAACTGCCGAGAAAGCAGCTCCCATGTCCAAAGAATCAGAGCAGCTAAAAGAACAGTTGGATAAAATACAGAAGTAGTTGTTAAAAATGGGTGGTTTGAAATCCACGCCACGGACTTCACAGATTTATGTCTGTTTGCTGAGGTCCCCTTACCTCCTAAATTTAAAATGTCAGCTTTTGACAAGTACAACGACACTGACAATCCTATTCGCACCTCAAGTCCTATTGTGGGGACATGTGCCAATATGGAGGGGACGAAAGATTACTGATAAAAGTCTTTTAGAAGAGTTTGACCGGTCTGGCCTTAAGATGGTTCACATCATTTGAACCATCCATGATGAAAACATGGAAAGACTTAACGCGTTTGTTCTAGGAATAATATGTCTATAATATAGACATCAAACCACGTAAGTCTGACTTGACCTGGTTAAAGCAAAAACCAAATGAGACCTTCAACGATTATCTGGGGCGTTGGAGAGCACTGGCAGCTCAGGTTAGGAATAGAATACCTGATGATGAACAAATCCAAATGATCTCCAAGAATACCCTGCCAGTAATCTCAGACTTTTTAGTGTACAAGCAGCAGTCCAGCTTCACTGATCTTGTAAGGAATGCTAATCGATGTGAGGACACTATCAGGGAAGGCCACCTGAATAAAAATATACCAAGTGGAGCCAGTGGGGTTAGAAGGTTTTCAGGATAGAGGATAATAAGAGAACTGAGGTCGACGTCCAAAACGTTGCCAATACCAGGCCCAATAATAACATAACCCCATTCCAATTTCACGCAGCATAGCTAGCGCCAGTTAGAACTGAGCAGATGCAGAGAGCAGGGAATAAGCAAGGAATGCAAATGACTCCGGAGTAGAGGAGAACCTGCCACGATCGAGTGTTTACACCCCTGGGGCAATCTCTAAGTGTACTTTTGCCTTTACTAATAGAAAATGTATTAGTTACTATTCCTCACCCGCAACCTCCTCACACAATCCCAAAGAATTATGACCCTAATACCCACTACAATTTTCATCAGGGTCCGGGTCACCCGACTGATCGCTGCTTTCCATTGTAGCACGCGATCTAAGATTTAATCGATGTCGGGAAAATCATCCCACCTGCACCTTCTCAAGTAAACCAGCATGCAAACATTCATCAGGTACCATTACCCCCACATCCTACACGAGGAGCAGGTCCCAGACCCACCATCAGAATGATAGAAGAATGTGAGGAGTTTGAATTTGATCCGTCCGATTATATCAGTGATCGGAAGAGCTATGTGGCACCATTGTCAAGAAATTATGAAGAAAGAAATATTGGGGTGATTGAACCCCTGAATTTATCAGACTATTTTCCCAGCCCAACACCATGAGCTGAACCCTTAGATCTTAGGGTTTATTTTCCATCACCCACTCCTGTCAATTATGTACATATAAATGTATACCAACCATACACCACCACCCCCGTCAATTACCCGATAACCCATCATATCCCAAATCCCCCACCGACACCTATCAGCTACCAATGGCCCAATCTTACCCCTTTTCCCCCAGTGCCCCCACCCACAAGCTTCACGACCCCCATTTGTCCCATTTTTTCCACCCAACCAGCTATCACCGAGGTAAATCAAGTGTTGCCCACACCTCCTGAGCCCACAGTGCAAGTGCCTCCGATGCCGACAGCTATACCATTTCAGATTTCGGGACTAACCTATGATCCACATCAGGTCCCGCTGAGTTATGAACAAATAGATATCAACACTGGCAACCACAGAGAAGGGGCAATGGACTTTGTTACCCGATCTGAGATGATATCGAAGCAGCTAGAAGCACCAGTAGTAGCACAGGCACAACCAGAGGGAAAGAAAGATAACGTTGTGAATCCTTTTGAGAAAATGAGTCGAGAGCATATACTGGAGACTTAGCTGAGAAGAATGCCTGCTCATATTACTGTATGGGATTTGTTAATGACCTTCCCACTCTATTTTCAAGCTTTAATGGGGGCATTAAAGAATGCGCATGTGTCACTTCAAGTTAGCCAGGATAAAGTCGGGCAGATAATTGGCCAAGTGATGGCCCCGAATGCTATTTCATTTTCAGATTCTTATTTACTAGAGGAAGGAGGTAGTTACTCAAAGTCTTTGAATATAACTATTGAGTCCATAAATATGGTAATCCCCTTGGTTTTAATCGATAATGGGTATGCGTTGAACATATGCCCACTGAGAACCGCCCCAAAGATCGGGGTAGATCCATGCATATTGAGACCCATGAGAACCGGTGCCCGAGGTTTTGACAATACCAGAAGAGAGATAATGGGAGAAGTTGACCATGAGCTATTGATTGGGCTAATGACCTTCTCCATATTATTTCAAATAATGGATATTAAATCCTCATTCAATCTATTACTGGGGCGCCCCTAGTTGCATGAGTTCAGAGCAATACCTTCAACACTGCACCAAAAGCTCAAGTTCGTGGCCAGGCATAAGATCATCACCATCATTGGCGAAGGTCACAGTGAGAAAGAAAAGGCCACCAATAGCATCGAAAAACCTAAAGTGTTGGATATACCGTACACCGCTGAGGATGTCGACCTCTACAGTTTCAAATACAAGGTGTCGACGGTACTCCCAGAGCCCATCGAGGTCATCATTCCCAGAACCGGATGTGAGATGATAGCAGCAATGGCCATGATCCAAAAGTAGATCTATAAAAAAGGAAGAGGGTTGGGGCCCAGATTGCAAGGTAGGAAGGAGCCCGTCATAGCTAAGGGCAGTCAGAAAGTCAAGTTCGGGTTAGGTTATAAGCCCACAGAAGAAGTATGAGAGGCCAAGGAGAAAGCCCATGAGACGGCGGCTGCAAAAGCTAGGGGGATCCACATAAAGGAAAGACCCTGTCCCAAGCCTCACATCAGGAATTCATTCGTGAGCACCGGGATTGTAAAGATTGACCAGAACGGGGTAACCCAATTGACCCCACATAAGCCTATAGCACCGGCTCACCCCACCAATCCCCACATCACCCTTCCCAACCTCGAGATAGACTTGGTCGCGTTATCCCTCTTTGAGGAATGATGGTCCATACCTGAATAAACTTCCCTTGTGGTGAATCACTACAAAACTATGTTAACGTTTAAGGATATCATCTCAAACACAATGGGGATCAATGTGATGGAGGCTGACTCTGAAGAGCCGTATCAATCAACACCCTCCATCCAAACAGGTAAAGGAGCACCCTTTAAGGTACCCAACTAGGGCATCATTGCCCCAACCTTGGAAGTGGGGAGTAGCCTAATATTTGGCACCCATTTCCCAAAAAAAATAGCTTATAAAAAGTGAGATAAGCCTTTGGCAGGCAATACCTTGTATATACATAGACTTGTGCTGCCAAGGGTCCATCTCTGAAGAAAATAAAAATCCCAAAAATATTGAAAAAATATAAAGTCAAAAATATTTTCCTTTAAAATTCCAAATAAAATCCCATAAAAAGATGTCTCATTTGAAATACCCATCCCACGTAAAATTGACCCCTTTCCTGTAGAAATACAAGAAGAAGTAGGAGTTACGAGTCTAGACGAGGATATCGCATTGGAGGAGCTCCCCAATGAGTTCCTTAACCAATTTGCTGAATTTGAGCATGGCCCTACCCCCATTGTCGAACAAATCGGGGACGTTAATTTGGGAACTGAGGAGATTTTCCGAATTATCAAGATCGGAATGTCGCTATCTCTCGAAGAAAGAAAAAGCATGATCGACTTCCATCGGTCATATCAAGACATTTTTACCTGGTCGTACGAGGACATGCCTAGTCTGGACACTGATTTAGTCGAGCATGAGTTGCCTCTCTACCCTGATATGAAGCTGGTTAAGCAGAAGCTGAGACGTCTTCGACTTAAGTGGATGTTGAAAGTCAAAGATGAGTTCATCAAGCAGTATGACACGGGGTTTCTCATGGTATCTAATTACCCGTAGTGGCTAGCCAATATTGTATCGATGCCGAAGAAGGATGGAAAGGTTTGCAAGTATATCAATTTTCATAATTTGAACAAAGCAAGCCCGAAGGATGACTTCCCATTATCGCACATCGACATCTTGGTTGATAGCACTGCTAAGCACGGGATGCTTTCTTTCAAGGATGGATTCTCAGGATACAATCAGATTAAGATGGCAGAGGCAAATCGAGAGAAGATGGCATTTATCACTCCTTGGGGAACCTTTTACTATAGAGTCATGTCGTTTGGGCTGAAGAATCCCGGTGCAACGTACCAGAGAGCTATGACTGCACTGTTTTATGGCATGATGCACTGAGAATTTGAAGTATATGTCGATGATATGAAAGCCAAGTCACTGAAGCGAAGCGATCACTTGGTAAACCTTTAGAAGCTGTTTGAAAGACTGAGAAAGTATAGGTTATGTCTGAATCCACAGAAGTGTGCATTTGGTGTTGTGTCCGGAAAACTATTGGGATTCATCGTCAACAGGAGAGGGATCGAGGTCGACCCAGTCAAAGTTAAAGCGATCACTAAAATGCCGCCACCATCTACCGAGAAAGAGGTTAGGGGTTCTTGGGCTGAATATAATATATCAATCGATTCATTGCACAACTAACTCCAATCTGCACACCGATCTTCAAGCTACTAAGGAAGAATTTGCCCGTTGAATGGAACGATGATTGTTAGGCAGCGTTCGATAAAATCAAAAGCTACCTCCTCAACCCACCTATTTTGGTAAACTGGGGAGACCACTCCTGATGTATCTCTCCACGACGGAAGTCTCGATGGGATGTGTCTTAGGGCTGCATGACGAGACGGGAAGAAGAGGGCAAGCCATCTACTATCTGAGGATGAAGTTTACAGTTTATGAGATGCACTATTCTCATTCAGAGAATGCATATCTGGCTCTTGTATGGGCTACTCAGAGGCTCCGCCATTACTTTTTATCCCAAGCTATTCTACCTTTGGCCCAAATGGACCTGTTGAAGTACCTTTTCGAGAAGCCGGCTCTTACTGGATGAACCGCACGATGGTAGCCTTTATTGTCTGAGTTTGACATCACATGCGTCACTCAGAAGTCGATCAAGGGGCAAGCACTCGCTAATCATCTTGCCAACAATCCTTTGCTAGATTATGAACCCTGGAGAACTGTGTTTCCCGATGAGGACATCCTGTTCATGGCGGAGGATGATACTGAGGAAGTAGAGGAATCTTGGGTAATGGACTTTGACAAGGCAGCTAATGTCGAGGGTCACGGAGTTGGCGCCATTCTAATTTCGCCGAAAGGATCCCATGTACCAGTCTCCATCAAGCTCAACTTCTCTTGCACTAACAACATAGCCGAGTATGAAGCTTGTGCCGCTGGTTTGCAGGCGGCTCTCAATCTAAATATAACTCACCTTTGAGTATTTGGCGATTCGTAGTTGATCATATGCCAGACGAATGGAGATTGGAAAACAAAAGATGAGAAACTGATCCCCTACCATGAGCACCTCAAGGATCTGATAGTTTGCTCCCAAGACATGATATTCTCATATGTCACCCGGAAAAGGAATCGCTTTGCCGATGCACTAGCAATGTTGGCATCAATGATAGAAATCCCGTATGGTGCTAAGATGAAGCCGATCATGATCGAGCAAAGGAATGAGCCGACCTTTTGCCTCCAAATTGAGGAACCTACAAAGCCTGATGATGAGTCACCTTGGTTTTCAAATATCAAAAATTTCCTCGAGACACTAACTTTCCCTGAGGGTATGTCTAAGACAGACAGACGAACCATTCAACATTTAGCGATAGGCTACGTTATTTGTGGGGAATGCCTTTACAAGAGATGCTACAATAACATCTTGCTTAGGTGCCTTACAAAAGGTGAAGTAATCAACATCATAAAAGAAATCTACGAGAGAGTATGCAGAGCCCATGTCAGCGATAACATGCTTGCCAAGAAAATTCTGCGGCAGGGATACTTTTGAACCACTATGGAATCGAATTGCTGTAAACATGTTCAGAAATGCTACAAGTGTCAGGAACTTGAGTGCCTTGAACTTCAAGTTCGTCATGTGATACTTTCGGAGGTGTAGACTCTTGGTCTACACTGTCCAGGCAAGTGCGTTATGGGGTTTGAGGTCTGGATAACTCCATCTTCGAAAAGATCCATTGTTGGATTGATTCCAACCTATCAGATACGAAACTACATCAGACAACTATGTGCAAATATGCATGCAGAAGGGCCCATTTTAGGGCACAGGCTTAAAACCTGCATGATATCCCTATAAAGTGTACGCCATACGTCTAGGTATCCGTTGGATGGTCGTTTGTTGTCATAAATAGTACCTGGACGGGATCTGGGTTGGGACTTCCATCGCCTTGTTATTTATTGCCCCTAATGGGTACATTTTTATGCATAGTTGTTCGTTTATAACTTCATTGATGGCGGAGGCCAAGATTGACTGTCTCCTTCTGTGGACACCCAATTCTGACTCAATCCTTTCGATATCACATGGGACTTGAGTACATTGCCTTCGGTTTCGTCACAAACTATTTCGAGGGCACAGGCTCTTGGTATGCACTGTCTGGGCGTGCGCCCCCCCGGGGTATGAGGTTTGGATAGTTTTTATTTTGAAAAAAAAAATGAAAAAAGCAATCATTTGAAAAAAAAAGGGAAGAAAGAAGAAGAAACTTGTCATTTCATGCCACGCACATGCGTGCTCTAATGCAGTAAAATGTCAATATTTTATCGACAACGCAACTATGCTACATTAACGTCTTGAGTCTAAGGTTCGCCTTGGATCTTTGGATCCTACTTTAAAGTAGGAGCAACAATTTCAATCCCAGTCAAACGATCAATGTTTCGATCGGATCAACTCCACTGCTAAATCTTTGAGATAAGCACTCTGTTTTGGGATTCATGTCAACTTAAGTGTCTTAGGCTTCAGATTCCTCACAGGAAGGTCAATTGTTAGTTAAAACCAACCTGTCAGAAAGGAAATTACCTATCGAATGACTATGTTCAAATATGCATTTTGAAGGGCTCATTTTAAAGTGCAGGCTTAAAACCTGCATTTTTACGGTATCCCTGTAAAGTGTACGCCTTGAGTCTGGGTATCCGTGAGATGGTCGTTTGTTCTCATAAATTGTACCCCAACGGGTTTTGGGTTGGGACTTCCATTCCCCTTTGTTTTATCTACCCCTGATGAGTGCATGCTTTTGCATAATTATTCGATAATAAGATCATCATTGATGGAGACCAAATTGAGTGCCTCCTGCGGTAGGCACCCAATTTTGGCAGGATCTATTCAGCTTTATTTGAAGCTGGATACTCGGGGTCTTTGATCTAGTGCGGTGTGGACAATCAATCGGCGTGAGCAAATGTTAGCAATGAGGCACACATAGAGGCAATGTAAAGGAACCCTAGGGAGGTCGGTTCTCAGTTTGAAGAGGGGGGGAGAAATAAAATTTTGAAAATTTGCCCTTGTTGCCTGAACTCGAGCTACTTAAATTTGAAACCGAGCCAGGCCTGGTGCAACTATTAGTTGTGCCAGACTAATTTGGGCCTTCTTTTGGCTTGGCACAACTAATAGTTGCGCCAGCCACTCGTGGGTCGGGTCTTTGGGCCTGATGCGAGTCAGATGCATAACCTGATACCTCTCTCTTTGTTTTGTTACTCCTGGTAGATGCACGTGCTCCCAAACGACATGTCGATCTTCATTCGACTCACTCGGGAAGCCGTGCTAGAATAAAATGGTTCGAGATCAATAGGCATCCCTATCTTACACAGAAAAATGTGGAAAAGTCCAAACAATAATGATAAAAATCCCACATAAAAAGCTAAAAATAATCCACATAAAATAATAGAATAAATCACATAAAATGATAGGGTAATTCACACAAAATAATAGTTGTAAAAAACCAAAAATTCTCATCAAATGGTAGCTTCAAAAGACCAAAAAAAAAAAAAAATCAAAGAAAATGATAAACTTAAAAATCTAAAAATCCACAAAAAAAGTAAAGAAAATCCCCAAAAATAAAAAAATTCGCATAAAATAATAGAAATAATAGATAAAATCACATAATATGATAACTTAAAATATAAAAAAATTATCAAAAAGTCACATAATATGATAAACACAAAAAAGGTAAAATATTTCTCACATAAAATAAAAAAAATATATGTTTTTAAAAAGACAGCACACACTCCAAAAAAGTGCTGCGACCTCTATTCGCTCCGCTCGGATAGTCGTGCTAAATAAACTTCGGGAGCAATGGGTTCACCCAAAGACCTCGAACCCTGCTTCAAGCAGGGACACCTGTGATCAGTTAAATGAGGCGGTCTATGCCTTGTATGATTGAACGCAGTGGGGCTATATCAGTGTCCTAAATCTAAGGTTAGCCTCAGATTTTTGGATCCTACTTCGAAGTACGAGCAAAGGTGTCAATCCCGATCAAACAGTCAATGTTTCGATCGAGTCAACTCCACTGCTAAATCTTTACGATGAGCGCTCAGTTGGTGGATTCATATGAACGCGAGTGTCTAACTTGAGATTTATCACGAGCTATTTTGAAGGTGTGGACTCTTGGTCCGCGCTATCCGGGCATGCGCCCTACGGGGTTTGAGGTCCGGATACCTCCGTTATGAAAAAGGTCAATCATTAGTTGAAATTAACCTGTTAAAGATGAAACTATATGTTAATCAAACTATGTGTAAACATGCATGCAGAAGGGTTCATTTCCCTTATTTTCATAGGCTTAAAACCAGTTTTGGCACGATATCCCTATAAAGTGTATGCCTTACGTTTGGATATCCGTAGGATGGTCATTTGTGCTCATAAATTGTACCCAGACAGGATCTTGGTCGAGACTTCCATCACCTTTGTTTCTTATCGCCCCTACTGGGTGTATGTTTATGCATAGTTAAATGATTTATAAGATCATTGTCGGTAGAGAACAGGATTAGATGCCCCCTTCGGGGGGCACCCGATGTTTGGTAGGATCTATTCTATGTCATTTGAGGTTGGATACTCTGGGTCATGATGATCCGAGGCATGTTGGAAAAGTAGCACATACTCCCAAAAAGCATTGCGACATTTGTTCACTCCGCTCGAGTAGTCGTGCTAAATAAACTTCGGGATCAATGGGTTTACCCAAAGACCTCGAGCCCTTCTTCATGCAAGGGCACCCATGACTAGTCAGATGAGGTGGTTAATGCCTCATATGATTGGACAGAAACTGTGGAGCCTTGCGCACTTGCATTGCGCCTATCTTTGAATGTGGGTCGATTGCCCGCCATACTTACGAAGCTATTATATTCAGAATGAACCTTAAATATCAAACTCTTCAAAACATCTCAAGAAGCGACTATTTTTCCTAGCTATTGGGCTTTTGCAACTCATTTTCCAACTCGGTCATGCCCAGAAATATCACTAAGCACTTGGGGACCGATTACCTTTGAGAAACGACTATTTTTTCTTCACATATAGGTCTTTCGTTTTCTCATCATGTTACTCATCTGATGTTTGAAGTTCGTTTTGAATATAGTGGATCTATCAATAATACCTTAGGTCTCTTCGGATGTCTCGTCTTTGGCATTCGATCATTAGTGATCAGATACAAAAGAGGGGCATCTGTAGACACCCAAATTTAGCCCAAGGCCCGATCGAAACACATTTCAAGGGAGGCGCACCTCCGAGCTTTTGATGGAATGTATAGAACCCTTAGGAACCCTTCCAAAACCTTAGGAGCCATCGCAAACCCTTAGGAATCACCCTGGATCCCTTAGGAACCTTCCCAAACCTTTAGGAACCCATCCCAACCCTTAGAACCCATTCTAGACCTAAAACCAAGCTTTCCCAAGTAGTAGATAAAGAGTGGTACATTAGGACTAGCTGTGACCTTCTACTATGATTGAATCTTATACCATTAAAAAGTACAAGTCTTCAGCTTTCTAACGGGCTAAGAATCACCCCAATCGGAGTTATATACGCAAAGATATTGCATTCCGAACCCAAAGAGAAGAATGGTAAATTCATGCGACCCCCCTTAGGGATTTGGTGTAACTAATAGTTGCACCCAGCCATTTATCCCCAGAAATGGCTTGCCACAACTAATAGTTGTGCCAGCTATAGATTAATTTGGCACAACTAATAGTTACACTAGCTATAGGTTGGTCCCCTCGCGGGCAGCCAACTTCCCAAGCACTGTTAAAGCACTGTTTTACTGTGCATATGCTTGGCATAACTAATAGTTGCACCAGGCATATGAACAGTAACTCAGGGCTTTTGCCTCGAATTTCATGATTAAAGTTTGACTTATTGTCTATCTTGACCTTTGGGGTGTGTTTTGCTAGTTCTGTTACACCCATTTACTATCTATGTGCAACTCCTTAAGTGGTTTAAAGCCTCACCCTATCATCCACCATTGGAGCACCTCTTCACATTTTTCAAGGCTTCAAAAACCCTAGGAAACCTTAGATGGCCCATTACCTAATTGCTAAACCCAATTAGCCCCTAAGCACCCTCCTAACCTCTCTTTTTCCTATAAATAAAGAGGCACCCCCCCATGCAAATGGCTTGAAAAAATTTGTAATTAAGAGATTAAGGAATCCCTTCTCTCTCTCTCCTCTAGTGCACCATTCCCATACAAATTTTTAAATTCTAAAAATCCCTTCAGACCTTAGCATTTCACCCATAAGCTCTAGGTTAGAGGTGTGTGACGCCTTAGCCTTCCCTCTCTACCTCTTAGCTAGTAAGCCATAGGAATTAGAACCCCATTTCTCATCATACAAACCTTCAAAAGGTCACCGAAGCAAGCCAACGTAAGGCTCCACAGTGGTGCAACAAGAGCCCAAGATCTCCGGCTCTCCCTTCTATTCCTTTACCTGCTTGGTTATTCCTCCATCCTCCCATTTGTGTTGTTACGCCGCCAAATTTTTTATAGGAACAGAGGGGCACAAATAAGATTTTAAGACCCATTTGGGCAAGAGGAAGCCTTTTTCTTTTCTTTTATATTATTTTTGTTTTGGTCATAAGTAGAGACCGTGTTAAGCTAGTTGATTGGGTGCCTAGCACCTTCCAAATCAATAACCGAAGCCCCTACCTAAGATCCATTGGCGTAGACCAGATTCAGAGTCATATTTGTGACACTTTGGTGCTTATAAAAATGATCTAGGTTTCCTGGGACACCAAAAGCTCTGAGTGGTGACTCTAAATATTTCATTAGAGAGTGCATCGTCACGACGGGATCGCCAAAAATTCCACGGTTGCATAGGTTTATAAGATCTTGGTACAAAGAAATTTGGTTTAAGCTTCTAATATGGGTTCAAAGGATAAAATATTATGGGATTTTGGCTTTTTGGTTTTGGTTAAATCAAAGATGGCCTTAAATCATTTTCACGATTTACTAGCACAAATGTCTTATTGTTTTGATGTTTCTAACAGATAGTTCTAGAAAAATGAAACATGTTATCATAATCACATAATATTTGATTCTAAGTTTAGCAATATGAGATTTTTCATAAAAACAATAGAGAAGTTTAAACGAATTTAAATTAAATAGATAACAGTCTCTCTCTCCAATGAAAGGAAAAATTAATCTCTAAAGCTCACTGGTAATATAATTTTGAAACTATAATCTAAATATTGTAGTTCAAATCAACCTATTGATTCAGACATTCATTCTGATACAGTGCTCTTGAAGAGCTAAAACATGAATTGTAACTGTTCTATTGTTGTGATTGTTGAACTTCTACTACGATGGATCGTAAGGTTTCTGGATTCATATTTTTTTCTATCATACTCACATGTGGTGGTTAAATAGCAAAAATTCTAAACTAAGAACTAATAAAAAACTGAAACAGAGAGAAAAAAAATTCTGCAAAAATGCTAAAGGTAATGACAAAATAAAGTGTTATTTACAAAATTAAATTAATATATACACAAGTTGTATATCCCCCCCAAACTTAAACTGGACAATGTCCTCATTGGCACAAAAAATAGGGGATACTAAAGAAAACAAAATTTTCATACCCGTGAGGTTGATGATGCATAGAATTTAGCTTTTACACACTCGGTGATGATGGATATGGAACAATTGGAATAACTTGGCTGATACTGATTGGTCTATTGGTGAAGAAAGAATATTTGTATCTTCCTCTTCAGATTCGGGTATCACTTCTGTAGAGTAGTCAGATTCTCTATCTGGTTCAGTTTCCACATGTACTCTCGGATCAATTTCCTTTGGATGGGCTGTAGAGCTAACTTCCGTTGCTATCATTGCCTCATATTTTTCTTTCAAAACTCACAGCTAGTCTTCAATTGTTTCCTTCTTTCTCAAGTCCTCTTTTAATTTGATGATGACAGCGGACTTTGCTTGTAACACATCTTTCAGCTTGTCAGCTTCAGTGTGTAGCCCTGTTATCATGACCCAGAACTTGTTTATGATTGACACAATCTTCTCCTTTTGTTCAGCACAAGTAAGGTGTAGGGAATTTTTATCTTCTTGCAATCTAAGTAGGTTCCCTTGTTCCATTGTAAGCTCATGAGTCTTTTCATTCAACAGGTTGTTGAGGGTTTGTTGATATTCTTGATGGGCTTTTTCTCTTCTATTCTCTATTGCGTTTTAGTCTTCACTAAATTCTCCAAATTGCTCCATCAGGTTGGTTGTTTTATCCTCATATTCCTTTTTCTCTCCTTCCCATGCTTGTTGGTTTTTGTTGTTCTGATTTTGCAGCTGCACAATTTATTCTCTGAGGGTAGCTATGGACTCCTGAACTTTCCTAGCGATTTCTATTGTGAAATGCGCATTGTGGTCTCTGACAGCTTTCTGCCATAGATTTTCTACTAACTCTTGGCGTTCTTGTACAATAAGCATGGATTCCAGGACTCTACTTTTTAATCTATTGAACTTTTCAATCAATTTCCTGACTACAGTTGGCAATGGTATTAAACTCGAGCATTCATGATTTGCCACAACTCTACTTCTCTCAGTCTTCTTTCTAGATTAGGTTATTGAAATATTAGAGTTGCTATAGTGGTGATTGGAGGAGACATCTCTTGATTCGTTAATTCTATGAAACCCACTCTTAGAGCTTCAAAACTTCGTCCTGCATTTGCAACTTGAAATGTAGGAGTCTTCTCTATAGCGGATGAAACTGCAGGTGGAGCAATCGACTCAATAACTGCAGGAAAATGGCCAGAAGTAGCCATTTCAGTAGCTTGCTCACAGGAGAAATTTCTTTGCGCTTTCTATCATTGGATGGTGTATGCGCTCTCGGTAGAAGGGGGCAAAGCAGGCCCTGTTGGTGACTAACGTTGAGTCAGAGAGACTAGGTTAATCTTCTGATATTGGAGGGTTAAGCTCTGATCTCTCTTGAGGTGGAGTAGAAGTACTCATTCCCTCCATGTCAGCAGGTTCTTTCAGGGACAGGATATCCGATATTGGCTTAAAAGTAGGCTCCTGTGTTATTTGTGGTGTAGAAGAGATTTTCTTTGTTTGTGCAAAAATGGGAATTTTCTTTTTACTTTCCGCACTCGGGGTTCTCCTATACGTCATTACTGTTAGACCTTCCTCTGGTCTAGGTAGAGCCTTTTCTTTGGGATCAAATTCGTATCCCACATTCATTAACAAATTAGTGATTAGACCTCCAAAAGGCAAGCTTAATTTGTTTTTTTCGTACTTCTTTCTATTCAGTTTCTCCCTTACGGTATTCATTACCTCAAAAAGCTAAAAAGGCACATCGAACCAATATCGATTAGCCATTAAATATAGAGCTCTTATAAAAAGTGCCCTTCTCTGCTTCCGTGACTCGTGGGGTGGACAGTTTTATGAATCAGGACATATAAGATTATTGACTGGCTGCGTCGGCAACTGACCACTTTCTCTCTTTGCCACCGGCGAAGCTAGCTGGCCAATCTATTTTTCTAGTTTTGTAATGGATTGTGTGAGAATGAAGCACTTGAGTATTGAGCGAGCTGATGTAAATCCTTTAAATACTGATGCGACTGTTGCTAAAGAGGATTTGAACAACTGTGGAGTCAAGTGCATTGCTCGGTGGTCCAAATTGGGGTTGCATAGCAGGCAATTAAGGTCTTTGGAGGAAACCTTGGGTTTGGGGAAATCGGGGTTGTGCAACCGATGGTGCTAGTTGTGCTCCTCCTGTGGAACCATAGTTAAATCCAAGGTGGTTCCTCCATGCTAGATTATACGTGTTCCCAAAATCTCCTCTCTGAAAGGCCATTACTTGTTCATTTTTCACCACCTCTTGGTATGATGGTGCAGCTAGGTTTTTAGTATAAGTTTGAGATTGGTAGTTAGAACAGTTTGCCAAGGGTCTATCCAGAGTGCTAGGTTTGGCTGCCATTAATGTTGCGATCTGTTGTTCAAGAGTCAAAATCTTCGCACTCATATCATCCTCCTTCTTTACTTTATCTTGGCTGATATCGTAAAGTCAACCCCTCGCGAGCGGAGTGTAAAAACTGACATCTAGATCAAATCTAAGCAAGGCCTATTTTTGCTTTGAGTTATCGGCCACTTTCTCGAATAGGTTCTAGGACTACTAGCCATTTTAAGTCATAAAGGCTCCTCCGCTCACGACATCGACTGGTTAGTCTCAACCAACCCTTGGTAGAAACTCTGTACTATTAACCAGTTTGGCACATCATGGTGATGACACTTCCGTAATAAATCCTTCATCCGTTTCCAACTCTCGTGAAATAGTTCCCTCGATAATTGCTTGAAGTCCTAGATTGCTTGGCGAATTTGGTTGGTTCTACAAATTGGGAAGTACTCGCCCAAGTACTTTGACTGCAGTCCCTCCCATGTGGTAATACTTCTGGCAGGTAATGAAATTAACCATGCCTTCACTCTATCTTTGAGAGAGAAGGGGAACAGACGTAGTTTCATGACCTCTTTGTTAGCTGTCAATAATTGTAGCATTGTGCAATGTTCTATGAAGTCCCTCAGATGTTGGTAGGAATCTTCTCGATCAAGACCATAAAAGGTAGGTAAGGATTGAAGCGTGTTGAGCTTGATTTCATAATTTTGACTTGTAGGCACCTCTGATATAACTATGCAAGAAGGCTCAGTCAAAGCTATAGGGCTGAACTGTGCTTGGATAAAAAGATCGCTAGCCATGGTCCAGGATTCTCTTACAGAAGATCGATTTGATGCTAATGTGCGCAAAAGAGTCCTTTAGATTTTCGGATCACACACAAAGAAATCTAAACTTCGAGATTGAGTGTGAAGCATACACTAAGTTTTTTTTGATATTTTTGTGTTTTTAGCTTTATTTGAGTTTTATTTTAGAAAGCAGGGAGATAAATAAATCTGAGCATCTAGCTTCTCTGATCAGGGGAAGTTGAAATCTTGATTCGTTGGCTCTGAATAAACCTGTAAAAGCTGAAGAAGTGATCAAGAAAATAAAAATATAAACAAAAAAATAAAAAGAGAATGATAAATATTTGTTTTCTAAAACTAATATAAAGTAAAATTTGCTTCCCCGGCAACAACGCCAAAAACTTGATCGCTACTTATATGTGTATCTAATTAAGTCTTAGCCTATTGCAAGCGCACACTGGAAATTGTAGTGCTTGTATAGGATTGTTCCCACGAGGAAGTGGTTTAGCTTTGTATTTTACTTTTTAAAAACTTATAATTATCTTTAAGGTTCTAAACTACTTGAGTACTATGAATGAAAGAATGGTTTCTTAAACTAATTGCAGAAAATAAATCCTAAATCCTCCTCTTTCCAGATTATGATCGTCAATCACAATCCTTCAAGTCTCAGATATTTACAAAATTAAAATATCGTTACACCGTATTGTAGTCTTCTATAATTTGGGCATCAATTAAAAACTAAAATCCTTCAACACAGATTTAATCTAATCAGCAATCTCCTAATATTTGGGCGTCAATCAAACTCTAGAAAATTGAAGAAGGAAAATAAAATTTGTTACACTAATCTGTAAATCTCAACGTGAGTCGTTAATTAAAATCAAAACTTGGAGATGTTTAAAAAGCAGTAAAATGCAATAAAATAAATCTAAACTAGAAAGCAAAGTAAAAATATATCTTGCACATCACAGCCATAGGCATCAATTGCTTCTGAGAAACTATGGATATCTACACTAATCATCCAACTCTCAATCCCAGTTGTCAGTTGTCAATTGATGATGAGAATTCCTTCACTAAAATTACTCCTATACCGAGCCCTTTTATTTATAGATCATAAGGGGTCGGTTTATATTGATCTAATTCTAATAAAAGAAACTACCAAAATAAAAGTATCCTAATATAACTCTAATTCTAATCCTACTTTTCCTTGCTTTGAATAGTTGATGCACTTCGAGATTCTCCTTAATTTCAGCAACAGAGATCTTTAGGAGTTTATCTTCATCAATCTTCTCAGATCTGTGATCGACCATCCTCCTAATTCAAGAATTCTTCTAATTATTTTCATGGTTGTAGACTCCCAAATTTGGCCCAAGGCCCGATCGAAGCACATTTCGAGAGAGGCGCTTCACCGAGCTTTTGATGGCATATATGGAACCCTTAGGAACCCTTCCAAGACCTTAGGAGCCATCCTAAACCCTTAGGAATCACCTTAGATCCCTTAGGAACTTTCCCGAACCCTTAGAAACCAATCCCGAACCCTTAGGACCCATCTCGGACCTAAACCTAGCTTTCCCGAGCAATGGATAAAGAGTAGTGCACTAGGACTAGCTGTGACCTATTACTATAATCAAATCGCATACCATTGAAAAGTGAAAGTCTTCAGCTTTCCAACGGACCAAGAATCACTCCAATCGGAGCTGAGTACAAAAAGATATCACATCCTGAACCTGAATGGCAGAATGGTAATTTCATCTAACCCCCATTAGGGATTTGGTGCAACTAATAGTTGCGCCAGCTATAGGTGAACTTGGCGCAACTAATAGTTACGCCACCTATAGGTCTGTGGACCCCACCTTGGGGAAGCAACTTCTGGGCATTGTTCATGCACTGTTTTACTATGCATATGCCAGGCGCAACTAATTGTTGCGCCGGACATATGAATAGTGAACCTGGTTCTTTGGCTCAAATTTTGAGATTGGGGTTTGACTTGTTGACCATCTCAACTTTTGGAGTGTGTTTTGCTAGTTCTGTTCCACCAATTTTCTACCTATAAGTAACCCCTTAAGTGGTTTAAATCCTCACCCAATCACCCACCATTGGAGCACCTTCTCACATTTTTCAAGGCTGTAAAAACCGTAGGAAACCTTAGATGGCCAATGACCTAATTGCTAATCCCAATTAGCCTCTAAGCACCCTCCTAACCTCTCTTTTTCTTATAAATAGAGAGGCACCCCTCCTTACAAATGGCTTGAAAAAATTTGTAATTAAGAGATTAAGGAATCCCTTCTCTCTCTCTCCTCTAGTGCACCATTCCCATACAAATTCCAGAACTTTAAAAAATCCTTTAGACCTTAGCATTTCACCCAAAATCTCTAGGTTAGAGGTGTGTTACCCCTTAGCCTTCCCTCTCTAACTCTTAGCTATCAAGCCTTAGGAGTTAGAACCTTATTCCATACCATACAAACCTTCAAATGCTCACCGAAGCAAGCCAACGCAAGGCTCCACCACGGTGCAACAAGGGCCCGAGAGCTCTAGCTCTCCCCTCTATTCCTCTACCTTCTCGGTTTCTCCTCTGTCCTCCAATTTGTGCTGTTACACTACCGAATTTTTCGAAGGAACGGAGGGGCACAAATAGGATTTTAAGACCCATTTGGACAAGAGGAAGCCTTTTTCTTTTCTTTTTTATTATTTTCGCTTTGGCCATAAGTAGAGACCGCATTTGGCGGGTTGATTGGGTGCCTAACACCTTCCCAATTGATAACCGAAGCCCCTAACCAAAAGCCTTTGATGTAGACTGGATTCAGAGTCATATTTATGGCACTTTGGTACTTATAAAAATGATCTAGGTTTCCCAGGACACCAAAATCTCCGGGTGGCGACTTTATATTTTTTGTTAGAGAGTGCATCGTCGCGACGGGATCGTCTCGATTCCCATGGTTGCCTTGATGGCGACTCTGCTGGGGAAGTAGCTAGTAGAGCTTCCCCTTAAATTTGGCCCTTTTATTTTTTGTTTACTAACCTTTTTATTACTATTATTATTATTTTTTTTACTCACCCCTCTGATTACATCATTTTACTTACCCCTACGTTTACATCATTTACATGCCTTAGCTGCTTGGCAGGCCTAGTTGCACACCGTCATTAAATTTTCATACATTTCCTTCATTTCAAGCACCTTGGCTGATTGGTGGGTCTACTTGTGCATTGCATTTAAATTCCTTTACTTTTACGTCATTAAAAGTGTCTTAGCCATTTGGCGGGCCTACTTGCACTTTTAATTCTGCAATCATATTCCAACAGTGAACGCGGGATGGTAGAGGCGACACGGGATACCCCCGGTCATTGAACTTGAGAAAATTTTCATAAAAGTGAAAAATAAAATTGAACCAACAAGGGGGATCTAAATTAATTTTTGCGGGGTAGATTTTTAAAGGGTTGGGTTATTTAGGCACACATACAACCACCCAGGTCTTAGTACGGTGGTAGCCCCTAGTGGTGATGATCCAGAAAAGTCCCAGGCCACCTAGTACCTAAGAAAAGTGTTTGCACTTGAGGTACATCGGGTGGGTAACCTTCTCATTCCGAGCTTAAAATGCGGGAAAAAAAGTGAGTTGTAGTGAACCTAACTCGGCCTTAAACCCTTAGGTTCGGTGAGAAAGAGAGTGGATCACATAAACAGTCGGTCCCTTGAAGCCCAGCTTCCACCAAAAACTAGTTTGGAGACCCATTTCGAACTTAGCCTGTGTCAAGCAATCTAGAGAGCCATTTTGCTCTGGCGCAACTAATAGTTGCACCAATGCAAAAAGTCCCAACAGTGCACTGGCGCAACTACTAGTTGCACCAACTTTAAATCTGGATTTTTTTGCTCTGGCACCACTATTAGTTGCGCCAGTGTGGTTCTGAGCAGCTCAGTCCGAATCTGTGGCCTATTTCACATGCTGGGCACCCCGATCAGTGTGTTTAGTGCCTCTGTTTAGGCCCCGTTATCTTCGACACCTAATACGCCCTCACCGATCAAAAGAAGGCAACTTCTTTTTGATACATTTTGGGGGATCGGGTTATTTGCATTGGTTTCCATTGCCTCAATAGATCACAAGGTTTACCTTTGATTCTTTAGAAGTGCGTTAGAACCGTTGCCCCGGGACCTATTTAGGGTACGAAAGCCACCGAAGAAGGGAATTCAAAAGGCCCCGGAACCCTCATTTCCTTTCTCACTTACAAAAATCTAAAAAAAAAATAAAAATTAAAAATTAAAAATAGAGTCTTGATTGGTGTCGGCACAATGGCATCAACGGACCTTCCGTCATCCCGTACCCAACCTGATACCGATACATGTCGTGGGCCATGGACCCGGCTTATGCTGATCCCGACTCATCCCCACCACATTCTCCAACCCATTCCAATACCGAAGAGGCCTTCAGTTCCATCCCCCTCACCCATTCAACCCTCCCCATAACTGGCCCTTTCGGTGCCCCTATTTTCCCTTTCGCCATTTCCCAAAATATCCAAAATCCCAACTTTCCATCATTTTCCCAAGCCTTGCCTTCATCCATGGCCATCTCCAACCCATCTCACCTCCCTTCTACACCCACTCAAAACCCATCCAACATACTGTATTTGTCATCCACCCAATCCAATCCACCCACATCCATCCACACCGCATCCAATCCCCCACATATCCCTCCATATCGCAAGCCATGTCCACCTATACTGAGGCCATGACCAATTTCCTTCTCTCATTTTCCACATCCATGCCCCATACACCCCCCCATACATACCTAACGCATCCACCAATGCCCCACCTCATTTTCCTAGTCCACCATATATCCCACCCTTCACCCAAGTCACGCCCAATTTTACTAGGGCCATGCCTAATTTTTCTCTTCCCATACCCCATCCATACCGCCCCAACCATCAAATAGCCCATCTCCATCCGATCCCCCTACCATGGCCATGATGGAGATGTTCCACATATAACAAATTGAAGGCCTCCCAACACATTCCCTCTCATCTACACTATACATCTATTGATCCATCCTATAACCTAACAAGCCTCCATGCCTCATTCCCCCATGACCCCCATCAACCCCCCATCAACCACACTACCCAAACCCCCACTACCCATATATCCTAAGGCCCAATGGTCCAAACCCCCCCCATTCCCTACATGTCCCAAGGCCCCATTGGCCAAAGCCCCACAACCCATACCCATCAAGGGCCCATGGCCCAGACCCATCAAGGCCTAATGGGCCAAACCCACCAAGAACCCATGGCCCACACCCATGAAGGCCAAATGGGCCAGACCCATCATGGACCCATGGCTCAGACCCATCAAGGCCCCATGGTTCAGATCCATCAAGGCCCAATGGGCTAGACCCATCAAGGGCTTATGGCCTAGACCCATTAAGGCCCAATGGGCCAGACACACCAAGGGCCCATGGACTAGACCCACCAAGGCCCAATGGGCCAGACCCATCAAGGCCCAATGAGCCCACACCTATCATGACCAAGGCTTTATGGCTCAACCCTCCCAAGGCTTCCTGGCCTAAACCCAAGCCCAAAACCTTGGAACCTCGCACCATTACCCTTCACAATTCCTCTAGAATTTCACCCATTCACAACCCTCATACCCAACTCGAACCAATGCCTTACATCAACCCCAGTTCACCCATATCCCTGCATCCCAAAGTCAGCTTCAAACCTTTCCCCATACTTAATGGCCTCATCAGGCCCCACTCCAAAATCTAACTTCCCTTCATCCCATCACCCAACAAACTTTCCTTCATCCCCAAAGGGCTCACCCAACCCCTACTCATGTCATTCCCACCCAGTCCATGCAACACCAGCATGAGAATCCCATCTTTACTGCACACTATGTCGACTAGTAGTATGAAGAGGATGAGATTAGGAACAATGGAACCTATGCTGGGGCATTGACTAGCCTTAACCCTCCCCCAATCATTTTCCACCCCCTAGAAGCACAAAGTGAAATCCAACCAACTGCCGAGAAAGCAGCCCCCATATCTAAAGAGTCAGAGCAGCTGAAAGAACAGTTGGACAAAATATAAAAACAATTGATGAAAATTGGTGGTGCTGAAATCCACGCCATGGACTTCACAAATTTATGTTTGTTTGCTGAGGTCCCCTTACCTCCCAAAATCAAGATGCCAGCGTTTGACAAATACAATGGCACTGGCAATCCTATTACACACCTCAAATCTTACTATGGGGACATGTGTTAATATGGAGGGACGAAAGATTGCTGATAAAGGTCTTTCAAAAGAGTCTGATCGGTCCGACCTTGAGATGGTTTACATCTTTGGAACCATCTATGATGAAAACGTGGAAGGACTTAACACACTTGTTTCAGGAACAATATGTCTATAACATTTACATCGAACAGCATAAGTCTGACATGGCCCGGTTAAAGCAAAACCCAAATGAGACCTTCAGTGACTACTTGAGGCGGTGGAGAGCACTAGCAGCTCAGGTCAGAAATAGGATACCTGATGATGAGCAGATCGAAATTATTTCCAAGAATACTCTACCAGTGATCTCAAACTTTTTGGTGTACTAGCAGCAGTCCAGTTTTATTGATCTAGTGAGGAACGCCAATCATTGTGAAGATGCCATCAGGGAGGGGCGCTTGAATAAAAATATACCAAGTGGAGCCAATGGCGTTAGAAGGTTTTCAAAACAAAGGAATGATAAGAGAATCGAGGCCGATGTCTAAAACATTGTCAATACTAGGCCCAACAATAACATAACCCCGTTCCAATTCCAAGTGGCCCAGCCAGCACCAGTCCGAACTAAGTAGATGCAGAGAGCAGGAAACAGTCAAGGAATACAAATGATTTCAGAGCAGAAGAGAGCCCGCTATGACCGATTATTTACACCCTTGGGGTAATCATTAAGTGTACTCTTACCGTTATTAGTAGAAAAGGGATTAGTCACTATTCGACAACCGCAACCTCCTCCTCATCTGATCCCAAAGAACTATGACTCGAATACCCACTGTAATTTCCATCAAGGTCTGGGTCACCTGACAAACCACTGCTTCTCGTTGAAGCACGCAATCCAAGATTTGATCGATGCCAGAAAAATCATTCCACCGACACCTTCTCAAGTAGACCAACACACAAACATCCACCAAGTGTCGTAGCTCCCACATCCTACCGGAGGAGCAGGTCCCAGACCCACCATCGGGATGATAGAGGGATATGAGGAAGAGTTCGAGTTTAACCCATCCGACAATATCAGTGATTGGGAGAGCTATGTGGCACCATTGCCAAGGAACTGTGAAGAAAGGAACATTAGGGTGATTGAACCCCTAAATTTATTAGACTATTTTCCCAGTTCAACCCCACAAGTTGAAAGGGTTTATTTTCCATCACCCACTCCTATAAATTATGTACATATAAATACGTACCAACCATACACCATCACGCCCGTCAATTACCTGATAACCCATCAGACCCCCGATCCCCCGCCGGCACCTGTTAGCTACTAATGGCCTACTTTTATCCCTTTTCCCCCAGTGCCACCACCCTCAAGCTTCACCACCCCCATTTGGCCCAATTTTTCCACTCAACCAGCTATTATCGAGGTCAATCAAGTGTTGCCCACACCTCCTGAGCCCACAGTACAAGTGCCTCCGATACCAGCAGCTATACCGATTCAGATCTTGAGACCAACCTATGATCCTCATCAGGTCCCGCTGAGTTATGAACAAACAAATATCAATGCTAGCAGCCATAGAGAAGGGGCAGTGTACTTTGTGACCCGATCTGGGAAGATTTCGAAGCAGCTAGAAGTAGCACAAGCCCAACCAAAGGGAAAGAAAGATAGCGCAGTGAATCCTTTCAAGAAAATGAGTCAAGAACATATACTGGAGACTCAGCTGAGAAGAATGCTTGCCCATATTACTGTATGGAATTTGTTAATGACGTCCCCACTTCATTTTCAAGCTTTAATGGGGGCATTAAAAAATATGCATGTGTCACTTCAGGTTAGCCCAGATGAAGTCAGGCAAATAATTGGTCAAGTGATGGCCCCAAATGCCATTTCTTTTTCGGATGCCGTTCTACCAGAGGAAGGAGGAAGTCACTCAAAATCCTTAAATATAATTGTTGAGTCTAGAAATATGATAATCCTACTGGTTCTGATTGATAATGGGTTTGCATTAAACATATGCCCGCTGAGAATTGCCACCATGATTAGGGTAGATCCTTGCATGCTAAGACCCACGAGAACTAGTGCCAGAGGTTTTGATAACAAACGAAGAGAGATAATGGGAGAAGTTGACCTTGAGCTATTAATTGGGCCAATGACCTTCTCCATATTATTTAAAGTGATAGACCTCAAATCCTTGTTTAATATGCTATTTGGGCGCTCGTGGCGGCATAAAGTTGGAGCCATACCCTCCACATTGCACCAGAAACTCAAATTTGCATCTGGGCATAAGATCATCACAATAATCGGAGAGGGGCACAGTGAGAAAGAAAAGGCCACCAATAGCGTTGAAAAACCTAATATACTGGATGTATCACACACCGCTGAGGACGTCGACCTCCACAGTTTTGAATACGAGGTATCAACGATAATCTCAGAGCCCATCGAGGGCATCATTCCAAGGACCGGAGGTGGTATAGTAGCAGCAGTGGCTATGCTCCAAAAGTGGGGCTATCAAAAAGGAAGGGGTCTTGGGCCCAGATTAGAAGGAAGGAAGGAGCCCGTTGTTAAGACCTGAAAAGTACCACTTTTCACCCCTTAACTTAACCTGTGATTAGACCCTTAGCCCTTTAATAAATGTTTGTTAAGCTATTTTTGTAGGTAATAAACAGCAGTGCAATAAGGCCATAAATCCTGCTAAGGAGCCTGTTTTGACCTCAGAAGTCCCTTAGAAGAATGAGCCATGAATCCAGACCTGAGGTAAGCCTCGCGCAACTGACAAAGCTCCAAAGGATTCAGGAATTTAGGCTTCGCGTAGTCCTCGCTACGTTCCCCAAGACTTCACGAGAAGTTCTGGTGTAGTGGAGTGATTGTTGAGAACTGAAAAATACCATTTTTCACCCCTTAACTTGAGTCTTGATAGACCTTTGAGAGAACTAAATAAGTATTTTAAGTGCTTGTGTTGCAGCTAATAATAAAGACAGGCTGAACCATAAAAGCAGCTTAAAAGTGCCAAAAAGATGACAATCCATGTCAATCCAAAGGAAGAAAGAGAAGAAACAACCTCACTAGCTGTTGAAAGGTCTGAATTGAAGAGGCAAAGACCTGGTCTCAACCCAGAAAAGAAGTATGGAGCAATTCGAACAGAAAAATACACTACAGAGTACTTTTCGCAAAGAACCTGAACTGTTCGGAAAGAACCTGAAACTCTGCGAAAAGAATAAAAACTCCAGGCTTAGCTTTCGGAGAGCATCTGAACTCTTCGAAGAGATGATTTACCTTTTCGAAAAGAAGAAAACTCAATTCGAACAGAACCAGAACATTGCGAAATGAGCTTCAGGAGTTACCACACCTTGCGAAAAGCCCCCTAAGCTTTGCGAAAAGGTATTCTGGAGGTTCCCAGCTTTTGCAAGGGCAATTCGATGTCTTTTGGGCCCAATGCATCCAAAACCTAGGGACATTCGGAAGATTCTAAGCATGAAGCGAAGGCATATTCCACCCACGTGAGCACCGGAGATGAAATAACTTGGCGGGAACTTCTAGAAACTCTAACGGACTTTCAAAATGCATAACGAATCGATGCCTTTTCACTGATTGGTGAACGGATCAAGGAATTCTGATTGGCTAGAACAGATCTGGATCCTCGTGCTCGACTACCATTGGTCAATACAGATCTGAGCACTTCTGATTGGTTGATACACATCTGAGCTGGACTTAGGGAAAACTATAAATAGACGAACCATTTGCCCAATTTGGGCATCTAGATTTTGAGTTTCATTTCTATTCCCCCATTTCCAAACCAGATAGTTTGTCTGAAATCCCTGTAATAGCTTCACTTTTACTTGCAATTGAGAGCTGTGAGATATTTCTGTAATTCAAAAGAGAGTTGTATTCAAGACTACAAATTTGAGAGCTGTTTAAGCTGTGCGCTGTAATTGTAATGGTGGATTTGAATAGGTTGCTGTAAACCGTACATTCTCAATTGGACTCATGTTAAGGGTTCCCTCTGATCTCCTTATTGCATTAGAATCCTTTAGATTTACTGTTTTTCATGCAATTTCCCTTGATTCATTAATCCTGTGAGAATTAGTGTTTGTAACCTAATCTCTCACGGCATTTGTAGTGATGCTTCTTGTTCTAAACTAAGGCTTTGGATTAAAGACTATTGGATGGTTTGTGGCCATTAAAGTGGACAGACCATAGCCATAAGCCTATGTCTAATCCTTGAGTTAGATTTATTTCTCTTACATCTGTGCTTGTAGCCAGATGAAGATTGAATCATTTCTTTGTTGATCGGCAGTCATTCTCATTTTGTTTCAAGGACCAAATCAAAGTTAGATATTACTTCTCCATTTTTTTTTTACAAGTTTACCTCAAACGTTCCCCCAACTCGGATCTGGATCATTTAGTTTAACTTCTACTTTTATCATTTAGTTAATGTGATAAATTCAACCTCCCATCTTATGTGCTTTCTAGATAGGATAAGAGGCCAGATCTGGTAGCTCAGATCTGGAGGTTTATCTTGCATTTTAGACAAATTCTCTGTGGACGATCTTTTACTCACTTACATTTAAAACTTGCTACAATTGGCCCTGATCTTGCAGGCTAATTCACTTCTACCTGTGCTGATATTTCTTTACTCTTTTTAATATTCTAGATTCATTATAATTTAGCAGTTGCAAACCTGTTTTCAAAAACACACATAAATCAAGCACACACAGAAGCAACAACAAGTTTTTGGCGTCGTTGCCGGGGAATTTGTTCTAAAATAGGTAGAGCTTGGGATCACTGTTGTAACCTCAGACTCTGATGAGCTTATGTCAACTAGACAAACAATTGGGTGGAGAGTCTGTATTGATTACAGAAAATTAAATGCAATGACCAGAAAAGACCATTTCCCCCTCCCATTCATTGATCAGATTTTAGATAAGCTAGCAGGAAAAGCTTATTACTGTTTTCTTGATGGTTACTCTGGTTACAACCAGATTCCTGTGTACCCACAAGATCAGGAAAAGACCACATTCACTTGCCCTTTTGGCACTTTTGCCTATAGGAGAATGCCTTTTGGTCTTTGTAATGCTCCTGCTACCTTTCAAAGATGCATGTATTCCATTTTCTCTAATATGATTGACCACTTTATGGAGGTTTTTATGGATGATTTTTCAATCTACGGAGACAGTTTTTCCCAGTGTTTACATCATCTCAAATTGGTATTACAGAGATGTGAAGAAACCAATCTAGTTTTGAGCTGGGAAAAGAGCCATTTCATGGTCACCCAAGGCATTGTCCTTGGCCATGTTGTTTCCCACAAGGGCATTGAGGTGGACAGAGCAAAAATTGATTTAATTGCACATTTACCACCTCCCAAAACCGTTAAACAAATCAGAAGTTTTCTGGGACATGCTGGATTTTACAGAAGGTTCATTAAGGACTTCAGTAAAATAACCAAACCTCTTTGTCATTTGCTGTGCCAAGATGTCCCTTTTGTTTTCAATAATGAATGCATGAAGGCTTTTGAATTTTTAAAAAACTGTTTGATTTCAGCTCCAATATTGTAGTCTCCAGATTATTCACTACCTTTTGAACTGATGTGTGATGCATCAGATTATGCTTTGGGAGCTGTCCTTGGACAGAGAAAGGAAAAGCTGCCTCATGTCATAGCTTATGCCAGTAGATCAATGATTGATGCACAGCTCAATTACAATACCATGACCAACAGTACGAGGAGGATGAGATCCGCAATAGTGGAGGAGTTGCCAGCTTCAACCCTCCTGGGCCCACCATCATCACACCTAGGGTCGAACAAAATCAGGGGGAAGCAGTCCCCGCTACAGCCTCAAAAGAACCAGAACAGTTGAAAGAATAAATAAACAGAATACAGAAGCAGCTAGTGAAGATGGGAGGAGTGGAACTACATTCAACAGACTTTTCAAGACTTATGCTTGTTCTCTGATGTCCCCCTGTCACAGAAATTCAAGATGTCATCATTTGATAAGTATAATGGCACTGGCAACCCCATCGCCCACTTAAAATCTTACTGTGGGGATATGTGCCAGTATGGCGGAGATGAACGACTCCTCATCAAAGTGTTCCACAAGAGTTTAACGGGCCCAGCACTGAGATGGTTCACATCCCTGGAACCATCCATGATAAAAAATTGGAAAGATCTTACACGCTTATTTCAAGAGCAGTATGTCTATAACACGGACATAGAACCAAGGAAGTCAGATTTGGCCCGTTTAAAGCAAAGACATGATGAAGCTTTCAATGCTTACTTGGGAAGGTGGAGGGCATTGGCCGCTCAGGTAACTCACCAGATTCTCGATGATGAACAGATTGAGTTGATAACCAAAGGAGCCCTCCCGGTCATCACAGATTTTTTAGTATATCAGCCGTAGTCTAGTTTTGCTGATTTGGTCAGAAATGCCAACCGTTGCGAAGATGCCATTAGAGAAGGCAGGTTAGGGAGAAACATGGCCAGCGGGGCCACCGGGGTTTGAAAAGCTGCCGAACCAAGAATTGAAAGAAGACCAGGGACAGAGGTACAAAACATTGTTTACCCCCAGGCCAATTCCAATGCCCCCTCCGATACAGCTCCAAGTCACACAACCACCCCCAGCCCATTTCGAGTAAGCACCAAGGCCAAACAACGAACCAAGAGCCCCGTTTACCCAGGAGCAGATGAAAGCATGATTTGAATGAGTGTTCATGCCATTGGGGCAATCTTTAAGTGTCTTACTGCCAGTATTACTACAGAAAGGTCTGGTCAATCTGCTCCAGCCTCGCCCACCACCCTATCCCATCCCAAGAAACTATGACCTGAATCTGCATTGCAATTTCCACCAGGGACCGGGTCACCCTACGGATCGGTGCTTCCCCCTGAAGCACGCGATCTAAGATTTAATAGAGGCAGGAAAGATTATTCCCCCGCCACTTCCTCAAGGGCAGAACCAGAACATCCATCAAGCTCCTCTGCCACTGCACCCAGGAGGCCCCAGGCCTAACATTTATTGGATAGAGGAGGAAGAAGAAGAGTTTGACCCCTCAGATTATATCAGTAATCAAGAGGAGTTTTCATTCCCCGGGATGAATGAAGGAGGACCATTCGTTGGGGTTATTGAGCCGTTGTATTTGGCTGATTATTTCTCCGTGCCGACATACCAAGAGGAGCCCTTAGATTTAGAGCAATATTTTTCTACTCCCTATCAAATCCAAACGGGCGCATCCCCGCTGCAATCATACACATATCCACCCCATGCCCAACTTACCCCATACACCTCCCCGTCATACCCAAATCACCCCATACCATACATAACTCCGCCATCCCCATATTATCCTACCGCACACACACCCCCAAATATCTCCACCCAATACACTACTCTGCCATCCCCAAATCATCCCGCTCCATGCACAACTCCATCACCCCCAATCTACCCCACCATGCCACCCCCTATACAAACCCTTCATATCCCCCTATTCCATCTAATACCCTACCATATCCCAATCAGCTTGCTCCATGCACAACCCCATCACCCCTAATTTACCCTACTTCATCCACGAACCCATCATCATCCCACCATGCCACCCCATATACAAACCCTTCATATCCCTATCACCCCGCTCCACCTGCACCTCAGACGTCTCCACATCCCTCCATCCCAATAACACTCCCGCCATCCTTTCGTTATTTTGGCCCCAATCCAACTCCACCGCCACCCAAGCAAGCAATCCCTCACCCAATCCCCTTATCACCCTCTCCCAATCACCACTGGTCTTACCAAGCCTAGGTAATACCTATACAAGTCCCCTCTGCACCCACAAATCCAACCCTGCCAATTCCCGCCACTACCATTCCGCCCCCTATTGGAGTCAACCTGGTTAGACCCAAGAAACTGGCGTATCCAACCCAATCCTCCCCAGAATCACCATACACTACTTTCCTCATCCCGAAACCTGCCTATGACCCACATTAGGTGCCGTTAAGATATGAACAGACGGACATGAATGTTGGTTACAACCAAGAGGAGGCTATTGAATTTATTACCAGGTCGGGCCAGATTTCTACACAGTCGGAAGCATCAGGGGCCGTCAGATGAGAAGAAAAGAAGAAAGAACTGGCCGTAAGGAATCCCTTTGAAAAAATGGCCAGAGAACACATACTAGAGATATAGCTCAAGAGAACACCCACACATATTACTGTGTGGGATTTGTTAATCACGTCCCCGCTCCACTTCCAAGCCTTAATGGGAGCACTCAAGGACGCACATGTCTCCACCCACGTAACTCCAGATAAAGTAGGAGAAATAATAGGGCAAGTGTTGGCCCTAAATGCCATCTCATTCACTGATGCGAACCTACCGATCGAGGGGAATGACCACTCTAAGCCCTTAAATATAACAGTGGAAGTAGGAAACCTGGTGGTGCCGTTGGTCTAAATAGACAACGGGTTGGCACTGAACGTATACCCTCTAAGGACGGCAATCAAAATTAGTGCGAACCCTGATTCCTTCCGGCCATCCATATCAAGCGCCAGGGGATTTGATAACACTAGAAGAGAAATCATAGGAGAAGTAGACCTTGACCTGATCCTCGGGCCGAAAACCTTCACCACCCCCTTTCAGGTGATGGACATTAAGTCTACGTTCAATCTACTATTGGGCCGGCCATGGATACATAAGCTCGGAGCAATACCATCGACTCTACACCAAAAGCTCCGATTAATTTCAGAGGGTAAGATCATCACCATCTTGGGTGAGAGCAGAGAAGACAGGGAGTGGAGCGCTCTACACATTGAAAATCTGAAAGTGCTGGACATGCCACACACATCAGATGACACCGATTTCCATCGATTTAAGTATGACATTTCACCCGTCACCCTTGAGTCACCTGAGAAAACCCCCATGAAAACTTGGGTAGGAATGGACACGGCAGTGCTCATGCTTGTTAAGACCTGAAAAGTACCACTTTTCACCTCTTAACTTAACCTTTGATTAGACCCATAGCCACCTAATAAGTCCTTGTTAAGTGTTTTATGTAGGTAGTACCCAGCAGTGAAATAAGGCCAGGAATCCTGCTAAAAAACCTGTTTTGGCACCAAAAGTCCCTTAGAAGGATGAAGTCTGAATCCAGACCTAAAAATGAGCCTCGCGCAGTCCAGCTGAGCTTCCCAAGACACTACAACAACTTCTCGCGTAGATGATTGACTGAAGAGCTTTAGAAACATAAACTCGCACAGCTCTCGTGAAACCCAAGAATAGAACACCTCGCGTAGTCTCGCGTAGTTCAAAGTAGACTTCTCTCAACCACGCATAGTTCACTCAGAACGACTGAGAAGAGAGAGCTTCAAAAGACTCCTCGCACAGCTGTCACGCAGTTGCCGTGAGATGCAACTATCAGAAGAGAACTCCTCGCACAGTTCTCGCGCCAATCAAGAAGAAAGCGTCCTTGCTAAGGCAAAGCCACCCTCACGAAGATCAGTTAAGACATGAAACCTCGCGCAGTTCAGAACTCATCAAAGCCTCGCGAGGTAACTCGCGAAGCCTAGTGAAGATTAGTGCTCACAAAGTTCTCATGCTATTCAAATATATCTTCGGAAAGATCAACCTCGCGACTGCTTAAGCTCCAACCCTGCGACATCTGAGGCTCTGATGTCCACTCAACCTCACGACTGACTGAAGAGCAAACCAAGCCAACCTCGCGAAGGTAGAAGCTTCAATTTCAAATCATCCTAGCGAAGAACAAAAGCTACCACGCGACAAGTCTGGGAAACAATGGCTCCCTAGTAAAGCTCTGAACCTCAAACTTCCATCTCTTCAGCAGAGGACTTTCTGGGAATTTCTAGCGATTAGGGCATGCACTCCCACGCCCAAATCTCCATGCACGTGCCCCAAGGCATCGGAGGATCACTATTCGGCCATGTGACATCATTAAAATTAGGGTTTCCTAACCCTAATGTGCCGCCACACCACTGCTATAAATACCCACACTTAGCTTAGGTTTGAAGAGCTTAGACTCTCTTTTCTTTCTACATCCTGGAATAGCTAGGAACCCATCTCATTTCTGGGAGACCTGATCTAAGATCGTTTAGTTTTTCTTTTTATAGTTGTAAGTAGTTTTCTTTTTCTTTTTCCTTCTCTCCATAGTCCAGCAGTTGCTGGCTATGTGTTTGTATGTATTTTGAACTAGATTAATGGAAGTTCTGTAATAGGATCTGTACTTTGTGGGATTTGTGTTTGTGTGTGAGATGCTCTGTGCAAGGCTGCTACCTTGTGATCCGCCATTACTTTGGCTATGTTTCAAAGCAATGGAGGATTGATTCTAAGGGCCACTCAGATCCAAGTGACCTGTGTGTCTAGGCTATCATGGACCTATACAACCTTAGCCCCACCACAGGACCCACTAGATCTGAAATCCCCATGGGAGCTTGAGTTGGTAGCAGTGATATTCTTGTTTTGTCTTGGGCTCCGTGAGGAGGATAACGTCTGGGATAGTCTATGACCATTTAAGTGGACAGATTATAGCCTTAGGGTGATTCCAATCCACCGATCCAAGATGGATCCTTCTTCTTTACACCTGAGCTTGTAGAAGCTTGGTGGGAGACTGTACAGAGGCAGACTCCCCTATATTTGTATAAATCTGCCATCAGAAGTTGGATCTGATCTAGTTATAGAGATTGTAGGCTGGTGACTAGACCATTGTAGCCTCACTCAAGCAATGGACAACTAGATCGAAGGTTGTACTCAATCTCTTGCTGGTTCTATGTGTCTGGGCTATCATGGTCCTATACAGCCTTAGCCCCACATATAGAGCTTTACAGGTTGAGGTTCCCTATGGATTCTTGAGCTGGCAGCCTGGATGAAATAGTGCCTACAATTATTTACTGGTTATGTTTTGACCCATCCCTGGATAGCGGTTCCCCTATGGGATAATCTGTGACCATTTGAGTGGACAGGTTATTGCCTTAAGGGTGGAATCATGGCAGAGTGATGGGTTAGATCCTTTCTCCTCAGTGGTGATAATGTAGCCACTGGACAGGATTTCTATAACATCAGATCTGAATCTGAGTTATAAAACTCCTCTGATCTGGGTTCAATAACATACTTCTCACCCTTTTATATTTATTTTCTACACTCCATCCATCCTCTCACCCCTTTCTGTAGTTTAGACATTAGAATACTTAGAATAAGTGACCTTAAACTCCCCTCCTTTTAAGAGTGCCAGATCTATAGTCAGATCTGGAGGGACTACTAGAGATGGCTCCTATGGAGCTGTGGATCACCTTTCCCTATGGGACAAACTCTTACTTATCAAAACTTGCTACAATGGACCCTGTATCTTGCAGGTCTAGGATTTCTTAGTTGTGCTGATTCCATCTCCTGTTTTACTCTGTCTTTGATTTTCAAATAACTTTCACCACCAACCAATAAAGTAAGCACACACTCAGAAATCTGCCAACAATGCTCCACAAATGGGGCCACCAAAAGGGGAAAGGCTTGGGCTCGCACCTTCATGGAAGAAGAGACCCCGTTAGGGCTAAGGGGCAGCAAACCAGATTTGGCCTTGGCTACAAGCCCGACGAAGAAGAAGTCAGAGAGGCCGAAGAAAAGATAAGGGCCGCAGTAGTCGCCAGGGCTAGAGGAATCAACCTGGAAGAAGAAACTCCCGCCCGACCCCACATCCGTGAAACCTTTGTGAGCGCCGGGGTAGTGAAAATTGATCTGAATGGGGAGACGAGGGTAACCCCACATAAGCCTACTTCAATCCACCCCACCAATCCCTACATCATTCCCCTAGACTTCGAGATGGACTTAGCCGCCCTTTCCTTATTTGAGGAAGAGGTTCCCCGGTCCACCCATCACTCCAGCATCAGCTACTCTGGACCCATCCTAACCATAGAGGACAGGGTCCTAGAGGATCCCTCTGTAAATATGTCGAGGGAGGAACTGCAAGAGCCTACCGATGCCACTTCCAACCAAAGAGGTAAAGGCCAAGCCTCGCAGGTGAGTAACTGGGCATCCCTGCCCCAACTCCCGGGAGCCGCCAAATACCATGAAAACGGCACCGACTCTCTAAAAAAAATAACCTATAAAAAGTGAGGTTAGCCTCTGGACCACTCTACCCTGTATATATAGAGATCCACCTCGCCAGGGGCTAACCTTCGAAAAAATACAAAAAACCATAAAAATAGAAAAAATACCAATTCTAAAAATATTATCCTTTAAAATTCCCAATAAAAATAAAATTGATGTCGTGATACCCGTCCCACGTCATGCCGACCCATTTCCTGTAGAAATACAAGAAGAAGTAGGAGTCACAAGTCTGGACGAGGAAGGTCAAACCGATGAGCTCCCTAATGATCTCCTCAAACAATTTGCCAATTTTGAGAATGGCCCTACCCCGATCGTCGAAGAGACGGAGGATGTTAATTTGGGAACCAGAGAAGCCCCTAGAATCACCAAAATCGAAACATCACTGTCCCCTGCGGAGAGGAAAGGTATGATAGACTTCCTTCGGTCATACGAAGACGTCTTTGTATGGTCGTATGAAGACATGCCTGGTTTGGATACCAATCTGGTTGAGCATGAGTTGCCACTCTACCTCGATGTGAAGCCAGTGAAACAGAAGCTGAGATGCCTCCGACCAGAATGGATGTTGAAAGTCAAAGATGAGGTCATCAACCAGTATGACGCAGGTTTCCTCATGGTATCTAAGTACCCCCAGTGGCTGGCCAATATCGTCCCCGTATCGAAGGATGGAAAGGTTCGAATGTGCATTGACTTCCGAAATCTCAACAACGCAAGTCCTAAGGATGACTTTCCATTACCACACATCGATATCTTGGTAAATAACACTGTAAAGCACGGGATGCTCTCATTCATGGATGGATTCTCAGGCTGTAATCAGATTAAGATGGCGGAGGTCGACCGAGAAAATACGGCGTTCATCACCCCCTGGGGTACCTTCTGCTACAAAGTAATGCCATTCGGGCTCAAGAATGCTAGGGCAACCTATCAAAGAGCAATGAAGGCCCTATTCCACGACATGATGCACCAAGAGATTGAAGTGTCTGTCGACGACATGATTGCCAAATCACCAGAAAGGGAGGACCACTTGATAAATCTTCAGAAGTTGTTCGAGAGGTTGAGAAAGTAAAGGTTGCGGTTGAACCCCCAAAAGTGCACGTTCGGCGCTATGTCCAGAAAATTGTTGGGCTTTATTGTCAGCAGGAGAGGGATTGAGGTTGATCCGACCAAGATCAAGGCCATCACAGAAATGTCGTCACCGTCTACAGAGAAGGAAGTCAGAGGTTTCTTAGGCAGAATTCAGTATATCAGCCATTTCATTACACAGTTAACTCCGATATGTGCACCGATCTTCAAGCTACTGAGAAAGGACTCACCAGTTGAGTGGAATGGTGACTGCGAAGCTGCATTTGACAAGATTAAAGGTTATGTCCTAAATCCTCCAGTATTGGTATCACTTGTACTTGATAGACCCCTGATAATGTACCTGTCCATAACAGAGTTTTCCATGGGCAATGTGTTAGGACAGCATGATGAGACAGGAAGAAGAGAGCAGGCCATCTATTACCTAAGTAAGAAGTTCACTGATTACGAGATGCTCTATTCTCATATGGAGAAAGCATGTTTGGCACTCGTATGGGCTACTCAAAGACTTCGACACTACCTATTATCCCAAGACGTTCTACTTCTAGCACGGATGGATCTGTTGAAGTACTTATTCGAGAAACCTGCTCTCACTGGTCGAACTGCATGATGGCAACTACTCCTATCCGAATTTGACATTACCTATGTCACCCAGAAGTCGATTAAGGGGCAGGCGCTCGCCGATCATCTTGCTGAGAACCCTCTACCTGACTCTGAGCCTCTAAGGACTGAATTACCTGATGAAGACATCCTGTTCATGACAGAAGATGATACAGAAGAAGAAGAGGAGTCCTGGGTAATGTACTTTGATGGAGCATCACATGTTGAAGGCCAAGGAGTTGGCGCCATTCTTATCTCGCCAAGAGGATCATATGTACCCATCTCAATCAAATTGAACTTCCCATGCACCAACAATATGGCCGAGTATGAGGCCTGTATAGCTGGTTTACAGGCAGCTCTTCATCTGAATATAACTCACCTCAGGGTCTTTGGAGATTCACAGTTAATTATATGCCAGACCAACAGAGATTGGAAGACTAAGGATGAGAAATTGATCCCATACCATGAGCATCTGGAAGATTGATAGTCTGCTTTGAAGAGGTCACCTTCTCCTATGTACCACGAGCAAGGAATCGGTTTGCGGACGCCCTGGCTACCCTGGCCTCTATGGTTGAGATTCCATACGAAGTTGTGATGAAGCCGATCATGATAGAGCAGAGGAACGACGGCTTTCTGTCACCTAATCGAGGGACCTACAGAGGTAGATGATGAACCACCCTGGTTCTCAGACATCAAGAATTTCCTCGAGACCAGAACTATTCCAGAAGGAACATCGAAGGTAGACAGACGCACCATCCAACGATTGGCAACAAAACTACGTCATCTGCGGCGATCTCCTATACAGACGGTCTCACGACAATATTTTGCTCCGATGCCTAACTCGGAAAGAAGCGGGTGAGATCATGAGGGAGATCCATGAAGGAGTCTGCGGGGCACACGTCAGTGGACACATGCTTGCTAAGAAAATTCTAAGGCAAGGATACTTTTGGACCACATTGGAGACTGATTGCTGCAAACACGTGCAGAAGTGCTACAAATGCCAAGAGCACTCCAGTCTAATACATGCTCCGGCCATTGACTTGCACAGCATGGCCACTCCTTGGCCGTTCGCCACCTAAGGTCTCGACGTCATCGGTAAAATCAATCCTAAGGCTTCCAACGGACATCAGTTCATCCTCATCGCGGTAGAGTATTTTACGAAGTGGGTAGAGGCAGCCTCCTACACGAGCATTAAGGCTAGTCATGTTGAGAAGTTCATCAAGAACAACATCATTTGCAGATTCAGCGTACCCAAAGATATCATCACTAATAATGGCACTAATTTCGCCAATAGGCGCATCTGGGCCTTGTGTGAGCAATTCTAGATCAAGCATCATCGATCATCCCCATACAGGTCGCGGACGAACGGAGCTGTGGAAGCAGCCAACAAAACTCTGATCTGCATCCTAGAGAAGATGGTAGTCACTTACAGAGATTGGACCTTAGCACTTTGGGCCTATAGAACGTCTATCCATACCGCTACAGGGGCAACGCCATTCTCCCTTGTGTACGGAACCGAGGCCGTGCTACCCATTGAGGTCGAAGTACCGTCACTCCATATCCTTCTGAAATCCCATCTACCTGAAGCTGAGAGGGAAAGAGCCCATTTTGAGCAGTTGCATTTAATTGACGAGAAAAGACTCCTAGCCTTGTGCCACACCCAGATCTATCAGAGGAGAATTGCACGTGCTTACAATAAGCGTGTCCGCAGTTGAGATCTGAAGGTAGGAGACACTGTGCTGAAGAAAATTTTCCCGTCTCTCCACGCCGATCCAAGAGGGAAGTTTAAGCCAAATTGGGAAGGACCCTACATCGTCCAAGAGGTTTTTCCAGGATACGCCGTTTGCCTTGCCACCATGGACGGAGACCACTTTCCTGAGCCCGTCAATGCTAGATACTTTCGTAAGTTCTACTCATAGGTCTTGAGACAAGGTAAGTTTTGATAAAAGTAGATGCGTGACCGCTTAAGGACCCCATAGAAGAGGCCATCATTTCAAAGATAAGTAGCCCAAAAGAAATATTCCCTGAAAACCTTCACCCTTTTTGCTACACACGTCAGGCCAATAGCCATTTCTTTCATATACCCCTCCCAAAATTCCAGAAAAAGAGAAAAGAGAAGAGAGGAAAAATCCAAACCAAAAAAGAAAAAGAGAGAAGAAGAAAGCAAAACCCCCCCAAAAAAAAATGGGGGACGAAGACTAAAAAAAAAAAAGAGAAGAAGTGACTGGGGCATGTACCATAAAAACCCTGTGGAAAGAAAGAGGAGTCACTAAATCTAGAATTCACTCAAAACTTAGATCCAAATCCCCAGAAAAGACCCAACCCGTTTGAACCCCGACCACATTACAACCCGGAAGAAAGCCTTCTTTAAGGTCCACAAGCGGTCATAGCATTTACTACATCAAAACAAGCTGAGTTAACAAACCACACAGAACTTCATTCAGCCGGCTATGACGGAATCGACGTCCATATCATGCCCTTCTGGTTCTAAAAAAAAAAAAAGAGAAAAGAAATTAATTTGAGTTCAAAGCAAGATGGACGTGGTGAAAACCCGCAAGGGCACCGTGGGTAAAAACAGCGAACTCACACGGACCAGGAGAAAACCTGAAAAGGCACTTGGGGTAAGAGAGCGAAACCATGGACGTAGTGAAAACCCGAAAGGGCGCTGCGGGTAAAAACAGGGATGACAAGCATGGCGAAAACCCGTCTTGGGCACTATGAGCAAAAATGTCAAGAAGAGAGAGATTAGGAGAAGACCTGTTCTGGCCCGCCCATTTCAGTTTGAACCCCTTGAGCCCCTTTCTCCCCTTTGATGGGCCACTCATGTTAAAAAATTGGATCGGATCCCGATCAAGTATGTCGTCTCTACCGCGGCGTCTGATGCATGACCAAAGGGAAAGACAGAAGACTAGACCAATCCCAGGGAAGCTGACCTTCCCATGTTTAAAGGAAAAGCCTGTACCTCATGAGCAGGGTTCGACCATGCTCAAAAAAGGACCCACTGGTTTGGCCTTGTAATTACCGAAGAAATTTTTAAAAAAAGATAATAGATTTTCCTTTCCCCTAAAAAACCTCACACTGTGAAAAAAAAAAAAAAAAAAATTTCAAAAAAAGATAATAGATTTTCCTTTCCCATAAAAAACCTCACACTGTGAGAAAAAAATTTCAAAAAAGATAATAGATTTTCCTTTCCCATTAAAACCTCACACTGTGAAATTTTTTTTTTCAAAAAAGATAATAGATTTTCCTTTCCCATAAAAAACCTCACACTGTGAGGGAAAAAATTTCAAAAAAGATAATAGATTTTCCTTTCCCATAAAAAACCTCACACTGTGAGGGAGAAAACTTTAAAAAAGATAATAGATTTTCCTTTCCCATAAAAAACCTCACACTGTGAGGGAGAAAATTTCAAAAAAGATAATAGATTTTCCTTTCCCATAAAAAGCCTCACCCTGTGTAGAGGAAAATTTTTGAAAAAAAAAATATATATAACCTTATGTTGCAAGACGTATGGAAGGAAATTCGAATACCAAAAAAAAAAAAATGTATATATGTATATATAGCAGATTTCATTTCTTTTCTTACAAGCATCACGTATGAAGTGTCACGTCCCAAAAAGATAACAGCATGGCACATTTTCTACTTTCCGCCTTCTGTACAAGCTAAAACAAACAAAAAGGAAACAATCCAAAAAAAAGATCTCTGTTATGGGGCATTCCCCCCCCCTCCGTGTAAATGATCTATGGTATGTGCAGGAACAGATCATGGGCAGGGACCACTCTTCAAAGCACTGATATCTGCAAGAAGAGTGTCCTCACGAGCATTTTGATCAGACATCCACCTACCATGAAGACTCTTCTGCCATCTCTATGAAGCGTCAGCTGCACTGCGAGACTCAGTCAAAAGCCCAGTCAACCGAAGAACCTCACTCTCGGCTGAAGCAGCTCTCGCTTCGGCAATCTCAGCTCTTTCTTTCTCCAAAGCCTCGGTAAAAGCCAGCCTCTCTACAGAAAGGGACTCGATCCTAGTCTGGAGAATCATCTCCTTATGTGGCCAAGGCCCCGTCTCTATCATGTCTACCGAAACTGGACTAGTGGCAGGTAATTCCTCAGATGTCAGCCAAACCTCGTAATCAGGAGAGACGACGCCCCCTGAACTAAGTTGCACATGTGCGCCGATTGGCGGGTCTCCCAGAGAGCGGCTATGCGATCAAGATCACCAAGAGAACCCCGAGAGAATATCAGAGAGCACAAAGGTGGCATTACAGTGCACGGCACATGTTGGTCGTATCCGGATTGACGAAGCACCCGAGATGGGAAATAGAATGTGCTACCAGTCAACCCCAGAAGCATGATACCCTCATAATCTCGAGCGCGGATAATCGGAAAGGTGCCATCCGACCAGGGAAGTTGCTAGATCAACGCCGCATCTGATAGCCATGTGCTCAGCTCCTCGACGCTCCCATGATGCAATCTTTAGCACCGAATCAGAAAGCCCTGAGCCACATCCCCTCTTATCAAGCACAATCTCGGCACAGGCCCCATGATAGCCAAATGCTCTCCTAGCCAGATCTGAACAAGGAGCGAGCTCCCGCTGAGAATGCCAACTCGGCCCGAGGCCGAGGCATCCAAGCCCCGATACATCTCAGCCAGGACCAGGTGTACCAATAAACGACCTCCCTCCAATTCAGTCAAGACATTGCATAGCCCACGGGAAAAGGTCTCGCCCCCGGTAAAGAAGTGAACTTCTGACAGCAAATAAAGGGCAAAGGCCTTTACATTGAAGGGATCTCGAATAGGCAATTTTCGAAGACTCGAGTCGCCAAAAAGTTCTCTCAGGAATTTCACCGAACACCTAGTGGGCCCTCCGGCGAAACATTTCTCATACCCACTCTTTTTTAAACCGAGAACTGCGTGGACCGCCCTTGCATACCCCGGTTTGGGCACTACTTTGGCAAGGCCTCGATGCATCTTCAAGCCAGTAATAGAGGCTAGCTCTTCCAAGGTTGAGGTCAGCTCCCTGGACCCAAATCTAAAGGCATGGGCCCTATGGTCCCACGACGCCAAAGCCGCCTGTAGCAGGTTGGGCAACAGAGGAATAGCAAGGAAGTAGGAAAGGCGGGACAACCCGAGGCAATTCAGAATAGCGAGCTCGCTCTCAGCCAAGCTATCATGCCATTTTGCAAAAAATTGGGCCCCGGGCCCAAACAAGGAAGCATACTAGCCCCAGCCCCCGTATGAGAACTTGGGCCCCTTTTCGAAGGCGGGTCCATGGACGTACAAAGACGTTCTTTATAAAAATCAATCAATGTATGGCGATGGACCCCTTAGATAAAGTAGAGGGGAGGGAAAAGAAAAAGAAGGGCAAAGAAGGCCAAGACAAGATGAAGGAAGAAGAAACAGGGGGCCAGGTTCGGGTTATAAAGAACCCGCTAAGCCCAGATTGTAGCAGGCGTATATATTATATACGCTAGAGCAAAAATTTAAACCATTTTGCCCGGCGTATATAATATATACGCCCTGCCATTTTTACTATGGATTGGCCAGGCATATATAATATATACGCCCGGCCTTTTGTTGTTGAACATTTGCCAGGCGTATGTATTATATACTCCCAGCTAAGAGTGCAGGAAAGTTAAGGCTTCCCCTACTTTGGTTCATTTTTTTTTCCAAGGAGGAACGTTTTTGCTTAAGCCTACTTTTTCATCTCAGAGCAACCCACAGGCACGCATGCTTACACACCCATGGGAAGCCCTCGGATGACGCATTATCCGTAGGTTATATATGGAGAATCACCTGCAAGATCAACCCCATCATTGGAGGGGTGCCGGTTCGTTTCAGGCTAAGGAAAAGGAAACCAGCAAAGCAAAGAGATAATCAAATGGAACATTCACATAAAACATGAAAATTATAAAACCATCGAAAAAAAATGTGTTGTTTTAACAAAAAAAGTAATAATAATTTATTACATATCCTCCAAATAAACGAGAAGTCTAAATTGTTTCTTTGTGTCAATTTTTTAGAGAATGAACTAGTCCTGGGCAGCCCCCTTCGACTTCTTCCGGTTCCGACTCGTGCTTTGGAAAGTACGAGTCTCCCCCACCCGAGTCCACGCCTGAGAAATACGGTTGACCAGAGAACGCGACTCCTTCTCACGAGCACGCTGCAGGAGCACAGCAAAGGCCATCAGGTAGAGAAACAAACGGAAAGTAAACAAGAAAATGATTAGGTTGGGTCAGTATTCACTCACCACCTCGGTCTCCCTAAGCCCGACAATGTTACGATAATATTCGGCTTGACTCACTGCCGACTCATAATCCTGGCTAGTAAGAAAAAGAGGTGTTAGTCACACAGGCCGTCAGCATAATTCAAAGGGAAAGAGAGTAAAGCCACAAGGTAGAGATTACCCCAGGGATCAGCTCAGGAGGTGGGACCTGGATAGCTTCAGCAGAGATACGTGCCTTCTCGGCCACGTCGGCACACACGCGCGATAAAAAAGCATCATCTAAGCGGTTGAAGGTCCGTTGGACTACGGTGCGAAGCACCAAGCACCACGGAAGGTCGAGGGTTCACACTGAGGCCGCACAGAAGCACCAACCGGAAGGGCGGAAGGTCCAAAGACAGGATAGGGCAGCCACCTCATCCCCCTCATCTGAGCCACCACCCTGCTCAAACTGTACAGAGAAACATTTTGTCGTTTAAGATGGTAGGTCAATCAAAGTAATCACAAGGAGGCTGCCAAATAAAGAGAGGAAAGGGCACCACCTGAGATCGCGGTCTGCCAAATGCTAAAAAGTTAGCACCAAGCACGAAGCGGGGCAGCAGGAAATGATAAGGCAGAGAATCGTACCACATCTGATACCCCCAGGTAAAAGAAGGCCATCAATAGGAACCCCATGGTGCAGAAAGGAGCAGTAAGCTCGTCAATGGAGCCTTCCGGAGCCAACACGTCAGCTGGAGGAGCTTGGGGCACGGCAAAGAGAGGACGATACTGATGAACCACTCTCTCTCCTAAATAGTAGGCCCTAGTCTAGGTCCCGTAGAGGAACATGATGCGGCGGTCCAGCAAGAAGCGAGAAGGACCCACTTAAGCCAGGTTCCAGAAGGGAGATCCTATGTAGGGGTCGAGGACGATCTGTAAAACAAGAAGAGAACACAGAGGAGGGATACATACAGTTGGTCAAAACCCATAACACAAAAGAGCTATCAAATTTATAAAAAAAGGGGGGAATTGTTATACCTGCTCTGGGATCAACAGGTCGAACTGAGAGCGCAGCCCTAGTTCCAAATGCTTCATACCCACGTCCCGACGGCGGCTCACATGCCAGTTACTCATGAGGGGGAACGTAGCAACTTTAGAGTGAAGCAGAGGGCGACTCGATTGGAAATGGAGATACCCCCAAACCTAAGAAAGCATGCCGATAAAAATAGGTATGCCATAAAAGAAAAATTGGACAAACTAAAATTGAAGGATAAAATACCTCAATTGCAGGCCAGAAACCCACAATGGAGCTAGACTCCCCAAGAACGGCCCGCTTTAGGCTGGACATGAGCACCGCATAGCCAGCGCCACCCCAATCGAATCGATGCACATTGTCCCAGTTCACCATCAGGCTGAGTAGGGACAACGAGACTCGCCCTCCGCTGGTGTTTGAGAGGAGAGTCTTGCCCAGGAGGAACAGCAGAGAAATGTGAGCCAGCATGTGCTCGTGCGGGCTCAAGGTAAATGGCCATGTCGGGCTGGCCCTGGTCCACTAACTCATGAGGCTCAAACTGATCAACCAGCCAGGAAAGTTTGACCTCAGAACCTCGAATATTCCTAGAGGTCGGGTAGGCCCCTATCAATCGAATCACCTCCTCCTTATCCGGTGTACGGGTAGGTACCACGGGCACCCCTCCAATACAGACCCCAGTAATCATAGACCAATCCGCAGGTGTAAAGGCCATCTCTGCCACGACCATGTGAAATGTCATGGTCTCAGGGTGAAAACACTCTATCAGGGCCTTCAAATAGGCCGTTTCGGCCCTCACGGCGGAGCACAAAATGAAATCCCCAAAACCGGCATCGGTGAGCAGGTCCTTCACTGCTGGGGGAAGGTAAAGCACAAGACGCTGGAGGTCAAACCAGCCACCCCAGAACATAATGTGTGGTAGGGGCTGCAAACAGAAGGCATCAGTCGGATAGGGACAAGGTGGTATAAGGAAGGCATCAAAGGAAAACAAAAGCAAAAAAGGGGGGGGCTCATCTGTTTACCTGACCGGCAATCCCAAAGTTGGACATGTGAGTGTGCTGGCAGTAGAGGAGGCTGGTATGGGCAGCCTCGCCTTGCATTTCATACCAAGGTTGGGAGGAGCGCTGAGACACGATGAACTGTTCCCCATGGGGACCATAGGCCATCTCCGGCCCTTCTTGCTGATCATGCCCTTCGTCGCCGGACATCCTGAAAACATGAGACGCATCGGCATATGAAAAGGGTGCCAACAAAAAAGGAAGAGAGAAAAATATGCACTAATAAAAAAAAAAAATCTCTCCAAAAAAAATATGTGTGTGTGTGTGTGCGTATGTACTAATCCATCAAAAATCAAAAAAAGAGAGGGGAGAAAACAGCAAAAAAAGAGGGAATAAGACAAAAAAAAAATGTGTACTAATCCATCAACAAAAAATGTGTGTGCTAATCCATCCAAAAAAAGGGGGGGGGAGAGAATGCGTAAAACCAATAAAAAAAAAAAGGAAGATGCACTAAACCAAAAAAATAAATAAATATTAAAAAAAAAAAAATATATATATATATATATATATGCTCCAATAAAAAAAATGCACCAATAAAATGCACTAATCCATCAAAAAAAAAAAAAAAAAGAAGAAATAAAATAAAATGAATGAATGATGGATAGAAAATAGGCCTAAGGAATCAAGCATTTCCAAAAAAAAAGGGAAAAACAACAAAAACAAAAGAGAAGAGAAAAGGAATATAGGCATTACATATGCTTAAAAGAAAATCAAAAAGCATTTCACCACAAAGAAAAAAAGAGCATCAAGCAACAATATTATCAAAATTCAAAGGAAAAATGAAGGAAGGGTAATGATTACCTTCAATGGAAGAGAAAAATAAATATCGACGGAGAATGAGCACTCTTGATCGGCACGTACAACCCCCGGTGGTGGAACTCAAGCAGAATCAAATGCAAAAACCCTAGGGGGCTGTCCCAAACTCAAATAGGAAGGAGGGAGGAAGATAGAATTTGAAAAGGGGGGACCCTTTTGTGCTTGGGCTCGAACAGTTTAAAAAACTGCCAATTTTTGTTAGGCGTATGTAATATATACGCCCGACCAGATATGGCAGTTTTTAAAACTGGGCGGCCATTTTTCGACTTTGAGGCCCGACGGACCCCCTTTCATGCTATGAATCACGGCCCGGTCCCCCTTAGAAGCCCGCGTACCGTCAAGCGATGGTGCACGCATACCCAAATGGCCCTTCGAGCTCTCTTTGACTGGCCCAAAGGGACCATGCCACAGTAAACGGATCTAGATCTGTAAGCACCTGCTAAGTGCTCCATAAAATCATAAGAGCCAAAACAAAAAAGAAAAAAGAAAAAAAAAAAAGAGAAGAAAGAGAATTGCTGAAAATGACACTAGTTCTCAAAAGAGCGTTGCAATGAGCATTGGCGCCGCTCCGAGAACCATGTTAAATCAATTCAGAATGATCGGGTCCACCCGAAAGTTCTCGAACCCCATTTTACACAGGGACGCCCCACACCTGATCCGACGGGCAAATAAACTTATCCATCACCGGTCACTCCTAGGAACATACACCTAGCCCCAGATCTTCCCCAACAGAAGTCGAGACCTGATCCGACAGGCAAACCAAGGACCCATCACCGGAATGCACACGTCCTTAAGGTATATAAACATGGCAAGTTGATTCGCCTAGGGATACGTGTAGAAATATAAGCAGTTTGAGCATGCTCAAAGTCTCAAACTGACATGAAGAAAAAAAGAAGAAGAAGAAAAAGAAAGAAAAAGAAAAAAAAAAAAAGAAAAAAAGAAAAAAAAAAGAAGAGAAGAAATAACAACCTTTGGTTATGAAGTAAAAATCCTGAGTAGGTTGACCCCACCTTCTAAGCATTCGCTCTGGTCATCCACCCTCTGATCCATGATTGACCAAGGGTGCACCCGACTTCAGACCATTCGAAAAGTCTATTATCAATTGAAACTGACCCGTCAAAAATGAAATTACCACCAACCAAACTATGTGCAAACATACAGATCGAAGGGCTCATTCCCTTTTATTTCCTTTTACACAGGCTTAAAACCTGTATAGGCACGGTGTCCCTGTTGAATGTACGCACTTGCGTCTGGGTATCTGCAGGATGGTCATTTGTCCTCGTAAATTGTACCTTAGGATTGAGGCTTCCGTTCGCGCCTATTTGCTGCTTATCGCCCCTGATGGGTGTCTGTCTGTGCATAGTTAGTAAGATGTGATTTCATTAAGGACGGAGGCTAGAATTGACCATCTCTTTCGATGGATGTTTGGTTCTAGCCCGATCCTTTTTAGCTTTATCTCGAGTTAAGGCACTCCGGTTCATATGAATCAGGAGCACCTCGCCACCAGAACGAGCACATCCCCAAGGTGTACCAATCCCCGGCAGCGTGCACACATTCTTTAAGCGTATCAACTGACATTTGATCCGCTTAAAGAGTTGTGCAAGAATAAAATTGCCAGAGGTCTTTAAGCTTCGCTTAGAGGCCTCGAAACAAAAGAAAATTCCAAAAAAAAGAAAAAAAACACAAAAAATTACTCTGAAAATGGGTATGCATTCCCAAGAAGTGTTGCGACATCAATATTCACTCCTCAGGTAAATCATGCTAAAGCAACCTTGAGGTTGATGGGTTCGCCCGAAAACTTTGAGCCTTACCTAGGTAAGGGCACCCGTGGCCAATCCAATGGAGCTGTCAATACCCCATAGGATTGGACACATTGTTTAGGCCATTGCTTTGCATGCTTCGCATCAATTTTGAAGCATAGATCGATCATCCTGTTTCATGGAGCTGTCTGGTTCAGATTAATACTCAACATCACAAATCTATAATTTCCCTCAGGAAGTGGACGATATCCCGGCTAGCGGGCTTACACTTTTTGTGATCATCGCAGTTATGCCCAGTAATGTCGCAATGCGCTTGGGAACTGTTAGCTCTGAGGTACGGGCGATATCTCGAAATGAGAGGGCCTACGTACACTCACCATCACCATGGATGCTTGAAAATTGACTTGAACCAAGCGGACCCATCAAACGCGCCTTGGACCTCTTCGGATGTCTCTTGTCTTTGGCATCCGATCATTAGTGATCGAATACCAAAGAGGGGCATCTGTAGACACCCAAATTCGGCCCAAGGCCCGATCAGTCTGTACTTCGAGAGAGATGCACCCCTGTGCTTTCGATGGCACCTTTGAACCCTTACAAACCTACCTAGACCATTAGGAATCACCCTAAACCCTGTAGAACCATTCCCCCAACCCTTAGAGATAACCCCTAACCCCTAGGATCCCTTCCCAGACCCAACTTGAACCCTTCTGAGCAGTTGATGGGAGGAGAGCTACAAAATTTTACACAGACCCCTGCTAAGGATGAGCCACATACCATTAGAAAGAGAACTTCTCTAGCTTTCCAACGAGCCAAAGATCACCCAATTTGGAGTTGTGGTTCAAAAGTCATGACCGTTTGAAGTTTCACATAAAATGACAACTTTTGCTCAGGCGTATGTATTACATACGCCCAGCCAATTTGGCCCCAGATTGGTCAAGCATATATATTATATACGCCTGGCATTTTTGGGCCAAATTTGGCCGGGCGTATATAATATATACGCCCAACATAGATGGCCAACAGCGCGGGCACGCATCTTCTCAGTTTCCCCTTGGTTTTCTTGATTTTTACTGTGCATACGCTTTTCGTACGTAATATATACGCCCAACTTAGCTACAGTATCTGTCATGAAATGCTCGAAATTCCTCCATCTGGTTTGACCCTTTGACCATCCCCTTGGTTAAGGTGGGTGTCTTGAGTTGGTTGCACCCCCTTTGAGCTTATTGGCAACCCTTAAGTCACCCATGGTCTCACCCCATCATCCGCCATTAAAATCAGGTTCCCAAAACCCTAGGACCTTGAAAACATAGAAAACCTTAGATAGGGGATTACCTAATTGCTAAACCAATTAGCTCTTAAGTAAGCCCCTAACCCACCTCTTCTCTATAAATAGAGAGGCCCCCCTCTTCCCAAAGGGTTGAATTTTGTTTGGTGAAAGATTAGAGAGCTCTTAAGAGAGAACCCTAGTGAGAGAAAATGTCACTTATTTTCCATAATTCCAGCAAGCTTAGTTCATCTTTTCCAATCCATTTCCACCATTAGATCACTCCCTTTAGCTAAAGTCTAGCCTTTGGCCTCACCCTACACTTCCTATTTTATTGAATCCTAGCGTTAGAACCCATTTTCACTCCATTTAAGCCATCGGAAGCACGCCAAAGCAAAGGACTTCCAACGGTGCAACAAGGGCCCGTGAGCTCCGGCTCACCCTTCTCTTCCTCGACCTTCTTGGTGTCTCCTCCGTCCAAGGATTCAAGCCGTTACGCCGCCGAAATTTCGGTTTGGCTCAAAGCTTGATAGGACCGTATTGCCTTCGGGCAAGGGGAAACTCCGCCCTTTTTTTTTATTTTTGGCCATAAATAGAGACCACTACGTGCAGGTTGATCGGGTGCCTAAACCCTTCACGATCGATAACCGAAGCCCCTACCCTAGAGCCTTTGGCAAAGACTGGTAAATCAGAGTCATATTTAACACTTCGGTGCTCAAAATATTGATTTAAAGGTATCCCGGGTTAGTAAAAGCTCTGGGTGGTGACTCTACATTTTCATTCTTTGCGAGCGCATCGCCGCGACGAGTTCGAGAGGATCCATGGTCGCACACCAATTTTGGAAGGACTTAGAATTTCGATTGGAGTAAAAAATGGTGGTGAATTTACCGTAAGGTGTCTGATACCTTTAAGAAGAAATCTACAAATCTAGGAATATAGTCAAAATCTAGACTTTTCCAGGAAACCCATGGTAACTAATACAATGCCAGATCACATTGACCACTAATGATGCATTGTAGAACTTTGATAAGGTTGACTTGGTTGACTATGTCAAAGAATTGACCTCTTGAAGGCCCAAGAACCCGATTGCTAAAATTGACTAAGACTAATGACCCGATGCCCTACCCATGGCCCGGTGAATTGTGAGTCTTAATCAAAATAATAAATTTATGACCCAACCAAACTCATCTTTTGAAAAATTGATAGTAGCACTCTTCAGAATCTGTGTGCACCCACATATGGACTTGAACTTCGTAAAAAGCCCGTATACCTAGATTGGACTTAGTAAAGGCCCAAGAGACCTAGAAAATGACCCATGAACTCCTAAGTTGCGAACTTAGAATAGATTAAACCCGACGGCCCAGCCCAAAACCTGATATGGGCTATATTGCTAGCACCCTCATGCTTAGCAAAACCACAAAATGAATAAGTTGACCACCCATGTAATTTTAACCCGTTGGGCCCAAAGGCCAAATTAAATAATCTTAAAACCTTCAGTTGAAAAGGAATGGACCCGATGTCCTCACCTTAAATAATGAATAGTCACCACTTACAATCCACACGAGAGCTTAGAGATGCTCCAGGAGCACTTAGCCAAATTTTCTTAAGGAAATAAAATGATATGAGGCAAGTGACCTGGTAATTAAGCGAGAACTTGAGAATAAGTTAGCATACCTATTAATAGGGGATACACACAATGAATATCAACATTTAGTAACCATGCTGGAATTAGTTGGAGATATTCAACTAACATACCAATAGGATTCTTAGTCAAAGGTTGACCAAACTCAGGTGCTAGCAAAGGCTAGTGGAAACTACCTAGAGGTAATTGAACAATAAGAATACACCTTAGTATAACTGAAAATGGGCACCCCAATGCCTTTGAAAATAACTCAATATCGGGATAAATACTTCCCTCTTACGAATAACGATAAATCTAAGTCCATGAAGGACTTTAAACTGAAGTAGCACTAGACATAGTATGAGCCGATCATGTGGCAATCCTCTCTAAGGATTGAGTTTTTGATTGACGATTGATTGATATACATAAAATGTGATTGGAAATTGGATTAATATGAGACATTTGATGATGATATTATATACTGAAATATACCTTGAAAAATGATTGGCAAATTTAAAGATGGAAGTAAACGAAATAGTATTGAAAAATGATCATCATTTGATGAAATTATTGTATAATGAAACATACATTGAAAAATGATTAGTGAACTTAAAGAGAAAGAGTAACCAAATTGATACTGAATAATGATCATAAATTGATTATTGAAATTCTATAAAGAAATATACATTGAAAAATGATTTATGAATATAAAGGAAGTAAAAACCTATTTGAACATTGAACCCGTTGATTGAATTAATAGTGATAATATTTAATTGAAAAAGGGTTATGGAATTTTTGAAACTGATGACTGAAAACTGAAGTGGGATAATTATTCTCGAAATCAAATCCAAGAAAAGGGAAACCAAAATTGAACTATCGAATATTGAAATTGAAAGTGAAAAGATGATACTGTATTGAATATTGTAACCTCATAAAGATAACCACTGCTCTTGTGAGTGGGATCGCAATGAGCGACTTATATTCAGAGGAGTTTGAAATGTCAGCTGAAGATTGAGTCTAGTTAGACCAACAGGATCATTGATCCTAGTCTTGATTGACTAGATGGCAAAAAGTGTCAACCTTTCTATTCACGACATTGGCAATTGATATTGATATCGGACCATGGCTGGTGTTAATATTGCACCGAATTAATTAAAAGACACTTAATAAACTATTGAATTGATAATCAATGAACTAATAAATTGATTAAGAAATCATGTAAACCTCTTAAACTTAATAATTCCACAATTATTACTAAATTTTAATTTTATAGTATGTTGTTTCCATCATAGTAGCTCCAATTAAATATTTCCTCAATAGATAGTAACTGTTTACTGTGCTTTTTACATCATACTTAAAATCTTTCCTATTGATTTGAATTATCTTTATTATTCTGTTGATATCATGACATGTTGTAAACCTCACTTCGCACAAACCACAATGTGGAACTCTCTTGTGTATATGAGCTGTAAGCTTAGCTACATGAAACTGTACTGAAAACTATAACCGAAAATAACTAAAAATTTATTAAGCTTCACCGCTTACAGTCCTTTCATGATCCAAAAATTTCAGAGGCAAGCCAGCAGCCACTCAGTCAAAGCTAGGGAGATGCATGAGAGTTCACAGAGTTGATAGTTTTGAGCTTGTTTTGTCTATAAAGCTACCAACACCTGCTCACATGTGACCGGTTCACATGTTTATTTTTATTGGATCCTTTCTTTTTGGTTGGTTTTGTAAAGTCTAGTTCTTTTGTAATCACTGATGAAATCTCGTAATTGGACTTATTGTAAATATTTGATTTTTAAAGTTAGACTTTTGACTCTAATTTCATATCTTACTTATAATATCGGGATAAGTAGGATTTTATTTACCAGTTGGGTTTTGAAAATAGAATTAGCTCGATTCAAGTTAACGATAATGAGAAATCTCCCACAAATATTTTCCATTGATATTATAAAAATAAATATGAAAGAAATTAATCTAATAATGATTTAATTGAATGAAATAAATGGGTTTATGTCGCCCTGATTCGGCTAGGGATAGGAATGTGCGAGGTGCAAGGGTCGCCCGGCGTGCGAGCCCAGGGGCTGGCAGTGTGATAGTATCAAAACATGTATTTTCTGTGAATGATCACTTTAACACTATTGACGTGACCCTCCCAACGTGCTTGTGACAATGACTTAAGTGCGAGGCTTCCACATTTTCCTTGAAAAATTTTTACTACTTTGAAAAAGATGAAAATAATACGTATATACGTTGTACCACTTCGAAAAAAGATGAAGCTTTAAAATAAGAATTAGCCATATCACAAAGTGCAAGGTTTAGATACGATGTGTAGAATGCTTCGAGATTTATTTCTAGCAATTTTTCTGTACCCATTCATTTTCTCTTTCATATTAGAGTCATTATTTTATCCTTATTCTCTCACCAATATAAAGTTGGAGAGTTTTCAAAACTTTACGGTACATAAAAAAATCTCTGTCCAGATATATCATGGGCTTTCAAAATTTCCAAAATAACTCTTTTACATGTACTAGACTTATTGAAACATCCACACATCCTATTAAAAGTGACATTTATTCTTCATGACTTACATCTGAAGTACAATCACGTGTTATTGAAAAATATTTTGCCTCCTTGATTCTTTTAAGATTTATATTTTTAATCTCATTTTATCAATTTATTTAGAATCTCGTGCCTAAAATAGTAGTAAAATTTTTATTGCTTTCAATACGTCGAAGGTACGCTTGCATAGCTAGATCAAATTCAACAATCATTTCAATTATGCCTACAAAATATCATTTTTGTCCTGATAAATCTTCGTTTTTTCCCCCTTGAGATGTTGTGTAACACCTCGAATATTCGCTAGTGTTAAATCGTTGACTTTCGATGATGATGTGATTCGCTTTGGCCGATTTGACTTTGGTCAAACATTTCATGCCTGTGACGTGGCCTTTGACCCACTTATCTCAATTGGGTGAGTACATCCAAACACAAATCGGGAACTAATTTTGACGCGAACTGATCTTTGAAACTCTAACCCTCATGTGGGGTGTGTATATTGCACACAACTTGAACCCCGAGATCGGGCCAAGTTCAATTGTAATGACCCGAACTAATGTTGGTTTATTCGTATAGACATACAACATAGATAGCCTACCACTAATACACTGACCTTGTGCGCGAGCCTAACAGTGCTTACGCCCTAAGTTTTAGAAGGTTATAATTATAATGGACATTTTAGTTATCCCTCTGGTCGACGCCTTGGAGGGTAACCATGAGGTCTAGGCATCAAAACACACCTAAGTCATCTGCCCTCAGTGATCTCTTTTGCTTATTTTTATCTTAGTCAGACCTGCTCACCACACTGACTATGAGCCGTGTAGGTATTAACCAAACCCTCGTGAGCACCCATGGTGTGCTTCAATTTTAAAATTTGTCTTAGGGATCAGTACACTAAGACATACACATTATTTTATTACCCAAGCGATCACGACCCATTGGGGAACCGAGCCCATGATTAGGAACCCACCATGTATTGGATCCTGTAAATTGGATCTTACAAGGACCTGATTTTAGACTTTAAGGAGCCAACGCCAAATTCCATATAGCAGCTCAACACAAAATCATCATCTAATGGCTACACATAACTCTTGAGTGGATGGGCCACCCTATGAAGCAACCACCCTTAAGATATAAGTCATCTGGTATATTTGGACTCAACCCACCTATGGCCATTGGAAAACAAAGCAAGAAGACCCATGAGTGGAGAGCAATGAGATAGCCGTTACACAACTTTTGAGTGTATAGCCAACACTCCAAATCAAGACCCAAAGTTATAAAATAAAGTTTGCACGCATACGGCTAGGCATGGTTTGTTTGAAACTATCTAGACTGAGAGAGAGGACATAACTCATCCTTTCTCAACCCCTGTTGATCCCAAACACTTGAACTAGTGCCAAACCTCATCATCGGTGAAAGAGCCTTGACTACATTTATCTGTACAATGCCATAGGATCGTTGATTGAAGCGTCGTGCGGAAAGGATGCTTGCAAGCCTATTTCCCTTGACACTGATCGTAGGGTCCGGGTGCTAGAAGGTGAGTATCGCTAACGCGATCATAAGGAAAATTAAATACTATGAATTTGAGACTCCATGCATGAATAGGTCGATTGCATGCAAAAGATTCGGTGATCGGACTCATGTGGAATGCAAAGATTGATAATTTCGATAACCCATCGCCGAAAAGGTTGCATGCATAGAAAATGAGGGCGAGATTACAGTTCTGATAAACTGGAATAGGCTTAAAACTTGACTGTGAGGTGATTGGTAGTAGCATGCAAGGAAATTGGGGATTTTTCGCTATGGAGACAATGGGGGATCGAACTCTGAAGTATCAGAGTCGCCCAGGAAAATTGGAGCTTAGCCAAGGCTAGATGGATTCAGAGTGTGAAGAATGCGTGTTTGGAGAAACTCGCCCGGACGAGTTTTCCAAGGAAATTATTTCGGTTGGAAATTGCCCGGGCGACCCTGTGTGCCTTGTGAAATCTGAAGAGGGCAACCCAGGCGACATTCTGAACTCACCGGGGCGAGTTCCTCAAGCCAAAATGCTGGGGTAAAAGTCACCCGGGCGACATTGTGTGCCAGGTGAATTCTAAAGGGTCAGCCCAGGCAACCTTCTGAACTTGCCGAGGCGAGTTGTCTTCAGGGCAACTTATAGCATGGTGCCAACTCAACTTTGACATTTTAACCATAACTTTTGACCACGAACTAAGATCGACGTAACTCTCATGGCGTTGCAAAAAGGATTACGAACCCTATAACTTTTATGAATTAACAAATTCATGAATCAAATGTTTTAAAGGTCAAATTTGGGTGGGATGTTGGGTCAAGTTCGGGGTTCACACGAAATTGCCCTGTGTTGAGAAAACACTTATGTGCGTCTAAGTCAGTAATATTTGGAATCAATCATTAATGGATTATCGTGTGATGTGATGTAGATTGAGGATTGAAGACCATTAAGAAGGACTCTTGCATTGCTTAGCAAGACATCGGTGGTAAGGTAAGGAAATTTCACTACCACTCATACTTTGACCTCGAATCATGAATTCTATGGTGGAATCCATTGCATGTACGATATTTCTAACCTGATGTGTGATTTTTAACCTTTGTATTGAATCCGAGTTATAACTTTCAAGCGTACATAAGCATGCTAACCATAAGTTCTGAATTTGCATCATGAACATGAATAAGTCCCCTTGCTTTCGAATGTGAAATTTGTAATTTAAAAAGACTTCCGGGTTTAGAATGTGAATTTGAATGCTATATCAGCTCAGCAAGTTTGAAATCCTTCATGGAAATTGTTAAGAAATATACATGTTTACACCTACTAGGTGTTAGCGCTTGCATTGTTTAAGGTTTATATGAACGAATCCCCCACTGATGCGGCTGGTTATCCGCGACCAAAACAACGAGATATCTGTGACCTGCACGGCGGGATATCCGTGCACTTGTTTATGAACCAACATGGTTCTCCTAGCTTTGGGTCTGCCACAGGCTTTTCCAAAAGTGTTCATTGAACGATGGTGGTTAGGTGGGGATTCCCATCGATAAATTCTTCGACTTCTAATGCTATATACTATTAGGAGGTTACTTAAGTTAAATTTAAATCATGCATTAAGATAAGAATTTCCAGTAAGACATGAAACTCGTTTGCATTGGATTTGAATCTCGTGAAAAGTTTCGCTTCAGATTTTCTTGGAAATATTGTAACTTCATTTGAAATTTATTTTACAGCAAAATTTTGTTTTGAACTTATGCTCTCATATGCAATGCTCCTGAATCTTACCATGGAATATATGTCTTGTAGAATCAAATGTACATTAGCAACGATGTTTTCTCTACTAAACTTGGACTATAGCTCACCCCTTTGACTATACATCATAGGTACAGGTGTAGATCTGAGCGTAGATCCTGAGGGTGATCTTGTGCTGCCTCCTAATGAGTTTTACCTTTGAACAACACCTTTGTGGACAATTACTTTTGACAGTTGGTATAGTTTTTGGATCAGACTCTTGTATATATTTTTGTATAATTTTAACCACTGTTTAGGTGATGGCCGGCCATCACCAGTGGCCCTTATATCTTAGTTCTTTTGTCTATGATATAAGGATGGGAAATATTTTGTTTACTATGCCATGTGTTTTGCCCTTATCTGCTTTGCTTCTGATCTTACCCAATACTTGATGGCTTGATCCTTCCAATGTTCTAATTAAGGAAGATTGAGTTGTCACAAAAGCAAGTAAACATTCTGATATCAAAGATGACTCTGTAAATGATCTGATGACATAGATTTTGGGGTAAGAAAATCTGGGCTGTCACAGTTGGTATCAGAGCCTATGGTGTTTGGCCCTGAAGAATGCCATAGGAGCACGAGCGGGTCAACTGTGTCACCCTATGTCACACTTGATGTCAAGGCTATGACATTAGATTCTGTCGAGACATAGAAGTTTTGGTCATTAGATCATTAGGAATTGTCAGTCTAGGCAACTGGTCTTATTAGAACCTAGATGTAGACACCCAAATTTGGCCCAAGGCCTGATCGAGACACATTTCGAGAGAGGCACATCTCCAAGCTTTTGATGACATGTATGGAACCCTTGGAAACCTTTATAAAATCTTAGGAGCCATTCCAAACCCTTAGGAATCACCCTAGATCCCTTAGGAACCTCCCTGAACCCTTAGAAACCCATCCCGACCCTTAGAAACCATTTTGGACCGAAACCTAGCTTTCCCGGGCAATGGATGAAGAGTGGAGCACTGAGACTACCTGTGACCTTCTACTACAATTAAATCATATAACATTGAAAAGTAGAAGTCTTCAGCTTTCCAATAAGCCATGGATCACTCCAATCGAAGCTGTATGCAAGAAGTTACGACATTCCGAAGCTCAGGGGCATATTTGTAAGTTTGTGGAGATGCCCTTAGGGATTTGGTGCAAGTATTACTTGCGTCAAGCTATTTCTCTCCAAAAATTGCTTGGCACAACTAATAGTTGTGGCAGTTATATATGGGCCCCCCGCAGGCCGGCAACCTTCCAAATCCCTGTAGAGCACTGTTTTACTATACCTTTGCCTGGCGCATCTATTAGTTGCGCCAAGCTTAGGAATAGTAACTATGGGTTTTTGCCTTGAAAATCAAGATTGGGGTTTGACTTGTTGACCATCTCGACCTTTGGGGTGTGTTTTTCTAGTTTTGTTGCACCCTTTTATTATCTATTTGCAACCCCTTAAGTGGTTTAAAGCCCCACCCTATCATCCACCATTGGAGCACCTTTTCATACATTTCAATGCTCCAAAAACCCTAGGAAACCATAGATGGCTAGATTACCCAATTGTTAATCCAAGTTAGCCTCTAAACACCCCTCTTTTTCCTATAAATAGAGAGTCACCCCTCCCCTTTAAAAAGGATTAAAAAAATTTACAAATTAAGAGATTATGGAATCCCTTCTCTCTCTCCTCTAGTGCACCTTTCTCATACAAATTCCAGAACTTCAAAACTTTCTTTAGACCTTAGCCTTTCACCTCAAAGCTCTAGGTTAGGTGTGTGCTACCCCATAGCCTTCTCTATCTACCTCCTAGCTATCAAGCCCTAAGAGCTAGAACCCCATTTCTCATCATACAAGCCATTGAAACTCACCGAAGTAAGCCTACGCAAGGTTCCACGGTAGTGCAACAAGGGCCTGAGAGCTCCGGCTCTCCCCACTATTCCTCTACTTTCTCGGTTCTTCCTTCATCCTCTCATTTTGACCGTTACGCCGTTGAATTTTCGGTAGGAGCGGAGGGGTACAAATAGGATTTTAAGGCCCTTTGAGCAAGAGGAAGGCTTTTTCATTTTTTTTATATTATTTTTGTTTTGATCATAAATAGATACCACATTAAGCGGGTTGATTGGGTGCGTAACACCTTCCCAATCGATAACCGAAGCCCCTACCCAAGAGCCTTTAGAGTAGTACGGATTCAGAGTCAATTTTTGGCACTTCGGTACTCTTTAAATTTGATTTGGGTTTCTCGGGACACCAATAGCTCCGAGTGGCGACTCTAAATTTTTATCACGAGTGCGTCGTGTGGCGGGATCATAAAAAACCTACGGTTGCACATATGGCGACTTTGCTGGGGACTAGCTAGTAGAGCTTCCCCTTGAATTTGGCCTCTTTATTTTTATTTACTAGCAATTTTTACTTGTTTTCTTCTATTTTTTTACTCACCCCTCCGATTACGTCATTTTTCTCATCCCTACTATTACGTCCTTTACGAGCCTTACCAGATTGGCGGGCCTACTTGCACACCGCATTCAATTTCTTTACATTTCCATCATTTTAAGCACTTTAGCCAATCGGCGAGGCTACTTGTGTATTGTCATTTAATTTTCTTTACTTTTACGTCATTTTAAGTGCCTTAGCCATTTTCAAAAACTTGTTGTTCTACCTGCCTTACAATTATTATATGATTAAAATAGCAGATTAACTGCATAAATTATAGCAATGTCAAATAAAGGCAAGCAGCCAGTCCTGCAAGAATCAGGGTTGTTGTAGAAAGTTTTAAAAGATAAGTAATGGTATGTCCACAGGGAAATGTGTTCTAAAGGATGGTAAATCTCCAGATCTATGGTAGATCTGGCACTCTATCCTAGTTAAAACTAAACTAAAGCAGGAAAGATGAGAGGTTTTATGGTTTTGTCAATTAACTATAAATTACAAAAGAGAGATGCTATTGATCCAGATCTAATCAAACAAAGAGATAAGGGGAGATATAGAAGAGATGAAAATTCAAAAGGGTGAGAACAACAACTAGGAGTCTTGGTCTTTTACTAAAAATCAAAGGAATCAAAGGAAGTGCATAAGATAGATTTGCTACAATCCTCCATCTGGCTATAAGCTCCCCATTTCTGGCCGATGCAAGGTATAAGAATTCAATCTTGACCAGAGAACTGAAGCAATCCTAAAGCTATGATCTATCCACTTTAATGGTCATAGACCATCCCAGAGATTGTTCCACTCCAAAGATCTTGATTAGAATAAGAAAGCTATTGAGATGTTGTGAATGTCAGGCTACCAGCTCCCCATTTCTGGCTAGCATCCCCAGGAGTATCTGATCCAGGAAAATCAAATATGAAAAAGTGAAATGTAGATCAGAATCACCTTTAAAATCTACAATTACATTGCAATCATAAAACTTATAATCCTATTATGCTCAGATTTGTAATCTGTGCAACATACAATCCTTAACAAGTCTTTGAAACTCTCAATTTATAGTTTTAGACCTCACCCTAACTACTGAGAAGAGTTTAGCCACTCATGATTGGCTAAAGAGAGAATGGGAGAAGGAGGAAGAAGGAGAGAGAATTTGGAGGGAAAAATATGGATCTCGTGCTAAGCTCTGGTTCTCTCAAATTCAGGATAGTTGTTTTATATTTTCTTCAAACTTTTATACTCTCCTCCTCTATCCTTAGATCTGTTTCAGCCAATCAGAGCGTAAGGGAATAATTCTGTTATTCTGGGCTGTTGATGTGGCCGATTTCTCATCTAGAAGCTCTCTCCCATTGGCTCTCAACTGGCAAATACATGTGAAGTAGTTAGGGTTTCCATGCGTGCCCAACTAGGTGCCAAAAATATCCCCAGGGGTCACTGAATTGCTTTGGAACTCGTGCATAGAATTTTGGAGGTGGCAGTTGCTGAAGAAGCACGCTTAGAAGTTGCTTTATATGCTTGGGAGGTTACTTAAGTTAAATTCAAGTCATGCATTAAGAAAAGAATTTCCAGTAAGACAAGAAACTCGTTTGCATTGGATTTGAATCTCATTAAAAGTTTTGTTTCAGATTTTCTTGGAAATACTGTAACTTCATTTGAAATTTGTTTTACATTGAAATTTTGTTTTAAACTTATGCTCTCATACGCAATGCTCCTGAATCTTACCATGGAATATATGTCTTGTAGAATCAAATGTACATTAGCAATGTTGTTTTCTCAACTGAGCTTGGACTGTAGCTCACCCCTTTGACTATGTGTCACAGGTACAAGTGTAGATCCGAGCGTAGATCCTGAGGGTGATCTTGTGCTACCTCCTGATGAGTTCTACCTTTGAACAACACCTTTAGACTTTTGACATAGTGTGGACAATTACTTTTGACACTTGGTATAGTTTTTGGATGAGACTCTTGTATATATTTTTGTATAATTTTAACCACTGTTTAGGTGACAGTCGGCTGTCACCGGTGGTCCTTATAGCTTAGTTCTTTTGTCTATGATAGAAGGATGGGAAATCTTTTGTTTACTATGCCATGTGTTTTGCCCTTATCCGCTTTGCTTTCGATCTTATGTCAGCTTACCCAATACTTGATGGCTCAATCTTTCCAATGATCTAATTAAGGAAGATTGAGCTGTCACAAAAGCAAGTAAACATTATGATATAAAAGATGACTTTGTCAATCATATTGTGTTCTACGATTTGACAGTATGGATTTTGGGGTAAGAAAATATGGGCTGTCACATTATGTTTATGTATAACATGAGTCTTGACTACTGTAAGAATCCTTTCTAGTACATGTCTCAAGTATTATTGTTCTTTACACTTTTATCAATTGTTTCAGTCTTTTCCAAGACCGAGTTCACCCCATTTGCTCATGCTGGTAATATGCTCATTACTAGTTTCATAAGCTTTAAGTTTTTAAGATTTTTTTAGTCTTTGACTCCTTCATTAGCTAATTGAGTCATAAGTCCTTCTAGCTTGAGCAACTTACGATTGAAATAATATACTCAATGGCTAGTATATGAATATACTAGCCCATTCCAATCTTGCTTCTCTTCATTTGATAATTGTCGGATGTAATTGGTGGAGGGGAAATATCTATCATCATCCCCTTTTAAAAAATTATCATCATTTTTTCTTAAGGACGTTTTTCCACTAAGAGGCCTCTGAAACTTTGATAAATATTTTTTCAATTACTTGGACCATAAAAATTTGAAGGCCCACATTCTTCATTGTCATCTTCATTTTAATCGTTCTCATTCACATATTCTATCTCCTGCCTTATTCACCAAGTCTTTGACTACACGTTATTCATGTTCATTCACTTCTTCTGTTTGTTTACTACTCATCAGAAACTGAAAACTCCTGCTTGAGATTGAGTCAATTCTTTTATCTTTTGTTTCTTTTTTCTTTTTTCATATTTAGAAGCATACTTTTCAGGTGCGATGATTATTTGCAAGGACGAAGCTAGGATTTTCTTTCACCACAAACAAAAAATTAAATCTAAATTAGAGATTGTTTAAACCCTTTATTATCAAATTCCAATAAGGCAATAACCCAAAAATGCTCTATTTTTATACTTTAACCATTGGTTTTTCATACCAATACAGAATACTTGATTGGTAACTCTTTGTCATTCACATGGAATCCCATCTCGCACAAAAGAAAGAAGTAAATACTATGTGTTTTTAATCTAACATCTTAAGCTACTTTTTGTGTGGCTTAAATACCTTAAGCTAGTTTTGTAAAAGTTCATCAAACACAAGTATACACTAGATTACTAATCATAACATTGCCTTCTCCTCAAAAGAATATCATATCTCATTCCTCATCATCCTCGACCTCAAAAGATTATCATTTCTCATCATCCATCATGGTCTTCCCCATTTTCATTTTATTATTTTTAAATATTAATTTTCTTTGTACACTTTTTCTAATTTTAAATAAATTTTTCACTCATAATGGAATTTCTTGTGATGAGTGTTGCATTTCTCTTCTTCTTTTAAAGTTTATTGTTAGAATTAGATGTATATCATGTTGAAGTTATGAACAAAATGATTAAAATAAATTTATAATTTATTTCTATTTATTTAACATTTAATTCCTTTTTGTTACCCTCCCATGTAATTTAATATATGGCAATAGTCACAACTACTACTAAATCTATATATGAAAACAATCACAACAGGAAAATAAATTACTAATTTTTGGATTAGGTAAAAGCTTAAGCATTAAGAGTTGGTTCATTGCCCACTGTTTTGGACATCAAGTACATGATTTTATAAAGAGTGTTGTGTGATTGGAAGCATAACCTAAAGATCTATCATGTTGAAGCTTGCAATGCATTTTTATTGTGCGACTTAAAGGAAACAATGCCTTTAAAATGAATGACAAACTATTTTAGACATTTGAATTGTAATCATTAATATTAAAGGCGGTCCACTGCTTTCTATCACAAAATTGATTGCTTTCAATCACAAATTGAGATTGTTTTTTATCCCAATCTTCTAGACTATAAATTTCAAATCATGGACTTTATTTCAAACAACACACTTAGGCAAGATTGAATTTGGCAGGCAATAAAGAGTTGTTAAATTAAAAAATCTATCCAAGAACGTTAGTCTATTTATTGGTCTAAAAAGTTGATATACCTTCAAAACTTGTCCATGGATTCCTCGAATGTATGCTTGTTAGACATTGAGATGTATTCAATACTTTATTTTAGCATGTTTTCTAGTTTTCAAGTAGTTTTGAACATTACACGAAGAATGGAGCTAAAAGTAATGGATATGGAGGAAAAGATAATAAAGAAGACAAGTTTCTTCAAATTCGACCGGTCGAGAAGTAACTTCGACCTGTCAAAGAGGCTACAGAAGCAAGGAACACAAGAAAATCAACAGAACAAAGTTTGACAAGTCAAAATCCTAATTTTGACCGGTTGAGAGGAGAAAACAGAGTATTCAAAGCTGACAAGTCAAAATATGACAGCCTGGATTTCCTAACCTAGAAATCCAAGCCATCGGATCGCCGATAAGATGATCCCCGAACGTAATACTTGGTATGCCCACATAGAGAGCGGAATTCGAAGCAGATATCTCTTACATAGTAGATAGAGTCATCATATATGGCAAAAAAAACTCCAATTGTATATATAACAAGAAAAAATAATAGTTCTATCCTTACGCAAATCATAAGTCCGATAGAACCAAAACGAACTACCGGTGCTGGCCGACCATCACCTAAACAGTGGTTCACAGCGTAAGCTTACATTACATGAATCCAAAGTTCTAAACTAAATATGAAGGTCGGGCGTACCAAGCCTAAGTCTCACAAACTCAAAATGATCAAATATCCCCTAAGGGAAATAATCCTTTGGAAGAAGATCTGATTCTTCTTCAGGAACGTAATCAGGATCTTCTTCACATCCTGAATCCTCAATAGCTTTATCAACACCTGTTCCAGTGGCGTATAGTCGTAGGGTGAGCTAGCAGTCTAAGCTCAATAGGGGGAATATCAAGAGCACTTATATCATATTTCAAAGCATAGATTCCATGATTTATTTCTAAAAAATATAATTTCACATCAAACTAAATTTTCAAGATGCTTAATTCGAAATACAACAGAATTCAAGTATATATTAAAAATTGATTTCTTAGTTTCACATTTCTTACTTGATTTAAGATTTTACATGCTTCTCATATCTCAAAGTGACTTAAAACCATAACTTCAATAGTCACTCAAGCGAATATAGCATTGAGAGCATCACATATATCGATGGAAATCCCCGAACCATTGTCGTTCAATTAAACCATTTTCGAAGTGCGATGCCATGCCCTTGAGCTACATTAGTAGTCACTTGTGCCGGAGTGCCAAACCCCTGAGCTGCATTAGTAGGGTCACTTGTGCAGCTAAGGTTACCGTTGGCTGGTGTAAATGTACGGATATCTTGCCGTACCGGTACACAATGGGGATTCATTCCTCGTGAACCTTAAATCATTATGCAAATTCTAACTTATAGTTTATCACTATGTAGTTTATCAATGGGATTAATTTATAACTAGTTTCGGAGTTAAAAAACAAGGCATGTATGTGAAGTTCATATGCACATTTTTAACAGAGTTCTCCTTGACGGAGTTCACATTTCTTAACAAAATTCACATTTCTTATCCGAGTTCAAGACATATTTTGGAATCCATGTACAAAGCTCATATTTGTAAAATTAAAGCAAGTGATCTCATTTGTTTTATCATATCACAATATCTATACTAATCACATAAACATAAATGTTAGTCAATTTCCCCAACCTCACAGCTTACAAAAACACGCAAACCACTCACAATGAGACGAAGATCCTCACGCACATATTTGAATTATAACCTACATTCCAGTGCATCCAAAGGTCACTAACTAATGCTTAAAAAATCATGCATACTGAATATTTGAAAGATTCTCCAAGAAAAATCTAAACTAGTCCAAACTGCCTCAGTCATGCACACGAGCTCCAAAGTCGTGTGAGCGACTCACCAGGCACACCCTAGTCGCGCGACCTTGCGTGAGCGACTATGTTTGTTCATTTTTTTTTTCAAAACTTCCTAAGATAGTCGCGTGCGCAAGTTCGAGGTCGCGCGAGCAACTTCTCCTGGCACTTAGTCGCACGAGTGACTGGTTTTCCTTGATTTTTAGGCTATTTTGAAGCCTAACTTGCATGAGCGACTTACACTCACGCGCGCGAGTCCTAAGGTCGTGAGAGCAACTTTCGGGATTTCAGCAATTTTGCCCAAAATAGGATTTTCTTTCTTATCCCCTTCTAACCTAACTCTTATTCACATTAAATGTAACATGTCTAGGGAATTAAATGCCTTCATTTATCACCATTAATTCACATTTAATGCACTCAAATTCACAAGATCTTACCTCATTAGTTCACGAGATTCTTGTGTGATCTTTCGATCTAAAACTCGAGATCCACGGTGCTCTTATCCCTTACATCGAAAGGGCTTGAAGACCCGACCTCTCACGATCATTTTGCGATGCACACGAAGGTTTTATCCTTCCTAGCTCCTACAATCGTCCACAACCTCTCGCAAAGTCGATTATACAAGAGGGCTTTATAAAAAAAAGGTTCCATAGAATTTGGGGGCTTCTTCCTCTCTCACTCGCGAATTCCAACCACGTGAGCTCGATGATGCTTTGTGGTAAATCAAAGTTCGAAGAAGAAGGTTGAGGGGGAGATCAATAGCCCATGCTAGAGGTAGGGCTTTTCTACAATCTTATGCAAAGCAAATGCAATGGCTTATGTGAGAAGCCATTGCAACTTAATCTCTTTGGACCATGCTTCCTTGTGAAGCAAACACACACACATAGGTGTTTCAACATATGGTTCGGTTTGCTTGTGAACCCTATACACCTAAGCTAGGTGTTAGTCTTATCCATACTAGTTCATTGAGTCGAAAAAAACTCTTAAGTGTTCTACCAAAATCCTAAACAGCACAATGCGCCGTACCGACATGTGTACCTAACTGACTTACATGGTTCACAAAATTTGGGGATATTACATCCTCCCCTCCTTACTAAAATTTTTTATCCTCGAAAATTGACTATGGTTCAATGGCCTTGCAATGACGCAGCAAGAGAACACCTAGGGCTAACAAGGAAATTGAATTTCTCTATAGAAGAGAACATTGTCTAGCAAGGATGATTTACATCATGCCATAAAAAAATCTATCATAAATTCCAAGAGTCCCGAATCATTCAGTCAAGTACATATATCCCTGCCGCATATCAAAATCTAAGTTACACAAACTTACCTGTATCAATTCAGAAATGGAAAGTGAATATATCACAGTAAGTTATCCACACTCATAACATTTTCCAAATCCATTCATAACATTTGAAATCCATGTAGAAAATCCATTCACACACAACCATTTTCACATTGCCTATAGATTACATGAAACCATGAATAAGTAAAATTAAAACATTGGGTATTGTTCACCCTAAAAGTTTAAGGTCATTCTAGCATGGCACACATGCTACTATTCATAAAATAATTACAATTTACCATTGTCTTAGAACTAAAATACCCAGAATATTTACCAAAGACCAGAATTTTAACCATTATCCTTAAACTACTATCCAAAATTTACAAACATTCCAAATTAAACAAAAAGTCCCATACTATCTACCCACAACACCCGAAGCCAATGAATGTAGTCCTCGCCTAATCCTCATCACCACCAAGATGCTCTTCGTTATCACGACCCGTGCCACCCTTGTTATCACCACCTGTCGCCATGCGCTGTAAATAATTTGATGGGTACATGTATACTGCGTCGCTTAGCATAGCGTCGTGTAGTAGAGCTGGCGCGTGATCTGATCATTATGTTACTTCAACCTCCGGAGAGTAAGATCCTGTGAGTCCATGGGCCGAAATAATTCCGTCGCAAAGTTCACACAACTGTATGGAGGGATTGGTGGTTGGATTGGAATCTGATGTGGTGGTACTGGATACTAAGCCGCTGATCAGGCTCATGATGTGGTTGTTATTATTGTGGTTGTTGTTGCGCCTGTTGCGCAAGTTCTTTGATTTATCGACGTTTCATGCTCTACCTCAAACTAGAGAGACTAATTTTTAAATCCTCATACTTGCAGTGTTGGGTGTTGCCAGCATTTCGGGGTTCGATTTGTGAGAACTGGCACCCCCCATCTCCCTGCTCATCTACTTATTGCTCGATCATCCGTGAGATCAATCGAGCATACGGTAAACACTTAAGGTTTACTTTGTGAGCACCCTGCCTCGCATTGTTGCGAGCATAGACTATTCCCTCAGATACTACGGCAGGGGCAGAGAACCATTTGCCTTGATACGTTGAAAACAAGGACTAGAGGAAAATTTCTCTCCTTTCCTGCTCATGCCCCGGGGGAAATAGGTTCTTTCGGAATATGATGGCTAGTGGCCACATATAATTGGGCAATTGCACTCTCTTTACCAACATCTCGGACCCGGTTCGTCCGTGTGTCATTTTGGCAATCATGTCATGGAAAGGTACCTTTTCTTGATTTGGGGGTTGCAATGTTCCAACATTTATATACCTTGATGGGCATCCCATCGCGATAGATATATCATTTAGGTCAAATTGAAATTCGTGACCATCGATTTTGGTCACCAATTCCATCTGATCGTCGCTCATTTGGAGGTGTTGCTAAAATAGGCGTACTTGCCTAGGGTAGTAGTAATCATGAAACGGCTTGACAAGCAGTTTCATGTCCGCGGCAGTCAAATAATCGATCGTCCACCTTGTGGTCACTTGCCCTTCGAACAAATTCTTGTCGATTGATCATTCGACTTTGAACTTCTTTGAATCCCACCACTCCGTCGGTTGTTCTCTGACGATTGGTGGTGGATCCGTCTTTGGATGTTTTGACGGTGGGGGGTTTGGAAGCACCAACCTTCTTCAGTCCCATCTCAATTATTTTAAAAGAAGAGCGAAGAAATTTGAACCAAAATGAGAATTTTTACCATATTTGTGAGAAGAAATTTAGAGAAAATCGGAAGAACACACTTTTGATCGAAGGCGTAAGCAAGTTTGAGAGTTTCCCCAAATGAATCCAAGCCCAATGGTCGAGCTCGAGGTTTTGGAAGTACAACCCTAGCTTCCAAAATCTATCCGTGCCAAAAATTAAAAGGAAAATGACCCGTAGCCCATTTATATCTCGACAGTCGTGCGAGCGACAAGTTAAAGTCGCTCGAGCGACTTTCGAATAAAACTGCATGCTAGAGCAGTCGCGCGAGCGACTGTATTAACCATTTTCTCGCATGGGGTTCTGAAGAAGTCCCACGAGCGCCTCTAAATTCGCACACACGAGTTCTGCTGTTTCTTTCGATTCTTGCTGTTTTCTATTTCGATTCTTTTTATCGCATCATATTTATGTTTTTTCTCTTCCATTTACCTCCAAATTTTGAGTATGCAGTCTACAGACATGTACGTTCTACCTTGGACTAAGAATATAGATTTCTTTTGTTTATTTTCAATTATGCTTGACGACTCACTATTTACGCGTGGTATCCTTAGCACAATGTTAACCATTTGATAACAATCACATTGATAGATGAAATGCACATAAAAATGATCTAACAGTCTCGCATATTTGAATTAGCTCTAAAATTTACAGAGTTGAAGTTCATTCGAAGAGTTGTGGATATGCGTCCCTTATGTCCGACTCGCGTTCCTAAGTAGCTTTTTTCGGCTAATGGTTTCGCCACCTTACAAGTACCAATGGAATATGTTTGGTACGCAACACTTGCTCCTTTTAATCGAGATTCTATATCGATTCTTTGCTAATGGTCAAGTCTTCTTGAATCTCAATTGGTTGATAGTCCAGGACATGTGTTGGATCCTTCACGTATTTCCTTAGCATCGACACGTGAAATACATTGTGAATTCTCGACAGTTGCAGCGGTAGAGCAACCCGATATGCGACTGCTCCAACTCGTCCCAAAACCTCAAATGGTCCTATGTATCGTGGACTCAACTTCCAACGTTTCCCGAAGCGCATTACACCCTTCGTGGGTGAAATCTTTATGAACACGTTATCTCCTTGTTGAAACTCAATGCTCGTTCTTTTCAGATCGACGTAGATCTTCTGTCGGCTTTATGGTACCTTCAACCTCTCACGGATCAAATGTACTGCTTCGACTGTACTTTCAATGGTTTTTAGACCCAAAATGAATTTCTCTCTTATTTCATCCCAGTTAATCAGAGATTTACATCTTCTTCCATATAGTGCTTTGTAGGGAGCCATACCAATGCTTGGCTGATAACTGTTATTGTATGCATACTCGATCAGGGATAGATGTTGATCCCATGATCTTTGAAAATCAAGCATACAAGCTTGTAGCATGTCCTCTACAATATGGTCCACCCTCTCGGTCTGTCCATCTGTTTGTGGGTGAAATGCTGAGTTGATGTCAAACCTTGAACCCATTGCCTCTTGGAATTTATGCACTGTGATGTATACAACGGGTCTCTATCCAAAACAATACTCACAGGAAGACCATGCAATTGGACAATCTCTTTCAGATACATCTCTACAAGTCTACTCATTGTATACTTGGTGTTGTAAGGTAAGAAATGAGCTGACTTGGTTAGTCTATCAATGATTATCCATATGGCATTATATCCCTTTATCGTTCTTGGTAATCCCAAAATAAAATCCATGGAAATGGATTCCCATTTCCATTCTAGTATCAGTAGAGGTTGTAATAGACCCGATGGATGTCGATGATCCACTTTCACTTGTGGGCACACCAAGCATTTTGAGACATACTTCTTCAAACCTCTACCAAAAGTTCTTCAGATCTTGGTATATCTTGGTACCACCTGGATGAATTGCATACTTCGATTTATGGGCTTCTTCTAGGATAGTATTCCTAAGATTGACATCGATCAGTATGAATAGACGCCCTTTGAATAATAGCGATCCATCCATCTTTATGGAGAAATCTGGTCTAGTATCATTGGTCACACCTCGTCTGATCTTGGTAAGCTTTGCATCTTTCATCTGAAGCTCGTAGATGTCATTGAAGATCGTCGGCCTGATCGTGATGTTTGCCACTAAAGCTCCTGAATCTTTCAACTTGATCTTTGTGTCATATAATGAAATATCTTCTAATAATTTTCATCTATGGATTCCCTTAATGAAGCTTGATAATTGAGGCGAATTCTTTCGACTCAACGCATCTGCCACAACATTCACTTTGCCTAGGTGATATTGAATGGAGCAATCATAATCTTTAAGAAACTTAATCCATCTTCTCTATCTCATATTCAGATCCTTTTGAATAAATAGGTACTTGAGGCTTTTGTGGTCTGTAAATATCTCAAAAGTTTCTCCATACAGGTAATGCCTCCATATCTTCAAAGCAAAAATCACCACAACTAGTTCAAGATCATGTGTCAGGCAATTCTTTTCATAATCCTTGAGCTGCCTTAAACCATATGCTATAACTTTTTCATTTTGGTTGAGAACATAGCCCAATCCATTGTGTGATGCATTGCTAAACATGACAAAACCTCCAGTGCTTGATGGAATAGCAAGCATTGGTGCAAATGTAAGTCTTCTCTTAAGTTCCTAAAAACTCTTCTCACAAGACTCTGTCCATTCAAACTTCACATTTTTCCTCGTAAGTTGTGTGAGAGGTCCCGATATCTTAGAAAATCCTTCTACAAATCTTTTGTAGTAGCTAGCGAAACCTAGAAAACTTCATATCTCTATTACGGCCCTCGACTGTTCCTATTGTACCATGGCCTCAATCTTTTCTAGATCATTCGTAATACCCGTTTTAGAGATGACATGTCCCAAGAAACTCACTTGTTCTAACCATAACTCACACTTGCTAAGCTTCGCATACAGCTGGTGTTCACATAATGTGTGTAGAGCGATTTATAGGTGCTGCTCATGCACTTCCTTTGACTTTGAGTAGATGAGGATATCATCTACGAATACGATCACATATTTATCAAGGTGTGGTTCGAAGAGATCATCGATCTGAAATCGATCTTAAAAAAGAACCTTGTCCCTTGCAATTGATCAAAGAGATCATCGATCCTAGGGAGTGGATAATAGTTCTTGATCGTTAATTTGTTTAGCTGATGATAGTCGATGCACAATCTCATCGACCCGTTCATCTTCTTGACAAATAAGATCGGTGCTCCCCAAGGAGAAACACTTGATCTTACAAACCCTTTGTCTAAGAGTTCTTGCAATTGTTCCTTCAACTCTTTCAACTTGGTCGGAGCCATCCTATACGGCCGTGCCTAGAGCTAAGTCAATTGTTAACTCAACTTCTCGATCTGGTGGTAATCCTGGTAGCTCTTCAGGAAACACGTCTGAAAACTCGCATGCAACTGGAATATCAGTAGTGTTGTTCTTCTCTTCCCATTACTCTTGTAAAAGTGTGAGGTATCCACTGCATCCATTTCTCATTAGTTGTTCAGCTTGAATCGCATAAATAAAAGGTGCTATGTTCATCTTGACACCACAAAACCTGAACAACTTTCCTTTCGGAGGACGAAAAGTAACTACTTTTCATAGGCAATCGATGCTTGCATACTAAGAGGAAATTAAATCCATGCTAAGGATCACATCAAATCCTTGCATATCTAATAGAATGAGATTTTTCGTCGTCTCACGATCCTCAACGAAAATAATGATTGAAAGGCAAAACATATCCATGCTCACCGAACTTCCTATAGGAACTGACACAGCCAGAATAAAATCTAAGGTTTCCAGAATGACACTCAATTCAGTCAAGAAAGTGGAGTCACGAAAGAGTGTGTAGAAATTGGGTCTATCAATACCCATGCTTCATGACAACAATTGTCCCTACTTTGATATAGATGTAGAGTACCTACATGTCAAACATGCAACTCGATTTAGAGTGCACAAGTGTGTGCGATGGTACTGATGATTTACACGTATTAAAAACAAACTACAACAAAAACCATTAAGAAATTTAAGTAAAGATTGATACGTCAATTGGATTATAGCTTGTATAACGTCATTGGATGTCTGAGCATCTACGGCAGTGACAACATAAGCGTGGCCCTGAACGGTAGGTCGCATGGATCGTGCATGCCTCTGTGTTGCAGCTGAAGTCATCCCTTCCTTTCTTAGCTCAGGGCAATCTCTTATCATATGCCCCACTTTGCCACACTTAAAACATCCTCTTGAATATTGTCTACAATTTGTGGTCTTATGTGGTTTCCCGCAACATGCACATGTCTGAACCGGAGTAGACGATGATGCACTTGACTAGCTTTGTGCAATAGATGCCTCCGTTGTCATAGTAGGGCCAAATGGGCGAGCGAATCTACTAAGCTTAAGCACAAATGGTCTTGAGTAGACACTCTAACTCGATTACCTTGGTGTTAGTACTGAAAACATAGGCCTCTTGTTTGCCTGCTCATAGCCACTGGACCTCACTTGATTTTCCTTACCCTTATTTTGCTGGTCCCTTCTTTTATACATTTTCTCCATGTGATCCTTGGCTACAAGGGCCTTGCCCATGACTCCCACAAAAGTCTCTAACTCCAACATCGAGACTCTATCTTGAACATTCGGCCTTAAGCCATATTGGAACTTCTTAGTCTTTATTGCATCTGAGGCTACATGTTCCGGTGCAAATCATGAAAGTTTTGCAAACTCTGTTCCGTACTCTCGCATGGTCATCCGTCCTTATTCCAACTGAATAAATTTAACCTCCATCTGATTCTTTACCACTTTGGTAAAGTATTGCTCATTGAACTCCTCAACAAATTCTCTCCAAGTCCACAAGGCATTTGAGTTCTCTTGTCCTTGATACTGATTTCCACCATGGGTTGGCCTCCCCATCCAACTTGAAAGTAGCCCACCTAACCTTCTCATCCCCAGTGCACAGAAGCACACTAAAGATTTTCTCCATTTCATTAAGCCACTTTTCTGTCTCAAGTGGATTGGCTTGTCCTGAGAAACATGGAGGATGCATCCTCCTAAACTCTGTGAATGCCAAAGGTTGAGGTTGATGTTAATGATTATTAGCATTATTCACAGCCATGAACTAAGTTTGTTGTGCCATCGCATTGGCCACAGTCTCCATGGCTTGTGTCATTCTCTCTTTATCTCTTCCTTGGTTTCCTTCTCCTGGAGGATCCCTCTCACCAATCGGAATGCTATTTGAACCAGTGGTGATCCCTTCACCACTCCTTGTGTTTCGTATACAACCGCCTCTCGGTCTGCCTCTACCTCTAGTGGACATACTGATTTATAAACATGAAATTAAAGTTTCATCAACTATGGTCCCTATACCCTAACAAAACCTTAAACTCCTATTCCAAGTCTAGATTCTATCAGAAATTTCTAAAGCCACAAGCTTTGATACTAACTATAACAGCCCGGATTTCCTAACCCAGAAATCCATGCGGCCGGATCACTGAAAAGACAATCCTCGAACGTAACACTTGGTAGGTCCACATAGAGAGCAGAATTCGAAGCAGATATCTCTTGCAAAGCAGATAGAGTCATCATATGTGGCAAAAGAAAAATCCAATTCTATATATATCAAGAAAAAATAACGGTTCTATCCTTATGCAATCATAAGTCTAACAGAAGCGAAATGAACCACTGGTGATGGTCGACCATCACCTAAACAGTGGTTCGCAACATAAGCCTACATTACATGAATCCAAAGTTCTAAGCTAAATATGGTGACCAGACATACCAAGTTGAAGTCTCACAAACTCAAAATAATCAAATATTCCCTAAGGGACATAATCCTCTAGCAGAAGATCTGATTCTTCTTCAGGAACGTAATTAGGATCTTCTTCACGTCCTGAATCCTCAATAGTTGTATCAACACCTGTGCCTGTGACATATAGTTGAAGGGTGAGCTACAAGCCTAAGCTCAATAGGGAGAATATCAAGAGCACTTATATCATATTTCAAAACATAGATTCCATGATTTATTTCCAAAAAACATAATTTCACATCAAACTGAATTTTCAAGATGGTTAATTCGAAATACAACAGAATTCAAGTACATATTTGAAATTGATTTCTTAGTTTCACATTTCTTACTTGATTTCAGATTTTACATGCTTCTCATATCCCAAAGTGACTTAAAACCATAACTTAAATAGTCTCTCAAGCGAATATAGCATTGAGAGCCTCACATATACCGATAGGAATCCCCGAACCATCATTGTTCAATTGAACCATTTTTGAAGTGCGATGCCAAACCCCTGAGCTACGTTAGTAGGGTCACTTATATAGGACTGCCAAACCCTAAGCTATGTTAGATGGGTTACTTGTGTGGCTAAGGTTACCATTGGCCAGTGTAAATTTACAGATATCCCAAGGTACCGGTACACTATTGGGATTTGTCTCATGAACCTTAAATCATTGTGCAACTTCTAACTTATATTTTATCACCGTGTAGTTTATCAGTGCGATTAATTTATAACTAGTTTCAGAGTTCAAAAACAAGGCATGTATGCGAAGTTCATATGCACATTCTTAATAGAGTTCTCCTCCTTGACGGAGTTAACATTTCTTAATAGAATTCACATTTCTTTTTCGAGTTCACAATTTTATTAAAATTCACATTCTTATCAAAATTCACATTTCAAGACATATATTTTGGAATCCATGTACAAAGCTCATATTTTTAAAATTAAAGCAAGTGATCTCATTTGTTTTATCATATCAAATATCTATACTAATCACATAAATATAAATGCTACTGAATTTTCCCTACCTCACGGCTTACGAAACACGCAAACCGCTCAAAATGAGATGAAGATTCTCACACACATATCCGATTTATAACCTACATTCCAGTGCATCCAAAGGTCACTAACTAATGCTTAAAAGATCATGCATACTGAATATTTAGAAGATTCTCCAAGAAAAATCCAAAATAGCCCAAACTGCCCCAGTCACACGAGCGAGCTCACAAGTTGTGTGAGTGACTCCACTAGGCACCCTAGTCGCGCGAGCGACTTTGTTGTTCATTTTTTTTTCAAAACTGCCTGAGACAATCTTGCGCACGAGTTCAAGGTCACGCGAGCGACTGATTTCCCTTAATTTTTAGGCTATTCTGAAGCTTAACTCGTGCGAGCGACTTACACTCGAGCACGCGAGTCCTAAGGTCATGCGAGCGACTTTTGGGATTTCAGCAATTTTACCTGAAATTGGATTTTCTTTCTTATCCCCTTCTCACCTAACTCTTATTCACATTAAATGTAACATGTCTAGGGGATTAAATTCCTTCATTTATCACTATTAATTCACATTTAATGCACTCAAATTCACAAGATCTTATCTCATTAGTTTGGGGGATTCTTGTGTGATCTTTCGATCCAAAACTCAAGATCCACGACACTCTTATCCCTTACGTTGGAAAGGCTTGAATATTTCATAATGCACACAAAGGTTTTATCCTTCACAGATCCTACAATCATCCACATCCTCTCGCGAAGGTGATTACACAATAGGGCTTTCTAAGGAAAAGGTTTCGTAGAATTTAGGGCTTTCTTCCTCTCTCACTCGCGAATTCCAACAACGTGAGTTCGATAATCCTTTGTGGTAAATCAAAGTTCGAAGAAGGTTGAGTGGGAGATCAACATCCCTTGCTAGAGGTAGGGCTTTTCTTCTCCTCAAGCTCTCTCTCTCTCTCTACAATCTTATGCAAAGCAAATGCAATGGCTTATGTGAGAAGCCATTGCAACTTAATCTCTTTGGACCATGCTTCCTTGTGAAGCACACACACACACATAGGTGTTTCAACATATGGTTCGGTTTGCTTGTGAACCTATACACTTAAGCTAGGTGTTAGTAGTCTTAACCATACTAGTTCACTAAGCCGAAAACAACTCTAAGTGTTCTACCAAAATCCAAAATGACACAATGCGATGTACCGACATGTGTACCTAACTGATCACATAGGGAATGACCGGCTTATAGTATGTATATATTTAAATTAAAATCAAGTCTTAACCTATTGCAAGCGCATAAGGGAAATTATAGCACTAGTGATAGGTTCGATCCCACGAAGAAGTGATTATCTTGTTATAAATTTTTATATTCCTTTTCTAAAAACTATCTTTATCTTTTAACTCCTAAACTACAGGAGAAATATGAATAAAAGAATGAGTTCTTTAACCTAATTGCATAAAAATATCCTATTCCTCCTTCTTCAGATTCAAATTTAAACTACCGTTACACCATATTGTAGCCTTCCAGAAGTTGGTTATCAATATAAAAAACTAAAATTCTTCAACACAGATTTAATCTAATCAACAATCTCCTAGAATTTGGGCGTCAATCAAATTCGAGAAAATTAAAGATGGAAAAGGAAAACCGTTACACGAATCTGCAAACTTTAACCCGAATCATCAATTCAAAGCAAAATTCGAAGATGTTCACAAAGCATATAAAATCTAAACTAAAAATAAAATTAAATCTAAACTAGAAAACAAAAGTAGAACCATCAAAAGGGTTGATCTTTCAGCTTCCTCAGCCTTGATTGTTAGGCAAGACCTCAAAGAACTATGGACGATGTTGCTTTATAAATCTTAAACTACTTTGACTGAGAGAAAACACAGACCTCAGTTGTTAATTGATGCTGTGAAATTCTTCGATGGTTATTCCTATACCGGGCTCTCTTATTTATAGATCATAAGGAGTCAGTTTACAGAGTTCTAATTCTAATAAAAGAAACTACTAAAATATAAGATTCATAATATAAATCTAATTCTAATTTTAATCTTCTTTGCTTTCAACGGTTGATGTGTTTCAGATTTCTTTCCTTGATAACAGCAGTAGAGATCTTACGAGTCTATCTTCACCAATCATCTCAGATCTGTGATTAGGCAAACTTCTAATTAAAGAGTTCTTCTAATTTTATTCTTGGCGGTGGAAATTCTCACGTGATCAACAACAACAAAAGTAGAAGGAAAGCTTCTATAATCGTAATCCACGATTATCCATTTCCTTCTTTTCTTTCTTAGAAAATTGTAAATCATAATTTTCCATCTTTCATAGCTTCCTCAGTAGATGATCACTTTCTTCTGTATCGCCTTTTACTCTTTTGCCGCTTTCTGAATAATAGTCTTTTGAAGAATCGTAAATTACGATTTCTCATTCTTCTCTTCTTTGGTTTCAGTATTAGTGCTCAATCATAAAATACGATTTCTCAACTTTCAATAGGTGGCGAATCGTCTTCTTATGCTCAATCGTCTTTTTACTGTTTTTTGAGTTCATTTTGATGAATATTAATACTTTGGCTCTCTTTTACTATTTTTCTTTAATATCTGCAAATCAACATCTTATTAGTAGCAAACTAAGTCCTAGCATCACTATGTTAAGGGCAATAAAATGGTATAATATGTGACTGATCACACCCCCAAACTTAAGTTTTGCTACTCCCTAGCAAACAAGAAAAAATAAGTTATTATAAGCTAAGAATTTAAATCTCACTTTTGTAGGGAGCACGATTGCATTTAGCGAATGCAACAAGCCTTTAAACCCCTGGGTGATCCCTAGTGGAGGAGGTGTAGTCTCCTAAAGGTTTTCAGTGAAGTTACCTACAAACTTTAAATATTTATATATATAAATATATATATATATATATTTTTTCTAAACATTAAAAGTAAAAATCTAACTAATCTACTTAATTGGTCAATATATAGTCTATTACAATTTTCTAAAATTACCAATCCTTTATCTTTTTTTTCTATTGCAATAGTTATCCTTGATTAGAACTCCAACAATTTCAAATCAAAATAAACACAGAGTGTATATGCACTAGTGAACAGTTTATTCTTTATAAATTTTTCTTAACTGCAGATTTAAAAAATATTTTCATTCAAAAACTCACTATTGACATACTCTCAAAAAGATATCGAAACCATTAGACTCTTTCAGTATATTTTTTAAAAGAATTCAGTCAAAGATAATTGTAAAAATGAATCTCATAGAAAAGATAATCCTATCTTATTCTTATGATTCCCTATACAATCCATAATATCTATTATCCTTGTCTCTACTAGGCTTATGCCTTTGTAAATCGTAAATCAGAAAGGTATTTCCTTCAGCTTGTAATAGGGTTTTGGGTGTCAGAAGGTATCAAGGAAAGGTAGAAAATGATTCAAAGTTTTTCTGAGAATTTAACTCTTCTTTTTCCTATCTTCTTCTACTATTCTACTTCAGTAAGTATCCATGATTGGATAACTGCTTCCCATTTATTTCTTTTTATATATATATCCCAGTTCTTCAGCTTAAAATTATCTTTTACGATTTTTTTTTCTTTTTAGCTAAATCGTACTTTTCTTTTTCAAAAATCATTTTTTTTTTTACAAATTTTCTTTCTTTTCCCATATTTTCTTTTATTTTCTTTCTTTGTACCTCTTCTAGCATTCCCTTTTTCTATTTTTCTTTTACTCCTTTCACTCTCTCTTCTTCCCTTCTTTCCTTCTAAACTCTCAAAAATTGTTAGGGTTAAAGGTAGAAAGCTTTGGGTAGTACATATGGTTAAAGGTTTATAAAATTTTGGTACAAGAAAATTTTGTTTCAGGTTTCTAATATGGGTTCAAAGGATAAAATGTTCTAGGATTCTGACTTTTTCGCTCTGGTTTAAACAAAAGATGGTCTTAAATCATCTTTACGATTTACTAGCATAGGTGCCTTATTGCTTTGATATTTCTAATAGATAGTTTTAAACAAAAAATTAGTTCATCATATTCATAAAACAATTTGATTCTAAATTCAGCAATATGAAATTTCATATCAGTATAGAAGTTCAAAGATTTACGATTTGAATAGAAACAGTCTCTCTCATAATAAAAGAGGAAATATGGCTCAAAATCTCACTGATTTATAATTTTTGAAACTATAATCTAAATTTTTGCAGTTTAGATCAATCTATTGTTTCAAACAGTTATTCTAATATAGTGTTTCAATTAGCTAAGCATGGATTATAACTATTCTAAATTCTAATTATTAAACTTCTATTATAATGAATCGTAAGTTTTCTGGATTTGTAATTTCTTCTATCATAATTCCTATGTACTGATCAGAATTTTTTTTTAAATTGCTAAAAATAAAACTACTTTTTTTTTTAAATTTCTAAAAATAAAACTATTATAGACAAAAATTGTGTATCCCCCCAAACTTAAATCGGACAATGCCCTCATTGGCACAAAAAATAGGGGACACAAAATAAAAAAAAAAAATTATTGATATACTAATTATTTACCAAAAAATATCTGTTACCAAATATATACTCTCTCCCAAACTTGAGAGAAAATACCCGCGGCTTATTCTCAGAGTATCAATAACAAAAATTTTAGTAAGAAGAAAAAAATGTTAGTGATGTTAGTAACACATACTTGTTAGTAAAAAAAAATCTTTATATATACTAAATATATAATGAACATGAAAGGAAAGTAAAAAACTAAAATAATTACATAAAAGAAGATAAACCTAGGAAAAATCTATTGAGATTATACCTGTGATGTTTGTGTGTTCTGTTATATTTTTACTCACTTGGTGATGATTGTTGTGGTACATAGATAGAAGTAGTAAGGTCATCTTTCAAGTCAGATACATCAGTAGTAGAATAACTATCTTTATCTTTTTCATCAGTTGAATCCCCATGTGCTGCCAATTCAGCCTCTTCTGTATGTCCTTCTACTATCATTGGACAGGAAGTTCCTTCCAGGCACTGTTTTTCTTTATCAGCCTTTTCTTTATCCTTGAGATCCGCAGTTAGCTTCTTAATTACGATAGAATTTAGTTGAATTTATGTCCTTAGCTTCTCTGCCATGGCTTGTTCCTTAGCTAATGCGACAAAGTAGTTCTTAGTTTGGGACTCAATCATTTTTACTTGTCTATCATTGACTGAGCATAAGGAATCTCTATCCTCTTGCAGTTGTCTTTCTCTTCTACTACAGTCAGTAAGTGAGTCTTTTCTCTTAGCAGTTGATGGAGTATTTTCTGGTAGTTCTTAAGGGCTTTTTCTCTAACAGTTTCTACATCATCAGGAACTACCATCAAACCTCCAAACTGTTCAAGGATACTGCCAATTTTCTCTTCATATACTCTCTTCTCTTCTTCCCAAGCTTGTTGTTTTTCATTCATTTCTGTAGTCTACTGCACTAGTTGGGCTTGAAGTGTTGAAGTAGCATCTTGAACTCTTTGTTCTGCTTCTACTTCCCATCTCGCACCTTACTCCTGTAGAGCTTTCGTCGCAAGCTGTCCATTATTTCTACCTGTTCTTGAGCTGTCAAGGTGCTATCATGGACTCTCTTCTGTAGTTCTCAGTATTCCTCCATCCATTTTCTTACTATTCCTGGCAGTTGTATCAAAGGTGGGGGATTTGTAGTGATCCATTGCTCTAGTTTCCTCACCCTTCTTAGTACTTCAGGTAATGGCAATAAGTTTGGTTCATGTCTGTGTTGCCATTGCTCCATTGCCCTTATTCTCTTTTCTATCTCGTGCAATGCTCTGCTGCTGACTGGAGGATCCTCAGGGGGTGCTTCTTCTCCATGTAATAAATCTATAAAGCTCTTTCTTGGTAACTCTAAGCTTTGTTCTACTTGGGTTATGAGAGTTTTCTCGGTATTGGCCTCTAGTGTATGCTGAACAGCAGGTTCTACTGGTACAGGGTATGGCTAGAAGTAGTCATTCCCGCAGCCTGTTGCTCTTCTAAGTGTGCATGATTTATTTGTATTTTGAAAATAGATTTGTAAATGATAAATTATACTGAATCTGGAAAATTAAAATGAATAAGAAATATCAGCATAGAGAGAAATTAATTGACCTGCAAGATCAGGGCCAATTGTAGCAAGTTTTAAATGTAAGTGAGTAAAAGATCGTCCATAGGGAGTTGATTTAAAATGAATGGTAAACCTCCATATCTGAGCTACCAGATCTGACCTCTAGTCCTATCTACAAAGCGAATAAGATGAGAGGTGAATTTGTCACATTAACTAAATTATCTAAAAGTAGAATTTAAACTAAGTGATCCAGATCCGAGTTGGGAGAATTGAATGTAAACTTAAGAAGAAAGGAGAAATAATAGTTGACCTAAGCTTAATAACTGATTACAAGATGAGAACTAGTGTAGCACAGTTGAGAAAGTATCCACATCTTCATCTGGTTACCAGCTTAGATGTAAGAGAAAAATAATCTAACTCAAGGATTAAGATTGAGTTGGACTTATGGCTATGATCTATCCACTGTCATGGACACAGATCATCCAATAGTCTTTAATCTGAATTCTTGATTCAGAACATGAACACCACTACAAATGCTGTAAGAGATTAGGTTACCAACGCAAATTCTTACAGGGATAATGAATTAAGGGAAATTGCTTTTAAAAATAGTAAATCTAAAGGAGTTCTAATGAATAAGGAGATCACAAAGAACCCTCAACATGAATCTGATTGAGATGTACTATTGAAAACAACCTTTTCAAATCCACCTTTACAATTACAAAGTACAGCTTAAACAGCTCTCAGATTTGTAGTCTTGAATACAATTCTCACTTGAATTATATAAGTATCTCACAGCTCTCAGTTACAAACAAAAGCTAGGATATTACAGAGGTTTCAGACAGTTATCTGAATTGGAAATGGGGCAATAGAAATGAGACTCAAAATCTGGATACCCGAATTGGGCAAATAGCTCGTCTATTTATAGTTTTCCCCAAGTCCATTTCAGATGTGCATTAACCAATCAGAATTGGTTAGATCCATATCAGCCAATAGGAGTCGAGCACAAGGATTCATATCTGTTCTGGCCAATCAGAATTGCTTGATCTGGTTCAGCCAATCAGGCGATAGAAGCATCAATTCTGTTATGTAATTCAAAACTCTGTTTGAGCTTCTAGAAGTTCCCACCAAGTAATTTCATCTTTGGGAGTTCACATGGAGTGGAATATGCCTCTGGTTTGTGCTTCGAATCTTCCAAAATGCCCCTAGGTTTTTAAATGCATTGGGGCACGTGCAGAGAATACTGAATTGCCCTTGCGGATGCTGAGAATCTTCAGAATACCATTTCGCATTGTTTGGGGACCTTTTCAAGAGGTACTGTAACTTCTGAAGCTCTATTCGCACAGTTTTGGTGCAGTTCGCAAAGCGTTTCCTTCTTTTCGAATAGATCTTCAGCAAGTTTAGTTCTTTTTGAATAGATCAGGTACTCTTCGAGAACCAAACTTGGAGCTTTTAGTTCTTTTCGTAGAGTTCAGGTTCTTTTCGAATAGTTCAGGTATCCTATCGAAAAGCATTCTGTAATGCATTCTTCTTTTCGAGTAGCTCTAAACCTTTTTCTGGGTTGAAACCAGGCCTTTGTCCTCTTTAGTTTAGGCATTTGGACAGCCAGTGGGGCTTTCCCTTCTCTTTCTTCCTCTAGATCGAAATGGATCATCATCTTTTTGGCACTTTTAAGCTGCTTTCAGGGTTAAGCCTGCCTTTATTGTTAGCTATAAAACAAACACTTAAAACACTTATTTAGTTCTGTCAAAGGTCTATCAAGACCCAGGTTAAGGGGTGGAAAATGGTATTTTCCAGTTCTCAACACACCCCCAAACCTAAGCTTTGCTAGTCCCTGAGCAAAGACAATTTTAAAAACAGAATGAAAAGCCATTTTTGTAGGGAGCACAGTTGCATTTAGCATATGCAACAAGCCTTTTAAACCCCTAGGTGATCCCTAGTGGAGGAGTGAAGTCTCCTGAGGGTTTTCAGTGAAGGTACCTACAAACTTCTCCAATAAATCAGTTAATATCAATGCAGTTCTGTTAAAACAGACTTTCATCCAATCAGATTATTCACACCTGCATCAGTCAGGCTATAAGAGGAATCTCAAGAAACTATCAGTTCAAAACTAAAATTCTGCTATAATTCCTTTTACTATTCACTCAGTTTGTGTCAAAAAAAATTTTACAAGATAAATTAATGAAAAGCTTGCCTTCTATTTGAGAATTCAGTTTTGATGTTACCCCAATAAGTTGATTTTAAACCCAATACTCTCCAGGATTTTCACTCACCATGTAAGTAAGAGGGTTGTACTATTTCACACAGCTCAAGAGCAGTTACAGCCCTCAAATAGGACTGTAAGTAGGAGCATAGGCATTGCTTTTTTTTTTTTTTTCTGAATTTACTGCTCTTTTCACCATAGATTACACAAATCCTTATCTCCATGTGACAGCTCAATCCATCTTTGATCAGTAAGGACTTTAACTTGGGTTGTAATGTGGCTTATGGGTGAAATTTATCAAGAATAAAGGGGTGGAATGGAGTTCAAAATTGAGAAGTTAGTCAAGGTAAGGAGGTGGTATGGACACCTTCTTTATTTCAGCACAATTTCATCTTCTTCTTTGAATTTTCAGAGCCAAAGTGGCCATCTTTTTCTCTTTCTTTTTCAAACTTCCAATGAAATGACTTCTCCTTTTTTTTTTTCTTTTTTTTTTTTTTTTTTTTCAAAGCAACATTAACTGAAATGCTACATTTCTTCTGCTGATACATCATTGCCTTTAGTTATTTTTCTTTTTACCAAACTGATACTCAACTCTCCTTTCTTCAGCTTCCTTTCCTTTACCTTCTGAATTCTCAGAGTGAGGGTTAGGCTAAATGCGGTTGATGAGGTTTCAAAGAAATCTTGGATTTATAAAGCTCAACTGGTGTGTATCAAGGACAGTTTCAAAAGGTGGGGCTTTTTGAAGTTCAAACTGTCCAAAAGGAGGCCTTACATCATGTCTTTAATATCATGATTGCTGTCAAGTTATTTCAATTTGGATATGTGTAACTTCTAGTGATAACAAACAGGTTCAAACAGTCCCTAGAGCACAAAAAATTGCCAATTCATACCTCCAAAGAATTCATTTTAGGTCCAAATCTCACTGGGTGTGGTTTTCTATCAAATTCCTGAGGTATATCATCTGCTTTTCTCTTTTTAGGCTTATCAAACATCACTTCTCTTTTGGAAATTTTCTGACATTCACTTCATGAAAGTATTAGAATTACACTAGAAATTAATTTTAAAAAGTTTTAACTTCCTCATTTTTCAAAAACAAACAGGTGTGAAATCACTTTAATTTCAAAAAATTCTGTTGATCATAGGCTGTATTGATATTAACTCAACTATTGGCAGTTCTGCCACACCCCCAAACCTATGAGGATAAGTGTCCTCACTGGTCTAGAAGTGAATAAGCAAAAAGAACAAAAAAGAAAAAAAATAAAAAACATATTGACAGAGAAGAAAGAAAAGAAATGCACAGTAATTGCAAATTAACAAAAGTCGTGATGAGCATTAATTACAGATCTGAACCAACAAAACAAACATGTACAAGGTATTCTAATAACTAGGGTCAAAATTTGTTTCATAAGTTGATTCAATGGGGTCAGAACTGGAATCACTGTTGGAGTCAGAACTTGATTCAGTATTAGAGTCTGAACTCGATGTAGCTTTCTCTTGGATTGTGGCTTGAAGTGCAGTTTACTCCTCAGATTTGATCTTTTTGGTGAGGCCAATATATTTTGCAAGTCTATCAGTCCTCAGTTTTTCCTGTGCCAGACTCTCTTGTAACATGGTAACTTTGTGCTGCTCACTCCTAACCATCTGAAATGTTTGACTCAACAAGTCTCACATCTTATTTCTCTCAAATTCCATAAACAGCTCCAGCTTCTTAATCTGGTCTTCATAAGGGGTCCTGATGTAAGCTTGAAGATCTGCTAACCCCTTGAGGACATCGCGACAGATGTAAGGGTTCTGTTCCATAGCCCTCTTGAGAGTGGCAAAACGTGGGATGGGAATGGAGTGCTAAGGGACCATATGTATCCCAACAGTGGGGGTGGGAGAAGAGGAATCCAAAAGTGTTACCTCAGGTTCTTTTTGGGTGGCTTGATCAGAGACAGAAGGTATGGGTGGATGTAGAACTATTACCTCCAGCTATGTTTGGGTGTGTTGATCAGAAACAAAAGGTAGTGTGGCTAAGGTAGTTTGTTGGGATGTGGAGGCCAAGGTTTGGAGAATGGAATTTGTCACAGACTGGTTGTCAGTGTTGATATGTAGTTGGGCTTGGATGGATTGGAGAAAGATGAAGATTTGGCTAATTGTGTCAGGTCAATGTAGGGGCTGGTAAAATTGATGTAGATGGTTGAGGGGCAATGGGTGAAATGGTTGTAAAGGGGGAAGTAGCCAAATGGGTGAAATGGGGAGGGTCAGGTATGGGAACAGATTCAAGCCCAATATTCTCCAAGATAGAACCCATCAAAGATGAATATGCCTCTATTGTGGATATTTCAGGTTCAGGGGTATGAGTGATTTCAGGTGTATGAGTTAAATGGGAAGGTGAACCTGAGAAGCTATGGAGGAGGGGAGTGCTAGGAGAGAGTTCAACAAAATCTGTGGCAATATCTTGGACATTGTTAGGTGAAATTGGTGGTGTAATTATGGCTAGAGTGGTTGGTGTAGAGGGAGAGTCTGAAATTGGGATTGTGGTGGTGATGAGTGATGGGACTACTGGAATGGGTGAAGGAATAGGAGCTGTGCTAGGTGAAGTGGGTAAGATGATGATCTCCTCATCAATGGGTATAGCTAAAGAGCTGGGAACCTCCTCAATATTGGTATGTTCAATGTCAGCAGTAGTTGCAATAGGTACAGCTAAAGAGCTTATCACCGGTTACGGTATAGCAGTAATCGACAATTGCAGGGGCAATGGGTGCAGCTAAAGAGCTGGTCACCTCAGGTGCAGGTATATCAGATTTTGGAGCAGGCTCAGCTTCCTCCTTCATTCTATTCAACATGGTTTGGCTTGTAGTCCAAGCCCTCTTCCCAAAAGCATGAGGGGATACAATTTCAAATGGCTCTTACTCATCAATGCCAAATTTGGCCCTAAGTAGGGCTGTGATCAACCTTCCAAATGGTAGTCCAACTATTTTCTGTTCCTTCTTCAGCTTGGCACTAATGTCAGCCATGGCTTCAAAAATCAGCATAGGGGCATTGATGAATTGCCCTTTTGAAAGATGAAAGAGGGCCTCCAAAATAGGTGTCGTTCTTTCCTGACTGTGCCCAGTGACATAAAAACAACCTCTCAAAATGGAATCCATAAGTAAAAATTGTGGTGCTAAGTCTCTCCTCATGATGGATTGTCCAGTTCAAACTATGCCTTGGGTTAAATGTGCAGCCATTTCTCTAAAAGAAGTTGTCTCTGGTGCAGCCAAAGGACCAGCCGTATCATGCTGAAATGGTATTCCCAAGGCATTTCCAATGTCTTCATAAGTGACTGTTAAATCACAATCATCAATGAAAATTACAAGAGTTGGGACATCAGCATCTTTCTCAGTTACTTTCACCATGTTTTGGTACCATAATCTCACTATTCTTGGATAGATTTTCTCTGGAAGAGGGGTTAAGATATTGCTCAGTGAAGCATCCCTGATGTAATTCAAAGATAGCTTGCATTCAGGTTTGTTTAAGAAAAAGGTTTCATCAATAATAACCTCTGAGATCAGCTTCTGAGATTCGATGAAAGGGTTTAGCAGTACCAAATGCATGGGGAGAGGAGGAAGCTCAGGCTCAGGACTAGGGCCAGCTGCTGGGATGGGTTCCTCATGTCTAACCTTCTTCCCTTTCTCAATCTTATCAGCTTTATCCATCGACAGTTTCCTTTTGGCTGAGGTTTTAGCTTTTCCTTTTGTGAACGGTTTGCTAATTTTCTTAGCAGAAGATCTAGGGAACATTTTAGCCAGCGATTTTTCAGTTTTCCCCATTCTAAAATTTTGTTGAATCTCACACAATGTTTGCTGGTACAGAAATCAACTTTGTAAACCACAAACAAAGGATATGCAAAGAAAAATACCGAAATCTAGGGTTTTGCTTGAAATCTTTGATCGCTTGATTAACTTCACCAGGATTAGAAGCAATGGGTCCTTCTCTTCAAGCTTACTTAGAGGAACATAAATGAAGGAAATTTGATCTGAGCTCTAAAAGTACGCAGGGATAGAAAGAAAATGGGTTTTCTGTGAAACAGGACACTCTGGGACTGCTTTCGAATATGAAACCCTTACTTCGAAAGGGTTTAAATAGGCTTAAATCGATTTTCACAAAGCATCTTTGAAGGTTTTCGAAAAGTTCAAAATAGTCCTTTTCAAAAAAGAGAATGGCATCAGTACCATTCGAAAAGCAAATGACTTAAGCGACAACTTTTTGAAAAGCAAAAAGGCTTTAGAAATAACTATTCGAAAAGCAAACAACTCCAAAAATAACTATTCGAAAAGCAAACAACTCCAGAAATAACTATTCGAAAAGCATATTCATTCATTTTTAACAAAAGATTGTTGCTTTTCGAAATGAACTTTTCTTTAAGAATTGATTGAAGAACTTTTCAAAAAATATGAACAAAAGTTTTGAAGTACAGAACTCACATTTAACCACAAAACTTTCAGAATTTATGATTTCTCCAAGAAAATTTAACTAAAAACTGACTAAAATAGAAAAGAAAACAATTACAAAATTATTCAAAAATCACAAAACAGAGACAGTTACAATACATATGATACAATTGTGTGACATCAGATTTGTGGAGGCGCTTGATGATAGATGGTCATCACAAGCTCCAGAATATTTTTAAGGCATGGTTTGAGCCTCTGACCATTTACTTTCAAGGTTCTTCCATCATTTGGGTCCATAATTTCAACAGCCCCAGAAGGAGATGCTTGAATGACAGTATTTGGCCCTTCCCATATGGATCTCAACTTTCCAGGAAAAAACTTAAGTTTTGAGTTGAATAGCCATACCTTAGAGCCAGCTATGAACTCTTTTCTCAGCAGATTTTTATCATAGAACGCCTTAACTTTTTCTCTGTAAGATCTTGCATTGGTGTATGCATCCATTCTCAGCTCCTCCAACTCAGCAAGCTACAGTTTCCTGTGATTACCAGCAATAGTCAGATCCATGTTCAAAGTTTTAATAGCCCAAAAGGCCTTATATTCTAACTCCACTGGTAAATGGCATGCTTTGCCATTGACCAATCTGAATGGGGACATGCCAATTGGGGTTTTATAGGCTGTCCTATATACCCACAATGCATCATTCAGCTTAAAGGACCAATCCTTTCTGTCCTTCTTCACAGTCTTTTCCAGTATATGATTGATTTCTCTATTGGAAATCTCCACTTGTCCACTGGTCTGTGGATGACATGGAGTAGCTACTCTATGAGTCACAGAGTACTTTTTCAATAAAGCTTTAAAATGCTTATTACAAAAATGGCTCCCCCCATCACTGATAATAGCTCTGGGGGAACCAAACCTGGAAAAAATGTTATCCCTTAAAAATTTCAGGACAACTCTATGGTCATTGGTTTAAGCGGCTGTGGCTTCAACCCATTTGGGTACATAATCCACAGCTACTAAGATGGAATTAAAACCATTTGAAGGAGGAAAGGGTCCCATGAAATCTATCCCCCAAATATCAAACAATTCAACTACCAAAATGGGCTGTAAAGGCATTGAATTTCTCTTGGAAATGCTGCCCAATCTTTGGCAATTTTGACAAGACTTACAGTGCTGCAGTGCATCTTTGAAAAGTGTAGGCCAATAAAATCCACACTGCAAAACCTTTGCAGCAGTTTTGTTTCCACTAAAATGACCTCCACAGGCCTGTTCATGACACATGGAAAGTATGCTATGAAAATCTTTTTCAGGGACACATCTTCTAATTATTTGGTCTGCACAAATCTTGAACAGATAAGGATCCTCCCAAATAAAATGTTTAACCTTTGAGAAGAAAAGATCTTTATCCATTTTATTCCAGTGTTGAGGGGTCCTTCCAGTAGCCAAAAAGTTGACTATATTTGCAAACTAAGGGGTGCGTACATTGATAGCAAAAAGTTGCTCATCAGGGAAAAATTCATTGATAGGTAACCTATCAATCTCAGCAGTAAGAATTCTAGATAGGTGATCTGCCACCACATTTTCCACACCCTTTTTGTCTTTAATCTGTATATCAAACTCTTATAATAGGAGGATCCACCTGATTAATCTTGGTTTGGTATCCTTCTTAGACAGAAGGTATTTCAGGGCTGAGTGGTCAGTGAACACCACAATTTGTGAACCCAAAACATATGACCTGAATTTCTCCAAAGCAAAAACAACTGCCAACAGCTCTTTCTCAGTTGTTGTGTAATTGAGCTGTGCATTAATCATTGATCTATTGGCATAAGCTATGACATGAGGCAGCTTATCCTTTCTCTGCCCAAGAACACCTCCCAAAGCATAATCTGATGCATCACACATTAGCTCAAAAGGCAGTGAATAATCTGGAGACTGTAATATTGGAGCTGAAATCAAATAATTTTTTAAGAATTCAAATGCCATAAGGCATTCATCATTGAAAACAAAAGGGACATCTTGGCACAATAAATGACAAAGAGGCTTGGATATTTTATTGAAGTCCTTAATGATCCTCCTGTAAAATTCGACATGCCCCAGAAAACTTCTGATTTGCTTAACAGTTTTAGGAGGAGGCAAATGTGTAATTAAATCAATTTTTGCTCTGTCCACCTCAATGCCCTTGAGGGAGACAACATGGCCAAGGGCAATGCCTTGGATGACCATGAAATGGCTCTTCTCCCAGCTCAAAACTAAATTGGTTTCCTCACATCTCTGTAACACCAAGCTGAGATGATGTAAACATTGGGCAAAACTGTCTCCATATATTGAAAAGTCATCCATAAAAATGTCCATAAATTGGTCAATCATATCAGAGAAAATGGAATACATACATCTTTGAAAGGTAGCAGGAGCATTACAAAGACCAAAAGACATCCTCCTATAGGCAAAAGTGCCAAAGGGGCAAGTGAATGTGGTCTTTTCCTGATCTTGTGGATACACAGGAATCTGGTTGCAACCAGAGTAACCATCAAGAAAACAGTAATAAGCTTTTCCTGCTAACTTATCTAAAATTTGATCAATGAATGGAAGAGGGAAATGGTCCTTTCTAGTCATTTTGTTTAGCTTTCTGTAATATATACAGACCCTCCAACCAGTTGTTTGTCTGGTTGAAATAAGCTCACCAGAATCTGAGGTTACAATAGTGATCCAAGATTTCTTAGGTACCACCTATGTAGGTGCCACCCAAGCTGAATCTGAGATGGGGTAAATGACCCCAACATCCAACAACTTAACAACCTCCTCCATGACCACTTCTTGCATATGAGGGTTCAGCCTCCTTTGCATTTCTCTAGAAGGTTTTGCATCTTCTTCCAAGTGAATTTTATGCATGCAAACAGCTGGACTGATTCCTCCCAAATCAACAGTAGTCCAGCCAATTGCCCTCTTATGCTGTTTCAATACACTCAACAGCTCTTTCTCCTGCTCCTCAGTGAGGAAGGAAGAAATAATCACAGGCAATGTTTTATGGTCTCCTAAAAACACATATTACAAATTTTCTGGCAACTGTTTCAACTCTACACAGGTGGGCTGAGAAAAGAAGGTAACAAAGGTACCTTAGCTGTTTGTGGAAGGGGAAGAACAACAGGTTTCCATGAAGAAGACCTTGCTGATTGATCATGAGTTCCTTGCACTACATTAACCTCCTCAAATTTTGAGGGACAAGCTGTTTCATCCACAGCATTTCTCCAAGCATCTTTAAAATCTGTGGTTAAATCTTTACACTGCAAAAACTGTGGTAAAGTTTCTTCTACCAGTTCATCCAACAGATCAACAAGAAAGCATTCCTCAGCACTTAATTGAGGCTGTGTAACTGCATTGTAGACATTTAACTTTACCTTCATATTCCCAAAAGACACTTCCATAATACCAGACCTGCATTGGATGGAAGCATTGGCTGTAGCCAGGAATGGTCTCCCCAAAATGACAGGGATGGAAGTTCTGCTTTTTGTAGGTTCCATGTCCAATACTAAAAAATCAGCAGGGTAGAAAAACTTATCTACCCCTACCAATAAATCCTCAATCATCCCAATTGGCTTTCTTTCAGATCTTTCTGCTAGTTGTAACACCACATGAGTGGGTTTTAACTCTCCCAAACCTAGTTTCTCATATACAGAATATGGAAGCAGGTTGACACTAGCACCCAAATCTAATAAAGCCTTTTCAATGGTATGTTCCCCAATAATGCAAGGGATTGTGGGGATTTTAGGATCTTAAAGTTTAGGAGGTGTGGTAATGGACAAAACCTGATTAACTCTTTCCACAGCAAAGACCTTCTTGGATTACTGGATCCTAGATTGTCTTTTGTGTGTGTAAATGTCCTTCAAAATTTTTGCATATGCTGGGACTTGCTTGATTGCATCAAGCAAAGGAAGATTTATCTTAACTTGCTTGAAAGTTTCCACCATTTCGTTTATTTTTATATTTCCTTTATCAAAAGGAGATGCAAATTTCATGGCATGGGGAAATGGTAAATGAGGAACTAGTCCTTCATTTACAACTTTAGAATCATCACTAGAATTTTTTTGATTTTTTGTTTTTTCATTTATTTTATTTTTCTGAGGTACATCAGTACCCCCAATGCTATCATCATGCTGCTCCTGCTGCATATCTCTAGCATTTTCCTTAATTTTTTCTTCTTTCTTTTCAGTACCTACATTGTTATTTACAATTCTTCCACTTCTCAAGGTAGTGATAGCTTTTACTTCTTCATGTGAAACAGAAGCCTCTCCAACCATGAATTGTCCTTTAGGATTATTCAAGGGTTGGCTGGGTAACCTGCCTTCCTCTCTTTGGGCCAAAGTATTTGAAAGTTGACCCAATGTTTCTTCAATCTTCTTTATACTCTGACTGTGAAAGTTTACAGTCTGAGTTAAAGACCCTAAATTCTGGAGTGAAGTTAGAACTTGGTCTTCAAAAGAAGGAGATCTGGAAGGGGTTTGAACTAGAGCAGATTGCCACACAGGTTGTGCCATCTGTTGTGGAAAAGGCTGCTGAAAATTTGGCTTGGTATAAAAATTTTGCTGGTAAGGCTGAGCAGTTTTGAAAGGTATTTGGTTCTTTGGTTGCTGCTACTATTGTGATTGATAATTTCCCTGGCTCCACCTTAAATTGGGGTGCCCTCTCCATGCATACTCATTAGATTGCATCTGTCCAAACGATTGGGTAGCATGAGCTTGCTCCACCACTAGATCTGGGAACTGTGGTGCAGCAGGACATTGATCATGGGAATGAGTAGGGGACTGGCATATCAGACATGCCTCCTCCACTCTTGCAACCATTGGATTTTTAAGTGAGTCCATCAATCTATCAAACTTTGTGGTTAGATTATCCATTTTCCTTTCCAACTCATTCACCTCATAGATCTTTCCTTTGGTGGTCTGATGATTGTTCAACCGAGCAGGATTCTCAATGTCTCTTGACAAAGATTCCTGTTGAGTTGAATTTTCACCAATAACTTCAAATAGGTCCCAGACCTCCTCAACTGCTTTTTGCAAATAGGTGCCTCCAAATGAAGCATCTACCATATTCTTGCCCTTTTGATCAATTCCCTGATAAAAGTTTTGAACAAGCTGCCATAAGGGGATTTGATGATGAGGACATTGCCTTAAAAGTTTCTTAAACCTTTCCCATGCTTCATGAAAAGTTTCAGTTGAGTGTTGTGAGAAGGAAATAATATTTTATCTCAACTGGCTGGTCTTAGACATAGGGAAGTATTTGGCTAAAAATTGACATTGCAAATTATTCCAAGAAGTAATACTGTTTGGTGGCAACATGGACAGCCATGCTCTAGCTTTGTCCTTTAATGAAAAAGGAAAGAGCCTAAGCTTGGTTGCCTCTGGACCTAGTCCAGCTATGTTCAATGTTGTACAAAGAGACAAGAATTCATCAACATGCTTGTATAGAACTTCCTTACTCAAACCATGGAAGGAAGGAAGCATCTGGATAGTTGATGATTTGATCTCATAATTTCCTTCAACAGTAGGAAATTGAATACAAAATGAGGAATTATATGCACCAGGTGCAAAGTAATCCCTCAAAAGTCTAGGTTGTTCACCCATAGTAGCAGTCTCAACAAAATTCTGTGATGTTTGTCTGGTTCTTAATAGCCTTTCAACTTCTAAATTCAGAGGGACAATCTCAGGATTGAGAGTCCTCCTACCAAACATACAACACAAGAAATAGAGAAAAAAATTATGTAAAGCAAACCTTCAAAACTGAGTAGATTCCCAGCTCAAATGTAAGTGCATAGATTTAAACAACAGAACAGTTAGCACTGATGTAAAAATAAAATAAACTAAAAAAAAAAAAACTTAGGTCTACCAATTTGAATCAAATCCCCAGCAACGGCGCCAAAAAACTTGTTGCTCTTCTAAGTGTGCATGATTTATTTGTATTTTGAAAACAGATTTATAAATGATTAATTATACTGAATCTGGAAAATTAAAAAGAATAAGAAATATCAGCACAGAGAGAAATTAATTGACCTGCAAGATCAGAGCCAATTGTAGCAAGTTTCAAATGTAAGTGAGTAAAATATCATCCACAGGGAGTTGATTTAAAATGAATGGCAAACCTCCAGATCTGAGCTACCAGATCTGGCCTCTAGTCCTATCTACAAAGTGAATAAGATGAGAGGTGAATTTGTCACATTAACTAAATTATCTAAAAGTAGAATTTAAACTAAGTGATCCAGATCCGAGTTGGGGGAATTGAATGTAAACTTAAGAAGAATGGAGAAATAATAGTTGACCTAAGCTTAATAACTGATTAAAAGATGAGAACTAGTGTAGCACAGTTGAGAAAGTATCCACATCTTCATCTGGCTACCAGCTCAGATGTAAGAGAAAAATAATCTAACTCAAGGATTAAGATTGAGTTGGACTTATGACTATGATCTATCCACTATCATGGACACAGATCATCCAATAGTCTTTAATCCGAATTCTTGATTCCGAACATGAACACCACTACAAATGCTGTAAGAGATTAGGTTACCAACGCAAATTCTTACAGGGATAATGAATTAAGGGAAAGTTCTTTTAAAAATAGTAAATCTAAAGGAGTTCTAATGAATAAGGAGATCACAAAGAACCCTCAACATGAATCCGATTGAGATGTACTGTTGAAAACAACCTTGTCAAATCCACCTTTACAATTACAGAGTACAGCTTAAACAGCTCTCGGATTTGTAGTCTTGAATACAATTCTCATTTGAATTACATAAGTATCTCACAGCTCTCAGTTACAAACAAAAGCTAGGCTATTACAGAGGTTTCAAACAGCTATCTGAATTAGAAATGGGGCAACAGAAATGAGACTCAAAATCTGGATACCCGAATTGTGCAAATAGCTCATCTATTTATAGTTTTCCCCAAGTCCATTTCAGATGTGCATTAACCAATCAGAATTGGTTAGATCCATATCAGCCAATAAGAGTCGAGCACAAGGATCCAGATCTATTATGGCCAATCAGAATTGCTTAATCTGGTTCAGCCAATCAGGTGACAGAAGCATCAATTCTGTTATGTAATTCAAAACTCTGTTTGAGCTTCTAGAAGTTCCCGCCAAGTAATTTCATCTTTGGGTGTTCACATGGAGTGGAATATTCCTCTGGTTCGTGCTTCGAATCTTCCAGAATGCCCCTGGTTTTTTAAATGCATTGGGGCGCATGCAGAGATTACTGAATTGCCCTTGCGAATGCTGAGAATCTTCATAATACCATTTCGCATAATTTGGGGACCTTTTCAAGAGGTACTGTAACTTCTGAAGCTCTATTCGCACAGTTTTGGTGCAGTTCGTAAAGCGTTTCCTTCTTTTCGAATAGATCTTCAGCAAGTTTGGTTCTTTTCGAATATATCAGGTGCTCTTCGAGAACCAAACCTGGAGCTTTTAGTTCTTTTTGCAGAGTTCAGGTTCTGTTCGAATAGTTCAGGTATCCTATCGAAAAGCATTCTGTAATGCATTCTTCTTTTCGAGTAGCTCTAAACCTCTTTCTGGGTTGAAACTAGGCCTTTGTCCTCTTTAGTTTAGGCATTTGGACAGCCAGTGGGGCTGTCCCTTCTCTTTCTTCCTCTAGATCGAAATGGATCATCATCTTTTTGGCACTTTTAAACTGCTTTCAGGGTTAAGCCTGCCTTTATTGTTAGCTGTAAAACAAACACTTAAAACACTTATTTAGTTCTCTCAAAGGTCTATCAAGACCCAGGTTATGGGGTGGAAAATGGTATTTTCCAGTTCTCAACACAGCCTGTTGATCAATTTCAGAAGGAATTTCTTCTATTCTTTCAAGAATTGGGCTCACAGGGTCTACGTGATGATTGGTAGTGTGTCTGTCTCTGTTGAATGGGGTATAACAGGCCCTACTAGTGAGTCCAAAGTAGGATCATATAGATTGGCTTGGTCTGCAACTAGGATTTTTGACTCGATCATTCATTCTTTTGCTGGAGAGCTGATCTCTGCTCTCTTTTGAAGTTGAGTAGAAGTACTCACACCTTCTTCCATAACTATCTTTTCTGGGGCTACGATTTCTGCTGGCTGCTCTATGGCAGTTTCTTCTCGATCCACATGAATCTGTGAAACTTGTAGTGTAGAGGACGTACTTTTGGTGCGAGGTCTAAGTGGGATTTTCTTTTTATTGTCAGCACCCAAAGTTCTCCTATAGGCTATGATTGTCAAGCCTTCCTCTAGTATTGGTAAAGCTTTTTCCTTAGGGTCTATACTATACCCAATATTCATCAGCAAATTCGTTATAAGTCCTTCAAATGGCAGTGTCAACTATTTTGTCTGGTATTTTTCTTTACGCATCTTCTTCCTCACGGTAGTGATTACCTTGAAGAGGTAAGAGGGCACATTGAACCAATCGCGATTTTCCATTAGATACAATTCCTTGGCAAATAATGCTCCTCTCTGTGTTCCATATCCCATGGGGTGAATAGTCTTGTGGATAAGCTCATCAAAAAAGTGAAGTGATAAACTCCTTGCTTTCAGTTCCTTTCTAAGGAAAAAGGACCTGTCCCATGGATCTTTTCCTAATACTTATGTTGCCATTTGGGTAATGTTGGGGAGGGTATCTAATGGCATCCTCAAAAGGCTGGCCTCTGGGTTATCTTGGGAAAATTGTGGTATCTCTAGAGGTGCATGTATAGCCCTAGCGACTATTTCCTTTGTAATCTTGATCGGAAGTCCATCAATACTGGTTAAGAGGGTTGGGGATGGTCCTTGGCTGCTTTTGGTCATATTTTTATAAATAACCTCACCAATCTAGGATAGACTGGTGTGACTCCTAGCTCTAACAAGTAGGCCAGCCCGCCATCCTTAAAATATTTAATGGCTTCTCCACCCATTTCAAATTTTTCTAAAGACACAACATCCACTGTAATTTTAGCACCCACAATATGATGTTTTTTTGAAGTAGGGACTTTATCTACTGGCATAGCAAAGGATGTTGGCTTTTTTTCTTTATCTAATTTCAGCCCATTTTTAGGGATAGACACAGATTCTGCCTCATTTTTGTCTTTAAGATTTTCTCTGATAACTACCCCTGAAGATTTGATCTTCTTCTTGGGTGGGTCTACAACTTTTGATTTGGCTTTAAGGGTAGCAGACTGTGTGATACGGTGAATGATTGGGATGTTTTCAGAACTTTTACCTTCATCTTCTTCTTCTTCTTCCCTTCGTCGTTTGCCTGTCTCGTTCGCCATTCTCCAATTCTCTTTTCTGCAAAAATTAATACCAACACCATTAATTAAACTTAAATTTCATGTATTGAATAAAAATTTCTTGCATAAACCCTTCCACTCTATAATTAAAATCATCACCTTACCTCCTTGAAGATTGAAACCCTAATTTGTAATTATAGAATTAAATGCTCGTAGGGTTCTCCAGAATAAAACAGAGGAAGTAAGGGACTTTTAAGAAAATAAACGTTAGATTGGGTGGGAGAATGGTTAAGATTACAAATGATTTGAAAAAGAGAAGGAAGGTAGGAAGAGAAAATTTGGAGGTTTTTGAAAATGGGACCGACTTATCCTTTTTACAAATTATGTAGGTCCTGCTTTCAGTGACGACTTACTGAGCTGGTCATCACCTAAGTTTTAACCTAGAATCGTAAGTAGATTCTAGCCTTACATAGGTAAGAATCGCAATCACTGTGCTTATGATAAACATAACTACGATCAATCGTAAATCCATACGACTGTCCCTTATAATATACAGTAGGTATGAATTATGACCTATCTCTTTCCATTGAAATGGGTCACATTATAATACCTACACTAACTAAAAATAAGAAATAGTTTACATAATTTATAATTGGTGCTACGAATGAGTCGATAGCTAAAAAATCTAAGAGGTTATTATTTTTTATTTTGGGGAGGCGATGTCTCCCCCAGGAATACTTGTCCTCTAAGATTATTTACTGGCTGTGTAGGCAATTGACCACTTATCTCCTTGCCACTTGAGAAGCTAGTCGGCCTATCTGGCTTTCCAATTTTGTTATGGACTGCGTGTATGAATTAAGTACTTGAGAGAACTGAGCAAGCTGGTGTAAGTCATTTGAACGCTGATGCGACTGTTGCTGTAAATTCCGAAGGATCTAAAAAACTGTGCATCAGGTGCATTGCTCTGTGGTCAATATTGGGGCTGCATGGCCGGTAATTGAGGTTTTTGTTAGAAAATTTGAGTATGGGGAAATCTCGGCTGCACAACTGTTGGTGCTAGCTGTGCTCCTCCCGTGAAACCAAAATTAAATATAGGATGGTTCCTCCATGACATGTTATAGGTGTTCCCATAATCTCCCATCTGAAAAACCATTACTTGTTCATTTTCCATTACCTCCTGGTATGGTGGCGCAGCTGGGTTTTCAGTAAAATTATGAGTCTGGCTATTCGAGTAGTCGGCTGTAGAGTTGTCCGGAGTGCTAGATTTGGTTGTCATTAATGTCACGATTTGCTATTCCAGAGCTAAAATTTTCACACTCATGTCCTCCTCCTTTTCTTTATCTTTGAGGATATCGTAAAGTCCACTCCTCGCAAGTGGGGTGTGGCGAGTAACATCAGGATTAGATCTAAGCAGAGCCTATTTTTGTTTTGAATTGTTGGCCAATTTTTTAAATAAATTCCAGGATTGCTAGCCTTTCTGAGCAATAAAGGCTCCTCCACTTATGGCTCAATCGTAGACTAGTTAGTCTTAGTCAACCCTTGATAGAAACTTTACCCTATCGACCAGTTTGGTACCTCGTGATGAGGAAACTTTTGTAACATATTCTTCATCCGTTCCCAACTCTCGTGAAATAATTCTCCTAGCTTTTACCTGAAGTCATGAATTGCTTGGCGAATTTGGTTAGTTTTACTAATTGGGAAGTACTCACCCACGAACTTGGACTACAATTTCGCCCAGGTGGTAATACTTCCAGCAGGTAACGAAATTAACCATGCCTTCGCTCTGTCCTTGAGAGAGAAAGGAAACAGACGTAGTTTTATGGCCTCTTTATTAGTAGTCGATGTTTGCAATACTGTGCAAAGATCTATGAAGTCCCTTAAATGCTAGTAGGGATCTTCTCGATTAAGCTCATGAAAGGTCGGTACAGATTGAAGTGTATGGAGCTTGATTTTATGATTTTGACTCGCAGGCACCTCTGGTGGAATTATACAAGAGGGCTCAATCAGAGCTATGGGACTGAAATGTTCTTGGATGGACAAATCGTCAACCATTATTAAGGATTCTTTTGTAGAAATTTGGCTCGCTACCAAATTACATCAGAGAGTCCTTTCAATTTCTAGATCACACTTGAAGAAATCTAGACTTCAAGATCGGGTATGATGAAGAAAAGAAAACTCTTATTTTTAATATTTTTAATTTTATCTATTTTTATTCTAGAAAGCAGGGAGAGAGAGAAAATCTAAGCTTCGAGCTTCGCCAATCAGGGGAAGTTGAGACTCTAAGTCGTCGCTCCGAATAAACCTGTGAAAGATTAAGAAGTGATTTAAAGAAAGTTAAAAAAAAAATAAAGAAGTATAAAAATAGAAAGATAAATATTTATTTTTAAAATGAGAATATAAACAAAAATAAAAGATAAGATGCTTCCCCGACAGCGGCACCAAAAACTTTATCGACTTGTAGTATGTATGTATATAAATTAAAATCAAGTCTTAACCTATTACAAGCGCATAATGGAAATTATAGCACTAGCGATAGGTTCGATCCCATGAAGAAGTGATTATCTTATTATAGATTTTTATATTCCTTTTCTAAAAACTATCTTTATCTTTTAAGTCCTAAACTACTGGATAAATATGAATAAAAGAATGAGTTCTTTAATCTAATTGCATAAAAATAAATCCTAATCCTCCTTCAGATTGAGGTTGTCAATCTCAACATTCAGCTATCGGATGTTTACAAATTTAAAATACCGTTACACCGTATTGTAGCCTTCCAGAATTTGGTCGTCAATAAAAAACTAAAATTCTTCAACACATATTTAATCTAATCAATAATCTCCTAGAATCTGGGTGTCAATCAAATTCAAGACAATTGAAGATGGAAAAGTAAAACCGTTCTGAGTCATCAATTCAAATCAAAATTCGAAGATGTTTACAAAGCATATAAAATCTAAACTAAAAATAAAATAAAATCTAAACTAGAAAGCAAAGTAGAACCATCTAAAGGGTTGATCTTTCAACTTCCTCACCTTGGTTGTCAAGCAAGACCTCAGAGAACTATGAACGATGTTACTTTGTAAATCCTAAACTACTTTGATCAGAAGAAAACACAGACCTCAGTGGTCAATTGATGCTATGAAATTCTTTGATGGTTATTCCTATACCGGGCTCTCTTATTTATAGATCATAAGGAGTCGGTTTACAGAGTTCTAATTCTAATAAAAGAAACTACTAAAATATAAGATTCCTAATATGACTCTAATTCTAATTTTAATCTTCCTTACTTTCAACAGGTTGATGTGTTATGAATTTCTTTCCTTGATAACAGCAGCAGAGATCTTAGGAGTCTATCTTCATCAATCTTCTAAGATTCGTGATTCGCCAAACTTATAATTAAAGAGTTCTTCTAATTCTGTTCTTGGTGGTGGAAATTCTTATGTGATCAGCAGCAGCAAAAGTAGCAAGAAAGCTTCTATAATCGTAATCCACGATTATCCTTTTTCTTCTTTTCTTTCTTAGAAAATCGTAAGTCACGATTTTCCATCTTTCATAGCTTCCTCAGTAGATGATCGCTTTCTTCTGTATCACCTTTTACTCTTTTGTCACTTTCTAAAGACTCGTCTTTTGAAGAATCGTAAATTACTATTTCTCATTCTTCTCTTCTTTGGCTTCGGTATGAGCGCTAAATTGTAAAATACGATTTCTAAACTTTCAATAGATGGCGAATCGTCTTCTTATGCTCAATCATGTTTTTACTGCTTTTTGAGTTTATTTTGATGAATATTAACACTTTGGCTCTCTTTTACGATTTTTCTTTAATATCTGCACATCAGCATCTTATTAGTAGCAAACTAAGTCCTAGAATCTCTAAGTTAAGGGTGATAAAATGGTATATACTGTGATTGGTCTTGCAATCGGGCCTCCTTTCTTTTGTTTAAAGTTGCAACTAGTTCCTCATTTTAATTGCTAGTGCAATTCGTGAATCCATGAGAGCGCGGAGCAAATGCTGATGGTGTTCGCTCTATTGCTGCTAGGTCCGGACTGCCTACAATAAAAATTCCTCCAGAGAGTTACTCCCATGAGGTGTATGATGTTGCTGGCCCATAAATGGCGGAGCATTTGTCTGCCTGAAAGGTTGATTATTTTCCACATTCCTTTGTGCTGCCGGGACAGACTTGGGTGGTTCCTCCAGCTTGGATTATAAATATTAACACATCCATAATTGTTATCCAAACACTGGAAGGAACCTACTATAGCTAGATGATTTTGAGTTACTGTGGGTGGGCATAGGGGCAACGACATGCACAGGAACATCTTGAGTAGGGTTTTGGTTGAGACCATGAACCTCACCTCCTTGTGATGTTGGGTGCGATTTTGTACCCAACATGGACTGGAGTCTTATCTTCCAAAGTTTCAACTTTGGAAGAAAAGTCATCTTTGACTTTCAGTTGTACAACCCTCCTCGCTTAGGAGGTGTACTTCTTCAAATCTCTGGACTTCTTCAAATCTCCGGACCAGCCCATCTCGGTGCAGGGTGTGGCATCGATTCCACACTAAGGGTCCCTATAAGTTCCCATGCGTCTATTGCAGTGAATGATAGAAACATACCCCCACAGGTATCATCAATCTAATGTCGAGTTTGTTCGTATAGACTGAGCATATTTTCCAGCACCAAACCCCATGATTAAGTCAACTCAGTAGAAGCTTGTTGAAGCGTCTCCAACAATCATAAAAAGACTTATCTAGGTATTGATAAAATGCAGTTATTACTTTTCAGAATCAACTCATTTTACAAGTTGGGAAATATTTATTGAAAAATACATTTTGCAGCTCCTCCCAACTAGTAATCGAGTCAATGGGCAAAGAGTGTAGCCACTGCTTTGCCCTGTCTCTTAGTAAAAATGGAAAAAGCCTCAACTGAGTGGCCTCTTCTATTAAGTTTTTAATCTTGAGTAAGGCACAAATCTCTAAAAAGCATGTTACATGCATATGAGGGTCTTCGTTACCATGCCCATGAAAATTTTGAAGTAGTTGAATCACATTGGGCTTGATCTCGGAGACCCCATCTCCAGCGGCTGCAGGTACATGAATACATGAGAGAGGTGCAAGACTATCCGATGTATAATACTCCCTCAATGTCCTAGCCATATGGTCCTCTCCCGCCATAATAATTCTTAAAAAAAAATAGGGTGGGATGGCTGAGTACTCAAAGTCATGACGTCTTGAGAAAACAAGAGCTAGCGTGAATATGCCGGCTTGTTCTCTCAACCTCAAAGAGTGGTTGCACGAGGGAAGAAAAGAATTGCAACCACACCTTGACCAAAATAGAAAAACAAAAACACAATAGTTATCCCAATTAATGAAAATCAGAAGCACGCACCTTAGCATCGCACAACATCCCGTGACAATCCTTCAGTACGTTCGAGCCTTTGATCTCCCAAGCCTAGAAATTAAACAACTACAGTTAGTATAACGATACAAAAATATAATAAAATAGAAATCAAAAAGAAATAAAGTCGAAAGCCCCGGCAAAGGTGCCAAAAACTTGATCGTTTTATTACGAAACCTTGCAAGTGCACAAGTTCGATTGTACTACGACAAGTGCAAGGGTGTCGAACCACAGGTATTTGTTGTTTATCTCCTATTTAATTTCTATCTTACAAAGAATTTTGTAGCATTAGATTTCCTACATTAGTCTAAAACAAATAAAAGAAATCTACATAGTTTTGGAAATAAGAAAGGAGAAGGTGAACTGGAACCCCTCTTGGATTTCAGACTCGTACATAATAAATCCTATTTCTTTTCTATCGTGAATCCCAGGTACCACCACTCCTGGCTACAAGCTTAGTCACTTCATATATTAAATAGGTAGATCTAATCACGAGTTAGACAAACCTAATCGTCAAAGAACCATTGCACGAACCAACAAACTACCCTATAAGGCCTAGTCTCTCAGTGATTATCCTAGACTAACCACAATCCCTACAAAGGCACTAGATTTAAACTAAGTAAGATTGCAGCGTTACCACCGCATTCTCGATCTTGTCAGAAACTTGAACATGCAATCCTACTAATAATGGAATTAACAAATAGAAAAAGAAATAGACCCAACCCGAAGCTTTAAGCACGCATCGATTCAGAGACCTTCATCATTACTGATGCAGGCTCTGATCGATGATTATATCAAATCTCCCTCCATCCCAGAACTATTCCTAACCTAAAACTATGAAAATTCATGTCAGAGCCCTCTAGAAAAGTTTTGGAGTGCGACTCTCCTAAAACCTAATCCTAGAGTCCTTATTTATAGATTTACAAGGCCCTAGAACATTGTACACAACAAGTAATCTTTAAGATCCTAAAAATCCTCCAAGGAAGATGAATCTGGAAAGGAATCCATGCTGATTTACAGTTATCCAGCCTATTAAAGAAAATCTCGAAGAAGATCTCGAAGTTAGAAGATAGCCATAGCTGTGTAGACTTTGATTTTTGCTCAGAAACTCTATTGTGACCAGTCGAAAGTGATACACCGACCTATCGACTTTAGACTCCTCTATGTAGAAGACGATCCGCGAAACTTTAGTTCTCTTTAATTTAGTGACCAGTCGAATCTGGCCAAACCAGTCAAGAAATTACTCTGAATTTTCTTTGTTCTGCTTATTCTTTTTTCGATTGGTTCGTTGAGTCCTGACTGGTCTTATCTTTAATTTCCTGAAGCTTTCAGCATTGTGACCTGTTGAAACTGCTCATCGACCGGTCCATTTAAGTCCTCTTTTCTTCCTCTGCTGCGCTACTCTGAATGGTCGAATTATCATTTTCGACCGGTCTAACTGACCATTAAAAGCATTCCTTCCAGATGTCTCTCCTTTGACTCTTATTGTTTGCTCGAGTTTCTTTATAACTTTACCCTTTTAACACTTTTATCAGTGAACCCAGCTTTTCACTTGTTGCAACACAACATGAACTAAAAGCACTCGTTAGTGGTTAAGTGAGGGTTAATAAAGCCGGGATTTGGGGATAATTTATACAACTTTTGAGTCCGATCAGCGCCCATGGCTGCATGAAAGTGGGGTCATACCCTCAACCTTGCATCAAAAGGTCAAGTTTATATCCGAAGAGAAAGTGAGAGCTATCCTAGGTAAGGGACAAGAAGGAGAAAGGGCTGCATGCAACATAGAAAATCTCAAAGTGTTGGATGTGTCACACACAATTGAGGACACAAATCTCCACAGTTTTTAGTATGATGTGTCAGCAGTGGCGCCTGAACCCGTTGGAAAGGTCACCATGAAAATTGGAGGAATGATTGTGGCAGTAGCCATGCTCCAGCAGTGGGACTACCAGAAAGGAAAAGGGTTGCGTCCTCGTTTGCAAGGCAGAAGAGACCCGGTCAGAGCATGAGGAGGACAACAGATCAAATTCAGTTTAGGATACAAGCCTACCAAAGAAGAAGTCCCGGAAGCCAAAGAGAAGGCCCAAACCATCGCTACAGCCAAGGCCAGGGGGATAGACTTGGAAGATGAACCCCGTCCATAGCCACACATCAAGAGCACATTTGTGAGCACCGAGGTCATTAAAATCAACCAGAACGGGGCAACTCATCTAACCCCGTACAAGAAAATCATTGTGCACAAAACTAATCCATAAATCATTCCCCCTGAGATCAAAATAGATCTCGCCTCCCTGTCACTCTTCGAGGAGGAGGTATCCTTGCCTAAACAGCTACCCGTCTTAGCCCATCCTAAGCTTGTGTTGATATTTGAGGACCAGGTTCAGGATGAACCTATGGTAAACATGTTGAAAGCTGACCCTCAAAATCCATCTCAATCAGCTTCCTCCACAGAACATGGTAAGGGTTCGGCACCCTAGGTAAGGAATTTGGCAACGATGCCCCTAACTCTAGAAGCTTCTGGTGGCCTAAAATTCAACACCTACTATAAAAAAAAATAACCTATAAAAAGTGAGGATAGCCCTTGGCAAGCGATGCCATGCATGTACAGAGACCGGCCTTGCCAAGGACTCACCTCTGAAGAAAAGGAAAACCATAAAAAATAGAAAAAATCTAAAAAAATCTAAAAATATTGTCTTTTAAGATTCTTGAAAAAAGAAAAAATCATGATACCTTACACGAGGAGTTTGTCCAACATAAAACCACCCCTTTCTTGTAGAAATACAAGAAGAGGTGGGATCATGAGTCTGGACGAAGAGGTCTCGTTTGAGGAGCTCCCCAATGAGCTCCTCGAGCAATACGCCGATTTTGAGAATAGTCGTACCCTAGTAATTGAAGAGACTGAGGACGTCAATCTAAGAATTGAGGAAGATCCTAAAATCACTAAGATCTAAATGTCACTATCTCCTGAGGAAAGAGAAGGTATGATTGAATTCCTTTGGTCATACCGAGATGTCTTCGCATGGTCATATGAGGAAATGCTTGATTTAGACACCGATTTGGTCGAGCATGAGCTGCTGCTGTATCCCGATGTAAAGCTTGTCAAGCAAAAGTTGAGGCATCTTTGACCAGAGTGGATGTTAAAAGTGGAAGATGAAGTCATCAAAAAATACAATGCGGGGTTTCTCATGGTCTCCAAATATCCGTAGTGGCTAGCCAACATTGTGCCAGTACCAAAGAAAGATGGGAAGGTTCGCACATGCATTGATTTCAAAATTGCAATAGGGCGAGCCAGAAAGATGACTCCGTTTGCTACACATCGATATTTTGGTCAATAATACTGCTAGGCATGGGATGCACTCGTTCATGGATAATTTCGTAGGATACAATCAGATCAAAATGGCGGAGGCAGATGGAGAAAAGACAATGTTCATCACTCCATGGGGGACATTCTGCTTCTAGGTCATGCCATTCAGATTAAAAAATGTTGGGGCAACATATCAGAGGGCGATGACAACACTATTTTATGACATGATGCATCAAGAAATCGAGGTTTACGTCGATGACATGATTTCCAAGTAACAAGAGAGAGGTGATCATTTGGTAAACCTCCAAATGTTGTTTGAAAGACTAAGAAAGTAAAGACTTTGGCTGAACCCTTAGAAATGCTCATTCGATGCCATGTCCAGAAAACTACTTGGTTTCATTGTTAGTAGGAGGGGCATCGAAGTCGATCTGGTCAAGGTGAAAGCCATCATAGAAATGCCTTCGCCGTCTACTAAGAGGGAGGTCAGAGGTTTCCTGGGCAGAATATAGTACATCAGTCAGTTTATTACACAATTAACTCCTAATTGCATGTCGATTTTCAAGCTACTAAGGAAAGATTTGCCCATTAAATGGAACGATGATTGTTAAGTTGCGTTTGATAAGATCAGGGGTTACCTTCTCAACCCTTCAGTTTTGGTACCCTCAGTACCCGGGAGACCACTCTTTATGTACCTCTCGACAATGAAATTCTCGATGGGATGTGTCCTAGGGCATTATGATGAGACCGAAAGAAGAGAGCAAGCCATCTACTACTTGAATAAGAAATTCACCGATCATGAGACATGTTATTCTCATATGGACAAAGCATGCCTAGCTCTCATTTGGGTGACACAGAGGCTTCATCACTACTTGCTATCTCAAGCCGTATTCCTTCTAGCACAGATACCCATTGAAGTACTTGTTCGGAAAGCCAGCTCTCACTGGGTGGACTGCATGTTGGCAACTTCTCTTAACCAAATTTGATATCACATATGTCACTCAAAAGTCAATCAAAGGGTAAGCACTCACTGATCATCTCTCTCAGAACCCCTTCCCTGATTACGAAGCTTTGAGAACCGAATTCCTTGATGAGGACATCTTATTTATGAAAGAGGATTACACAGAAGAGGCAGAAGAGTCCTGGGTAATGCACTTTGATAGAGCATCAAATGTCAAAGGTCAAGGAGTTGGTGCTGTTCTAATCTCACCAAAAGAGTCCCACGTAATGGTCTCCATCAAGCTTAACTTCCCCTACACTAACAACATGGTTGAGTATGAAGCCTGTGTAGCTGGCCTGCAAGTAGCTCTCAACCTAAATGCCCATCTCAGGGTATTCGATGACTCGCAACTAATCATATGCCAATCCAACGAAGACTGGAAGATGAAGGATGAACAATTGATCCCATACCATGAACACCTTAAAGATATGATAGCATGCTTGAAGGATGTTACTTTCTCCTACGTCCCGCGAGTGAGAAATCGATTTGTTGATGCCTTAACAACATTGGCATCAATGGTCAAAATTCCATATGGCATCGAGATGAAGCCCATCATGATTGGACAAAGAAACGAGCCTGCCGTATGCCTCCAGATCGAAGGATCCACAACTACAAATGATGAGCCTCCACGATTCTTAGATATCAACAATTTCCTCAAAACTCGAGCATTTCCTAAAGGCACATCCAAGACGGATAGGCGAACCATCCAACGTTTATTGGCTAATTATGTCATTTGTGGTGAGTGCCTCTACAAGTGGTCATATAGCAATATCTTACTCCGATGCCTAACTGAAAGTGAGGTAGCCAACATCGTAAAGGAAATTCATGAGGGGTATGTGGGGGCCCACGTCAACGGACACATGCTCGCTAAAAAGATCCTAGGACAAGGATATTTCTGGACCACCATGGAGACTGATTGTTGCAAGCACATTCAAAAGTGTTACAAATGCCAAGAACACTCCAGTCGAATACATGCTCTAGCCAAAGAACTCCACAGCATGACCACTCCATGACCATTTTCCACATGGGGTCTCGACGTCGTCGAATAAGGTCAATCCAAAAGCTTCTAATGGGCATCAGTTCATCCTCGTCACCATCGAGTACATCACAAAATGGATAGAGGCAGCATCCTATACGAACATCACCACAAGTCATGTTGAGAAGTTCATCAAAAATAACATCGTCTGTCGATTAGGCATGCCCAAGGACATGGTCACAGACAACAACACCAACTTTACGAATAAGTGCATCAGGGCCTTATGCGAGTAGTACAAAATCTAACATCACCGCTTATCACCATATCGGTCGAAAACTAATGGAGCCGTAAAAGTTGTCGGGGATATTTCAAGTGTTGATTTATTTATTGGTGGTGAAAGCAAATTAAAATCAAAGTAAAACAGAGGATGGAATCCGTACAACTAAAATATCTAAGGCCTGCAAGATACAGGGTCTTTTTTAGCAAGTTTTAATAAGAGTTTGTCCCACGGGGAGTAATGATCTAAACCTAGAAGGCAGCATAGTAGACCTCCAGATCTGGCAATTTTAGCCTAATCTAAGAAGAAAGAGAGTTTTTTGGGTGTCACTAGATCTAATTTACAAAACTAAATTATAAACTAAATTTTAAAAGATTGAGGAAGATGGATGGTGACAAATATAAAAGGGGGAGAAATAGGCAGCTTAGGGACTAGTTTTCATTGCAAATCATATCAAGGCATGTGAATTTGCAGCTATCCTTCACTTGGCTACAAGCTCAAGTGCAAGGTAGAAGAATTCAAACTAAACCAAAGGATTGAATTGATCTTAAGGGTATGGGCTGTCCACTTAAATGGTCATAGATCATCCTATAGACTTCATTCAATCCTAAGGTTCGAATTAAAACATTAAAACCATTGCAACCACTATGCTTGTAAGGTTACAAGCACTTACAACCATAGGATCAAATAATCCATGTAGATCTAGTGAGAACCATTAGAAATCAGAGATTATTTGTGGATCTAAACTCAGTTGGTCATTGCTTCAAACAACTGCAATGCCCAAGCTCACAAGGCTGCAATCTCTGCATAATTCCAAATCTCTTCATTGAAAATAGATCAGGAAATCAGAGCAAGAGTTGATTTGCCACAATCTTTCACTTGGCTACAAGCACAAGTGGAAAGAGGAAGGATCCAAGTTTACCTACTCTTCTGGGTTGGTCCTAAGGGTATGATCTGTCCACTTGAATGGTCATAGATCATCCTAGAGATTTATTCCAGTAGTGAGGATGAAGATTAGAACATGAAAATTACTGCAAGCACTATGGTTGCAAGGCTACAAGCTCAGGCAACCATAGGTGCACCATAGCTAGAAAAATTGAAAGCAATTGAATAGAAAAATTATAAATCTAATGGGACTTTAAAAGTAGCATTTCATTGCTTAATCAAAAGTTACAATGATCTGCCTCAAGCCTACAGTCTGTGCATGATCCAAAGCTCTTCACAATGAATTTACAGATTTATTTACAATTAGATACCAGATCTGAGCTGCTACCTAGATCTAATCCAATAGGCTGGATTAGAGAGAGAATGGGGAAGAAAAAAAGGAAAAATAAAACTAAAACTAAACCTAAATGAGTCAAGGAGAACTACAACTATTCTATGGTTTCCTTGTTGAGGAATTACAGCAGCAAGGATGCTTATTTATACAAAGGCACCGATCCAAGTTCTTTGGATTGTAGCCAATCAGAGGAGAGAATTAGATTTCAATTTATGTTAATCCATGTACTTAGCATTCTGCCCAATCAGAGAGAAGAGAGAGATATCCATTCAGTTTTGCACATTTGAAGTAGTTTGCTTCCTGCCAAGGTTTTGAAACTCTGTTTTTGCCCATGTGCAGATTTCTTTTATGCCTTAGAGTTCCCAAAATTACCCTTTCCAACTCAAAATATTTGCCCAAAATGCTTTTGCTGCTGCTACTATCAAAACAGCTCCCTTTGGCTTTATTAAATCCCCATCATAGCTCCTCATATAACAACTATAATTAGTTTGAAACCAAGTTGCTGTTATTTACCAAAATAGCCCCCAAATGGAACCTGATTTGCTAACTGCTGAGGTTTTTAAGATGTTTAATCAAATGGTTGTAGCTGAAGTAACCTCATTTAAAGCCTAATGTAGTTCGATGGGGCTCGAGCTGAATTAGCTTGAAGAGCTATGGGCTGATGAGGGTAGATCCGCAACTTTATTAGTGGTTATTAAACTCTGCAGCTTTAGCACTGAGGTGGAAAAGCTGAAGTCGAGAGGATGGCTAAAGGTGGGCTGGTCCACTCGAGAGGATAGGACTACTGTTCGTGAGGTTGGAATGTGGAAGGCTAGAGGATAGCAGCTTCAGGAAAGGTGTCGAGACGTTGGGAGTGGATCTTGATAGGTTTGATGGAAGGATGGACTACTGTTCATGAGGTACTGAAGGTGATAGCAATCTGTTCGATAGGTTATGAATTTCACGGGTCAGAGGTCAGCAGCTTCAAGTATGTTTCCGTGAGGTTGAGAGGTGCATTTTGATAGGTTGGTGAATGATAGCTGCAAAGGTTGACAGGTTATGATTTAAGTGTATCTTGAGAGGTTCAAGGGGCTGCAGCTAGGGTTCTCGAGAGGATTGACGAGGTTGCTGGTCGACAGGATCTGAAATGCAGGTTTGAAAATTTCGAGAGGATGCTGATGGTGTGGAGGATCTCTTCGAGAGGATTGGGCTGCTAGGAGCTACACTATTCGACAGGATCAGGAGGAGGCTCCTTCCATTCGTGAGGTTTCTGAAGCTCTCACTTATCACTTCGACAGGTTGCTGGCTGGTCCTCTCGATGAGTTAACAGCTAAAAGAGTGGACAACTTCACATCCTACGCATGAGGTTCCATTTTTTAGCTTTAACTTCTCGACAAGAGGACTGAAAGGGTGCAGCTCTACTCGGCAGCTTGGGTTTCCATCTAGGAACCACTCGACTAGTTCTAGCTTCGACAACAGCTTCATTTGGTAGGTTGGGTACAAGGCTGAACAACTTAAACTTCTCACTTAAGGCTTCATCTTAGTGGATCACCTTTGCACAACTCGGGTTTCATTGCTGATGTATGTAGCTGATGTGTGTGATTCTGTAGATGGTTAAAGAAGATGCACATAGCTATGATATACAGCTAATACCTTGTCTTCCTACTGCTTGAAATGGTGAACCAAATGAATGTGTACATAACCGAAAATGTTGCTGACCTGATTGCTTAAGTCTCAATGTGATGGCTGTTGTGGTTCATGAGGTCCAAGATCCTGTTGCTGCACTTCTTCTTCATGTGTGGAAGCACATCTCTCTCTTTGTTCTTAAATGATTTCAAACTCCTCCTTAATGGCACTTTTTAACTGAAAACTGCATTAAGGCTGCAATTACTTCCTCACCGCAAATCAACACTAAAAAGCAATTATTAAATACTCTGAGGCTTAGCAAAAGCCAAGTTTAAGGGGTATAAAATGGTAAAAATCATTGACTATCAGAAGCTGCTAATAAGATAGTTGTTCGCATCCTTGAGAAGATTGTCATCACCTACTAGGACTAGAGTGAAATGCTACCATTTGCACTATGGGCCTATCGAATGTCGATCTGTATTGCTATAGGGGTGACACCATTTTCCCTTGTGTATGGATCCGAGGCCGTGCTACCAGTTGAGGTCGAACCTCCCTCACTCTGTATCCTCATCGAGTTTGATCTATCGGAAGCCGAGAGAGATCCCGTTTCGAACAATTGAATTTGGTCGATGAGAAGAGGCTCCAAGCTTTGTACCACACCCAAGTCTACCAGGGAAGAATCACATGCGCTTATAATAAATGTGTTCGCATTCGAGCATTAAAAGTAGGTGACACGTACTCAAGAAAAATTTCCCCTCTCTCCATGCGGATCCTCGAGGGAAATTCAAGCCTAACTGGGAAGGATCTTATGCCATCAGAGAAGTGCTCCCGGGATACGCATTTCATCTTGCCGCAATGGATGAAGATCACTTTCCTGAGATGATCAATGTTAGATACGTATGCCGATTCTACTCCTAGTCTCCCCCGGTAAGGTAAGTATTGGTAAGATAAATGTGTGACTGCTTAAGGACCCCTTACGAGAGGCCATCAATTTAAAGCCAAGTAGCAAATAAGCGTCCCTGAATGATCATACCTATTGCTACCCAACTAGAGTCGATAGCCTTTATTTCATAAACTCCTCCTAAAGAAAGGAAAAATGTGTATATATACCATAAAAAGAGAAAAAGAGAGAAAAAGAGAGAGAAACTCTTAAAGCAAGAAGCAAAAGAGTTATTATAAAAATAAGAAAAATATCAGAAAAGCAAAATCCCAAAAAGGGGATGTCTGAAAAGAAAATAAAAAGAATAAAATATAGAAAAAGAAAATAGAAAAAGAAGATAGAGAAATCATGGGGCATGTACAGGAAAAATCCCCAAGGAAGAAGTGTATCACTACAGCAGGGACCTAACCAAAAGAACTTTTGAAACTTGAGAATACCTTCAAAATTCCTAACCTATCCCTTCAACCCATGGCCACACTTCATCCCTGAACAAAGCCCTCTTCAAGGTCTACAGGCAGTCACAGTATCTGTTAAGTCAGCACGAGCCAAGCTGAGAGATAATAAAGAACTCCATTCTACAGGCTATGATGGAATCGACGTCCATGTCGTGGCCTTTGAAAAATGAAAGAAAAAAAAAGAGAGAAAACCTAAAAAGGCGCCTGGGGTAAAAAAGCAATACCCATGAATGTAGTGAAAACTCGAAAGGGCGCTACGAGTTGGATAAGTTCTATTCCACCAAATCATCTAGTACATCTACTGCAAAGCAATCCTCAATGTCAAGCTGGGGTTGATTTGCAACATTATACACATTAAGTTCACCTTCATATTTCGGAAAGTGACTTCCATCATCCTAGACCTACATTGAATGCAAGAATTGGCAGTGGCTAAGAATGGTTTACCCTGAATAACAGGTATTTAAGTGCTACATTTGGTAGGTTCCATGTTTAAAACCAAAATATCAGCTGGATCGAAAAATTTGTCTACTCCCACCAGCACATCTTCCACAATGCCCATAGGCTTTCTCTCAGATCTGTCAGCCAATTGGAGGACCACCTGTGTGGGCTTTAGATCTCCAAAACCTAGTTATTCATACACTGAGTATGGCAGCAGGTTGACACTAGCTCCCAAATCTAAGAGAGCTCTTCCTATGGTGTGGTCACCTATGATGCAGGGGATAGTAGGTACCTTTGGGTCTTGAAGCTTAGCTGGTGTAGTTATAGATAAAACAGATTTAACTTTCTCAACTGTAAAGACTTTTTTAGACAGGTGGATCCTAGCTCTTCTCTTTTGGGTACACATGCCCTTAAAAAATTTGGCATTGGCTGGGACCTGCCTAACGACATCAAGCAAAGGCAAATTGATTTTCACCTACTTAAATGTCTCCATGTTAAGACATGAAAAGTACCACTTTTCACCCCTTAACTTAGCCTCTGTTAGACCCTTAGCCATCTAATAAATGTGTGTTAAGTCATTTCTGTAGGTAATAAATAGCAGCTGCAATAAGGCCTGAACTCTGTTAAGGAGCCCACTTTTGCCCTACAAGTCCCTCAGAAGGATGAAAGCTAAACCCAGACAAGAATTGAACCTCACGCAGCTTTCACAAGCTTTAAAGGATTCAGAAATTAAGCCTCGCGCAGACCTCGCGAGTCTCCCAAAACTTCATTTCCAATTGCCCACACTGTTCTCGTGCAGTTGAGTGACAGGGGGGCTTCAAAATCATACTTCGCGCAACTCTCACGAAGCTCAAATACAACTGCTCGCTCAGTCTCGTGTAGCTCAAGAAAGCAACTCTCAAACCTTGCATAGTTCACTCAAATCAACTGAGGAGAGAGAGCTCCAGGTATTTTGGTGCGTAGCTATCTCGTAGTGGCCGCGGGATGCAAAACTTTAGAAATACCTCTCGCGCAATTGTTGTTGCTTCTTAGTGTGCTTGATTTATGTGTTTTGAAAACAAGTTTACAACTGCTAAATTATAATGAATCTAGAATATTAAAAAGAGTAAAGAAATATCAGCACAGGTAGAAGTGAATTAGACTGCAAGATCAGGGCCAATTGTAGCAAGTTTTAAATGTAAGTGAGTGAAAGATCGTCCATAGAGAATTTGTCTAAAATGCAAGATAAACCTTCAGATCTGAGCTACCAGATCTGGCCTCTTATCCTATCTAGAAAGCACATAAGATGGGGAGGTTGAATTTGTCACATTAACTAAATGATAAAAAGTAAAAGTTAAACTAAATGATCCAGATCCGAGTTGGGGGAACGTTTGAGGTAAAAAAATGGAGAAGTAATATCTAACTTTGATTTGGTCCTTGAAAACTAATGAGAATGACTGCAGCTCAACTGAGAGATGATCCAATCTTCATCTGGCTACAAGCGCAGATGTAAGAGAAATAAATCTAATTTAAGGATTAGGTTTAAGCTTATGGCTATGGTCTGTCCACTTTAATGGCCACAAACCATCCAATAGTCTTTAATCCAAAGCCTTAGTTTAGAACAAGAAGCATCACTACAAATGCCGTGAGAGATTAGGTTACCAACACTAATTCTCACAGGATTAATGAATCAAGGGAAATTGCATGAAAAACAGTAAATCTAAAGGAGTCTAATGCAATAAGGAGATCAGAGGGAACCCTTAACATGAGTCCAATTGAGAATATACGGTTTACAGCAACCTTTTCAAATCCACCATTACAATTACAGAGCATAGCTTAAACAGCTCTCAGATTTGTAGTCTTGAATACAACTCTCTTTTGAATTATAGAAATATCTCACAGCTCTCAATTGCAAGTCAAAGTGAAGCTATTACATGGATTTCAGACAAACTATCTGGTTTGGAAATGGGGGAATAGGAATGAAACTCAAAATCTGGATGCCCAAATTGGGCAAATGGTTCGTCTATTTATAGTTTTTCCTAAGTCCAGCTCAGATGTATATCAACCAATCAGAGGTGCTCAGATCTGTATTGACCAATGGTAGTCGAACACGAGGATCCAGATCTGTTCTGGCCAATCAGAATTCTTCGATCTGGTTCAGCCAATCAGGTGAAGAAGGCATCAATTATGTTATGCATTTTGAAAGTCTGTTAGAGTTTCTAGAAGTTCCCGCCAAATTATTTCATCTCTGGGTGCTCACGTGGGGTGGAATATGCCTTCGCTTCATGTTTAGAATCCTCTGGAATGTCCCTAGCTTTTTAAATGCATTGGGACGCATGAAATAAATTACTGAATTGCCCTTGTAAAAGCTGGGAATCTCCAGAATACCTTTTCGCATAGCTTAGGGGGCTTTTCGCAAGGTGTTGTAACTCCTGAAGCTCTTTTCGCAATGTTCTGGTTCTGTTCGAATTGAGTTTTCTTCTTTTTGAAAAGGTCGATCATCTCTTCGAAGAGTTCAGATGCTCTTCAAAAGCTAAGCCTGGAGTTTTAGTTCTTTTCACAGAGTTCAGGTTCTTTGCGAACAGTTCAGGTTCTTTGCAAAAAGTACTCTGTAGTGCATTTTTCTGTTCGAATTGCTCCATACTTCTTTTCTAGATTGAGACCAGGTCTTTGCCTCTTCAATTCAGACCTTTCAACAGCTAGTGAGGTTGTTTCTTCTCTTTCCTCCTTTGGATTGACATGGATTGTCATCTTTTTGGCACTTTTACGCTGCTTTTATGGTTAAGCCTGTCTTTATTGTTAGCTGCAACACAAGCACTTAAAACACTTATTTAGTTCTCTCAAAGGTCTATCAAGACTCAAGTTAAGGGGTGAAAAATGGAATTTTTTAGTTCTCAACACACCCCCAAACCTAAGCTTTGCTAGTCCCTGAGCAAAGACAAAATTGAAAATAAAGTAAAAAGCCACTTTTGTAGGGAGCACAGTTGCATTTAGCATATGCAACAAGCCTTTTAAACCCCTAGGTGATCCCTAGTGGAGGAGTGAAGTCTCCTGAGGGTTTTCAGTGAAGGTACCCACAAACTTCTTCAATAAATCAGTTAAGATCACTGCAATTCTGTTACAGCAAACTTTCCTCCCATCTGATTATTCACACCTGCATCAGTCATGTTGTAAGAAGATTTTCAAGAAAAACATCAGTTCAAAACTAAAATTCTACTGTAATTCTTGTTACTACTCAGTCAATTTATGTCAAAGGTTATTTACAAGAACAATTAATGAACAGCTTACCTTCGATTTAGGAATCCAGCTTCGATGTTACCCCAATGAGTTGATTTCAAACCCAACTCTCACCAGGATTTTCACTCAACATGTAAGTAAGAGGGTTGTACTATTTCACACAGCTCAAGAGCAGTTACAGCCCTCAAATAGGACTGTAAGCATGAGCATAGGCATTGCTTTTAGTTCGGAATTCCCTGCTCTTTTCACCATAGATTACACAAATTCTTATCTCCATGTGATAGCTCAATCCATCATTGATCAGTAAGGACTTTACTGGGGTTGTAATGTGTCTTATGGGTGAAATTTCTCAAGAATAAAGGGGTGGAATGGTATTCAAATTTGAAAAGTCAGTCAAGGTAAGGAGGTGATATACAAACCTTTTTTACTTCAGCATATTTTCATTTTCTTCTTTGAATTTCCAGAGCCAAAGTGGCCATCTTTTTTTTTTCTTTTTCAAACTTCCAATGAAATGTCTTCTCTCTTTTTGTTTTGCTCAAATATATATATATATATATATATTTTTTTTTTTCAAATTAGCATTGACTGGAATGCCACATTTCCTCTGCTGTTACATCATTGCCTTCAACTTGTACCCTTCTTTTGTTTTTAAATTGTTACTCAATTCTCCTTTCTTCAGCTTCCTTCCCTTTATCTTCTGACTTCTCGGAGTGAGGGTTAGGCTAAATGAAGTTGATGAGGTTTATTGGATGAGGTTTCAAATGAATCATAGATTTGTACAGCTCAAATGGTGTGTATCAAGGGCAGTTTCAAAAGGTGGGGCTTTGTAAAGTTCAAACTGTCCAAAAGGAGGCCTTACATCATGTCTTTAATATCACGAGTGCTATCAAATTATTTCAATTTGGATATGTGTAACTTCTAGTGCAAGTAAGCAGATTCAATCAGTCCCAAAAGCAGAAAAAAATTGCCAATTCATACCTCCAAAGAATACATTTCAGGCCCAAACCTCACTGGGTGTGGTTTTTTATCAAATTCCTGAGGTGTATCCTCACTGTTTTCCTTCTTTTTAGGTTTACTAAAACATCAATTTTTCTTTTGGAAATTTCCTGACATTCACCTCATGAAAGTATTAGAATTACACTAGAAATTAATTTCAAAAAGTTTTTAACTTCTTCATTTTATTTATTTATTATTATTTATTTATTTTTCAAAACAACAGGTGTGAAAAATAAATAAAAATTCCACTGATCAAATGTTGTACTGATGTTAACTCCATTATTGATTATTGATATTTCTGTCATACCCCCAAACCAAAGGGGAGCAGGGTCGACACTGGTCCAAAGCAGAGAAATGATATAAGCAAGAAAGAAAAACAAAACATCATGATGACAAGAAGACAGACAGAAATGCACAGTAAGTATACAAAAAAAAATAAAAATAGAATGCTATATTACAAACTCATAACACAGATAAGTACAATGTGATCTAATAACGGGGGTCAAAATCTGTATCATAAGTTGGTTCAATTGGCTCAGAACTTGAGTCACTGTCAGAATCAGAACTAGAATCAGTATTGGAGTCCGAACTTGATTGAGCTTTCTCCTAGATAGTGTTTTGCAGCTCAGTGTATTCCTCTGATTTTATCTTTTTGGTGAGGCCAATGTACTTGCCAAGTCTAGTGGTCTTCAATTTTTCTTGGTCAAGCTGTGCTTGTAACATGGTCACCTTGTGCTGCTCACTCCTAACCATCTGAAAGGTTTGACCCAGCAAGTCATTCATTTTCTCTCTCTCAAATTTCCTAAATAACTCCAACTTTCGAATCTGGTTTTCATAAGGGGTTCGAATGTAGGCTTGTAAATCAGCTAACCCTTGTAGAACATCTCTGCAGATATAAGTATTGTCTTCCATGGCTCTTTTGAGGGAGGCAAATCGGGGAAGGGGAATGGAATGGTAGGGGACCAAAGGTGTCCCAGCTGTGGGAGGGGGAGAAGAAGTGTCCAGAAGGAGGACTTCAGGGTCGGTCTGAGTGGCTTGCTCAGAGAAAGTGGGGAGTGGTGAAGGGGATGCAACCAGAGGGACTTCAGGTTCAGTTTGGGTTGCATGGGCAGTAGTGGTGGGGGTGGGCAGATCAACCAATACTACCTCTGGTTCAGTTTGGGTAGCATGGGAATCAATAGTAGGTAAAGGGGTAATGGTGGTTGTGTGTGATGTGGAGGCTAAGGTTTGGAGCAGGTCATTGGTCACAGACTGGTTTTCTGTGTTGATTTGGAGTTGGGCTTGGATGGATTGGAGGTAGGCAAGTATTTGGGTAATAGAGGCAGGTGGCGAGAGGTAGGCATAGCAGGACTGGTACAATCAAGTGGAGGTGGAGGTGCAATGGCTGTAAAGGGAGAAGTAGGTAAGTGGGTGAAATGATGAGGGTCAGGTATAGGGGTAGGTTCAAGTCCCATGGTTTCAAAAATAGATCCCATTAAGGAAGAATAAGCCTCTGTAGTGAAAGGCTCAGGTTCAGGTATGTGGGATACTTCAGGTGTGTGGGCTGAATGAGCAGGGGAATTTGAGGGGCTTTGGAGCAGAGGAGTGCAGGGAGATGGGGCAATAAAGTCTGGAGCTAAATCATGGGCATTGGTGGGAGAAATTGGTGGGGTGAGTATGGTTGGAGTGGTTGGTGTAGAGGGGGAATCTATAATTGGAATAATGGAGGGTATGGGAGATGGGACAGCTGGGATAGGTGAAGTGGTTGGGGCTGGTAGAGGGGAGGCGGGTGAAAGGCCAACTTCCTCAAAAAAGGGTGCAGCTAAAGAGCTGGTCACCACAAGGTCTAGCAGAGCTATTTCGAGAAGTGGTGCAGCTAAAGAGCTGGTCACCACAGGATCTGGCAGAGCTGTTTCGAGAAGTGGTGTAGCTAAAGAGCTGGTCACCACAGGAGTTGGCAAAACTGGTTCTAAGGGAACTGCAGGGGCAGGTTCAGGTGCAGGTTCATTCACAGCTGCAGATGCAGGTGTAGATTCACCTTCCTCTCTCATCCTTCTCAGCATGGCTTGGCTTGTAGTCTATGCCTTTTTCCCAAAAGTGTGAGGAGCAATGACTTCAAATGGTTCCTCATTATTAATGTCAAACTTGGCTCTGAGGAGGGTTGTGATCAATCTACCAAATGGGAGGCCAGCTAATTTCTGCTCCTTTTTTAACTTGGCACTAATATCAGCCATGGCTTCAAAAATTAACATAGGGGCATTGAAAAATTGCCCCTTAGAAAAGTGAAAGAGCGCCTCCAAAATTGGTGTTCTCCTCTCTTTATTTGCGGTGACATAAAACTTCCCCTCAAAATGGAGTCCATCAATAGAAATTGGGGGCTAGGTCTCTCCTCATGATGGGACCGGTGCCCACAAGGCCCACAATTCCTTGGGTTAAATGTGCAACCATTTCTCTAAAGGAGGTATTTCGGGCGACCAATGGACCAGCAGGATCAAATTGGAAGGGTATCCCCAAAGCATTCCCTATGTCTTCAAATGTGACCGTAAGATCGCAATCATCAATAAAGATAACCAGGGTAGGGACATCAGCATCTCTTTCAGTGACCTTGATTAGGTTTTGGTACCATAACTTCACCATTCGTGGGTAAATTTTCTCTGGCAAAGGGGTAAGGATTTTGCTTAGTGCGGCTTCCCTTATGTATCTTAAAGATAACAGGCAATCCGGTTTGTTGACGAAAAAAGTTTAAATCAATCATTCGAGAATTAGCTTCGAGCTTCAATGAATGGATTTGAACCAAATGTATGAAGAGGAAGCTCGGGCTCGACTAGCAAGCAGATGGGTTCCTCATGTCTCACTTTCTTCCCTTTCTCCACCCTATCCGCTTTATCCATAGATAGTTTTCTTTTGGCTGATGTTTTGGCTTTTCCCTTTGGGGTAGGTTTGCTAACTTTCTTAGCAGAGGATTTTTGGAACATGGCAGCCAACGATTTCTCTGCTTTTCCCATTCGAAATTGATGTATGAAAATGCCCACAACAGATGCTGACACAAATTGAAAATTTTCAAATGATAAATAGAGAGAATGTGGAGAGAAATACCGAGATCTAGGGTTTTTAATTGAACGAGTTGTTTGCTTGCAGAAATCCCCCAGACTAGAAGCTAAAATCCTTCTCTGAAAACTCAAATGATCAAACAAAGGTGAAGAAAAATGTAGCAAGCTTCTCAAATTGCGCAAGGAAAGAACGAAATAGGGTTTCTGTGGAACAGGTCGCTCTTCAGAAAGCTTTCGAATATGAAACCCCTACTTCGAAAGGGTTTAAATATACTCAGAGTTAATTTCGCAAAGTTCTTTATAAGTTTTTGAAAAATTTCAAAATAAACCTTTTGACAACTGCGAATGGCATCAGTACCATTCAAAAAGTTAATAGCTTCAGAAACATCTTTTCGAAAAGAACAAGCTTCAGCAATATCGTTTCGAAAAGAAAATAGCTTCAGAACCAACTATTCGAAAAGCAAATCCTTGCTTTCGAGCAGTTCGTTACAAATCCAGAGTCTATGCGAAAAGTAAATTGAACTTTGCGAAAAGAGAATTATTACTTTGCGACTTAACTTGGAGCATATTTAAACCATGCGAAAAGAGACAAATCATGAATAAAAACAGAAACAAAGAAACTAAGCAAAAACTATGAAATAAAAACATAATGTACAGTTATCGACCATCAGATTTTTGGAGGTTCATGATGACAGATGGGCAGCACAGGCTCCTGGGTATTTTCAATGCATGGTTTGAGCCTCTGACCATTTACTTTCAGGATTCTTCCATTACTTGGATCAAGGATGTCAACAGCTCCCGAAGGGGCTGTCTGAATGACAGTGTATGGCCCTTCCCATCTGGATCTCAGCTTTCCTGGGAAAAACTTGAGTTTTGAGTTAAATAACCATACCTTAGAGCCAGCTGTGAACTCTTTTCTCAATAAATTTTTATCATGGAAAGTTTTGACTTTCTCTTTGTACAATCTTGAATTTGTGTATGCATCCATTCTCAGCTCCTCCAACTCAGCAAGTTGCAGTTTCCTGTGATTACCAGCAGTAGTTAGATCCATGTTCAATGTTTTAATGGCCCAAAAAGCTTTATATTCTAACTCTACTGGTAAATGGCATGCTTTGCCATAGACCAACCTGAATGGGGACATACCAATTGGGGTTTTATAGGCTGTCCTGTATGCCCATAATGCATCATTCAGCTTAAAGGACCAATCCTTTCTGTCCTTCTTCACAGTCTTTTCCAAAATATGTTTGATTTTTCTATTGGAAATCTCCACTTGTCCACTGGTTTGTGGATGATATGGAGTGGCTACTCTATGAGTCACAGAGTATTTTTTCAATAAAGTTTCAAAATGTTTATTACAAAAATGGCTTCCCCCATCACTTATAATGGCTCTGGAAAAACCAAACCTGGAAAAAATGTGATGCTTAAGAAATTTAAGAACCACATTGTGATCGTTTGTTTTAGTGGCTGTGGCTTCAATCCATTTGGATACATAATCCACAGCTATTAAAATGAAATTATTCCCATTGGAAGGAGGAAAGGGACCCATGAAGTCTATCCCCCAAACATCAAACAACTCAACTACCAAAATAGGCTGTAAAAGCATTGAGTTTCTCTTGGAAATGCTGCCCAATTTTTGACAGTTTTGGCAAGACTTACAATGCTGCAGAGCATCTTTGAAAAGTGTAGGCCAATAAAATCTTTACAGTAGTTTTGTTTCCACTAAACTGCAAAACCTTTACAGCAGTTTTGTTTCGGCAAAAGCGCTGTTGTTTCCACTAAAATGACCTCCACAAGTATGAAATTCTTGGTCGGGGACACATTTTCTTATTATTTAGACGCACAACTCTTAAGCAGATGAGGATCTTCCTAGATGAAATGTTTAACCTTTGAAGAAAAGATCTTTATCCATTTTATTTAAATGTTGAGGAATTCTTCCGATAGCCAAAAGTTGACTATGTTTGCAAACCAAGGAGTGTGTACACTAATGGCAAAAGTTGCTCATCGGGGAAAGATTCATTGATAGGCGACCTATCAATCTCGTGATTAAAATTCTAGGCAAGGTGATCAACCACCACATTCTCCACCCCTTTTTATCTTTGATCGCATAAATCAAATTCTTGTAATAGGAGAATCCACGATTAATCTTGGTTTGGTGTCCTTCTTAGGCGGAAGGTATTTCAAAGCGAGTGGTCGATGAACACCACTATTTGTGAACCCAAGACATATGACTGAATTTTCTAAAGCAAAAACAATTGCCGGACTCCTTCTCGGTTGTTGTGTAATTGAGTTGTGCATCAATCATTGATCTCTTGGCATAAGCTATGACATGAGGCAACTTTTCTTTCTCATCCAAGGACGGCTCCCAAAGCATAATCGATGCATCACACATCGGTTCAAAAGGTAATGAATAATCGGAGCGCAATATTGGAGCTGAAATCAAAGCAGTTTTTAGGAATTCAAAAGCCTTCATGCATTCATTATTGAAAACAAAGGGACATCTTGACACGACAAATGACAAAGAGGTTTGGTTATTTCTTTGAAGTCCTTGATGAACCTTACAGTAAAATCCAGCATGTCTGAAAACTTGATTTGTTTACTTGATTTTGGGAGGTGGTTAATGTGCAATTAAATCAATTTTTACTCTGTCCACCTCAATGCCCTTGTGAGAAATAACATGGCCAAGGACAATGCCTTGGGTGACCATGAAATGGCTCTTTTCCCAGCTTAGAACTAGATTGGTTTCTTCACATCTACAGAATACAATTTGAGATGATGTAAACACTGGAAAAGCTGTCTCCATAGATTGAAAAATTATCCTTAAAAATCTCCATAAATTGGTCAATCATATCAGAGAAAATGGAATACATGCATCTTTGAAAGGTAGCAGGAGCATTACAAAGACCAAAAGGCATTCTCCTATAGGCAAAAGTGCCAAAAGGGCAAGTGAATGTGGTCTTTTCCTGATCTTGTGGGTACACAGGAATCTGGTTGTAACCAGAGTAACCATCAAGAAAATAGTAATAAGCTTTTCACCTAGCTTATCTAAAATCGATCAATGAATGGGAGGAAATGGTCTTTTCGGTCATTTCCATTTAATTTTACGTAATCAATACTGGACTCACCACCCTTGTTTTATGCGGTTGACATCAGCTCACCAGCGTCTGCGGTTCCAACAGTGATCCCAGATTTCTTAGGTACCACCTATGTAGGTGCCACCCAAGCTGAATCTGAAATGGGGTAAATGACCCCTGCATCCAACAACTTAACAACCTCTTTCATGACCACTTCTTGCATATGAGGGTTCAGCCTCCTTTGCATTTCCCTAGAAGGCTTTGCATCTTCTTCCAAATAGATTTTGTGCATGCAAACAGCTGGACTGATTCCTCCTAAATCAGCAATAGTCCAGCCAATTACCCTTCTATGTTCTTTCAAAACAACCAACAGCTCTTCCTCTTGCTCCTTTGTGAGGGAGGAAGAAATAATTCATGAGCAATGATTTATGATTTCCTAAAACACATATTTCAAATTTTTGCAGCTATTTTAGTTCTAAATCGTGAAATTTGAGAAAAGAAGGTAACAAAGGTACCTTAGCTTTGTGGAAGGGAAGAGTAGCAGGTTTCAAGAAGAGATACTTTCTGATTGATTATGCGTTTCTTGCCCAACATTTATTTCCTCAGAACTTGAGATACAAACTGTTTCTTCTTCAGAATTTCCTCAAGCATCTTTAACATCTGTGGTGAAATCTTCACACTAAGCTATTGTAAAGTCCCTTCTACAAGTTCTCCAATAGATCAACATGAAAACATTCTTGAGTTGAATTGAGTGTGCATTATAAACATTTAATTTTACCTTCATGTTTCCAAAAGAGACTTCCATAATACTGACTGCATTGATGCAAGCATATGCTATAGCCAGAATGGTCTTCCCAAAATGACAGGATGGAAGTTTTGCTTTTGGTTGGTTCCATGTCCAAAACTAGAAAATCAGAGGATAGAAAAATTTATCTACTCCTACCAATACATCTTCAATCATTCCAACTGCTTCCTTTCGGATCATGCGCTAGTTGTAACACCACATGAGTGGGTTTTAATTCTCCCAAACCTAGTTTCTCATATACAGAATATGGAAGTAGGTTGACACTAGCACCCAGATCTAATAAAGCCTTTTCAATGGTATGTTCCCCAATAATGCAAGGGATTGTGGGGATTCCAGGATCTTGAAGTTTAGGAGGTGTGGCAATGGATAACACCGGATTAATTCTTTCCACAGCAAAGACCTTCTTGGACAACTGTATCCTAGACTGTCTTTTGTGAGTGCAAACATCTTTCAAAAATTTTGCATATGCTGAAATTTGTTTGATTGCCTCAAGCAAAGGTAGATTTATCTTGACTTGCTTAAAAGTCTCCATCATTTCCTCTATTTTTGTGTTCCCTTTATCAAAATGGGATACAAATTTCATTGCATGAGGAAATGGTAAATGAGGAATTAATCCTTCATCTACAGCTTTGGAAGCATTTTCAGAAACTTTTTGAATTTTTTGTTTTTCATTTTTTTGATTAGTCTGAGGTCTATCAAGATTTTACTTTATGCATCATATCTTTATCATTTTCCTTATTTTTTTCTTCTTTAGTACCCACGTTGTTATTTATGATTCTTCCACTTCTCAAAGTGGTAACAGTTTTTACTTCTTCATGTGAATTAGAAGCTTCTCCAACCATGAACTATCCTTTGGGATTGTTCAAAGGTTGGTTGGGTAACTCTCCTTCCTCTCTTTTTGCCAAAGTATTTGAAAGATGTCCCAATGTTTCTTCAATCTTCTTTATGCTCTGGCTGTGAAAATTCACAGTCTGAGTTAAAGATCCTAAATTTTGGAGTGACTTTAGGACTTGATCTTCAAAAGAAGGGGACTTGGAAGGGTTTGGTAGAGGCGATTCTTTGCGCAGTTGTTGTGGAATGAAATTTGAAAATTTGGTTTGACATAAAAATTCTGTGATAAAGGTTGATTTGGTTCTTTGGTTGTTGCTGCTGTTGTGATTGATAATTCCCTTGGTTCCACCTCAAATTGGGGTGCCCTCTCCATGGATATTCATTTGACTGCATCTGTCCAAATGATTGAGCAGCATGAGCTTGTTCCACCATTAAATCTGGGAACTGTGGTGCAGCAGGACATTGGTCAATTGAATGAGTAGGGGACTGGCATATCAGACATGCCTCCTCTACTCTTGCAACATTTGGATTTTTAAGTGAGTCCATCAATCTATCAAACTTTGTGGTTAAATTGTCCATCTTTCTTTCCAACTCATTCACCTCATAAATCTTCCCGTTGGGGGGTTGGTGATTGTTCAACCTAGCGAGATTTTCAATATCTCTTGAGAGATTCCTGTTGAGTTGAGTTTTCACCAATTACTTCAAATAAGTCCCAAACCTCCTCAACTATTTTTTGCAAGTAAGTGCCTCCACAGGAGGCATCCACCATATTTTTGCCTTTTTGATCAATTCCTTGATAGAAGCTTTGAACCAGCTGCCATCTGGGAATTTGATGATGAGGACATTGCCTTAAAAGTTCCTTAAATCGTTCCCATGCTTCATGGAAAGTTTCAGTTGAGTTTTGTGAGAAGGAAATGATACTTTGTCTCAATTGACTTGTTTTAGACATTGGGAAATATTTGGCTAAAAATTGACACTGCAAATCATTCCAAGAAGTGATACTATTTGGTGCTAACATAGATAACCATGCTCTAGCTTTATCCTTTAATGAAAAAGGAAAGAGCCTAAGCTTGGTTGCTTATGGACCAAGTCCAGCTATGTTGAATGTGGTGCAAAGAGCCAAGAATTCATCCACATGTTTGTATGGATCTTCCTTACTCAACCCATGAAAGGAAGGAAGCATTTGGATAGTCGATGATTTGATCTCATAATTTCCTTCAACAGTAGGAAATTGAATGCAAAAGGGAGAATTATAAGCACCAGGTGTAAAGTAATCCCTCAAAAGTCGAGGTTCTTCACCCATAGTAGCAGAATTTTGTGTTGTTTGTTTGGTTCGTAGTAGCCTTTCAACTTCTAAATTCAGTGGGACAATCTCAGGGCTGAGAGTCCTCCTACCAAACATACAACTCAGAACAAAAAAATCTGATTATTCACAGCAAACCTTCAGAATTTCTTTTTAAGTAGTTTCCCTTCTTCAAGAATTAGACATGAATAACTATTTTAGAACAAATTCTCCGGCAGCGGCGCCAAAAACTTGTTGTTGCTTCTTAGTGTGCTTGATTTATGTGTGTTTTGAAAACAGGTTTGCAACTGCTAAATTATAATGAATATAGAATATTAAAAAGTGTAAAGAAATATCAACACAGGTAGAAGTGAATTAGCCTGCAAGATTAGGGCCAATTGTAGCAAGTTTTAAATGTAAGTGAATGAAAGATCGTCCACAGAGAATTTGTCTAAAATGCAAGATAAACCTCCGGATCTGAGCTACCAGATTTGGCCTCTTATCCTATCTAGAAAGCACATAAGATGGGGAGGTTGAATTTGTCACATTAACTAAATGATAAAAAGTAAAAGTTAAACTAAATGATCCAGATCCGAGTTGGGGGAACGTTTGAGGTAAAAAAATGGAGAAGTAATATCTAACTTTGATTTGGTCCTTGAAAACTAATGAGAATGACTGCAGCTCAACTGAGAGATGATCCAATCTTCATCTGGCTACAAGCGCAGATGTAAGAGAAATAAATCTAATTTAAGGATTAGGTTTAAGCTTATGGCTATGGTCTGTCCACTTTAATGGCCACAAACCATCCAATAGTCTTTAATCCAAAGCCTTAGTTTAGAACAAGAAGCATCACTACAAATGCCGTGAGAGATTAGGCTACCAACACTAATTCTCACAGGATTAATGAATCAAGAGAAATTGCATGAAAAATAGTAAATCTAAAGGAGTCTAATGCAAGAAGGAGATCAGAGGGAACCCTTAACATGAGTCCAATTGAGAATATACGGTTTACAGCAACCTTTTCAAATCCACCATTACAATTACAGAGCACAACTTAAATAGCTCTCAGATTTGTAGCCTTGAATACAACTCTCTTTTGAATAATAGAAATATCTCACAGCTCTCAATTGCAAGTCAAAGTGAAGCTATTACAGGGATTTCAGACAAACTATCTAGTTTGGAAATGGGGGAATAGGAATAAAACTCAAAATCTGGATGCCCAAATTGGGCAAATGGTTCATCTATTTATAGTTTTCCCTAAGTCTAGCTCAGATGTATATCAACCAATCAGAGGTGCTCAGATCTGTATTGACCAATGGTAGTCGAGCACGAGGATCGGATCTGATACGGCCAATCGAATTCTTGATGCAGTTCCAATCAGGTGAAAAAGGCATCAATTCTGTTATGCATTTTGAAAGTCTGTTAGAGTTTCTAGAAGTTCCCGCCAAATTATTTCATCTCTGGGTGCTCACGTGGGGTGGAATATGCCTTCGCTTCATGTTTAGAATCCTCTGGAATGTCCCTAGGTTTTTAAATGCATTGGGACGCATGAAACAGATTACTGAATTGCCCTTGCAAAAGCTGGGAATCTCCAGAATACCTTTTCGCATATCTTAGGGGGCTTTTAGAGTGTTGTAACTCTGAAGCTCTTTTAGCAAGTTAGTTACATTGAATTGAGTTTTCTTCTTTTGAAAGGTAAATCATCTCTTGAAGAGTTGGATGCTCTTGAAACTAAACTGAGTTTTAGTTCTTTTCGCGAGTTTGAGGTTCTTCTTGAGCGATTCGTTCGAGTTCTTTGCGAAAAGTACTCTGTAGTGCATTTTTCTGTTTGAATTGCTCCATACTTCTTTTCTGGGTTGAGACCAGGTCTTTGCCTCTTCAATTCAGACCTTTCAATAGCTAGTGAGGTTGTTGCTTCTCTTTCCTCCTTTGGATTGACATGGATTGTCATCTTTTTGGCACTTTTACGCTGCTTTTATGGTTAAGCTTGTCTTTATTGTTAGCTGCAACACAAGCACTTAAAACACTTATTTAGTTCTCTCAAAGGTCTATCAAGACTCAAGTTAAGGGGTGAAAAATGGTATTTTTCAGTTCTCAACAGCAATTCAGAAACCAATGCACATCACGTCCTCGTGAGGATCCTCACGAAGATCCATTCAGAAACAAATTGCTCCCGCGATTCCCGCGCCATTCATAAGGAAAGTGCAATCCCGCGAAGACCAGAGCAATCTAGCGAGGATCCAATGCCCTATCGCGCCAACTAAGAGAACCCCGCGACGACTAGAATTTCAAGCTAATCCAACCTCGCGAAGACCGTGCTACCACGCGATAGTCTTGGAAACCAGTGCTACCTGGTGAGGCTCTGAACTCTAACTCTCCCTCACCTTTGTAGAGGACATTCTGGGAACTTTCAATAATTAGGGTACGCATTCCAATGCTCTAAGTTTTGTGCACGCACCCCGAGGCATCCAAGGGACAATATTAGGCCATGTGGCATCGTTAAAATTAGGGTTTCCTAACCCTAATGCGCCACCAAACTAACTGCTATATAAACCTAAGCCTGGTTTAAGTTTAAAAAAACTCTCGACTTAGAAGAGAATTTAGTCTATTTTCTTCTTCTTGTAGTAGCTGCATATTTCTAGTAAGTTTTAGGTAGTTTTCTCTTTACTTTTTCTTCCCTCCATAGTCCAGCATTTGCTGGCTATGCCTTTGTATGACTATTTGGAATAGATTAATGGAGTTTCATGATAGGGTGTTTTACTTTTATGGGATTTTTGTGAGTTGTTCTGTACAAGGCTGTTATCTTGAGATCCTCCATTGCTAGGACAAATTGCAAGCAATGGAGGACTGATTTTATGGTTTATTCAGATCCAAGTGACCTGTGTGTCTGGGCTAACATGCTCCCATACAGGCCTAGCCCCACCACAGGACCCACTAGATCTGAAGTCCCCATGGGAGCAATGAGCTTTTATAGCCTTGTGAACATGGTGGTGGCAGCAATGTTTCTTGTTCTACCTTGAGCTTTGTGAGGAGGATACCCCTGGGATAGTTTGTAACCATTTAAGTGGACAGGTTATAGCCTTAGGGCGAAGCCAACCCTCAGACTCAAGACGGATTATTCTTCTCTGCACTTGTGCTTGTAGCCCTGTGAGAGATTGTGCTGAGACAAACTCCCCTGTATGTGTATAGACCCGCCATCAGATAGCAGATCTGGTTTGCCTATAGAGATTGTAGGCTTACGACTGGATCACTGTAGTCTCTCTAAAGCAGTGGACAGCTGGATCTAATGTTGCACTCAAACTCTTGCTGGTTCTATGTGTCTGGGTTCACATGCTCCCATACCGGCCTAGCCCCACACATAGCACTTTAGAGGTTGAAGTTCCCTATGGATTCTTGTGCTTGTAGCCTAGATGAAGTAGTGCTTACAATGATAAACTTGTTCTGACCCATCTCTGGACTGTGGTTCCCCAATTGGATAATCCGTGACCATTTAAGTGGACAGGTTATAGCCATAAAGGGATTGGATCATGGCACAGAGATGAGTTCGATTCTTTCTTCTCAGTGGTGATAATGTAGCCATTGGACAGGACTTCTATAGCAGCAGATCTGAATCTGAGTCATGAAACCCATCAGATCTGAACCTAATAGCATACTTCTCACCCTTTTATATTTATTTTCTCACTCCATCTTCGTTCTTAAACCTTTCTATAGTTTAGACATTAGGATACCTTAGAATTTAGATTTTAGTGACCCTAAATCCCCTTCCATTTAGGATTGCTAGATCTGTAGTCAGATCTGGAGGGCCTACTAAAGATGGCTCCCTTGGAGCTTAAGATCAATTTCCCTGTGGGACAAACTCTTACTTATCAAAACTTGCTACAACAGGCCCTGTATCTTGCAGGATTGTGCATATTTTAGGCTTGCTGCTCTGTCATTTTCAATCCACCTTTCCTTCATTTTCATTCACCCCATTCTTATCACTGTCTTCAATAAAGTCAGTAGCAAGCACTCCAAACTAGCCTAACAAGTTTTTGGCGCCGTTGCTGGGGATGTTGATCTTTTAGTAGACTCTAGATTTTTTATTCTTTATTCTTTGGTAGCTGTACTTGTGAATAATTGATACTGCTGATTTACATTTGAAAATTTTCTTACAGATTTGGACCGTAGCAGAGAAGGAGAGTAGAATTGCACTGGGAATCTAGCTACCTCTGTTTGCACTTCTCTAACCCTCAAAACTCATTGTATTTCTCATTTGAAAATTCCATAGCATAGTAGTTGATTAGGATAGTTGCATTTGTTTTTAACTGCAATGTGCTTGCAAATAGTCTTCCCTGTTGTTGGTGTGTGTGCATGTTAGGAAGGAGATCCCTCAGTCCTACATTGGAGCCTGCTAACCCTGAGATAGAAAGGGGTAGAAGACCGAGAAGGCATAGACACACCACAGTTGAACCCCCTTTTGAAATTGAGATAACAGTGAACAACCTAGGACATTGGAGGAATTGAATGCTTTGAATGATTACAACTCTCCATTTAGCATCCATTTCCCTGATGTTCAAGGAAATTACGAAATCAAAACATCCATCATCCAAATGCTTCCCTCTTTCCATGGGCTTAGCAAGGAAGACCCTTACAAGCACATTGACCAGTTCTTGGCCCTGTGCACGACATTCTCCATTGCTGGTTTGGGACCAGAAGCCACTAGGTTAAGGCTCTTTCCTTTCTCCCTAAAGGACAGGGCCATGACCTGGTTATCTACTCTCCCAAACAATAGCATCACCTCCTGGATAGACCTCCAGACAAGATTTCTGTCTAAATTTTTCCCAGAGACCAAGACTAGCCAGTTGAGGAAAGGCATAGTTTCTTTTGCCCAATCCCCAACTGAAGATTTTAACCAGTGCTGGGATAGATTTAAAGAGATGCTCAAACAATGTCCCCAACACAAGATCCCTGACTGGCAGCTTGCCCAGAGCTTCTACAATGGGATTGATGAGAAGAGCAGAGACATGGTAGATGCCTCTTGTGGTGGAACGTACATGCATAAAATAGCTGATGAGGCATGGGACTTGTTCGAGGTCATCAGTGAAAATGCTTTTCAGAAGATGTCCTCTTCTAGAACTGTTCAAGAACTATCTCCTAAGCTGGGGGTGGCTGAGACTTCTAAAGGAAAAATGTATGAAGTTAGGGGAAATGATGATCTGCGAATGCAGATGGCCAATCTTACTGAAAGATTTGATAAACTTTTGACTGTGGTGCAGCCCAGAATGGTTGCACAAGTGATGGAGGCATGTCTGATATGGCAATCTCCACAGCACACAGTAGAAGAATGTCCATCTGCGGGGCGATACCCTGAGTTTGTAATGGAACAGGCTACTGCTGCCTAATCTTTTGGACAACAATAATCTGGTGGCTACAATAAACAACCATTTGGATACCAACACCAAAATGCTGGTTACCAATGGAGAGACCACCCAAATTTGAGGTGGAGGCAAGACAATTATATGCAGCCACAGCAGATGTTGGCCTTACCTCAAAGGCCACAGCAGCAGTTTAACTAGGGTTATGCTCAAAGGTCGAGTTTCCAACAACAGCAGCCCCAGCAATAAAATCAATTGATAGTTCCCCCACCTCAGTCCCGAAGTGCTTCTTTTGAGGATTAGGTTTTGGCCCAATTGTAAGGCCTTGGACCCTTAAATCAGACTGTGACTTCTCACGGTCAATGCATTTAGAAAATAGAAGAGCAGCTCGGCCAAATAGCCAATGCTCTGGCTAAAGGAGAAGAGGGCAGGTTGCCAAGCCAACCAATTGCCAACCCTGAGGGCCAGTATTCCATCGGAGAAGGCTCCTCCAATTTTGAGGGGGCCAATGCAATAATTGCCCTAAGGTCTGGTAGGATGGTAGACAACCAGGTGGGAAAGGAAAAAGAAGAGGTTTATCTTAAGGAAATGTCATGTGAAAGTGATAAGGATTTTGTTAAGGCACAGAGTCAGGAACTGCCTGCTGCCCTTCAACAAGGGAAAAATAAAGAGGTTGTAGTTGAGCCTCAGTAGGAGATAAAAATATAAAAAATAAAAAAACAAAAGTTCAGCCATGGGCTTGCAGCTGAGGAACTAGTAGTACCTCAGCTGCCATTTCCTCAAGCTTTGAGTGGCCCTGCCCCTTTTGATAAGGCTCAGGCACAGATCGAGGAAATGATGGAGACCTTTAAGCAGGTCAAGATAAATTTACCCCTGCTTGATGCAATCCGACAAGTCCCAGCCTATGCAAAGTTTCTAAAAGACCTTTGTACTCAAAAAAGGAAAGCCAGAGGCCATTTGTCCAAAAAGGTCTTTGCGACTGATACAGTGAATTCTGTATTAACCATGACAATACATGAAAAGTTGCAAGACCCAGGGATACCCACTATTCCCTATATTATTGGTGACCACACGATTGGTAGGGCCCTTTTGGACCTTGGAGCCAGTGTTAACCTGCTGCCATACAGTGTATATCAGTAGTTAGGTCTGGGGGAGCTGAAGCCCACCCCCATTGTTCTATTGATGGCTGATAGGTTCGAAAGGAAACCCATGGGAGTGGTAGAGGATGTCCTAGTGGGGGTAGACAAGTTCTTCTATCCTGGAGATTTCCTTGTCTTGGACATGGGCTACAGCAAGAGTACATCTCCGATACCTGTTATTCTAGGCAGACCATTCTTGGCCACTGCCAATGCATGCATTCAATGCAGGTCTGGAATCATGGAGGTCACTTTCGGACATATGAAAGTTGAGCTTAATGTGTACAACAGTGCAAAGCACCCTCAGCTGGACAATGAGGAATGCTTTGCAATGGATGTACTAGAAGAAATTGTTGAAAAAGAACTGCACACTCTGCTGGAGTGGAGCAACATTGCCACTGATTTAACTGAAGTTTAGAACTTGGTGGAGGAAGGAAGCCTAGCTTTAATGCCAGGAGACACACCCCTAGTGAAGTCTTTTGTGGGCTTAGTACAGCATTCCAATTGGAAACCTACATTGTTGCCCCTTCCTCCATCCAACAATACACCAATCTTGTCATCCATACAACAAGCCCCTGATCTGGAGCTCAAGAAGCTGCCACAGACATTAAAATATGCTTTCCTCGAGAAAGAAGAGAAACTTCCTGTGATTATCTCCTCTTCTCTTACCAATGAGCAAGAGGAGTTGCTAACTGTTTTGAGGAAACACAAGAGAGCAATAGGCTGGACCATTGCTGATCTAGGAGGAATTGATGCATCAATCTGTATGCATAGGATTCATCTAGAGGAGGGCTCAACACCCTTCAGGGAAATGTAGAGGAAACTTAATCCTCACATGCAAGAGGTGGTTCTGAAAGAAATCATTAAGTTACTGGATGCTGGGGTCATTTACCCCATCTCTGATTCTGAATGGGTGGCACCAATCCAGGTGGTACCCAAGAAATCTGGCATAACAGTGATCAAAACTGACTCTGGAGAGATGAGACCAGCCAAGGAGACCACTGGCTGGAGAGTTTGCATCGATTATTGAAAACTCAACTTCAAGACCAGAAAGGACCACTTCCCTCTCCCTTTTATTGATCAAACTTTGGGCAAGTTGGCTGGGAAGGCTTTTTACTATTTTCTTGATGGGTACTCAGGGTACAATCAGATCCCTGTGCACCCCTTTGATCAAGAGAAAACTACATTTACTTGTTCGCTTAGCACCTTTGCTTACAGAAGGATGCCTTTTGGTCTGTGTAATGCCCCAGCCACCTTTCAGAGGTGTATGTATGCCATTTTTTCTGATATGATTGATAAATTCTTGGAAATTTTCATGGATGACTTTTCGGTCTATGGGGATAGCTTTGACCAATGTCTACAACACCTCCATCAAGTCCTACAAAGATGTGAAGAGACCAATTTGGTCTTAAGTTGGGAGAAGAGCCACTTCATGGTAACACAAGGAATTGTGTTGGGCCATGTAGTCTTTAAAGATGGAATTGCGGTAGACAAGGCCAAAGTTGACCTCATTAAAAATCTGCCCCCTCCAAGAACAGTCAAGCAAATCAGATCCTTCCTTGGCCATGCTAGATTCTACAGGAGGTTTATAAAAAACTTTAGCAAAATTGCTAAGCCATTGTGTCACCTGCTCTGCCAGGATGTGCCCTTTGACTTCTCTGCTGAATGTTTGAAGGCTTTTGAAACTTTGAAAATTTGCCTCACCTCTGCCCCTGTACTCCAAACACCTGACTATACCCTGCCCTTTGAGTTGATGTGTGATGCATCTGACTTAGCAATAGGTGCTGTCTTGGGCCAGAGAAAGGATAAGCTGCCTGTGGTCATTGCATATCTCAGCAAATCACTTGCTGAAGCTCAACTGAACTACACAACCACTGAGAAAGAGCTTCTGGCAGTGGTTTTTACTGTGGACAAGTTTAGACCTTACCTACTTGGGTCTAAAACTGTCATCTTCACTGACCACTCAGCATTAAAGTACCTACTATCCAAGAAGGATGCAAAGCCCAGATTGATTAGATGGATACTCCTGTTGTAGGAGTTTGACATCAAAATCAAAGACAAGAAAGGTGTACAAAGTGTGGTGGCTGACCACTTGTCTAGAATTATGTTGGAGAAAGGTGTTGATGACCTCACTACAAATGATGTATTCCCGGATGAGCAATCGTTTGCCATCCAATCTTTAGCTGCTTGGTATGCACATATTGTCAATTATCTAGTTATAGGCAAAATCCCTTCCCATTGGACAAAAATAGATAAAGACCTATTTTTATCACAGGTCAAATTCTTTTTCTGGGAAGAACCTTGCTTGTACAAGTATTGTGCAGACCAAATTATTCGGAAATGTGTTCCCGAAAGTGATATCCCCAGTATTCTGGCCATGTGCCATGAAAATGCCTGTGGGGATCACTTTAGTGGGAGAAAAACAGCTGACAAAGTGTTGCAGTGTGGTTTCTATTGGCCTTCTCTTTTCAGAGATGCCCATACACACTGCAGGCCTGTGAAAGATGTCAAAAACTTGGAGGGCTGTCTAAACGAAATTCGATGCCTTTACAGCCCATCCTTGTTGTAGAATTGTTTGATGTGTGGGGTATGATTTTATGGGCCCCTTTCCTCCTTCAAATGGTTTTCATTTTATCTTAGTGGCAGTAGACTATGTTTCCAAATGGGTAGAAGCCATTGCCACAAGAACTAATGATAATCTGGTGGTACTCAAGTTCATAAAGCAAAATATCTTCTCCAGATTTGGTACCCCCAGAGCCATTATCAGTGATGGGGGGAGCCATTTCTGCAACAGAAATTTCGAGAGCCTGCTCAAGAAATATTCTGTCACCCATAGGATTGGTACTCCCTATCACCCACAAACCAGTGGGCAAGTTGAAATTTCAAATAGGGAGATCAAGCATATCCTTGATAGGAAGGATTGGGGTGACAAAGCAATGGCCTTAATGCTGTGGGCTTATAGGACTGCCTATAAGACCCCCATCGGTATGTCCCCTTTCAGACTGATCTATGGCAAGGCTTGTCATCTACTAGTGGAGTTAGAACACAAGGCCTATTGGGCCAACAAACATTTAAATTTAGATCTAACTCCTGCTGGTCATCACAGGTTGCTGCAGCTGTCAGAATTGGAAGAACTAAGGATGGATGCTTATGCCAATGCCAGGATCTACAAGGAAAGGTCCAAAGCTTTCTTTGACAAAGGGCTTTTGAGAAAGAGTTTCAATGTTTGTGATAAGGTTTGGTTGTTTAACTCTAAACTTAAATTTTTTTCAGGTAAATTGAAATCCAGATGGGAAGGTCCTTATATTGTCATGCAAGTTTCCCCATCTGGTGCTGTGGAAATCAAGGACCCTAAGTCTGGGAGACTCTTGAAGGTGAATGGTCAGAGGCTTAAGCGTTGTTTTGAAAAACCTGCCGACCTTTTTGACACCATTCACTGTCAAGGGGATTCTTCTTCAAACTGATTCCATAGGTGTCATTACTGTAACATATGTCCTTAGTTTTTGGTTGATTTATCTTGCTTTCTTTAGTTTCTCTTTTCTAGGAGTTGTTAGTGGCCTTATCTGAATTTTGCCCTATCTGTGGTGAACTTTTGATGCTTGGCTTGATTATTACTGCTTTTGAATTGATAGCTTCTCTTGAATGCCTAATGTGGGAGGTCATTTTTCTTGTCCTTGAGTGTATGATTGAGTTTACATGTGTCTAAAGACAGTCATAGGAGAGAGTCATGCCCAAGATTCAACCACAACAAAAATGCAAAAGGGCAGAACAGAGAGCACATGCTCTCTGTTTTATACCTTACTATCGCTGGGTCCAAAATGGAAGCCTGGGAGACTATCGCGAGATTCAAAAAGCTCTCGCGAGGTTAAAGAAGGAGCCTGGGAACCTATCGCGCGGCTATACCCTCCATTCCTCCTCTTATCCTACCCCCTCCCACCTTCTCTGCCAAATCTACCCAAACAGACCCAGAACCTGACCCCATTCCCCCACCACTTGACCTCCCTACTCTCATTCCCCATTCCCCCCCCAGGACCAAGCACACTTCGCTCCTTCCACCTCCTATCTGCCAATTGCACTCAAACATCATTTCTACAGCCCTCCTTACCTCACCATCCTACACCACATGCGCGATAATGCTTACATGAGGAAGGATGTCTTGAGGGGTATGGCCAAGCTACGCCAATCAATTGAGACCCCCCTGATGGAGAAGATTGATGAGATGACGGAGGCCCACAACGAGCAACTACTGGGAATCTCCTTGGGGTGGAAAAATATGTTGGAGGAATATCGAAAGATGAAAGCTTCAGCTACCTATTATCAGATTAATTGGGAGTATGAAAAATCCCATGCTGCTGCAGCGACTGCCCGGGCAAGAATGCTTGAAAAATGACTTAACAATGCCCAGGAAATCTAAAAAATTTGAAAGGAGATCCATGAGACTGACGCCCTAAAATTTAAAGTCCAGATAGCCGCATTGGAAAAGGCATTGGCCGCTGCCAGAAATGAACCTTACCACCCAACCCCACTCTCTGTTCAAGTGCCTCAGCCTGCGCCAACTACCACTCCAGCTCCACCTGCCTAGTTTGAGGAGGCACCACCAAAGCCCCAAAAGGATAAAGGAGAAGATCCTGCTTCACCTCCAACGGTGCAGCCACCAACTACTGAGCAACCTCCCCCTCCCAAGGCCTCTGTTGTACCTCCCCAAGAACAAACTTATCCACAGCGGAGGAAAGTCACAGCCAAGAGGTCTGCTCCCAAAGTTGTCCCCTTAAAATTTGGCAAAGAGCTTGTTGCCCAGTCTGAAGAGGCGCAGTCCCTTGCCAAACCTGAGTCCACTGGAAAAGGAAAAGCACCAGTGATCCCCACTGAGGAGCCCAAAGCTAAAGGAAAAGGAAAAGCCCCAGTGGTCTCCCCTGCAGAAGCTGAAGCTAAAGGCAAAGGCAAAGGAAAATCCCCTACCACCCCCCCTGCTAAGCGTAAAGGCAAAGCCCCTCAAGAACTCAAGGAACCAAAGGCTCCCAAAGCACTAAAAAGGAGAGTGAGGGCTCCTAAAGCTCCATCTGCAGCGAAAACACCAGCGGAAAAGAAAAAGGAGAGGGAGGAAAAGAAGAAACAAGACAGAGCAGCCCTTAAGGCATAGGCTAAAAAGATGGGCTGGGATTTCCTTATCGATTCTGATTCAGATTAGGTCCTAGCTTCTAGATTGTATCTTAGGTTTTTCTTTTTGAAATGCCACTTGTAACAATTTTTCTTCCACTTTAATAGAATTTCTAATTTTGTCTATTGCTCTGTTCTGTATGTTTATTTCTGATTGTTTGGTATTTTTGCTTTTATTCTTTTTGCCATTCTTGGGAGACCAGTTTTTAGGAGGATCTTTTTCTTTGCAGAAGTACTCCATGTAGCAGATAGATGTCGTTGGTGGCTGAATCTAATTCGTGCAATACCTGCATCAGGAACTTCAATTCCTTCCTCTTCAAATTGTTGTGCCATTTTCAGTGTACCTCGCGAAGATCCCCAGCTCAGCTGCGCGAGAACGGTCCTTTCCTCCTCACTTATTGCTCTTCGCGAGGATCCCCACGCGCTACACTTATCTCTTTAAATACCATGCCTCTCTTTGGACATGCATTTAATGCTACTTCTCTTTTTCAAAGAGTCCGTTGTGTATTTTCTTCTTTCCCCACACAACCCTCATTTATTGTCAAGTGTGAAAACGGGCGCAATTTCAATTCCGCCGATTCATGTTCCCTCGTCCTTCTCTTTTTAAACCGGCCCTCAGTCCCCTTTCATCTCATCCCTCCTCTTCTAACCCTAGCAGTCCATACCTCCTCACACAAATGGCGGATGACAGCCCCTTTGGCTTCCCAATCAAATTTTACCCCATCTGGGACGATCTCCCACCGCCTAAGGAGCCAGACCCCCTGCAATTTCTCTGGGATGAGTATGACGAGGTCATGCGGATCCTGGCCAAGGAGGACAAGAAAAAGAAAAGAAAGAGAAGTTAGAGGAGAAGCAAAAGAAAAAAAGGGAGAAGCGGGAGAAGAAGAAAAATAAAAATATGACACCACCTGCATCTCCCCCTTCATCAACCCTCCAACCCTCCCCCGACTTCCCCTTAACCCCCCCATTTTCTCTTTTCTTTTTTTTTTTCTCTCATTTTGTCATATTTTCTTTTTTTTAATGAAAGTTTTCTTTTAGTTCCATATTGTTCAGTTTTGCATTTTTCTTTCTCTCTCTTCTTCTATATGTGCTTCTGCATGTTTCCTTGGACTATACCGTTTATTCTCACCTCTGAACCAATGAGGACATTGCTCCTCCTAGGTTTGGGGGTGTGGCAGGTAGGTCTGCCAATAACATAGTTAACTTAAAGTGCAGCAAAATCATGTGAGTAACATAGAAATGGAGTTGTGTTCACTTAAGAATTATGAAAATTAAGGAATCTAAATTTTTTTGCAGATCATTAGACATTATAAATTTCTAAATTTTCACATTTCCATGATGAGAACACCAAGAAAACTCACTAGTATAAGCACTTAGTGAACCATTGAAGAGAGAAAAAGGTAAGGACATGCTTAAAAGTTCAAAGGAAGACCATCAGCGGTGAGAATTGGGCCTACAAAATTTTTTTTTTTTTATTTGAGGAGTGATTGAGGCAAATTTCTTCTAGCTTTAAGGACTGGCTGAGTCAGTATGTTCACTAAAAGTTAGGTAGCTCCAAGTTGAAACAACTGACAGCACTCATGAAACTTAGGAAAGGATCAAGGCCTTCTCTTGGATAGTTTGAGCCTAAACAGATCAAACCCTGAAGCAACTGCCCTTATTTATACACTTTTTGAGCTTCAAAGTCCAATTTTCTTCAAAACACACCTGAGTACTTGTACCTGAACCTATGGATCTGATTTAACCTTACCCTCACTCTGAGAATTCAGAAGGAAAAGGAGAAAGAGTTAAAGATGGACTAGCTAGGGTCAACATTGGATGAGTAGAGAAGAATTATCTGAAATTTTAGCAGTGTAACAACTGAGGAAAAAGGTGGCAATTCATCAAAGCAAAAACAAAAATAAAAAGAAGAAAACTGCATCAGAAAGAAAAGAAAACAATAATGAAGAGGAGTAAGAGAGGAATCAAGAGGAAACATTCATTGGAAAAAAAAACAAAAAATCAAACAAGAAGAGAAACTGATCACTTCAAATCTGAAGATTTCAAAGAAGATGAAAGGAGCTGAATTAAAGAAGGTGAAGTCATGAATCACCTCCTGCACCTACTGATTTCTCAATTTCGAACCCCTTTTCAATCTTCCAATTCTTTTTATAACCCAATACCATAAGCCACATTACAGCCCAGTTAAAGCCCTTGTGATCCAAAGTTGAATGAGTTGTCATGTGGAGATAATGAGTTGTCCAATCTATGGTAAAAATCTGCCAATTATGCTAGAACTTGAATGTTATGCCTATGCTCATGCTTATAGACCCATTTGGGGGATGTAACTGCTCTTGAGCTTGAGAGACAATGAAACCCTCAAAAGTTCTTTGTGAGAGTATGCCCTAGAGAGTTTTGGGTCTGATATTGAATGTATTGAGCATGACCTACAACCTAATTTTTAATTTAATGATGAGCTCAGTGCTAACACACATGTGTAGTTTTCCTGTTCTGAACTGATTGGAAATGTTGTGCTATCATGGGAAGTTTATGTTGCTTAAACATCTGTGCAGACAATGTATTTAAATTTCCTATATTTTTACTGATTCAAGGGTGAACTGATACTCTGTTTCTTGACTGCTAACTTGATAATCTTACACTACTGTTAACTATTTTATTGAGAAGTTTGTGGGTATCTTCACTGAAAACCCTCAGGAGACTTCACTCCTCCACTAGGGATCACCTAGAGGTTTAAATGGCTTGGTACATATGCTAAATGTATCCGTGCTCCCTATGAAAGTCACATTTAATTTCTGTAGATTTTTAGTGTAGCTTTGCTAAGGGACTAGCAAAGATTAGGTTTGGGGGTGTGTTAAGACATAAAAAGTACCACTTTTCACTCCCTAACTTAGCCTCTGTTTGACCCTTAGCCATCTAATAAATGTGTGTTAAGTCATTTCTGTAGGTAATAAACATCAGCTACAATAAGGCCTGAACCCTATTAAGGGGCCAACTTTTATCCCAGAAGTCCCTCAGAAGGATGAAAGCTTAACCCAGACAAGAATTGAACCTCGCACAGCTTTTACAAGCTTTAAAGGATTCAGAAATTAAGCCTCGTGCAGTCCTCGCGAGTCTCCCAAAATTTCATTTCCAATTGCCCACACTGTTCTCGCGCAGTTGAGTGACAGGGGGGCTTCAGAATCATACTTAGCGCAGCTCTCGCGAAGCTCAAATACAACTGCTCGCACAGTCTCACGCAGCTGAAGAAAGTAGCTCTCAAACCTCACGCAGTTCACTCAAATAAACTGAGGAGAGAGAGCTCCAGGTATTTCGGTGCGTAGCTATCTCACAGTGGCCGCGGGATGCAAAACTTCAGAAAAACCTCTCGCACAATTCAGAGACCAATGCACATCACGTCCTCACAAGAATCCTCGCAAAGATCCATTCAGAAACAAATTACTCGTGCGATTTCAGTGCCATTCAGAAGGAAAGTGCAATCCCGTGAAGACCAGAGCAATCCCGCGAGGATCCAATGCTCTATCGTGCAACTGCTTCAGCTGCAACTAAGACAACCCTGTGACGGCTAGAATTTCAAGCTAATCCAACCTCGCGAAGACCTTGCTACCACGCGACAGTCATGGAAACCAGTGCTACCTGGCGAGGGTCTGAACTCTAACTCTCCCTCACCTCTGTAGAGGACATTCTAGGAACTTTCAGCAATTAGGGCATGCATTCCAATTCTCTAAGTTTTATGCACGTGCCTCGAGGCATCAAAGGGACAATATTAGGCCATGTGGCATCGTTAAAATTAGGGTTTCCTAACCCTAATGCGCTGCCAAACTAACTTCTATATAAACCTAAGCCTGGTTTAAGTTTAAAAAAACTCTCGGCTTAGAAGAGAATTTAGTCTATTTTCTTCTTGTAGTAGCTGCATATTTCTAGTAAGTTTTAGGTAGTTTTCTTTTTACTTTTTCTTCCCTCCATAGTCCAGCATTTGCTGGCTATGCCTTTGTATGACTATTTGGAATAGATTAATGGAGTTTCATGATAGGGTGTTTTACATTTATGGGATTTTTATGAGTTGTTTTGTACAAGGCTGTTATCTTGAGATCCTCCATTGATAGGACAAATTGCAAGCAATGGAGGACTAATTTTATGGTTTATTCATATCCAAGTGACCTATGTGTCTGGGCTAACATGCTCCCATATAGGCCTAGCCCCACCACAGGACCCACTAGATCTGAAGTCCCCATGGGAGCAATGAGCTTTTGTAGCCTTGTGAACATGGTGGTGGCAGTAATGTTTCTTGTTCTACCTTGAGCTTTGTGAGGAGGATAGGCCTCTTGGATAGTCTGTGACCATTTAAGTGGACAGGTTATAGCCTTAGGGCGAAGCCAACCCTCAGACTCAAGACGGATTATTCTTCTCTACACTTGTGCTTGTAGCCCTGTGAGAGATTGTGCTAAGACAAACTCCCCTGTATGTGTATAGACCCACCTTCAGATAGCAGATCTGGTTTGCCTATAGAGATTGTAGGCTTGCGAATGGATCACTGCAGTCTCTCTAAAGCAGTGGACAGCTGGATCTAAGGCTGCACTCAAACTCTTGCTGGTTCTATGTGTCTGGGTTCACATGCTCCCATACAGGTCTAGCCCCACACATAGCACTTTAGAGGTTGAGGTTCCCTATGGATTCTTATGCTTGTAGCCTAGATGAAGTAGTGCTTACAATGATAAACTTGCTCTAACCCATCTCTGGACTGTGGTTCCCCAATTGGATAATCTGTGACCATTTAAGTGGACAGGTTATAGCCATAAAGGGATTGGATTATGGCACAAAGATGCGTTGGATTCTTTCTTCTCAGTGGTGATAATGTAGCCACTGGACAGGACTTCTATAGCAGCAGATCTGAATCTGAGTCATGAAACCCATCAGATATGAACCTAATAGCATACTTCTCACCCTTTTATATTTATTCTCTCACTCCATCTTCATTCTTAAACCTTTCTATAGTTTAGACATTAGGATACCTTAGAATTTAGATTTTAGTGACCCTAAATCCCCTTTCATTTAGGATTGCTAGATCTGTAATCAGATCTGGAGGGCCTACTAAAGATGGCTCCCTTGGAGCTTAAGATCAATTTCCCTGTGGGACAAACTCTTACTTATCAAAACTTGCTACAACGGGCCCTGTATCTTGCAGGATTGTGCATATTTTAGGCTTGCTGCTCTGTCATTTTCAATCCACCTTTCTTTCATTTTCATTCACCCCATTCTTATCACTGTCTTCAATAATGTCAGTAGCAAGCACTCTAAACTAGCCTAACATTCCATCATCTCCATTTTTACATTCCCCTTATCAAAAGGGGAAGGCCCTTTTAAAGCTTAAGGAAATGGCAGATGAGGTATTGCTGGTACTTAGCTGCTTGCCTAGCATCCACATCAAGAACTTTTTTCTTTTTATTTTTTTCATAATGGGGCTGGTACCTCAACAACAACCCCATTATTGTCTTCCTACTGCTCCGCAGTATGAACTGAGTTCTCTTCCTCTGCACTCTTCTTTCTCTCATAGCCTACTTGGTTATCCACCACTTTACCACTCCTCAAGGTGGTGATGGCCTTAGCTTCTTAATGAGTTGAAGAACCTTCACCAATCATATACTATCCATTGGGGTTGGTCATTGTCTTACTTGACAGTCTACCCTCTTCTCTCCTAGTCAGGGTGTTTGAAATTTGACCCAGTTGGTCTTCAATTTTTTTAATACTCTGACTCTGAGAGTTCATAGCCTGTGATAGGGAGCTGAGATTTTATAGTGAGGACAAAACTTGCTCCGTAAAGGAAGGGGCTCTGGTCTAAGGTTGTGGTGGCAAAGTCAATTGATTTGGCTGTGCCACAGGCTAAGGAAATTGTTGTCTTTGTATATAAACTTGATTGTACTACTGTTGTGGTCTATATGGCATTGCTTGCTGCTGCTGTTGGGGTTATTGGAAATTATCCTGTCTCCACCTCAGGTTGGGGTGGTTCCTCCAAAGATATTCAGCTGACTGTTGCTCATATAATTGGGCTGCATTAGCATGCTCCATAACCAGTTTACGATATTGACCAGAAAATGAACAGTCCAATAGTGAGTCTGTGGGTGATTGGGACATCAGACATGCCTCTTCAACCTGTGCAGCAGTTTGGGACTTCAACACACTCAGAACTTTATCAAACTTTTGGGACAGACTATCCACTGTCTTTTCCAGGTCACTATACACATTTACTTCATACAACTTTCCCTTGGAAGTGGGTTCTTTTACAACTCTAGCAGCTAGCTGGCTCAATGCCATTTCTTGACAGAGAATCTTGCTGCATAGAGTTTTCACTTATCACATCAAACAAATCCCAGGCTTCCTCATCAGTTTTGTTAAGATAAGTGCCACCACCTGAAGCATCCATCATATCTCTACTCTTAGAATCAATTCCCTGGTAGAATCTTTGCACAAGCTGCCACTTAGGGATTCGGTGGTGTGGGCACTGTCTCAACAGCTCCTTAAATCTTTCCCAGGCCTCATGAAAATCTTCAGTTGGGAACTGAGCAAAGGAAATTATGCTCTTCCTCAACTGATTGGTTCTGCTCATGGGGAAAATTTTTGCTAAAAACTGACACTCTAGGGTATTCCAAGATGTTATGCTATTCATGTTAAGCCAATTTCTAGCCTTATCCTTTAATGAAAAAGGAAAAAGCCTCATTTTAGTTGCTTCATCTCCCAAGCCAGCAATTTTAAATGTAGTGCATAAGGTAAGAAACTCATCAATGTGCTTGTAACGGTCCTCTTTACTTAACCCATAAAAGGATGGTAACATTTTGATGGTCTGAGATTTGATCTCATAATTACCCTCAGCTAGAGGGAATTGAATGCAAAAGGGGGATGAATATGCCCCTGGTGCATAGTAGTCCCTCAGTGGGCTAGGTTGCTCTCCCATCATTAATGTTTCTATAGGTTTAACAGGGGTATGTGTTGGTTGCCTAGGTCTAAGGGCTCTCTCTATTTCAAGATTCAAAGGCTCTAACTCAGGTTTGAGTGACCTTCTACCTAGCATACAACACACTCAAGTAAAAAGTACTTACAACAACACAACAAAAAATATACAATAAATAAAAAGCAAAATAAAACACCACTGTTGATATTTAAAGAATGCAGAAATGAAACTAAGACAAGGGAGAAGAAGATGCAAACTAAGGCAGGTTGTGCTCCAACTCTAGCTATTTGATCCCCTTTTGCTACTGCTCCAGTTCTGCCCAAATCCCAAAAAATATAGGAGTAATTTATTCAAACAGCTAAAATGTAGTAATCAAATCTGAATATAAACATAAAGAAAAACTCAGATCTACTACTTAGATTAAAGATCCCCGGCAACGGCGCAAAAAACTAGTTGGTTAAGATTGGTTGTGACTGTGTTATTATTAGTAAGAAAGTGATAGAAAAAATATAACAACAAAAATAGGCCAAATAGGGGAAGAAAATAATGGAGATTTGAACACATACAATACAAAACAATCCCACAGTCCTGCAAGATCCAGGGCTGTTGTAGCATGTTTTGATAACTAAGAGTTTGTCCCACAGGGAAAGTTGATCTAAAAGAAAAACCAATAGTAGATCTCCAGATCTGTTACAGATCTGGCAACTCTAAACCTAAACTAGAAAGTAAGGTAAAGAGAGGGTGTTTTTAGGTTGTCACAAACTAAGCTAAAAATAGAAGTAAAATAAAAACAACAATAAAAGAAAGGGGAGTTTAGAAAGGGGTGGAAATGGTTTGATAAAATAAACAAAAAATAGGTGAGAAGTAAATAGCTAGGGATTTATTTTCACTAAGAAAGTCATGGCAGAGCAGAGCAAAGGTTGGATCTATAGCTGTCCTTCATCTGGCTACAAGCACAAATACAAGTAAAATGAATCTAATCCAACCTTGAGATATGGACTAATCTTATGGCTATATCCTGTCCATTTGAATGGTCACAGAAAATTCCAGAGATATACTCCGGTCATGGGGGTTAAAAATTAGAATAAGATAACCACTGTAGCCACTATGATTGTAAGGCTACAAGCTCATGCATCTTTAGGTGCATAAAACCCATACAGATCCACATGCATAGCTCAAGAAGCTCACAAATTTAATGGGACAATGAACACAACTTTCATTGCTTAAAGAAGTACTTATAATGAATCAGCCCTCAAGGCTGCAATCTCTGCAAACCTTTGAACCTTTTATAATGATCTCACACAGTCATTTTACAGCTTTGAATCAATCCTATCTATTACAAAGAACTTAGCCAGCAAATGCTGAGCTAAGGGAAGAAGAAAAGGAAAAGATGAACTACCCCTAAAAGTGACCTAAGGTAAGAATATCCTTACGACTCCTCTTGCATCAGATATCTTTTTGTGCCTTTTTACATGGCTTTAATACAATCCCTAAAATGCCTTTTCACATTGGCCAATCAGAGAAGAGAATAATCAAGTTAGTTAGGTTCCAGCTGATGTGGCTTATTTTCAGCTAAGTGTTGCTCCTGACAGTTAGGGCAAGCACAACACATTGAGAAATGTGCCCTAGGTGCTGTGAAAGTCCTAAAATACCCTTTAAGTTCACAAGTGTAATCAAGAACCTAAGCCTCGAGTGGTTGAGACTTCAAAATGTGTATCTCGAGAGGTTCTCGAGTGGCTAGGAGACTTCTTAAGTTTGCTTGAGTGGATGAAGTCTGAATGGATAAAACTGCTATAGTGGAAGAAGCTTCAGGTGGCTTTAGGCAGCAAATCTCGAGAGGTTCTCGAGTGGTTCTTTACTTCAGAAGGCAGCTTGTGAGGCTCAAGTGTGAAGCTAAACTTAGCTCGAGTGGATGGTTTCTTGTGATAGAGAGCTGCTTGACAGGTTTAGTGTGAAGGTACAATCTGTTTGAGAAACACTCGAGCTTGAGTGTTCTGAAGGCTGATCCTCTCGAGCGCTGCTCGACATGGGATTTCTGAAGATGTAACTGCTCGACAACTACTTGAGGTAGATCTTCTAAAGCTGTGTTCCACTCGAGACAGCTCGAGTGGATACTTTTGAAGGCACAGAGCTGCTCGAGAGCCAGAATGCTGCTTTGTTGCTTTGTTCTATCCACTCTGCTGCAACACTCCACTGAGTATGGGCCCCACTTCTCTTTATTATAGGGCTTCTAGGGGCCCAGGGCATGCTAAATTGATCCTCTAGTGTGGCCCACCATGGTGCATTCTCTGTCTTTCTATTAAGTTCAAGGCTTGACTCTAAATTCTCTCTTCTTGGCATTCATTAGATGAACTGTTGCACTAAGCCGCAATTTATTTCTAACTATAAAAACACACTTAAACATTAGTTATTAACAGCTCAAAGGTCTATTAAAGGTTAGGTTAGGAAGTGGAAAGTGGCATAATTCAGTGATTGACAGCCTCAAAGGCCTAATACCCAATCCCAAGCCCATGCCCATTTAAACTCAAGGGCCACATTTCCAAACCCTCAACAAATCCCCCATATCCAACAAGCCCCCATTCTCGCTCAAAAGGCAAACCCTCCGTCATTTCCCCAATTTCCCACATACACCTACCCCCAACAAACCCCCATTCCCCCTCAAATCGGCATGAGCCCCAGTCATCAACACCCAACTCAATATGGGAATCTGTCCCAAACCATCAACCATCCCCAATTTTCCCATTCACTCACTACCCAACCAAACCCCCAAATTGTGCATTGGCCTCTCCAGGCACCCATTTAAAGTCCATAATTCACTCATCCCGTTACCCTACAAGTAACCCATCAAAGCTTCCCTCATGTATAATGGTCTCACCAGGCACCTGTCCAGCCCACTCAGAATCAGCAAGATAACCTCACCCTCCGTCCACCTTATGTGGATACAGATCCTCAATATGAAGAGGATGACGTTTGAAATAGTGGATCTTACATTGGGGCATTTGCCAATTTTAATCCACCACCCACACTCACCAACCAACAGGTCACCCAAAATGAATCAAGGTAGCCTAGTGGGGGAGTAGCCCCAACCCTACAGTCCAGGGAGTCAGAACTATTGAAGGAGCATATGGATAAAATCCAGAAATAGTTAATGAAGATGGGTGGAGTCGAAACCCATGCTACTGAGTTTTTTAGCCTATGCTTATTTGCAAAGGTACCTCTACCCTCAAAAGTCAAGATGTCAACATTTGAAAAGTACAATGGCACGGGTAACCCTATTGCACACCTCAATTCCTACTGTGAGGACATGTGCCAGTACTGTAGAGATGAATGACTCCTCATCAAAGTGTTATAGAAGAGCCTTAAAGGCCCAACTTTTAGATGGTTCACTTCCCTTGAACCATCTCTGATTAAAACTTGGAAAGATCTGACCCACCTATTTCAGGAATAGTATGTCTACAACATAAACATCGAGCCTCGCAAATCTGATCTAGCTCAGTTAAAGCAGAAGCCCGATGAAACATTTAGCGACTACTTGGGGAGGTGGAGAGCCTTGGCAGCCAAAGTAAGAAATCGAATACCCAACGATGAGAAAATTGAGATGATCTCTAAAATCACCCTATCAGTCATCTCAAATTTCTTGGTGTACCAGCACCAATCCAACATTGCTGACTTGGTAAGGAATGCCAATCGTTGTGAGGATGCAATAAGAGATGGTTGGTTAAACAAAATTGTAACTAGAGGGGTTCATAAGTTCATAGAACAGAGGAACGATAGAAGAACCAGGGCAAATGTGCAAACAATCATAAATACACTACCCAACACCAGTATAGCCCCATTCCAGTTCAAGGCAGCACAACCAGCCCCAACACGAGTCGAACTAGTGCAGAAAATAGTCAATGGGTAAGTGGCACAGATGACCATAGAACAAAGAAGGGCCCGATTTAATCAAGTTTTTATGCCATTAGGGCAATCCTTGAACATCCTGTTACCACTGTTGGTTGAAAAAAGACTTGTCACACCTTTCTAACCATGCCAACTACCAAATCCAATCCCAAGAAATTATGATCCCAATACTCGTGTAATTTCCACCAAGGACTAAGTCACCCTACTGATTGATACTTCCCCTTGAAGCATGTAAGACAGGATATGATAGAAGCTGAGAAAATCATCCCTCCAGCACTTCCCCTAGCAAATCAACATGCAAACATCCATCAGGTTCCGTTACCGCCACATCCACTAGGAGGAATGGGCCTAAGGCCCACTATCAATATGATAGAAGAAGATGGGGAAGAGTTTGATCCTTCCGAATATATCAGTGTTAGGGAGAACTTCATAGCACCAAGGCAAGGAAATCGTGAAGATGGGAACATAGGAGTAATCGAGCCCTTAAACTTGGCTGATTACTTCCCAAATCCAACACCCCAAGCAGAACCCATAGATCTAAGGATGTATTTTCTAGCACCAACTCCCATCAATTATGCTTAATCCATCATATCTCCATATCAATCATATACAGCAGCAACCCCTACCAATTACGTGATGCCTAGTATTTCCCCATCCCCCCCTCCGACACCGATTAGCTATCATTGGCCTCACTCTGCCATATCACAACCAATGCAGTTATCCACGATCCCCATAGACCCCATTTGGCCTACTTTTTCCACTCCTCCAACCTATCCACCTCTAGCAGAAGTTAACCATGTCTTGTCCAGTTACCCAACACCACCAATTTAGGAGCCCCCAACACCCTTGGCTAACCCATTTCAGCTACCTAGGCCGACCTATGACCCCCACCAGATCTCGCTCAATTACAATCAGACAGACATCAATACGGGCAGCAGTAGAGAGGGGCAGTTGATTTCATTAAACTATCTGGGAGGATCTCTATGCAACCCTAGGTATTGGTACCAGCCCGGCCAGAAGAGAGAAAGCAAGCCCTAGTAGTGCACCCATTTGAAAAAATGAGCTGGGAATATGCGTTGGAAACACAGTTCAAAAGAACATCGACTCACATCACCGTCTGGGACCTACTAATGACGTATTCGCTCCACTACTAAGCTCTAATGAGAGCATTGAAAGATGCTCATGTATCTAACAAAGTCTCCCCAGATGAGGTAGGGCATATAATCAGGCAGGTATTAGCTCTTAACACCATCTCATTTTCAGATGCTGATCTTCCAAATGAGGGAAACAATCATTCTAAACCACTCAACGTCACAGTAGAAGTAGGAGACTTGGTGATTCCACTAGTATTAATAGATAATGGATCAACATTAAATGTGTGTCCTCTAAGAACTGTAACTAAGACAGGGGTGGATTCCTCCACGTTCAGGCCAGCCAAAACAAGCATGAGAGGATTCCATAACACAAGGAGGGAAATAGTAGGAGAAGTCGATCTTGAGCTCACCTTTGGACCAATGACCTTCTCCATCCCATTCCAAGTTATGGATATCAAATCCACCTTCAATCTGCTGCTAGGACGCCGTGGCTGTATGAAATTTTGGTAATACCTTCAACCTTATACCAAAAGCTCAGATTCATATTAGGCCAGAAGGTCATCACCGTTTTAGGTGACGGACAGGAGGAAGGAAAAAAAGTTACGCACAACATCGAGAACCTTAAGGTGTTGTATGAGCCACATACAGCTTAAGGCACAAATCTTTAAAACTTTCAGTATGATGTGTCAACAGTAATCCCTGAACCCCATAAAGGAATCATTGTAAAGACCAGAGGTGGAATGATTACAGCAGTAGGAATGCTCCAAAAGTGGGGTTACTAAAGAGATAAAAGGTTGGGCCCTGGATTGCAAGGCAAGAGGTATCCAGTCAAAGCAAAGGGCAGACAATGAGTCAGATTTGGCTCAGGCTACAAACCTACCGACTAGGAAATCCAGGAGGCCAAAGAGAAGGCCCGAACTATTGCTTCACCCAAAGCCAGGGGGATAGACCTAGAGGATGAGCCCCGATCGTGACCCCACATCTGAAGCACTTTCATGAGGGTAGGGGTCATCAAGATAGACTAGAATGGGGCAACGCAGTTGACCCTACACAAACCGGTAGCCACTGTCCACCTCGATATGAAAATAGACTTGGCCTCCCTATCCATTTTTGAGGAGGAGGCACCCCCATCAATACCAACCTCAGGCATAAACCACTACCAACCCTTGCTAACATTTGAGAATCGGGTCTTAGACGAACCAATGATAAATATGATGGAGGCCGACTCTCAAAGGCCAGTTCAATCAACCTCCTCCATCAAACCAGGTAAAGGTGCGACACCGCAAGTAAGGAATTGGGTATCAATGCCACTGACTCTAGAAGCATCAAAGGACCGTAAATACGGCACCAGCTTCTCAAAAAAAAATAACCTATAAAAAGTGAGATTGACCTTCATAGGCAATACCATGTGTATATAGAGACTCGCCTTGTAAAGGGCCCATCTTCGAAGAAAATGAAAACCATAAAATATAGAAAAAATAAAAAAACTCCAAAAATATTATCTTTTAAAATTCTCAAAAAAAGCTAGAAAATGATGCCTTAGTAAAAGAGCCCGCCCGACATGAAGTCGGCCCCTTTCCTGTAGAAATACAAGAAGAGGTAGAAGTCAGGAATCTGGATGGCGAGGACTTAATCGAGGAGCTTCCCAATGAACTCCTTCAATGGTATGTCGATTTTGAGCATCGCCCTACCCCGATTGTTGAAGAAACTGAAGATGTCAATCTGGGTACCAAGGAGATTCCTAGAATCACTAAGATAGGAATGCCACTATCTCCCGAGGAAAGAAAAGGCATGATTGACTTCCTTCGGTCATACCAAGATGTCTTTGCAGAGTCATACGAGGATATGCCTGGTTTGGACACCGATTTGGTCGAGCATGAGTTGTCGTTGTATCCCGACATTAAGCCAGTCAAGCAGAAGTTGAGACGTCTCCTGCCAGAGTTGATGTTGAAGGTTAAAGATGAAGTCATCAAGTAGTACGACGTAGGGTTTCTCATGGTCTCTAAACACCCGCAGTGGTTAGCCAACATTGTCCTGATACTAAAGAAACATGGAAAGGTTCGCATGTGCATCGACTTCAGAAATCTTAACAAGGTGAGCTCGAAAGATGACTTCCCTTTACCACACATCGACATCTTGGTCGATAACACTACTAGGCATGGGATGCTGTCATTCTTGGACCGATTTTTTGGTTATAATCATATCAAGATGGCAAAGGCAGATTGAGAAAAGATAGCATTCATTACTCCATGGGGAACTTTCTGTTATCGAGTCATGCCATTCGGGTTAAAGAATGACGGGGCAACATATCAAAGAGCAATGGCAGCACTATTCCATGACATGATGCACCGAGAAATTGAGGTGTATGTCGACGACATGAAAGCCAAGTCTTAGGAGAGAGGTGATTATATTGTCAACCTCTAAAAGTTGTTCGAAGGACTGAGAAAACTACGTCTAAACCCTCAGAAATGCGCATTCGGTGCCATGTCAAGAAAATTACTTGGATTAATCGTCACCAGAAGAGGCATCGAAGTTGACCCAGTCAAGGTGAAAGCCATTGTCGAAATGCCACAACCATCTATCGAGAAAGAAGTCAGAGGCTTCTTGGGTAGAATACAGTACATTAGTCGGTTCATTGCATAGTAACTCCTATCTACACGCCGATCTTCAAGCTACTAACGAAAGACTCGACGGTCGAATGAAACGAAGATTGTCAAGCAGCATTCGATAAAATCAAAGGCTACCTTCTCAAACCTCCTATTTTGGTACCACTAGTACCTAGAAGATCGCTCTTGATGTACTTCTCCATAATAGAATTCTCGATGGGATGTGTCCTAGGGCAACATGATGAGACTGGAAGTAAGTGATCATGCCATTTATTACATGAGCGAGAAGTTCACCGATTACAAGATGCGCTATTCTCATCTCGAGAAGGCATGCCTAGCTCTTGTATGGGCTACCCATAGGCTTCATCACTACTTGTTATCTCTGATAGTTCTCCTTCTGGAATGAATGGATTCGTTGAAGTACCTATTCGAAAAGCCGGTTCTCACTGGCCGAACTGCACGCTGGAAACTTCTTCCATCAGAATTTGACATCACATATGTCTCTCAGAAGTCAATCAAGGGGCAAGCACTCGTTGATCATCTAGTCGAAGATCCTTTACATGATTACAAACCTTTGAGAACAGAATTCCCTTATGAGGATATCTTGTTCATGACATAGGATGACACAAAAGAGGCAGAAGAGTCCTGGGTAATGCACTTCGACGGGGCGTCAAGTATCAAAGTTCAAGGAGTTAGTGCCATTCTGATTTTTCCAAAAGGGTCTCACATACCAGTCTCCATCAAGCTTAATTCCTCCTACACTAACAGTATGGCTGAGTACAAAGCTTGCGCAGCTGATCATATACCAGAAAAATGGAGACTGGAAGATGAAAGAAGAAAAGTTGATCCCATATCATGAACTTCTTGAGGATCTGATAGCAGACTTTGATGATGTTATGTTCTCCTACATACCACAAGCAAGAAATCATGTTGCTGATGCGCTAGCCACCTTAGCATCAATGGTCGAAATTCCCCAGGGCATCAAAATAAAGCCTATCATGATCGAACAAAGGAATGGGTCAGCCTTTTGTCTCCGGATTGAGGAATCCACAAAGTTGGATAATGAGCTTCCATGGTTCTCAGATATCAAGAATTTCTTCGAGACTCAGGCAATTCCTAAAGGCACATCCAAGACCGACAGGCGAACTATCCAATGTTTAGCTGCTAATTACCTCATCTGTGGTGAGTTCCTCTTCAAGCAGTCATATAATAATATCCTGCTTTGATGCCTAACTGAAAGTGAGGCAGCCAATGCCATAAAATAAATCCACAAGGGAGTATGCGGGGCCGACGTCAATGGGCACATGCTCACCAAGAAGATCCTATGGGAAGGGTATATTTAGACAACCATGGAAGCTGACTATTGCAAGCACATTGAAAAGTGCTACAAATGCCAAGAAAACTCCAGTCTGATACATGCTCCCACCATAGATCTGCACAGCATGACCACTCTATGCCCATTCACTAGATGGGACCTCGATGTCGTCAAAAAGGTCAATCTAAAAGCATCTAATGGGCATCAGTTCATCCTCATCGCCATTGAGTACTTCACCAAATGGGTAAAGGCAGCATCCTATACAAACATCACAACCAATTATGTTAAGAAGTTCATTAAGAATAATATTGTTTGTCGATTCGACAAGCTCAAAGACATCATCACGGACAATGACACCAACTTTATGAACAAATGCATCAGAACCTGTTGCGAGCAGTACAAGATCAAACATCATCACTCATCACCATATCGGCCGCAATCTAATGGAGCCGTAGAAGCGGCTAACAAATTATTCATCCGAATCCTTGAGAAAATAGTTGTCACATATCGAGACTGGAGTCACAAGCTACCTTCCGCACTATGGCTTATCGAATGTCAATCTGTACCGCTACAAAGGCAACATCATTTTCCCTTATGTATGTAACTGAGGTCGTGCTTTGAGTTGAAGTTGACGTACCTTCACTCCACATCCTCATCAAATCCAATCTATCAGAAGCCTAGAGAGAGAGATCTTGTTATGAACAACTGAACCTCCTTAATGAGAAGAGGCTCCTAGCCTTGTCACACCCAGGCCTATCAGAGCAGGATCGCACATGCTTACAACAAGCATGTTCGCACTCAAGACTTAAAAGTGGGTGACACAATACTCAAGAAGGTCTTCCCCTCTCTCCACGCCAATCCAAGGGGGAAATTCAAGCCTACTTGGGAAGGGCGCTACGTCATTAGAGAAGTACTCCCTGGATACGCACTCTGCCTCACCACCACGGATGGAGAGCACTTTGTTGGCCCATCAATGTTGGATATGCATGACGATTCTACTCCTAGTTTCCCACAACAAGGTAAGTATCAATAAAAGTGGATGCGTGACTGCTTAAGGACCCCATAAAAGCAGCCATCATTTCAAAGCTAAGTAGCTAAAAAGCGTCCCTGAATTCTCATACCCTTTGTTACACCCATTGAGCCATTAGACTTTCTTTCATAACCCCTCCCAGAAAAAAGAAAATGTGTGTATATAACAAACAAAAAAAGAAAGAAAGAGTTACCATCAAAATCACAAAAAAAATCAAAAAAGCAAAATCCGAAAAAGAAGATATCTAAAAAAAAAAGTAAAAATAAAAAAAAATAGAAAAAAGAGAGAAAGCTATTACGGCAACTGGAGGAAACATTTTAACCGAAGTATACCTTCCAAGTTCCTAACCCATCCCTTTCAACCTGTGGCCACAGTTCATCCTGAGAGAAAGCCCTCTTTAAGGTCTACGAGTAGTCACAATATCTGTTAAGTTAGCATAAGCCAAGTTGAGAGACAACACAGAACTCCATCCACCCGACTATGATGGAATCAATGTTCATGACATGGCCTTTATTTTTAAAATAAAAAAAAAAAGAGAAGAAAAAGAAAATAAATTGAAAATATACAAGCTCAAAGCAAAATGAATGTGGCGAAAACCCGAAAGGGCGTTATGGGTAAAAGAGTGAGCTTGTGCAGACCAGGTGAAAACTTGAAAAGGTGCCTGAAGTAAAAATGCATACCTAGGGATGTAGTGGATAAAAAAGAGGGAAATGACGGGCATGGCAAAAACCCGTCTTGGGCGCTATGAGTAAAAATGTCTAAGAAAGAAAGAAAGAAAAAAAATCGGTTACTTTCCTTTGGTTACCTCTTCAAGCCATCCGGTCTTCAATTTCGGCCAGTCATGTTAGTTCAAATCGGGTCTTGGTCAAGTAAATCTCTAGACTACACAGCCAAATGTGTGGCCCAAGATAAGGATAAAAGGTTGATTCAATCCAAAGGGATGGACGTTCTGACCTTGGTAAAGACTCTGAACCTAACGCAGGTCTGACCACATGAACGGGTTTGACTATGCTCAAAATGGGATCCGTCACCTCGTCTTATTATTGAGACATCAAGAAAGAAGGAGATGATACTTATATAAGATAATAAATTTCCCTTTCCTATTTTCGTGTCCATATTTTGCTTGCAGCACATCTCAAAAAGATAATCAGTGTGACACCCTATGATGAAAGGAGAAACAACAAAAATAATCAAAAAAGAAGGAGATGATACATATATAAGATAATAAATTTCCCTTTCCCATTTTCATGTCCACACTTTGCTTGTACCACTTCTTAAAAAGATAGTCGGTGTGACACCTTGTTTTCTCCTTTACAAATTTGAAAAAGAAACAAAAACATCAAAAAAATATATATATACCATAAAGAAATCTGTCAGGGGTTCTTATGCCCCTTCCTATGGTGTTTGATCTGTGTAAAAGTATGTGTAGGACCAGGTCAATGACCCAACTTGCGCTTCAGGACACTAATCTATGCATGCCAAGCATCCTCTCAAGCATTCCGGTCAGTCATCCACCTTCCATGGAGTCCCCTATATCGCTTTTGGGAAGCATCAGTAGCACCAAGAGCATCACTCAGAGCCCCTTTCAGGCAAAGGACCTCACACTCTTCAACTTCGGCTCTTGATTTGGCAGCATCAGCTCTACCTTGCTCTTTCACTAAATGGTCATGCAGGACCGGCTTCTCATCTACCAGTAACTCAATTCAGGCCTGAAGCACCAACTCTTTCCTCAACCAAGGTCCCTCTGAATTGCTACTCTCTACCTGATTCAATCAACGAGTAGAAGGCCTCTTAGATCGCAGCCAAGCCTCATACTCTGGAGAAGTCAAAAGGAAGGTCTCTTGCTCTAGATCGCACATATGTGTCGACTGATGCGTTTCCCAAAGAGCGGCTATCCTATCCAAATCCCTGGAAGACTCTTGAGAAAAGTTTAGACAACACAGGGGAGGTCTCGCCACACAAGGCACATGCTAAGTATAGCCAAACTGCCGCAAAACTCGGGAAGGGAAGTAATGAGTACTACCAGTCAAGCCGAGAAGGGTGATACCCTCACAAGTCATTCATATGGAGACTCCTCTATTTGGAAAAACCTAGCTTAATCCTTCCTTGCGATGCCTTTTGTTAAGACCTGAAAAGTACCACTTTTCACCCCTTAACTTAACCTTTGATTAGACCCTTAGCCATCTAATAAGTTCTTGTTAAGTATTTTATGTAGGTAATAATCAGCAGTGAAATAAAGCCAGGAATCCTGCTAAGGAGCCTGTTTTGGCACCAGAAGTCCCTCAGAAGGATGGACTCTGAATCCAGACCTGAAATGAGCCTCACGCAGCTGACCCAAGCTTTAGAGGATTCAGGAGAAATATGCCTCGCGCAGTCCAACTGAGCTTCCCAAGACTTTACAACAACTTCTCTCGCAGTTGAGTGACTGAAGAGCTTTAGAAGCACAAACTTGGGCAGCTCTTGTGAAGCTCAAGAGTAGAACACATCGCGCAGTCTCACGCAGTTCAAAGCAGACCTCTCTCAACCTCGCGCAGTTCACTCAGAATGACTGAGGAGAGAGAGCTTCATAAGATTCTTTGCGCAGTTATCGCGCAGTAGCCGCGGGATGCAAATATCAGAAGAGAACTCCTGGTGCAGTTCTCGCGCGAAAGCATCCTCGCGAAGACAGAGCCATCCTCGCGAAGATCAACGAATGTGCAGCTACCTCGCAACTGCTTGAACTCCAATCCTGTGACATCTGAGGCTTTGATGTCTACTAAACCTCGCAAAGCCCAATCCAGCGAGAGCGCAATTCTCTACCACGCGACTACCTGAAGAGCAAAGAGCTACCACGCGACAAGTCTAGGAAACAATAGCTACCTAGCGAAGCTCTGAACTTCAACTTCCATTGCTTCAGTAGAGGACTTTCTGGGAATTTCTAGCGATTAGGGCATGCACTCCCATGCTTAAATCTCTATGCACGTGCCCCGAGGCATCCAAGGATCACTATTAGGCCATGTGGCATCATTAAAATTAGGGTTTCCTAACCCTAATGCGCCGCCACACCACTGCTATATAAACCCATACTTAGCTTAGGTTTAGATATCTTGGAACACATCTCATCTCTTAGAGACTTGATCTGAGATCGTTTTTATTTTCTTTTGTAGTTGTAAGTAGTTTTCTTTTTCTTTTTCCTTCTCTCCATAGTCCAGCACTTGCTGGCTATGTCTTTGTATGCATTTTGAACTAGTTTAATGGAAGTATTGTAATAGGATTTTTACATTATGGGATTTGTGTTTGAATGTGATCTGCTCTGTGCAAGGCTGCTGCCTTGTGATCCACCATTGCTTTGGCTGTGATTCAAAGTAATGGAGGACTGATTCTAAGGGCCACTCAGATCCAAGTGACCTGTATGTTGGGCTATCATGGTCCTATACATCCTTAGCCCCACCATAGGACCCACTAGATCTGAAATCCCCATGGGAGTTTGTTACCATGGTGGTGGCAGCAATATTCTTGTTTTGTCTTGGGGTCCGTGAGGAGGATAGCCTCTGGGATAGTCTGTGACCATTCAAGTGGACAGGTTATAGCCTTAGGGTGATTCTAATCCACCGATCCAAGATGGATCCTTCTTCTCTGCACCTGAGCTTGTATTAGCCTGGTGGGAGATTGTACAGAGGCAGACTCCCCTATATTTGTATAGATCCGCTATCAGATGTTAGATCTGATCTGGTTATAGAGATTGTAGGCTTGTGACTGGACCATTGTAGCCTCACTCAAGCAATGGACAGCTAGATCGAAGGTTGTACTCAATCTCTTGCTGGTTCTATGTGTCTGGGCTATCATGGTCCTATACAGCCTTAGCCCCAAACATAGAGCTTTAGAGGTTGAGGTTCCCTATACATTCTTGAGCTGGTAGCCTGGATGAAATAGTGCCTACAATGATTAACTTGTTTTGACCCATCTCTGGATTGTGGTTCCCCTATGGGATAGTCTGTGACCATTTGAGTGGACAGGTTATAACCTTAAGGGATTGAATCATGGCACAAAGATGGGTTGGATTCTTTCTACTCAGTGGTGATAATATAGCCATTGGACAGGATTTCTATAACATCAGATCTGAATCTGAGTTGCAAAACTCCTCTGATCTAGGCTCAATAACATACTTCTCACCATTTTATATTTATTTTCCACACTCCATCATTCCTCTCAACCCTTTCTATAGTTTAGACATTAGGCTACCTTAGGAGCTATAAACTAAGTGACCTTAAACTCCCTTCCCTTAAGGACTGCCAGATCTGTTGTCAGATCTGGAGGGACTACTAGAGATGGCTCCTTTGGTGTTGTAGATCATCTTTCCCTATGGGACAAACTCTTACTTATCAAAACATGCCACAATGGACCCTGTATCTTGTAGGTCTAAGACTTCTCAGCTGTGCTGATTTCATCCCCTGTTTTATTTTGATTCTAAATTTCTTTTACCCCAAACAAATAAAGAAGGCACAGCTAGGGTAGCAACAAGTTTTTGGCGTCGTTGTCGGGGAAAGTTGATCTATTAGTAGACCCTAAGTTTTTGTAGTTTTATTATTCTTTGGTAGTTAAGAACAATTGATACTACTGATGTATTTGTGAATTTTTTTTTTTTTTTTTTTGCAGATCTAGACAGTAGCAGTGAAGGACAGTTGGACTGTAATTGGAGCTTAGCTACCTCTGTTTGCAAACTCTCTAACTTTTAAAACTCTGTCTATCTTTCTTGAATATTCTCTAGCAGTATCTAGGATAGTTGTAAATGTATTCTTTGAATAGCTGTAAATTAGTTAGATAAATTTGTTAATTGTAAAGTTATTCATTTGCAATGTGCCTGCAAGAAGCTCTCCTTGTTGTTGGTGTGCTTGTATGCTAGGGAGGAGATCTCTCAGCCCTACTTTAGAGCTTCTTAACCCTGAATTAGAAAGGGGAAGGAGACTTAGAAGAGACAGGCACACCACAGGAGAGCCCTCAAGTGAATCTGTGACAACAAATATGGGTGAAGAACAACTCTCAAAGAGTTGAATGCTCCGGATGACTATAACTCCCCTTTTAGCATTCAATTCCCTGATGTTCAGGGGAATTATGAAATAAAAACTTCAATCATCCAGATGCTGCCCTCTTTCCATGGGCTTAGCAAGGAGGACCCTTAAAAGCACATTGACCAGTTCTTGGCCTTGTGCACCACTTTTAATATCACTGGTTTGGGACCTGAGGCTACTAGGCTCAGACTCTTTCCCTTCTCTCTGAAGGATAGGGCCAATACCTGGTTGACCACTCTTCCCAACAATAGCATTGCTTCATGGAAAGACCTGCAGACCAAGTTCCTGACCAAGTTCTTCCCTGAGACCAAAACTAGCCAGTTGAGGAAGGCAATTCTTGCTTTTGCCTAAGCCCCAACTGAGGATTTTAATCAAACCTGGGATAGGTTTAAGGAAATGCTCAAACAATGCCCCCACCACAAGATCCCAGACTGGCAGCTTGTTCAAAGCTTCTACAATGGGATTGATAAAAAAAGTAGAGATATGGTTGATGCCTCTTGTGGTGGTACTTACATGCACAAAACTGCTGATGAGGCATGGGAATTGTTTGAGGTGATTAGTGAAAATGCTTTTCAAAAGCTATCCTTGGAATGAACTAGTCAGGAGTCTGTGTCAAAAGTGGGGCCTGCTGCTACATCAAGAGGAAAAGTTTATGAGATGTCTGGGAATAATGACCTGCAGCTGCAGATGGCAAACCTCTCAAGGAAGTTTGACAAATTATTGACTGTGATGCAACCCAGAAGGGCTGCTCAAGTGGTGGAGGCATGTCTGATAGGCCAGTCCCCACAGCACACAGTGGAGGAGAGCCCATCTGCAGGGCAATACCCTGAATTTGTACTGAAACATGATGCTGCTGCGCAATCTTTTGGCCAAGAATAACTGAGAGGCTACAGAGATAGCCATATTTAACACCAAAATGCTGGTTACCAATGGAGAGACCACCCAAATCTGAGGTGGAGGCAAGACTATTATATGCAGCCCCAGCAGATGTTGGCTTTACCTCAAAGGCCACAGCAGCAGTTCAATAAAGGGTATGCCCCTAGGTCTAACTTCCAGCACCATCAGCAACAAAATCAGTTGGTCGTACCCCACTCTCAGCTAAGAAATGCTTCCTTCGAGGACCAAGTCTTGACTTCATTACAAAACCTGGGATCCTTGGCTCAGACTATGGACTCTCATGGTCAGAGCCTCCAGAAAATGGAAGAACAGATAAGCCAAATTTCAAATGCCTTAGCTAGGAGAGATGAAGGGAGGTTGCCCTGCCAGCCAGTTGCTAACCCCAAGGGTCAGTTTTTAATTGAAGAAGCTTCCTCAAGTTTTGAGGGAACTAATGCTATTACTACCCTAAGGTCTGGCAGGCTGATAGATAACCAGGTGGGTAACAGACCAGCAGAGGTCATTTCCACAGATGATGTAAATGATTGTGATAGAGATGTTGTTGAAACACAAAGCCAAGAATTGCCTGCCACCCTGCAGCAGGAGAAAAATAAAGAGGCTGTAGTTGAGCCTCAGCAGGAGGAAAAACATGAAAAAGGAAAAAAATAGAAGTGTAGTCATGGGCTAGCAGTTGAGGGACCAGCAGTACCTTAGCTGCCATTTCCTCAAGCTTTGGATGGTCCTGTCCCTTTTGATAAAGGGAATGCCCAGATGGAGGAAATGATGGAGACCTTCAGGCAGGTGAAAATCAATTTGCCCCTGCTTGAGGCAATTAAACAGGTCCCAGCCTATGCAAAGTTCCTGAAAGACCTCTGCACACAAAAGAGAAAAGCTAGAGGCCATGTGTCCAAAAAGGTCTTTGCAACTGATACAGTGAATTCTATATTTAACATATCAATGCCTGAGAAGTTGCAAGATCCAGGGATACCCACTATTCCTTGCGTAATTGGAGACCATACAATTGGAAAAGCCCTTTTAGACCTTGGAGCCAGTGTTAACCTGTTGCCATACAGTGTGTATCTGCAGCTAGGTTTGGGGGAGCTAAAAGCTACCCCCATTGTGCTAATGATGGCTGATAGGTATGAGAGGAGACCTCTGGGAATGATTGAGGATGTCTTAGTGGGGGTGGATAAGTTTTTCTACCCTGCTGACTTCTTAGTTTTGGACATGGGCTGTGGCAATAGCCCAAATCCCATACCTGTTATATTGGGCAGGCCTTTCTTGGCCACTGCCAATGCATGCATTCAATGCAGGTCTGGAGTAATGGAGGTAACTTTCGGACATATGAAAGTTGAGCTGAATGTGTACAACAGTGCAAAGTACCCTCAGATGGACAAGGAGGAGAGCTTTGCAGTGGATGTACTAGAGGAAATTGTAGAAGAAGAATTGCCCACTCTGCTGGAGTGGGGCAACATTATAAGGAATTTAGTTAAAATTTGGGACATGGTGGAGGAAGAGAGCCCAGATGTGATACCAAAAGACATGACCACATTGAAGTCTTCTGTGGGCTCAGTGCAGCATTCCAGTTGGAAACCTACATTGCTGCCTGTTCCTCCAACCTCCAATGCACCAATTTTGCGATCCACCCAACAAACCCCTGATCTAAAACTCAAGAAGCTCCCAGAAACATTAAAATATGCCTTCCTTGAGAAAGGAGATAAGCTTCCTGTAATCATCTCTTCCTCTCTTACCAATGAGCAGGAAGAGGAGTTACTAATAGTTTTGAGGAAGCACAAAAAGGAAATTGGTTGGACCATTGCAGATCTAGGAGGAATAGATGCATCAATCTGCATGCACATGATCCATCTTGAGGAGGAATCACTACCCTCTAGGGAGATGTAGAGGAAGTTAAATCCTCACGTGCAGGAAGTGGTCCTCAGGGAGATCATCAAATTGCTGGATGCAGGGGTGATTTACCCCATCTCTGATTCTAACTGGGTGGCACCTATCCAAGTGGTGCCCAAGAAATCTGGCATAATAGTGATTAAAACTGAAACTGGAGAGTTGAGACCAACCAGGGAAACCACTGGCTGGAGAGTGTGCATTGATTATAGGAAGCTCAACTCTAAGACCAGAAAGGACCACTTCCCTCTCCCCTTCATTGATCAAATTTTGGATAAGTTGGCTGGAAAAGCATTTTACTGTTTTCTTGACGGATACTCAGGGTACAACCAAATCCCTGTGCATCCTCAAGACCAAGAGAAAACCACCTTTACCTATCCTTTTGGCACCTTTGCTTACAGAAGGATGCCTTTTGGGCTTTGTAATGCACCAGCCACTTTTCAGAGGTGTATGTATGCCATATTCTCTGATATGATTGACAAGTTTTTGGAGATCTTTATGGATGATTTTTCTGTCTCTAGAGACAGTTTTGGCCAGTGTCTACAACACCTCAGCCTAGTTTTGCAAAGATGTGAGGAGACCAATCTGGTCTTAAGCTGGGAAAAGAGCCACTTCATGGTAACACAAGGCATTGTGTTGGGCCATGTAGTCTCTAAAGAAGGACTTGAGGTAGACAAGGCCAAAGTTGACCTCATTGCCAATTTGCCCCCTCCAAAAATAGTCAAACAAATCAGATCTTTCCTTGGGCATGCAGGATTTTACAGGAGGTTCATTAAGGACTTCAGCAAAATTGCTAAGCCATTGTGCCACCTGCTCTGCCAGGATGTGCCCTTTGACTTTTTTGCTGAATGTCTTAAGGCTTTTGAAACATTGAAAATATGCCTCACCTCTGTCCTTGTACTCCAAACACCAGACTATACCCTGCCTTTTGAGCTAATGTGTGATGCATCAGACTTGACAATAGGTGTTGTTTTGGGCCAAAGAAAGGATAAGCTGCCTGTGGTCATTGCTTATGTCAGCAAATCACTTGCTGAAGCTCAGCTAAACTATCCCACAACTGAGAAAGAGCTTCTGGCAGTGGTTTATGCTGTTGAAAAATTTAGAGCCTATCTACTAGGACCTAAAACTGTAATCTTCACTGACCATTCAACATTGAAGTACCTATTGTCCAAGAAAGATGCTAAGCCTAGGCTAATTAGATGGATACTCCTGCTGCAGGAGTTTGACATCGAAATCAAGGACAAAAAGGGTGTGGAGAATGTGGTGGCTGACCACTTGTTCAGAATTGTCTTGGAGAAATGCCTTGCTGGTCCTACAAATGATGCCTTCCCGGATGAGCAATTATTTGCCATCCAATCCTTGGTCCCTTGGTTTGCACACATTGTCAATTATCTAGTTATAGGAAAGATTCCTGCCCACTGGACCAAAATGGACAAAGACTTGTTTTTCTCAAAGGTCAAATATTTTTTCTGGGAGGAACCTTGCCTATACAAGTACTTTGCAGACCAAATCATCCGAAGATGTGTTCCCGAAAGTGATGTCCCCAGTATTCTTGCCATGTGCCATGAAAATGCCTGTGGAGGCCACTTTAATGGGAGAAAAACAGCTGACAAGGTCCTGTAGTGTGGATTTTATTGGCCTTCTTTATTCAAAGATGCATATACACACTGCAAGGCATGTGCGAGATGTCAAAAATTAGGAGGGCTGTCCAAAAGAAATTCAATGCCTTTGCAGTCCATCCTTGTTGTAGAACTGTTTGATGTATGGGGTATAGACTTTATGGGCCCCTCTCCTCCTTCTAATGGTTATCAGTTCATCTTAGTGGTAGTAGACTATGTTTCCAAATGGGTAGAAGCCATTGCCACAAGAACCAATGACAACCAGGTGGTCCTCAAATTTATAAGGCAGCACATTTTCTCTAGATTTGGAACCCCTAGAGCTATTATCAGTGATGGGGGTAGCCATTTCTACAACAGAAATTTCGAGAGCTTGCTTAAGAAATATTCTGTGACCCATAGGATTGGTACTCCCTACCACCCATAGACAAGTGGGCAAGTTGAAATTTCCAATAGGGAGATCAAGCACATCCTTGAGAAAACAGTAAGGACTAACAGGAGAGATTGAGCCGATAAACTGAATGATGCACTATGGGCCTATAGGACTGGTTATAGGACTCCCATTAGAATGTCCCCATTCAGATTGGTCTATGGCAAGGCTTGCCATCTCCCAGTAGATTTAGAACACAAGGCCTATTGGGCCATTAAGAATTTAAATATGAACCTAACTTCTGTTGGTCATCACAGGTCATTGCAGCTGTCTGAATTGGATGAGCTGAGGATTGATGCTTACACCAATGCCAGGATCTACAAGGAACGGTCCAAAGCTTTCTTTGACAAGGGCTTGCTGACAAAAACCCTCATACCTGGTGGTAAGGTTTGGTTATTCAAGTCCAAACTAAAATTCTTTCCTGGCAAATTAAAATCCAGATGGGAAGGTCCCTATGTTGTCTTAAATATTTCCCCATCTGGTTCTGTGGAAGTCAAGGATCCCAAATCTGGGAGGACCTTCAAAGTGAATGGTCAGAGGCTTAAGCCTTGTATCGAAAAACCTGCTGACCCTATGAACACTATTCATTTTCATGGGACCCCTACATTTACCTGACCCACATTTGTGTTCATGTTGTACTATACTACTTTTGTTTCTTCAATAATTTTTAGGAAATTGTTGTGTTTATGTGGAGTCTGAATATGTTGAGCTTGATAGAGTTTATGTGGGATTGGTATGATTTCTTCTTCTTCTTTAGTGAATTGCTGATTTTTGAATTGAATGCATATTGTTTGAATATTTTTGATGAGTATGCTGCACTACTTGTATTGCCCCTGTTTGGTACTAAGCCCTCGCGCATTCTAAATTGAGATTTGGGAAGCTCTCGTGCAATTCACATAGAACATTTATTTCGCTGTCGCGAGCTTCAACATATGCTGCAGAGTCTCTCGCGCACTTTAAGCTCCAACATCCATCATCTCCAGATTCAGTTATCTCGTGATCCCCTTGCCCGACTGCGCGAGTCACATGCATTTGTCATTTCCCACGCTGATTGCAGTACTTTGTCATTTCCCAACTCAATCTCAATTAATTGCGGCAACTTGGATGTTATTACATCGATTCATCTTCTACCATCCTCGTCTTTAAATACACAGGGAGCCCCTTTCATATTCATCTCATCCTTTCTCCTCTCCCCTTGCGGTCCTGCCCTAGTCCTAACAATGGCGGATGATAAGCCTAATGCTCTGCCTAACAAATTTTATCTGATGTGGTTAGATCCGCCCCCAACTAAGGAGCCGGACCCCCTACAGTTCCTCTGGGACGAATACGAGGAGGTCCAGCGCATCCTGGAGAAGGAAGAAAAGAAAAAGGACAAGCAAATGAAGAAGAAGCGGAAAATAGCACCATCTCCCTCCTCTCCTCCACCTACTCAGCCTCCCCCACCACCTCCCCAGACTCCATCTTCTTGAACCCTATCCACCTTCTTATTAGGATTTTACTTTTTTTCTTTGTACTTTTTTCTTTTTGTTTTTAGTTAAAGATTTTTTCTTTTTCTGTTCTTTCTGTTATTTCTATGTGTTTTGTTCCATGTTATTTTCTTTTCTTTTTACCATCAATAAATCTGCTGCACATTCACTTTGAACCAGTGAGGGCACTGCTCCTCATAGGTTTGGGGGTGTAAGTGCACTCAATGGAATAGTTAACCTAAGTGCAGCAGAGTCATGTGAGTAATATGGAAATGGATCTATGTTCACTTAAGAATCATGACAAATAAGAAATTTAAAATTTCTGCAAACTTTAGACAATATAAACTTTTAATATTTCACATTTCCATGACGAGATCACCAAGGAAACTCACTTGTATCAGCACTTACTGAATCATTAGAGAGAGAAAAAGGTGAGGACATACTTAAAAGTTCAAAGGAAGACCATAACCAGTGAGAATTGGGCCTATAAAAAAATTTTATATTCTTTGAGGAGTAATAAGGCAATTTCTTCTAGTTCTAAGGACTGGCTGAGTCACTATGCTCACTAGAAGTTAGGCAACTCCAAGTTGAAACAACTGGCAGCACTCATGAGACTAAGGAAAGGATCAAGGCCTTCTCTTGGACAGTTTGAGCCTAAAAAGACCAACCCTAAAGCAACTGCCCTTGTCCATACCCCCTTTGAGCTTTAAATCCTGAATTTCTTCAAAATACACCTGAGTACTTGTACCTGAACCTATGAACCTGATTCAGTCTACCCTCACTCTGAGAATTCAGAAGGTAAAGGAGAAAGAGTTGAAGATGGACTAGCTATGGTCAACATTAGGTGAATGGAGAAGAAGTATCTCAAAATTCTGGCAGTATGGTAACTGAGAACATGGTGGCATTTCAGAAAAACAAAAACAAAAATAAAAAGAAGAAAAATACATAAAAAAGAAACAAAAGTAATAATGAAGAGGAGTATGAGAGGAGTCAAGAGGAACTTTCTTTTGGAAAATCAAAATCAAGAAGAGAAACTGATCACTTCAAATATGAAAATCTCAAAGAAGAAGAAAGGAGCTAAAATCAAGAAGGTGAAGTCATGAATCACCTCTTTCACCTATTGATTTCTCAATTTTGAACCCCTTTTCAACCTTCCATTCTTTTTAACCCCACTCCATAAGCCACATTCCAGCCCAGTTAAAGCCCTTGTGATACAAAGTTGAGTGAGCTGTCATGTGGAGATAAAGAGTTATCCAATCTATGATGAGGATCTGTCAATGATGTTAGCACTTAAGAACTCTGCCTATGCTCATGCTTACAGACCCATTTGGGGGATGTAACTGCTCTTGAGCCTGAGAGAAAATGAACCCCTCAACAAGACCTTTATGAGAGTATGCCCTGAAAAGTTTTTAGGTCTGATCTTGAATGCATTATGTATGACCTATAACCTAATTTTTGATCTGATGATGAGCTCAGTGTTGGCACACACTTGTGCAGTTTTCTGTGGTTGTAAACTGATTGGAAATGCTATGCATTCATGAGAAGTTTATGATGTTTAAATTGTTGTGCAACCAATGGATTAAATTTCTTTTATGTTCACTGCTTCAAGAGCAAACTAAGTCTGCTCCTTGACTGCTCACTTGATGATATTGCACTTTTGTTAACTATTTTTTTGAGAAGTTTGTGGGTGTCTTCACTGAAAACCCTCAGGAGACTTCACTCCTCAACTAGGGATCACTTAAGGGTTTAAAAGGCTTGGTACATATGCTAAATGTATCCGTGCTCTCTACGAAAGTGGCATTTAATTTTTGTAGTAGATTTAATGTAGCTTTGCTAAGGGACTAGCAAAGATTAGGTTAGGGGGTGTGTTAAGACCTGAAAAGTACCACTTTTCACCCCTTAACTTAACCTTTGCTTAGACCCTTAGCCATCTAATAAGTTCTTGTTAAGTGTTTTATGTAGGTAATAATCAGCAGTGAAATAAGGCCAGAAATCCTGCTAAGGAGCCTGTTTTGGCACCAGAAGTCCCTCAGAAGGATGGACTTTGAATCCAGACCTGAAATGAGCCTCGCGCAGCTGACCTAAGCTTTAGAGGATTCAGATCTCAACCTCGCCAAAACGGCTGAGGAGAGAGAGCTTCAGAAGACTCTTCGTGTAGCTATCGCGTAGTAGCCGCAGGATGCAAATATCAGAAGAGAACTCCTCACGCAGTTCTCACGCTATTCAAGAAGAAAGCATCCTCGCGAAGATAGAGCCATCCTCGCGAAGATCATCCTAGCGAGTGCGCAGCTACCTCGCGACTGCTTGAACTCCAACCCCGTGAATATGAGGCTTTGATGTTCAACCTCGCCTCATGACAACCCAATCCAAGCGAGAGCACATCAATCTCAAGCTCTATCATTGACTCATCGAAGAGCAAAGAGCTACCACGCGACAAGTCTGGCAAACAATAGCTACCTAGTGAAGCTCTAAACTTCAACTTCCATCGCTTCAATATAGGACTTTTTGGGAATTTCCAGCGATTAGGGCACACACTCCCATGCTTAAATATCTGTGCACGGGCCTCGAGGCATCCAAAGAACACTATTAGGCAATGTGGCATCGTTAAAATTAGGGTTTCCTAACCCTAATGCGCCACCACACCACTGCTATATAAACCCATACTTAGCTTAGGTTTAGATATCTTGGAACACATCTCATCTCTTGGAGACTTGATCTGAGATCATTTTTCTTTTCTTTTGTAGCTGTAAGTAGTTTTCTTTTTCTTTTTCCTTCTCTCCATAGTCCAGCATTTGCTGGCTATGTCTTTGTATGCATTTTGAACTAGTTTAATGAAAGTATTGTAATAGGATTTTTACATTATGGGATTTGTGTTTGAATGTGATCTGCTCTGTGCAAGGCTGCTGCCTTATGATCCACCATTTCTTTGGCTGTGATTCAAAGCAATGGAGGACTGATTCTAAGGGCCACTCAGATCCAAGTGACCTGTGTGTCTGGGCTATCATGGTCCTATACACCCTTAGCCCCACCACAGGACCCACTAGATCTGAAATCCCCATGGGAGTTTGAGCTGGTAGCCTTGTGACCATGGTGGTGGCAGCGATATTCTTGTTTTGTCTTGGGCTCGGTGAGGAGGATAGCCTCTGGGATAGTCTGTGACCATTCAAGTGGACAGGTTATAGCCTTAGGGTGATTCTAATCCACCGATCTAAGATGGATCCTTCTTCTCTGCACCTGAGCTTGTATTAGCCTGGTGGGAGATTGTACAGAGGCAGACTCCCCTATATTTGTATAGATCCACTATCAGATGTTAGATCTAATTTGGTTATAGAGATTGTAAGGTTGTGACTGGACCATTGTAGCCTCACTCAAGCAATGGACAGCTAGATCGAAGGTTGTACTCAATCTCTTACTGGTTCTATGTGTCTGGGCTATCATGGTCCTATACAGCCTTAGCCCCACACATAGAGCTTTAGAGGTTGAGGTTCCCTATGGATTCTTGAGCTAGTAGCCTGGATGAAATAGTGCCTACAATGATTAACTTGTTTTGACCCATCTCTGGATTGTGGTTCCCCTATGGGATAGTCTGTGACCATTTGAGTGGACAGGTTATAACCTTAAGGGATTGAATCATGGCACAGAGATGGGTTGGATTCTTTCTCCTCAGTGGTGATAGCGTAGCCATTGGACAGGATTTCTATAACATCAGATCTGAATCTGAGTTGTAAAACTCCTCTGATCTAGGCTCAATAACATACTTCTCACCCTTTTATATTTATTTTCCACACTCCATCATTCCTCTCAACCCTTTCTGTAGTTTAGACATTAGGCTACCTTAGGATCTATAAACTAAGTGACCTTAAACTCCCTTCCCTTAAGGACTACCAGATCTGTTGTCAGATCTAGAGGGACTACTAGAGATGGCTCCTTTGGAGCTGTAGATCATCTTTCCCTATGGGACAAACTCTTACTTATCAAAACTTGCCACAATGGATCCTGTATCTTGGCAGGTCTAGGACTTCTCAGTTGTGCTGATTTCATCCCCTGTTTTATTTTGATTCTAAATTTCTTTTATCACACACAAATAAAGAAAGCACAACTGGGGTAGCAACACCTTTCTAAGCCCAAGACTTTAGAAGCGAGGATCACTTGCCCTGCTTGGTATAATTGTTCCCTCCCTATTTATAGTGTGACCCCTGCTTTTGTGTTTCCTCTACTTACGAGCCCGTATAGTGATGACGCTCTAACAAAATAAACTTTGATTGCTTTAAATTAGATGATGGAGATTATTTTTTACTTCGATCTTTGACTTAGTCGATCATGAGATTTTAAGCAGCTCTCCCCTAGCCGTAAGGGTAAGGGCACGAGGTTTTTATTCTTTCTGCTTAGAAATTGTATTATTATGTTTCGGGACATTGGACTTCTCATAGGACTAGCAAATGAAACTGAACTAGTCGGACTATCGAACTATCGGGAAGGTACCGTCATGCCATGGAAGCCTCCATACCAGCTCAACCGAGGTCAGCCAAAGACGCATCTCACGTGTATTTCCCTGAGGCAACTTGGATCATCGGCCTAAAAAATAGTGAGGTACCCCCCCCTCAGACCACATAAAAGTGAGGTATGGATTCCAAAATGGCAAGATGCTCCCCAATCCAGACATGAAGAAGAACAGCGCATCCCCTGAAGCACTCCACCTTGTCCCAAGCAAAGGAATGAAGACCACAATAAAGCTCGGCCAACACAAAATGCATCATAGAATGACCCCTTTCAAGCTCTGCCAATATGTCAAAGAGTGCAAGAGAGAAGCTCTCCCCTCCCGTGTAAAAGTGGGCCTCCGAGTGAAAGTAAAGGGCAAAAGCGTTCACGTTATAATTATTTCTGATCGGCAATATTTGTAAACTTTCATCGCCGAAAAGTTATCTCAGGAATTTCACCGAACACCTAGTGGGCCCGCTGACAAAGCTCTTCTCATACTTACTTCTCTTTAGGCCCAAAGTCGCATGGACTGTCTTGGCATAGCCCAGTTTTGGTACCACCTTAGTAAGACCACGATGCAGCCTCAAACTCGACAAAACAGAGAGTTCTTCAAGTGTGGGAATCAGCTCATGGGTCCAAAAGAGAAAGACATGGGTTTCCGCAACCCAATTAGAAACCGCCGCGTTGATAAGGTCCCAAAATAAGGGAGCATCAAGGAAAGAGGAGATGAGCAAGCCCAAGTCAATTCAAACTATCAAGCCAATGTTTCAGAAAGTTGGGCCTTACACCCAAGGAGGGAAGTATAAAAATCCCGAGCACCCCCGGAGGGGCGGGGTTGTGAAGCAGGGCCATGGTCATACAAGGCCGTTTACAGAATCAAGATTCGATGTAGGACAATGGACCCACCCTTAGGAATAAAAGATAAAAAAATTGGAGCAAAATCTAAAACCTAACTTAAAATAAAGAAAAAGGAGTTCATTCTTTGGCCTTATAGGCCCACCACTGTCTAGAAAATGCCTAGCGTGTATAATATACACGCTAGACCAAAAACAACAAGAAAATGCCTAGTGTGTATAATATACATGCTAGACCAAAAAATACCCATAAAAACACTTAAGGTGTATATTATACACACTAGATCAAAAAATGCCCAGAAAATGCCTAGCCTGTATAATATACACACTAGACCAAAACCAAAAAAAAAGGGGGGGAGGAAGGAGAAGCGAAGGGGGAAATAAAGGTTGTTTTTCCCTACCCTTTGGACCAATCCACCTGCACACAATAACGTTCCTTTACAAATGGCACCCCAGGCCACAAGCTGGGACACCTAAGTTCACCACTTAACCTATCTAATTTTTTTTCACAGGTGTCACACGCACAATAAATCAAGAAGGAATATATGGACTTTGGCTATTTCAACTAATACGTAAGCTAGGGGGTCATTGCCCCGTTTGCTAGACTCATGGCTAATCCTGCAAGAGAGCAAGCATAACATGCCCAAAGAAAAAAAAGAGATGGAAAGGAGTGGTGACAAGTTGTTATCACAGGTGGCACACACTCCCAAAAAATATTGCGACATCAATATTTACTCCGCTCGGGTAGTTGTGCTAAATTATCTTCAGAATCGATGAGTTCGCTCAAAGATCTCGAACGCAACTCCGCGTAGGGGCACCCATGTCCGATCAAATGGGGCAATCAATGCCTCATGAGATTGGGCACAAACTGTGGATCTTTGCATCTTTGCTTTATGCTATTCTCTAACTATAGGTCGATCACTCTCCCGATTATGGGGCTGTCTTGTTTAAAGAAAATTCAAACATTACACTTCATCAATCATATCGAGGAAACAGACATTTTTTCCCAACATGTTGAGCTTCCGCTACTCGCACCATCATGGTCATGCCCAATAATGTCACTAAGTGCTTGGGGACTAATAGCCATGAGGAGCGGACATTTTTTCCAAACATATAGGGCTTCCGTAAACTCACCATGTTACTTTCCTGATTTTTGAGGTTTGCTTTGAATATTGCAGACCCGTTAGCATTTCCTTGGGCCTCTTCGGATGTCTTTTTCTTTGGCATATGAGCACTAGTGATCAGATACTAAAGAGGGGCATCTGTAGACACCCAAATTTGACCTAAGGCTCGATCAATACTTACTTCGAGAAAGGCGTACCCCCGAGCTTTCGATAGCATCTCCCTAAACCCTTAGGAACCCTTCCCAAACCCATAGAAACATTTCCCAGACCCTTAGGAATCAACCCTAACCCCTATAATCCTTCATAGACCCGTTTTAAACCCCCTGAGCAATGAGTAGAAAGAGGAGTGTCAAAGCTTACACAAACCACTTCTATAGCTAAGACCTATACCCTTGGAAAGAGGATATTCTCAACATTCCAACAAACCAAGAATCGTAGAATTTGGAGTTGTATATCAAAAGATACGGCGGTTTGAAAATTGTGCAGAAATACAGGAAATTACACTAGCGCGTATATTATACACGCTAGGTAAAATTGCTTTCTTCCTTCAGAATTTATCTCCAGAACGGGCTCTGGACTTGTCTAGGACATTGTTTCCAAACCTAACATGTATAATAAACACTCTAGGCTTAGTAATAGTATTTTTGGGGAAAATATCGAAATTTCACTTTTAGGGTTTGACTTGCTGACCACCCCAAAGTCTGGGGTGGGATTCCTTAAGGCTGTTGCACCCCCATTAGACCTATTTGCAACCCTTTACCCATTTAAAGCCCCACCCTATCATCTACCATTAAACCCATTCCCCACCTATCTAAGCTCTCAAAACCCTAGAAAACCTTATATTCCTATTACTTAATTTCTAACCCAATTAGCCCTTTCACCCTTCACTAATCCTCTCCTTTCGATATAATGTTACACTGTATATCAAGTTTTCCAGACTTTGGTCGTCAATCAATTTTTAGAATCCTCTCTATACAGATCTATTCTAATCTACAACTCTCTAGTGTTTTAGGCGTCAATAAAAAACTAAAAGAATTGAAGATGGAAATTAAAATACCATTACACTAATCTGGAAATTCAAGACTTTAGGTGCAATTAAAATCAAGAACTTTTAGATGTTTACAAAGCAGAAAAATGCAATAAAATAAATGTAAACTAGAAAGAAAAGTAGAACCATCCAAAGGGTCGATCTTTCAAAATTCCTCGGTCTTGGTTGTCAGGCAAGACTTTCAAAATCCTGTGGACTATTTTACTTGATAAAAACTACTCTAAGGTGATCTTCAAGAATTCCAACCTCAATTGTCAATTGATTCTGGAAATTCCTTGGATAAGTTTTCTCCAATGCCAAGCCCTCTTATTTATAGATCATAAGGGGTTGGTTTACATTATTCGAATTCTAACAAAGGAAAACTATTAAGAATAAAAGATTCCTAATATAACTAAAACTTCTAATCCTAGTTCTTCCTTGCTTTTGTTGGTAGATGTGCGCAGGACTTTTCTCTGTATTTTCAGTCGCATAGATCTTTAGGAGTCTTTCACCAATCTTCCTAGATTCATGGGGTGCCAAACTTCTATTTCAAGCGATCAATGGGTTCGATGGTTCATGGGTCCAAAGGGTTCTATACAATATGGGCCAGATGGATTTTTGGTCAAATGTGTCCACTGGGTTCTATATAATATGGGTCAGATGGATTTTAGGTCCAATGGGTTCTATCCAATATAAGTCTAATGGATTTTATGTCGAACGGGTCTGATGGGTTCAAATAATCATGGGTCCAATGGATTTTAGGTCCAAAGGGTCCATTAGGTTATTCCCTATGTAATTCAGGCCTTTACTAGATTTAAATCTAGAGGTACGGGTCTTTCCAAGGTTCGGGCCATATGTATTTCTGTTTTCACGGGCCTTAATCCATATGTCTTGGTCCTGGCTCATAAGCCAATTTACCGAGCTATGGGTCGGGTCCTTAACTTGACTCTTGTCACTCTTATAAATCCTTTTTTCTTAAGAGTTTAAGATTTTGGGCCTCATTGGGCCGTCAACGAATTCAATTGGGTTCTTTGACTTAGTTGACCAATTTCATATGAATTTTATCATATGTTAGTGTGCAACTGTGGGCTCTCACTAGTCCGTCGTGACGATGCGCTCGTATTTGTATGATATAAAGTTGCCACCGAGAGCTTTGGGTGTCCCGGGAAACCTAAATCAATATTGAAAGCACCGAAGTGCCAAAAATATTACTCTGATTCAGGTTTATGCCAAAGGCTCTTGGGTAGGGGCTTCGATTATCGATCGGCAAGATGTTAGGCACCCGATCAACCCGCTCATAAGCGCTCTCTACTTATGGTCAAGCAAAAACAAAAATAAAATAAAAAACAACACTTCCTCTTGCCCAAAGGCGCTCGATTCCTATTTAAGCCCCCCACAATCACCGAAATTTCGGCGGCATAACGGATCAAATTCTAGGATAGTGGAAAAGCAAAGAAGGTAGAGGAATAAAGGGGAGAGCAGGAGCTCTTGGGCCCTTGTAGCACCATGGTGGATCCTCACGTGAGAGTGTCTTTGATGAGCTTCCGAAAGCGAACAGGTAGTGGAGTGGGTTTGAATCTCTAAGGCTTGGTAGCTAAGAGGTAGGAGAAGAAGGTAGAGGCTAGTTCTAGCTAGATCTCGAAGATTAATGGTGGAAAATGAAGTCTAAAGGACAAAACTCATTTATGGAATTTTGAGGGTTTAGTGGAGGCAATGGAGGAGATTCTCAAATGGTCTTCTCTCTTTAGAAAATTTTTCAAGCCCCTTAATCCAATGGGGGGCTCTCTATTTATAGAAAAAGGGGAGATTAGTGAGGGGTTAAAGGGGCTAATTGGGTTAGCAATTAGGTAATAAGAATCTAAGTTTTCTACGTTTTCTAGGGCTTAGATAGGTGGGAATTGGGTTTCAATGGTAGATGATAGGGTGGGATCCTAAATGGCAAAAGGGTTGAAAAGAGGGCTAGTAGGGGTATAACAGTCCTACCAAAATTAACCCCAATGGATGGGGTGGTCAACAAGTCAAACCTTAATTTCAAAAATTGACAAAAAAACTAAAAAACATTATTCCTAAGCCCAGCGTATGTATTACATATGCTAGGTATAGGAACAGTAATCTTTAGGAACCTGCAGGTTCAGAGCCTGCTGTGGGGGCCTACAAAAGTAAACTTTTTGCCTAGCATATGTAATACATACGCTAAGCAAAAACCTGCCAAAATTGGCCTAGCATATGTAATAATTAATTAGACCAAAAACTGCCAAAATTTGGCCTAGCGTATGTAATACATACGCTAGGCAAATTCCTGCAATTTAGCCTGACTTTCAATCAGCCATAACTCCTAGTGTATAGATCGGTTTGAGGAGATTCTTGGCTTGTTGGAAAGCTGGTAACCTCCTCTCTCTGATTGGATAAGTCTTAGCTCTGACATATGTCTGTGCAAACCCTGGCACTCTTCTTCTCCACCACTGCTCGGTACTGTTTCGAAAGTTGTTCAGGATGAGTTCTTTAGGTTAGGGTTGACTCTAACCTATAGAACTCAGGAATGCTCTCAGGAGCTCTCAGGATAGGCTTCTAAGGGTTTGGGTTAAGTTCTAAAGGTTCGGGAATGCTCTCAGGAGCTCAAAGGATACTCCCTTCTCGAAGTATAAGTTAATCGGGCGTTGGGTCAAATTTTGTGTCTATAGATGCCCCTCTTTGATATTCGATCACTAATGATCGCATGCCAAAGAAAGAGATGTCTAAAGAGGCCCAAGGCACACGAACGGGTCCGTTGTATCCAAAGAGAACCTCAAACATTAGATAGTAACATGGTGAGTAAACGGAAGCCCTGTATGTCAGGAAAAATGTTCGTTCCTCAAGGTTATCGGTCTCTAAGCGCTTAGAGACATTACTGGGCATGACCAAGATGGTGCGAGTTGCGAAAGCCCAATATATTGGGAAAAACATCTGCTCCTCGATATGATTGAACGGTATGATGTTTGAGTTTCATTCTAAGTAAAACAGCCCCACTCACGGGAGGGCGATCGACCTATACTTCAGGACTGGCGTAAAACAAAGACACGATGATCCACAGCATGTGCCCAATCCCCTGAGGCATTGACTGCCCCATTTCATCGATCATAGGTTCCCCTACTGTAGACACCCCCATTTTGCCCTCTCGGAATATACAAATTGATTCGGTCAACCCTTGACCTTCCCCGTGACTTTTTGGAAAGGACTTACCTTTTCTAAAAGATTCACAACCCTAATATGGGGACCATATGCTGAAACAATAGTATATGGCTAAACACAAGCTGAAATAATAGCTCTATGGCTCAGATCCCAACATAAGGAGACTGTATACTAAAATAATAGTATATAGTCAAAATGCAGGCTGAAATAATAGTCTGGCATTTCAAACCCGACTTGGACTCGAACAACCCTGAATTACACGTTTAAAACCACGCATGCAATTTGATTACACGCCAACCCACAAGCGTGCAATTAGTCCCCTCTCAGGCCAGACATCCTTTCCCCATACCACCTCGAGACTCGATCACGTGTTACACGTGGGACGCGCGATCGGATTGAGCGCCCCACCACCGACGTGCAATTGGCCTACGCCCAACCTAGTCTCACAGTCCTTGACCCCGAAGATTCCACAATTAAGCACTTCAGGTGAAATGCTTAATCAGATTGTGCATCCTGCGTGATTATTCCTAATGTGATTAGAACTAGGAAACTCGGCTGACTGGGTCAGCCGGTCGCTCACTGAGTCGATGACTGACTCAAAGCGATTAAGCACCGGGCGACTGGCGAGCAATTCAGTTAAACACCTGAAATAGGGCGTCTAATTAGCAAAAATCCTATAAAAGACTTTTTTATTTCGGCCCCAAGAGAGGACGAAAGAGAAGAGAGGCGGGGAAATTTAGCGAACGGAAAAACACAGAGAGAACAACGCGAATACAGAACAATGATGTCAAGATTCAACTTCAAGTCCTCCGCATCCGAGCTTTGAATTTCGAGATTCCTCTCTACAGCCCCAGCCTTAGGTAAGAATCTAGTCTTTAGTTTCCGACCCTAATTTTTTTTAGTTCTTAAATTTAGGATTTCCTTAGTTTTAATTATAACTATTAAACTTTCAGTCTTAGACCGTAGCACCCTTTTTTTTTAGACTGTAATTTTAATATCTGGCTCAAATTCTCAAAATCTGGAACCAGTCCTTAATCAGACGGCCTAATCACCGACCTTAAACTTTAATTGTGTTATGAAATCTCAATTTCCAGTCCTATTATTAATCTCTGGTTTTAGTTCTTTGTTTCTAGAACCAGTCCTTAATTATATGATCTGATTTGCTAATTTTGGTTTCGAATTCAGCCCTTAGATTTTAAATTTTAGTTTAATTTCTCAATTTAAGATATTTAAAATCCTAATTTATAATTTAGTTCTTAATTTCTAATTTCATAATTTAATTTAATTCATAATTATAATATAAAATTATCTATTTTAAAAATCCAAAAAATAACTATCTTATAATTCAAAATTCAATTTGCTTTAATCTCAGCCACCTGATTTGCCCAAGGAAACTTACGGAGGGTACTCGGGAACGAGGCTAATCCTCCTTAGCATAGCGGGCCCAAAACTCCTTTTCATAGAAGTTTAATAAAATTAGTTCCTTTATTTTAATTAGATTTTTAGTACAATTAATTCATTGCTTTAATTAGAATTTTAGTACAATTAATTCATTCCTTTAATTAGAATTTTAGTAAAATTAATTCATTGCTTTAATTAAAATTTTAATAAAATTAGTTCATTATTTTAATTAGAATTTTAATGCAATTAGTATACTTGCTTTAATTAGAATTTTAATACAATTAGTATAATTGCTTTAATTAGAATTTCAGTACAATCAATATAATTGCTTTACTTAGAATTTCAGTATAATTAGTATGCTTGATTTAATTAGAGTTTCACCAAAATTAACATATTTGCATTCCTAGTACAATTAGGACACTAATATTAATTCGACTTCTAGTAAAATTAGGAAACTTAATTAATTAGACTTTTAATAAGATTAAAGTACTAATATTAATTAGACTTCTAGTAAAATTAGGAAACTTAATTAATTAGAGTTTTAATAAGACTAAAGTACTAAAATCAATTAGACTTCTAATAGCTTTAGGAGACCATTTAAATCACAGTAGAATTAGGACGCCTAAACTAGTTAGATTTCCAACAAGATTAGAATACCCAAACCAACTAGACTCACACCAGGATTAGGATGCTAGAATAATAGATCAATTCACCACAATGGATTCATATAGTTAGACTCGTAGTAGAATTAGGAAACTTAAGCCAATTCGAATTATAGCAATAATAAGAAAAGAAAAACTAAACTATCTATGTTACAAAGAAGAGCTAGTGTTGCTGATGTTGGTAGGCTGACGATTCAGTAAAGAAGTAACTCACACCCGCTCTAAAGCGTGATCACTGACGTGTTGCAGCATTGTTAAATATCTGTAGCTGCTGATCCCAACAAACTAGGAACCTTCCTAGAAATCTCCTCTTTATTTTGTAACCTTTCAAAACAACACATTGCCAGAGTCTGCTCCGGACAAAATTGGGCCATTGATTTATTAGAACTGAAAGGAACCAAGAAAAAGTGTGCACCAACAGACTGGCGATCGTGATGGGACACTTTTGCCAAACTTTTCTTCTTTAGATAGTTTTTATCTCTCTTTATTTTTCTCTTTTCATCGCATCATTTTGAATTCCCTTAAATATATGAGTCTTCGTCACATACTCAATATGTCCGGTATATGAAGAGTGAGTTTAGGAGACCCTCCATTGTGGGGATATCACGACAACCCCGTATACGAGGGAGAATCACCTTACGATTCTAGCCTATGACAACCTAAGATTAATATGGCTGGCGATCAAGAAAATCCCTTCTCTGCCCCACACACTGGTAATAATCATAACAGGAGAGATAATAACACTGGAAAAAAACCTCACTGCCCAACAAATCGTAGAACTTAGTGTCCATAGAATACAAAGAAGAGATGATGATGCTGAGGAATTGCTTCGAGGATTGGCTGCCACAAACGAGACCATAAGGGCACGAAAATATTCAGAAGAACAAGAACGACAAGGGAGGCCGCCTCTTACCCCAAGCACGGTGTCAACCCACGCCTCAATATTGAGACAACCTACTCACATATTCTTCATTGATGATTCTCTAGATAAGGCTTGCTCGCGGGTTGCTCCAAAAGACGGCACCATCAAGATCGAAGATCTCCCCAAGATACTCAATGAATACATGGCCAAGAGGGAACGCCCTGGTCACTCATTCCGATTTGATAAATTTTGTTGGGATGTCGAATTTAACTTACCGACGGGGTTAAAACCGCCAAAATTTACCAAATAGAATGACACGGGAAATCCAAACCATCACTTGGCCCTCTTTTGCAATGATTGTCGACCCATACGCGATAATCAAGGACTTCTCATCCATTATTTCTAATGCTCATTAGAAGGAGAAGCTTTAGATTGGTTTGCGGGACTCTTGCTATATAAGATAGATACATTCGATGATTTAGTTGGTCAATTCCTGGACCAATATAAGCACTTGATCCAAGAGACAGTCAATCTCAGCAATCTAATGGTAAGAAAAAAGGACCCGCTGAAGAGTTCCTCGACTTCATTGCCAGAAGGAGGAAACTCACTACTAGGACCGGCACCTCGATGAAAGAGAAAGACTCAATTGACATTATCATCAATAATACTAGAGAACCCTTAAAGGGCGCACTCGTCATAAGTGACTATGTCGACTTCACTGCACTCCATTCCCGGGCATCCCGACTAGCGCGACACATCAAAGGTGAAGACCTCGCCCTATCCATAGTCACGTCGAAAGTAGGCTCTTCCAGTGAATCAAAGTAAAAAAATAGCAAGAAGGCCTCAGGAACCGAGCAAGTTAACAACATTATCAACCAAGGATAGAACTTCGGGAACAGAAACATCCAGCCGAGAAATTTCGGACATAATCAAAACCAACAATGATACACAAACAAAAACCAAGGCGCGAATCAACAAAGATAAGCGAACTATAACCAAGGCCAAAACCAGAATCAAGGCCAATACCAAAACAAAAACCAATATCCCAACGCTTATCAGAACCAGAATACAACATAGAATCGACCAGCCCACACGCAAAGCTATAATAATGTATCCCCACCACAAAACTTCAACCCAACTAGAGGACCCTACCAGCCGAGACGGGAACACTATCCCCCTTACCTGACACAATTCCCAACATCTTTCGCCTTCTTAACACTCAGAACCTCCTCCGATTCTGGCATGAAAGACCCCAACCATGGCTGATAAATCTAGACTATAGCAAATACTGCACATTCCATCAATATGCAGGACATAATCTGGAAGACTGCTGGGTCCTCCGGGATGTAATCTATGATATGAATGACCTGAACCAAATTGATTGGGAAGCTCTCTGAAATCTTAACCTTAATAATAATCAACCCCAACAGAACTTAGGAATCATTAATAACCCCATGCCCAACCGCAACCAAGCAACACCAGCCCAGGTCACCACCGTGGACCTCCCCGGTCAATCCTCTTTCCAGCCCTCCACCCTAATCACTCTCATCCAACCGTCCAACACTTTTGCCACCCCTATGAGAGCTCTTTCACCCCTGCACCCTTCGACCTTGATCATCCGAATCGCCCCACAGAGCCTACCTCCTTAACCAAAATTTACTCAGATATGAGTTCACTCCTTCAAGGCTCGAAGACCATTTCTCCATAGTCGCCCACCGAAACCTTCAACCCCTCCAAATCCTGAACCAACACCATCGTCGCTCCCCCCATCCAGTTCAGAGCCCAAGTATGGAGATCATGTTCTTCAAATCGCAGCCCAAATCACCGCATGGGTAGACAGTGTCATCCAAAAGGCCCCAAACCAAGAAAATGAGACAAGGACTGAGTGTTTGCCTAACGCAAGAACAAGAAGAACATCCTAACCCATGTGAGACACTAGACTTTGCTTTCCTAGAATAAGAGGATTACACACAATACCTCCCACCTTGAAGTGGCACAGTGCAAGTACATGCTCCGTCCTCGAATTTCATTCACTTCACAGATACATCAATGTCGAGCAACACCGGGCTCGGTCAACAACCGACTTGCCTGATCCTTAAGTCAAGAATCAATTATCCACCTCAGCCGTTTCCTCGAAATAAGGATACCATGAACGTACAACCGCCAAAGGGGAATGTGAGAGAAAGAGAAGTTAACTTTCCTCCCCCACCTCACATTATCCCTCCACCAATCCCTACACCTCTGCCATTCCAACCACCCGCACCCAAGGCTCATCGGTCAGGCAAAGAAATTAAACTCGAGCCAGGACAAGAATATGACCTTCTGCGGCATCTCCAAAGGATCTCGACACAGATATCAATACTAGAACTCATCAAGAAATTGCCTGACCATCACCAAATGCTGATAAGGATGCTTAAAGACACACAAGTGGATGAGGATACAACATTGGATGAGCTACACTAAATCACCTCGGTCATGACGCAACCTCTGACACTCACCTTCAAGGACGTAGACATGCCTAAAGAGTCACTCTGCGGACGCTCAGCTCCCATATACCTTGCGATCATAATTAGAGGATTCTCTATACCCCATGCGTTAGTCGATATAGGAGCAGGACTCAATATCTGCCCTATCCTAATATTAAAGATGCTCGAATACACGGAACAAGATGTCAGGCCCTCCGCACTGTCTCTTATAGCTTATGACGGATTGCATCATTTCATCAAAGAAACTATCAAACTCCAGGTTCGCCTCGAACCTCTAACAAAATATGTCACTTTCCATGTTTCCAATTCTTCCAGTACTTACAATCTTATCTTAGGAAGAAAGTGGTTAGAGTCTATAAAGGCATTCGCATCCACATACCACCAATGCATCAAATTCCCCTACGAGGACTCCATCGTCCGTATATATGCTGATGCACCCCTCCAAGAAATGGACACTGATTATGCGGCAAGCATCCCGACATCCCATGATTCTGTGTTGAACATGGTCCATATCCAGAAGACCTGAATCCTCGATGAGGCAACCGTTACAGAAGTTCGTCCCCCTACCCTTACTAGTTCTCCCCCAATGCATCAACAAAAATTGATGAGAAGAGAGGTTGGCCCAGACCTCACCAAACTCTATGACATCAACCAACCAGCAATAAAAGATTGAGACCTTATATATCAGCTCAAGTACATCCCCCACACCGAACTCGGTAAAAATAAGAAAGGTCGTATAGGGTCTGTTGTCCTAAGGAAAATACACAAACACATAGGGTTAGGTTACCAATCGGACGGCCCACAAACCGACTTGTTTTGTACCTCACCAAAATGGTCTCTATATGACCACTTCATCTATGAGACCACTGAGAAAGCCGATATACCAAGGAAGAAGGAAGTGTCCATCACTACATCCCAAGAAGCAGAGATTGAACAAATGGCTAAAGCATTCAATGATTTGACAAACCTAAATGATGATATTGACAAACCAGTCAAGGGATTCAAACCTTTGTTTGACACTAAGGAGTCTACAGAAGAGAAAAGGAAAGAACCTCTAAAACTCGAGCTGCGAGTAGGAGAGTCGAAATCCACTGATGATAAAGATTTTCACATAGCAACTTTGCAAGATGGTGAAGAGTGCTTACACTCAACATGGGAAGAGGATGACACCCCACAATAAGATTTTGGCTCACATAGCATCTGCCTCGGCCTCAGCCTTGAAGGATGGGAATACCCGTGGGACTCCCCTTGTATCGCTCACCCATATCAACCCCGCTGCAGGGCATGCACCAGCATATTAGAACATTTTGCTAGCTGGATCCGACAGTCCGTAATAGTAGGATCAAATGATTCCGACCTCGTAATGACAAAAGCAAGTAATGACCTACCAGCTCAGCTATCGATGTAAGAAGAAGAAAATTCCAACAACCATCTGGTTGACCCCAAAGAAAATATTCATGTCGCTCTTGTTGAGTTCGAGGAAGAACTCGAACTTGACACTCCTCCATCCCCAGATGTGCCACAACTCCAAATATTCTGGAAATCTCTCGAGGAAGAGTGGCAACCTCCTTCGAGCGATGACGATGACTACAGGATAAACCTCCCTGCACTCGAGTTAGTAGACCAGGCCAACCAAGGACATCAGGCATTTTCAGATCAAGAAGACGAGGTTATTACTAGCTCTGAATCTGGCTCAGAAGGATAGGAATGCCCTTGGGAATCTCCCTACATTTCTTACCATTATCAACCTCGTTGCCGAACATGTGTGTCCATCTTAACATACTATGAAGTTCAAGGGAGAGAGTTCACTGTTCCTGAAGATCCTTTAGGAGGTCACCCTCGACAGGAGGAGCAATTACATTATAACTTAGAGGATGATTGTTCGACCGATTACGACCTTCAGATCTTCTTTGAAGATGAGGCGGTCAATGTGATAGAATAAATCCGAACTTCAGTGCCACTGTCAATCGGCGTTGCTTATTCGAAAGATCTCATCAGATGATGACTCCAAAATAAAAATGCCAAATTCAAAATAAGTCCACATTTCTTGAAGAATCGGCTCCGACAGCAATCTCGCTCCCTCAGTTAGAGGAAGCAGCTCCCTCGACGCTTCTTTAGGCGACCGACTTTGTACTATATTTTCTATCGAAAATCAAAAAAATAGAAAAAGCAGAAAACCCTAAAAATTCAGAAATATAAAATCTAAAAAAATTGGAAAACCTCAAAAAAGAAAGGGAATCCTTCTTCCCGAATCAATTTTGCAACCAACAAGGAGACTTTTCTCTTAAGACTTCTATCCCCCCTCCCGCACAAAGACTCAGGGCGTCTCGGCAAAACAACAAACCAGTGATCATACCAGATGAGATACTTCACGACTTTGAGAAAAGGATCAATAGCCTTGACCATCACCTTACCAAAGATGTCTCAGTCATAAATTATACTGATGAAGGGTTATCTTTTGCAAAATTGAATCCCCAGTGTAGCAATTTTACAATATATAATCTTATCGAGAATGAAGAAGGAAAACTAGTCACCAAGGAGGCGCAAGACTTCCAACGAGTCATCAAGCGTTTCGATGAGCAAACCCAAGCTGCCATGAAGCCTACAGAAGAAATCAACTTTGGCACTAAAGAGAAACCCAAGAATCTACTAATTAGCACAATGCTCAACTCCAAGGAACGTCAATAAATCATACAAGTCTTGCAAGAACACCTCGACTTTGTTGCATGGTCCTATAAAGATATGCCTGGTCTATATCCAAGTTTAGTAGAATATCACCTTGTCATAGAATCCGATGCAAAGCCTATTAAGCAGAAACTCTGAAGGATGTACCCATAAATAGCCCTACAATTTAAAGAGGAAGTCGATAAATTATACAAAGCCAAATTCATCCAAGTCGTCCTCTACCCCAAATGGGGCGCCAATATAGTACATGTCACTAAGAAAGTTGGTAGAGTACGAGTTTGTATTGACTTTCAAAACCTCAACCAAGCATGGCCAAAAGAGGATGTACCACTTCCGCACATTGACACTCTAGTCGACAGCACCGCTGGACATGAGATGTTATTCTTTATGGATGGTTTCTCTGGGTATAATCAGATTAAATTAGCTGAGTTTGACCAAGAGAAGATTTCTTTCACATGCCATGTCATCATGCCTTTTGGGCTCAAGAATACAGGAGCCATGTATCAACGCGCCATGATTGCTATTTTTCACGACATGATGCATAAATGTGTAGAAGTCTATGTCGATGACATATTAGTAAAGTCTCAAACATGGGCAGGACATGTTGAAGCACTCCGACTGGTATTACAAAGAGCTAAGAAGTATCAACTAAAAATGAAGCCAAAGAAATGTGTCTTGGGAGTCACCTCCAAAAAATTACTCGGTTTCATAGTCAGCAAGCGAGGGATCGAAGTCGACCCTGTAAAAGTTAGATCCATCCTCGAGATGCCACCTCCAAGTAATATAAAAGAATTACGAGGCCTGATAGGAAGATTGCAATTCAATAGGAGATTTATCTCCCAGCATTCAGACAGATGCGAACCTTTCTACAAGCTACTTAAAGGAGGAGCCGAGCACAAATGGGATGACTAGTGTCAACAAGCCTTCGACATCAAGAAGTACCTCCTTAACCCGCCAATATTATCACCACCAGTTCCCGAGAGACCTCTAATTCTCTACTTCTCAGCAAATGACAAAGCAATGGGAGTAATTCTGGGACAATATGAAGAAGACGACAAGAGAGAGAAGGCTATCTACTACTTTAGTAGGACGATGGTCGAGTATGAGCGAAAATACACGTCAATGGAAAAGACTTGCCTCACATTGGTGTGGGCCTCAACCAAATTATAGCACTACTTCAGAGCACATAAGACACTAGTGCTAACCCAAATGGACCCGCTGAAGTAGGTATTCAAAAAGCCTGCAACATCAGGAAAGATCACTCACTGGCATATGCTATTACAAGAATTCAACATCACTTACGTCACGCAAAAGTCGATCAAGGGACAAGTAATCGCCGATTATCTTGCAGATCTCCCACTCCCAAGCAATGAGCCCATACATGCAGATTTCCCCTATGAAGACCTACTCACAATTCATAACGAAGAGCTTGATAAGACCTCGTGGACACTTTATTTTGACGGCTCTCTAAATCACAAAGGAAAAGGCATCAGGATAGTCCTGCTAAACAGTTGGACTACGAGCATCACTACAATTAGGTGTTAAACAGTTGAAAACCATCGGTGATTCCAAACTCGTAATCTCATAAGTTATAAGAGAATGGAAAACCAAGGAAAGGAGACTGATGGCATATCTAGAAATTGCTCAATATTTGATAAAGAAGTTTAAAGGGATCTCTTTTACGCATATCCCTAGATTAGAAAACGAGCTCGCAGACTCCCTTGCCACGTTAGCCTCGGTCATCCAAATACCCATCGGACAAAGTACCAAGACCTTCGTCAAAAAGCTGACAATACCCGCCCACAAGATAGCATGGACAGTTAAAAGAGAATTACTAGTCCTCCCCACAAGCACGGGACCAAATCAAGCAATCACTCCAAAAAATCACGTCAAGGCAGAAATCGAAGTCGCTACGTTCAGGTTCAAAAAATAACCAACCAATGACAGACAACCATGGTATTTCGACATCTAGAACTTCCTAAAGCATCAACACGTTCTCCCATATGCCACAAAAATCAAATGGAAGACTATAAGGAACTGATGCGCCCGATTTTGCATACACGGCAAAATATTATACAGAGAAGCCTTCACCAAAGGAATACTACTACGATGTATCACAACCATCGAAGGATAATATATCATCCGAGAAGCACACGCCAGTGCCTGCAGTGCCCACATCGGTAAATAGAGACTCGCCGATCAAATCATACGACAAGGCTACTTCTGGCTGACAATGATAAGAGACTGTCACCTCTATGTCTAATTCTACAAACAATGCTAAGAACATGCCGCACTCATCAAAGCACTATCAGTTGCATTGAACACTATGACCTCACCATGGCCATTTTTTATGTGGGCCTTCAACATCATCGAACCTTTCACAGACACAGTTGGGAATACTCACAAGCATGCGTTCATACTTACGGCAACCGAATATTATAGCAAATGGGTAGAAGCTGAGTCTTGCATCAGAATCACCACTTTAACACTCATGAGGTTCATCGTTCAGATTATCATCGCCAAGTTTGGAGTACCCAGGATGTTTGTCACCGACAACGGATCATAGTTCATCGCAGAGAAGAAGTTATGCAAGAAGTTTGGCAACGATCTACGCCACTCATCACCGTTCTACCCTCAGGGAAATGGACAAACAGAGGCTATAAATAAAATGTTGATTAAAATTTTGAAGCGTATAGTAGAGACAAGCAATGGAGCCGACTGGCCTGAACGATTACCAGAAGCACTCTGGGCCTAGAGGACTTCTATTCATACGACCACTGGGCAAGCTCCTTACCTCCTTACCTATGGGGATGGAGGCAGTCCTACCATATGAAATATAAGTATCATCCTTACAGATTCAACTCGATGATGAGCTATCCTTAGACGAGATGAGAATTGTCCTACTCACACAGCTAGAGCAACTTGATGAGACACGCCTAAGGGCAGCTGATCACGCTCAGGTATATCAGAGGAGAGTGGTCAGGGCTTACGATAAGAAAGTCCTCGAATGAACCTTTAATATTAGAGAATTAGTCTTGAAAAATTTATGCCTTCCAAGCAAGCCCATCTGAAAGGAAAACTGAAACTGAACTCAGAAGGCCCTTACGTCATAACAGCTGCATACCCTTGGAATGCATAAAAACTGGTGAGCCAAGATGGGGAAGAACTCTCTAGCCCTTGGAATGCCATGTACCTTAGAAAATACTACCCTTAGCCCTGTGATCATCACATCCCATGGTTAAGTACTTATACTTATCACCCCTATAGTTGTAATGACCCATTCACTGGTCGTATGTCATCAATTCTCAAAATATCACCCACTTTTTTATTCGGGCAGTCTGATCAAAGGACTAGTGATATACCTAACCTCTTTCAAAAGCATAAGTAACACTCAATCCTCATTTCCCTTCTCCCACCATTGGAGGAGACGTTAAAGAAAAAAAATGAAGATGTCAGGTTCAATCAAAACTTATTATTCTTGCGCTAGCAGGATGCTTTCAAAAACATATATATACATATATCTAAAAAAAATCAAGAAAGAGCAATACGACGAATGAACAAGTCAATTAGCTCAGGGAAGCATAAGCAGGCCGTGAGGACATCTCTAATAACTTTACTAGAAATATATAAGCAAGCTGCGAGGGCATCCTTAATGTCCCCATACTACTAGATGTCGTTGTAAGGCGGCGAGAGGAGGACAAACTCCTGCTAACCATAGAATGTGAGATTTTGATGGTACCGAAACATGATGAAGAGCTCAATCATAGCACCCCGTATCCACTCTGAGAAAAAGATTGTTACTCATTCCTTTTGGAAAGTGTTAGGTACAAACTACTCCCCACATCACTGAGCCTTACCCCTCTTCCACTTTTTTATTTTCGATGACAAATCGGAAGCCTTACAGGATACTCCTAGGAATGAAATCAAAAACCGATGAATGACGATTGATGCAAGCACCTACTATACATACCATACTTCTCCTTGATAATAACCATGGGATAGGATGACCACCACCCAAAGGTAGACCCGTGGTATACAACTGACATAATCAAAATGCCCCTAGTTCGATGACAGTATTGATGAACTTTTCTTTAAAACTAACTCACCAGAAATCCATGGCTTCTTATAGACCCAAAGTGCTCATCTAAAGCCCAGAAAAGCTCCATTGCATCTAAACACTGGGGCATTTTTTTGGTCAGAAGGAGAATCACCTTAGAAGCGCTGACTTGTCCCCAACGAAGAAGCGGAATAACAAAGTCACCGCTCAGAGAATGCTATCGAAGATACTATACTATCGATCATACCACGCTCCTACACTGGGCCATTTTTTTAGTAATTTGTTTAGTTATTTTCATTATTTGCTTTCCCTATTGCATTATTTTCATTTCCTAAAGGAAAAAAAAAAAAAACATATATCCATCTTTATTACCAGGCCCCGGTCTGAGATACTCGCCCCCCTTGACAACTAGCAAGGGGGAGAATAAAATTATTGATAGCCTTGCCTTTTCATGTGCAGATATAAAACAACCTTCAACCATCACCGGCCAACTCAGGAACTGTCTAAGTCCCGATGACAGCTGACGGCGCTGAAAGCGAAAGGCAAATGCAAGAGGTAACTAAAAGAAAAGGAACCAACACAGGTACATCTGAACTAAAAAATTGCTTAAATATATATATATGTCAAAATTATCTCTTTTTACATTTGTCGTCGGGGGCATACCCCCTGCATATACAATGAACACGCGCAATGGATATAAAAAAAAAATACATACACCGCTACTCCCTATGCTGCTGCTGGGATGATCGATCACCGTTATCCCCAGTATCATCAGCCCGGATATCCCTATACTGATCCTCTAAAAATACAATCCTAGCACCTGAAGTCTGCGAAACCTTCAGACAAGGAGGCCTCGCTACGGAACCCCCCCTCACTCGCCTGACTAGCAGACCACCTCGATCGAGAACGAGGAGGATACCCAATAAGAAACCCCTAAATGACCGAATCCTCACGAACATAATCCCTGACACGGTCCCGTTTCATACAACGGGGCTGCCTGACCGACAAACTCGTAGCCCTCAACTCTGATCCATCAAGCTGGCCAACCATCCCACGCACTCCGCTCCCTCATCGACGACATCAGCGATCCGGGTTCACTGCATCTCGACCCCGCTGCTCATCACGCCTCTAATGCCTCAGTCTGAGTCCTCTGCACAATCATCATCTTGACGAACAGGTCCTCACAACTCTGCGTGATCCCAAGGATCCATCTAGCCTCAGGAGTGGCACGCACTCGCGCCTCCTCAAGCTCATGTATCTGCGTCACCGCACCGAGTCGAAGAAAGCTAATATATATATATATACAAATATTTGTAAGGAAAATTTTTGAAAAGAAGAGAATCATACCAGATCCACCCTCTCTCAAAGGAGGCGCTCAACCGTCGCAGGGGTCACTGGATCAGCAGGCAGCACAGAAGAAACAATAAGCATAGTTGGCTACAACAAGAACAAACAAATATATATCAGATAACACTATAATAATGAAAAAACTATAAACACAACAACTAAAACATACCTGAGAAGGAATAGGTGCAGACCCCTGAGGGGGAGCCTCATGAGTGGAGTTCGGAACAGCCTGCACAAAGAACCAAACCAACCAACATGAGATATGTCAGAACAAAATGAAATGAAATAACCTAAACTAAATTACACCAAGCTAGAAACTATACCCGACTCTCGACACGTAAAGAGGCAGTGGTTGCCTCCCTCGTTTGAAGATCCTCAATGACCTGACGCTAAAATACCACATGATGTTAGTAAACTATTAAGGCAAAAAAATAACACCCAACGAACTACTACAATCATACGGACGGGTCAAAAGATTGAAGAAACTCACCCAGTGCTCTAGCTCGACTGATAACTGAGCCACCACCGGATCCTCTCGACTAGAAGAAGCAACTGAGGAAGGATCGAATGCCTGAGCAGGAGCCCCCACGACAGAAAGCTCTACCCTCTGCAAACATTGACAAATGCCCCAGAACTAATCAGAATCCATAGAATACTAACAATCAATAAACCAAGGAAGACACTTACCAATCGATCAATCTCGGATCATATACTGGCCTCCAACTCCCGGCCAGCCTGCTGCTGACCGTGTAACAACTCGAACATCACCGAATGACTGGCGACCTTGGATTCCCGCTCGGACTGGCCAAAAGAAAATGAGACATAACAACTATATCAGAACGACTGGAAACTTGACTCAACATAATATATAAACAACTAAACCAATGAACCAACTCACCAAGAGTCGTCAAGTCTCCGCTAGCCAAGCCCTCATCTCATCCTCTGCTCCTCTAGCTAGAGCAACCGAGGAGGTGAGAGATCGCAGCATCTCCTCATCAGGACGAGGAGGTGAGAGATCGCAGCATCTCCTCATCAGGACGAGGAGGGCACTCTATCTTCTTATTAGTCACTGATTTATACCATTTTATACCCCTTTAAACCTAGCGTTTGTTAATAGTTAGAGTAACTAATAATTGCTCTTAGTATTGTTTTGCAGTGGAAGAAAAATACAGCAAATGCAGTTTTTCAGTTAAAAGTACCCAATAAGAGGAGTATGGAATCATTCAAGAGCTGAGAGAGAGAGATGAAAGGAGTGGTGCTATGGCCTGTTGCTATGGAAGCAAAACAGCAACTTATTGTGTGCTTGAAATGAAGAGAAGTTGCAGCAATGTGTAGTTGAGCAAGCCTCAGCACTTTTAGATCTTCAGCCTGTGCACATTGGGGATATAATAGCAGCAGAACTTTCAGTTGGGAACATCCAAGCATGCCAATAGAGTAGCACTTTCAGCTATGTGCACCCACACTAACAACACATTAAGCTACGACAACAAGCATTTTCAGCAACTGCTTGAGAAGTTCATGCACCTGCACTTCAACTCCCTGAATGGATTCAGCTGCTGCACTTCAAAGCTTAAGAGCATACCACTCTTCCTTTTAGCAGACTAATGAGAAGGAATCTGAAGCTGCTATTGATTTGAATCACCATTCAACCATCTTCTCAAGATAGATGAAGTTGGCATTTAATCCTATCAACCAGCAGCAATCTTCAACATCTCAAATGCACACAACAGTAGCACCTTATCCTCTCAAATGGATCCTCAATGCCTTCATCCAACCTCTTGAAATAATCAATTTTTTAACCTATTGAAGTGGATCATTGAACCTCACGAAATGATACTACTTTGTGAAGTCTAGAGTGCACCTATCGAGTGGCTGTAACAACCCTGACTTTTTTCGAGCGTTGAATCGTTGACCTTCAACGAGGATATGAGTGCCATGACCAATTAGATGTTGATCAAAATTGTTGATGACTCTGACGGGGCCTCTGGGCCATCTACTTTGATTGGGTGAATGCATTCGATACCAGAATTTTATGGACCAAGATCTGACTCGAACATTGAATCAAGACTGAACCTCGTGAAGAGTGCGTTTGGCACACGACTCGAACCTCGGGATCGGACCAATTCCGAGCACACATTTCAGGGGCTGTAGTAGCAACGCATGGACCAAATTAATTATTATTAAGTTATCTTATTTATTTCGAGGATGGAAAAAATCCCTTAAGGAGGAGAGGGTGTAACTGCTGACAAAATTGTACCTAGTCATACCGGGTAGGGACTCGGCAAGGGTCGGGTGCTTATCATCGGGACACAAAGAGTTGTATTGGATTGGTTGTGTTGATGACTAATAATGGTCTAGTACATTTAATAATTATTTAATCTAAGGTGCTTCATAGACTTTAACTTAATCCATATACTTAATCTAAGCGTATCAGGTATACACATGAACTAAACACATATACACTAATATAGTATATTTAATAATTATTTAATCTAAGGTGCTTCATAGACTTTAACTTAATCCATATACTTTATCTAAGTGTATCAGGTATACACATGAACTAAACACTTATAAACTAAGAACCTATATAAACACTACATGGTATCCAAGCCTATGCATATACACTAAATGCATATAGCAGAACTACATGAGATCTAAGCCTAATAAGGCTTATAACATTAGAATGCACCGGCTGACTCCACGTGAGAGTGTGAGTCATCCTCTAATCTCATGCACGCAAAGTGAAAAACCCTACGAAACTCTCCCATCACCTTTCTTCTTCACACTTCGACCTTTGGAGCAACCGAACCCTATAGCGAAAGAAACCCAGCAATCTTAAATTACTCTCTATAATCCTCCACATTGAGAGAGAGAAAATACAGAACCTCATTATCTTCGCTCCTTGAGCCGCTGTTACATAAACCAAACTCCATTCTATACACATCTAAAATTTTGAATCTCGTGGGAGATCCTACGATTCGACTGGGAGAATTTGTGGAAAACGACAAACTGATCACTTACGAAATCAACCTCGCAAGCTCGACATCAACACCATTACAACGTCGTTGTAACCATGGAATCCACAAATAGGTAATCCATACCACAAAACACATATTAGATTAGTTTTGTCATACACTAAATTTTAAGTTGTTGATGTCGATTCCATGAGATCGTATCAATAATTCCGAAAAGAAACAGAATCAGTTTTGTAAGGGGTTTCGGAGTCGAAATATTCAATTTCCAAAAGAACCGGAACCTTGCACACCAAATTAAAATATACCAAGGAACTCATTGATATATTTTAGACTAAGAATAATGTGAAAGACAGAAGTATAAGGAGTAGGAAGCTCAAAGAAATTAAGAAAACAAAGTAGATGAGGGAGCATGCAAAGAGCCAAAGCTCTTAGGCTTGCCACGGCAAGGCATAGGTTGCCGCGGCAACAATGTGCCTTGTCGTGGCAACCCTGGGCAACCCGGGGAATGTGTTTGAATGTGGGTTGCGCTTTGACCCTGTTCGGTATTTCGGCCATAACGTTTGACCCCGAACTCCGATTGGAATGATTCTTGATGCATTGGAAAGGGGACAACGAACCCTATAACTTTTAGGAATTAACAAATTTATGAATATAATGTTTAAGAGCTAAATTTAGTGACAAGTAGGGACAAATTTCCCATGATCCAAAGTTAACGTGAACTCGTCATTTTCGCCCTAGTATGGAGATAATTTTTGGAGCTTCGACATGTGTCATATTTTATCACTAACATGTGAACATAAAAATTTCTTGTAATGTAGGTTAAGGTTTGGGAAATGTCCGTGAGGATTTTCACACTGTTTTGTCGCACTATGCGTAATTTCACAATCGAGGTACGAAAAGTTTACTACTAAATTACATTTGATCTTTGATACTTAGATCCTGTGATATAATTGAATGTGAAACCTGAGTTTTGGATATTTAAATTAGCTTTTAAATATTTCATTTGGTATGTTTGACATTAGTTTGGAAAATAAGTATAGGGAAGAACATCTCACAGAATCCTTGTTTTCCTGAAATTCATGCTATTGATGCAAGTAGAATACACTAATATTTTCTAGAATTGCTAAACAAGAACATTGCGATGTTTTGAAAAGTATAAACCTGGGATTTTTATACATGATCTCCATGTTTTGTACTAGAATTTTGATATGTTATTGCATATGTCCTTGATACATGTCTAGAATTTCGCAACTGATTTATGGCATTACTATCAGCTCACATATTTGCCTCTGAGATATTATCATGCTCAATCTGATAAGTTTTAGATCTTGTTTGGTTGATCTTGTATATGCTATATGACTAATGCTCTTGCTTGTGTCCTTGTGATTTTGTGATCTAGTTCAAGTGACCCTGTTAACTTAGCTTAGGGGCTTGATTTCTTAGTTCAAGTGACCCTGTTAACATAGCTCAGGGGCCTGGCATTTGATACCACTTGATTGAACTTGAAAATAAGCTATGAATTTGAACTTCGATTTTAAACATAACATTCGAATCTAAATCTAAATGTGGCATCCGAACTTGAATCTGAACTTCGAATATAAGAAACTGTGGATCAAGCTGGCAAGGCAGTGAACCTGTGTTTTTGAACCAACATCTCAAACACTGATCATCAGTGTATTTGAATCGGCATAGCGGTTAATCCATGTATTTGAACCGACACAACGGTTAATTCATGTATTTGAAACGACACGGCAGTGGATCAATATTTGAACCGACACGATGGTTAATTCGTGTATTTGAAAGTAAATATGAACATGAACATGAAATCATGAATCGAACCAACATGGTGGTAAATCCGTGTATTTGAACATGAATATGAATTTGAACACGAAATAATGAATCAAACCTTGATCAGTAAACTTCGAAAATGAACTATGAAATATGAATGTGAAATCTGAATCAGAATAGTATATTTGAATCTTGAAATTTTGAATACGAATGTAAAACTTGAATTTTAAATTCGACATTGAAACCAAAATATGAACACGTGTCAGAATTTGAATTGAGAACTTGATTTCAGTATGAAAATTTTGTAAAACTTTGTTTTGATACAAATATGTCTTAAAATTCAGCCTTGCTTTCCGATAATGGAAAGGTTTTCATTATGATTTTAAAATGCATTTGAATTCTTATCATTGAATTACATTTTCAAGATATGATATGTGGTTAGTATGGATCTCTTCCCTACTGGGCTTAGATGAAGCCCATTCCTCGACTATACATCAAAGGTACAGGTCCTGTTCAAGAAGTTTGAAGCGGATCCAGTAGACTGCCTCTTTGGGCTTTGTGTGGAGATACTTGGGCTCCATTTTAGACCTTTAGATTTACTATATTACCGGACTTTGTTAGCAATTGAGCCTATATTTCTCTTTTTCTACACCACTATTTAGGTGATGGTTGACCCTCACTGGTGGTTTTAGATAGTAGAGGGTGTTTTGTAATAAATAAGATATAATCATCTTTCTGCCATGTATGTTTTATGCTTTGAAGTCCGCTTTTTTGTGGACATATCATGTACACTATATTTTGGATCATGATCTGTGACCCGACGATCTGACCTTTTCCATGTTGTTCATGTTGTTTAAAAAAAAAACAAAAATGTGTTCGAAAAATTCAGGCTATCACAGTTGGTATCAGAGCTTAGGCTTTAGGTCATCTGGGGACCCAAAGCTATGGCAGTAGATTCTATCAAGTCATAGGAGACCCAACTGTGACTCTGTCACAGTTGACTGATAGACAGTTACTAGAGTCCATGGTGGATACTATGGCAATACTCGCAGCAAGAGGACAACCGTCTAGTTTCCAAGACTTTAGGAGGATGAGACCCTCGAGTTTCTATGGTCAGACTGACCCTTTTGAAGCCAAAAAATGGCTGAATCAGATAGAGAAGGAAGTCCAGAGAATCTATTATATCGAAGAAGAGAAAGTGAGTTGGGCCTCATTCCAACTCGAAGGTGAAGCGGACCCATAGTGGAAGTCTGTTGAGAGAACACGAGCACTAGGAACACCATGGACCTGGGCTGAATTCACCGACGTTTTGAATGAGAAGTATTTTCCCACATCCGAATGTCGTCAAATGGAAATCCAATTTGCCAATCTGGTACAAGGGTAAATGGGCGTACAAGGGTATGAATGTAAGTTCACTCGTCTATCATGATTCACACCGATGTTAGTGGCAACCAAACTCATGAAAACCTAGAAATTCGAATATGGGTTGACCCTAATGATTAGAGAGATAATATCCCTATTTGAAGTGACCACATATGCTCGAGTGGTACAATTAGCTCTCATTGCTGAGAGAGATGTTGAAGATATGAGCAAGAGAAGAGAAGAACAAAATGTGAGTGGACAAAGTTGAGCACAATCGCATGCCATCGAGCAGGTGAGTGACCAATCAAGACTTTCGATGCCAGCACCCTCACAACCTACTCAGATCACCCAGTTGAGACTACCTGTCTCCACATATACTCGACCTTGTCGTCTTTCACGCCTCACTATAACCGTCAAGGCATGCTCAAGATGTGGGAAGCCCCATATGACAGAAAAGTGTCGATGGGCAACGGTTGCCTGCTTCAAGTGTGGCCGGGTAGGACATCAACTACAGTATTTACTGAGGGAAAGAAACGGTAGACCCAAGGTATAATTTCGCTAATTATTTCCTATTTTTCCTTTAATCATAGATGACGAATATTTTGCAAGGTGTGTTATTATACTTTTACATGAATCTTTTAGTAATACACATATGCTTAACTCAGTCCTACACACGACACTTTGGTACCTTGTACTTTATTGAGCAATTTAAATCTCTTTAGCATACAAGTTAGATTAGGTCGGTCTTTCACACTTTAGGATTTTGTGACAATGATAATTAGAGACCATTTAGTTCAAGCCACTTTACATCTTTACAATGTGACCGGTGAGTGTCGAACGCCGAGTCAGCTAGACCGCCATGCGTTCCATGAGGAATTTTCAAGGATGAAAATCCCTTAAAGGAGGGAGAAGGTAGTGAGCCTAATTCCTTGGAGGATGTTGAATCACCTACCCATGAGGAGAACATGACTACTCCTGATCGAAACTACCAAGTATCTGCACCCTTTCGCGTAAGATACATCAATTTTTTTAGGACGAAAATTTTCTAAGGTGGGAAGGATGTAACACTTTGAGGTTTTGCTAGCGTTGAATCATTGACTTTCGATGATGATGCAATCTGCTTAAACCAGGTTGACCTTGGTCAGAAGTATGTAATGCATCCTTTGAGCCACTTATCTCAATTGAGCGAGAACACCAAATGCAAACCTAAGACCAATTCCTAATGCGAACTGATCTTTGAAAACTCGGGCCCCGAGATTGGGCCAAGTTCAATCTCTATGACCCAAGCCAGTGCTAGTTTATGCGTATAGACATATTGCATAGATAGCCTAGCACTAACACCCCAACTATGTGGTAGGGCATATGCTTTAATTTTTAGAAGGTTATAATTAAAGATGGACATTTTAGTCACCCCATTGGTCAATGCCTTGGTATGTAACCAAGAAGTCTAGGTATCTGAACACCCCAATGACATCTGACCTTAGTTGGTCTTTCTATTTTATTCCCTGGATTAGTTAGACCAGTACACTGAAAGTAGTGTATTGACAATACACGATGTCGAGATCACATATAGCACCCCGATATGGGTAAATGTGGATAACAGACCTAGAATCAAGACTTATTAAGTAATATGGACTAGGGATTCAGACCAATAGTTGAGGACCTATGCTAGACCTGTACACCGAGCTGGGTGTACCAGTTACACACTGAATTTGGGCACACCATGTTATAAAACCCACGATATCGGGTATGGACGCGGGTCAGGTCAGGTGTGTGTGCCGAACATGGGAACATGTATCGGATCTAAATGATCCATGTACTTAATGTAAGTGTAACAAATGTACACTTGGATTTTTGGCATAAACCCATACACCTATAGTTGTGTATTAGATAACACACTTGATATTTGTACTATCTACATATAACGGTGTATTATATAATACACTTGATTTTTATACTATTACATATATATATATATATATATATATATATATAACAAGTATAATAGAGTTACACTCAAGCTAACTTATATATGGAATATAAGTTATATGCATCTTGTTACCGATAAGCCCAAGCTAACTTATAAATGGAATATAAGTGTAGCAAAAATGTACTCGAGCGGTACCCCCAGCCATACACCTGTAAATTGTGTAATTCCATTACAATAAAGCCAAGCCTTATAAGGCTTGTAATCCTTATCTTGCCTCTTGACTCCATGTAGGTGTGCGTCACCTTCAGCTCCCATGCACGTTAAGTGCAAACAAAAGATCAAAACTTCCACAGCCCTTCTTCGTATGCTTCACAATTCAAACTTCAAAACCCAGTAGATCCAATGAGCCTCAAAACCAAGTAAAATAAAAAAAAGAAGCTCTTCTTCTAGCTTCTCAAACCCACGTCTCACTTTAATCTCTTCAAATCCTTGGATGCAAACCCTTGGATCACAAGGTGATCCTACGATTTGACCAGGAGAATAGCGAAAAGCGACGGGTAGATCTCAGAGAGTTCCTTGCGGCCCTAGCTTTTACAAGTATTTAGCAAACTCGACGAGCTCGACACTGACACCATTTTGGTGTCGTCCTAACTAAAGAACCCACCAAGAAGTATTCCATAAACAAAAGCCATGTATTAGATTTATTAGTTGACAATAGAGTATAGGAAATTAAATTCAATTTTGAGAGATCGGTTCGAAACTCCGAGAAATCTGTTGTAGGTAAGAAATTGGAGCCAAAATCCTTGATTTCCAACACTTTGGAATCTTGCATACTCAAGTAAGGATCTAAACCAAATTATAACTTAAAATAGTGTGAAATGGCATGGATACATAGAGTAGAATATCCGAAAGCTTGAGAATCGAATGCTGAGAAAAAGAATGCAGCAAGCCAAGCCTGTCAGGCTTACCGCGACAAGACTTAGGTTGCCGCGGCAAGGTGTCAGCTGAGAGGCTTGTCGCGGCAACCCTAGGCAACTTGACCCTGTTCGGTATTTCGATGATAACGTTTGACCCCGAACTCCGATTAGCGTGATTCTTAATACGTTAGAAAGGGGACAATGAGTCCTATAACTTTCATGAATTAAAAAATTTATGAATATAATATTTAAAAGGTTAAAATTTAGTGACAAGTAGGGACAAATTTCACATGATTTGTCATTTTCACCCTAGTTGGAGAAAACTTTAGGAGCTTCGACATGTGTGATATTTAATCACTAATATGTGAGTATACGAATGCCTTGTAATGTAGGTTAAGGTTTGGGAAATGTCCGTGAGGATTTTCGCACCGTTTTGCCACAGTTTGCATAATTTCGCAATCGAGGTAGGAAAAGTTCACTACAAAATCGCATTTTGATATTTGATTCATAGAATTCTTTGACTTTGATAATTGTTGTGGTTGACATAGAATGTTTGAAATTTGCAATCATGAATCCTTGGAATTTGACTCATTGAACTTGAAACTAAGCTAAGAAGCTTGCCTCAGCAAGAGGCAAGCTGATGGGCTTGCCACGACAACCCTACATCTTGCTGAGGCAAACCCTATGTGTGTTGGCATGTGGGTTGTGCTTTGTCTCATTTTTCACATAAAGGGGTCTATGGTGCCTTAGTAGGTATGCGCAACATGCTAAAAATGTTTATATGTAACTTAGGTGCTCACGAGGAGCTTGTGAAAAGAGAAATTTGCTTAGAGTCAAGCACGGGTAACAAGTAGACTCGATCATATGGTAGGGAAAATTTCACTACGTAATTATATTTAATTTTGATTCATTGACTTGATGATTGGAATTTAAATTTAGTTTTTGTATTGAATTCGAAAAATAAATTGTAGGAAAGAACACTTTGCTGAAACCTTGTTTTTCATTAATTCATGTTATTAATGCCATTATTAAACACTGATATTGCTAAACGAGAAATATTGCCATGTTTTGAAGAATGAAATCTGGATTTACGCTCGTGTTTTGCATGTTTATGCTCGCATTTCGATATGATATTGCATATGACTCCTATATCAGATTTGCATCATTACTATTAGTTTGTATACTTGTCTTTGATACCTCATTATGTTTGATCTGATAAGTTTTAGTTCTCATTTGCTTGATCTTGTATATGCTATATGACTCATGTTCTTGCTTGCGTCCCTGTGATTGTGTGATCCGGTTCAAGTGACCCTATTAACGTAGCCCAAGGGCTTGATGTCTTAGTTCCAGAGACCCTGTTAACGTAGCCCAGGGGCTTATTTTTTTATTCAAGTGACCCTTTTAACATAGCTTAGGGGCTTCACAATTGTCACCACTTGATTGAACATGAATATGAATTTGAACATGAAATAATGAATCGAACCGACACGGCGGTGAATCCGTGTATTTGAACATGAATATGAATTTGAAAATGAAATAATGAATCGAACCTTGATTAGTAAACTCTGAAAATGAACTATGAAACATGACCATGAAATCATGAAATCAAACACTGATCATCCGTGTATTTGAACCAACACGGTGGTTAATCCATATATTTGAACTGACACGACGATTAATTCGTGTATTTGAACTAACACGGTGGTGGATCAGTATTTGAACCGACACAATGGTTAATTCCTGTATTTGAACCTGAATATGAACATTAACAAGAAATCATGAATCTATGTATTTGAACCGACACGGCGGTGAATGCGTGTATTTGAACTCGTGAACAATGATATGAACTCTGAAACTTTAAATAAGAACCCTGAACATGATCTTTGAATTTTTAATAAGAACTATAAATAAAAAATTATGAAATTGAATTCTTAATCTAAATATGTATTCGAACTTGAATTGAGGATTGTGATTTTAGCTAAGATTTTACAAAGCTCATTTTTGAATAGAATATGCCTTTGAAATAAGTTTTGTTCCAACATGTCTTTGAAGCAAGTTTTGTTCCGATATATCTTTGGAAACAAGTTGTGCTTCCGATATATCTTTGAAATAAGTTTTATTCAGATATATTTTTGAAATCAACTTTGGTTCAATATGTCTTTGAAAATAGTTTATTTCTAATATGAAAGAATGTGTTCATTTCGATTTGAAAATGCCTTTAAATTATAATCATTGGATTTGTGTTTTGAAAATATGAGATGTGGTTAGTATGGATCTTTTCCCTACTGGGGTTGGATGAAGCTCATCCCTCGACTATACGTCACAGATACAGGTCCTGTTTAAAAAGCTTGAAGTGGATCTGGTAGACTGCATCTTTGAGCTTGGTGTGGAGATACTTGGGCTCCATTTTGGACCTTTAGATTGGTATATTACTGGACTTTGTTAGCAATTGACCTTGTACTTCTCTTTTTGTACACCACTGTTTAGGTGATGGTTGATCATCACCGATGCTTTTAGATGATGTTTTGTAATAAATGAGATATAATCATCTTTCTGCTATACTTGTTTTATGGTTTAAAGTTCACTTTTTGTAGACATACCATGTACACTATATTTTGGATCGTGATTTGCGACTCGATGGTCCTGGTTTTCCCAATGTTATTCAAGAAAGAAGAAAAAATATATCTCTTAGGAAAATCAGGGTTGTCACAGTTAACCTCTTGGTGGAATCGTTGACCTTCAACTCAAAAGTGAGTTGGGCCTCATTCTAACTCGAAGGTGAAGCGGACCCATGGTGGAAGTCTGTTGAAAGAACATGAGCACCGAGAAAACAATGGACCTGGGCTGAATTCACCGACGTCTTCAATGAGAAGTATTTTCCCACAACCAAATGTCGTCAAATGGAAATCCAGTTTTCCAATCTGGTACAAGGGAAAATGAGCATACGAGAGTATGAATCTAAGTTCACTCATCTATCGCAATTTTCCTACAACCGAAGCAGCAAAGGTCCTACGATCTGCACATCCTGCTCCATCTGTATCCGTTTAGTCATGCTCAAGATGTGGGAAGCCACATAAGATAGAAAAGTGTTGGTGGGCAACGGGTGCCTGCTTGAAGTGTGGCAGGGTAGGAAATTGGATACAGGATTGTACTAAGGGAAAGAAATGGCAGACCTAGGGTATAATTTCGTTAATTATTTCCCGTTTTTCCTTTAACCATAGATGACGAATATTTTGCAAGGTGTGTTACTACACTTTTGCATAAATGTTTTAGTAATACACAGACGTTGTACTTTATTGAGCGATTTAGATCTCTTTAGCATACAAGTCAGATCAAGTCGGTCTTCGACATTTTAGGATTTTGTGGCAATGATAATTAGAGACCGTTTAGTTGAAGCAAATTTACATCTTTACAATGTGATGGGTGAGTGTCGAACGCTGAGTCAGTTAGACCACCATACGTCCCATGAGGAATTTTCGAGGACGAAAATCCCTTAAAGGAGGGGAGAATGTAGTGAGCCTAATTCCTTCGAGGATGTTGAATCACCTACCCATGAGGGGAACATGACTACTCCTGATTTATTTCAAGGATGAAAATTTTCTAAGGTTGGTAGGATGTAACAACCCTGATTTATTTCGAGCGTTGAATCGTTGACCTTAAATGAGGATACCACTGTCGTGACTGATTAGACGTTGATCAAAATTGTTGATGACTATGACGGGGCCTCTGGGACATCTACTTTGATTGGGTGAACACACCTGGTACCTGAATTTTGAGGACCAAGCTCTGACTCGAACACTAAATCAAGACTGAACCTTGTGATGAGTGCATTTGGCACATGACTCGAACCTCGGGATCGGACCAATTCCGAGCACACCTTTCGACTTTTGTAGTAAGAACGCATGGACCAAATTAATTATTATTAAGTTATCTTGTTTATTTCAAGGATGAAAAAAATCCCTTGAGGAGAGGGTGTAACTGCTGACAAAATTGTACCAAGTCATACCGGGTAGGGACTCGGCAAGGGTCGGGTGCTTATCATCGGGACACAAAGAGTTGTATTGGATTGGTTGTGTTGATGACTAATAATGGTCTAGTACATTTAATAACTATTTAATCTAAGGTGCTTCATAGACTTTAACTTAATCCATATACCTAATCTAAGCGTATCAGGTATACACATGAACTAAACACATATACACTAATATAGTATATTTAATAATTATTTAATCTAAGGTGCTTCATAGACTTTAACTTAATCCATATACTTTATCTAAGTGTATCAGGTATACACATGAACTAAACACATATAAACTAAGAACCTATATAAACACTACATGGTATCCAGCCTATGCATATACACTAAATGCATATAGCAGAACTACATGAGATCTCAGCCTAATAAGGCTTATAACATTAGAATGCGCCGGCTGACTCTACGTGAGAGTGTGAGTCATCCTCTAATCTCATGCACGCAAAGTGCAAAACCCTACAAAACTCGCCCACCACCTTTCTTCTTCACACTTCGACCTTTGGAGCAACCGAACACTATAGTGAAAGAAACCCTGCAATCTTAAATTATCTCTCTATAATCCTCCACATTGAGAGAGAGAAAATACAGAACCTCATTATCTTCACTCCTTGAGCCGCTGTTACATAAACCAAACTCCATTCTATACACATCTAAAGTTTTGAATCTCGTGAGAGATCCTATGATTCGACTGGAAGAATTTGCGAAAAATGACCGGCTGATCACTTATAAAATCAACCTCGCAAGCTCGACATCAATGCCATTACAATGTCGTTGTAACCATGAAATCCACAAAGAGGTATTCCATACCACAAAACACATATTAGATTAGTTTTCTCATAGACTAAATTCTAAGTTGTTGATGCCGATTCCATGAGATCGTAACAACAATTCAGAAAAAAATAAAATCAGTTTGGTAAGGGGTTTCGGAGTCGAAATCTTCAATTTCCAAAAGATCCGGAACCTTGCACACAAAATTAAAATATACCAAGGAACTCTTCGATACATTTTAGACTAAGAATAATGTGAATGACAGAAGTATAAAGAGTAGGAAGCTCAAAGAAATTAAGAAAACAAAACAAACAAGGGACCACGCAGCAAGCCAAAGCTCTCAAGCTTGCCTCAGCAAGACATAGGTTGCCGCGATAAGGTGTAACCTGAGTGGCTTTCCGCGGCAACCCTGGGAATGCTTTTGAATGTGGGATGTGGTTTGACCCTGTTCAGTATTTTGATCATAACGTTTGACCCCAAATTCCGATTGGCATGATTCTTGATGCATTGGAAAGGGGACAACGAGCCCTATAACTTTCAAGGATTAATAAATTCATGAATATAATGTTTAAGAGTTTAAAATTTAGTGATAGGGACAAATTTCACGTGATCCAAAGTTAACGTGAACTCGTCATTTTTGCCCTAGTTTGGAGAAAACTTTAGGACCTTCGACATGTGTGATATTTAGTCACTAACGTGTGAGTATACAAATGCCTTGTAATGTAGGTTAAGGTTTGGGAAACGTCCGTGAGGATTTTCGCACCGTTTTACCGCACTTTACGTAATTGCATTTGATCTTCGATACTTAGATCCTGTGATATAATTGAATGTGAAACCTGAGTTTTGGATATTTAAATTAACTTTTAAATATTTAATTTGGTATGTTTGACATTAGTTTGGAAAATAAGTATAGGGAAGAAGATCTCGCCGAATCCTTGTTTTCTTGAAATTCATGCTATTGATGCAAGTAGAATACACTGATATTTTCTAGAATTGCTAAACAAGAACATTGCCATGTTTTGAAAAGTATAAACCTAGGATTTTTGTACATGATCTACATGTTTTGTACTAGAATTTTGATACGTTATTGCATATGTCCTTGATACATGTCCAAAATTTCACATCTGATTTATGGCATTACTATCAGCTCGCATATTTGTCTCTAAGATATTATCATGCTCAATTCGATAAGTTTTAGATCTTGTTAGCTTGATCTTGTATATGCTATATGACTCATGCTCTTACTTGTGTCCCTGTGATTGTGTGATCCGATTCAAGTGACCATGTTAACTTAGCTCAGGGGCTTGATTTCTTGGTTCAAGTGACCCTGTTAACGTAGCTTAGGGGCTTGACATTTGACACCACTTGATTGAACTTGAAAACAAGCTGTGAATATGAACTTCCATTATAAACATGACTGTCGAATCTGAATCTAAATTTGGCATCCGAACTTGAATCTGAACTTCGAAAATAAGAAATTGTGGATTGAGTTGACACGGCGGTGAACCCGTGTATTTGAACCAACATCCCAAACACTGATGATCTGTGTATTTGAACCGACATAGCGGTTAATTCGTGTATTTGAACCGCATGATGGTTAATTCATGTATTTGAACCGACACGGTGATGGATCAGTATTTGAATCGACATGAGGGTTAATTCATGTATTCGAACCTGAATATGAACATGAACATGAAATCATGAATCAAACCAAAACAGTGGTGAATCCGTGTATTTGGACATGAATATGAATTTGAACGCAAAATAATGAATCGAACCTTGATCAGTAAACTCTGAAAATGAACTATGAATTATGAATGTGAAATCTGAATCAGAATGGTCTATTTGAATCTTGAAATTTTGAATACGAATGTGAAACTTGAATTTTAAATTTGACATTGAAACTGAAATATGAACACATGTCGAAATTTGAATTGAGAACTTGATTTCAGTATGAGAATTTTGTAAAACTTTGTTTTGATAAAAATATGTCTTAAAATTCAGCCTTGTTTTTCGATAATGGAAATGTTTTCATTATGATTTTAAAATGCATTTGAATTCTTATCATTGAATTACATTTTGAAGATATGATATGTGGTTAGTATGGATCTCTTCCCTACTGGGCTTGGATGAAGCTCATTCCTCGACTATACGTCACAGGTACAAGCCCTGTTCAAGAAGATTGAAGCGGATCCGGTAGACTGCCTCTTTGAGCTTGGTGTGGAGATACTTGGGCTCCATTTTGGACCTTTAGATTTGATATATTATCTGACTTTGTTAGCAATTGAACCTATATTTCTCTTTTTGTACACCACTGTTTAGGTGATGGTTGACCCTCACCGGTGGTTTTAGATAGTAGATGGTGTTTTGTAATAAATGAGATATAATCATCTTTCTGCCATATATGTTTTATGCTTTGAAGTTTGCTTTTTTGTGGACATACCATGTACACTGTATTTTGGATCGTGATCTGCGACCCAACGGTCTGGGTTTTCCCATGTTGTTCATCTTGTTCAAAAAAAAAAAATGTGTTGGGAAAATTCGGGCTGTCACAGTGGCAGAAACTCCAAACCAAGCTGTCAAGAAGATCCTTCCAACAGCTTCAGTACCTCTCGAGTGGGTCATGCACACATGCAACCATCCTCTCATTCCCTCTCGAGCTCCAGCTGTAGCTCCACCAACCTCCCACAACCTGTCAACTTTTGCAGGTCCCAAGACTTCATCCTATCGAATAGTTTAGCCCTATCATCAGCATCCTATTGATTTTCAGCAGAATTCCAACATTCCAACCTCTCGACCAGCAACCTATCGATTGGTGTAGCAGCAGGAGACACATCATGTCGAGTTCTTAAGTCATCCTCTCGAGTGGATGCTTAATGGCTTCAATAGCATCCTGTCAACTTAAAGCTTGCAGCTTCAGCATCCTCCCACAACCTGTCAAGCACTCCAACTCCTCATCCTCTCGAATGGACAACAACTATCCCATCTTCCCACAATCTATCGAGTAGATACCATTGCAGTTTCAGTACCTCTCAAGCTTTAGACCTCCACTCAGCCATCCTGTCGACTAGCAGATCCCAACCTCTAGAGTACTTCATCTCAGCAGCCTGCATCCTCTCGAATAGATAGCCGTAACATAGCCACCATCATCTCAAGTTTTAGCCACTACGTAGCAACCTCACGAGTGGTTGCTGCACTTCAACTCTACCCTTTCGAAGCTCGAGATCTAGCTATCATCAGCTGCTATTAATGATCACTTGGAGGCTAGTTTGGGTTTCAAATACAGTCAATGGATTTTTAGAATACTTTGGGCATCCACAGCAACTTGGGTTCAATTTATTTACAACAAATATATGAGGGCTGCAGTTGGAAATACCAATGGACGACAAGGGCATTTTTGGGAACTCCAAGGCACAAGAGAAGTCTGCACATGGGCAAAACTATTTTTCTAACTAATTAATGAAATTCTTGGCGGGAATGCAAACACTTCAGCTGAGCATAACTGAATTGAGCCCTCTTCTCTCTGATTGGTTGAAATTCTAAACACATGGATTAGCATAAACTGAAATGGAAATTCTCTCCTCTGATTGGCAGCAATTCAAAGCACTTGGATCACTGCATGTGTATAAATAAGCCTCCTCGCTGCTGTAATTCTTCAGCAAGGAAACTAAGGAATAGCTTTAGTTCTCCTTGACTCATTTAGGTTTAGTTTCATCTTTTATTTTTGTTTTTCTCTTCCCCCTTCTCTCCCTAATCCAGCCTGTTGGATTAGATCTAGGTAACAGCTCAAATATGATTTTTAATTGTAATTTCGGCATAAGGATGTGTAGATAAATGCACAAACTATAGATCTGAGATCAAGGTTACTATAAGTTTTTCGATTCAATAAATTGTTTATTTTAAATCCCAATTAAATCTAAAGATCTTGTGTTTCTATTAGATGTATATAGGATTCATGTATTTGGGAATAGCCCATTCAGTTTACCAGTAGATCTATTGATTACCATTTGATTTCCCTTGATTTAATATCCCTGTGGATGACTGAGCTTGTAGCCTTGCATCCACAACATTTGTAGTGATTTTAATGTTTCAATTTAAACCTTTGGATTGGATGAAGTCTATAGGATGATCTGTGACCATTCAATTGGACAACTCATACCCTTAAGATCAGTTCAAGCTTTTGGTTTGGTTTGAATTCTACTACCTTGCACTTGAGCTTTTAGCCTAGTGAAGGACAATTGCAAATTCACATGCCTTGATCTGTTTTTCAATAAGAATCATTCTTTAGATATCTATTTCTCCCCATTTTATATTTATTTTTACCATTCATCTCCCTCGATCTTTTAGATCCAGCTTTGTATTTATTTTTTGTAGATTAGATCTAGTGACACCCGAAAAACTCTCTTTCTTCTTAGACTAGGCTAGAATTGCCAGATCTGTAGCAGATCTAGAGGTCTATTATACTGCCTATTAGGTTTTAGATCACTACCCCTGTGGGACAAACTCTTACTTTTAAAACTTGCTACAAAAGGACCCTGTATCTTACAGGTCTGCATATTTTAAGGTTGTTATTTTTCATCTATTCTTTCTCTTCTTTGCTGCATATAGCTTTTCCTTTACTGTCCATCCTTTCTTGTTTTTGCCCTGCTGCCCCTAGTTACTCATTGTGTAAACATTGAGGACAATATTCATCTTAGGTTTGGGGGTATGGCAGGGTGTGCCAATGGAATAGTTAATCCTAGTGCAGCAGTGTTGGATAAAATTTATGAAAATAAAGTAATTTCCCACCTGATTTTTGAAAACAGAGGAAATTAAAAACTTTTTTAAACTGAAATTTCTTGTAGCTCTAACATTTTCATGAAGCAAATGCCAAGAATTTTCAAAATTGGTGCTTAGTGAACCTGAAAAGAGAGAACCAGGCCTTTGTCCACTTTCGCAGACTTCTTTTCGTAGAGTTCAGGTTCTTTTCAAATAGTTCTAAACCTCTTTCCAGGTTGAAACCAGACCTTTGTCCACTTTAGTTTAGGCATTTGGACAGCTAGTGGGGCTGTTCCTTCTCTTTCTTCCTCTAAATCAAAATGGATCATCATCTTTTTGGCACTTTTAAGCTGCTTTCAGAGTTAAGCCTGCCTTTATTGTTAGTTGTAAAGCAAACACTTAAAACACTTATTTAGTTCTCTCAAAGGTCTATCAAGACCCAGGTTAAGGAGTGGAAAATGGTATTTTCCAGTTCTCAACACACCCCCAAACCTAAGCTTTGCTAGTCCCTGAGCAAAGACAAAATTTAAAAACAAAATGAAAAGTCATTTTTGTAGGGAGCACAGTTGCATTTAGCATATGCAACAAGCCTTTTGAACCCCTAGGTGATCCCTAGTGGAGGAGTGAAGTCTCCTGAGGGTTTTCAGTGAAGGTACCCACAAACTTCTCTAATAAATCAGTTAATATCAATGCGATTACATAGCGCGACTTTCATCCAATCAGATTATTCACACCTGCATCAGTCAGGCTGTAAGAGGAATCTCAAGAAACTATCAGTTCAAAACTAAAATTCTGTTGTAATTCCTTTTACCATTCACTCAGTTTGTGTCAAAAAGTTTTTACAAGACAAATTAATGAAAAGCTTGCCTTCTATTTGAGAATTCAGTTTTGATGTTACCCCAATAAGTTGATTTCAAACCCAACTCTTACCAGGATTTTCACACAACATGCAAGTAAGAGGGTTGTACTATTTCACACTCAAAGCGATTCTGACCCTCAAATAGGGTAGCAGGGAGCATAGGCATTGCTTTTTAGTTCTGAATTCACTGCTCTTTTCACCATAGATTACACAAATCCTTATCTCCATGTGACAGCTCAATCCATCATTGATCAGTAAGGACTTTAACTAGAGTTGTAATGTGGCTTATGGGTGAAATTTATCAAGAATAAAAGGGTTGGAATGGATTTCACAATCTAGAAGTCAGTCAAGGTAAGGAAGTGGCAGACACACCTTTTTTTAATTCATCACAATTTCATTTTCTCCTTTGAATTTTCAGAGCCAAAGTGGCCATCTTTTTCTCTATCTTTTTCAAACTTCAAATGAAATGACTTTTCTTCCCTTTTTTTTATTTTTTTTTTTCAAAACAACATTAACTGAAATGCCACATTTCTTCTGCTGATACATCATTGCCTTCAATTATTTTTCTTTTTACCAAACTAATACCCAACTCTCCTTTCTTCAGCTCCCTTTCCTTTACCTTCTGAATTCTCAGAGTGAGGGTTAGGCTAAATGAGGTTGATGAGGTTTCAAAGAAATCTTGGATTTATAAAGCTCAAATGGTGTGTATCAAGGGCAGTTTCAAAAGGTGGGGCTTTTTGAAGCTCAAACTGTCAAAAGGAGGCCTTACATCATGTCTATAATATCATGATTACTGTCAAATTATTTCAATTTGGATATGTGTAACTTCTAGTGAAAGTAAGCAGGTTCAAACAGTCCCTAGAGCAAAAAAAAATGCCAATTCATACCTCCAAAGAATACATTTCAGGCTCAAATCTCACTGGGTGTAGTTTTCTATCAAATTCCTGAGGTATATCATCAGTGTTTTCTCTCCTTTTAGGTTTACTAAAACATCAATTTTCTTTTGGAAATTTTCTGACATTCACTTCATGAAAGTATTAGAATTACACTAGAAATCAATTTTAAAAAGTTTTAACTTCTTCCTCATTTTTCAAAACAACATGTGTGAAATTACGTTATTTTCAAAAATTATGCTGATCATAAGCTGCACTGATGTTAACTAAACTGTTGGCAGTTCTGCCACACCCCCAAACCTATGATGAGCAGCGACCTCACTAGTCCAGAAGTGAATAAGCAAAAAGAAAAGAACAAAAAACAAAAAACATATTGACATAGAAGAAAGAAAAGAAATGCACAGTAATTGAGCTTAAAATCTCCCTACCCTTTGAACTACCCTTGATACACACCATTTGAGCCCTAAAAATCCATGTTTTTCTTGGACAAAAACCAGATAATTTGAACCCAAACCTTAGTGACCTGATGCAACCTGACCAACACTCTGAGATTTCAGAAGGTAAAGGAGAAGAAGCTGAAGAAGGTAGAGTTGGTTTGACAGTTGGTGGAAGGAGAAGAAAGCACATTTGATGGCAGTTGTATATCAGATATATAGCTGTGGCATTCTAGCCCATAAAAAAATAAAAATAAATTTTTTTTGAGAAAAATACAAAAGAAAAGAATACAAAAAGAAAGAGAAAAATAAATAAATAATATAAAATGATAAAGAGAAGTCATTTCATTGGAAAATTAAAAAGAAGATTAGAAACTGATCACTTCAAATATGAAAATTCAAGAAGTAGATGGAATTGTGTTGAAATAAAGAAGGTGTGTAAGCCACCTCCTTACCCTTACTGATTTCTCAATTTTGAATCCTTCCTTACCCTTTTATTCTTTATAAACCTCACCCATAAGCCTTTTTACAACCCAATAAAAAGACCCCACTGATCTGAAATGGATTGAGCTATCATGTGGAGATGAGGATTTGTGTAATCTATGGTGAAAAGAGTTAGAAGATTTCAGGAATTAGAGCAATGCCTATGCTCATGCTTGCAGTCCTATTTGAGGGCTGTAACTACTCTTGAGCTATGTGAAATGATATACCCTTCATTTTTATTTTTGAGTGACAACCCTGGTGAGACTTGGGTCTGAAATTAAATTTGTTTGGGGCATTATCAAAACAGAATTCTCAAATTAATGGTGAGCTTTGAATTAATTTTCACACACAATGCTTTGACATAAGATGATTGATGGTGTAGGAATTATAGCAGAATTTCAGTATTAAACTGCTGATAGAATCCTCTAAAAAATTGAATGAGTAAGGTGTGGAATGAATTTTATTTTGTTTGAACTATGTTTTAAGATGTTGCACTAATATTAACTAATATTTTTGGAGAAGTATGTGGCTACCTTCACTGAAGACCCTTAGGAGACTCCACTCCTCCACTATGGATCACCTAGGGGTTTAAAAGGCTTGGTACATATGTTAAATGCATCTGTGCTCCCTACGAAAGTGGCATTTAGTTTGGTGGGTTAATTGTTTTAAATTTCACTTTGCTCGAGGACTAGCAAAGGTTAGGTTTGGGGGTGTCTTAGTCACTGATTTATACCCCTTTAAACCTAGCTTTTGTTAGTAGTTAGAGTAACTAATAATTGCTCTTAGTATCGTTTTGCAGTTAGGAAGAAAAGTACAGCAAATGCAGTGTTTTAGTTAAAAGTACCCAATAAGAGGAGTATGGAATCAATCAAGAGCTGAAAGGAGTGGTGCTATGGCCTGTTGCTATCGAAGCAAAACAACAGCTTATTGTGTGCTTGAAATGAAGAGAAGTTACAGCAATCTGGAGTTGAGCAAGCCTCAGCACTTTTAGATCTTCAACCCTGTGCAAGTTGGGAATACAATAGCAGTAGAACTTTCAGTTGGGAACATCCAAGCATGCTAATAGAGTGGCAGTTTCAGCTATGTGCGCCTACACTAGAAGCACATTATTAAGCTACAGCGGCAAGCATTTTCAGCAACTGCTTGGGAAGTTCATACACCTGCATTTCAACTCCCCGAATGGATTCATCTGCTACACTTCGAAGCTTAAGAGCAGACCACTCTTCCTTTCAGCAGATTCATGAGAAGGTATCTGAAGCTGCTATTGATTTTAATTACCATTCAGCCATCTTCTCAAGACAATTGAAGTTGGCATTTAATCCTGTCAACCAGTAGCAATTTTCAACATCTCAAATGCACACAAAAGCAGCACCTTATCCTCTCAAATGGATCCTCAGTACCTTCAGCCAACCTCTTGAAATAATCAATTGCCGAACCTGTTGAAGTGGATCATTGAACCTCACGAAATGTCGATGCTTTGTGAAGTCTAGAGTGCACCAATCGAGTGGTAGAAACCCCAAACCAAGGTGTCGGGAAGATCCTTCTAGCAGCTTCAGTACCTCTCGAGTGGGTCTTGCACACATGCAGCCATCCTCTCATTACCTCTGAAGCTCCAGCTACAGCTTCACTAACCTCTCACAACCTATCAACTTTTGCAGCTCCCAAGACTTTTTCCTATCGAATGGTTCAGCCTTACCATCAACATCTTATCAACTTTCAGTAGAATTCCAACCTTCCAACCTCTCGACCAGCAACCTGTCAATTGGTGTAGCAGCTGGAGCCACATCATGTCGAGTTCTCAAGTCATCCTCTCGAATGGATGCTCAATGGCTTCAACAGCAACCTATCGACTTAAAGCTTACAGCTTCAGCATCCTCCACAACCTATCGAGCACTCCAACTCCTCATTCCTCTCGAATGGACAGCAGCTGGCCCATCTTCCCACAACTTGTTGAGTAGATACCATTGCAGTTTTAGTACCTCTTGAGCTTTAGACCTCCACTCAGCCATCTTGTCAACCAGCAGATCCCAACCTCTCGAGCACTTCATCTCAATAGCCTGCATCCTCTCGAATAGATAGTTGTAGCATAGCCACCATCATCTCGAGTTTCAGCCACAACTTAGCAACCTCACGAGTGGTTGTTGCACTTCAACGCTAACCTTTCGAAGCACTAGATCTAGCTATCATCAGCTGCTATCAATGATCACTTGGAGGCTAGTTTGGGTTTCAAATACAGCCAATGGATTTTTAGAATACTTTGGGCATCCACAGCAGCTTGGGTTCAATTTATTTACAACAGATATTTGAGGGCTGCAGTTGGAAATACCAATGGACGGCAGGGGCATTTTGGGAACTCCAAGGCACAAGAGAAGTCTGCACATGGGCAACACTATTTTTCTAACTAATTGAAGATATTCTTGGCGGGAATGCAAACACTTCAGCTGAGCATAACTGAATTGAGCTCTCTTCTCTTTGATTGGTTGGAATGTTAAACACATGGATTAGCATAAACTGAAATGGAAATTCACTCCTCTGGTTGGCTACAATTCAAAGCACTTGGATCACTACATATGTATAAATAAGCCTCCTTGCTGCTGTAATTCTTTAGCAAAGAAACCAAGGAATAACTTTAGTTCTCCTTGACTCATTTAGGTTTAGTTTTAGCTTTTAATTTCCTTTTTCTCTCCCCCTTCTCTCCCTAATTCAGCCTGTTGGATTAGATCTAGGTAACAGCTCAGATATGGTTTTTAATTGTAATTTCGGCATAAAGATGTGTAGATAAATGCACAAACTATAGATCTGAGAACAAGGTTACTATAAGTTTTTCGATTCAATAAATTGTTTATTTTAAATCCCAATTAAATCTAAAGATATTGTGTTTCTATTAGATGTATATAGGATTCATGTATTTGGGAATAGCCCATTCAGTTTACCAGTAGATCTATTGATTGCCATCTGATTTCCCTTGATTTAATATCCCTGTGAATGTCTGAGCTTGTAGCCTTGCATCCACAACATTTGTAGTGATTTTAATGTTTCAATTTGAACCTTTGGATTGGATGAAGTCTATAGGATGATCTGTGACCATTCAAGTGGACAGCTCATACCCTGAGTGTGAGATTTTTCAAAGGCCACGACATGGACGTCGATTCTACCATAGCCGGCTGGATGGAGTTCTTTGTTGTCTCTCAGCTTAGCTCGTACTAACTCAACGGATATTGTGACTGCTTGTGGACCTTAAAGAGGGCTTCCTTCAGGGATTTATTTTGGCCATGGGTTTGAAAGGGATAGGTTTAGAAATTTTGAAGGCATTCTCGAGTTTAAAAGGTTTCCTTGATTGGGTTCTAGTTGCCGTAATACACTTCTTCCTTAGGGAATTTTTTTCTACATGCCCCATAATTTTCTATCTCTTTTCCTTTCTTTTTTTTTTGTTCTTTTTACTTTTCTATGACACCCTTTTTTTTGGGATTTTGCTTTTCTAATTTTTTTAGATTTTAATGGTAACTCTTTTTCCCTTTTTTTTTTGTTTGGTATATATACTTTTTTTCTTTTTTAAGGAGGGGTTAAAGAAGGAAAGGCCATTGGCTCAATGGGTCTAGAAAAGGTATGAGCATTCAGGGACGCTTTTTGGCTACTTGACTTTGAAATGATGACCTCTTTTAAGGGGCTCTTAAGCAATCACATATCCATTTTTATTGATACTTACCTTGTCGTGGGAGACTAGGAGTAGAATTGTCGTACATATCCAACGTTGATCGGCTCAGGAAAGTGACCTCCGTCCATGGTAGTGAGGCAGAGCGATGTGAAGGTCCTTCCTAATTGGGTTTTAATTTCCCTCTTGGATCGGTGTGAAGAGAAGGAAAGATTTTCTTGAGTACTGCATCACCCGCCCTTCAATCCCAGATGCGAACATGTTTGTTGTAAGCACATGCGATCCTTCTTTGATAGGCTTGGGTGTGACACAAGGCTAGGAGCCTCGTCTCATCTAGCAGGTTCAATTGCTCAAAATGGGACCTCACTCTTTCAGCTTTCGATAGATCAGATTCGATGAGAATGAGGAGCAAAGGTACTTTAACTTCAACTGGCAGGAGGACCTTGGTTCCATACAAAAGGGAGAATGGTATTGCCCCTGTAGTGGTACGAATCAACATTCGATAGGCCCATAGTGTGAATGGTAACATCTAGCTCCAATCGTAGTATGTGACAACCATTTTCTCAAGGATGCAGACAACTATTTTATTAGCAGCCTCGACGGCCCAATTGGTTTGCAGTCGATATGGTGATGAGTGATGATGCTTGATTTTATATTGCTCGCTGAAGGCTCTGATACATTTATTTGCAAAGTTGGTGTCGTTATCCATGATGATGTCCTTGGGCATGCCGAATCGACAAATGATATTGTTCTTGATGAACTTCTTGACATGACTGGGAATGATATTTGCATAGGACGCTACCTCTACTCATTTTGTTAAGTACTTGATGGCGACAAGGATAAACTGATGTCCATTGGAAGCTCTCGGATTGAATTTTTCGACGACATCAAGGCCCCATGTGGCAAATGACCATGGAGTGGTCATGCTGTGTAGATCTATGGCTAGAGCATATATCATATTGGAGTTTTCTTAGCATTTGTAGCACTTCTGAATGTGCTTGCAACAGTCATTTTCTATGGTGGTCCAAAAATACCCTTGCCGTAGGATCTTCTTGGCAAGCATGTGCCCATTGGCGTGTGCCCCGCATACTCCATCATGGATTTCTTTCATGATGTTGGTTACCTCGCCTTCAATTAGGAATATGAGCAGGATATTGTTATATGACTGCTTATAGAGGCACTCGCCACAAATGACGTAATTAGTTGCTAAATGCTAGATGGTTTGCCTCTCTATCTGGGATGTCCCCTTAGGGAAAGCTCGAGTTTTGAGAAAATTCTTGATATCTGAGAACCATGTGTTGGTACGTGCTTTTTCTGGGTTCCTTTCGGTCCCCGTTGAATTAGTGGCTCCAATTCTGTCCAAGTGAACTCTAGCGATGCAGCGTTTGGAATGGTAGAGGTAAAAATAAATAAATAAAAGGGGAGTTTTTTAAGAAGATTCCTAATTTATTGCGATCGTCAGCTGCAGATATTTAACAATGCTACAACACGTCAATGATCACGCTTTGGAGCGGGTGTGGGTTACTTCTTTATTGAATCGTCCGCCTGCGAACGTCAGCAGCTATGTCTCTTCTAATAATTTAGATAGTTTAATTTTCCTTTTATTTCCCGTTATTGTTGTAGTTCTAACCAGTTTAGACTTCCCAATTCTTTTGTGAGTTTAGTTGTGTGGGAATTTATTATAGTTGATTTAATCCAGTATTCTAATTCTATCAGGAGTCTGATTAATTTCAGTTTCCTAATCTTATTAGAGTTTCAAATAATTTAGTGTCCTAATACTACTAAAAGTCCAATTGATATCGGTCTCCTAATTGTACTAGGAATGCAAATGTATTAATTCTTAATGAGACTCTAATTAAATAAAGCATGTTAATTATACTAAAATTCTAAGTAAAGTAAGTATACTAATTGTATGGAAATTCTAATCAAATCAAGAATACTAATTGTATTGAAATTCTAACTAGAGCAATTATAACAATCCTACCAAAATTCTAATTGAGATAGGGAACTAATTCTACTAAAACTCTAATTAAAATAAAGAGACTAATTTTACTAGAATTACAATTAGAGCGAGAAATTAATTATCCTAAGATTCTAACTAAAGCAATGAATTATCTATGGTAAAATCCAATTAAAATAAGGGAACTGAATTTTTTTCTAGAATTATGATCAAAGCAATGAATTCTAAAGATTTAATAAAAATAAAGCATGTAAATTAATTGTACTAAAATTCGAAGAAGAAATTATGGAACTGATTTTCTGATCCTAATTAAAGTAACTAAATAATTCTAAAAAAAAGGGGGTTTGTGCCCGCTATGCTAAGGAGGATTGGCCTCATTCCCGAGTACCCTCCATAAGCTCCCTTGGGCAAATCAAGTGGCTGAGATTAAAGATAAATTAAATTTTGGATTATAAAAATGGTATTTTTTTATTTTCACAGTCGATTTCAGGGTAATAATTATGAATTAAATTGAGAAATTAGAATTATAAAAAATTAAATAATGTTTAGGGTTTTTTTTAAGTATTAAACTAAGGAATTAAAGCTAAAATTTAAAATTCTAGGACTGAATTCAGGTCCGAAATCAGAAAATCAGATCGTATGATTAAGGACTGGTTCTAGAACCTAAGGATTAGAATCAGAGATTAATGATAAGACTGGAAATTAAGATTTTAGAATGGGATTGAGTCAAGGGTTGGTGAATTAAACTGTTAGATTAAGGACTGGTTCTAAAAACGGAGAACTAGAACCAGATATTGAAGATTACGGTCTAAGAAAGGGTGCTACGGTCTAAAAATATGAACAAATATTAATAATTAAAACTAAGGGAAATCCTAACTCTAAAACTAAGATTTTTACCTAGGACCAAAGTTGCGGAGAGAAACCTCGAAGATTCTATGCTTGAATTTTGAAATCATGGCTACGTTGCTCTATGTGTTCGTTCTCGGAGTTCTCTGGTTTCGAAAATCCTAAAAAAATCCGTTCTCTCTCGAAAATTGCCAGCCTCCTCGAGGGAATTAGAAAAAAAATCTTTTATAAGTTTTTCTCCAATTAAGCACCCTGTTTCTGGCATTTAATCGAATTGCGAACCGGTCTCCAGGTGCTTAATCGCTTTGAGTCGGTCACTGACTTAGTGAGCGACCGGCTGACTTGCTAAGTGAGTTTCCTAATTCTAATCACATTAGAACTAATTGCGCGACAAGTGTGGAGTGCACAATCCAATTAAGTGCCTCTTTCGAAGCATTTAATGGAGGAACTTAGGGGTCAAGGATGGTAAGACTAGGTCGGGCATAGGCCAATTGTGCGCTGGTGGTGGGGCGCTCAATCGGATCACGCATTTCTTATGAAGTGCGTGATCGAGTCTTAGAGTGGTCTGGGAAAGGGAGTCTAGTCTGAAAGAGGGACTGAGTGCGCATTTATGGTTTGGCATGCAATCGAATTACACGCGTGATTTTAGGCGCTTAATTCAGGGTTGTTTGGGTTCTGGTCGAGTTTGAAATGCCAGACTATTGTTTCAACCTGCATTTTGACTATATACTATTGTTTCGGAATATAGTCTCCCTACATTGGGATCTGAGCAACAGAGCTATTATTTCAGCCTGTGTTAAGTCATGTACTATTGTTTCAGTGCATGGTCTCCACGTTAAGGTTATGGGTCTAAAATGCAAGACTTATTTTTCAGTATGCATTTCGACTATATATTATTATTTTAGTATGTAGTCTCCCTATGTCAAGGTCTGAGCCACAGAGCTATTATTTCAGCCTGTGTTCAGCCATGTACTATTATTTTAGTACATGGTCCTCGTGTTAGGGTTATGTGGCCTGAACCACAGAGCTATAATTTTAGCCTGTGTCTAGCCATATACTATTGTTTCAACATATGGTCCCAATCAGGGTTATGAGGTCAAAGGTTGACTGAACAAATTTATATATTCTGAGAGGGAAAAATGGGGGTGTCTACAAATGCCTCTCTTCAGCACGCTCTTACGAAGTAAGAACGCGTCGAAGAAGTAGACACCCCTCATTCGAGGTGTCTTCTCGTTTCTCTTGGGAAATCACAAATGTGAACTGGGGATGCTGACATGTCATGCTTGGCATTCTTATCTATCAGCGTAAGTTAAAATGGAGCATTCGGGGACCTAGTGGTAGCTGTCGAAACGCATGTTCCATGCAGTGGTGCCCAGGGGCGATCGCATCATGTATTGCGACCCGCTGTCATAGACAGTCGATGAGGGAAGTCAGCATATCCTATTGCGCGGGTGCAAGGGGCATCCCGTCGCATGGCACGATCTGCTGTGAGGGACAGTTAAACAAAAAGGAGAAACACCATATCTTAATTTGTGGGTGCAAGGGGCATCCCACCGCATGTCACGAACTACTGCAAGGGGTAGTCAAACAGAGGGTTATGATGCAATCGAGGTACCGGGGGGCATCATACAAATGTCCATAAGGTCCAGGGACTAATAAAAAATACAATATAATGTCGAAGGCTTTGCAGGTCATGTCAGACCGGGCTCATCATTGCTCACACCAATGCGCGTCAGGCATTCCTTTTCCAATAGGCATTTGTAAGTTCTTAGATTAAATATACTCATTGTCTAGTTTCCTAGGAGAATAGCTGATTTTTGTTGGTAATTGAAGTGAATTTTGGTAGGTGAGTCTCTTTGTTCATTTTTAATTTCGATTTCATTCTATTTTTGTTGTTTTGGGAGTAAAAGATTTTTGGTTTTGGAATAAGTGGTAAGAGTTTTTTTATTTTTTCTTCTTTTTTTTTGGAAGTAACAGATTTTTTGGAAGTAATTAAGGGGTTTTGAAATTTTGAAATTTTAGGGAATTTAACTTAGGATCAATTCAATTATAAATTTTTAGAAAGCGTGGCTTCCGAGATGTCGTTGAGCAAATCCACCGGTATGGGATTTGTTGACCTGACCATTTATGTGGTTGTCAAGACGACACTTGGCATGTCGGATACTCTATCTAACCTTCTCGACGAGTACTGATGATTCTCTTATGGGAGGACTACAATGATTCGCGAGTCGAGAGAGACGGATTTTGAAAATATTTGACTTAATCATAGCTAACTATATTTATAAGCAATATCGAGTAATTGGGAAGTGGGTAGTACTTACCTGGGGGTGATACTTACCTGGATTGTGCATAACTTGTACGGTTCGTAGTGGTGCCGTAGTGTGGCGATGGGACTTTAGAGATATCTTCTCTTTAGGTCTGCTGTGGTAGGACTTGGCGGGTGTGAGGTAATGTAATGTCTTGGAGAAGTGATGTGACGATGAGACCTTAGTGACTTTTTCTTTCTTTGGCTACGTGCTGGACGAGTCCTAGTTGGACATGGGGATCAATTCGGGAGAGAGAGCTCTTTACTTTAGCGATGGGACATGATCGAGCTTTCCTTCTTTTTCATCGTATGGCGGGCAGGTGTTGTCTAAGCTTTTTTGGGTAGTGATGTTTGCATTGGGATGTTGGCTGAGCATCGTTAGCGATGGGACACTGATAGGATATTTGGACAATAGGTGTATCTGGTTTCTTTCTTCGGCAGATCTTGGGTTCTAAAAAAAAATCATGTGGTGGTTGCGTCGTGATTGGCTTAGTTTTTTTTTTGTGGTGTGCCTTTGGCTTTTCTCGATGGGACATGAGGGCATGGCTAATTTATTGCGATGGGACTGGATATTGAGGTGGTGTCATGTGTGTGCATCTTATCGTGATGGGGCATGTGTGACGGGGTTATGCGATCGGATAGGGGTAAGTGGAAAGTGACTCTGATCGTGAGGAGCAGAGTAGTGTGCTGGTTGCTTTTACCGTGTCACAATAGGGGGTGTTATTCGTATCGGTGATACGTGTGTCCAATCACGATGGGATAAGGGGTGCTATCAATGCTTCCTTCTCATGTAAGGGTGTGCGATGGGACAGCTGAGTAGGTCTTTCTTTTCTGTCGGAACAACTTGTGAGGCTACGTGATGGGACAGAAGAATTTTGCCTAAGAATGGATACAAAGGTGTGAGGGTGTAGATCTCGTCCAAAGTTAGGTATTGCACGCTTGTTTCAAGTTGCTCAATACGATTGCACGCCTATTTTCAGGCGTGTGATCTCAGGCTTGAGGGGTTGTTTACGCGTGTGTGAGTTTACGTGTGATTGTATTATGTGCTATAATCGTAGCGCGTGATCGAGGCGTCACCAGGTCAGTGTTCGGGCGACCTTCCGTATTGCGCGTCTGTAGTGTATCATTTGATGCGATTGCGCATGACCGGAGCATCACCAGATCATTGTGCGGGTGACCTTTCATATTTCGCGATGTGAGTCAATCGTTTGATTGGGTTGCGCGGTTCATGTATTGCACGTGATCGGAGCATCGTATCGTTGGCACGAGCGATGGCTTCATTACGTGTTCTGGTCAGAGCGCTTGTTTTAGATTATGTGCTGAGTGCGTAGTGCATGATTGAGTTAAACGCATGTGCTCTAGTGTGTAATTGAGTCTGTACTCTATATAAGCGGGGGAGTCTTCATTTGTTTCTCATTCCTCGGTTAGTCTCTAGTTTTGACCTTTTCTAAATCTTTTGTGTTCTAAAATTCATGTTTTAGCAATATTGGGTGATCTAAACGTCTGATTGAGATGTCGTTTCTTCCTATGTTTGTGATTTCGCGTGATCTTCATCCTAAGGTGATGCTCGTGAATGGTGTTATTCTTGGAATGGGTGATATTGGGAATGATGATGTTAGTCTTTACATCGATCCCTTTTTAGGAGCAGTGAAGGCAGCGTTGAGGAAGCGGCGACGGAGGCAATGAAGATGGCGAAAGAGGAGTAACAAGTGGAGGGATGCATGTTGAGAACTGGAAAATACCATTTTCCACCCCTTAACCTGGGTCTTGATAGACCTTTAAGGGAACTAAATAAGTGTTTTAAGTGTTTGTTTTACAGCTAACAATAAAGGCAGGCTTAACCCTGAAAGCAGCTTAAAAGTTCCAAAACGATGATGATCCATTTTGATCTAGAGGAAGAAAGAGAAGGGACAGCCCCACTGGATGTCCAAATGCCTAAACTAAAGAGGACAAAGGCCTGGTTTCAACCTGGAAAGAGGTTTAGAACTATTCAAAAAGAACCTGAACTCTGCGAAAAGAACTAAAAGCTCTAGGTTTGGTTCTCGAAGAGCTCCTGATCTATTCGAAAAGAACCAAACTTGCTGAAGATCTATTCGAAAAGAAGGAAACGCCTTGCAAACTACACCAGATCTATGCGAATAGAGCTCCAGAAGTCATTTTTTCCCTTCGAAAAGTTCTCCAAACTGTGCGAATAGAGCTTCAGAAGTTACAGTACCTCTCGAAAAGGTCCCCAAACTATGCGAGATGGTATTCTGAAGATTCCTAGCAGCTGCAAGGGAAATTTAGTAATCTCTGCATGCGCCCCAATGCATTTAAAAACCCAGGGGCATTCTGGAAGATTCGAAGCACGAAACAGAGGCATATTCCAACCCATGTGAACACCCAAAGATGAAATTACCTGGCGGGAACTTCTAGAAGCTCAAACAAATTTTTGAATTACATAACAGAATTGATGCCTCTGTCTCCTGATTGGCTGAACTAGATCAAGTAGTTCTGATTGGCCAGAACAGATCTGGATCCTTGTGCTCGACTCCTATTGGCTGATATGGATCTAACCAATTCTGATTGGTTAATGCACATTTGAAACGGACTTGGGGAAAACTATAAATAGACGAACTATTTGCCCAATTTGGGTATCCAGAATTTGAGTTTCATTTCTATTGCCCCATTTCCAATTCAGATAGCTTGTCTGAAACCTCTGTAATAGCCTAGCTTTTGTTTGTAACTGAGAACTGTGAGATACTTATGTAATTCAAGTAAGAATTGTATTCAAGACTACAAATCCGAGAGCTGTTTAAGCTGTGCTCTGTAATTGTAATGGTGGATTTGAAAAGGTTGCTTTCAATAGTACGTTCTCAATCGGATTCATGTTGAGGGCTCCGTATGATCTCCTTACTCATTAGACTCCTTTAGATTTACTATTTTTAAAGCAATTTCCCTTAATTCATTATCCCTGTGAGAATCTGCGTTTGTAACCTAATTTCTTACAGCATTTGTAGTGGTGCTCATGTTCTGAATCAAGAATTCGGATTGAAGACTATTGGATGATCTGTGTCCATGACAGTGGACAGATCATAGCAATAAGTTCAACTCAATCCTAATCCTTGAGTTGGATTATTTTCTCTTACATCTGAGCTGGTAGCCAGATGAAGATTTAGATACTTTCTCGACTGTGCTACACTAGTTCTCATTCTGTATTCAGTTACTAAGCTTAAGTCAACTATTATTTCTCCATTCTTATTAATTTTACATCCAATTCCCCCAACTCGGATCTGGATCACTTAGTTTAAATTCTACTTTTAGATAATTTAGTTAATGTGATAAATTCAACCTCTCATCTTATTCGCTTTGTCGATAGGATTAGAGGCCAGATCTGGTCGCTCAGATCTAGAGGTTTACCATTCATTTTAAATCAATTCCCTATGGACGATCTTTTACTCACTTACATTTAAAACTTGCTACAATTGGCCCTGATCTTGCAGGTTAATTAATTTCTCTCTATGCTGATATTTGTTATTCTTTTTAATTTTCCAGATTCAATATAATTTATCATTTGCAAATCTGTTTTCAAAATACAAATAAATCATGCACACTTAGAACAGCAACAAGTTTTTGGCGCCGTTGCCGGGGAATAGATCTTAAAATTGGTAGACCTAAGTTTTTTTATTTTATTATTACATCAGTGCTAAGTATTCTATTGTTTAAATCTGTGCAGTTATTCCTATTCATTTGAGCCTGGAATCAACTTTGAAAGGAATACTAAAGGTTTGCTTTGCATAATATTACTCTCTGTTTCTATGTTGTATGTTTGGTAGGAGGACTCTCAATCCTGATATTGTCCCTCTGAATTTAAAAGTTGAAAGGTTACTAAGAACCAGATAAACATCACAGAATTTTGCTCAGACTGCTACTATGGGTGAGCAACCAAGACTTTTGAGGGATTACTTTGCACCTGGTGCATATAATTCCCCATTTTGTATTCAATTTCCTACTGTTGAAGGAAATTATGAGATCAAATCATCAACTATCCATATGCTTCCTTCCTTCCATGGTTTGAGTAAGGAAGATCCATACAAGCATGTGGATGAATTCTTGTCTCTTTATACAACATTCAACATAGCTGGACTGGGTCCAAAGGCAACCAAGCTCAGGCTTTTTCCTTTTTCATTAAAGGACAAAGCTAGAGCATGGTTGTCCATGTTGCCACCAAACAATATTACTTCTTGGAATGATTTGCAATGTCAATTTTTAGCCAAATACTGCCCTATGTCTAAGACCAGCCAGTTGAGACAAAATATTGTTTCCTTCTCACAACACTCAACTGAAACTTTTCATGAAGTATGAGAACGGTTTAAAGAACTTTTAAGGCAATGTCCTCATCATCAAATTCTCCGATGGCAACTTGTTCAAAGTTTCTATCAGGGAATTGATCAAAAGGACAAGAATATGGTAGATGCTTCATGTGGAGGCACCTATTTGCAAAAAATAGTTGAGGAGGTCTGGGACCTATTTGAAGTTATTGGTGAAAATTCAACTCAACAGGAATCTTTGTCAAGAGACATTGAGAGTCCTGCTCGATTGAACAATCAGCAGACCACCAAGGGAAAGATTTATGAGGTGAATGAGTTGGAAAGGAAGATAGATAATTTAACCACCAAGTTTGACAAATTGATGGACTCACTTAAAAATTCAATGGTTGCAAGAGTGGAGGAGGCATGTCTGATATGCCAGTCCCCTACTCATTCCCATGGTCAATGTCCAGTTGCACCATAGTTCCCAGATCTAGTGGTGGAGCAAGCACATGCGGCCCAATCGTTTGGACAGATGCAATCTAATGAATATGCATGGAGAGGGCACCCCAATTTAAGGTGGAGCCAGGGCAATTATCAATCACAATAGCAGCAGCAACCAAAGAACCAAATAAAGAGAATTTTATACTGTCAATTTTATACCAAGCAAATTTCATTCCACAACAGATGGCACAACCTGTGCAACAATCTGCTCCAGTTCAAACCCCTTCCAGATCCCCTTCTTTTGAAGACCAAGTTCTAACTTCACTCCAGAATTTAGGGTCAACTTTCAAATACTTTGGCCAAAAGAGAGGAAGGCAGGTTACCCAGCCAACCCTTGAACAATCCTAAAGGACAGTTCATGGTTGGAGAGACTTTTGTTTCACATGAAGAAGTAAAAGCTATCACTACCTTGAGAAGTGGAAGAATTGTAAATAATAATGTAGGTACTGAAAAGGAAGAAGAAAAAATTGAGGAAAATGCTATAGATATGTAGCAGGAGCAGCATGATGTTAGCTTTGGGGGTACTGATGTACCTCAGAAAAATAAAAAAAATGAAAAAATCAAAAATAAAAAAAATTCTAGTGATGATTCTAAAGCTATAAATGAAGGACTAGTTCCTCATTTACCATTTCCCCATGCCATGAAATCTGCATCTCCTTTTGATAAAGGAAATACAAAAATAGATGAAATGATGGAGACTTTCAAGCAAGTCAAGATAAATCTTCCTTTGCTTGATGCAATCAAGCAAGTCCCAGCATATGCAAAATTTTTGAAAGATATTTGCACTCACAAAAGATAATCTAAGATACAGTTATCCAAGAAGGTCTTTGTTGTGGAAAGAGTTAATTAGGTTTTGTCCATTGCCACACCTCCTAAACTCCAAGATCCTGGAATCCCCACAATCCCTTGCATTATTGGGGAACATACCATTGAAAAGGCTTTATTAGATTTGGGTGCTAGTGTCAACCTGCTTCCATATTCTATATATGAGAAACCAGGTTTGGGATAGTTAAAACCCACTCATGTGGTGTTACAACTAGCCGACAGATCTGAAAGAAAGCCAGTTGGGATGATTGAGGATGTATTGGTAGGGGTAGATAAGTTTTTCTGCCCTGCTAATTTTTTGGTATTGGACATGGAACCTACAAAAAGCAGAACTTCCATCCCTGTTATTTTGGGGAGACCATTCCTGGCTACAGCCAATGCTTGCATCCAACGCAGGTCTGGTATTATGGAAGTGCCTTTTGGGAATATGATGGTAAAGTTAAATGTCTACAATACAGTTACACAGCCTCAATTTAGTGCTGCGGAATGCTTTCTTGTTGATCTGTTGGATGAACTAGTAGAAGAAACTTTACCACAGTTTTTACAGTGTAGAGATTTAACCACAGATTTTAAAGATGCTTGGAGAAATGTTGTGGAAGAAACAGCTTGTGCCTCAAAATCTGAGGAGGTTAATGCTGTGCAAGGAACTCGTGATCAATCAGCAAGGTCTTCTTCATGGAAACCTGCTATTCTTCCCCTTCCACAAACAGCCAAGGTACCCTTGTTACCTTCTTTTCTCAGCCCACCTGATGTAGAGCTGAAACAGTTGCCAGAAAATTTGAAATATGTGTTTTTAGGAGACCATAAAACATTGCTTGTGATTATTTCTTCCTCCCTCACTGAGGAGCAAGAGAAAGAGTTGTTGATGGTATTAAAACAACATAAGAGGGAAATCAGCTGGACTATTGTTGATTTGGGAGGAATCAGTCCAGCTGTTTGCATGCATAAAATTCACTTGGAAGAAGATACAAAACCTTCTAGAGAAATGCAAAGGAGGCTAAATCCTCATATGCAAGAAGTGGTCATGAAGGAGGTTGTTAAGTTGTTGGCTGCTAGGGTTATTTACCCCATCTTAGATTCAGCTTGGATGGCACCTACACAAGTGGTACCTAAGAAATCGAGGATTACTGTGGTAACCTTAGATTCTGGTGAGCTCATCTCAACCAGATAAAAAACTGGTTGGAGGGTCTATATTAACTACAGAAAGCTCAACACAATGACCAGAAAAGACCACTTCCCTCTTCCATTCATTGATCAGATTTTAGATAAGCTAGCAGGAAAAGCTTATTACTGTTTTCTTGATGGTTACTCGGTTACAACCAGATTCCTGTGTATCCACAAGATCAGGAAAAGACCACATTCACTTGCCCCTTTGGCACTTTTGCCTATAGGAGGATGCCTTTTGGTCTTTGTAATGCTCCTGCTACCTTTCAAAGATGTATGTACTCCATTTTCTCTGATATGATTGACCAAATTATGGAGATTTTTATGGATGACTTTTCAATATATGGAGACAGTTTTGCCCAGTGTTTACATCATCTCAGCTTGGTGTTACAGAGATGTGAGGAAACCAATTTAGTTTTGAGCTGGGAGAAGAGCCATTTCATGGTCACCCAAGACATTGTCCTTGGCCATGTTGTCTCCCATAAGGGCATTGAGGTGGACAGAGCAAAAATTGGTTTAATTGCACATTTGCCTCCTCCCAAAACTGTTAAGCAAATCAAAAGTTTTTTGGGGCATGCAAAATTTTATAGGAGGTTCATTAAGGACTTCAGTAAAATATCCAAGCCTCTTTGTCATTTATTGTGCCAAGATGTTCCTTTTGTTTTCAATGATGAATGCCTTAAGGCATTTGAATTCTTAAAAAATTGTTTGATTTCAGCTCCAATATTACAGTCTCCAGATTATTCACTGCCTTTTGAGCTGATGTGTGATGCATCAGATTATGCTTTGGGAGTTGTTCTTGGGCAGAGAAAGGATAAGCTGCCTCATGTCATAGCTTATGCCAGTAGATCAATGATTAATGTACAGCTCAATTACAGAACAACTGAGAAAAAGCTGCTGGCAGTTGTTTTTACTTTGGAGAAATTCAGGAAACTGCAGCTTGCTGAGCTGGAGGAGCTGAGAATGGATGCATACACCAATGCAAAATCTTACAAAGAAAAAGTTAAGGCTTTCTATGACAAAAATCTGCTGAGAAAAGAGTTCGTAGCTAGCTCTAAGGTATGGCTATTCAACTCAAAACTTAAGTTTTTTCCTGGAAAGCTAAGATCCAGATGGGAAGGGCCATATACTGTCATTCAAGCATCTCCTTCTGGGGCTGTTGAAATTATGGACCCAAGTGATGGGAGAACCTTGAAAGTAAATGATCAGAGGCTCAAACCATGCATTGAAAATACCCTGGAGCCTATGCTGAACATCTACCATCAAGAGCCTCCACGAATCTGATGATAAACAACTGTATCATATGTATTTTAATTGTGTTTGTTTTGTAATTTTTGCATAGTTTTATATCTCTCTGTTTTAGTCATGTTTTACACTCAATTCGAGAAGTTTACAGTATGTGGAAAATCAATTTGCAAATAAAATATTCATTTCGAAAAGAATAATTTTCTTTTCGAAAAGGATCTGGACCTGTAACCAACTACTCGAAAAGAATGATAAACGTTTTGAATAGTTTGTTCTGAAGCCTTTTGCTTTTTGAATAGTTGTTTCTGGAGTTTTTTGTATTTCGAATGGTATTGATGCCATTCTCCTTTTTGAAAAGGACTTTTTTGAACTTTTCAAAACTTCAAAGATGCTTTGCGAAAATCGATTTAAGCATATTTAAACCCTTTCGAAGCAAGGGTTTCATATTCGAAAGCATTCCCAGAGTGTCCTGTTTCACAGAAAACCCATTTTCCTTCTATCCCTGCGTGCTTTTGGAGCTCAGATCAAATTTCCTTCATTTCTGTTCCTCTGAGTAAGCTTGAAGAGAAGGACCCATTGCTTCTGATCTTGGTGGATTTAATCAAGCGATCAAAGATTTCAAGCAAAACCCTAGATTTCGGTATTTTTTTCTTTGCATATCCTCTGTTTGTGTTTTACAAAGTTGATTTCTGTGTCAACATACATTGTATGAGATTCAACAAATTTTTTGAATGGGGAGAACTGAAAAATCGCTGGCTAAAATGTTCCCTAGATCTTCTGCTAAGAAAATTAGCAAACCCTCCACAAAAGAAAAAGCTAAAACCTCAGCCAAGAGGAAACTGTCGATGGATAAAGCTGATAAGATTGAGAAAGGGAAGAAGGTTAGACATGAGGAACCCATCCCAGCAGCTGACTCTAGTCCTGAGCCTGAGCTTCCTCCTCTTCCTATGCATTTGGTACTACCAAACCCTTTCATTGAAGCCCAGAAGCTGATCCCAGAGCTTATTGTTGATGAAACTTTTTTCTTAAATAAGCCTGAATGCAAGCTATCTTTGAATTACATCAGGGATGCTTCACTGAGCAATATCCTAACCCCTCTTCCAGAGAAAATCTATCCAAGAATGGTGAGATTATGGTACCAAAACATGGTGAAAGTGACTGAGAAGGATGCTGATGTCCCAACTCTTGTAATTTTCATTGATGATTGTGATTTAACAGTCACTTATGAAGATATTGGAAATGCCTTGGGAATACCAATTTAGCATGATCCGGCTGGTCCTTTGGCTGCACCAGAGACAGCTTCTTTTAGAGAAATGGCTACACATCTAACCCAAGGCATAGTTGGAATTGGACAGTCTATCATGAGGAGAGACTTAGCACCTCAATTTTTGCTGATGGATTCCATTTTGAGAGGATGTTTTTATGTCACTGGGCACAGTCAGGAAAGAAGGACACCCATTTTGGAGGCCCTCTTTCATTTTTCAAAAGGGCAATTCTTCAATGCCCCTATGCTGATTTTTGAAGCCATGACTGACATTAGTGCCAAGCTGAAGAAGGAACAGAAAATAGCTGGACTACCATTTGGAAGGCTGATCACAGCCCTACTTAGGACCAAATTTGACATTGATGAATAAGAGCCATTTGAAATTGTATCCCCTCATGCTTTTGGGAAGAGGGCTTGGACTACAAGCCAAACCATGTTGAATAGAATGAGGGAGGAAGCTAAGCCTGCTCAAGAATCTGATATACCTGCACCTGAGGTGACCAGCTCTTTAGCTGCACCCATTGCCCCTACAAGTGTCAGTGAACCTGCTATACCGGAACCAGAGGTGACTAGCTCTTTAGCTGCACCTATTGCACCTGCAGCTGACATTGAACATACTACCATTGAGGAGGTACCCAGCTCTTTAGCTATACCCATTGATGACTAGATCATCATCTCACCAACTTCTCCTATCACAGCTCCTATCCCTTCACCTTTCCTAGCAGTGCCATCACTCATCACCACCATAATCCCAATTGCAGACTCTCCCTCTACACCAACCACTCCAGCCATACTTACACCACCAATTTCACCTAACAATGTCCAAGATATTGCCACAGATTTTGTTGAACACTCTCCTAGCACTCCCCTCCTCCATAGCTTCTCAGGTTCACCTGCTCATTCAACTCATACACCTGAAATCACCGATACCCCTGAACCTGAGATATTCACAATAGAGGCCTATTCATCTTTGATGGGATCTATCTTGGAGAATATTGGGCTTGAATCTGTTCCCATACTTGACCCTCCTCATTTCACCCATTTGGCTACTTCCCCCTTTGCAGCCATTTCTCCCATTGCCCCTCAACCATCTACATCAATTTTACCAGCCCCTACTTTGCATACCACACCCACACCTGACACAATTAGCCAAATTTTCACCTTTCTCCAATCCATCCAAGCCCAACTTCATATCAACACAGACAACCAGTCTATGACAAATTCCTTTCTCCAAACCTTAGCTTCCACATCCCAACTAAATACCTCAGTCCCACTACCTCCCACTTCTGACCAGGCTACCCAAACAGAACCTGAGGTAGTATTTTTAGATTCCTCTTCTCCCACCCCCACTGCTGGGATACATATGGTCCCCTACCACTCCATTCCCATTCCACGCTTTGCCACTCTCAAAAGGGCTATGGAAGAGAACCCTTACATCTTTCGCGATGTCCTCCAGGGGTTAGCAAATCTTCAAGCTTACATTAGGACCCCTTATGAAGACCAGATTCGGAAGCTGGAGTTGTTTATGAAATTTTAGAGAAATAAGATGCAAGACCTGTTGAGCTAAACATTTCAGATGGTTAGGAGTGAGCAGCACAAAGTTACCATGTTACAAGAGAGTCTGGCACAAGAAAAACTGAGGACTAATAGACTTGCAAAGTATATTGGCCTCACCAAAAAGATCAAATCTGAGGAGTACACCGAACTTCAAGCCACAATCCAAGAGAAAGGGACTCCAATCTTGACTCAAGTTCGACTCAACAAAGGATTCAAGTTCTGACCCCATTGAACTAACTTATGATACAGATTTCGACCCTAGTTATTAGACTACCTTGTAAATTTTTTGTTTTGTTGTTTCTGTAGTGTGTAATTAATGTTTACTGCTGACTTTTGTTAATTTGCAATTACTGTGCATTTCTTTTCTTTCTTCTATGTCAATATGCTTTTTGTTTTTTGTTCTTTTCTTTTTGCTTATTCACTTCGGGACCAGTGAGGTCACTGCTCATCATAGGTTTGGGGGGGTGGCAGAACTGCCAATAGTTTAGTTAACATCAGTGCAGCTTATGATCAGTAAAATTTTTGAAAATAACGTAATTTCACACCTGTTGTTTTGAAAAATGAGGAAGTTAAAACTTTTTAAAATTGATTTCTAGTGTAATTCTAATACTTTCATGAAGTGAATGTCAGAAAATTTCCAAAAGAAAATTGATGTTTTAGTAAACCTAAAAGGAGAGAAAACAGTGATGATATACCTCAGGAATTTGATAGAAAACTACACCCAGTGAGATTTGGGCCTGAAATGTATTCTTTGGAGGTATGAATTAGCATTTTTTTCTGCTCTAGGGACTGTTTGAACCTGCTTACTTTCACTAGAAGTTACACATATCTAAATTGAAATAATTTGACAGTAATCACGATATTATAGACATGATGTAAGGCCTCCTTTTTGACAGTTTGAGCTTCAAAAAGCCCCACCTTTTGAAGCTGCCCTTGATACACACCATTTGAGCTTTATAAATCCAAGATTTCTTTGAAACCTCATCAACCAACCTCATCAACCTCATTTAGCCTAACCCTCACTCTGAGAATTCAGAAGGTACAGGAAAGGAAGCTGAAGAAAGGAGAGTTGGGTATTAGTTTGGTAAAAAGAAAAATAATTGAAGGCAATGATGTATCAGCAAAAGAAATGTGGCATTTCAGTTAATGTTGCTTTGAAAAAAAAAAAAAAGGGAAGAAAAGTCATTTCATTTGAAGTTTGAAAAAGAAAGAGAAAAAGATGGCCACTTTGGCTCTGAAAATTCAAATGAGAAAATGAAATTGTGATGAATTAAAAAAAGGTGTGTCTGTCACTTCCTTACCTTGACTAACTTCTAGATTGTGAAATCCATTCCAACCCTTTTATTCTTGATAAATTTCACCCATAAGCCACATTACAACTCAAGTTAAAGTCCTTACTGATCAATGATGGATTGAGCTGTCACATGGAGATAAGGATTTGTGTAATCTATGGTGAAAAGAGCAAAGGAATTCGTAACTAAAAGCAATGATGCTCTCCATGCTTCCCTATTTGAGGGTTGTAATCGCCTTGAGCTGCGGTGAAATAGCAACCACAACCCTCTTACTTGCATGTTGTGTGAAAATCTTGGTAAGAGTTGGGTTTGAAATCAACCTATTGGGGTAACATCAAAACTGAATTCTCAAATAGAAGGCAAGCTTTTCATTAATTTGTCTTGTAAAAACTTTTTGACACAAACTGAGTGAATGGTAAAAGGAATTACAGCAGAATTTTAGTTTTGAACTGATAGTTTCTTGAGATTCCTCTTACAACCTGACTGATGCAGGTGTGAATAATCTGATTGGATGAAAGTCTACTTTAACAAAACTACATTGATATTAACTGATTTATTGGAGAAGTTTGTGGGTACCTTTACTAAAAACCCTCAGGAGACTTCACTCCTCCACTAGGGATCACCTAGGGGTTCAAAAGGCTTGTTGCATATGGTAAATGCAACTGTGCTCCCTACAAAAATGGCTTTTCATTCTGTTTTTAAATTTTGTCTTTGCTCAGGGACTAGCAAAGCATAGGTTTGGGGGTGTGTTGAGAACTGGAAAATACCATTTTCCACCCCTTAACCTGGGTCTTGATAGACCTTTGAGAGAACTAAATAAGTGTTTTAAGTGTCTATTTTGCAGCTAACAATAAAGGCAGGCTTAACCCTGACAGCAGCTTAAAAGTGCTAAAAAGTTGATGATCCATTTTGATCTAGAGGAAGAAAGAGAAGGGGCAGCCCCACTGGCTATCCAAATGCCTAAACTAAAGAGGACAGAGGCCTGGTTTCAACCTGTAAAGAGGTTTAGAACTATTCGAAAAGAACCTAAACTCTGCGAAAAGAACTAAAAGCTGCAAGTTTAGTTCTCGAAGAGCACCTTATCTATTCGAAAAGAACCAAAGTTGCTGAAGATCTATTCGAAAAGAATGAAACACCTTGTGAATTGCACCAGATCTATGCGAATAGAGCTCCAGAAGTCATTTTTTCCCTTCGAAAAGTTCTCCAAACTGTGCGAATAGAGCTTCAGAAGTTACAGTACCTCTCGAAAAGGTCCCCAAACTATGCGAAATGGTATTCTGAAGATTCCCAGCAGCTGCAAGGGCAATTTAGTAATCTCTGCATGCGCCCCAATGCATTTAAAAACCCAGGGGCATTCTGGAATATTCGAAGTACGAACCAGAGGCATATTCCAACCCACGTGAACACCTAAAGATGAAATTACTTGGCGGGAACTTCTAGAAGCTCAAACAGATTTTTGAATTACATAATAAAATTGATGCCTCTGTCTCCTGATTGGCTGAACTAGATCAAGCAGTTCTGATTTGCCAGAACAGATCTGGATCCTTGTGCTCGACTCCTATTGGCTGATATGGATCTAACCAATTCTAATTGATTAATGCACACCTGAATTGGACTTGGGGAAAACTATAAATAGACGAACTATTTGCCCAATTTGGGTGTCCAGAGTTTGAGTTTCATTTTTGCTGCCCCATTTCCAATTCAGATAGCTTGTCTGAAACCTCTGTAATAGCCTAGCTTTTGTTTGTAACTGAAAACTATGAGATACTTATGTAATTCAAGTAAGAATTGTATTCAAGACTACAAATCCGAGAGCTATTTAAGCTGTGCTCTGTAATTGTAATGGTGGATTTGAAAAGGTTGCTTCCAATAGTACGTTCTCAATTGGATTCATGTTGAGGGTTTCTTGTGATCTCCTTACTCATTAGACTCCTTTAGATTTACTGTTTTTATAGCAATTTCCCTTAATTCATTATCCCTATGAGAATATGCGTTTGTAACCTAATTTCTTACAGCATTTGTAGTGGTGCTCATGTTCTGAATCAAGAATTCGGATTGAAGACTATTGGATGATCTGTGTCCATGATAGTGGACAGATCATAGCCATAAGTTCAACTCAATCCTAATCCTTGAGTTGGATTATTTTCTCTTACATCTGAGCTGGTAGCCAGATGAAGATTTGGATACTTTCTCGACTGTGCTACACTAGTTCTCATTCTGTATTCAGTTACTAAGCTTAAGTCAACTATTATTTCTCCATTCTTATTAATTTTATATCCAATTCCCCCAACTCGGATCTGGATCACTTAGTTTAAATTCTACTTTTAGATAATTTAGTTAATGTGACAAATTCAACCTCTCATCTTATTCGCTTTGTAGATAGGATTAGAGGCCAGATCTGGTAGCTCAGATCTGGAGGTTTACCATTCATTTTAAATCAATTCCCTGTGGACAATCATTTACTCACTTACATTTAAAACTTGCTACAATTAGCCCTGATCTTGCAGGTTAATTAATTTCTCTCTGTGCTGATATTTCTTTTTCTTTTTAATTTTTCTGATTCAGTATAATTTATCATTTGCAAATCTATTTTCAAAATACAAATAAATCATGCACACTTAGAACAGCAACAATGCATTTCCCAACCAGTCCTCCCTGAATCCACCTATTGGACACTTCGAGCGGAATTTGATCCTCGCTTCATCTCAGTTTTGAACCCAGTCTTCATTTTGGGTTGTAAATTCAGGAGGCATGCCTCCAGTGATACTTGTAAAATTTTTGAGTTATAAATAAAGAAGTATTTTTATTTTATTTATCGTGCTTGTTTATTCGTTTAAACTTATTAACTGATTGGTTGGATTTATTTGATTTGTTTAACTTATTTTAGGATTTAATTTAGCTTAGAGTTTATCCCGAGATTAGTTTGTTTTTATGGGGTTTGTTTAGGGGGTTTACTTGGTTCCGATGGGTTTTGGTTGGGGCATTTTTTTTGTATGGGGTCCCAAACAAGTTAGGGTCTCATTTTAGAGTGTTTTCGTTTGAATTTAGTTTCGTTCAAGGTTTATGTTTTGGTCTTTTGGTTTGATTTATCATGATACTTGTTAAAAGGTGTGAGTTTTCCAAAGTTCTATATGGGTGTTAAGTGTTCAAATCTTATTAGCTTGTTTACTTTGCTTTGGATTTATGTTTCCTTGAAGGGGTAAGTGTTGTGTGATCATTGGTTCATCTGGGTTTGTCATGGATTGTGGTCTTTCAAAGGGGGTATGTGTTTGGTTTAGATTTAATTAAATTGGAAGGGTTTTCAAAGGTGTGGCACTTGTCATTTGGTAATTTAGGAGGTATAGTTTATAAATGTGAGAGCTAAAAGCTTTGATTTCTTGTTGTTTTGAATTTATTTCAAGTTTAGGATTAAAAGTTTTGGGGTATTTTTTATGATTTTGGACATTTTTCTTTGTTCATTAATATCTTTTCTTCCTTTCTCTTTTGTATTCTGGGTATTGAACCCGAAGGGTTGTGTTTATTGAGTGGATTATTGAGAATGGACAGGATTGAGAATGTGAGGTAGGAGTTGAATTGCTACCATGCTAAGGGAAGAGGTGGAGGAGAAAAAGGTGGTAGAAAGGAAACCCAAGGATAAGGCAAGGTCAGAGTTCTCGTGACGAATGCCTATTTTCCCTCGGTAGGCTCTACGGATTAAGTGTTAGTTGCTCCTCCTTTTTATGGTTTCTAAGGTGAGCTTCTAAAGGTGGATCCCGAAGAGGTTATCACGATTAGAATTCATTTAGGGCGCTTCGCCCCCTCAGGGCTTCTCCGAGATTTCTGGTTTCCCGAATAAATCCAGATTCAGGCATTGCCTGAACGTGGCGATTTTAAATTTCTTGTTTTAACTTGTATATTCAGAGGGCATGTCCTCGATGTGTTTTGTAATTATTTATTTATTTATGAAGTGATTATGTTTTTTTTTTTTTTATATATTCCACTTGTGATTATTTATATTTAGTAAATTTTGGTTTGGCTGACTTTGTAGATTATTTGACTGGTTTTGAGGGTGAGGCTTACTTGTTTAAGTTTGGTTTGATTTGGTTTATTTATTTTAGATTGGGGCATGTTAGGAGCATTTTTTTGTTTTGATTTTAGTTTGGGCTTAGTTGGAGTGTATGAAAGATGGGGGAATTTTTTTGTTTGTTTAGTTTGGTCTTAGTTGGAATGTCTGAGTGATGTTGGGGGCAATTTTTTTTATTTGTTTAGTTTGGCCTTAGTTGGAATGTGTGAGTGATGTTTTTGGATTGGTCTTAACAGGGGCGTAGTTTGGGGTTGATCGTGAGTGTCAGAAATTTTCCAATTTAAGGCTTGGGCCTGCTGTTCTGGGCATGCCTTTTTTTTTTTGGATTCTGGGAAATTGTGTGCTTCACTCAGGGAGCATGAACAAATTGTGCGCCCGAGTAGGAGCGCGTGTTTCAGAGCGTCGGAAGGTCATTAAGCGCCGGCTTCCGGTCGTTTAATCTAGTTAAGCGCACGGTTTGGAGCGCAGGATTAGGGCGGTGGCCGGTCACTATTGAAGTGACTGTTGTCATTCGTGCGCCACTGTGTTGGTTCTTGATATGATTACGCACCTGGTGGGAGACACGCAACTAGGTGGTCGGGTTAGTGTGAGCGAGCGACAATTCGTTTACGCTCTCAGTGTTGGGCGCTTGATCTGAGTTAACCGCGGGTGGTGTGGTCCATGATTTATTTAAGCGCGTGAGTTTAGACGCACGATTCAGCCGTGAATTATAAATAGTTCAAAAACGTTCATTTTTTCCGTGCTATCTATTTTGGTCTTTGATTCTTGGTTTCCCTGTTTCCTTGTGCTTTGGTTTTCATGTTTTCGTGATATTTTACGATCCGACCGTCCGTTTCAGGCGCCGTTTCTTCTATTCTCTTTAGTTTTTCGAGCTCTTTCATCTAGGATGGAGTCAGAGGGTGGTGGTAGACCTGCTCTTACTATCTTTGAGTTGGAGAGGATGATGATGGGGGAGATAGGTGAGACCTCTGAGGCTTGGACCAATGCTATTGTCGGAGAGGTGGACGTCGGGGAGGTGGCTAGAGAGGAGGTACCGAAGGTTGACCAGGTGGGGGTCAGAGAGGAGGTGCTTGAGATTGATTAGGATGTAGCTGAGGAGGAGGGTGAGATACCTGAGGGTGAGAGAGCTGAGGGCACGACTTAGGAGCACCAGGGTAAGGAGTATCGGGATCGCAGACACTTCCCACTGGAGGATTTCTTTGCTCAAGGCCGGATAGGTACCCATGAGCAAGACTTCCTTCATTTTCTTAGGCATTTAGGTTATGACATAGACTTATTAGGATCTGGAAATTAAAATGACATAAACACTTTTAATTTATGTCAAACCTGTATTGATTATCAATTGTGTGCTCACTCATGCATCATGATCGCATCTAGAGATAGGTCATGTTTCTGTCCAATTATTCTTATAATATTTTGTGTGTTTGTTGTGAGTCGTCATTGTGTTTGGGGCATATTTCATTTCCTTTTAGCTCTAGACCTATTTGTCATTCGTCGTAGGTATGTGTTAATCTTACTGTCATTGTTTGTGTTTCGTTCAATAGGAGCCCCGCAGCTGGCTATTAGCTCGGCATGGACCGAGTCTCATCCTTGGTATCGTGCCTTACTGAGGTTTCAACGGGCACTGTTGGTGTCTTTCAATTTCGGACCGATCCTAGAGCTGGAGCCCTTTCAGGTCAATCGTGGCTTGATCGCGGCGATTTTGGAGAGGTAGAGGGAGAGGCATCAGGGGCTTCTCTTTCCAGTGGGTATGATGTTGCCGACTCCAGAGGACTAGGTCTGCATTATCGATCTTTGTTTCTAGGGTGAGCCGATCACAAGGCAGATGGCAGGAGAGTATTTGGTAGTATGTGAGATTTTGGGTGTGCCGTATAGGTTGAGTGGATTAGGGCTGGGTGTAGTTTGAGTCACTTGGTTCTTTGATAGGTTTGCTAGTGGCTTCATCCCTCTGAGGTGCCATTCAGAGGTGAGGGGGTCGTACGAGGTGCGTTGTGTGGTGGTGATGGGTCGAGAGCCCATGGTAGAGTTGGGGTTGGTTGCGGATAGGGTGCTCCAAGCGTTCTTGATGCACTTTCTTGGTGCAGTGCTCTTTTCTTGTTCGACTCGGGGATGCGTCACCGAATTATTTTTGATGATTCTCTGGGACTTGGATCGGGTGCCTACCTATGCATGGGGTGCAGCCGCATTGGCGCATCTCTATGAGCAACTTAACCGTTGGGGGCAGGGCATCACGACGATCGGAGGCTTCCTTCCCTTCCTCCAGGTGAGTTTAGTTAATTAATATCATAGTGTCTCTATTTTTCTTGGTATTTTGATAGTAACATCTACTTAACGTTTCTTCTATTTTGTTTTCTAGTTTTGGGCATATGATAACTTCGCTTTTCCTTGTCTGAGGGTTCCGTTGGAGGTGAGATTCATACTTCCTCGGATGAAGATGTGGAGGGAGGAGTTGAGGGGTCGCCGTTGGTCTTCAGATCTTCAGACTGCGCGAGGCCTCTTCGAGGATATGCATGTGGGGCAGGTATAGATCATCGTGTGTATGTTTTGTTTTGTTTTGTTTTGGTCTTTTAAGATCTAAGGCTTTATTAATGGGTCAGCTTACTGGTTTGGTTGTAGGTGATTTAGAGGCCCTACAAGGATGAGGAGGATGCCGACGTGCCAGTGACTCAGTCTGGCTGGCCTTCTTTGACGTGGACATATGGGTCCATTTTTTTGAGAGGGTGGAAAGAATCCACTCATCACGAGTCGTACGACAGCTGGGGCTCACTCAGGGAATCCCTCCAGAGATTCGCCATAAAGTGGCAAAGAGGATGATCGACCCTCCTGGCCGGAACTTTACTGAGCGAATGGCGCTTCAAATAGTGGATTTTAGAGCTGGGGGACCAGGGTTACAGGGGCACTTGATGAGGCGGATGCCCGAGAGTATGTGAGATGGTTTAGCTCATTGGGTGGCGGGCACCTCTTCACATGTCCCTTCCATGGGAGTGGCTCTTTTACGGTTGGTGGGCTGGAGTCGGTGTCGGTGTTGAGGGAGAGGCTGGCTACACTGGAGCAGGGTTTCTCACGGCAAGTGTGCGGGGGGCATTAGATGCCCTCCATAGGACGATGGAGCGGATGGGGTGTGCTCCTTGTCTAGATGAGGAGATGCTACACTCCTTAGCCCTCTCAGTTGCTTAGGCTAGGGCAGTGGAGGATGAGTTGGGGGCTCTGCTAGCGGAGACTCGACAGCTCTTAGTGAGTTAATTTATTAGTTTAATTATTTATGTATTATGTTGACTTAGTCTTTCAGTCGTTCTGACATAGTTGTGGTGTCTCGTTTTATTTTATTTTGGAGTCTAAGAGGGAGGCCGAGGTCGCTAGTCATGTGACGATGATCAAGTTGTTATGCGGTCAGTAGCAGGCTGGCCCAGAGGTGGAGGCTAGTTTGTGATATGAGATTGATCGATTGGTAAGTATCTATATATGTGACCTTGGTTTTGCTAATTGTTAGCATCGTGTGCTTTCCAACTTATGTGTTCATTGTTGTTCATAGAGGGTCGAGCTCGTTGCTGGAGGTCACGTTCCGACATTTGATCCATCTTCAGTTGCTTCCTCCAGTCAGAGGATCCAGCGATGGCTCAGCTTCGGGTCAAGCTAGATCATTGGGTAAGTTTCCATTCAATCTTTTAGCTCATTTGCATAATTATCACAGTTCGTTGGGTGTTATTGTTTTATTTTCATAATAGTTTACTAATATCATGTGGTATTTTTAACATCAGGTTGTCAAGGATCTTCAGACGAGGGAGGCGACTGCTGCCTCTTTACGTCTGGAGAGTCACCTATAGTTTTTTTGGTTTAGTGTAATTCTGTTTAGGTTATTTCATTTTTATTTTGTTCTGATATGTTTTGTGTTGGTTTGTTTGGTTCTTTGTGCAGGCTATTCCAGACTCCGCTCTTGAGGCTCCCCTTCAGGGGTTTGTTCCTATCCCTACTCAGGTATACTTTAGTTATTATGTTCGTGATTTATTTGTTATTATAGTGTTTATCTTATGTGTTTGTTTGTTCTTGTTGCAACCGCCTACGTTTGTTGTCCCTTTCGTGCCTCCTGCTGAGACGGTTGGGTGACTTCTGGGGGAGAGGCTGGATCTGGTATAATTCTTTCCTTTTTAAAGTTTCATTTTTTTCATGTATATATTAGTTTTCTTTGACTTGTGTGGTTTTGCAGGTTCATCAGCTTGAGGAGGCGTGTCTAGAGGCAATGCAAGCGCGCACCACTCTCAAGGCAAGATGGATCCTTGAGGAGACGCAGAGTCGTGACGACCTATTTGTTGAGATGATGGCTACATAAAAAGCTTAGGTTGAGGAATTAGAGGCGGCGCGTTGGATGATGAGGGCAGAGATGCAGGTGACCCTAGATCAGCTATAGTATCATCTGGTGAGGAGTGAGTGGGGGATACATAGGCTAGCTAGTCAGCTTGGTGGGTTGGAGTCGAGGGCTACGGGTTCTTCGGCTAGGAAGTCTCATCGCACCTCTCGTGATCGTGTCAGGGGTGATGCTCATGAGGATTCTGTTGTTCGTGAGATTCTTGCAGGGTATTGTTGGTTCGTTTACCTTGTGCTCAAAAGGGGTTTAAAATCAATCAATTATAGAATCTATGGATTGCACACACACCAAGGCAAACAGACTCATAGACCTGTAATTATTCAGGGCTATTACAGCAAGTTTTAAAAAGGGTAAGTAAGGGTATGTCCACAAGGAAATGTGGTCTAACTTTTAGTAAATCTCTAGATCTAGAGTGGATCTGGCACTCTATTCTAATCTAAGAAAGACGAGAGGTTTTGAGGTTTTGAAACTTTAACTACAAACTATAGAATTAAGTGCTACTGATCCAGATCTATTCCAACGCAGATGTAAGGGGAGATATAGAAGGGATGAAAAATCAAAGGATGAGAACAGCAGCTAGGGGTATTGGTCTCTCACTGAAAATCAAAGGAATCAATGGCAATACTAAGAGCTGATCTGCTACAATCTTCTTTTCTAGCTCCCAGCTTCCCAGGTTACCTTGGCAGAGGTGAGGTATAAGAATCCAATCTCAATTAGAGAATTGAAGCAATCCTAAGGCTATGATCAGTCCACTTTAATGGTCACAGACCATCCTAGAGATTGTTCCGCTTCAAAGATCTTGATTAGAATAGGAAAACCATTGCAGATGATGTAGATGCCAGGATATGAGACCCTCATAGGCTAACATCTACAGGAATATCCAACCCAGGGAAAACAATTAGGAAAAAGTGAAATATAGATCAGAATCACCTTTAAAATCCACAATTATATTATAAAATTACAACACAATTGTGCTCAGATCTGCAATCTGTGCATCTTACAGTTCCATACAATGCCTTTGAATCTCTCAATTTACAGCTTAAGCCCTCACCCTAACTACTGAGAAGAGTTTAGACACTCATGATTGGGTAAAGAGAGGAGGAAAGGAGGAAGAAGAAGAGAGAATTTTGGAAAAATGGATCTCACCCTAAGCTCTGGTTTTCTCAATTTCTGGATTGTTTCTTCTGCATTTTCTCCAAGCTTTCATACTCTCCTCCTCTGTCCTCAGATCTATTTCAGCCAATCAGAATGCAAGGGAATAACTCTGTTATGCTGATGTGGTCGATTTCTCTTCTAGAAGCTCTTCTGTCATTGGTTCTCATATGACAAGTACATGTGATACCGTTAGGGTTTCTGCACGTGGCTCATTGTGTGTCGAAAATATCCCTAGGGGTCGCTGACGTGCTTTGGAACACATGCATAGGCTTCTGGCATGGACAGCTGCTGAAGAAAAATTTGAGAAGTTCCCTAAATCAAGTGTCGAGAGGTTCTGGGATCCTCTCGACAAATTCTGTTTGGCTTTGCATGCAAGTCGACATGTTTGTAGACCTATCGAGAGGATTGACGGTGCTTGTCGATAGGATTGGCGATCATCTCATTCATCTCCTCAACAAGTTCTGGTCGACTTGTCAATTAGTTGTCGCAGATCCTGTTGACAGCTTCTTTTCATCCTCTCGAGGACTGCGCCCAGCAGTTATCGACAGGATTGAGTGCACTGCAAGACAGGTTCTCGACAGGTTCTAACAGGAGCTCAACAGGTTCATTCATCCTCTCGACAGGTTCATTTATCCTCTCAATAGGATCTGGATCCTCTCGGTATCTTCTAATTTAGGCACCAGATCCTCTCGACAGCTTAAGAGAACCTCTCGACGGCATTATTTCTATACGTCCTTGGCTAGCATGCACTTCTAATGTGTTGTCTTTCATTTGTCTCGCCCTCAGCCACCTCTGGGTGGATTCAATCTTCATCCCCTGGCATTGTACTTGCTCTCAAGTGCACCCAGTTGGGTTCATGGCCTTCCATGAGTTTCTAAGGCTTTGTGGATTGTTAGAATTTGAGCACAGGCAGATTGCTTATTTGGCCCTTTTTATTGGCTGCTTGTGCTAAGGCTGTAATTTATTGCTTATCTACAAAACATACTTAAAACACATTATTAAACACCTCAAGGGTCTTCCAAAGGTCAGGTTAGGAGGTGAAAAATGGTATTTTTCACTGCTTAACAGGTATCCTCCTCATTCTCACTCGAGGTGATCAGTTAGTCAGATGAGTGAAGGGGGTTCTATGGTGGGGCCCCGTCGTTTAGAGGTTTCGAGGACTCCGGGTGTAGGGATTGTGTTTTTAGAGGACTAGTCTACAGACCTCTGAGCAGATGATACTGAGGGCAGCGGCGCTCGTCCATCCTAGTGGCAGTGTAGGGAGTAGGTGTGTGTGTGTGTATGCTTTTTTGGTGTGTGCGTTGTATATATATAGAGGGGATGCCCCTAGTGACAAGTGTAAAAAAGAAAAGAAATTTTTTGATATATTCATATAGAAATTTTTGGGTTTTTGATCTACCTGATTGGCTCATTTTCTTTTAGTTACCTCTTGCGTCTATTTTTGCTTTTTAGTTTCTTCAGCGCCATCGACCATCATTGGGACTTGGATGCTTCCTGAGCTGGCCCAGTGATGGTTGAAGGTTGCTTCGTATCTACACATGTGAAGGTAATGCTATCAATAGTTTTTGTTTCCCCCTTGCTAGATGTCAAGGGGGGGTGAGTATCTCAGACCGAGGTCTGGTAATGAAGGTGGATATATTTTGTTTCTCTTTTTTTTTTTCTTTTCTTTTTTTGTCTTTTTTTTTTAGATGAAAATAATGCAACAGGGAAAGCAAATAACTAAAATAATAAAAAATAAAAAATAAAAAGGCCCCAGTGTAGGAGCATGGTAGGATTGGCAGTATAATATCTTTCGTAGCACTTTTCGGATGGTAACTTCATCGTTCCTCGTCTTCTTTGTGGAAAAGTCGGTGCTTCTGATGTGATTCTCCTTCTGTCCCAAAAAAAATGCCTCAGTGTGTGGATGCAATGGAGCTCTTCTGGGCTGTGAGATGAGCACTTAGTGTTTATAAGCAGTCATGGGTATTTGGTGAGTTAGTTTTGAAGAAAAGTTCATCAGTACTGTCATCGAACCGAGGGGATGTTGTTTTGATTAGATCAGTTGTATCCAGGGGTCTATCTTGGGGAGGTGGTCATCCTATCCCGTGGTTATTAGGGAGAAGTACGGTATGTACAGTAGGTGATTGCGCCAATCTTCATTCATCAGTTTTCAGTTTCATTTTTAGGAGCATCCTGTAAGGCTTCTGATTTATCGTCCGAAATAAAAATAGAAGAGGGGGGTAAGGCTCAGTGATGTGGGGAATAGTTTGTATGTAATGCATTCCAAAAGGGATGAGTAACAATCTTTGCTCAGAGGAATACGGAATGTCATGATCGAGCTCCTTCGTCATGTTTCGGTGCCATCAAAATATCACATTCTATGGTTAGCAAGAGTTTATCCTCCTCCTGCCACATTACGACGACATCAAGTAGTATGGGGACATTAGGGATGCCCTCGCAGCTTGCTTATACACTTCTAGTAAAGTAACCAGAGATGTCCTCACGGTCTGCTTATGGTTCCCTGAGCTCATTGACTTGTTCATTCATCGTAATGCTCTCACTCGATTTTTTTAATATATGTATTCTTCGAAAGCATCCTTCTAGCGTAAGAATAATGAGTTTTGATTAAACCTAACATCTTCATTTCTTTTTTGCTCTAACGTCTCCTCCAATGGTAGGGGAAGAGAAATGAGGATCGGGTATTACTTATGCTTTTGAAAGAGGTTTAGGTAGGTCACTAGTCCTTAAATAAGATTGCTCGAGTGTGAAAAAAAAAGGTGGGCAACAAATTGGAGGTCTTAAGGATATTTGAAGAATTGATGACGTACGACCAAGGAATGGGTCAGGATGACTACAGGGGTGATAAGTATAAGTATTTAACCATGGAATGTGATGATCACATGGCTAAATATAGTATTTCTAAGGTACATGGCATTCCAAGGTCTAGGGAGTTCTTCCCCGTCCTGGTTCACCAGTTTGTATGCATTTCCAAGGTGTGCGGCTATTATGGCATATGGGCTTTCCCAGTTTTATTTTAGTTTTCCTTTCGGATGGGCGTGCTTGGAAGGCATAATTTTCATTAAGACTAATTCTCCAACATTAAAGGTTCGTTCGAGGACTTTCTTATCGTAAGCCCTGGCCACTCTCCTCTGATATACCTGAGCATGACCAGCTACCCTTAGACATGTTTCATCAAGCTGCTCTAGCTTTGTGAGTAGGGCAATTCTCCTCTCGTCTAAGGATAGCCCATCATCAAGTTAAATCCATAAGGATGGTACTTGTATCTCATATGGTAGGACTGCCTCCATCTCATAGGTAAGGAGGTAGGGAGTTTAGCCAGTGGCCATACGAATCGAGGTCCTATATGCCCAGAGTGCTTCTGGTAGTCGTTCAGGCTAGTCGGCTCCATTGCTTGTTTCTACTGTGTGTTTCAAATTTTGAATCAGCATTTTGTTCATAGCTTCTGATTGTCCATTGCCTTGAGCGAAGAACGGTGATGAGTGGCATAGATCGATGCCATACTTCTTACATAACTTCATCTTCTCTGCGATGAACTGTGGTCCATTGTCGGTGACAAACATCCTGGATACTCCAAACCTGGTGATGATATTCTGAATGATAAACCTTACGAGTGTTGAAGTGGTGACTCTGACATAGGATTCAGCTTCTACCCATTTGGTGCAGTATTCGATCGCTGTAAGTATGAACATGTGCTTGTGAGTGTTTCCAACTATGTCTGTGAAAGGTCCGATGACATCGAACGCCCACATCGAAAATAGTCACGGCAAGGTCATAGTGTTCAATGCAACTGATGGAGCTTTGATGACATCGAAGGCCCACATCGAAAATGGCCACAACGAGGTCATAGTGTTCAATGCAAATGATGGAGCTTTGATGAGCGCGGCGTGTTCTTGGCATTGTTTATAGGATTGGACGTAGAGGTGGTAATCTCTGTTCATTGTCAGCCAGAAGTAGCCTTATCGTGTAACTTGATCGGCGAGCGTCTGTCTACTAGAGTGGGCACCACAGGCACTAGCGTGTGCTTCTCGGATGATGTATTGTCCTTCTTCATCCTCGGTAAGCTCATATACTAAAAAATTACTACACTGGGGATTCAATTTTGTGAGAGGTAGCCCTTCATCAGCGTAATCTATGACTGAGAGATCTTTGGTAAGGTGAAGGTCAAGACTATTGACTCTTCTCTCAAAGTCATAAAGTATCTCATCTGGTATGATCACTGGCTTATTGTTCAGCCTGGATGCTTTGCGTCCTCGTGCGAGAGATGGGATAGAAGTCCTAGGAGAAAAGTCTCCTTGTTGGCCACAAACTTAAATCTGGACGAAGGGTTCCCTTTCTTTTCTGAGGTTTTCTGATTTTTTTGAGTTTTGTGTTTTTTAATTTTTAAGGTTTTCTATTTTTTATATTTTTTTATATTTTTGATAATAAATATGGTACAGGGTCGGTCGCCTCAAGAGGTGCCGGGAGAGTTGCTTCCTCTAACTGAGGGACCGAGATGGCTGCTGGAGCCATTCGGGTGATTCTCTGAGAAATGTGGATTTGTTCTGAATTTGACATTATTTTTTTTGAAGTCCTCATCTAATGTGATTTTTTAACTTAGCGACGTTGGTGACAGTGGCACCGACGTCTGGATTTCTTCTACCACATCGATTGCCCCTTGCTCGAAGAAACTCTGGAGATCATAGTCGATCGAACTATCATCCTCTGAGTTGTAATAGCGTTGTTCTTCCCACCAAGGGGGATCTCCTAAAGGATCCTCAGGGGTAGCAAGCTCTTTCCCTTGATCTTCATAATATGTTAAGATGAGCATACATATTCGGCAGCGAGGTTGATAATGGTGAGAAATGCAGGGAGATCTCTAAGGACATTCCCATCCTTCTAGGTTAGAGTCGAAGACGGTATCGAATATATCTTCTTGATCTCATAGTTCTTGAAGTCCTAGATTAGCTTGCTCTGCTATCTCGAGTGCCGGGAGGTCTATCCAGTAGTCCTCGTCATCACTCGGGGGAGGTTGCCACTCTTCCTCTAGAGATTCCTAGAATATTTAGAGTTGTGGCATATCTGGGGATGAAGAAGTGTCTAGTTCAAGTTCCTTTTCAAACTCTATTAGGGCGGTGTAGGTGTTTCCCCCTGGGTCAACCAGATGATCATTGGGATTTTTTGCTTCTTATGCCGGTAACTAAGCTGGTAGGTCATACTTATTTCGGTGGTCACGAGGTTGGAATGATTCGATTCTTCTATTGCGGAATATCGAACCCAACTAGCAAAGCATTCTAATATGCTGGTGCATACCCTACAGCGGGGTTGGTATGGGTAGCGATAGAATGGTGTCCCACAGGCATTCCCATCCTCTAAGGCCAAGGCCGAGGCAGATGCTATGCGTGTTAAGATTTTCTTGTAGGATGCCCTCTTCTTCCCATGTTGAGTGTAAGTACTCTTTACCCTCTTACAAGGCTGCTATGTGAAATTCTTCGTCATCAGTGGATTCCCAATCTTCTACTCATGGCTCGAGTTCTGAAGGTTCTTTCTTCCTCTCTTCCGTAAGCTCCTTAGCGTCAAACAAGGGTTTGACTCCTTCGAATGATTTATTAATATCTTCATTTAAATTGGTTAAATCATTGAATACTTTAGTCATTCGCTCAATTTCCACTTCTTGGGATCTAGGGAAGGATACTTCCCTCTACCTTGGTACATCTGCTTTCTCAGTGGTCCCATAGACAAAGTGGTCATATAGAGACTATTTTGGGGAGGTAGGGAATAAGTCGGTTTGTAGGCTGTCCAATTGATAACCTAACCCTATGTGTTTGCATATTTTCAATAGGACGACAGGTCCTACACGACCTTGCTTATTTTTACTGAGTTCGGTGTGGGGCACATATCCGAGTTGGTACATGAGGTCCCACCCTTTTGTCGCATTGGGTTGATATCATAAAGTTTGGAGAGGTCTGGGCTGACCTCTCTCCTCATTAATTTTTATTAATGCGTCGAGGGAGAACTAGGAGGGGTAGGTGGATGAACTTTCACTACGGTTGTCTCATTTGGGATTCGAGTCTTTTAAATGTGGCCTGTGTTTAATACGGAATCATGGGCTGTCAGAGTACTTGCCGCATAATCAGTATCCATCTCCTGGAGGGGTGTGTCAGCTTATATACGGATGATGGAGTCCTCATATGGGAATTTGACGCATTGATAGTATGTGGATGCGACAGCCTTCATTGACTCTAGCCATTTTCTTCCTAAGATAAGATTATACGTACTAGCAGAATCAGAGACATGGAAGGTAACGTCCTTCGTTTTAGGTCCAAGGTAAACCTGGAGTTTAATAGTTCCTTTGATAAAGCGACACGATCCATCATAAACTATGAGTGACAGTGCCGGAGGCCTGACATCCTGCTCTGTGTATTCGAGTGTCTTTAATATTATGAGAGGACAAATATTGAGTCCCGCTCCCGTATCGACCAATGCATGGGGTACGGAAAACACTCTAATTATGACTGTAAGATATATGGGAGCCGCATTTCCGTGGAGTGACTCTTTAGGCATGTTTGCGTATGTAAAAGTGAGCGCGGGAGGCTGTGCCATGACGGAGGTGATTTGATGAAGCTCATCTAGGGCCGTGTCCTCATCCACTTGCATGTCTTCAAGTGTCCTTATTAACAACCGGTGATGGTCAGGCGATTTCTTGATGAATTCTAGTATAGATATCTGGGCCGGGATCTTTTGGAGATGCTGCAGAAGGTCATATTCTTCCCCTGGCTCAAGTGCCATTTCTTTGCATGGCCGATGAGCCTTGGGTGTAGGTGCTTGGATTGGTTGAGGCATAAGAATTGGTGGAAGAATAATGTGAGGTGGGGGTGGCAAGTTAACCTCTCTTTCTCTCATGTTCCCCTCTGATGGTTGTACGTTCGTGAAATCCTTATTTCGAGCGAAAGGCGAAGGTGGATAATTAGTTCTTGATTTATGAATTGGATAGGTCGGTTGTTGACCGAACCCGGTGTGGCTCGACGCGGATGTATTCGTAAAGTGAGTGAAATTCAAGGTTGGAGCATGTACCTGAATGGTACCGCTCCAAGGTGGGAGATATTGTGTGTAATCCTCTTCTTCTAGGAAAGCAGAGACTAGCATCTCGCATGGGTCGGGATGTTCTTCGCGCTCACTTTCTTCTATGTTTGGCAAACACTCAGTCTTTATTTCATTCTCTTTGCTTGGAGTCTTTCGGGTGACACTTTCTACCCATACAGCAATTTAGGCTACCGTATGAAGAACGTGATCTCCGTACTCGGGTTCAGAATCGGACCAAGGGGGTGGTAATGGCATTGGTTCAGGATTTTGAGGGCTTGAAGGTTCTGGTGGGTGGCTATGGAGGAATGGTCTCCTGGTCCTAAAGAAATGGACTCGTATCTGAGTGAATTTTAGATAGGGAGGTGGGCTCGGTGGGGTGATGCGAGTAATCAAGGCCGAGGGATGCGAGGGGGAAGGAACTCTCGCTAGTATGGCAGAAGTATTAGAGGGTTGAATGCGAGTGATTAAGGCCGAGGGATGTGGGGGTGAAGGAACTCTCACTAGTGTGGTGGAAGAATTAGGGGATTGAATGCGAGTGATTAAGGTGGAAGGTTGGAAGGAAGATCGACCTGAGAGATCTACGGTGGTGACTTGAGCCGGTGTTGCTTGGTTGTGGTTGGGCATGGGGTTATTAATGATCCCTAGATTTTATTGGGGTTGGTTATCACTAGGGTTAGGATTCCTAAGCGCTTCCCAATCGATCTAATTTCGGTCATTCATGTCATAGATTATATCCTTGAGGACCCAGTAGTCTTCTAGGTTGTGTCCCACGTATCGATGAAAGGCACAGTATTTACTATAGTCTAGATTCGTCGGCCATGGGCGAGGTCTTTCTTAAGGGAATCGAAAGAGATTCTAAGTGTTAAGGAGACAGAAGATGTTGGGGATCGTATCAGGCAAAGGGGGATGGTGTTCCCACCTCGACTGATAGGGGCCTCTAGCTGGGTTGAAGTTTTACGGTGGGGATACGTTATTATAGTTCGGCGCGTGGGCCGATCGGTTCTGCGTCATATTCTGGTTCTGGTAAGTGTTAGGATATTAGTTTTTGTTTTGGTATTGGCTCTGATTCTAGTTCTGAGCTTAGTTTTGGTTTGCATATCTTTGTTGGTTAGTGCCTTGGTTTTTGTTTGTGTACCATTGCTGAGTCTGATTTTACCCAAAATTTGGTGGTTGAAAGTTTACGTTCCCAGAGTTTTGTCCTTAGTTGATAACGGTTTTGACCTGTTTGGTTCCTGACGCTTTCTTATTATTTTTTGACTTTAATTCACTAGAAGATCCTACTTTCGACATAACTATGGATAGGGCGAGGTCTCCGCCTTTAATGTGTCGCGCTAGTCAGGATGCCCGGGACTGGAGTGCAGTGAAGTCAAGGCAATCACTTATGACAAGTGCACTCTTTAGCGGTTCTCTAGTGTTATCGATGATAATATGCACCGAGTCCTTCTCTTTCATTGAAGTGCCGGTCCTAGCAGTGAGTTTTCTCCACCCAGCAACAAAGTCAGTAAATTCTTCATCGGGTCCTTACTTGGCCACCATCAAATCGTTGGGACTGACCGTCTCTTGGATCAAGTGTTTGTATTAGTCTAGGAATTGACCGACCAAATCATTGAAGGTTTCTATCTTATAAAGAGGGAGTCCCGCAAACCAATCTAAAGCTTCTCCTTCTAATGAGCGTTAGAAATAGTGAATGATAAGTCCTTGATTATCACGTATGGGTCGACAATCATTGCAAAAGAGGGCCAAGTGATGGTGCGGATTTTCCGTGCCATTATATTTGGTAAATTTTGGCGATTTAAATCCTATTGGTAGGTTAAATTTGACGTCTCGGCAAAATTTATCAAATCCAAATGAGTGATCAGGGTGCTCTCTCTTGGCCATGTACTCATCGAGCATTTTAGGGAGATCTTCAATTTTAATGGTGTTGTCTTTTGGAGCGACCCATGAGCAAACCTTGTCTAAAGAGTCATCATTGAAGAATGTGTGGGCAGGCCGTCTCAATGGTGTGGCACGGGCTGACACCGTACTCGGGGTAGGAGGTGGCTTTTCTTGTCGTTCTTGGTCTTCTAAATATTTTCTTGACCTAATTGTCTCATATGCGGCAGCCAATCCTCGAAGTAATTCCTCGGAGTCATCATCTCCTCTTTCTATTCTTTAAATACTGAGCTCTACGATTTGTTGAGCAGTAAGGTTTTGTCCAGTGTTACCATCTCTCCCATTATGATTATTACTGATGTGTGGGGTAAAGAAGGGATTTTCTTGTTCACCAGCCATATTAATCTCAGGTTGTCGTGGGCTGGAGTTGTGAAGTGGTTCTTCCTCGTACGCGGGGTTGTTATGATACCCCATAATGGTGGGTCTCCTAAACTCACACTTCAGACATCTCGAGTCGTTGACGAAGAATCATATATTTAAAAGGGAATCTAAATGACACGATGGAAAGAAAAGTAGGGAAATAAAATAAAAACTAGCTATCTTAAAAAAACAAGAGTTTGTAAAAGTGACCTATCGCGATCGCCAGTTTGTTGGTGCGCACTTTTTCTGGGTTCCTTTCGGTCCCTGTTGAATCAGTGGCTCCAATTCTGTCCAAGTGAACTCTAGCAATACGGTGTTTAGAATGGAGGAGGTAAAAATAAATAAATAAAATGGAGAGTTTTTTAGGAAGATTCCTATTTTATTGCGATTGCCAGCTGTAGATATTTAACGACGCTGCAACACGTCAATGATCACGCTTTCGAGCAGGTGTGGGTTACTTCTTTACTGAATCGTTCGCTTGCGAACGTCAGCAGCTATGTCTCTTCTTATAATTTAGATAGTTTAGTTTTCCTTTTATTTCTCATTATTCTTGTAGTTCTAATCAGTTTAGACTTCTCAATTCTGTTGTGAGTTTAGTTGTGTGGGATTTTATTATAGTTGATTTAATCCAGTATTCTAATTCTCTCAGGAGTCTGATTAATTTCAATTTCCTAATCTAATTAGAGTTCCAATTAATTTAGTGTCCTAATACTACTAAAAGTTCAATTGATATCAGTCTCCTAATTGTACTAGGAATGCAAATGTATTAATTCTTAATGAGATTCTAATTAAATCAAGCATGCTAATTATACTAAAATTCTAAGTAAAGTAAGTAGACTAATTGTATGGAAATTCTAATCAAATCAAGTATACTAATTGTGTTGAAATTCTAGCTAGAGAAATTATAATAGTCCTACCAAAATTCTAATTAAGATAGGGAGCTAATTCTACTAAAACTCTAATTAAAATAAAGAGACTAATTTTACTAGAATTACGATTAGAGCGAGAAATTAATTATCCTGAGATTCTCACTTAAGCAATGAATTATCTATGCTAAAATCCAATTAAAATAAGGGAACTGATTTTTTTCTAGAATTATGATCAAAGAAATGAATTCTAAAGATTTAATAAAAATAAAGCAATTGTACTAAAATTCTAAGAAGAAATTATGGAACTGATTTTCTGATCCTAATTAAAGTAATTATATAATTCTAAAAAAAAGGGGGTTTGGCCCCGCTATGCTAAGGAGGATTGGCCTCGTTCCTGAGTACCCTTCGAAAGCTCCCTTGGGCAAATCGGGTGGCTGAGATTAAAGAAAAATTGAATTTCGGATTATAAAAATGAAATTTTTGGATTTTCAGAGTCAATTTTAGGGTAATAATTATGAATTAAATTGAGAAACTAGAATTATAGAAAACTAAATAATGTTTAGGGTTTTTTAAAGTATTAAACTAAGGAATTAAAACTAAAATTTAAAATTCTAGGACTGAATTCGGGTCCGAAATCAAAAAATTAGACCATGTGATTAAGGACTGGTTCTATAACCTAAGGACTAGAACAAGAGATTAATGATAGGACTGGAAATTAAGATTTTAGAATAGAATTAAGTCAAGGGTTGGTGAATTAGATCGTCAGATTAAGGACTGGTTCTAGAAACGAAGAACTAGAACCAGATATTGAAAATTACGGTCTAAAAAAGGGTGCTATGGTCTAAAATTGCGAAATAATATTAATAATTAAAACTAAGGGAAATCATAAGTCTAAAACTAAGATTTTTACCTAGGCCCAGGGCTGCGGAGAGAAACCTTGAAGATTCTACGCTTGAATTTTGAAATCATAGCTAGGTTGCTCTATGTGTTCGTTCTCGGAGTTCTTTGGTTTCGAAAATCCTAAAAAAATCCGTTCTCTCTCGAAAATTGCCAGCCTCCTCATGTGAATTAGAAAAAAAAAAATTTATAGATTTTTCTCCAATTAAGCGCCCTGTTTTAGGCATTTAATCAAATTGCATGCCAATCTCCCGGTGCTTAATCGGTTTGAGTCGGTCACCGACTCAGTGAGCGACCAGCTGACTTGCTTAGTGAGTTTCCTAATTCTAATCATGTTAGAACTAATTACGCGTTAGGTGTGGAGTGTGCAATCCAATTAAATGCCTCTTTTGAAGCATTTTATGGAGGAAACTTAGGGGTCAAGGACGGTAAGACTAGGTCGGGCGTTGGCCAATTGTGCGCTAGTGGTGGGGCACTCAATCCGATCGCGCGTTTCATAGGAACTGCATGATCGAGTCTCAGAGTGGTTTGGGAAAGAGAGTCTGGTCTGCAAGAGGGACTGATTGCATATTTGTGGTTTGGAGTGCAATCAAATTATGCATGTAGTTTTAGGCGCTTAATTCGGGGTTGTCCGGGTTCAGGTCAGGTCTGAAATGCCAGACTATTGTTTCATCCTATATTTTGACTATATACTATTTTTTCAGTATATAATCTCCCTATGTTGGGATCTGAGCCACAGAGCTATTATTTCGGCTAGTGTTCAGCCATGTACTATTGTTTCAGTGCATGGTCCCCGCATTAGGGTTATGGGTCTGAAATGCAAGACTATTGTGTCAGTCTTCATTTTGACTATATATTATTGTTTCAGTATATAGTCTCCCTACGTCGATGTCTGAGCCACAGGGTTATTATTTCAGCCAATGTTCAGCCATGTACTATTGTTTCAGTGCATGGTCCCCGCGTTAGGGTTATGGGGCCTGAGCCACAGAGCTATTATTTCAGCCTGTGTCTAACCATATACTATTGTTTTAGGATATGGTCCCAATCAGGGTTATGAGGTCAAAGGTTGACCGAACAAATTTATATATTTTGAGAGGGCAAAATGGGAGTGTTTACACCATGGAGGCTCATCATCCAACTTTGTGGGTTTCTCAACTTGGAGACAAAAAGTAGGCTCATTCCTTTCAATCATGATCAACTTCATTTCTACACCATAGGAGATTTCGACCATTGATGCCAACGTTGCTAGCGCATCGGCAAAGTGATTTCTTGCTCGCAGAATATAAGAGAACGTAATATCGTTAAAAAACGCGATCAGATCCTCGAGGTGCTCATGGTATGGGATTAGCTTATCATCCTTCATCTTCCAATCTCCGTTGTCTAGCATATGATCAATTGTGAGTGACCAAATACTTGGAGGTGAGTTACGTTTAGGTCAAGGGCTGCCTGTAGGCCCGTCGCGCATGCCTCATATTCGGCCATATTATTTGTGCACGGGAAGTTGAGTTTGATGGAGACTGGATTATGAGACCCTTTTGGCAAAATCTGAATAGCGCTAACTCCTTGATCTTCGGCATTTGCTGCCCCATCGAAGTGCATCACCCATAACTCCTCTCTACCTCTTCCGTGTCATCTCCTGTCATGAACAGGATGTCCTCATCGAGAAATTTGATTCTCAAAGGCTCGTAATCAGGGAAAGGATTCTCGGCAAGATGATCAACGAGTGCTTGCCCCTTATTGACTTCTGAGTGACATACATGATGTCAAAGTCAGATAGGAGAAGTTGCCAGCATGCAGTCCGCCCAGTGAGGGCCGACTTTTCAAATAAGTACTTTAACGGATCCATTTGTGCTAGTAGGAGAATAGCTTGGGATAGCAAATAATGACAGAGCCTCTGTGTAGCCCATACCAGAGCCAGACATGCTTTCTCCAGATAAGAATAGCGTGTCTCATAGTCAGTGAATTTCTTGCTCAGGTAGTAGATTACTTGCTCTCTTCTTCCTATCACATCATTCTGCCCTCGGACATAAACAATCGACACTTCCATAGTGGAGAGGTACATTAAGATTGGTCTCCCCGATTCGAGTGGTGCCAACAGCGGTGGGTTGAGAAGGTAACCCTTGATCTTATCAAATACTACTTAACAATCATCGTTCTATTCAATGGACAAATCTTTTCTCAGTAGCTTGAAGATCGACATACAGATAGGAGTGAACTATGCAATGAACTGGCTGATTTACTGTATCCTACCCAAGAAACCTCTGACCTCTTTCTCGAAAGATGGCGGTGGCATTTTGATAATAGCTTTTACCTTGATTGGGCCAACCTCGATGCCTCTCCTACTGACAATGAAGCCTTGTAGTTTTCCTGACATGACGTCGAATGTGCACTTCTGAGGGTCTAAACACAACCTATATTTTCTAAGCCTCTCAAATAGCTTTTTGAGGTTTACCAGATGATCACTTCTCCCTGGTGACTTGGCAATCATGTCATCAACGTACACCTTAATTTCTCGGTGCATCATGTCATAGAAGAGTGTTGTCATTTCCCTTTAGTATGTTGTGCCAACATTCTTAAACCCGAATGGCATGACCTAGTAATAGAAATTTTCTCACTGCGTAATGAACGTTGTCTTCTCTCGGTCTGCTTCTGCCATCTTGATCTGTTTGTATTCGGAGAATCCATCAATAAATGAGAGCATCCCATGTCTTGCGGGGTTATCAACCAAGATATCGATGTGTGGTAAAGGGAAGTCATCTTTCAGGCTTGCCCTATTCAGGTTTCTGAAGTCGATGCACATGTTGACCTTTCCATTCTTCTTTGGTACAGGGACGATATTGGCTAGCCACTATGGATATTTAGAGACTATGAGAAACCTCGCATCGTACTGCTTGATGACCTCATCCTTTACTTTCAGCCGCCACTCTGGCCTGAGGCGTCTCAACTTCTGATTGACCGACCTAACATCTAGATATAGCGACAACTCATACTCAACCAAATCGATATCCAAACTAGGCATGTCCTCGTATGACCATGCGAAGATGTCTTGGTATGACCGAAGGAAATCAATCATGTTTTTTCTTTCATCGGGAGACAGCGACGTTCCGATCTTGATGACTCTTGGAGCCCCCTCGGTCCCTAGATTGGCGTCCTCTGTTTCTTCAACAATCGGCGTAGGGTCATGCTCAAAATTGACAAACCGGTCAATGAGCTTATTGGGGAGCTCCTCAGTAGGGATTTCCTCTTCCAGACTCATGACTCCTACGTCTTCCTGTATTTCTATAGGAAAGGGGTTGATTTCATGTGGGACAGGCTTTTCTACTAAGGCATCATTTTCTTTGATTTCTCAAGAATTTTGAAAGACAATTTTTTTAGATTATTTTGTATTTCTTTTAATTTTTTAGATTTTTCCTTTTATTCATAAATGGGCCCTTGGCAAGGCTGGTCCCTATATGCACATGGTATTGCTTGCCAAAGGCTCATCTCACTTTTTATAAGTTTTTTATTTTGAGAAGTAGGTGATAAATTTACGGCCATTTGATGCTTCCAGAGTTAAGGGCATTGATGCCCAATTCCTTACCTAAAGTGCTGCCCCTTTACCTGGACTTGCGGAGGAGGCCGATCAAGATGGCTTTTGGGGGTCAGCCTTCATCATATTTTTCTTGGGCTCGTCTTGGATTTCTTCATCAAATGTCAGCACTGGTTTGTGGTGATTAACTATAGGGGATTGCATTGATGGGGGATCTTCCTCCTTGAAGAGGGACAAGGACACCAGATCAATTTCTATAGCGGGGGGAATGATTTGGGGATTGGTTGGGTGAATAGCGGTTATTGGCTTGTGTGGGGTCAGCTATGTTGCTTTGTTCTGATCAATCTTTATAATCTCCGCACTCACGATGGTACTCCGGATGTGAGGTCTAGGGCGGTGTTCATCTTCTAGGTCTATTCCCCGAGCTTTTGCAACAACAATGGTTCAGGCCTTTTCCTTGGCCTCTCGAACTTCTTCGTTGGTAGGCTTGTAGCCTAAGCCAAATCTAACCTCCTATCCGCCTCTAGCTCTAACTGGATTTTTTCATCCTTGTAAATGAGGTCCCAGCCCTTTACCTTTCTAATAGCCCATTTCTGGAGCATGGCTATAGCTGCGATCATTCCACCTTTGGTCTTCATAATGATCCTCTCGAGGGGCTCAGGGACTACTGTCGATACATCATATTAAAAGCTATGGAGGTCTATGTCTGTGGTCGTGTGCTGCACATCCAACACTTTGAGGTTCTCGATGTTGTGGGTAGCTTTTTCTCTTTCCTCCTGCCCCTCACTCAGAATGGTGACAATTTTTTACTTTGAAATAAATCTAAGCTTTTGGTGCAGGGTTGAAGGTATTGCTCTGACCTCATGTAACCAAGGTCGCCTTAATAGTAGATTGAATGTAGATTTGATGTCCATAACTTGGAAGGGTATAGAAAAGGTCATTGGCCCAATGATGAAAATAAGGTCGATTTCTCTAATTATTTCTCTTGTTTTATCAAATCCTCTGGCACTTGTTCTTGTTGGCCTGAAAGCAGGGGGATTCACCCCTATCTTGGTGCGGTTCTCAGAGGCCACACATTCAAGGCTGATCCATTGTCTATTAACACCAATGGGATCACCAAGTTTTTGGCTTCTACCATGATGTTGAGGGGTTTGGAATGATTGTTTCTCTCATTCGACAAATCAGCATCTGAAAAAGAGGTGGCATTAGGAGCTAACACCTGCCCAATTATTTGTCCTACCTTGTCTGGGGTTACTTGGATAGATACATGTGCATCTTTTAATGCTCCCATCAGAGCTTGTAAATGGAGCAGAGATGTCATTAATAGGTCTCATACTGTGATGTGGGCTGGCATTCTCTTTAACTGAGTTTCAAATACGTGCTCTCAACTCATTCTTTCGAAGGGGTTTACTGCAGTAGGTTCTTTCTTCTCTTTCGACCGGGCTGGTACCGATACTTCAGGTTTAGAGATTCTTCCTGATCGTGTAACGAAATCCACTGCCACTTCTATTTTGTTGCCTATATTGACGTATGTCTGATCATAACTGAGTGGGACTTACTGGGGATCGTAGGTCAATCCCGAGATCTGGAACGGAGTGGATGTAGGTCTCGAGGGTGCTTGAATTGGAGGATTGGGATGGGTGGATAGTACTTGGTTAACCTCCACTGGATAGGTCGTAGGAGCGGCAAAAGTAGGCCAAATGATGGGGATTGTGGATATTTGTATTAGCGGTGGCGTGATGAGGGTGGGCCACTAGTAATTAATCGCTATTGGAGGGGGATATGGGGAAAAATTGGTCGTTGGGTAATTGGTGGGGGTTGCTGCTGCATACGGTTGATATAACTTGGGTTAGACATAGCTGACAGGAGCTGGGGGTGGAAAATACACCATCAAATCTAAGGATTTCACTTGTGGTGTGGAATTGGGAAAGTAATCAACCAAATTCAGGGGCTCGATTACTCCAATGCTTCTTTGTTCTTGATCCCTCTACCTCGGTGCTATGAATTCTTCCCGGGTGAGGATATATTACGAAGGGTCAAACTCTTCACCATCTTCCTCTATCATGCTGACTGTAGGCCTTAGGTCCGTTCCACCTGGTGGATGTGGTGGCAACGGTACCTGATGTATATTGGCATGCTGGTTCACCCGAGGAAGTGTTGGAGGACTGATTTTACCGACCTCTATCAGATCTTGTATCACATGCTTTAAGGGAAAGCATCAATCAGTCAGGTGGCTCAGCCCTTGGTGGAAATTACAATGGATATTGGGGTCATAATTTCTCAGGATTGGATTTGGCAGAGGTCATGGCTAGAGCACGGTGACCAACCCTTTTAAATTCAATAAGGACAACAGAATATTCAAGGATTACCCCAAAGGTGTAAAGACTCGATCAAAACAGGCCTTTCATTATTTCGGGGTCATTTGTGCTCCTTGTCCATTTCTGATCCTCTGTATCGGTTCGCTTCAGGTTGGGGCTGGCTGTGCTGCTTTAAACTGAAATGGGGTTATGTTGGTATTGGGTCCTGTATTTACAACCATCTATATATCCACCCCAGCTCTTCTCTCATTCCTCTGTTCAATGAACCTTTGGACCCTGTAATTTATGGTTTTGTTCAACCGTCCTTCTCTTGGGGCCTCTTCACAACGATTGCAATTTCTCACAAACTCAGCAAAGCTAGACTGCTATTGGTACACCAGGAAATCTGAGATGATCGATAAAATATTTTTTGAGATCATCTCGATCTGCTCATCATCAGGAATTTTATTCCTGACCTGAGCTGGAAATGCCCTCCACCGCCAAAGGTAGTCATTGAATGCTTCGTCGGGCTTTTGCTTTAGCCGAGCTAGATTTGACTGACAGGGTTCAATATCTATGTTGTAGACATACTATTCTTAGAACAGGTGGGTCAAATCCTTCCAAATTTTGATCATGGAAGGTTCCAAGGAAGTGAACCACCTCAAAGCTGGGCCTGCGAGACTCTTCTGGAAAACTTTTATGAGCAAGCGCTCATCCCCTCCATACTGCACATGTCCCCACAGTAGGACTTAAGATGTGCAATGGGGTTGCCCGTGTCGTATTTGTCAAAGATTGGCACTTTGAACTTTGGGGGCAAAGGGACTTCTGCAAATAGGCACTAGTCAGAAAAATCTGTGGCATGGATTTCAACTCCCCCATCTTCGTCAACTATTTTTGAATCTTATCCATTTGTTCTTTTAATAGTTCTAACTCCCTGGATAGTGGGGCTGGACCCTCAACAGGCTGCCTCCATTCACTTTGGGCTACCGGTGGGTTAGTGAATACGGGTGGTGGGGGATTGAAGCTGGTGAATGCCCCTGCATAGGCGCCGCTATTCCTTATCTCATCCTCCTCATACTATGGGTCCACATACAGTGGGGGGAGGGTGAGGTTATCTTGTTGGTTCTGAATGGGTTGGGTGAGTGCTTGGTGTGTCCACTATACATGGGGGAAGCTCTGATGAGTAACTTGTCGGGTGACGGGATGAGTGAGTTGCAGATATTGGGCTGATGTATGATGAGGCCACTGCATCTAGGGAAATCCTTGGGGATGTGTTAATTGAGGGTGGTTGGTGGTATGGGATGGATTCCCATACTGGATTGGGTGTGAGGAATATGGATGAGTGAGCCATGTTGAGAGATTGGCTGAGATGGGTGCATCATTTGAGAGGGGATGGTGGCCTATTGTGTGAATGTGGGATATTGTGGGAATTGTGGAGGGTTTGAAAATGGGGCTCCTAGGTTTGGGCCTTAATGGGCTTAGGTATAGGGAATTGGGCCTTGATGGGCTTGGGCCTGGGGTATTGGGCCTTAATGGGCTTGCGGTATTGGGCCTTAAGGCTCACTCAGATGTCCCCATTGTTACTCAGAGACTTGGGTGGTATGAATGATGAGGGGTTGATTAGAATTTTGGGGGAAGAAAGTATGAAGACTTTGGAGTATAGGGGATGGGTTTGGAGATGCGTGAGATGGATGGGGGAGGCTTTGAGAGGCCTTTCAAAATGTGTAGGCCTTGACCATTTCGCCCATCAAGGTCATGGGATTAGGTGACAGGATAGATGTAAATGGTCCATCTGATGAGGGGGAAGTATGGGGTATGGATGGGATTGGTGTATGGGAAAAATTTGGCATGGCCCGGGTAAAATCAGGCATGACCTGGGTAGATGGGGAGATATGTGGTGGATTTGAAATTTTGGGTACGGTATGGGTGGACGTAGAAATAAAAGGTGTATTTTGGATAGATGTATGGAAAAAATGGGTTGTATTTGGAAAGGGTGTGGAAGGGGAATTGGGTATGGTTTGGGTGAATGTGGGAAAAATGGGAGATGGGGTGCAACAGTTGCCATATTTTAAAACCACAATATTAGGTATGGACACGGGTAAGGTCAGGCATGTGCCTAACACGGGACACAAATGAAATTATGATAATTTGATGTTCAAAATTGATGAGTTTTAGGGACCCTTAATGGCCTGGTATTTTTAAGTGAAATCAGATTTTACATACACTCAAATAAAGTGTATTAAAAATATACTTGAATTTAGTACCCAGCCATACACTCTAAGCTTGTGTAATGGAATTACAGTTGAGCTACATCCCAGCCATATATATATATATATATATATATATATATATATATATATATATATATATATATATATATATATATATATATATGTGTGTGTGTGTGTGTGTGTGTGTGTGTGTGTGTGTGTGTATTAGCTTTACACTATTTTGGCATATATGTATATACAATGAAAAACTAATGCTGGCATTACACTAAAGATGCACCTCTGCTATACATATTTAATTATGTATTAGCATTACACTCAAGCCAAGCCTAAGATGGCTTATGCATTTAAACCAGTGTATTCACTTTACAATGCATATAAGCCTAAGTTGTCTTATATGTGTATACATTGCAAACTAGTGTGGGCACAATAGGGAATTCTAGCTCTTAATAACTTATAAGCTGTTAATCCGCCAGCCTATGTCCACGAATGCATGAGTCACTAATGACTCCCATGCACGCAAAGTGGGAAAAACACACTACAAGAGCACGTCTCCATCTCCTTCTTCATCCTGCTTTGAGTCTTGAAGAAATCCAAATTTTCCATAACAAACAGACCCTATAAAAATCAATAAAAGCTTATAGTAAATGAAACCCTTCTTCTAGCTCAAAACCACTACTCTATTCAATCTCTTCACAGCTTAGATTCAAAACCGTGAGTCACAAAGTGACCCTACGATTCAGTCACGAGAGTTTCGGCAAACGCCTACTTGGTCTCAAAGAGTCCTTGAGGCCCTAGCTTCGACAAAAATTTCACGAGCTCGACAAACTCGATACCAAAAATTGTTCGGCGTCGTTGTAACAACAAATCCATCAAAAGTTATACCATAAATGAACCACGTGATAGATTATGTCCGTTTCAATAGTGTTTAAAATAGAAGTTAAGTCTTTGGTGCCGATTCCATATGACCAGATCGACAGCTCAAAGATATAGTCTTGTGTGAATGGTTTGGAGTCAAAATCTCCATTTATTGCACTCCAAAACTTTCACACCAATTTACGAAGTATAAAGTGTTTCTCTGTGGAACATATACAATAAAATATAAAGTATTTGAAGTATAAAAGGCCCAGCACATTGAAAGTACCAAAAAACTCGGAGAGGAGCAAGGGGGCACCGAGGCAAGCTTGTGTAGCAGGCTTGCCACCGCAACCTCACAAGGTTACCACGGCAAGGTGCTCAGTTGGAGGGCTTGCCGCGACAACCCTATTGCTTGCCGAGGCAAGCCTGTGTCTGCTTGTGTTTTGGCTATGAATGGCTGCTTTGTGGTACCTTTAGCCTATGTGGGTGTAATGTATTGACTCTTAGGTTTAGTAATCAATTAGATTACACATATGGGGTCTATAGTGACCCAGTATACATGCTAAAAGCGTGATAATGCATCATAGGTATTTGATGCTCATGAAGAGCTTGTAAAAGATGGATGTTTGCTTGGATGCATGCGTGCAACCAGTTACACGTAAGCTTGATTTAAGGTAGGGAGTTTACCTCGCTAATTTATGTTTTGTTTCCTCATTCACATCTAGTTAGAAAGTTAATATATGTACATAAAAGCATGCTAAATATGCTCATATCAGTTTAGATGTATGGATACGCATGTATAGGCTAATTTCAGCTTGATGAATGATTAAGTATGAATATGATAGACCAGTTAGATGTATAATGATACTTATAGATATTAGTTTCGATGTGTGTTTTTGCGTGACTATGCTCATATAAATTTTGAGGTATGATAATGATAAAATCAGGTTCGACGTATGATTTTGTCAGAATATACTATATTCAATTTCGATGAATAGTCATGTATAAGGATGACACGTTCAGATTCGACATATGATTAATGTATGACCATACTAGTTCAATGAATAGTTAGGTATTATAATGCTAGTACAGTTTTGATATATGGGTATGAATGATGAAACTAGATCAGTTTAGATGCATGCTTATGAACGATGATGCTAGTTGCAGTTAGATGTATGGATATGTATGGTTACGTACAAGCATGCGAGTTCAGTTTATGTTAAATTCAGTTTTGATATATGCTTATATGATATCTATTTATGATGTTCTCGGATATTTGATACCATGAATTGGTCATGTCCTGTTATCTTTGATGTCATATACAAGTTTTTTGCTTTGTTTTGAGCCAAGTGATCCCACTAACTTGGGAGCTTGATTATATAATTCTTGAACACAAGTGATCCCGCTAACTTGGGAGCTTGATGTCTCGGTCCAAGTGATCCCGCTAACTTCGGAGCTTGACAAGTGATCTTGCTAACTTGGGAGCTTAATTTATCTCAGTCAATGTGATCCTGCTAACTCGGGAGCTTGACAAGTGATCCCTCTAACTTGGGAGCTTGAATCTCTTATTTCTTGTATATGTATGTTTTACGTATGATAGCTTATTTAAGCTAAACCTATTTCAGCATGATTCCTTGTATCTATTTCAGCATGATTCCTTGTTTAACATGATTCATTGTAATTGTTCAGCATGAATTTGTCAGCATGATTAATGACTTGTTTATGCTATATGTTGTTAGAATAGATACAAGATAAGATATAATGTGCTTAGATTTGTAATTTATGCATCAAGAAGTGAATTAGCATTCTAACATATAAGTTAGCACTGTAAATTTTTCTGCTGAGGTTTGATTATAGCTCATCCTACGACTCCATGTCTTAGCTGCAGATATTGATCCAGAGCACGAGGGTGATCCCACATATCAGCCAGAGGAGGAAGAAGAGGAAGAGGAGAACGAGGAGGAAGAATTTGCTGAGAAATTCTTTCCTAAATAGGTTTGAGAGAGAGAGATTTGTTTTTTGAAAACTTATATAAACCACAGTATATGTTTTGATGAGATGTTGATACTTCATGTATAGGTCTTCTTTCTATTGTTTAGATGATGGGTGGCCGTCATCGGTGGAAAGCTATACATTGCAACAGTTAGTTCTTATTTATATCTCTTGTTAGTTTATTGTTTAATAGATGAGTAAATATCAGTTTTTGCCATATTATTTCATGTTAGAGTTATTAAATTGCTTCTGCATATGCAATACTTTGTACACGACACGATGCACTTGTATGACAGGATCATGTTAGGTGATCCGACGACGCAACCTTTCCCGTATACGATAAGGGGAAAAGTCGGGATGTCATAGGTGGTATCAGAGCTCCCAGTGTTAAGTCTTTTTGAGACTTGACTATGGCATAAACATATGATAAAGTTTCTGATGTTTGTTCAGTGTTAGGATTTCGGTTGAGTTTATGTTTATCTGATCAAGTTGCTGCTTGATCATAATAGGTTGCGATGCCTCCAAGATGAGGGAGAGGAAGGGGTAGACCACTGTTACCCCATCGCACTGGCCCGAATGCTATTCTAGTGGTGGGATATGAGCACGACACTGTATCTGGAAGTAGAGAGAACGTATATATGGCGGAAAGTTGAACTACAATGGAGAATGTTGTTGAACATACTCCTCCTGTAGCAGATGCTCATCAGATGGGGCCTGCTCTCGGAGTCGAGTAGAATGCGAGACAAAATCCACAGTTGATGGAGACCATGGTCCACACTATGGCCCTGCAGTAGAGAGAAGACCCCCAGAGGGCTTTGCAAAGTTTGTACGCCTTCGACTGCCAAGCTTCTATGGTTAGCATGACCCAATGGAGGCTGAAAAATGGCTAACACAGATCAGGAAGGTGCTTTAGAGGGTTACATGCACTGAGGTCGAAAAGGTTAACTAGGCCACATATAAATTGGAAGGTAAAGCAGAACCCTGGTGGTAGTCTGTGGAAAGGATAAGAATTTTCAGAGTACCCTGGACTTGGGCTACTTTCACAGAAGCTTTCAATGAGAAGTATTTTCTAGCACCCAAGTGATATCGAATGAAGGTCCAGTTTGCGACCTCAGTACAGGGCCAGATGACTGTTAAGGAGTATGAGCCAGAGTTCACTCGCCTTTCTCGATTTGCGCCATTACTCGTAGCAACCGAGCTCATGAAGACACAGAAGTTTGAGTGCGGTTTGAAGCCCCTGATCAAGGAGACGATTTCGTTGTTTCAAGCAATGACATATGCACATGTAATGAAGTTGGCCCTTATAGGAGAAATCGATGTCGAGAATATGTTCAAGAGGAGAGAGGAACAAAATAAAGGCAGAAAAGCTCAAGCTCAGGCCTTTAGTTCCGGTCAAGCAAGTAAGAGACCGCGATACCCCATGCAGCCAGCATTCCAACCAGCTACAGTAGCCTACACACGACCCTACAATCTTGCAAATCGACCACCATTACCACCTCGCGTTCCATGTGTTTTGAACCAGCCTGCCCAGTCTATATCTCGCATTTCACGAGCACGGCCGCCAGTTTCCCACGCGGGATCTTATATAGTTTCGTCGAGAGCTTTAACCAATATATGTGGGAAGTGTGGGAAGGCACACAAGATAGAAGAATGTTGTAAAGCATCTGGTGCATGCTTTCATTGTGGTAAGATGGGACATCGAATTAAGGATTGTCCAAAGATGGTGGGAACGATGTCGAAAACGAGACCAGCTTTACGATCTGCACAGCCTACGATACAAGCCCGAGCTTATGCTAAGTCGGCACAAGGCGCCCAAACCAGCAATGATATTATTCAAGGTATGTTGATAATTATTATCTTTTAGATGAAGTAGGTGCACCAGTTTAAAATTTAGATATATATACACTTTGTACATTGCATTATTTTCCACTAGTCTTAAAATCTTATCGTTTAGATTTGATAGTTTATATTTTCCATTAGTTCTAGCTAACTATAATACATGTTCAATAGGTACATTACTACTGTATCCAGAGGGTGCGTACTTGAGTTATGAGACACGAGTTTTGATAGATCCTAGATCTACACACTCGTTTGTCACACCTGAGTTTGCTAATAAGATGGGAAGGTTGGGAGCCACTCCAGAACTTCTCGATTTTATTTTACAAGTGTCAGTTCTGACTGGACAATCTGTCACTACTGACATGGTGTATCGATCCCTTGTCTTCCTGATCAAAGATTACTGGGAATACAAAACAGTAGCCGATTTGATATTGCTCGATATGCAAGGATTCAACATAATCCTTGGCATGGATTGGTTGTTCAATCACCATGCAAACATCGACTGTCGAAAGAAAATCGCCACTTTCCGTCCCTAAGGGAGGAAATCAGCTAAATTTTTTTATATACAGTCAACTATACTCCCTTTCATATCAGCAATCTGAGCACGACGATTACTCGATGATGGTGCTCAAGGTTATATTGCTTTTATTCAAAGTCAAGATCAGGAAGAGAAGAAAATTTCACTTTCAGATGTGTTGATTGCTTGTGAATTCCCTGACATTTTCCCTGATGAGTTACCAGGATTACCGCCTGACAGGGAAGTGGAGTTCGCTATTGATTTAGCCTAGGGCACTGAGCCAGTATCAAAGGTGCCGTATCGAATGGCACCAATAGAGTTGAAAGAACTCAAGGAGCAGTTGCAAGAACTTCTTGATAAAGGCTTTATCAGACCAAGTGTGTCTCCGTGGGGCGCACTTGTGTTGTTCGTAAAGAAGAAGGATTGGTCAATGCGTCTCTGCATCAATTACCGTCAATTAAATAAGCTGACGATCAAGAATCCCACTCCCCAGAATCGAGGATCTCTTTAATCAGTTACAAGGAGCACGGTGTTTTTTAAAGATTGATTTACGATCAGGATATCACCAGATGAAGGTGAAAGCTGAAGATATTTCGAAGACAGCTTTTTGAACACGATATGGTCACTATGAGTTTCTTGTCATGCCCTTCAGGTTGACCAATGTGCCTGCATCATTTATGGACTTGATGAATCCAGTCTTCAAGCCTTATTTAGATCAGTGTATCGTAGTATTCATCGACGATATACTCGTCTACTCAAAGACGAGAGCAGAGCACGAAGATCATCTGTGTCTTGCTTTGCAGACATTGAGAGATTCTCAGTTATATGCCAAGTTTAGTAAATATGACTTCCGGTTGAATCAAGTCAGTTTTCTGGGTCACATCATTTTTGAAGCCGGTATTACCATCGATCCTGTAAAGACAGAGGCTGTAGTATAATGGAAGCAACCATAAACTGTAACCGAAATCTGAAGCTTTCTAGGTCTCGCAAGGTATTTTAGACATTTTGTTGAAGGGTTTTTGAAGCTTGCAAGACCACTCATGTAGCTCACTCATAAGAATGTCAAATTTGAGTGGACTGAGGCGTGTGAGCAGAGTTTCCAGGAGTTGAAAAGGAGACTCACCTTCGCCCTCATACTAGCACTACCATCAGGCAATGGTGGTTTTGTGGTATTCAGTGATGCCTCGTATAGTGGGTTAGGTTGTGTATTGAATCAGAGGGAATGTGTGATTGCGTATGATTCCCGACAGTTGAAAGATCACGAGAAGAACTACCCCACTCATGACCTGGAACTAGCAGCTATCATTTTTTCATTGAAGATCTGAGGCACAACCTTTATGGTGAAACCTTCAAGATTTTCACCGATCATAAAGGACTCAAGTATCTCTTTACCCAGAAAGAGTTGAATTTGAGGCATAGAAGATGGATGGAGCTCTTAAAGGACTGTTCTGTTTCGTACCATCCTGGCAAAGCTAATGTAGTTGCTGATGCACTAAGTCAAAAATTGTCCGCTCAGTTATCTCATCTTGTGACATAGCTACAAAGATGAAAATTGCTTAATGACATAGTGTCATCTAGTGCCACTCTTAGGGCAACATCAAATGGAGGTTTGCTTGCGACAGGGATGATCCGATCCACACTCTTCGATAGGATCAAAGAACTCCATGTTGTGTCGCTTACCTTGCAATTATTAAAGAGTTAAAATCAGTAAACTAAAAGGCAAAATCACAGAGAAATGGGATCAAGGTAAGCAACCAAACCTACAAGAACCAAGGCTATTGCAGCAAGCTTTAAGGGGTAAGTGAGTGTATGCCCATAGGGAAATGTGCTTTAAAATAAGGTAAATCTCTAGATCTATGACAGATCTGGCACTCTAGCTTATCTTAGTTTAAAACAAAGCAAGGAAAGAGGAGAGGTTTTTGTAGGGTTGTCACTAAAACTACTGAAAATTAAAGTTATTGCTAATGATCCAGAACTGAGTAAAAATCAGATTTAAAGAAATGGAAAAAGGGATTAAAATCAAAAGAAGGAGAGTAGCAGCTAGGGATTTTGGTCTTTTACTGAAAATTTATTGGTTCATAGGCAATGCAGGGAACTAATTTGCAACAATCCTTCATCTGGCTATAAGCTCAGATCCAAGGTATAAGAATCCAACCAAGACCAGAGGATTGGAGTGATCCTAAGGCTATGATCTGTCCACTTTAATGGTCACAGATTATCCTAGAGATTCCTCTATTTCAAGGGTCTTAATTGGAACAACTAAACCATTGCAGATGCTGTGGATGCAAGGCTACAAGCTCAGGCATCCAAAGGGATATTAGATCTAGGGAAATCAAATGGCAATCAAGAGATTTAAGGATCCAAATTAGCTTTACATTCAACAATTACTGAATCAATACAACTTACAATCCAATTATTATCAGATCTGCAATCTGTGTAACATCTAATCCTCCTACAGAGCTTTGAACCTCTCAATTTATAGCTCTCAACCTCACCCTAGCTACTAAAAGGGTTTAGCCAACCATGGTTGGTCTTAAGAGTGAATGGGGAAGAAGGAAGAGGGAAGAAATTTTTGAATTTTGGTCTGAGCTCTCTTAATTTCTGGATGGTTCTTCTGTAAACTCCTCAGGCTTTTATAGTCTTCCTCTCTGTCCTCAGATCTATTTCAGCCAATCAGAGTTCAAGGGAATAATTCTGCTATTCTGAGTTGCTGATGTGGCAGATTTTACTTCTAGAAACTCTCCACTAATTGGTCCAATCTGGATAGGTACATGAGAAGTGGTTAGAGAGTTTCTATTCGTGCCCATTTGTGTTCCAAAAATACCCCCAAGGGTTATTAACTGCCTTGGAATGTGTGCATAGGGCACTAAAGTGACCAGCAATTACAACTGGAATTGAGAAGTTCCCAAATCATGGTTCAAGAGGATCAGGGAACCTCTCGACAGGTTCTGAGTTCCATTGGTGCTCCATTCGACAAGTTGGAGTGAGCTTTCGACAAGATCTTTCTTCTGTTCAACAGGTTGATAGCAGTTCTCGACAGGTTGACATTAATTCTTAACTTTTTGTCCGAGCTCCATCTATCCTCCTGACAGGTTATAAAACAACTTGTCGATTCCTTATACAGTTCTAGTTGATTCTTTGACAGGTTGGAAGTTGAGCTCGACAGGTTGACTCAACCTCACAAAAAATGGATGCAGCTTCAGGTAAGTCCTCAACAGGTTGGTGTTGACTGCTCGCTAGATTCTGGGGAACCTCTCGACATGTAGGTGGAACCTCGCGAGATCCCCTACGTCTCCAGGTAAGTCCTCAGCAGGTTCTTCTGCTACAACTCAAACCTTTTAGCAGGTTCTGTCAACCTCTCGAAATCTTCACTTTTCCACTTCAGCACCTCTCGACAAGTTGAAACATAGCTTCAGAACTTCTCGACAGGTTACCTTCTTCAGCTTTAACTCCTCGACAGGTTAGTGTATACCTTCAAATCCTCTCGATAGGTTGATGGAACCTCTTGACAACTTCGTATCTAAGCATGCGAACCTGTCGACAGGTTGAATTAACCTCTCTACAAGTTCTATCCTTTGCTTCCACAGCTGGCATATAGTTTCGGGGTGCTGTTCTTCATCTGCCCAGCACTCAGCACCTTTTAAGGGGTTTAACCTTGATTCACTGTAGCTGCTCTTGCTCCTATGTGTGCCCATGTGGACACATGCCACTGCCATAGGGTTCTGAGGCTCTGTAACTGCTTGATGGTTGGCCTTTTGGGTTGCATGAGTACATGTTGTGCAGCAGGTTTCCTCTTTGGAATTTTAAGCTATATGTCTGCACTATGACTATATTTTATTGTTTAACTACAAAACATACTTAAAACACATTATTAGTCAACTCAAAGATCCATCAAAGGTCAGGTTAGGAGGTGAAAAATGATATTTTTCACTGCTCAACACACCCCCAAACCTAAGCTTTGCTAGTCCCTGAGCAAAGGAGAAATTAAAAATAATTATTGAAAATAGAAAAATGCCACTTTTGTAGGGAGCACAGATGCATTTACCAAATGCATCAAGCCTTTTAAACCCCTAGGTGATCCCTACTGGAGGAGTGGAGTCTCCTGAGGGTTTTCAGTGAAGGTACCCATAAACTTCTCCAATGAATCAGTTAATATCAATGCAACATGTCAAACAGAATTTAAATAAAAGTAAAATTCATTCCACACCTTATTCAAAAAAAAAAATTTGGGGATTCTCAGCAGTAAATCAGCAGTTCAATATTAAAATTCTGTTGTAATTCCTACACAATCATTGTGTGTTAAAATTAGTGCAAAGTTCACCATCAATTTGAGAATTCTGTTTTGATAATGCCCCAAACAAATTCAATTTCAAACCCTAGTCTCACCAAGGCTGTCACTCACAATAAGGATGAAGGGTGCATCATTACACCCAACTCAAGAGCAGTTACAGCCCTCAAATAGGACTGCAAGCATGAGCATAGTGTGACGGCCTCATTAATTTGTGTGTCAGCATGAAGGCATGACGACCTTAGAACTGGGCACTTAGCTAGCAAGAAGGCAAGCGGACCTTGTAAGCTAGTCATGTAGCACGCGTGGGCGCAGAGGCACGTGGCCCTGCGATGCGTGCATGAGTCCCTGATGCATGATGCGACGGTGACCCGAACTAAGCTGCAGTCTAGTATGGTGGCTAGACGCGTGAAGGGCTTAGAATGCGGTGCCATGGGGGCACGCGACGTGGTGTCAAGAGGGCACGCGACGTCTTGGTGCCATAAGGCACGTAATGCGGTGCTTCGCGAATGAGCACGCGACGTGGTGTCAAGAGGGCACGCGACGTCTTGGTGCCATAAGGCACGTAATGCGGTGCTCCGCGAATGAGCATGCGACGTGGTGCCAAGAGGGCACGCGACGTCTTGGTGCCATTGGGCACGTAGAGCGGTGCTCCGTGTTGGGGCACGCGACATGGTGCCAGGAGGGCACGCGATGTCTAAGTGCTAAGGCCATGAGGACCTTGCGACATGGTCGCGACACGGACGCGACATGGTCGCGACACAATGAGATGTTGGACATGAGGCCATGAGGGCCTCGTGACGGGGTCGCGATGCGGACGCGACACGGTCGCAAGAGACGCTGATGCGTGACCTAGCAAGCCATGTGGGCTTGGAGGATGGCACTGGGTGCCACGGTCAGAGGATCGTGTGCCATGTTTAATGGCAAGACACCACCTTTGCAGGTGTGTGCCACGGGCAGGAGATCGTGTGCCATGGGGGTATGACAAACCAATAGGTTTGAGGGTTTTCTGCTACTTTGCCTAAGTTGGTCTTTAGACCATATATAGGGGGAAGGGAGCTGTGGAGCTATTCTCCCACACATGGGGCCTTGCATTGCGGGATGAGCGCATGTGCTTTCGAGGTTAGGGGTGGGCCTAGAACATCGCTGCAGCAATGCGGCGCTGCGGCGATGCCATGTGTCACCTGGGGTGAGGCTACCATGTGGCCCCATGCAGGCGTCGCGGTGCACATGGGTAGGTGGCCTCACTGGGGCACTCAAGGGCTAGGTGGGACGCAGTGGCGCACACTAGCTGAGGGCCTGGAGCAGAAGTGTGCTGGTCGTGCTGGCCTCACACGATGCTTGGTTTGGAGAGCATGAAGACCTGCATGCTACTCCTAGTGTGCTGGTCACGTGGACCACACACGTTGGTTGGCTTGAATGGAATGAAGAGAGGCATGCCTTTGTGTAAAGCGAGGAACTAGTGCACTGCACAGGGTGAAGCTGGACAAGCCAAGTGGCACCGAGGTGCTGGTATGTGTCTCGCAAGTAGACACGATGCATTCAGTGGGTTCGCCTCGAGTGAAGGCAACCACGACGCGGGAGTTCCCGTCCTCTAGGCGGGTGGTATCAGAGTGATGGTTGGATAGGAGGTCTCGCTGTGCGCGGCAGCGAGACGTAGCACGAGCATGATAACCAATGTTAGGTTATGCTTTGTGACAAACTAGTATCTGAGTTAAGCTGGCCTCGCTGTAGCGGCAGCGAGGCACCGCACGGGCGTCGAAAAAAGTTACCCCGTGACAGTTGGTATCAGAGCCAGATTGTTCCGATTGGGACTACTTTGGCAAGCTAGAGCGATGAGGTGCTCTCTGATTTAGTGACAACCAGAGTTACTTGTGTGCAGTAGAGTTGCACATCTGCGATTGAGACGCGAATGAGTCGCACGCAGAAGGACGGTACTGCTGGGTTTCTTGTCGCGAAAAAGGAACTCGACGCTAGTTGGCCATGTGAGCCACGCGTTGAGTTAGCGGGCCGGTCCGAGGTGGATGGACGCTGGTGACTCTCAACATGAGACATTGAGTTACACTGGTGCTGAGAGCACCGTTGTCATGTCGGCATGGAGCACGGGCGATGCTCCGTTCTAATTTCATGATGGCTGTTGCCTATGAGGGCTATACGTTGCGATAGCGGGTCGGCCCAGAATGGATGAACGCTAGTGATCTCTAACATGATACGTTGGGTCATGTTGGTGCTGAGAGCACCATTGCCATGGATGGCAAGGAGCAAGTAGGATGCTCCATTCACATTTAACAACTTGTTGGCTGCGAGTGCCACACGTTGAAGTAGCGGGTCGGTCCGAGGCGGATGAACGCTAGTGATCTCCAACATGAGACGTTGGATCACGCTGGTGCTAAGAGCACTGTTGCCATGAAGGGCAAGGAGCAGGTTGGATGCTCCAGTCTCACTTGAGAAGCTGAGATTTTGAAATCGGTCGCTGGCATATGACATGAGGGTCTGGACCGCTGGTATGCGGCAATGTAAGGATCAATATGTTGCGAGGGCCCAGGATCGATGATACAGTTAAGCGAGCTATCGCGAGAACTGATTTGAGCTAGGCTGAACCAGAGTAGGGGTCAGAAGCTCGTTGCCTTGTGTGACGATAAGGCACAATGTCCGCGAGTGACGGATGGCTGGACTAAGATCCAGCGTGGCTTCAGAGGAAAGCCAATGGATGAACCAGATGGGTATCTTCAGAGGAAGCGAGTCCCAGGTGATCCAGTATAACTTCAGAGGAAGCAAATACGAGAACCAGATGGGTATCTTCAGAGGAAGTGAGTCCCAGGTGATCGTTAAAATATTTGGTCTACGCGAAGGACCGTAAGCCGGGTTGCTAGAGGTGACTCGAGTCACACTATTGGGTGAAGACAGAGGTCGAGGTACTATAGTGTGAGAAGCAGTGAGCTTCATTGATTGAGCAAGGTGCTCATGGCAGGCTCTTGGGTGAAAACACGGAGGTGTTGAGGTACTAGAGCGCTGCAGGATCGTTGAGGGCTTGTGTGTTGATCAAGTCTAAAGGTCGGACAAAGCTGGGTTCCATCGGTTGCTATGATCGAAGGAGATAAGCCTATATCGAGGCACTAGAGCTGCAAAATTTGCTTGGGTGGCAGTCTCGTGGTTGGAAACATACATCAAGGTACTGGAGTTCTACGAATCACACGCAGGTCGAACTCTTGGGCGAAGACACAGATGTGTTGAGGTGCTAGACCAAGCATAATGAAAGGTAGACTTAGGGTGAAGATGGACCGTTGAAAACTTAGAGAGCTACGTAGGGCAATGAGTTGCGAAGCTTGGTTGTTAACGATTGTCTTGCTTCCGGTTGAAGGAGGAACCCATATAAAGATACCGGTGAAATACTAACCGACCAAGTAGGCTAGAACACCACGTGGGTGAAGACACCTAACATGGTTGAAGTACTAGCACGTAATTGTGAATCCATGCAAAGGAAGTGCACTAATCATCATTCGTGATCCAAATGTGCTTTTGAAGACCGACATGTGTTGAGGCACAGATTATGTGTTGAGGTACTGACGTAGGAGTTCGGATGCTGACAAGGACGTCAATGCATCGAGTGGGGGAGAAAAATGTGACCAAAATCACACCCCTATTGCATAGACCGAAGCACTAAAATGCTTCAAATTCAAAATTTTCTAAGCGAACTCTTGGGTGAAGACACGTGGTGTCGAGGTACTAGAGTGAGCTATAATCACTAATGCTCAGTGTGTGGCATAGTGACGGATAGCGTGGTGTGGAACCACGTGGATATGACCAAATTGATCCAGCGAGGAGGTGAGAAACCTCGGGGCTAGATATTGGTGGAACAAGTCTGCAAGAGAATGCGATGTGAGACTCAGTAGAGTACGTGGGCCAGAGGGTCCAAATACTATGTGTGTTGGTGACGAGGGCCACACACAAGCTAAGATAGGCTGATTTAGCATGGGACGCTAAGTGTAGCACAGGAGTACACTACGAGAAAAGTGACTCTGGATAGGCTTCTCATGGGGTGAAGACATAGGTCGAGGAACTAATGCGAGTCTTACTGTCAATAAAGACGTTGACACAACCAGATTGGTGGATGTGGCATGGTCCATTTCCTTGAGATACTGCGTCAACGAGGACGTTGACCTTATTGAGTCGGGGAGGATGTGACGGCCTCATTAATCTGTGTGCCAGCATGAAGGCATGACGACCTTGGAACTGGGCACTTAGCTAGCAAGAAGGCAAGCGGACCTTGTAAGCTAGCCATGTAGCACGCGTGGGCGCAGAGGCACATGGCCCTGCGATGCGTGCATGAGTCCCTGATGCATGATGCGACGGTGACCCGAACTAAGCTGCAGTCTAGTATGGTGGCTAGACGCGTGAAGGGCTTAGAATGCGGTGCCATGGGGGCACGCGACGTGGTGTCAAGAGGGCACACGATATCTTGGTGCCATAAGGCACGTAATGCGGTGCTCTGCGAATGAGCACGCGACGTGGTGTCAAGAGGGCACACGACGTCTTGGTGCCATAAGGCACGTAATGCGGTGCTCCGCGAATGAGCACGCGACGTGGTGCCAAGAGGGAACGCGACGTCTTGGTGCCATTGGGAACATAGAGCGGTGCTCCGTGTTGGGGCACGTGACGAGGTGCCAGGAGGGCACGCGACGTCTAAGTGCTAAGGCCATGAGGGCCTTGCAACATGGTCGCGACACGGACACGACATGGTCGCGACATAATGCGATGTTGGACATGAGGCCATGAGGGCCTCGTGACGTGGTCGCGATGCGGACGCGACACGGTCGCAAGAGACGCTGATGCGTGACCTAGCAAGCCATGTGGGCTTGGAGGATGGCACTGGGTGCCACAGTCAGAGGATCGTGTGCCATGTTTAATGGCAAGACACCACCTTTGCAGGTGTGTGCCACGGGCAGGAGATCGTGTGCCATGGGGGTATGACAAACCAATAGGTTTGAGGGTTTTCTGCTACTTTGCCTAAGTTGGTCTTTAGACCATATATAGGGGGAAGGGAGCTGTGGAGCAATTCTCCCACACATGGGGCCTTGCGTTGCGGGATGAGCGCATGTGCTTTCTAGGTTAGGGGTGGGCCTAGAACATCGCTGCAGCAATGCGGCGCTGCGGCGATGCCATGTGTCACCTGGGGTGAGGCTACCATGTGGCCCCGTGCCGGTGTCGCGGTGCACATGGGTTGGTGGCCTCACTGGGGCACTCAAGGGCTAGGTGGGACGCAGGCATGCACACTAGAGGGCCCGGAGCAAGTGTGCCGGTCGTCGGCCTCACACGATGCTTGGTTTGGAGAGCATGAAGACCTGCATGCTACTCCTAGTGTGCTGGTCGCGCGGACCACACACATTGGTTGGCTTGAATGGCATGAAGAGAGGCATGCGTTTGTCTAAAGCGAGGAACTAGTGCACTGCACAGGGTGAAGCTGGACAAGCCAAGTGGCACCGAGGTGCTGACATGTGTGTCGCAAGTAGACACGATGCATTCAGTGGGTTTACCTCGAGTGAAGGCAACCACGACACAGGAGTTCCCGTCCTCTAGGCGGGTGGTATCAGAGTGATGGTTGGATAGGAGGTCTCGCTGTGCGCGGAAGCGAGACGTAGCACGAGCATGATAACCAATGTTAGGTTATGCTTTGTGACAAACTGGTATCTGAGTTAGGCTGGCCTCACTGTAGCGGCAGCGAGGCGCCGCACGGGCGTCGAAAAAAGTTACCCCGTGACAATAGGCAATGCTCCAATTCCTGAAATCTTCTAGCTCTTTTCACCATAGATTACACAAATCCTTATCTCCACATGACAACTCAATCAATTTTCAAATCAGTAGGGTCTTTTTATTGGGTTGTAATGTGGCTTATGGGTGAGGTTTATAAAGAATAAGAGGGTACAGAGGGATTCAAAATTGAGAAATCAGCTAGGGTAAGGAGGTGGTCATGACAACACCTTCTTCATCTCAGCACATCTTTTTCCTCTTCTTTTAATCTTCATATTTAAAGTGACTTCTCCTCATTTTTGTTTTGCTTTTCCATTTTTCTCTTTCTTTTTGTATTCTTTTCTTTTGTACTTTTGTTTTTCATTTTTTTTTATATGGGCTGGAATGCCACAATTTTTAACAACTGGCACACAGCTACCACAATGTCCTTTCTTAAATTTTCTATCTCTTCCTCCCATCAAATATGAAACCTTGCTCCTCTAATCCTCACTTCTCCCTTCACTTTTTGACTTCTCAAGTTGAGGTTGAACTGAAACAGGTCAAGAGGTTCAGGAAAAAATATTTTGGTTTTTTTTTCAAAGAAGAATGGAATTTTTCAGGCTCAAATCATGTATACAAAGGCAGTTCAAAGGGTATGAATTTTTAGCTCACACTATCCAAAAGATGACCTTACATCATTCTTTAATGTCATGAGTGCTATCAATTTGTTTCAACTTAGAGTGCATAACTTCTAGTGAAAGAGAGCAGGTTTAAACAGTCCTTAGAGCAGAAATTTTTTAACCAAAACACTCTTCAAAAGAAATTTTTTTTTTACAACCCCAACTCTCACTAGGTATAGTCTTCCATCAAATTTCTGGGGTATATCCTCACAATTTTCTCTCTTTTCAGGGTCACCTAAGCACCAATTTTTAAAAAAATAAAAAAATAAAAAAAATTCTTGATATTTGCTTCATGACAATGTTAGAGCTACAACAAATTTCAGTTTAAAAAGTTTTTAATTTCCTCTTTTTTCAAAAATCAAGTGGGAAATCACTTTATTTTCAAAAAAATTATCCAACCTTGCTGCTCAGAGCTAGATATGGTCATTGGCTAGCATCCTTGTTGTGCAGCAAGTTTTTCATACTCCTCCTTGAGCTTCTCCTTCCTCTTCAGTTTCTCAGTGCTGGCAGCACCTTCCTTAGTTCTTTTTGTAAATGGTTTCTGAGGCCTGGTGATGCCCAGGGTCATGGTAGGCTCCCTGATGGAAAGGGCTTTGGATTCTAAGGGACCCAAGGCTGAGTATACGGAGAGGACCTCAACTAACCTAGCCAGCATCTCAGATTTTTGCTTGTACATCTTGTAGAGGTCCAGGGATTTGAGAACCATTTTCCATAACCTTTACTCCTCTGCCCTATGAGCTTCTAAAATAGGGTCAATCTCCTCCTGATGTGCTTGTTGTAGTAACACCATGACTACATCCACTAAAAATTGCACATCCTCTTTGACATATGGGTTGGTCTCAATGGCTTTGGTGAGGGATGGCAGAGGTGAAAAGGTGTTGGTGCCATATGGGACAATGGCCCAATGGTGAGGGTCATCCATGGAGGAGGGAGTGATGGGCAACTCTGGAAGTTGTGGTGATGGTACAATGAGGGTCATTGGCAGCTCCTGTTCCACAGTAATAGACTCAGGAGGGGTGGTGGAGTAGGTAAAAGGTAAAGAGGGTAAGTAAGCCTCCAAGGGGTCAGTTCAGGTTGTAGCAAGGATGGGTAGAGCTTCTTCCTCAAAATCAGTTTGAGTTGAGGAGTCCCTGGTAGAAGGGGCAGGGATTGGTTCTGCTACCTTAGCAGTGGAAACCACTACTAGAGGGGACAACTGAGGGGATGGTGGTGGAGTGGGTATTGGAATAGGTGTAGAAGTAGGAGTTATAAGAGGTTGACTGGTAGAGGTGGATGGGATTAGAGTGGAATGAATGGCCTAAAGGTAGGTGGCCATAGCAGACTGGTTGGCTGTGTTGGTTTGGAGCTAGGCTAGGATGGTGGAGAGAAGGGAAAGAATTTGGGTAGAGGGATGTGGGAGCATGCTGGAAAGGTGGGGTGAGAGCATGCTGGAATTGAGAAGGCTGTGGAGAGTCAGGTAAAGGGGAGTACTCATGCCCAATGTCCTCCACAATGGAGTCAATCAGGGATGAATACCCCTCAGTGGTTAGGTGGTCTAGCTCTTAGCTATGGGTAGGTGATAAGGAAGTAGTAAGGTCAATATCAGAGGGTATGGAAGATGGAGAGGTGGTGACAGGGTCATATGATGTAGAAGGAGTTGCTGGTGCAGGGCTCAAGGGTTCAATAGCTGGGATGGATTGGCTAGCTGGAGGGGTTGGGGTTTGCCTTGATTTTCTTTGGTAGGTGGTTGTGATGAGAAATGAAGGAAGGGTAACAATGGGGTCTATGGTAGGAGCTGATATAGGGGTGATGGTGGAAGGGATGGCTGAGCTGCTAAGAGGTATGGGGACTAAGATGGATGGTATAGAGGGTGATGGAATGAGAATGCTGGCAACATCAAAGCTGATAATAGGCAAAGGCACATTAGTGGAAGGGATGAGTTTGGGTGCAGAGGTCACAGGTGGAGGCTCTGAGCTAAGACCAGTAGAGGTGAGCGGAGGTCTGAGCTAACTGATGTAGAGGTCCCAACTGTAGCTGCTGAGCTGACTGATGGGGCTATAGGGATCACAGCTGCAGCTGCTGAGCTGGTCACCTAAGGGGCTTCTTTGTTAGGACTCTCAACTGATTTCTTCTTGCTTTTCCCAATCAGGGTCCTACTAGTAGACTAGGCCCTCTTCCCAAACACTTTTGGATTCAATTTCTCCACTGGCTCATCCTTTTATATCACAAATTTCCCTTTTCTTAGCAAAGCAGTGATGAGTCTGCAGAAGGGTAACCCTGGAAAGGCCTATCCTCTTTTAAATTTTTCATTTGCATCTACCATGACCTCAAATATCCATTGGGAGGCATTCCAGAACTGGCCCTTTGAGAAAAAGTAAAGGGCATCCACTATAAGGGTCCTCTTCTAAGTGGAGAAAATTTTATGTCCACTGACATAAATTTTTTTCCTCGGAATTGAATCTATGAAAAGCAGGCTAGGGTGTAGATATCTCCTCATCAATGATTCCTCAGAGCCCACAATGCCTTGAGTCAGATGTCTGACCATTGCTCTAAAGGACACACTCTCAAGTGCTCCTAAACCATAAACTGAGTCAAAAATTGATGGGAACCCTATTGCCAACCCTATATCACTGTAGTCCACAACAAGCTCCCAATTATCAATCAAGACCACAAGAGTAGGCTCAGTTGACCCTGGCTTCATCTTCTTCCTGATATTTTGATACCATAATTTGACTAGTCTAGGGTAGAATTTTTCTTACAATGGGGTCAATAAAGGTGTCAGGCCTACCTCACCAAATAGTCCAAGGTGTCCTTACACTCCTCTACCTTAGAAAAATAAGGTAGGTTAAAAATTGTCTCAGGGATCAGGTCTAAGGCATCCACAAACTCATTGGGAGTAGTCAGGTTCACAGGTATCTCAGGTTCTGCATCAGGGTTAGGTTCAGGCACTGGGACATCCTCAACAATTTCTTCAGCAATTTCCTCAGTGATTTTGGCCTTCCTAGCTTTCTTTGCTTTCTTAGGTTTTTCCATGATGAGCTTCCTCTTAGCAGGTGGGTTCCCTTTGGGCTCGGTGGCTAGCCTACTAGATTTTCTAGTGCATTTCTGGTCAGATTTGGAAGGGGCTTTAAACAAGCTAGCTAGGGTATCCTCACAGTTAGCCATTGGACACTCAATCCCCACAATCAACTATCACACACCACGACAGGCTTCTTTGCTTAATCAAATTAACCACACACACACTAAAAAAATGAAACTACAATGCTGGAAATCACAGAGGTGGGGTTGAGGAAGAACTTACCTAGAAAACCTAGGGTTTTCTCAACTCTTACAGTATATGGCACCAACCGACAGAGACCAAGTGCAAAATGTTGCCCTTGTTAAATTATTGCACTTGGAGCAACGACAAGGTGAGTGGAGTTGGAACCAATGAGGTGGAGGAAGAAGAAATTGGAAATTGGCAGAGAAGGAACAGAGCTTGCACACAGAAGCTGTCGAATGGATGGAATGAGTTGTCGAGAGGTTTAAAACAACTAAGATCCTATTTCGAGAGGATTGGAGGGAGAATTTCGACAGGTTGGTGCAACCTGTCGAACGGTTAAAATCAGCTAGGATGATAGGATTGGCAAGCTGAAGGTCTCGAGAGGTTTTGTCAAACCTCTCGACAAGTACAAAGCTTCAGAAAAAATCAAATCGATAGGTTCAGTCAACCTATCGACAGGTTTAAAATTCTCAGTAATCAACCTTTTGACAAGTATCAGAACCTGTCGAAAACATAGCCTATAGCTTCAGTACCTATCGAACATCTCTCTCAACATCTCGACAGGTTCATAGATCTTATCAAAACCCATATTTCAAGACTCTATCGAGAATCCATCAAACCTCAATTCAACCCTGTCTCAAGATGTGTCTTCAAACACGCCGACATGCAAGTTGGAACCCTCAAGACTGGCTAAAATGGTCTTTGCACCTCTCGACAGGTATGTTTTACATTCCAAACTTATATCACAGTAGTTAACAGTTTCCATTCTCACCAAATTCATCAATCCTCCTTTGTTCTCATGCATTGAGGGCCTTCCTATCATAATCATGGTTGACTCATTATTCTAAATGAAAAATTAAGCAAAGTTGGCAACATATATACAATGCTACACAGTTTTGAAAATAGCAACAGAAACAAAACCAACAGCTATGATACATAGTATACAATGTTGAAAATTAGCACACTTTGGAGGTTCTTGAAGGTGAATGGTCACCACTGGCTCTACCATATTTTCAACAAATATTTTAAGCCTTTGACTATTGAATTTCATGATCCTACCATCCTTTGGATCCATGATTTCAACAGCTCCAGAAGGGGATACATGCATTACAATGTAAGGTCCCTCCCATCTAGATCTCTACTTGCTTGGGAAAATTTTTAATTTGGAATTGAACAGCCATACCTTGTTACCAACAGTAAACTCCTTTCTCAGTAAATGCTTGTCATAAAAAGCTTTGGCTTTTTCTTTATAGATCCTTGCATTGGAGTAGGCTTCTAATCTCAGCTCTTCCAGCTCTGACAGCTACAACCTCCTGTGCATTCCAGCAGAAGTTAGATCAACATTCAATGATTTAATAGCCCAGTAGGCTTTGTGTTCTAACTCCACTGGTAAATAGCATGCCTTGCCATATACCTACCAAAAGGGAGACATCCCTATTGGGGTCTTATAGGCAATTTTATAAGCCCAAAGAGCATCAGCTAACTTCAGGTACAAATCCTTCCTATCTCCTCTCACAGTTTTCTCTAAAATGTGTTTGATCTCTCTATTAGAAATTTCCACCTGCCCATTGATCTGTGGGTGGTATGGGGTGACAACTCTATGTATCACAGAATACTTTCTAAGTAAGTTCTCAAACTGTCTATTGCAGAAATGGTTTCCCCCATCACTAATGATAGTTCTGGGAGTGCCAAACCTAGAGAAAATGTTGTCTTTCAAGAACTTGAGGATAACTTTCTGATCATTGGTTCTTGTGGCTATGGCCTCAACCCATTTGGACATATAGTCCACAGCCACAAGAATAAAATTATATCCATAAGGAGGGAAAGGACCCATGAAGTCAATCCCCCAAATGTCAAATAGTTCAACAACCAGTATAGGCTGTAAAGACATGAAATTTGTTTTAGAGATACTTCCCATTTTCTGGCATCTTTCACAAGCTTTGCAATGCTTCCATGCATCTTTGAAAAGAGTGGGCCAATAAAATCCACTTTGAAATATCTTTGCAGCAGTCTTGTTTCTACTGAAATGTCCTCCCCAGGCCTGTTCATGACACATAGTTAGTATGCTGTGAAATTCATTTTCATGGACACACCTCCTCACAACTTTGTCTGCACAATGCTTGAAAAGGTATGGATCCTCCCACATGTAATGTCTGATCTGGGAAAAGAATAGCTCCCTATCCATTTTGTTCCAATGTGGGGGAATCTTACCCTCTGCCAAGTAGTTGATTATATTTGCAAACCAAGGTGTAGCCATGCTGATAGTAAACAGTTGTTCATCAAGAAATGAGTCATTGATAGACAGCCAATCAAATTCAGCAGCTAGGATCCTGGATAGGTGGTTTGCAACCACATTTTCAACCCCTTTCTTATCCTTAATCTCAAGATCAAACTCTTGTAATAGGAGGATCCATCTGATTAATCTTGGCTTGGCATCCTTTTTAGACAAAAGGTACTTTAAGGCTGAGTGGTCTGTGAACACCACAATCCTAGATCCTAACACATAAGATCTGAATTTTTCCAAAGCATAGACAATGGCCAACAATTCTTTCTCAGTTGTGGTGTAGTTTAACTAAGCATCAATCATTGTCTTGCTTGCATAAGCAATCACACAAGCTAACTTGTCCTTTCTTTACCCCAAAACTGTACCAATAGAAAAATCTGATGCATCACACATCAGCTCAAATGACAAAGAATGATCAGGTTCTTGAAGGAAAGGTGCAAAGGTTAAACAACCTTTCAAAAGCGCAAAAGAAGTAAGACATTCATCATTTAATTCAAAAGGAACCTCTTAGCACAACAGGTGACAAAGTGGTTTTAAGATTTTACTAAAATCTTTCATGAATATCCTATAAAAACCAGCATGCCCAAATGTGCAATCAAATCAATTTTAGCCTGGTCTACCTCTATGCCTCTGTGGGGGAACAACATGGCCAAGGATAATGCCTTAATTGACCATAAAATGACTCTTTTCCCAACTCAAAACCAAGTTGGTTTTCTCACATCTATGCAGCACTAGGCTGAGATGGTGTAGACATTAGCTAAAACTCTCCCCAAAGATAGAGAAATCATCCATGAATATTTCTAAAAACTGATCAATCATGTCAGAAAAGATAGCATATATACACCTTTAGAAAGTTGCAGGAGCATTGCATAATCCAAATGGCATCTTATAGGCAAAGGTGCCAAATGGACATGTGAAAGTTATCTTTTTCTGGTCTTGTGGATACACAGAGATTTGGTTATACCCAAAATATCCATCAAGAAAGCAACAAAAAGCTTTGCCTGCCAACTTATTCAAAATCTGGTCTATGAAGGACAAAGCAAAATTGTCTTTTCTGGTTTTTAAATTGAACTTTCGATAATCAATGCACATCCTCCAACCCATGGTTTCCTTAGTCGGAATTAGCTCACCAAAATCATATTTAACCACAGTAATTCCAGATTTCTTAGGTACCACCTGAGTAGGTGTCACCCATTCAGAATCTGAAATGGGATAGATGACTCCAGCATCTAACAATTTGACCACCTCCTTCATTACTACATCTTGCATGTGGTGGTTTAACTTTCTTTGCATTTCTCTAGAGGGTTTGGAACCCTCTTCCAAGTGGATCTTATGCATACAAACAGTAGGGCTGATGCCTCCAAGATCAGTAATAGTCTAACCTATTGCTCTCTTATGCCTTTTTAACACACCCAACAGCTCTTCCTCTTGCTCATCAGTGAGGGAGGAAGAAATGATAACAGGTAACTTCTAATTAGCTCCCAAAAATGTATATTTCAAAGACTTGGGTAGCTGTTTCAACTCCACATCAGGTGGACTTATGAGTAAAGGCAACAAAGGTGCCTTTGAAGGTGGTGGAAGAGGCAACACAGCTAGTTTCCAAGGAGGATAACTTGTTGTCGGCCCCATGTCAGAATTTAAGGCTTTCACCTCTTGAATCACAGGTGTGGCCTTTTCTTTCACAATTTCACTCCATACATTTTCAAAAACATCACACAAATCATCATAATATAGCAGCTTGCACAATGTCTCTTCCACAGCCTCATCCAACATATCAATCAAAAAGCAATCCCCATTATCCAAGTGAGGCTGACTTGCTACATTGTAGACATTCAATTTCACTTTCATATTGCAAAAATATATCTCCATTACACCTAATCTACATTATATACAAGCATTGGCAGTGGCCAAGAAAAGCCTACCCAAAATTATAGGAATGAAGGTAGTGCACTTGCCTGGTTCCATGTCAAGAACCAGAAAATCTGCTAGATAGAAAAACTTGTCAACCCCAACTAATACATCTTCTATCATTCCCACAGGTTTCCTTTTAGATCTGTCAGCCGGCTATAATACCACATGTGTGGGCTTCAATTCTCTCAATCCTAACTTCTCATAAACTGAATATGGAAGTAGGTTCACACTGGCTCCTAGATCTAATTAGGCTTTTTCAATGGTATGATCCCCAATGATATAAGGGATTGTGAGAACTTCAGGGTCTTGGAGCTTTGTTGGGGTTGCAATGGACAACGCTTGGTTCACTTTCTTAGCACAAAAGACCTTCTTGGATAGGTGTATCCTAGATTGTCTTTTGTGTGTGCACAAATCTTTCAAAAACTTTGTAGAGGCTGGCACTTGCTTGATTGCATCAAGTAAAGGCAAGTTGATCTTCACTTGTTTAAATGTCTCCATCATTTCCTAAACTTTAGCATTCCCCTTGTCAAAAGAAGAAGGTGCTTGAAGTGAATTGGGAAATGGCAAATGGGGGAGTGATCTCCCATTTGCTGCCTTAGTAATCTCATCAGTTTTTTCCTTATTTTTGTTTTTATTTTTCTGTTGGGGCTCATCAACACTCCCCTTATTTCTCATTTGTTGCTCCTGCTGCATATCATTATGGGTTGTTCTTTCATTTCCTACACTTTTCTCATCAAGCTCAACACCAGCTTTGTTATTAACCAGCCTTCCACTTCTCAAAGTGGTGACAGATTTGGCTTCTTCATGTGAAGAAGTCTCACCCACCATATACTGCCCTTTTTGGTTGTTCATAAGCTGACTAGGCAGTCTTTCCTCCTCTCTCCTAGTCAAAGCATTAGATAGCTGACCAAGGTGGTCTTCTATCTTCTTAATACTTTACCTATGGGAGTTAATAGTTTGAGACAAAGAGCCCAAATTCTACAATGAAGCTAGAGCTTGCTCTTCAAATTGAGGGATTTAGAGGGTGCTGGGGCTGGTGCACTTTGATGCACAGGTTGGGCCATTGGCTGAGCCGTAGTCTGCTGGTATTGGGGTCTTGTGAAGTAGTTCTGCTGGTAGGGTTGAGCATTTCTATAGGGCATCATAGACTGCTGTTGTGGCTGCTGCTGGTTTTAGAAAGTATCTTGTCTCCACCTCAAGTTGGGGTGGTTTCTCCAATGATAACCAGCAGTTGACTGTTGTCCAAAGGATTGAGCAGCATTCACATGTTCCTTAACAAGGTTTGAAAATTGGGCAGCAGAAGGGCATTCTTTAAGAGAGTGAGTGGGGGACTGGCATATCACACATACCTCCTCCACTTTGGCAGCCATTGGTGATTGCATTGCTCCCATGAGCTTATCAAATTTCTAAGTCAAGCTATCCACCTTCCTTCCTAAATCATTATAATCACTGACCTCATATATTTTTCCTCTAGTAGTATTCTCTCTCACCAATCTAGTAGGAGTCTCCATGTCTCTTAACAAAGTGTGACAGCCCGGATTTTGGCACCCCGAAACCCATGCCATCAGCACGGTCCTCTAGACCATGCCCCAAGACTGTATACAGAATATTTGTATAACAAGCAATATTAAGACAAAATGGAACAAAAACTACACAATGCGGAAGTAAATTTCTATTCTAACTATAAACCCAAAAGACAGTTCTACTTTCATGCCACTGCATGAAAAGAGAACCGATTCGAACCATCAGTGATAAACAGATCACTTCAAATGGTTCGCCAAAAGAATATATTAGTTAATTACATTGTATATCAAAATAAAGGCTTGACATACCAAGCCGTACCAATGAGCTCTCAAAACTACTCTCTCAAAGTACGCAGCGGAGTCTCCTAGAAGAAGTCCTCAGGGGGGGGCTCCAACTCGTCCCCAGGCACGTAATCCGAATTACCCGAATCCACATCTCCCGAAGCCTCAGCCGCTGCTAATACTGAACTTGCGACGTATAGTCTAAAGAGTGAGCTACATCCTAGCTCAATAGGGAACAACACAATGAACGTATAAGTTAAAATCTCACATATATTCCATGATATTCTAAGCATGATGTGTCTATGCATTTGCAGTAAAACAGTTTAAAAGATGATGATTATGCCTTGAAGTTTACTGGTGGTTTACATGTTTCATTTATTTTCAACTGTTCATGCATTACACTAATTAGGTCTAAAGCAAAACTTAAATCTTCAACTTAAGTAGGCCCCGAGCAATATAACATCGAGCCCTGATGAAATAACCACCATTGTCGTCCAAATAGACAGTTGTTATATGTATTCCCTGAGAATACTACCCAAGCCCCTTTCTCAATAGGCGGCGGGGTTAGATCTCATCTCAACATCCCTGGGATGTGCTCACAGTGTACGAATAAACCTCCGTACTGGTGTACGGATTGGCCGCCGTACTAGTCACAGATATCCTACCGAGTCAGTCATGGGTATCCCACCACGTCGGTGGGGTATTCTATTCAAACCTTAAATAACAAAAATATCATGTGCTTTACATATGTTATTCATCGTGTAAAAGTGTTACTTTATATCAGTTAGGCCTTATCAGCAGTTATTCAATCTTACTTACATCCCTGGGATATCTAAATTGCTCGCATCCCACTGATGCCTTTATCACTTTCTCATCCCTTGGGGATGCCTCATTTTCATTAGATTACTTGGTCTTAGTTATTCGCATCACATAGATGCCTTTATCACTTTCTCATCCCCTGGGGATGTCTCTTTCTCATTTACTTTCTTAGTGTCACACACGCACCCTTTTTATAAAGATTTACATAGTTAAAACATTTTCAAATTTGAGTTCTATATCACTACATACATCCTCTTGCAATTAAAGTATATGTTCAAGGTGTTCCCTACCTCAAGTCTTTGCAGGTCCAAGCATCAAGGTCCCACGTAGCTCCTTATGCTTGCTTTCACACATACCACCTATGGTACACCATAACACATGTAACATATCACTAAAGATGCAATAGAGAAGGTCCTAGACCCTCCATGAACCTCAGGTCCAATTAAAAAGTCAAGTGAAACTGTCGAAATCGATTAATCGATTCCCAAAATCGATTAATCGAACCCTAAATTGATTAATCGATTCCCAAAATCGATTAATCAAAATCCAAAATCGATTAATTGATCCCAAATCGAGTAATCGAAATCCCCAAAATGGTTAAATCGATTCTCAAATCGAGTAGTCAAAAAACCAAAATCGATTAGTCGATCCCAAATCGATTAATCGAAATCTAAAATCGATTAATCGATTCCCCAAATCGATTAGTCGATTTCCCCAAGTCTTGTCTCTCCAGCCACTGGAGGTACCCAGTCGATTAGTTGATTTCCAAATTGATTAATCGACATTCAAAATCGATTAATCGATTTCCAGATCGATTAATCGAAATCGGGCACTTTTGCTTTTTCAACTTCTAGACCAAAATCAATTAATCGATTTGGCCAGACTCAGCCCCTTTTCGGGCTGTTCCTCCCAAATCTCTTTCTTTTTCTATTTTCTTTCTTTTCTAGGTCTTTAATCTATCATTTTAACTATACTTGACTGAATTTAATTCATCAAATCTTTAGGTATTGAAATCTAACAAAACTCACCTCAATAAATCCCTTAAAGGATTGATTCGTTGGGTTTGATGGCTAGGGTTCCAGCTTTTCGCTTCAACGGCTCCTCATGTGTTGAATCCGGCATTTAATGCTCTAATCTCCTCTTGATTTGCATTAACTCCTAGCTCTCACTCTCTCCTTGGTCTCTCTCTTCTTAACTCTCTTTCACCAACCAAATAAAAGCAACCTAGGTTTATTAAAACCCTTATATCCTCTCTCCAGCTTGTGGGTTAAGCACAGACGCCATAGATAGGTGTGCGTGACCACTAACTCACACTATACACTACACTTATGTCACATTGGCATCACATTAGTTCATCACTTTATGAGTCCACTGTTTGACCATCACTTGGTCAAACCTACGAACTATAGGGCACGGATCTCGAGGTCATTGTTTAATGCTCTAATTTTCAGGATATTATATTCTCCCTACCTTAGGAATTTTCATCCTCAAAAATGAACTAAAAGGTGTGTTGCTGTGGTATCCCACACACAGGGAACGCCACAGATCCGTGTACACTTTGACTTAGTACATCAACACATGCATAGTCGTGATTACAAACCGGAGGACAATTTGCAATAAAAAGAAGGAACATTGGTAATTAAAACGAAACTATTTTCTATTCATGTCCCAAAATTTACAATTTTCCTTTACTGTTCTCCATAATTACAAATGAGAATTTAAATACAACAACACAAAAATATCCAAAAAAAAGTGATCACAATGTAACGCCATCGTCAGGCGCTCACGCCATCCCCTCTCTAGGCTGATCTGGTGCTGGAGCGGGCTGCTCAGTCTGGTCTGGCGGTGGCTGACTCGTCTCAGCTGGTTGTGGTGGTACCGAGCCGGATGCATCGGCGGTAGAGGTACTCGCGTGAAAAGCTACACCCGAGTGAAAAGCGATGCGGCCCGCAGTCAACGCCTCCTCCTGCGTGAGATGCTACTGATAGTCTAACGGATAAATGTACCACATGGTGTGGTACATCAAGAAGTCCATCCGCCGGTTCATCATCTAGTTGTTGGCCTCCATCCGGTCCAACACATCCTCGATCATGGGCGCAGGGCGAGCTGTTCGCCAGCGGTATGATGAGATAGGTGTGGCAGTCCCTGACTGCGACGGTGTAGTAGACGTGGTAGGAGGTGGCATGATGGGCTGCCTTCTAGCTGGCACTGAGGTTCGAGATGGGGCTCCCTCAGCGGGTGGAATGATAGGTGGTGCTCCCCGGACTGGAGGGTCCTGATGTGGTGGTGGGGGTGGTGGTGGTGCTACTGCTGGCCCATGAACTGGTAGGGCCCTCTTCAACAACCTATAGTTACGACCCCATGAAGCGATGGAGTAGTGCTTCACGCGGTCCGTAGCCCTTTCCTCAAGAGGCGAGACAGCGTACCCTGGAGCGTCGGAATAGCACTCCAGAATGCCCGAAATGAGGTGAGCGTATGACATCTTCTCCTTGGGCCAAATTGCCCTTCATCAACTTCCCTTTTATACACCTCATCCCCTCCAAAACGATCATAGTGGCGTCGAACCAACGGTCGCAGAATGCCGTGTATAGGGCCTGTTGGACCCACTCCACCCTCTCGGTATCGTGACGCATCGGGTAGAGATTGCACTTGAATATAGAATCAAGCATCCACATGTATTGGGGCAAATCGACCCTCCGAATGAATGATCCGGACCCCTTCTTTCCATTGGTCATCTCGGTCATAATTTCCTCAAACCTCACCTCTTTTGCAAATGGTGGGAAGAGGGTGGTCTCAGGCAAGAAGTCCAAATAACACTCGAGGGCCTCGTGAACGTGGCGATGGGTGAAGGTGTAGTTACGACCCTCGATCTTGGTCATAACTATGTCATCGGTCGGGCCTTCCTCCAAGCCCTGGTAAAATAGGCGTACCAGCCTAGGGTAATAACACCCGTGGAGCGGCTTTAACAGGTTGCCGAGGCCCACCTTCACCAAATAGTTCCTAGCTCCTTTGGTCCCACCCTCGACGTCGGGGTCGGTAAACAATTCCTCATCAATGATGTATTCGGTTTCAAAGCTCTTTGCCGCCCACCATTCATTTGGTTGGGGCACGTTTACGGATGGTGGTTGTGTCAGTGAAGAATTGCGCTAAGACGCGCTCGTCGAACCGGATGTGGCATCCGATGACGACGGGGATGGGGTTCTTACGAGTGATGGTGTAGGTGGTGGCGGTGCGGCGTTCTTACGTCGGACTGGAAGCTTCGAAGTCACTTTCTTCGAGGTTAGGATAGTTCCAGGCGGCATTTCGACTAAAAATGCCCAAAAGTAGGGTTTTATAGGTCAAATTGAAAGGAAAACTTGAAATCTAGGTTTTACCTTAGGTTTTGATCCAAGCATGCGATGCTTGCGAGGCAAAATCAATGCAAAATCCCCCAAAAACCTAGCTGGTATGATAGCTCGAGGAGGAAGACGAAATGGCGCGCAAGAAATAAAACCCCAAAATTTTCGAATGGGGAGAAACCCGATTCATTTTATATATATAGACCCGATTCGATTAATCAATTTCTAAAATCAATTAATCAATTTTCAAAAACTTAGTTCAGCCACGTGGAATCGATTAATCGATTTCCAAAACCGATTAATCGAAACTCAAAATCAATTAATCGAATCCATTTCGATTAATAGAATCGTGGTCACTTAAAATTTCCAACTTTTCCAGCTCACTGGCGTGTGCCAGTCGATTAATCAATTTACCAAATTGATTAATCGATTTCCCAAAATTGATTAATCGAATTTTACTTTGATTAATCGAAATCGCAAAGTCCTTCAATTTTTCTAAAATTCTCAAGTCACTGACATGTTTTAATCGATTAATCTAATCCCGATCTCGATTAATCGAGATCCACAATCGATTAATCGAAATCCACAATCGATTAATCGATCCCCAAATCGATTAATCGAAGTCAAACTTAAGTAATTTTTTGAACCTCCACTCAATCTTTACTGATTGGCGTATGCCAGTCGACCAATCGACCAAAAATTGATTAATCAAATTTCCAAATCGATTAATCAGTTTTCATCAGAAGTTTACAATTTTTCTTATTTTTATTTGTCTCTTTTGTTTTCTTGGTACTACATGACCAGATGGTAACTGGTTTTGTTAAACATGTCTTCACAGTCATTAGGTGGCAATGGTGGATCTTAACTACGCATTCAACACTGTAATGAGGAACACGGTGTGAATCGAATTTCTCTCTACTGAATGTATTGATCAAAGGTCCCTATTGGATTATAACATATGGTTTAAATCCGCAAACATGATTGCGGTCATACAATTTTGACTCTCAAGTTGTCGCAAACAAGTCCGGATACTGTTCTTTCACGTCGGCCTCTCGTTCCCACGTAGCTTCTTCGGTCGGATGATTTTTCCATCAAGCACTAATGGAATTACTTTTGTCTGCAACACTTGTTCCTTTCGATCCAAAATCTCCTCCGGTTCTTCGATCATGCTCATATCCTCATGCATCTCAAACGATTTGCCGCTCAACACGTGATCAGGGTCATTAAGATACTTCTTGAGCATAGATACATGGAACACATTGGGTACCCGATCAAATAATGGTGGCAATCCAATGCAGTAAGCAACTTCCCCTACTCGACCCAAAACTTTGAAAGGTCCAAGATAGTGGGGACTCAACTTCCCTCTCTTTCCAAATCTCGTCACCCCCTTCATAGGTGACACTTTCACGAATACATGTTCACCCACTTTAAAGTCTACACTCGTCCGCTTGATATCGGCGTAGCTTTTCTGTCTGCTCTGAGCCGCTTTGAGTTTGGCCCTTATCATCCGAACATAGGTGGCATTATCTTCAAGGACTTCGGGTCCCAAAATTAATTTATCACCGATCTCCTCCAATTGATGGGCGATCTACATCGCCGTCCATAAAGAGCTTCATACGGTTCCATGCCGATGCTAGTCTGAAAACTGTTGTTGTATGCAAACTCAATCAACGGTAGCTATTGATCCCATGATCCTTACAGTTCTAACATACACGCCCTAAGCATGTCCTCAATGATCTGATTGACCCTCACTGTCTGCCCATTGGTTTGCGGATGGAATGCTGAACTAAAATCTAATCGCGTTCCCATTCCTTCTTGAAATTTCATCCAAAACTTTGATGTATATAATGGGTCACGATAAAAAACAATGCTACTCGGAATCCCATGCAAACGGACGATCTCTTTCATATACAATGGACCACTCTGATTGTGGACTACGAATTCTCAGCTTTTTGTTCGCCGGCTCATAGTTCTCCATTCTGCTCTGGTCCTCACTTGCTCTTCCTTACTGTTCCTTCTGACGGCATTGGTTATTATTTTCTTCTTCAACCACATAGCACAAGATTTGTGTGGCGCCGATTATCCAAATAAGATATTCATCTGCTAAACTATATTTCTAGAAAGATCAACCACAACATATACTATCCATGAGATTGTCAGCCCACAACAAGTTATATGGGTCATAATTGAAATTTTAACCATCGCCATAAAGGAAGAAAAGAACTATCCAACCATTAATTTTCAACATGTATCATTAATTTCAATAAAGGTGCCCCCATACATGTATCAACAGATGAGCAATTTGTCTCGATCATACATCCAAAGCACCATATGTAACATGTTCTGAGATTAAACACGCACGAGAAGGTACACACTATGATTGTCTCTACTACTAACGCCTTACCCATCGCATCGGCGTAAGTCTTTAATTTTCACATAAACACATTCATCCGAGAAAAGTCTGATTAACCAAATTGATGCTATCTTTATCATAACAATTCAACTCATGACTCGAAAAAGGTCTCATCTGTCTAGGAAGAAGAGTTCACAATCATCCACTTTCTGATACGCAACGGCGATAAGAGAAATTACCAAAGTGAGATAAAGCCATCACCAAGATGAGATAAAGCCATCATCAACATGAGGTAAAGCCATCAGCAAAATGAGATAAAACCATCACTAAAATGAGGTAAAGCCATCAATAAAATGAGATAAAGCCATCACCAACAAGAGATAAAGTCATCACCAAAATGAGATAAAGCCATCATAAAAATGAGAACCTCTAAAACCTACTGCAACGATCTTGAAATCTTCAAACCTTATGACCTTAACCAGTTTTATGATATGCGGGTAACGTTCCAATCTTACAGGAAGGGCAAAAGTGTGACACATCTCGTCTTTTCATTCAAGGAGATGATTACAAATGATCTCCCTCAAGGTCTTACCATTTAGGTGCACTAGGATAAGGTCGTGCATAAATACTTAGGCATGATTAATCGACTCTTCATGTGCACAACTCTCAACACATTCCCTATACTAACTGAATCTCCATCGAGTCCTTGAAAATCTATAGTCATTCATCATGACTTAGGTGAAAATAGCGCAATCTACCGTAGCGACATCCAATTCTGCTCTCCCATGATATTCGGAATTTAAATTTTCCTATCCTCTGTCAATTACCTACATGATTGTCCTAGATTCTTCCAATTCTCAGGAAAACTTCCAGAGTAAAGTATAGCGGTTAACAAGCGAACTCAAGTTTGAAAGGAATGTATTTAAATACACCATAATAATGACTCATTAGTCAGAAAGAAGAATACTAGGATTAAGTCCGTTAATTCAATTTCATTACTCATAATGTCAACTCAACTTCAAATTATGAACAATCTATCCGTAAGTAATTTCACCCTAATTGTGAAGATTTATTCAAGTCTCGTCCTTATATTTTTCACCTACTTAGTTAATCCTTTGAAATTGAAATTTGTTTATGTCATGGAGGTGATTTAATCAGATGCACATACGACGGTGTCGTGATATTCCTTAAGTGTCAAAAGCAATCACAATTTCTAAGGATATTCATCATCTAAAAATTTGAGTAAAATCTCAACAATTGATAGTAAGTCTATACCCTGGGAACTTCATGTGCCATTTGGGCAACGTGCATCAATGTTTCATTTGTAGGTCCTTGAGTTGTAGGGAGGATTGGCTCGAAAGTAGGCGTCGATGCTACCTGCCTTTGATGTATCACTAGACAATCCTTGATCCGGTGCCCTTTTTCACCACACTTTAGACATGTGTGCAAAACTAATCGACACTCTTCCATTTTGTGGCGCTTCCCCCTATTCGCGTGTATACCCATCGATGTAGATGTCGTCGCCCTCCCTTCCTCAATGCTGGACAATGTTTAATCAGGTGTCCCATTCGCCCACACTTGAAACACCCTCTCATGCCTCGCCTACAGTCCGATGTCTTATGTCATTTTCCACACCTTGAGCATGACTCAACCTGTGTCAATGGAGAGATGTGAGTCGTCTCTCCCAACCTTGTCGTGAGTAATGCAGTCTGTTGAGCCCTTTTGTTGATCATCGTCTCAAGCAACTGTCTATTCTGCTCATTTTCTCCGGTACGTCCAGTTCTCGCTCTTTTGCGTGGTGCCATTGTGATCTGTCAAATGAAACAAAGGTTTCAATCAACAACAATCATGATCATTATGGCTCTATATTCCGACAAAACATCTAAAACATATCCTATATCCTACCATCGAACTTCTATCACAATCACCAATCATCTCCATTCTGAGAGATCGTGAAGATCCACAACCCAAGTCCTAAATGGATCATGTTACAATTTAAGAATTCAAGAACATAAAGCCTAAGGTTTCCACCAACTATGATAGAGTCCTAATTGGATCTCCCATACCCTAATGGAATCTACTGCCATAGTCTAGTATCCCAACAAGTTCTAAGCCAAGACCTAATGCTTAAGCTCTACCACCACAGCATCCCTAGAAGACTTAACGCCTATGCTCTGATACCAACTGTGACAGCCCAGATTTTAGCACCCCAAAACCCGTGCCATTAGCACGATCCTCTAGACCGTGCCCCAAGAATGTATACAGAACAGTGGTATAACAAGCAATATTAAGACAAAATGGAACAATAACTACATGATGTGGAAGTAAATTTCTATTCTAAGTATAAACCCAAAAGACAGTTCTACTTTCATGCCACTACATGAAAAGAGAACCGATCCGAACCATCAGTGATAAACAGATCACCTCAGATGGTTCGCTAAAAGAATATATTAGTTAATTACATTGTATATCAAAATAAAGGCTTGACATACCAAGTCGTACCAATGAGCTCTCAAAACTACTCTCTCAAAGTACCCAGCGGAGTCTCCTAGAAGAAGTCCTCAGGAGGTGGCTCCAACTCGTCTCTAGGCACGTAATTCGAATCACTCGGATCCACATCTCCCGAAGCCTCGGCCGCTGCTAATACTGGACCTGTGACGTATAGTCTAAAGAGTAAGCTACATCCTAGCTCAATAGGGAACAATACAATGAACATATAAGTCAAAATCTCACATACATTCCATGATATTCTAAGCATAATGTGTCTATGTATTTGCAGTAAAACAGTTTAAAAGATGATTATGCCTTGAAGTTTACTGGTGGTTTAAATGTTTCATTTATTTTCAACTATTCATGAATTACAATGATTAGGCCTAAAGCAAAACTTAAATCTTCAACTTAAGTAGTCCCTTAGCAATATAGCATCGAGCCCCGATGGAATACCCACCATCGTCGTTTAAATAGACAGTTGTTATATATATTCCCTGGGAATACTATCCAAGCCCCTTTCTCAATAGGTGGTGAGGTTAGATCTCTTCTCAATATCCCTGAGATGTGCTCACTGTGTACGGATAAACCTCCGTACCGGTGTACGGATTGGCCGCCGTGCCGGTCACGGATATCCTGTCGAGTCAGTCGTGGGTATCCCGCCATGTCGGTGGGGTATTCTATTCAAACCTTAAATAACAAAAATATCATGTGCTTTACATATAGTTATTCACCGTGTAAAAATGCTACTTTATATCAGTTAGGCCTTATCAGCAGTTATTCAATCTTACTTACATCCCTGGGATGTCTAAATTACTCGCATAACATTGATGCCTTTATCACTTTCTCATCCCCTGGGGATGCCTCATTTTCATTAGATTACTTGGTCTCAGTTACTCGCATCACACAGATGCCTTTATCACTTTCACATCCCCTGGGGATGTCTCTTTCTCATTTACTTTCTTAGTGTCACACATGCACCCTTTTTACAAAGATTTACATAGTTAAAATATTTTCAAATTTGAGTTCTATATCACTACATACATGCTCTTGCAATTAAAGTATATGTTCAAGGTATTCCCTACCTCAGGTCTCTGAAAGTCCAAGCATCAAGGTCCCACGCAGCTCTTTATGCTTGCTTTCACACGTACCACCTATGGTACACCATAACACATGCAACATATCACTAAAGATGTAATAGAGAAGGTCCTAGACCCTCCATGAACCTCAAGGTCCAATTAAAAAGTCAAGTGAAACTGTCGAAATCGATTAATCGATTCCCAAAATCGATTAATTAATTCCCAAAATCAATTAATCAAAATCCAAAATCGATTAATCGAAATCCCCAACATGGTTAAATCGATTCTCAAATCGAGTAGTCAAAAATCCGAAATTGATTAGTCGATCCCAAATTGATTAATCGAAATCCAAAATCGATTAATCGATTTCCCAAATCGATTAGTTGATTCCCCAACTCTTATCTCTCCAGCCACTGGAGGTACCTAGTCGATTAGTTGATTTCTCAATCGATTAATCGACATTCAAAATCGATTAATCGATTTCCAGATCGATTAATCGAAATCGGGCACTTCTACTTTTTCAACTTCTAGACCAAAATCGATTAATCAATTTGGCCAGACTCAGCCCTTTTTTGAGCTGTTCTTCCCAAATCCCTTTTTTTTCTATTTTCTTTCTTTTCTAGGTCTTTAATCTATCATTTTAACTATACTTGACTGAATTTAATTCATCAAATCTTTAGGTATTGAAATCTAACAAAACTCACCTCAATAAATCCCTTGAAGGATTGATTCATTGGGTTTGATGGCTAGGGTTCCAGCTTTTTACTTCAATGGCTCCTCATGCGTTGAATCCGGCATTCAATGCACTAATCTCCTCTTGATTTGCATTAACTCCTAGCTCTCACTCTCTCCTTGGTCTCTCTCTCTTCTTAACTCTCTTTCACCAACCAAATAAAAGCAACTTAGGTTTATTAAAACCCTTATATCCTCTCTCCAGCTTATGTGTTAAGCACATATTCCATAGATAGGTGTACGTGACCACTAACTCACACTATACACTACACTTAGGTCACATTAACATCACATTAGGTCATTACTTCATGAGTCCACTGTTTGACCATCACTTGATCAAACCTACGACCAATCGAGCATGGATCTCGAGGTCACTATTTAACGATCCAATTTTTGGGATATTACACAAAGTCTCCCTTTGCATGGAGTTTTCACTAATAATATCAAATAACTCCCAAGCCTCATCAGTTGTCTTGTGGAGGTAAGTACCACCACATGAGGCATCAACCATGTCCCTACTCCTGGGATCAATTCCTTGATGGAAACTTTGAACAAGTTGCCATTTAGGAATTTGGTGATGGAGACATTGTTTCAAGGGCTCCTTAAATCTCTCTCATGCTTGGTGAAAGTTTTTAGTTGGAGACTGAGCAAAAGAGATTATGCTCTTCCTCAGTTGACTTATTTTTGACATCGGGAAAACTTGGCCAGAAATTGACATTGAAGGTCATTCCAAGAATGTATACTATTGGTTGGGAGCATTGACAGCCAAGTTCTAGCACTGTCCTTTAGTGTAAAAGGAAAGAGTCTCAACCTGGTTGCTTCCTCCTCCAAACCTGCAATGTTGAAAGTAGTGCACAGTCCTAGAAATTCATCAATGTGCTTGTATGGGTCTTCCTTACTCAGCCCATGATATGAGGGCAGCATCAGTATGATAGAAGATTTAATCTCATAGTTCCCTTGGACAGCAGGGAATTGACTGCAGAAGGGGGAGTTGTACACCCTTGGTGCATTAAATTCTTTCAATATCCTATGTTGCTCACCCATTGTAGAACTATCACAATTAACCACAGGAGTATGTATGGACTGCTTAGGTCTGAGAAGTCTCTCAACTTGAAGATCTAAAGGAACAATCTCAAGATTGAGAGATCTTTTACCAAGCATACACACAGCAGAAATAAAGTTCAACATGCAAAATTATAGCAGAGATTTCAGCAAAACAATTTCAAAATACACAACTACTACTGCGGATCTAAAAGTGTGTAGATCCAAAAATGTAAAAGAGTTAAAAAATGCAAACTTTAGCACAACTTGCTCCTCCAATTAGTACAATGCTCCTCTCAAAACAACAAATCCAGATCTGCAACACAAAATTAAACTACAAAAAACTACAGCAGCAATTAGTCAAACACAAAACAGGCAATTATAATTCTATATCTAAAATAAGAAAAACTTAGATCTATCAATTTAAAAACACAGATCCCTTGCAGCAGCGCTAAAAAATTGTTGTGTTGCTTACCTTGTAATTATTAAAGGATTAAAATCAGCAAACGAAAAGGCAAAATCACAGAGAAATGGGATCAACGTAAGCAATCAGACCTGCAAGAATTAGGGCTGTTGTAGCAAGCTTTAAGGGGTAAGTGAGGGTATGTCCATAAGGAAATGTGCTTTAAAATAAGGTAAATCTCCAGATCTATGACAGATCTGGCACTCAAGCCTATCTTAGTTTAAAACAAAGCAAGAAAAGAGGAGAGGTTTTTGTATGGTTGTCACTAAAACTACTGAAAATTAAAGTTATTGCTAATGATCCAGAACTAAGTAAAAATCATATTTAAAGAAATGGAGAAAGGGATTAAAATCAAAAGAAGGAGAGTAGCATCTAGGGATTTTGGTCTTTTACTGAAAATTGATTGGTTCATAGGCAGTGCAGGGAGCTGATTTGCAACAATCCTTCATTTGGCTACAAGCTCAGATGCAAGGTATAAGAATTCAAACTAGACCAAAGGATTGGAGTGATCCTAAGGCTATGATCTGTCAACTTTAATGGTCACAAATAATCCTAGAGATTCCTCTAATTCAAGGGTCTTAATTGAAACCACTAAGCCGTTGCAGATGCTGTGGATGCAAGGCTACAAGCTCAGGCATCCACAGGGATATTAGATCTAGGGAAATCAAATAGTAATCAAGAGATTGATGGATCCAAATTAACTTTACATTCAACAATTACTGAATCAATACAACTTACAGTCTAATTGTTTTCAAATCTGCAATCTATGCAACATCTAATCTTCCTACAAAGCTTTAAACCTCTCAATTTATAGCTCTCAACCTCACCCTACCTACTAAAAGGGTTTATCTAACCATGGTTGGTCTAAAGAGTGAATGAGGAAGAAGGAAGAGGGAAGGAATTTTTGAATTTTGGTCTAAGCTCTCTCAATTTCTGGATGGTTCTTCTGTAAACTCCTCAGGCTTTTATAGTCTTCCTCTCTGTCCTCAGATTTGTTTTAGCTAATCAGAGCTCAAGAGAATAATTCTATTATTCTGAGCTACTGATGTGGCTGATTTTGCTTCTAGAAACTCTCCACTAATTAGTCCAATCTGGACAGGTACATGAGAAGTGGTTAGAGAGTTCCCATTCGCGCCCATTTGTGTTTTAAAAATACCCCAAGGGTTGTTGAAGTACCTTGGAATGTGTGCACAAAGCACTGAAGTGAGCAGCAGTTACAACTGGAACTGAGAAGTTGCCAAATCATGGTTCGAGAGGATCAGGGAACCTCTCGATAGGTTCTGAGTTACATTAGTGCTCCATTCGACAAGTTGGAGTGAGCTTTCGACAAGATCTTTCTTCTGTTCGACAGGTTGACAGCAGTTCTCGACAGGTTGACATTAATTCTTAACTTCTGTCTAAGCTCCATCTATCCTCTCGACAGGTTATAAAACAACTTGTCGATTCCTTATACAGTTCTAGTTGATTCTTTGACAGGTTGGAAGTTGTGCTCAATAGGTTGACTCAACCTCGCAAAAAATGGATGCAGCTTCAGGTAAGTATTCGACAGATTTGTGTTGACTTCTCACTAGGTTCTGGGGAACCTCTCGACATGTAGGTGGAACCTCGCGAGATCCCTTGCATCTCCAGGTAAGTCCTCGATAGGTTCTTCTGCTGCAGCTCAAACCTTTCGACAGGTTTTGTCAGCTTCTCGAAATCTTCACTTTTCTACCTTAGTACCTCTCAACAAGTTGAAACATAACTTTAGAACCTCTCGACAGGTTACCTTCTTCAGCTTTAACTCCTCAACGGGTTCGTGTATACCTTCTGATCCTCTCGATAGATTGATGGAACCTCTCGAAAGCTTCATATCTAAGCATGTGAACCTATCGACAGGTTGAATTAACCTCTCGACAAGTTCTATCCTTTGCTTCCACAGCTGGCACATAGTTCTGGGGTGTTGTTCTTCATCTGTCCAACACTCAACACCTTTTGAGGGGTTCAACCGTCATTCACTTCAGCTGCTCTTGCTCCCATGTGTACCCATGTGAACACATGTCACTGCCATAAGGTTCTGAGCCTCTGTGACTGCTTAATGGCTAGCCTTTTGGGCTGCATGAGTACATGTTGAGCAGCAAGTCTCTTCTTTGGCATTTTTAGTTGGATGTCTGCACTATGACTGCATTTTATTGCTTAACTACAAAACATACTCAAAACACATTATTAGTCAATTCAAAGGTCCATCAAGGATCATGTTAGGAGGTGAAAAATGGTATTTTTCACTGCTCAACACTCCAGATGCATGATGCAGAGCTTATCGCCATCAGATAAGGAGTACTCAATGGGCTCCAGCCAAAGTTTTCTATTAAGGACGATGGGTCCTTATTATTTTAAGGCTGAATTTGTGTACCAAATGATAGTGCCTTAGGTCACGAAATTCTCAAAGAGGCTCACAAGTTAGCTTATGTTATTCATCTTGGTAGCACGAAAATATATCAGGATTTGAAGAAGACATTTTGGTGGAATGGATTGAAGCAAGAAGTGGCGGAACATGTTGCAAAATATTTGATCTGTCAGCAAGTAAAGGTCAAACACAAGCATCCTACTGGTCTGTTACAGCCACTGCCCATCCCAGAGTGGAAATGGGAGAACATTTCCATGGATTTCATCCTTGGCTTATCCCGTACGTAAAAGGGTTATAATGCGATTTGGGTGATTGTTAATCGTCTCACCAAATCAGCACATTTCTTACCCTATAGCACGCGATATACAACATCAAAACTGGTTGAAGTCTATCTGAACGAGATAGTCTGACTACATGGGATACCCATGAGTATCATGTCAGATCACAATCCATTATATACCTCATAGTTCTGGCAGTGTTTTCAAGAAGGAATGGCTTCCAAGTTGGAATTCAATTCTTCATTTCATCCTCAGACCGACAGCCAGATGGAAAGGGTGAATCAGGTGATAGAAAATATATTATGGGCCTATATGCTAGATTTCCAAGGATCATGGGATAAGCTTTTACCCCTGATCGAATTCACATACAATAATAGCTTCCAATCGAGCATCGGCATGGCGCCATTCAAAGCACTATATGGACGCCGATGTAAATCTCTGATCAACTGGGAAGAAGCTGGCGAATGTCTTATTTTGGGCCCTGACTTGATTGAAAGTATGAACGCAGTTGTTCACGTTATTTGTGAGAGACTGAAAAGTGCTCAGAGTCGGTAAAAGAGTTATGTCGATCTCAAATGAACCAGTGTTGATTTTTAGGTAATCAAAACAACTATATGTATGCTTGTCATGTTGAATTTCATTTACGTGTGTAGTATTTCTAGCATCTGCCATACAGATTGGCGATCACATCTTTAACAAAATATCTCCGACAAAGGGCATTATGAGATTTGGGAAATGAGGCATGTTATGTCCTCGCTACGTTGGACCATTTCCAGTTTTGGGCAGAGTTGGTGAGGTAGCATATCGAGTTGCGTTACCTCCACATTTAGCCAGCGTACACGACATATTCCATGTGTCTATGTTGAGGAAATATGTCAAAAATTCCACACACGTGTTGGATTATCAACCACTCGACGTCCAGAAGGATTTGATGGTCACAGAAGAACCAGTTCAAATATTGGATCGCAGAGACCAATTCTTAAGAACGAAGTGTATTCCACTCATATTGGTCTAATGGAAGAATCACGGTTCTCATGAGGCTACCTGAAAATGCGAAGCTGATATTCGCGCTTAGTATCCCCACTTATTTACCTAAGGTAAGCCGCTTATTGCATTCGTTAGAAGAAATTATTGCATATGATTAAAAAAAAAATTCGTGTACATTGCCCTTATATATGTGTATAAAGTAGTCTTAAAGGTTGAAAACGGGAGCGAAAATAATTTTATATGCAACTATTAATATGCATAAATGACACTATGTAACCTAAAAAGGGCAAACTATGTACACTATGCTACAGTCAGAGTGTCAAGTCCACCACTAGGTTTAGTTAAACAAGTATTTTCATAAATTTTGTCGAAATAAAAATATTTGGAGCTAGTATGAACATAAAATTTATCATCAAATATTTTAGATGATACATAGTAAGGTTTGGCACATAGAAGTGTCAAAGATTTGACCTAAGATCCTACATGGCATAGGAAACTGTGCCAGTCAAGACTTGATGGTCTTGCCACGGCAAGGGGCACGGTGGCCGTGGAAGGCATACTGGGTTGCCGCGGCAACCACCACAGATTTAAGTGGGGTCAAGAAACCCCCAACTTCTATTTTCTAGTTCTGTTCTGTGGTGGGGTCTCAGAGTGTTCCCTCCCGAGCCATGTACACACTCTATTTTAGTTCAAAACTCTCTGATTTCCCACCAAAAGTCATTGTGTGTTGTAGAATCGAGCTTAGCCTAGCTTCTCCATCTCAAATTTCAGCATTTTGTTCCAAATTTTGGTGCATCTTTGAGGTAAAACCCTCATTTTTGTTCTTGTTGTTTCTTTTTCAAGTTTTTGACATACCATGCCTCTAAAGAAGGCCATGGCTTCTAAAATCATGCCCGTGTGCCCAAAGGCAACGGCAAAAGCAAAGGGCAAAGCCCCATCCACATCCCAAGAACATGTCAATCCACTCGTGGATCGTGAACAACTAGTTCCATGGTGGAACACAAAAGCCATGGAACCCGATTTGTTGATTAAGGAATCCTTGCTTGTATCGAACAACCTGACCACATGGTCGTTACGATACCTTGAACAAGTGGGTCTAGATGCCCTATTTCAACCAGTACATACACACTTTTATCCCTGCCTTGTCCGTCTATTTTATCAAAATTTAAAACTTGTTGAGTTCTTTAGCCAACTAGAAACCAAAATTGATGGCCACAAATTTCATTTTGACATGCAAGACATAGCCAAGGCTATGGAATGCAGTGCTCTATATGATGAGAGCTGAGGTCTATGAGCCCCTTGCCTTTAGAAGTAATTTATACCCCATGCAACATGAGCGAGAGCGACACGACGCTCTGTTGCAAGCCTTGTTTGTTGTTCATGAGAATCACTAGGTTAATGCCCCAAAAGTTGTTTGGGAGGGCATTAAATATGCCAGCTTGCATCTTCTTAGTAACGTTGCTACCCCCATGCCTGCATGGCCGTATCTGTGTTTGATTTCCCAACTCCTTGAGGGTCATCAAGAGCCCATAATATGGAACCCTATCAAGTACCCCCTGGGGAGGAGCAACGCACCGATCATATTCGGGTGTTTACTCCCACAAAGTGGAAAAGTACTTACGAATGACCTCAACTTGCGGTACAAACCTGACAAGCACGACAATAACGTGCTACCCCACACTAGCCCCAAGCCACACCCTCGGCACCAACTCAAGAAGCCCCAATTCTCTCTCAAGCCGAACCAATCCCCTCGAGTGACGAGACTTTTACACTTGCCGACCTTGCTCGGCAAATGAGAGAAAATCATCAACAAACCCTCCAACAATTGGATAACCTCTACCGGAACAATTATATGCTTCACCAGCGTATCAACTACATTGAAGAGGCCACCACTCTTTTCATGGAATACATCTTCAAGGCTGCCTCAACCCCTTACATCGGTCGAGCATGGAATTATGAGTCTGCGTACACCCGAAATGCAGCCACTTTTTTGCCGGAGATTGCTCAGAGAGATGCAAGACCATCCTCAGCTGGAGAGCGTCAGCATAGATCATAGCCTGGTGAGTATTATACTCACTTTTATATAGTTTTTATTTGTTCATATATAATGACATAATTGTAAACCTGTTGTATGATTCCTGCACCTAATTTTTTACTCTATAGTAATATTTTTTATACCTATGTATGTGTTGACTTTGCATTATAATGTAGCACAAGTAACATTGGATTGATTTCCTGCTTACACTGTCTTCGAATGCGATATACTTTTAACTAGTCATGTCAATGGCATGAAACTCAATTAGCATTACAACAGTATATACACCATGACCTGGTCTCATTTCCCCATCTTTATTTATTTTCGAGGAAGAAAATCCCTTAAGGAGGGGAGGGTGTAACAACTGCCATATTTTAAAACAACAAAATTAGGTATGGACATGGGTAAGGTCAGGCGTGTGCCTAACACGGGAGACAAATGGAATTATGATAATTTGATGTTTTGTTATTGATGAGTTTTAGGGACTCTTAGTGGCCCGGTATTTTTAAGTGAAACCAAATTTTACATACACTCAAATAAAGTGTATTAAAAATATACTTGAATTTAGTACCTAGACATATACTCTAAGCTTGTGTAGTGGAATTACACTTGAGCTGCATCCCAGCCATATATATATAAGTGTATTAGCTTTACACTACTTTGGCATATATGTATATACAATGAAAAACTAATGTTAGCATTACACTAAAGCTGCACCTCTGCTATACATATTTAATTATTTATTAGCATTACACTCAAGCCAAGCCTAAGATGGCTTATGCATATAAACCACTGTATTCACTTTACAGTGCATATAAGCCTAAGTTTTCTTATATGTGTACACACTGCAAACTAGTGTGGGCACAATAGGGAATTCCATCTCTTAATAGCTTATAAGTTGTTAATCCGTCAGCCTATGTCCACGAATGCATGAGTCACTAATAACTCCCATGAATGCAAAGTGGGAAAAACCCACTACAAGATCTCGTCTCCATCTCCTTCTTCCTGCTTCGAGTCTTGAAAAAATCCAAATTTTCCATAGCAAACAGACCCTGTAAAAATCAGTAAAAGCTCATAGTAAATGAAACCCTTCTTCTAGCTCAAAACCACTACTCTATTCAATCTCTTCACACCTTAGATTCGAAACTATGAGGCACAAAGCGACCCTACGATTTGGTTGCGAGAGTTTCGGCAGACGACCGCTTGGTCTCGGAGAGTCCTTGCGGCCCTGGCTTTGATAAAAAGTTCACAAGCTCGACGAACTCAATACCAACACTTGTTCGGCGTCGTGGTAACCACAAAGCCACCAAAAGGTATGCCGTAAACGAACCACGTGATAGATTAGGTCTGTTTTAATAGTGTTTAAAATAGAAGTTAAGTCTTTGGTGCCGATTCCATACGATCGGGTTGACTGCTCAAAGATATAGTCTTGTGTGAAGGGTACGGAGTCAAAATCTCCATTTATTGCACTTCGAAACTTTCACACCAATTTACGAATTATAGAGTGTTTCTCTATGCAACATATACAATAAAATATAAAGTATTTGAAGTATAAAATGCCCAGCACATTGAAAGTACAAAAAACTCAGAGAGGAGCAAGGGGGCACCGAGGCAAGCTTGTGTAGCAGGCTTGCCGCGACAACCTCACAAGGTTGCCACGGCAAGGTGCTCAGCTGGAGGGCTTACTGCGGCAACCCTATTGCTTGTCGAGGCAAGCCTGTGTCTGCATGTGTTTTGGCTATGAATGACTTCCTTGTGGTACCTTCAGCCTATGTGGGTGTAATGTATTGACTCTTAGGTTTAGTAATCAGTTACATCACACATATGGGGTCTATAGTGATCCAGTATACATGCTAAAAGCATGATAATGCATCATAGGTATTTGATGCTCATGAAGAGCTTGTAAAAGATGGATGTTTGCTTAGATGCATGCATGCACTAGTAACCAGTTACACATAAGCTTGATTTAAGGTAGGGAGTTTACCTTGCTAATTTATGTTTTGTTTCCTCATTCACATCTAGTTAGCAAGTTAATATATGTACATAAAAGCATGCTAAATATACTCATATCAATTTAGATGTATGGATACACATGTATAGGCTAATTTCAGCTCGATGAATGATTAAGTATGAATATGATAGACAAGTTAGATGTGTAATGATGTTGATAGATATCAGTTTTGATGTGTGTTTTTGTGTGGCTATGCTCATTTAAATTTTGAGGTATGATAATGATAAAATCTGATACGACATATGATTTTGTATGAATATGCTATAATCAGTTTTGATGAATAGTAATGTATAATGATGACACGTTCAGATTCGACATATGATTAATATATGAACATGCTAGTTCAATGAATATTTAGGTATGATAATGCTAGTGCAGTTTAGATATATGGGTATGAATGATGAAACTAGATCTATTTAGATGCATGCTTATGAACGATGATGCTAGTTGCAGTTAGATGTATGGATATATATATGGTTATGTATAAGCATGAGAGTTAAATTTATGTTAAATTCAGTTTCAATATATGCTTATATGATATCTATTCATGATGTTCTCGCATATTTGATATCATGCATTGGTCATGTCCTGTTATCTTTGATGTCATGTACACGATTTTTACTTTGTTTTGAGCCAAGTGATCCTGCTAACTCGAGAGCTTGACTGTGTAATTCTTGAAAACAAGTGATCCCACTAACTCGGGAGCTTGATGTCTGGGTCCAAGTGATCCCGCTAACTCGGGAGCTTGATGTCTTGGTCCTAGTGATCCCGCTAACTCGGGAGCTTGACAAGTGATCCCGCTAACTCGGGAGCTTGATTTGTCTCGATCCAAGTGATCTCGCTAACTTGGGAGCATGACAAGTGATCCTGCTAACTTGGGAGCTTGAATCTCTTGTTTCTTGTATATGTATGTTTTACGTCTGATAACTTGTTTAAGCTAAACTTGTTTCAGCATGATTCCTAGTATCTATTTCAGCATGATTCATTGTAATTGTTTAGCATGAATTTGTCAACATGATAAATGATTCGCATGATTAATGACTTGCTTATGCTATATGTTGTTAGAATAGATATAAGATAAGATATAATGTGCTTAGATTTGTAATTTATGCATCATGAAGTGAATTAGCATTCTAACATATAAGTTAGCACTGTAAATTTTCCTGTTGAGGTTCGATGATAGCTCATCCTATGATTCCATGTCTTAGCTGCAGATATTAATCCAGAGCATGAGGGTGATCCCACGTATCAGTCGAAGGAGGAGGAAGAAGAGGAAGAAGAGGAAGAAGAGGACGAGGAGGAATAATTCGCTGAGGAATTCTTTCCTAAATAGGTTTGAGAGAGAGAGAGAGAGATTTGTTTATTGAAAACTTGTATAAACCGCAGTATATGTTTAGATGAGATGTTGATACTTCATGTATAGGTCTTCTTTCCATTGTTTAGATGATGGGTGGCCGTCATCGGTGGAAAGCTATACATTGCATTAGTTAGTTCTTGTTTATATCTCTTGTTAGTTTACTGCTTAATAGATGAGTAAATATAAGTTTTTTCCATATTATTTTATGTCAGAGTTATTAAATTGCTTTCGCATATGCAATACTTTGTATACGACACGATCCACTTGTATGACAGGATCATGTTAGGTGATCCGACGACACAACCTTTCCCGTATACGATAAGGGGAAAAGTCGGGACGTCACATGAGAAAAATTGTGGTGTATGTTGGGTTAATGTAGAGGGAAAATTAGATGTATGTGGAGTGGATATGAGCGGAAAATGGGGTGTTTGTTGGATGGAGGTTGATTGAGAAAAGTTGGACACGTTTGGGTAAATGAGTGGAAATGGGGGTGTTAAATTTTGGGTGATTTGAGTGATGGTGGATGGAAATACGGGTGCACCTAAGGGTCCGATGATGGTAAATGGGGGTTGGGTGAGTGGAATGGATATAGGGATCTCTTCCAAATGGAAATGTGTTGGGTAACGTGGCAGGGATGAATCGGGATCGGCATAAGCAGGATCAACCGACCACGACATGGCTTGGCGGCGGGTTGGGTACGAATGCCTCGAGTGGGGCCCAAAAAAATTTCTCCTCCCCCTGCAAGAGGATGAAGGGTAAGGCGATGCCGTTGTGGCAGCACCCCATGCTTTCTATTTTTTGGATTTTGATTTTTTTCTTAAAACACAAAAAATTTTGATTTTCGGATAAAGATTTGAACCTTTCTACGGTGTCTTACGAGGCCTTGGAATTCCCGTTTCAAGTGGCGTTCACACCCCCTTGAAATTCCCATGACGGGATCCCAACGCACTTTGGGAGGAACAAAGGAAACCCCTTTCTTCTATGGGAAGGAACGGAAGTCCATGCGACAACCCGATCCCTTGATAGAAGTCGATAAGAGGGTGACCTCTTTTGGCTGGTGAGGGCATATTGGGTGCAAAAAAGTATGGGCTTTATCGGGGATACTAAACCACTAAGCGGGGGGGACTTGGGAATAGGGAATAGAAGGCCCCAGATTTGGGTTGCTGAACCCAGAATGGTCTAGCGTATGTATTACATACGCTAGGTAAGAGTTCTGGATATTTGGCTTAGTGTATGTATTACATATGCTAGGCTAAATTTCTGAAATTCTTGGCTTAGTGTATCTATTAGGTACGCTAGGCAATTTCTGGAGTTTTTTGGCTTAGTGTATGTAATACATACGCTAGGCTAAAATTTATATGTTCTATATATTTTGACAGTAACAGCAGGCCTGAAATTGGTCTGTTTTTCTGGGTTCTCGAAAGCAGTGCTTTCGATGACTGATATCTTTGTTATTGTGGGTCCCTCCTCACCGTACCTAGGGATACAAGGTCGATTTAGGACAACTAACACACTCCCCAAGGGTTTTAGGGCTTTTTCTTAAGCTCGGTAACCCACTTGATATACCTCCAGTGCAAGCACTTTCTCAGATACTGGATGAGGTGGTACTTTTTCGGATCATCACCACTAGGGGCTGCCGCAGTACTAAGAATCGAGACGTTTGTATTGCTTCCTAAATTCCCCCTTTGTAAAATCTACCCAACGTAAAATTGAATTAAGTCCCTTAGTTCACTTTTAAGGTTCAATTTTAAATCCAATTTTAAAAGGGAGTTTGCTTAATGTTCAAAAACGGTTTGTGAAGATCTCGTGCCGCCTCTACGGGCCAGTGTCCACTAGTAGAATATAATAGCGAAAAAGTAAAAGCTCAAGTAGGCCCGCCAAATGGCTAAGGCGTGTACAATGTGCAAGTAAGCTCGCCAATCGGCTAAGGCGTGTAAATGACAGAAATGTAAATGCTCTAGTAAGCCCGCCAAATGGCTAAGGCTTGTAAATGATAGAAAAGTAAGGGTAAGTAAAACTTTGACAGAATCGTAGGGGTGAGTATGAATTAAAAAAAAAAAAAAAGATGTCAAATACTTCAAGGGGAATCTCTACAAGCTACTCCCCAGCAGAGTCACCATCTGTGCAATTGTGGGCTCTTATGAGTCCGTCGCGGCGATGCACTCGCATTTGTAGGATATAGAGTCACCACCCAGAGCATTTGGTGTCCCGGGAAACCTAAATCATTATTGAAAGCACCGAAGTACCAAAAATATGACTCTGATTCCGGTATACACCAAAGGCTCTTAGGTAGGGGCTTCCGGTATCGATCGGAAAGATGTTAGGCACCCGATCAACCCACTCATAAGCGGTCTCTACTTATGGCCAAGTAAAAAGAAAAATAAAATAAAAAATAGTACTTCCTCTTCCCCGAAGGAGCTAGGATCCAATTTAAGCCTCCCACAATCACCCAAATTTTGGCGGCATAACGGCTTAAATTTTAGGATAGAGGAAAAGCAAAGAAGGTAGAGGAATAGAGGGGAGAGTCAAAGCTCTCAGGCCCTTGTAGCACCGTGGTGGATCCTCGCATGAGAGCGACTTTGATGAGCTTTCGAAAGCGAACGGGTAGTGGAATGGGTTTGAATCTCTAAGGCTTGGTAGCTAAGAGGTAGGAAAAGAAGGCTAGAGGCTAGTTATAGCTAGATCTCAAAGATTAATGGTGGAAAATGAGGTGTAAAGGACACAACTCGGTTCTAGAATTTTGAGGGTTTAGTGGAGGCAATGGAGGAGGAATTCTCTAATGGTCTTCTCTCTTTAGAAAAATTTTCCAGCCCCTTAATCCAAGGGGGGGGAGGCTCTCTATTTATAGAATAATGGGAGATTTGTGAGGGGTTAAAGGGGCTAATTGGGTTAGCAATTTGGTAATAGGAATCTAAGTTTCTCTAGGTTTTCTAGGGCTTAGATAGGTGGGAAATGGGTTTCAATGGTTGATGATAGGGTGGGATCCTAAATGGCAAAAGGGTTGAAAAGATGGCTAGTAGGGGTATAACTGTTAATCCCTGATTTATACCATTTTTCTACCCTTTAACCTATATTTTGCTAGGGCTTAGAGTGATTAATAATTGATTTTTAATATTTTTTTCTAGTGTAGTTTTTTAGTTCAAGGTGCCAATAAGAGGAAGTTGGGAACCTGTTTGAAGCTGAGAGAAGAGTGTTTTCACACATGAAGAAGAGTGCTACTGTAGCTATCTATTGAGGACTCGAGCAGCTGGGAAACTCAGCAATATTTGGAAAACAGCAATGGACACCTTACAGCAATCGCATCAGTTTTAGATTCCTTATGGTTCACCATCTCAGGCTGCAGTAATACAAGATTCAGCAGCAGCACACATTAACAGCTGCAACAATATGGAGCTTAAAGCAAGGCAACAAGACCATTCTTTGAACCTCTCAAATGAGTGAGAAAGTTCACACTAGAAGGGAGGAGCTGGGGCACTCAATTGCACACAAGGGCAGCCATTCGATTCCTCATCTTTAGAAGATGTAGCAGCAATATAGGGTGTGTGTTAGCTGAAGAGCCAATAGGTCGAGCAGTATTGAAGCCTGAAAGCCAACCATTCGAGAGGTTGGATGAAGCACCAACACCTGTCGAGGTGTCTTCACTGCACCAACACTTGAACCTCTCAAAATCAGCTGGAATACACCAACCTATCGACTTAATGCACTCCAACCTGTCGAGGTGTACATATCAGCTTGTCGAATTGCAGTCTACACCTTCAGCAATCCTGTCGAAGTGCACTTGGACTCCCTAGTCATCCTCTCGAGTGGATGCTCAATGGCTTCAACAGCAACCTGTTGACTTGAAGCAGCCTCCAACCTCTCGAAAGGGTACTTTTCACACTTCACTAACCTCTCGAATAGATCCTTTAAAGCTCCAGCCAACCTTTCAAGATCCTCTCTTCAGCAGCTGTTATCCTCTCGAGCAGATCAGGTCTCTAAAAGAAATCCTCCCACATCCTGTCGAGTGTGGCTTCAGTACTTATCGAATGGAGCAAGAGCAACTTCACATCTTCACGACTTGCAGCTCCACTCAGCCATCCTGTCGACTTTCAAGCAATTGTACCCCACTTCATCCTTGAGTTCTTCAGCCCACCTCTCAAAGCCTTCATCCATCCTCTCAAGTTCATCTTCTCCACCTCATGAGAGGACTGATGAAGCTATAGATTCTAAATGCCATGAATGGCTGAAGCTATCCCAAACTATCAAGCTATTGTCTCTCTACTGCAGCTTGGATTTCATCAAATCAAATTAGTGGAGTCCGACCAAGAGAAGACTTCCTTCACCATACCATGGGGAACATACTATTAGTCGTTATGCCTTTTGGGCTCAAGAATGTAGAAGCCACGTATCAATGTCCCATGATGGATATCTTTCATGATATGATGCATAAGTGTGTATAAGTCTACGTCAATGACATATTAGTGAAGTCACAAACACGAGTAGGGCATGTTGAAGCGCTCCGACTAGTTTTACAAAGAGCTAAGAAGTATCAGCTAAAAATGAACCCAAAGAAATGTGTTTTCAGAGTTACCTCCAGAAAATTATTTGGTTTTATAGTTAGCAAGCGAGGGATCGAAGTTGACCCTGTAAAAGTCAGAGCCATCCTCGAGATGCCGCCTCCCAGTAATATCAAAGATTTATGAAGCCTGATAGGAAGATTGCAATTCGTTAGAAGATTTATCTCTCAGCATTCGGAAAGATGCGATCCTTTCTACAAACTACTTAAAGGAGGAGTTGAGTACAAATGGAATGACCAGTGTCAGCAAGCCTTTGACAATATCAAGAAATACCTCCTTAATCCAACAATATTATCGCCACCTGTCCCCGAAAGACTCCTAATTCTATACCTCTCAGCGAATGACAAAGTAATGGGAGTAATTTTGGGACAATATGAAGAAGACGACAAGAGAGAGAAGGCTATTTACTACCTCAGCAGGACGATGGTCGAATACGAACGAAAATATACTCCGATGGAGAAGACTTGCCTCGCATTGGTGTGGGCCTCAACCAAATTACGACACTACTTTGGAGCACATAAAATAGTAGTATTAGCCCGTATGGACCCTCTGAAGTATGTATTCGAAAAGCCCGCAGCTTCAGGAAAGATTGCTTGATGGCACATGCTATTGCAAGAATTCGACATCACTTATGTCACGCAAAAATCGATCAAAGGACAAGCCATCGTTGATTATCTCGCAGACCTCCCACTCCCGAATGATGAACTTATAAATATAGATTTTCCTGACGAAGACCTATTCACAATTCATAATGAAGAGCCCGACAAGACCTCATGGACCCTTTATTTCAACAGCACTTTAAACCACAAAGGAAAAGGCATCGGGATAGTCCTCCTAAGCCCATAAGGAGTTGTCATACCTAAAGCTTTTCAGCTAGATTTTCCTGTCACTAACAAAGTCGTAGAATACAAAGCCTTTATAGCTGGACTCCGAGCAGCACTACAATTAGGAGTTAAACAATTAAAAACCATCGGTGATTCCAAACTAGTAATTTCACAAGTCATAGGAGAATGGAAAACTTAGGAAAGGAAATTGATGGCATACCTAGAAACTGCTCAATATTTAGTAAAGAACTTTGAAAGAATATCTTTTACGCACATCCCTAGATTAGAAAATGAGCTCGCAGATTCCTTAGCCATGCTAGCCTCAGTCATCCAAATACCAGTCGGACAAAATACCAAGACCTTCTTCATTGAAAAGCTGAGAGGACCCGCCCACGAGGTAGCATGGACCGTCAAAAGAGAATTACCCATCCTCCCCACAAGTACAGGACCAAAAGGAGTAATTATCTTGGAAAAGCATGTCAAGTCAGAAATCGAAGTCGCTATGTTTAGATTTGAAAAATCACCGATTAACGATGGACAACCATGGTACTTCGATATTTGAAATTTCTTGAAATATCAACATGTTCCTCCGTATGCTACGAAAATTAAACAAAAGACTATAAGGAACCGATGCGCCCAATTCTACATACTCAGCGAAACATTATACAAAGAAGCCTTCACCAAATGAATACTACTATGATGTGTCACAACCGCCGAAGGACAATACATCATCTAAGAGGCACACACAAGTGCCTACGACGCCCACTCTGATAGACAGAGACTCGCCGATCAAGTTACACGATAAGGGTATTTCTGGCCAACAATGATCTGAGATTGTCACCTCTATGTTCAATCCTGCAAGCAATGCAAAGAGCACGCCTCACTCATTAAAGCTCCATCAGTTGCATTGAACACTATGACCTCGCCATGGCCATTCTCAATGTGGGCCTTTGATGTCATTGGACCCTTCACCAACATATTTGGGAACTCTCACAAGCACACGTTCATTCTTACAGCAACCGAATACTACACCACATGGGCAAAAGCTGAATCCTACGTCAGAATCACCGCTTCAACACTCGCAAGGTTTATCATTTAGAACATCATCACTAGGTTTGGAGTACCCAGAGTGTTTGTCACTGATAATGGACCACAGTTCATCGCTAAGAAGACAAAGAAGTTATGTAAGAAGTATAACATCCATTTACGCCACTCATCACCGTTCTACCCTCAAGGTGATGGACAGGCAGAGCTATGAATAAAATGCTGATTTGAATCCTAAAATGCACAGTAAAAATAATCAATGGAGTTGACTGGCCTGAACGATTACCAAAAGCACTATGGGCCTATAGGACCTCTATTCGTATGGCTACTGGCCAAACTCCCTACCTCCTCACCTACGGGATGGGGGCAGTCCTACCATATGACATACAAGTATCATCTTTACGCATTCAACTCGATAATTAGCTATCCTTAGACGAGGGGAGAATTTCCCTACTCACGCAGCTAGAGCAGCTTGATGAAACACGTCTAAGGGCAGCTGATCATGCTCAGGTATATCAGAGGAGAGTGGCTAGGGCTTACGATAAGAAAATCTTCGAACGAACCTTTAAAATTGGAGAATTAGTCTTGAAAAAAATTATGCCTTCGACACACGCCCACCCGAAAGGAAAATTGAAACCAAACTGGGAAGGCCCATATGTCATAACAGCTACATACCCTGAAAATGCCTATAAACTGTCAAACCAAGATGGGAAAGAACTCTCTAGTCCTTGGAATGCCATTTACCTTAGAAAATACTACCCCTAACCCTGTGATCGTCACATCCCGTGGTTAAATACTTATACTTACCACCCCCGTAGTCGTCACGACCCATTCATTGGTCGTACGCCTTCAATTCTCAGAATATCCTTAAGACCTCCGATCTATTGCCCACCTTTTCTCACTCGAGCAATTTGATCAAAGACTAGTGGCCTATCTAACCCCTTTCAAAAGTATAAGTAGCACCCGATCCTCACTTCCCTTCCCCCGCCATTAGAGGAGACGTTAGAATAAAAAAAAATGAAGATGTTAAGTTCAATCAAAACTCATTATTCTTGCGCTAGCAGGATGCTTTCAAAAAAATTTATGCGTTTACATGTCAAAAAAAAAGATCGAGTGAGAGCATTACGACGAATGAACAAGTCCATGAGCTCGGGGAAGCATAAGCAGGCCGTGAGGACATCTCTGGTGATTTCACTAGAAGTGTATAAGCAAGCCGTGAGGGAACCCCTGATGTCCCCATACTACTAGATGTCATCGTAAGGTAGCGGGAGGAGGATAAACTCCTGCTAACCAAAGAATGTGAGATATTGATGGTGCCGAAACATGACAAAGAGCTCGATCATGGCATCCCGTACCCCCCCTAAGAAAAATACTGTTACCTACCCCTTTTGGAAAGCATTAGATACAAACTACTCCTCCCATCACTGAGCCTTACCTCCCTCTGCTATTTTTATTTTTGGACAATAAATCAGAAGTCTTGCAGGATATTCTTAGAAATAAAATCGAAAATTGATGAATGATGACTGGCGCAATCACCTACTATACATACCATACTTCTCCCTAATAACCATGGGATAGGATGACCACCATCCTAAGATAGACTCATATACAACTGACTAATCATAAAGATGACCTCACTAGTTCGGTGACAGTACCGATCAACCTTTTCTTCAAAACTAACTCACTAGATACCCATGACTGCTTATAGACCCAAAGTGCTCACTGCGAAACCCGAAAAATCTCCATTCCAAATTGATGCTGGGGCATTTTTTTGTATTAGAAGAAGAATCATGTCAAAAGCGCCGGCTTGTCCACAAAGAAGATAAAAAATGACGAAGTTACCCTCCGAAATGTGCTACTAAAGATACCATATTGCCAATCCTCCCACGCTCCTACACTAGGGTATTTTTTTATATTTTTATTATTTTGATATTATTTCTATTCTAGCTATTTGCTTTCCCTGTTGTATTATTTTTATTTTTTTTAAAAAGTAAAAAAAGAAAAGAAAAAAAAAAGAGAAAAAAAAGAGAGCACACATCTATCTTTTGCTACCAGACTCCGGTCTGAGATACTTACCCCCCTTGACAACTGGCAAGGGGGTGAACAAAACTACTGACAGCATGACTCTCACAAGTGTAGATACGAAGCAGCCTTCAACCACCACTAGGCCAGCTCAGGAAGCATCCAACTCCCAATGACAGTTGACGGCGCTAAAGAAACTGAAAGCAAAAGTAGACGTAAAGGGTAACTAAAAGGAAAAGGAGCCAATAAGTTAAATCTAAATAAAATATATATATATATATATATATATCTCTATATACATGTGTCAAGATTTTTTTCATTTCATTTTACACCTATCACTGGGGACACCCCTATATATACAACAACACACACACGCTATGGATACAACAACACACATGCTATAGATACAAAAAAAAACCACACACTCACACACCTAATCCCTAAGCTGCCGCTGGGATGGTCGAGCACTGCTGTCCCCACTATCATCAGCTCGGAGGTCTGTGGACTGGTCCTCTGAAAATAAGATCTTGGCACCTGGAGTCGGCAAAACCTCTAAGCGACGAGGCCTTGCCACAGATCCTCCCTCACTCGTCTGGCTAATAGACTGCCTCGATCGAGAACGAGGAGGATACCTCGCTAGAACCTCACGAACCATTGCATCTTCACGAGCATCACCCCTGGCACGATCATGCGACGTGCGATGAGATTGTCCAGCCGAGGAACTTGTCGCCCTCGAATTCGATCCACCAAGCTGATGACCTAGCATGTATATCCCTCGCTCACTCCTCAGCAGACGATACTGTAACTGATCGAGGGACGCCTGCATCCCGCTCGCTTCGTTCGACTAGCCGCCTCTAACACCTCAGTATGAGTCATCTGAGTGGCCATCATCTCAGCAAATAAGTCAGCATGACTCTGTGTCTCTACAAGGACTCGTCTCGCCTCAGGAGTGGCTTGTGCTCGTGCCGCCTCCTCTAGCTGACGAACCTGCATAACCGCATCAAGTCAAGCAAAAACTAATATATACATGAACAAAATAAGAAACTTTGAAAAATGAAAGAACTATACCAGATCCAGCCTCCCCCTCAGGAGTCACTCAACTGTCTCAGCAGTCACTGGATCAATAGGAGGCACAGGAGGGACAGCAAACGTAGGCGGCTGCAACAAAAATAAACAAATACATGAAAAATACTATGATGATAAATAAACTACAAACACAATAACTAAAACATGCCTGAGTAGGGATAGGAATAGACTCCTGAGGGGGAGCCTCAGGAGAGAAATCCGAAATAGCCTGCACAAAGAACCAAATAATCCAACACAAGATATGTCAGAACAAGATATAGATGGAGTAACCGAAACAAAATTATCCCACATCAAAAGAAACTGTACCTGGCTCTCCGGGGGTAGAAAGGCAGCAGTCGCCTCCCTCGTCTGAAGCTCCTCAGCAACCTGACGCTAAAATACCACATGATATTAGTAAACTACTAAGAAAGCAAAGCAACGACACTCAACAAACTAACGCAATGATGCAAACAATATAACAGATTGAACGGAACTTACCCAATGATCTAGCTCAGCCCGAAGCTGAGCCATCGTTGGATCCTCCCGACTAGAGGAAGCAACTGAAGACGGATCAAATGCCGGAACGGGATCTCCGATAGCCAGCTCAGATCTCTACAAATAATAATAAACATATCAGTCGACAAGCTCACGATGCTAACAATTGAACAAAATCACATTAGGAAGACACTTACCAATTGGTTGATCTCAAATCGTAGACTGGCCACTATCTCCAAGTTAGCTAGCTGCTAACTGCGATAGACATCCAGCAGGGCCGCCGGACGAGCAACCTCACCCTCCCTCTCAAACTATCCAAAAAAAAATTAAAAAAATGAGACACCTCAACCATGTTAGAGTGACCAGAAGACCAAGTCCACATAATACAAAAAAAAAACATAAATTAACTCACTAGGAGCTATCTAGACTCCGTTAATCGAATCTCTAACTCATCCTCCGCTCCCCTGGCCTAAGCGACTGAGGAGGCTAAAGACTGCAGCATCTCCTCATCAGGATGAGGAGCACACCCCATCCGCTCCATCGCCCTGTGGAGAGCTTCTAATGCCCCTCGCACGCTCACAGTAAGATGGCCCTGCTCTAATGCAGCCAACCTCTCTGTCAAAGCTGACGCTGACTTCGGCCCTTCAATCGTGAAAGAGCCGCTCCCATGGAAGGGACGTGTGAAGAGGCTCCCGCCACCCAATGCACTAAACCACCGCACATACTCCAGGGCGTCCGCCTCGTCACACACTGCCTAACTCTTATCCCCCCAGCTCTAAAATCTGCTATCTGAAGAGCCATCCATGCCGCAAAATTCCTGCCAGGAGGGTCGGTCATCCTCTTCACCACTTTGTGGTGAATCTTTGGAGGGACTCCCTAAGCGAGCCCTAGCTGTCGTACTATGCGAGAAGTGTGGATCCGCTCCACTCTCTCAAAGCAGTGAACCCATATGTCCACATCGAAGAAGGGTCACCCAGACTGAATCACCGACACCTCTACATCCTCCTCATCCTCATACGACCTCCAGATCACCTACGAACGAGCCAACCTCTCAATGAAGACTCCGATCATAAAATACCAAAACAAAAAGAAAGAGTATGCATGACAATCTATACCTGCTCCGCATGCATATCCTAAAAGAGGCCTCTCGTGGTCTGAAGATCCAAAGACCAGTGACAACCCCTCAACGCCTCCCTCCACACGTGCATCTGCGGGAACATAAACCTCACCTTCAACGGAACCCCCGGATGAAGGAAAGCGAAATGATCATATGCGCAAAACTAAAAGGAAAAGTAACAACAACAACAGCGACACACGAGGAGAAACGTTTACCATTAAACGATTAAAAATTAACTAAATTAAAGACATCACGATGCCAATTAATTAAAACTCACCTTGATGAACGGAAGGAAACCCCTGATCGATGCGACACCCTGTCCCCGACGGTAAAGTTGCTCAGAGAGATGCGCCAATACAGCCACACACCATGCATAGGTAGGGACTCGATCCAGATCCCCAAGTACCATAAAAAATAACCCGATGACGCATCCCCGAGTCAAAGAAGAGAAAAGTATGACACCAAGGAAGTGCATTAAAAATGCTCGGAGCACCCGATCCATAGCTACCCTCGGCTCCACCATGGGCTCCCGACCTGCTACCACTGCACAACGCGCCTCATAGGTCACCTTCGCCTCCAAATGGCGCCTCAGGGGGAGGAAGCCACTTACAAACATATCGAAAAACCAAGTGACTCAAACTATGCCTGGCCCCGATCCGCTCGACCTATACGGCACACCCAAGATCTCCTCACACACCTCTAAATAATGCCCTACCATCCGCCCCGTGATCGGCTCGCCCTCAAAATGAAGATCGGTGATGTGGACCCAGTCCTCTATAGTCGGTAACATCATCCCAACTGAAAACAGAAGCGCCTGATGCTCCTCCCTCCACCTCTCCAAGATCGTCGCGATCAGGCCACGATCAACTTGAAAGGGCTCCAACTCTAGAATTGATCTAAAAGCGAAAGATACTAATCGCGCTTACTGAAACTCCGGCAAGGCACAATACCAAGCATGAGACTCGGCCCATGCCGAGCTGATAGCCAGCTGCGGGGGCTCCTATTGAATGAAACACAAATAATAACAGTAAAACTAACACATACTTATAACGAAAAACAAATAGATTTGAAACTAAAAGCAAGTCAAATATGCCCCAGACATAATGACAATTTACAACAAACATGCAAAACATGATAAGAACAACTGAGTAGAAACATAACCTACCCCTAGATGCAATCATGATACATGAGTAAACACACAATCAATCATTAATGCAAGTTTGACATAAATTAGAGGGCTTCTAAATCCTAATAAGCCTATGTCATAACCTAAGTCACTAAGAAAATGGAAGAACTCTTGCTCATGAGTGCTTACCGGGCCTCGAGCAAAGAAATCCTCCAGCGGGAAGTGCCTGCAATCTGGATGCCACGCAGCTACACCCTGCTGCTCTGCAGTTGCACCCTTAGCTCCCTCACTCGCGAGTATCTCACCCTCGGCTCCTCACTCTCACCCTCAACAACCCCTGGTCAATCCCGAGCCCCTCCTCCTTGACCACCGACTGGTCAAACTCCAATGCCTCCTCTCCAACTACCTCCCCAACATCCGCCTCCCCGACAACATCGGTCCATCCTCGGACATCTCACCTATCTTCGCCCCTAGCATCCTCTCCAACTCAGAAATAGTAAGAGCAGGTCTACCACCACCCTTAGACTCCATCCTAGAACAAAGAGCTCGAGAAACTAAAGAGAACGAAAGAAATGACGTCTGAAACAGACCACTGGATCACAAGATATCACTAAAACACGAAAACTAGAGCGCACAAAAATAAGAAAATCAGAGAATCAAAGACTAGAATGGATTGCACGACAAAAATGAGAAACTTTAAGCCATTTATAGGGAACAGTCGAATCACACACTTAAATCTAGGTGCTCAAACCAATCATGCGCCACCTTGGTAGCACATAATTCGGATTACACGACTGATCTAGAGCGCGCAATCTAATCGTCGCCCACTCAAACTAACCCGACCACTTGATTGCGCGTCACCTTCCAAGCGCGTAATCACATCAAGCGCCCTTACCAGCGCGCGCGAATGCCAACAGTCACTTCCACAGTAACCACCACCGCCCTAATCCAGCACTCCTCACCGTGCGCTTAATTCGATTAAACGACTGAACCTTGGCGCTAAATAATCTTTCGACGCTTTAGAATGCACGCTTCAAACGTAGTGCGCAATTCATTTAAATGCCCATAGTGAAGCACACAATTCCCTGGAAAATAAAAAAATATGGATACAAAATAGCACTTTCACAGACCTAAACTAGGAGATTCCTAACACTAATTACCAGTCCAAACCGTCTCCTTGTCAAGACTAATCTAAGAACACCCCTAACTTAGAAAATATACGCCCTAAAAAAAAAAAAAAACGAAAATAATGGCCTGACACCGTTCACACACCCCAACCAAAGCTGAAAAAAAAAAAGAGGAGACTTGCCCCAAACTAAGACTAAAGCTAAAATTTTGCCTCAACTAACGCCGATCTAAAACTAAAAAAAAAAGAGAATGCCCCCATATCACACACAACCCCAATTGATATTAAATTAAACAACCAAAAACTATCCCCTCTCCCTTTTTTATACACGAAGACCAAAAAAAATGTCCTCATCATTTATACACTCCGACTAATCCCAAACTAAATCAAAACAAAAAAAATACTCCTAACATGCCCCGATCCAGAATAAATAAATTAAACAAATAAATCTCACACTCCAAATAAAATCAAATAAACTGTAAAATAAACTAAATTGGAATTTACAAAAGAATTTAAAATCATAATCTTTGTATAAATAAATAAAATGATTACAAAATACACTGAGGGCATACCCTCTGAATATACAACTTAAAACAAGAAACTTAAAATCCACACGTTCAGGCAATCCCTGAATCCAGATTCATTCGGGAAACTAGAAATCTCAGAGAAACCCGGAGAACGGAGGCACCCTGAATGAACTCTAGCTGTAATAACCTCTTTCCCTTGCCCCGAGCCGACAGAAAAGAAAGAGTGGCTCACGCAAAGCCACCCAGGACTTGCAAGATCCACCCTTTGGAGCCCGCCTTGGAAACATTAAAAAGGAGGAGCAACTAACGTTGAATCCGCAGAGCCTATTGAGGAAAAATAGGCATCGATCATGAGAATTCTTACCCTACTTTTTCCTTAACTTTCCTTCCTACCACCTTTTTCTCCTCCATCTCTTCCCTTAGCATCGCAGTAATTCGACTGCTACCTTGCATTCCTAATCCCGTTAATTCTCAAAAGCCCATACAACAAACACAATTCTTTGGGTCTAATACCTGGGATACAAAAGAGAAGGGAAGAAAAGACATTAATTAATTAATAAAAAAACTTTCAATCCTAAAAAAGAATGCCTCAAAACTTTCAATCCTAAACTTTAAAAAAAAGAAGAAAAGAAACAAGAGCCCAAAACCTCTGGCTCACACATTTATAAGTTATACTCCTTAAACCATGATATGACAAGTGTCACACCTTTAAACCCTTCTAATCTAAACAAAATCTAAACCAAACACATACCCTTTGAAAGACCACAATCCACGACAAACATAGATGAACCAATAATTACACAACACTTAACCCCCTAAGAGACACAGATCCAAGGAAAAATGGATAAACCAATAAGATTTAGACACTTAACACCCATCTAGAATCTTTGAAGACTCACTTTTTCATCCTCATGTTTAATACAAACAAAAGACAAAACTCAAGTTAAAAATCAAACCTTAAACCAATAAAAATTTTAAATTAAATAATAAAAAAAAAAAACACAATTCTCTAGGATGAGACCCTGACTGGTTTGAAAAAAAATGCCCCCAATCAATCAAATAGAACCAAATAAATTCTCTAAACCATGCTCAATAAGACAAATTGACATCGGGATGAGCCCTGAATGAATAAGTCCTAAAACTCTAAGCTAAGACCAAAACTAACTTAAACAAATCGAATAAATCCAACTAATCCGTTAATAGCACAATAGGAACAAAAAAAATGCCCCTTCATTTATAATTTAAAATTTTACAAGTATCACCAGAGGCATACCTCATGAATTTACAACCCAAAATGAAGACTAGGTTCAAAACTGAGATGAAGCGAGGAGCAGATTCCGCTCGGAGCGTCCAATCGGAGGCTTCAGGGAGAATTGGTTGGGAAACACATCCCACCACTTTTTACTCCTGCTCTTCTGCCATCTTCGCCTCCTCCACTGTCGTCGCTTCAACGCTGCCTTCACTGCTCCTTAAAAAGGATCGATGTGAAGGCAGGCCCACTCATTCCCAATATCGCCCATTCCCAAAATAACACCGTCCACGAGCATCACCTTAGGACAGAGATCACATAAAATCACAAATATAGGAATAAACGACATCCCAATCGGACGGTTAGATCGCCCGATATCACTAAAACACGAACTTCAGAACACGAGATATTCATAAAGGATAAAAACTCGAGACTAAATCAGAATGAAAAACAAATGAAAGTTCATTCGCTTATATAGAGTACGGACTCAATCACGCGCATGAAAATGTGTGCTTAATTAGATCACGTGCCACTCACATAGCGCACAATCTGAAATACGCGCTCTAACCCGAGCACGCAATTAAACCATCACCCGCGCCATCCATGCGACGATCCGATTGCGCATAGTCTGTAGACCACGTAAACCAATTAAACGACCCATTGTAAACACATGATATAAAAGGCCACCTGTACACTGATTGTACGCTAACCAGGTGATGCTTCAATCACGCGCATGGATTATAGTGCATAATCCAATTGCACGCACACATACACGCGCGTAAATGATCCCTCAAGTCTGAGATTGAACACCTAAAAATGGGGGCGCAATCATATTGAGCAACCAAAAATGGGTGCGCAATACTTAATTTTGGATGAAATCTACACCCTTATACCTTTGTATCCCATCTTGGTCAAGACCCTTTTGTCCCATCGTGGCCAAGATTCTTTTATCATGTCACAGTCACACCCTTTTGTCCCATCGTGTAGCCTCGCAGACTACCCCGACAGGAAAGAAAGACCTATTCACCCGTCCTATAACATTGATCATCCCCTAATCCTGTCCCAGCAAGACGTTTACTCCTTACCGCAATGCCCTCATGCCCCACCAAAGAAGAAAGACCCCACTGCGATAGCATGCACACATGCAATACCACCTCAATAACCAATCCCATCATAATAAATTAACTATACCCTCATGACCCATCGCGAAAAGCTGAAAACAAACCGCCCAAAGATGAAATCAATCACAATGCAACACGATTTCTTCTGTAACCCAAGATCCACCAAAGAAAGACAACAACGTTCCATCGCCCAAATAACATCTTACCAATGTCCCATCACTAACTACGTCCAGCCGATGTCCCATCGTAAACCTCACTACTTGAAAACAAAAGAAGGCTCAGGCAACGCATGCCACGCCATATGACAAAGAGAGGGAAAGCTCGATCATGTCTTATCGCTAAGGCAACGGACTCTCTCTCTCTCCCTTTCTCGAATTATTCCCTTAGGCCCCATCATGACATTATTTATCCCAACACATTGTATCACAACCGCCAAGTTTTGCCACAGTAGACCTAAAGGGAAGAAGTCTCCAAAGTCCCATCACGACATCACATCCGAAGCACTGCATCACAATAATAGCCACAATGTCTCATCGCGACACTACAACACCACCACGAACCGTACAAGTTGCATGCAACCCAGGTAAGTATCACCACAGGTAAGTACTACCCACTTTTTTCTTAATTACTCGATATTGCCTATCAATATAGTTAATTATGATTAAATCAAATATTTTCAAACTCGTCTCTCTTAACTCACGAGTCACTGCAGTCCTCCCATAAGAGACAATCATCAGTATTCATCGAGAAGGTTAGATGTAGTATCCGGCATGCCAAGTGTCATCTTGACAACAACAATAACGGTCTGGTCCATAAATTCCGTATCGATGGATCTCCTTAGCGATGTCTTGCAAACCACGTTTTCTGCCATTTTACCACCGAATTGATCTTAAGTTAAAATCCCTAAAATTTCAAATTTTCAAAACTTCCTTTATTTCTAAAAAAAGAAAAAAAATCTCCTTTCCAAAAAAAAAAAAAAAAAAAGAAAAAGAAAAAAACAAACAAAAAAAGGAGAAGAAAAGAAGAAAAGAAAAGAAAAATAAAGCAACAAAATGAATAGACCCCAACTCACCTTTCTCTAAATACCAAAAAAAGAAAATACTAAGAAACCAAAAAAAACCTAATTAAGTGCCCCATCACCCGCACATAAATTACACTTGAACCCAACCTTATACTCCTAAGACCACTTGAATCTACAATCAAGCGCATATACCACTGTGCAGGATTGGATCAAGCGCATACTCCGCTGCGTAGAATCATTGGTTCAGACACATTAGGACTTAGAATGCCCAACCTAGACTACCCAATCTACAGACCAACCTCTGAACTTGCAATCAAGCACATATCCCACTGCGCAGAATTGGATCAAGTGCATACTCTATTGCGCAGAGTCATTGGTTCAAAATCATAGGATTAGAATCATCAACTTAAAGGCCAACTCCAAACGAATCAAGCGCACACGCCACTGCGCAGAATTTAATTGAGCATACCTCATTAAAAAAAAAAACACCTCAATTACTAGCCCAAATTAACCATTCCCCTGGGAAGCCAAACATTGAGTATATTCAATCTAAGAACTAAAAAATGCCTATTAGAAAAGGAACGCCTGACTCGCATTAGTGTGAGCAATGACGCGCCCGATTTGACATGACTTGCAAAAGCCTTTAATATTACATGATACTTTATCTCTTTTTTATTATCAGTCCCTGGACCTTGTTTTAGATAATTGATTGACGCCCCAGTACCTCGATTATATAAAATCTCTCTGTTAGCTCGTGCCATACGACGGGATGCGCCATGCACCCACAAACTCAGAATGTGCCCTTCGACAGCTACCATTTGCCCTTCAAATGTTTTATTTTAGCTTGCGCTGATAGATAAGAAAGTCAAGCATGTCATGTCAGCATCACCAATTCATATTTGTGAATTCCTAAGAGAAATGAGAAGATACCTCGAATGAGGGGTTTCTACTTCTTCGACGCGTTCTTATTTCACAAGAGCGTGCCGAAGAGGGGCATCTGTAGACACCCCCATTTTTCCTTCTCGGAATATATTTTTTATTTGGTCAACCTTTGACCATTTTTAACCCTGATATAGGAACCATGCACTGAAATAATAGTACATGGCTGAACACTAGCTCTGTGGCTCAGATCCTGACATGGGGAGACTATATACTGAAACAATAGTATATAGTCGGAATGCAGACTGAAACAATAGTCATGCATTTCATTCTAGAGACCAGACCCGGACAACCTTGAATTAAGCGCCTGAAACCCCACGTGTAATTAGATTGTATGCCACACCACAAATGCGCAATCAGTCCCCCTTTCAGACCAAACTTCCCTTCTCAGACCTATCAGAGACTCGATCACGCACCTGAAATTAGACGTGCGATCGGATTGAGTGCCACAAAACCAGCGTGCAATTGGCCTACGCTCGACCTAGTCTCACTACCCTTAACCCTTAAGTTTCCTTGATTAAGAGCTTCTGAAGAACCGCTTAATCAGATTGCGCACCTCCCATCACTCACGCAATTAGCCCTAATTTTGTTAGGACTAGGAAATTCACAGAGCAAGTCAGCTGGTCGCTCACTGAGTCTCTTACCGACTTAAAGCGATTAAGCGCCAAGAAACTGACGCGTAATTTAGTTAAATGCCCAAAAAATTACGCGTAATTGAAGAAAAACCTATAAAAGGTTTTTTTCCTAATTCGCCCGAGGGGGCTGGCAATTTTTGGAGAGAGAACGGATTTTTTTGGGATTTCGAAACCAGAGAACTCCGAGGACAAACCCATAGAGCAACCTAGTCATGATTTCGAGATTCAAGCTTTGAATCTTCGAGATTTCTCTCTGCAGCCCTAACCTTTAGGTAAGGATTTAATTTTTTATTTACGCCCATAGACTCTAATCTCTAGGAATTCTATTATTTTTTTTTATTTTTAGACCGTAGCACCCTTTTTAGATCGAAATTCTATATATCTGGTTCTAGTTCTCTGTTTTTAGAACCAATCCTTAATCTATCGGTCCGATATACCGATTCTAGACTTTGACTTAGTTCTAAAATCTCGATCTACAGTCCTATCATTAATTTCTGGTTCTAATCCTTTGATTCAAAACCAGTCCTTAATCATACGGCCTGATTTCTTGATTTCAGACTCGAATTTAGTCCGCAAAATTTAAATTATAGCTTTAATTCCCTATTTTTAATACTTTCAAAATTCTAAATGTTAATTCCAGTCTTATAATTCTAGTTTATAATTTAATCCATAATTATTATTCTAAAATGAACTCTGAAAAGTCCAAAAATACTATGTTACGGTCCAAAAATCAATTTATCTTTAATTTCAGCTACCCGATTTGCTCAAGGGAGCTTACGGAGGGTACTCGGGAACGAGGCCAATCCTCCTTAGCATAGCAGTCCCAAACCCCTTTTTTTTAGGAATTTTAGAATTAAGTAATTGCTTTAGTTTTATACTTTTAGCATGATTAATTAGTAGGTTTATTTTATTTCAGCATGCTTAATTAATTGTCTTAAATCTTAGTATGATGGATTCATCTCTTTAAATCTAAATTTAATTGATCAATTCCTTGCTTCAATTACAATTTAATGGAATTAATTTTGTTGCTTCAATTAGATTTTTTTAGCATAGTCAATTCATTACTTTAATTAGGGATTTTTATAAAATTAGTTTATTTATTTTAATCAGAGTTGGTAAAAATTAGTTTATTCATCTTAATCAGATTTTAATAGCATTAATTCATTTGCTTAAATTAGAGTTTCGGTAAAATTAGTCTTTTATTTCAATTAGAATTCTAACAGGACTGTTATAATTGCTGCAATTGGAATTTCAATAGAATTATTATATCTTATTCAATCAGAATTCTAGTACACCTGATATGCCTAAATAAATTAAAGTCTCACCAAAACTATTATACATGCACTCCTTGTACCAATAGGAGACTGAAACTAATTAGACTTCTAGTAGTATTAGGAAACTAATATTTATTAGATTTCTAATAGAATAGGGAAATCAACATTAACTGGACTCTTAACTGGATTGGAATAAACCTATACGACTAAATTCATAACAGAATCAAGGAAGTCTAAACTGACCAAAATCATAACTATAGAGGGGAATAAAAAAGAAATTAAACTATCTAATCCAAAGAAACAGAATGCTGCTGACATTCGCAGGTGGACGATTCAGTATAAAAGCGACCCACACCCGCTCCTAAGCGTGATCATTGATGTGTTGCAGCGTCGATAAATATCTGCAGCTGGTGATCACAATAAACTAGAAATCCCCCTAGAACCCTGTTGTTATTTATTTTTTTACTTTAATTATTCCAAATGCCACAGTGCTAGAGTCTATCAGGACAGAATTGGAAGCCACTGATTCAACGGGAACCGAGAGGAATTTAGAAAAAAAGCATGCACCAACACTTGGGTCTATCAACACTTGAGCCCTGTGAAAATAGATATCGGTGTTTTTGCACATGGGTAAAGTACCTAGATGTCACACACATTTGAAATCAATTGAGTGATATAAATACAAAAGTGTTTTCGCGAAAGTAAACAATTTTCAAAGACTATTTTTATTTTATGCACCTTCTTCATCTAAAATTTGAGAAAATAGATTGGCAATCCATAGGGATCATACCTTTGGATTACATCATTGTTTGTTCGGACATCTTGTACCGATACCGCATAAGCTTGGCCTTGTACCGTAGACCGTGGAGATCTCAGACTAAGTGTTGTTGCTGCAACTATTTTTATCTGAGGGCATTCCCTAATCCGCGCCCCATCTTTTCACATTTAAAACATGCTCCCATAGTCTTTCGGTATTCCTCGGTCTTATGTAATTTTCCACACTTTGAACATACGTTGTTTGATGTGGAGGAGGCGGTCCGAGAAGTAGTACGAGAGGCTATTGGTTGTGATCTTAATACACCCTCGTTGTTGTCAGGTTCGATGTGTTGAAAGGCCTTAGGGGCCTTAGAGGTAAAGCTGCAAAGTAGAGTGGCCCTGAAGATATCGTTGGAGTAGGCTGAGATGGTGGCGGCATCAAGTATCTTGGCCTTTTGCTGGCCTGCTCTAAACTATGTGCTTGTGTTTGGCTTTTCCTATTTCTTGCTTGTTCATCTCCTCTTAAACATGTTGTCATCATATCTTTTTTCAATGAGGGCTAATCGCATAACCTGAACATACATGGTTGCTTCAAATAGTGAGATTTCCTCTCTGATCACTGGCTTCAATCCACGTTCGAACTTTTGGGCCTTCATGAGTTCGGTTGCAACTAATAACAGTGTGAACCATCATAGTCGAGTAAATTCAAACTCATATTCACGTACACTCATTTGTCCTTGCTCTAGGTTGCAAATCGGATTTCCATTTGATATCTCTCAGGTGCTGGGAAGTATTTTCCATTAAAGACTTCGGTGAAGGATGTTGCCCATGTCCAGGGTGTTCCTGGTGTTTGAGTTCTTTCAATAGACTTCCACCATGGGTCTGTTTCACCCTCAAGTTGGAAGGAGGCCCAACTCACATTCTCTTCCTCAGTGCATCTGACTCGTTGGAGGACTTTCTCAATCTGATTTAATCACTTCTTTGCCTCCATAGGATCGGTCTTCCCATAGAAAGTAGGAGGTCTCATTCTCCTAAATTCTTAGAAGCTGGATGGATGTCCTCTCTCTACAAGTATCGCCATGGTGTTCTCCATGATTTCTAGTAACTGCTGGTTGTTTCCAATGGTATCCCCATCTCTTAAAGCATTGCCAACGTTGTTTCCCACTCCCGAGGCATTGTTGTTTTTACCTATAGGAGTGACGTTTGGACCGGTGGCTATCCCCTCGCCATTTATCACACCTTCGTTGTGCATAGTCCTTAGTCTTCCACTTCTTGGAGGCATACTGACCTGCCATGACCAAGCAAAAACTCTATCCGATTAATCCTAGGAATCTAGCCTAAGGAAAGATGGAAATTAATGCCATTGCTATGAACCTAAGCCATAGCTCTAGATCCCTATGAGACTTACAGCCTAGGGCTCTTATACCACGTATGAGGACCCGACTTTCCCTGCACAAATCTCCAGGAAAGACGTGTCGTCGGATCATAGAACATAATATGAATACAGTGCAAATAGAGTACCAAGTGCTTGACTAACAAATATAAATGCGGAAGTAGCTAAAACCACCCATACTATTGTAGGCATATAGCAATTTAGCAAGTAATTTCCATCATTTCAGAAGTAAACAAAATTATACAATCCACCAGTGAAGGCTGACCTTCACCTAAACAGTGAACAAAACTATACTAAAAACATATATACAAGATTCTGATCCTAAAAACTAACCAAGTGTCAAAGTCACTAGCCACACTATAACGAAAGTTTAAAGTGCTGGTCAAGGGTAAAACTTGTCAGGAGGTAGCTCCTCGTCCTCCTCTGGGTTATAATCGGGGTCCTCTGCTAGCTCAAGATTCCCCTCAGGATCTACTCTCGGATCTACACCTGTACCTATGATGTATAGTCAAAGGGATGAGCTACAGTCCAAGCTCAAAAGGGAGAAAATAGTGCTAAATTATAGCTTATCATTCTTATTCATGATTTTAACACATAAGTAAAATAGTTCAAATTCATATCTTATCAAATTACCTTGCATTTCCAAAATAAAGAACTTAAACCATAATGTCAAAAACATATTATATCATGAATGCAGATAACATGCTTAAAACAATGCATATTGGATCAAGCAATCAAAACAAGAATACGAACATATCAATGGCGCAAGTCATAAGTACGTATAACAAGAAACAAAGGGTTATACTGGAATGCCAAGCCCTTGAGCTATGTTAGGAGGTTCGCTTGTGTCAAAATGCCAAGCCCCTGAGCTACATTAGCAGGGTCACTTGTGCCGTAATGCCAAGCCCCAAAGCTGCGTTTGCAGGGTCACTTGTGCCGGAATGCCAAACCGCTGAGTTGCGTTAGCAAGGTCACTTGTGCCGGAACGCCAAGCCCCTGAGTTGCGTTAGCAGGGTCACTTGTGCCAAAACGAAACAGATAATAGAGATTCAAAACAATTACACAGAGCAGGTAACATATGTCAGATAAGAATTCAAGAAGTTGGGACTTATCAAATTGACTACCACGATATATCAAGATATGGAGGGAGGGAATCATGTAAGTCATGTGCGAAAATCAATTTGTAACATTCAAAGCATTTCAAGATTTCATTTATAACATTACTGGAAAATATAATGCATATAATAATTGCATCAGTAGCACAAATTCGAGAGAAATATATAATCTGGTAAAAGTATTCTTCCCTACCTTAATGCCGAATTTGCGTGAATGCAAATGCTCTAATCAAAGCGGAGTTCCCATCGATGGTCTCCTGTGTTTACCCTAAAACACACATTGTTCATGTACTAAGTGTTAATCGACAGTACGTGGCATAACGTGAGGTTTCCAAAGCCCATAGAGGACAAAAGCAAGGCTAACAAGAATAGAGTACCTCACTGCGGCGAGCTTCAGTGTCGCGCGGTGAGGTCTTCAGGTAGTCATGTGGCACCTGGACTCATTGCGGCGAGTTTGGACAAAGCCAAGATGGCCTATAATTTCATGTAGCACTCGCCGCGGCGAGGGCTTCAGACTTCATCTCGTCGTGGCGAGGTTCAAGGTCGCCGCAACGAGCCTAACAAAACTCGCCCGCCTTTGGTTCTTTCTTCCAAGCCCGAAATCCTAATTCTTCTTGCACAGGTTATCCTAATTTCATATTCTAATCGCAATTTATGACTTCTATCCACTTTGGTCATGCATGCAACATTCTGAAACATCAAAAATCGAAGAATTCGGCTATTAAGCCTTTCACGCGTCCGATCTTCGGAATCTCATTGCATGAAATTCCATAATTGTCTAAATCGACCCTAAATTTAGGAGATTGAGGTTTAGGAGACACGGTTAAAATGTTTACCTTTGTGAATTCTTCGCATGCGAAGTCTCCAATTTTTGGTGTGGAATTTCTCGGTGTCTACGCGATCAATCATCCAATTTTTTATCGTAGGAGTTCGAGGTTCAGAGGATCATTGCAACGATCCGAACATTGGTGATTCTTCATCGTGTTAACCCAGTTTCGTTGAACGGATTAGGGAGTTCCAATGGTTTGGGGGTTCTCCAATGGAATACTCAAGAGGAAACATAGAGGAAGCTCACTCTCAAATCTTCATCTCTCATGCGAATCCCATGCCTTATGCGTGAGAGTTTAGTCTTATAGTTAGGGTACCGATTTGGTGTACGGGCCCGTACAACCAAGTCTATGTACAGGCCTGTCCAACATAAAAATAAAATAAAAGGACCAACTAAGGTCTGATGTCTTTGGTGTGTTTTGATACCTAGTCTTCTTGGTCACACACCAATGTCTTTACCAGTGGAGTGCTCTCAAGGAGCATGTGTACTTATTACACAATTACTTGTTTAATCCCTATTACACATGCATCCTTTACCATTAACTAAAATGTTCGGTCATTTAAAATCCATGACGCTGATTGCTCTCGGTTAGTGAGCACGTGTACACACCCAGGAGCTTCGGGTTCAGAAATTTGTAGGGCGTTACAAGTTTTCAGTGATGAAAAATAAAATTATATCAGCTACATATCATGCATTTTCCTATTATAAGATTCTTTTATCCATTTCACATGACATGAATATTCAAAGTTAAGAGCTTAAGATCTCTACACTTTAGTGCATAGTGGTCAAGGTTGACCAAATCTTGACCATTGGATGGCCTTGAATGATCATATAGATCACATGCATAACATCTCAAGGTCATAAAAAAAATATTATTCCAGATCATTTACAATAATTAAATCAAAATCATCTTTTAGTGCAAGAAAAATCAAGAAATTGCAACTATATATTGGTCTTGGCATCTGTAACACCTGCCCCTTGATCTCTGTGTTGGTTAAATAGTTGACTAGACATTGGTGTGACCTGACTGTGCCAGTAGACTGCCTGAGGCCAGGTCCACCAAAATTCTTGAGGCACACACCTTAAATAAATGAGAAATTGATTATTACATGTGGCACACACCTTGAAACAATAAGAAATCGACCATTATCAGTGGCACCCACCTTAAAATTATAAGAATTTAATTATTAGTAATGGCACCCAGAGGACACCCCACTTGATTTAATGGGTGTGCTAGAAAAAGTAGTAAACATACATACCACATCTCCAACCTTAAATTGTCCGGATTATTGAATGAATGTATGTTGACCCGAAGTTTGACCCGAAATGGGCCAAGACCTTGAGGATGATAAGGCGATCATCATCATTGGTTTGGATCTTTGAAAATTGTAACAAGATTCTTAGATGAATTGGTCAAAGATTGACCCATGGGATGGAAGTTAGAAGATGTACTAATACTAAAGATTGAGTATTAGTGTTTCCATACAAGTGTGGCAATCCTTATAAATTTTCTAGAAGCCTAAGTGCAATTTTAATAAAATTCCTTAAATTTTAAATATTGGAAATATAATTATTCAAATCTCTAACAAATCCATACCATTCATCTAGTTGATTTAGTGTTGACTCATCTTATACCACCCAATTTACATCGGAGAAATTTAGGGTGTAAGATGCATCAAAGTGCATGCACCACAAGATTGGTTGGAAAGTAGATTTTTCACATAAATTAAGGACTCTAAATACAATAAAAGACAATTTTTAAAGTGTGTGGTGAGATGGAGGGTCAAAATGGGTCAAAGGTCAATGTGCATGTGGGACAAAGAGGGAGAGAGAGACAGAGAGAGAGAGAGAGAGAGAGAGAGAGATAGAGAGAGAGAATGTTTGAATACTGGGAATACTTGCGGACTTGGAGGATTTACACCTGGGTAGTATGGGGGTGCCATGTGGCTAGAAATTTAAGTTTGTGTCTCCCACTTTCTCCTTGAAATTTCAAACTCTAAGGAAAACATAGCATTCCAGCTGTCTTCTCCATCTTCCTTCTCTCTCTAAACTCCATGAAAGCCCTTAGAAAACCTTGAAGCCCTAGTCTTCTACTCCACAATCTAACCATTAGATCTTAAAACTAAAACCACCAACCTCTTCCCCACTCCACCCACACCAACATACCTGAATTTAAGCCCCATCCCAGCCACCTTAGCCCCACATTTTGGAGAGAAAACAGCTTGGAGATTGGAGATTTCAAGGTAAAATCTTGGTTTAGTTAGTTGTCTAGATTTCTCACTTAGATTTTTCTCATAGTTGCATGTCTTCTTCTCTTGTTCTTAGATTGCCAAGTCATGGATCACCATGTCCTCACATGGGACCAGTACTTTAGGACTCTTGGATGTGATTTATAGATCACTTAAGAGTTATCCAATGGTCTATGATGGCCAAGATAGGCCTAGACCACTAGATTTCAAAATTTGGAGGCTTTTGCTATAGATCTCTTGCTTAGAATGGATTTTTGTATTGAAAACATGAAAGAATGTTTGATCTATGTTATGGACTGAGATGAGATGGCCATGCATGTGATCATGACACACATGCAAGACCATCTAATGGTCCTAAATGACCAAAAAGGTCAAACTAGGTCTATTTATGAAAAAATTACTTAAAAATAGTATGATTTTAATATATACAAATGCAACTTGATGTATATATTTTCTGCTATGTTATGATAAGACATGGACCTATCTATATGGTACCATGCATGAGGTCTTGGTCCACATGCAAGGCCATCAAATGGCCTAAATTGACCTAGAAGGTCAAAATCTAGGAAAATTAGTCAAATCTTGAAAATCTAGACCCTACCATGAATTTTAAAGTAAAAGTTTTGCATAGATGCATGCTAGACATATAATAGATTAAATTTATGCAATTTGCATCACTGGAGTTCATCATCAACTTAACGGAATTCTAGGTCAAAAGTTCCATCTTTACTAGATGTAGTATAGAATTGAACTTGATGAGTTTCTTTGCATAGTTTAATTATGGAATTTATGCTATGATTGTAGTTGCATTTAGATGAAATATGTGTGATTCCTGTTCTGATGCCTTCCATATTGATTTGATCATGATTGAGATCTATGGTCTTAGATCAATCAATGTTTTGAACAAGATACAGGTAGTCTAGATTTCAATGTGCCTTAGTTTTTTTTGTATGGTATTAGTATAAATGCTGGCTCAAGTAAATGACTGGGCACGGACATATTTCCATGGAAACTTAGAAAAATGATTCGATCATTGAGAATGATGGTTGATTATCGGATGGTCCCGATTGAACACGTGAAAGCTTGCTAGATATGCTAAGGTTTTCTCCGATAGAAATGCCTAGAATTAGCTCATTTAAAATTATAAGTTTTCCCGATATTTCCGATGAATGTTACAAGAATGTGATTAGTTGAAATTTATGTGTTGGACCATTGATTTGATCATGGGTAATTCGATGGTGTTAGATGAATGGATAGGTTTGTTATTTTTGACATGTAAGAAAGAGGATTTAAAAATTGAATTGAAAGGACCTTTTATAAGGTTCATGTATAAAGATCTGGAAACTCACTTTTTACCTGATAAAATAGACCCGATCGGATGACTCCCAAAGCCCGATTCGATAACCTAGAAAAAGTTGACATCGGTGACTAGGAAAGTACCGGTAACCGATTAGCATTAATTGAATGGAAATAATGGCCCAAAAATTGATCCCAATGAATTTAGGATTAGTAGGGAATGTTCCAGACCGAGATCCAATGATGTGTGGCATGAGATGGACCCCATCTAAGGCCGAAAACTGTGGACTATGCAGTCCACAGGAAATCAGTCCCGGAACAATGAACCAAATAAATAAAAATAAATGCTGAAAAAATCTCTAAAAATTCTAGGATGTACTTGGTTGAGTTCCTGATATCAGTAAAAAATTTAGACTCGAATCTGATACGGTCTTAAAGTTACAGTACCCTGAATGCAATGCGACGAATCTGTCCCGCTACACCCAAAAATAAGACTGTAATGAGTACCAATTCCCTTGCTTGAAATATTCATGAAAAAATCTAAAATAAATTCAACACAAACCTTAGAACATTTTTAAGACCCTGTAAAAGTTTCAGGCTTCGATTCGATCAGAATCAACACCAAGAAATTTGACAAAATTTAGCTCGAAATATAGGCAAATAGTACATAGCCAGAGGACCAAGCCCAACCTTTGACCAGATGGTCTCTATTACATCCTAATCTGTGTTTTTTTACCTGAACAATGTAAAGGAATAAGTTGGGTGACTCTCGGACCTTTCCAGAGAGCCGCTAAACGCCTGGTTTCGGTGTGGAATTGAAAGTTATAGACCCGGCACCGAGGCCCGATAATTCTGGCCTGAAGCCCTGATAAAATAGGACATATCTCAGTGATTTGCTTACCATGATCAAACCTGATTGTATTTTTGGATGCCACCACTTGGAAAAGATGCACTCATCAGTCATCTTATCCCCAGTTTTTTAACACCATACAAATTTTCGAGCTCGAATACGCCGGGTATGTGCTAGGGCTCGAGACCGGTAACAATCTGCACTGTGTGTGTTTAGACCAAATCATGTCACTAATTCAAAATAGGTACCCTTGAAATAACGGTTAAATATTTAATGGTGTGATAACTACACAAGCTCCTTGAGAGAACCCCATTGGTAAAGAGCTTGGGTTTTAACTAAGAGGTCATAGTATCAAAACATGTGAGGAGCATTAGGCTTTCTAATTTTATTCCATTTTTAGACAAATACACAATGTTGGGTGTACGGGCTAAACACCATAACACTGCTCTCAATTAAAAGAAAGACTCCCACGCATAAGTTGGCATGCGTTTGTGAGAATTAGATTAAGAGGAAAAGAGCCATCCGTTTTCCCTGAAGCCTCTTGAAGAAGAAAATTAACCCTTCGATTTTTGCTCCAACCAGCCATCTTTGTTAAGACCTGAAAAGTACCACTTTTCACCCCTTAACTTAACCTGTGATTAGACCCTTAGCCCTTTAATAAATGTTTGTTAAGCTATTATTGTAGGTAATAAACAGCAGTGCAATAAGGCCATAAATCCTGCTAAGGAACCCATGATTGGCACCAGAAGTCCCTCAGAAGAATGAGCCATGAATCTAGACCTGAGGTAAGCCTCACGCAGCTGACAAAGCTCCAAAGGATTTAGAAAAATATGCTTCGTGCAGTCCTCACGAATTCCCAAGACTTCACAACAACTTCTCGCGCAGTTGAGTGACAAACTAGCTTCAGAATCCTGCCTCGCACAGCTGTCACACAGTAGCCGCGGGATGCAAATGTCAAAGGAGCTATCGCGCAGTTCAGAAAAGCCTCAAAGCTATCGCGAGGATCCTCATGAAGTTCCATTAAGAAGTGAACTTCTCGCGCAGTTCTCACGCTGTTCAGGAAGAAAGCAGCCTCGTGAAGCCAAAGTTAGCCTCGCAAAGATCTATTGTGAAATGGAATGCTCGCACAGTTCCCACGCTATTCACAAGTAGCAATCCAACTGCGCGAAGCTCAATCCAGCGAGAGCGCACCAACCTCGCGACAGCTGAAGCTTCAGAGTTAAACTCAACCACGTGAAGAACAGAGCTACCATGCGACGAGTCTGGGAAACGATGGCTACCTAGCGAAGCTCTGAACTTTAACCTTCCATCACTTCAGCAGAGGACTTTCTGGGAATTTCCAAGGATTAGGGCACGCACTCCCACGCTCGAATCTCTGTACACGCGCCCCGAGGCATCCAAGGATCATTAATAGGCCACATGGCATCGCTAAAATTAGGGTTTCCTAACCCTAATGCTCCGCCACACCACTGCTATATAAGCCAAAACTTGGTTTAGGTTTAGGAGTCCAGACCTTATCACTGATACGGGATCTGAGATCATTTTCTTTTCTGTTCTTTTGTAGTTGTAAGTAGTTTTCCTTTTTCTTTTTCTTTCTCTCCATAGTCCAGCACTTACTGGCTATGCCTTTGTATGTATTTTTGGAACTAGTTTAATGGATGTTTTGTAATAGGATATGTACTTTTATGGGATGTGTGCGAATGAGAGTTGCTCTGTGCAAGGTTGCTGCCTTGTGATCCGCCATTGCTTTGGCTATGATTCAAAGCAATGGAGGATTGATTCTAAGGATCCATTCAGATCCAAGTGACCTGTGTGTCTGGGCTATCATGGTCCGACGCAGCCTTAGCCCCACCACAGGACCCACTAGATCTGAAATCCCCATGGGAGCCTGAGCTGGTAGCCTTGTGACCATGGTGGTGGCAGCAATATTACTGTTCTGTTTTGGATTCTATGAGGAGGATAGCCTCTGGGATAGTCTGTGACCATTCAAGTGGACAGGTTATAGCCTTAGGGTGAAGAGCCTTGTGGGAGATTATACAAAGGCAGACTCCCCTATATTTGTATAGACCCGCTATCAAATGTTAGATATGATCTGGTTATGGAGATTGTAGGCTTGTGACTGGACCATTGTAGTCCCACTCAAGCAATGGACAGCTAGATCGAAGGTTGTACTCAATCCCTTGCTGGTTCTATGTGTCTGGGCTAACATGGTCCTATACAGCCCTAGCCCCACACATAGAGCTTTAGAGGTTGAGGTTCCCTATGGATTCTTGAGCTTGTAGCCTGGATGAAGTAGTGCCTATAATGATTAACTTGTTTTGACCCATCTCTGCACTGTGGTTCCCCTATGGGATAGTCTGTGACCATTTGAGTGGACAGGTTATAGCCGTAAGGGGTTGGATCATGGCACAGAGATGGGTTGGATTCTTTCTCCTCAGTGGTGATAATGTAGCCATTGGACAGGATTTCTATAACATCATATCTGAATCTGAGTTACAAAACTCCTCTGATCTAGACCCAATAGCATACTTCTCACCCTTTTATATTTATTTTCCCACACTCCATCCATCTTCTCAACCCTTTCTGTAGTTAATTCATTAGGCTACCTTAGGATATTTAGAATAAGTGACCCTAAACTCCCTTCCTTTTAGGACTGCCGGATCTGTAGTCAGATCTGGAGGGACTACTAGAGATGGCTCCCTTGGAGCCGTAGATCACCTTTTCCCTGTGAGACAAACTCTTACTTATCAAAACTTGCTACAATAGACCCTGTATCTTGCAGGTCTAGGATTTCTCAGTTGTTCTGATTCCATCCCTTGTTTTACTTTGATTTTAAATTGCTTTTACCACCAACAAATAAAGTGAGCACACAGGGAATCGCAACCATCTTCCACGAGGAAATCTTCACTATTCCAATCTTCGCAACGTTGTTTCGATCTTTGGACTTCTACAATCATGAGGTCCAATGGTAGAACATTAAAATGCCGACGATTCCGACTCCGATGATCTTAAACATCGCATGCGAGGAATCTAAGAAGGTAAATATCTTGAGGCAGTCTAGTAAAACATAGATTTTCAATATGTAGGACCTAACTTTTCAGTTCATGCAAGAAATCTCGAGGATCGAACGCGTGCGAGCCATTAACACAGATTGTCTCCGATTCCGATGACTTTGATCATTACATGCACAATATTCTAAGATAGAAATCCATGATTTGGCCCTATGGTATGAAACTAAATTAGGTTGGAGGTTTAAAATAGAATTATGTGAAGGAATTTCAATTTTCGAGTGAAGAAGATGAAGCAGAAGGGTTTCGAGTTCTGTCAGGCTCGCTATAGCGAAACCTTAAGCTTGCTATAGCGAGGTGATTTCTGAACCCCTCTCTACAGTGAGTGCCACTTTAATTTTTAATCCAAATCGGCTCCGTGGAAACTTGCTGTTGTGAGCTGAAGGGTGCCACATGGACTCGCTATAGCAAGCTGAAGAACTCGCTATAGCGAGCTGAACTCTTAAGGGTTCGCTTTAACGACCCTATGAGATCGCTGTAGCGAGGTCCCCTATTCTTGAATGGGTAAACTGTGGTCTGTTTAAGCCAAAAGGACCCCGTTTCATGCAATGTTTTGTCACTAACAAGTAGTATATGAATATCTTGATCTAGGATAAATACGAGAGACCGCAGATAAGATCTCTGCCTCAATTTACGTTATTGATTTTCGCACGACCCCGACTTTAAGGTAGGAAAAAATCTCGATGCTCGATTATATGTTTTCTCAAATCATGGCTAACGATGTGATTATTAAATGCATTTATGTTTCCAATAACGTGATATGTAAACTTATAGAATTTTGGCAAATGAGTAGGACTTGACTTTTTGCACATGATCATAGCATTAGAACGTTGGCATATTGATGCATACCAATCATTCAGTTCAAATTCTTGAAATTTAATCTGTGTATGTGTTATCTGATTCCGAGATCATAGTCAAAGAGGAGTGTAGTCTCCATGAGAGGGGTGGAGTCCCCAAGGTGTACGAACCTGTTACCGCTATGGGATGCTCAGTTCCCACTACGGGATGCTTTGCCATGAGACCTATACTCGATATTCTGAATCCACGTTAGTTGTAAGGGGAGTGGAGTCTCCATGAGAGGGGTGGAGTCCCCGGGGTTCACGACCCAGTTCCCGCTATGGGATGCCCAGTTCCAATACAAGATACTTGCACTAATGTTTTGACTTCCGAAGATATGATGTGATCTGATATGTTTTCGATTCTCTGACATATGTACTCTTGTTTCTCATACACTTGTTTTCACGAATATATGCTTTGCTTTCAGTTTGATTCCTTGCTTTGCTATGTACTCGTTTCGCATATCATCCGCATCGTGACATAAGATGTTTTGAGATTTATGTTTAGTTTATTGTTTTATTTTGATGTATTTAATATGATTTTAATTCGAACTATTTTTATTTATGCATCAACACCATGAAATAGAATGAAAAGACATGATTTAGCATTGTTTTCTCCCTACTGAGCTTGGACTATAGCTCATCCCTTGACTACACGTCGCAACTGCAGGTTTAGATTTAGAAAAGGATTTAGAACAAGAAGAGGATCCAGATTAAAACCCTGAAGAGGAGGAAGAGCCACCCGAGGACTTCTCTCCCTAGCTTGTCTTTTGGATTCCTCATAGCATGGTTTATTTTGTGCTTTTGATACTTGGTTCAATCTTTTGGATTAACTCTTTGTAGAGTTTTGTAAAATTTTAAACCACTGTTTAGGTGACAGTCGGCTGTCACCGGTGGTCCATATAGCTTTGTTAGATTGTGGAATGATGGAAATCTTTTTCCATGATGTTGTGGTTATAAATTACTATTTGCTTACGCACTCAAGTTAACTTACCGAATGCTTGATGGCCCGATCTTTCCAATTATCTAGTTAGGGGAAGATCGAGTTATCACAAGGGCATCCAAATTCTCCGATACCAAGGAAAACTCTGTAATCAGATTGTGTTCTACGATCTGATGACATAGATTTGGGGTAAGGAAATTCGGGCTGTCACAGGCTGTATCAGAGCAGAATGGCTCTAAGTTCATGCGGGTCAACTGTGTAACCCTATGTCACAGTTGATACGTTCAAAGCAATGGCATTAATTTATGTCAATCCTTAGTCTAGGTTCTTAAGATCAATTGGAGTAAGCTTTTGGCTTGATCTTGACAAGCCAATATGCCTCCAAGAAGAGGAAGACCAAGGACCGTACACACTAGGGGTGTAACATGTGGCGAAGGGGTAGCCACCGGTCTGAATGCGATTCTAGTACACAATAATAACAATGTCTCAGGAGTGGAAAACGACATCAGCAATACCTCCAAAGTAGGGAACAATGCTGGGAATGACCAGCAGCTACTTAAAACCATGGTTAATACCATGGCAATACTTGCTGAGAGACGTCAACCGTTGGGTTTCCAAGAGTTCAGGAGGATGAAGCTTACTAGCTTCTATGGGCAAACGAATCCACTGGAAGCGGAGAAATGGTTAAATCAAATTGAGAAGATCCTCCAAAGAGTCAAGCGCATCAAGGAAGAGAAAGTGAGTTGGGCTGCTTTCCAACTCGAAGGAGAGGCAGACCCTTGGTGGAAATATGTCGAGAGGACCAGAGTGCAAATGACACCAAATGCCCCATGGACGTGGTCAGAGTTTGTTGAGGTATTTAATGAATAGTACTTTCCTCGACAAGTCAGATATCAAATGGAGCTGAAGTTTACCACTTTAAAACAAGGTTAGATGATGGTGTGTGAGTATGAGGCTGAATTTACCAAACTCTCTCATTTTTCACCATTGCATATAGCCACAGAATTGATGAAGGACCAAAAGTTTGAACGAGGCCTGAAATCTACTATTAAAGAGAGAATCTCCATGTTCATGGCAACAACATACACAGAGGCCTTGGAGTTAGCTCTTGTTGTTGAAAGGGACATTGAAACTATGTATAAGCGAAGAGAAGAGGCAGAGTCCACTATGCCTCTGAGTAGGCTAACAAAAGACCAAAATTATTGATGCCACCAGCCCCGCAACCTACTCACCGTATCGTCGAGGCATCCAAATCCTACACCTACAAGGCCTTTTCATCCTACAACTCCCACGACAACTGGGGTGTCGAGAGCCCAACTAACTTCTTGAGTCGCGTCATCAGCACTGGTAGAATCATGTGCGAAATGTGGGAAGTCGCATAAGACTAAGGAATGTAGCAGAACTACAGGGGTGTGTTTTCATTGTTGAAAGATGGGACATAGAATCAAAGAATGTCTAGAGGCAAAGAAGGGAACTATTACAACTACACCTACTTAGAGACCATCATGACCTTTGGTGCAAGGTCGAGCTTATGTTCTTTCGGCACAGGATGCCCCAACCAATAACGACGTGATCCAAGGTATACTTTCCTACAGATTATCAATCTAGTTTCTTTTATTTTATTTTAGATGAAGAAGGTGCATAAAATAAAATAGACTTTGAATTTACCACTTTTGAATGCCATGACACTTTGTATGTACTTCTAATTAAATAATATGCATGAAACTTAGGTATCATTCACATGTACCAGAAAGGTGACATATGTTTTCATAAAGCACGAGTGTTGATAGACACGGGGTCTATCCACTCTTTGGTCACACCGCAATTCACAACATAATTAAGTGTCATGCCCGAGCCTCTTGACTTTATTCTAGCGGTATCCATTCCAACGGGGAATTCTGTGAGCATGGATACAGAGTGTCGATCAGTCATCGTCGCTATTAAAGATAAAAAAATAACGACTTATCTGATTATGTTGGATATGCAAGGATTCAATGTGATCGCAAGGGCTGGTTATCCACCCAGGAGGCTAGTGTCGATTGCCGCAAGAAGATAGTCACGATTCATCCCAAGAAGGGAAGATCATTCAGATTCTATGGCATTCGACCAAACATCGCGTCATTTATATCAGTTATGCGAGCAGAGCGGTTGATGAACAAAGGTTGTCTCGGTTATCTTGCACTCATACAAAGTCAAAAGGAAGAAAAGCATCACATTATCAACATCCCTATCGCATGCGAGTTCTCGATATATTCTTGAAGAATTATCGAGTTTACCGCCAGATCGAGAAGTAGAATTTACAGTAGACTCAACTCTAGGCACGAAACCGGTGTTGAAAGCTCCATACCGCATGGCACCAGTCGAGTTGAAAGAACTCAAGGACCAATTGTTTCTCTAGGGGAAGCACCCGTGCTATTTGTTAAGAAGTATGGATCCATGCGACTCTATTTCGATTATCTACAATTGAATAAACTGACGATAAAGAATCGCTACCCACTCCCAAGGATTGATGATCTCTTCGATCAGTTGGAAGGGGCAAGATTCCTCTTCAAGATCGACTTAAGGTCGGGTTACCATCAACTGAAGGTGAAAGCTGAAGACATTTTGAAAATAGCCTTTCGCACAAGATATGCCCACTATGAGTTCCTAGTGATGCCATTCGGGCTGACAAATGCACCAGCATCCTTTATGGACCTCATGAGCCGGGTGTTCAAGCCTCATCTTGATTGAATTGTGGTGGTCTTCGTGAATGATATCCTTATCTATTCGAAGATGAAAGAAGAACACGAACAACTCTTACGAGTAGCTCTACAAACACTTCACGATCACAAATTATATCCCAAGCGGTGGATTACATTAAAGATTTCCATAAACAAGTCGAGGTATTAAACAAAGCCACCAACTTTATCACCAACTTCATGTGATCATCTTTTAAATTTTGATTATATTTGTACCATGTGCAGGGGATGATGTCGTGTTCATTGCAAATGATCTGCATTCTGCATTGCTCCCATGCTACTTAAAAAGCATGTACGAAGCTAATGGACTTTACAAGAGTGCCAAGGTAATTTGTTTCCGCTTACTACTTTGGAATTTTAGGTGACATCAGTTTTCTCAGCCTGTGACTATGTTTGAATATATTGTCAAGTTATTTTCTGCACACACAACACTGCCTACCAAAGCAGATTTGCCTTTTTGGAGTTCTCTCTTCTCAATCTCCTGGAGCAATTTAAAATTTCTTTTGATTTTATTGATGGGTATGCTCTTAAACTTTTCACTAGAGGAGATTCACTATTTTTCCAAGAACTGCCCTTTGGTATGGAATCCAAAGTCTATTCCTTTTTGCTAAGAGTTTAACGATTATATATTTTACAGGTACGAAAAGCCTGTGAAAGGAAGGAAAATAAATTGGATGAAGGCTGGAATAGTAAATTGTATGAAATTTGTCTATTCTTTCTTTGAGCTGCCCATCATTCAATTTTTGTCATTTAGTACTTAGATACTAGTGAATTGAATGCGGTCGGATCCATGTGAACTATAATATCAACCATTGTTTTTAGTTTTAATGGCTGATATTAAAGTTCATCAACCAGATGTCTTACAGCTTGTGCTTCTCATTGGTGGTATTCCAATTAAAAAAAGATATCATACTGCTTCGTATAAACCTCCTTTTCCGATAGGGGTTATGGGAGCTCACCTTAGGTATAAGATAAAGCCCTCACTCTCGTACTTTGACATTGTTACTATGACCAAAACTAGCCATCAGACTCATCAACCATTCTCTACCTTAATGTTAAGGCCCCACCAAAGATGAAGACCGTAGTACCTTATATTACTTCTTCATCGAACACTACTTGAAGATCTTTGGGCATTTTTCTTTTCTTTCCTATTCTAGAATATCCAAAATCTAATAGATACAGTTATCAAGAATGCAAAACATTATTCCTTCAATGAATGAATGAATCCTTAGATTTTTGTAGCTTCTGGATATAGCTTGTGTTTCATGAAGTGCTATGCATATCCAAATTTTTTTTCTATTTTTCTTCAGCAAATGCTCTCCCTATTCCATATTTTAAAGCTCCATTCAGGAACAGCGCAGTCCATTGATTGGTAATTCATTACACTCTTGACCTCTTTTAGAAAGTATTTCCAGTTTTTTTATTTGTTTGTTAGGTAATCTGGGATTTATTTCTTTTGTCTTATAAATGAATAATGGAGCAAGCAGATACTTAGTTTCATTCAATTCTTTGCTTTTGTTTATTGGACAAGAAAATGCTCTCCAACAATCTATTACAGGTATCTCTTTTTCAACCTCTTATGATCATATCTGTGTGAAGCATTTATACCATATTCGCCATTAGTGTGATTCATATTTCTTGCTTGTGGTCATTTCGATATATCAATTTCAAGTGCATCATTTTTCTGAGTCTCTCTTGAACTGTTGATTTCTATTTACAATTACCCAATTGGAAATATTTCAGCAGTTGACAATTAATTTTACTTCCTCTACTATCCTTTAGATTCGTTTGGATGCTGATGTTAAAGTAATGATATTGTCTACTTATCATAGGTCGTAATGATGTTGTTGAGCCATTGTCGCTGAAAGCACGGTAGGCATTGTGATCAGAATCCCCCCATGAGCAGCACTAACAAGTTGTCGAGCCAGGTTCTGATGAATTAATGCTAATAGTACAAGCATTGGTTGAAGGTGCTTCACACCCAGAGTATGGCATTGCTTCAATGACATTTAACTTTTGGCACAACCTTCAGGTTAACTTGACTGGAAGGTGATTTTTTTTGCATCAATGGTCTAATTGGATGATAAGTCTAAATGGATTATGATTGTAGAGTTCTAATCTAACAGGGGGTCATATGGATTTGAAGCATCAGTTGAAGCAGAGAGGAGAAGAAGGCTACAAAATTTTCATTCTCCATTTGAAATACTTGTTTCATTGGTGAGCCTTCTGCCTTTTCTGCTTTGGAAATTAGAGTGTGCCCAGATTTGTAATACTATACGCTGCACTCCAGTTCTCCCTTAATTTGTTTACAAATGCTTTTTCAGGAATCTATCACATACAATGCTACTGGATATCATCTCTGAATTGTTTGTATTTTATTTTCAAAATTATCTATGGCTTCTTTGATTGAAGATTTTCCGGAATAGGTTAGTTATCGAGTTCAATATCCACAAGATTATGAGGACCTTTCAAAAGAGGACACCAAGGAATTTAAGCATACCAGATATGGTAATGATTGATGGTTTTATGGTTGAAATCTTGTTTCATCAATTTACTTATAGTTCATATGTCAGAAACCAAGATGGTCAACTGATGGTAAAGGTGCCACTGTTCTCTCATTATTACTTAAGTGACTAAAACAAAAGTTCCTGTTATTATTTTTTAATCTAGGAAAGTGCATAGTAGATGAAAGTCCCAGTTATATTCTTCAAATGCCTTCGGCTTTCCTATTACACAATAGCAGCAGAGAAAGCGCATTACAAGTTCAAGAGTTCAGAGAATTTCTTGGTAAATTATATCTTTAAGTCATTAGTTCCAATAGGGTAAAACTACTTATTCATGCAGCAAGTTGAAATCCCAAAAGTCCAAATCTTATTGTCCCTTTATGAAATGTATTTGCTGCATGGGCTGAACAGTGGTTAAGTCAATCTCACCACACCAAAATGGTCAACCGTATACTAACTCTTTTAATATTAATTTGCCAATTAGTGATGGATTTTTTTATATTAAATTAGGTTCTACCAAACATGGCTTCGGTTGTAGATATTAAAGCATCCTACTATGATATTTGCAGTGTTGTTCGGGTTGTTAGTTCTAAATACAAGGCATCCTACTATGATATTTGCCAATTAACCTCACACACATATAATTATGTTCTCCTTTTGATTTCAGGTGAAGCTTTTCGATTTGAAGCTCACCTCGAATGAATCACTAGGTGACGGGGACACTTGGCAAGAGAGGCGAAGCAATTTTTTTTTTTTCTTTTATTTTGAAAATGGGCAATGGGGTCAGATTGTTAACTCTCTTTCTTTTGTTCTTCTTTTTGTTTGAATAAAAGGATTGGGCATGTAGAGTTTTAAATGTTTGGTTGATTTGAAAGGTTGGACCATAGGTTGAGATGCAACCTTTTGTTTGAATAAAAAAATTGGGCATCTATTTTTTTTATTAATGGAATGATTTGCATTTGAGTTGAATGGATGTGTTTAAATATGAGATTAATAGTTTTTTTTCTTTATATAATTTTTTTTAAAGCATTAAAAAAATCATTAAAAAAAAGCATTAAAAAATTGCATTAAAAAAATTACACTAAAAAAAAGCATTAAAAAATTTCATTAAAAAAAGCATAAAAAAATATTATTTTAAAAAAAATTGCATAAAAAATCGTCGACGTACTTTTTTTATTTTTTATTTTTTAAAAATTTGCATAAAAGAACCACTGCCAAAGGCAGTGGTTTTTTCTATGACTGTTAAGAGCAGTCGTTGTTGAAGTTCATAAACCACTGTCGTGTGTAGTGGTCAAAAAAATCACTGCTTTTTTTACAACTGATTAAGGCAGTGATTTTTTTGGCATTTTCACGTAATGTCTTACAGTGATCGATATAAAAAATAACGGTCAATCCCCGCATGCGATGATCTTCACATTCTTAAATCACGCATGCAACGTTCCTGATGATCGATATCGCAAGAAATTGGCATTTACGCTCTCGTTCATCCGATAGTTTCTCTTCGATCGTACGGCGTCGAATCCGAGATTTATAGCGATGCGAATTGGAACGAAGATCTTCTTGGACTGGGTTTGAATTCGGGAGGAGATCAATGGTTTGTTCTCAAAAGAAAGGAGGGAATAGAGGTCTTCTTCCTCTTCTCTCTCGTTTTCTCTCTTGGTTAAGTTACTCACAATGAATTCAAGAAATGAGCTTTCATTTCTCCGCGAATTGGCTTTTATAGGCATGGGGGTGTGAAGCTGGTACACACTTGCTCAGTGTATTGGCCCATATCCAAGGGTCCAAAACGAACTTGAAAATGTACTCTCCCAGTGTCAATCCCTGGACCCCTTACTTATGACCCAAGCCTCAACCAACGGTGCTCTCTTGGAGCTTGTGTAACTAATTACACAGTTTAATATATAAGCCTTGGTACAAGGTACACATTCCCAAAAATAATTAAATAATTATTTTTAAATCCAGAGGTATACCGCCTACAGTTTGGAACCCGCACATTTAGTCGGCTCGTTTGGGTTCGAAATTTTCAGGATATTACAGTAGCAGTACAAGTGGCACAGCACCCTGGTAACCAATTGTAAGGATGATTTGGAAAATAATCATTGAATGCCTAAAACCCTTGTAAAACCTTTAGTTCCCAATGTGCCTAGATGTTCTTGATCTAACATGATTTACAAATTGCAGTTTGGATGTTCCATGTTTTCTGATTGTGCATATATTTTCAAATGATTCTTTAACAATAACCAACAGCAGGTACCTTCAAAAGCTCAAGTAAATGGAGATATGTGTTGAGAAAGCCTATGAATTCTTTAAAAAGGATATGAATTACATTTGCAGATGCAACAGAAATGCATCCATGAGTCTAATACCGTATATCTTATTATTGAAAAATGTTAGCTACGCTAATTTTAATATATATTGCTGCAATAATTAGCAATGGAAGAAAACGTAATACGATATAGAAGTTAGTGTAAATTATGCTATTCAACCCTGAGATGGAGAGCAATCCATAGCTCCCACCAGTATCCTCAAATCCAAAACATCCTGCTTCTTTAACAAAAACTAACAGTAATATTGTTGCTGGTCCACAGAACTGCATTATTAATCCTGTAAAATCGGGGATTTTAGTGGTGCTTTGACACACTAAATTGGTTATCTAAGTAGATCCTCACTCTACTTAACCTGAAGTTACAGTATTGAGGGCTGAAGGACTTCATTAAGTAGTCATTTAGATTTTTTATGTCAGCTGAGTGTTTCCAAGATCTTGTGGGGAGCTTCTGGTTGCTAGGGTTATGGTGCTTTTAGTGAGATTAAGAGGGCTTTTTGGAGAGCCAGTAAGTTCGCCGTTCTTTCCTTAGTTCTGATAGATGGCTCATTTACCTTAAAAGTAAACAAAGAACTCCCAAGCATTGATAGGGATGCAAAGGAAACACTTTTGTACGATGCAAATTTTAGTTGGCAAATTGACTTGGCAGCGATGTCCTTAGATTTACTGGTAACTTTTCCAACATTAGCAAAATAGAAAGGTTGTCTTGCATCCTAATTTAGAGATGATCAATAGTAAATCCACAAATACACGTTATTTTAAGAAATCTCCAAAAAAACACTTCTTCAATGAACTTTTCTGTTTTAAAATTGTGTTTGGATGAGCATATTTATTCTAGTTTAGATAAATATGTAACAGATACAAATGCATGTAGAAAATATAATCAAGATTAAAACTAAAATCTAATTGATATCACATGCAAAGTGAACAATTGGACGGTAAAGTTACAAGTTTAATTAAGGATCTCTACAAAAAATTTGGGCTTTGACCCATTTAAGAGTGACCCTACTGGGTTTTCTTGATTGATAGTTTATGTCAGGTTCAAGCTCTTTTGACCGTCTTTTAAACACAATTTTGGTATTTAAATATCTTAGGCAATTAATTAAGGAGATAAAATGTGAGTAATCTAAGTCGTCAAGTGATAGTTCATATATTAAATGGCAGTGGGCCTGAAAAATACATATTTTGAGAGATGTGAATCTTTTGATTTGTGCACTCTAATATCAACCTATGTTCTTACTTTTTAATGGCCAGTATTTAAGTTCACTGTCTAGATTATCCACATCCCATTTGTAGGAACTGCCACTTGGACAATGTAGATTGGTCCCACATGTGTAACACCCGAGATTTCAGAAATCGAACGCGCCGACCGAATGCTCGTGTATGATACCGTAGGTGATATGCACCTTAGAATTGAACATAATTATTCAACTAAGTTTAGAAATGTATACCTCTGTAGGAAAGCCTATGTACTTAATTATGTAACCATTTACACAAGCTTCGTGAGAGCACCACTGGTTAGAGGCTTAGGTTGTAAGTGAGGGGTCTAGAGGTCAGGTGGGGCTAAGCGGAACCTTAGACCCTATTTCTTTTGACAATTTTAATAGGTGCCCATACACTATCTTTGGTGTGCCGGCTGCACACAGGATCAGTGCCCCATAGTAGAAAACCAATTCTCACACATAAGCACATGCATGAGAATTTGTGAAGGAGAGAAACCCTGGGAGAAGAAGAGGAAACACTCCCCTCATCATTTCAGTTTCTTTTGAACCTCAGCCTGTGGAATTCTGTTCCAACCATCATCTTCTTCAAGAAGATCTCTCCTATTTCGACCATCGCAACACCGTTGCGATCAGAGATCGAATCATCGGACGGATACGAAACTACACCCAATTTCTTTTGATGTCAACAATGATCATAGGCCGCATGCATGATATGAAAAGGTATGTGTCGTAACATGACTGTGTAAGCATCGATTTCAAAGAGTTAGGTCTTGAATTACGTGTCTTCGGATCGCATGCAAAAGATTTCGAAGATTGGACGGGCGAAAAGCGTGAGCGCCGATCCTTCAGATAATCGATCACTGAAACCATTGCATGCATGATATTAGAATGTCAAATTACTGCATGGATGGGGTAGGATAGGTTTAGTCTAGATTATGGATGATTTGAGACTTGTACAATGGATTTTTGAGAATTTTCAAACTTGGAAAGAAGAAAAACAAGTTCTGAAAAATATTTCAGAAACTGTCAAATTCGCTCGAGCGAATTAAAATTTACTCACGCTAATTGCCTTTAGAATACACTGAAAAAATCTGCCTAGAAAATTCGCACACGCAAATTTCCTCAAATTACAGGCAAATTTTCTCGGTTAAATTCGCTCGCGCGAATTTTTATGTGTCACATGGAAACTGACAAATTCGCTCGCATGAATTTAGAACTCGCGCGAGTGAATTGCCCTATTTCAGACTACCTTAAATTTCTTTTGGAAAAAGCCTGAAAGGCTTTGCCCTATCAAATTTCACTGTCATTAACACTTATTTAATAACATGTGATCTAGATTGAGCACGGGAAATCATTGTTAGGACTGTTGCTTTGCTTTCGTTTCCGTAAGACTTCGACATTAAGATAGGGGAAATTTAATCTTTGCTTTTCATTTTTTATTTAATTCATAGATCTGAATGATAATCGTAATCATAATCATGAGAAATAAAATAGAATTTGTTAAACTCTTTCTGCATTGCATATTGAACTCATTGGATTATTGATTAGCATTGATACTTTGATCTCTGTATGTGTATATGAACTCTAACTCTGGATTTGTATAAGTATGTGTATCTTTGACTCTTCGAATCTTTGAATCTTCGAATCCGTCGAAAATTGTTGTAAAATTTGACTCTGTCATCAAGTGGGTGAGAGGAGTAGAGGCTCCAGAGAGGGGTAGAGGGCCCAGGGTTTTGACCTTGTTTCCTCCTATGGAATACTCTATTTCCGCTTATGGAATGCTTGGGCTCCACTTTGATTGCAGATTTTGTTTTGACTTTAGCCCATCTGTGTGACCACTCTGCAGCATATGTCATGTTTTTGATTTTTGCTTTTGAACTAATGTTTTGAATTATGAACTTGCTTTAAAAATGCTTTTGCCTTTCGTCAGTAAATCTATGCTTCGTATGTTAAAAATATAAATCTGGATTGAACTCTCCCTACTAAGCTTGGACTGTAGCTCATCCCGACATTATGTCACATGTGTAGACGTCGATAGGGATCCTGAGCTCGAGGAGGACCCAGACTACGTTTCGGAGGAAGAAGCAGTTCTTCCTCCAGACGAGTTCTACCCATAGTCGGGTTTTGATTATCTTTTACTTGGTACAGTGTGAGATAATTGTACTTAAAGCATAATTTATATTTTGGATATACACCACTGTTTAGGTGACAGTAGACCATCACCGGTGGTTGATTTTTGGGTTTTGTTTCCGTATACAAATGTATATAGAATCTGCTAATGCCATATGATATCAGTATAGTCTTTTGTATTGCATCGTCTTGATTCTACACGTATGTAGATGCACTAGGTACATCAGACGACCCGGCTTTCCTTGAATTCGGCATGTGAAAAGTCAGGCCATCACAATTGGTATCAAAGCTTGTGAATCAGACTGTATCAGACAATCCGGCTTTCCTAAAAATCCGTATTGGGAAGGTCAGGCTGTCATAGGTGGTATCAGAGACAATCTAAACTAGAAAATTTAGTGTGACCTTAGAACTCCGAATTCGACGGTTCGATTTTTCCTCAAAATCCATGTGGGGAAAATCGGGCTGTCACAAGTGGTATCAGAGCTATATGGGATTAGATTCGATATCCAATATCGGAGTAGGTCAACTGTGACACCAAGTGTCACAGTGGGTATCAAGGTTATGGCATGAGATTCTGTCGGACTGTGAACTAGACTTTCACGATCAATTATGACTAAGATCTTTTTCGATCGTGATAGGTCAGTATACCTCCACGAGGTAAGCCCAGAACGATCCGTGATAGAGGCACCTCCAGTGGTGAAGGAGTCTCCACGGGTGCAAACACTACTCCGTTGGGCACAAACAACACCCCCTCGGGAGGAGGGAATGGCAGTGGAAGTGACAAACAATTATTGGAAACCATGGTGAACACCATGACTCAACAAAAGGCGCTACTGGCAGAGCGACATTAGCTATCAAGATTCCAGGAGTTTCGGAGAATGAGGCCTCCAAGCTTCTACGATCTGGCTGATCCGCTTGAAGCGAAGAAATGGTTAAATCAGATGGAGAAGATTCTCGGTGTGATCCCTTGCACCGAGGAAGAGAAGGTTAGATGGGCTGCCTTTCAACACTGAATGCCCAATGGACTTGGGAACAATTCACAGAGGTGTTTAACTGGAAGTACTTCCCCAACACACCCAGGAATCAATGGGAAGTCAAGTTTGTTACATCGGAACAAGGACAGATGTTTGTGAGCTAGTATGAAGCCGAGTTCACGAAGCTTCCCCGATTCGTACTGCTACATATCGCCATGGAACTGATGAAGGCCAAGAAGTTTGAACGTGACCTGAAGCCCATCATCCAAGAGAGACTCTCTTTGTTTAAGCTGACGACTTATGCTGAGGTCATGGAATGCCCTTCATCGCTGTGAAGGACATTCAGAAGATGCACCAAAGAAGAGCAGAAAAAACAAGGCTAGGACCAGTCGGGTGCAATCTTATACCTCCAAACCGGCAAATAAGAAGTCGAGATTTCTGATGTCAACACCCAATCAGCTTGCTCAGACAGTGTACTCAAGACCACCCACGTCTGCACCCACAAGGCCATATCATCCTTCAAACCCTACTATGACTTGAGCATCAAGGGTTTCACAAACCTCCCTCACCCACGCAATTGCACTAATCGAATCATGCTCGAAATGCGGGAAGCCACATCGGATAGAAAATTGTAGATGGATATCGAGGGCCAAGTTTTAAGTGTGGCAAGCAAGGGCATCGGATAAAGGAGTGTCCCGAGGAGAAAAAGGAGCCGATAGCATCAACAGTTCCTCAGAGGCCCCCCGACTGACAGTGTAATGTCGAACCTACGCCATTACAGTAAGCGATGCCCAAGCAACAAACGAAATTATCCAAGGTATAATGTCATCATTGCTTCTCAAGCCTTACTTTACTCTCGTTGATGAATACCCTTGAAATTGTGTTACCATAATATTGCATGGATGTTCAACACCATCATACATACACTAAACTAAGTCGCATGTATGAATTTAGATACCTTGCCCATGTACCAAAAATGACATATAAGTGTTGATAGACCCAGGGTCTACTAAGTCTTTTGTGACCCCTCAATTCGTGACCGAATTGAGTATCACTCTCAAAATGTTAGACTTTGTCCTAGCAGTATCAGTCCCTACGAGAAACTCGATGAGCACGAACATTGTTTGCCAATCAGTTATCGTCGCAGTTGAGGATCACGAGATGGTAGCTAATCTGATTCTGCTAGACATACAAGGATTCGAGGTAATCCTTAGCATGGATTGGTTATTCACGCATCTTGCAAGCGTCGATTGCCTTCAAAAGGTGGTTACCATTCGCCCTCCAAAGGGAAGGTCCTTCAAATTCTACTGCATTAGGTTCAGCATCGCACCATTCATCTTCACCCTCCGAGTAAAACATTTGATGAAGAGAGGATGCCAAGTGTTGGTTAAAATTGCTTGTGTTCTTATCTTATTATAAAAGTGTGGTAAAAATATGACAACAAAATAAATCAGAAAAAGGGAGTAAAATGGAATGAAACAGCACCAGAAACAACAATCTATACACATAATCTTGCAAGATCCAGGGCTGTTGTAGCAAGTTTTAATAAGAGTTTGTCCCACAGGAAATGACGATCTAAACACAATAGTGGAATAGTAAATCTCCAGATATGCTATAGATCTGACTGCTCTAAACCTAAACTAGTGAGCAAGGTAAAGAAAGGGTGTTTTTGGGGTGTTACAAATTAAACTAAAAATAAAAATAAAAACTCGACCTAAAGAAAGGGGGTGGAAGAGAGGGAAGATGGGTTGGCAAAATAAATAAAAATTATGAAGAAGTAGGCAGCTATGGGCTAATCTTCATTGTAAAACAGATTAAGAGTTAGATCTACAGCTGTCCTTCACTTGGCTACAAGCACAAGTGCAAGGTAAAAGAATCCAACCTAACCCAAAGATATGAACTGATCTTAGGACTATATTTTATCCACTTAAATGGTCACAGAATATCCCAAAGACTTTATTCAATCAAGGGATTAAAGTTAAAACAAGAAAACCATTACAGACACTGTGTTTGCAAGGCTACAACCTCATGCATTCATAGGAGCAAACAATCTATGAATATCTAGTAAAGTCCACAAGAAATCACAGATTGAATGGGGCTTTAAAATCATTTGGTCATTGGTACAAAGAGGCTTGCAATGACCTAGTTCTCAAGTCTACAATCTCTGCAAGATCCCAGATCCATTCACTGAAAATAGTATTATAAAATAGAGAAGTTGGATTTGCAATAGTCCCTCACTTGGCTACAAGCAGAAGTGCAGGAAAAAAGAATCCAGCTCAACCCTATGATCTAGACCAGTCTTACGGCTATACCCTGTCCATTTAAATGGGCACAAGGTATCCTAGGGACTATCCCAGATATAGAGATTAGAGATAGAACAGGAATATCACTGCAACCACTATGTTTGCAAGGCTACAAGCTCATGCATCCATGGGTGCAAACAACTCATAAAAATCTAAATAAAAAATATAAGATAAATATAGATTGAAAGAAGCATTAAAAATGCCATTGCACTGCATGAAAAGAACTTATAATGACTTGCCCTCAAGGCAGCATCCTCTGCAGAACTTCAAAACTGCTCACAATGTCATTACAATACCCATTGCAGCTCAAAAGAGACCTAGCTACTACAAGGATTTAGCCCAATATGGTTGCTGAGCTAAGGAAGAAAAAGGAAAAATAAATAGAAAAAGAAACCCTAATCCTAAGAATGAAAACCTAAAACTAAGCTCAAGCTAATCCTGACTGATTTTTATAAAATTGGTTACAACTATATATACAATCTATAAAGCAATGAAATGCTTTGGCCAATCAGAAATCATAGTATTTGGGGCTGCTGTCGTGGCTCATTCTAAGCCTAGTGTTGCCTCGGGATATGAGGACTAACTCAGCACATTGGGATGTGTACCCTAGATACTGTGGAATCCCAAAAACACCCTTGAAATTTGAATGGGAAGGCTGGAACCCGTGCCTCAAGTGGATGGAGCTTCAGAATATAAAACTCGAGTGGTTCTCGAGTGGCTGAGGCTTCAGGCATGTGAATCTCGAGTGGCTGCTGAGTGGATAGAGCTTCAAAATATAAAACTCGAGTGGTTCTCGATAGGATAGAAAGCTCCAGAAGGCAGCTCGACAAGAACAATATTTCAATAGTACAACTCATGAGGTTCAGTAGCTTCAGCAATACACAGCTCGACAGGTTAGTTTCTTCAGCAATGCAACTCGAGTAGATGGTTTCCTTCAAGCTGCAGCTCGAGTGGTTGTTTTACTTCAGCATAGAATAGCTCAACAGGCTATTTTAGCAATAAAGTGCTTGAGTGGTTGTTGTTCTAAGTGTGAGCTGCTCGAGTATCTTCAGCAACTACTCGAGTGGCTGCATGGCTTTAGCACTACAGCTCGAGTGGATGGTTTCCTGAGGTATAAAGCTGCTCGACAGGTTGTATGTGAAGCATTCTTTCAGCTGCTCGAGTGCTAAAGTGTTCATCCACTCGATAGGCATACTTCAGCTACTTGACAGGTTGGTTTTAGAGCTTTAGACTGCTCGAGTGGTTCAGCGTAGCTTCTTTAAAGTTCTCGACAGGTTTAGTGCACCACTCTATGGACTGCTCGAGTGTGGATTTGTTGACACATTGAGTGTGACCTGCTCAAGTGGTACATGCTGCTCCACTCTACAGGTCAACATGCTGCATTTCTTCAGGCAGCAACTCATGAGGATGGTTAGTGCTTCAGCCAACTGCTCGATAGCTTGGTACTTTAGCACTTGCAGCTTGATAGGATTGATGGAACTGCTCTAGTATATACAGCAGCTACTCAAGTGTTTGTTTGCTGCACACAAAATGGGCTAGAGTGTGAACTTGTTGCAATAGTGATGTACTTCAGTTTATGCTTGAAGGCACTATGACAGGTTGCAGTGCTGCTGCTATTTTCAGCTACTCAACAAGCTCATTGCAGCTGTTATAAAGTGCTTGAGATGCATGTAATCGAAGTGTTGTAGTTGGTGGTTTGTTTGAGTTGCTCGAGTAGATAAATGTGAGGCTTTTGGTGCAGCTGCTCGAGTGCTCCAAAGTAGCAGTTATGCAGCTTGTATGGTTTATACTTTAGTGAGCTTTCAGCTGCTCGACAAATGGAATGTAGCAGCTATAAATTACAGCTTGACATGGCATCAGCCATAGCAGTTGTTGGCCTACTCGAGGTTGGAGTTAAAGCTTTAAATTGCAACTCGACAGGTACATTGTTGCTCCACTCTTCATGTTTATATATTACAGTTATGCTCGGCAGCTGCTTGACTTGAGTGTGCTGAAGGTGTTGTTTGTTGTAATGTGCCACTTGAGTTGCTGGTTTACTGCATATATAAAATGCTTGAGCTGTAGGTTTACTTCTCAGCTTGTATAGATCTGCTTAAATGGTGCAGTGCAGTAGCTATAGAGGGCTCAAGATTCAAATGTTGAAGTTGGTTGCTTGCTCAGTTGTCTATATAATCTGATACAGCACTCCATTGTGCTTGGGTCCACTTTCCCTCTCTCTGCATGACCTCGAGGGCCCCAAGGCATGCTAAACAGCCCCTATGGTGTGAACCACCATGATGCATTCAATGTAACTCCCATCAGCTCCATTGTTTATCTCAAAATTCTTTCTTCTTGGCTCATAAATGATGGATTGTTGTACTAAGCTATAATTTATTGTCATCTACAAAAATACACTTAAAAATTTATTATCGACCAGTTCAAAGGTCCATTAATGGCTAGGTTAGGAGGTGAAAAGTGATATATTTCAGTGATCAATACACCCGCAAACTTAATATTTGCTAGTCCTCCAGCGAAGGGAATATAAAAATTAAAATGCCACTTTCATAGGAAGCATGGATGCATTTAGCTAATGCATGAAGCCTTTTAAACCCCTAGGTGATCCCTAGTGGAGTGAAGTCTCCTGAGGGTTTTCAGTGAAGATACCCACAAACTTAACAATAAAATAGTTAAGTATAGTGCAGCCAATGATAAAACAGATTTCAATAAATAAAGCTTCATTCCACACCTATTCTTTAAACTTCAGAGGAGTTAAAATAGTAATTCCAGCAATTTAAAACTCAAATCAACATATGTTTTTTTCACCACCAATCAGTTTACATCAAGAATACAATGTGTAAAAATTAGTACTAAGTTTGCCATTAATTTGAAAAATCAGGTTTAGGTACAGCCCCAACGAAGTAAAATTTTAAACCCAATCCTCACCAGGGCTGTCTCTCAACAATGAAAATCTAAGGTGTTTACATTCTTATCAGCTCAAGATCAGTTGCAGACCTCAAATAGGGTTGCAAGCATGAGCTTAGGCATTGCTTCTAATTTCTATCCTCCTCATGTACTTTTCACCATAGATTAGAGATTCTCTTATCTCCACATAATAGCTCATTTCACTTGGGATCAACAAGGTCTTTTTGATGGGTTGTAATGTGGCTTATGGTTGAGATTCAAAAAGAATAAAAGGAGTAGAATATGTTCAAAAATGATAAATCAGCAAGGGGAGGAGGTGATTCATGACTTCACCTTCTTCATTTCATCAGAGCTTCATCTTCCTTTGTGTTTTTCAGATATGAAGTGGCCAGCTTCTTCTCTTCTTTTTACTTTTTCAGATGAAGTATTTCTCTTGACTTCTCTTTTTCTCTTTTTATTATTTTTTTTTTCATGAAATGTCACAACTATACAACTAATACATTGTTGTTTATAGCATTCTTCTCTTCTCCTTCCACCAAATATTGAACCCAGCCCACCTATCTTCAACATCTTCTCCTTTACCTTCTGAAATCTCAAAGTGAGGGTAAGGTTGAATCAGGTTATGAGTTTTATGCGCAAGTACTCTGGTGTTTGTCAAAGAAGAATAGATTTTTTAGGCTCAAAGAGTGTATGCAAAGGGTAGTTTCAAAAGGTAGGAATTTTCAGGTTCAAACTGTCCAAATGAAGGCCTTAAATCACCTCCTTAGTGTTATGAGTATTGTCCAATAGTTTCAATTTTGGGAGCCTAACTTCTAACGAAAAGGTATTGAAGCAGTCATTCCTTAGAGCAAAAAATTTGCCAAAGACACTCTTCCAAAGAAATTTGATAGGCCCCAATCTCACTGGGTATGGTCTTCAATTGAACTCATAGGGTATATCCTCACCTTTTTCTCTCATTTCTATTTCACTAGGTATTAATTGTGAAAAAAAATTTTGATGTTAACTTCATGGAAGTGCTAAATTTTCAAAGATTTTCAGTTTTAAAATGTATGCAAAAGTTTTAATTTCCTCTTTCTAACATGATTACGTGGGAATTGACTTTATTTATCTCGATTTAACCTAACACTGGTGTACTAAAATTAACTATTTTATTGACCTACCACCCTGCCATACCCCCAAACCTTAGATAAATAGTATCCTCACTGTTTCAACAGACATGTATAGGGGCAACAGATTGAAAAAAAAAGAAAGACAAATGACATCAGCAAATTAAGAGAAAGTTAACTAAAAGATTGCAGAAAATTACACTAAGCAAGAGAAAAAGCGAATTTATACACAAAATGACAACAAAGAGGACACAACAGTGACACAAACTACAAAAAACATAAATTACACCTAAGTAAAAATAGTAGTTAAACTAAAAACAGTACGTATGCTAAAAATAGCAACTATACTAAACTCCCAAATCAGTAAAAATCCTAAAATAGAAATTCCTAGACATGGTCTGCATATGAATCTAAATTAATAGCACAGATATTGGATGCCAGGTGTGAGGTGATAGAGTTTGAATGGTTAGCACAGAGATGGAATACAGCTCACTGAGCTTATGCTTAACAGATCTATTCATCTCACAACAATACATTAGCAGTTATGCACACATTTTAATCAAGATTCATCACAGCAGCCCATATATACACAATATTTAAACAAATTTAAAACATCTTGACAAATATGTTACACATGATACACAGCTGAGATCGCATAACAGGTGGCAAGTTCTTGAAAGTGGATGGTCTTAGAGGCTCCATAGCATTTTCAACAAAGATTTTTGAGCCTCTAACCATTAACCTTCATGACCCTTCACAAAATTAAGGACCATGATCTCAACAGTCCTAGATCGGGGTTCATGAATGACAGTAAATTGGTCATCCCATATGGATCTTAGCTGAACTGGAAAGAATTGCAATAAAAAAAATGAAAAGCCATGCCTTTGCATTTGAATCAAACCTGAGTTCTTCCAGCTCACAAATTGCAACTACATAAGAGATGCAAGGAGCTGCTCTAGCTCCCTAGCAGGTGGACAATTAATAGAGGGTTGAGGGAGCACATGTGTGGGGGCATCTTCAGTCCAAAATTCTACAATATCCTCAAATACCTCAGCCCAAGTCCAGCAGTTTGGGCAAGGCATCACCATCTCACAAATGACTGCAACTGTCAAATAGCTCTCATTTCCTCCATATAGCATTTTCCTTGTCAAAAGGAAAAGGACTTTGAAAAGTTGAGGAAATGGCAGAGGAGGTACAGCTGGTACTCATTTGCTGACACTTCATTCTAAAAAATAATTTGATTTTTTTATTTATTATTTTTTTTTTCAGCTGGGGCTCAATAGCAACCCCATTTATTCAGCACACAGTTTTATCATTATGCACTCCTTTTGGTATCAAAAACATCTTGGCTTTCCACCACCCTACCGTTCCTCAAGGCATTGATGGCCATAGCTTCCTCATTGGTTGAAGAAGTTTCACCAATCATGTATTGGCCTTTTGGATTGGTCACTGTTTAGCTTGGGAGTCAGCCCTCTTCCCTTCTTGTCAGAGCATTGGAGATTTGACCCAGCTGGTCTTCTATTTTCTTGATGCTCTGATTGTGGGAATTCACAGTCTATGAGAGTAAGCAGAAGTTTTGCAATGAAGACAAAACCTGCTCCTCAAATAAGGGGGCTCTTGGTTGTGGTGGGGGCAAAGCTAACAGACTTAGTGTGCAACCATGGGATTCGTGATAATCCTGTCGCGGTGATGTGCTCGTTAGTAAAAATATAGAGTCGCCACCCGGAGCTTTCGGTGTCTCGAAAAACCTAGTTCATTTTTATGAGCACCAAAGTGCTAAAAATATGACTCAGAATCTGGTTCACACCAAAGGCTCTTGGGTAGGGGCTTCGGTTATCGATCGGGAAGGTGTTAGGCACCCGATCAACCCGCTTAACGCGGTCTCTACTAATGGCCAAAATAAAAATAAAGAAAAAGAAAAGAAAATGGCTTCCTCTTGCCCAAAAGGGCTTAAAATCCTATTTGTGTCCATCCGTTCCTACCAAAAATTCGACGGTGTAACGGCATAAATGGGAGGATGAGAAGAGCCAAAAAGAGATAGGAGAAGAAAGGGGAGAGCCGAAGCCCTCGGGCCCTTGTAGCACCATAGGAGAGCCTTGCGTGGATTGCTTTTGATGAGGTCTTGAAGGCTTGTATGGTATGGAATAGGGTTTTAACTCCTAAGGCTTGAAGCTAAGGGGTAGAGAAAGAAGGCTAGGGGATCACACACACCTAACCTAGAGGCTTTTCATGAAGTGCTAAGGTCTAAGGGAGTTTTTAGAAATCTGAAATTTGTATGGGAAGTGTGCACCAAAGGAAAAAAGATCTTCTCACTTTAAGCTCTTTCTCTCTTAGGTCAAAATTCTCAATCCTTAAATCAAGGGGAGGGGGGCTCTATTTATAGGAAAAGGGTGGATTAGGAGAGTGTTTAGATGCTAATCAAGGTTAGAAATAGGTAATCTTACATCTAAGGTTTCCTAGGATTTCAAGGGTTTAGAGAAGTGTGAAGATGGGCTTTAACGGTGGATAATGGGTTGATGGTTTAGATCACTTATGAGTTGTAAATAGGTGTTAAAAGGGTGAAAAAAGTGATCAAAACACGCCCCAAGGACTAAGGTGGTCAACAAGTCAAACCCTAGCTTCAAAGTTCGAGGCAAAAACTAGAGGTCACTGTTCATATACCTGGGGCAACTATTAATTGCGTCAAGCAAATGTACAGTAAAACAGTTCTGTATAATACCTAGAAGTTGGCTCCGCGAGGGGTGGGGGGATCCATTTATACCTAGCGTAACTATTAGTTGCTCCAGGCACAGGAAAATTCTAGGGGAAAATGGCTTAGTGCAACTATTAGTTGTGCCTGGTAAAAATTCCTTCAAAATGACCCGATTTTCAAATGGTCATAACTTTTGATATATAACTCAGATTGAGGTGATTCTTGGACTGTTAGAAAGCTGACGATTTATACTTTTCAATGGTATAAGATTTTATCATAGTAGAAGGCCATAGCTAGTTCTAGTGTACCACTCCTCATCCATTGCTCGGAAAGGTTAGGTTTAGGTTTAGACCAGGTTCTAAGGGTTAGGATTGATTTCTAAGGGTTCGAGGTAGGTTCTTAGGGGATCTAGGGTGATTCCTAAAGGTTTGGGGTGATTCCTAAGGGTTCTATACATACCATAAAAAGCTCGGGAATGCGCCTCTCTCGAAATGTGTTTCAACCAGGCCTTGGGCCAAATTTTGGTGTCTACAGATGCCCCTCTTTGGTATCTGATCACTGATGATCGAATGCCAAAGAAAAGAGACATCCGAAGAGGCCCAAGGCATTACTGATGGGTCTGCTGCATTTAGAACGAACTTCAAGCATCAGGTGAGTAACATGGTGAGAAAACGAAAGCCCTGTATGTCAGGAAAAATATCCGTCTCTCAAGGTAATCAGTCCCCAAGTGCTTAGCGACATTACTGGGCATAACCGAGGTGAAATGAGTTGCAAAAGCCCCAATAGTTGGGAAAAACATTTGCTTCTCGAGTTGCGAAAGCCCATTAGTCGGGAACAACTTCCTCTTCTCGAGATGATTTGAAGGTAATTGATGTTCGAGATTCATTCTGAATACAACAGCTTCGCAAGTAAGAGGGGTGATCGACCCACACTCAAAGATAGGTGCAAAGCAAAAATATGCAAGGCTCCATAGTTTGCGTCTAATCCTACGAGGCATTTGATTTCCCCATCTGACTATTCGAGGGTGCCCCTGCTGAAAGCATGGTTCGAGGTCTTTGGGCAAACCCATCAATCCCAAAGTTTATTTAGCATGACTGCCCGAGCAAAGTGAATAGATGTCACAACACTTTTTGGGGAAGACTTACCATTTTCGAAAGCATGCCCTAGATCAACATGACCTAGAGCCTCCAGCTTTAACTACCTTGAACAGATCCAACCAAACATTGGGGTGTCTCCCTAAAGGGACATCCAATCCTGGTCTCTGCCGACAATGATCATAAACATCAACTAACTACATATAATCATGCACCCATCAGGGGTAATAAGCAATAACAAAGGCGATGGAAGCCTTGACTCAGACCCACCCGAGTACAATTTATGGGGACAAACGACCATCATATGGATACCCAGACGCATGGCATACACTTTACAGGGATACCGCTGCCCATACAGGTTTTAAGCCTGCGAAAAATAAAAGGGAAATGAACCCTTATGAATGCATGGTTGCACATAGTTTGATTGATATGTAATCTCATTCTGAATAGGTTGGTCTCAACCAACGATTGACCTTTTCCAACGAAAAATCTAAAGCTTAAGACACTTAAATTCATGTGAATCCAAAACAGAGTGCTCATCGCAAAGATTTAGCAGTGGAGTCGACTCGATCGAAACATTGACTGCTTGACCAGGACTGACACCATTGCTCCTACCTTAAAGTAGGATCCAAAGATCCGAGGCGAACCTAGACTCAGGACTTTAATATGGCACAGTTGTATTGCTGATAAAATATTAACATTTTACCGCCTTATGCTTTGTGCGTAGCTCTGTGGGGAAACACAGATTTATTCTTTCTTTTCAAAATGATTTTCTCTTTTTTTTTTAAATAGTCCTAACGTCAGTGGTGAGATGCTTCATCTGATTTGTCCATTGCTGAGAAGTTCCCCGCTTCGAGGCTTTGGACCGTGAGATATTCCTGCACATTCTCGAGAAAATGTCAGTCCCTTTTTATATATATATATAAGTAACAAATGCATCCTAATTAACAGAAAGAGAAACAAACTTTTACTTTCATTTTCAAGACTTATATATATTTTTTGGATTTTTATTTTCAAAGATTTTTTGTTCTTTTTCTTCATTTTTGAGATGGAAGTAAGATGCTGTAACTATGTACATGGAAATGAGTACAAATATATGCACATTTTTTGGTATTTGGATTTTTCTTGATTTTTTTGTTTTTGGCTTTTTTTTTTTGTTTTTGATGCCTTGACAGTGAGACGGAGTAGCGGGCCTCATTTTAAGCATAGTCGAACTGTTTTATGCAGTCGAACCTGAGTAAGTTTTCAGATTTTACCAAGGCCGAAACATTAATCCCTTTGGATTGACTCAAACCTTTCTCCTTACCTTGAGTCATACATTTGACAAAGCAGTTTCGCAAAGACAATTCTGGTCGGGACCCTCTTGAACTAACATGAGCGACCCAGCCGAAAAAAGGGTATCAAAGAGAGTAACCAAGAGGACTCCTCAAGCATCAGTCTTCTCAATCAGTGCGAACCTTTCTTTTCTTTTCTTTTTTCTTCTTTTTTATTTACCTCTTTTTTTACCCATGGTGCCCTTTCGGGTTTTCACCACGTCCATGGGTTTAGCTCTCCTACCCCAAGCGCCCTTTTGGGTTTTCACCTAGTTTGCATAAACTCGTTGTTTTTACCTGTAGCGCCCTTTCGGGTTTTCACCACGTCCATCTTGCTTTGAGCTTGTATTTTTTTCTTTTTTTCTTTTTTTTTTTTTTATTTCTTTTTTCAACAGCCACGAATAGACTTCAATTTCATCATAGTCTGCTGGATGGGATTCTGGTGTCGTCTCACAACTCGGCTTGTGTTGACTTAATAGATATTATAATTGCTTGTAAACCTAAAAGAGGGCTTTCTTTAGGGTATAGCTTGGCCATGGGTTAGGTTAGGATTTGAAGGTATGCTAGGCTAAAAGGGTTTCCTTGATACAGCTTTAGTTTTCTCAACATACTTTCTTCCTTGGGGGTTTTTACTGTACGTGCCCCATGATTCTTCTATATTTTTTTATTCTTTTTACTCCATTTCAGGCAATCTCTTTTTGAGGTTTTGCTTTATTAATTTTTTTAGATTTTGATAGTAACTTTACTTTCCTTTTTCTGTATATGTACACACACATTTTTTTTTAGGGAAGGGGGTTATTGAAAGAAAGGACCAGGCTCAAATGGGATAGCAAAGGATATCATCATTTTTAGGGATGCTTTTTGGCTATTGTGTTTGGAATGATGGCCTCTTTTGGGTGGTCCTTAAGCAGTCACGTATCTATTTTACCAATACTTACCTTATCGCAATAGGCTAAGAGTAGAACCGTCGGACGTATCCAGCGTTGATGGGCTCAGGAAGATGATCTTCGTCCATGGTAGCGAGGCGAATGGCGTATCCCAGTAGCACTTCTCGAATGATATAAGGTCCTTCCCAGTTTGGCTTGAACTTTCCTCTCGGATCGGCGTGGAGGGATGGGAAGATCTTCTTCAGCACAGTGTCTCCTACCTTTAGATCTAGACCGCGGACACGTTTATTGTAAGCGCGTGTGATTCGCTCCTGATACACCTGAGTATGACATAAAGTGAGGAGTCTTTTCTCATCCACTAAGTTCAGGTGGTCAAAGCGGGACCTCTCTCTTTCTGCTTCAGGTAAGCCTGATTCCGTAAGGATTCAGAGCGAGGGTACTTCAACCCCAACTGGTAGGACGGACTCAGTTCCATACACAAGGGAGAATGGTGTTACCCCTATAGCAGTACGGATCGATGTTTTGTAAACCCATAAAGCAAATGGCAATATTTCGCTCCAATCTCGATAAGTGACGACCATCTTATCAAGGATGCGAACGACCATCTTATTCGCAACTTCCACGACTCCATTAGTTTGAGGTCGATAAAGCGACGAGCGATGGTGCTTGATCTTGTATTGCTCGTAGAAGGCTCGAATGCGCTTATTCGCAAAGTTTATGCCGTTATTCGTAATGATATCCTTGGGTACTCTAAATCGACACACAATATTATTCTTGAGGAACTTCTCGACGTGACTGGCCGTGATGTTGGCATATGACGCTACTTCCACCCACTTGGTGAAGTATTCAATGGCAACGAGGATGAACCGATGTCCATTCGATGGTTTCGGATTAATCATTCTGACGACGTCAAGGCCCCATGTAGCAAATGGCCAAGGAGTGGTCACACAGATCGATGGCCCGAGCGTGTATCAGACTGGAGTGTTCCTGACACTTGTAGCATTTCTGAATATGATTATAGCAATCCGATTCCATGGTGGTCTAAAAGTATCTCTGTCGTAGAATTTTCTTAGCAAGCATGTGACCGTTGATGTGGGCTCCACATACCCCCTCATGGATCTCCTTCATAATATTGACTGCTTCATTTTCTGTAAGGCACCTAAGTAAGATGTTATTGTACAACCGCTTGTACAGGCATTCTCCACAAATGATGTAGCCTACTACTAAACGTTAAATGGTTCATCGGTCTGTCTTGGATGTACCCTCAGGGAAGGTCAGGGTCTTGAGGAAATTCTTGATATCTGAGAACCAAGGTGGCTCATCATCAGGCTTTGTAGGTTCCTCAATCTGGAGGCAGAAGGCCAGCTCATTCCTTTGCTCGATCATGATCGGCTTCATCTCAACACCATACGTGACTTCTGTCATCAATGCCAACGTCGCTAGTGCGTCGACAAAATGATTCCTTATTCATGGGACATAGGAGAATGTCACATCTTCGAAATAAGCTATCAAATCCTCAAGGTGCTTGTGATAGGGGATCAGTTTCTCATCTTTCGTCTTCCAATCACTATTTGTCTGGAATATGATTCACTGCGAATCGCCAAACACTCAAAGGTGAGTTATATTCAGATCGAGAGCAGCCTGCAAACCAGCGGCACAAGCTTCATACTCAACTATATTTTTAGTGCAAGAGAAATCATAATGGTGCCAACTCCCTGAACCTCGGCATTTGCTGCCCCGTCAAAGAGCATTACCCATGATTTCTCTGCTTCTTCAGTATCGTCTTCCGTCATGAATAGAATGTCCTCATCGGGGAACTCAGTTCTCAAGGGTTCATAGTCAGGTAAAGGATTATTGGCAAGATGATCAGCGAGTGCCTGCCCCTTGATAGACTTCTAAGTGACGTACGTGATGTCAAACTCAGACACTAACAACTGCCATCGTGTAGTCCACCCAGTAAGAGCTGGCTTCTCAAACAGGTACTTCAATGGGTCCATGTGAGCCAAAAGTAGAATAGCTTGGGATAACAAGTAATGGCGAAGCCTCTGAGTAACCCATACAAGAGCCAAGCATGCTTTCTCCATATGAGAATAGCGTGTTTCATAATCAGTAAATTTCTTGCTCAGATAGTAGATGGCCTGCTCTCTTCTTCCCGTCTCGTCATGCTGTCCTAAGACACATCCCATCGAAACTTCTATCGTGGAGAGACACATCAAGAGTGGTCTCCCTGGCTCGGGTGGTACTAACACAGGTGGATTAAGGAGGTAGCTTTTGATTTTATCGAACATTGCCTGACACTCATCATTCCATTCAACGGGCGAGTTCTTCCTTAGTCGCTTGAAGATTAGCGTGCAGATTGAAGTTAGCTATGTAATGAACTGACTGATATATTGTATTCTTCCCAGGAACCCTCATACTTCTTACTCGGTAAATGGTGGCAGCATTTTAGTGATAGCTTTGACTTTAACTGGGTCGACCTTGATCCCTCTCCTGCTGACGCTGAATCCTAATAGTTTTTCGGACATAGCACCAAATGCGCACTTCTGTGGATTCAGACGTAGTCAATACTTTCTTAGCCTCTCAAATAGCTTCTGAAGGTTTACCAAGTGATCACCTCATTCCGGTGACTTGGCTATCATGTCATCGACATATACTTCAATTTCTCGGTGCATCATGTGGTGAAATAGCGCAGTCATAGCTCTCTGGTACGTTGCACCGGCATTCTTCAATCCAAATGCCATGACTCAATAGCAAAAGGTTCCCTAGGGGGTAATGAACGTTGTCTTCTCGTGATCAACCTCTGCCATCTTAATCTGATTATATCCTAAAAATCCATCCATAAAAGAAAGCATCCCGTGCTTAGCAGTATTATCGACTAAGATGTCGATGTGTGGTAATGGGAAATCATCCTTTGGGCTCGCCCTATTCAAATTACAGAAATCGATCCACATGCGGACCTTTCCATCTTTCTTTGGTACAGGCACGATATTGGTTAGCCACTGCGGGTATTTAGATACCATAAGTAACCCAGCATCATACTGCTTGATGACTTCATCTTTGACTCTCAACATCCACTCGGGTCAGAGACGTCTCAGCTTCTGCTTAACCGACTTCATACCAAGGTAGAGAGGCAACTCATGCTCAACCAAATCGGTGTCCAAACCAGGCATGTCCTCGTATGACCAGGCAAAAATGTCTTGGTATGACCGTAGGAAGTCGTTCATGCTTTTCCTTTCTTCGGGAGACAGTGATGTTCCGATCTTGATTATTCTGGGAATCTCCTCAGTCCCTAAATTGATATCTTTTATTTCTTTGACAATGGGGGTAGGGCCATGCTAAAAGTCGACAAACCGGTCAAGGAGCTCATTGGAGAGCTCGTCCAAAGGACTATCCTCGTCCAGACTCGTAACTCCTACCTCTTCTTATATTTCTACAAGAATGGGGGAGACTTTACATGGGACGGGTATTTCGATTAAGGCATCCTTTTGTGGGATTTTATCTGAAATCTTAAAAGATAATATTTTTGGGTTTTGTATTTTTTCAATTGCTTTTGGGATTTTATATTTTTTCAATATTTTTAAGATTTTTGTTTTCTTCAGAGACGGACCCTTGGCAAAGCGGGTTGCTATATATACAAGGTATTGCCTTCCAAGGGCTTATCTCACTTTTTATAGGTTTTTTTTTTAAGAAATAAGTGCCAAACTTTAGGTCACTCCCTGCTTCCAGAGTTTGGGGCAAAGATGCCCAGTTGCGTACCTGAGGGGTCGCTTCTTTACCTATTTGGATGGAGGGTGCTGACTGATATAGCTCATTGGAGTCAGCCTCCATCATGTTGATCCCCATTTCATATGAGATGATATCCTCAAATGTCAATACCATTTTGTGGTGATTTACCACAGGGAGAGTTTATTCAGGTACTGGCCGTCGTTCCTCGAAGAGGGACAATGCGGCCAAATCTATTTCCAGGCTAGGAAGGGAGATCTGGGGATTGGTGGAATGGATTGGGGTTGTGGGTTTGTGTGGGGTCAAATGGGTTAGCCCATTCCTATCAATCTTTATGATCCCAGCGCTGACAAAAGATTCCCTGATGTGTGGCCTAGGGCGAGGTTTCTCTTCTATGTTGATTCCTCGAGCTCTTACAGTTGCAGTGACCCTGGCTTTCTCTTTAGCCTCTCGGACCTCTTCCTCCGTGGGTTTGTAACCTAACCCGAAACGAACTTTCTGTCCCTTGGCTATTACCGACTCTCTTCTACCTTGTAGTCTAGGCCTGAGCCCTCTGCCTTTCTGATAGCCCCATTTCTGGAGCATCGCCACTGCTGCTTCCATTCAATCGCCGGTTGTGGGAATGATGTTTCTCGAGGGCTTTGGGCCTACTGCTGACACCTAATACTCGAAACTATGCAGGTCAGTGTCTTCCTCAATATGTGGCACATCCACTACTTTAGGATTTTCAATGTTGTGGGTGGCCTTATCTTTCTCATCGTGCCCTTCACCAATAATGATGATCACCTTCTGCCCGGATATGAACTTTAATTTTTGATGTACGGTAGAAGGTATCACCCCAACCTCATGCAACCAGGGGCGTCCTATCAGCAGATTAAAAGAAGATTTGATATCCATCACCTGGGATGGTATGAAAAAGGTCATGGGCTCGATTACTAATTCCAGATCAACCTCTCCCATTATTTCTCTTCTTGTATTATCAAATCCTCGAGCGCTAGTCCATGTCGACCGTAGCATACAGGGGTCTACGCCAATCTTGGTGGCAGTCCTCAACGAGCACACATTCAGAGCTGACCCGTTATCAATTATAACCAAGGAAATTATCATGTTCCCTGATTCGACAGTAATATTGAGGGATTTAGCATGACTATTCCCTCCTCTAGCAAATCCACGTCTGAAAATGAAATGGCATTGGGTGCCATTACTTGTCCAATTATTTGCCCGACCTCGTATGGGCTCACCTGTTGGGACACATGTGCATTCTTTAACGCCTCCATTAGAGCTTGGAAACGTAGTGAGAACGTCATCAAAAGATCCCAGATAGTGATATGGGTTGGCATCCTTCTTAACTGAGTCTCGAGAATGTGCTCCCGACTCATTTTCTCAAATGGGTAGACTGCATTGTCCTTCTTTCCCTCTGGTCGTGCTGGTGCTGCTGCTGTTGCTATTGCTACTTCGGGCTATTTTAATATCTTCCCCGACCTGGTGATGAAGTCCACGGCCCCCTCCCTGCCGCTGCTGCCAGCATTAGCATTGGTTTGCTCATAGCTCAGTGGGACCTGATGAGGGTCGCAGGTTGGTCCTGAGAGCTGGAAAGGTATGGATGCCGATACTTGAGGTGCATGTACTGATGGCTCTGGAAGGGTAGGTAAGACCTGGCTTACCTCAGTGATGGATGGGTGGGTGGAAAATTTGTGCCAGGTAGGGGTGGTGAAGTTTATTAGTGGCTGCTCCGGGGGTAGTAGGGTGGGTATAGGCCATTGGTAACTAATGGGTGGGGGATTGGGGGTTTGATGGGCCATGAGGTAATTGATGGGAATGACAGAGTTGGCAGGTGTTTGAACAGGTGTTTGAACAGGGGGTAATGGGGTGGGTGTAGGCCATTGATAATTGATGGGTGCTGGTGGAGGATTAGGGGCTTGATGGTTCGCGGGATGGTTTGCTGGGGTGGTGGAGTATGGTTGATACACATTTATTTGTATGTAATTTATAGGAGTGGGTGGTGGAAAATAGACCCTAAGATCTAAGGGCTCAGTTGTTGGTGTAGGAGTGGGAAAGTAATCCGCCAGATTTAGTGGTCCAATCACCCCAATGGTTCTTTCTCTCGGTCTCGCTGCCTTGGGACCTCAAAATTTTCTCTGTTACTGATGTAATCAAAGGGGTTAAACTCGTATTCTTCATCTAATTCCTCTACCATCCCTATGGTGGGTCTAGGACCTGCTATTCCGATAGGGTGTGGTGGCAAAGGCACCTGGTGAATATTCGTATACTGGTTTGCTTAGGTGGGTGCAGGGGGAATGATTTTCTCAGCATCAATTAAATCTTGGATCGTGTGCTTTAATGGGAAGCAGCGATCAGTTGGGTGACCCGGACCCTGATGGAAACTGCAATGTGTATTGGGATCAAAATTATATGGAATCGGACTGGGAGGAGGCCGTGGTTGGAGCACAATTACTAATCCCTTTTCAATTAATAAAGGTAAAAGTATACTCAAATATTGCTCCAAGGGCGTAAAAACTCGATCATAACGGGCTCTCCTTTCTGGGGTCATTTGCATCCCCTGCCCATTCCCTGCTCTTTGTATCAGTACGGGAGCTGGTTGTGTTGCTCTAAATTGAAAGGGGACTATATTGTTATTGGGCCAAGCATTTGTTACATTTTGTACCTCTGCCCCTATCCTCGTATCGTTCTTCTGTTCAATAAATCTCCTAACCCCGTTTGGTCCCCCGAAAGCATTCTTGTTGAGCCGTCCTTCCCTGATGGCGTCCTCACAGCGGTTGGCATTCCTAACCAGGTCAGCAAAACTAGACTGCTATTAGTACACCAAAAAATCTAAAATCACTGGTAGAGTATTCTTTGAAATCTTCTCTATTTTCTCATCATCAAATATTCTGTTTCTGACTTGAGCTGCCAGTGCTCTCCAATGTCCTAAGTAGTCGCTGAAGGTCTCGTTCTGGTTCCGCCTTAAGCAGGCCAAGTCTGACTTACGCGGCTTAATGTCTATATTGTAGACATATTGTTCTTGAAAGAAGTGCGTCAAGTCCTTCCATATTTCATCATGGATGGTTCCAAAGATGTGGACCATCGCAATGCCGAACCAATCAAACTCTTCTTAAAGACTTTTATTAGCAGTCTTTCGTCCCCTCTGTATTGGCACATGTCCCCATAGTAGGACTTCAGGTGTGCAATAGGGTTGCCAGTGCCGTTGTATTTGTCGAAGGCCGACATTTTAAATTTAGGAGGCAAGGGGACCTCGGCGAACAAACACAAATCTGTGAAGTCTGTGGCGTGGATTTCAGCACCACCCATTTTCATTAGCTACTTTTGTATTTTGTCCAACTGTTCCTTCAGTTACTCTGACTCTTTGGATACAGGGGCCACTTTCTCGACAGCTGGTTGGATCTCGCTTTGTGCTACCAGGGGTGGGAAATGGCAAGAGGTGGGTTAAGGTTGGCTAACGCCCCACCATAGGCTCCATTGTTCCTAATCTCGTCCTCTTCATAGTGCTAGTCGGCATAATGTGCAATGAGGGTGGGATTTTCTTGTTGCTGTTGCATGGGTTGGATGGGAATGGCATGAGTGAGGGTTAGGTGAGCCCATTGGGGATGAGGGAGAGTTTGTTGGATGATGGGATGAGTGGAAGTTGGATTTTGGGGTGGGGCCTAGTGAGGCCATTGGGCATGAGGGAGGTTTGAAGTTGACTTTGGGATGTAGGGGTATGGGTAAAATGGGCATGAGTTTGCGCTGGGTATGAGGGTTGTGAATGGGTGAAATTTTGGGGGAATGAAGGGTATTGGTATGAGGTTTAAAGGTTTTGGGCTTGGGCTTGGGCTATGAAGCCTTGGGAGGGTTGAGTTGTGAAGCCTTGGTCATGAAAGGATTGGGCTATGAGCCATTGGTGGGTTTGGGTCGTGGGCCCTTGATGGGTGTAGCCCATTAGGCCTTGGTGGGTCTGGCCCATTGGGCCTTGGAGATCATGGGTGGTGGGGTTTTGGGCCAATGGGTCTTGGTGTATGTGGGAGATGGGGTTTTGGGCCATTGGGCCTTGGAGAGTATGAGTAGTGGGTTTTGGGCCAATGGGCCTTGGGTCATGGGCCCTTGATGTACTTGCGTTGGGCCCATTGGGTTTTGAGGGGTATTGGCCATGGGCCATTGGTGGGTTTGGGCCATGGGCCCTTGGGTATGGGTGATGGGATGTTGGGCCATTGGGCCTTGGGGATCATGGGTGGTGGGGTTTTGGGCCAATGGGCCTTGGTGTATGTGGGAGATGGAGTTTTGGGCCATTGGGCCTTGGAGAGTATGGGTCGTGGGGTTTTGGGCCAATGGGCCTTGGGTCATGGGCCCTTGATGTACTTGGGTTGGGCCCATTGGGTTTTGAGGGGTATGGGCTATGGGCCATTGGTGGGTTTGGGCTATGGGCCCTTGGGTATGGGTGATGGGGTGTTGGGCTATTGGGCCTTGGGGATCATGGGTGGTGGGGTTTTGGGCCAATGGGCCTTGGGGCATGTGGGAGATGGGAGTTTGGGCCATTGGGCCTTGGGGCATATGAGAGATGGGGGTTTGGATGGTATGAATTATGAGAGGTTGATGGGGGTCATGGGGGAGTGAAGCATAGAGGTTGGCTAAGGTATGGGATGGGTTCATGGATGTGAGGTGTGGATGATGGGAAGTGTTTTGGGAAGCATTCCACAAGGAGTAGGCTTGGAACATCTCCTCCATTATGGTCATGGAAGGAGGATCGGATGTAGATGGTGGATTTCAGGGATGATTGGGTATAGGTGGGGTGAATGTGGAGGGAAAATTGGAAATGGCTATGGTAAGTGATGGGATATGGGATTGATTGAAAGAATGGGGTGGGGCATTGGCAAAGGGGGATGGGTTAGGGATGTTTAAGGATGAAGGGTAAAGTGTGGGTATTTGGAAAAAATCAGGCATGGCCCCGGTAAAAACGGACATGACTTGGGAAGATGGGGGGATTTGTGGGGGGTTGGATAAGGTGGAGGTGACATAGGTGAATGAGGGTGGGTCGGGCCTATATGGGGAAGATGGCAAGTGGGGCATATATGTGGATGGAAAAAATTGGGTTGGGTTTTGTATGGATGTGGATGGTAAATGTGTTGGATTGGGCGTGGATATGGGAGGGAGAATGGGCATGGTTTGGGCAAAAGATGGGGAATGGGGGGTTGATTTTGGATATTTGGGGAAGTGGTGGTTGGGAAAATGGGGGCGCTGATCGATTTAGAATGTAACCCTTGCAAGTGCACAAGATCTATTGCAGTATGGCAAGAACAGGGGTGTCGAACCCACAGGGAAACGTGAATTTTTAATTAATTCTTTTAGAGATTTTAAAAACGTCCCTAAGGAAGTACCAAAGGGCAGATTCAATTTTACCAAAAACTTAACGCACTTTTCCTAAATGCAGAAAAATAAATTAATCTAAACAATTAATTACTGATAAATCTACGAACAATATTAAAATGAGATCAAGGAATATGCTACCCCAGATTCGTACCCCTTTTCTATCATTAAAACCCACAGTTTCATTAAATCATCATTCACACCATCATTCATCTAGAAAAATGACTTGAAATAAAATATGATCATCAATCCGCATACCCTATCTAAAAACAATATTTCGACCTAACATTGCGGTATGAGTCATGTAAAAAGCATAAGCGTATCTCATGATATTTAGATCACGACAATCACACATAATCGCTCTCTACCTAGATCACTGCAGTCCGGATCTAGCGATTACGGTTTGATACGCCAATCAACGGTCATAACAAAGCATTTAAAATATTTTCAATCACACAAACTTTGAGCAAAACGATTCCATGATAACAATAATAGACTGTGGTATTAATCATAAACATAGGTACTTATCTGGGATCGATCTTCCCGATCATCGATTTGCCATCTTTGGTGTTTGATCTCCTTTTCTTTCAAAGTCATTCCTCTTTATTTCTTCCAAAAGATATTTGCAATTGTTTTTCCTAAATACAATCTATGAATTTCTCAGAGAAAATAATGCAAATGCAGGTACAATCTACTGAATAAACCCTAGAAGAAGGAGAGAAGAAGACTTGAAAAGATGAAGAAAATATTCCCCAAAGTGAAGAGCCCTAAAAACTAAAAAGAAAAGAATGAATAATATTCTAATTGCAAAAATAATAATCCCCTAAGAAACTCGTGGCTTCCCTTTTATAATAGCCTAACCTAATACCTCTCTCGATTGACATCTAAGAGTAATTTTCGTGAATTCCCGCCTAGCTTTGCATCAGATACTGCCTCGGTATTTTGCTCATAATTTTCTGTACCGAACTCGGATTGAGGTGATTCTTGAAGCGTTGGAAAGCTGACGACGAGCTCTACAACTTTTATGTTTTAGCAATTTCCTGAATCTGACGTCTTGAAGGTCCAAATTGAGCTGCAAGTCGCACTAAGTTCTCAATGACCCAAAATAGCAGTGTTTTGACATTATTTTCGGGATTCTTGGGCTGTTTTAGTAACTTGGACTGTATTTACCTGAAACACTTCAAATCTAGCAAATCTCATCAGATAGCCTTCATCGGACGGCTAAATATAGGTATTTAGGGGTGAAATATCATCATATTTCACTACTCATCACACCCCCAAACCTACACTTTGCTAGTCCTCGAGCAAAGAGAATGATAGAAATATAAAGCAAATCAAACTAACATCCTAAAATTTAAATGCCACTTTCGTAGGGAACACGATTGCACTTAGCATGTGCAACAAGCCTTTAAACCCCTAGGTGATCCCTAGTGGAGGAGTTGTGTCTCCTGAGGGTTTGCAGTGAAGTTACCCACAAACTTCCAAAAATTTCAAACCATCGGTAAAATTGAGTTTTCAAAATCTGATTTTTATAACATATATTTAACTTCAAAGCTCAAAATCAATAATCAATTCAACATGCAAATTCTCAATTTTAAATAACAATGTTACACTAATCATACCAATATCCATTCAAATTAGTCTAATGCTCCAAATCGTTAGATAACTCATCCATTCATGCTTAAACGTGTAGTGTGTGCATACCAAAACCAAGATTCATCCATCTCAGAACTAGTCCAAACGGGAAATCATCGGATCTGTTGTCTTGACTCAATCCTCACTTTAGGTATACTCTCAAAATAAAATCACTCCGATGATTGGTAAGTTTTCGCACACATGTGAGAGATCAATACAAAGCAAATAAAAAGGTCTCACATGATAAATGAAACACGATGCAATCAATGAACAAAAATAAATCTCATAAGAAGAGATACTTGTATATCCTAAGCATGTCATATCAAGTGTCATAAGTATTATATATTGACTCTCCACAAGACAGTTACCAATGCAAGATCGGATCATGAAGGTCTTTTGTAGGGTTGTAATGGGGCTCAGGTAAGGGTAAGAAAGAAAGGGAATTGTGATTCAAAATTTCTGAGAAATTGGAAAAGGAACTAACTTCTGATTTTTTTTATTTTATTTTTTTTTTATTTCTCTTCTTTTCTTTTTTTTTCTTTTCTAATTTCTCACCATTTTTTTTTTTTTCAATATTTTTCTTTTCTCATTCTTTCTTCTCTTTTGAATTTCCTTTTCTTGAAGCACCTCATTTTTCATTCCTTTTTTTTTTTTTTTTTTTTTTTTTTCTCTCCCCTTTTTTTCTTTTTATATTTGCCATACACTCTCAGTAAACACCATAACTCATTATCTCTCCACTTACTCTCTTTTCGCTCATTTTCATCCCTCGCCCCTAATTTCTCAGAAATAAGAAGGGTAAAGCTAAATTTTCAGAAATTGTGAAGGGTTAAAGTTAACGTGACTTATCAAAGAATGTATAAGGGTAAATTTTTCTATAGGCTGAAAGGGGTACTAGAAGGATAAATTTATATGAGGTGGGGCATTTTAAGCACAAACGAGCCAAAGATGGCCTTCAATCATTTCCTTAAAAGATGGTAACCTTGCCTATTTGTCTTGAGTAGATATACAGTACGTTCTAACACAATAATATGAATTTGATATCATGCAAAGTCACAAGCCAAAATAAAATGTATGAGATTATGCAAAATAATTCGTATTCAAAGAAAACTCCGAGTTTATATATTCACTCATCAATGACGGGAAATTAGCTCTAAAGCTTACTGGGTTTAGTCTCCACTAAGAACCTAAGATTCAACGTTCAAAATAGTTCATCGATTTCTAAGTCTTAGCTTGGTATAAGTGCAAAAATTCTAAGCATGAATTTCAGAGTCATCCACAAATTATCACATTAAGCTTCATCATCCTAGATACAAGTATTCAAAATATGACATCAATATTCTCAAAATTAAATTCACATGCATCATCAACTAAAGTTTGAAAACTATTGCAAAGTAAATCATGTATGATGGTTCCAAAAAATTTTTTTTTTTTTATTTTCAAAGAAAATAAAAAATAAGTGATGAAAGATAGATAATCATACATACCCCCAAACCTAAAAATGACAATGTCCTCATTGTTTGAAATAAGTAGGTACCCCAAACACATTGAAAAGTACCTCAACACAAAGATCAAAAAGTAGAATATGGCCATCAAATTAGATCATGACCAAAAATAGATTGAAGGTAATGTGGCTACACTAATTTGGAAATTAAAAATAACCTAAACTAAACTAAAACTAATATTCTAGAACTAAACATACGAAAAGAGAAATAAATCCTAAATCCTAAACTAAACGTGTCCAACTCCTAAATAAAACACACCGGGTTGCCTCCTGTGAAGCGCCGAGTTTAAGTGTCGACAGACCTCTTCATTGATCAAGAATCGGATCACTAAGGTGCATCGCCTCAATCTTAAAGGGTCATCGGCTCAAACATTGGTTTGAGTCTTTGCCCATTCACTTTGAAAACTCGATTGTCCTCGAAGGCTTTGAATTTCAATTGCACCGTGCTCACTAATGGAAACAACACAACGGGCCTTCCATCTAGATTTCAATTTCGGGATGAAGCTTAAGTCGGAATTGAATAACCAAACTTTTGGCCAACATGAAACTCCTTAGAAATTAATTGATCGTGCAACTTTTGTACCTTTCCTTGTACATCTTTGAATTTTCATACGCATCGTAGCGTAACTCTTCTAATTCACTCAAGCTGTAACCTTGATTCGACCTGCGCTTGCATATCGAAATTAAATCGTTTGATCGCCCGTAATGCCTTATGCTCCAATTCGACGGAAGATGACATGCCTTCCGTGAGACAATTACGAAGGGAGACATTCGATCGGTGTCTTGAATGCGATACGATAGGCCCACAAAGCATCAGATAGCCGGTTTGACCAATCTCTTCTATCCGGTCGTACCGCCTTTTCTAGAATTCGCTTGATTTCCCGGTTAGACACTTCCACCTGACCACTAGTCTGTGGATGGTACGGCGTAGCGACTTTGTGAGTGACGTCGTACTTCTTCATTAAAGTGGCAAAATGGCTATTGCAAAAATGCGAACCGCCATCACTGATGATTGCTCTTGGGATCCCGAATCGGTTAAACACATGTTCTCTCAGAAATTTGACCACAACCTTGTGATCATTTGATCGGGTTGCCACAGCTTCAATCCATTTGGAGACATAGTCAACAGCCACCAGAATATATGAATACCCAAAGGATGGTGGAAAAGGACCCATAAAGTCAATCCCCCAAACATCGAAAATTTCAACAATCAGAATTGGATTAAGGGGCATCATATTTCGTCGTGAAATATTGCCAAGCTGTTGACACCGTTGGCATTCCTTGCAGTATTGAGCAGCGTCACGAAAGATTGAGGGCCAGTAGAATCCGCTTTGAAGGATTTTCTGTGCGGTCTTACGTCCTCAAATGGCCTCCACAGCCCAAAGATGGCAAAAATTTAGGACGCTTAGTTGCTCGTCTTCCGCACGCATCTCCTAATGATCCGATCCGAAAGAATTTAAACAAATATGGTTCATCGAAATAGTATTTTATTTGGGAGAAAAGGAGATTCTTATCATTCTTACCCCACACAGTGGGAATTCTGCCAGTGACCAGATAATTCACGATGTTAGCAAGCCACGGAACTTTTGCACCAGCTACATCAATTGCCACCAAATGTTCATCCGGAAATGTGTCACGGATGGTCTCAGTATAGATGATTCTTCGTGTAATTCTGATGATGATCACCACAACGTTCTCAACCCCTTTTTATCTTTAATCTCAAAGTTGAATTTCGGAGAAGCGGGATCCAACGGATCAGCCTTTGGTTTCGCATCCTTCTTTGCTAAAAGATATTTCAAAGCAGAGAGGTCTGAAAAGACCACTATTTTCGATCCAAGCAAATAGGAACGGAATTTGTCCAGAGCATACACCACAGCTAATAATTCCTTCTCGGTGGTGGTGTAATTCATTGGGCATCAATTAATGTCTTGCTAGCATAATAAATTACGTGAGGTAATTTATTCACCCTTTGCCCTAAGACGACTCCGATCGCATAATCGGATGCATCACACATGAGTTCGAATGGTAAAGAATAATCCGTGGTTGGATTATTGGTGCATTTGATAAGAGTTCACGCAATTTTAGGAATGCCTTTATGCAATCCTCATCAAAATCAAAAGGAACATCTTTGCCAAGCAAAGTGCACAATGGTTTAGCCACCCTGCTTAAATCCTTAATGAATCTTCTATAACATCCAGCATTCCCCAAAAATGATCGAATTTGTCGAACACTTTTAGGAGGTGGTAAATTTGCAATTACGTCGTCCTTCGCCTTATCAACTTCAATTCCTTCGTTGAAACAATATGCCCCAACACAATTCCTTGTTGAACCATAAAATGGCTCTTTTCCCAGGTGAGAACAAGTTTGGAATCTACACAGCGTTGCAACACTGTGAAAGATGATTCAAACAAGAATTAAATGTTTTTCAAAAACAGAAGTCGCCCATGAAGACTTCGATGAATTTGTCGATCATGTCCGAGAATATGGCCAACATACATCGTTGAAACGCGGGCGAGCATTACATAAGCGAATGGCATCCTTCGATATGCAAACGCACCATATGGACACGTGAATGTTGTCTTCTCTTGATCACCGGAAAACGGGCACTTGATTGTATCCCGAATAACCATCAAGAAAGCAATAAAACTCTTGCCCTAACTTCTCAAGAATTTGATCAATGAACTAAGGGGAAAATGATCTTTTCGGTGGTCGTGTTCAATTTTCGATAATCAATGCACACACGCCATCCAAAGAGTTTCACGCAGTGGGCACCAATTCTCCTCCGTAGTTTTTTCATCGTAATTCCGCATTTTTCGAACGATTTGTACCGACTAACCCATTCACTATCGAGATCGGATAGATGATTCCAAAGATCGAGGAGTTTAATGATTTCCTTTAAAACGACTTCTTGCATGTTCGGATTAAGTCGCCTGTGGTTCCCTCGATGGTTTACTCTCATCCTCCGATGTATTTTATGCATACATACCGATGGGTCAATCCTTGAGATCGCCTAAGGTCCATCCGATGGCCTCCTTGTGCTCTTTTCAAAGACCTTCAACAAATCATTCTCTTGTTCTTCCGATAATGTGGATGAAATTATCACCGGAAGTGTTTCTCGAGGTCCCGTAAAAGCATATTTGAGGGACTTAGGCAATTGTTTCAATTCCACGGTTGGTGGTCGCTCAATTGATGGAGTCAAGACATCCTTTACCTCGAGGTAGTGGTTCTACCTTAGTCACAACTTCACATAAGTTATCATCTTGACATGATGAATTTGACTTTTTCTCGAGCTTCCTTTCAAGCCCTTTGTCCTCATAGATGGCTAACAAAGCGCTTTCAAATTCCTCTTGGTGAGCATTGATGGTAATGCTTCATCCACCACTTCCCATCCGATCGATGTAAAAACATTCGACCTCATCCTCATTAGGGAAATGGTTCATCGATGGAATATGTTAAGCTCGACTTTCATGTTTCCAAAAGAAACGTCCATGACTCTGCGACAATTAATGCAAGCGTTAGCGTGGCATGAAACGGACGCCCAAGAATAATTGGGACTTGATTGATTGATTTCGCAGTGGTTCCATGTCTAAGACAACGAAGTCCACGGAAAGACAAACTTGTCTATTCCAACCAAAACATCCGATAACACCCTCGGTCTTCTTTCTCGATCTATCTGCCAGCTTGGAGTGTGACCGTCGTGGGTTTCAATTCACCCAATCCGAGTTTCAGACATTGAGTATGGGATCGATTAACACTTGCTCCCAAATCCAATAACGCCTTTTCCAATTGGTTGCCCACCAATGACACATGGAACAGCTTGGGACCTGTGGTCTTCGCTGTGGGGTTTCCAATCGCAATATCGAATCGACTTGATTTGTTAGAACACTTTCTTTGAAACGTGAGTACGTGCCTTTCTTCCGAGTGCACAAATCTTTGAAAACTTGGCATACTCAGGACTTGTTTGATTGTTTCAAGTAATGGAAGATTTATCTTTACTTGCTTGAATGTTTCAAAATTTCTTCCATTTTTGTCCTTTCCCATTCTAGATGGAGGAGTTAGGCATTGAGGAATGGTGCCTTTGGGACATAAGGTGCGATTCCATTTCCGATTCTTTTTCACGCCCTTGTTGGACGGTTGAAGGAAACTCTTCCTCTATTACTTTTTCTTTTCCTTTCTCTTCCTTGCTCTTGCACTTTTCTTATCTCCGGCTCTTTGTCTCTTTCTTTCTCTTTTCCTTTTCCTTTCTCCTTTCTTTTCTCTCGATTCTTTTCCTCTATTGCTTCTCTTTCTTCATCACTTCTCTGTGCATTTCCACTTGATTATGAACCTCTCGTCCACTTCTCAAAGACCGTAATGCCTTTCAACCGCTGACTATTCGATGGTCTGCTTCAGATGGTGCTTGGCCTCGAGGATTATTGATGGGTTGGTGGGAGCCTACCTTCCTCTCGACTCCTTGATTGGCCAATAATTGATCGACTTGGTCCATTATCATCTCATTGAAAAGATTGCATGCTTCAGATAAGCTTTTCTTCCGCATCGTAATCTTTCAAGTAATCGCATGAGATTGATTAAGATTCGATTGAAATGATTTTTTCGGTAGTCGAATTTGGATGATAATACTGAGCATTCTGCTGGAAATTGGAATTCGCTGGAAATTAGAATTCTCCGAAATTCTGGACTAAAAAATTGTGTTGAAAATTTGGTTGAAAAGGTTGTTGTCCACCCATTGTGTTGGCTCTATGTTGCCGGGTTTACTGGCCGGGCTTGTTCGATTCACCCCATCCTAAGTTGGGGTGATTTTTCCATTCGGATTGTAGGTATTGGAGTACATGTTTCTACCCCGCCACGATAAGATTGAGTCACATTTACCGCTCTTGAGGATTAGGTTCATCGGGGAAGAATGACAAGGTAGTAGGGCACTCATTAGCCATATGACCCGGTGGTCACAAATTGAACACACTGTGGGGTGACAGAGCTTTAGCTTGCTTGGTAGCAGCTAACAACATGTTCATCTGCTTTGGACAAAGATGTCAAACTTTGTTGAGAGATTCGAGGCATTATTGTTGACATCGCATAACCGCCTTTTGTCAACACATGAGATTTAGGTGCTGGAGTTCAAGTTGGTTCGCCCCAGTTGTCTCACTTTGTATCAAGTTTGATATAACTTTTCAAACAATGCCCACAATTGCCGCCTTCTTTCGTGGCACAAGATCCACCACAAGATGCATCAACCATGCCTCTTCTTGAATCACCATTGTAAAAACTTTGGACTTGTTGCCACCTTGAACTTGATGATTTGGGCAACTTCGATCAATTCCTTAAACGCTCCCAACATTCATGGAATGTTTCAGAGGTTGTTGGGAAAAGAACTGGATCTTCCGACGCAATTCAATGGCCTTAGTCATGGGAAAATATTTTTATGAATCGATACGCAACGCCTAACTCGAATAGATTGTGGTTCTAAGGAATAGAACCATGTTTTTGCCTTATCTCTTAAAGAGAACGGAAAGAGTCTGAGCTTCGCTTATCTCATCGCGACATTGTGGACTCAACATTTTGCATACCCCAGTTGAATTCATTTAAGTGAACGTATGGATTTTCATTTGCTAACCCATGGAAAATTGGTAGCATTTGAATCATTGTCGATTTGAATTCATAGTGGTTCCTCGAATGGGAGCATGCATAATACATTCCCCGATCCTCGAAAACCGTGATCGTTATAATACTCCAAAGGTTCTAGGCCCTCATCAAAATTATTGTTCCTATTATTTCCATTATTGACATTCCCATTGTTGTTATTCTCATCTCTCTCTTGCCTTGGTCCCGCCATGGTCTCATTGTTGATATTGATTCCTCCTGACTCTTCGATTCTCTCTACAAGCTCTTTCGATCTCAAGATTAAATTCAGAGTGTATGTGGGTGATGAGAACGAGTAAAGCTCATACACCAACACTCACAAATGGTTGAAGAATCCACAACAAACCCACAAAATTTCGCTCAAACGATTTAAACAAAGATGATAAACAAGAGCCAATATCGCTAGGAAAGATTTCTTTTTTTTTTTTTTTTTTTTTTTTTAATTAAAATTCAAATTTAAATTAATTTTTTATTCTAATTAAAATTAAAATTAAGATTTAAGTTAATTAATTAATTAATTTTTTTTTTTTTTTTTTAAATTAAAATTAAAATTATAATTGAATTTAAATTAAAAATTTTTTTTTTTTTTTAAATTCAAATTAAAATTTAAATTTGAATTTAAATTAATTAAATTTTTTTTTTTTTTTTTTTTTTTTTTTAATTCTAATTAAATTTTTTTTTTTAATTTTTTATTTTTTTTTTTTATTAAATTCGAAAATTAAAAATTAAAATTGAAAATCCTATAAAATCTTTCCTAAAAGAGAAAAATAAGGAGAAGAATGAAAGATTCCTAAAAATCCTAAAACAAAAGTCCCACAAAAGTTAATGACTAAATTTAGAAAATCCTAAAAATATCTAAAAGAGGAAAATAAGGAAAAAGAGTCCTACCAAATCTAAAATAAGAAGTCCTAAAAATCTCTACTTCCTAAATTTCCTAAGGAAGGTATCCTAAAAATCTAAACTTCCTAAAAAGACTCCACAAAATCTTATCAAAGAGAGAAAAATAAGGGAAATAATTTTTTTAATAATTATTTTTTTTTATTTTTATTTTTTTTAAACACTCAAAATGTAAAATCCTATCCTAATTAATCAAAATTTCACCGATTTCCGAAGGCGCCAAAAACTTGATCGAGAATGTAACCCTTGTAAGTGCACAAGATCTATCAGCAAGATGGCAAGAACAGGGTGTCGAACCCATTGTGGAAACGTGAATTTTAATTAATTTTTAGAGATTTTAAAACGCCCCTAAGGAAGTACCAAAGGGCGATTCAATTTTACCAAAACTTAACGCACTTTTCCTAAATGCGTAAAAATAAATTAATCTAAACAATTAATTACCGATAAATCTACGAACAATATTAAATGAGATCAAGGAATATGCTACCCTGCATTCGCACTCTTTCTATCATTAAAACCCACAGCTTTCATTAAATCATCATTCACACCATCATTCATCTAGAAAATGACTTGAAATAAAATATGATCATCAATCCCAAGATACCCTATCTAAAAACAATGACTCAAATTTAACATCATGGTATGAGTCATGTAAAAAGCATAGCGATCTCATGATATTTAGATCACGCAATCAAGACCTTAGATCACCGCAGTGTCCAGATCTAGTGATTACGGCCGCTGATACGCCGCAATCAACGGTCATAACAAAGCATTTAAAATATTTTCAATCACACAAACTTTGAGCAAAACGATTCCATGATAACAATAATAGATCATGGTATTAATCATAAACATAGGTATTTATCTGGGATCGATCTTCCCGATCTATCGATGAATAGCCATTCATCTTTGGTGTTTGATCTCCTTTTCTTTCAAAGTCATTCCTCTTTATTTCTTCCAAAAGATATTTGCAATTGTTTTTCCTAAATACAATCTATGAATTTCTCGAGAAAAATAATGCAAATCCTATACAATCTACCCTGAATAAACCCTAGAAGAAGGAGAAGAAGACTTGAAAAGATGAAGAAAATATTCCCCCAAAGTGAAGAGCCCTAAAAACTAAAAATAAAGAATGAATAATATTCTAATTGCAAAAAATAATAATCCCCCTAAGAAACTCGTGGCTTCCCTTTTTATAATAGCCTAACCCTAATACCTCTCTCGATTGACATCTAAGAGTAATTTTCGTGAATTCCCGCCTAGCTTTGCATCAGATACTGCCTCGGTATTTTGCTCATAATTTTCTGTACCGAACTCGGATTGAGGTGATTCTTGAAGCGTTGGAAAGCTGACGACGAGCTCTACAACTTTTATGTTTTAGCAATTTCCTGAATCTGACGTCTTGAAGGTCCAAATTGAGCTGCAAGTCGCACTAAGTTCTCAATGACCCAAAATAGCAGTGTTTTGACATTATTTTCGGGATTCTTGGGCTGTTTTAGAAACTTGGACTGTATTTACCTGAAACACTTCAAATCTAGCAAATCTCATCAGATAGCCTTCATCGGACGGCTAAATATAGGTATTTAGGGGTGAAATATCATCATATTTCACTACTCATCAGGCGCCAAACGAGCCGGTAATGGTAAAGGGTGATTGGGTGAGGGGGATGGTAGAAAAGACTTCTCCCAAATGGGAGTGGGTTAGAGAATGTGGTGGGGAAGAGTTAGGATCGGGTTGGGTATGGGTGCCTTGGATAAGGCCCAAAATCTTTCCTCCTTCTTCCCCTATGGGATGATGGAGGGCAAGATGATGTCGTTGTGCCGGCACCACAAGAACTCTATTTTTTAGTTTTGATTTGATTTTAATTTTTTTAATTTTTTTGAAGAAAATTTGAAAAACAAAGATTCCAAGGCTTTGGAATTCCCTTCTCGGGTGGCTCTCGTACCCTAATTCAAGACTCACGGCGACGATTCCGACGCACTTCGCAAGAATCGAAGGAGGACTTTCGATCTATTGAAGGCACAAAAATCGAGACAAATAACCCAATCCCCCGAAATGAGCCAAAAAGAAGTTGCCTTCTTTTGACCGGCTTGACGTATTGGGTGTCGGAGATGGCGGGGCCTAAACAGGAGTACTAAGCATACTAATCGGGGGACTCAAGAGGTGAGAAATCCTCAGATTTCGGGCTGCTGCTGTCCAAGTAGACTTGGCGCAATTAATACATGCGCCAAGGTAGCAGGGCCTTTTTTTTATACTGGGGATTTGGTGGTGTGGGCACTGTCTCAATATCTCCTTAAATCTTCTCAGGCTTCATGAAAATCTTCAGTTGGGAGCTAAGCAAAGGAAATGATGATCTTCCTCAACTGACTGGTTTTACTAATTGGGAAAAATTTAGCCAAGAACTGGTATTGTAGTGCATTCCAAGAATTTATGTTGTTTGTTGGGAGCATGTTAAGCCAAGTTCTTGCTTTGTTCTTTAAAGAAAAAGGAAAAAGTCTCATTTTTGTGGCTTCATTTCCCAGGCCAATAATTTTAAATGTAGTGCATAAGAACAAAAACTCATCAATGTGCTTGTAAGGATCCTCTTTACTTAGCCCATGGAAAGATGGCAATATTTGGATGGTCTGAGATTTGATATCATAATTACCCTCAGCTGCAAGGAATTGAATGCAGAAAGGGGATGAGTACGCCCCTGATGTATAGTAGTCTCTGAGGGGTCTAGGTTGCTCTCCCATCTCAAATGTTTCCAAGTGATTAACAAGGGTGTGTGTTGCTAGCCTAGGTCAAAGGACTCTTTCTATTTTAGGATTTAAAGATTCAAGCTTAGGATGAAGAGACCTTCTATCCAACATACAACACACACAATAAGTAAAAGGCTAACTTACAGCACACTAAAAAAACTACTAAGACACTACAACACACTACTGCTGAATGTAAAGAATGCAGAACTAAAAAGCCAACAAAGGAAAGAGAGATGCAAACTAAGGCAGGTTGCTCCAGTTGCAGTTGTACTTCCTAATTACTGCTGCTCCAAATTTGCAAAAATTAAAAATCACAGCAGTACTATATTCAAACACCAAAACAAACAATAACAGGTCTAAAAACATAAATAAAGAATAAACTGCAAAAAATTCTAAGACTACAGCTGTAATTTCTTCAAACGCTATAAAGACACAAACAAGTCTAAAATAGAAAATAAAGAAAAAATATATAAATCAAACAAAAACTATAGCTGTAATTTATTCAAACACTACAACTACAACAAATCTAAATAAAAACTCATATTTACTACTTAGATCAAAACTCCCTAGCAGTAGCGCCAAAAACTTATTCGCTAAAATTTTTTATGCTGTTATCTTATTATAAAAGTGTGGTAAAAATCTGGCAACAAAATAAATCAGAAAAATGGGAGTAAAATGGAATGAAACAGCACCAAAAACAACAATCTATACACAATCCTACAAGATCTAGGGCTTTTGTAGCATGTTTTAATTAGTAAGAGTTTGTCCCACAGGGAGTGATGATCTGAACACAATAGTGAAATAGTAAATCTCCATATCTGCTACAGATCTGACAGCTCTAAACCTAAATTAGTAAGCAAGGTAAAGAGAGGGAGTTTTTGGGGTGTCACAAACTAAACAAAAAATAGAAATAAAAATTTGACCTAAAGAAGGGGGTGGAAGAGAATGAAGATGGGTTGGTAAAATAAATAAAAACTATGGAGAAGTAGGCAGCTATGGGCTAATCTTTACTGTAAAACAAATTAAGAGCTGGATGTGTAGCTGTCCTTCACTTGGCTACAAGCACAAGTGCAAGGTAGAAGAATCCAGCCTAACCCAGAGATATGAACTGATCTTAGGGCTATATTATGTTCACTTATATGGTCACAGAATATCCTAGGGACTTTATTCAATCAAGGGGTTAAAATTGAAAAAAGAAAATCATTACAGACACTACGTTTACAAGGCTACAAGCTCATGCATCCATAGGAGCAAACAACCTATGAATATCTAGTAAAGTCCACAAGAAATCACATATTGGATGGGGCTTTAAAATCAGTTGGTCATTGCTACAAAGAGGCTCACAATGGCCTAGCTCTCAAGTCTACAATCTCTATAAGATCCCAGATCCATTCACTAAAAATAGTGTTCTAAAACAGAGGAGAAGATGGATCTGCAACAGTCCCTCACTTGGCTACAAGCACAAGTGCAGAGAAAAAGAATCCAGCTCAACCCTGTGATCTAGACCAGTCTTAGGGCTATACCCTGTCCATTTAAATGGGCAAGAGGTATCACAGGGATTAACCCAGATACAGAGGTTAGAGATAGAATAGGAATATCACTACAGTCACTATGTTTATAAGGGTACAAGCTCATGCATCCATAGGTGCAAACAACCCATAAAAATCTAAATGAAAAATATAAGATGAATATAGATTAAAAGAAATATTAAAATGTCATTGCATTATATGAAAATAACTTACAATGACATGCCCTCAAGGAAGCAGTCTCTACAGAACTCCAAAAACTGCTCACAATGTTATTAGAATACCCATTACAGCTCAAAAGAGGCCTAGCTACTACAAGGATTTAGCCCAATATGGCAATTGAGGTAAGGAAAAAAAAGGAAAAATAAATAGAAAAGGAAACCCTAATCCTAAGAATGAAAACCTAAAAGTGAGCTCAAGCTAATCCTGACTGGGTTTTACAAAACTGGTTACAGTTAAATATATAATCCATAAAGCAATGAAATGCTTTGGCCGATAAGATCAAAGCTTTGGGGGCTGCTGTCGTGGCTCATTCTAAGCCTAGTGTTGTCTCGAGATGTGGAAAATATCTCAACACATTGGGATGTGTGTCCTAGGTGCTGTGAAATCTCAAAAATACCCTTGAAGTTTGAATGGGAAGGCTAGAACCTGTGCCTCGAGTGGATGGAGCTTCAGAATATAAATCTCGAGTGGTTCTCGAGTGGCTGGGACTTCAGGCATGGGAATCTCAAGTGGCTACCGAGTGGATAGAGGTTCATAATATAAAACTCAAGTGGTTCTTGAGTGGTTCTCGAAAGGATAGAAAGCTCTATAAGGTATCTCGACAGGATCAATATTTCAGCAGTGCAACTCATGAGGTTTAGTGGCTTCAGCAATACACAGCTTGACAGGTTGGTTTCTTCAGCAATGCAGCTTGAGTAGATGATTTCCTTCAGCAATGCAACTCGAGTAGATGGTTTCCTTCAAGCTGCAGCTCAAATGGTTGTTTTACTTCAGCATAGAACAGCACGACAGGGTGGTTCAGCAATAAAGTGCTTGAGTGGTTGTTGTTCTAAGTGTGAGCTACTCGAGTATCTTCAGCAACTGCTCGAGTGGCTGTATGGCTTCAGCACTGCAACTCAAGTGGATGGTTTCCTGAGGTATAAAACTGCTCGACAGGTTGTATGTGAAACATTCTTTCAGCTGCTCGAGTGCTAAAGTATTCATCCACTCGATAGGCATACTTCAGCTACTCGACATGTTGGTTTTAGAGCTTTAGACTGCTCGAGTTGTTCAGTGTAGCTACTTTAAAGTGCTCGACAGGTTCAGTGCAGCACTCTATGGACTGCTCAAGTGTGGATTTGTTGACACATTGAGTGTGAGCTGCTCGAGTGGTACATGCTGATCCACTCTACAGGTCGACAGACTGCATTTCTTCAGGCAACAACTCGTGAGGATGGTTGGTGCTTCAACCAACTGCTAACAGCTTGGTACTTCAGCACTTGTAGCTCGATAGGATTGATGGAACTACTCTAGTATATACAGTAGCTGCTCAAGTGATTGTTTGTTGCACGCATGATGTGCTCGAGTATGGACTTGCTGCAATAGTGATGTACTTGAGTTGATTCTTGAAGGCACTATGACTGGCTGCAGTACTGCTGCTGTTTTCAGCTGCTTGACAAGCTCATTATAGTTGCTATAAAGAGCTCGAGATGCATGTAATCGAAGTGTTGTAGCTGGTGATTTGTTTGAGCTACTCGAGTAGATAAATGTGAGGCTTTTGGTGCAGCTGCTCAAGTGCTCCAAAGTAGCAGTTATGCAGCTTGTATGGTTTGTACTTCAGTGAGCTTTCAATTGCTTGACAAATGGAATGCAGTAGCTATAAACTGTAGCTTGACATGGCATCAGCCATAGCAGTTGTTAGCTTGCTCAAGGTTGGAGTTAAAGCTTTAAACTGCAGCTCAACAGGTACATTGTTGCTCCACTCTTCCTGTCTATAGATTGCAGTTCTACTCGGCAGCTGCTTGACTTGAGTATGTTGAAGGTGTTGTTTGCTGTAATGTGCCACTTGAGCTGCTGGTTTGCTGCATATATAAAATTCTTGAGCTACAGGTTTGCTGCTCAGCTTTTATAGATCTACTCAAATGGTGCAATGCAGCAACTATAGAGGACTCGAGATTCAAATGCTGAAGCTGGTTGCCTACCTAGCTGTCTATATAATCTATTGCAGCACTCCATTATGCTTGGGTCCACTTTCCCTCTCTCTGCAGGACCTCTAGGGCCCCAAGGCATGCTAAACAGCCCTTATGGTGTGAACCACCAAAGTGCATTCACTGTAATTCCCATCAGCTCCACTATTTGTGTCAAAATTCTTCTTCTTAGCTCATAAATAATGGATTACTATACTAAGCTATAATTTATTGTCATCTACAAATATGCACTTAAAAATTCATTATTAACCACCTCAAAGGTCCATTAAAGGCTAAGTTAGGAGGTGGAAAGTGGTATATTTCAATGATCAACACCAGGGATACTTAGCATTTGTACAAAACCAACGGGAAGAGAAGATCAATCTCCCTGATATACCAGTAGTGTGTGAGTTTCTGAATGTATTCCCCGAAGACTTGCCAGGATTTCCACCTGGTCGAGAAATCGAGTTTGAAATCAATTTGGCTCCAAGAACTGAAATGGTATCGAAGGCACCATACTGAATGGCACCAGCAAAATTGAAAGAACTCAAGGAGCAACTATAGGAGCTATTAGACAAGGGGTTTATTAGAGCCAGTGTTTCTCCATGGGGAGCACTAGTGTTATTCTTCATGAAGAAGAACGAATCAATGAGACTGTGCATCGATTACTGTTAGTTAAACCAGTTCACGATTAAGAATCGCTACCCACTTCCTCGCTTCGACGACCTCTTCAATTAGCTTCAAGGCATAAAATTCTTTTCAAAGATTGACTTGAGGTCAGGCTACCATCAAGTGAAAATCAAAGTCGAGGGCATCCCGAAAACTACCTTCCATACAAGATATGGCTACTATGAGTTCTTAGATATGCCGTTTGGATTGACGAATGCTCCAGCAACGTTCATGGACTTAATGAACAGATTGTTCAAACCACACCTCGACAAATGTGTGGTGGTCTTTGTGGATGACATCCTTATATATTCCAAGACAAGAGAAGAACATGAGGAGCATTTGTATATCACACTACAGACACTCTGAGATCACCAATTATACGCGAAGCTAAGCAAGTGCGAGTTCTGGCTAGAGCGAGTCAGCTTCTTAGGACATGTTATATCTAATGCTAGTATCACCATTGATCCAGCCAAGATTGAGGCTGCAGTCAAATGGGAACAATCGAAGATAGTAACGAAAGTATGAAGCTTTCTGAGATTAGCTGGCTATTATAGGAGATTCGTTGAAGGATTTCTAACATTTCAGGACGGCTCACTCAGCTTACTAGAACGAACACCAAGTTTGAGTGGACTGATTCGTGTGAACTGAACTTTCAAGAGCTCAAGAGAAGGTTAGCCTCTGTGCTTGTGCTTGTCATACCTTCTGGCAGGGGAGGAATTGCATCCTTCAGTGATGCATCACATAGTGGATTGGGTTGTGTGCTTAATCAGAATGAGAAGGTCATTGCTTATGGATCACGACAACTCAAGGACCACGAGAAAAACTATCAAACTCATGATCTTAAATTAGCAGCGATCATTTTTGCCTTGAAAATATAGAGGCATTAACTGTTAGTACACGCTTTTTCTGGGTTCCTTTCGGTCCCCAGAAGAAGTGGCCTAATTCAGTCCGAGTGGACTCTGGCGGAGGGTGATAGAGTAATAAACTAAGAAATATTAAATTCTAAAAGGAAAAGGAAAATTTTAAATGGAGAGTACCTAGGTTGATGCAATACCAGTTGCAGATGTTTATCGATGCTGCAACACGTCACTGATCATGCTTTGCGGGATGCGAGTTGGCTCCTTTACTGAACGTCGGTCGGCCAACTTCAACAGCTACTGGTTGCCTATAGTCTAACTAGTTTGGTCTCCTAATCTATCTAGGAAAAGGGGGTGGTGGCTCGCTATGCTTGGGAGGATCGACCCCATTCCCGGGTACCCTCTGTAAGCTCCCTTGGGCAAATCGGGTGGCAAAGGTTGAGAAAAACTGGAAAAGGTTAGGGACCTAATGGGCTCTAGGCTAAGAATTTGGGTAGGGGTTTCCTAGGGGTTATCTAAGGTTAGGGGTGCTTATCCTTCTTGTACTCCTGTGAGAGTCAGGGCTAGCTAGCCAGTGTCGCTAACCTTACTAGCTGAGGATCCTAGAGAAGAGTCTATGCTTCTAGAGGTCTAGAAGGGCAGATCAACCCCTTTCTTTGGGAGCCCCAGAGAGAACCTTGAAATTTCTAAGAAGAAGCTCAGAAGAGAGCAGAGAAAATTATTGAATTGGTGTTGTGAAAGTTGGGAGGCAGGGGGTCTTTTTATAGGTATCGGGCTAATTACGCACCTTGTGGGCAATGCGTAATTGGTCGATCGGATTCAATTGCGTGCCATGTCCAACGTGTGTAATTGGATTACGCGCCCTGTCCGAGGTACTTAATCCAATTGGAGTCGATCCACGACTCGATGGTGGTAGTGATAAACTAAGCAGGAATCCTAGTTCAACTCGCTTGGGCCGATTACGCCTGTAGGGAGCGTGCGATCGTGGAGTTCAGATGGTCATGGAAATTACAGGACTGGTCCAACTGGGGACCAATTACGCATGAGTGGTGGGCTTGCAATTGATTGTGCGCACTAGACTGAGAGCGTAATCGGGTCTTTAGGCGGTCTACGGAAGGTAGAAGTCGAGTCCAAGTGGGACCCATTATGTGTTAGTGGTTGGGCATGCAATCTAATTGTGCGACCTATGCAGAACACATAATCAAGTCCTAAGGCGGTTCACAAAAATAATGACCCCAGTCCAAGTGGGACCAATTGCGCGCATGTATCCATGTGTGCAATTGAATTGTGCACCTTTGTGAGGGCGCATATTTCGCAATATTCTCGGGTTGAGTTAGGTCTGAGCCATAGAGCTATTGTTTCAACCCAAGACTCGGTCATATACTATTGTTTCAGTATATGCTCCTGTATTTTAGGGTTTTAAGGCTTTCAAAAAGGGTCAGTCCCTTTTCAAGAGTCGGGAGCATGGTCAAAGGTTGATCAAATGGGTTTGTATACTCCGAGGGAGCAAAAATAGGGTATCTACACTACCTCTGTGGTGAGACATTCGAGATCTTCACTAATTATAAAAGCCTCAAGTACTTGTTCACACAAAAAGATTTGAACATGAGGCAGAGAAGATGGATGGAGTTTCTCAAGAACTATGACTGTTCCATCCAACACAATCCAAAGAAAGGTAATGTGGTAGCAGATGCATTAAGTCGAAAGTCAATGGCTCAGCTATCCAACATTATCACAAAGATTCATAGGTGGCGATTATTGAAAAATATTTCTCACTACAATGTGAGGTTCGACTTCAGGGAGTCAAGTGCATTAATGGCTAACCTCACCATTCAACCTACAGTTTTCGACAACATCCTAGAGCATCATCAGCGGTAATCAAACAGACTTCTCTATAAGAGAGGATGGCTCTCTACTCTTTCGAGGAAAATTTTGTGTGCCAAACAACGCTCAGCTCCAACATCTGATCCTAGAGGAAGCACACAAGCTGAAGTATGTGTTATTCACTAAAAAGTACCACTTTTCACCTCTTAACCTAGCCTTTGATGAACCTTGAAGCTCTCTAATAATCATTTATTAAGTGTGTTTTGTAGTTAGTAACAAACTGTGTAGCTAAATACAAAATCCCTGCTTATTGGTCCAAAGAAGAGAAAGAAAGCATGCAAAGATGATAGCTGAGCTAAAGCCTAATGGAACACCCTGGTAGTGCTCACCATGGTGACTCATTGCTGGTCATCATTGACCAAAAGTCTAGCAGATGAAAGAAGTTAGCTGAGAATGGAGGAAGTTGCAACACCAACAAGTGCAATGCATTAAAGGATCAAAAGAATCATCTTATAGAGTTGAGGAGCTCCCTCACAGAGCTAAGGATCCAGTGGAAGCTACCCTCACGCAGATAGGATGCGCAGTCAAGAGGAGAGCAGTAAAGAATCATGAAGATCTCGCGTCTTAAAACCCTCAGAATTTATGCTCGCGGAGATCGAGCCTTAAAGCAGCCGCGCCCAGAACATAGCGAGTCCATATGCATAAAGAATAATTTATCACCTCGCAGAGTTATCGCAAAACCCTGGAAGAGAGAGATGCCTAGAATTTTTCTCTCACAGCAATCATGCACTCTGAAGCCTAACCAATTACTACGCGAGCGCAGGAGCCTACCTGCGCAAGTATCCAGCGAGAGAGAACTTCTGAAGCTCTACTGTGCGAGAAATCCAGGCATTCCAAATCACCTCCACAATAGCATTACAGCATAATGCAACTGCGCGATCAACTGAGAATCTATCGAGCGAGTGAATAATCCTCCTAAGTCAAATGCTCTTCCACGAAGGCTCTACCACTGTGTGAGTGAATTAATGTAGATGCCAGCCCCGCGAAGCTTGGGCTCTCTACTTCTCAATTTTAACTCAAGGACCTTTTGAGAATTTCCCAAGATTAGGGTACACTTCTCGAGGTGCAGATTTTGAGGCACATATTTCAAGGCATTTAAGGGTTGTAACAGTGCCACGTCTGCTAGAAAAATTAGTGTTAATCTCTTTTGAGCCAAGGCCTTATGGATAGAGTATATAAGCTGTACTTAGAGTTTAGTATTTTTATCTTTCCTTCATTCTCTGTCGGCTGAAAGCTCCAACAGGCTAGGGTTAGGGTTTGATCATCTCTTTTTTTTATTTTTCTTCTCTCTTAGCCTAGCATTGGCTGCTTAATCCTTTTGTAAGCAGCTAGGTTTAGTTTTATTTTAGTTTTGTAATAGGCTTTGTATACATTGGGATCTTTTGGATGAGCAGTTGTGTACAAGCTGCAGCCTTGAGACAGTTCATTGTAAGTTTTGCTTTTATCAATAAATTATTATTTTAATGACTAATTAAATCTACAGATCTTATGGTTTCCTTAGATGTCTATAGGATCCATGCTTTGGGACTAGCCCATTCAGTTTCTAGTAGATCTATTATTTACCATCTGATTTCCCTTGGTTTAATAGACACATAGATAGCAAGCCGGATCTGTAGCTAGATCTGGAGAGCTCGTAGCCCTAGGACTCCATGGTGGTAGCAGCAGTTTTCATGTTCTTTCTCAGATCTCTGTGGTATGGATAGACCTATCGGATACCCTGTGACCATTTGAGTGGACAGAGTATAACCCTAAGGTGGTGTCCAGCCACATGTCTGAGAAGGATTCTTCTCCTCTGCACAAGAGCTTCTAGAGCCTTGTGAGGAGGTTTGTGCATGAATTAGCTCCCCTCTATTTTACTTGACCGATATCAGATGTTAGATCTGATTTCTCTGTAGTAATTACAGCTTGAGGGCTGAGTCATTGCAGGCCTTTTGTAGCAATGACCAGCTGAATCTAAATCCTTATCCAACTTGTTACTGGTCCTTTGTGTGGGCACAGTGAGCCGTTAGCCTTGGCAAAGCACTTAGGACTTTATGGGTTGGAATATCTATGGATGTCAGCCAGATCTGTGTGCAGATCTGGGGAGCTTATAGCATTGACATTACATAGTGCTATAATAATCTTCATGGCCTGATCTGGTCCATTGGTTGGGGAAATGATCAGTCCACTCCTTTAGATTAGGTTAGCATTTCTGGTTTAATCAATGAGATTTGACAGACTCTATCGGATACTCTGTGACCATTTGAGTGGACAGAGTATAGCCCTAAGAGCACTCCAAATGGCATGGGTTAAATTGGATTCTTCTACCTTGTTGAGGTTATTGATAGCATCTCAGCAAGGACCACTGCAGAGACAGTCTAAATCTGAGTTACATTACAGCATTAATTCTAGCTTAGCCTACTTACTTCCCATCATTTTTACATTTTATTTTGACACACACCATCACCATTTCCTTTTTAACCCTTTCTTTAGGATAGGGCTGCACTTTATTTCTCTTTTGTTAGGGTTAATTTAGTATAGTCGTGACACCCAACTCCCTTTCTGTAGGATTATCAGATCTGTAGCCAGATCTGAAGGCCTACTATTATAGCCCATTTTTTATTCTAGATCAATTTCTCTGTGGGACAAACTCTTACTTATTAAAACTTGCTACAATAGCCCTGGATCTTGCAGGCTTAGGATGTTTTAGGATTGCTGCTTTCACCATATCACTTTTATCCTCAGTTTTACTTTGATTTTAATTTTCTTCCAACACCACATAATAAATCAACACGTCCTCTGACACCTCGAATTACAGACAACAATATTCTATCCATTCGGGAGGCACAAAAATATATCAGGACCTCAAGAAGAGTTTCTGGTGGATAGGATTGAAGAAAGAAGTAGTGGACTACGTATCAAAATGTCTAGTATGCCAACAAGTGAAAATCGACCACCAAAATTCCTCTGGTTTACTGCAACCCCTGTCTATACCGAAATGGAAATGAGAGAATATTTCCATGGATTTCATCCTTGGGCTATCGCGAACAGCAAAAGGGTACAATGCAATATGGATAGTGATTGATCGATTAACGAAATTCGCCCATTTTATATTGTATGCTACAAAGTTCACTGCTAGTCAACATGCCGAACTATATGTCAAGGAAATCATCAAACTGCATGGCATTCCGATTTGCATTATATCAAATAGGGACCCGTTGTATAAATCCAGGTTTTGGAGACAATTCCAAGAGGGAATAGGTTCAAGGCTAGAATTTAGCTCGGCATTCCACCCTCAGACAGACGGCCAGTTAGAGAGGGTAAATCAAGTTAGTGAGAACATGCTCAGAGCATGTATGCTAGACTTCCAGAGATCATGGGACAAACATTTACTCTTGATCAAATTTGCTACAATAATAGTTAACAATCAAGCATTGGAATGGCTCCTTTTGAGGCACTTTATGATCGTCGATATAATTCCCCGCTTAACTGGGAAGTGGTTGGTGATAGAATCTTGTTAGGCCTAGAGTTTATCAAAAGCACAAATGACGCAATTAGAATCATTCGTGGCAGACTGAAGGTCACTCAAAGCCGACAAGAGCTATGCCGACCTCAAGATAACAAATCTAGAGTTTTAGGTAAACTTTGTTGGAATTAATTCCAATAAATTTCCCATTCTCTATCTGTAAATACTGATGTTACACATTCTTTTCGGAAGGGAGGCCAAATGTTCATCAAAATCTCACCCACAAAAGGTGTAATGCGATTCGGAAAGCGTGGAAATCTTAGTCCATGCTATATCGGACCTTTTGAGGTGCTGGGTCGGGTCGGTGAAGTGGCTTATCGAATTGCTTTGCCACCGCAACTATCAAGTATGCACAATGTGTTCCACATGTCCATGTTGCAGAAATATGTGAAGGACCCGACACACATCTTGGACTACCAGCCCATTGAAGTCCAAGAGGATTTAACCGTAACAGAGGAACTGGTACAAATTTTAGATCGCAAGGAGCAGACCTTAGGGACCAAGCAGATTCCACTTTTGTTAGTACGGTGGTGAAATCACTCAACTGTCGAAGCTACATGGGAGCACGAAGCTGAAATCCACGACCAGTATCTACATCTTTTTTATTGATGTCCTTAGAAAATTTTAGGTACTTGTATACTAAGAATGGAAAATTGACAAAGGCTCAAATTGTTAAAATTTCGTTCTAAAATTTTTGTGTTCTAGTTTGATATGACTCTTTTCTATTGAATTGTTGGTCATTCCAACTTTATTGTCGCTGATTACATGTTGCAAATTTTAATTTTTTTATCGTTGTTCAAATTTTTATCTCGATAGTGCTACCATGATTGGCAATCAAAAATTGCTTTTGTCCGACGTATGGTAGATGAAAAGGCATCCAAATCTTAAGAAAATTGAATGCAGGAATAAAGAACAAAATAGTTTTGGAACCACACACAGTCAATGGACTATTATAGCAAAATAGAACCTAAGAAATTCGCTCCCGTGAACTTAGAAAATTGCACGAGCGATTTCTCCAGGTTTGTTCTGAGGGGTTTTTTTAGGGAAAATCTACTCGTGTGAACTTAGAACTCACGCGGGCAATTTTGCCAATCGGCTAAGTGTAAATGATTTTCGCTCACACGAATATGATTTTTGCTCGCACGATTTCTGCAGTATATAAGAGACTCGAGTTATATTTTTCATTTCACAGTGCAATCCAACAAAAAGGGAACTCATTCTTCTTTTTCTTTTTCCCGCGGGAAAACTCGCCAACCATATTCAAAGGCACTCGGTTTCTTCGATCTTCTTCCGCAAAGCTCCGCCATTTTCGAGCATCGTTCCAAGCATTTTCTTCTTCACCTAGAAGGTAAACCCTACCTTTTCCCTCAAGGTTTTAAATTTTTTCTTCCATTTGAATGTCTTCTAAGAAAAAGGCGACATCTAGAGTGCCGACTTTGAAAATGCCCACTTCTAAAGCCGCGGCATGGAAATGATCGTAGATTGGTCACAAATGTGTAACACCCGAGATTTCGAAAACTGAGCAAGCCGACCAAATGCTCGTGTATGACACTGTAGGCAATATGCGCCTTAGAATTGAACATAATTATTCAACTAAGTTTAGGAATGTGTACCTCTGTACGGAAGCCTATGTACTTAATTATTTAACCATTTACACAAGCTCTGTGAGAGCACCACTAGTTAGAGGCTTAGGCTGTAAGTGAGGGGTCTAGGGGTCAGGTGGGGCTAAGAAGAACCTTAGACCCTATTTCTTTTGACACTTTTAATAGGTGCCCATGCACCGTCTTTGGTGTGCCGGCTGCACACAGGATCAGTGCCCCATAGTATAAAACTAATTCTCACGCATAAACAAATGCATGAGAATTTGTGAAGGAGAGAAACCATGGGAGAAGAAGAGGAAACACTCCCCTCCTCATTTCAGTTTCTTTTGAACCTCAGCCTGTGGAATTCTATTCCAACCATCATCTTCTTTAAGAAGATCTCTCCTGTTCCTACAATCGCGACACCGTTGCGATCGGAGATCGAATCATCGGATGGATACGAAGCTACACCCAATTTCTTTCGATGTCAATGATGATCGTAGGCCACATGCATGGTATGGAAAGGTATGTGTCTTAATGTGACTATGTAAACATTGATTTCAGAGAGTTAGGTCTTGAATTACGTGTGTTCAAATTGCATGCAAAAGATTTTGTCGGTCGGTCGCGTGAAAAGCGCGAACGCCGATCCTTCGAATAATCAATCACCGAAACCATTGCATGCATGAGATTAGAATGTAGAATTACTGCATGGATGATGTAGGATAGGTTTAGTCTAGATTATGGATGATTTGAAACTTGTACAAGGGGTTTTTGAGAATTTTCAAACATGGAAAGAAGAAGAACAAGTTCTGAAAAAAATTTCAAAAACTATCAAATTCGCTCGACCGAATTAAAATTCTCTCCCACAAATTCCCTTCAAAATACACTAAAAAAAATGCTTGGAAAATTCACTCGTGCGAATTTCCTCAAATTACAGGTAAATTTTCTCGAGTAAAATTCGCTCGCGTGAATTTTTGTGTCACAGGAAAACTGACAAATCTGCTCACGCGAATTTAGAACTCAAGCGTGCGAATTGCCTTGTTTCAAGCTACCTTAAATTTCTTTTAGAAAAAGCCTGAAAGGCTTTGCCCTATCAGATTTCATTATCATTGACCCTTATTTAATAACATGTTGTGAGCTAGATTGAGCACAGGAAATCATTGTTAGGATCATTGTTTTGCTTTCGTTTATGTACGACTTCGACATGAAGGTAGGAGAAATTCAATGCTTGCTTTTCACTTTTGATTTGATTCATAGATCCGAATGATAATTGTAATCATGATCATGAGAAATAAAATAGAATTTGTTAAACTATCTCTGCCTTGCATATTGAACTCATTGGATTATTGATTAGCATTGATACTTCGAGCTCTGTATGTGTATATGAACTCCGAACTCTGGATTTGTATAAGTATGGGTGTCTTTGACTCTTCGAATCTTTGAATCTTCGAATCCGTCGGAAATTGCTGTGAAATTTGACTTTGTTATTAAGTGGGTGAGAGGAGTAGAGGCTCCAAAGAGGGGTAGAGACCCCGGGGTTTTGACCCTGTTTCTGTTTATGGAATACTATGTTTCCGCTTATGGAATGCTTGGTCCCCACTTTGATTGCAAATTTCGTTTTGACTTTAGCCCATCTATGTGACCACTTCTTAGCATATGTCATGTTTTAGAATTGTGCTTTTGAACTAATGTTTTGAATTATGAACTTGCTTTGAAAATGCTTTTGCCTTTCGCCATTAAATATATGCTTCATATGTTAAAAATGTGAATCTGTATTGATCTCTCCCTACTGAGCTTGGACTGTAGCTCATCCCGACATTATGTCACAGGTGTAGACGTCGATAGGGATTCTGAGCTCAAGGAGGACCCAAACTACATTCCAGAGGAAGAAGCAGATCTTCTGCCAAACAAGTTCTACCTGTAGTAGGGTTTTGATTATCTTTGACTTGGTACAATATGAGATAATTGTACAGAAGCAGAATTTATATTTTGGATATACACCACTATTTAGGTGTCGGTCAGCCATCACCGGTGGTTGATTTTTTGTCTTTTGTTTCCGTGTACAAATGTATATAGAATCTGCTAATGCCATATGATATCAATATAGTCTTCTTGTGCAACCATGGGATTTTTTGACGACCCCGTCGCGACGATGCGGTCACTAAATAAAATATTTAGAGTCGCCACCCCGAGCTTTTGGTGTCCCGAGAAATCTAGATCATTTTTATAAGCACTAAAGTGTCACAAATATGACTCTAAATACAGTCTACGCCAAAGGCTCTTGGGTAGGAGCTTCGATTATCGATCGGGAAGGTGTTAGGCAGCCAATCAACCCGCTCGTAAGCGGTCTCTACTATAGCCGGGTCTATGTGAGGCTGGTTTATATAATATATATATATATATATATATATATATAAGGAAAATGGGCGGCACTTCCCCTTGCCCGAAGGCACACCGATCCTATTGTGCCCTTCCCGCTTGCCGAAATTTGGGCAGCGTAACAGCTCAATTCTAGGATAGTGGAAAAGCAAAGAAGGTAGAGGAATAGAGGGAAGAGCCAGATCTCTCGGGCCCTTGTAGCACCGATGTGGACCTTCGTGTTGATGTGTCTTGGATGAGCTTTCGATAGCAAATGGGTTGAAGGATGGGTTTGAATCTCTAAGGCTTGGTAGCTAAGAAGTAAGAGAAGGCTAGGGGCTAGTTCTAGCTAGATCTCAAGGATTGATGGTGGAAAATGAGGTCTAAAGGATGAACTAGGGTGCTGAAATTTTAATGGACAAATGCTAAAAGAGGAAGAGAGGAATAGCTAAAGTCTTTTCTCTCTTTTAAAAGTTTTTCCAAGCCCTTTGCAAGGGGGGGTGCCTCTGTGTTTATAGAAAAAGTGAGGGTTGGGGGATACTTAAAAGCTAATTAGGATTAGTAATTAGGTAATGAAAAATCTAAGGTTTTTGAGATTTTCTAGAGCTTGGAGAAGAGGGATTTGGGTTTAATGGTAGATGATAGGGTGGTGACTTGAATGGCAAAAGGGAGATAACCTAAGCTAATAGGGTCACTAGGGTCTTAAAGAAACACACTCTAGACTTTGGGATGGTCCACAAGTCAAACCCCTAATATCAATTTTGGCCATTTTTTGAAGGAAAACTGGCCCAACCTGTTGAAAGTTGAAAACCCGCAAGGGGCCAGCCCGATTTTGCAATTTCCTACACAAATCCGTGATCTTCACTTCGCCATAACTTTTGATGTATAACTCTGATTGAGGCGATTTTTAGCTTGTTGGAAAGCTGAGGAAGTCCTCTTTCTAATGATATATAATTCAGCTTTAGAAGAAATTTGTGTAAATTTTTGTATTGCTCTCTTTAACCACTGCTCAGGAGAGTTCGAAACTAGCTCTATGGGTCCGATTTTATAATTTCCTACATAAATTCGCGATCTTTATTTCGTCATAACTTTTGATATACAACTCTAAATTAGGCAATTCTTAGTTCATTAAAAATATGGGGAGCGCTACTTTCCAATGGTATATATCTTAGGTTGGGCAACTATTTACTAAAACTTTGGCATTCCTCTTTCTAACCACTATTCAGGGGGATTCGAATCATGCCCAGGAAGGGTTCTAATAAGTCTGGGAAGGCTATGGTTGATTCCTAAGGGTTCGAGATGATTCTTAAGAATTTTGGGATAATTTCTAAGGGTTTAAGAAATGCTTCCGGAAGCTCGGGGGTACGGCTTTCTAGAAGTATGTACCAATCGGGCCTTGGGCCAAATTTGGATGTCTACAGATGCCCGTCTTTGATATTCGATCACTAATGATTGAATGCCAAAAAAAGAGACATCCAAAGAGGCCCAAGGCATTACTGACAGGTCCACTATATTCAGGATAAACTTCAAACATCAGATGAGTAACATGGTGGGAAAACGAAAGCTCTGTATGTCGAGAAAAATGGTCGTTTCTCAAGGTAATCGGTCCCCAAGCGCTTAGCGACATTACTGGGTATAATTGAGGTGGAACGAGTTACGAAAGCCTAATTTGATAGAAAAAAACATCCGCTTCTCAAGATGATTAAAGACGTTTGATTTTCAAGTTTCATTTTGAATATAACAGCTTCGTGAATGAGAGGGTGATCGACCCGCACTTAAAGATTGGCGCGAGACAAAAACGCGACGATCCACAGTTTATGTCCAATCATATGAGACATTGACCACCTCATCTGACTAGTCACGGGTGTCCCTGCGTGAAGCAGGGTTCAAGGTCTTTGGGCGAACCCATTGATCCCGAAGTTTATTTAGCACAACTATCAAGCAGAGGGAATAGACGTCGCAACGCTTTTTGGGAGTATGTGCCATTTTTAATAACATGCTCCTGGATCAATATGACCTAGAGCATTAAACTTTAAAATAACACTGAACAAATCTAGCCAAAATTGGGTGCCCCCCAAAGGAGACATCCAATCTTGGTCTCTGCCGACAATGATCTTACAAATCATTTAACTATGCATAAACATGCACCTATTATGGGTGATAAGCAATAAAGGCGATGGAAATCTCGACCCAGAACCCGTCTAGGTACAATTTATGAGAACAAATGACCATCTTACAGATACTCAGACGCAAGGCGTACACTTTACAGGGATACCATACCAATACAAGTTTTAAGCCTGCAAAAATAAGGGAAATGAACCCTTCTGCATGCATGTTTACATATAGTTTGATTGATGTGTAGTTTCATTTTCAACAGGTTGGTTTCAACCAACGATTGATCTTTTTCATAACAGAGTTATCCAGACCTCAAATCCCGTAGGGCGCACGCCCGGATAATGCAGACCAAGAGTCCACACCTCCGAAATAGCTCGTGATGAATCTCAAGTTAGACACTCATGTTCCTATGAACCCAAAGACAGAGCGTTCATCACAAAGATTTAGCAGTGGAGTCGACTCAATCGAAACATTGACTGTTTGACCGGGATTGACACCGTTGCTCCTACTTTGAAGTAGGATCTAGAATCCAAGGCGTACCTTAGACTTAGGATGTTACTATAGCACAGTGGTGTTGCTGATAAAATATCGACATTTTACCGCAGCGGGACACGCATGTGTGTCCAGTCATTTGAGGCAAAGATCGCCTTATTTAACTAGTCACGGGTATCCCTGCTTGAAGTAGGGTTCAAGGTCTTTGGTGAACCCATTGATCCTGAAGTTTATTTAGTACGACTATCCGAGTGGATCGAATAGATGTCGCAACGCTTTTTGGGAATGCGTGTTATCTTTTCAAAGCATTTTTTTTTTGTTATTTTATGTGGAATATTTTTTTATCCTTTTTAGTGTTTATCATTCTATGTGATTTTTATTTTTATTTTTATTTTTGGATTTTAAGTTATCATTCCATGTGATTTTATTATTTTTGGGATTTTCTTTATTATTTCATGTGTTTTTTTTTTTTTTTCAAAGTTATTATTTTATGTGAATTTTGGTTTTTCAAAACTATCATTTTATGTGATTTTTTTTTGGGGTTTTCAAAGCTATTATTTAGTGTGATTTTTTTTTTTGGGGGTTTTTCAAAGCTATCATTTTATGTGATTTTTTTTTGGGTTTTTCAAAGCTATCATTTTATGTGATTTTTTTTGGGTTTTTCAAAGCTATTATTTAGTGTGATTTTTTTTGGGGTTTTTCAAAGCTATTATTTAGTGTGACTTTTTTGTCATTTTTCAAAGCCTTATATGCCCGAGACAGTCCAGATTCCCACTCTTCTCTTTTTAAGTTGGCCTTCTTAACTGATTCTTTTTCTCCTTGTTTTCCCAAGGGCGGGTCCATCAACATATATTGAATTTTATATTCTTAAGAGACCTTTGTATGTCTATGGACCCACTTTTCAACCCTCCCTTACATGGAGGGCCCGAAACCAATTTACTCATTTCGTTGGGCTTGGGGCCCAATTTTCTTAAAAGTTAGCTTGGGAGCTTGAATGAGAGCGAGCTTGTTGAATTGGAGTGGCTTGGGCTATCACGTCTTCCCTTCTTTCTTGATGTTCCTCTACGGTGGGAACTACTTCATGCAGCAACCTCTTTTTGGGATACAAATGCGCATGTGTTCTGTTTTGGGAAGCGGGAGCTAACTCCAACCCTTCAAGAGCTATCCAATTTATCTGGCTTGAAGCTTCACAGAGGCCTCGCAAGAGTCACACCGAAGCCAGGCTACTCTAAATCCATTCACCTTACCGTCGGTTTCTAGAAATTTGAGTACCAAAAAAGTCTCGTGGGGGGCTCACAAGGTGTTCGATCAAATTTCTCAGAGAACTTTTCGATGACGAAAGTCTTCGAAAATTGTCAGTTAGGAACACCTTCAATGTGAAAGTCTTTGCTCTCAGTCTCATCTCGGAAATCCTTTTCCTTACTGGGGGAGAGAGCTTCTCTCTGGCTCTTTACGATGTTTTGACTGAATTGGCGGTGGGTCGATCAATGATGCATTTTGTCCTTGCTGAACTATATCGATGTCTTGATGCGTTTGCTTTGGGCAAGGTAAAGAACCTCAGGGGATGTCCTTTGTTGCTTCAAGTCTAGTTAGGTGAGCATCTTACTATCTTGGGACCCGTGCCACGCTTTTATATTGCTCGAGGTGAGGCGGCTCAATGCTTTTCGGGTAGGTGTCACTTGCTTCTGCAGGGCAATTCGTCAGCTTAGAAGCTTTGGTTGACCGACACCGAGCTGATATGGAGGCTTCCTTGGTTGGGTCGGACCTTCCCAATAGTTCGTTCCAGAGACCATGAGGGCATCACCTTTCTAGGATTGACTGGCAGCACCTTCTATTTCCCATTTCGAGTGTTGTGTCAGTTATGCTGCTCTCAGCAGGTGCCTTACGAGATAAAACCCCCTCTATGTGACTTGATCTTTTCTAGGGGGTCCTCCAGGGACGTGGATCGGATTGCTGCCCTTTGGGAGACGCGTCAGTTGACGCTGATGTGTGATATGGAGCAGGGAGATTCAGTTCAATCTTCCCCTGAGTATGAGGCTTAGCTATTGGCTGAGTAGCCTACTACTGATCATCTGGATCGATCGGAGAGTATTTGTGTGGGAGGCCCCTGGCCGAAGAAGGAGACAGCGCTCCGAGCCTGTATTGAGTTGTTGACTGATGAGAAGAGGGTCCTGCATGAGCTTTTAGCACAAGAGAAAGTTAGAGCAGGCATAGTGGAGAGTGAGGTCCTTGTCTGAAAGGATCTTTGAGTGTTACCCTTGGAGCTATTGATGCGTGTCGAAAGAGGTATAAGAGCTTGCATGGTCGTTGGTTGACCGAGCGAAATGTTCGGGAGGATGGTTTTTGCACTGAGATTAGTGCTTTGAAGTGCGAGCTAGGCCGTTGATCCCTTCCTGCACATATAACTTTTTACATAGATTAACTACACAAAAATAGAGGCGTAAGAAACCCCTTTACAGATACACACATCTTTTTGGTATACATATTTTCTTTATGTTTTTATTTTTTCCTTATTTCTGTAAAAAGAAAGAAAGAAATCTAGACCTCACACCAGCTATTTTTGGGATGTGGTGTAAGCGGTAAAAAAGGAAAATCTATTATATTTACACAAACTTTTATTTTTTTTATTTTGTGTGTTTTTTTTGGGGGTGTGGTGCCTTAATCACTGGGTGAGATCTCAGGTCCTCTTTTGAGCATGGTTGAACCCCCCGAGGGAGTTTCAATAGTCTCACCAAGACTGGAACGTCAATCCCTTTGGGCTGAGTCAAACCTCTCTCCTTACCTTGAGTCATACGTTTGACGGATCCGTTTCACAAAGACAATTCTGGTCAGGGCCCGATTTGAACTAGCATGAGCATCCCGAAAAAAGGGGATCAAGGAGAGGAACTAGCATGAGCGTCCCGATTTGAACTAGCATGAGCGTCTCCTCAAACATCAATTCTTCTCAATCAGTTCAAACCTTTCTTTTCTTTTTAATTCTTTAATCCATTTTTACTCACAACGCCCAAGGTGGGTTCGTCGTGCCCTTTTTACCCTCTTTTTACCTGTGGTGCCATTCCAAATTTTCACCACGTCCATGTGGTTTAGCCCTCTTACCCCAAGCGCCCTTTCGAATTTTCACCTGGTCCATATAAACTCGTTGTTTTTACCCGTAGTGTCCTTTCTAGTTTTCACCACGTCTATCTTTCTTTGAGCTTATATTTTTATTTTATTTTTTTTAATTTCATTTTCAAAAGCCACGACATAGACGTCAATTCCGTCATAGCTGGCTAGATGGGATTCTGGTGTCATCTCACAACTCGGCTCACCTTGACTTAACAGATACTATGACTGCTTGTGAACCTAAAAAGAGGGTTTTCTTTAGGGTGTAGCTTGGACATGGGTTAGGTTAGGATTTGAAGGCGTGCTGGGCTAAAAGGGTTTCCTTGATGCGGCTTCAATTTTTCACAACACACTTCCTTGGGGGATTTTTACTATACAAGCCCCCACGATTCTTTTTTCTTTTTCCTTTGTTTTATTTCAGGCAATCTCTTTTTGAGGCTTTGCTTTTTCGATTTTTTTAGATTTCGACGGTATCTTTACTTCCCCTTTTTTGTATATGTACACATTTTTTTTTTTGGGGAAGGGGTTCATTGAAAGAAAGGCCCTGGCTCGAATGGGATAGCAAAGGATATTATCATTTTTAAGGATACTTTTTGGCTACTGTGCTTAGAATGATGGCCTCTGTTGGGTGGTTCTTAAGTAGTCACGTATCTGTTTTACCAAGACTTACGTTATCGTGATAGACTAAGAGTAGAACCGTCGGACGTATCTAGCATTGATGGGCTCAGGAAGATGATCTTCGTCCATGGTAGCGAGACGGATGGCGTATCTCGACAACACTTCTCAAACGACATAAGGCCCTTCCCAGTTCGGCTTGAACTTTCCTCTCGGATCGACGTGGAGGGATGGGAAGATCTTCTTCAACTCAGTGTCTCCTATCTTCAGATCTCGATCGCGAACACGCTTATTGTAAGCGCGTGTGATTCGCCCCTGGTAAACTTGAGTATGGCACAAGGCTAGGAGTATTTTCTCGTCTAATAAGTTCAATTGGTCAAAGCAGAATCTCTCTCTCTGCTTCGGGTAAGCCATTTTCCATGAGGATTCGGGGTGAGAGTACTTCAACCTCTACCGATAGGACAGCCTCGGTTCCATATACCAGGGAGAATGGTGTTGCCCTTCTAGCGGTATGGATCGATGTTCTGTAAGCTCATAAAGCAAATGGCAGCATTTCGCTCCAATCTGGGTAAGTGACAATCGTCTTCTCTAGGGTGTGGTCGACCGTCTTGTTCGTAGCTTCCATGACTCTATTTGTTTGAGGCCTATAAGGTGACGAGCGATGGTGCTTGATCTTGTATTGCTCACAGAAAGCTCAGATGTGTTTATTCACAAAGTTTGTGTCGTTATTCGTGGTGATATTCTTGGGTACTCCAAATCGGCACACAATATTACTCTTGAGAAACTTCTCGGCGTGGCTGGCCGTGATGTTGGCATATGATGCCGCTTCTACCCACTTGGTAAAGTATTCAATGGCGACGAGGATGAACCGATGTCTGTTTGATGCTTTTGGATTAATCATTTTGACGATGTTAAGGCCCCAGGTAGCAAATGGCCAAGGAGTGGTCATGCAGTGAAGATTGATGGCAGGAGCATGTATCAGACTGGAGTATTCCTGACACTTGTAGCATTTCTAAACATATTTATAGTAATTCGATTCTATAGTGATCTAAAAGTATCCCTACCGTAGAATTTTCTTAGTGAGCATGTGACCGCTAACGTGGGCACCGCATACTCCCTCATGGTTCTCCTTCATAATATTGATCGCTTCACCTTTTGTAAGGCACCTGAGTAAAATGTTGTTGTAGGATGCTTGTAAAGGCATTCCCCACAAATGATGTAGCCCGTCACTAACCGTTGAATGGTTCATCGGTCCACCTTGGACGTACCCTCAAGAAAAGTTAGTGTCTCGAGGAAATTCTTGATATCTGAGAACCAAGGTGGCTCATCATCAGGCTTTATAGGTTCTTCAATCTGGAGGCAGAAAGTCAGCTCATTTCTTTGCTTGATCATGATCAGTTTTATTTCAGCACCATACGGGATTTCTATCATTGATGCCAATGTTGTTAGTGTGTCGGCAAAGCGATTCCTTATACGTGAAACATATGAAAATGTCATGTCCTTGAAGTAAGCTATCAGATCCTCGAGGTCCTCATGGTAGGGGATCAGTTTCTCATCTTTTGTCTTCCAATCTCCATTCTGGCATATGATAAACTGTGAATAACTAAACACTCGAAGGTGAGTTACATTCAGATCGAGAGCAGCCTGCAGGCTTACTGCACAAGCTTCGTACTCTGCCATGTTGTTAGTACAAGGGAAGTTGAGTTTGATAGAGACGAGTACATAGGATCCTTTCGGCAAAATCAGAATGGTGTCAACTCCTTGACCCTCGGCATTAGTTGTCCCGTCAAAGTATATTACCTAAGATTCTTCTGCTTCTTCAATATCGTCTTCCGTCATGAATAGAATTTCCTCATCAGGGAACTCAGTTCTCAAAGGTTCAGAATTTGACAAAGGATTGTCGGCAAGATGATCGGCGAGTACCTACCCTTTAATTGACTTCTGAGTGACATACGTGATGTCAAACTCAGATAACATGAGCTATCATCGTGCAGTCCACCCAGTGAGAGCCAGCTTTTCGAATAAGTAATTCAGCGGGTCCATTCAGGCCAAAAGTAGAATAGATTGAGATAGAAAGTAATGGCGAAGCCTCTGAGTAGCCCATACAAGATTCAGGCATGCTTTCTCCATAAGAGAATAGCGTGTTTCATAATCAGTAAACTTCTTGCTCAGATAGTAGATGGCCTGCTCTCTTCTTCCTGTCTCGTCATACTACCCTAAGACACATCCCATCAAAACTTCCGTCGTTGAGAGATACATCAAGAGTGGTCTCCCGGCTCAGGTGGTACCAAAACAGGTGGGTTAAGGAAGTAGCTTTTGATTTTATCAAACAGTGCCTAACAATCGTCATTCCATTCAACGGGTAAGTTCTTCCGAAGTAGCTTAAAGATCAGTGTGTAGATTGGAGTTAATTGCGCAATGAACCGACTGATATATTATATTCTGCCTAAGAAGCCTCTAAACTCTTTCTCAGTAGACGGCGGTGGCATTTCTGTGATAGCTTTGACTTTGACTGGGTCGACCTCGATCCCTCTCTTGCTGATAATGAATCCTAATAATTTTTCGGACATAACGTCGAAAGCGCACTTCTGTGGATTCAGATGTAACCTGTACTTTCTCAGCCTCTCAAACAGTTTCTTGAGGTTTACCAAGTGATCGCCTTGCTCCGGTGACTTGGCTATCATATCATAGACATACACTTCAATCTCTCAGTGCATCATGTTGTGAAATAGTGCAATCATAGATCTCTGATACATTGCACTGGCGTTCTTTAGCCCAAACGGCATGACTCGATAGAAAAAGGTTCCCCAAAGGGTGATGAACATAGTCTTCTCTCGATCTGCCTCTGCCATCTTTATTTAATTGTATCCTGAGAATCCGTCTATAAAAAAAAGCATCCCATGTTTAGCGGTATTATCGACTAAGATGTTGATGTGCGGTAATGGGAAATCATCTTTCGGGCTCGCTTTATTCAAATTTTGGAAATTGATGCACATGCGGACCTTTCCATCATTCTTTGGCACAGGCACAATATTGGCTAGCCACTGCGGGTATTTGGATACCATGAGAAACCCTGCATCATACTGCTTGATGAACTCGTCCTTGACTTTCAGCATCCACTTGGGTCAGAGACGTCTCAGCTTCTGCTTAACAGGCTTCATATCAGGGTCGAGAGGCAGCTCATGCTCGACCAAATCGGTGTCCAGACCAAGCATGTCCTCGTATGACCAGGCAAAAGTGTCTTGGTATGATCGAAGGAAATCGATCATGCTTTTTCGTTCTTCGGGAGACAGCGATGTTCCGATTTTGGTAATTCAAGGAATCTCCTTAGTCCCTAGATTAACGTCCTTGGTTTCCTCGACAATAGGGGTAGGGCCATGCTCAAACTCAGTAAACTGGTCAAGGAGCTCATTGGGGAGCTCCTCCAAAGGGATATCCTCGTCCAGACTCATAACACCTACCTCTCCTTGTATTTCTATAGGGAAGGGGTCGATTTTACGTGGGACGGGTATTTCAATTAAGGCGTCTTTTGTGGGACTTTATCTGGAATTTTATATGACAATGTTTTTGAACTTTGTACTTTTTCAATGTTTTTGGGATTTTGTATTTTTTCAATGTTTTTGAGATTTTTTATTTTTTTAATATTTTGAGATTTATGTTTTCTTTGGAGACGGGCCTTTGGCAGCACGAGTTTGTGTATATACAAGGTATTGCCTGCCAGGGGCTTATCTCACTTTTTATAGGCTATTTGTTTTTGAGAAATGGGTGTCAAATATTAGGCCACTCCCCGCTTCCAGGGTTTGGGGCAAAGATGCCCAGTTGCGTACCTAAGGGACCGCTCTTTTACCTATTTGAATGGAGGACACCGACTGATATAGCTCTTTAGAGTCAATCTCCATCATATTAATCCCCATTTCGTCTGAGATGATGTCCTCAAACGATAACACAGTTTTGTGGTGATATATCACAGGGGGAGTTTGTTCAAGTACAAGCTATCGTTCCTCAAAAAGGGATAACGCGGCCAAGTCTACCTCCAGGCTGAGAAGGGTGATGAAAGGATTGGTGGGGTGAACTAGTATTGTAGGCTTGTGTGGGGTTAATCGGGTTTCCCCATTCTGGTCAATCTTCACAACCCCGGCACTTATGAATGAATTCTTTATGTGAGGCCTGGGATGGGATTTCTCCTCTATGTGGATCCCCCTTGCTTTTGTAGTTGTTGTCGCAAGGGCTTGCTCCTTAGCCTCTCTCACTTCTTCTTTCGTGGGCTTATAGCCTAGCCCAAATCTAACTTTTTGACCCCCCTTAGCTGTGATGGGCTCTTTTCTACTTTGCAATATGGGCCCCAGCCCCCTTCCTTTTTGATAGCCCCATTTTTCGAGCATGGCCACTGCTACTATCATTCCACCTCTACTTCTTGGAATGATGCCCTCAATGGGCTCCGAGGGTACCGCCAATACTTTGTACTCGAAACTGTGGAGGTCGACGTCCTCAGCAATGTGCGGCACATCCAACACATTGGGCTGCTCAACGCTGTTAGTGGCTTTTTCTTTCTCATTGTGCCCCTCACTGATTATTGTGATGATTTTATGTCCATATGCAAATTTGAATTTCTGGTGTAATGTGGAGGGTATGGCTCCAACTTCATGTAGCCACGGGTGCCCTAACAATAGATTAAATGAGGATTTGATGTCCATCACTTGAAACAATATGGAGAAGGTCATTGGCCCAATCAATAGCTCAAGGTCAACTTCTCCCATTATCTCTCTTTGTGTGTTATCAAAATCTCTGGCGCTAGTTCTCATGGGTCTTAGCATGCAAGGATCTATCCCAATCTTGGTGGCGGTTCTCAGTGGGCATATATTCAATGTGGACCCATTATCGATTAGAACCAAGGGGATAATCATATTTCTGGACCCAATGGTTATATTCAAAGATTTTGAGTGACTACCTCCTTCCTCTGGTAGATCGGCATCGGAAAAAGAAATGGCATTCGGAGCCATCACTCAACCAATTATTTACCGACATCATCCAGGCTAACCTGAAGTGACACATGCGCGTTCTTTAATGTCCCCATTAATGCTTTGAAATGGAGTGGAGACGTCATCAATAAATCCTATACAGTAATATGGGCAGGCATTCTTCTCAGCTGAGTCTCCAGTATATATTCTCGACTCATTTTCTCAAACGGATTCATGGCACTGTCTTTCTTTCCCTCATGTTGGGCTTGTGCTACTGTCGGTGCTTTTGGTTGCTTTGAAATCTTCCCGGATCAGTTCACGAAGTCCACTGCCCCTTCTCTGTGGCTGTCAGCATTGATATCTATTTGTTCATAACTCAACGGGACCTGATGAGGATCATAGGTTGGTCCTGAGATCTGAAATGACATAGTCGTTGGTATCGGAGGCACTTGCATTGTGGGCTCAAGAGATGTGGGCAACACTTGATTTACCTTGATAATAGCTAGTTGAGTGAAAAATTTGGGCCAAATGGGGATGGTGAAGCTTGAGGGCAGTGGCACTGGGGGAAAAGGGGTAAAAGTAGGCCATTGGTAGCTGACAGGTGCTGGCGGGGGATTGGGGGTATGATATGGTTGGTATGCATTTATATGCACATAATTGACAGGAGTGGGTAATGGAAAATAACCCTAAGATCTAAGGGTTCAGCTCGTGGGGTTGGGCTGGGAAAATAGTCTGATAAATTCAGGGGTTCAATCACCCCAATATTCCTTTTTTCACAGTTCCTTGGCAATGGTGCCACATAGCTCTCCCGATAACTGATGTAATTGAACAGGTCAAACTCAAATTCCTCCTCATATTCCTCTACCATCCCGATGGTGGGTCTAGGACCTGCTCCTCTAATAGGATATGGGGGAAATGTCACCTGGTGGATATTTGCATGTTGGTTCACTTGCGAAGGTGCTGGTTGAATGATTTTTTTTTACATCAATTAAATCTTGGATAGTGTGCTTCAATGGGAAGCAGCGATCAGTCAGGTGACCCGAGCCCTAATGAAAATTACAGTGGGTATCCGGGTCATAGTTCCTAAGGATCGGGTGGGGAGGAGGTTGTGGTTAACGAATAGTAACTAATCCCTTTTCTATTAATAAAGGAAAAAGTATACTTAGTGATTGCCCCAAGGGTGTAAACACTTGGTCATACCGGGCTCTCCTCTACTCCAGAGTCATTTGCATTCCTTGACCGTTTCCTGCTCTCTACATCTGCTTAGTTGAACTGGTGCTGGTGGGGCTGCCTGAAATTGGAATGGGGTTATATTATTATTGGGCCTGATATTAGTAATATTTTGGACATCGACCCCGGTTCTCTTATCATTCTTTTATTCCAAAAACCTTCTAACCCCGCTAGCTCCACTTGGTATATTTTTGTTCAGGCGCCCCTCCCTGATGGCATCTTCACAGCGATTGGTGTTCCTCACCAAATCAACAAGGTTGGATTGTGCTGGTACACCAAAAAGTCTGAGATCACTGGTAGAGTATTCATGGAAATTATTTTGATCTGCTCATCGTCAGGTATCCTGTTTCTGACCTGGGCTGCTAGTGCTCTCTACCGCCCTAGATAATCGCTGAAGGTCTCGTTTGGGTTCTGCTTTAACCAAGCCAAGTCATACTTACGCAGTTCGATGTCAATATTATAGATATATTGTTCCTAGAACAAGTGCATTAAGTCCTTCCACGTTTTCATCATAGATGGTTCCAAGGATGTGAACCATCTCAAGGCCGGACCGGTCAGACTCTTTTGAAAGACCTTTATCAACAATCTTTCGTCCCCTCCATATTGGCACATGTCCCCACAGTAGGACTTGAGGTGTGCAATAGGATTATCGATGCCATTGTATTTGTCAAATGCTAGAATTTGGGAGGCAAGGGGCCCTCAGCGAATAAGCATAAATCTATGAAGTTCGTGGCTTGGATTTCAGCACCACCCATTTTCATCAGCTATTTTTGTATCTTGTCTGACTGTTCTTTCAGCTGCTCTGACTCCTTAGATATGGGGGCCACTTTCTCGACAGTTCGTTAGACTTCACTCTGTACTACCAGGGGGTGGGAAATGATAGGAGGAGAGTTTAGGCTGGTTAATGCCCCAGCATAGGCTCCACTGTTCCGAATCTCGTCCTCTTCATACTGCTAGTCGACATAGTGTACAGTGAGGGCAGGATTCTCTTGCTGATGTTGCATGGACTAGATGTGAATGGCCTGAGTAGGGGTTAGGTGAATCCATTGGGGATGAGAGAAAGTTTGTTGGACGATGGGATGAGTGGAAGTTAAATTTTGGAGTGGGGCCTGATGAGGCCATTGAGCATGGGGGAAGGTTTGAAGCTAACTTTGGGATATTGGGATATGGGTGAATTGGGGCTGATGTAAGGCATGGGTTTGAGCTGGGTATGAGGGTTGTGAATAGGTGAAATTTTGGAGTAATTGTGAAGGGTATGGGTGTGAGGTTCCAAGTTTTTGTTGGGCTTGGGTTTGGGCTATGAAGCCTTGGGAGGGTTGGGCTATAAAGCCTTGGTCATGGTAGGTTTGGGCCATGGGCCATTGATGGGTTTCGGCCATGGGCCCTTGAAGGGTTTAGGCCATGGGCTCTTGGTGGGTCTGGGCCATGGGACCTTGTTGGGTCTGGCCCATTAGGCCATGGTGGGTCTGAGCCATTGGGCCCTTGTTGGGTCTTGCCCATTGGGCCTTGATGGGGTCTGGGCCATGGGACCTTGTTGGGTCTTGCCCATTGGGCCTTGATTGGTCTGGCCTATTGGGCCTTGGTGGGTCTAGCCTATTGGGCTTTATTGGGTTTAGGCCATGGGCCCTTATTGGGTTTGGCCCATTGGGCCTTGATGGGTCTGACCCATGGGCCCTTGATAGGTATGGATTATGGGGTTTTGGGCCATGGGGCGTTGGGACATGTGGGGAATGGAGGTTTGGGCCATTGGACCTTGAGGCATGTGGGTAATGGGAGATTGAATGGTGTGGATGATGGGGGGTTGATGGGAGTCATAGGGGAGTGAGGCATGGAGGCTTGATAGGGTATGGGATAGATCCATAGGTGTGTGGTATGAATGAGAGGGGATGTGTTGGGAGGCCTTCCATCTATTGTAGGCTTGGACCATTTCTTCCATCATGGCTATGGAAGGGAGATCGGATGGAGACGAGTTATTTGAGGTTTGGAGGGACATGGATGGGGTGGATGTGGAGGATAAATTGGGCATGATCCCGATAAAATCGGGCATGACCCGGGTAGGAGATGGGATATGAGGTAGATTGAAGGAATGAGGTGGGGCATTGGAAAAGGGGGATGGGTTGGGAATGTATGAGGATGATGAAGGGTAAGGTGTGGATGTTTGAAAAAAATCGGGTATGGCCCGGGTAAAAACAAGCATGACCCGGGTAGATGGGGGGATTTGTGGGGGGTTGGATAGAGTGGAGGTGACATATGAATGAGGGCGGATCATGCCTATATGGGGAAGATGGGAAATGGGGCATGGATGTGAATGCAGGAAGTTGGGAGGATGGGAAATAGGGTATGTTGGATGGGTTTTGAATGGGTGTGGAAGGGAGGAGAGATGGATTGGAGAGGGCCATGGATGGGGGTATGGCTTGGGAAAATGATGGGGACTGGGGAGTTGGATTTTGGATATTTTGGGAAATTGTGGAAGAGAAAATAGGAGCACCAAATGGACCGGTTATAGTGAGGTTTGAATGGGTGAGGGAGTGGAATTAAAGGCCTCTTCGGTATAGGAATGGGTTGGAGAGTGTGACGGGGATGAGTCGGGATCGGCATAAGTCAGGTCCACGGTTCACGACATTTCTCGGTATCGAGTTGTGTACGGATGCCTCGGATGGGGCCCGTAAAGCTTCCTCCTTCTTCCCTTACAGGATGATGGAGGGTATGATGATGTCGTTGTGTCGGCACCAATCAAGACCCTATTTTTAATTTTTGATTTTAGCACTTTTTTTTTAAGATTTTTTTTTATGAGTGAAAACAAAGGTTCCAAAGCCTTTAATGTTTCCTTCTCGGGTGGCTTTCGTGCCTTAAATAGGACCCGCGGCAACGACTCCAAAGCACTTCGAAAGAATCAAAGGAAGACCTTTGATCTATTGAAGGCACAAAAATCGACGCAAATAACTCGATCCTCCGAAACGAGTAAAAAAGAAGTCACCTTTTTTTTACCAGTGAGGGCGTATTGGGTGTTGGAGATGACAGGGCCTAAACAGAAGCACTAAAGGTACTAATCGAGAGACTCGAGATGTGAGAAAAGCTTCAGATTTGGGTTGTTGTTACTTGAAACCAACCTGGTGCAACTAATACATGCATCAGAGCAAAAATTCCCTAAATAAGGCTGGCGCAACTATTAGTAGCACTAGTATACTTTTGGAGATTTTTGCATTGGCGCAACTAATACTTGTGCCAGGCAAAACTGGGTTTTCATAATTCTTTACAGCAGCCACTTCAGCCCAAAATGAGCCTTTAAACTGAGTTTTTTTGGGAAGCTAGGCTTCTGGGGACTGGCTATTTTTAGTGGATCGATTCTCTCCTCACCGAACCTAAGGGGTGTGAGTCTGGTATAACTCACTAGCAAACTCCCCAAAGGGTTTTAAGCTTGTAGGAATAGGCAACCCACCCGATATACCTTCAGCGCAAAAGCCTTCTCAGATACTAGGTGGGCTGGGACTTTTCTGGATCATCACCACTAGGGGCTGCCACCATACTAAGACTCGGGTGGTTGTATGTGTGCCTAATAACCCAACCCTTTACAAATCTATCCCGTAAAAAAAACGAATTGATTAAGTCCCCTTTCTTGGTTCAATTTTAATTTTTTTTTCAAAAAATTTTATGGAAGTGTTCTTAAGTCTAAAAATCGCGGGTGATGATATCGTGCCGCCACTACGGGCCGGCATCTACTGTTAGGATATAATTGTACAAGTAGGCCCACCAATCGACTAAGACACTTTAAATGACGTAAAAGTAAAGGAATTTAAATACAAAGTACAAGTAGGCCCGCCAATCGGCTAAGGCACTTAAAATTATGGAAAAGTAAAGAAAATTAAAGACTATGCGCAAGTAGGCCTACTGATCGGCTAAGGCTCATAAATGACGTAAAAGTAGGGATAAGTAAAATGACATAATCGGAGGGGTAAGTAAAAATAAAATTAAAAATAGCAATAAAATATTAGTAAAATCAAAAATAAAGAGGCCAAGTTCAAGGGGAAGCTCTACCAGTAAATCCCTAGAAGTGTTTCCATTTGTGCAACCGTGTGATTTTTTGACGATCCCGTCACGACGATGTGCTCGCTAAATAAAATATTTAGAGATGCCACCCGGTGCTTTTGGTGTCCCGAGAAACCTAGATCATTTTTATAAGCACCAAAGTGTCACAAATATGACTCTGAATCCGGTCTACACAAAAGGCTCTTGGGTAGGAGCTTCGGTTATCGATCGGGAAGGTGTTAAGCACCCGATCAACCCGCTCATAAGCGGTCTCTACTAAGAAGCAAAATGGGCGGCACTTCCCCTTGCCTAAAGGTACACCGATCTTATTGAGCCCTTCCCGCTTGCCGAAATTTAGACAGCGTAACGGCTCAATTCTAGGATAGAGGAAAAGCAAAGAAGGTAGAGTAATAGAGGGGAGAGTCGAAGCTTTTGGGCCCTTGTAACACTAATGTGGACCTTGGCATTGATGTGTCTTGGATGAGCTTCCGATAGCAAATGTGTTGACCGATGGGTTTGAATCTCTAAGGCTTGGTAGCTAAGAGGTAAGAGATGAAGGCTAGGGGCTAGTTCTAGCTAGATCTCAAGGATTGATGGTGGAAAATAAGGTCTAAATGATGAACTAGGGTGCTAGAATTTTAATGGACAAATGCTAAAAGAGGAAGAGAGGAATAGCTAAAGCCTTTTCTCTTTTTTAAAATTTTTTCCAAGCCCTTTACAAGGGGGGTGCCTCTCTATTTATAGAAAGAGATAGGGTTAAGAGATACTTAAAAGCTAATTAGGGTTAGCAATTAGGTAATAGGCAATCTAAGCTTTTTGGGGTTTTCTAAAGCTTGGAGAAGAGGGATTTGGGTTTAATGGTAGATGATAGGGTGGTGACTTGAATGGCAAAAGAGAGATAACCTAAGCTAATAGGGTCACTAAGGTCCTAAAGAAACACACCCCAGACTTTGGGATGGTCCACAAGTCAAACCCCCAATGTCAATTTTGGCCATTTTTTGAAGGAAAACCAGGCCCAAACTGTTGGAAGTTGAAGACCCGCAGGGGGCCCTGCCCGGTTTTGCAATTTTCTACATAAATCTGTGATCTTCATTTCGCCATAACTTTTGATGTATAACTCTGATTGAGGCAATTTTTAGCTTTTTAGAAAGCTGGGGAAGTCATCTTTCCAGTGGTATATAACTCAACTTCAGAAGAGGCTTATATAAATTTTGGCATTGCTCTATTTAACCACTGCTCAGGAGGTTCGAAACTAGCTCTATGGGTCCGATTTTATAATTTCCTACACAAATCTGTGATCTTTATTTCGCCATAACTTTTGATGTACAACTTCAAATTATACAATTTTTAGTTCGTTGAAAATATGAAGAGCTCTACTTTCCAATGGTTATGCCTTAGGTTGGGCAACTATCTACAAAAATTTTAGCACTCTTTCTAACCGCTGTTCAGGAGGGTTCGAATCATGCCCGGGAAGGATTCTAATAGGTCTGGGAAGGCTAGGGTTGATTCCTAAGGGTTCGGGATGATTCCTAAGGGATTTGGGATGATTCCTAAGGGTTTGGGAAATACTTTCGGAAGCTTGGGGGTATGCCTTTCTCGAAGTATGTGTCGATCGGGCCTTGGGCCAAATTTGGGTGTCTATACTTCTGTATTACATCTACTTGATTCCGCATATATGTAGATGCACCAGGTACATCGTACGACCCGGCGTTCCTTAAATTCTGCACATGGAAAGTTGAGCCATCACAATTGGTATCAAAGCTTGTGAATCAGACCGTATCGGACGGTCCGGCTTTCCTATAAAACGGTGGTATCAGAGATAATCTGAACTAAAAAATTTAGTGTGACCTCAAAACTTCGAATCCGACAGTCCGATTTTTCCTCAAAATCCGTGTGGGGAAAATCGGGCTATCACAAAATGTGTGCCACATGGTAGAACAGTGAAGTGTGGTATGGGTACCCATTCAGAAAATGACTTTTCTTTTTCAAAAAATTTGATCATCTGAATGGTTACAACAAAAATTACCATCCAATACAGGTTATATGTAACATGCCCACAGGAAACATCCCCCAAATCAAATTGTATCAGCTGGATTATCTATGATACACCTTGATTGAACATAAAGAGAAGTAGAAATAAATGTCGAATAGAGCATAAGTGAAAGAGAGAAGCTATCAAATCACGACAGTAATTTTCTGAACATATAACATCACAGACTACTGTTCTACAAAGAATATAGTTTGGATATGCTTGTGAAGTAGAAAACTAGTTAGTCTAGTCATTGAATAATCATCAATCACATTCTATAATATATTGCAAATGTCACGAAGCACCTTAGAACTTAAGGACATTAGATTGTGACCAAACCATTGCTAGAGGAGCAAGGCAATTGGTAGTACAGCTTGCATTAGAAACAATGTTCATGTCGCACTTGTACGTCCTCTCATTAACTCTTACCACGAACATTGGGGCTGGCGGGGCTGATATAATCACCTTTTTCACACCACCCTACGGAGACAAAGACAGAAGTCAGGATAGATTCTCTCTCCTTTGAGAGAGAGAGAGAGAAGCGGATATTTGCATAAAATTTAAATGAACTGGTCACATATAACTGTAAACAAAATATTTTGCAAACTAACCTTCATATGAGCTGATGCCTTATCCAATGCTGTCAAAATGCTAGAAGATTCAACAACATAATCTACCCCATAATCACCCCAAGGGATATCTGATGGATCTCTGAAAAGAGGATTAAGTTCAGATATTGATCTTCTACATAGGTCAAATGCTAATAATTCCGCTAAATTCAACAACATAATCTTACATTTTGGATATATATATATATATATATATATATATATATATATATATATATATTTATATCTAAATTCTATTTAGAGCTGAAATCTTACATTTTGGATATCAATCCATAGCTAAGGAGCCCAAGTTTCTTAATCTCTTGAGGCGATTTGTACAATCTCCTTCGTTTCCTTATACAAAGATTTTTGAAATCACAAATAAAAAATGTTACTATTAAATATCAGAAATCATAAACCGGAACATGAGAATGCAAATCGAAACATGAGATCTGGCCTGATTTGAGCACTTTTTTGAGAGATTAGAGTGAGCAAGAGATTTAGAGAAAGTGATAAGAGAGAGAGATTGGAGAACGGTCTAGTGACAGCCCGGATTCCCACCCCCTAAAATCCATGTCGTTCGGTCGCAAGTCACGACTCGAATACAGAATACTTGGTCAATCCACACTTAAGCAAAATTTAAAGCAGATAATTACTTACTAAGTAATATCATCATGGCAAAAGAAATCTCCATTTCTAAACAGAATAGATGAACAAAAGACAAAATAAACCACCGGTGATGGCCGACCATCACCCAAACAGTGGTCACAAGATGTATTTACAACATTACATGAATCCAAAGTTCTACAAATAAAATAGCTGGACGTACCAAGCCCAAGTCTCAAAATCCAAGCTACTCTAAGTCCTCTAAGGAAACTCTAAGTCCTCTAAGGAAAATACTCCTCTGGCGGGAGCTCAGTCTCTTCCTCGAGGACGTAATCCAGGTCACTCTCAAGTTCCAGATCTTTTCTGCGTCTACACCTGTGACATATAGTCGGGGTGAGCTAACAGTCTAAGCTCAGTAGAGGTCAATCAAACAATTCACATTTTTATCATATCAGTGCATAAATACGATAACAGGGTTAAAACAAAATCAAAACAGTTATTCAGTGAATACGGAATTTCAATGATACGTTCTTATGTATTTTCGTATAAAAATAGGGATGCAAGACAAAGCTCAAATCAAATTCAAATAGTTCATGATTTACATGCAGTTTCTTATCTGAGTACTTAACTTAAATCATAACTTAACTAATTCTCCCAAGCATATATAGCATTGGGAGCCGAAGTTTTACTGATAGGCATCACCCCAAACCATCGCCGTTCAATGAACACTTTTTGAATGCTCGTGGTGGACCGGAAATCAAGTGGAACCTCATCGGTTCAGAGATGTACGGATATCCCGCCGTATCGGCCAAAAAGCTCGGGGATTCGTTCTAATGAACCTCAAATCATTATGCGAATTTGTAATACATATTTCAACATAGTGCGGCGTGCTATTTTTAAGGCTAAATTTAGAGTTTCAGAGTCCGGATTTCAAAGTTCGAATTTCAGAATTCAGATATCAAATAATTCAAATACATGTTTAAGCAGTTCGGATATATATTCAAAGCTTATAGATTATTCACAATATTCAAATTCAGAATTCACGTATCGTGTTCAAAAGTGAAGACGAACTTACATTTCAAATAATTCGAATATAGTGTAAATACAGTCAAATTCATCTTATTCCATTCATCAGGTCATAAAATTCATGCAAATCAAGTCAAATTGTTATTGGTGTTTAGTTTTTCCCTACCTCAATTACAAGACACGTGAAAATGTCGCGAAGATCATTAATGGATGACTCCAACCCTCAATCCATATCCTCTGACATTCAAAAACCTCTCATTAATGATCAAGGAATCATAACCATCGGAGTCTCGGGAGATTTTCAAACAAAACCTAAAACAGGCAAAACTAGGGAAGTCGTGTACGCGATTTCCAAGTCACGCGAGCAAGAAAAACCAGTTCACTTTTTGGCCTAAAACTGGTGCACATTTCACGGGCGTGACCTTCAGACCTGACAGCAAGTCGCGCGCGCCAATCCTAATTCGCGTGAGCGAATTTGCACATTTCTGCACACGTGCTCGATTTCAGAATTTTTTTCTCTTTGTTCTCTTCTTCCATTCAAATCCATATTTCCTCACATATTTTCAAAGTGATTAAACTATCCATTAGACTATAATTAATCCATAAGATCTTACCTTTTAAACTCGTGAGATGAACGTTTACGGTGAGCAGAAATTAAAATTATCGGCACTTTTGCCCCTTGCACGTGCAATGAGTTTTGAAACCCACTTTCTCGCGATCATATTTGAAATGCGTTCAAAGTTCCAACCCTTCACACACAGATGTTGTACTCAACAATTCACGCAAGAAAAGGATCTTGTGAGGTCCACGGACATCGGGGTTTCAAAATACTTGAAAGAAGGTTTCGTAGGAATGAGTCCCCACACGCTCACAATTTGCGATCTCCTCTACAATGGATATTCACTTGAGATCAACGATCGGAGAAGAAGAAGATTTAACGGAGAATCGTCAACAACGGCGGAGAAAATCGGCTTCTCCACCCTAAAACCCTTCTTCTTTCTCTCTTTCTTCTTTCAGGCAAAACAATGCAATGGCTTCTCGCGTAAGCCATTGCACTCAAATATTCAAAGGCGTTGCTTCCTTGTTAAGCACACACACCAAAATGTGTGTGTTAGTCCCTAACCAACGATTTTAGTCTGGTTGTGAAATTAAAACACCTCAGTGAGGTGTTAGCTCTTATTCAACGAAGGTTTGATCGGGTGTGGAACTAGCACACCCAAACCATGTACTAGCTAAGTTCGGGGTTAATCTATTGCACCGTAATGGTGTATTAACCTTTTTTCAAAAGTTCAAATGAGCCCTAAAACAAATCCAAAACAATTTCTCCGAAAAAATCCGAAACGGTATTATGTGTCGCAACTGACACGTACACCTAGCAAGTGGTTACGGGTTCAGAAAAATGGGGATATTACATCCTCCCCTCCTTACAAGAATTTTCGTCCTCGAAAATTGACTACATAATGACAAGATATATGTCATTATTTTACTAATTTCTTTTTATCCTACAACACAGAACACATCGATAACTGTAAATCCACAATAAATTTCACACAACCCTTCACGAGCATTTTTAATCATCATACCCACAACTAATTTCACAATAGAACCTGTGCGAATGTAGCCACAATGACTCTATTTATAATTTATCCACAACTATACTAGCCACGCATAGTCCACAACGACTCTATTTACAATTTATCCACAACTAGCTGAATAATTATCCATGTCCAATTATAACCCTTGTACCTGCACAAAACTATCAACAACTAAATTATCAATCATCGACAATGATTGATCAAATTCATCTATCCTGCAAAATATAAAGCACATCCATAGCAAGGTATCCATCCCACATTCCATAACCATTCACCCACGATTACATTATCGACAATTCATCCACAACTATATAAATCATCAATTATCGACGATCATCCGCGCACAATATCCACAAGAGAACCATAACTCTCATGATAACTATCTACCATTACGAACTATAAATTCATAGCTAATTCAAAAATTAGCCACAACTAGTTAATAATTATACCTCCAACAATCTATTCACAACTAGCTTAATCATGATAACCAACATAAAAGCATTAACATACATAATCATTCAGACATGGCAGCCATAACACCATTCGATCGTAAGTAAAATTTACAAATATTTACAACAAAGCAAATAAACCATTGTTTTAAGTTCAAAATTATCTCAAGTTCTTTTCCAAAATTAATTAAAAATCTCCTCCATTAACAAAATCCAAATCATGAAATATCCTGCTAATCCTCATTAGCGCCAGTCCCTCCTACGTCGCCTCCTGCATCACCGAGCCGAGAACTGGAAGCACTCGGTGTGTAAGTTCGTGCCATCTCCATGCACTCTGAGTATTCAGACGGGTAGATATAGCGCATAGTATTGACATCTCTCCATTTTGTAGCAATATTACCCTAAGTATATCATCCTGTAGATCCATCCTCCTCTCAAGTTCTAATTGGAGGTTTACACAGGCACGCTGGTCGGATTGGGCTAGAGCATGTTGTGGAGGGGGCATATCAGGCTAAGCCACATGTTCAGGCTCGGGGTGTGGTTGTTGATGTTGTTGTTGTTGCTGTTGTTGTTGTTGTTGTTGTTGTTGTTGTTGTTGTTGTTGTTGCGCCCGCCGCACAAATTCTTGGCCTTGGCGGTGTTACACACTCGTGTTTAGACCATCATAGCTCACTTTCATATCGTCGACACCATACCTCATAGTGTTATTGGTGTACTGGGGTTCATCTTGAGGAATCTAATATTCCTCATCTTCTTCATTATTCTCGTATTGCTCAATCATATGTGTGATCAATCAAGCATACAGTAAGCATTTCAGAGGTTTCTTGTGAATACCTTCCCTTGCATGATTCTGGGCATATACAATCCTGTCTCAGACAACAGTTGGAGTACTGAACCATTTTTCCTGATAAGCTGCATATAAGGCTTGGAGGAAGGTATCGCGCCTCTCTTGTTTATGCCCTAAGGGAAAAAGGTTCTTCCTAAAGATTATGCCCAAGGGCCACATGTGTTCTGGCAACTGGGCCCTTCTGGCGGACTTTCCCATCCCAGTTTCCCCTTTGGTCATGTCAGTCATAGTTTCATGGAAAGGTATTATTCCACGGTTTGGGGGTTTTAAACCTCCATCATCCACAAATTCTGCAGAGCACCCCATAGCATTGTTGATGTTCATTAGGTCGAATTCATATATTCGGCCATCTATTTTGGTGCATAACTTTGATTCATTCTCATTCATCGACAAATTTTGGTAAAACAATTTCACAAACCTAGGGTGATAATGGTCGTGAAAAGGCTCAAGGAGTGATTTTATTCCAGCCGCAATTAGGTATTACAAGGTCCATTGAGTAGCCTCTTGCTCCTCAAATAAGTCATTGTCAAATGACCATTCGGTTTCAAATCACTTAGCATTCCACCATTCGGAAGGTTGCACTCATATAATGGGCGGAGGGTTCACCTTGGATCGTTTAGAAGTGGGGGACTTGGCTCTTGAAGTCGAGGGTTTGGATGCATGTTGCTTCCTAGGTCCCATTTTCTAGAATTTGAAAGGTTTAAAGGAAATTCAAAAAAAACTGAAACTTACATTGGGGGAGCAAAGGAAAATTGAATTTAACGTCCTTTGGATGAAAGACGCAAGCGAACCCGGAGGAAATCGACGAGCTCTCTCGGAATGGGGGAAAACTCTAGCCCTTCTCCAAACTTTTCGAGTGGAAGGTGAAAGAATGGGCTCAAAACTCATTTAAACTTTGAAAGTCATGCGCGCAATAAGCAAAGTCGCGTGCACAATTTGAAATTTACAAAGAGCCGCTTGAAATGTCACACAAGCGATAAGCGCATCTCATGCATGCGAGCATGTGCGAAATCCCCAGAAAATTCTGTACTGGGATTCTGAAGGAATCGCGCAAGTGACTTGAAACTCGTGCGTGTGTTTTCTCCAGATTCCTTGTTTTCTGCTGATTTCCTCTTGAGTTGTTTCCTATTTTCAAATCTATTCCTTTTTTTCTTCGCCCGCACTCAAAAACTTTGCACATCATTCACACATATATTCATTCCATATTGGATCAAAAGTTTGTATTTCCAATCACTAATCTACGACAATCTTAAAGAATTCTTTTCACTATCACCTAAAAATTTCTAAACCTTTGCATGGTCCCTCAAAAAATTTCATATACAAATGAACAAAATTTTGCATATACAAATGAATAAAATGATAAAAGTTCCTTGTGATTCACCACAATGGTTCCATAATTCACGTTTCTTTCAATTACATTTCACAAAATAAAATAACCCTAAATTTTTAAGGATCTCAACCCACATAATATATAACAATAATCCTTTTCCAAACTTTCATGTTTCACCCAAAGAGGTGCAGATAGGCGTCGCTTATGTCCGACTCGCGTTCCCAAGTAGCTTCTTCCGATGCATGGTTGTGCCACCTTACGAGTACCAAGGGAATGTGTTTAGTGTGCACACTTGCTCTTTCTGATCAAGAATTTTAGTTGGATCTTCTCTAACGGTCATACCTTCTTGAATCTCGATCAATTGGTAGTCCAAGGCGTGAGTTAGATCTTTCGCGTATTTCCTTAGCATCGATACGTGAAACACGTTGTGCATGCTCGATAGTTGCGATGGTAGAGCAATCCGATATGCAACTTCACCAACTCGTCCCAAAATTTCAAATGGTCCCATGTAATGTGGGCTTAACTTTTCACGTCTTCCGAAGCACATTACACCTTTGGTAGGTGAAATCTTTATGAATATGTTATCTCCGTTCTGAAACTCGACACTCATTCTCTTCAGGTTGGTGTAGCTTTTCTGTCGACTCTTTGTGACTTTTAATCTTTTACGGATCACACATATTGCTTCAGTGGTACTCTCAATGATTTTCGGGGCCAATACAAATTTCTCTCATGTTTCTTTCCAATTGAGTGGTGATCAACATCTTCGCCCATATAGTGCTTCGTAAGGAGTCATACCAATACTCGTCTGATAACTATTATTGTATGCAAACTCGATCAGGCGTAGATGTTGATCCCATGATCCTTGAAAATCAAGCATACATGCTCGGAGCATGTCTTCGATAATTTAGTTCACTCTTTTAGTTTGTCCATCTGTTTATGAGTAAAATGTGGAACTAAAATCTAACCTTAAACCCATTCCTTCTTGGAATCATTGCCAAAATTGCGATGTGTGCAACGGGTCTCTATCTGAAACAATGCTTCCAGGGATACCATGTAATCGGACGATTTCCTTGAGATACATCTCTGTAAACCTACTCACTGTATATTTTGTATTATATGGCAGGAAATGAGCTAACTTGGTTAGTCTATCAACGACTACCTAGACGGCATTGTGCCCCTTTACCATTCTTGGTAATCAAAGGATAAAATTTATGGATATTGCTTCTCATTTCCACTTGGATATCAGCAAAGGTTATAACAAACTAGAGGGGTTTTGATGATCCACCTTCACCTGTTGGCACACTAAGCATTTAGACACATACTTGGCGACATCCTTTTTCAAACCTCTCCACCAGAAGTTCTTCTTCAGATCTTGGAACATCTTGGTACCACTCGAATGAATATCATACCTCGATTTATAGGCTTCTTCTAGAATAGTATGCCGAAGATTGGAATCAGTCGGTATGCATCGACGTCCTCTAAACAATAGCAAGCCATCATCTTTGATGGAGAAATTTGGCTTAGTACCATCGATTACACCTTGTTTGATTCCTAAGAGTTCTTTGTCTTTCATTTGAAGCTCGTAGATGTTATTGAAGATCGTCAATCTGATAGTGATATTTGCCACGAAGGCCCCTAAATCTTTCACCTCGATTCTCGTGTCATATAAGGATATGACCTCAAATAACTTCCATCTACCCATTCCCATGATGAGGCTTGCCAATTGAGCCGATGTCTTCTGACTCAAAGCGTCTGCTACCACATTTGCTTTACCAAGGTGATATTAGATGGTGCAGTCGTAGTCCTTGAAAATTTCCGTTCACCCTCTCTGCCTCATATTCATGTCCTTCTGAGTCAATAAGTACTTGAGACTCTTGTGGTCGGTAAATATCTCAAAGGTCTCCCCTTAAAGGTAATGCCTTTATAGCTTTAACGCAAAAATCACTGCTGCTAGTTTGAGATCATGAGTTGGATAATTCTTTTCGTGATCTTTGAGTTGTCTCAAACCATAAGTGATAACTCTTCCCTTCTGGTTAAGAATGCAGGCAAGTTGAGTGACGCATCACTTAAACCTACAAAACCTCTACTGCCTGATGGAATAGTAAGTATTGGTGCGAAGGTTAGTTTCTCTTGAGTTCTTGGAAGCTTTTCTCACATGACTCTGTCTACTCAAACTTTACGCTCTTCATTGTGAGTTGCGTGAGCAATCCCAAAATCTTGGAGAACCCTTCCACAAATCTCTTGTAACACCCAGCTAGATCAAAAAAATTGTGAATCTCTGTCACGATCTTCAGTTGTTCCCATTTCATAACAGCTTCGATCTTGGTTGGATCGATGGTAACACCTGAATCTGAGATGACATGTCCCAAGAAGCCTACTTGTTCTAGCCAGAACTCACATTTGTTCAGCTTTGCATAAAGTCAGTGTTCACAAAGTGTCTGAAGAGCAACTCGTAGATGCTGCTCGTGCACTTCCTTCGATTTTGAGTAAATGAGAATTTCATCAATGAAGACAACCACACATTTATCAAGGTGTGGTTTAAACACTTTATTCATCAAGTCCATAAAAGATGTCGGCGCATTGGTTAAGCCAAAAGGCATCACTAAGAACTCGCAATGCCCGTATCTGGTTTGGAAAGTCGTCTTCTGAATATCTTCGGCTTTAACTTTCAACTGATGGTAGTCAGATCTCAAATCAATCTTTGAAAAGAACCTAGCTCCCTGTAGTTGGTTGAAAAGTTCATCGATCCTTAGAAGCGGATAACGGTTCTTGATCATTAACTTGTTCAACTGATGATACTCGATGTACAGTCTCATAGACCCGTCCTTCTTCTTAACAAATAGGACCGATGCTCCCCAAAGAGAAACACTTAGTCTTATGAACCTTTTGTCTAAGAGTTCCAATAACTGTTCTTTTAATTCCATTAGTTCTGCTAATGTCATGCGATATGGTGCCTTCGATATACATTTCGTGTCTAGGGCTAAATTGATCTCGAACTCAACTTCTCTATCAGGCGATAACCCTGACAATTCTTCAGGAAACACATTCGAAAACACGCATGCAACTAGGATTTTGGCAATATTATTCTTCTCTTCCCATTTCTCTTATAAGAAGGTGAGGTATCCACTGTATCTGTTCCTCATCAGACGTTCGGCTCGAATAGCGGAGATGAATGGTGCGATTTTGGACTTGACGCCGTGAAATCGGAATGACTTTCCTTATAGAGGATGAAAGGTGCCTTTTGTAGGCAATCTACGCTTGCATGGTAAACGGAGAGCCAATCCATGCCAAGGATCACATAGAATCCTTGCATGTTAAACAGAATGAGATTTATCACCATTTCGTAATCTTCAACTGGAATGACAACTGATTGGCAAACCGTATCCGTGTTCACAAAATTTCCTGTGGGAACTAATACTTCTAAGATGAAATCCAAGGGTTCAGGAGGAATACTCAATTCACTCATGAATTGCGGGATCACGAAGGAGTGCGTAGAACCAAGGTCTACCAATACTCGTACTTTGTGTTGGCAGATATCATTACGCTGGTACATGTGCAAGGTACCTGATCAATCATATAATTTATCATTTTATCATCCTTAACTTAGTGATGTTAGGCCATAGTTTGCTACTAACGAGATACTGATGTGCAGATATTAGAGATAAGCAGTAAATTAGAGCCTACGTGCTAATCTTTGACAAAATGAACTCAAAAAGCAATAAGAAAGACGACCGAGAGAAAAAGATGATTTGCCGCTACGGAAAGTCAGAAATCATAATTTACGATTCTTCAAAAGAGATAAAAAGAGAAAGTGATAAAGCGTAATTCAAAAAATCATTAACTATAAGGAAGCTATGAGAAATAGAAAGTCATAATTAACAATTCTCTAGAAAGAAGCTATGAAAGACAGAAAATCGTGATTAACGATTTTCTAGAAAAGGAACGATTATCTAAAGCTCTCCTCCATGTTGTTGTTGTTGATCACGTGAGAATTATCACCGCCATATTCAGAATTAGAAGATCTATACAATTAGAAGTTCTACGGATCATGGATCTGAGAAGATTGATGAAGATTGATATTCCGAAGGACTCGGCTGCTACTCAGTAAAGAACACTCTAGAAGCGCATCAACTAAAGGAAGCAAGGAAAGATAAAATTAGGAATTAAAGTTATATTAGGATACTTATATTTTTAGTAGTTTCTTTTAGTAGAATTAGATCTCTGTAAACCGACCCCTTATGATTTATAAATAAGAGGGCTCGGCATAGGAATAAGCATAGAAGAATTTCAGCATCAATTGACGCCTGAGCTTGGATATTCTTTCAATCAAGTAATGTATACTAGTTAGAATAGTTTAGATATCAGAGGTTTCTCAAGAGCAATTGACGACTGCAATTGAGTGCTGAATATTAGTGTAGATATCCGTAGTTTCTCAGGAGCAATTGACGACTACAGCTGAGGGGTGAAAGATATATTTATTTGCTTTCTAGTTTAGATTTATTTTCTTTGTAAACATCTCCAATTTTTTATTTGAATTGACGACTCAGGTTAGAATTTGCATATTAGTGTAACGATTTTTACTTTTCCATCTTCAGTTTGCTAGAGTTTGATTGACGCCCAAAGTTTTGGTTAATTGTTAATTAGATTAAATATGTATTGATAGGATCTTAGACTTGATTGACAACTAATGCTAGGAGACTAGAAATATGGTGTAACGGTACTGTTTATTTTTATAAATATCCGAAAGCTGAAGATTAAAATTGATGACCTTAATCTAAAGAAGGATTAGGATTTATTTTTATGCACTTTAGTTTAGAAAATCATTCTTTATTCATATTTCTCCAGTAGATTAGGAACTCTTAAAGATAAATAGATGTTTTTAAAATAAGGATTTGAATAGAAGATAGAAATAGAGAAAACTTAGATAATCTCTTCCTCATGGGAACGATCCTAATGTTAGTACTATAATTCCTATTGTGCGCTTGCAATAGGTTAAGGCTTGAGTTAAATATTAATATAAGATATAGTAATCAAGACCGACCAAGTTTTTGGCACCGCTGTCGAGGAAGCGGATTTATCTAGTTCTTTCAAAATCTTTTTCTAATATTTTTATTCTTTTAGAAACTGATATTTATCTTTCTCTTTTATATTTCTTTATATTTTTATTTTTCTTTGATCACTTCTTAAGCTTTTATAGGTTCATTCGGAGGAACGGACCAGAACATCAACATTCCTACTGGCCACAGAAACTAGAGGCTCATATTTGTTTCCTCTCTCTGCTTTCTATATATATATATATATATATATATATATATTAAAAAAAATTAGATATGCTAGGACATAATTACCCATTTTGGCCAAGCTACCAGCCCACTTATGTTTCACAGGAGTACTCTACTAACCCCTTTTATCTAGGAGAGGCTGAGCATATCTTTGCCTCTCAGTGGGGAAGTTCCAAGAATTCTTGTGACCCTCAGTGGGGGAACCCTTACAATTTTCCAAGAATGACCCAGCCGGGCCACTCTTACGCAAATCAGCAATACCCCTATAATCCCCAACCAATATATGCCACAAATCAATTTCTTGACTAGCAGCCTGTTACTGACGATGATGCCACTATCATTCAGATCCTTCAAGATCTGCAGCAACATGTGCATCAACGTTCTAAAGAATTAACTCAACTATCCCAAATCTCCCAAGACTTATATTCTTGTTCTCAAATCATTGCAAACTTAGGAACTAAAATCGAACAGATTGCTACACAATCGGAAGAAACTGGGAATAGTGAAGTATATGAAGTACCATTAACTGATTTAGGAGGGAAGTTGATTGAAGGAATTATACCCAGCTCTAGACCCCATATCCAAGTTGTTCAATTTTTGCGAAGTGGTAAGGTTGTGGATAACAAGGTAGTTATGCCTACACCAGAAGTCCCACTGCCAGAAAACCCAAAAAAAATAGAAAATAATGAAAAAGAAAAAAATAAGAATGATGGTACGCCCACATCTATAACTAAAACACCCTATGTGCCAAAGTTACCCTTCCCTAATGCCTTTGGTGCACCATCACCTTTTAGTAAAAATCCAAACAAACTGGAGGAACTCACTGAAATCTACAAAGAGGTAAAGATTAACTTGCCTCTATTAGAAGCCATTAAACATATCCCTGCCTATGCACGATTTTTGAAAGAAATGTGTACCATACTCTCCAGTTAGTCGATAGATCAGAAAGGAGACCAGTAGGAGTAGTTGAAGATGTTATGGTTGGAGTCAACAAATTTGTTTTTCTTTTCGGACTTCCTAGTATTAGACATAGAACTAAGTTCGAAATCCCCAACACAAATTCCCATTATACTCGATAGACCATTCTTGGCTACGGCCAACGCTTGCATAAATTGTAAAATCGAGGTAATGAAAGTTTCTTTTGAAGATATGCGTATCCAGTTGAATGTCTTCTCAGTAGCCAACCAAATAACCTCAATAGATGATGAGGAATGCTTCGGCATTGACGAAATTGAAGAATTGGTGGAAGAAGCATTACCCCTCGTCCTATCTAAAGATGTGCCACAAAGCACACTATGGTACGCAGACTCTGAAGATTCAACCTTTCAAACCAAAGAGGTCACATCTATGTTGAACACCGCTCTAACCTGGAAACCATGGATAGAACCTTTACCCATCACTTCCAGTGAACTATTACACCCATCTATTAAAAAGCACCATCTTTAGAATTAAAACCACTTTCCAACACCCTCAAGTATGCATTTTTTGGGCCTAATGAAACTCTCCCAGTGATCATCTCATCCGCTCTTAATAAGGAATAGGAGAATAAGTTATTGGCCATACTTATAGAGCATAAATGTGCAATAGGGTGGACTGTCGCTAACCTTAAAGGGCTTGATTCGTTAATTTATATACACCGAATTCATTTAAAGGATAATGCCAAAACCTCACGAGAAAGTCAGCGACGGTTGAATCCAAATATGAGGGAAGTGGTACAAAAGGAAATTGTAAAGTTATTAGATGCAAGTATTATCTACCCAATTTTCGACAGTCAATGGGTGAGCCTCATCCAGGTAGTTCCCAATAAATCTGGGATTATCGTAAAAGAAAATGCCTCCGGTGAAATGGTACCACTACGCGAAACCACAGCGTGGCGTGTATGTATAGACTACCAGAAGCTTAACTCTATGACATGCAATGACCACTTTTCGTTGCCATTTATTGACTAAATTTTGTAAAAACTTACGGGTTAGAAATATTTTTGCTTTCTAGACGAGTATTCAGGGTATAATCAGGTACCAGTATATCCAGAGGACCAAGAAAAAACAACCTTCACGTGTCCTTTTGGAACGTCAGCATACCGATGCATGCCCTTTGTGTTATGCAATGCGCTAGCCACATTCCAAAGATGCATGATGGCCATCTTTTCTGACATGATAGATAAGTTTCTTGAAGTATTTATGGATGATTTCTCTATATTCGGCCAAACCTTCGATTCTTGTCTTGATCACCTGGCACTTGTTTTAGAAAGATGTGAAGAGACCAATTTGGTGCTAAGCTGGGAGAAGAGCCATTTTATACTTTAAGAAGGCATTGTCTTAGGCCACATCGTCTCCAAAAGAGGAATAGAAGTTGACAGGGCCAAAAATCTCGAGACCTTTGTGCCGCCTATTAGAAAATGATGTATCCTTCGACTTTGATGACACCTGTCTTGAAGCATTCAATAAGCTCAAAGCCCTCCTCTCTTCTGCACCAATCATCCAATCTCCCAACTATTCCCTACCCTTCACAGTTATGTGCGATGCATCCGATTACGCAATAGGCGCAGCCCTAGGACAGCGAAAAAATAAGATTCCCCATATAGTTTATTATGCAAGTCGTACCCTGATCGAAGCACAAGTTAACTACACCACTACTGAGAAGGAACTTCTTGCTATTGTATTTGCGTTAGACAAATTCCAACCATACCTATTGGGATCCAAAACTATCATTTTTTTAAATCACTCAGCACTAAAATATTTATTAGCTAAAAAGGATGTCAAGCCAAGACTAATCCAGTGGATCCTATTTTTACAGGAATTTAACTTCGAGATAAAAGACAAGAAAGGAGTTGAAAACGTAGTGGTAGACCATCTGTCTAGAATCGAGATATCTAAAACCATCAGTAAAGAACCTCTCCATTATACGTTTCCAAACGAACAGTTTTTCGCCATCCAAGCAACAATTCCTTGGTATGCTAATATCTTAAACTATTTGACAACAAATAAGATTCTCCCATATTGGTCTAATCAATATAAATATATTTTCTTTACTAATATAAAATATTATATTTGGGAGGACCCAGACCTATTTAAAATATGCTCAGACTAAATAATATGAAAATATGTGCCCGATTGTGACACCCATAATATTCTACGATTTTGCCACACATATGCTTGTGGGGGCCATTTCGGTGGAAAGAAAATGGCTGCCAAGGTACTAAAGTCAGGATTTTATTGACCATCACTATTCAAAGATGCTCATCATTTTTGTCAGGCCTGCAATCGATGTCAGCAATCAGGAGCCCTGTCCTAAAGGAACATGATGCCCCTGCAACCAATCTTGGTCGCAGAACCTTTTGACGTATGGGGAATAGATTTTATGGGGCCATCCTCACCCTCGCACGATTATAAATACATTCTTGTAGCCATTGACTACGTATCCAAATGGATCGAAGCATCAGCCACAAGAACTAATGATCATAAGGTGGTAGTCACTTTTATTAAGGATAACATATTCGCATGGTTTGGAACCCCACGTGCTATTATCAGTGACGGGGGCAGTCATTTTGTAATCGATATTTTGAGAGTTTACTCAAGAAATATGGAGTTACACACAAAATTGCAACTCCTTATCACCCCTAGACCAGCACGCAAGTGGAAATTTCTAATCGCGAAATAAAGAAAATATTAGAAAGAACTGTTAGACCTGATAGAAAAGACTAGTCCCTGAGATTGCATGATGCTCTATGGGCATATAGAACAACCTATAAAACCCTTATTGGTATGTCCCCTTTCTGACTAGTGTATGGTAAGGCTTGTCACTTACTTGTCGAATTGGAACATAGAGCTTTCTAGGCGATCAAAATACTTAATTTCGACCTGACCGCATCTGGTGAGCAGAGGAAACTCAAACTTAATGAGTTAGAGGAAATACAAAATGACGCCTATCAAAATACTCGAATTTATAAGGCCAAAACTAAAGCATTTCATGAAAAAAATATTTTGAGAAAAGGTTTTTATCCGGGCCAACAAGTTTGGTTATACAATTCAAGGTTAAAACTATTCCCGAGAAAGTTACGAAGTCGTTGGGACGGACCTTATAATGTCATAGAAACATTCCCTCACAGAGCTATTACTATCCAGGATCCGAGAGGCAGTCGCACTTTTAAGGTTAATGGGCAAAGACTTAAACTGATGGTGACTTTACAAGAAAAGGAAACAATGATCACTATATCACTTAAAGACCCAGAGTATGCCTGATACGCTCATAAGGACCCGTCATGCTACCGACACATCCGTAGCAATTTTGTAAAACCTTTAGATGTACCATGAGAATACTTAGTAAGAAGATACGAAAAATCTTAATGACTACAATTTCTCATACTAATTATACCATCGTAGTGATTACAATTAATTAATGCTAGCGTGGATTAACCGAGCACCGAGTTATCGCATGGACACAATCTTTGATAACAAAGCGTCGCCTCAATTCACGATGCATAGACGCGTTCCTTACCATTAATGGATATACCAACCGGTTACATTCTTCAACGCCACCCATAACTTCCATTATGGCGACTATTCAAATCCTAAATCGCCTATAAATAAGATATCACAACCAAGAATTTTCACTCCATTCCTTTTCCTCCTTCTACTTCCAAAAGTCTTAATGGCGAACCCATTAAACTGGTCTGAAATCACAGAAGCATTCACTCGCCTCCTCCTACGCCATGAGGAAGAACTCTCGAATATTCTCAATGAAAGAAGGCGAATAATTAATGAAATTATCAGCCTCTTCTCTTCCCTACCACCTCCTCCACCCCCCACTTCATCTTCCCAGCAACCCCCTATCTTCTTAACCGTTTTTCTTTTCTATTAGACGCTCCTACTCCTGAGGTGTAAACCCATCTTTTTGTTATGGGCGACAACATTTTTGAAAAAGCCGAGGACTGATCCTTATCGAAGAATCCTTCTCTCGGGCGTTGCTACCAGTGTCTAGTATATATATTAGTGTGTGTCTAGATTCTTCCTAGGATTTTTTTAATCGATGTAATTAGTTTTCTTTCAATATTGCTGTAATTAGTTCATATGAAAAATGTTTCATTATTTTCTTTATTTTTGTTACTAAAATCACTAACATTCTTTATTACTAACATTTTTGTTATTGAAACACCGAGCATTAGCCATAAATATTTTCTCTCAAGTTTGGGGGAGAGTATATATCAGGTATCAGATTTTTTTTTCGGTTCATAATCAGTTGATCAATAATTTACGATAAGTTTTTTTGTATGTCCCCTGTTTTGCACAATGAGGACATTGTCCTATTTAAGTTTGGGGGGGGATACATCACAATAGTTTAGTTTTCTTTTTCGTAAAAAAATTTAATTTTAAAATTTTAATTTTTTTAGTGAATCATTATATGCAATTTATAAAAGAAAATATAAAAATTTAAAATTCTTAACAATCCATCAAAGTAGTAGTTCGAAAATCAAAATAAAAATAGCTACAATTCAAAGTAAAGCATCTCTAGAACACTGTATCAGAGAATGTTTGAAACTATACGATTAATCTGAACTGTAAAATTGTTAGATTATAGTTTCAAAATTATATAACTAGTGAGCTATAGAGCATATTTTCTCTTTTATTCTAAGAAAAAGAGAGACTATTTTTATTCATGCCTAAATTTCTTTGAACTTCTCTGCTATGTGAAATCTCATACTACTGAACTTTGAATCAATATATTCTGTGATAATGATAATTTATTTATTTAAAACTGTCTATTAAATATATCAAAGCAATAAGACGTCCATATTAGTAAATTGTGAAAATGACCGAAAGCCATCTTTTGTTAAACCAAAGCTAAAAAGCCAAAATCTCATAACATTTTACCATTTGAAACCTTTTAGAAACCCAAAGGCCCATTACAAGCCGAAAGAAAGACCTTTGAGATTTACCATTTGCAAAAATATGAGTCTAGTAGAGATATGTGAAGTAGATACTATGAATAAATAAGGGAATCATAAGAACATAATTGATTATCTTTTCATGAGATTTACCTTTCTAATTGATTGTCCTCTAAGATTTATCATATATATTGAGAGAACCCAAAAATTTCGATTATTTTTTAGAGTATGCCAATAAGTGAGAGTTTAGATGAAAATATTTTCTAAAAATTACAGTTTAGAAAACTTATGATGAATAAACCCTTCACTGATATGCACACACTCCACGCTATACTGAATTGAAATTATTGAGTACTAGTGAAGGATGATTATGATGATGGAAAGCTAAGGATAAAAGATTTGAAATATTTTGAAATAATAAACATATAATGACTAACTGACTAATTAGTTTATATTTTGAATTTTTAGTTTTGAAAATTCTAAAAATATTTGAAGTTTATAGGTAACTTTACTGAAAACCTTCAGGAGACTACAACTCCTTCACTAGGGATCACCTAGGAGTTTAAAGGTTTGTTGCATCTACTAAATGTAATCGTGCTCCCTACGAAAGTGATATTTAAATTTAAGTTTTAAATATTTTATGTTTCCTTGTTTGCTAAGGACTAGCAAAACTTAAGTTTGGAGGTGTGATCAGTCACATAACTTATCATTTTATCACCCTTAACTTAGTGATGTTAGGTCATAATTTGCTACTAATGAGATACTAATGTGCAAATATTAGAGATAAGGAGTAAATTAGAGCCTAAGTGCTAATCTTTGACAAAATGAACTCAAAAGACAATAAGAAAGACGACCGTGCAAAAAGGACGATTTGCCGCTACTGAAAGTCAGAAAATCGTAATTTATGATTCTTCAAAGGAAACAAAAAGAGAAAAGCGATAAAGCGTAATTCAAAAAATCATCAACTATAAGGACGCTATGAGAAATAGAAAGTCGTAATTAACGATTCTCTAGAACGAAGCTAAGAAAGACAGAAAATCGTGATTAACGATTTTCTAGAAAAAGAACGATTATCTAAAGCTCTCCTCCATGTTGCTGTTGCTGATCACGTGAGAATTGTCACCACCATATCGAGAATTAGGAGATCTATACAATTAGAAGTTCTGCGGATTACAGATCTGAGATGATTGATGAAGACTGATATTCTGAAGGACTCCGCTGCTGCTTAGTAATGAACACTCTAGAAGCGCATCAACTAAAGGAAGAAAGGAAAGATAAAATGAGGAATTAGAGTTATATTAGGATACTTTTATTTTTAATAGTTTCTTTTATTAGAATTAGATCTCTATAAATTGACCCCTTATGATTTATAAATAAGAGAGCTCGGCATAAGAATAAGCATCGAAAAATTTTAGCATCAATTGATGCCTGAGGTTAGATTTTCTTTCGATCAAGTAGTGTATACTAGTTAGAATAGTTTAGATATCAGAGGTTTCTCAAGAGCAATTGACGACTGTAATTGAGTGCTGAAGATTAGTGTAGATATCCGTAGTTTCTCAGGAGCAATTGACGACTGCAGCTGAAGGGTGAAAGATATATTTATTTGCTTTCTAGTTTAGATTTATTTGCTTTGTAAATATCTCTAAGTTTTGATTTTAATTGACGACTCAGGTTAAAATTTGCAGATTAGTGTAACGATTTTTACTTTTTCATCTTCAGTTTGCTAGAGTTTGATTGACACCCAAATTTTTGGTTAATTATTGATTATATTAAATCTGTATTGATAAGATCTTAGACTTGATTGACGACCAATGCTAGGAGGCTAGAAATATGGTATAACAGTACTGTTTATTTTTATAAACATCCGAAAACTAAAGATTAAGATTGGCGACCTTAATCTGAAGGAGGATTAGAATTTATTTTTATGCAATTTAGTTTAGAAAATCATTCTTTATTCATATTTCTCCAGTAGATTAGGAACTCTTAAAGATAAATAGATGTTTTTAAAATAAGGATTTGAATAGAATATAGAAATAGAGAAAACTTAGACAATCACTTTCTCGTGGGAACGATCCTAATGCTAGTACTTTAATTTCCATTGTACGCTGGTAATTGGTTAAAACTTGAGTTAAGTATTAATATAAGATATAGTAATCAAGACCGACCAGTACCTAAGTTCACACATGTAGTTCAGTTATGTGCACACAAGGTGTGTGGTGTTCATGAATGTCACAATCACAAGTAATTTGTAATAACATTATGTCAATTGAAACTATAGTTGGAATTAACATTCAAATTTTAATTACACCTTGGATCATGTCGTTCAACGCTTGCGCATCTTCTGTCGTGACTGCATAAGCACAACCTTGAATGGTAGGTCAAGAAAGCCTTTGAACAGATGCTAACATCGTCCTTTCCTTCCTTGCCTCGGGAGAATCCTTGATCAGGTGTCCCATCTTACCACATCTAAAACAAGCACACATGGTTCATCAACATTCTTCCGTCTTGTGTGGCTTCCCACACTGAACACACGTTTCAACCGGAGTGAAAGATGCGGCTCTTGAAGGCCGTTGTGCTACAGATGCCCCAGTCATAGTAGGGCCTGACAGACGGAAGATTCTATTAGGTGTAAGCATAGGCGGTCTTGAGCCGGCAGCCTGAGTAGGTTGTCGCAGTGCTAGTGTAAAGAATCTCGGCCTCTTGCTCGCTGGTTCATATGTGTTTAATCGTACTTGACTTGCCTTATTTCTATTCTGCTGGTCCCTCATCTTATACGCGTCCTCGACGTCTTGCTCTACAATGAGTGCTAGATCCATAACCTCAGCATATGTCCCTAGTTTACTCACGGTAATTCTCTATCGAATATTAGGCCTTAAGCCACATAAGAACTTCTTGGCCTTCATCCTTTCATTGGCCATGTGATCAGGAGCAAACCTTGAAAGTATCAAGAACTCAGTTTTGTACTCACGTACGGACATTCGTCCCTACTCTAATGAAATGAATTGGACTTCCCATTTGTCTCTCACTGCATCGAGAAAATATTCCTCGTTGAATTCTCCAACAAATTCAGCCCAAGTCCATGGGGATTTGGAATTCTCAGAGCCCGAGTTCTCTCAACGGACTTCCACCATGTATTGGCTTCGCCTTCCAACTGAAAGGAGGCCCAACTAACCTTCTCTTCTTCAGTGCAACGCATACACTAAAGAATCTTCTCGATCTGGTTCAGCCATTTTTCTGCTTCAAGCGGATCGACTTGACCATAAAAGCTAGGAAGTTTCATCCTCCTAAACTCTGGGAATCCTAACTGCTGGCATCTTTCTATAAGTAACATCATCTGTTAAGCCAAGGACTCAAGTAATTGCCTATCATTTCCACTCTCACTTCCTCCTTTTGGAGGATTGTTGTTACTTAGAGGAGTGTTGTTTGCACCGGTGGCGATGTCTTCACCACCGAAAGCCCGAGTACGAACGGTTCATGACCAACCTCTTGGGGCCATCTAACTATGTTATAAGGAAATAAAAGTTTTAATTAACAGACGGTCCCTATGTTCTGATAGAATTCTAAACCTCGTAGGCTATGAGTTCCGACGGATCAAACACAATAGCCTAAGTCTATGTCATGTCAGATATCTAAAGCCATGTCGCTCTGATACCAACTGTGACAACCCGAATTTCCTACCCCAAAAATCCGTGTCAATCTCAGGTTCCAGATCCTTTTATGCGTTTACACTTGTGACGTATAGTCGGGGTGAGCTAACAGTCTAAGCTCAGTAGAGGTCAATCAAACAATTCACATTTTTATCATATCAGTGCATAAATCCAATAGCATTGGGAGCCGAAGTTTTACCGATGGGAACCCCCCCTAACCATCATCGTTCAATGAACACTTTTCGATTGTCCATAACGGATCAGAAATCAAGTGGAACCGTATCGGTTCAGAGATGTACGGATATCCCGCCGTACCGGCCAAAGAGTTGGGGGATTCCTCCTGATGAATTATGCAAATTTGTAATACATATTTCAACATAGTGCGGCGTGTTATTTTTAAGGCTAAATTCAGAGTTTCAAAGTTCGAATTTCAAAGTTCAGATTTCAGAATTCGGATATCAAATAATTCAGATACATGTTCAAGCAATTTGGATTTATATTCAAAGCTTATAGATTATTCACAATATTAAAATTCAGAATTCACGTTTCATGTTCAAAAGCGAAGACGAACTAACATTTTAAAGCATTCGAATATAGTATAAATACAGTCAAATTCATCTTATTCCATTCATCATGCCATAAAATTCATGCAAATCAAGTCAAATTGTGATTGCTGTTTAGTTTTCCCCTACCTCAATTACGACACACATGAAAATGTCGCGAAGATCTTTAATGGATGATTCCAACCCTCAATCAATATCCAATGACATTCAAAACCTCCTCATTAATGATCAAGGAATCATAAACATCGGAGTCTTAGAAGATTTTTCAAAACAAAATCCAAAACAGCCAAAACTGGGGAAGTCGCACGTGCGATTTCCAAGTCGTGCAAGCGACTTCATCTGATAGACACCAAGTCGCGTGGGCGGGAAAAACCAGTTCACTTTTTGGCCTAAAACTGGTGCGCATTTCACGCGCGTGACCTTCATACCTAAAGGCAAGTTGCGCGCAAGAATCCTGATTCGCGCGAATGAATTTGCACATTGTTGCACGCTTGCCCGATTTCAGAATTTTTTTCTCTTTGTTCTCTTCTCCCATTCAAATCCATATTTATTCACATATTTTCAAAGTGATTAAACTATCCATTAGACTACAATTAGATCTTACCTTTTAAACTCACGAGATTAACGTGTACGATGAGTGAAAATCAAAATTATCGGCACTTTCGCCCCTTGCATGTGCAACGGGTTTTGAAACCCACTTTCTCGCGATCGCATTTGAAACACGTTCGAAGATCCAACCCTTCACACACACACATTGTACTCAATAATTCACACAAGAAAAGGATCTTGTGCGGTCCACAAACATCGGGGTTTCAAAATAATTTAAAGAGGGTTTCGTAGGAAAGATTTCCCACACGCTCATAATTTACGATCTCCTCTACGATGGATATTCACTTATGATCAACGATCGGATAAGAAGAAGATCTAACGGAGAATCGTCAACAACGGCGAAGAAAATTGGCTTCTCCACTCTTAAACCCTTCTTCTTTCTCTCTTTCTTCTTTCATGCAAAACAATGCAATGGCTTCTCACGTAAGCCATTGCACTCAAATATTCAAAGGCTTTGCTTCCTTGTGAAGCACACACAACAAATTGTGTGTGTTAGTCCCAATCCAACAGTTTTAGTCTGGTTGTGAAATTAAAACACCTCAGCGAGGTGTTAGCTCTTATTCAATGAAGATTTGATCCGGTGTGGAACTAGCACACCCAAAGCACGTACTAACTAAGTTTGGTAGTAAGCTATTACACCGTAATGGTGTATTAACCTTTGTTCAAAAGTTCAAATGAACCCTAAAACAAATCTAAAACAATTTCTTCGAAAAAATCCGAAACGGTATTATGTGCCACAACTGACTCGTACACCTAGCGAGTCGTTACGGGTTCAGAAAAATGGGGATATTACATATCTCTACAAAAAATCCTAGCTACTGCGTACAAGAGAAATGAGAAAAAAAATAGAAACGCACCTTGCTCTTTACCGATTGGCCCGCCATAATAATCTATTATGATTTGAGTAATTTTTATATGAATTAGAACTAGGGTTTGCTCAATCTATTGTGATTGAGCAATTTTTTGAGAGACTAGAAGAAAGATTTGAAGAATGATTAGGGTTTCCTACTTTTGGAGATCGAAGAAAACGAAGGAGAAAGGGATTTTGATTTTGATATCGCCCTTTCAAAGAGAACGATGGAGCGATGGGTTTTTAGAGTAGCTTCCAAAATGTGTTACATGGGTCAAATGGGACACGTGGGTTTTATAGTGTAGCTTGCAAAATCCCTAATTTACCACTTTAAAACAACTGCCTTAGGCTATTGTTATTTTTAAATTGCTTTCAGTAGTCATTTTTCTTAAAAAAATGGAGTTAGTTTTTCTCTGTTTTCACGTAGTGTATTTGGCCTAAGCCTATGCCACCGATATCTTTATTTTTTGATAGTGAAGCTACACTATCTAAAGGTTATAGCAAAATTTAAAATGGAAAGTCTAGATATATAAGTCTAAGACGCAGTTATGTTAATCAATTACTTCGTAAAGGAGTAATTACTTTTGTAAATTTAGCGGACCCTTTTACAATAGGTCTTGCAACAGATATGGTAATTAAAATATTGGAAGGGATGAGTTTAAAGTTTAATAAATTATATCACCTAATATTATAACCCGACCTATTTTTTGCAGTCTATAAACTAAAGGTTCAATGAGAAAAATAAATCATAGAAAGTGATTACACATTATTAAAAGTGTGAGTATACAACTCAAATCATCTCAAGTAATAATATGGTACTTGTAACGTAAGGAAAAGGTTGAGATAATTCTCTTAATCAGTCTATAACATATAATGTTGAAATATCTAAGTTACAAGGGCATTTCTGATAGAACTAGCGTATATGAGTTAAGAAGTGTGGCCGCTTTCAAGATAGATAAAGGTTTTTCTTGAATAAAACTCATGAATATCGGGGTATAAGCATAAGGTCATAAAATATGCTAGCTGTAGGAATGAAATCAAACTTAGATTCTTTATGTGTGTGATATATCCGGTTGATTATACAAAAAAATTAGTTTAAGAATTTAGATCACTAAAGTTTTTTTATCAATTTTGATGTATTATCACTACGTAAAGGTTTAATTCCTTAGGACGCCTTCATTTATGCATACAGCAGTCAAGAAGTGCTCAAAAATATTTGATACATATATATACTATCTTTGGTTATCAAATTTAAGATTGACTCTAAGTACCTTATTTTGAATATTTTACAAAATAGGAGAGGAATGTGGGATATTTATTTTATAAAGAGGGGAGGAATGTTAGATATTTAATCAAATAAATACTTATTATTAATTTAATAATATTTATTTATTCATTTTGTTTATCTTTAAAATGGTTCCTTAATTTTTTTGGTTCTATGTGAAAAAAAATTTATATATATATATATACTTTTGCCAATACTTGAACCTTCAACCTTCAAGTTAAAAATGATTTGAATTTTGAAATATATGAGGGAAATTATTCCCACCACTATTTGAAATTGTTGTAAAAAGCTCTGTCCCACCTCACTATTTTATAAGAAAGTTTCTTGTCATACATATAGAAACTTACCTTCTATATTGTTTGGCTTGAAAGAGGGCATATTTCCCATAGCGGCGGTTTGCCGTCGCATGTGCATGCGTGTGTGATGTGCGAATGGCACAATTGACGCTTTTATGGCACACTTTGCACTTTGACTACTTTACACTTTGCACTTCGCACTTCGCACATGCGCATCATCATGAGGAGCTTTTCCTATTTGATCTGAGATAGTCCGACCGGTTAACTTATTGATCAGACACGGATTGCCTTCACACATGTACACCGTATGTGTGCACTAGGCAGTTTCCAACCGTTCATAAAAATGATTGATTCGGACAAGTCAGTTAATGACTATTGAATACCAAAAGATGTGATCGTTCGTGTGTGAACCGTTTATCGAATCGATTCCGGCCCTCGATTCCAAGGAATCAATAAACACAATCACCCTTGAATAGGTGCTTTGAACCTTATTAATAGAAGCCAAAGGAGGAATTTTACTTCACTTATAAAATCTCAAATCCTATATCTGTGTCCTTGATATTCTTGTGCCTACTAGAGCACTTTTTGTGTCTTCTTTTCGTTGGATCGCACACTACAGTGCAACGTACTGTGTGAGAGATCGGTATTTCACCAAAGCTTCATTGTATCCTAAAGGTGAATTTATCGTTATCCCATTGTATAAAGGGGGCAAATATTATCTTAAAGACAGCGATCTATTCATGTCTTGAAGTCATTTTCGATCTATTTTCTATCACTTATTGTATAACCCGCCAACACAATATACTATGATACTTTCCCGAACTACAAGGAGACTGAGGGTTCTTAAACCTAAACGTTACGCCGGCAACCCCATTGGGTTGAATGATGGTTTATGCTATGTTATACTATACTATGGAGGCTATGGTGGTTATCTACACGTGGATCTCGCGTGTTAGGCTCGAGCACCGACTTTAGCAAAAGTCATTTACATATGCTATATAAGATATGACCGTATGTTGTATAGGTATATAAGAGTTTATGCTAAGACTTAAGATATGTCACGTATGACTATGACAACAAGACTATTTAAGTAAATTATAAGCATTAGGTGCATCATGTTCATTCCACATATGTTTATGTTTCTATTTTAGTTGGTATATAGCTATGAAATTTATGATCAAATGTTGATATTATTGTTTAGTTGTAGATCTTTTATTAACTACTTAAGGACTGATATCACAAGCACTCACTAAGTTGTACATACGATCACACCAGGTAGATTGTGATGCATCGGTTGTGCACCCACTGAGTTTATGCAATTGAGTAAACTCATCCCACGACAAATAATAGTTACAGGTGAAGATACAGAATACTCTGTCCGTAGGGACTTGGATGCTCCGATAGATGATACGGTGTATAAGGGTTATGATGTGGATGACCAGCTAGATGATGGCAGGTACATATTAAATTTGTATATAAAGACTTTACAGTAGTTAATCATACATTTATTCCTGGTCATTTAGTATCGTTGACTCAAAATTTAAAATAAGCTTGATGAAGGGAATTTTAATATAAGAACAAAATTTTGCTCACGATTTTTGGGAGCCCAGTTCTATGTAAGATATGTAGGTCCGCTTAACACCCTAATAAGTGTTTGAGGTCATGATACGGAATTCTCGGCCCTTATATTTGGGACGGATTCTAGGTCGTGCATAGTAATATATTTATTTTACAGTTTAAAGACATTGGTTTTTAACTATAAATAGGTTAACATATATTTTTGTGTATTTTAATAATCTATTATTATTTTTTGTAGTCCTTAATTTGTTTCGAATTAATCGAGCTGATCCACCCCACCGAATGATTGTCGAATCCAAATTTTGTTACTATGGGCTAATTAGCAAAGAACTACCACTACAAAAAACAAGACTATTAGCGACAGTTTTTTTAGCAAAAAATTGCTGCTATTAGTCATGTCACTACCAAAAATGGTCGTTGTTAGTCTCGCCGCTATCAAAAAATGTCTTAATAGCAAGTGCCTCTAAAACCCCTTATTTTTATAGTATACCTAGGCATCCAAAAAGGAACGGGGACCTTACCTTGGTAGAAGGAGCTTCATGATCATCATCCCCCTCAGGGTGAAGGAGTCGAGCCCTACCAGACAGAAGATATTAGTTGGTCATTAACAAACTTTTGTAAGTCATTCAACCATAAACCTATACCTCTCCCAAGCATTACAAGAGATCTTATTCCCATTTTTAAGCCCTTTTAGACATTTTGGCTCCCATGAACATCATTAGCGCAATTCAATGTTTCAAAGAAAACAATATCAAAATCGATCATTTCGGAAGGATCCTCGTACCAAGTCATATCTGAGCCGACTCGTTTTCCAGTTGGATAACATACTAAGGAAAACAAAATAAAGAAATTGTTAAAGCATTATTGAGGCTGCGTTTGAGTTAGCTCTTTCAGGCCAAAGAGCAGTTCTTTGGCTCTGGCCGGGGAGCTATAACAGCGCTCTCTGCGCATTTATCGTATGGAGCTGTTTTAAGTGATAAAACAGCTCTATGTGTGATCTCCGCTAGTGTAAATACCTGCCCTAGCTGAGAGCTGGTGTCCACTAAAGTATATCAGGCCCATGGATCAACATATCGTTTGATACCGATACATATCGGTATCGGACCCTAACGATACGATACATAAATGTACCGTATCATTTTAAATATATGTAAATGCCAGATGATACATTCAATGTATCGTACGGTATATTATTATTCCGGTATATATCATCCGGTACGTACCGATACCGAATTTTTGACCGGACGATATGTACCGATTTTCCGGCTTTTTAACCGATGATTAAGCCCAAACATAAATACTTGATCCCCTTGACCTTTGTTGCTGGAATATCAAACTCAAAGGACCACCTATTCTATTAACATTGTGAAGTAATAAATAATTAGTTGTCTGGATCCTCGGGGAAATGGACTACGTGCCGGGCCTTTGGGAAAAAAAATATTAATTAATTAATTAAATTTATATAAATAAATAAAGAAAGAAAAAAACCCTAACTAACCGACAACCTACTTTGTCGGAATAAATAAATAAAATTAGTGGGTAGACAATGTTCCATCATCCTCGTAGGAGAGAGATGGAAGAGATGAAGTTTCTCGCTTTCCAGGACAACAAGGATCCTAGTCAACAACGATGTTCATTGGGTCCAACTCCAACACATATAAACGATTTATTAAATGGGAGGGGTTGTTAAGTATGTGTCATCGGATCCGTCTTTAAAGATAAAGATTGTGAAATAAATTGACCACCTAACAATCCATTACTCCCATCACATGTCTAACTCATACTAATCCACTCTCGTCCTTTCCTTACCTTCCTCATCGAGGCGTTAAGGCTTGTGAGCCACTCATTTTTGTAAAAACCTCACCTTTCAAACGTCATTTTAGGGCTATATGTTAGCGATTTATGAGACATAAAATAAAAATTGACCGTCTGATAAGTGCACCACCATCTCAAGATCTTTTGTGTTAAAGATTAGTGTGAAAAACAATCACCAACTTCTGATTTGAAGGAATCAATTGTTATCAAGGGGTTTGAGACGTGCGCGCGTTAGAGAACGCGTGAGCATAAACAAAGGCACCCATAGTATAAAAGCAGCCTTGTAGTAAGTAGTAAGGACTAGGTTGTTGTGCAAGAACCCCTAAAAAGTCTTTGCACATCCAATTTTGTTAATGGCTTTCACGTGCGGAGAAGATAATCAATAACCAAATAACAAATAATATAAAAAGATAGAAAGAGAAAGAGATCACACCACAAATAAGAACAAGATTTATGTGATTGGGCCTAAGCCTACGTCCATTGGCAGTCAAATATAGAAAACAAAACCAAACATCTTCAATTTCAACTTCAAAATTAGCTTCAAATGTGTCCACCGACTCTAATGCACCCCGAAAGTGCCAATGCCCTCGAAAGTGTCAAGCTGTTGATACAAATGCACCAAAAAGTATCAAATTGTTAATGCATCTAAACGTGCCAAACTATCGATGCACCTGAAAGTAAATGTCAAACTACAAATTCACCCGAAAGTGCTAAAACTGTTTATGCTAATATACTCGAAAGTGTCAAATTGTCGATGCATCCAAAAGTGTCAAACTGTCAATGCACCCAAAAATGTCAAACTGTCGATGCACCCGAAAGTAAGTGTCAAACTGCTAATACACCCGAAAGTGTCAAAACTGTTAATGTTAACACACTCGAAAGTGTCAAAACTGTCGATGCACCCAAAAGTACGTGTCATGCTGCCAATGCATCTGTAAATATCAAAATACTAATGCTAATACACTCAAAAGTGCCAAAACAGCTAATGCACACAAAAATGTCAAATTGCCAATACACTCAAAAGTGCCAAACTACTAATGCACCCGAAAGTGCATGCTAAATTGTCAATACCAATACCCCCGAAAGTGCCAAATATGCTCGTAGGCTCCACCACACTGGAAAGTGTCAAACTGCGAATGTTTACAGGGTTATTTGTAGTACCAATCTTCATATCAACAACGGTGGTTGTTCCACCTAGCACAGTGCTTCTTTACAACTAATGCCCTTTATCACAAACTATTTTTTATATTTCGTAAAACACAATCGATTTGTACCACAAGTCTATCAATTAATTTTGTCCCAATCTTTCTTCGTTACATCTAACCCTTCACACAGCCAATCATAAAAACCACCAACAACAAGCAAAAATATCTCACGAAAATAAAACGATGCTCAAGTCATGTACCACCTGCCCCTCAAATTTTGTGTCAGTCAACTAGTTGATTGAGGCCTGATGAGACTTGACTGCGCTAGGTGAATGCCCAATGTCAGGTCCATCAAAAAATGTTAAGCACCCACCTGTAGATTAATGGGATCGTATCATTTCTACTGGCACCCATAGGGCACCCCTTTTATTCAATTGAGTGTGTTAGCAATTAGGTAAAATACACACCACATCTCACATCACATGAGAAACTCAAAATTGCTACTGACTGACCCTGACCCGAGAATTGGCCCGAATTAAGATTGAGCCTTGGTGATGATGTGGAGATCATCATTAATCGTTTAGATTTTGATGATCATTCTGATGATGATCGATATTTTAGGTCAAACATAGACCCTTAAATTCAAGAAGACTAGATGCACTAACACTTTAAACATCATGCGTGTGTCTCATATGGAATAGTGACAATTCTTATAAATAATTATAAAGCCCAAGGGCTATTCTAATTATTTTTCCAAATTTCTTTAATTAGAAATTAGAATTTTATAAAGTTCTAGGACATCCTAGCCACCCATCTACTTGACCAAATTTGACCCCATCTTAGACTATTAAAAAACTTTGGGGAAATCTTAGGTGTTAGAATGGGGTGAGTACATGCACCACAAGATTGGGTTGAAAGATGTACACACGCATAATTTGAGGGCATAGAAGAAATCAAGTACATGCACCACAAGATTGGGTTGAAAGATGTACACACGCATAATTTGAGGGCATAGAAGAAATCAAGTGACAAGATGAGACAAATTGGATGATGAAAAATAGAACCCTAGTGGATCCCATTTATTCCATGTGCATGTGATAATAAGGAGAAAAAGATGCTTTGAATGAAAACGGGTACACTTGGAAAGATTCTAGAAAGCCTTGTCTCTCCACTCCTTCCAAGAATCGAATTCCTCTAGTCCCTCCTCATTTCATCTTCTTCTTCCTCTATTTTCTCCATTAGAGCTCATACTTCGTCTCTAATATTTGCCCACCCAATCTAGTCATTAAAACTATGATCCAACACCATTAATCCACTCCCCATCACTTCTAGAACTATATATATAAGATTGAACCCCATCCCAGTCCTTTCCACCACAAAAATTTGATCAAACCAGCAAGGGATAACTTAGAGATCAATGTAAAGTATTAGTTTAGAATTATTTTTGCAAATCGTAGTGAATTTTTACAAATAGTGTTATTCTTTGATTTCTTTTTCAATATTCGTTTGAAATATTATGAGTATAGCTTTTGCATGAGTTAAATGTCATTTATAATCTGTAAATCGTAGTGTATTTGATGTTATTTTTATGATTGATTTAAATAGTGATAGATGTTACATGATGAATATAGTCACTGTTTTAAAAATACAAATCTGTGTTTCTGACTGATTTGACCACTTTCTTGAATTAGAAAAATTCTAAAAATATTCATGGACCTTCATACAAAAGTATAGATCAACTCTGTAAAATTCTAGGCTTTTATTCATTGTGGTTTGATTGATACAAATTCCGAGGTGAAACTGTACAGATTTGCCAGGTATAGTATACCAGAATTCTAGCTAAGATTGAGCCTATGAATCGCTTGATATAAAAAGTTCTAAAAATTTTGAAAAAAAATTGAGGATAGATCTTTATCAGTGTATCATCACTGTATAAAATTTCAGATCTTGATTCAATTTCTTGTGACTGGTAGAAAATCCGGAATCCGAAAATGCATAAATCCGTTCTATGTGGCACATCTAGTGACCATTATCGGACAGTCGATCGGATAACACTTTTTCCATCATGATCCCAATAAATTTAGCATTTCTGATATATAGAAACATCATAGAGAACTATGATAGCTTTCTAATGAGCTCTCGCCTGCCTGATTCGAACATCGGCAATAAAAGTTATGGACCGATTATCATAGGTTATAAAATCAGGTATGATGACCAGTTGAATTAAAAATATGTTCTGTAAATCAATGGCCCTGATCAATTATGATGTAAATTTTGAGTGTTGTCACCTGTGAAATATGAGGCTATCTGTCATCTTTCACTGGGTTTTGGAATCACTCCAAAATTCAATCGGGATTGAAAATGACCGCCTGATTACCGCAAGGGTCCGATACCCTTACCTCAAATTTATAAAATGAATGGCTTAAGTCAAAATCTTGAATTTCTTCTTAAATCTCATGAAATTGTGACTATTAATGATCACAAATAAAGTTTTAATAGTCACTGATGACCTGTAACCAAAATGGTTGACCTTAGTTGACCGAGTCAAAGATTGACTCTTAGAAAGCCAAAAGGTTGATATGACCGAAAAATGACCCACTTTAGAGCTATGATCTCATGGGCCAAAGTGACCTCGCAAATTCTATAAAATTTTAAGAGAATGAAGTTATAAATATATTAACTTCATATAAAAGATCATCCTCTGACTTGATTAGTTTTGACGGATAAAAAACTCGGAAAACGAGGATACAAAACTATGGCAACTGGCACACACTATGGCTACTGTTGGACATTCGATCAGATAATCATGATTTCATCATGATCTAGACATTTTTAGTATTAGAAATATATAAAGATCGTAGATAACTTAAAGTGGTTTCCAACAAGCTCTAATTCACCTCATTTCGATACCATAAATGAAAGTTACGACCGGATTACTGGAGACTTAGAAGACTGACCTGATGTACGAATTGGTCAAAAATCCATCCAGTAAATCGATGGCTATGATCATGCCTGATCATATTTTTGAGTGACATTACTTGTAAAAGATGAGTCTCTCAATCCTCTTTGACTAAGTTTTTGAATCATCAAAAAACTCGATCGGAGGTGAAAATGGTGACCCGATTACTGACTAAGGATTAAAAACCCTTAGTGAAATAACCAGTATTGAAGTGATCGAGTCAAAATCTTGACTTCCTTCAAATTCCATGGAACATAGATCACCGATGATCACTGTTTTGGTCTCAATAACTATTGATGACCCTTGGTTAAAATATCAGATGATTGACCACAAGTTTTACCAATCGATATGGAACCCTTAGAGGCCAAAAAACCTAATTTCTTGAAATTAAACCTAATTTGCTTAGGCCCGACCCATGGGCCTAAGCAAATAATTCAAGAAAACTTATAAGACTTGATGTCCTTGTTTAGAAATTGAGTGGGCCACTGCTATTGGCACCCCTCAAAATTTGGAAGCACTTACAATGAAAATATGAATTTTCCTAGGAAACTGAACCCCTTTCAATGTAGGACCCGGAGTGACCTGACATATGAGGTCTAAAGCAATTAATTAAATTGTTGAGACTAGATGTCCCTATTTTGAAGTCTGGTGGGCCATTACTAATGGCACCCACTGAAAACTAAAAGCACTACATCGAGAATGTGGAGATATCTTAAAGACCGAAACTGATTAAGATCCTATTTGGCCCAACTTATGAGGCCCAAATGGACAATTATGAACCTAATGAGGATACGATATCCTCTTTAATCAGGTGGTTCATTTGTTATGGACACCTGTGAAAATATAGGAGACTTCTACATGATCGGTCACAGAATATATCATTTTATCACCCTTAACTTAGTGATGCTAGACCCTAATTTGCTATTAATAAGTTGATGATGTACAGATATTAAGGTTAAACAGCAAAAGAGAGCCAAACTGTTAGTCTTCGTCAAAATGAACTCAAAAATAGTAAGAAAGACAATTGAACGCAAGGATGATTCAAATCGCTCTTGAATGCCAGTGAAAGCCAAAAATCGTAAAAGATGATGGAATGTAGTGAAAGAGAGAGATAGGAAATCGTAAATTACGATTCCTCGAAAAGATGTTCCAGAGGAATGCGATACAAAGAGAAAAAGTGATTGTTCGTAGAATCGTTCTGAGCCAGAGAGATGCACTTAAAAGAGAAAATCGTATTTATGATTTTACAAAAATAAAAGCTCATTGTTACCGCTGATCACGTGAGAACTACACCGCCATGCATATAATTAGAAGACCTCTTAAATTAGAAGTCTGACAGATCATGGATCCGAGAAGATTGGTGAAAAGAGACTCCTAAAGGACTCTGCTGCTTGGATCAAGGAATTATCCAGCACATCTATCAATCAAAGCAAGGAAGAACTAGGATTAGAAGTTAGAAGTATATTAGGAATCTTTTATTCTTAATAGTTTCTTCTATTAGACTTTGAATAATATAAACCGACCTCTTATGATGTATAAATAAGAGGGCTTGGCATAGGAGAAGAGTTATTGAAGGAACTCTCAGTATCAATTGACGACTGAGGTTGGATTTTCTTCCGATCAATTTTAGTTTAGAGTAGTTTAGATATCCAAGAAATTTTCAGCATCAATTAACAACTGAGATTGAAATTCTGAAAGATCACCATAGAGTAGTTTTTATTAAGTAAAATCATCCACAGATCTCTGAAAGTCTTGCCTGACAACCAAGACCGAAGAAGCTGAAAGATCGACCCTTTAGATGGTTCTACTTTTGTTTTCTAGTTTAGATTTATTTTATTACACTTTACTGCTTTGTAAACATCCAATTCTTCTTGATTTGAATTAACAACTCAGATTGAGAGTTAGAGGATATTAGTATAACAGTTTTTATTTTCCATCTTCAATATTCTTGAGTTTAATTGATGCATAAATTTTAGGAAAATTGTTTATTAGCATAAATCTGTGTTGAGAAATTCTTGATGCCCAAATTCTAGAGGACTGAGATACAATGTAACAGTATTTAATTTTGTCAGCATCCGAGAATTAAAAGATTGTGATTGACGATCATAATCTGAAAGGAGGATTTAGATTTATTTTCTACAATTAGTTTTAAAATACACTATTCTTTATTCATATTTCTCTAGTAGTTTAGGATCTTAAAAGATAAATATAAATTTTTAAAATATACAAGAAAACACATAAGAAAAATACCTTCCTCGTCAAAACGATCCTATACTAGTGTTGCAATCTTCATTGTGCGCTTGGAATAGGTAAGACTTTGTACGATAAAAGCCCGAACACTACAATATACTCTCTCGAAATCTTAGTATTAATTAGACTTAAGATCGAAAATTGACCCGACCAATGGACCCAAGAAAAGGCCCGACATAAGTAATGAGCTATTGGGACTTAATGCCTTGATTTATAAACTGGTGTGTCCCGACTAATAACATCCAGTCAAAATTGAAATTGATACCCGCCTAAATTTGTACCTTAATTTGAGAAATTAAGGGAAAGTACTAGATATGAGATAAGAAAATTAATTTTTTAATATTAAAGTCCTGATCAAAGCTTGGCAATTATGAGATAGATGACCCTAGATAGACCACCAATAACCCATATTGGTGGAAGACATAGTTACACACTATGTGTGCAACTAGTAACTGACATTGACTCTGTCTTAATGATTTTGTTTGAAACAATTAGAGAGATAGACCTCTTCCATAATCTACTGAATTATTTATGAAATATATATCTCTGATGGACTCTGAATTACGGCAACACTAAGTATAGTGTAAACTGATTCAAGAAATCAGTATGTCTAGTGATCTCATTATGTCTATATATGGCATCAAAATATTTACAGTGATTAATGTGATAGATCCTAGGATTCGGATTGATTGAAATAGACCTAGAACCAAGGCATTAAAATCGGTATCAGTCTCGAGTACCAGTTTGCACGAGGCCGATACGAATCAGTAGATACATATCGGCCAATACCGATACGTATCGGCCTATACCGCCATTAGTTTACAGCTCTTTACTAGCTTCGTACACCTACTGCAATCCAAAGGCAAAGCGTCTTTGATTTTGTCCTTGGTAATTGGTAATTTGGTATATCTAATGAGTGACTTGTCTTTCAAAGCGTCTCTGACACTGAAGCATTTAATGCATTTGACGAAAACGTCGAAAAGGCAAAGCGTCTCAGACGCATTTTGTGCAGTTACCGAAAGCCCCTAGGGAAGGTAATTGTTTGCGCCCATTCATTTTCGACGATATTGAACCCCGAATATTGATTTATTGATAACGAATATTGAAAACTCAAAAGTGGAAATATGATACTGGATTGATTATTGAACCTCGCTTAGCTGACTACTCTTCTTGTGAATGGGCATTATGATTGACTCATATTTAGACAAGTTTGAAATGTCACCTGAGGATTAGGTCTCGTTAGACGAACAGGATCATTGATTGACTAAATGGCAAAGAATGTCAGCCTCTGTTTGCGCGACATTAGCAATTGAATTTTGAATCTTGGACCATAATTGGCGTTTAGTATCGCACTGAAATAAATAAAAGACATTAATAAATCAACAAACCAACTGCATTAAATTAATTACCTAATATTGCTAATTTTGTGGTGATATATTTGAATAATTATTTGAATGAATAAATCATAATTAAATTACAATGAAGCAACCTGATACTTCCTGATGACATTGTTTGAATGGTAGATTAGCAATTGAATTTGATATATTACTGTTGATATTTGTAAAATTTTTACTGATAGAATAGGTGATTGAAAATCGAACTTCACAGTGCTTATTTGATGTTGAAATTGGAATTTATGATCGATCATGTCTTGAAAATGGGAAATGGAATGATCACCTTGTATCGAATGGATCTTTAAATATTATCGTCATTGTTTCATTAGTGCCTAATGATTCATTGTTAGATAGATTGATAGATTTGGAATTGAAATATATGAATATTTTGTTATTGATAGGATAGACAATCAATGAAATTTGACTGAAAACACTGGCTGAATTATGATAATTTACTGGAATTGCATTGATAAATCTAGCTAATATTTTATTAAGCTTTACCACTTATGTCGTTTCATGATAAAAAAATTTAGAGACAGGATAGACGTCGCCCAGTCAAAGCTAGACGGAGCGGACGAGTAAAGATATAACAGGACCTAGTACATACATGGATGGATTACGTGACACTTACACTAGATTTTGACTTTGTATAATTGCTTTACTTTTGTTTAAGACTAGTTTGGTTTATTATTTTATAAAATCATTGGTCTCATTATAAATATCGGACATTTGAAATTATTTTGATCGAAACAGTGCATACTTTTGTTTTAACTTGCATTTCTACAACAAGTTAAAATTTCAAAGGAACTTACGTTTTCCTAATAAATGAAAAATCGAATTTGGAAATTGATCAGGTTAAGAAAATGGGATTTTTCGTAATAAATAAACTTTGTATTTTCCTTTGATTTGGGAGAAATTTTTTTATATTGAACACCGAAAATTGAGGTTTGTCGCGTCGACCCGGCTCGTGGAACGTGCGAGGAGCGCGATCTGCCCAGCGTGCGAGGCCAGAGGTTGGGGGCATGACAAATTGAAACCTAGGCTCTTATATGAATTGTTGTGCAAAAACTACAAAAAAGCCTTTGCACATCTAATCTCGTTAATGACTTTCACGTGCGGAGAAGACAATCAATAACCAAATATCAAATAGCACAAGATAATAGAAAGAAAAAAAGATCACACCACAAACAAGAACAAGATTTACGTGGTTCGGCCTAAGCCTACGTCCACTGGCAATCAAACAAAGTGTTTCCACTATAAAAAATAATATGCTCAAAAGGCTACAAATAATGGAGATCGTATTCTCCAATATTATCCAACACAAAAGAACCACAAAGATCAAAGCACAAATACAAAGCCCCAAAAGTTCAAAACAAACATCAAGGTTCTCCCAAACAAATACCCAAGTACACCCTCACTAAAACCCAACAAAAGAGCAACACAACCAAAATAAATTTCAAGTTCTCTCCAACTCACATGAAAAAGAGAGACCCTAAAAACCCTAAAGGGATTTTCCAAACACTACAAAAAATAAGATTATTAGCGCCAGTTTTTTGCACCCAAAAAATGTCGCTATTAACCAAACACTACAAAAAAATAAGATTATTAGCGGTAGCCAAAAACTGCCGCTATTAACAAAAAAACTGCCGCTAATAGATTAATAGGTTTTTTATAAATAGCGATTGTTTTTTGGAATAATCTTATTTTTTGTGGTGAAAAAACTATTAAGACTATTAGCGGCAAGAGTATTAGCGACTATTTTCTGTTAATATCAGCAGTTTATGGCTGCCGCTAATAGTCCTATTTTTTGTAATATAAGCTATACTAAGTCCATATCAATAACCCTAATTTTATAATCCAAGACTCAAGCTCTCTTGATAGAAACTAGTTTTTCTCACACTAATTAGCTCAAAGAGAACCCACATTCCAAGACACTCACACTTTCCACTTTGGTTTGGGCTCTTATTCCCTATCTTTCATATTCTATTTATTAGGATCCTATATTAGAAAATAATACAAGTTTATGAAATAAGTGACTTTCTATCTTTCATATTCTATTTACTAGGATCCTATATTAGAAAATAATACAAGTTTCTGAAATAAGTGACTTTCTTAAGACAAAAGCAAACTGATATGGAATCCTTTGATAATCGACCGAACAAAATTTCATTAGGTAACTCTAGTTGCAACCATAAATAGATTCAAAACCAACACTAGTTAACATACGAAGTCTTTCTTTGCCAAGTTACACTAAATTCGTGCCAATCTTTATACAGAGATGTTTCTATTCATACGGCTAAAATGGTGTTCTACGTAACACTGGTTTACAGCTTTAGAGAAGCCAAATCGTTGTTTTAAATATCGTGCAACAGGAAAAAATCTCATACGCAAGTAGTCGCTCTTGGACAAATTGAATTGCATGCTACAGGCTATGAACAAGTACCTGGGTAACTAAGCAGAGCCTACGAAAAGAAAGGATAAACGGGTGAGGCTGCCCCTTTTAAAGAATGGGGCGCGACCCACTAACCACCCTCTTTATTTTTTATTTTTATTTTTTTTAATATTTGATAACCTGGTTGTCTGAGCCTCTTAAACTACGCCCATCTTTAGGAGCGGTCTAAGAGCATCTCCAATGAGAGACGTTATTTCCAATGTGGCATTCACAACTGATAGATTTAGATTCCCATAAGAAAATCTTTAGGTTCAACCAAGAGATGCTAAATCCAACGTGGATTTGACGTCTCACCGTGTTATGTCAAATTTGGCATACTAGTGTAAATATGCCAAATTCATTTTAAATTTATTCACTTTAAAATCATATTTTTTTATATTGTATTTACTTTTTTAATAGTTTATTTATTTTTATGACATATCTGGTGTACATGGTTAGAGTTCAATGGTATGCCAAATTTGTCTCATACACATGATATCAAATATTAGCTGATACCAATATGTATCGACAATATGTATTGGTTTTTCGGCAAGTCGATACGTATCAAGGATCAAATTGGGTGTCAGTATTGATATCAGCCGATACGGGCAATATATATCGGCGATATTTTTGGTAAACCGATACGTATCAAGTATAAACTTGGGCATCGGTATCGGTATCTGCAAGTACGGGCCCGTATTGACCCAAACCTCTATTTTCTTAAAAAAAAAGTAAAAATACAAAAAAAAATAAAAAAAGTCATAAGAGACTGATACAACTGATATCGGCCGATTCGTATCAGTCCTTCATGAAATGATATTCGATACCGATACGTAGTTTGACACCTTACTCATGCACAATATTCCATATTCCATTTTCGTCACATCACCCAAAATTTAGCATAGTCCGCTGAAGATGCTCTAAGATATAAAAAATTATAGCTCCAATTTGGAGCCATCATGGACCCAAAAATTATTGACTAGGGATTTCAGCCTTTCAGTATATGCAAATTCTTATGATCCCAAAGTTCCAATGATCTCATTACACGGAAGTAGCTACGTAATTTGTCACTGATGGAATGCTAGTTGAATCACATTAATTGAGTTAAAAGAAGTTGATATTGCCCGACTGAAGATCAAAAGTACTTTTAGTACTCAAGTCACATTTTGTGAAACATTTTATGTGTCCCATGTAACTTTGGCGCCTATAATTTCAATATTTATGGTGCAAAAGATTGGGTGGAAGAATGATTTTTGTCGTCTAGTTTAAAGCGAGCAAAGGCTACTTAAAATTAATAACAATTAATTTGATATGGCCTTTAATACTTTTGACTTAGACTATAGAGATTGTTCCAATGTTTTCACCAAATATCTTTCATGTTATAGTGCACCTATCATATAACACAATATTAATCAGTCAATGACACATCTCAAATTTATGGTCGGAGTATCAATTGACTTGACACTCGGGCTAAGTACCTGTCTCATGGGATTTTTTAATCAATGGTACACCCATGGTCTCAAGATTTATCCGACAAAAAATTGGGATGAAAATCGATCTCTATAGTAAGATTTAAATCAATCAATGATTTATTTGAACAGACGCCCTCAATAATAAAGTAAGAGTGAACAAACCTACCCTTTTATAAAAATGCATGCCACATGGTCTAAAACTTGACCGTTTGATAGTACGCTTATGGTTTCAAGATCAATCCTGTGAAAAAATAGGATGAAAATGATCTCTATCGTCTGATTCAAATCAATTAAGAGTACCTTTAAATCCACCCACTGAGTTTTTGAGTTTACCTATGCTGAAGTACCTTGATTGCATTGAATCAGACGGCGAAGATTGTTTACACGATGGATCTTGAGATCATGAGTTGACTATATGACAGTCGTTTTCTTTTATTTCATGTGATACACACTCAAAAAAGTGACTTTAAAATCAACTTTGAACTCACACGTAATGCTAAGGTCACTTTTCTGATATATTTGTTACATGAAATAAAGCATTGACTATCTTATAATATGCTCAAGATCTCAAAATCCACATGTGAAATATTGGAAGAATAAACGATCTCAAAAGTCTGATTCATCATACTCACTGTCTTTCAGCAACGGTGAATTCAAAGATTCAGCGGGTGGGTGGATTTAAAGGTACTCATCAATCAATTGACGCGAATAGAACTAGCCTTTTATAAATATGCATGGCATGCCACTTGGCATAAAGTTAAGTTGTCATGTTCCGTTCGATATACAAGAAGAGTCGGTCTTTAAAAGAAAATGCCTTCTAGAAAACGTCGGTCCCGCGTCCTACCAGAGAAACAGAGAAAATGGAAAGATGCCTCTCATTTATAACAGGCGGCAAAATTCCAACCATTTAGCCTTTGGTAGTTGGAATATGGAATCGAACACTATAAAATAAGGACCCCACTCTCCTCATCGTTGTTTAAGCACCAAAATGGTGTTTAAATGATTTTTCACATCAATATTTTAAAATGTGGACAATCCATACTGTCATAATGATAAATCATACCTTGAAGTGCAATAGGACCTAAAAATGTGTTTTAGGGAGGTTTCAAATAATCTCATCCAATATCAACTATTGTTTCTAATTTTAATGACAGATATTAAAAGCATATTTTTGATGTCACATATTCCAATGATAGATTCCCATACCACAAATGTGCGCCATATGGCATGATGGTAAACCATACTTTAATAGTTTGAGATAAAAAGTTCCTTTTTGATGAAGTAAAGATCCTTTAATCATGATTGGTGTTTAAATGTCGGCCATAGCCATTATCCCATAGAATAAGGGATAATGGCTCTTGACCGACATATAAACCACCAAAATAGTATTTAAATGATCTAACACCATTGAAGTGTGATTTATCATTATATCATATTTGTTGTCAATCTAAGTTGTCCAAGTAGCAGTGTATCATTGGAATTTGTCTTGGCTCAAAAATACAATATGCCTATAAGTGAGTGGGAACCATTAGATTGACAAATGTTAATATCAGTTATTAAAATAAAAACAATGATTGATATTATAGTCCATAGGCGGGATAATTTAAATCTCTCTAAAACCTCATTTCGGGCATGTTGCACGCCAATCTATGATCTATTACTTTCATGATACGGATCACTAACATCTTAAATCATTAATGGCGTAAGATCATTTAAACACCATTTTGGTGTTTAAACTTTAAATGACGGTTAGGAGAGTCGGGTCAATGAAATAAAGGATTAAAGATTAAGTGGTCGCCTGTTACCCACTTTTAGGGTTGTCCTTGGGTTCGGTCTAATGGCTCAATAACCAACCTGCCTAACCCAATTTTTTTATTGGGGCCGAACGCCAAATTTGACGGTCAAGTTGATCGGTCATGAAGCATCCAATCCGACAGTCATGTCTGTTTGGGCAAAACACAGATGACTTCAGGCCGGGCATCAGGTAGTGTCGGGTTTATACCCCTAATTGACACATCAGGTGGGGTAGGCTCATGGTGAACCATTGGGTAAGGTCGGTATCAGGTGGGGTTGGTTCATGGTGAACCATTGGGTAAGGTCCGGTTGGGTTATGGTCCACTATCGGGTCAGGCTAGTTTGAGTCCCAGTGCACTACCGGGTGGGGTCGAGCATATATAAATGTGCCCTCCCTGCAGCCAAAATTTGGCTTGGCCCGACCCAACCAACCCATTGACAACCCAACGTCAATAAACTTGCCTACTTTTATCTTGACTATCCTAACCCACCTCCACAGCTGTCAGGGTCCTTAAACAATGTACAAGTGTAGTTCTGAATGCTGCCATGTCGAGGCTACGGAGGTCGGTGAGGATGGTCAATCCCATAAATAATTCCGATGCTTATAGCTCAACGCGTATTCACCAAATTAATGTTTTGAAAGGTACCTTTAGGCCTCGTGCGGTAGTTTCTGAGCTTTCTCCCTTTCCTGGAAAACTCACTTTCCTTGAGAATGTTCTTGAGTTACTTAGAAATTTATTTTCCTTCCATTTCTAATCTTTTCTTGTGTTCCACACTTTCTCAAGAAAATATCAGAAAGTGCATTGTGTTCTTCCACACATTATAGCCGCACGTTTTTATATCGTTCATCTAAACGGTTATACTGATCGGATGATCGTCAAAATTTATAGACATCCAATCGATAATGTATTGAAGACTTTTGTCGAACAGATTACGAGAAAATCACTTTAAACGTAAGTTTTTTTATGATGGCTATGAAACCTTATTACACACCTATATCTGTATTGTCACCCCCTAACATCCATCAGATGCAAGACATCATGGTGAGCTTCACGGGTGTCTACAAAGGAAGCCACAAGTGTCCACAACGGAATAGGCAATTACAACTACAAGGAGGTGCCAGTGAAGAGTCTCTTCATCTGACATTATTTGAAAAGTCTCTCACCGACTTCAAAGTGGCTGCAATGGGAAATTACCATATGCACTTCTAAATTCCATTAGTGGGCGCATGAAGTAAATGCCAGATTTACTCGTCATTTAAACTGCCAACCTCTACATTTAAAAGTTGTGTTTAAATGACAGTTAATTGGGATGTTGGTTGGTGCTCCTTTCAGATGAAGAAAGGATTCAGTGAGACTCCTTACGTGTACTATAGTAGCCGAAGCTCAGAAACTGAGCTTTCCTGAGCAAAATCCTCTAAAAACAAAACGTTCATTTCTCACGAAAGTGCAATGGAAACTCGCAGCCCAATAAAAACTCCCAAATGCTAAAAAATCTCAAAAAGTGTCAAGAAATAGCATTTTCTGCAAAAAAGTCTGAGAAACTGACACTTTCTTGGCTCTCAAACGAGGCCTTAGATTCTTTCGTTTCAACTCTCGTTTGTAATGTCCTTAAATTGTTGACTACTTTGAAGTTTGAATAATGGAGATCGTTTTTGTCCCAATCTCTAACACAATAGATTTTGTGATCAGATTTTGATTTCAGTCAGCATACACCCTAATAAGCGTATACCATGATTATATTATTTTTTAGAATGTGTGTCACATAGAATCAAAATTTGACCATTTGATAGTAGGTTGATCTCAAAATCTATTATGTCAAAGATTGATACGAGAAATGATCTCCATTGCACGTAAAACCTAGGTTGAGATGAAAGAATCTTGAGTTGTAAATAAAGATACCATATTTTCAATTTCAGTTGAAAATAAAGAAGATGATATCCATACGAGTACCTTTGAATCCACCCACCTAATCTTTGAGTTCACCCACGCTGAAACACATTGACTGTGTTGACTCAGACGGTGGAGATCGTTTATCCTCTCAATTCACATGATGAATCTTGAGATCATGGGCGTACCATCAGACGATCAGGGTTTTATTTTATGTGGTACAAATAAAAAAAATGACTTAACATCACGTGCTAGCTCAATATTGATTTTAAGGTCACTTTTTAGAATGTGCACCACATGAAATAAAAAATTGATCGTCTGATGGTACGCCCATGATCTCAAGATCCATCGTATGAAAGATTCGGATTATAAACAATCTCCATCGTCTGATTCAATGCAGTCAATGTGTTTCAGTGTGGGTGAACTCAAAGATTTGGTGGGTGGATTTAAAGGTACTCTATTCATATTGGTCTGTCTTAAGCGGATTGGGTACCTCCCAGACTCTATAGACCATTGTACTCGCGCACATGATAAGTGAGTTTGGAGTCGTCTATGGACCTGGCAAGAACAGTTTTTAGCTACTAGATCGGAGTCAAATTGGAGTGGCCCACTCGTTAGCTCATTTATTAGACGGACAATATTTTATGGAGAACGGGAAATGACAAATGTAATGACCCTGATTTTTGTTAATGTTGAATCGTTGACTTTTAATGAGAAACTGAGATTATGAAGTACCTTGAGCTCATCGCTTCATGTATGTAATTTTCGAGGATGAAAATATTATAAGGGGAAGAGAATGTAACAACTCGAATTTTTGGACTTTATTTTAAGGATGTTAGATGATGTATCACACCATATACGGTGTTAAAGCTCCACAATGGAACCCACCATCTTTTAGGAAAGTTCTGATTTTTTTCTATATTAATATTAGACTCATTACGAAATTCTCGTTGATTCGATTCCAACAATATATGATTTATTGATTTTCGATAAGAATATAAAAAATTACGTCCGTTTTAAGAGATGAAACAAATTAAAGGGTATAACTGTAATTTCGGAAGAGAAACACAAATTTAGTTCGGTGTTTAAACAAAGCGCTGGAAGAAAACCTTTTCTCAAGCTATTCAAGTCCGTATGAATTCTTATTGCATGGAAACACTCCTATTTTATTAAATTTCTTACCAAAAGTCTTAATTAGAATTAACCTAAAACTTTCTACCGTTATAAATAAAACTTTAAAAGCTCTCTACTCTCTATAATTAAAAATTATTCTCTCCCAAGACTTAAACGAACCGACACCTTGGGCATCGACCTTTTTAACCCGAATTATCGTTGATCTACCGTTCACGCTTCAAGAGGTGGGTACCCATCAATCTATCTTATTCTTCTCAGATCCCGTCGCATAGGATGTGTTCGATCGCGCATCGACGAGTTTAAAATTTTTATTTAAACCAAAATATCTCATAAATTAATAGACATACATATTGAATATTATATTTTCCCTTGAAAGTTATATATTTTATAAGTCGGTTTATATTTTGTTCCTCGTTTCTTTTCAAACAAGCCCTTTATTTGGCTATTAATATTTTACCTTCTATTAGATTTGTATATTTAATAACTCATCTTCCTCTTAAAGTTACATACTAATTAACCATGAATATCTTTAAGTATGATAAATCTGCATATTTAGTATTTTATTTTTCTATTAAAGTTGCATGATTTGTAAGTCGAGTTTATATTTTGTTTCTCTTTTCAAACAATCTCTTTGTTTGGCTATTATTTAATATTACTTTCTATTAGGTCTTCATATTTAATATTTTATCCACTTTTATATCTGTAAAATTAATTAAATTCTAATATTTATAAATTTGATAGATTGACTTAATTAGAATAATACCATATTGATATTATTTATTTCTAAATCTATATAGTTAGAAATTTACCCTTCTACTAAAACTATAATGATATATATTATTGTTACAAGTCTATATTATTATTTATTTAAAATTAATTAAGTTCTAATATTAAACTATATTCTTATTTTATTTAAAAGAATAATATATTGCACCATCTTGAAGTTACAGGTCCGAACTCGCGGCTACGAACCCAAATTTGCAGCTATGAACCCGAGCTCGCAACCATTAATGTAATAGTCTTGGTATTTTGGCCACAACTTTTTACTCCGAGATCGGATTGACGCAATTTTTATGGCATTGGAAATAAGACAGCAAGCTTTATAATTTTATGTGAAATAGTTATTTTATGAATCTAACATTTTAGAGGTAAAAATAGAGCAGCAAGTCGGATTTAATTTTAAATGACCCAAGGCTGCACAAATTTTTTGATTTTCATGACCAAAATTTCTGTGTATATTATATCTTAAGACCTTTCGATCGATGATCATGATAAATCACAATTTAGTAATTATAAATAAACTTTAATTTAATTATCAAATTATAAATATATATATATATATATATATATCACTTTTATAGCTTCAACGCGACCATTTCGGTAACCCCAAGTATTAGAAATTTGATACCTTGTGAAATCAAACTCTGACCTTCACGTTTTCGAAATAATACTAATAACTACCTTATCCTATATTTGTATTGAGATGAATATAAATAAATAAATATATAAACATAACTAAATCTAAATGTAAATCTATATTGTATGTATGATAATTTTGTGCTTCTATCTTGATCATGTTATACGAGTTAAAGACATGTTAGATTATATGTACGCGAGTGTATGAGATCATACCTATGATTGGGCGTGATGATTTACCGAGATGGAATCGAAGCGAGAAATATATCGTATTCACATGCCTTATAACTCGTTGTGGTATAAGACATTATAACGAGTCGAGTGAGTGTAACCTTGTATACGGTGGCATATATAGTGACCCTATCACCCCGAGTTTTAATATGATAGGATAAAATATGAATTAGGATATGAGATTTGACCCTTAAGCCTTAATTGTGGTGAGGTTTCTTTTACGGTCACGTGAACCTTTTACTTGGAAAGCGTGATTTAAGGAAGTTATCCCGCTGTAACTCGTCCTAAGATTAAATTAAAAGTATAAGTTTTGATATGAGTATGATTATAAGATAAGATAAATTATGAGTAAGAAAATAAGATACCGCTATGTAGGTTAGCAACAGATTAAGAACTTAAGTCTCTATATGTGTCATTCATTGCGTAGCCACTGTAACGGCAATAACGTCTTACAGCCAAGACGGGTCTCTGGGAGACAGTATGAATATAACCGAGAGTATGAGTAGGAGTATAAATAGGTTGTGAGTATGTGTGACCATTTATGTCTTCCCATTGGGCTGGATGGAGGAGTATGAGTATGATACGGGGGTGTTATGATATAGTGGTATGATACTATAGTAACCCTCACATAGTAGCTCGAGCTGCGACTCTGGCACAAGTCCTTTAAGATTTATGAGTATATTAGTTATGTTCATGCAATGTACAGACGTATGTGTGAGAATAATAAAATATGGTATGTTACGAGTTATAGTGGGGTACATTAAGATATGAGTGTTTAGATCATGGTCCTGTACTTATGTTATGATATGAGTTCTACGTTATGCATTTTATTCGTTATGTTATTTCTGATTTCATTTTTATATTATGTTTATCACTCACATAATGCACCCACAATACACCTGAGTAGAATGGGGTAGATTGTTGGCATATCTACTGAGTTTACGTGACTGAGTAAACTCATCCCACGAAAATCTAAATAGCTACAGGTGATTACGTTGGTGGAGTAGACGCCGGCTATTCAGATCCTATTGACATTGACTTCGTTGACCCCGTGGATGCTAAGTATTAGGAGCCTTAGGAGGGTGATGTCGCTGGGTACCAGGAGGACCTTAGTGCTGATTTTGATCCTAGCGTCAATTACTGACAGTTGTAGACTCAGTACTGAGTTCTTTTGATATTATTATTATTGACTGTATGCTTTCTTTTATCGGATTTGTCTCCGACTTTTTTTTTTTTATTATTGGTGATTTACTTGGATTTTATCACATTTATTCAGTATTTATGACAGTTTTATATTCTATCTTTTTGTGTTGGCTTTCACGGATTTCGTGGAATCAGATTTATGTGGTAACTCTGATTAAGTGTATGTCCACTTAGCATATCTGTAAAAGTCTAAATTTTCGCACTCGAAAACTCGTGCCATCAGATCGACACCAAGGGCTGATCCTGGAACACACCGAATACTTGACACATTCACACGCAAAGCGAAAATAAAGCATAAAGTCTAACTAAACAATTAGAGTCATTATAACGAAAATAAATCTTCATTTCTATATAATGACGAATTAAATAAAATGATCCCAAAAAACGGTTCTAATCCTATTCGCATGAACAAAAGATCCGAACCGAACTATCAGTGACAACCAATCGTCACCCAAGGATGATTCGCAAAAGAAACACCGTATTATAATATTACATTAATTTTATCTTAACATGATTGGACGTATCAAGCCTTACACACAAAATCTCAAAATAAGCGCAGCTATGTCCGCTAAAAGAAATCCTCGGGAGGGGGATCGGTCTCCTCCAAAGGCACGTACAAAGGGTTCTCCAAATCTAGATCTTCGGTACCCGCAGCAACCTCTGAACCTGTGACATATAGTCGAAGGTGAGCTACATCATAGCTTAATAGGGACAAGTAATAGCATGCATATCTTTCACATCTCACATATCTTTAATGACATAATTCAAAACATATTTTCTATAATAAAAATCACAACTGAAAAGCATAGAACTAGACAAAACGAATAACTAATACATACTTCAAAATCACACTTAATGTAATTTCAAAAGTTTGTTCTTGTTTCACATACTTAAACCATTTGCAAAGGAAGAACTTAAATTTAATCACTTAAATAGTCTCTCGAGCATGTATAGCATCGAACCCTAATAGGAATACCCTCCTTCGTCATTCACATGAACCCTTTTTGCACAAAAATGCCCAAGTTCGTTCGACTAGGAGACTTGTACCGAACAAAGTGTTTCCATATATTGGAAATCAAAGAACGGATATCTCACTGTATCGGAGCATAATTTGTACAGATATCTCGCCATACTGGTCACGGATATCCCACTGTGTCGGTCACAGATATCCCGCCGTGTTGATTGGGTATCCATAAAACCTTAAATCAAAGTGCACAAGTACTTATAGTTATTCACCGTGAATTTGTGATAATTATAATAGTTTGAAGTTTTCAAAGAGTTCATATACACATTTATACACATCCTTTTTTATGTCACGTTCATAGAATTAGATCATTTTGGTGTTACGCACACACTTCTCATGACACACACACACATATCTTTCTTCTTAGTGTTCATACTTACGAAGTTGACATATTAAAGCTATGAACGAAAAATATGTTACTACACAGACAAAGTCCCAAAACACACACACACACACACTCTTATCATATCATTACGCATATGCTAATTGAAATCAAATATACATGTTAAGGAGTTTTTCCTATCTCACACGAGGTCACACCTAATTCCTTTAGCTCAAGTTAGCTCTTCAAGCCCACATCTCAAGCTCATACCTAACATACATGAATTCATAAACAAAATGTCAAAATTGACGCTAAACAGGAAGATACAAAGTCTCCCCAAAGTCCACAAAGCAAATCGAACCAAAATCCTGAATCTGTCTAAACCGATCGATCGACTTTCCCAAATCGTTCGATCGGTTCCAAAACGATCGAACGGTTTACAGAAATCAAACCTTACTCAGGTGCCACATTCCGATCGATCGGTTCCAAACCGATCGAACGGTTTCCTCAGAAACCCACACCCTTCCTTTCTCTGACAAAGCCAATCGAACGGTCACTTATTTCGATCGAATGTTTTGTCAAACTCTGTACATTCTCGGATTTTAACTTCTTTAACTCATTTTCCTTGAAATAAACTCCCAATTCTTCAAATTCCCACACTACATACTACCTAAATTCTTAACACATGAAAAACACAACTTAATCATAACTCTTGCCTTTTTGTTGATCAATCTTCTCAATCCATGTGCTCAACTCAAGCTAGGTTTCATGATTGGAGCCTCAGATTCTTCACGATCCGAATTCTGTAATCTCACGAATAGTCTTAAGTCCCCGTACGCATGGTCATATGCATTTAAAGCTTCTTCCCTTCTCTCGCTCTCTTAAGAACTCTACAACAACCTAAGTAAGAGAATTTATTTCTCTTAACATCTTGTCTTTTATATTTAAAGTCTCTAACACAAGTGTTAAGCGCATACACGGCACTTCGGTATACGCTACCTTAACAATGGTTCATACGCACATTAATCTTCTCCTTCTTATCCACAACCAGGTTACTAATTCACATCAATATTTTTATGTTCTATCTTATTTGGTGTGTGACCAGTCGGGCACGCACATCGAGGTGTACTATTCAAGGTCCAAAATTTCGGGACATTACAATATCCGGGATATGTGCGGGTCATAATTCAGAATTCTAGGCCCTCGGGATGAGATAGAAATTCGAGTCATGACAGCAAACCATTCAACGAACTGCTGATGTGGCGCGATGCAAGCGCAGTGGGGCTCAACAATGCAGGACGGGGAAGCCACTTATATCACGCCACACGTAAGCATCCATTGAATGGTCAGTTGTTTCCCGTCCCTTCTTATAATTTTCCTTTATTAAAGCATGAGAAATGTCTCCTTTTTTTTGGAGCCCTTACTTGCAGGCAAAAAGTTTGGCTCTTCCCATGGTTTAAAAGACAGATTCACTAGTTTGGGGACTTCTGCCATGTGAAAGCACCATATATACTCTCTAATTTGGTCTAACGATCTCAGGGGTAAAAGAACCGCATCAAACATAACCTTAATGATATGATTCAATGTAGTCAAAGGCCATTATTTGATTCAACAGCAACCTGTGTTGAATCATATGATATAGATTGAGTTTTCTGCCAATTTTTTGAACCATAGATCTTTAGTTCATGTCCTTCAAATCAAACAACTTAGATGATATTTTCATAGGACACTAGTTTTCAAAATTCCAAGTCCTTTTTAAACAATGTGAAAGGAGGGCCTAACTACTCATCTCTAAGTAATGGCTTGTTTTTTTTCTAGTTTGAATTTAAGTCGCATGCAAAAAGCTTTGGACCTGCCAGCCTCTGGTTGGGCGAAAAGATCAACGGGTGTCTTGCTTGTTCACTACACAACGTATATCTCTTGGGATAATGGCTTCTAATGTACACTTAAATGGATATAAATGATCTTACACTATTAAAATGTTACTTTCTTTTATCTCACACTATTGAAATGTGATTTATCATTATGTTATATGGTAGACATCTATGATTAATTAATCTAAATTACTCAAGTGGCAATCTATCACTGTAATATATCTCGTCCAGTAGAACACGCAGATAAGTGGATGCTAGCCATTCGATTGATAAACTTTAATATCAGTCATTAAAATTAAAACAATGGTTAATATTATAGTCAACTGATCGGATGGTTTAAATCTCCCTAAAAATACTATTCTTGGGCTTATTGTACTTCAATCTATGATCTATCGCTTTGACGTTCGGATCAACTTCATCTTATTTTATTACTTATTATAATTCGTAGAATTCTCATTTGAAATTGTAAAATGGGAGCTACTACTTGCACAAGAATATGAGCCGTTGTACATCTTTACTATTGGACGTAGCGAACATGAGGGGTATCGCCGGGTGAGATACCAAAGCATTAATTTTTTTCTAAAATAACACTAATTGAAATTGCAAAAAAGGGAGTAACTACTTATGTGTCATGTAGAACACCATCAAAGGAGTCCAATTTCAAGGCTATGATATAAAGAGTTGTTTTGTCAAAGATTGACATAAAACAGGAAGCAAATAATTTGACAGGCTAGGGTAGGCAAAGGCTTTCAAACTTTCCTTATTTTGATGCTCAAGTGCATATCTATCTATCTATCTATCTATATATATATAGGGAGCCTATTCGGTGCTCTTATAGAGGGCGGTCAAGCGTCCTCCAAGACTTCGTGGAGATCAATGTGGTATCCAAAACACTTTCTAGTGGAGGACGAATACCTTCTCCATATATATATAGGGAGCCTATTCCGTGCTCTTATAGAGGGCGCTCAAGCGTCCTCCAAGACTTCGTGGAGATCAATGTGGTATCCAAAACACTTTCTAGTGGAGGACAAATACCTTCTCCATATATATATATATATATATATATAGAGAGAGAGAGAGAGAGAGAGAGAGAGGAATATGCATTCAACCGCACGACGACAATCGTGTGTTTGAATGCTAGGTCTTTTGCCATGCCACACTTGATTGAGTTACACTCATCCTCTAAGGTTTCATCAGTCCAATAGATTTTAGAAAAAATCTTTGGACCATTTTGCCCTTCAAAATATTTAGTTAGTTTTTCATCCGCTGCCTGAACATAGTGCATTGAAATTTTTCACCTTTGCCAAGTCTTGCCTACCATTTTTTTTTTTTAAGATGGATTTAATCAACCTTAGGAAAGTTGCTATGGCACCTAATCGTCTTATTGGGTGTCACATGGTGCCTAACAGTCCCACACTAGTTCGAGTGCTTGATTCAATCATGCGTTCCCAGGCCTCATGTACAAGTGTGTGTGTGTGTGTATATATAATGAGGATATGCATTCGAGTGTACAATGATGATCATGTGCTTGAATGCCGAATTGCATGTCATGTGATCTCGAGTTATATTCATCCTCTAAGAGCTCACTTAACCTTGCTCGTAGTCCTCTAAGATTTACATTCATAGAGATGTATTTGACAGCTTCGATGATTCCACAAACTTTACGAGACACACCATTACATCTTCCTACTCTTCCGAAATGACGATACGATAACCTTGCTCGTAGTCGTTCTTCGAAGAAAATAACACCCTTACTCGTTGTTGTTTTTCAAAGATTTTTATTCTTTTTTGACACATTATTATTATTATTCATTAATTCAATTTTGTTGTAACGGCCTAATGGAATATTTAACTTTTCTTCGAATCAGTCATCTGAAAATGACTCAGAGTAACTTCCCTCCATCATTCAAGATGTATTTGACAGCTTCGATGATTCTATCAGCATTCTGAGGCACACCATTACATCTTCTTACTCTTCCAAAAATTAAGATACAATAACCCTTGCTCGTAGTCGTTCTTCAAAGAAAATAACACGCTTGCTCGTAATTATTTTTCAAAGATTTATGTTCTTTTTTTACACCGCATTATTATTATTAATTAATCCAATTTTGTTGTAATGCCTAAGGGAATATTTAACTTTCTTTTTTTGTTTGCATAAAGAATGTATATTATATGCTTTAATATTGCTAATATTACACTACCCTAGGTATAAAAAATCGGCTGATACCGATAGGTATCGGCCCTGCAATTTGGTATCGGTTTCGATATTGGTCGATACGTATCAGTTTGAGCCGAGATTTGAAGATTTTTTTTTTTAAGTATCGATTCGTATCGGTATTGGCCGATACGTATCAGCCGATTCATATTGGTCCTCTATGGAACAATACCCGATACCGATACCGAGTTTGAAACCTTGACACTACCTAGCCCAAGTGCAGATAATTTGAGAGGCGAGGGTAGGCGAGGGCTTTGAAACTTTCCTTATTATGTTGCTCAAGTGCATGATACGTACATATATATATATATATATATATATATATATATATATATATATATATATATATATATATATATATATATATATAGGGAGCTTGTTCCGTCTTCTATGGGAGGAAGCTCAAGCGTCCCCTAAGATCTCGTGGAGATCAATGTGGCATCCAAACACTATTTGGGTGCCAGGGGAAGCAAAAGGGAACGACTTAGATTAATTTTCCAAAAAAAGTTTTCAAAATTTTTCTTTTTAAATCCTCTATCAAAGTTTGACTAATTTTAATGATTTAAATTTCAAGGCTCAAAAATACATTATGGGGATGAGTTTTTGAATTTTTTTTTAGCTAAATATGATCTAAGCAATGCACCCCGTCCTCCGTGTGCAATTAAATTTGTATCATGTTGCCAATTAGAGTTTTTCCCCAATCTTGAAGGACGCTTGAGTGTCCTCCAATGGAGGACGAACACGTAGTGCCTCTGTCTCTAATGCGACATTCCCTCCGTTTCCTCATTTAACCGTGCTTTAACCATGATTATGACTAACAGAATCAGAAAGGCAAAGAGAGGCGAAGCGCAGGGTGTATGTGCCTGACATCGTGATTTGGTCATGATTACATTCGACAAGACATTTGAAAAGAAAACCTTCTTCAAAGCGCTTACGCATCTATTCTTCGAAGTGCTTACGCCTATGTACAACATGCAAGTGCCAATATCAAGTAGTGCAGCGCTTTGGACAACACCCAATAAATGACATGAAGCGACATTTGACATAATATCATTTATTACCGTTGTCATAACATTAAATGAGAAGCGGGGCATGACATCGTAGTTTTGAATGTGTATCATTACAATTCGAAATGACTATTTAAAGCCTTTCCGCTCCTTCGTCTCCTTACGCTGACGCCTTAGTACGAAGCATTTGCGCTTTGTATAAGACGAACAACCACTTCTACACCGGGTCCTAGCGCGACTATGTCAAAGCATTAGCGTTCCATATGACACATAGCGCGTTTAAGTTGAAACATAGCACTTTTTGTGCGAAGTGACATCTGACCGTACTTCATTTATTACCATCAAGAGAGCATTAAATGAGATGACTATTTTGAGGCACCCCTTTGGGGAGACCATTTATTTGTTAAATGTTTAGTATTTATTGCTCGAATATTTAACATTAATGACGCTTTTGTCAGAGCAAGCTTGGCTCTAAGTGAGGAGCACTAACTCTCTAGTAAGAAGCGCTAACGCTTTCTTTTGTTTGTGCTTGCACGATTAATAGTAAGCGTTAGTGCTCCGTATATGATACGAGACAACCCAAAATGTTACCACGTAGACATAGCAGCAGTTTGTACGAAGTGTTGCCTAATCGGATGTAATTTATTACCATTGTCAGAACAATAAATGAGGAGCAAAGCAAGGCGGATGAGATTACAGCGCCTGATATCATGGTGTGTAATGGTCATCATTCCCATTCGAATAATATATTTAAGACGACAATTTTGTTAATTACATATTCAGAAATTACTTTTCACCTTTGCACTCTCAATTTTCATCTTCTTAGAGCGCAGTAAGATACATCAAAGCGACGAAACCCTATTTCTAAACCTAGGAAGAAGGTGAGTGCCATTTTATTTTTGTTCTGCTTCAAAAATGGCAAATAGAAGAGTCATCCCTTTCATATATGAAGAGTTTGCGCATCATATAGGGGCGCGGGCACCTCAACGCACAAGCTTTTGGAGCCTCGGTGCCCATCATTTGAGGTGTTATCACCTATACATGGAAGCGATGCCGCTCCTTCTCTAAACTTCTCTCCTTTTTCTGTTTCATATATTTCGTGCCTCATGTAGGGGTGCGGCGCCTCAGCGCACAAGAATTTAAAGATAGTTGTCAAGACTCTAGCCACTAAGCGCACCATTCGAAGGTGTCGGGTCATTTATGACGAGGCATCTGAGGGGAGAAAAAATCTACTTAAGGACTCGGTCTTCGGGTTATTCTTTGTGGCTCCACAGGGCATAATAAGCATCAACAACCTCCTGGACGCAATCAAGTTCTGGGTCGATGACAACAATTGAAAATTTGGGAAGGTCACTATCAAATTTCAAGCCCTTGATTTTGCCTTAATCACTGGCCTTCGAATGAGAGATCCCCTAAGTTACCGTACGAAGGTGGAGATTTCCAAAGAACAGACTATTAGAGATAGGTTTTTCAAGGGCCTAAAAGATGTAGATAGGGGACACATTATTGAAGCCATTAAGAAAGTCGAACAAGATGCTGATGTGAACTTTCTGAAACTCTGTCTGTTGTTCGTCCTCACCACCGTTCTCTTACCAAACACAAAATACACCATCGAGGACTCCCACCTCGACCTCTTTGATGATCTCCCCAATTTCAACGAATATCTATGGGGTTAGTTTGCATACAATTATCTTCTAGTGTGCGTGAATAAAGCAAAGAGGATGAGGGATATAGCTGAGAAATCAAAGGAAGTGTAGGATTATAATATTTGTGGTTGTACTATTGCCCTACAGGTAATGTCATCTCCCAAAATGTCCTATTTTATTTCCTATGAAGTGGTGACGATTATAGAAGTCATCAATTTTTTTTTCTCAAATTCAGGCGTACAAGATTAACCACAGGTGTGCCCTAGCGGAGGTTACGGACGATGACGTCCAACGCTTCACAAGGCTGTTGAAATGGGCTGCGAACGATAATACGAGGAAGTTGTACATCACGGACTTCGAGAAGAAGGTAAATTTGATACGAGGCGATATCGCTTTATTCTTATAGGCATTGTTGCTACAATGCACTTCTTTATAGAAGCGATGACGCTTCTAATACGAGGCGATATCGCTTTCAAGTATAAGCGTTGTCACTATGATGCGCTTCTTTGTAGAAGCGCTATCTCTTCCAAAATAAGTGATGGTGCCTCTATTATGAGTGCAATCACTTGTTAAGGAAGTGGTCGTATTTTCCAAAATTCCTTACTAGTCAAAAAATAATATGGAATATCTATCATCTTGTAGTGTGTCCTGCAAATGGAGGCCACACTTCATGAGAGGACCCTCCCTGCCTGTGGTAGCAGCCGTATAGTGAATAGGGCAGAGACCTATGGAAGTGGGTGAAGGATATCTGGGACCCTTCCATTACTGTGAGGAGGAAGAAAATGGGCATTGATGTTATTAACTTGTCGGAGGAGGAAGAAGAAAAAGAAGAAGAAGAAAAAGAGGAAGAAGAAGACGAAGAACCCAAAGCCAGTAAGTCTGTGAAACAGCGGATTGATGAAAAATAGAAGTAGTCTGTCGATTCAAGAATTGTAGACTATGAGAGGTCAGTGTGAGAGTAGAGAAAAGGCTTCGACGACCTCCGTGTAAAGTTTCTTCAGTTAGAATAGGAGAACCAACGACTTAAGGTAAAGGTTCTTCAACTGGAACATGAGAACTAGCAACTGAAGCTAAAGGTTCTTCAGCTAGAACAGGAGAACCAGAAACTGAGGGTCAGAACGCCATTGTTTGAAAGGAACAGGGTTATATTAAGAATCAGTTCTCCCTCTTTTGGAATGAACAGGTGTGTCTATCCAAGGTATGCTTTTAAACTATGCTAGATAAATGTTGAACTTGAGTAAATCCAACGACGAAGCGCAGACGCTTCATTTGTGAAGCGTCGATGCTTTGATTATGAAGCGTCGATGCCTCCATATCAAGCAATGACGCTTCTACAGGAGGCGACGATGTTTCTCTATGATGCATCGACGCTTCAGATATGAAGTGCGAACGCTTGTATATGTTAACTATTAATTGAATAGAATTGATATTCTTATCATATTACAGGCTCGCAGTGTGGCGAGAAGTCCGTTGGGGTGCACTAGAGATTATCAGATATATGTCCCCCAACGCCAAAGGTTTGTCTCGGCCCAAACCTGAGCCAACTTGCATTGCTTGCCCGAAGGGAAGCGAATGCCCCGAGCCCCAACCCCCATAGCCACAGCCCCAACTCTAGCCCCAGCCCCAACCACAATCACAACCACAACCCCAACCACAACCACAACCACAACCATTACCACAACCCTAGTCCCAACCACAACCACAACCCTAGCCCCAACCACAACCACAACCACAGCCCCAACCCCACCCATAGTCCCAGCCCCAACCACAACCACAACCCTAACCCCACCCACAACCTCAACCCTATCCACAACCATAACCCCAACCCCAACCCCAATCCCACCCACAGCCCCATACCCAACCATAATCCGACTCCGACCCCAACCCCAACCGCACCCACAGCCCCAGACCTAATCACAATCCAACTCCAACTCCAACCCTCACCTAAACCCCATCCTCCTACTCCCTCCAAACCAGAAGCCCTTACCCAATCGAAAGTCTTATCTCCACCACCACCACTTAAGCCCAAAACCTAACCTCCTATAAAGGAAAAACCCCATCCCCAAGCACAGCCTTTTCCTTCACCACCGCCATCACTGCCTACTATATCTCATGACAAAGGTCTTGAGATGCCCCTTACGCAATCATGCACCGAAGAGAGGTCTTCGGTACAAGAAGAAGAAGAAGAAGAGGACGATGAAGTCCCATTCTGCTTCAGTAGAAATGAGAAGAACCAGGCTAAAGGCCTCACGATTCCTCCCTCACAAACTCTCTTTAAAATAAAGGGAGAGCTGGTCTCTCAATCCCGTAAAAAGAAGGCCAAAGCCGTGGGGGCCCCTGTCGATGATGCATCACCTCAAGCCTATATGAATACTATTTGGGAAAAGCTCAACAGAGAGAATAAGTACATAAATTCCCTCCATACAACTTTTAATATGTCTTTCGAAGCGTCAATGCGTCGTTGTCGAAGCATCGTCGCCTTTAGGTTAGAGCGTCAATGCTATGACTACAAAGCGGTACCGCGTCTATTTCGAAGCGCTAGCGACTAATTGACTTATGTCTTAATTTGAACGTAGGACTTTCATCTCGACTGTTGGGTCCCAGTATATTACCATCGAGTTGATGCACCGCCTGCAATCCAAATAGGAAATAAAAGACCTAGTAAGTATTAATCTCCTATTCAACCTCGTCGCTTTCCTAATTCCATATTGATATTTACACTTTCGTATGCAAATAATGACCTCATACTTTAGGGTCATAAACTAGCAGGAGGATATTAAAAAGAAAAAGAAGACTTTTTGGATGGCTGCCGTTGGACTCAATTGCATGATCACGGATTTTAGAGATTTTGAGAATTACATTGAACAAAGTTCAAATTACGAGCCCTCCGACGTTGCGGGACGGATCTTATACTACCTCGACCATTTTGTGGTGCAGCATGACACAAAGTCATTGCAATGTTTTCTCGTAAATAATAATCTCGACTTGACTACGATTGACTATGAACAAATTTTTATTCTGATTCATATCGATCAGCCACAACACTGAGCGTTTTCTGTGGCGATCCCCTCAGCTCATAAGATCGTTGTCCATGACCCCCTCCTAGATCTTCCTTCGGAAATCAAATTTGCTGAGGCGATAAGGACACTGGTAAGCAGAGCTCGAATATTGTCTAAAGAAACGTCGGAATTGTTTATGCCTGTTAGCGGAAGCATTGATGCGCTTTGACTATGAGGTGTCAGCGCTTTGACGATGGGGTGTCAGGGCTCTACATATGCACGGCATCGAGGCATCCATTTTTGACACATATCCTTGGATAAGTCACGGTGCTGAAGCGTCGTGCCAAGATAATAGTTATGATTGCGGGATTTTCGTGATGAAATACGTAGATTATTTAAGCAGGAAATAGGAGCCAAAATTTAAGCAGGAAGATCATGATACTATAAGGGTTGGGCATGTGATCAGTATGCATCAGGAAGAGAATTGGGATGCTAGTGACGATGTGGAATAGCTTATATAAAATTTTGTCATACATAAATGTACTTTCAAATTTGTTTATATGTAGCATGTACTGAATTCATGCAATGTGAAAAGGGCTACTTACATAGGATAAATATACAATATACACTAATTATATTACACGAGAATCTTTTAATACACGGGATTTATTCGCAGGATGAGTTGTTAATCTGCGATTTCGAAGCATTGGCGCTTTCTTTAGACGCGCATGCACCTCCACAACGATGCGCCAACGCCCCTCATAAGTAACTAATGTGCCCGTCATATGTAACTTGTTCTTTGAGATATGTAATTTTCAATGTAACATATTTGATTCTTTTATTAGTTGATGCAAAAATTTGGATGTCATGTCTTCGTTTCTATTATTATTTTGTGGAAATTTTTTTATTTCATCGTATTCTTATTTTCTCTAAGAATAAGCGCCATGGGTAACATCAAACAGAGGCATTGCTACTTCTAACAACAAGCGACAATGCTTTGACTAGGGGGCGTCAGTGCTTTGTCGATGGGGTGTCAGCTCTTTGACATGTCACATGTCCCTTTAAATCAGACGACCCAGATTGTATTTTCACATGTCACATGTCCCTAGAATACAATCTTTTTTTAACTTCGGTGCAATCAAGTAAAAAGTGAGTGCAAGTAATGGCTCCCTTTTATTTATTAGGATACAAACAACCGCTATAAAAAATAATGTTGAAAAGACTGGGCGAAAAGACAACACACTCCATAATCAAAATCCTCAAAATTCGTAATAAATGAAACGCCGTTTACGTCAAGAAGCGCCACCGCCCATATTTGAAGCGATGACGCTTCGACCGTCATGATACTGAAGCGTTGACGCTTCTAACAAACAAGCGCCATGGGTAACATCAAACAACTTGAGCTTCTTATCGTAATTCGAGAGAAGTTCGTGGAATACGCTACATGCCACCGACCCTCATAATTTATTTCGACGTGACATTTCAAACCCTAGACTTTGTCCCTATAAAGCCACGTCCCGTCACAAATCCTTCTCATTCCAAACCCATCATTTTTCTCCGTCTCCTAGCTCTAACCCCATGGCGGAAGAACCAGACCATAACAAGCTAAGTAGAAGGCTTGATCGAATCCTTGAAAAGCAAAGGGCCAAACTTATGGCTGCAATAAAGAGATTAGAAAAGTTGAAGCTCCAACGACTAATTCCAGCAGTTGAATCGTCTACCGAGACCCCTCGTTGCCATAAACCTCATCCCAAACCAACCCTTTTTTCCAACTTCTCACCTTCCCCCACTTCTTAACAATCTCACCAATCTCACCATCAAATGTTGCACCCTCAGTGCGAGTTCCTCTATGAGATCGGTGGGTTAAAAATTTATAGCAAGAGGGAACCATATCTCTTGATAGAGCCAAAAATTTGAAGACCCAGAGACTGATCTCTATCATAAACTTTACCGTGTCAGTCCTTGTTTAAATTTTTCCTAGATTGATCTTCTATTTAATTAGCTTCTTGGTTAATCTCTATAAATATTTCTTTCCATATTAATAGAAATTCTCTTTTTGTTTATCCCAAATTGAACATATTTGAAATAGTCGCTGCAATAAATACGGATTGTAAATAGATTGGACCCATTAGCGCATAGTTAATTTAAGCGATGGCGCTTCAAATAAAAAGTGATGACGCATCGAGTTAGAATCGACGACGCAACGATTTCGAAGTGATGACACTTCAAGTTCGAAGCGATAGCGCTTTGAGTTCGAAGTGATAACGCTTCTGTAGACACTCCCATTTTGCCTTCTCGGAATATACTTTTTGTTCGGTCAACCTTTGACCCTTTGTAACCCTGGTATGAGAACCATACACTGAAACAATAGTACATGGCTGAACACAGGCTGAAACAATAGCTCCATGGCTCAGGTCCCGACATGGGGAGACTATATACTGAAATAATAGTATATAGTCAGAATACAGACTGAAACAATAGTCTTGCATTTCATTCTAGAGACCAGACCCAGACAACCCCGAATTAAGTGCCTAAAACCCAGCCCGTAATTCGATTGCACGCCACACCACAAACGCGCAATTAGTCCCCCTTTCAGACCAAACTTTCCTTCTCAGACATATCCGAGACTCGATCACGCGCCCGAAATCAGACGCGCAATCGGATTGAGCGCCACAAAACCAGCCCGCAATTAGCCTACGCCCGACCTAGTCTCACTAACCTTAACCCTTAAGTTTCCTTGATTAAGCGCTCTGAAGAACCACTTAATCAGATTGCGCACCTCCCATCACACGCACAATTAGTCATAATTTTGTTAGGACTGAAAACTCGCTGAGCAAGTCAGTCGATCGCTCACTAAGTCGGTGATGAACTCAAAGTGATTAAGTGCTAGAAAACTAGCACTCAATTTGATTAAACGCTTAAAACAGGGCGCATAATTGAAGGAAAACCTATAAAAAAAAAATTTCTTAAACAGCTCGAGGAGGCTGGCAATTTTTCGAGAGAGAACAGATTTTTTTTGGGATTCCAAAACCAGAGAACTCCGAGGAAAAACCCATAGAGCAACCTTGTCATGATTTCAAGATTCAAGCTTCGAATCTTCGAGATTTCTCTCTGCAGCCCCGATCCTAGCTGCTGACATTCACTGGCAGACGATTCAGTAAAGGAGTTCAACCTACAAGCCCTCGCTCTCCTTAAAGCGTGATCAGTGACGTGTTGCAGCATCGATAAATATCTGCAGCTGGCGATCACAATAAACTAGGAATCCTCCTAAAAAACTCCTGTTATTATTTATTTTTTACTTTAATTATTCCAAACGCCACATTGCTAGAGTCCATCAGGACAGAATTGGAAGCCATTGATTTAACGAGAACCAAGAGGAACCTAGAAAAAGTGCGCACCAACAGGATGGCGATCGCGATGGGACACTTTTGTAAACTCTTTTTTTAGATAGTTAGTTTTTATTTTATTTCCCTATTTTTTTCTCTACATCATGTCATTTAGATTCCTTTTAAAATACATGAGTCTTCGCCAAAGACTCGAGATATCTGGTATACGAAGAGTAAGTTTAGGAGACCCACCACTGTGGGGATATCATGACAACCCCATATACGAAGAAGAATCATTTCATAATTCTAGCCCACGACAACCTCAGATTAATATGGCTGGTGAGAAAAAGAATCCCTTCTCTACCCTAAACACCAGGAACAATCATGATGGGAGAGATGGTGGCATCGGATAAAACCTTATCGCTCAACAAATTGTAGAACTCAGTATCCAAAGAATACAAAGAGGAGATGACGACTCTGAAGAATTACTTCGAGGGTTGGCCGTCACATACGAAATCATTAGGTCACGACAATTTTCAGAAGAACAATAGCGACAAGAGAGACCATTGCCCATCCCGAGCACCGTGTCAGCCCGCGCCGCCTCACTGAGACAACCTGCCCACACATTATTCAACGATGACCCTCTGAACAAGGTTTGCTCACAAGTTGCTCCAAAAGACCAAACCATTAAAATCGAAGATCTCCCTAAAATGCTCGATGGGTATATGGCCAAGAGAGAGCGTCCCGGACACTCATTCGGATTCGACAAATTTTGCCGAGACATCGAGTTTAATTTACCGATAGGATTTAAGCCACCAAAGTTTACTAAATATAATGGCACCGAAAATCCAAACCATCACTTGGCCCTCTTTTGTAATGATTGCCGACCCATACGTGATAATCAAGGCCTTCTCATTCACTATTTCCAACGTTCGTTAGAAGGAGAAGCTTTAGATTGGTTTGCGGGACTCCCGCTTTATAAGATAGAAACCTTCGACCAATTAGTCGGTCAATTCCTAGACCAATACAAACACTTGATCCAAGAGACAGTTAGTCTCAGAGATCTAATGGCGGCCAACCAAGGACCTGATGAAGAATTCACTGACTTTGTCGCTAAATGGAGAAAACTTACTGCTAGAACTGACACTTCAATAAAAGAGGACTCGATTGATATTATTATCGACAGCACTAGGGAGCCGTTAAAGAGCGCACTCGTCATAAGTGACTGCCCCGACTTCACTGCAATCTACTCTAGGGCATCCTAACTAGCCGGACACATTAAAGGTGGAGATCTTGCGTTATCCATAGTCACATCAAATATAGGCTCTTCCAATGAATCGAAATCAAAAAATAATAAGAAAGCCTTAATAATTGAGCAAGTTAACACCGTTGCCAACGAAGGGCAGAGCTCTAATAACAAAAACTTTTAGCTGCAAAATTTCAGACATAACCAAAACCAACAACGGTATACCAACCAAAATCAAGGTGCTAGTCAGCATAGATACACGAACCAAAACTAAGGCCAGAATCAAAATCAAGGCCAATACCAAAATAGGAACCAGTACCCTAGTACTTATCAGAATCAAACCACGACACGGAGTCAACCGGCCCACGCGCCAAATTATAATAACGTACCCCCACCGCAGAATTTCAATCCAGCCAGAGGCCCTTATCAACCAAAGCGGGAACACTATCCCCCTTTACCGGATACGATTCCCAATATTTTTCATCTTCATAACACTCAAAATCTCCTTCGATTATCATAGGAAAAACCTTGCCCATGGCCTACAAATCTAGACTATAGTAAATACTGTGCCTTCCATCGATATGTGGGACACGACTTAGAAGACTATTGGGTCCTTAGGGATGTGATCTATGATATGAATGACCGAAATCAAATTGATTGGAAAGTACTTAGAAATCCTAATCCTAATAATAACCAACCCCAATAGAATTTAGGGATCATAAACAACCCTATGCCCAACCATAACCAAGCAACATCGGCCCAGGTCACTACCGGGTATCTCCCTGGTCAACGTTCCTTCTAGCCTTCTGCCGCTTCCGCCACACCGGCAAAAACTTCTTCACCCCTACATCCCTCAGCCCTGATCACTCGCATCACCCCGTCAAGCCCGCCTCCATACCCAAAGTTCACTCAGATACGAGTACATTCTTTTAAGGCCAGGAGACCATTCCTCCATCGTCACCCACCAAAACCTTCAACCCCTCCAAATCTTGAACCAACATCCCTACCACTCCCTTCATCCGATTCTGAACTCGAGTATGGAGATCACGTTCTCCAGACTGCAGCCCAAGTTGCTGCATCGGTAGAAAGTGTCACCTGTAAGACTCCAAGCCAAGACAACGAAACAATCACCGAGCATTCACTAAATCCGAAAGAAAGTGAGCCCGAAAAACACCCTGACCTATGTGAGACACTGCTCTCTGCTTTCATAGAAGAGGAGGATTACACACAGTATCTCCCACCTTAGAACAATGCCGCACAAGCACACGCTCCAACCCCCAATTTCACTCACTCCACAAACACGTCAACGTCGAGTCATATCAGGTTTGGCCAACAACCGACTTGCCCGATTCTCAAGTCAGGAACCAATTACCCGCCTCTTGCTTTCCCTCAAAGTAAAGATTTCACAAGCGCACAACCACCAGAGGAGAATGTGAGAGAAAGAGAGGTCAACTTGCCTCCCCCGCCTCATATCATCCCTCCACCAATCCCTAAACCTCAACCACTCCAATGACCTGCACCTAAGGTTCATTGGCTAGGCAAAGAAGTGACACTCGAGCCAGGACAAGAATATGATCTTCTACGACATCTCCAGAAGATCCCGGCCCAGATATCCATACTAGAACTCATCAAGAAATCGTCTGATCATCACTGGTTGTTGATAAGGACACTCGAAGACACGCAAGTGGACGAGGACATGACCCTAGACGAACTTTATCAAATCGCTTCAGTCATGGCGCAACCTCCAGCGCTTTCGTTCACAAACACAGACATGCCTGAAGAGTCCCTCCGTGGAAGTGCATCCCCCATATGTCTCACGGTCATAATTAGAGGATTCTCGATACCACACGCACTAGTTAACACAGGAGCAGGACTTAACATCTGCCCTCTCACCACGTTAAAGACTCTTGAATATACAAAACAAGACGTTAGGCCCTCCGCCCTGTCACTCATAGCTTACGACGGTTCACATCGTTTCGTGAAATGAACTATTAAGCTACATGTTTGCCTTGGACCTGTAATGAAAGACGTTACCTTTCATGTTTTCGATTCGACTAATACGTACAATCTTATCTTAAGAAGAAAATGGCTAGAGTCTATGAAGGCCGTTGCATTCACATACCATAAATGCATCAAATTTCCATACGAGGACTCCATCATCCATATATACGCTGATGCACCCCTTCAGGAGATAGACACTAATTATGTGGCAAGCATCCCGATGGCCCATGATTTGGTATTAAACACAGGCCACATTCAAAAGACCCAAATCCCTGGAGAGGCAACCATTGTGGAAGTCTGTCCCCCTGCTCGTCCTAGTTCTTCCCCAATGCATCAATAAAAATTAGTGAGGAGAGAGGTTGATCCAGACCTCGCCAAACTTTATGGCATCAATCCCACAGCGACGAAAGTGTGGGATCTCATGTACCAACTTGGATACGTCCCCATACCAGACTCGGTAAGAATAAGTAAGGTCGTATAGGACCTGTCATCCCAACGAAAATATGCAAACACATAGGGTCAGGTTATCAATCGGATGACCCACAAGCCGACTTATTCCCTACCTCACTGAAATGGTCTCTATATGACCACTCTGTCTATGGAGCTATTGAGAAAGCTGACGTGCCGAAGTGTAAGGAAGTATCCTTCACCATGTCCCAAGAAACAAAAATTGAACAAATGGCCAAAGCATTCAACGATTTGACGAGTCTCAACGATGATATCGATAGACCGCTCGAAGGGGTCAAGCCATTGTTTGACGATAAGGAATCTACAGATGAGAGGAGGGAAGAACCTCCAGAAACCAAACCACAATTAGAAGATTGGGGATCTATCGATGACGAAGACTTTCATAAAGCTGCCCTACAAGATGACGAAGAACACTTGCACTCAACTTGGGAAGAGGATGCCACCCCGCAAGAGAATCTTAACCCATATAGCATTTGCCTCAGCCTTTGTCTTGGAGGGTGGGAATGCCCATGGGATTCCCCTTGTATTGTTCACCCTTACCAGCCCCGCTGTAGGGCATGGACCAGTATATTAGAACACTTCACCGAGTGGGCCCGACGGTCTGCGATAGAGGAATCAAACCATTCCAACCCCGCGAAGACAGACACCAACAATGACCTACCAGCTCAGCTACTGGCACAAGGAGTAGAGAATCCCGATGGATATCCATTTGATCCCGAAGGAAACACTCAACCCGCTTTTATAGAGTTTGAAGAGAAACTCGAATTAGACACTTCTATATCCTCGAATTCACCACAACTCCAAATATTTTGGAAATTTCTCGAAGAGGAATGGCAACCTCCCCCGAGTGATGACGAAGACTACTAGATAGATCTCCCTGCACTCGAGTTAGCCGAGCGAGCTAATTTGGGACTTCAAATGTTATCAGATCATGAAGATGAGTTCGATACCATCTTCGATTCTAATTTAGAAGGATGGGAATGCCCTTGGGAATCCCCTTGTATTCTTCACCATTATTAAGCTCGTTGCTGAACGTGCACGCTCATCCCAACATATTATGAAGATCAAGGAAAAGAACTCGCTACCCCTGAGGATCCTTTGGGAGAACCCCCTCAGTGGAAAGAACCACCATATTATGACTCAGAAGCGGATAGCTTGATCGACTACGATCTTCAGAGTTTCTTTGATGAAGAGGCCATTAACGTGATAGAGGAAATCTGAACGTCAGTGCCACTATCACCCGCATCACTCATTCAAAAGGTCTCATTGTTGAAGACTCCAAAAAAAATGTCAATCCCAAAGAATCGCTCAAACGGCCCCAACAGTCGTCTTGCTCTCTCAACTAGAGGAAGCAATTCCCCCTGGCGCCCCTTGAGGGGACTGCCCCTGTATTATACTTATTATCAAAAATAAAATAAAAAATAGAAAAAACAGAAAACCCTAAAAATTCATAAATATAAAATCCAAAAAAATCAGAAAAACCTATAAAAGAAATGGAACCCTTCATCCTTAACGTGATTGTGAAAGAGGAATCAATAGCCTTGACTTTTACCTTACCAAAGATCTCTCGATTATAAATTGTGCGGACGAAGGGTTACCTTTTGCAAATTCAAATCCCCAGTGTGATAACTTCGTAGTATACGAACTTACCGAGGATGAAGAAAGAACACTAGTTGTTGAGGAGGCATTGGACTTCCAACGGGTTATCAAGAGTTTTGATGAGCAAACCCAAGATGCCGCCGAACCCATCGAAGAACTTAACTTTGGCACTTAAGAGAAACCTATGAAGCTATTGATTAGCGCAATGCTCAATCCCAATGAACGCCAACAAATTGCACAAGTTTTGTAAGAACACCTTGACTCTTTTGCATGGTCCTATGAAGACATGCCCGGTTTAGACCCCAGTTTAGTAGAACATCGTCTTGTCTTAGAACCCGATGTAAAACTTGTTAAGCAAAAACTCCGTAGGATGCACCCACAAAATGCCCTCCAAGTCAAAGAAGAAGTCGTCAAGTTACACAAAGCCAAATTTATTTGAGTCGTTCTTTTCCCTAAGTGGGTCGCCAACAGAGTACCTGTCGCCAAGAAGGATGGCAGAGTACGGGTTTGCATCAATTTTTGAAACCTCAACCACGCGTGCCCAAAAGATAACTTTTCACTCCCACACATTGACACTCTAGTCGACAACATCGCGGGATATGAGATGCTATCCTTTATGGATGGCTTTTCTAGATATAATCAGATCAAATTAGTAGAGTCCGACTAAGAGAAGACTTCCTTCACCACACCATGAGGAACATACTGTTATGTTGTTATGCCTTTTGGGCCCAAGAATACAGGAGCCCCATATCAACGTGCCATGATGGCTATCTATCACGACATGATGCATAAGTATGTAGAAGTCTACGTCGATGACATATTAGCGAAGTCTTAAACACAAATAGGACATGTTGAAGCTCTCCGACTAGTTTTATAAAGAGCTAAGAAGTATCAGCTAAAAATGAACCCAAAGAAATATGTTTTCAGAGTCACCTCAGGAAAATTACTTGGTTTTATAGTTAGCAAGTGAGGGATCGAGGTCGACCCTACAAAAGTCAAAGCCATCCTCGAGATGCCGCCTCTCAGTAACATCAAAGAATTATGAGGCCTGATAGAAAGATTGAAATTCATCAGAAGATTTATCTCCCAGCATTCAGACAGATGCGATCCTTTCTACAGACTACTTAAAGAAGGAGCTGAATACAAATGGGATGACCAGTGTCAACAATCCTTCGACAACATCAAGAAATAAGTCCTTAACCCGTCTATACTATTGTCACCCGTCCCTAAAAAACCCTTGATTTTATACCTCTCAGCGAACGACAAAGTAATGGGAGTAATTCTGGGATAATATGAAGAAGACGGCAAGAGAGAGAATGCTATCTTCTACCTTAGTAGGACGATGGTCGAATATGAACGAAAATATACTTCGATGGAGAAGACTTGCCTCACATTGGTGTGGGCCTCAACCAAATTATGACACTACTTTAGAGCACATAAAATACTAGTATTAGCCTGAATGGACCATCTGAAGTATGTAATCGAAAAGCTTGCAACATCAAAAAAGATCGCTCGCTGGCACATACTATTGCAAGAATTCGACATCATTTATGTCATGCAGAAATCGATCAAAGGACAAGCCATCGTTGATTATCTCGCGGACCTCCCACTCCCGAGCGATGAACTCGTACACGCGAATTTTTCCAACAAAGACCTATTCACGATTCATAACGAAGAGCCCGACAAAACCTCATGGACTCTTTATTTTGACGGCACTCTAAACCACAAAGGAAAAGGCATCAGGATAGTCCTCTTAAGCCCGGAAGGAGTTTTCATACCCAAAGCTTTTCAGCTAGATTTTCCTGTCAGTAACAATGTCACAGAATACGAAGCCTTCATAGCCAGACTCCGAGCATCACTACAATTAGGAGTTAAACAATTAAAAACCATCGGTGATTCTAAACTAGTAATTCCACAAGTCATAGGAGAATGGAAAACTAAGGAAAGGAGACTAATGGTATATCTAGAAACTGCTCAATATTTAGTAAAGAAATTTGAACGAATCTCTTTTACGCACATCCCTAGATTAGAAAATGAGCTCGTAGATTCCTTAGTCACGCTAGCCTCAGTCATCCAAATACCCGTCGGATAAAATACCAAGACCTTCTTCATTGAAAAGCTGACAGTACCCGCCCACGAGGTAGTATGGACCGTCAAAAGAGAATTACATATCCTCCCCACAAGTATAGGACTAAAAGGAGTAATTATCCTGAAAAAGTACGTCAAGGCAGAAATCGAAGATGTTTAGATTTAAAAAATCACCGATTGACGATGGACAACCGTGGTAGTTCGATATCTGGAATTTCTTGAAATATCAATATGTTCTTCCGTACGCTACGAAGATCGAACGGAAGACTATAAGGAATCGATGCACCCGATTCTGCATACTCGGTGAAACATTATACAAAGAAGCCTTCACCAAAGGAGTACTGCTACGATACGTCATGACTGTCGATGGACAATACATCATCCAAGAAGCCCATGCTAGTACTTGTGGTGCCCACTCAGGTAGACAGAGACTCGTCGATCAAGTTACACAACAAAGTTACTTTTGGCCAACAATGATCAGAGATTGTCACCTCTACGTCCAATCCTGCAAGCAATGCCAAGAACATGCCTCACTCATTAAAGCTCTATTAGTTGCATTAAACACTATGACCTCGCCATGGCCATTCTCAATGTGGGCCTTCGATGTCATTAGACCCTTCATCGATACAGTTGGGAACACTCATAAGCACGTGTTTATCCTTACAACAACCGAATACTACACCAAATGGCCAGAAGCTGAATCCTATGTCAGAATCACTGCTTCAACACTCGTGAGATTTATCATTCGGAATATCATCACTCGATTTGGAGTTCCCAGGATGTTTGTCACTGATAATGGACCACAGTTCATCGCTGAGAAGATGAAGAAGTTATGAAAGAAGTATGACATTAGTTTACACTACTCATCATCGTTCTACCCCCAAGGAAATGGACAAGCAGAAGTTATAAATAAAATGCTAATTCGAATCTTAAAACGCACAGTAGAAGCAAGCAATGGAGCTGACTGGCCTGAATGACTACCAAAAGTGCTATGGGCTTATAGGACCTCTATTCATATGACTACTGGCCAAACACCCTACCTCCTCACCTATGGGATAGAGGCAATCCTACCATATGAGATACAAGTACCGTCTTTACACATTCAACTCGATGATGAGCTATCCTTAGATGAGAGGAGAATTTCCCTACTCACGCAGCTAAAACAACTCGATGAAACATGTCTAAGGGCAGCTGATCACGCTCAGGTATATCAGAGGAGAGTGGTCAGGACTTATGATAAGAAAGTCCTTGAACGAACCTTTAATATTGGAGAATTAGTCTTGAAGGAAATTATGCCTTCCAAGCATGCCCACCCGATAGAAAAACTGAAATCGAACTGGGAAGCCCCATATGTCATAACAGCTGCATACCCTGGAAATGCCTATAAATTGGCGAACCAAGATAGGGAAGAACTCCCTAGTCCTTGGAACGCCATGTACCTTAGTAAATACTACCCCTAACCTTGTGATCATCACATCTCGTGGTTAAATACTTATAATTACCACCCTCGTAGTCATCACGACCCATTCATTGGTCGCACGCCTTCAATTCTCATAATATCCTTAGACCTCCGATCTATTGCCTACCTTTTCTCACTCAGCTAATTTGATCAAAGGACTAAGGTTCAATTAAAACTCATTATTCTTGCACTAGCAAGATGCTTTCAAAAAATATATGCATTTATATGTAAAAAAAAAAGATCGAGTGAGAGCATTACGACAAATGAGCAAGTCAATGAGCTCAGGAAAGCGTAAGCAGGCCGTGAAGACACCCCTGGTAATATCACTAGAAGTGTATAAGCAAGCTGCGAGGGCACCCCTGATGTCCCCATACTACTAGATGTTGTCGTAAGGTGGTGGGAGGAGGATAAACTCCTGCTAACCATAAAATATGAGATTTTGATGGTGTCGAAGTATGACGAAGAGCTCGATCATGACATCCCGCATCCCTCTGAGAAAAAGACTGTTACCTACCCCTTTTGGAAAGCATTAGATACAAACTACTCCCATCACTGAGCCTTACCTCCCTCTGCTATTTTTATTTGTGGACAATAAATAAGAAGCCTTGCAGGATATTCCTAGAAATGAAACTGAAAACTGATGAATGACGACCGGCGCAATCACTTACTATACATTCCATACTTCTCCCTAATAGCCACAGGTTAGAATGACCACCACCCTAGGATAGACCCCGTATATGACTGACCTAATCATAAAGATGACCTCACCATTTCGGTGACAGTACCGATCAACTTTTTTCTTCAAAACTAACTCACCAGATACCCATGACTGCTTATAAACCCAAAGTGCTTATCTCGAAACCTGAAAAAGCTCCATTACATTTTGACGCTAAGGCATTTTTTCGGATTAGGAAAAGAATCATGTCAGAAGCGTCGACTTGTCCACAAAGAAGATAAGAAATGACAAAGTTACCCTCCGAGAAGCACTACCGAAGATACCATACTGTCGATCCTACCATGTTCCTACACTAGGGCATTTTTATTTTATTATTTTGTTATTATTTTCATTTTTATTTACTTTCTCTATTGCGTTATTTTCATTTCAAAAAAAAAGAAAAAAAGAAGAAAAGAAAAAGAGAAAAGAGCACATATCCATCTTTTATTACTAGACTCTGGTCTGAGATGAGATACTCACCCCCCTTGACAATCAGTAAGGGGGCGAACAAAACTACTGACAGCATTATTCTCACATGTGCAGATACGCAAACAACCTTCAACCATCACTAGGCCAGCTTAGGAAGCATCCAAATCCCAATGAAGGTTGACGGCACTAAAGAAACTGAAAGCAAAAGTATACACAAGAGGTAACTAAAGAAAGGAGCCAATCAGGTACATCTAAATAAAAAAAAAATCTCTATATATATGTGTCAAAAAAATTTCCATTTCTTTTTACACCTATCACCGGGGACACCCCCTATATATACAACAACACACACACTATAGATACAAAAAAAACCACACACACACCTAATCCCTACGTTGCCGCTAGGACTGTCGAGCACTGCTATCCCCAGTATCATCAGCTGGAGGTTTGTGGACTGGTCCTCCAAAAATACGATCCTGACACCCGGAGTCGGCGAAACCTCTAAGCGATGAGGCCCTGCCACAGATCCTTCCTCACTCGTCTGGCTAATAGACCATCTCGATCGAGAACGAGGAGGATACCTCGCTAGAACCTCATGAACCACTGCATCCTCGCCAGCATCACCTCTGGCACGATCATGTGACGTGTGACGAGACTGTCCAGTCGAAGAACTCGTAGCCCTTGAACCCGATCCACCAAGCTGATGAGCTAGCCTATGTATCCCCCGCTCACTCCTCAGCAGACAAGACTGTAGCTGATCTAGGGACGCCTGCATCTCTGCCCGCGTCGTCCGATGAGCCACCTCTAACGCCTCAATATGAGTCATCTGAGTGGCCATCATCTCGACAAATAAGTCAGCCTGACTCCGCGTCTCCCCAAGGACTCGTCTCGCCTCTGGAGTGGCGCGCGCTTGCTTCGCCTCTAGACGCACCTCCTCTAGCTGACGAACCTGCATAACTGCACCAAGTCAGGCGAAAACTAATATATACATGAACAAAATAACAAACTTTGAAAAAGGAAAGAACCATACCAAATTCAGCCTCTCCCTCAGGAGTCGCTCAACTGTCTCAACGGTCACTGGATCAGTAGGAGGCACAGGAGGGACAGTAAATATAGGCGGCTGCAACAAAAACAGACAAATACATCAAAAATACTATAATGACAAATAAACTATAAACACAATAACTAAAACATACCTAAGTAGGGATAGGAATAGACTCCTGAGGGGGAGCCTCGGGAGCGGAATCCGGAACAGCCTGCACAAAGAACCAAATAATCCAATGCAAGATATGTCAGAACAAGATAAAGATGGAATAACTGAAACAAAATTATCCCACATCAAAAGAAACTTTACCTGGCTCTCCAGATGTAGAGTGGCAGCAGTCACCTCCCTCGTCAGAAGATTCTCGGCAACCCGACACTGAAATACTACTAAGAAAGCAAAACAATGACATCCAAAAAGCTAATGCAATGACGCAAATAAGATTGAATGGAACTTACCCAATGATCTAGCTCAGCCCAATGCTGAGCCATCGCTAGATCCTCCCGACTAGAGGAAGCAACTGAAGATGGATCAAATGTCGGAACGGGACCGCCGTCAGTCAGCTCGACTCTCTATAAATAATAATAAACACATTAGTCGACAAGCTCATAATGCTAACAACCAAGCATAACCATGCTTGTGAAGACGCTTATCAATCGATCAATCTCAGATCGTAGATGGGCCGCTACCTCTCGGTCGGCTAGCTGCTGACTGCGATAGACATCCAGCAGGGCCGCCTGACGAGCAACCTCACCCTCCCTCTGAGACTGCCACAAAAAAAAAAAATGAGACACCTCAACCATGTTAGAGTGGCCAGAAGACCAAGTCCACATAATACAAAAAAAAACATAAATTAACTCACCAGGAGTTGTTAAGCCTCTGCTAGCCGAACCCCTAACTCATCCTCCTCTGCCCTAGCCTGAGCAACTGAGGAGGCTAAAGACTGTAGCATCTCCTCATCCGGATGAGGAGCATACCCCATTCGCTCCATCGCCCTATGGAGAGAGTCTAATGCCCCCCGCACGCTCGCAGTAAGATGGCCCTGCTCTAATGTAGTTAGCCTCCCTCTCAAAGCTGACTCTTACTCCGGCCCTCCGATTGCGAAAGAGCCGCTCCCATGGAAGGGACATGTGAAGAGGTGCATGCCACCCAATGCACAAACCACTGTGCATACTCCCGAGCGTCCACCTCATCGCGCGCCTCTCTAACTCTAGTCCCTTCAGCTCTAAAATATGCTATCTGAAGAGTCATCTGTGCCGAGAAATTTTGGCCAGGGGGGTCGGCCATCCTCTTCGCCACTTTGTGGCCAATCTCTGGAGGGACTCCCTGAGCGAGCCCCAGCTGTCGTACTATATGAGAAGTGTGGATCCGCTCTACCCTCTCAAAACAGTGGACCCATATATCCACATCGAAGAAGGGCCGGCCAAACTCAATCACTGGCATGCCTGCATCCTCCTCATCCTCATACAGCCTCCAGATCACCTATAACCAAACAAACGAGCCGATCTCTCAATGAAGACTTAAATCTTAAAACACCAAAATAAAAAAAGCATACGCATGACAATCTATACCTGCCCCGCATGCATATCCTCAAAGCAGCCTCGCGCGATCTGAAGATCCGAAGACCAGCGATGACCCCTCAACGCCTCCCTCCACAAGTGCATCTGCGAGAACGTAAACTTCACCTTCAACGGAACCCCCGGACGAATGAAAGTGAAGTGGCCATACACCCAAAACTGAAAGAAAAATAATAACAACAACAGCGACACACGAGGAGAAACGTCTACTATTAAATGACCAAATATTAATTAAACTAAAAACATCACGATGTCAATCTCCGATCGATGCGACACCCTGTCCCCGATGGTAAAGCTTGCTCATAAAGATACGCCAATGCGACCGCACCCTATGCATAGGTAGGGACTCGATCCCCAAGTACCATAAAAAATAACTCAGTGACTCATCCCCAAGTCGAAGAAGAGAAAAGTACGGCACCGAGGAAGTGCATAAATATGCTCGGAGCACCCTATCCGCAGCTTCCCCCAGCTCCACCATGAGCTCCCGACCCACCACTACTGCACAATGCACCTCATAGGTCGCCTTCGCCTCTGAATGGCGCCTCAGGGGGACAAAGCCACTCGCAAACGTATCGAAAAACCAAGTGACTCAAGCTATACCCGGCCCCGAGCCGCTTGACCTATACGGCATACCTAAAATCTCCTCACACACCTCCAGATAATGGCCTGCCATCTACCCTGTGATCGGCTCGCCCTCAAAATAAAGACCGGTGATGCGGACCCAGTCCTCTAAAGTCGGTAACATCATCCCAACTGGAAAGAGAAGCGCCTGATGCTCCTCCCTCCACCTCTCCAAGATCTCTGCGATCAGGCCACGAATGACCTGAAAGTGCTCCAACTCAGAATCAGTCCAAAACCGAAAGATACTAGCCGCGCCTGCTAAAACTCCGGCAAGGCACGATACCAAGCATGAGACTGCTGATAGCCAGCTGCGGGGGCTCCTAGTGAACGAAACACAAACAATAACAATAAAACTACCACATACCTATGATGAGAGGCAAATGAATTTTAGAAAAAAAAAACTAAAAGAGAGTCAAATATGCCCCAGACATAATGAAAATTTACAACAAACACACAAAACAATGATGAGAACAGCTGGATAGAAACATGACCTACCTTTACCTCTAGATGCAGTCATGATACATGAGTAAACACACAATTAGTCATTAATGCAAGTTTGACATAAATTGGAAGGGTTCCAAATCCTAATAAGCCTATATCATAACCTAAGTCACTAAGGAAATGATAGACCTCTTGCTCATGAGTGCTTACCCGGCCTCGGGCAAAGAAATCCTCTAGCGGGAAGTGCCTGCGATCCGGATGCTCCGCAGTCGCACCCTGGTGCTCCGCAACTGCACCCTCAGCTCCCTCACCCACGGGTATCTCACCCTCGACTCTCTCACCCTCAACAACCCCTTGCTCAATCCCGAGCGCCTCCTCCCTGACCATCGACTGGTAAAACTCCAATACCTCCTCTCCAACTACCTCCCCAACATCTGCCTCCCCGAAAATATTGGTCCGGGCCTCGGACGTCTCACCTATCTCCGCCCCTAGCATCTGCTCTAACTCAGAAATAGTAAGAGCAGGTTTACCACCGCCCCCAGACTCTATCCTAGAACGAAGAGTTTGAGAAACTAAAGAGAATGGAAGAAACGGTGTTTGAAAAGGACGACTGGATCACAAGATATCATGAAAACATGAAAACCCGAGCGCACAGAAACAAGAAAACCAGAGAATCAGAGACTAAAGTGGATCATGTGACAAAAACGAGAAACTTTAAGCCATTTATAGGGAGCAGTCGAATCGCGTGCTTAAATCCTGGCGCACAAACCAATCATGTGCGACCTTGGTAGTGCATAATTCGGATTACACGACCGATCTAGAGCGCGCAATCTAATCGTCACCCGCTGAAAATAGCCCGATCACTATATTGTGCGTCGCCCTCCAGGCGCGTAATTACATCAAGTGCTCACCTCGTGGCACATGAATGCCAACAGTCACTTCCACAATAACCGCCACTGCCCTAATCTAGCGCTCCTCACCCTGCGCTTAATTCGATTAAACGACCGAACATTGACGCTTAATAATCTTTTGACGCTTTGGAATGTACGCTTCAAACGTAGCGTGTAATTCATTTAAACGCCCATAGTGAAGCGCGCAATTCCCTGGAAAATGAAAAATATACGAATACAAAACAACACTTTCACATACCTAAAATTAGGAGATTCCTGACACTAATTACCAGTCAAAACCGTCCCCTTGTCAAGACTGATCCAAGAACACCCCTAACTTGGAAAATATACGCCCTAAAAAAAAAAAAGAACCAAAAAATGACCTGACACCGTTCTCACACCCCAACCAAACTAAGACCAAAGCTAAACACAAATTTTGTCTCAACTAACACTGATCTAAAACTAAAAAAAGAATGCCCCCATATCACACACAACCCCAATTAATACTAAATTAAACGATAAAAAATGCCTCTCTTTTTTCTTCTATACACTAAGACCAAAAAATGTCCTCATCATTCATACATTCCGACTAACCCCAAACTAAATAAAAACACAAAACAAAATACTTCTAACATGTCTCGCTCTAAAATAAATAAATTAAACAAGTAAATCTCACATTCCAAATAAATCAAATAAGCTACAAAACAAACTAAACTGAAATTTACAAAAGAATTAAAATCATAACTGCTTCATAAATGAATAAATAATTGCAAAATATACCGAGGGCGTACCCTCTGAATATACAACTTAAAATGAGAAACTTAAAATCCGCACGTTCAAGCAATCCTTGAATCCGGATTCATTCGAGAGACTAAAGAACTCAGAGAAACCCGGAGAAAGGAGGCGCCCCGAACGAACTCTAACCATAATAACCCCTTCCCCTTGCCCCGAGCCGGCGAAAAGAAAGAGCGGCTCACGGAAAGCCACCCAGGACCTGCAGGATCCACCCTTAGCATCCCGCCTTGGAAATACTAAAAAGGAGGAGCAACTAACGCTGAATCCGCAAAGCCTACCGAGGAAAAATAAGCATCGGTCACGAGAATTTTGACCCTGCATTTTCCTTGACTTTCCTTCCTACCACCTTTTTCTCCTCCATCTCTTCCCTTAGCATGGCAGCAATTCGACTGCTACCTTGCATTTCCAATCCCGTTCATTCTCAAAAGCCCATACAATAAACACAATTCTTTGGGTCCAACACCCGGGATACAAAAGATAAAGGAAGAAAAGACATTAATAAAACCTTGCCCAAAATCAATAAAAAATGCCTCAAAACTCTTAATCCCAAACTTTTAAAAAAAGAAACAAGAGCCCAAAACTTCTTGCTCACACATTTATAAACTAGACCTCCCAAAATTATAGAATGACAAGTGTCACACCTTTAAACCTTTCTAATCTAATCTAATCTAGACCCAACACATATCCCCTTTGAAAGACCATGATCCTTGGCAAACATGCATGAACCAATGGTTACACAAAACTTAACCCCTAAGAGACACAGATCCTAAGAAAAATGGATAAATCAATAGGATTTAGACATTTAACACCCATCTAGAACCTTTGAAGACTCACTTTTTCAACCTCATATTGAATACAAACAAAAGACAAAACTCAAGTTAAAAATCAAGCCTTAAACCAACAAAAACTTTAAATTAAATAATTAAAAAAAAGACACAATTCTCTAGAGTGAGACCCTGACTAATTTGAAAAAAAATGCCCTCAATCAATCAAATAGAACCAAATAAATTGTCTAAACCAGGCTCAATAAGACAAATTAACATCGGGATAAGCCCTGAATAAATGAATCATAAAACTCTAAGCTAAGACCAAAACTAAGTTAAACAAATCGAATAAATCCAACTAATCCATTAATAAATTTAAACGAACAAACAACCGCAATAATAACAAAAAAATACCCCTTCATTATAATTTAAAATTTTATAGTTATCACTGGAGGCATACCCCCTGAATTTACAACCCAAAATGAAAACTTGAAACTTTAACCTACAACCCAAAACGAAAACTAGATTTGAAATTGAGACGAAGCGAGGAGCAGATCCCTCCCGGAGCATCCAATCAGAGACTTCATAGAGCATTGGTTGGGAAACACATTCTCGCACTTTTTACTCATGCTCTTCCACCATCTTCGCCTCCTCCACCGCCGCCGCTTCAATGTTGCCTTCACTGCTCCTTAAAAAGGATCGATGTGAAGACAAGCGCACTCATTCTCAATACCGCTCACTCCCAGGATAACGTCATCCACGAGCATTACTTCGGGACTGAGATCACGCGAAATAACGAATATAGGAAGAAATGACATCCCAATCGGACGGTTAGACTGCCTGATATCACTAAAATAAGAATTTCAAAACATAAAATATTTAGAAAAGGTCAAAACTTGAGACTAAATCAAAATGAAAATTAAATGAAAGTTCTTTCGCTTATAAGAGTATGGACTCAATCACGCGCGCGAACACATACACTTAATTAGATCACGCGCCACTCACGTAGTGCACAATCCGAAATATGCGCTCTGACCTGAGTGCGCAACTAAACCATCGCCCGCACCATCCGTGCGACGCTTCGATCACGCGCAGTCTATGGACTAAGCAAACCAATTAAACGACCCATTGTAAACACACAATATGAAAGGCCACCTGTACACTGACTGTACGCTGACCAGGTGACGCTTCAATCACGCGCATGGATTATAGCGCATAATCCAATTGCACGCACACATAGACGCGCATAAATGACCCCTCAAGTCTGAGATCGCACGCCTGAAAATGGGCGCACAATCGTATTGAGCGACCAAAAATGGGTGCGTAATCGTATTGAGTGACCGAAAATAGGCGCGCAATACTTAATATTGTATCCCATCTTGGTCAAGACCCTTTCGTCCCATCGTGGCCAAGATTCTTTTATCACGTCGCGGTCTCTCCCTTTTGTCCCATCGCATGGCCTCACAGGTTGTCCCAAGAAAAGACATACCCGTCTTATAGAGTCAATCATCCCTTAGTCCCATCGCGGCAAGACACACGCCCCTTATCGCAATGCCCTCATGACCCACCAAAGAAGGAAGACCCCACTACGATAACGTACACACATGCAATACCACCTCAATACTCAGTCCCATCACAATAAATTGACCATACCCTCATTACCATTGCGAAAAGCCAAAAATAAACCACCCAAAGATGAAATCGATCACAGTGCAACATGATTTCTTCTATAACCCAAGATCCACCAAAGAAAGACAGCAATGTTCCATCGCGCAAATAATATCTTACCAATGTCCCATCGCTAACTACGTCTAGCCGACGTCCCATCGTAAACCTCACTACCTAAAAATAAAAGAAGGCTCAGGGAACGCATGCCACGTTGTATGATGAAGAGAGGGAAAGCTCGGTCACGTCCCATCGCTAAGACAATGAACTCTTTCTCTCTCTCTCTCTCTCTCTTTCTCGAATTAATCCTCAAGTCCCATCGTGACATCATTTATCCCAAGATATTGTATTACAACCGCCAAGTCTTGCCACAGCAGACCTGAAGAGAAGAAGTCTCTAAAGTCCCGTTGTGACATCACATCCAGAGCACTGCATCACAGTAATAGCCACAAAGTCCTATCGCGACACTACAACACCACTATGAACCGTACAAGTTGCGTGCAACCTAGGTAAGTATCACCACAGGTAAGTACTACCCACTTTTTTGTTAATTACTCGATATTGCCTATCAATATAGTTAATTATGATTAAATCAAATATTTTCAAAACTCGTCTCTCTCGACTCGTGAGTCACTGTAACCCTCCCATAAGAGACAATCATCAGTATTCGTCGAGAAGGTTAGATGTAGTATCCGGCATACCAAGTGTCATCTTGACAACCACAATAACGGTCGAGTCCACCAATCTCATACCAGTGGATCTGCTCAGTGACATCTTGGAAGCCACGTTTTTCACCGTTTTACCACCGAATTTATCTTAAGTTAAAATCCCTAAAATTTCAAAACTCCCTTTATTCAAAAAAAAAAAGCGAAAAAATCTCCTTTCTAAAAAAAATAAAAGAAAAATAAAAAAATAAATAAACAAAAAAAAGGAGAAGAAAAGAAGAAAAGAAAAGAAAAACAAAGCAACAAAATGATTAGACTCTGACTCACCTTTCTCTAAATACCAAAAAAAGAAAATACCAAAAACCAAAAAAAGAAACTAATGAAGTGCCCCATCACCCCTACATAAATTACACTTGAACTCGACCTTTAACTCCTAAGACCGCTTGAACCTGCAATTAAGCGCATATACCACTGCGCAGAATTGGATCAAGCGCATACTCCACTGCGCAGAATCATTGGTTCAGACACATTAGGACTTAGAATGCCCAACCTAGACTACCCAATCTACAGACCAACCTCTGAACTTGCAATCAAGCGCATATCCCACTACGCGAAATTGGATTAGGCGCGTACACTACTGCACATAATTATTAGTTCAGACACATTAGAATTAAAATTCCTAATTTACTGACCTCCCAACTCTGAATGAATCCAGCGCATACACCACTGTGCAGAATCATAGGATTAGAATCACTAACTTAAAGGCCGACTCTAGATGAATCAAGCGCACACGTCACTGCGCAGAATTCAATTGAGCACACCTCACAAGACCCCCACTTCAATTACCAACCTAAATCAGCCATTCCCCTGGGAAACTGAACATTGACTATATTTAATCTAAGAACTAACAAACATCTATTAGAAAAGGAACGCCTGACGCATATTGGTGTGAGCAATGACGCTCCCGGTATGACATGACTTACAATAGCCTTCGATATACATGATACTCTATCTCTTCTTTTATTATTGGTCCCTGGACCTGGTTTTGGATATTTGATTGATGCCCCGGTACCTCGATTACGTAAAATCCCTCTGTTAGCTCGCGCCAAGCGATGGGGTGCGCCATGCACCCACAGACTCGGAATGTGCCCTTCAACAACTATAATTTGCCCTTCAAATGCTCTATTTTAGCTTGTGCTGATAGATAAGAAAGGCAAGCATGTCATGTCAGCATCACTAATTCAAATTTGTGAATTCCTAAAAGAAGCAAGAAGGCACCTCGAATGAGGGGTGTCTACTTCTTCGACGTATTCTTACTTCGCAAGAGCGCGCCAAAGAGGGGCATTTGTAGATACACCAATTTTGCCTTCTCGGAATATACTTTTTGTTCGATTAACCTTTGACCCTTTTTAACCCTGATATAGGAACCATGCACTAAAACAATAGTACATGATTGAACACAGGCTGAAACAATAGCTCTGTGGCTCAGATCCCGACATGGGGAGACTATATACAAAAACAATAGTATATAGTCGGAATGCAGACTGAAACAATAGTCTTGCATTTCATTCTAGAGACCAGGCCCTGACAACCCCGAATTAAATGCCTGAAACCCCGCATGTAATTCGATTGCACGCCACACCACAAACACACAATCAGTCCCCCTTTCAGACCAAACTTTCCTTCTCATACCTATCCGAGACTCGATCACGCGTCCGAAATCAGACGCGCGATCGGATTGAGCGCCACAAAACCAGCGCATAATTGGCCTATGCCCTACCTAGTCTCACTACCCTTAACCCGTAAGTTTCTTTGATTAAGCGCTTCTGAAGAACCGCTTAATCAGATTGCACACCTCCCATCATGCGCGCAATTATCCCTAATGTTATTAGGACTGGGAAACTCGTTGAGCAAGTCAGCCGGTCGCTCACTGAGTCGGTGACCGACTCAAAGCAATTAACCACTGGAAAACTAGCATACAATTCGATTAAACGCCTGAAACAGGGCGCATAATTGAAGGAAAACCTATAAAAGATTTTTTTCTTAAACAGCCCGAGGAGGCTGACAATTTTTCGAGAGAGAATGGATTTTTTTTTGGATTCCAAAATCAGAGAATTCTGAGGACAAACCCATAGAGCAACCTAGTCATGATTTCAAGATTCAAGCTTCGAATCTTTGAGATTTCTCTCTACAGCCCCGATCCTAGCTGCTGACATTCGCCGACGAACGATTCAGTAAAGGAGTTCAACCTACAAGCCCTCGCTCTCCTTAACCGAGAGGAACCCAGAAAAAGTGTGCACCAACAGCTTCGTGTTCGAAGCGATAATGCTTTGACAATGGGGCATCAGTGCTTTGATAATGTGGCGTCAGAGCTTTAATACATGGATTTAATCATAGGATATGTTGTTAATCTGACATTTTGAAGCGTTAATGCTTTTCGTAGACACGTTGGCGCCTCTACGATGATGCGCCAACGTGCCTCATATGTAACTAGAGTGCCCCTCATATGTAACTAGCTCTTTGAGATATGTAATTTTTGATGTAATATACTCATTTATTTTATTATTTGGTGCAAAAATTTGGAAGTGATATCTTCATTTTTATTATTATTTTGTACAAAAATTTGGAAGTTATATCTTCGTTTCTATTATTATTTGGTGGAAAAATTTTTTATAAGCGACTTATTCTTATTTTCTATTTCCATTCAGCGAGGACACAAGTAGTCCAACGGAAGCGTTAGCGCTACTAATGAGGAAAGCTGAGTTTGTATTCATATAAACGAGAAAATATATGCTATGTTCTCCCTCTTCATTAAATTAAACGAAAGAGATTGTATTCATATAAACTGAGACAAATTACAAAAATACACTATGCATCATCTACAAAATTTATCCCGCCAAAAAGAGCGCCTCATCCCGACTCCGAGATGTCATCAACTAGTCATCTTCATAGAGGAAGTGGATATCGGGAGGGTAGGGGTAGGTGAAGATGGGGAAGAGGGTGGAGAGTGAGGATGGGGTGTAGGGCGAGGGGGGTTGTGGAAGACTACTCAGTGTTGCCCATAATGCATCGTTGTTGGAGCAACTGCCTCTCCTTCTGGATCAAAAGTGCTTGAACCTTGGCCTTCTGCATTTGAATCAATCTCTCCTTTTTGGCCATTAGAACAAAAATCTTGTACTTCTCCCTCTCGATAAGACGATCAAGGGTTTTACTTATCTCGAACCAATTGGGTTGTTCCGCCATGATTTAGGGTTTGTGGTAGGGTTTAGGGTTTAGAGGAATGAGTTTTGGAGACAGCTGGCAAAAGAAGGGATAGGGAGTGATGATTGGGTTTGCTTTGGGGACGGAAGGCAAAAGAAAGGATATAGTCAAAAGATTAGATTGACGAAAGGTTAAAAGACATTTTTATTAGGATATGAATAGCCGCTGTAATAATTAATGTTGAAAAAGACTGTGCGAAAAGACAACACAATCTACATTTTCAAACTCCTTGAAATTCGTAATAAATGAAACGCTGATTACCGTCAAGAAACGTCGTCGCCCTTGATTGAAGTGCAAACGCTTTAAATTGAAAGCGATGATGCTTCAAATTGAAGCGATGATGCTACAATTTAGAGACGATGATGCTTCAATTTAGAAGCGATGATGCTAAAATTAAGAGGTGATGAAGCTTCAATTTAGAATCGATGGCGCTTCGGGAAACATCTTATTGAAGTGCTGGTGCTTCTAATAATAATAAGCGCCATGGGTAACATCAAATCACAATATATTCTATTGTAATTCGAGAGAAGTTGGTGAAATACGGAGGGCCGATACAATAAATATGAATACCAATGTTTTACTAAATCGCTTCAGCGGTAGTGCACCATGATGACTACAACAGTCTATTTAAGGAAGTTGCATAACAAATTACTATTTAAAGGGAATGATAGCGCTTAGTTTTTTTCATATTCTATTTCTCCTTAGATTATATATTTCATCTTTCATAGCCTAAACCGAAATGTGTTGTAACGGTTTGAGAAGGACCCACCGTCTAGTGTGTCAGCATTTTATCAGCACCTACGATGGTTCGGTTATCGACATCCCCGATGACAATGAGCTAGTTGTCATCTCCAACAATGCGCATGTTGTTCCCCCTCTCCCTGAAGAAGTTATCTTCATTCCAAAAGATGACGACCTTCCCGTTATGCTGCCGGTGGTGGGAGACCCAGAGCCCCTTCTTCTCTCGGCTCCGAGTCGATGCTGCTTCTCCCATCTCCACAGCCAGTTCTTCTTCTACCTCCACTTCTTCCTCTTCCACCCCAGCCACAACCACCGCTACCATCTCCAACTCCACTTCCTCATCCACCACCACCAACATAATAAACTCCCCACATCCACCTACACATCTACCTCTATTTTCGGCACCATTTTTACCGCTACCTCCTCCACTTTTGCCTCCACCACCGCATCCCACCCACTGCGTGTGCCACCACCTCATCGACCAGCGACCCACCCCCCGCCACCACCTCCAACATTTCCATAAAATGTTTGCATCCTCCCCCAACCAACCACCGCTATCACCATATCCCCTTCCTCACTCCTCCTTTCATTCTCTTTCCTTCTTTCGCCTCGGCCTCAACCTTCTCATCTCCATTATCTCGGCGTATCTTTTGTGGTATTTTATCGACAATATAATTATTGTTTCTATGGATCCTTGCAATGTCCTCATCAAGGGTTGAATCAAGGTCCGCTAGATCATCCAATGCATCAAAACCATGTTCATTTTCATCATACCTATTTACGATAAAGAAAAATAATGTATAGAAAGACTGTAAAGAAAGATAGTGTAAAGAAAGATAATGTATAGAAATAATTTTGTTATAAAGAAATAATTTTGATTTGTGAATGAAATCTTTTTGCATGATTATTAAATTCTTCATACTTGTTAAATAGTTGAGTAGCAAAAATGACGCTCCATGAGAATATGAAAGCGTCAATCCACAGGAATGCGTTCATAAAAAATTTACATAGTCAATGGTGCCAGGTTGAATCACACGTCACTCAAAAAGGAAGTGCGCTTAATATGCGAAGCGCCCACACTTCAAAAAATGAATCGTGGACACTTCCTTCCCGAAACATCGTTGCTTTTTTTTTAATGCAATAAGCGATGACGCTTTAATTTAGAAGCGATGGCGCTTCAACTTAGAAGCGATGACGCTTCAACTCAGAAGCGATGACGCTTCTACTATGAAGCGCTGACGCTTCTGTGTAGCTATGTCGGACATGATTTTTAAGTTTAGGGGAGGTTATTGACTTTCTTTGTAGATCTTATGCCTGGTGCACTTGGCACCATGATATATTTTTAAGGTTTTTTTTTTTTTTTGAAAAATACAAACAAAGTTCCATGAGTATATGAAAATGCACCAGAGTGTGTTGATGAAAAAATGACATAGTTAATGAAGCGACAACGCCCTGAATATTAGGGCTCAGTGCTTCGACCAAGTGGCATGAATATTAGGGCTAGCTGAAGTGCTATCACTTCTAACGATAAGGGACATGCGTCCCCGACCAGAACGAGAAAAACAGAGATTGTATTAATATAAACGAGCAAAGTTGTTCAATGTTCCCCCTCAAATACAAATTTAACTAACGATATTGTATTCATATAATGAATGACTACTAACATAGCAGAACACTCTGTACAAAAAAGAAAAGAAAACTTAGGAAAAATCTATAAACATACATCAGCACAGCTGACTGAGATGCATCAAGGGGATGTGGAGTCATCATTTGGGGGTAAACGACTCCCCCTTCGGACGACGTCGTAGTTTGTGCAGCCGCCCTTCAAACTTAGTAGAAACATCTTCAATAGCAGCCACATCCGCTTTAATCTCGTCCTTCACCCTTTGAAACCACACCTTCGTTTGTGCTAGAAGGCGTGGCTAATCTCGGAGTTGGGTTGTTCCACCATGGTGAAGGGGGTTTGGTTTGGGGATGGAAGGCAAAAGAAAGGATATGGGGTGAAGATTAAATTAATGGCAAGCTAAAAGGTATTTTTATTGGGATACAAACAGCCGCTGTAATAAATAATATTTATCCTGAGGACGTCCACGTGCAGTATTCTTTCTGTCACGTATTAATTAAAGCGTTGACGCTTCAATTTATGGCCTCTAATAAGTAGCATTGACGCTTCTAACAATAGGTGTCATGGGAAATATCAAACAGCGATGCGCTTCAATGCATGAAAGAATACCATAGTCAACGTGCAGAAAGCGTGGAAGACCAAGGTCTTTAGACTTGATAAATAGGTGTGAGTAATAAAAATGAAGATCCATGAGTATTTAACACATCCAATCCACAGAAGTGCATTCATGAAAAATTAACATAGTCAATGGTGCCATGTTGAATCGCATGGGCTTCATATATGTAGCGGCTTCACTTCCTAAGCGACGCGTCAACGCGTAGCGTACGGGTCATTGTCGCTATGAAGCTCATAGTGTATGGGTCATAAAAAATGAAGCGCCCACACTTCAATTTTCTAACGTAATCACTTCCTTCCCAAAGCATCGTTGCTTCTCGTATGAGGCGTCGTCGCTTCTGAAGCACCATAAACCATCGAAAAAGAAGCGCTAATGCGACGCGCCCATGCTTTTGAAATGAAGCGACCACGCTTTGAATGCGTAGCGCCTATACATCCTAAACTAAGCGATTACGCTATTCATAAAATTAATTCATTGTGAATTTATGATACTGCATTTTTCATTGTCCCCTATTCTGTTTGTCTCTGTCCAACGGTAGCAGCCATCATCTTGACCCTCTTTAGCGGGCAAGTTGTGATTTTATGACCCAACTCACCACAACCCTTATAATGATGTCTTTTCTTGTTTGATTGTTCAAAACCAACCTCCACTCCAGACTTCATTCAATTATTATTGTTTGGCCTACCTTTGGTGGCACATCGTATTGGATCATGTACTGTAATATTTGCATACTCTTATAATGAAATTCCGTCGCTTGCCTGGGAGGAGCCGCCCGGAGAGGTCACAATGCTAGTGCGCCTTTTATTATCCTCTTCCATTCTAATAGCCTCTACGCCTTCTAATAGTTTCATCATCCATTCTAACGTGTAATCCACTAAGCGATTTGATTCTATCCCCAATTGAATTAACTTCAGTCTAACTTCTCTCACCTTCCATATTTTCATTATAGATACAAAATTAGAATCCTCTTTCTCAACGAGCCCTAGACATATAGTACTGTATCTAGCATCTTTTGTCTATCGAGGTAGAATGTACTTAGATGGAATTTGGTCTACCTCTTCCCTGAAGTAAACATGGAAGATGTGAGAACACAACAAACCCTCTGTCTCGAAGTACTTGTAATCACAAGTGGCCGTGACATCTCCACATTCGAAATAAACTTTAAATGTTCGACCACTATCCTCTGTGCCATCCCCAAAACTTCTACGCACTTGATATATAAAAACCGGTTCAGCTTCCTCTTCAACCACCTTTTAGGCCTTAAACGAGACAAACTTTTGAAACTTAGAGTAGAATCTATCGAACATGGTTCTCATATATACAACAGCAGCATGCCTCTTGATTGAATTATCGAAGAAGAGCTCTGGTGTTGTAGACATTGACACGAGATCCTTCATATTTTCTTTATCACGACAAGATTAGACGGCAAGATCGTATTGCTTGACAAATTTTCTCAAATTCGTCTGGGCATTTACATAGGTATCGAAGAAAGAGTTTATACTTTCTCCACATTGCATAGTGGTCATGTCGGCTCAAAAGTTATCACTCAAGTAGCATGAAATCCATTTCCTTCTAAAAGTGTGCATTTGTTTGAACCAAGCGTTGTCTTGTAATTGAACCTTCTTGACGAGTTTTGCCCATTTCCTTTCGAAATCATCAACCATTTGACTGAAGTTATACTGATTATACTTTCTCTTGAAATTCTCAAACTTCACCTTCAACTGAGAGAGATGGTTCAATTCATTCCTCCCTATGTGTCATATGTAGAGGCGATGCATGGTCCCCAAAAGAACTTCAGAGATGGCCTTACTCATCTCATTGCATTGATTAGTGATGATTACATTAGGTTTCTTATGACCCATGTACTTCAGCCATGTGTTAATCAACCAAATGAATGTCTCCTCTATCTCATCCGCGAGCAATGCACATCCAAAAAGCGTTGTCTGCCAATGATGGTTGACCCCCGTGAATGGGGCGAAAGGTAGCAATAACTTATTTATTTTATAAGTGGTGTTGAATACGACCACATCACCGAAACGTTCATACGCCATCCGTGACCTGTGATCAGCCCAAAATATATTACGCATATAATATTCTTCGTCTAGTTCGGCTTCAAAGAAGAAACTATATCTTTTATTCTGCCTATCAATTAAGGATTTGATCACGTTCATGCACATCAGATGGATATTCCTCTCATTTTTCACATTCTTTAGGTAATCTCGAGTTTGTTGAAGACTTACCATCACTCCAGCCTCTCCATTCAAACTCAACAAAACAGTAAAAATCTTGGAAGGTGGAATTATGTCAGTAAATGCTCCTATCAATGATTTACTTGCCCCAGTCATCTTATTATGTGATCGTAGTTCCTTCACTTTCGTAAGTGTATACAACTGATGATTATACTGCTCTCTAAATTCCATTACCTCCCACAACTTTTGGTCGTCGATCCTAATCTTCAACCTTGCCTCAAATCCGCATTTGTTATCTCTTGAACACTTTATATTGACGTATATTTTGTGCTTGTCTGACTACTTGAACCCTTTGAACGAGCATACATATTTTCTCTTTATAATTTTTCCCCTTGTAGATTTGTAAGTGTTACTTTTCCTAACTCTGAAACCAACTTTCTTGGCATATAACTTATAGCAGTTATATGCCTCATCTACAAATTTGAATTTCAAGCCGATATGTGGCTTCCATTCCTCGCTAATATTCTCGAATCCTACACAACTATCCAGCATTTCCATATCACTATTACAATCAATTGAAAATCCTTCTAAAGAAACCATCTCAGGGATGAGATTTACACCACCTAAATTGAATCCTCCAATGGAGTCCATTATAGACCTTGCATTAGTCGAAAATAAAATCACCTTTGGAGTCCAGGAAACCAATTCACAATGAAGCGATGATGCTACAATTCAAAGTGTTAGCACTTAAATATGGAAGCGATGGCGCTTCTCAATTGTAGCGTCGTCGCTCCTATGTCGAAGCGCCCTCACATCCTATCGCTTCACATATGAAGCGTGTGCTTCTACGGCATTATAATTTATATATTTTTGAATGCTTATAATTTTATGAGTTCCACTCTGTAAATAAGTAAAGAGATTCATCAACTACGAGCAGATGAAGAAACCACTTCACATACAAAGTGATGTCGTAGACTATGTCGAAGTGCTATAGCCCTAGCGGATCTATAACATATATATGTTATAGTTTATAATTTTATGAACTGTAAGTTGAAAATAATATACAAAAATATCCAAACTTACCTCAAATGTCACTCTTCTGTGCTTCTATCCAGTACGAGCTTTAGGAAAAAAGAGAAATATGTCTCTTCTGTTCTTCTATCCAGTCCGAGCTCTAGAAAGAAATTCTACACTTCTATCCAGTACGAGCTCCAGAAAGAAAGAGAAATATGTCTCTCCAATACGATCTCCAGAAAGAAAGAGAAATATGTCTCTTTTGCGATTCTATCCAGTACGAGCTCTAGAAAGAAAGAGAAATATATCTCTTCTGCACTTCTATGTAGTACGAGCTCTGGAAAAAAATAGAAAGTTGACTCTTCTGCGCTTCAATCAAGTACGAGCTCCAGAAAAAATAGAAAGTTATTTCTTATGCGCTTCTATCCAGTAAGATCTTCTCACACAAATAGAAAGTTATCTCTTCTGTGCTTTTATCCAGTAAGAGCTCCACTAAGTGAGAGAAAGTTGCGCGCTTCTATAGCGTCAATGCTCCAGTGAGAGAGAAAAAGTTATGCAATTTTATAGCATCAGAGCTCCAGTAAGAGAGAGGGAAAGTTGTGTGCTTCTACACTTCTATCTAGATCGTAACCCAGTGAGAGAGAGACTGTGCAGAGAAGCGCAAGTGACAGGGAGGAAATAGAAACGAGGGAGAGAAAGATCCTGAAGAGGGAAGGAAAGAGAAGGGACCTATAATATTTTTTGAATTATTTTATTGTCATATCATGACAAGACCTTCCCCTTAGGGACATCAATTCCTGCCTTCGACAGGTATAGCCTCCAATACGTACCTACTGTCTACTTTACCTACCACTGACATTAGGAAAATCCCGTCGTGCGGTTGAATGCATATTTTCACGTGTTCGCTCTCCATTGGGGGAGTGTAGAGAAATCTCTACGCCCGGGCGCATTTTCCCCTTTGCCTATATATATATATATATATATATATATATATATATAGAGAGAGAGAGAGAGAGAGAGAGGGAAATATGCATTCAACCGCACGACGGCAACCGTGTGTTCGAATACTAGATCACTTGGCATGTCGCACGTGATTGCAAGTTACACTCAACCTCTAAGGTTTCATTAGTCCCATAGAGTTTTAGGAAAATATTCGGATCATTTTGCCCTTCAAAATCTCGAGAAAATATTCGGATCATTTTTCATCTGCTGCTTGAACATGGTGCCTTGAAAATTTGCCCCTTTGACGAAGTCTTGACTACCATTTTTATTTTTTTTAGATGAATTTGATTGAGCTTAGGCAAGTTGCTATGGCACCCAATCGTCTTATTAGGAGTCACATGGTGCCTAACAGTCTCTCACTATTTCGAATGCTTGATTCAATCATGCGTTCCCACGCCTCATATATATAATGAGGATGTGCATTCGAGTGTACAACAATGATCATGTGCTTGAATGCCGAATTGCATGTCATGTGATCTAGAGTTACATTCATCCTCTAAGAGTTCACTTAATCTCTTTGAGTTTTAGAAAATAAATTTGAATTTTTGAACTCTTTTGTCCTTCATCTAGCAAGCGAAAGTTTCCTCTCCGCCCCTAATCATGGTGCATTGAAATTTTGCACTTTTGATCGCTTTTGAACAATCAATCAATACCCTTCTTAATTTTTGTTATATAATACCTAATGTTTCCTCTCTCCTCCCCAACCCATTCATGGTTAGCTCCGACTCTTCTTTGGACGAGTCATCTGAAAATGACTCAGAGTACCAGCTTCCCCCCATCATTGAGATGTATTTGACAACTTCAATGATTCTACCAACTTTCCAAGACACACCGTTACATCTTACTCTTTCGAAAATGGCGATACGATAACCCTTGCTCATAGTTGTTCTTCGAAGAAAATAACACATTTGCTTGTAGTTATTTTTCAAAGTTTTTTCTTCTCTTTTTTTTCACCTTTATTATTACTATTAATTAATTCAATTTTGTTGTAATGGCCTAATGGAATTTTTAACTTTTCTTGGGGCGAGGCATCTGAAAATGACTCAGAGCACTAACTGCCCCCCATCATCAAGATGTATTTGATAGCTTCGATGATTCCACTAGCTTTCTGAGACACACCATGACATCTTCCTACTCTTCTGAAAATGATGATACGATAATTTGGTAGTAGTCTTTCTTCGAAGAAAATAACACCCTTGCTCATAATTATTTTTCAAATTATTTTTCTTATTTTTTTATACCTTGTTATTATTATTATTTTTTAATTAATTCAATTTTGTTGTAATGGCCTAATGGAATATTTAACTTTTTTTTGTTAGTTTGCATAAAGAATGTATATAATCTCCTTTAATATTGTCTAATATTACACTTTCATTTAATTTTGTATTAGGTTCACTATTTGTTATGATGTTTTAATAACTATCCTTCACCAAATCATATTTTAAAATAGTGTTGTCAAAATTGTTTAACCTTGTATCGATTAATAACTCATGAAATTTGAGTTAAATTTGAGTAGGATGCATATATCAATGATTAAATAATATTTTTACGGTCATAGTATAATCACTCATTAAACTTATTTAGCTTTTTGGAGATCAACTTAAAAACGTAGAAATATAAGTTTGTCGAGAGAAAATATAAAATCTTGAGTAACTTAAGAACTCATGGAAAAAAAATCAAGAACTCTGAGTCGGCTAGGAATCAGTAGGATTCCGAGTTTTCAAGATTTTGAGTTTTTTACTGGAAAAGTAAGAATCAAGCCCTGAGTAGGTGTAGTTTAAGCATATCTGAACTAGACGGTGGAGTACGCGATAAAAAGTGGCAGTGAGACAAATGAAGAAAAGAAAAAGAAACGGGTGGGGTTTATGTATGGAGAGTAGCTATAGATGTTTGACCAATTGACCTTTTCCACACTAACATTCACATCCGAGGAGGCGGAGTAGCAGAAAGCGCGTATGTATATTCTGTAACTATATATATATATATATATATATATATATAAATGATTAATTATTAATATAAAATAATTAAAAAAATACAAAAAGGACGACTGCTACTGAGGAGGGAGAAGAGCTGTGTGTCTCAGAGACAGAGGCAGACGTAGAGGCGATGGTGAAGGAAACTGAATACTACGACGTTTTGGGAATAAGTCCCTCAGCTACTGAGGCCGAGATCAAGAAAGCTTATTACATTAAGGTAAATCCAACACCACTTTCTCTAATTTCTCAACTTTTTTAATTTTTTTAATTTTTTTTTTTTTTTGTGTTTGATGATTCTCTCTAATTCTGTGTAGATCTAGCAAAAAAAAAAATCATTGTTAGATTGCTTGTATAATTAATGAGGTATTGGATGCAATTAAGATTCGCTTGCTTAGCTCTAGTTTCATAGATATATAATTTTGATTAGGTATTGATACTAATTTATTTGGAGTCCAAAATCAATTTTTTTTTTTAAAAATCTTTGAATTGTTGATAAAAATCGTATGTGAGGTGAATACAAAAGAAGGATTCTATAGGTAGTTTTGAGCATAGTCGCCAAGTTGGAGTTTGGAAGTAAATTGGAATGGGGGAAATTTGCTATTTTTTTTTTAAGATGGGAAAAGTCAGAAAAGATTACTAAAAACAAGGAATTAAGGGGTGATAATGGAATTTGAATTTGGAAGTTGTAATTCTTCGAACCTTGGTTTTAAATTTAAAACTCTTTTCTTTCAACTTGGCTTTTTAAAAATGAGAAATCATGGTTGTTGGTTTAAATTTTCTTTAAATAAGAAAAAACTAAGGACCAAGGGTTTTCTTTTCCAAAAGAAAATGAGTAATTGAAAAATTGCATTTTAATCATAGTCACAGTCGGGGTTCGGCAATAATTCGGTAAGTTCTGAAAAAAATTCAGAGAATTTCTTTTTAAAAAAACAAGATAAAATTTTAAATAATAATTTATTGAAGAATTTGCGAATTAATCTTGATTTTTAAAAATACATAATTTTTAAAAAAATTCAGGGCATTAATTTGGTGCACCGAAATATCACAATTTTTTGAAAAATTCGGCGATTTTTGTGACCGATTTTAATCAATTAAGTCGCTTTCAAAATGCGTAGTTGTCCTGGTGGCAGAACATCTTATGACTTTTGTGCAGCCCAAAAAATATGCACCCATTGGAGGATCCGTACCGTCGAATATAAGCCATCACTAGGAACCCTACTTCCCACATCAAATAATTTGAACCCTCTAATGAGCATTTTTTTTGGGCTGAGTGATTTGTGTATGATGTTGAGCCATTTGGACAATTTGTATTCGGCGAAGTCACCTATGTGGCCCAAAAAGTGGGACGGTGATGGTTTTATCTTGGTCCTAAGGTGAGCTCTCATTAACCTTAACTTTTATGGTTCATGTATTTCATCCAAGTATACATGTATTCCTCTTTTATATATATATATATATATATATATATATATATATATATATATATATATATAATTTGTTACGTTATACACATTTGCATCCATGCGCATGATATCCTGAAGAATAATTGATAGACATATATTTAATTTGTTATTCCATATGCTATTTGCAGGCAAGGCAGGTCCATCCAGATAAGAATCCAAATGATCCTCTTGCAGCACAAAATTTTCAGGCAAGTCTTGCATTCAGACTAACATGATAAGTCCTCATTATCTGATACGTTGAAGTGTAAAGGTAGCCTTGTACCAAGGACCAGGTAACTTGCCTAGTCCCACATTAGTTGGCTGCCACGTGACACCCAATCTCATAATCGGGTGCCACATACAAGAGCAATTCGATGCTCATAACACTATTGTGGACAAAAAAAATCAAAATAAGCCATATAAAAAGAGCAATTTCATACTCAAATCTTTTGATCTCAGCTGGGTTGTTCCGGAAAGTTTGACTGATTTCCTGCTCTCATGGAATGGTTTGAAGTGGGAAGATTTACTGGAGGGTGGGTGCTTACGTGGTTATGTGGAACATCTGGCTCGAAAGGAATTCCCGGATTTTTCAATGCAAAAGGCGTCCAATCGGATCCTTAATGAACCTCATTAAGGACACGATGTGTCATTGGACCCTGCTAGATAAATTTGGGGGGGGGGGGGGGAGGGCGGGCATTGGTGATTTGTGTATGTAATTTTCGGTCCTCTGTGGACGCCTTTTGGGTCCCTTTGTGGGTCGTATGGTGGCTACAGCTGCTCTCCTTTTTTGTTTCTTGAGGTGTTTTCTTTGTTGCTTTTAGCTGTTGCTTTCCAGCTGCTCGCTGGCTTTCTTTTAATATACTTCTTTTACCGGTCAAAAAAAAAAAAAACTGTCCAGTGAACTAAGTCAAATGCATGGAAAATGAATGGTAAAATCACATTTGTTCTGACCGTTCATTTTCCACATGGTTGACACCATTGATAGTACAGTTTTTATTATTATTTTCACAAGAGTTATGATCATGGAGCCACTCCTTTATGTGGCACCCAATCATTTGATTGGGTGCCACGTGGCTGCAAACTAATGTAGGACCATGTAAGTTACCTGGTCCTTTGTACAAGAATACCTTTATCCTCATAATAGGAACAAAAATATGTTAGGATGCTATTTCTTTTTTCAAGTTTGGATCATTTGAATGGAAGTATATTTATTTATCCTCCACTTTTTCTTCCTTTGTGCAATGTATTGTTGTTTTTCTTAGCATAATCATTTTTTCTGTTTTTTCTTATATATATATATAAGAAATAGCTTCAGAACTTTTGATTATTCACCCATTAAAGGGAATTTAACCTAAGTGTAGTGTGCTCTCAGGTTTTAGGAGAGGCATATCAAGTCCTAAGTGATCCAGCACAACGACAAGCTTATGATTCTTATGGGAAATCTGGCATCTCAACGCAAGTTTTCTGTTTTCAACCTTCCGTGCTACTTTTTTTTGAATGAGGCGCCCCTCCCCCTCTCTCTCATGCTTTGTAATTTGTATATATTAAGAAGAAAAAATATCATAAAAGCCTCTAATTAATAAGGGGCCTTCATCAAACCGCTTATTAGTTAGGAGCTTTCCCCCAGATAGGTGCTGGCTCTGTAGCTCAATGAATGGTTGACAATACTGCAACCTTGAGGTAGCAGGATCAATCCTAGGTTTATATATATATATATATATATATATATATATATATATATATATATATATATATATATAGGAAAAGGGTTGCATACATGGTGAGTGTACCCCAATGATCCATTTGGAGCTCCACGTGGCACCCAAAACACTGTTTTGGTGCTATGTTGAGCTTGGATGCACTATCTAGCTCAATGCTATAAAAAATTTTCAAAAAAAATAATTGGTTGAGGAAAAAGTCAAACATTGACTGATTTAAATAGTCTGAATTTCAAGGCACAGAAAAAAGATGGTGGAGATAAGTTTTTGAATTTTTTTTGAAAGATAATCTAAACGAAACAACCTTGCTCCATGTGACACCAAAATAGTGTTTTGGGTGCCACATGTTGCTCCATGTTGACCATTGGGGCACGCTTACTGTAACCCATTGGGGCACTTAACCGTTGTCCACATATATATATATATATATATATATATATATATATATATATATATATATATATATAAATCGGATGCTTTTATTTTTTAAATAGATGGGAAAAATAATGAAAAAAGGTGCTAAGGGGTGTTAGTTGAAACAAGAGTAACGAAATCTCTTAACTAATAAGGGGCTTGATTGATGGGCTTTGCTAATTAGAGGTTTTGATATATGCCTTAAGAGAGACAGAAACCACCGATTAAATGCTCATCTTTATTTTTTATTTTTAATCACGTTTCAATCATTTTTCAATATCGAGAGGATTGATCGTTTCATTCTAACCTGACTATGTTATACAGTGAAGCGATTATTGATCCAGCGGCAATCTTCGCAATGCTCTTTGGTAGTGAACTTTTTGAGGATTACATTGGCCAGCTTGCAATGGCATCAATGGCTTCACTTGACATTTTCACAGAAGGTGAACAATTTGATGCCAAAAAGTTGCAAGAGAAAATGAGGGTATGGTTCCTTAGTACCTCATTTTATTTGTATTTTGCAATTACCTTTTCTCGTCTAGTTAGTTTAATTGCATTGTTTTAGAGTCATTATTTATATTTGAAAGGATTTTGGCATCATAATTCTTTCAACATATATTTTATTTACGTAGCGAAACCTATGACTTGGTGATTAAGCAAGTGCTTTCACAATAGGCGGAGCACTGGGGATTTGGCACGTAGCCCAATGGAAAGTTAACAATTTTGCAACCTCTATGTCCAGGTTCAATCCATAGTCACCAAGTCGGGGTTTGGCAATAATTCACCAAGGTTAAAATACCAAAAAATCCGGCAAGTTCGGGGAAAATCGGAGAGAAAAATAACAAATAAAATATAATTAAAAATAAAAAGTGTAATAAAATTTCAAATATATAAAAAATATGATTTACTTAAAAAATCGCAAATTATTTGTGAATTTTTTAAAGACACGTTTGTTTGCAAAATTTGCGAATAATTCGGGATTAATTCGCAAAACCTCAATTCACGATTATTCGCTTTCAAAAAATTCGGAGAATTTGGTGACTATGGTTCAATCCCTGCTTACTTATAAAAAAGAAAATGAAAAGAGGAGTGTTGGGACCAATTTAAGAGGTTGGTTAATTTCCTAACCTCCTGGTCAAACTGATTTATAATTAATAGCAGGGATGCTATCTTCATTCCTTTGATGTTTGAGGAGTTACAGGCATTATTGGCTGATCCTACATTTCCTATAGGTGAAGGATTCAGTAGCACATTAGAGTCAGCGATGAAGGTGCTGGCTAGCTGGATGTGAGGAAGGTGGTCCAATCATGAATTGTTTTGCTCCATTTGTTAACCCTATTCGAAGTCAGACCAAATAGATACTATGAGTTGGCGGAATAACTGCAGAAAATTCTCTTACATCATTAGGCTCGGAGATTGTCTACATTGTGGGATAGTCTCGTATGTCTTGATCAGGATTACTAATTCCCGTTGAAGCGTATCAGCAACTAGTTCTAATGAATGGAAGAAAAGACGTTGGTGAACTTCAAGTCCAAAGAACCACTCTGTTGAATGTTCTCTCTGCAGGATATGAGGACCCCATGTTATTGTCATTTCATGGGTCAAAATCTTGGACGATACCGATATGTATCAGTATCGGAACCCTCCGGTACGATATATTGAATGTATCATACCAAGACAAATACATCTATTTTTGGTATTATCGGATGATACATACCAATGCATTGTCCAGAACCGATACGTATTGGACGATACATATCAGTTTTGGAGCTGGACCATACGTGCTGAAAACTCGGGATTTTGAACCATGGTCCATTTCATGTGAGAATGAACTTCCTCTTGTCTTGTTTTGAAGAGCCAACAGGCACATTCAAGAGACAACTTTCGAGGCAAAGCCTTTACCCCTAACCTCGTGCGGTACTTCATTCCCCAAGGCTGAAGTCAGCCTAACATCTTGCACCAGGGAAGCAAAATCATTAGTGTTACCTAAGCACGTCTACTTGTGGAATTTTTTGTACCGACACTTGGTGGCACTTGGGACATGTGCCAACAAATGGTGGCGCTTGGACACTCCTCAACATAGCATGTTACTTCTAGTCATGTCTGAAAATACCGCATAATAACATCAAAATGTTCCTTGTTTTGACACAATAAAATCAATTGGCATTTTATAAAAAAAATTGTGGAAAGTTTAGTAACGTATAAAATAAAAAGCTTGGGCCCTTGAAACGATTTGTATAAATTAGTATACTTTTAGTTAGATTCAGGACATGAATTATGTATCTTTTCATTACCTAATACCTATCTCAATTGACTCTCTACCATGTCACATCAATTTTCTATGTACATTTTATTTTTTTAAGTTTGTTTTTATTGGCCGTGCCGCCATATTGGAATCTTTAGAAATTGGTCTGCCAAACATCTATGACTCCTTAACATGTGGCACCCATGCCATGTGTCTAGGTAACATTGACAATCATCACCCGCCCAACAATTCGCCAACACCAGCATGCTGTGTGCTTGTCACACTCATCATTGATATGTATAATATTCCTATCTCAATTGACTCTCTAACACGTCCCTTCAATTTTTTCTACATACATTCTATTTTTTTTATTTTCTTTTTCTTAAGGCCGTGCCGCCGTATTGGAACTTTAGAATTTGAAGTGTCAAATATATATGACGCCTTGACACTTGGCACCCGTGCCATGTGTCCAGGTAACACTAACAATCATCACCCGCCCAACAATTCGCTAACGCCAGCATGTTGTGTGCCTCTCTCACTCATCATTGATATGTATAATATTCCGAGTTGCTAACGCGAAGCTTCCACATAACGCGTAGTGTCAACTTGCAAAACAATTCGAGCATCATCCTTGAGTACAGGTGATAACCCAAGGAGACCTAGACATGCAGTCGAAGGACCAATTACAGCATCCCTACAAACGCAAAACACTAGGCAGATTCCAACCCTCCTCCAACCAATGCCATATCTCAGCTCTCTCGGCCTGCTATTATTTTTAACTGACAAATTCCTACGCTTCTCATCCCGTTAACTCTTCCATGTTCTTGACATGAAGTCACAACTCTAGTATCTTCAACCCTTTTTTCAGCAACAAAATCCATGAATCTACATCTTAACCTATAGACCTATTGCCCTGTTGTTTCCATTGGTATATATATATGTGTGTGTGTGTGTGTGTGTGTGTGTGTGTGTGTGTGTTCATTATATTAGTGGTTTGTTCGTCATAATATTGGGTGTGTGGTAAGGGTATTATTGTCGTTTGATATTAGTATTAAAGCTAGAAGGGATTTCCTACCTAGGTCATTTTGCTCTCTCTCTCTCTCTCTTTCTCTCTTCTTCTTTTTCTTCTTCCTCCTCCTTTAAGCTAACCCTAATTCAAACTTTCTAACCTTAATCTTTCAACCAATTACTAGGAGTCATCTTGCCATGAGCAGTACATCATGCTAACGCCAACATAGTCAAAACTTCGACCTCAGATTGCACTAGGAAAGACTCTGTTTGAAGCGACATTTCATTATGGCCATCATTTTTCTCTTATTAGAACTTCATTTGAGACCATTTACTAGGGTTTTCAAAGACATATTTGAAATCTCATCTTTCTTGCCCGATTCACATATTTCATTGTTCATGGGTTTTGAGGAATCCAATGTGATGATTTATCACATGGCTTGGCTTCAATTTCCCCCCATGAACGTTTCTCTATGATATTGCTAGCTATTGACAAGATCTAAAAGCTGTTTTATTATTTTTTTCTTTTTACCTTTGAAATAGGGGACTCACAGTTTTTTGGGATTTTGATGGCCATAAATGATTGAATGTGAGAGATTTTGAGGATGAGGATTGTTTTTCCTCTAGCTTTCGTCTGTAAGTGATTGTTCAGTAGTCGGATTCAGATCGAGAGAGATCTGATCATTTTTTCTGCAATAGCTGTTGATATATATGCAGTTTCATCTTCCTACCCAGATTTTCTGGTATTTGCATAGATTTGAGTAATTTGAGGATCTGGTCTCACTTCAAGATGTTGATTGATGGATTGTGGCTCATTTTTGGTGTTTCGAGCCTGTTTTCTTATTTTATAGTTCTTTTTGATCCAAAAGTATAACTTTTTTCCTACTCATTTCCTCTTCTTGTCTCATTCAGTGAAGGTTTTCCCACTATATTGGTTATTTGATCTCTTTGGGTTGAGTTTGGTGGTGTTGTAGTTATCTGTGTAAGGCCAAGTTTGGATTGTTTCTTCTGTGGTTACAAAGTTTAGATTGTTTCTTTGGGCTGTATTCTTCCCTCATTGGTTGGAATTTGTCGATGCGTTTACTACCAATTAAGTTGGATGCCACTCAATTGAGTGTGTTGATTTTTCTATTGCATGGTTCAAAGACTCCAAATTGATGTGTAGTTTGTCTCTGTGTGTCAAGCTTGCTAGTTTTAGGAGGAGATGATGTGTATTTTAGATCTGCCTGTTTGAATCGTGATCGGATAAAGATGAGATGTCAAAAGAGAAAGTGGACCCACGAATGATTTTTTTAAAAATAGACCCGTTTGATCAAAAAGAAAAAAATCCAAAATTTATTAGGGTCTTTCACTTTCAATCCCGTCACTTTTATATTTGACCTATTTTAAAGTATCAAACGAAGTTGGATTGATGCGAAATTGATCATATTTGAAAGCTTATCGAAGTAGCTTTCCAACGAGCCAAAAAACGTGCAATTCCGACAAGTATTGAAGAAGTTATGGTCAGTTTTCACAGGCTGCACATAAAGTGACGAATTTCAAGAATCCTAATTGAATTAAGATTAGTCTCTTTTATTATTTTATTTTAGAAAGTAAGAGTTGTTTCTTTTATTAGAAATAAGATTAGTTTCCTTATTGTTTAGGATTTTATTGTTTTTGAAGAATTAGGATATTTCTTTTATTTGAATTAGGAATTAGAGTTATACTAGGATTTCTAATTTTATGCATTGGTTAGTCTATTTAAAGGCTTGTAAACACTTTTATTATTATTTTTTGGTTAATGAAAATTGCTTATGCAAAATTGACAGTTTTTAACTTTCGTGAGGGTGTGCTTCTCTTAAAACGGAGAGTGATTCTTCGATTCCCGCTTGCGGTTTGGTGCGAGGCCAACCCTTCTTCCATCTCTATCTTCTTTAGATCTACGATTTGCGTAAGTAGCGTAATCCTAATTATTTTATCGATCTCATAAATACCCTAAATCAATATTTTGTTCATCATTAATTTTATTAGCCTTTTATTTTCGTTTAGCATCGAGAGAGCCCGCTTGCGAGTTCGTTTGCCGCCCTAAAACTATCGGAGATCTGGCCGTTCATAAGAACCCTAGTCTTCTAGATCCGCGATAGGGAATGTACACGAAAGTAACACTATTTTGGGCCGAAATTAAATCACCTAATTGAATTTTTGGAATTTTCGTGATAATTTGTTATGAGAAATTGTTATTTTAATTGATTAAATTAATTTTAATCCTAATCTCAGCCCTAACATTGCATTTAGTAAGTTCCCGCATCAAATTGGTATCAGAGAATCAGTTTAGTTTTAGGGTTTTAGTGCTCATATAGGTTTTAGGTTTTTTTATTTTATTTTTTTAGGTTTAAAAAAAAAAAAGAAGAAAAAAGTCTAGCTTTTGTCTATAAAAAAATTCGTCTAGCTTTTGTCTAGAAAAAAGTTTTGTCTGAAAAATTTTCATCTAGCTTTTGTCTGAAAATTTTTGTCTATCTTTTTGTCTGCAATTTCTGTTTGGCTTTGTCTAATTTTTTTTTGTCTAGCTTTTGTTTGAAAAGTTCGTCTGGCTTTTGTCTGAAATTTTTCGTCTAGCATTTTGTCTGCATTTAAAAAAAAATATTTTTTTAAAACTTTCGTCTAAGTTTTTTTTTTGTCTAGCTTTCATCTAGGCATTGTCTAACTTTTGTTTTACATCACTTAGTTTCATAATTGTATGTCATTTCAATCTTATTACATTTTATTTCATTAGTATTCATTAGTGTGCACGTCTAGTGTTTGACAAAAGTCCTTATCCATTGTTGATTCATAGTGTGTCTTTTTAGTATTGTGTTTGTATCAAGCATCATGTATGAGTTACTTACACGTCACTGTGAATTCCTTACCCGTCATGAAAGGGTACTAGCCAAACAAGGAAACCACTACACTCCAAATTCTTGGCAAAGTCTCAAAAGTCGTGATGAGATTAGAGTTAGGGGATACCCTCATCATTGTGAACTCGAGTACGACCCTGCCGAGAAGTTTATTAAATCTATTCGGAATGAGGTTCCACGTTTTGAGGGATGGTTAAACCCCAAAACTTTCGTCGAGTGGTTGTCTAGTGTAGAGGAATATTTTGATTGGTATGGCGTACAAAATGAGTACAAAATTAGGCTAGCAAAAACAAAGTTGGAGGGTAATGCCAAAAATTTTTGGATTCGCGTAGAACATCGTATTGAATCTTTTCGAAATAAACACATCTCCACATGGGAGGACATGAAGGTGAGACTTATTGAAAAGTATGTTCCTTTAACACACTGTCACCTTCTTTGGAGTTTGAAAATCAAGACGGTTAAGTGTCTTGATTGCCTTAAGTGTCAAGGGTTTGAACACTTTGCATACCAATGCCCCACAAAATTTCCCACTTAGAATTTATTGACTAAAAGAGTGAGTCCTAAGGAGCCAGAGAATAGGGAAGTGAAAGAAGTGTACGACCCTAGTATCGTGCTGAGTGAAGAGGAGATAGAAGAAGCTGATGAAAGTCTAGTTTGTGTTAAAGAGACTTCTATTTCCCTTATGAATAGTGATGTTGAGTCACTCACATTTGAACCAATCGAGCCACTTGCCTATAAGTCATTGGTACCCGTAGAGTTGGGCGCACACAACTTGTTGGTGCCTATTGGGTCGAATACATGTGAGTCCATCGAATTGGGTACACAAGAACCATTAGTGTCAATTGAATCAAGTACCTTAGAGTCTTTGATTTTGGTTGAAGTGAGTACACATGAGTTAATTGAGTCGAGTGTACATGAGCCATTAGTGTCCTTTGCATCATTCACACAAGAGTCGTTAGTGTCACTTACACATGAGTCTATAGAGCCCAATCCTATCTACTCATTGATTTCCAAATACCCGCCTGAACAATATGTGACGAGGTTAGATGGAAGAGTTTTGGGAGATTCATATTTTGTTACTACGGTAAAGACACACCAAGCATATCGAGAATATCTTCTTAAGTGGAAAGGTAAACCGAAAATTGACAACACTTGGATTGCAAGGAGAACGCAATCTGAGAAACATCAGGCATACCTCATCCAGTGGAAGGGTAAGCTGAAAACTAGAACACACAGATTTTCGCCTAATGTCCATTCATCAAAGGTCATCAGAGTCTGCATCCAGTTTTGCATATTGCATTCATGAGTTACATGCTGAGATTAAGAAAAGAATTAATTTAAAGAATGAAAAATATAAATTCTCTGCAGATTCTCATAGACGGTTGAAAAAATTCAAAGAGGGTGATTTTGTGATGGTTTGGAATATACCCAAGCGATTCCCGCAAGGAGTTGCAAAGAAGTTACAAGCTCGTGGTGCTGGACCCTATCAGATCTTGAAGCGTGCCGGTTCTAATGCTTATATCTTAGATCTTCCGCCGGAATTGGTGATTAGCACGACTTTCAATGTGGAGGACCTTGTTCCATTCCATGGCCTTTCAACCATCCTTGCCAACCCCTTTGATCCTTCTACATCTGATGATCCAATTATTCCCCTTCCCACACCGTTACTCTCACCTACTCGGCAAATTCGTGAGATCATCGAAGATGTGCTGGAAGATCAGATTGTATCCACCAACCATGGGGGACTTCAGAAGTACTTGGTCAAGTGGAAGAACAAGGCCGACACAGAGAATACGTGGATTACACAAGAGTTTCAGCAGATTGACCCGGATCTCGTGGAGCTCTATCACAACCATGTGGATGTTCGATTCCAGCAGAGTCCGATCGAAGTTCTATACATATTGTCTGTGATCGCGATCGTGAAAACTCATGCTAACTAAAGTTCGAGGTTGAACTTTTTCAAAGTAGAGGGGATTGATGCGAATTTTAGATCTGCTTGTTTGAATCGTGATCGGATAAAGAGGAGATGCCAAAGATGCGAAATTGATCATATTTGAAAGCTTATCGAAGTAGCTTTCCAATGAGCCAAAAAACGTGCAATTCCGAAAAGTATTGAAGAAGTTATGGTCAGTTTTCAGAGGCTGCACATAAAGTGACGAATTTCAAGAATCCTAATTGAATTAGGATTAGTCTCTTTTATTATTTTATTTTAGAAAGTAAGAGTTGTTTCTTTTATTAGAAATAGTATTAGTTTCCTTATTGTTTAGGACTTCATTGTTTTTGAAGAATTAGGATAGTTCTTTTATTTGAATTATGAATTAGAGTTATACTAGGATTTCTAATTTTATGCATTGGTTAGCTTATTTAAAGGCTTGTAAACACTTTTATTATTACTTTTTGGTTAATGAAAATTGCTTATGCAAAATTGACAGTTTTTAACTTTCGTGAGGGTGTGATTCTCTCAAAACGGAGAGCGATTATTCGATTCCCGCTTGCGGTTTAGTGCGAGGCCAACTCTTCTTCCATCTCTATCTTCTTTAGATCTACGGTTTGCGTAAGTAGCGTAATCCTAATTATTTTATTGATCTCATAAAAACCTTAAATCAATATTTTGTTCATCATTAATTTTATTAGCCTTTTATTTTCGTTTGGTATCGAGAGAACCCGCTTGCGAGTTCGTTCGACGCTCTAAAACTATCGAAGATCTAGCCGTTCATAAGAACCCTAGTCTTCTAGATCCGCGATACGGAATGTACACGAAAGTAACACTATTTTGGGCTGAAATTAAATCACCTAATTGAATTTATAGAATTTTCGTGATAATTTGTTATGAGAAATTATTATTTTAATTGATTAAATTAATTTTAATCCTAATCTCAGCCCTAACATTGCATTTAGTAAGTTCCCGCATCAGGAGACTTCTGGCCTCTTGGGTTGCATTTTGACTCGGACACCATGTGCGTATGCATCATCTTCATATTCTGTTATGTACTCTCATTATTTTACTCGGATCATCCATTCCGGTTCAACAAATCATATGACTGGTGAGCCCCATTTATTCTCATCATTGTCCCACACTAATTATCTCGGTAGGTATCCTTGGCCGATGTCTCTAACACTCATGTTTGTAGTATGGGTAGTTGTTGACTCGAAATTTTGGAATTGGGTACTCTTTCTTCTTCCACTTAGCCTTAAAAAATTAGATAGAATAAATTAATAGAAGAAATTAGGAAAAGAGACTATTTATAGTTTCTTTTTTAACAAATCCTACTGTAAATAGGATTTAAAGTCCTAAGCTATGTTAGACACTTAGGTGGCTAGAAAAATACTTATCAACCTACGTAGATAGAAAAATACTTATCCACCTAGGTGGATAAAAAATATATGTAGTCACGTAGGTAGCTAGAAAAATACTTATCTACCTAAGTGGATAGAAAATATACCTAGCTACCTAGTTAGCTAGAAAAATGCTTATCCACCTAGGTAGATATAAAAATACTTATGCATCTAGATGGCTAGAAAAATACTTATCCACCTAGGTGGATAAAAAAGTATACCTAGCCAGCCACCTAGCTGGCTAGAAAAAAATATTTATCCACCTAGGTGGATAGAAAAATACTTATCCACTTGGGTGGATAGAAAATATACTTAGCCACCTAGTTGGCTAGAAAAAATACTTATCCACCTAGGTGGATAGAAAAATACTTATCCACCTAGGTGGCTAGAAAATATATGTAGCCACCTAGGTCATAGAAAAATACTTATCCACCTAGGTGGATAGAAAAATATTTATCCACCTAGGTAGCTAGAAAAATATACTTATCCACCTAGGTGGATAGAAAAATACTTATCTACTTAGGTGGCTAGAAAAATATACTTAGCCACCTAGCTGGCTAGGAAAATACTCATCCACCTAGGTGGATAGAAAAATACTTATCCACTTAGGTGGCTAGAAAATATACCTAACCACTTAACTGGCTAGAAAAATACTTATCCACGTAGGTGGATAGAAAAATACTTATCCACCTAGATGGATAGAAAATATACCTAGCCACCTAGCTGGTTAGAAAAATACTTATCCACCTAGGTGGATAGAAAAATACTTATCCACCTAGGTGGATAAAAAATATACGTAGTCACGTGAGTGGCTAGAAAACTATTTATCCACTTAGGTAGATAGAAAATATACCTAGCCACCTACCTGGCTAGAAAAATACTTATCCACCTAAGTGGATATAAAAATACTTATCCACTTAGGTGGTTAGAAAATATACCTAGCCACCTAGCTGGCTAGAAAATACTTATCCACCTAGGTAGATAGAAAAATACTTATCCACCTAGGTGGATAAAAAATATACGTAGTCACGTGAGTGGATAGAAAATATACCTAGCCACCTAGCTGGCTAGAAAAATACTTATCCACCTAGGTGAATATAAAAATACTTATCCACCTAGGTGGCTAGAAAATATACCTAGCCACCTAGCTGGCTAGAAAAATACTTATCCACCTAGGTGGATAGAAAATATACCTAGCCACCTAGCTAGCTAGAAAAAATACTTATCTACCTAGGTGGATAGAAAATATACCTAGCCACCTAGCTGACTAGAAAAATACTTATCCACCTAGGTGGATAGAAAATATACCTAGCCACCTAGCTGGCTAGAAAAATACTTATCTACCTAAGTGGCTAGAAAAATATGCTTAGCCACCTAGCTGACTAGAAAAATACTCGTCTACCTAGGTGGATAGAAAAATACTTATCCACCTAGGTGGATAGAAAATATACCTAGCCACCTAGCTGGCTAGAAAAATACTTATCTACCTAGGTGGATAGAAAATATACCTAGCCACCTAGCTGGCTAGAACAAATACTTATCCACCTAGGTGGATAGAAAAATGCTTATCCACCTAGGTGGCTAGAAAATATACCTAGCCACCTAGCTGGCTAGAAAAATACTTATCCACTTAGGTGGATAGAAAATATACCTAGCCACCTAGCTGGCTAGAAAAATACTTATCTACCTAGGTGGCTAGAAAAATATGCTTAGCCACCTAGCTGACTAGAAAAATACTCATCCACCTAAGTGGCTAGAAAAATACTTATCTACCTAGGTGGATAGAAAATATACCTAGCCACCTAGCTGGCTAGAACAAATACTTATCCACCTAGGTGGATAGAAAAATACTTATCCACCTAGGTGGCTAGAAAATATACCTAGCCACCTAGCTGGCTAGAACAAATACTTATCTACCTAGGTGGATAGAAAAATACTTATCCATCTAGGTGGCTAGAAAATATACCTAGCCACCTAGCTGGCTAGAAAAATACTTATCTACCTAGGTGGCTAGAAAAATATGCTTAGCCACCTAGCTGACTAGAAAAATACTCATCCACCTAGGTGGATTGAAAAATACTTATCCACCTAGGTGGATAGAAAATATACCTAGCCACCTAGCTGGCTAGAAAAATACTTATCCACCTAGGTGGCTAGAAAAATATTTATCCACTTAGGTGGATAGAAAATATACCTAGCCACCTAGCTGGCTAGAAAAATACTTTTCCACATTGGTGGATAGAAAATATACTTATCCACCTAACTGGCTAGAAAAATACTTATCTATAGTCACGTAGGTGGCTAGAAAAATACTTATCCACTTAGGTGAATAAAAATATACCTAGCCACCTAGCTGGCTAGAAAAATACTTATCCACCTAGGTGGATATAAAAATACTTATCCACCTAGGTGGCTAGAAAATTATGCTTAGCCACCTAACTGGCTAGAAAAATACTCATCCACCTAGGTGGATAGAAAAATACTTATCCATCTAGGTGGATAGAAAATATACCTAGCCACCTAGCTGGCTAGAAAAAATACTTATCCACCTAGGTGGCTAGAAAAATATTTATTTATTTAGGTGGATAGAAAATATACCTAGCCACTTAGCTGGCTAAAAAAATACTTATCCACTTAGGTCGATAGAAAAATACTTATCCACCTAGGTGGATAGAAAAAACACTTATCCACCTAAGTGGCTAGAAACATACTTAGCCACTTAGGCGGTTATGAGAAAAGAATGACATACGTGAGAAGAATCTTTCTTATTCTACGTGAAGACGAAAACTTACGCAGCTCTCTCGACCGTCCATTTCATGAAAACCTTTCGGGAACCGTAGGATAGTAACTTCTATAACCGCTATCATAAATCTATAAATAGCAGACCCGTCCTCATTGCAAGGGATCCGAAAAATTCTGACACGAGACCTCTGCCGAAAATATCTCTAACTCTTCTAACAAAAAACTTTAGGGTATCTCCGAGATTCTGGCTATTATTTTCTTCTTCTTTTTATTTATTTATTTATTTTTTTTAAAGTGGACGGGAGGAATAGGTTTAGATTAAGACTTTTAGGATAAGGGTTACGACCCTTACTTAAAAGAGATATGCTTAAGATAAGAGCTACGGCTCCTCCTAAGTAGGATTCATGGTTGCAATTTGTACGCTTAGGATAAGAGCTACGGCTCCTCCTAAGTAGGATTTATGGTTGCAATTTGGGATAACGCGTTACGACTCGTACCCAATCTCTTGCGTACTTAGAAATAGTTAAGCCACGTGGGTATGACCCTGGGCATAACTCCTAGTACACTCGGATTGCAAACCACGAATTCGATACTCATACGGGTTGCAATCACAAACCCGAAGAATAATTTCGGACTATAATAACCAAAATATTCATCTATGATAATTAGAGTTTCCCTCGCGGTTCGGATCATCACTCCCTCAAATGAGGGTTTGGACCTTAACCTCGAGATTGAAAATTCTTTCACGGTGTACTTGTTGACTTTTGGTCAAACGATCATAGTGTGAGATCGTAACGAGATCTAATGGTGGATTTATTACGTATTGATCAGATCTTATGGATTTGGTCAAATCCAATGGTGAAATCATTATAAAATTATCCATGATCATCAAATTTTAAGAAATTTGACGATATCTAACTCATAATTAGACACTATCACTGAAAGTGATAACTCTTTTGATAATCAGTTACCTGAAGAATGGATCTGATATTCGAACTCATCTCTGAGACCAGAGAACAAGAATTCTTTTGAAGACTCGTCCACGAGTTTCTTGCTCCTGTGATGACTCGTGCTTTTCGATCAAATGGAACCGACTTTTGGAGGAGGGGTTCTCTCATCCGTCGTCCCCTATTTCATATTTCACAAATCTCCGATGAAGATAGTTGGCTATGCATTTATCTCATGACAGATTGAAGATGTCGATGAAGACTTAGAATTAGAATTTTGGTTTTGTTTAGTTCAGAGATGTAATTACGTTATTATTTTTATTTAGTAACTTTTAATCAGAGGTATTCAATTTTGATGTAATTAACGAGGAATCGACTGCGATACCCGGAAGTGTAAGGTCCACCATTTTAATAAAATCCTATCCTAGCGAGGGGAAATTTGTTATGATTGATATATGTTAGATTTATATCCTATGCAAATTTGTTGTTTACAAATTTCTGGCACGCCCGGTGGGACCCACTTCTCTCATCTTTAAGCTACTTAATAAAACAAATTCTCTGAAATAAAATGTGGGTATAATAAACTATAAAGCTTTGGTTGTTCCATGATTTTTCATTTTAATAGGCTGGTTCTTCCATGCAGATATTCACCGAATTTACTCCATCAAACAATTCAATGGCATTTGGAAAGAATGTTGCTCACTCTTCTTCATCAGGAGTTCGTCGTGTGATGTGGGCTCGACCTCAGACTGAGGAAGCCATACTCCGCCGATCAACCCGTCTTATGGCACGAGTCAATCTGGAGGAGAAATACGCTCAACAACAAGAACTGGATTCTCCCAAGTCCTTCACCAGTACTGACAACCCACTTTATGGGGATTCAGACTCTATCTTTTCCGAAGATGAATTCCCTGAGGTCCGATCGCAATCAGCGTCGGTGAGTCCACCAGGAACTCAGAGGTCTAATCAGTCATATCTGATGAATTCCCCGCAAGCACTTGAGATAGCCAACCTGACTAAATCACATGTCTGAATTATTTCTTCATCATCCATCACCCCTCGTTCCTTGAGCTCCCTTCAATCCAATCTCGACGGATCATCCGTCGGATTAGTGACTTCAGACATCCCTACGGTACTTCCAGTGATGGTTTTGATAACAGAAGAAAGTGCCAACATCCTTGAACAACATAACTGATGCGTCAAACAATCGCAGCTCGTGATGCACAAATAGCTGTGCTAATTGAGAGAGAGAATAATCGAAGAGACTGAAGAAAATATATCCCTCAACAAAATACAGAGCCTAATTTCCGAGAATCTTAAAGGTTATCAGAAAGTGTCGGATAGCTCCTAGACATATCGCAAGCCATATCCGCCAGAAATTGATGAAGGCCCGTTTCCACCTGAGTACAGACAACCAAAGTTCTCCCAGTATAGTAGCAGTGGTTCCCCACTTGAGCATTTGGCCTACTTCCTCTCAGCTTGTGGTGACACTTCAAAATGCGACGCTTTGCTTTTGCGACAATTTATGCAGACTCTTAAGGGAGCTGCATTCACATGGTACACAAAGCTTCCACCCGAGTCAATATCGACCTGGAAAGAGATGGAAGAGGTATTCCTGAAGAGATTCTTTAGTATTCAGAGATCCATAGGGGTCGCTGAGTTATCACAATTGAAGCAAAGACCAAATGAAAGGGTCGTCAATTACATTACGCGGTGGAGAAACCTTAGCATCCATTGCAAGCACAAGTTTGAAGAAGAAGAAGCAATACAAATGTGCCTGGCTGGTATGAGACAAGAATTAGCAGTCCCTTACTATGGACATTCCATGAGTTTCGAAGATCTTGTTACACGAACTTCAGAACTAGAAAGTTTCATCGGCATAAACTCAAGGGGAAACCGAAAGGATTCTCCCAGAGGAACAGAACGAAGGACAGAAACATCTACATCTTATCCGGCGACAATAGCAATCGGCACCAGAGATCGTAATCCATTCACTGTAACCAAGCGAATAGAAGAATCCAGAAACAATCGATCAAACAAAGCAGGTGGAGCCAATAGTAGTTTTGCACCCCCTCAGAGATCAAGCTGGTCTAAGGGCCAATCTCTGAAAGAAAGGAAAGATAAAAAGTATTCATTTAAAAATGAAGACGTCGAGGGCATCTTCGATGACGTCATTGACGGTGGGATTATACAGCTACCAGAATCCTGCAGACCTGAAGAACAAAATAAAACAGATGATCCACTATACTATAAATATCATCGTGTGTTAGGACACACGTTGAAAGATTGTTTCATATTTAAAGATAAGGTCCAGAGTCTTCTTGATTCTGAAGACATTACTTTTACTCCAGAATCTCCTAAACAAGACAATTATAGCATTGCCACGACAAATATGATCACCTTCGGGGGTTTTCCACCAGTTCCTATCTTTGAAAAAATCCCGAACTCTGCACTTCCGGAACTTCATGAGCTCATTCCAACCTGCAAGGACTCTGATTCGTCGTTATCCGAGGATGAAGTAGGCCCTGCCCACTATATTAGTCGGCGCAGGAAGAGAGAATGGAAACAGAGGGATACTGCCCGAAATAAGAAAGTATTGATAGAAAGTGAAGCAACTTGTTTCTTGAAAGAACTGATGCAGAAAAATGGCTTACCCGATTATCAATATCTTGTTACTGGAGGCACATCAGGATGGATTGACGATGATACCCGAGAATGGAGGAAAACACCACCACCACCTCGTCCGTTAGGTTCAGTCCCTTTACAAGATGCACTGACACCTCGTCCGTCAAGTATAATTCCTTTGCAAGATGATCCATGGGAAAAGGCGCTAGTATACAATAGGCGGCAAGCACAGATCCAAGCAGGAATCAAAGACTTATGGAAAAAGAAAACTTCTCTCCCAGAATGGAACTAGGGTTGTGATACCAAGTCCTTTATAGAAGAAGCTCAAGGTAAGCGACGTGAGTTCAATTGGCAAGAGTCATATATAGCAGAATCGCCTGATTCTGAGGAAGGGAGTTGGCATGTGATTCCCAAGAAGAAGAGAACGCCCAAAGTCGAAGTTCCATTAGAAACATCTGCAAATTTAAAGAAATCTGTGGAGAGGGTAAAAAGAGAAATAAAAAGACTCCTTCGAATTATACTACACTCCAAATACTGAGGGATCGCAGAGAACGGGAGAAAGGAAAGAAGATTCAACCGGAACCTATGAAATCGTCGAAGAAAGTACAGAAGATGAAACTTGAACCGATGATAATTTCCTTTTCATCGTCATCATCCGAAGTGGAAATGGAAGAATTACAGCCACTCACGTTGGGAGATTACATACCTCTCGAATGTTCTAAAACGTTCAGGAACCAACAAGAACTAGACGTTGTTGATAGCGATGACAAAGCCCAACAAAAAGAATCAAAATCTCATATCGATGTTAACAAGAGTCAGATTAAAGATATTCGCATGAAGGATGTCATTAACTGCTCATCTTCACCGGATGCTTCTGAAGGCAACTTGTTTGATAATGAAGGTTAGCATAAAGTGGTTATTCCACGACAAAAAGAGCCAGTTGAATCTAATAATGTTGCTCCTTGCAATATGACTCAGATTGAAGAGGTAGATGCTATAGAGCAATGTACCGATTGCCCAGTTATACCTTATCGACGTAAGCCAAAGAATCATCATGTTCCATTTATAGAAATTGTATCACCACCCAAGGGTGTAGAAGGTGCCGATAAGACAACTAAGCAAGGAGAAACGTCGTTATTCGACAAAAACTCCAAGAATACCGATAAAGGCAAAGAAAAAGAAAATCCTGATGTAAATTATGATGTACTTTCTCATTTAAAGAAAGTGCCTGCTTTGCTTTCGGTGTATGATGCGCTTTGTTTATCTAGTAGTTTAAGGAAAACACTGATAAAAACTCTCTCTAACCTAGACAAATCCATCGAGGAAGTTTGTCGGGTAGAGACTAGTTTGGAAGACTTAGTTTGTACGATCACATTTTTTGATGATGATCTCGAAACCAAACTTAAGTCACACAATAGACCCCTCTTTATATCGGGTCTACTTGAAGACGTTCGCCTTGCGAGACTTATGATAGATGGGGGGTTTGCTGTAAATTTATTACCACTACATGTGTTACATAAAGTGGGACGAACAGTTAAAGACCTCTCACCCAGTACCTTCATGATTCAAGGTTTCAATCAAAATAAACAAGGAACCTTAGGATCTATTCACTTACGATTAGATATCGAAGAACTTTCCTCTAAGATCCAGTTCCATGTGATCGATGCTAATACATCATATAATGCGTTGTTGGGAAGACCCTGGTTACATCAATGTGGAGTTGTTCCATCCACACTCCATCAATGTTTTAAATATTTTCATAATGGCGAGCAAAAACGGGTAGCAGCTGATCCACAACCCTTCCACCTTGATGAAGCTCATTTTGCTGATGCAAAATTATATGAAATATCTACTTCATCTACACATACTAGTGACTTCGAGTTATTAGATGAGTACTCGCCATTATCAGAGTCCTCACCACCTAGACAAAACTCACAGGAGGCAAGTTCTAAAACTCCTGTTAAGGAAACTATCCCTTTTAAAAGAAATCGATCTAAAAAGAAATTTGTTTCCTTTAAAACCCCGAAGGAAACCTATATACCCTTCATCTCAGCTCCTTATTCCCAACCTCGGAGAAAAATCATTCTTAATAAGAAAACAATCCCTCCAAAAGCCAACTCTCTTATCAAAATTGTTAAAAACTTATCCCAAAACTTGAAACCTAGTTCCCCTCTACTGAACTCTTTCACCAAACCGCTCACCCAAGTTGATTCGGTACCCATCCAATTAGATTATAAGGATTTGAAAGAACCTCTTCAATTTACACGATACAGCAAAAAGGCTGCGAATATGATGAAAAAAATGGGATATGATCTCTCGAAAGGAGGAGATTTAAAAGATGGAATAGGAATGGTTGCACCTTTCGATGCGATACCATCTCATGCACATAAACGAGCAGCCTATAACGATGGATATTTACATCCATTAAAAGGTGGTCTCGGGCACAGGCCTACAGTGATTCCCACAAAATTTCTCGGATCCTATATGATCTCTATCCCAGCCTCGGAAGAGCCTATTCCCGCTCCTCATCAGTTTGAAGAAGGAATACAAACCACCGTTGAAGACCTACAAGAGGTAAACTTGGGAACTCTTGAAGATTCTCAGATTACTTATGTGAGTGCCGCACTCTCTGCAGAGGAATTAACAACTTATGCCGATTTTTTAAAGAAGAATCAAGATGTGTTTGCATGGCCATATCATGATATGCCAGGGTTAGATGTCAAAATTGCCGCTCACAAATTAGCTGTCAATCCTGACATCAAACTCGTTAAACAAGCTCAAAGGTGACTTCATCCAGATATAACCGTAAAGGTAGAAGCAGAAATCGACAAGTTAGTCAATGCCAGCTTTATCCGTGAAGTCAAATATCCGACATGGGTTGCTAACATAGTCCCGGTCAAGAAGAAGAATGGTCAAATTAGGGTATGTGTTGATTTCAGAGATCTCAATGCAGCATGTCCCAAGGATGAATTCCCCTTGCCTATTTCAGAACTTTTGATTGATTCCATTGTCGGTTGTGAAGCCATGTCCTTCATGGATGAATACTCCGGATACAACCAAATACGAATGGCACCTGGAGATGAAGAACTAGCAACTTTCCGAACTCCAAGGGGGATCTTTTGCTATAAAGTCATGTCATTTGGATTAAAAAATGCTGGAGCTACTTATCAACGTGCAATGACCAAGATATTTAAGGAATTGCTACACGAAACAGTCGAATGCTACGTAGATGACCTCGTAGTAAAATCAAAGAATAGAGGTGATCACTTGGCCCACCTCTATCAAGTATTTTGTAAACTCCGAAAGTACAATTTGAAAATGAATCCACTAAAATGCGCTTTCGGAGTCACTTCAAGGAAGTTTCTCGGATTTGTTGTTCAACATGGAGGTATACAAGTTGATCCAGCGAAAACCAAGGCCATCATAGAAATGCCACCTCCAAAGAACATTCGTGAATTAAAAGGACTACAGGGAAGACTCGCGTATATCCGACGCTTCATATCAAATCTTTCAGGACGATGTCAACCATTCTCTCTTCTGATGAAGAAAGGAATCCCATTCGAATGGAATGAAGATTGTCAAAGGGCTTTTGATAGTTTGAAAGAATATTTATTGCATCCGCTAGTCTTGACTGCTCCAATTAAAGGGAAACATTTAATCCTATATATAGCAGTCATGGATAACTCGCTTGGGGCTTTGTTAGCTCAGGAGAACGAAGACGGTAAGGAAAATGCCCTATATTACCTCAGCCGAACACTCGTAGGGGCCGAAAGAAATTACTCATTTATCGAAAAGAATTGCTTAGCTCTTGTCTTTGCCTTGCAAAAGCTACGACATTATTTGTTAGATCATCCAATCCGCTTGATAAGTAGAGCGGATCCGCTAAAATTTCTCATGACAAAACCAGTTTTGTCAGGGAGACTTGCTAAATGATCCTTACTCTTGTCAGAGTTTGACATAACTTTTGTACATCAGAAAGCTGTAAAAGGGCAAGCCCTAGCCGATTTTCTAGCCGCTCATCCGATTCCGGGGAATTTACCGTTATCCGAAGACCTACCAGATGAAGAAGTATATTATGCTGAAATAACACAAAGATGGAAATTATATTTTGATGGAACTTCTCAAGCGGCAGGAGCAGGCGCTGGAATTGTATTTGTTACATCAAGTAATGGGTTGCTTCCGTATTCCTTCACATTAACAGAATCCCTATCTAATAATGCTGCCGAATATGAGGCATTAGTCATTGGTTTAGAATTAGCCTTAGACATGGCCATTTACACCCTTGATGTATTTGGGGATTCTCAGCTTGTCATAAGACAGTTAGAAGGATCTTACGCAGGTAGAAAAATAGAATTAATTCCATATCATCAGAAGATCCAAGAACTCCTTCCACAGTTCGAGAATATACGGATTATGCATATCCCACGAAGTCAAAATAATCAAGCTGATGCTCTTGCAAAACTTGCAGCATCTCTGGCTTTTAAAAATGAAGTTGTCGAAATAAGAGTCGCAGGGAAAAGGGTCTTACCTTCCATCATGAGGAGATGCCAAATCAAACAGGCAAATTCAGTCAATATTGTATCCGCTTTTGAAGTTGAGAAACGAGATTGGAGGCAAGAACTTATAGAATATCTTCAACATGGAAGACTGCCTGGCACGCCACAAAGCTGAAATTCGTCGAAGGGCGAGTCAATTTGTATATTTCAATGATACTCTATATAAGAGATCGTTTGATAATATCCTATTAATAGGTCTTTCAACTGAAGAAGCTTAACAAGCCATGCAAGAAGTACATGCCAGTAGCTGTGGAGCACATCAATTAGGCCCTAAGCTACATACCCGATTGAAACATTTAGGCTACTATTGGTCGACTATGGTGAATGATTGTATAGATTTTGCTAAAAGATGTCGGGTTTGCCAGATCCACGCTGATTTCATTCGCCGTCCACCAGAACCCTTACACGCTACGGTCACATCATGGCCTTTTGAACAATGGGGTATGGACATCATAGGTCCAATACACCCCCCATCATCTGCTGGACATAAGTTTATATTAGCTGCAACCGATTATATTTCGAAATGGGCAGAAGCAGTAGCACTCAAAGAGGTTAAAGCCAACATAGTTGCAGACTTCATACGTACACATCATTTACCGGTACGGGATTCCTTCTCGTATCGTTAATGATAACGGCACACCATTCAAGAATAAAGTGATAAACAAGTTTTGCGCTAAGTATCAAATAAAACAATGTTGCTCTACGATATACAACCCATCTGCAAATGGCTTGGCGGAAGCTTTTAACAAGACCTTGGTCAAATTATTGAAAAAGACAGTTGCTAAAAATAAACGTGACTGGTATGAAAGATTGCAGGAAGCCTTATGGGCTTACAGAACGACTCATCGTACTCCTACACAGGCCACTCCATATGCATTAGTATTTGGAGGTGAAGCATTATTATCCTTAGAGGTCCAGATTCCTTCTTTAAGAGCAGCATTAAGTCACAATCTCACCAAAGAGCAAAATGTCGCACTCAGGTTCTCAGAACTTGAAGCCTTGGATGAGCGTAGGCTCAAAGCCCAACAAAGCTTGGAGGCATATCGTGCTCGCATGTCAAATTTATTCGAAAAAAAGGTGAAGCGACGATCCTTTAAGAAAGGGGACCTGGTCCTTACTGTTCGTCGCCCTATGATTGTTACCCGAAAAATCCCAGGGAAATTTGAGCCTAAATGGGAAGGGACCTTTTGTAATAGAAACTGTCTATTCAAATGACGCTTATATATTGGTTGATGCAGAACGAAATGAATCTCCTCCTATTAATGGTCGCTTTCTAAAGCGATACTGCCCATAGGTGTGTTTATATGTTATCTCCTACTCGCATGAGGATAAACTGCGTAAGGTTTGTACTTAGGTACATTGTTAATGTAAACAGCATAGGTATGTTTATATGTTATCTCCTACTCGCATGAGGATAAACTGCGTAAGGTTTGTACTTAGGTACATTGTTAATGCAAACAACATAGGTATGTTTATATGTTATCTCTGTTATCTCCTACTCACACGAGGATAAACTGTGTAAGGTTTGTACTTAGGTACATTGTTAATGTAAACAGCTAGCTATGTTTATATGTTATCTCCTACTTGCACGAGGATAAACTGCGTAAGGTTTGTACTTACGTACATTGGTAATGTAAACAATATAGGTATGTTTATATGTTATCTCCTACTCGCATGAGGATAAACTGCATAAGGAATGAAGCAATAAAAGTTGATTTCTTCAAAATTTGAAATATATATATATATATATATATATATATATATATATGTATTAATTATTCAAGGAATAGGAAAATGTATAACAATATGAAATTCAACCAATCAAAAGAATTTGTGAAATAAACATGACTCTTATTTGTCAAATTTGCCTAATGAATCTATCGCGATATCCTTATTAGTCATGAATTGACGCAAAATTGAAAGTCGTTTCTCTTTCTCAGCTCCTATTCCTTCTTGTCTAACTAGCAGATGATTCTTCTTTTCCTCCAGATCTGCCCGGGTAGCCAAAGTAGATCTTTCGGATTTAATTTCGACCACCCGATCTACATCGAGATCGATGGTCAATATAAAATCAACCTCATAATTTTTGTTGATTTTTTAGAAAATGTTTTTAGGGACATTTCGATATCTGTCAACCCCTGAAATTAGTCAGATCTGCCCAGGTAGCCAAAGTAGATCTTTCGGATTTAATTTTGACCATCCGATCTGCATTGAGATCGATGGTCAATATAAAATCAACCTTATAATTTTTGTTGATTTTTAGAAAATATTTTTAAGGACGTTTTGATCTCTGTAAACGTCCCAAAATCAGTCAGATATGCCCGGGTAGCCAAAGTAGATCTTTCAGATTTAATTTCGACCACCCGATCTACATCGAGATCGATGGTCAATATAAAATCAGCCTCATAATTTTTGTTGATTTTTAGAAAATATTTTTAGGAACGTTTCGATCTCTGTAAATAACCTGAAATCAGTCAGATCTGCCCGGGTAGCCAAAGTAGATCTTTCGAATTTAATTTCGATCACCAAATCTACATCGAGATCGATGGTCAATATAAAATCAACCTCATAATTTTTGTTGATTTAAAAAAAAAAATTTTAGGAACGTTTCGATCTCTGTGAACAACCTGAAATCAGCCAGATCTCCCCGGGTATCCAAAGCAGATCTTTTGGTTTTAATTTCGATCACCCAATCTACATCGAGATCGATGGTCAATATAAAATCAACCTCATAATTTTTGTTGATTTTTAGAAAATATTTTTAGGAACGTATCGATCTCTGTAAACAACCTGAAATCAGCCAGATCTGCCTCGGTAGCCAAAGTAGATCTTTCAGATTTAATTTCGACCACCCGATCTACATCGAGATTGATGGTCAATATAAAATCAACCTCATAATTTTTGTTGATTTTTAGAAAATATTTTTAGGAACGTATCGATCTCTGTAAACAACCTGAAATCAGCCAGATCTGCCTCGGTAGCCAAAGTAGATCTTTCAGATTTAATTTCGACCACCCGATCTACATCGAGATTGATGGTCAATATAAAATCAACCTCATAATTTTTGTTGATTTTTAGAAAATATTTTTAGGAACGTTTCGATCTCTGTAAACAACTTGAAATCAGTTATATCTGCTCGGGTAGCCAAAGTAGATCTTTTGGATCTAATTTCGACTGCCCAATCTACATTGAGATCAATGGTCAATAGAGAATCAATTTCATAATTGTTGTTATCAATTTATTAAGGTTCATAAATTTTAACCGGATCGTCTAAGAGATTTAGGAGATTCATTTTAGTAGATGGAGAGCGTTCTCGTAAGAATCGCAAATCCAACTAGGAGATTTATCTTGATAATCGGAGAGCGTCCTCGTAAGAATCGCAAATCCTATAACCATAAATCAGTATACAGTATTCCCGTAGGAATTACAGTCCGATTAATCTCGAATAAAAAAATTCATCTCCTGAAAAATCTCTCAGATCATCCGATGGACCCAAAAAATTTTCAAAAAATTCAATGATCAAATCTCCGTAGAGAATAGGATCACTAGTCAGATTTCAATGAGTCGAATCTCCGTAGAGAATACGATCATTAATCAGTAATAAAATTCTAATAAGAAATAAAATTTATATCGATTTTTATCATTTATTTATTATTTATTATTATCATGATTTTTGTTTTAAAAAAAAATAAAAAAATAATAATAATAATAAATCGAGGAGGCACTTGTTGACTCGGAAATTTTGGAATTGGGAACTCTTTCTTCTTCCACTTAGCCTTAAAAAATCAGATAGAATAAATTAATAGAAGGAATTAAGAAAAGAGACTATTTATAGTTTCTTTTTTAACAAATCCTACTCTAAATAGGATTTAAAGTCCTAAGCTATGTCAGACACCTAGGTGATTAGAAAAATACTTATCCACCTAGGTGGATAGAAAAATACTTATCCACCTAAAAAATATACGTAGTCATGTAGGTGGCTAGAAAAATACTTATCCACCTAGGTGGATAGAAAATATACCTAGTTACCTAGCTGGCTAGAAAAATACTTATCCACCTAGGTGGATATAAATATACTTATCCACCTAGGTGGCTAGAAAAATACTTATCTACCTAGGTGGATAAAAAAATATACCTAGCCACCTAGTTGGCTAGAAAAAAATATTTATCCACGTAGGTGGATAGAAAAATACTATCCACTTAGGTGGATAGAAAGTATACCTAGCCACCTAGTTGGCTAGAAAAAATACTTTCCACCTAGGTGGATAGAAAAATACTTATCCACCTAAGTGGCTAGAAAATATACGTAGCCACCTAGGTCATAGAAAAATACTTATCCACCTAGGTGGCTAGAAAAATATACTTATCCACCTAGGTGGATAGAAAAATACTTATCCACCTAGGTGGCTAGAAAAATATACTTAGTCACCTAGCTGGCTAGGAAAATACTTATCTACCTAGGTGGATAGAAAATATACCTAGCCACCTAGCTTGCTAGAACAAATACTTATCCACCTAGGTGGCTAGAAAATATACCTAGCCACCTAGCTGGCTAGAAAAATACTTATCTACCTAGGTGGATAGAAAATATTCCTAGCCACTTAGCTGGTGAGAAAAATACTTATCCCCCTAAGTGGTTATAAAAATACTTATCCACCTAGGTGGATAGAAAAATATGCTTAGCCACCTAGCTGGCTAGAAAAATACTCATCCACCTAAGTGGATAGAGAAATACTTATCCACCTAAGTGGATAGAAAATATACCTAGCCACCTAGTTGGCTAGAAAGATACTTATTCACCTAAGTGGATAGAAAAATACTTATGCACCTAGGTGGATAGAAAATATACCTATCCATCTAGCTGGCTAGAAAAAATACTTATCCACCTAGGTGGATAGAAAAATACTTATCAACCTAGGTGGATAGAAAATATACGTAGTCACATAGGTGGCTAGAAAAATACTTATCCACCTAGGTAGATAGAAAATATACCTAGCTACCTAGCTGGCTAGAAAAATACTTTTCCACCTAGGTGGATATAAAATTACTTATCCACCTAAGTGGTTAGAAAAATATGCTTAGCCACCTAGCTAGCTAGAAAAATACTCATCCACCTAGCTGGCTAGAAAAATACTTATCCACCTAGGTGGATAGAAAATATACCTAGCCACCTAGCTGGCTAAAAAAAATACTTATCGACCTAGGTGGATAGAAAAATACTTATTCACCTAGGTGGATAGAAAATATACCTAGCCACCTAGCTTGCTAGAAAAATACTTATTCACCTAGGTGGATAGAAAAATACTTATCCACCTAGGTGGATAGAAAATATACGTAGTCACATAGGTGGCTAGAAAAATACTTATCCACCTAGGTGGATAGAAAATATACCTAGTTACCTAGCTGGCTAGAAAAATACTTATCTACTTAGGTAGATATAAAAATACTTATGCACCTAGGTGGCTAGAAAAATATGCTTTGCCACCTAGCTGGCTAGAAAAATACTCATCTACCTAGGTGGATAGAAAATATACCTAGCCACCTAGCTGGCTAGAAAAATACTTATCCACCTAAGTGGATAGAAAAATATTTATCTACCTAGGTGGATAGAAAATATACCTAGCCACTTAGCTGGCTAAAAAAATACTTATCCACTTAGGTCGATAGAAAAATACTTATCCACCTAGGTGGATAGAAAAAACACTTATCCACTTAGGTGGCTAGAAACATACTTAGCCACTTAGGCGGTTATGAGAAAAGAATGACATACGTGAGAAGATTCTTTCTTATTCTGCGTGAAGACGAAAACTTACGCAGCTCTCTCAACCGTTCATTTCATGAAAACCTTTCGGGAACCGTAGGATAGTAACTTCTATAACCGCTACCATAAATCTATAAATAGCAGACCCGTCCTCATTGCAAGAGATCCGAAAAATTCTGACACGAGACCTCTGCCGAAAATATCTCTAACTCTTCTAACAAAAGACTTTAGGGTATCTCCGAGATTCTGGCTATTATTTTCTTCTTCTTTTTATTTATTTATTTATTTTTTTTAAAGTGGACGGGAGGAATAGGTTTAGATTAAGACTTTTAGGATAAGGGTTACGACCCTTACTTAAAAGAGATATGCTTAGGATAAGAGCTACGGCTCCTCCTAAGTAGGATTTATGGTTGCAATTTGTACGCTTAGGATAAGAGCTACGGCTCCTCCTAAGTAGGATTTATGGTTGCAATTTGGGATTACGCGTTACGACTCGTACCCAATCTCTTGCGTACTTAGAAATAGTTAAGCCACGTGGGTATGACCCTGGGCATAACTCCTAGTACACTCGGATTGCAAACCACGAATTCGATACTCATGCGGGTTGCAATCACAAACTCGAAGAATAATTTCGGATTATAATACCCAAAATATTCATCTATGATAATTAGAGTTTCCCTCGCGGTTCGGATCATCACTCCCTCAAATGAGGGTTTGGACCTTAACCTCGAGATTGGAAATTCTTTCACGGTGTACTTGTTGACTTTTGGTTAAACGATCATAATGTGAGATTGTAATGAGATCTAACGGTGAATTTATCACATATTGATCATATTTTATTAATGCGGTCAAATCCAACGGTAGAATCGTTGACTTTTGGTCAAATGATTATAATGTGAGATCGTAACAAAATCCAACGGTGGATTTATTACGCATTTACCAGATCTTATGAATCTGGTCAAATCTAACGGTGGAATCATTGACTTTTGGTCAAACGATCATAGTGTGAGATCGTAACGAGATCTAATGGTGGATTTATTACGTATTGACCAGATCTTATGGATTTGGTCAAATCCAATGGTGAAATCATTATAAAATTATCCATGATCATCAAATTTTAAGAAATTTGACGATATCTAACTCATAATTAGGCACTATCATTGAAAGTGATAACTATTTTGATAATCAGTTACCCGAAATGGATCTGATATTCGAACTCATATTTGAGACAAGAGAACAAGAATTCGTTTTAAGACTCGTCCACGAGTTTCTTGCTCCAATGATGACTCGTGCTTTTCGATCAAATAGAACCAACTTTTGGAGGAGGGGTTCTCTCATCCGTCGTCCCCTATTTCATATTTCGCAAACCTCTGATGAAGATAGTCTGCTATGCATTTATCTCATGACAGATTGAAGATATCGATGAAGACTTAGAATTAGAATTTTGGTTTTGTTTATTTCAGAGATGTAATTACGTTATTATTTTTATTTAGTAACTTTTAATCAGAGGTATTCAATTTTGATGTAATTAACGGGGAATTGACTGCGATACCCGGAAGTGTAAGGTCCACCATTTTAATAAAACCCTCTCCTAGCGAGGGGAAATTTGTTATGATTGATTTGTGTTATATTTATATCCTACACAAATTTGTTGTTTACAGTAGTATTCCTCTATCATTGAATCTCACTCTTACTAATGTTCGTTATGTTGCTAATCTTAAGGTTATTCTGTTATCTGTATGCAATTTAACCAAATCCTTAAATTATTTTGCGACCTTTTTCCTCTCACTATATTCTTCAGGACCTAAGCATTATAAAGGTCATTGGCACAGGATATGGGAGGGATGGTTTATACTGCTTTAGCGATAATAGAGGTTCTGCCCCTTGCTTCGAGTGTACATGTGTTACCTGCATCTAATCATGGTATCTTTACGAAGGATACCTTGAGTTTGTAGCGTACCTGTCTAGGACATGCTAATCTTCATCATTTGTGTTTGTTGTTTCCATCTTTCAGAACTGCATGTAGTACTCTCAAGTTTCAATGTCAAACTTGTGAACTGTCAAACGATACTCATACTTTCTTGTACTCCTCACATGCATTTTAGTGATAACTTGTTGGATATTTTGCATAGTGAGTTTCGGGATCCTGCCCCCTCTCCTTTCTTTTGATGGTTTTCAAAGTCATGTCACATTGATTTATGATCACTCAAGATGTACTGGGGTATATCTTAAGATTTGAGAGGATGTACTTAAAATCATTTTGGCTAGTCTATTAAAGCTACTCGCTTTGACAATGGTAAAGAGTACACCTCTCTTGCTTTCAAATCGTATCTTGAAAAGATGTGAATTATGGATCAACTTTCTTGTCATTACACTCCTCAACAAAATTGTGTTGCGGTGTATAAGAATATGTATCTTATGGATGTTACGAGATCTCTTCTATGTGGGTTGCATGTCCCCAATCTTATTGGTCTATTGCTATGCTTATTCCAACCCATCTGATTAATCGTACCCCATGTTGTATTTTGACTGACCTCTCCTTTCCATCTTCTTTAGTCAATACTAATTTGTTTGAGATTGACCTCGTGTACCCAAAGGCATAAACTAGATGACAAAGCCATTTGTTGTATTTTTCTGGGGTACTTTGGATTGTCTAAAGGATATCAGTGTTATAATCCTAAGTCCAGGCGGTTGTTTATCTCTATGGTTATTATATTTTTTTGAATGTTCCATATTTCTCTGATGTTCTTCATATTTAGCCAACTCCTTTCTATACACAAGAACTATCTGTTGTTTTTCCTATTCCTATCTCTTCTCCTATAGGCTCTTCTAGTTTCCTCCCATATCTAAGGGTGGTTGTCTTCCTCTTAAGCACACCTATCAACGCCGAAGCAAGTCTATACCTCCTCCTCAAGCTCCTGTGTCACTAGACAACTCAGACTCGGGTCCTTCAGGCATACCTAAACCAACATCTCCTATTATTTGTCCTTCTTGCCCCATTGTTTTGCCTATTGCTTTTTGTAAAGGGCAAAGGAGTTGTCACTGGTCACCCTATTGCTTAGTATATTTCTTATTAGGCCTTATCTCCTTCATATCGTGCTTCCTTGGCTAGAGCTTTTACTGTTTCTATTTCCTACTCTACTGGTGAGGCTCTTCAACATCCCTACTAGTTTGCAGCAATGCATGAAGAAATGAAGGCACTTGAGAAAAGTAAGGCATGGGAGCTGGTTGATCTTCCTCCATTTAAGCGCACAGTTGGTTGCAGATGGGTGTTTGTCATTAGACATAGAGAAGATGGTATTGTAGAGTGCTATAAAGATTGCCTTTTGGCCAAAGGCTTTACTTAGATGCTAGGGTTGGATTTTACAGTGACATTTGCTCCTGCTGCGAAGCTCACTTCTATTTGGGCCATAATCTCCTGAGCGACCCATTATCATTGATCCCAAGCTCGAATGACCAAGGACGGTTAGTGTTAGGTTGACAACCATCTGTAAAAAAATAATGTGAAATCCCTATGAAATAACTTATTATGATCACACGTTTTATGACATCCCTTGCTAGCAATGCACTGCAACGAACATTGATTATAGTGAGAAGTAGGCAGGGGTTGGCTAGGCGTCCCCTTTTTTAAGCGACACGTTGGAACAAATCCCGATTGTAGTGAGAAATAGGTAAGGTTGGCGAGGCCATCTTACCTATTTCTCACTACAATCGGGATTTGTAGTGAGAAATCCCGATTGTAGTGAGGGTTATAACGTTACCTAGTTGAAGTGAGGGTTGGCTAGGGTGTTCCCTATAACCGAGGCGCTACGATGAAATCCGTTTGTAGTAAGAAGTGGGCAAGGGTTGGTGAGGGCATTCCCTTTAAGCGACAGCCAACAACGATATCAAATTGTTGTAAATAGTAAGTTCTCTCACACCAATATAGAGGTGTGCGAGTAAAGAAGGTCCACAAAGCTGTGTATGGTGTCTAGGAATGTAGGTACTGTACTTGTAAAGAGTGGGTTGCATTTGGCATCTTTGAAGGTAGATACTTTAATAGGAAGAGTGTAGAGTTGATAGATGCTATGTGAGGAGGAGGAAGATCAACATAATGTGCTTGCAAGGGGCAAAGTAGAAAGGAGAGAAGGCTAAGGGCTTGGGAGATGAGTTTAAGCTTTACTACTCAGGAAAGAGTAACTCTCATGATGGGGTAGACATTTGAAGGAGAAGATTGTGGAAGTTAAGAGAAGGAATGATCAAATTATGATGGTTAAAATAGTTTTGGATAAGAAAATATTAAATGTCATTAGTGCCTATGCACTCCCCAAGTTAGACTCTGTAAAAGGGTGAAACGAGAATGAATTTTGGCAATCGATGGATGAACTAGTACATGGCATTATTCAATATTGAAAGCATTGTGATAGGAGGATACTTTAATGGACACGTAGGTAGGATAAAAAACGTAGAGCAAAGGATACATGAAGGATATGGTTTGGTGAAAGAAATGAGATGGGGAAGCTATCCTTGATATTGCAGTATCTTTTGAACTGACAATAACGAATTATCTTTTTCAAGAAAAGAGAATAGCATCTTATACCTTTCGTGAGTGGAATACATAAAGCTCAAACATATAATTTTTTATTAAGATGAAGAGAGTGAGAAAATTGCTTAGATTGCAAGGTCATCCCAGGGGAGAGCCTTACGACGCAACATAGATTGGTAGTGTTGGATGTTATGATCAAGATGACTGAAAAGATGACAAAAGTTTCCCCAAAATTAAAATGGTGGGAATTAAAAGGAGACAAAATGACAACTTTTAAAGAGAATGAGTGACCTAGAAGTATGTTGGTGTGGGGGAATCCAAATGAGATGTGGGCAAAAATAGCGCAATGTCTTAAAAAAGTTGTTAAGGAGGTGGTTGGGTAATCTAAAGGAAGAAATTGTGTACAACAAGAACCATGGTGATGGAATGCAAATATTCAAAAGTCAATTGCAGATAAGAAGTGTTTTAAAGAATGGTAAATAACGAGAACTATAGATGATCTTGAAAGATTTAAGTTTGCCAAAAGAGAAGCTAAGAAACCATGAGCAAGGTTAAGTATGAAGCGTACAATTTAAAAACTAGGCTGAGAACGAAAGGAGAGAAATCTATAAACTTACGAAGATTGGAGAAAAGAAAACTAGAGATCTCGACTAGGAAACTTGCATTAGAAATGAAGATCAAAGGGTCTTGGTAAAAAAAGGATGGATTAAAATAAAATGACAAGAATATTTTAAAGATCTATTAAACACGAAATATGAGAGAGAAGTAGATCAAGAAGAGGAAGCAAATCAATGGATGATTAAAGAAATATCAGAAGCTAAAGTAAAAGCAGCCTTAGCAAAGATGAAGAAAAGAAGAGCATTTGGACCAGATGGAATACCTATAGAAGTTTGGATTGTGTTTGAAGAGAATGGATAGAATTAGTCAACTAAATTATTTAATAAAATCCTAAATACGAAGAAAATGCCCGAGGAATGAAGGAAGAGCATGGTGTCGATTTCTCTAAGAACAAAAGAGGCATTCAAAATTCAAAATTGTGCCAACCATCGAGGCATTAAATTAATAAGTTAGACATAAATCTTTAGGAGAGAATCATAGAACAATGACTAAGGCAAGAATCAAATGTATCAAAGAACTAATTTGGATTTATGTGGGGAATATCAACAACAAAAGCTATTTTCCTAGAGGCAACTTATGGAGAAGTTCAGAGAGAGAAGGAAAAACCCACATATGGTCTTTATTGATTGGAGAAAGCTTATGATAAGGGTGTTGAGATAGATAATTTAGTGGATGTTGGGGAAGAAACGCATCCTTAACTTAGAGATTACTCAAGATAGGTTTGAGAGGGTAGTAACTAGTGTAAGAATGACGTGTGAGAGACGAATGAGTTCCCTGTTGGAGTTATGTTGCATCAAGGATCTGCTTTGAGGCCTTATTTATTTGCCTTGGTCACAAATGCATTAACAATAGATATGGAAGAAGAGATTCCATGGTGCATGTTATTTGTGGATGATGAAGTGTTAATTTCCTAAACAAGTAAAAAATAAATGATAAGCTGGAATTGTGGAGAAAAGCTTTGGAGTCAAGGGGTTTGAAAATTAGTAGAACAAAGATGAAATACATGGAGTGCAAATTTAGTGAACATGATTGACTGTAGGAGGATTTAATAAAAAATGAAAATCATTTAGTGTCACATTGTCATAGATTTCGCTATTTAGGCTCTATTTTACAATCAAATGGTGGATTTAAAGAGGACGTCTCAAAGAGGATTAATGTAGGTTGGTTGAAATGGTGGAAAACAAGCAGAGTATTGTGCGACCCAAGAGATTCACTTAGATTGAAGGGACGTTTTTGTAAGATGACGGTTCGACCTGCCATTTTATATAGTGGGAAATGTTGGGCTATGAAAAAGCCACAAGACGATAGATTACATGTGGCGATAGATGCGTATGTATTGAGATGAATGTGTGGAGTAACCAGAAAGGAAAGGCCGGAAGAAGACCCTGTATGAAGGGCTGAGACGCTTCAAACACAAGGAAGTAGGAGAATAGGAAGCTCAGACAAAAGCCAAGTGTTGATGATAAAAAATTCATTCTTTGTTGCATTAGACGAGCAGATCTATATGGATCCCCACTTGGCTTTTGTCTTCAGGAGTATTATGAGAACGTCTATCTCCTTCGTAGATCAATTTATGGGTTGAAGCAATCTCTTAGATCTTGGTTCCAAAGGTTAGTTTTGTTATTCTTACTATGGGTTTTACCCGACGCCACTCAGATCACACATGTTTTATTCATATTGGATCAGGAAGCTTGATGACTATTTTATTTAGTGTATATAGTTGCTATTATAGTCACAAGTTATGACACTGCCTGATGCACGACGGAAAGGCGCTAACCCTAAAATAGCGTAAAATCCCGCACTATAGGATTTAAGGTTCTTAATCTCCAAATAAAATAAAAATAAAAGGAGAATGAGGATAGAAGATCTTCATAATCACTCCAAAGAGTCTTGTCGGCTTCCCGCCAATGGATATGAAGAATCACTCTTCAAAATAGAAAACTCATCACAAGTTTTCAAACGAAAGAATCCCTCTTTCACAAGATGCTCAAAGCAATCTCAAAATTTCATAAACTCATTAACTATTTTAAATTGTGTTTACAAGGCCTTTATGTAAGCTAAGAAACCCTCCCTAGACAATAAATTCGAAATAAGAAAGTCCTAAAACAACTAAAACAATAAATGACAAGTTTTTTCCTAAAATTCGTGTAGCAGCCAATTCGCGGATGACTTTCACGGATGTCCATCATATGACCAAGGACGTCCGTCCTCGACGGTCCTGCACAAGACCAGGGTTGGTCCAAATCATGGATGTCCATGATTTTATCACAGACATCCATGTGACAAACTCCAGAGACACTTATTTTTGTGGACGTCCTTCCTGAATCCCACGGACGTCCGTCAATGATGATATTTTCTCTTGCTTTCCTTTGCTCTCACGTCGCATGCGTACACATGGGTCTTCATGGATCTTTAAACAAGATTTAAAATATGGGTTCACTTCTCTGGTGACCTTCTCTTCTCGATCTGACCACGATTCCAACATGTGGATCTAAATTCCACATCATTTCCTCTCCTTTAAAAAAGTTTGCCCTCGAACTTTGACCGAAATTAATCTTATGTGTAGATGTCAAGAACATTATTTTGGGAATCTTGATTGGATACGGCTTGGACAAATAAATAGGATTCATAGTGAAAATCTTAATTAACTTGTCTTGAGCATAATAATCCGATTTGACTTGGATACTTCAATCGGAATTTATGTCGATACGCGACCAATACGATCTTGGGACCTATGGGTTATGGGATCGTTATTACTCATCGTAGGTACTAGATATTCAACGGATTGGAGGTTAACCACGATTATGGGATCTTCAATGGGTAGAGGATCTTCAACAGTTTTGGAATTCACAAAGGTGTAGGATTGTGGAAGACATTGGTTGATATGGGTTCGGTTAGGGTAACTGCGGTGACAGGCTTGTATTAAGAATAAAGGGTGACGATGGTTTAGGGTTTACGAGAACACGATCAACAACCCTTGACTTCGACGGCTTAATCTTCCTCCATCCACCAAATTTCTTATATAAGGTTTCTTCCGTCTTAGCAAACTTCAAGCTCAATGTTTCCTTCATCTGGCCAGATTTCTGAACGAACTTGTCTGTCTGATCATTCAACTCGCGAAGGGCTTCTAAAATTTCTGTTTTACTCATGATGGAACAAAAGTCTCCGACTTTTAAAAAAAATTGGAAAAAGTCAGCGACTTGCAATCATCCGGACTTTATCGCTGTTTAATTGGCCAAGTCGCAACTCGGCCGATTAATTGGCGATGTTTGTCATGTGGTCCAATTTTTTTCTTTTTTTCGTCACTTATATGTACAGGGAAAAAAACTTTAGGTTTTATACTATTTTGTTCAGTTTATTAATTAAAAACCTTTAGGCTTTCCGTATTTTGTACTATTTTTTTCCTTAACATCATTATTTTTAACTTGAAATATGTTGACATATTTTTATATATTTTTTAATTTTTTTATTTTCCTCGATTTTTTCTAACTTTGACCGACTTCAACCGATTTTTCCCGATTTAGACCCTTTCCGATTTATTGCTGACTCTCGATTTTGTGACTATGGATGGAACCAACTTCACGTGTCGAGATTTGAACTTGTTCTGATACCAATTTGATGCAAGATGGAAAGACGCTAACCTAAAATAGCGTAAAATTCCGCAAGATAGGATTTAGGGTCTCAATCTCCAAATAAAACAAAAATAAAAAGAGAATTAAGGACAGAAGATATTCATAATAACTCTAAAGAGGCTCGATGGCTTCGCACTAGTGGACATGAAGAATCCCTCTTCAAAATAGAAAACTCATTGCAAGTTTTCAAACGAAAGAAGCTTTCTCTCACAAGATGCGCAAAACAATCTCAAATTTTTATAAACTCATTAACTATCTTAAATTGTGTTTACAAGGCCTTTATATAGGCTAAGAAAACCTAACTAAACTATAAATTTGAAATAAGAAAGTCCTAAAACAACTGAAACTCTAAATGACAAGTTTTTATCATTATTTGATTAGCCGCTAATTCGCGGACGACTTTCACAGACGTCCATCATATGACTGTGGATGTCCCTTCTCGATGGGCTTGCACAAGACTAGAGTTGTTCCAAATCATGGATGTTCGTGCGATAAACTCTAGAGACACTTATTTTTACAGACACCCGTCCTGAATCCCATGGACGCCCGTCAATGACGATGTTTTCTCTTACTTTCCTTTACTCCCACGTTGCATGCGTACCCATGGGTCTTCATGGATCTTTAAAAGAGATTTAAAAATTGACGCGGGACGGCGACCCTAAAATGCGGAATATGGTTTTTATGCAGATTTTGTCGAAATTAATGAAATTAAATCAAGTTTAATTGCAAAATTATCTTTGATACATTTAGGGTTTTGCAAAATTCAGATGGATAGATCACACGAGATCCAGGTAGGGTTCAGTCCAATGCGCAAGTACTTTTAGAGTCGAGGCAAGATCGGCCTAGAGATAGGACTCTAGCTTTTCCAGGATTAGGCACTCAATCTTCGGTCCGATGTAGATTCACGGATTCCAAATTGGGTTATGGAATGGAATTAGGGTTTGTAAAAGGCTTATGGCTTCTAGATTGGTTTGTGGTTTGGAAGGGTGTTAGCTTAGAGAGATTTAGGCTTCAAAAGGGTTTAGGGTTTCGAAAATCTAGGGTTTCAGAAATCTAGGGAGAATTTAGGCTTGGGGTTTAGAGAAGCACGTAGAGATTTAGATAGCAAATATGATAGAGAAGATAACAAGGGCTTTTAGGAATCACTCCCATGGCCTCACACCAAACCTATCTCAGGCGAAGAATATTCAAGTACAAAAGCATTCAAAATATTCAATCCACTAATTAAAAGTCTTTACAAGCCTCTATATATAGGCCACCAATAATTAATTTCGAAATAAAAGAGTTCTACTACTAATAAAACACCAAAAAGAAGTTTTCACATGAAATCCCTTCTTACGGGTTCGCTCGTGCGAGTTTTATCATCGCTCGAGCGAGGCTCGCTCGAGCGAGTTTAAGTGCTCGCTCGCGCGACGGTTCTTTGCAGCGTCGTTCTCCTCGCGTGCGGCGTTGTTCTCCTCGCGGTTTGTGTCCGTTCCTCCTCTGAGGCTACGGTACTCGAGCTTCCTCTATGCTTCTTCTGACGCCGATAGAACCAGTGCGGTCCGAATCCAATGTCCATGTAAGTGGCGTCCCCGTCAATTCCCCTGGACCAAAAATGTTTCGTCACCGATGAAACACGCTCGTGGTAGGTGTCTAGCAAGTCGGGGTTCAAACGCCGAACTTCATTCTCGTGGACCCACATGTTTTCGGACTCCGGTTTGCCGACCCATTTGACCAAGTACTTATGGAATCCCCCATTATGTGTAGAGACGGCATGATCGTTGATTATATCCTCTATCTCATTTGATCTCTATCTGCTTGGGGAAGGAAGAGGTATAGGTTGTAAGGTTGGATTGGGGCTGGGACTAGGAGGTGGCTGGAGTGGGTTTTTAGGAGGTGGGGTGAAATCCAAATAAGGAACCAAGTCCTCCACATTGAACGTTGAACTAACCCCCGTACTAGGAGGAAGCTCGAGCACGTATGCAGTAGGACCACTCTTAGCCAAAATTCTAAAGGGCTCAGCGCCTCGAGATTGGAGCTTCTTTGCGGATCCCGATGGGAACTGCTCAGGCCTAACCAGGACCATCACATAATCACCCACGTTAAATTCTTTAGAATGCCTGTGAGCATCTGCAGATAATTTATATTGATTGTTGCTTGAATTAATTTTTTGTTTAATTTCGGCATGCAAGCTATGAATATGTTGTGCAAATGCATCGGCAGACTCTGACGCTCTATGGGATGTAGACATGGGGATCAAATCTAATGGGGTCCTAGGCCTATGACCATGCACTACCTCAAAAGGACTCATGCCTATGGACCTATTGACAGAATTATTATATGCAAACTCAACTGTGGGTAAGATGGTATCCCAGGTCCTAACATGATCACTGACAAGACTACGAAGGAGATTCCCAAGGCTCTTATTGGTGCTCTTGGTTTGGCCATCCGTTTGAGGGTGGTAAGTTGTTGAAAATTGGAGCAATGTGTCCATCATGTGCCAAAGGGTTTTCCAAAAATAACTAGTGAATTTAACATCCCTATCAGACACAATGGTTTTGGGCAACCCATGAAGACACTACCTCCGCGAAAAATAGTTTAGCAATGTGGGATGCGTCGGAGGTTTTGGAGCAAGGAATGAAGTGGGCCATCTTGGAAAATCGGTCCACTGTGACATAGATGGAATCGTGCTTCCTAGGGGTCTTAGAAAGTCCAAGCACGAAATCCATAGAGAGGTCTTGCCATGGTGTGTGTGGCACGGGTAAAGGGGTGTACAAGCCGGTATTTTGTTTGGTCTGTTTTGACACTTGGCAAGTACGACAGTGTTTGACAATCCGAACAACATCTCTCATTAGGCTAGGCCAAAAGAACCTATCCTCTACAAGCGCAACAGTTTTATTACGCCCAAAAATGTCCGGCCATCCCTCCAGCATGTAACTCCCAAATGAGAAAGTCATGCAATGAAGTGCGAGGGATGAAAAGGCGATTGCCTTTGAACCCATCCTGGATGGTGTACACGGAGTGTGTGCTGGTCGGGTTACTAAGGAGAGTAGTGTACTCAACCCTAAAATCTGGGCACTCGGGGTACTCATCCTTTAACTTTTCGAACCCGACGACCTCGGTGCTCATTGTGCGCAAAGTCACCACTCGCCGACTAAGTGCATCAGCGGGTCTATTTTCAGCACTGGCCTTATGCTTTAACACGAATATGAACCCTTGAAGGTACTCAACCCACGTCGCGTGCCTTGGGTTCAACTTCTTCTGTGAAGCAAGAAAGCGTAAGGCTTCATGGTCAGAAAACAGCACAAATTCCTGCAGTCTAAGGTAATGTTTCCAATACCAAAGAAATCGAACGACCGCATAGAACTCCTTGTCATAGGTGGAGTATTTTTGCTTCGCCTCGTTAAGTTTTTCACTAAAATAGGCCACGGGGTGACCCTCTTGGCTAAGTACTCCTATGCCTACACTCGATGCGTCGCATGCGACGTCGAAGACTTTGGAAAAGTCCGGTAAGCGCATGACTGGTGCACTACTCATTTGTTGTTTGATCTCAGTAAAGGCCTTTGTTGCTGCTTTGCCCCATTTAAAGTCCCCCTTTTTTATGCAATCTGTAATTGGGGTCATAATGGTGCTAAAGCTCCTGATGAAGCGACGATAAAAAGTAGCCAAGCCATGGAAGTTACGGACATCGTGTATGTTCTTAGGTTCGGGCCACTCCACAATGGCTCTAACCTTTTCGGGGTCCGCGACCATTTCATTGGCCGAGATAATGAATCCCAAGAAGACAACGGAAGGTTGCATGAAAGTGCACTTCTTGAGATTGGCAAACAAATTCTCGCCCTTGAGGGTTTCACAAACTAGCCTAAGGTGGGTCAAGTGTTGATCCTTGTCGTGACTATAGATCAAGATGTCATCGAAATAAACAACAAGGAATTTGCCTAGAAACGGCCTCAACACTTGGGTCATGAGTCGCATGAAAGTACTTGGGGCATTAGAAAGCCCAAATGGCATGACCATCCACTCATAAAGACCATCCTTAGTCTTAAAGGCGGTTTTTTACTCATCACTGGGACGGATGCGGACTTGATGATAGCCACTTTTAAGGTCTATCTTTGAAAAGATGGTGGCACCAACCATCATGTCAAGCATGTCATCGAGCCTTGGTATGAGTAACTGATACTTAATGGTAATCTTATTGATCGCACGACTATCCACACACATGCGCCACGTACCATCTTTCTTAGGAGTGAGTAGGGCAGGTACGGCACACGGGCTCAAACTTTTCTTGGATGAACCCCTTCTGAAGGAGGTCATTGACTTGACGAGTTAATTCGGCGTGCTCAATTGGATTCAACCTATAGTGGGGTAGGTTCGGTAAGGTAGATCTAGGAACCAAGTTTATTGTGTGTTGGATATCATGCAGGGGAGGGAGTTCGTTTGGTAAGTCTTCAGGGAAGACATCCGTAAACTCTCTTAAAATCGGCTTAACCTCCTTGGGACACTTGCTCACCGACTCGGGAGCACTCTCTACGGTGACAACTACATACACCACACTCTCATCTTTCGATGCTTTCTCGAACTCAGAAGGGCTCACAATATTAATGGATTTAGAAGACTCGCCCTTCTCTTCGACAGTGTTGGTCGAGGATGTTTTGGGAGGCAAAGGGTGTAAAGTGATCTTTTTGCCCTTGTGCATGAATGTGCAAATGTTTGTTCGACCAGAAAGAGTCACGTCCATGTCGTAGAGCCACGGCCTTCCCAAAATGATATGGCCCACATCCATCGGCACCACATCGCACCATAAGGTGTCCGAATAAGAACTTAACTTAATCAGTACACAACATCTTTTCGACATGGGAATGGATGAAGAATTGACCCATGTGACTTTATAAGGTCTCGGGTGGGCTTCAGGTGTAAGCCCTAAGCGGTGGACTGCATGAGTGGATATTACATTAGTACAATTACTGCTATCCACGATGACCCTACAATTCTTTTCACCAAATCTGGCATAGGTGTGGAAGATGTTCTCCCTATGCCAGTCATCCTTTTCATCCCGTTGAGGTTGTGCAAGGGCACACCTCACAACTAAAGCATGACCAACAGCATCACCCTCCTCATCACTGGGTGTGCCAACCGGTTCAAATACTTCTTCAACCACTACCTCATCATCATCCTCCTTTCCCTCAATGAAGAGAGTCCTTTGGGGTTCTTTCGTAGGGCATTGGGCGGCAAAGTGTCCCATTCCATGACATTTATAGCACTTTACTTGAGAATTAACCCTTGAGGATTCTCCAACTACACCTTTTGCCCCTTTCAAACCTAGAATTGGCAGGGGCGGGTTATGTAGGTTTGGGAGGAGGATTGAATTGTCCCTCACCGGATCGTTGGTTACTATATTATGGCTCGGTTCTCTTCACCACCGTAGTTTTTAAGTATTGTTCAAGATCTTGCACAACGGCATAACATCTTTCAAGAGTTTCTACGGGGTGAGAAATCAATTCTTTTTACAAATCAAGTCGCAATCCAGTGCGGAATCTAGAGAGTGATTTCAGGGTCTTTCGATACTTTTGCCCTCATCATGAACTCTTCGAATTTGGCAATGTAATCGGTCACGGGCATACCACCTTGACGTAAGTTTTGCCACTGGTCGAGGAGGTGGTGGTATGATAAAGGAACATACTTCTCAGTAAGTCGTTCCTTCATGTCGTCCCAACGGGTAATGGGAGGACAACCCGCGTTCACCCTAATGCGCTCAACATTGAGCCAGAAAAGTCGAGCTTGACCAACCAATTTCATTTTCGCAAGTCTAACGCAACGGTCGTCATTCATGGCATACCAATCAAAGTGTTGGTCCATGTCGGAAAGCCAATCGAGGAAGACGGTAGGGTCCATTCTTCCATCGAAAGTCGGAATCTCAACTCGGACATTCTTAAGGAGTTGAACTTCGGGGTCATAGTCATCTCTATGATGATCCTTACGGTTCCGGTTGTCTTGGCAAGCATTACTTTCAAAGTGTGGACATTCACGCTCTTGGTGTTGATTTTCCAGCCCACCCATCGCTTCCAGTTGGTTGATTCGATCACGTAATCTATCATTACTAACTCCTAGGGATGTTTGGGCTTGCTCAATGGTATTTAGACGTGCACTAATTGCACCCAATTCTTCTCGCATACCGTTAAGGGCATTGAGAATCGCACTCGAGTCCATGGTGATCACAACTATTAGGGTTCTAATATGGAATGCAATATGGACTTTAAAACAATGCAATAAAGTAAATATGACAAGCAAATATGCCCTAACCTAGAAAACCTAGGGCTTTGATACCAAAACTGACGCGGGACGGAGACCCTAAAATGTGGAATATGATTTTTATGCAGATTTTTCGAAATTAATGAAATTAAATCAAGTTTAATCACAAAATTATCTTTGATACCTTTAGGGTTTTGCAGAATTCAGATGGATAGATCACACGAGATCCAGGTAGGGTCCAGTCCAATGCGCAAGTGCTTTAAGAGTCGAAGCAAGATCGGCCTAGAGATAGGACTCTAGCTTTTTCAGGATTAGGCACTCGTCTTCGGTTCGATGTAAATTCACGGATTCCAAATTGGATTATGGAATGGAATTAGGGTTTGTAAAAGGCTTATGGCTTCTAGATCGGTTTGTGGTTTGGAAGGGTGTTGGCTTAGAGAGATTTAGACTTCAAACGGGTTTAGGGTTTCAGAAATCTAGGGTTTCAGAAATCTAGGGAGAATTTAGGCTTGGGGTTTAGAGAAGCACGCAGAGATTTAGATAGCAAATATGATACAGAAGATAACAAGGGCTTTTAGGAATCACCCCCTTAGCCTCACACCAAACCCATCTCAGGCGAAGAATATTCAAGCATAAAAGCATTCAAAATATTCAATCCATTAATTAAAAGTTTTTACAAGCCTCTATATATAGGCCACCAATAATTAATTTCGAAATAAAAGAGTTTTACTAATAAAATACAAAAAGGAAGTTTTCGCATGAAATACCGTCTTACGGGCTCGCTCGCGCGAGTTTTATCATTGCTCGAGTGAGTTTAAGTGCTCGCTTGCGCGAGGGTTCTCTGCAGAGTCGTTTTCCTTGTGTACAACGTTCTCCTCGCGGTTTGTGTCCGTTCCTCCTCTGAGGCTACGGTACTCGGGCTTCCTCTACGCTTCTTCCGACGCCCATAGAACCGGTGCGGTCCGAATCCAATGTCCATGTAAGTGGCGTCCCCGTCAAAAACCCATTTATGGGTCCACTTCATTGTTGACTTTCTCTTCTTCTCGATTTGGCCACGATTCCAACATGCGGATCTAAATTCCGCATCACTGCCTTTATCGCTCACGTAAAGGTGGGATTAGGCCCGACATTTGATGCAAACGACTTGGGTCATTTCAGATTCTTTCTTGGTATAGAGATTACTCAATCACCTCAAGAGGTATCTCCCTCATAGAGGGGGATGCTTGAATGTAGACCTGCCAAGTCTCCCTTGGATCTTAAACATCATCTTCATGCTGATATAGGGAGCCTCTTTCAGATCCATCAGAGTATCAACGTCATGTTGGGTTTCTTATATATCTTTCTAATACCGACCAGACCTTACATTTGTTGTATCTGTTCGTTGTTCAGTTCATTCAATGCACAACGGGTTCCTCTTCTTGATGTCAAACATCGTATATTACACTACATTAAGTCCTCTTCTAGAAGAGGACTATTCTGCTTTGACGGTGGGTATTTGTCCATCAGTTGCTACAGTGATGATGATTATCCTGGGGCAACAACTGATCATCAATCTACCTCTGGATAATGTGCATTCTTTGGAGTTAATCTTGTACTGTGGAAAAGTAAAAACAAGATGTGGTATCTCGATCTAGTCCTGAATCTGAATATAGTCGCAAACCAGTCCTCCAATGCTGGTAGGCCTCGAGTTGCCAATGGAGCACTCATCAAAATTTAAACATTCATGCAAATGATGCATGGGTCCCCCTTTTATATGTTGAATCTAAAAATTCACTCGCCACTAGAGCTATATTTAAGATTTGCTTACCGTAGACAAAGCATCTTACGATACGACTTTCCAAGAAAGTTATTGATAGTGGGGTTTCTTTAACAACCGACTATCTACTTGACGCTAACCCTAATTCTTTCTGTTCGGGGTTGGAACTGGCATTGGCGGAGTGGATTGAGGGACTTTGGCAAGGATCATATTGCATGGTATACATTAGGATTATTGATTGGACCATTGCCATGACTATCAATGGGACAACCGTCAGGACTAATCATAGGGCTATCACCAAGGCAACCTTTTTTTAATCCGATCGGACCATCGTCATGACTAACATTTTATTTATTACAATGATCTTTATGCTGATCAAATGATCCTGGCCAATGTCATATTGTGGTTAGATGAGATTAGGAGAAACTGATATCACGAGTGTGGATGATTCCTCTGTCATTCGAGGAAGCATGGGACTTAGTCAAGAGCTCATTATTAATTCAAATTATCCACACATTCTCCCTGGTTGATTGCTTTAATAATTGTGTTCCATTAAGCCATCCTACTAAGTGTTTTATTTGGCCCCTGGAGAGCGAGCAATGGCCTTCTAGTTCTTTTTCAAATAAAACTGTCAAAATCTTGGAGATAAAATACATTGTGTCTTCTTTTTTATGCGGGAAAGAGGAAATTTAGTCACCAGAATGCATGTCTAGCAGCCTAGTTTATGCTTCCTATCATGTGATCATAGTCCAGATTGTTTAGAACCGTGCTACTTAATTTGCCTGCGAATGGCAAATTGGTTCGCTCAAAGGGGTAACTCTAATCCACAACCTCTTCTACCTACCAACCAAAGGTGACACTTACCTATCCAACTAAGTTGCTGGCTTTTTCAGTATAAGAAGTTTAGCATTAATTTATTATATTTCTAGTTATTGTTAGCTTACGAAAAAAAAAAAAAAAACTCATCCTACCCTAGCAAATCGGGTTTCGCACGAGAGTAGCGAATTTACAAACTAGAAAACTGGTTGAGAATTAACATAGGTTGGTTAATCACTGATTGAATTGATACATCTATTTCTTGAAACTTACATGTGCCCCGTTTCAGGTTTTTCCTGTTTTATCATATTTTGTTTGCAGTTTTGGGTTTTCTTTTAGCTTGTATGCTTGTTTGTATCATTTACTAGTAGGTTCTTTGCTACAGGTTGTCCAAAAGGAAAGAGAAGAGGAAGTTGCAAGAAAATTGAAGGACCGACTCAATCTGTACGTGCAAGGCGACAAAGATGAGTTTGTTAGGCAGGCTGAAGCTGAAGTATCTAGGCTCTCAAATGCAAGTAATAATTCAGTCATCACTACCTTTCAGCATCTTTCTTTCTTATGTAGCTTAGTCTGTTTGTAAAACCCGAGTCTTCTATGGTTAGGAGCTGCAATTTGTTTACTGTAAAATTTTTTGGTATGCTCCTGAGATCTGATCTGATTTTGTTCTGGAGCTGTAAAATGGGGGCCTAGTCATTAGTCTCTATACGAGTCCAATTAATCAAGCGTTTTCTTAACGCTGCTTTTGGTAGAAGTATTTGGGCATTGAGTAAAATTCGTTGGAGTGGAACTCTAATTTTTTAAGTTTTATAGATTATGAGGTTTATCAAAAGGATTGCATTATATGATAGTCGAAACTTTCAAGTGGACTAAAGGATACAGGAGAAAAAAGAAAGAAAACTTACTTCTTCATCTGCACCATGATTCGATTACAATGGAATAGAATCTCTTATGTCCAGGGATCCTTTCCCCTCACCCTTCCTCGGAGAGCCAGCATGGAGTCAGCATCTGAGAGTTAACATGAGTCAAGGTAGTCAGTAAACTTATGTATGAATCTGTCAGTTCATTCACCCAGTTGGGCAGCTTCCCCACAGATATTCCAAATCACCTCTGATGTAATTTAAGTATCAAGAAAAGATGATGATTATAGAACAAAAAGGGAAGAAGAAGAGGACGAAGAAATTAAGAAGAAAGAGCCATTCGGTGAAGGCCCAAATAACCATTTGGCCATTGATAAGAGCCCAAATAGTAAAGTAGTGTCACTTGACCACTTAAAATAATTCACGCTGCATTTAAAGTGTTAAGAAAGTGACTTGTTAAAGTCAATTTTGAATCATTGAGAAATATCAATACTGACTAGAACAGTAAATTTATTTCAAAATTTATATTATGGCCCCTAAAATGTCAATTGAAGAAGGGGAAGAGAAGAAAGAGGAGGCGGAGGGGGATCAGTGGGTTTGTTGGTGTGGAGCTCTAGTTACCTCGAAGCCCTTTTTAGCCTATTGCACCAGTAGCAGATACTAGTACTAAATGTTCGGAAATGTTTTAGAAACATTTCCATTCTTAGAAACTCATTTCCTTAAATAAGAATGAGTTTCAATTAAAAAAGGAACTCGTTTCTTGTGGAATTGAAATGTTTCTTTTAAATTTCAAATGAGTTTGATCCATTTACATTATAAACATCAGGGCTACTAAACATTCTCAAAATTTAAATTTTATGGATTTTGCTGCAATTAGAATTTGTAAATAGTAGCTTCTGACAGGATTGATGGTAAAATTTATGATTATAATACCACTTGCATTAATCCTAATCTTTGTAATTATATAAAGAAAACTTATCTGTGATATAACACGGGGGATTAATCGGTTAATGAGAATTGCCTTTGAGTTACATCTTTCTTAATGAGTATGATTACTTGTTTTGTATTTACATGTAATAATACCTTTACATTTTGCAATCATGGAATTGGTTTCATGTGCATGCAACTTGCAAATGGTATTTGCATGGTGGAAAAATGTTTTAAATGATATGTTTCCAAAGAGTGATTTGGATACTATATAGTATAAGATAAAGAGATCAATTTAATCATGTGTTTTCGTATCCATTGATATATGAGTTTAATGAATCATGTTTTTCTCACCTTGATGTCATCAATTTTCTAACCTAAAGTTGGATAGTATAATTTTTTTTCAGATCGGTAAAAGCAATTATATTGAATAAAGGAAAGTACTACAGCCTTGGCTTAGCGAGAAGCTAGGAACCAGAGGCAGCAGGCCACAGCCCGGAAAAAGAAACCAAAAGAAAATGTTCAAAAAAAAGAGACTTAACACCTATCCATTCTAAGCTCCCCAAGGCTTAAGGAGAATCGGAATAGCAACAAGATTCTCCCAAGCATCCCCAAGGCCCCTATCATCCTCCCTCATCGCCGTTTTTCCAAACGGACCCAACTAAGTTCTAAATCCCTGATGTAGCGAATAATAAAAACCACCGGCTTTCGGACCTTGTGAAAGTATCATTCCTCTCAAGCCATATTACCCGATGGACTGCCAAAAGAGTCACCCTCCAAAAGGACCTCTTCACTCCCTTGAAAACACCACAATCCTTAGCGGCAATGAACCCTACACAAGACCTAGTAACAACCAAGCAATCTAATACTTTAAATGTTGTCCCCCAAATTTCTCTGGCCCAGCAATGTAGATAGATAAGTGATCCTTCGTCTCCGTTTCCTGGAGACACATAACACATCAGTTTCCCTTACGTTTCTCTCTTCAAAAGCTGATCCAACGTGAGAATTTTGCCCCATGCAAGACTCCAATCGAAGAACCAAATTCTAGGACGTGCATATTCTTTCCAAAGCGACACGTAGTTGTGCAGTAACTAAGGTTGCCACACCAAGAAGTTGTAGAAAGATCTGATAGAGAAAATCTCTTTATCTGCTAGAGTCCACACCGTATGACTCTATTATCTTTAGCCGAATTGTTTGGTTGACAACTCCCCATGAGGTCCAAAATTTCCACCAGAAAACCCATCTCCTCATCTATGAGATTCCTACGAATCCGAATTATCCTACGTAAAACCAAAATTCATTTTGCTGTAATTGTCTCTAACCAGCACTTTGGTCCTCAGCAAAATATTAGATATCTGTAAGGCAAAATATTTTTTCTTACTGCAGAATATTAGATATCTGCTGTAAACAACCCACGGCTACAGATACTGAATCTGCTGTAAACTCCAACCTTGGCTGGAGCTGGAGAAGGTGGGTTGCAAGCTACAGAAAAATGATTGCAAATAGATCTGTCACAGGGGCAGGATATTCTCAACAGAATATCCCCCCAAAGCTGTAGAAATCTGTGGTTGCAACTAAAAGCTGCAGAAATTTATGGTTGCAACTAGAGGCCACAATTGTTGCAAACTGCCGTTGGAGGAAGAAGACGATCTCCAAAAGACTTAAAAAACTGGGTAAAAAGACATTTGGGTTCTTTGGATATGAACCCATTCTGATCCTACCTCATGGTGGGAGAATTAAAAGGTAAAAAGCTAGGATTCAATGGTTTCGATGGTTTCGGCTCGAGGAAGAAGATGAGTTGCAGGGGGTGTCCAACTATCACAATAGGTCTGAAAACATTAGGGGTAAGTGATTTTAACCCATTCCGATCATAACCCTAAGAGATGCTTAGGATCTGACGCAAGAAAAAGGAGCTGTGAGGATTAGGGTTTCAGGTTTGGAGGAACAAGACCCTTCCCAAAAGTATATTATGTCCCCCCCAGGGCCTCAACTCCCAATCGAATCTGATGCACTGCCTAAATTTCGTATTAACCAAACAAATGCCTCTCCACCATTATTGACAAACCCATATTTAGCTGTAAGAGCTCTAATCCACAAACCTCCTGCAGCCACCCCTATCCTCCATAACCAGTTTCCCAACAAAACCCTATCCATCTCATGAAGTTTCTGGATGGCCAAGCCTTCCTCGTAGTTAGAGAAATGACAGACTTGCCAAGTAACCTACTCTTTAACTTCACCCCTTCCCCCCCACAAGAAATTCCTTTGAATTTGCTCTAACTGGTTAATGATAGCCGTAGGGCATTGGAACATAGATTTGAATTAAATAGGAAAATTGGTGAACATGGATTTAATAAGGAGTAATCTATCTCCAATGAATATTTCCCTTCCTTTGAACCACAGGCTCCCATGAGGATGAGGCGACTTCCCCGCATATAAGGGAAGGCCAAGATAAGTAGATGGGAGCCAGATCTACCAAACACCCCCTTATCCGTGGAAGGAGACTCCAATAACCCACTTCAACACCAATCCCCATAGTCATGTTGTCATGGAGGTTCACTCATTGCCCTGACATGACCTTACAAATAGGAAGCATTGCTTCGACATGCCATACTCCCTTCTAGTGTCATCTGCAAACTGGAGGTGGGTAAGTAGCAGTCCTTGTCTAGGAACATCAAACCTTGAAAAACACCCACTACTAGCCACACTCTGAAGCAGTCTACTCAAAGCCTCCCCCACCATATAAAATATGAAAGGCGATAGCGGATCTCCCTCCCGTAGAGTATTATAGCTCCTTAGTACGCCTTGGGAGAACCATTCACTATGATTGAGGACCACAGAGATGTGTAGTAGACACATCCGTCAAACCTCGAAAAACACCCACTACTAGCCACACTTTGAAGCAGTCTACTCAAAGCCTCCCCCATCATATAAAATATGAAAGGCGATAGCGGATCTCCCTCCCGTAGAGTATTTTAGCTCCTTAGTATGCCTTGGGAGAACCATTCACTATGATTGAGGACCACGGAGATGTGTAGTAGACACACATCCATCTCTTCCATTTCTCCCTAGACGCCATTCTTTGCATCCTTGTCATAAACCTTCTCCATATCAACTTTTCAAACAAATCCTGGAATTTTTACTTTTGTATCGCAGGTCAATTGCCTCGTGGGCCACGACTGAAACATCAAGCATTTCGCCTTCTTGTGAAAAAGGCACCTTGGACTTCAGGGATGATGCTCGCATCAATGGTCTCAACCAATTCACCAAAACCTTAACCAATATTTTATAAACACTACTCAACCAATATTTTATAAGCACTCCTCAACAAACTAATAGGCATGAAATCCTAAATTTCTTTAGCCCCTTCGTTTTTAGGAATCAAAATATGAATGTCTAGTTCATCGTCTTCTCCCAAAACAACTATCGTGGAACATTATGGAAAAGCTTATCAAATTTTCCTTAACAATTTCTCAAAACAATTCCATAGTGAAATCGTTCCGGTCCGAGGCCTTTATCTTTCCAAACTTAAAGACTGCCTTTTTAACTTCTTCCGCCTCAAATTCCCTCTCAAGATTTTCTCTATCAACTTTGTAGAAGGATTCAAACGCCAAATCATCTACCGTTAGTTGCACACTCGCACCATCCTTCATCCTTAGAGAAGTCTTTGTAGAAATGCCCAGCCTCCATCCCAATCCTCTCATAACTATCCACTCATTCTCCATCCACCAAAAAGTTGGATGGAGTTCACCTCCTTCTAGCATTAGCCGGAGTGTAGAAATACTGTATTGTTGTCCCCCACCTTAAGCTTGTTAGCTTTAGACTTTGCCTCCACATAATTTCCACCTTAGGGCATTTATTATTGTATTGCTTTTTTTGGCTATGTTCTTTCTTCAATATGCTCCCTGGATAACGACCTCCTATCTTCGAAAACGTCGAGGCCTTGAATTTTCTTCAAAAGTTCCCCCATAACCACGCTGACAACCCCAAATTGCTCCTTATTCCATTCTTTAATTGTTTCCTTTAAGATTTTCAACTTATAAGTAAATATAAAACTTGGAGTCCCACTTATTGTTGTGTTCTCAGACGTAAAAGGGGCAAGCCCCCTCTGATCAATCACGCATTTCAACGAGATGGGAATGTGGTCCGAAACCGGTCTAGCCAGGTCCTTCAGAAATGCATTAGGGAGTAAACCATCCCTTGAAATCTAGCATAGAAACCTGTCCAAACGACAGATGATCAGCTTTTTCTGTAGTGATCACGTGTAGCAACAACCTCCCATCGAAATATCCATGAGCCCACATTCTTTCACAAAATCTGCCAACCTCCTCATTCCTATCCTATCTGAATTCCCCCATTCTCATAATCAAACTGGATAATGTCAAAATCACTGCCCACACGCCAAGGGACATCCCAGACTGAGGAAACCCCCACCAATTAAAGCCATAAATCATCCCTTTAGCATCCTCATTTGAACCATAAACATCACGAAAGGCCTATTCCTTATCATCATCCATATTACGAAAAAGAGTCGAAATCGGTACTCCCCAACCTTTGACTCCACTCCCTCTAAAATTGAAGAGTTCCAAGTGACGATGATCCTACCCAATCCCAATTCTACCCTCCCAACCACGTGCGAAGCATAAAGGAAATTGTTAATGTCCATTTGGTTTCTACCCTTTCATTCCAAGATAGTTGCTACATAAAACACCTGAAGACGCAAGGCCCAAAAAATAGGTGGATTTACTTAGCATCACCCTTCCTAGATGTCTGTCCTTCCTTACCAGAGGACAGACCCCATTCCAGATTCCTCAACTCTCTTTTGCCTTGGGATTTTCTTGCTAGAGTCGCCACCCCTTATGCGTTTCAATGAACTCAAACAAAGCTCTTAAAGCTCCCTTCGCCCCATCAAATGACATACCATTTTCTATGTCAAACCAAATTAGTTTATCCATGGTCCCGTTACTCAAGCTGCTTGAAGACTCCTCACTGCTCGAAGAAACTTAATCATCATTACTCGTTATCTGAATCTCCGACCAGTCCCCTTAGACTTGAATCCATACTTCTTAGAGGTTTAATTTTGATCGACCCCTGCTCTTCAACAATTCCCTTCCCTGTGAGTGTGTGTTAGTATATTAGTTGCTTGTAGTAAAGTTTATGAAGTTAGTGTGTGTTAGTATATTAGTTGCTTTGATACCAAGATGAAGTTTAGTGTTAATGGTGGATGGTATAGGTTCGTGGTTTTAAGGTTCAGTAGTATTAGGTTGAGGGTTAGAGAGAATAAGAGGAGAGAATGAAGGGAGAGAAAATAATGAGACGGCTTAGAGTTTGGGGCCTTACTAACTTTTTTGTTAAGATAAAGAAATACATACTCACACACACCCAATGATACTACATACACACCAAAACTCATAAACTCTACTACAAGCAACTAATATACTAACACACACATGTTAGTGTGTCTTAGTATATTAGGTGCTTTGATACCATGATAAAGTTTACGGTTAATGGTGGATGGCATAGGTTAGTGGTATTAGGGTTAGGTAGTATTAAGTTAGGGTTAGAGAGAAGAGGAGAAGTGAGTATAAAGAGAGACAATAATGAAATAATGAGAAGGCGTAGTGAGTTTGGTGAGCCAGTTTATGCATGCTCCTCAGGTTCCTATTGTTGTACATCGCATTCTCAGATATATTAAGTTCAGCCCTTCTTGTGGACTTACATATAAATCACATGGTCATCTTAGTGTCTCGAGATATACAGATGCTGATTATGCTGGATCACCTACTAATCATCCCTCGAGATATACAGATGCTGATTATGCTGGATCACCTACTGATCGTCCCTCGACTTCTGGATAGTGTTTTTCTGGGAGACAACTTGGTTGCTTTGAGTCAAAAGCAACCCGTTGTTTCTCGTCCATAGAGCTATTGCACATGGTACATGTGAAATTCTATGGCTCTGTTCTCTTATGTCTGAGTTAGAATTCCTTTCCCACCAGTGGCTCTATTCCTCTACACTGTATCTCGAGATATACAGATGCTGATTATGCTGGATCACCTACTGATTGTCCCTCGACTTCTGGATAGTGTTTTTCTGGGAGACAACTTGGTTGCTTTGAGTCAAAAGCAACCCGCTGTTTCTCGCCCGTAGAGCTATTGCACATGGTACATGTGAAATTCTATGGCTCCGTTCTCTTATGTCTGAGTTAGAATTCCTTTCCCACCAGTGGCTCTATTCCTCTACACTGTGATAATGAGGCTGCAGCGAAGAGTACGTCTGACTTTGTTCTTCATGAACATACCAAACATATTGAGGTTGCTATTCATTGTCATAAAAAAGTGTGGGATGGTTCCTTGGAGCTTAGCGATGTTTCTTTTTCTCAAAAGTCAGCCAATGTGAGGCCGTGGGGCCTACTCTTCTTCATATAAAACTAGTGAGTACCTCACAACTCACTAAGCTGTCTGATTATTTTCTCCCTTTATTCTCTCTAACCAAAAACCTCATACTACCTAACCCTAATACCACTAAACTATACCATCACCATTGACCCTAAACTTCATCTTTCCCATCCCGCTAGATTCTCTAAGACTTGATTTCAGTACCATAATTGTCCTTGTTCTAGCCAGAAATTTGACGTTGTCTTGCTCCCTTTCTCCCCATCACCTGTTCTAACGGCTCAGCGAGACAAGGTTACTCTGCTCCAAATTTGGGTTCCCTAGAGTGTCAACATCCCCACATAACCTGTCCCTGATATCCCTATGCTCTCCCATTGACACATTTCGTTCTCCGAAGTTCATCTACTTCAGCCACATCAATCCCTCCACCCATCATGCTTTCCCGATTTTCCAAGGGCTCGAGATCTACCCTCTTGTAGTGGGCAGTACATTTTACTGGGACTTCACTTATACTCATCCCCTAGACTAGCGCGGATTTGCCCTCCGGAATGTGCATACCCATCCCACTAGACATGGGAAAAAACCTGGATTGATCCTGATTTGTCGTTGTTGTCTATATTCCTCTGCCGGTGTAGCTGTGGTAGATCGAAGGACTTCCAGTTCCCCTACCTCATGTTCCCATTCAGTATGAGCTCTAGGATGTGGTTCAGTAGCTCCGGCTTCTGCAACTCGGTCAGCCCCAATCTGTTTTGGGCCCACTGGCTGATGTGGTGTTCCCTATGCATTATTTGGAGTACGTGGTATGAGTGAAATCGGATGCTTTTGATATCAAGTTTCACAACGTTGGGATGATTATTGAAGGAATTCGAAATTGTTGCATATCTGATGGACCGCCATGGCTAACAGAGTGGACTGATGTTTTTTTTTTTTGTTTAATTGGTAGCAAAGTAAACAAGTACAAAACAAGAACAAGAAAAAACCAGTAGTGGGAAGGAACAAAACACAGAGAAAGCCCTAGAAAAGACACTCAGCCCCACCCAACTGGCAGGAGCCCTTGCGGAATGATTAAAGGACCATGAGAGGTTATCCCACTCATCACTGATACTGCTCCTCTACCCCACCCCACCCTCTCCTTTTATGAGCAGCATTTACCCAGCTCAAAGCCAAATCTCTAACCGAGGCCACAACAAACTTGAAAGGCTTCCCACCTTACGAGAAACTCTATTATTCCTTTCCAACCAGATAGTCTAAATGACAGTGTAGGCACAGATTCTCCACAGCTCCCCCTCTATATCCTGGAAGCTAATTCCTTTCCTGTTGAAGCAACACATCAATAGTTTCAGGCCAGACCCAATGGATATTGAACATGCAATGTGTACGTCTATTATGAATGTTAATACCCCTCCTGATGAGGTGGTGAATCGTAATGATTCTCCCCCATGCAATACTCCAGCTAAAGAGTTTAATTTTTGTTAGAATCTTAAGCTTCCAAAACTTCGTCCATATATGTCTACGACTTAACCGAGAATATACCTTTATTCGATTGATCCTGTATCCGCAAATCCCGATTAGCCATGTTTTTGTTGACCGAGTTTAGCAACTGCATAAGACTAACGAAATCCACATACTCGCCATCTTTAAGGCGGCTCCTTGTAGTTACATTCAAGTATATTTGATTCCTTTGCCATTCGGAAACATCGCTGATCAACGTCTCCCGTTGATCGGCAACAAGATAAATTTGTATGAAACTTGTCCTTGAGGCAGCATTCAGCAGCCCACCTATCGGTTCAAAATTTAACCTGGTCTCCTAGCCCCCAACTACATTTAATACAATCATGAAACTGAGCAGCCACATATTTAACCCCTTTCCACCAACCAGATTCATTCCTTCTATCCGACCAAATCCCCCCATCATTCTCAGCACAATCATATTTAGCAGGCACCACCTGCCGCTATGTCTCCAAGCTTTCATAGTTTATCACTCTCTCTCTGTCTCCAAACTTCCATAGCCACTTCCCAAACAGAGCCTTGTTAACCAAACGAAGCCTACGTATACCCAGACCACCATTCTTCTTGCTGAGGCTACAGTTCACAAGATTGAATTTCTTTTCATCGCTATCATCCCCCCCAAAAAGAGATCTCTAACAATATTCTCCAACTGCTTGGTAACCTTGACAGGAGCCTCGAACATAGACATGAAGAAAATCGGTAAGGTAGTAAGGTAGTAAGGTAGTGATCGGCCTCTTCTGAAACCTGCTGATAATAGGATGCCATCCGCTAGCCTTCAACTTTTCAGTCCCGAGAGGAACCCTAAATATGAAATGGGGAGAGACTCAGTCGTACAGCCATGCAATGGATAGCAGACTTTCTTCCTCCACCCTAACACCCGCCACCTTAGACTTGTGAATGAACAGTTCACCTTTTGCTCTGAAACAACTTCATACATCATGAGGATGTCCTTCACTGCTTCAACCTGAGAGACCTCAGACCCACGGAAGATAAGAGTGCCATCCGCGTACTGGAGATGAGAAATATATTGCCCATTAACTGAGGTCTTAAAGTAAGAGAAAACCCAAATCAGTACACCTTTGGAGCATATCATGAAGGGCTTCAGCCACAATGTTGAAGAGCAGCGGGGATAAAGGGCCCCCATGCCTAAGCCCTCTGCTACTTCTGAAGTAACCTTTAGAAGAGCCATTGACCAGTATGGAGATCCTGGCCAACGCATAGCACGCCTTCATCCAATTTCTCTATTTTCTCAAACTCCCAATCTGCACAACATATTGGAAGAACTTCTAATTCACAAGATCATACGCCTTCTCCATGTCAATTTCAAAGAGAATTCACGTGCGTCCACCCTTATGCACAGAGTCCACTGCTTCCTGAGCTGTTACCATGACAGCGAGCAATTGGCGGCCAGGGATAAAGGCTCCTTGAGGCTTAGAGATAACATCTCCAATAACACCTTTCAAACAATTGACCAACACCTTCGACAATATCCTGTAAGCACTCCCCAGGAGATTGACTGGCCTGAAATCTCTGATATCAATAGTTCCTTCAACCTTGGGAAGAAGAGCAATATATGTGGAATTCGTACTTTCCAATCAAACCTTTTCAATGAAAGTCCTTAAAGAAAGCCATGACATCTTCCTTTAGGACTTAAAAAACTCCATGGTAAAGCCGTCGGGTCCTGGGTCCTTGTTCTTCCCAGAGGGCATAACAGCCTTGTAAACCTCACCCTCATAAAAATCCTTTTCCAGCCAGATGTTTTACTCATAGGATACTCTTGAAGTGCATCCCATCCAGAAACAGTATGTTCCATCCTTCATCTTTGTAAAGGATTTCATAATACTCAACGATTTTATCAAAGATCATCTTCTCGTCAGAATAAGTAGCCTCACCCACCAGCAAAGACGAAATGGCATTTCTTTTCCTCCTCCTATTAGTGATGGTATGAAAGAATTTGGTGTTGCCATTCCCTTCTTCCATCCATTGAGCCTTATATTTTTATCTCCACATAGTTTCCGCTTCAAGATATTTTTAATTATACCCTATTTTATGTGCCATAGGCATCTATCTTTCCTCTCCCATAAGAGGCCTCGACTCTGCTAGGATATTGAGGGCTTTAACCTCCAAGAGGATATGCTCCGTGACGTTATGGAAGCCCTTTTCATTCCAATGTTTTTTTTTACCTATAAGGTTCTTAATTTTGGAGGATAGGATGAAGGTTGTTGTGCTGTAGGGGCCATCATCATTCCACCATTGACTAAATTTATTTCTGAAATCCTCCATTCTTGAGCCAAATATTTTAAAACAGGAATGGTGACAGCCCACCGAGTTTCCTCTCCACATTCCTCAACACAATTGGAAGGTGGTCCGAGGTAAGTTCTAGGTAACCCTTCATATTCTGCAATAGGGTAGAGTTACAGCCATTCCTTAGAACACGGAGACCGATCCAGTCTGGAGAGGGTCGGTGTATCCTGGAGGTTCGACCAGATGAACTGAGTCCTCTTCATCTGAAACTCGTACAGCCCCCACTCAGCTGCCTGTTGCATAACAGTTGGGCTGATTATTTTTTTTTGGGCTGTGCGGTGACGTCTCCTTGTATATGTATAAGTGAATTTTGTTGGGGTGCTCCATTGGCAACCCACGGAGATGTGGTTATGGAGGTTTCGTCACGAATTGTGATAGGGAAACGTTTCGGGAATTTTCAGGTCCATAGAATGGGGGGACTCGACGGAAGCTCTTGCTCTAAATAGAAAGTCTCAAGATTGCATAACTGTTGATCGTCCAACATGTGTTTGTGGAAGGGGACTCGGCTAATGTTACCCGGTAAACTATTAGGTGCAAGGGGAATCCATGGTGGCTCTCATGGATATCTTTGACCAGAATGCAGATTAAACTTTTCTAATCAAGGTTCTAGTCTAGGTTAGCATACATTCCAGTAATTGGTATCGGGCTCTTTCTTGTAGCCTGAGTTGCCTCTTCTTGGGTCTCTCTGCATTTCCTTTACTGGCCTGTTTTGGGTAGTCGGGGCTTTTATACATTTGTTTTTCCTTAACAAATTTTGATTACTAATAAAAAAGAGAGGTTCTTGATACGTCTTTCCTAGCATATTGATTTATTTTATGTTCCAGTCTGCGACAGTGTGCAATTTCAAAGGATCCTCTAGCAACCTTGTTTTTCATTTTTAAAGAGCTGGTGTTAGGTGCATAGGCCGTGCACCAAGGGTGGTGCACTAGTCAATTTCCCTCTGCCAAACTGGTCAAATCTTCGGAGATGCACAGATATTTATGGGTATCAAATCTGTGAAAGTAGATTTTTCACCATGTTGGCAGGGTGAGATTGACTCGCTCATTGTTCGGGGGCCATGCACAATTCCAACTCTTTGTTAAGGAGTACTTATAGGAAAATAAGTTCTGATAAATTATTAAAAGAAAATTAGTATAATATGGATAATTGCTCTGTGAACAAAAAAATATCAAACTTACTGATGCAAAATCTAGGTTAAACTAGAGTTCTACGTTTCTTTTTTTTCTGAAGATGATGCCGATCTTTAAAATTCGAATCTCAAACCAACATAAAAACTTTGTAGCTATTCTACGAATTTGATTTCTTTGACTTAATTTAATAAAATTTTATTGGAAGGTCAATTAAGTCAAATATATGGTTTTATGTTACGACCTTACTTGAACAGGATCTGTTCTATAGGCACGTACAACCTTATCCTTAAGTTCTAGGGAGACAGTCACACAAATCTGGGTGATGAAACATGACCGTTTGATCAGAACGTGATAATTGGTCCGGATTTCATGACTTGAGATCTTGGCTGGGGCGATTCGACGGTTGTCTGACAAACTACAAATTCTCACTGATTATATATATATATATATATATATATATATATATATATATATATATTATATCAGCCAATTGGTTCAATCAGGCTGCAAGAGATGATGGCTGAGGAATGCATCAATCATTTTAGACCATCTGTTCGACTCATAATAATAAACATGCCCTCCTTTGTGCTGATTCATCAGGGCTTCACATCTCGGGGGATCCATATACCCCTATTCTGGATAAAAGCTGTATTTGGAGCACGTTCATAGTCAAATGTCATACTAAAAAAATATTGCTTTTCTTGTAATGTTTCATCTAATTGTTTCTATTTTATTATATTTTAATGTTTTGAATATTTTAGTTTATTGAAGAATCTAGTGTATACTATGCCTCTTTCCCATCTGATCAATCTTCCTGATGAATGTTAAACAGCGTATGAAGTTGATATGTTAAACACAATTGGGTACATATATGTACGGCAGGCTGCAAAAGAGCTGGGGAAGAAAGCTATATATTTGGGGGTTCCATTTGTTGCAGAATGGTTCAGAAACAAAGGCCACTTCATCAAATCTCAAGTAACAGCTGCTACAGGTGAAAAATTTTATTGATACGTCGTATTGCCAAGTGTCATTTGGGATTGGGTGTGCTCCAATACATGCATGCGCGCGTGTGTATGTAGGAAGGGGGGAGATGTATTTTTTGCGTCTTTTGTTTATTGAAGATTCGTGCACTGAGAGTGTGTCCCAGTTGAGTGGAAAGGTAATAGGAGGGTGAAGCTTAGTGACCAAAAATACATTTCAAATGCGTTTAAAAAAAAAAAAAGGAAAACAACAGAAAAAAGTCTTTTCAGAAAAATTCCCTTTTTTTCTTTTTTTCGAAAACGCGCGTTTTAAACCAATTTTTTTCCCGTTTAAAACCCGTGTATGGTCACAACATATGTATATTTTATTTTTTCATAATTAGTAATATTTTTTAATTATCGAAAATTTTCCCTTTTTTCTCGAAATTACCGAAATTTACCATTTTTTCCGTATATTTCCGGAGCCATTTTATTCCTGTACCTAAACTTGGTCACTCTGTGGTGATGTAGTTTTTCTGGTTGACTGTGGCAGGTGCAATTGCTTTGATCCAGCTACAGGAGGACATGAAAAGACAACTCAATGCAGAGGGAAATTATACCGACGAAGATCTCGAAAAATACATGCAGTCACACCAAAAAGTGATGATCGATTCCCTATGGAAGCTCAACGTTGCTGATATCGAAGCAACTCTTTCTCGTGTCTGTCAAATGGTTTGTACTATATTCCTTTTTTGGTGAATTGTTACTTGTGGATTTGGGTTAGCACGAGATGTGATTATTGAGCATTTCATGAACAATGCATAACCAGGTGCTTCAAGACAATTCTGTCAAGAGGGAGGATCTCCGTGCTCGTGCAAAGGGGTTGAAGACTCTCGGGAAAATATTTCAGGTGTTGTTTTCAAACTTTGTTTCCTTGGGGTATCATGGTTTAAAATACCAGTTTCCTGGTACATATTGTCCAGCTCCAAAACCGGTACGTACTGGAAGATATGTAACGGTTCTGGATGATATATTGGTATTGTATCATCTGATACGTCACTAGTATAATATGTAATGCACCAGTACGATGCATTCAAAGTATCGTACAGGTGACCTCCGAAACCAGTACGTATCGGTTTCGTCCGATATTTGAATGATGCTTGGTATCACTTTGTTTGATTTCATCAGCATTACTTGTTATGTAACTGCACTGGAAATTTATATAATTTAGAGGGCGAAGTCAACCAACGGAAGCGAGAATGAACCTGCATCGGATGGTACAACCTTTAGGTTGAATGGAAATGAAGCAAGCCAAAGCGCAAGTTCTCCATATCCACCATCAAAATCGCTACATTCCGAACAGCCATCTGACACCACACATCTTTCCTCCCAGGTAACTTTCCCATCTCCGTCATGCTCCTCAACAATCATTGTTATAGAAGTTTAAAAACTTGAGATGAGTCAACTTGATCAAGATATGGTTGGATTAAGGGGGATATTTGTTCTTGTGTAAAAAACCCGAAAAACGTGATTGAATTATTGAAGTAGAGGGAGTACTTGAAAAGGGATAATGGCTCCTGGCCGACATTTAAACACCAAAACGGTCTTTGAATGATCGACACTATTAAATTAGACTTTGCTATCTTACACCATTAAGTGTGGTCTTTTATTATGCCATGTGGTAAACATTTGTGATCTATCTTAATTGTCCAAGAAGCAGTTCATCATTGGAACATGTTTTAGCCAAAGAATCATGCCCATAAGTGGATGCGAACCATCCAATTGGCGAGGTTTAGCATCAGAGTCAAAACTAAGAACAACCATTAGTATTAGATTACATAGATCGGATTGTTCAATTCTCCCAAAAACTGTAATTTTGGGCCCATTGCCCTTCACTTTGTGATCTATCACTTGGACGGTGTGGATTACCCACATCTTAAACCATTAATGTTGTAAGATCATCTAAACACCATTTGGTGTTTAAATGACGGTCAGGAGAGTCGGGACCCTTGAAAAAACTGAAAAATTAGAGTAGTTACTTGAAAAACTTGCATGGTAAGGCTGCAACGTAAGTTTCTTAAATTCGAAAAACTACTTGTAGTCAAGTGAGTAGACTCAAAACAGAGTCAATTCGATTTATCTATACATCGAATTATTATTTTCTGTTGCTGACATGAGATTTTGATTTTTGCTATCCATAAAATAGATCCCATATGTGGAGGCATGCGTGGATGCTCAACGTTACGAAGGATTCCCAAAGCCCACAGCGCCCGTTGGTGCACAGGGGCAGTCTTCATCTGCAAGTAGGGATTACGGGAGAGTTTGATATCTGGTGCTTGTATACGCTAACGATGTATTGTAGTGCGGGGGTGTTGGAAAAGTTCGTTTGTTGGATGCTTCTGTACAAGATAAAATTTCCATCTCGAAATCCTCAGGCATGGTGTAGAGTAAAATACGAAGTGCCGTAGAGTTGTGATACCGGTGGTTAGTTAGTTATATTGGTTTCTGGTGTTGGGTTAGGTTTCTTGCCCATTGTTACATGCTTACTTGAGTGTTGGGACCCATATTGTAAATCTGAGATACCCCATTTGGCGCTGTTTCAATTTTTTTTTTTAAATTTTGTATTGGATTTGCTTGATTTATAGATGAAACATAGTTTTGTACAGAGTTATGTTTTAAGCATCTCATCTCTTATGATGCGTTTGAACAGAAGCTTTATGCCAAATATTATGCACTTGACCCATCTCAGAAATAACCCCATTCCAAGTTGTGAACCAGAGGTTCAAATGATGGATGGCATTCATAGTGACAAATTTGGGCGAAATTTTCCGAAACAGGGGTGGGACGAAACTTTCGGTTATTTTGCCTGAAACTTCACCAAAATTAATGATTTTTTAAAAAAGTTTTGGCCATTAAAAAAAAAAAATTATATTAATATATTTTTTTGTACTTCCTGAAAATTTTCTGAAATGTTTTCGAAATTTTCTCAAAATTTATCCGATGCCCCTAACGAAATATTAACGGAAACGAAGTTTGTGACTATGATGGTTATCACATGTCTCTAGTTGAAGATGCGGAGGAGAATATGAAGATGAATTCAATACATAAAGGGGTAATGGCTCCTGACCGACATTTAAACATTAGAATGGTGTTTAAATGCAAGTATACCATTAAAGTTAAGACTTTCAATCTCATACCATTGAAGTGTGATTATTAATATGCCATATGTTGAACATCTTTGTTCAGTCTAAATTGTCCAAGTGGCAATCTATCATTGGGGCTTGTCTCAGCATGCCTATGGGTGGATATTAACCATTCGATTGATAAACTTTATTATCAGCCATTAAAATTGAAAACCATGGTTGATGATAAAGTCCACATATTAGATGGTTTAAATCCCCCTAAAACACAACAGTTGGATAGGTTGCACGTAAATCTATGATATATTACTTTGATGTCATGGATCAACCACATCTTAAATCATTGATGGTGTAAGATCATTTAAACTCCATTTTGGTGTTTAAATGACAGTAAGGAGAGTCGGGCTGATACATAAATATAAGAAAATTTTTAAAAATAATCCCTGAACTTTCACCCCGTCATCAATAACGCGTATAAATTATTGATAATATTAAATAGACACTCAAAGTACACTTAAGTTCAACTAAACCTCTACCGAGTTGGCATACAACTCAGCAAAATTGCATGCGTGACACCCAACGTGGCAAAGACTTAACTGTCAACACTGTTGAGGTGACTTGTAATTAATATTCCCTCCAAAAATGGTTAGAGAGAGGGGATTTGAAAACATCTGTTGGTTCTGGTTCTTCTTCCTCTCGCTTGGTCTTCTTCTCCGATGGTTAGGGCTTCGAAATCAATATGCAGATCATTTTGTGGCCTCCAATTTGAAATCAGGATGGTGGAAATGGTTTGGAGTAAGAGAGCCAACCCATTCGAGGTTCTTATTTATGGTAAGTCCTCTAAGATTAGAATTTTCTGCTACGATTTTCTTAGCGTCTGTAAGGAGTTTTCTGTTAGGGTTCATATCTATGGTTTTCTCTTTCCTTTTGTTAGGTTTCTGCTACGGTTCATGGGGATTAGCCCCTCTTGTGATTGAGATTATGCTGAAAATGCTAAAACTCTTTGCGACATAACAGAGGTAATGTTAAATTAGGGTTTAATAACAGAGATAATGCATGATTTCGAGACATAAAAGAGAGATAAATAATGTGAAACTTTGTTGCATAATATAAGGATTACAAATATATATATATATATATATATATATATATATATATATATATATATATATATATATATATATATATATATATATATATATTGCAGGTTATCTGAAATGTCTTAAAGAAACTTGAAGAATAATGATTGGATATAACTAAGTCGGCCATTTAAAGAGAATGATATGTATATTCCATGGTTTTACTATCTAGTGCTCTCTGAAAATTAAAATGATTTTGTTTTGACTTTTCAGATCTCTAGAGAATGCAATAAAGCTGTCAATTACATTGCACATGTAGATCATAACAAGAAAAAAGTTAGCTTTTAGAGTTCGTTTTTGGTGCTTGTTTTTTAATGGAAGGTTGAAGCCCCACCAACCTCATAGGTAGAAACTCTTTGCCAATTAACTAAGACCTTAGCTATCTAGTTAATCGGTAATCTGTTTCCACTATCAAGAGATTTCATCTATCTAGTTAATTGGCAATATGTTCTAATTTTATTGGGTTTATAGCTTGTCAAAATATCTCCCTAAGTTGTGCCCAAATACAACCTTTATACCATTGTGTAATCGTGGGCTCTCGCGAGTCCGTTGCGACGATGTGCTCCTTTGCTAAAAATTTTAGAGTCGTCACCCGGAGCTTTTGGTGTCCCGAAAAACCTAAATCAATATTGAAAGCACAGAAGTGTAAAAATATGACTCTGATTCCGGTCTACCCCAAAGGCTATTGGGTAGGGGCTCGGTTATCGATTGAGAATGTGTTAGGCACCCGATCAACCCGCTCGTAAGCGGTCTTTACTTATGACAAAAAATAAATAAAATAAAGCAGCACTTCCTCTTGCATGAAGGCACTCCGATCTTATTTACGCCCCCCGCAATCATTGAAATTTCAGCGGCGTAACGGTGTAAATTCAAGGGTAGAGGAAAAGCAAATAAGATAGAGGAATAGAGGAGAGAGGCAGAGCTCTCGGACCCTTGTAGCATCAATGTGGACCTTCACGTGGGCGCACTTAATGAGCTTCCGATAGCTTAAGAGGTTGAAAGATGGATTCTAATTTCTAAGGCTTGGTAGCTAAGAGGTAGAAGAAGGCTAAAGGGTAGTTCTCACCTAGGCTAAGGGATTTTTGATAGAAGGTGGGGGATAAAGGATGATTTTGAATTCTGAAATTTGTATGAGTATGGTGTACCAAAGGAGAGAAGGAAATCTCATATCTTTCTCTCTTTAGAAAAATTTTCAAACCTTTGTAAAGGGAGGGGTGGCTCTCTATTTATAGAAAAGGAGAGGCCTAGGAGGGTACTTAAGAGCTACTGTGATTAGCAATTAGGTAATCCTAAATCTAAGGATTTTGAGTTTTTCAAGGTTATGGATAGATGCGAAATTGGGTTCAATGGTAGATGATAGGGTGGGGTTTCAAAGGATTAAGGAGTTGTAAATAGGGTTAATGGGGGTGCAACAGTCTTAAAAAAACCCACCCTAAATATTGGAATGGTCAACAAGTTAAACTCTAAAAGTAAAATTCGGGTAAAATCCCAAAAATACTATAGCTAAGCTTAGCGTGTATATTACACATGCTAGGCATATGTACCAGCCTTTGAGAAGTTCAGAGCCCGCCATGAGGCCCACACTCTGGAGGAAGAAAGCTTACAGAATGGCTTAGCGTGTATATTACACACGCTAGGTAAAATTTCTTCAGAAATGGCCTAACGTGTATATTATACACGCTAGGCAAAAAATTATCATTTTTGCCTAATTTTCGAATCACCATAACTTTTGGTGTATGGCTCAGATTGAGGCGATTTTTGGCTTTTTAGAAAGATGGGAACCTCTATTTTTCAATAGTATAAGATTTAATTCTAGCAGAGGTCCCTGTAATCTTTGGCACACCTCCTTCCTACCATATCCTGGAAGGGTTCGAAGCGGGCCCGAAAAGGATTTCAGGGGTATAGGGTTAACTCCCAAGGGTTGGGCATAGGCTTTTAAGGGTTTAGGTTGAGTTCTAAGGGTTTGGGAAGGTTCCTAAGGGTATGGGAAGGTTCCTAAGGGTTTAGTTGAGTTCTAAGGGTTTGGGAAGGTTCCTATGGGTATAGGAGATGCTATCGGAAGCTCGGGGGTGCACCTTTCTCGAAGTATGTTTTGATCGGGCCTTGGGCCAAATTTGGGTGTCTACAGATGCTTGTTGGTATATGTTTTTTCTGGGTTCCTCTCGGTCCCCGAAAAGAGTGGCCCAATTCGATCTATGTGGACTCTGGCGAAAGGCGATTGATGGTAAGTTAAAAGTATAGAAATAAAAGGTAAATTCCAGGAAGAAAATACCTAATTCATTGCGATCGCCAACTGTAAATTTTTATCGACGCTACAACACGTTACTGATCACGCCTTTCGGGATGTGGGTTCGACTTCTTTATTGAATCATCGGCCTGCCGATGTCAGTAGCACTGGGTCACTTGGGTGTTTAATTATAATTTTTCTAATCCTACTCTAAGTCTAATTGCTTTAGTCTTCTTAGTCTTACTGAGAGTCTATTTATTCTAAATGTTTTAACTATTCTAGAAGTTTAATTGAACTAGTCTCCTAATCTTACTAGGAGTTTTAATGGATCTAAAAGTGCTAATCTGGCTAGGAATCTTAAGAATTCTAATCTTATTAGAAGTCTAATTATTATTAATCTCCTACTTCTATTAAAAGTTTAATTATTCTGAGTATCCTGATTAACTCAAGTATCTTAACTCTATTAGAACTTTAATTAATTTAGGTATCCTAATTTTATTAGAACTTTAATTAGTTAATTTAAGTGTCCTAATTCTATTAAAAATCTAATTACTTTAAGTATCCTAATTCTATTAACAATCTAATTACTTTAACTATCCTATTTTTAATTAGCTTAGATTTCCTAGTTCTATTAAAAATCTAATTATTTTAAATATTCTATTTCTATTGGAAATCTAATTATTTTAAGTTTCCTATTTCTACTGGGAATCTAATTATTTTAGGTTTCCTACTACTACTAGGAATCTTAAAAAAGGGTTTGGGCCCGCTATGCTAAGGAGGATCGATCCCGTTTTCGAGTACCCTCCGTAAGCTCCATTGGGCAATCGATTGGCTAAGGGTCATTAAAAATAGTATTGATTGGAAAAAAAAACTAGTTTTTGTATTGAAAAGTTAAGGTTTTGAAGAACAAAACTGAAGGATTTTTAAGATCAAGGTTAGAACTGAAGAATTATAAACTAGAAGAATTAAAACCAAAAAAGGCTATGTTCTAAAATAATTAAGGACTAAGAACTGGTTCTAGAGATTAAGAACTAGAATTATAAATTTAAAGACTAAAATTAAGAACTGGTTCTAGAAATTAAGATCTAGAACCAGAGATGCGAAAATTATGAATTTGAATTTGAAAGATAAGAGTTAAAATCGAAGATCTAAAGATTGAAAGTTTACGAATAAGAGAAACTAGAACTAGAAATTAGGAAGACGACTAAAATTTAAAACTGGAATCTAGAACGAAAATTTAAGGACTAAAACCTGGTTCTAGAAGCAAAGAACTAGAGATTAAGAACTAGAATTAGAAACTAGAATTGAAACCTAAAATCTAGACTAGAAATTAAAATCTAAGATCTATGAAATTAAGAACTAGAAATTAGAACTTAAGAACTAGAACCTAGAACTAGACAAGGAAATTAGAAATTAAAGCTAAGAAATTATCTAGGCGCCAGAGAGAATCTCAAAATCCTTAAGCTTAGAAGAAAGGAACTCGAAAACTCGTTTGCTTAATTTGTTGAAGTGTGGGGTAGGGGGGTCTATTTATAGGTATTTGGGTAATTGCGCGCTCTGTGAAAGGTGCGCAATTAGTCTGTCAAATCCAATTACGCGCCTTGTGTGGTTCGCTTAATTGGATTACTCGCCCTATCTCAGCCGCTTAATCACTTTATGTCGGTGACTGACTTAGTGAGTGACCGGCTGATTGACTCAGCCGGGTGTCCGAGTTCTAATCTAATTAGAACTAATTGTGCATCCTGTATAGCGTTCGCAATTGATTGTGCGTGCTGGTGTGAGTGTGCAATCGGGTCTTAAGGCGACCTCTAAAATGTTAAGGATCAGTCCATGTTGGACCGATTGCGCGCGCGTTATAGCGTGCATAATCCACTCCTAAGGAGACCCACAGGAAGAATAGGCCTGGTCCAAGTGGGACCAATTGCACGCCAACTATGGGGCGTGCAATCAAATTGCACGCGCTGGACAGAGCGCACAATTCGAGACTTTTTCTGGGTTGAGTTGGGTCTGAACCATAAGGCTATTGTTTCAGCCTGTGCTTCGACTATATACTATTGTTTCAGTATATAGTCCCCATATTAGGGTTGTGGGATCTGAGCCATAGAGGTATTGTTTCAGTCTATGTTCAGCCATAAACTATTATTTCAATATATGGTCCCTATGTTAGGATTGTGGGATCTGAGCCATAGAGCTATTGTTACAGCCTGTGTTAAGCCATATACTATTATTTCAGTATATAATCCCTGTATTAGAGTTTTAAAGCTTTCAGAGAAGGTAAGTCCCTTGCGAATGTCATGAGTAAGGTCAAAAGTTGATCGAAGAAGTTTGTACACTCTGAGAGGAAAAAATTGGGGTGTCTATAGATGCCCCTCTTCGACGGGTTCTTGCAAAGTAAGAATGCATCGAAAAAGTACACACCCCTCTCCCGAGGGTGCCTTGTCGTTCCTCTCGGGAAATCACAAATGTGAACTAGGGATGCTGACATGAAGTACTTAAATTTTTTATCTATCATCACAAGCTAAAATGGAGCATTCGGGAGCCCAGTGGTAGTTGTCGAAAGACATATTCTATGCTGTGGATGCGAGGGGCATCCCGTCGCGTAGTATTCTAATCCGTGGGTGTAAGTGGCATCCCGTCGCGGGTCACGACCTGCTGTAAGGGGCAGTCAAACAGTTGGAGAATCGTCATATCCTCATCTGCGGGTGCAAGGGGCATCCCGTTGCATGGTGCAACTTGTTACAAGGGGCAATCAAACAACTGGAAAATAATATAGTCAAGGTATCGGGGGGTGTCATACGAATGTCCAGAGACAAGGTCAAATAACCAGATAATAAGATGAAATATCATGTAATGGTGAAGACTTTCGCAAGTCATGTCAGACCGGGCGCATCATTACTCACACCAATGGCATGTCATGTGTCCCTTTCTAGTGAACATTTGTGATTTCTTAGAGTTGAGTGTATTTAGTATTCGATTTCCCAAGGGAAGGAGTTGATTAGAGTGATGAGCGAATTTCGATAGATAGGAGATTTATTTATTAATTTTTTTTTGTGTTTTGCTTTTGAAAGGATATATATTATATATATATTTTTTTGAAAATTTGGAGATTTTAACTTTAGATCAATTCAGTGGTAAATCTACAGAAAATGTGGCTTTCGAGACATTGCTGAGCAGATCCACCGGAGCAGGATTTGGGGACCTGACCGTTTATGTGGTTTTCAAAATGACACTTGGTATGCCGGATACTCTTCTAATCTTCTCATGAATACTAATGATTGTCTCTTATGGGAGGACTACAGTGATTTACGAGTTGAGAGAGAGACGAGTTTTAACAATGTTTGACTTAATATTAGATAATTATATTTTACAAGGAATATCGAGTAGATAAAGAGGGGGATGGTACTTACCTAATTTAGGTTGAAGGCCCTTGTATTGCTTGCGATGGGACTGGCCGATTGTTGCCCCTGTTATTGTGTGGCGATGGGACTACGAGTGGCTCCTCTCTCTAGTTTGAGTCTCCTTTGCCTGGCGCAATGGGACAAAAGTTTTTGGCAGGTGGAGTTGTTGGAAGGATTCAAGCTTTTTGTGTAAGCACGAGAAACCACACAACCACCCACATCGTTCATATCAATGGGCATTGTCGCCTTCAGGCTGCTGAGCTTTTGTGTGAATTTTTCCACATGAACTTAAAGCCTTCTTATTGGTGTTTATGAATTATCAAGGTGACTTCCTGTGCTACTTTATCTTTCGATTGGAGTGTTGTGATGGGACACGTTTTGGAGGGGTGTGGTTTGTGATGGGATATTGGCTGTCCCCTCTTTTCTATCGTGTTTGTAGGGTCACGCAATGAGACATCAAAGGGTCTGTTCTTCCCCCTATGCTGATTTTTGTAGTGGGGCCTAATGGTTGTCGATGTGATGGGATGTCCAGATTGTATGGTGAGATGTTCGCTAAAGGACTTGATAGTTGATGGGTGCGATCTGTTAGTAGTCGTGTGTTTATGCTGTTGGGGGGGTCTGACGACTGCCATGTGATTGAGTGTTTAGAAGTTGCAATGGGACATGATGATTGTTGTGATAAAACGTTTGGAGGGAGGTTTGGCTCTTTGCGATGGGATATTGGATGAGCCTTCCCTTCAGGTCTTGTGCCATCGCTGGTCGTGACGGAATTTCAGAGAAGTGTAATCGGCAGTGGGACATTGGTGGTTATGCGATGGGAAAGCTATACTTATTTCCTTCTTTGGCAGATCTTGGGTTATATGATGAGATCAAATTATAGTTGCACCGTGATGGGGCATGTTCATGAGTGGGTGATGGGGTGTTGGTCAGATGACTCCTTTGCGATGTGATAGGTTAATGATGGTGTCTCTTTTCTCCGATAGGTGATGTCTTGGGGTCGTGATGGGAGGCACATTCTTGGCTCTACGCGATGGGACATTGGTCGAGCCTACCTTTGGTTGCATGGCGTGTGAGCTCGCGTGGTGAGGTTTTAGCATCACGATGGGACACGAGGGTGTGGTTGATTTAGACTAGTAAGCTTAGGTATTGGGATAGCATTGGTTATGTGTGTTCTGTTGCGACGGGACATGTCACTGCGGGGATGCATGACGAGATACCAATGGCTCTCTCTCCCTGGACGTGATGGGATAAGGGAGAGTGATTCTGATCGTGATGAGACAAGTAGATCAATTGGCTATCTCGTCGTCATTAATTCTCGCTTTGTGTCGCGAGGAGGCTTTGTATTTAGCAATGGGATCGTGAGTGATGATTTTATTTTGTCGATTTTTTTTTTGTGCAATGGATGTTGGGAGTGGTCACGTGTACTTGTGAGTACGCGATGAAACTCTGGAGAATAATCTTGATCATGGTGGGTCGTGAACTCACAGTAAGTCGTCAGGGGGTGACTTGGCTGTGATGGGACTGCGGGGAGATGTCCCCACCCCTGATTGGTTTGTGATGGGTCAAGATGATTATGCATGTATCTTATTGCGATAGGACGTGCCATCTTGCATATTTGTTTTGTTAGAGTTTTTGTTGAGGGGATATGTCTATTTCGTCCAAAGTATGTGTCGTGTTTGAGGAGTGCGTTATAGCTGATAATTACGGGCGTGAACCTGGGCGCTTAATTCAATTGCGCGCCTATTTGGGAGCACACAATTTAGAGGTTAAGGGGGTCAATTATGTATCAGTGTTTGTGCGTGTAATCTAATTACGCACCATGATCAGTGCGCGTGATTGGAGCATCACCCGGCCACAGTGCGGGCGACCTTTTGAATTTCGCGCAACAACATCGGCGTGTAGTTTGATTACGGGCGGGGTGTTCGGCGCAGGATCGGTTCGTCTGGTCTTTTAGGGCGATCAGTAATTTATTTACGCGCCAAGGCTGGGGTGCGTGATTCGGATTTCACGCAGGTGATCTTGCGTCGGATTGAATTATGCGCAGTGTTTTTAGCGCTTAATTAGGTGGGTGCCTATATATGTCCGAGCTTCCTTGTTTTTCTTCATTCTCTCTTTATTTGAGCAAGCTAGCATTTAAAGCATCTCTATTGTGTGATACAACTGTCCGACTTTAATATCGTTTCTTTCGATCTTCGTTGTTTCACGCGTTTTACGTCCCAAAGTGGCTTCTGATGGTGGGGCAGCTATGGCTTGGGGGGTGTTGGGATTGAGATGTGCTATACACCCTTGATTATTGTTAGGAGGTGAAGACGGCGGGAGGGAAGTCCTCTGACTCGAAAATTCAGACTCCGACAGCATCCCAGATGCCGAATCAATCCTCTCAAGATGGGAATGCCCTTGGGGATATCCCTGCATCTCCCAATCCTACCAACCTCGCTGTCGAGTGTGTGTATTCATCCTAGCATACTACAAGGTACAAAGCCGAGAGCTCACTAGCCTAGAAGAATGTCAGTTGGACTCACCCAATGAACAACTCAATAGCGAGGATATCTTCAATCAAATTCTGAAGACGAGAGTTTGGACGACTAATGCCTCCCTACCCTTTTTGAGGAAGAAACAATTTACATAGTGGAAGAAGGAAGCACATCAGCCGGACCATCGCCATCCTCACTTATTAGGAGGATCACCCCGGACAAGAACACTAAAAAAAAAATTGCCAAATTCCGAACAAATCCACATCATCCAAAGACTCGCACGAATGGCTCCAGCAGCTGTCTAGCTTCCCCAACTAGGAGAAGCCTCTTCGCTGATTCATCTCCAGGCAACCGACCCTGTACCATATCTCTTAGTAAAAAATAAAAAAATAGAAAATTCTAAAACCCATAAAAATTTAAATACAGAAAATCCCAAAAAATTAGAAGACCACAGAGAAGGGAGGCAACCCTTCATCCGAGACAACGACCAACAAGGAGACTTTTCTCCTAAGGCTACAAGTAGTGGATGCGCCAACAAAGTCAAGGAAAGAATAATTGACATGATCACACATGGTCATCGTCCCACCCTCAACATCAAAGAAACCTGCCTCGATATAGTTCGAAGTGACCCTACCACCTCTTCCTCACAAAGGCGCTGAGCATCCTGAAGAAGTGACAAGCCCGTAATCATACCTGACGAGATACTCCATGACTTTGAGAGAAGGATGGATAGCCTCGACCTACACCTGAATAAAGATGTCACGGTCATAAATTACACTGATAAAGGGTTACCTCCCACATAACTAATCCCCTAGTGTAGCCATTTTGTAATGTATGAACTTATAGACGATGAAGAAGGAGCACCAGTTGCTGAGGAGACACGGGACTTCCAACGGGTCATCAAATGCTTCGACAAACAAACTCAAGATGCTGCGGAACCTACCGAAGAAATTGATTTTGACATCGAGGAGAAGCCCAAGAAGCTGTTAATCAGCGCGACACTCAGCCCCAGGGAGCGACAACAGATTATCCCAGTCCTCCAAGATCACCTCAGCTCCTTCGTACGGTCATATGAAGATTTGCCTGGCTTGGACCCGAGCTTAGTAGAACATCGCTTGGTCCTAGAGCCCGATGCAAAATCCATCAAGTAGAAACTTCGAAGAATGCACTCGTAGACAGTGTTACAAGTTAAGGAGGAAGTTGACAATCTACATAAAGCCAAATTCATATGAGTTGTCCTTTACCCTTAGTGGTCACAAACATAGTACTTGTCGCTAAGAAAGACAGCAGAGTAAGGCTATGTATCGACTTCCGGAACCTCAACCAGGCATGCCTAAAAGACGACTTCCCGCTCCCTCACATCGACACTCTGGTTGACAATACTGCCAGACATGAGATGTTATCCTTTATGGATTGCTTCTCCGGATACAATCAGATCAAATTAGCGAAATCTGACCAAGAAAAGACTTCCTTACTATGCCATGGGGAACGTACTGCTACTTCGTCATACCTTTCGAGCTCAAGAATGCAGGATCCACGTATCAACGCGCCATGATGGCTATCTTCCATGACATGATGCATAAGTGTGTGGAAGTCTATGTCGACGACATATTAGTGAAGTCTTAAACACGAGCGAGACATGCTGAAGCATTATGATTGGTATTACAGAGATAAGAAAAATATCAATTAAAGATGAATCCGAAGAAATGCGTGTTCGGAGTGACCTCCGGAAAACTACTGGGATTCATAGTTAGCTAGCGAAGAATCGAGGTCGATCCGATAAAGGTTAGAGCCATCTTCGAAATGCCACCTCTCAGCAACATCAAAGAACTATGAGGCTTGATATGAAGACTACAATTCATCAGGAGATTCATCTCCCAATACTCAGACATATGCGACCATTTTTATAGACTACTTAAAGGAGGAGCCGAGTACATATGGGATGACCAACGTCAGCAAGACTTCGACGATATCAAGAAATACCTCCTCAACCCGCCAATACTATCATCGCCAGTTCTCGAAAAAACCCTGTTCATTTACATTTCAGCAAATGACAAGGCTATGGGAGTAATCCTTAGACAATATGAAGAAGACGATAAGAGAGAGAAGGCCATTCACTACCTCAGCAGAATAATGGTTGAGTATAAATGGAAATACACGCCAATGGAGAAGACATACCTTACACTAGTGTGGGCCTCGAAAAAACTACGACACTACTTCGGAGCATACAAGATAATAGTCCTAGCACATATGGACCCTCTGAAGTACATCTTTGAGAAACCCGCTACATCCATAAAGATCGCCCGATGGCATATGCTCCTACAAGAGTTTGATATCACTTATGTCACGCAGAAGTCCATCAAAGGACAGGCGATCACCGACTACCTCACAAACCTTCCACTCCTAGGCAATGAGTCTGTACTCGAAGACTTTCCCGACGAAGATCTCCTCTCACTCGATCCATAATGAAGAGCCCGACAAGACTTCATGGACCCTCTACTTCGACGACGCTCTCAATCACAAAGGAAAAGGCATCGGGATAGTCTTACTGAGCCCAGAAGGAGTTGTCATACTGAAAGCCTTTCAACTCGACTTCCCAGTCACCAACAACGTCGCTGAATATGAAGCCTTCATTGCCGGACTACGAACAATGTTACAGTTGGGCGTCAAACAGTTGAAAACAGTCGGTGACTCCAAGCTTGTGATATCACAACTCATTGGGAAACGGAAGACCAAATAAAAAAGACTGATGGCATACTTAGAAACAACTTAGTTCCTGATAAAGAAGTTTGAAAGAATCTCTTTCATGCACATCCCTAGATTGGAGAACGAGCTCGCAGACTCTCTCGCCACACTAGATTGGAGAACGAGGTCACCTGGCAAGTGAAAATGCCAACTAGACCATAAGCCATTGTGAATGAAGGGCAACCTATCTTAGGTGAATCCACGGAGAAAGACGCCAACGTCAGAACCTTCAGATTTGAGAAATCGCCAACCGATAATGGACAACCATGGTACTTTGATATATAGAACTTCCTGAAGCATCACCATGTCCCTCCTTATGCTACGAAGATTGAACGGAAGACAATAAGGAATCGATGCTTAAGATTCTGCATCTTGGATGAGATGCTATACAAAGGAGCCTTTACCAAAGGAGTACTGTAACGGTGCATTACGACTCCTGAAGGACAATACATTATATGAGAAGTACACGCCAGTGCTTGCGGCGCTCACGCCGATAGACAAAGACTTGCAGACCAAATTATATGGCAAGGCTACTACTGGCTGACGATGATAAGGGATTGGCACCTCTACGTCCAATGCTGTAAACAATGCCAAGAATATTCTGCGCTCATCAAAGCTCCATCAACTGAATTGAATCCTATAACTTAACCTTGGCCATTCTTGATGTGGGCCTTCGATATCATCGGACCCTTCACGGACACAGTCGAGAATACTCATAAGCACGCATTCATAATATTACACCAAATGGGCAGAAGCTGAATCATATGTCAGAATCACTGCTTCTATGCTTATAAAGTTTATCATTCGAAACATCACCACCCACTTTTGAGTACCCAGGATGTTCGTTATCGATAACGGACCGCAATTCATTGCAGAGAAGACGAAGAGACTATGCAAAAGATTCGGCATCGACCTACATCACTCACGACCATTCTACCCCCAGGGAAATGTACAAGCAGAGGCTACAAATAAAACTCTAATATGAATTCTAAAATGAATAGTGGAGACGAGCAATAAAGCCGACTGGCCTGAACAACTATCGGAAGCACTCTGGGCCTATAGGACTTCTATTCGCACGACCACTAGCTAAACTCCTTATCTCCTCAAGTATGGGATGGAAGCAGTCCTACCCTACAAAATACAAGTACCATCCCTACGTATCCAACTTGATGATGAGTTATCCTTAGATGAAAGAAGGATTTCTCTACTCGCCGAGCTAGAACAACTAGATGAGACACGACTAAAGGCAGCTGATCACACTCAAGTATTCTAGAGGAGGATGGCCAGAGCCTATGATAAGAAAGTCTTCAAGCGAACTAAATTGGAGAATTGGTCTTGAAGAAAATCATGCCTTCCAAACATGCCCATCCAAAGGGAAAACTAAAATCGAACTAGGAGGACCCGTATGACATAGCAGCAGCATAATTAGGGAATGCATACAAGCTGGTGAACCAGGACGGGGAAGAGCTCCCCAACCCGTGGAACGCCATGTACCTCAGGAAATACTACCCTTAGCATCATAATCATCGTATCCCATAATCAATTACTTATATCTACCACCTCATAGTCATCAAGACTCATTCGTTGGTCGTACGCCTTCATTTCCCAGGATATCCTTGAAGGTTTCTAACCCACTGCCCACCTTCTTATTCGAGAAATCTAATCGGAAGGACTAGTGGAACACCTGATCTCTTCCAAAAGTATAAGTAACACCTAATTCTCACCCCTTTCTCCTTATCATTGGAAGAGATGTTAAGAGCACAAAAAATAAAGATGTTAGGTTCAATCAAAACTCACTATTCTTGCATCAGTAGGTTACTTTTAAAATATATATACATACATAATTGAGAGAGAGCAATATGACGGGTGAATAAGTCAATGAGCCTAGGGAAGTATAAGCAAATCATGAGGACATTCCTAGTAACCTTACTAGAAAAGTATAAGCAAGCCGCGAGAGCATCCCTGGTATCTTGATACTACTAGATATCATCATAAGGTGGTGGGAGGAGGACAAACTCCTACTAATCATAGAATGTGAGACTCTGATAGTATCGAAACATGATGGAGAGCTCGATCATGGCACCCCATCCCCCTGAGAAAAAGACTGTCACTTATCTCTTTTCGAAATAGTTAGATACAAACTAATCCCTCACATCATTGAGTCGTATCCCCTCTTTCACCCTTAATTTATATTTTTGGATAGTGAGTTAGAACCCTCCTAAGATATCCCAAGATATGAAACCGAAAACCTGTGAATGACGACTGATGCAACCACTATCTACCGTTCACCCTCTACTATTGACTATGGGATAAGATGATTACGACTGATATGACTAAGTGATTACCCTAGCATACAACTGATATGACTTAAGTGATTCCCTCCGAATCGGTGAACGATATCAAGGAATCTCCTCGACACTAATTGATCAAAGCACACATGGCTCCTCATAGGCTCAAGTACTTAAAAAAATCAACAGAAACGCTCCATTATACTTTAACGTTGGGGCTTTTTTTTATTTCGAGAAAGGAGTCCTGCTTGTTCATGAACAGGTGCAGAATAATGAAGTCATCACCTCAGGAAGACCTTTGAAGATACTGCACTGCCTATTCCATCACTCTCCTACACTGGGGCATTTTTTTTAGTTTTAGATTTTTCTTTAAGTTATTTCCTGTAATGAGAAATAGTAGTACAAAAAAAAAACAAATAATGATCCATCCTTTATTACCAGGGCTCGTCCTGAGACACTTCCCCCTTTGACAATCAGCAAGGGGGAAAATAAAATTACTAAGAACTTTATCTTTATGTGTAGATATAGAGCAACCATCAACTATTACTGGGCCAACTTAAGGAGCATCCAAGTCCCGATAATAGGCGACGATATCAACAATGAGCAGCCAAAGTAAAGGAGGTAACAAGAAAAGAAAAGAAAAGAGACAAGTACATTTGAACTCAAAAGATCTCTATACATATATCAAAATTTCTCTTTACATCTGTCACCGGGGGCATACCCCCTATATATATAATAAACAAAAAGAGAATAAAAAATGCCCTACTCCCTCCGCTTCCTCTGCGAGGGATGCTTATCACCCTCTCTAGCATCATCAACCTAAGGACCAGGAATTTGGTCCACTGAGGCCTCAGCTGAAGCCTGACGCCTGGATGGAGGCCTCCTCAAAGAAGAAGGTCTGAGCTCGTCCTCTGTCACCTTGACCTGGAAGACCGAAGTTGTCAGACAACATCTCCTCATCAGGACGAGGAGCGCACCCTGTTTGCTCCATCGCCCTGTGAAGGGCATCCAACGCTCTATGAATGCTCGCACCGAGGTGACCCTCCTCTAATGCGGCCAGCCTCTCCCTCAACGCTGAAGCTGACTAAGGACCGCCAATCATAAAAGAGCTGCTCCCATGGAAGGGACGCATAAAGAGTCGACCACCGTTGAGCTCCCAGAGCCATCTCACAAACTCCCGAGCATCCACCTCATCGCGAGCCCCTGTCACCCTGGTCCCCCTATTATGAAATCAGCAATTTGAGCCTCCATCTTCGACGTGAATTTTCGGCTAGGGGACCGGTCATCCTCTTCGCCACCCTGTGGCGAATCTCCGAGGGGACTCCCTGAGGGAGCCCCAGCTAGATACGCTCCACCTTCTCAAAGTAGTGGACCCATATGTCCACATTGAAGAAGGGCTGACCAGACTGGATCACTGGCTTCTCGACAACCTCCCCAACTGCATAGGGCCTCCAAATCACCTGTAGCAAAAAAAAAAGAAATAATCAGTAAATCCAAAAACTCGAGAACCTAAGGCATTCACGACATAGATAATACATACCTGCCCTGCATGCATGTCCTCGAAGAGACCTTGCGTGGTCTGCAGATCTAAAGAATGGGGTCGACACCCCAATGCCCTCCGCCACACGTGCATCCGTGGGAACATAAAAGTGATCTCTGTCGAAACACACGGGCATAGGAATTTGAAGTGATCGTACGCCCAAAACTGAAAGAATACCAAAACTGTCACTAGAATGAAAATCTAGGCAACTAAGACACCGAAGAAGCCAATAATTAACAAAGACTCACTTGAAGAAAGGGGAGAAAACCTCCAATGGTGGTCACACCTCTCCCTCTACGGTATAATTGCTCATAGAGGTGCACTAATGCCGATGCACCCCAAGCTTAGGTGGGACTTGGTTCAAGTCCCCGAGTAATATTAGGAACAACCCGGAGATGCATCCCCAGGTGGAAGAAGAAAAGAGTACTACCCCCAAGGAAGTGCATCAAGAATGCACAGAGCACTTGGTCTGCCGCCACTCCCGGCTCTATGACAGGCTCTTGGCGCGCCATCGCCATCACCTCACAATGCCACTCCTGGCTCTATGACAGGCTCTCGGCGCACCATCGCCATCGCCTCTATGACAGGCCCTCGGCTCTGAGTGGCGTCTCGAGGGGACAAAGCCGCTAGCAAACATATCAAAGAACTAGGTGACGCAGACCACTCCTGTCCCTGATCTACTAAAGCGATATGTAACTCCAACAATCTCCTCGCATACCGCCAGATAGTCCCCCTCCATCTGGCCGGTCACCGGCTACCCCTTGAATCTGAGTCCGGTGATGCGAACCCAATCCTCTGAAGTCAGCAACAACATCTCGACTAGGAAGAGTAGTGCCTGCTGCTCCCCCCTCCATCACTCCAAGATCGCCCCAATCAGACCCTGTTCGACCTGGAAAGGATCAAACTCCAGGATCGGCCTAAAGCCCAAAGACACCAATCGTGCATGCTGAAACTCAGGCAGGGCATGGTACCAGGCATGGAACTCCGACCACGCAGTGCTGATAGCTAGAATCGGGGGCTCCTAACAAGTAATAAATAGATAACGAGAAAGAACAAAATAAGACTAATAACTACGCTACAACTAATAAGAACTACAAGCAATACGATAATCACAGATCACAACGATAGTTTAACAATTAAGCATGTAATACATGATAAAATTAAGACAGAAGAATAAAATAAACATGACCTAATACTAGATACAAAGATGATGCATGAATGGGCATGCATACAACATGCAAGTTCGACATAGATTAAAAGGGTTTCCAGATCCTAAAAATCTATGTCATAACCTAAATGCCTAAGTAGTAAAAGAAGACTCTTGCTCGCGGGTACCTACCTGGTCTTGCTCAAAGAACTCCTCGAAAGGGATGCGTATCGCACCTGCACCCTAATGCGGAGAAGCATCATCATTATCATCCTCGTCATCGCCCTCCGGTGCGACCTCCCTCACCACCATCTCAGTGTCACCCTCCACCACGGCCTTAATGCCGGTGCGAACCTCAGAAGTCTCGCCTCTCTCCTCAATCATCCGCTCCAACTCAGAAGCAATCAAGCGAAGTCTATCACTACCCTTAGACTCCATCTTATGATAAAGAGCTCAGAAAACTTAGAAGAATGGAAGAAACCGCGGTCGAAACGGACGAATCGATTGCGAGATATCGCAAAGGCATGAAAATCGGAGCATAAGGAAGCAATGAAGTAGAGAATCAGAGACAAAACCAGAAAGTGTGAGAGAATGAATACTCCTCCTGATTTATATAGGACATGAGCTAATCGCGCACTCGAAAATGGGAGCACAATTGGATCCAGCGCCCATGCACACGCTCATACTCCAAATTAAGTGCACTGTAAAGCACGCGCAAATATTTTGTCGCCCGCCCAAAAACCGATCGCATGCCCTATGTATTGTGCGCAATTCTAAAAGTCACTCACACAGTGATCGGTTGACTCTTCTATTACGCGCACCAAAAAGGGTGCATAATTGGAATATACTCTCACTAATGGACGTGCAACAATCCTCCAGGACCCCTACAGACGCCTGAATCGCGCATGGGCCACCTGGCACACAATTCAATTAAATGTGCTACCCACTGCACGCAATCACCCTGGCACACCAAAAAAATAAATGCCCTGCTGCAGCAGCCAAGCATGAAGCCACAGACTTGGGCACTCACGCTAAACAACACTCGCATCATAAGATACACGCTCGCACTCTGACTTAGGCATATATATGACCGGGAAATTAAGAATTTTGCTTGTTGTTAAGCACTGATTTTTACCACTTTCTACACCTTTAAACCTGACTTTTGCTAGGACTTAGAGTATTTAATATTAGTTTTTAGTGGTGTTTTACAGCAAGGGGTTAATTTTGTCCTTAGTGCAGTTTTCAGCTGAAAAGTACCATTTAGAGGAGTTTTGAAATTAATTAACAAGCTGAAAGAGAGATCTGGAAAGAGTGGGCTATGGCTCCTTGATAAGGAAGAAAATAGCAGCAACAAGGTGGAATGGAATGGCTTTAGCTCGATAGAGGTGCCTTGAGAGCCACTCTCAAATTGCTGCAAGCTTAAGCAATCCCAAGGTTTCAACTCTATGCCTATTGCAGCAACAATATATTCTAGATGAATTCAAGCATTTCAGATGCAAGCTACACTCATGTGCATGCACATGAGTTGCACACATCCAAAGCTCCAAAGAGAAAGCTGCGCATTTAAACCTCTCGGATTAGTGCTGAAACAAAGGGACTGCAAAGGATCACCTTCAACCCAAAGCTGTGGACATCTCCAAAACTGTAGCTTCCAACCTCGTGAACCTATCGAATGGGTTGAGATTGAGTGCACCTAACATGTCGACCTCTGCTTTGATCTTGTCGACAAGTTAAAGCTGCAACCCCCTAAATCCATCCTCCCAAGCAACCTGTCGAGATGTACATCTCAGCTGGGCGACATGCAGCTCCAACATCTCCAAACTGCAGCAGCCATACAAGGGTTCAACATTTAAAGCCAAGCTGCAAACGTGTTGACATGTTAGAGTGCGTCTCCAGAACCTACGGAGCAGAACTAATGCTGGAATTGCACCTGTCAACTTGCATACAAGATGGTTTCCAAACCTCTTGAGTTTTAGCAAAGTGCAGCAGCACCATTGGCTCGAAAGCATGCACCAGCAGTAACCTCTCAGCAAGCATGAGCCGCAGCCATTAAACCAGCAGCTAAACCTGTCAACTACCTACTGAGCAGATCAGCTGCCTCCCATGCAAGAAACTCATGAGCAGTGCAGCAAGCTTACTCGTTCAGCTACAGAATGAACCTATTGAATACCCCAACCCAGCTGCAGCCTTGCACCCCCTCCATCCTATCAAAATTCCCAGCTGTAACCCCACCTGTTCATCCTATCGAACAGTTGGTCCAGCAGCTCTTGCACCTATCGACAGCTTCTCCATGCAAAGCCTAATCCTATCGAATGCGTGAGTTGCTGTAATTCATCTTGTCGAAAGAGTATTCGCAGCCAACCTATCGAATGCTACAAAGCTGTAGCTTTAAACCTGTCGACACCTTCCTGCACTTACCTCTTCATCCTATCGAATGCAACAGCTTGCACCTATCGACCTCCTCATTGTAGCTGCCTTCCACCTATCGAATGCTACACAGCAGGAGCCTCCAACCTGTCGAGGTGCTTTGAATATAACAGCCACTAAACCTATCGAATGGTTCAAGGCAGCAAGGTCTGAACCTGTCGACTTGTGCTCCTTTAAACCTGTCGAGCTCTTAAGCTGCTCCACCCTCCAGCCTATCGACACCTTGCTGCAGCCTCACTTTTTCATCCTATCAAATTCGACAAGCGCAACAGCCTGATCCTATCGAGCAGTCCTCCTCCCGCTAGCTTGAACCTATCGATTGGTTGGTGAACTCGCTCAGCCGCAGCCAAGTGCATGAACCTATCGAATGTTGCAGCCCCACCTTCAAACCTATCGACTACTACAAGCAGCAGCAGCCTTCTAGCAAACCTGCATGCAAGTTTCAGTTGCAATCCAGCCCATAGCACTCGTTGACCGCCTAGATTTCTCAATCCGTTGAGATGCCCAACCTCCGACTTTCTCCAATCGGCCAATGTGCAGTTGAGATCCTATCCAACGGTCGATTTCGCCGAAAGCCCCTCAAATCTGGCGTCTTATGTGTAGCTACATATGCATTTATATATATATATATATATATATATGCTTCTTGCTTCAGCTAAAAGATTAGACCATAGCAGCCTTTGACTGCTTAAATATCTCAACCTGTTAAGAAGCCCAACCTCCAGCTTGCCCCAAATCTTTCAAGATGCAGTCAAGATCCTATCCAACCATCGAATTCAAGGAAAACCCCTTAGACCTGGCATTTTAAGTGCAGCTGTAGTTACATCTATATATATACTTCTTGTTTCAGCCTTCCATTGCAACCTGTCAAAGGGTTCTTTGGACTGCAGGGATTGGGGATATTTTGGGGGCAGCCAAGAACAATTATTTTGTGGGCAATCACTTGAGGTGTGCAACTGGAAAAAGGGGCAATTTGGGTCCATTTTACGGACTGCAAGTATAGAGTTGAGTAGCTGAGTATTTGTGGCTAAAAAAGGGCAAATTGGGAACTCCAATGCACAGAAAATGCTGCACATGGGTAGGAGCTAATTTTTGGCGGGAATGCAACTGAAGCACAACAGAAGGAATCCATCTCTGCTCTCTGATTGGCTGAAACCCAAGGCACAAGGATCAAGGCATATGTATAAATGCCCATCTATTTTGTTGTTTTTCTTCAGCAAGGAAAGCAGGAACGAAGGAATAGCCTGAGTTCTCCTTAGCTCATTTAGGTTTAGTTTAGGTTTTTATTATTATTTTTTCTTTTCCCCCTTCTCTCTCTAATCCAGCCTGTTGGATTAGATCTAGATAGCAGCTCAGATCTGTTTTGTAATTGTAAGTTCGGCATGAAGAAATGTGGATTGATGCACAGACTACAGATCTGAGAGTATTTTCATTGTAAGAGTGACCTTGTTTGCAATGATAATGCTATTTTTAATGCTTAGTTAGATCTAAAGATCTTGTGGTCCCATTAGATTCTTGATCAGATTTGTGTAGAGGAGCTTGTTAATCAGCTCACCCACTTAACTGGTAGATCTCTTGATGACCATCTAATCTCCTTGGGTTTGACATGCCTGTAATTCCCTGAGTCTGTGACCTTGAAATTGCAGCATTTGTAGTGATTTTAATTGTTCTAATTGAGGCTCTAGCTTTGTAGGAGATCTCTAGGATGGTCTGTGACCATTAAAGTGGACAGATCATAACCTTAAGGTAAATCTAAGCTCAGGCCTCAATTGGATTTATCTGCTGCAATCCATCGATTAGATAAAGTCTATAGGATGGTCTATGACCATTAAAGTGGATATATCATAGCCTTAAGACTAGGTGGATCCTGTGATTTGGAGTGGAATTTATACCCTGCAGCTGTGCTTATAACCAGTTGAGGGATGGGTGCATATCCTCAGATCTTGATCTGTTTTGTAATAAGAACCAGGTCCTGGCTGCCTATTTCTCACCATTTGCTCTTTATTTGTCCATCTATCTTCCTCCATCTTTTAGTTTAGTTTTATTTCAGTTTTATAGAATTAGATCTAGTGACACAGAAAAACTCTATTTCTTTTTCCTGTTTTCATAGAATTGCCAGATCTGTAGTCAGATCTGGAGGTCTACTATACTACTTCTAGGTTTAGATCACTACTCCCTGTGGGATAAACTCTTACTTATTAAAACTTGCTACAAAGGACCCTGTATCTTGCAGGTCTAGGATATTTTCGATGTGCTGAATCCATCCCCTGTTTCATTTTGTTTCTTTTCATTACACAATAGTCAGCACACTAGAAATCCCCAACACTTGTACACACACACCCTCCCAGAAGGTACACATAACTGCCTATATCAGAGCCTGTCAAAACTTAACCCTTAATCGACACCAATCGAATTAGATTCTAAAACACACCTCAACATCCCGGATCTAACCATTTAGGATTAAACAAAATAAAAAATACACTCAATTAAATAAAACAAACCAGATTAAATTAGTCAAACCGAACTAAAATTAGTCCGAATTCACATAATTATAGATAAAATTCCCATAAAAATATCAAAATTATTACAAATCACACCGGGGGCATACCCCCTGAATACACCACTTGAAACGAAGGATGAATTTGAATTTAGGACAAACACTCAAAGACACCCGAGTCCATAAACACCTAGAAGAGGCATCCCTAAAAGAAATGTCCAAAATAATGCATAAAATGGGGAAAAATAACAAAAAAGCTCGGAGGAGAATGAATTCCAACAAAAATCTCATCTTCCCGTCCCGAGTTGGCAGAAAAGAAAGAGTGGCTCATAGAAAGACACCCAGGAGTCGATGCAAACCCCCATGAAGATTCATCACAAAAAACTCCTAAGGGAAGGCTCGCAAAAGATTAATCCTCAGAGCCTACCAAGGAGCAATTGGCGTCGGTCACGTGAACTCTGGCGTAGCTCTTTCCTTTTCTTTCCTTCCACCAACCTTTGGCTCTTCCAACTCTTCTACCAATAGGGTGACCCTTCGGGTTAGATTAACATCATCAACCCTAGCACCACCCTGTATTCCTAATACTGCTCATCCTAAAAAAAAAAAATAATGAAAAAATAATTACAAACCCCTTTGGGCATAACACCCGGGAAAAAAAATAAAAAGGGAGAAAAGACATTAAGAAAATAAAAATGCCCCAAATAATAAGTACAAAATTATAAAAAAAAAATTACATATCGAAAATCAAAACAAAACCCAGGCCCTTAGCCCCTATTTATAGACTATACCCCTGAAACCACAAAATGACAAGTGTTTCATTTTAAAATGCCCTTCATCTAATTAAATCTAAACCAGACACATACCCCCTAAAAGGAACCACAATCCCTGGCAAACTTAGATAAACCAACCATTTCAAAACACTTACCCCCTCAAGAAACACAAATCCAAAGCAAGTTAGATAAGCCAATAAGATTAAAACATCTAACATCCCTCTAGAGTTTTAGAAACTAAACTCACACACCTTTGAGAAATGTCACCTCAAACTAAACTTCAAACTAAAACAAGATAAAACCCATACCTTAAATAAAACAAATGCCAAAAGTTCCTTAAAATTCCCTAAAACTCTAACTCATCTAGACCAAAATCCTAATCAAAATAAATCAAATAAAAATAAAATAAAATAAAATAAATCCTAAATAAATCCAAATAAAATTCTAAAATAAATTCTAAATAAAATCCCAAATTCTAAATAAAAACCTACATAAATAGCTAAAATCCTAAATTAAAAAAAATCCTAAATAAATCAAATAGAATCCTAATAAACCAAATAAGCTGGATAAATATATCCTGAATAAAATCAAATAAATGCCCAAATACATCTAATTAAATCTCATTAAATACCCAAAACAAGAAAAACAAGAAGCGTACAACGATAAGCGAACACAATAAAAAAACACTTATTTATTTATATAATAAAATTTTACAGGTGTCACCGGAGGCATACCTCCTGAATATACAATCTAAAACGAAAGCCTAAAACCTAACCTACAAGTTAAAAAAAACAAGGAATTCAAAACGGACATAGAACCCAAAACAACGATGCTTGAAACACCCAATCAAAAACAATAGGAGAGAGGGAGGAGTGGTTGGGGAACACCCTTTCCATCCATTTGGAGGACATCCCTGTCGCCGCCTTCACCTCCTAACATTAATGAAGGGTGTATAGTGCATCTCAATCCTAACACCCCCCAAGCCATAGCCGCACCTCCATTAGAAGCCACTTCGGGATGTAAAATGCGCGAAACAATGAAGATTGAAAGAAATGACATTGAAGTTTGACAACTGTATCACACAATAGAGATGCTCTAAACACTAGCTTGCTCATATAAAGAGAGAATGAAGAAAAACAAGGAAGCTCGGACATATATAGGCATCCGCCTAATTAAGCGCCAGAAATACTGCGCGCAATTCAATCCGGCGTAGGATCACCTACGTGGAATTCGAATCACATGCCCCAGCCTTGGCGTGCAAATAAATTTCTGACCGCCCTAAAAGACTCGATAAATCGGTCCCGCGTCGAAATTGGAAAGGTCACCTGCATTGTGGCCGGGTGAAGCTCCAATCACGCACACTGATCATGGCGCGTAATTGAATTACACGCGCAAACACTGACGCATAATTGACCCCCTTAATCTCTCAATCGCATGGGCCCAAATAGGTGTGCAATTGAAATAAAAGCCCAGGTTCACACGCGTAATTCTCAGCTATAACACACTCCTCAAAGATGACACGTACTTCGGACAAAATAGACATATCCCCTCAACAAAAACCCTAACAAAACAAATACGCAAGACGACACATCCTATCGCAATAAGATACATACATACATAATCATCTTGACCCATCATAAACCAATTAGGGGTGGGGACATCTCCCCGCAGTCCCATCGTAGCCAAGTCACCTCTTGACGACTTACTGCGAGTTCACGTCCCACTGTGATCAAGATTATTCTCTAGAGTCTCATTGAGTACTCACAAATACACGTGACCACTCCCAACATCCGCTGCACAAAACAAACCGGTAAAATAAAATCAAATAAAATAAAATCATCACTCAGAGCCCCATCGCTAATACAAAACATCCTCACGACACAAAGCGAGAATTAACGACGAGGTAGCCAATCGCGCTTCTCGTAGTGACATGTCCCGTCACAACAAAACGCACATAACCAATGCTATCCCAACACCTAAGCTTACTGGTCTAAATTAGCCATACCCTTGTGTCCCATCGTGATGCTAAAATCCCACCACGCGACCTCACACGCCACATGACCGAAGGTAGGCTCGACCAATGTCTTATTTCGAGGAGCCAAGAATGAGCCTCCCGTCATGACCCCAAGACATCACCTATCGAAGAAAAGAGACACTATCATCCCATCATAATGTCACAGCAGCCAAAGAGTCATCAGACCAGTACCTCATCACACACTCATAAACATGTCCTGTCGTGTTGCAACTATAATCTAATCTCATCATATAACCCAAGATCTACCAAAGAAAGAAATAAACATAGCTTTCCCCATCGCATAACCACCAATGTCCCATCGCTGACTAAACTTCACCCGCTATGGAACAAGACCCAAAGGGAAGGCTCATCCAACACTCCATTGCAAGCAGTTGAACCTCCCTCCAAATGCCTTACCACAACAATCATCACGTCCCATCGTGACTCTTGAATACTCAATCATGCGGCAGTCACCAGACTCCACGACGACGGAAACACACGACTACTGACAGGAGAGGGGAGAAATTTCTCTGACGTCCCATCGCACCCATCAACTACTAAGTCCCATTGTGAACATTTCATTAGGCGATTTGGAATTCCCATCACACTGGTGACCATCAGCCCCTACTACAACAATCAGCAGAGGGGGAAGAATAGTCCCTCTGATGTCCCATCATGTGACCCTACAAACACGATAGAAAAAGGGGGGCAACCAATGTCCCATCTCTATTCACACCCCTCCATAATGTCCCATCAGGACACTCCCACCAAAAGATAAAGCAGCATAGGAAGTCACCTTGACACTGCATAAACACCAATAAGAAGGCTTTGAGTTCTTATGGAAAATTCACATGAAAGCTCAACAGTCTGAAGGTGACAAAACCCATTGATATGAATGATGTGGGTGGTTGGGTGATTTCTCATGCTTGCACAGAGAGCTCGAGTCATTTCGACAACTCCACCTGCCAGACACTTTTGTCCCATTGCGCTAGGCAAAGGCGACTCAAATAAGAGCGAGGAGCCGCCTATAGTCCCATCACCACACACTAACGGGGGCAACAGTCGACTAGTCCCATCGTGAGCAATACAAGGGCTTTCCACCCAAATCAGTTAAGTACCATCCCCCTCTTTATCTACTCGATATTCTTTGTAAATTATAATTATCTAATATTAAGTTAAATATTTTCAAAACCCGTCCCTCTCTCAACTCGTGAATCACTGTAGTCCTCCCATAAGAGACAATCATCGGTATTGATGAGAAGATTAGATGGAGTACCTGACATCCCAAGTGTCATTTTGACAATCACATAAATAGTCGGGTCCCTAAATCTCACTCTGATGGATCTGCTTAGCGACGTCTCAGAAGCCACATTTTCCGCAGATTTACCACCGAATTGATCTTAAGTTAAAATTCTCAAATTTCTAATATATATATATATATATATATATATATATATATAATATCCTTTCAAAAGCAAAATATAAAAATAATAAAAATAAATAAATCTCCTATCTATCAAAATTCGCTCCTCATCACTCCAATCAATCCTTTCCCTTAGGAAATCGAACACTAAATACACTCAACTCTAAGAAATCACAAATGTCCACTGGAAAGGGACACTTGAAGTGCCATTGGTGTGAGAAATGACGCACCCAGTCTGACATGACTTACGAAAGCCTTCTCTATTACATGATATTACATCTTATTATCTGGTCACTTGACCTTGTCTCTGGACATTCATATGATGCCCCTCGATACCTCGACTACATCATTTTCTTGCTATTTTACTGCCCCTTGTAGTAAGTCACGCCATGCGACGGGATGCCCCTTGCACCTGCAGATGAGGATATGATGATTCTCCTACCGTTTGACTGCCCCTTGCAGCTGGTCGCAACATGCCACGGGATGCCACTTGCACGTGTAGATTAGGATACGCTGATTTCCCCCATTGACTGCTATTTGCAGCAGGTCGCGATACCTGACGGGATGCCCCTCGCATCCACAACATGGAATACATCTTTCGACAGCTACCACTGGGCCCCTGAATGCTCCATTTTAGCTTCTGCTAATAAATAAGAAAGCCAAGTATTTCATGTCAGCATCCCCAGTCCACATTTGTGATTTCTAAGAAGAAACGAGAAGGCACCCTCAAAAGAAGGGTGTCTCAGTGATCTGATGACAGCTAAGCAAGAATTCAAGGAAGACTTCACAGATTTCATAGCACATTGGAGGAAGTTGGCCGCTCACACCGAAAGTCAGATGAAGGAGAAGGATGCGATCGACATCATTATAAATAATGTCAAAGAGCCTCTCCGGAGCGCTCTCATCATAAGCTATTATCTGGACTTCACAACCATTCACTCACGCGCCAGTCGCATCCAACGATATATAAAGGGAGGATGTTGGTACGCGCTTTTTCTGGGTTCCTCTCGATCCCTGAAAAGAGTGGCCCAATTTGGTCCAAGTGGACTCTGGCAAAGGCGATGATGGAGTGGTAAATTAGAAAATATTAAATGCTAAAATTAAAGAGGTGAATTCTAAATAAAGAATACCTAAGAAGATGCGATCGCCAGCTGCAGATATTTGTCAATGCTGCAACACGTCACTGATCACGCTTAAAGGGGGAACTCCTTTACTGAATTGTCCACCGGCGAACGTCAGTAGCTATAGGTTGCCTTTAGTGTAACTGGTTTGCTTTTCCTATTTCTGCTGGGATTTTATTTAACTTGGTCTCCTAATCTTACTGGGAGCCTGATTAAGAAAGGTCTCCTAATTCTACTAGAAATCTAATTATTTTAAATATCCTAATTTTAATTAGAAATTGAATTAATTAAAAAAAAAGGGTTTTGGGCCCGCTATGCTAAGGGGGATTCTGTTCCCCAGTATCCTCCGTAAACTCCCTTGGGTAAATCGGGTGGCTAAAATTGAGAGAGACTGAATTTGAATTATAAAGTAGTATTTTTTGTGAAAGATTAATGATTGGTATTTAAAGGTTAAAATTTTAGGGCTAAAAAAAAAGAATTAAGAACTGAAACTATAAAGCAAATTTTAGGATTTAGAATTATGAGAAATTAAGACTAAAGCTAAAATCTAAGGATTAAAATTGAGATTGAAATTAGAAAAATTTGGATAGTGAGATTAAGGACCAATTCTAGAACCTAAGAGTTAGGACCTAAAATTAAAAATAGACTGGCTCTAGAACCTAAGGACTAGAATCAGAAAATTGGAAATTTAGATTAAAACCTAAGATCTAGAATTTAAGAACTAGAGGGCTAGAACCTAAATCTAGAACTAAAATATATAAAAAAAGAAAAACCGGTCCTAAAACATAAGAACTAGAACCAAAAAATTAAGAACAAAGGAATTACCTGAAGAATCGTCTAAATCGTACAAAGAGAAATTGTGTAGAGGGAAACTGTGTAAAGGAAAATTGTATAGAGGAAACTTGTCTAGAGGAAAATTGTGTAGAGGAAAATTGTATAGAAGAAAATTGTGTAGGAGAAAATTGTGTATAGGAAAATTGTGTAGAGGAAAATTGTATATAGGGATAGCTAGGGGGTAAAGGTCTTATTTATAGGCTTTTACTAGAAATCCTAGTGTAACTCTAATTCGTAGTTCTTCTAAAGTGATAAAGTAAAGTCCTATTCCTATTAAAAGAAAACAATCCTATTTTCTAAAATAAAATAATAAAAAGACTAATCCTAATTCAACTAGGAGTTTTGAAAAACGTCACTTTTTACGCCGCTGTCAAAAATTGACCATAACTTCTTTGATACTTGTCAGAATGGCATGTTTTCTGGCTTGTTGGAAAGCTACTTCGATAATATTTCAAACATGACTAATTTAGCATCAATCCGACTTTGTTTGATACCTCAAAATAAACAAAAAATAAAAGTGACGGGATTGACAATTGAGAAAAGGTTGGGGAGACCTAATTGGCTCTAGACTAAGGATTTGGGCAGGGATTTTCTAAAGGCTGAATTGTAAAACTTAAGAATTAAGAATTATCATCTAAAGATTAGAACTATAAGAAATTATAAATTAAAACTAAAGGCTAAAAAAAATCCAAGGACTAGAATCAGAGTCGAAATCAGAAAAATCAGACTGTGGGATTAAGGATTGGTCCCCGAAAACTAAGAATTGGAATCAGAGATTAATATTAGGACTGAAAATTAAGGTATCGAGATAAAAACTAAGATTTATGATTAAAAATTAGATAATATAATTAAAGACTGATTCTAGAAACTAAGAACTAGAACCAGGGATTAAAAAGGAGGTATTACGGTCTAAGACTGAAAATAGGAACTAATAATTAAAACCTATGTTTTAAATCTAAGAAATAAAGACTAGGACTAGAGATTAGAAACTAAAAACCTAGGACTAAAAATTAGAGCCTAAGATCTAAAACCGGGATTAAAACTAGAAAGTAAATTATACCCACGACCTGGGCTGCAGAGAGAAATCTCAAAATCCTACGTTTGGAGACGAAGAACTCGAAACTCGAATCTCAAAGTTGTGAGAGCCAGGGTTTTGATTGTAATGGAGAAGTCATTTTATAGGTATTTTACTAATTACTCTCTCTGTGGGATGAGCTTAATTTTTAATTACATGCCCTATTTCGAACGTTTAATCGAACTGCACGTCGGTTAGTTGGCGCTTATTCGCTTTGAGTCGGTCACTGACTCAGTAAGCGACTGGCTGACTGGCTTAGTCAGGTTTTTTAGTTCTAATCATGTTAGAACTAATTGCACACTTGCTTTGGAGGGCGCAATCTGATTAAGTGCTTCATTCGAAGCGCTTAATCATGGAGTTCAGGCGGTCAAGGACAGTGAGACTAGGTCGGGCTTAGGCCAATTGCGCGCCTGTGATGGGGCGCTCAATCCGATCACGCGTTCATGTGAAACACATAATCGAGTCTCGAGGGGGTATAAAGAAGGCAAGCTTGGTCTGAGAGGGGACTGATTGCACGTTTGTTAGTTGACGTGCAATTAAATTGCGCGCGTAGTTTTAGGCGCATAATTCAGGGTTGTCTGGATCAGGTCCGAAATGCCAGACTATTGTTTCAGTTGATATTTTGACTATATACTATTATTTTAGTATATAGTTTCCCTATGTTAGGGTCTGAGCCATAAAACTATTATTTCAGCCCGTGTTCAACCATGTACTATTATTTTAATGCATGGTCCCCTATAGTAGGGGGCTTGAGCCATAGAGCTATTGTTTCAGTCTGTGTTCAGCCATATACTATTGTTTCAGCATATGGTTCCCATATTAGGATTAGGAGATTTGAAATGCCAGACTATTCTTTCAGTCTACATTTCGACTATATACTATTGTTTCAGCATATAGTCTCCCTACGTCGGGATCTGAGCCACAAAACTATTATTTCAGCCTGTGTTTAGTCATGTACTATTATTTCAGTGCATGGTTCTCAATTTAGGGTCATGGGGCCTGAGCCACAGAGCTATTATTTCAGCCTGTGTCGAGCCATATACTATTATTTTAGTATATGGTCCCACATTGGGGTTGTGAAACTTCCAGAGAAGGTAAGTCCTTTTTGAAAAGTCACGAATGGGGTCAAAGGTTGACCGAATAGATTTGTATATTTTAAGAGGGCAAAATGGGGGTGTCTATAGATGCCCCTCTTCGGCGCACTCTTACGGAGTAAGAATGTGTCGAAGAAGTAAACACCCCTTAGTCGAGGTGTCTTCTTGTTTCTCTAAGGAAATCATAAATTTGAACTGTGGATGCTGATATGACATGCTTGGCTTTCTTATCTATCAGCGTAAGCTAAAATAGAGTATTCGAGGGCCCAGTGGTAGCTGTCGAAAGGCGTGTTCCATGCTGTGGATGCCTAGGGGTGATCCCATCGCATATCGCGACCTACTACGAGTGACAGTTAAATGGAAACGAGAATCACCATGTCCTAATTTGTGGGTGCAAGGGGCATCCTGTCGCATGTCATGGCCTACTGCAAGGGGCAGTCAAACAGAGGGATATAAGATAGTCGAGGTACTCGGGGGCGTAATACAAATGTCCATAAATAGGTCCAGGGACCGATAATAAAATACAATATAATATCGAAGGCTTTCGCAAGTCATGTTAGACCGGGCGTGTCATTGCTCACACCAATGTGCGTTAGCCGTTCATTTTCTAATAGGCATTTGTAGGTTCTTAGATTAAATATACTCATTGTTCAGTTTTCCAGGGGAATGGCCGATTTGGACTAGTAATTGAAGTGAATTTTGGTGGGTGAGTCTCTTTGTATATTTTTTATTTGATTTCTGTTCTCTCTTTTTTTTTGGGAGTAAAATATTTTGTTTTAGGGAAGTAAGAGGTTTTGTTTTGGTTTCCTTTTTTCCTTTTTTTTTGGAAGTAAATTTTTTTTTTTTGGAAGTAAGGTGTTTTGAAATTTGTTTGAAATTTTGGGAATTTAACTTAAGATCAATTCAGTGGTAAAATGGCAAAAAACGTGACTTCTGAGACGTCGCTGAGCAGATCCACCGATATGGGATTTGTGGACCCGACCGTTTATGTGGTTCTCAAGATGACACTTGGCATGCCGGATACCCGTCTAACCTTCTCAGCGAATACTGATGACTGTCTCTTATGGGAGGACTACAATAATTCGCGAATCGAGAGAGATGAGTTTTGAAAACATTTGACTTAATCATAGTTAACTATATTTATGAGCAATATCGAGAAAAGAGAAGTGGGTGGTACTTACCTGGGTGATACTTACCTGTGTTGTCCGTAGCTTCTGTAGTCCTTGATGGGATTGATGGGTTGTCGGGGTGATACCGTGATAGGACTTTGGAGATTTCTTCTATTTTCTTCATGTCCGCTATGGCAGGGACTTGGCGGCCATCCATGTGATGTAGTGTCTTAGGGAGGTGATGTTATGATGGGATATTGGGGGTCTGCGTTAGGTTTGATAGAGGCATCTGGATCCTGGTGGAATTTTTTTTTTTAAGATGCGATGGGATGTGGGAGGAGTCCCTCTGCTTCTGGAATGGGATATTGGTTGAGCATAGTTAGCGATGAGATTTTTGTAAGGTTTGACTCCATGTGAGGTTTCGTGATTAGGATTTCAAGGGGGTGTGATTGATGTTGAGGCTGTAAAATGAGATTGTTGTGTTGCGATGGGGCATGTTCGTGGCGAGAACGGGTTGTAGTTGCATCGCGAGGGGACGTGTTTATGAATGTGTAGTGGGATTGTGTTTGAATGTTTTAGGAAGTGATGTTTACGATGGGACGTTGATGGGATATTTGTGCGATAGGTGCGTCTTATTTCTTTCTTTGGTAAATCTTGGGTTATAAGAGATCACGTTGTGGTTGTGCTGTGATTGGCTTCGCCTTTGGCTTCTCATGAGAGAATGTGTGATGGCATGATTGATTTATCGCGATGGGACTGGAGAATTTTGATGGTATCACGTGTGTGCATCTTATCATGATGAGACGTGCATGACAGAGTTATGTGATGGGGTTCTCTCTTTCTGGCGGGATCATGATGGGAGAAGGGTGAGTGGATGTCCCTCTTTCTTTCTGAATAGCTTGTGAGGCCACGTGATGGGACAGGAGAATTTTGATCAGGATGGGGTTAAAAAGGTGTGAAGGTATAGATTTTGTCCAAAGTCTTGTATTGTGTGCTTGTTCTAGGACGCTCAATATGATTGCACGCTTATTTTCGGATGTGCGATCCGGGGTTTGGGCGTTGTTTACGCGTGTGTGCATGGGCGTGTGTTTGGATTATGCGCTCTAACCATAGCGCGTGATTAAGGCATCACTAGGTCACTGTGCGGGCGAGCACAGTGACCTTTCGTATTGCGTGACGTTAGTGAGTCGTTCAATAGGGTTGCGTGGTATATTGTGAGCGCGTGATCAGAGAATCGCGCCATTGGCGCGAGCGATGGTTTCATTGTGCGCTTGGGTCGGAACGCGTGTTTTGGATTGAACACAGTATGCTCGGCGTGTGACTAAGTCAAGCGGATGTGTGATGGTGTGTGATTAAGTCCGTACTTTATATAAGCGAGAGAGCCTTCATTTGTTTTTCATCTCTCGATTTAGTCTCAGGTTTTATTTTTCCTAAGTCTTTTATGTTCTAAAATTTCTGTTTTAGCAATATTGGGTGATCTAACCGTCCAATTGAGATGTCGTTTCTTTCTATATTCATTTTTTTGAGTGATCTTCATCCTGAGGTGACGCTCGGGGGCAATATTTATTCTAAGAATGGGCGGTATTGGGAATGAGGAGGCTAGCAGCTATCACATCGGTCCCTTTTAGGGAGCAGTGAAGGCAGCGTTGAGGAGGCGACGACGGAGGAGGTGAAGATGGCGGAAGAGAAGGAGTTACAAGTGGAGGAATGTATTCCCCAACCAATCCTGCCTGAAGCCTCCGATTGGACGCTTCGAGCGAAATCTGTTCCTCGCTTTGTCTCAGTTTTGAACCCAGTCTTCGTTTTGTATTGTAGGTTAAAGTTTTAGGTTTTCATATTGGGTTGTATATTCAGAAGGTATGCCTCTGGTGATATTGTATAAAAAAAAGTTTATTAAATGAAAGGTTATTTTATTTATTATGTTTGCTTTATTCCTTTAATTTTATGATTGGTTAACTTTTATTGTCATGATGAGAGAATGAGTCCTGTGTTTAGGATTAAGGTTTGTTTGTTTTGTTCTTATGTTTGGATTTAGGATGACACTTGTTAGATAGGCGTAAATTTAAATTTAGTTTTTTTTTAAATGTTCTAGATGAGTGTTTGATGTTTTAATCATATTGGTTCATCTATTTTTGGGTGGATTGATGTTTCTTAGGGGGTTAATTATTGTATGATCATTAGCTCATCTATATTTTCCATAGATTTAATTAGATGGAGCATATTTGTGAGGGTGACACTTGTTGTTTTGTGATTTTGGAGGTGTATGTTATCAATAGAGGCTAAGGGGCTTGGTTTTGTTTTGAATTTTGTTTCTAAACTTAGGATTTAAAAGTTTGAGACATTTTTAGTTTCTATTGTCTTTTCTTTCTTTTTATTTTGCATCCCGAGTATTAAATCCTAAGAGGTTTGTAATTATATTGTAGACACCCAAATTCGGCCCAAGGCCCGATTAGTCTATACTCCGAGAGAGATGTACTCCTGTGCTTCCGATGGTACCCTTGAACCCTTAGAAATCTATCTAAACCTTTAGTAATCTCCTAAGACCCATTAGAACCATTCCCCCAACCCTTAGAGATCACCCCTAAACTCTAGGAACCCTTCCCAGACTCAACTTAAACCCTTCTAAGCATTTGATGGGAGGAGAGCTACAAATTTTTATATAGACTATTGTCGAGGATGTGCTATATACCGTTGGAAAGAGGACTTTTCCAGATTTCTAGAGAGCCAAAGATCACCCAATTTGGAGTTGTGGTTCAAAAGTTATGGCTAAATGAAGGTTCATATAAAATCATGACTTTTTGCTTAGGCGTATGTATTACATACGCCCGACAAATATGGCCCCAGTTTGGTCAGGCGTATGTATTATATACGCCTGACATTTTTGGGCCAAATTTGACTGGATGTATATAATACATATGCCCAGCATAGGTAGCCACCAACACGGGCACCTATCTTCTCAGATCTCCCCTGGTTTTCATGAAAATTACTATACATAAACTGGGCGTATGTAATATATACACCCAGCTTGGCTACAGTAACTGTCATCAAATGCTCGAATTTCCTCCATCTAGTTTGACCTTTTGACCACCCCCTTGGTTGAGGTGGGTGTCTTAAGGTTGGTTGCACCCCCTTGGAGCTTATTGGCAACCCTTAAGTCACCCATGGTCTCATCCCATCATCTGCCATTGAAACCAGTTTCCCAAACCCCTAGGACCCTAAAAACCTAGAAAACCTTAGATGGAGGATTACCTAATTTCTAAACTAATTAGCTCTTAAGAAACCCTCTAACCCACCTCTTCTCTATAAATAGAGAGGCCCCCCTCTTCCCCAAGGGGTTGAAAAATTAAGGTTGAGAGTTAAGCTTAAGAGAGAGAGCCTTAGTGAGAGAAAAATATATATTATTTTGCATTCTTCAACAAGAATTCCAGCATGCTTAGTTCATCCTTTGCAACCCTTTTCAACCATTATATCACCCCTCTTTAGTCAAGCTTAGTCCCTAGCTCCATCCTACCTACCGAATCCTAGCATTAGAACCTATTCCTCTACCATTTAAGCCATTTAAAGCCATCGGGAGAATGCTGAAGCGAAGGTTTTCCACGGTGCAACAAGGGCCCGTGAGCTCCGGCTCACCCCTCTGTTCCTCTACCTTCTTGGTGTTTCCTCCGTCCAAGGATTCAAGCCGTTACGCCGCTGAAATTTCGATTTGGCTCAAAGCTTGATAGGACCGTATTACCTTCGGGCAAGGGGAAGCTCTGCCCTTTTTTTTTTTTTTTTGGCCATAGATAGAGACCGCTATGTGCGGGTTGATCGGGTGCCTAAACCCTTCTCGATCGATAACTGAAGCCCCTACCCTAGAGCCTTTGGTAAAGACCGGTAAATCAGAGTCATATTTAGCACTTCGGTGCTCAAAATATTAATTTAAAGGCTTCCCGGGTCACCAAAAGCTCCGGGTGGCTACTCTACATTTTATTTCACCGCGTGCGCATCGCCGCGACGGGTTCGTGTGGATCCATGGTCGCACAGATGGCGACTCTGCTGGGGATGTCACCCTAGCGCTTCCCCTCTTGTTGGCCTTTATTTTTATTTTTTTACTAACCATGGCTGTTTTTTTATTCTGATTTTCTGCTATTTTCCTTTATTTTTATTGTTTTTACTAACATACTCACCCCTACGATTCAGTCCTTTATGTGCCTTAGTTGATTGGCGGGCCTACTTGCGCATTTAAATTTCAGTTTTTTACGATTTTGTCATTTAAGCAGCCTTAGCCGTTTGGCGGGCCTGCTCGCATCTACTTTCCACGTCATTTTTAAATTTCAGTCATTTGTGAGCCTTAGCCGTTTGGCGGGCCTATGTGCGCTCTTTATTTCAGTCATCATATCTCACCGTTGAACCGGCCCATTAAGGCGGCACGGGCTTGTCATCCCCGACCCAAACTTGGACTTAAATTTACTCCCCTTTAAAAATCTGTAATTAAAAGTGAACCAATAGTGCGGGGACATAATAAAAGTTATTTTGTGTATTCTGGATAGTTTTTTTTGGGGGTTTAGGCACAGATATAATTTACCCGGTTCTCAATAAGGCAGCAGCCCTAGTGGTGATGATCCTGAAAAGAACCGCCCGTTCCAGTACCTGAGAAGGCGCTTGCGCCGAAGGTATATTAGTTGGGTTTCTAGTTCCGATCAAGCCATAAAACCCGTGATGGTGAGAGCGTAGACAACCCGAATTCAGTCGTGTATCCTTAGAAAGCGGAAAGGAGGGACCCGATAACATACACAGCAATCCCCGAGAGCATCCCTCCTAGAAAACCAGTCCTAAAGACCCATTTTGGGCTTGCTGTTTATTGTCAAAACAAGCTGACAGAACTATGTCTGTCAGGCGTATATAATATATACGCCCAACCAAAAATCCTCAGAAATACTCAGGCGTATATAATATATACGCCTAGCCAAAATCCCCAGATTTAAGCCAGACGTATATAATATATACGCCCAGCCAAATCTGCTTAATTTTGGTCAGGCGTATATAATACATACGCCCAGTATATATTGGGTTCAAGCAGCTTGATCTGAGGCCCAATCCACCACACAAGTTCCCCGATTAGCGGGTCTTAGTGCCCACAGTAGCCTCCCGCATTTTGTAACGCCCAATATGCCCCCGCCCAGTCAAAAGAAGGCGACTTCTCATTGATTTGCTCCGGGGGATCGGGTCATTTGCGTGGATTCCCTCACCTCAATAGAACGAAAGGGTTCCCTTTCGCTTCTTCGGAAGTGTGTCGGATCCCGCCGTGGGACCTACTAAAGGTGCATATATCACCCGAGACGGGAATTTTTCTAGGGCGCCAGATCATCATTCATTTAAATAGGAGAGATAATTTTCATTTGAAAATATATATATATATATATATATATATATATATATATATATATATATATAAATCAAAAATCCGTATATACGCGCACTTTCGGTGCGACCGCTACTACGGCGACCTCAAACCCAACCCGTAGAGGAAGAACTAGGAAAGTGTTCGGCCCTTACCCAAGGCATCGGTACAACACTCGTCAACAGATCATGTCGAGTGCCGATACATCCCCGCCATCATCCCCATCCCATTCCCATATAGGAGAAGACCCGATCTCCAACACCCTCACCCAAACCCGGTTTGATGTCACGGGTCCATTTGGAGCACCCGTGTTCGCATCCACCCCATCCCCCGCCCTTACATTTTCGCAACATACCCCCATCTCATGCTCTACTGAAACACCTCATTTCCCAATCGACCCATACATCCCCATCTCCCATCCATACACCCTTACCGCACCCCCTACTCCCAAAGACCCCATCGGGAGCCCCATCCCCCGCCTACCTCCCACATCCCATCCACCTCATCATCCATGCCTCCTATATCCTATATCTCACTCACCTCATCTCACATGCCCTCCACATCACATGGCCCATCCACATCCCAACATACCCCCCAGTTACCCAGGTCATGCCCAACTTTGCCCAGGGTGTGACCAGTGACTCACCATCTTCCTTAGCCATACATCCACACCCTCCAAGCACAATCATGCATACCCCCATACCCGGGTCATGTCCAACTTCACCCAACCCCCTCCGTCCTTGAATGGGCCATCACCCTCTAATCTCACACCTGAATCCATGCCCTCAATGGAGGACATGAGAATGATGTATGCCCTGTGGGCTACCTCTCGGATTCCTACATTCCAAACCCCACATCTAGGTCTCCAAAACCTCCATACCCTAGTCCCCCATGACCATGCCCAACCACCCATCATTCATACCATCCAAGATCCCCCACCTCAATTTCAGGCTCAGGCCCAAGCCCAACAGACCCAAGCCCACTCATCTCAGGACCAAACCCACACGAATCCATAGGCCCAAGCCCAAATGTCTTTAGAACCATGGGCCCAAGCCTAAACCCAAGAGCAGGCCAAGGCTCAAGCCCACCAAACCCATCAGACCCTGGCCCAAAACCCTCAAGGCCCATGGGCTCAGGCCCAAACCCATCAAACCCAAGCCTAGGCCCAAAATCCTTAAGGCCCATGGGCCCAAGCCCAGACCCACCAGACTAAGGCTCAGGTCCATCAGGCCCAGGCCCAAACCCATCAAACCCAGACCCAGGCCTAAAACCCTCAAGGCCCATGGGCTCAGACCTAAACCCATCAAACCCAGACTCAGGCCCAAAACACTCAAGGCCCATGGGCCCAAGCACAAACCCATTAGACCCAGGCCTAAAATCCTCAAGGCCCATGGACCCAAGCCCAGACCCACGAGACTCAGGCCCAGGCCCAGCTCCAAGCCTCCCAGGGCCCTTGGACCCATACCTATCAAACCCAGGCCCAAGACCCATCATCCCACACCCAATACCCACATGGCCCATTAGCCCAAACCCAACAGGGCCCATTGGCCTAAAATCATACCAACCCCCACACCCAGGCTCAAGGCCTATCAACCCAAGCTTTCCAAAACCATCAAGCCCAAACCCAAGGCCCATCCACCCACACTCATCAAGGCTCGTTCACAAACCCCTTACCCCTTCATTGGTACCCTTCATTCACCTATACCCCTTACGCCCCCATCCCGCCTCCAACGAAAAATCCGATCCACCCCATGCCTCAAAACCACATCTATAGCATCCCGCCACATCAACCCCGTCATCCCCAGAATGTGCACCCAACTCAGAACATCATTCATCCATAAACCACTCATCCATTCACCCCTTCCCATCCCCTACAAGCCTTGTGGCCCCACCAGGTCGTCCAACCCATCACCCCCAGGTCCAAATAGCGGACCTCGCCCCCACCAGTACAATGACCAAAAGTACGAGGAGGACGAGATCCAGAATAGCGAGTTAGAGTTGCCCCGGCCCCAGGCCCATCATCGTCACACCTGTACGAGCCAAACCGAAGGAAGCGTCCAACTACGACCTCAAAAGAATCAGTGAGAGCGAGATAGATAAAATAAATAGCAGCGAAGATGGGAGGGCTAGAACTGCATTCGACAGACTTTTCATACTTGTGTCTGTACTCGGATGTCCCCCTACCACAGAAATTTAAGATGCCATTATTTGATAAATATAATGGCACTGGCAACCCCATCGCCTACTTAAAATCTTATTATGGGGATATGTGTCAGTACGGTGGAGATGAATGACTCCTCATTAAAGTGTTCCAAAAGAGCCTAATGGGCCCAGCACTGAGATGGTTCACGTCCCTAGAACCATCCATGATAAAAACTTGGAAAGATCTGACACACTTATTTCAAGAACAGTATGTCTATAATATGGACATAGAGCCAAGGAAGTCGGATCTGGCCTGTTTGAAGCAAAGGCATGATGAAACTTTCAGTGCCTACTTAGGAAGGTAGAGGGCATTGGCTGCCCAGGTGACCCACCGGATTCCTGATGATGAGCAGATTGAATTGATAACCAAGGGAGCTCTCCTAGTCATCACAAAAATTTTGGTATGTCAGCAACAGTCTAGTTTTGCTGATTTGGTCCGAAATGCCAACCGTTGTGAAGAGGCCATTAGAGAGGCAGGTTGGAAAGGAGCATGACCAACGGGGCCATCGGGGTTCGAAAAACTGCCGAACCAAGAATCAAAAGAAGACCAACCACAGAGGTATAGAATATCGTTTACCCCCAGACCAATACCAATGCCCCCCAGGTACAGCTCCAGGCCGTACAACCACCCCCAGCCCATTTTGAGCAAGCACCAAGGCCGAACAATGGACCTAGAGCCCCATTTACCTAGGAACAGATGAGAGCACAATTCGAACGGGTGTTCACGCCGTTAGGACAATCTTTAAGTGTCTTATTATCAGTATTGCTATAAAAGGGTTTGGTCAATTTACTCTAGCCTTGCCCCCCACCCAATCCAATCCCGAGAAACTATGACCCAAACTTACATTGTAACTTCCACCAAGGGCCGGGTCACCCTATGGATCGGTGCTTCCCGCTAAAGCACGACTTCCAAGATCTAATAGAGGCAGGAAAAATTGTTCCCCCACCACTTCCTCAAGGGCAGAATCAAAACATCCATCAGGTCCCTCTGCCACCGCATCCAGGAGGCCTCAGGCCTAACATCCATTGCGTAGAAGAGGAAGAGGAAGAGTTTGACCCCTCGGATTACATCAGTAATCAAGAAGAGTTTTCATTTCCTAGGCTGAACGAGGGCGAACCAATTGTGGGGCTAATCGAGCCGCTATATTTAGCCGATTACTTCTCCACCCAGGCATACCAAGAAGAGCCCCTAGATTTAGGGTAGTATTTTTCCACTTCCGCTCCTACCTATCAAATCCAAATGGGCACAACCCCGCCGCAATCATACGCATATCCGCCCCACTCCCAATTTATCCCACAGTACACACCACCTCCTAATCACCCATCCCATACACTATCCCACAGTCAGCCACCCCATATACCTCTCCGTCACGCCCAAATCACCCCATGCCATACATAAATCCACCATCCCCATACTATCCCACCCCATACACACCCCCAAATCTCTCCCCCCCATACACCACTCTGCCATCCCCAAATTACCCTATCCCATACACACTCCAAAATCCCACCACCCAGCATACTACCCCGCCATCCCCAAATCATCTCGCCCAATGCACAATTCCACCATCCCTAAATCACCCTGCCCCATGCACAACTCCATCATCCCCGATTTAACCCATTTCATCCACGAACCCATCATTGCCCCACCATGCCACCCCAGTTACAAACCCTTCATATCAAGACTGCCCATCCGCTCCATCCATACCCCCTATCACCCCGCTCCACCTGTACCTTCGACGTTTCCCAGTCACCCCATCCCAGTCACACCCCCACCATCCCTTCGCCATTTTGCCCCCAATCCAACTCCACCCCCACCCAAACAAACAACCCCTCACCCACTCCCCTTATCACCCGCTCCCAATCACTACTGGTCTTACCAAGCCCCGGTAACGCCTGCACAAACCCACTCCGCACCCTCAAATCCAATCTTACTAATTCCCGCCAATACCACTCAGCCCCCTATTGGAGTCAACCTGGTTGGGCCTGAGAATCTGACATACCCAGCCCAATCTGCCCCAGAATCACCATGGACTCCCTTCCTCATCCCGAAACCCGCCTATGACTCGCATCAAGTGCCGTTAAGTTACGAGTAGACGGACATGAATGCTGGTCACAACCAAGAAGAAACAGTCAAATTTATCACTCTGTCAGGTACGATTTCTATACAGCTAGAAGCATCGGGGACCGTAAGAGGAGAAGAGAAGAAGAAAGAGCAGGCCGCAGGGAACCCCTTTAAAAAAATGGCTAGAGAGCATGTGTTGGAGACACAGCTCAAGAGGACACTCGCACATATTACTGTCTAGGATTTGTTAATCACGTTCCCGCTCCACTTTCAACCCTTAATGGGAGCACTCAAAGACGCGCATGTTTCCGCCCACGTAACCCCAGATGAGGTGGGAGAGATAATTGGGCAAGTATTGGCCCCAAATGCCATCTCATTCATTGATACGAATCTGCCGTTCGAGGGGAACAACCACTCTAGGCCCCTGAATGTAACAGTGGAAGTAGGGAACCTGGTGGTGCCGTTGGTCTTAATAGACAACGGGTCGACATTGAACATGTGCCCTCTAAAGACGGCAATCAAAATCGGTGCAAACCCCAACACCTTCCAGCCATCAATAACAAGCGCCAGGGGATTCGATAACACCCGGAGAGAAATCATAGGAGAGGTAGACCTCGACCTGATCATTAGGCTGCAAACCTTCACTGTCACCTTCCAGGTAATGGACAGCAAGTCTACATTTAATTTACTATTGGGCCGGCCGTGGCTGCATGAGATTGGGGCATACCATCAACTCTACACCAAAAACTCTTATTCATCTCAGGCGGAAGAATCATCACCATCGTAGGTGAGAGCAGAGAAGACAGGGAGCGGAGCGCTCTGCATATTGAGAATCCGAAAGTGCTTGACATGCCACATATAGCATATGACACTAATCTCCGTCGATTTGAGTATGACTTTTCAGCTATTACCCTTGAGTCGCCTGAAAAAACCTTTGCCAAAATTGGGGTAGGAATGGATGCAGTGGTGTTCATGCTCCACAAATGGGGTCACCAAAAAGGGAAAGGGTTGGGCCCACGCCTTCAAGGAAGAAGAGACCCCGTCAAGGCTAAGGGGCAGCAAACCAGATTTGGCCTGGGCTATAGGCCCCTTGAAGAAGAAGTCAGAGAGGCCAAGGAAAAGATAAGAGCCGCAGCAGCCGCCAGGGCCAAAGGAATCAACCTGGAAGAAGAAACTCCCGCCCGACCCCACATCCGTCAAACCTTTGTGAGTGCCGGGGTGGTAAAAATTGATCTGAATGGGGAGACAAGGGTAACCCTACACAAGCCCGCCTCTACCCATCTTACCAACCCTTACATCACCCCCCCAGACCTCGAGGTGGACTTAGCCGCCCTCTCCTTATATGAGGAAGAAGTCCCTCGATCCACCTGTCACTCTAGCACCGGCCACTTTGGGCCCATACTAACCATAGAGGACAGGGTCCTAGAGGATCCCTCCATAAACATGCTGAGGGGGGAACTGCAAGAGCCTACCGATGCCGTTTCCAACCAAAAGGGCAAAGGCCAAGCCTCGTAGGTAAGTAACTGGGCATCTTTGCCCCAACTCCTGGGAGCTGCCAAATGTTGTGAATACGGCACCAACTCTAAAAAAAAAAAATAGCCTATAAGAAGTGAGGTTAGCCTCTGGGACACTCTACCTTGTATATATAGAGATTTGCCTCGCCAGGGGCTAACCTCCAAAAAATTGCAAAAAACTATAAAAATAGAAAAAATACCAATTCTAAAAATATTATCCTTTAAAATTCTCAATAAAATTGAAAATGATGTTGTGATACCTGTCCCACGGGAAGCGGACCCCTTTCCTGTAGAAACATGAGAAGAGGTAGGAGTCACGAGTCTGGATGAGGAAGGTCAAGTCGATGAGCTCCTCAAGCAATTTGCCTATTTTGAGCATGGTCCTACCCCGATCGTCGAAGAGACAGAGGACGTCAACTTGGGCACCGAAAAGTCCCTAGAATCACCAAAATCGGAACATCGCTGTCCCCTGCAGAGAGAAAGGGTATGATAGACTTCCTCCGGTCATACTAAGATGTCTTCGCATGGTCGTACGAAGACATGCCTGGTCTGGATACCGATCTAGTTGAACATGAGTTGCCACTCTACCACTGATTGCAAGCCGATTAAACAGAAGCTGAGACATCTCTGACCTGAATGGATGTTGAAAGTAAAGGACGAGGTCATTAAGCAGTATGACGCGGGTTTCCTCATAGTATCCAAGTACCCGCAATGGCTGGCCAATATCATCCTTGTACTTAAGAAGGATGGGAAGGTTCGAATGTGCATTGATTTTCAAAATCTCAATAAGGCAAGCCCTAAGGATGACTTTCCATTACCCCACATCGATATCTTGGTCAATAATACCGCTAAGCACGGGATGCTTTCTTTCATGGACGGGTTCTCGAGCTAAAATCAGATTAAGATGGCAAAGGCTGACCGAGAGAAGACCGCGTTCATCACTCCCTGGGGAACCTTCTACTATAAGGTGATGCCATTCAGGCTCAAGAATGCTGGGGCAACCTACCAGAGAGCAATGACGGCCCTATTCCACGACATGATGCACCGAGAGATCGAAGTGTATGTCGATGATATGATTGCCAAATTGCTGGAAAGGGACGACCACTTGGTAAACCTTCAAAAGCTGTTCGAGAGGTTGAGAAAGTACAGGCTACGATTGAATCCCTAGAAGTGCGCATTCGATGCCATGTCAGGAAAACTATTAGGTTTTATTGTCAGTAGGAGAGGCATCGAGGTCGATCCGACCAAGATCAAGGCCATCACTAAAATGCTACCACCGTCTACAGAGAAAGAGGTCAGAGGCTTTTTAGGCAAAATCTAGTACATCAGTCAGTTCATCACACAGTTAACTCTGATATGTGCACTGATCTTCAAACTACTAAGAAAGGATTCACCAGTTGAGTGGAATGATGATTGCCAAGCTGCATTTGACAAGATCAAGGGTTACCTCCTAAATCCTCCAGTATTGGTACCACTTGTACCTGGCAGACCCCTGATAATGTACTTATCCATGATAGAGTTTACCATGGGTTGTGTGCTAGGATAACATGACGAGACAGGAAGAAGAGAGCAGGCCATCTACTACTTGAGCAAGAAGTTCACTGATTATGAGATGCACTACTCTCATCTCGAGAAGGCATGCTTAGCGCTGGTGTGGGCTACTCAAAGGCTTCGACATTACCTACTATCCCAAGCCGTTTTACTTCTGGCGCGGATGGATCTGTTGAAGTACCTATTCGAGAAACCTGCTCTCACGGGCCAAACTGGACGATGGTAGCTTTTATTATCTGAATTCGACATCACGTGCGTCACTCAGAAATCGATAAAGGGGCAGGCGCTCGCCGATCATCTTGTTGAGAACTCTCTGCCTGACTATGAGCCTCTAAGGGCTGAATTCCCCGATGAGGACATCCTGTTTGTGACAGAAGATGATACAGAAGAAGCAGAAGAACCATGGGTAATGCACTTTGACGGAGCATCACATGTCGAAGGCCAAGGAGTTGGCGCCATCCTAATTTCACCAAAAGGATCCCATGTACCGATATCTATCAAGCTTAACTTCCCCTGCACTAACAATATGGCTGAATATGAAGCTTACGCCGCCGGTCTACAGGCAGCTCTCGATCTGAATGTAACTCACCTTTGAGTTTTTAGCGATTCACAGTTAATCATATGCCAGACAAATGGCGATTGAAAGACGAAAGATGAGAAACTGATCCCTATCATGAACACCTTGAGGATCTAATAGCTTGCTTCCAAGATGTGACTTTCTCATACGTCCCCCGGATAAGGAATCTCTTTGCCGACGCATTAGCAACTTTGGAGTCAATGATTGAAATCCCCTATGGTGTTGAGATGAAGCCAATCATGATCGAGCAGAGGAATGAGCCGGCCTTCTGCCTCCATATTGAGGAACCTACAAAGCCTGATGATGAGCTACCTTGGTTCTCAGATATCAAGAATTTTCTCAAGACCCTAACTTTCCCCGAGGGTACATCCAAGACGGACCGACGAACCATTCAATGTTTAGCGGCCGGTTATGTCATTTGCGGGGAATGCCTCTACAAGCGATCATACAATAACATCTTACTCAGGTGCCTCACTGAAATTGAAGCAGTCAGTATTATGAAAGAAATCCATGGGGGGGTATGCGGAGCTCACGCCAGCGATCACATGCTCACTAAGAAAATCCTACGGCAGGGATACTTTTGGACCACCATGGAATCAGATTGTTGCAAACATGTTTAAAAATGCCACAAGTGTCAAGAACACTCCAGCCTGATACATGCTCTTGCCATTGATCTTCACTGCATGGCCACTCCTTGGCCATTTGCTACCTGGGGCCTTGGCGTTGTCGGAATGAGTAATCCGAAAGCATCAAACGGACATCGGTTCATCCTCGTCGCCATTAAATACTTCACCAAGTGGGTAGAAGCGGCATCCTATGCCAATATCATGGCCATTCACGTTGAGAAGTTTCTCAAGAATAATATTGTGTGCCGATTTGGAGTACCCAAAGATATCATAACAGATAATGGCACAAACTTTGCGAATAAGTGCATCCGAGACTTCTGCGAGCAATACAAGATCAAGCATCATCGATCATCCCCATATAGGCCTCAGACGAATGGAGCCGTAGAGGCGGCCAACAAAACTCTGATCTGCATTCTTGAGAAGATGGTAGTCACTTACAGAGATTGGAGTGAGCAGTTACCCTTCGCGCTTTGGGCCTATAGAATGTCGATCCGTACCGCTACAGGGGCAACACCATTCTCCCTTGTGTATGGAACCGAGGCTGTCCTCCCGGTGGAGGTTGAAGTACCCTCACTCCGAATCCTCATGGAATCAGGCTTACCCGAAGCAGAGAGAGAGAGAGATCCCGCTTTGAACAATTAAACTTATGGGACGAGAAGAGACTCCTGGCCTTATGCCATACCCAGGTGTATCAGGGGCGAATCGCACACGCTTACAGTAAACGTGTCTGCAGTCGAGATCTAAAGGTAGGGGACACTGTGCTGAAGAAGATCTTCCCTTCCCTCCATGCCGATCCGAGAGGAAAGTTTAGGCCAAACTGGGAAGGACCATACGTCATTCGAGAGGTGCTGCCGGGATACGCCATCCGCCTCGCCACCATGGACGGAGATCATCTTCCTGAGCCCATCAACGCTGGATACGTCCGACGGTTCTACTCATAGTCTATCATGATAAGGTAAGTATTGATGAAACAAATATGTGACTGCTTACGAATCATCCAAAAGAGGCCATCGTTCCAAGCACAGTAGCCCAAAAACATTCCTAAAAATGATGATATCCTTTGCTACCCCATTTGAGCCTAGGCCTTTCTTTCAATAAACCTATTCCCCCAAAACAAAAAATATATATATATATGCGTGTGCATATACCAAAAAAGAGAGAGAGGAAAGATACGTGAGTATAGAGTTACTATCAAATCCAAAAACAATAGAAAAAGCAAAACCTCAAAAAGAGATTGTCTTAAATGGAGGAAAAAGAATAACAAAAAATGTGTATGTAGAAGAATCACGGGGCATGTACAGTAGAAACCCCCGAGGAAGAAAGTATTTTGGGAAAACTGAACCCATAGCAAGGAAACCCTTTTAATCCAGCATACTTTCAAATCCTAACCCTACCCATGGCCAAGCTATTACCCTGAAGGAAGCCCTCTTTGTAGGATTGCAAGCAGTCATATTATCTGTTAAGTCAACATGAGCTGAGTCATGAGACGACACCAGAACCCCATCTAGCCGGTTATGACGGAATCTTTGTCCATGTCGTGGCTTTTTGGTTCTAAAAAAAAAAAAAAGGATCAAAGAAAAAAAGAGAGAAAGAAAATCAATTTGAGTTCAAAGCAAAATGGTCGTGCTGAAAACCTATAAGGGCACCGTGGGTAAAAACAACGAACTCATGCGGACCAGGTGAAAACCTGAAAAGGCACTTGGGGTAAGAGAGCGGACCCATGGACGTAGTGAAAACCCGAAAGGGCGCTATGGGTAAAAATACGGATGACAGGCATGGCGAAAACCCGTCTTGGATGCTGTGAGCAAAAATGTCAAGAAAAGAGAGATTAGGAGAGGATCTGTTCTAGCTCACCTATTTTAATCTGGACCCCTTTAGCCTCTTCTCCCCTTTGCTGGGCCGGTCATGTCAAAATTGGATCGGATCCCGATCAAGTATCTCGTCTCTACCGCATCGTCTGACACATGACCAAAGGTAAAGGCAGAAGACCAATCAATCTCGGGGAAGCTGACCTATCCATGTTTAAAAAGGAAAACTGGAGCCTCATAAATAGGGTTCGACCATGCTAAAAAAAGGACCCACCAGTTGGCCTTGAAAATACCGACATCATTGTGAAGGAGAAAATTTCAAAAAAGATAATGGATTTTCCTTTCCCATAAAAAGCCTCACACTGTAAAGGAGAAAATTTCTAAAAAAGATAATGGAATTTCCTTTCCCATAAAAAGCCTCACACTGTGAAGGAGAAAATTTCAAAAAAGAGAATGAATTTTCCTTTTCCATAAAAAGCCTCACACTGTGAAGGAGAAAATTTTCAAAAAAGATAATGGATTTTCTTTTCCCATAAAAATCCTAACACTGTGAAGGAGAAAATTTCAAAAAAGATAATGGATTTTCCTTTCCCATAAAAAGCCTCACGCTGTGAAGGAGAAAATTTCAAAAAAGATAATGGATTTTCCTTTCCCATAAAAAGCCTCACCCTGTGTAGGAGGAAAATTTGAAAAGAAAAAAATAATAATAGATTTTCCTTTTCCATAAAAAAAAAAAAACCTTACATTGCAAGACGTATGGAAGAAAATTCAAATACCAAAAAAATATATATATGCGTATATAGTAGATTTCTTTTCTTTTCTTACAAGCATCACGTATGAAGTGTCCTGTCCCAAAAAGATAGCAACATGACACACTTTCTACTTTACATATACATGCAAGTATAAAACAAACAAAAACAACCCAAAAAAAAAAGGAAGGAGATCACTGTTAAAGGGCATCAGCCCCCTCTGTGTATATGATCTATGGTATGTGCAGAATGTGTCAAGGTGAACCACGCTTCAAGGCATTGATCTCTGCGAGAAGAGAGTCCTCACGGGCATTTCGATCGGTCAACCACCTACCATGAAGACTCTTCTGCCGCCTCCGCGAAGTGTCAACTGCACTGCGAGACTCAGTCAAAAGCCCAGTCAACCGAATAACCTCACTCTCGGCCGTAGCAGCTCTCACCTCCGCCATCTCGGCTCTGGCCCTCTCCTTCCCCAAAGCCTCAGTCAAAGCCAGCTTCTCTACAGAAAGAGACTCAATTCTAGTCTGGAGCATCGTTTCCTTGTATGGCTAGGGTCCCCTTTCTATTGCATCTACTGAAACTGGATTAGGGGCAGGTAAGCTCTCAGATGCCAGCCAAACCTCGCAATCAGAAGAGAGGACGCCCCCCTGAACAAAGCTACACATGTGCGACGATTGGCGAGTCTCCCAGAGGGCTGCTATGCGATCTAGGTCACTGAGAGAACCCCGAGAGAATATCAGGGAACATAAGGGCGGCCTCACAGTGCGCGACACGTATTGGGTATATCCGAATTGATGAAGCACCTGAGTTGGGAAATAGTAGGTACTACCAGTCAACCCAAAAGCGTGACACCCTCACAATCTCGAGAGCGGACAATCGGAAAGGTGCCGTCCAACCAGGGAAGTTTCCAGATCAACTCCGCATTAGATAGCCACAGGCTCAGTTCCTAGATGCTCCCATGGGGCAGCCTCGAGCAGCGGGTCAGAAAGACCCAAGCCACATCCCCTCTTACCAAGCCGAATCTCGGCACAGGCCCCATGATAGCCAAATGCTCTCCTAGCCAAATCTGAATGAGGAGTGGACTCCCGCGAAGAATCTCAACCCAGCCCGAGGCCGAGGCATCCAGGCCCTGATACATCTCAGCCAAGACTAGGTGTACCAGTGAACGGCCTCCCTCCAATTCGGTCAAGACATTGCATAACCCGAGGGAAAATGTCTCGCCCCCAGTAAAGAAGAGAACTTTCAATAACAAATAAAGGGCAAAGTCCTTCACATTGAAAGGATCCTGGACAGGCAACTTTCGGAGACTCGAGTCGCCAAAAATTTCTCTCAGGAATTTCACCAAGCACCTAGTGGGCTCGTCGGCGAAGCCCTTCTCATACCCACCCTTTTTCAAGCCAAGAACCGCGTAGACTGCCTTTCCATACCCCGATTTAGGCACCACTTTGGCAAGCCCCCGATGCATCCTCAAGCCGGTAATAGAGGCTAGCTCCTCCAAGGTTGGGGTGAGCTCCCTGGACCCGAATCTGAAGACATGAGCCCTATGGTCCCATGACGCCAAGCTAGCGCACCACCTTTGCAAAAAACTGGGCCCCGAGTCCAAACAGGGAAGTACACTAACCCCATCCCCCGTATGAGAATTTGGGTCGGGAAGCGGGTCCATAGACATACAAAGATGTTCTATATAAAGCTCAATCAATGTAGGGCGATGGACCCGCTTGTCAAAGAAAAAAGGGAAGAAAGAGAAAAGAAAGAAAAAGGAGGGGCAAAAAGGCAAAGCCCGGGTGAATAGTGACGCAAAGAGGGCTGGGCGCGGATTATAAGGAACCCGTCGAGCCTAGTTATACGGGGCGTGCATATTATATACGCCAGAGCAAAAATCGAATAACTATGGTCATGATATATTATATACGCCATGTAAAATCGAAAGATTTTTGCATATATATTATATACACCCAGGCAAATTTTCAAAAATTTTTGCCCGGCGTATGTAATATATACGCCCACTTTAAAAAGCAGGGAAGTGTGGCTTCCCTCACATCGGGCCATGCATTTTTGTCCTTCCCCAAGGGAGGGATGGGTTTTGCTCAGCCTACTTTTTCTCCCGGGGCAGCCGACAGTCGGGCACGCTCACACACCCATGGGAAACCCTTAGATGACGTGGTATCCGTGGGTCATATGCGGGTAATCACACGCGAGCTCAACCCCATCATTGGAGGGGCTCTGGCCCGCTTCATGCCAAGAAAAAAAACCATAAAGGCAGAGAGATAAATAAACAGAGCATTCATATAAACCATAAAAGTCATAAAACCATCCAAAAAAATCAAAAGAAAATTATTACATATTCCCCAATATTTCAAAATCTAAATTGTTTCACTATTTCAAATTTTCAGAAAATGAACTAATCCTGGGCAGCTCCCTTTGACTTCTTCCGGTGTCGGGTCGCGCTTTGAAAGGTAATGGTCTCCCTCACCCGAGTCCATGCCTGAGAGATGCGGCCAAGCAGAGAGCGCGACTCCTTTTCACAAGCACGCTGCATAAGCACACAAAGGGCCATCAGTTAGGAAAACAAGCAGAAAGTAAATATGAAGATAACTAGATACGGTCAATATTCACTCACCACCTCAACCTCCCTAAGATCGACAATGTTGCGGTACTATTCGGCTTGGTTTACGGCTGACTCATAATCCTGCAGCAAAAAGATAAAGAGACAGGTATCAGTCACACAGGCTATCGGCATGATCTAAGAAAATGGAAGAGCAAGGTAACAAGGGAGAGATTACCCCAGGGATCAGCTAAGGGGGCGGAACCCGAATAGCTTCAGCAGATATGTGTGCCTTCTCAGCCACATCGGCGCACATACGCGACAAAATGGCATCATCCAAGCGCTTAAAAGTCCCCTGGATCTCAATTAGCGAACTGCCAGAAGTGCCAGCACCGGAAGGGTCGGAAGGTCCAACACCGGTAGCCTCATAAGGAACAGCTGCCTCATCCCCCTCATCTGAATCGTCATCCTGTCTAAACTATAGGGAGAAACAGTCTTTGTTCAAATAGCAGGGCAATTAAGGTAATCATATGGAAGGCTGCTAATAGAAAGAGGAAAGAACATTACCTGAGATCACGGACCACCAAAAGTAAAAAAGTTGGCGCCGGGCATGAATTGGGGCAGTAGAGAATGATAGGGCAGAGACTTATACCACATCTGATATCCCCCAGGAAAGAGAAGGTCATCAATGGGGACCCCGTGGTGGAGAAAGCGAGCAGTAAGCACTTCGGTAGAACCTTCGGGAACTAATACATCAGCTGGAGGAGCTTGGGGCACAGCAAAAAGAGGTCGATACTGATGAACCACCCTCTCTCCTAAGTAATAGGCCCTAGCCCAGGACCCATAGAAGAAAATAATACATCGATCTAACAAAAGGTGAGAAGGGACCACTGCAACTAGGTTCCAGAAGGGGGATCCGACGTAGGGATCAAGGATGACCTGCTCAACAAAAAGGAGGAGGGATTTATACATTTGGTCAGAACCCACATCATATAAGAGCCATCAAATTTGTGAAGAGAGAAATTGTTATACCTGCTCAGGGATCAGCAGATCAAACTAAGAGCGCAGCCTTAACTCCAGGTGCTTCATACCCACGTCCCGACGGCGGTTCGCGTGCCAATTGCTCATAAGGGGGAACGTGGGCACTTCCGAGAGAAGCAGAGGGCGACCAGGTTGGAAATGTAGATACCCCCATACCTGAGAAAGCAAGCAGATAAAAACAGATATGCCAAAAAATAGGGGGGACGAATAGAGACCAAAGGATAAAATACCTCAAGTGCAGGCTAGAAGCCCACAACGGAGCTAGAGTCCCCAAGAACGGCTCGCACCAGGCTAGACATGAGCACCGCGTAACCAGCACCTCCCCAATCAAATTGATGTACAGTGTCCCAGTTCACCATAAGACTGAGAAGGGACAATGATACCCGCCCTCTACTGGTATTTGAAAGGAGAGTCTTGCCAAGGAGGAATAGCAGAGAAATACGGGCCAGCATCAGTGCACGCTCTGGCTCGAGATAGATGGCCGCATCAGGTTGGCCCAGATCCACTAACTCATGAGGCTCGAACAAGCCAACTAGCCAGGATAGCTTGACTTCAGAACCGCGAATGTTCCTGAGGTAGGGTAGGCTCCTATCAGCCGAGTCACCTCCTCCCTATCAGGCGTGCGGGCAGGTATCACTGGGACACGAAAAATGCAAAAAAAAATAATATATGTGCACTAATCCATCATAAAAATAAAAAATAAAAAATAACAAAACAAACAAAAACAACAAACAAATAAGAATAAAGATGTTGAACGGTGATGATATATAATAATAATATGATGAATGATGAATGATGGTATAATAAAAAAGGAGAAAAAGGATGATGATGAATGAAAAAAAAAAGAAGAGAAAAGGAAAGAGAAGGGCATGAGCACAAGGAATCACATATACTTGAAAAAAAAAAAATGCATCAATTTGTCACCACAAAAAGGAGGAACATCAAGCATTATCAAAATTCAAAAAGGAGATGAAAGAGGGGTTGATGATTACCTTCAAGGGGAGAAGAAATAGATCCAAAAATCGGCAGAGGATGAATGTTCCTGATCCACACACACGAACCCCGGTGATAGAACTCAAGCAAAATCAAATGCCAAAACCCTAAGGGGTTGTCCTGGACTTGAGAAAGAAGGAGGGAAGAAGATAGAGTTTGAAAGAGGGGGTCCCTTTTGTGCTCAGGCTCGGGCAGTTTTAAAACTGCCAATTTTGGTCAGGTGTATATAATATATACGCCCGACCATTTTTTATTGCAGATTTACCAGGCGTATATATTATATACGCCTGACCAAAATTGGTAGTTTTAAAAACTGCCCGGCCATTTTTTGGCTTTAAGGCCCGACGGACCCCCCTGTATGCTATGGACCAAGGCCCGGTCCCTCTTAGAAGCCCATGTACCATCAAGCGATGGTGTGCGCATCCCTAAATGGCCCCTCGAGCTCCCTTCGATTGGCCCAAAGGGACCGTGCTACAATAAGCGGATCTAGATCTGTAGGCGCCCGCCAAGTGCTCCCATAAAATCATAAAATCATGAAAAAAAATTTTGCACAAAAAAAAAAAAAAAAAGATTCACATAAAATAACGAAAAAGGAGAAAAAGGAAAAATGTCGAAAGACAACACTAGTTCTCAAAAGAGCGTCGCAATGACTGTTTACGCCACTCCGAGAACCGTGTTAAATCAATTTAGAATGATCGGGTTCACCTGAAAACTCTCGAATCCTGTTTTACATAGGGACACCCCGTACCTGATCCGGCAGGCAGATAATTCTACCCATCCCTGGTCCCTGTTCCCTAAACATGCCCCAGGAGGTAGTACCTGGTCCGACAGGCAAACCAAGGACCTATCACCGGAATGCGCATGTCCTTAAGGCATATCAACATGGCAAGTTGATCTACCTAAGGATACTTGCAAAAATAAAAATAGTTTGAGCATGCTCAAAGTCTTGAACTAACATGAGCAAAAAAAAAAAGAAGAAAAAGAAAAAGAAGGAGAAGGTTCGAAATAACAACCTGTTGTTATGTAATTAAAATCCTGAGTAGGTTGACCCCACCTTCCAAGCTTTGGCTTCGATCATCCACCTTCTGATCTATGATTGACCAAGAATGCACCCGACTTCAGACCATTCGAAAAGTCTATTGTCAGTCAAAACTGACCCGTCAAAAATGAAATTACAACCAACCAAACTATGTGCAAACATACAAACTCAACTTAAACCCTTCTAATCATTTGATGGGAGGAGAGCTACAAATTTTTATACAGACTATTACTAAGGATGAACTATATTCTGTTGGAAAGAGGACTTCTCCAACTTTCCAACAAGCCAAAGATCACCCAATTTGGAGTTGTGGTTTGAAAGTTATGGCCGAATGAAGGTTCACATAAAATCATGACTTTTTGCTCAGGCGTATGTATTACATACGCCCGACAAATATGGCCCCAGTTTGGTCAAGCGTATGTATTATATACGCTTGGCATTTTTGGGCCAAATTTGGCCGGGCGTATATAATACATACGCCCAGCATAGGTAGCCACCAACACGGGCACCTATCTTCTCAGATCTCCCCTGGTTTTCATGAAAATTACTATACATAAACTGGGCGTATGTAATATATACGCCTAGCTTAACTACGGTAACTATCATCAAATGTTTGAATTTCCTCCATCTGGTTTGACCTTTTGATCATCCCCTTGGTTGAGGTGGGTGTCTTAAGGTTGGTTGTACCCTCTTGGAGCTTATTGGCAACCCTTAAGTCACCCATTGTCTCATCCCATAATCTGCCATTGAAACCAGTTTCCCAAACCCCTAGGACCCTAAAAACCTAGAAAACCTTAGATGTGTTTGTTATCGAGTTCAAGTTTTAAAGTAGGTGTGGGAAATAGTTCAGGGGTCGGGTTTAAGGTTGGTGTGGCAATGTATCCGATTTTGGGGGTTAGTTTTGGAGTTGATTTGGAAGCCAGAGGGCTGGTGATTTTGGGAGTAGATTTTATTATTAATTTGGGTTCAAGTTTAGTTTTGTGATTGATTTAAGTATGAATGGCTTTGTATAACACCAATTGATTGGTTCGAAAACTACCTCTAAAGTCGGCACGTGAGCTTGTTCGGGGGTAGTTTGTGTCATTAGTTTGGGCGTTTGTTTAGGAGGTGTCGGGATTGATTCGTTTGTTGGTAGGGTATCGGATTCAACGGTAGGTTGAGTTGGTTCGGAGATAAGCGCATTAAGCTCAACGATGAGTTTGGTGATGGGTTGAGTTAGTTTAGGGGTGGATTCGGTGATAGTTTAGATTTTAGTGATCTTGGTAATCGATTCAGGGCGAAAAGTAACTTCGTGTTTATCAGTGCATGGGATAGGGTTGGTTGGTTGTAAGTGAATAGTATGGTCTTGCTCTGAGGGAGGTTCAATTCTTTAGATTAGGCTAGTGGGGTGGAATGGGGCGGGGGTGAATGAGTGTATAGTCTCGTATGCGAGTTGAGTTTGATTGAACAATGGGTTGTAATAGGTGATGTTAGTTTGCGTGTCGTTACACTAGTTTTGGTTATAGTACGGGTTCATGTATTGGTTGGTGTATAGTGGTTGGTCTTGGTTAGGGTATAGCGGTTGGTTATAGTCAGGGTACAAGTTTGTGTAGAGGTCTTGAGCTTGGTCATATAGGTGGTATGGTTGAGGGTTAGTTTGGTTTTATTCTTGGTTCGCATTGATTTGTTCAGAGTCTACGGCTTCGTTTAGGGTGTTTGTCTCGGGGTTGTCGGAGGAGGGTCCGTTGGATGTTAAGGTAGGAAGACTGAGGTCTCCATTCTTCAGTCGATGTTCTATGTGTGAGACGCGTTGATAAAGGCTAGCGAGGTCGTGATAGTCCCTTAGGATGAGAATGCTCCGAAGAGGCTCTTGGGTTTTGCTAATCACGATTTCTATCGCATCACTTTCTTTTATTTGATTACCCGTTCGAGCGGCAAGTCTTCTCCAATGGTTGGCGAATGTCGAGAAGTCTTTATCGTCCTCTTGTCTTGTGTGTATCAAGTTAGCAAGACTGATTTCTACATGAATCAGGTGTTGGTATTGATCTAAGAATCTGTTGACTAAGTCTTCGAATGTCTCAATTTCGGCTAAAGGTAAGGTTGCGAACCAGCCAAGGGTTTCTCCTTCTAGTGATCTCGGAAAGAAATGGATCAGGAGCCCATGATTGGTGCAGATTGGTAGACAGTCATTGTAGAATAGGGCCAAGTGATGCTTTGGGTTTCCCATACCATTATATTTGTTGAATTTTGGAGGTTTAAAACCAGCGGGTATAGTGGAGTCGACGTCTTGGCAAAATTTGTCGAATCCAAAAGTGTAACTAGAGCATTCTTTGTTAGCCTTGTAGTAATCTAAAAATTGGTGGTGTCTTTTCTAGGTGCCTTGGGAGAGGGTTGTCCTCGGCAGTGTTGTTATAGAAGGTGTGAGAGATATATGTGTTATGTGTCAGGAGAGTCGGAGCATGTGGACGAGTCGACGTCCTTTCCTTTTGTCTGTTCCTCAGAGTAACTTGTCTTTGGGACTGGAACAATGCGTCGACCTCTTTTCCTCCTTTTGTGAGTGCATTGGGAGTGTGGTCCATAACTTGACTATGGAGGTAGCTTCGCTTAGTACCACTTTCTTCAGTGCCATTGCTGTGATTTGAGTTTTGTAGAGCGAAGGGGTATTTTTCACTCTCATTAATCGTATTTACTCGGACACGACGCTGGGCTGCCCAACAAGACGGTCTAACGTTATACTTGGGATCACTAGGGGAGCCCCACACGGGTGGGTTGATATTATTAAAGTTTAATTTTCTGATGTCGGTCATTTTAAAATAATTTTTATTTATTATTATTTTATTTTTTTGAGAAAGAAAAAAAAGTTTACCCACTTGCAAGTGTGTGTAAAAAAGTGATAAAGTGGAACAAAATAGAAATCAAAATAAAGAGCAAAAAATATAAAACCAAATTAAATAAAGCAAGAAAAATAGAAAATCAAATTAATTAAACCGGGACAACCTTAGCGAAAAAGAGTCCCATCGCAATTGCCAGTCTATTGGTGCGCATTTTTTCAGGGTTCCTCTCGGTCCACGGAAAGAGTGGCCTAATTCGGTCCAAGTGGACTCTGGCAAAGGCGATGATGGAGTAGTAAATTAGGAAATATTAAATGCTGAAATTAAAGAGGCGAATTCTAAATAAAGAATACCTGAGAAGATGCGATCGCCAGCTACAGATATTTATCGATGCTGTAACACGTCACTGATCACGCTTAAAGGGGGAGCGGGGGCTTGCAGGTTGAACTCCTTTACTGAATCGTCCGCGGGCGAACGTCAGCAGCTGTGGGTTGCCTTTAGTGTAACTGGTTTAGTTTTCTTATTCTTGCTGAAATTTTATTTAACTTGGTCTCCTAATTCTTCTTGGAATCTGATTAAGAAAGGTATCTTAAATCTACTAGAAGTCTGATTACTTTAAATATCCTAATTTTAATTAGAAATTGAATTAATTAAAGAAAAAGGGTTTGGGGCCCGCTATGCTAAGGAGGATTGGCCCCTTTCCCGGGTACCCTTCGTAAGCTCCCTTGGGTAAATCAGGTGGCTAAAATTAAGAGAGACTGAATTTGAATTATAAAGTAGTATTTTTTGTGAAAGTTAATGATTGGTATTTAAAGGTTAAAATTTTAGGACTAAAAAAAAAGAATTAAGAACTGAAACTATAAAGCAAATTTTAAGATTTAGAATTATGAGAAATTAAGACTAAAGCTAAAATCGGGATCAAAATTAAGAAAATTTGGACCGTGAGATTAAGGACCAATTCTAGAACCTAAGAGTTAGGACCTAAAATTAAAAAAAGACTGGTTCTAGAACTTAAGGACTAGAATCAGAAAATTAGAAATTTAGATTAAAACCTAAGATCTAGAATTTAAGAACTAGAGGACTAGAACCTAAATCTAGAACTAGAATATATAAAAAGAAAGGAAAACTGGTTCTAGAACATAATAATTAGAACTAGAAAATTAAGAACTAAGGAATTACCTGAAGAATCATCTAAATCGTGCAGAGGGAAATTGTATAGAGGAAACAGTGTAAAGGAAAATTGTATAGAGGAAAATTGTGTAAAGGAAAATTGTATAGAAGAAAATTGTGTAGGAGAAAATTGTGTATAGGAAAATTGTGTAGAGGAAAATTGTATATGGGGATGGCTAGGGGGTAAAGGTCTTATTTATAGGCTTTTACTAGAAATCCTAGTTTAACTCTAATTTCTAGTTCTTCTAACGTGATAAAGTAAAGTCCTATTCCTAATAAAAGAAAAGAATCCTATTTTCTAAAATAAAATAATAAAAAGACTAATCCTAATTCAACTAGGAGTTTTAAAAAAGTCACTCTTTGTACAGCTACCGAAAATTGACCATAACTTCTTCGATACTTGTCAGAATGGCACATTTTTTAGCTTGTTGGAAAGTTACTTCGACAAGCTTTCAAACATGACTAATTTTGCATCAATCTGACTTTTTTTGATATCTAAAAATAAGCCAAGCGTAAAAGTAATGGGATTGACAATTGAGAAAAGGTTGGGGAGACCTAGTTGGCTCTAGACTAAGGATTTGGGCAGGGATTTCCTAAGGGCTGAATTATAAAACTTAAGAATTAAGAATTAGAATCTAAAGATTAGAACTATAAGAAATTAGAAATTAAAACTAAAGACTAAAAAAAATCTAAGGACTGAAATCGGAGTCAAAATAAGAAAAATCAGACCGTGAGATTAAGGACTGGTCCCAGAAAACTAAGAATTGGAACCAGAGATTAATATTAGAACTGGAAATTAAGGTATCGGGATAAAAACTAAGATTTAAGACTGAAAATTAGATAATAAAATTAAAGACTGATTCTAGAAACTAAGAACTAGAACCAGGGATTAAAAAGGAGGTATTACGGTCTAAGACTGAAAATAGGAACTAATAATTAAAACCTAAGTTTTAAAGCTAAGAAATAAAGACTAGGACTAGAGATTAGAAACTAAAAACCTAGGACTAGAAATCAGAGCCTAAGATCTAAAATTGAAAATTAAAACTAGAAAGTAAATTATACCTACGGCCTGGGTTGTAGAGAGAAATCTCGGAAACCTAAGCTTGGAGATGAAGAACTCGAAACATGAATCTCAAAGTTGTGGGGCCCAGGGTTTAGGTCATAATGGAGAGGTCTTTTTATAGGTATTTTGCTAATTGCGCGTCTTGTGGGGTGCACTTCATTTTCAATTACACGCCTTGTTTCAAGCATTTAATCAAACTGTGCGCCGATTAGTTGGCGCTTATTCACTCTGAGTCGGTCAGCGACTCAGTGAGCGATCGACTGACTGGCTCAGTCGAGTTTCCTAGTTCTAATCATGTTAGAACTAATTGCACGCTTGCTTTAGAGTGTGCAATCTGATTAAGTGCTTCATTCGAAGCGCTTAATCGTGGAGCTTAGGCTGTCAAGGACTGTGAGACTAGGTTGGGAAGTAGGCCAATTGCGCGCCTGTGATGGGGCGCTCAATCCGATTATGCGTTCTATGTGAAATGCATAATCGAGTCTCGAGGGGGTCTAAAGAAGGGAGGCTTGGTCTGAGAGGGGATTGATTGCACGTTTGTGAGTTGACGTGCAATCGAATTGCGCGTGTGATTTTAGGCACATAATTCGGGGTTGTCCGGGTCGGGTTCGAAATGCCAGACTATTATTTCAGTCGGCATTTCGACTATATACTATTGTTTCAGTATATAGTCTTTCTATGTTAGGGTTTGAGCTACAAAGCTATTATTTCAGCCTGTGTTCAACCATGTACTATTATTTCAGTGTATGGTCCCCTACATTAGGGTCATGGGGCCTGAGCCACAGAATTATTGTTTCAGCCTGTGTTCAGCCATATACTATTGTTTCAGCATATGGTTCCCATATTAGGGTTAGCGGATCTGAAATGTCAGACTATTATTTCAGTCTGTATTTTGACTATATACTATTGTTTTAGCATATAGTCTCCCTACGTTGGGATCTGAGCCACAAAGCTATTGTTTCAGCATGTGTTCAGCCGTGTACTATTGTTTCAGTGCATAGTCCCCAATTTGAGGTCATGGGGCCTGAGCCACAGAGTAATTGTTTCAGCTTGTGTCCAGCCATATACTATTGTTTCAGTATATGGTCCCACATTGGGGTTGTGAAACTTCCAGAGAAGGTAAGTCCTTTTCAAAAAGTCACGAGCGAGGTCGAAGGTTGACCGAATAGATATATATATATTTTGAGAGGGCAAAATGGGAGTGTCTACAGAGGAGACCTCACCTTTTCAATAGTAACGTCGAAGACTGCTACTTCTAGCAATTCAAAGCAGAAGAACAATGAGAAAGCCTCCGACTCAGAGCAAGTCAATATCGTTGCCAACCAGGGCCAAAACTCCGGCAATACAAACTACCAGTTAAGGAATTCCGATTAGAATCAGTATCAGAATCAACAGTGGTATCCCAATCAGAATCAGAACCAGTACCAAAACTGAAACCAATTCCCTAACTAGAACACTCAGAACCAAAATGCCGCTTGAAATAGGCCAATCAATACCTAGAATTATAATAATGTGCCTCCACCATAAAATTTTAATCAACAAACTAGAGGACACTACCAGCCAAAAAGAGAGCACTACCTTCCTCTACCTGACACTATCCCAAATATCTTCCACCTCCTAAGTAACTAAAACCTTCTTAGATTCCCACCGTAACGACCGTGACCCTGGCCGACAAATATAGATCATACTAAGTTCTGTGCATTTCATCGATAAGGAGGACACAATTTGAAAGACTATTGGGTTCTCCAGGACGTGATCTACGATATGAGTGATAAAAACCAGATCGACTAGGAGGCTCTCAGGAATTCTCACTACCAGTCACCGTAAAATTTCTGGATTGTTAACAACCCCATGCCTAATCACAACCAAGGGCCAGTGTCCCACATCACCACAGTAGATGTTCCTGGTCGATCCTCTTTCCGTCCTTCTGCCTTAATCACTCACTTTCCCTTGCTACTGCCTTTGTCAGTCCAGTAGAGCCTCCAAGGCTCCCAGCTGCTCGGTCACTCCCTTCAACCTCAATCACTCGAGTAACACCCCCAAATCCACCTCCCTACCCAAATTTTACCCGAGTCCATGTCTAATCGTTCAAGGCATGGAAATTGAACCTCCATGAACCTCCACCCAAACCTCTCACTCCTCCTAACCCATAGTCAACTCTGTCACTGTCCGAGTCTAAACCCAAATATGAAGACCATGTCCTTCAAATTGTAGAGCAAATTATAGAATGGGTGGACAATGTCACCCAGAATACTTTGAGACAACAACATGAGGCTATAGCAGAACACCACCCCGATGCCAAGATGAGTTAGCCGAGCGAAGGATCCAACAAGGAAGAAGCCTCGATCTCTAGTTTTTTGGAAGAGGATGATTATATTCAGTATCTCCCACCATGGCACGACATAGCTCCTCTGTGCATTCCTTCCTAGAATTTTGCCCTATTCACGATAAGTACTACGGCGGGCCAACATCAACAGCCTATGTGCTCGATTCACATATCTGAAACCCATTACCCACCACCGCCATTCCCCGGGAAAAGCAAAACGACGACGCTCAGTCATAGAAAAAGATAGCAAGGGAATGAGTAAATGAAGATACCACCTTGGACGAATTACATGAAATCACTTTGGTCATGGTACAACCTCCGGTGCTCACTTTCACTGAAGCTGATATGTTAAAGGAATCACTACGCGGGAGCTTTGCCCTAATATTCTTGATGGTTATAATTAGAGGCTTCACAGTACTGCATGCACTGGTCGACACTGGAGAGGGGCTTAATATATGTCCCATAACCATGCTCAAGAAGCTGGAATATACCGAGCAGGACATAAAGCCGTCATCCTTGTCCCTCATCGCATATGATGGGTCTCGACGTTTTATTAAAGGAACCATCAAGTTGCAAGTCTGCCTTGGACCGGTCACTAAAAGCATCACATTCAATGTCTCTGACTCGTCTAGTACCTACAATCTAATCCTAGGAAGGAAATGGCTGGATTCTATGAAAGTTGTAGCATCCACATATCATCAATGCATCAAATTTTCGCATGAAGACTCTCTTGTCAGGATATACACCGATGCGCCCCTCAAAGAAGAAGATTCTGATTACGCGACAAGTATTCCAACTACTCACAACTCCGTCCTATCCACCGGCCACATCAGAAAGGTACGATCACCTGACGATATGATAATAGCATAAGTCACTCACCCTAGCTCGCCTCCATATCAATCAAGATTAACAAAGAGAGCCACTGGACTTGACCTCACTTGGTTGTATGATATAAATCCTATCGCGATAAAGGGATGGACCCTCATGTACCAGCTCGGATGCATCCCACATATGTGACTCGACAAAAATTGACAAGGACAAATAGGGCCAGTTGTTCCAAAGAAAGTCCACAAGCACACAGGATTGGGTTACCAGTCAGATGACAAGCCAATCGACCTCTTGTCAACCTCGCCTATATGGTCACTCTACGACCATTTCATCTACAAAACCATCGAAAAGGCCGATGTGCCAAGGAGAAAGGAAATATCTCTCGCCGAACCATAGGCAACTGAAGTCGAGCAGATCGTTAAAGCCTTAACGGACCTGACAAACTTGAACCAAGATGATGACGACATTGACAAGCCATTTGAGGGTGTAGGACTGCTGTTTGAGACTGAGGAACCCTACACTACTGAAAGAAGAGGATCACCGGGGTTCAAGCCACACATAGAAGACTGAGAGTTGATCAATGAGGAGGACTTCCACATTGCCGCTTTAGGAAATGAGGAAGAACCATAGTCATCCCAGCCTCATGAACCGGAAAGAGAGGATTGACTCTCAATGTCGAGCGAAGAAGAAGACTATTAGACCAGCCTTACTGATATAAAACTTGGAGATCACCTAAGAGCGGAACGACTGAAGCTACTCTAGGAGGTCAATCACTCTCAGAGAAATGGGCCGGATTATGATGATGAGCTTGATTATCAATCCTTACTGGACAATTGGCGGTGCCCATGCTGCTACCCTTACTCGGAGTCACCCTATTACAGCCTGTGCGCATTTATTTTAATACAATGCGAAAGAGCTATCCTTCACGAGGTATGACGAACAATAAGGGCGAAAGATCATCATGTCACCTTTATAAAATTCCAAGAAGAACTAGAGCTCGATGCTCGCCAATCTCTAGATGTGTCACAACTTCTGATATTCTGGAACTCACTGGAAGAGGAATGACAACTGCCACCGAGCGATGATGAAGACTAATGGATAGACCTTTCAGCGCTTGAATTAGCAGAATAGTTAGTCTAAGGCTTTCAAGAGCAGTTAGACAAAGAAGACGACCTCGACATCAATAACGGTGACCTCGAAAAGGAAGGCTAGGAACTCCCCTAGGGAGATCACTGTATATCTCACTCATATCAATCTCACTGTCGGGCCTGTATACTCATCCTCCCATACTATGAAGTTTAAGAGAAGGAACTCCCAAGTCCAGAAGACTCCAACTCCGTCACTGGTAGCTTTGAACGTCCCTCTACCACATGGGAATGTTCGCGGGAATCTCCATGCATCATTCGATCATACCAGCCCCACTGCAAGACTTGTACCATGATATTAGGAGACTGAACGAGAGGGTAAGACTAATCCCCTTCCCACACTATGGGCGATGGTCAAAAGTGATCTAGAGTCAGTGATTAGACTTATTGAAAAATATGTCTGGTCGATATGAGAAGAAGAACACCAGCTAGCCTCACCCCAAGAAACAATTAGTCTTAGTGATATGATGACAACTAATCAAGAATTTGAGGAAGACTTCATGAATTTCATAGCTCGTTGGAGGAAGTTGGCTACTTGCACCAAAAGTCAGATGAAGGAGAAGGATGTGTTCGACATCATTATAAATAATGTCAAAGAGCCTCTCCGAAGCGCTCTCATCATAAGCGATTGTCCCGACTTAGCTACTCTTCACTCACGCGCCAGCCGCATCCAACGACATATAAAGGGAGGAGGCCTCACCTTTTCAATAGTTTCTCAAAGACCACTAATTCCAGCAATTCAAAGCTGAGAAGAATAATAAGAAAGCCTCCGACTTAATATAAGTCAATACAGTCGCCAAGCAGGGCCAGAACCCCGACAATAGAAACTACCAGCCGAGGAATTTCGATCAGAATCAACAGTGATATCCTAATTAGAATCAGAACCAGTACCAAAACCGAAACCAATACCCTAACCAGAACACTCAGAACCAGAACGCCGCTCGAAATAGGCTAGTCAACTCCTAGAATTATAATAACGTGCCTTCGCTATAAAATTTTAATCAACAAACTAGAGGACCCTACCAGTAAAAAAGAGAGCACTACCCTCCGCTACCTGACACTATCCAGAATATCTTCCACCTCCTGAGTAACCAGAACCTTCTTAAATTCTCATCGAAACGGCCATAGTCCTGGGCGACCAATATAGACCATAGTAAGTTTTGTGTATTTTTATCGATATGTGAGACACAATTTGGAAGACTGTTGGGTTCTTTGAGACGTGATCTACGATATGAGTGATAGGGACCAAATTGAATGGGAGGCTCTCAGGAGTTCCCACAACCAGCCACCGCAAAACCTTGGGATTGTTAACAACCCTATGCCAAATCACAACCAAAGGTTAGTGTCTCACATCACCACAGTAGATCTTCCCGGTCAACCCTCTTTCCATCCTTCTATCTTAATCACTCGCCTTCCCCTTTGTCAATCTAGTAGAGCCTCCAAGGCCCCCAGCTGTTCGGCCACACCCTTCGACCTCAATCACTCAGGTCACACCCCCAAGTCCACCTCCCTACCTAAATTTTACCCAATTCCAAATCCAATTGTTCAAGGCACAGAAACCAAACCTCCATCAACCTCTGCCCTAACCTCTCACTCCTCCGAACCCACAGCCGACTCCATCGCTGTCTGACTCTCACTCCTCCGGCCACACCACCCAGATGCCAAGAAGAGTCAGTCGAGTGAAGGATTTGACAAGGAAGAAGCCCCGACTCCACTTTTCTAGAAAAGGAAGATTACACTCAGTATCTCCCACCATTGAATGACATAACTCCTCTGCACATTCCTTCCTCAAAATTTTCCCCATTCGTGATAAGTACTACGACGGTTTGTCAACACCCTAATATCAACAACCAACATGCCCAGTTCTCAAATCAGGAACCCATAAACCACCACCGCCATTCTCCTGAGAATAGTAGAACGACGACGCTCAATCATCGAAAATGATAGTGAGGGAACGAGTAGTAAACCTACCTCCACCCCCTCATATGATCCCTCCGCTTTCGGTTCTAGAACCAATACCTCTACTGCCTCAGCCAAATGTCAACAAAGATCACCGCCCTGACAAAGAGCCAGCTCTAGAAGCAAGTCAGGAATACAACCTTCTGCGGCACTTCGAGAAAATACCAGCACAAATATCAATCTTTGAGCTCATCAAGAAGTCATCAGAACACCACAGTCTATTGATAGAGATGCTGGATGAGATGCATGTGTAATTGAAGATACCACCTTGTACGAGTTACATGAAATCACTTCGGTCATGGTACAACCTCCGATACTCACTTTCACTGAGGCTGATATGCCTAAGGAATCACTGCGTGGGAGCTTCGCCCCAATATACCTAACTATTATGATTAGAGGCTTCTCAGTACTACATGAGCTGGTCGACATAGGAGCATGGCTTAATATATGTCCCATAACCACGCTCAAGATGGTTGAATATACTGAGTAGGACATAAAGTCATCATCCTTGCCTCTCATCGCATATGATGGATCCCGACATTTTGTTAAAGGAACCATCAAGTTGTAAGTCCACCATGGACCGGTCACTAAAGGCGTTACATTCCATATCTCTTACTCGTTTAGTACCTACAATCTAATCCTAGGAAGGAAGTGGCTGGAGTCCATGAAAGCTGCTACATCCACATATCATCAATACATCAAGTTCCTGCATGAAGACTTTATTGTCAGGATAAACGCCAATTCGCCCCTCAAAGAAGTAGATACTGATTATGCGACAAGTATTGTAATAGCTCATGACTCCATCCTATCCATTGGCCACATTAGAATGGTACAATCACCTGAAGATACGATAATAACAGAAGTCACTCACCTTAGCTCGCCTCCATATCAATCAAGATTAACGAAGAGAGCCGCTGGACTTGACCTCACTTGGTTGTATGATATAAATCCTACCATGACAAAGGGATGGGGCCTCATGTACCAGCTTGGATACATCCCACATATGAGACTCAGCAAGAATCGATAAGGTAGAATAGGGCTAGTCATTCTAAAGAAAGTCTACAAGCACACAGGATTGGGTTACCAGTCAGACGGTAAGCAAGCCGACCTCCTGCCAACCTTGCCTAAATGGTCCTTCTACGACCATTTCATCTACGGAACCACCGAAAAGGTCAAAGTGCAAAGGAGAAAGGAAACATCCCTCACCGAACCACATGCAACTGTACTCGAGCAGATCATTAAAGCCTTCACAGACCTGACAAACTTGAACCAAGATGACAATGACATCGACAAGCCGCTTGAGGGTGTAGGACCACTATTTGAGACTGAGGAACCCAGCACTATTGAAAGAAGAGGATCACCGGGGTCTGAGCCATACACAGAATACTAGGAGTCGACTGAAGAGGAGGACTTCCACATAGCCACTTTGGGAAATGAGGAAGAACCAGAGTCATCCCTGCCTCATGAACCAGAAAGAGAGGACTGACTGTCAATGTCGAGCTATTGAACTTGTCTTACTGATATAGAACTTGGAGATCACCTGAGAGCGGAATGGTTGAAGCTGCTCTAGGAGGTCAATCACTCCCGAAGCGAAGGGCCAGATTTTAATGACGAACTTGATTATTAATCCTTACTGGACAATTGGCTGTGCCCGCGTCACTGCCCTTACCCAGAGTCACCCTATTGTAGCCTGTGTGCATCTATTTTAATACAGTGCGAAAGAGCTATCCTGCATGATATACGACGAACAACATGGGCAGAAGATCATCATGTCGCCTTTATAGAATTCCAAGAAGAACTAGAGCTTGATACTCCCTAATCTGTAGATGCGCCACAACTTTTGATATTTTGAAACTCACTGGAAGAGGAATGGCAACCACCGCCGAGCGATGATGAAGACTACTAGATAGACCTTTCAATGCTCGAATTAGTAGAATAGTTAGCCCAAGGCTTTCAAGAGCAATAAGACGAAGAAGACAACCTCGACATCAGCAACGATGACCTCGAAAACGAAGATTGAGAATTCCCATGGGGAGATCCCTGCATCTCTCACCCATATCAACCTCGTTGTTGGGCTTGTATACTCATCCTCTCATACTACGAAGTCCAAGGGAAGGAGCTCCCAAGTTAAGAAGACTCCAACTCCGACAGTGGCAGCTTTGAACATCCCTCTACCACACGGGAATGCCTATGGGAATCTCAATGCGTTATTCGGCCATACCAGCCCCACTATAAGACTTGTACCGTGATATTAGGAGACCTCGAACGAGAGGGTAAGACTAATCCCCTTCCCACACTATGGGAGATGGCCGAAACCAATTCAGAGTCAATGATTAGACTTATTAAAGAATATGTCTGGTCGATATGAGAAAAAGAACACCAGCAGCCTCACCCCAAGAGGAATGTTAGTAGCAAAAATACCTCCAGTCTGATTCCGAATATGAGAGCTTAGACGACTACTGCCTTTCCGCCCTTTTCGAGGATGAAATAGTTCACAGAATAGAAGAAGAAAGTACATCATCCAGACTATTTCCACCCTCACTCATTAGGAGGATCACCCCGGACGAGGACTCTAAAAAAGAATGCCAAATTTTGAATGGGTCCACTTCATCTGAAGACTCGCACGAACGGCTCCAACAGTCGTCTAGCTTCCCCAACTAGGAGAAGCCTCTTCGCCGGTTCCTCTTCAGGGAACAGACCCTGTACCATATCTTTTATAAAAAAAAAAAAATAGAAAATCCTAAAACTTATAAAAATTTAAAAACCAAAAATCTCAAAAAATCAGAAGACCACAGAAAAGGGAGGGAGCCCTTCATCGTAGACCCATTCAGCGACCGACAAGGAGAATTTTCTCCTAAGGCTACGAGTAGTGGTCACACCAACAGAAACAAGGAGGAAATAACCAACATGATCACACGTGGTCATTTTCCCACCCTCAATATTGAAGAACCCTGCCTCGACTCGGTTCGAGGTGACCCTACTGCCTCTTCCTCACGAAGGCGCTGAGCATCCCAACGAAGTGATAAGCCCATAATCATACCTGACGAGATACTCCACGAATTTGAGAGAAGAATGAATAGCCTCAACCTACACCTGACTAAAAATATCATGATCATAAATTATGTCGATGAAGGGTTACCTCTCACAAAACTAGCTCCCCAGTGTAGCAAGTTTACAGTGTATGAACTCACAGATGATGAAGAAGGAGCACCAGCTGATGAGGAGGCACAGGACTTCCAATGGGTCATCAAATGATTCAATGACCAAACTCAAACTGTCGCAAAACCTATCAAAGAAATCAATTTCAACACCGAGGAGAAGCGTAAGAAGTTGTTAATCAGCATGACACTCAGCCCCAAGGAGTGAGAACAGATTATCCAAGTCCTCCCAGATCACCTCTGCTCCTTTGCATGGTCCTACGAAGATATGTTTGGCCTGGACCCAAGCTTAGTAGAACATCGCTTGGTCCTAGAGCTTAATGTAAAACCCGTCAAGCAGAAACTCCGAAGAATGCACCCACAAATAGCACAAGTTAAGGAGGAAGTTGACAAGCTACATAAAGCCAAATTTATACGAGTCGTCCTCTACCCCAAATGGGTCACAAACATAGTACTTGTCGCCAAGAAAGACGACAGAGTAAGGGTATGTATCGACTTCCGAAACCTCAACCAGACATGCCCAAAAGATGACTTTCTGCTCCCTCACATCAGCACTCTGGTTGAAAATACTGTCGGACATGAGATGTTATCCTTTATGGATGGCTTCTCAGAATATAATCATATCAAACTAGTGGAATCTGATCAAGAGAAGCTTCCTTCACTACGCCATGGGGAACGTACTGCTACGTCATCATGTGTTGGGGTTTTTCAATGTGCTGATTTATTGTGTAATGATAGTAAAATAGGAGATGGATTCAGCACAACAAAAATATCCTATACTTGCAAGATACAGGGTCCTTTGTAGCAAGTTTTAATAAGTAAGGGAATGTCCACAAGGAGGTGAGTTTCAAATATGATAAATCTCCAGATCTGTAAGAGATCTAACACCCTAACTAATGCTAAGTAAGCTAAGAAAAAGGGAAGAGGTTAAACAGGGTTGTCACTTGAACTAAACTATACTTGAAATGCAAACTAGTTGAGATCGAGTCCAGAGATCTAGATCTTGCAAATGGACGGGTTTAAAAATAGAAAATGGAGAAGAGCAGCTTGGAGGTTGGTCTCAGTGCGATCAGGTTGAGCTGATCATGTTATAGGGGTTTTAAAGCACACAAATCCCTCAGCTGGCTACAAGCACAGCTGCAGGGTAGAAGGCTCCACTCTAAACCAAAGGATTTATCTGATCCTAAGGCTATGGTCTATCCACTTTAATGGTCATAGACCATCCTATAGACTTCATCCGATTCAAGGGTCTATGATAGAAGACTCCAATTGAAACCAGAGATTGGATTACTCTTAAGTCTTTGATCTGTCCACTTCAATGGTCACAGACCATCCTATGGAATTCCTCCAAACCAAAGGTTTCAACCAGAGCATTAAAACCACTATAGATGCAACAATTTCCAGGTCACAGACACAAGAAATTACAGGGATATCAGATCTAGGGAGATCAGATGGTATCTAAGAGGTCTACCAGTTAAGTGGGTGAGCTGATCAATAGACTCCTCTACACAAATCCGATCGAGCACCAAATGAAATCAAAGGAACTATAAATCTAATTAAATCAATAGAAATAACATTTACATTGCAATAAAACTCGCTCTACAATGAAATGCTCTCAGATATGTAGTCTGTTCAATAATTAACCCACAATAACACTCTCAACCTTACCCAATTACAGATCTAACCTCTCTCTTCACTGCTCCTAGGGAATTAGCCAACCATAGTTGAGCTAAAAGAGGGAAAATTGAATTTCGCTGCAAGCTCTGATCTCCAGAATTTGATCTAAATCTCGATCTCCCCCAATTGCAATTGGGGATCTCCATATATAGCTTTTTCTCTTGTTTTTCCTGCCAATCTTTCCTTCTAGAAGGTCCTTAGAGTTTGTTAGAGTTTTGTTAGAGCACGTGGGTTGGTTAGGGTTTCCTAGGGCATCTTTTGGATCGTTATGCCGGTCACCAATGTGCCTCAATTTGCGTGCAACAGGTCACCAAGTTGTAACATGTGAATTGCCTATTTTCTGAGAAGTTCTTCACATGATTTCGACAAGTTCAGGAAGCTTTCGACAGGTTCAAATGGAGCTTTTTGGTTATTTTGCTAGGTTCTCAGATCTCTTCGATAGGTTCCGATAGGATGAGCCTTCTCTTAAAGCTTCAGCATTCTCAGCCCTCTGCCTGGAGCATTCGACAGGTTGGAGAAGCTTTTCGATAGGTTGGAGGACCATTTCGATAGGTTCCGCTTCCGCGTCTCCATCTCGATAGGTTCAGGAAACCATTTGATAGGTTCCCCTTACACCTCAGGTAGGCTTTCGATAGGATGACTTTCTCCTTTGTTTCAGCTACTCGATAGGTTCTTGGATCCTATCGAACTCCTCAATCCACACTAATCAATCCTTCTTCTGCCTTCAGATCCTATCGAAACCTTTCCAACTGCATGAATTCCTCATTTCTTTGCTTGCAACTCCTATTGAAGTCTTCAGATGACCTCTCGATAGGATATTTTCAGCCTTTTTTCACTTCCTTCGCCTTACCCTACTGTAGCCATGCTCTCCAAGGGCCCAATGGTGTACAACCCTCTTGTGTGCCCTTGTTGGGTCTGTACTATGCTGAGAGATGGACTTCTTTGTGTGGCATTCTTGAGTGATTTTCTACATTTTTCCTAACTTTTATTGCTATCTATAAAATAGACTCAACAGAGGTTTATTAATGTGCTCATAGGTCCATCAGTGGTTAGGTTAAGGGGTGAAAAGTAACATTTTTCACTACTTAACACACCCCTAAACCTAAGCTTTGCTTGTCCCTGAGCAAAGGAAAATTAAAGAAAAATAAAAAAATGCCACTTTCGTAGGGATCACGGAGGCATTTAGCATGTGCATTAAGCCTTTTAAACCCCTAGGTGATCCCTAGTGGAGGAGTGAAGTATCCTGAGGGTTTTCAGTGAAGGCACCCACAAACTTCTCCCATAAAGTTAGTTAATAGTAGTGCATCTTGCTAAAACATAGTTTCAGTAAATAGAATAAATTCACACCATGTCTATTCGATTCATTAGAGGAATTTCAATAGAAAATAAATCAGTTCAAAACTTGAAAGTCTGCTGTGATCCTTCACCATCACTTAGCTCATGTCAAGGCATTTCTCCTAAAAATTAATGCATGGCTCACCTTTCACTTGAGAATTCCGTTTTGATACTACCCCCATCAAATTGGATTTCAGACCCAAGTCTCACCAGGGTTGTTCACTCACAATAAAAAAATCAAGGGCGTAGAATTTCACACAGCTTAAGAGCAGTTACAACCCTCAAATAGGACTGCAAGCATGATCATAGACATTGCTCTAATTCCTGAAATTTTCTAATTCTTTTCACCGTAGATTAAAATAAATCGTTATCCCCACATGAAAACTCAATTTATTTTAGATCAGTAAGGTCTTTTTATTAGGTTGTAATGTGGCTTATGGGTGGAGTTAATAAAGGGGTAAAAGGGATTCAGATTGAGAAATTAGTAAAGGTAAGGAGGTGGTCCGCAGCTCAACCTTCTTCATTTCAGCACCTCTTCACTTTCTTTTTGAATTTTTAGACTTGAAGTGATCAACTTCTTATCTTCTTGTAGATTTTCAGATGAAGTGACTTCGCTTTCTCACCCTTTTGCTCTGATTTTTTTTTATGGGCTGGAATGCCACAACACCACCAAATGGGTTTTCCTCTTTTTGAACCAAAAATCACACCCGCTCTACCTTCACCTTTGTCTTCTGAATTCTCAGAGTGAGGGTCAGGCTGCATTAGGTAAAAAGGGTTTTGTGGGTTTGGATTTTCTGGTTTCCATCAAAGAAATTGAGATCTTTAAGGCTCAAAGTGGGTGTATCAAGGGCAGTTCAAAGGGTAGGATCTTTAAGCTCAAACTATCCAAGGGATGGCTTTACTTGATGTCCTCCATGTCATGAGTGTTGTCGAGTTGTTTCAACTTGGATTTGCCTAACTTCTAGTGAGCAGAATTGAGTTCAATCAGTCCTTAGTGCAGAAGAATTTGGCAAGACACTCTTCAAAGAAAAATTCTTAGGCCCAAATCTCACTGGATATGGCCTTCCATCAAATTTTCAGGGGTGTATCTTCACAATCTTCTCTCGTTTCAGGTTTACTACACATCAAAATTATTTTTCAAAAATTGTTGACATTTGCCTCATGAAGCCTTTTGGACTACAGATTATTTCAGTTTCAATAGTTTTTTAATTTCCACTTTTAAAAAAAAAATCAAGTGAGAATTTACTTTAACTAATTCCAAACACTCCTTTTTAGCCTAGCTGCACTATCATTAACTCATTTCATTGGCATACCTGCCATACCCCCAAACCTAAATTAAACAGTGTCCTCACTGTTGGGAGCATGGTAGGAAGGACACAAGTAAGATAGAATATTAGAAAAGAACGAGACACAAAAGTTGAAAGTATACAAGCACAGATAACATTAAAAAGACATTGTATTAAAAATAGCACACTACAAATATGAAATTTATCTCTACAGAATAACAAAATCTAGCGTAGGGATATCCTCCTCCTGCTTACGGTGGAAGATGAACTGCAAGCCAGGATGGGAGGAAGAAAAGGAAAAAAAAAGATAAAAAAAAAAACAATGATGGATCAGGGGCAGGGGGTGGGGTAGTGGTGGAGGATGGAGGTGGGGATGCCAGAGGCTCGGTCTTCTGTCTCTTCTTCTCCCGCTTGTTCTTTTTTCCTTTCCTCCTTGGCGAGGATTCTCTGTACCTCTTTGTATTCATCCCAGAGAAATTGGAGAGGGTCAGGCTCGACCGGTGATGGCGGTGGTGGCCAGACTGGGTAGAACTTGGTCGGCAAGTCTTGACGTTTGTCGTCGGCCATGAGTGTGGGATGGAAGGATTGCATAAGTCAAGGGGAAATGGATGTGGAAAGGTTGGGCGAGGCTGATATTTAAAGATCATGGGCGTTGGAATATGAATTGGTATAATAAATTTTTGCATTCTTCCAGGCTGAAAGTGAAAGTGGGAATAAATGGAGCGGTGGTTGTTGTGTGGGAACTAGAGCACGGACTGCATGATGGGCTATTTTTAAGAGTGGTAGTTAAGTCAAGGAAGTATGCGCAATGAATGCTGAGGCACCAATTTGTGGATAAGGATAAACACGTGCGCGGATAGTGGGAAGGGCAAATGGGGAAGAGGGAGCTAGGGTTTTTAGTAGGTGTCGAATGGATGAGACTGTCTTAACGAAAGGTTATAGAGAATGAAAGATGATTTCAATAGGGTTAGATGAGTGATTCCGATAGGTCAAGGCATCCTGTCAAAATCATAGCGAATAAAACTTTCAAATGGAATGATTCGATAGGATTCCGATAGGTGGAATCATCCTTTCGATAGGTATTTGGTGGGTGATCCATCATTTTGATAGGTTCCAGATAGGTATGCAGAACCTATCGAAACCTTCTTTCTATCTCTCTTGATCCTATCGAAGAGTTGATTTTAGCTATTGATCAGCATCAGTGCCTATCGAAAATCTTAAAGAACCTATCGAAATCATCGACTGCTCTCACGAAAGGTGCAATTAACCTATCGAAAGGTCTCAAAAGCTCGATAACTTTGAATTCAGTGCAATGCTCAGTCTCAGCACCCAACAAACTCCTACTGCTATGCTAAAATTCATTTATTGACCTTATAAACATACTCCCATGATCTCTGAACAGCAAGCACTATCAAGATGACAACCTACCCCTAGCATGGTAATGTACATGAACAAACTATCAAGATAAAAAGAAATATGATACATATAATACAAAGTGAAATAAGGTATTAAACTGGAGGGCCCTGAAGATCAATGGTCTCCGCAGGCTCAAGAATGTTTTCAACATAAATTTTTAGCCTTTGACCATTGACTTTCATGGTCCTACCATCTCTAGGGTCCATGATTTCTACAGCCCCAGATGGGGAAACATGTACAACTGTGAAAGGTCCCTCTCATCTGGACTACAACTTTCCTGGAAAGAATTTCAATCTAGAGTTGAACATCCATACCTTGTCATTTGTCCTGAATTCTTTCTGTAGCAAGTGTCTGTCATGGAAGGCTTTGGTCTTCTCCTTGTAAATCCGGGCATTTGCATAAGGTTCTAATCACAGCTCACCTAGCTTAGGTAACTGGAGTTTCCTGTGTATACCAGCAGAGTTTAACTCAGAATTTATTGCTCTAATAGCCCAGTATGCTTTGTGTTCCAACTCAACAGGCAAGTGATATGCCTTGCCATAAACTAGTTTGAATGGGGACATACCTATGGGGGTTTTATAGGCAGTCCTATAAGCCCAAAAGGTATCTAGCAATTTTATGGATTAGTCCCTCCTGTCAGTTCTCACAGTCTTCTCTAGAATGTGTTTGATTTCCCTGTTGGAAATCTCTACTGGCCCACTGGTTTGTGGGTGATAGGGAGTGGCTACTCTGGGAGTCATAGAGTATTTTTCCATCAGTTTATCAAAAGGTTTATTACAGAAGTGGCTTCCCCTATCACTAATAATAACTTTGGGGAAGCCAAACCTCGAGAAGATGTTGTCTTTTAAAAATTTAATGACAACCTTATGGTCATTTGTTCTTGTAGCTATAGCCTCTACCCATTTGGACCCGTAGTCCACAGCTACAAAGATGAAATTGTATCCATAGGAGGGTGGGAAAGGTCCCATAAAATTGATTTCCCAAATGTCAAACAATTCGACAACAGGTATAGGTTGCAAAGGCATGGAGTTTCTCTTTGTAATGCTTCCCATTGTTGGCATCGAGGACAAGCTTTACAATGATGCTGGCCATCTTTGAACAGAGTAGGCCAATAGAAACCACATTGAAGCACATTCGCCGCAGTCTTGTTACCACTGAAGTGGCCCCCACAAGCCTGTTCATGGCACATGGTTAGAATGTTTTTGAACTCGGTCTCAGGTACACAACATCTTATCACCTGATTTGCACAATGCTTAAAGAGTTAAGGATCCTCCCACATGTAATATTGAATATGTGAAAAGAACAGACTTCTATTATCCTTATTCCAATGTGGAGGGATCCTTCCCACAGCCAGGTAGTTTACTATATTGGCAAACCAGGGCACACCTATCTGGATAGTAAAAAGCTGCTCATCTGGGAAAGAATCATTGGTGGGCAAGCTCTTTGTTCCAGCTTCTGAGATCCTTGACAGATGGTCAGTAACCACATTCTCAACTCCCTTCTTGTCTTTAATCTCCAAGTTAAATTCCTGCAAAAGAAGAATCCATATGATTAGTCTTGCTTTTGCTTCCTTCTTGGACAAGAGGTACTTCAAGGCTGCATGGTCAGTAAACATAGAGATTTTTGATCCCAGCACATAAAACCTGAATTTATCCAAAGCAAATACAATGGCTAACAGCTCCTTCTCAGTTGTAGTGTAATTCAATTGAGCATCAACCATTGATTTACTAGCATACGCTACCACACATGGTGCCTTGTCTCTTCTTTGGCTCAAAACTGCACCAAGGGCGAAGTTTGATGCATCACACATCAGCTCAAATGGCAGAGAAAAATTAGAGGCTTGCAAGATAGGAGCTGTAGTCAAACAAGTCTTTAATAGTTCAAAAGTAGCATGACATTCATCATTGAATTCAAAGGGAACCTCCTGACACAACAGGTGGCAAAGAGGCTTGGAAATTTTGCTGAAGTCCTTGATGAACCTCCTATAGAACCCAGCATGGCCCAAGAATGACCTGACTTGCTTGACAGTTTTGAGAGGGGGAAAATGTGCAATTAAGTTAATCTTAACCTGATCAACCTCTATTCCTTTATGGGAGACAACATGTCCTAGGACAGTGCCTTGAGTCACCATGAAGTGACTCTTTTCCCAACTCAAAACGAGGTTAGTCTCCTCACACCTTTGCAGCACAGAGCTGAGATGGTGTAGGCATTGGCTAAAATCATCTCCATAAATGGAGAAATCGTCCATGAAGACCTCCAAGAACTTGTCAATCATGTTAGAGAAGATGGCATACATACATCTTTGGAAAGTGGCAGGTGCATTACACAACCCAAATGGCATCCTTCTGTATGCAAAGGTTCCAAATGGGCATGTGAATGTGGTTTTTTCTTAGTCTTGGGGGTAGACAGGGATCTGATTGTACCCTAAATATCCATCAAGAAAATAGTAGTAGGCCTTGCCTGCCAACTTGTCCAAGATTTGATCTATGAAGGGCATTGGGAAGTGATCCTTGCTTGTTTTCTCATTGAGCTTTTGATAATCTATGCATACCCTCCACCTAGTGGTCTGTCTGGTTGGAATCAGCTCATCTGAGTTTGCTTCTATTACTGTGATCTCATATTTCTTTGGTACTACCTGGGTAGGTGCTACCCATTGAGAATCCGAGATAGGGTAAATTATCCCAACATCGAGGAGTTTGACTACCTCCTTCATCACCACTTCCTGCATGTGTGGGTTGAGTATCCTTTGCATCTCTCTAGAAGGTTTAGAGCCTTCCTCAAGATGGATTTTATGCATGCACACAGCAGGATTGATCTCCCTTAAGTCTGTAATGGTCCATCCTATTGCCCTCTTATGCCTTTTTAGCACACAAAGTAGTTCTTTTTCCTGCTCAAGGGTGAGGGATGAAGAAATTATCACTAACAATTTGTTATTGTCTCCTAAAAAAGCATATTTCAAAGATTTTGGGAGTTGTTTTAACTCCACCGCTGGGGGACTAATGAGGGAAGGCAATAGGGGTGTCTTAGAGGGTTGTGGAAGAGGTAACAGAGCAGGCCACCATGGGTGATGCTGTGTTGGCTTTGCTTCAGAGGATACACTTTTCACATGTTCTCAGAGGTAGAGGCCTTCTTTTCCTCTGTTTCCTTTCATACTTTGTCAAAAACATTTGACCACTCATTACCATGTAGCAATATATCCAAATTTTCTTGTACAACCTCATCTATCACATCTATGAAAAAATAGTCTTCATTGAGATGGGGTTGATTGGCTGAGTTGTACACATTCAATTTAACCTTCATGTTCCCAAAGGATACTTCCATGACTCCTGACCTGCATTGTATACAAGCATTAGCAGCGGCCAAAAAGGGCCTTCCTAATATTACAGGTATGGAAGTAACACAATTGCTTGGTTCCACGTCCAGCATCAGAAAATCAGCAGGGTAAAAGAATTTGTCAACTCCAACCAAAACATCTTCAATGATCCCCACAGGCTTCCTTTCAGATCTATCAGCTAGTTGTAAGACCACATGTGTGGGCTTCAATTCTCCTAGTCCTAGCTTCTCATATACTGAGTATGGAAGCAAGTTCACACTAGCTCCCAGATCTAACAAAACCTTTTCAATGGTATGATCCCCAATGATGCAGGGGATAGTGGGGACTCCAGGGTCTTGGAGTTTGGTTGGAGTGGCTATAGTCAATATCTGCTTCACCTTTTCTGCCGAAAAGGTCTTCTTGGATAAATGTATCCTAGACTGTCTTTTATGGGTGCACAGGTCTTTCAAGAACTTGGCATAGGCTGGTATTTGCTTGATTGCATCAAGTAAAGGCAAGTTGATCTTCACTTGCTTAAAAGTTTCCATAATTTCCTTTATTTTATCTTGCCCTTTGTCGAAAGGGGAAGGTGCTTGCAATGCCTTGGGAAATGGCAAATGTGGGACTACTCCCTCATTTGCAGTCCTAGCCAACTGGTCATCTTTCTTTTTGACTTTATTATTTTCTTGAGAATCCTTATTCTCTTTCTTATTTAAACTGGGTGGTTCCTATTTTGTCTTTCCGAAATTCACTTCTTTTTCTTTTCCCAAATCTCTAACAGGCTCACAACCCACTTGATTATCTACCAGTCGTCCACTGCTCAATATAGTAACAGATTTAGCTTCCTCCTGGGTGGAGAAAACTTCACCCACTACAAACTGTCTCCTTGGGTTATTCAATGGTTGGCTAGGTAGCCTCCCTTCCTCTCTCTTAGTAAAAGAATTAGACAGCTGACAAAGATGGTCCTCTATCTTCTTAATACTTTGGCTGTGAAAGTGCACAGTTTGAGATAAGGGACCCAAATTCTGTAATGAGGCCAGAACTTGTTCCTCAAAAGAAGGTGCTCTCACAGCTAGTGGGGGTTTTTCAATGTGCTGATTTATTGTGTAATGATAGTAAAACAGGGGATGGATTCAGCACAACAAAAATATCCTAGACCTGCAAGATACAGGGTCCTTTGTAGCAAGTTTTAATAAGTAAGGGAATGCCCATAGGGAGGTGAGTTTAAAATATGGTAAATCTCTAGATCTGTAAGAGATCTGACACCCTAACTAATGCTAAGTAAGCTAAGAAAAAGGGAAGAGGTTAAACAGGGTTGTCACTTGAACTAACTATACTTGAAATGCAAACTAGTTGAGAACGAGTCTAGAGATCTAGATCTTGCAAATGGAAGGGTTTAAAAATAGAAAATGGAGAAGAGCAGCTAGGAGGTTGGTCTCACTGCTATCAGGTTGAGCTGATCATGTTACAGGGGTTTCAAAACACACAAATTCCTCACCTAGCTACAAGCACAGCTGCAGGGTAGAAGGCTCCACTCTAAACCAAAGGATTTAACTGATCTTAAGACTATGGTCTGTCCACTTTAATGGTCATAGACCATCCTATAGACTTCATCCGATCCAAGGGTCTACGGTAGAAGAATCCAATTGAAACCAGAGATTGAACTGCTCTTAAGGCGATGATTTGTCCACTTCAATGGTCACAGACCATCCTATGGAATTCCTCCAAACCAAAGGTTTCAACCAAATCATTAAAACTACTACAGATGCTACAATTTTCAGGTCACAAACACAAGAAATTATAGGGATATCAGATCTAGGGAGGTCAGATGGTATCCAAGAGGTCTACCAGTTAAGTGGGTGAGCTGATCAACAGACTCCTCTACACAAATCTGATCGAGCACCAAATGAAACCAAAGGAACTATAAATCTAATTAAATCAATAGAAACATCGTTTACATTGCAATAAAACTCGCTCTACAATGAAATGCTCTCAGATCTGTAGTCTGTGCAATAATTAACCCATAATAACACTCTCAACCTTTCCCAATTATAGATCTAACCTCTCTCTTCACTACTCCTAGGGAATTAGCCAACCATAGTTGAGCTAAAAGAGGGAAAATGGAATTTTGCTGAAAGCTTTGATCTCCAGAATCTGATCTAAATCTCGATCTCCCCCAATTGCAATTGGGGATCTCCATATATAGCTTTTTCTTTTATTTTTCCCGCCAATCTTCCCTTCTAGAAGGTGCTCAGAGTTTGTTAGAGTTCTGTTAAAGCATGTGGGTTGGTTAGGGTTTCCTAGGGCATCTTTTGGATCGTTGTGTCAGTCACCAATGTGCCTCAGTTTGCGTGCAGCAGGTCACCAAGTTGTAACATGTGAATTGCCTATTTTCTGAGAAGTTCTTCACACGATTTCGACAGGTTCAGGAAGCTTTCGACAGGTTCAAATGAAGCTTTTTGGTTATTTTGCTAGGTTCTCAGATCTCTTCGATAGGTTCCGATAGGATGAGCCTTCTCTTAAAGCTTCAGCATTCTCAGCCCTCTACTTGGAGCTTTCGACAGGTTGGAGAAGCTTTTCGATAGGTTGGAGGACCATTTCGATAGGTTCTGCTCTCGCGTCTCCATCTCGATAGGTTCAGGAAACCATTCGATAGGTTCCCCTTACACCTCAGGTAGGCTTTCGATAGGATGACTTCTTCCTTTGTTTCAGCTGCTCGATAGGTTCTTGGATCCTATCAAACTCCTCAATCCACACGAATTAATCCTTCTTCTGCGTTCAAATCCTATCGAAACCATTCCAACTGCATGAATTCCTCCTTTCTTTGCTTGCAACTCCTATCGAAGTCTTCAAATGACCTCTCGATAGGATATTTTTAGCCATTTTTCACTTCCTTCGCCTTACCCTGCTGTAGCCATGCGCTCCAAGGGCCCAATGGTGTGTAGCCCTCTTGTGTGCCCTTGCTGGGTCTGTACTATGCTGAGAGATGGACTTATTTGTGTGGCATTCTTGAGTAGTTTTCTATATTTTTCCTAACTTTTATTGCTATCTACAAAACAGACTCAACAGAGGTTTATTAATGTGCTCACAGGTCCATCAGAGGTTAGGTTAAGGGGTGAAAATTAGCATTTTTCACTACTTAACATCATGCCTTTCAGGCTCAAGAATGCAGGAGCCACATATCATGAGGGCTATCTTTTATGACATGATGCATAAGTGTGTGGAAGTCTATGTCGACGACATATTAGTGAAGTCCCTGACCCGAGCCGGACATGCTAAATCTTTATGACTGGTATTACAGAGATAAAAAAGTATCAGTTTAAGATGAATTCAAAGAAATGTGTGTTTGGAGTAACCTTCAAAAAACTAATGGGAGTCATTGTTAGCAAGCGAGAAATCGAAGTCGATCTGGTAAAGGTCAGAGCCATCCTCGAGAAGCCACCTCCCAACAACATCAAAGAACTATGAGGCTTGACAGGAACAAGAGATTCATCTCCCAACACTCAGATAGATGCGACCCTCTGTACAAACTACTTAAAGGAGGAGTGAGTATATATGGGATGACCAGTGTTAGCAAGCCTTCGACAATATCAAGAGGTACCTCATCAACTCACCAATACTATCACTGCCAGTTTCTGGAAAACCCCTGATCCTCTATGTGTCAGTAAATTATAAGGCTATGGGAGTAATCCTTGGACATTATGAAGAAGACGACAAGAGAGAGAAGGCCATTTACTACCTTAGCAGAATGATGGTTGAGTACAAACGAAAATACACATCAATGGAGAAGGTATGCCTTGCACTAGTGTGGGCCTCGACGAAACTATGACACTATTTCAGAGCACACAAGATTCTAGTCCTAGCACATATGGACCCTCTGAAGTACATCTTCGAGAAACCCGCTACATCTAAAAAGATCACTCGATGGCATATGCTCCTATAAGAGTTCGATATCACTTATATCACGTAAGTCCATCAAAATGAATTAAACTGAGTATGACATTGGTGCTTACATTCGCCAGCATTTAACCTTAGATCTAGCAATACGTAACCGAAAGATATCCTCTTAATTTATAACGAAAAGCCTGACAAGACTTCATAAACCCTCTACTTCGACAGCACTCTTAATCACAATGGAAAAGGCATCGGGATAGTCCTGCTGAGCTAGGAGTCGTCATACCGAAAGATTTTCAACTTGACTTGCCAGTCACCAACAACATCACTGAATATGAAGCCTTATCACCAGATTACGAACAATGCTACAGTTGGGTGTTAAACAGTTGAAAACAGTCGGTGACTCCAACGTCGCAACCTTCAGGTTTAAGAAATCAATGACCAACGACGGACAACCATGGTACTTCGATATATGGAACTTCTTGAAGCATCTTCATGTCCCTCTTTACCCTACGAAGATTGAACAGAAGATAATAAGGAACCGATGCACAAGTTTCTGCATCCTAGGCAAGAAACTATACAAAGAAGCCTTCATCAAAGGAGTACTGCTGTGGTGTGTCACGACTACCGAAGGACAATACATCATTCGAGAAGCACATGCCAGTGCCTGTGGTGCCCACACTGGAAGACAGAGACTCATAGATCAGATCATACGGTAAGGCTACTACTGTCTGACGATGACAAGAGATTGCCACCTCTACGTCCAATGCTGCAAGCAATGCCAAGAAGTTGTCGTGCTCATCAAAGCCCCATCAGTTGCATTAAACCCTATAACCTCACCATGGCCATTCTTGATGTGGGCCTTCGATGTCATCGGACCCTTCAGGGACACGGTGGGGAATACTCACAAGAATGCATTCATACTCATGACGATCGAATATTACACCAAATGGATGAAAGCTGAGTCATATGTCAGAATCACTGCTTCTACGCTCATGAAGTTTATCATTCCGAACATCATCACCCGCTTTGTAGTACTCAGCATGTTCATCATTGATAACGGACTGCAATTCATCACAAAGAAGATGAAGAGACTATGCAAAAGATTCAGCATCGTCCTGCATCACTCGCCGCCATTCTACCCTCAGGGAAATGGACAAGTAGAAGCTACGAATAATATGCTGATTCAAATTTTGAAATGCACAGTAGAGAGAAGCAATGGAGCCGATTGGCCTGAACGATTACCAGAAGCACTCTGGGCCTATAGGACTTTTATTTGCATGACCACTGGCCAGACTCCTTATCCCTCACATATGGGATGGAAGCAGTCCTACCCTACGAAATACAAGTACCATCCCTATGTATCCAATTTAATGATGAGCTATCCTTAGACGAAAGGAGAATTTCTTTACTCGCTAAGCTAGAATAACTCGATGAGACACGTTTAAAGGTAGCTGATCATGCTCAAGTATACTAGAGGAGGATGGCCAGAGCCTACGATAAGAAAGTCCTTGAGTGAACTTTTGAAATTAGAGCATTAGTCTTGAAGAAAATCATGCCTTCCAAAAATGTCCATCCAAAGGGAAAACTGAAATCGAACTGGGAGGGATGTATGTCATACCAGCCGCAAACCCAGGTGTGCAATCATAGATTTTTAACAATTTGTCGCGACGATGTGCTCATATGAAAAATGAAGAGTTGCCACCCAGAGCTTTTGGTATCTCAGAAAATCTAAATCAATATTGAAAGCATCAAAGTGCAAAAATATGACTCTGATTCCGGTCTACGCTAGAGGCTCTTGGGTAGGGGCTTCGATTATCGATCGAGAAGGTGTTAGGCACCAGATCAACCTGCACGAACGTGGTTTCTACTTATGGCTAAAATAAAGGAAAAATAAAAATAAAAAGAGCACTTCCTCTTGCCTGAAAGCACGCTGATCCTATTTGTGCCCCTCCGCAATTACTGAGATTTCAGCGGGGTAATGGCACAAATTTAAGGATAAAGGAAAAGCTGAGAAGGTAGAGGAGTAGAGGGGAGAGCCGGAGCTCTCGGGCCCTTATAGCACAACTGTGGACCTTCGTGTAGGTGCACTCGACGAGCTTCTGATTGCTTGAGTGTTTGAAGAACGGGTTCTAACCTCTAAGGCTTGATTGCTAAGGGGTAGAGGAAGAAGGCTAGGGGTAGTTCTCTCCTAAGCTCAAGGGTTTTTTATGGAAGATAGAGTTTCTAAGGTGATTTAGAATTTTGGAATTTGTATGGGTATTTGGTGCACCAAATGGGAGGAGGGGACTTCTTAATCTCTTTCTCTCTCTTGGAAAAATTTCAAGCCTTTGTAAAGGGAGGGGTGCCTCTCTATTTATAGGATAAAGGGAGGTTAGGAGGGTACTTAAGTACTAATAGGGTTAGCAATTAGGTAATCTTCTAATCTATGGTTTCCTAGGATTTTGAGAGCTTGGAAATGTGGGCAATGGGTTTCAATGGTAGATGATAGGGTGAGGCTTCAATTGACTAGAGGGTTGCAGATAGGTAAATGAGGGTGTAATAGTCCTAATGAAACCCATCCTAAACATTGGGATGTTCAATAAGTCAAACTCCAAAAGTAAAATTCGAGCAAAAACCAACAGTTACTATAGCTAAGCCAGGCGTGTGTATTATCCATGCCAAGTAATAGAGAAGTTTAGAGCCCGCTGGGGGGCCCATCTACGTTTGGCGTGCATAATATACATGCCAAGCCATTTATGGGACAAAAATGGCCTGGCATGTGTAATATACACGCCAGGCAACATTTCTCCAGACATGGCCTGGTGCATGTATTATCCACGCCAGGCAAAATACTTACATTTCTGCCAAATTTTCAAATCATCATAACTTTTGATCTATATATCAGAATGAGGTGATTCTTAGCTCGTTGGAAAGATGGGGAAGTCCTTTTTCTAATAATATATAATTCAAATTCAGAAGAGGTTTATATAAACTTTGGCAGTACTCTTTCCAACCACTGCTCAAGAGTCGAAACTCGTCTAGGAAAGGTCTATATAAACTTTGGCACTACTCTTTCCAACCACTGCTCAGGAGTCAAAACCCGTCTGGGAAAGGGTTCTAATGGGTTTGGGAAGGTTAGGATTGATTCCTAAGGGTTTGAGAGGGGTTCTAAAGGTTTTAGGGTGATTCCTAAGGGTTTGAGAAATGCTTTCGAAAGCTCGGAGGTGCATCCTTCTCGAAGTATGTGTCGATCGGGCGTTAGGCAAAATTTAGCTGTCTACAGATGCCCCTCCTTGGTATCCGATCACTAATGATCGAATGCCAAAGACAAGAGACATTCGAAGAGGCCCAAGGCAATACTGACGGGTCTGCTGTATTTAGAACGAACCTCAAATATCAGGTGGGTAACATGGTGAGTAAACGGAAGCCCTATATGTTGGGAAAAAAGTTCGTTCTCTAAGGCTATTAGTCCCCAAGTGCTTAGCGACATTATTGGGCATAATCGAGATAGTACGAGTTGCGAAAGTCGAGTATGTTAGAAAAAAATGTTCGCTTCTCGAGATGATTGAAGATGTTTGATGCTCAACTTTCATTCTGAATAGAATAGCTCCGTAAGTGAAAGGGTGATCAACCCATACTTAAGATAGGTGCAAAGCAAATACGTGAAGATCCACAGCTTGTGTTCGAACACATGAGGCATTGATTGCCCCATTTGATCGGCCACAGGTGCCCCTACATGAATCAAGGTTTGAGGTCCTTGGGCGAACCCATTGATCTCGAAGTTAATTTAGCATGACTACCGGAGCGGAGCAAATTGATATCGTAACACTTTTTTAGAGTGTGTGTCATTTTTGATAGTGTGTCCTGGATCAACATGACCTAGAGTACCCAACTTTAAATAATACTGGACAGATCCAGCCAAAATTGGGTGCCTACCGAAGGAGATACTCAATCTCGGTCTCCGTCAATGATGACCTTATTATCGAACAAATATATAAAAATATGTACTCATCAAGGGTAGATAAAAACAAAGGGGAATGGAAGTCCCAACCGAGAACTCGTCCGAGTATAATTTACGAGAACAAACAACCATCCAACGAATACCCAAACGCAAGGCGTACACTTTACATGGATACCGTACAAATGGAAGTTTTAAGCCAGCACCATAGAATGAGCCCTTCCAAATGCATGTTCGAACATAGTCGTTTGATAGGTAATTTCATTTTTGACAGGTTGGTCTCAACCAATGATTTTTTCTGAGGAATCTGAAGCTTAAGACACTTAAGTTCACATGAATCCAAAAATAGAGTGCACAACGTAAAGATTTAGTGGTGGAATCAACCCGATCGAAACATTGATTGTCTGACAGAGATCAACACCGTTGTTCCTACTTTAAAGTAGGATCCAAAGATTCAAGGCGAAACTTAGACTTAGGACATTAATATAGTGCAGCTGCGTTGCCGATAAAATATTGACATTTTACCGCATTAAAGCACATATGTGCGTAACTGAAGTACGAACGAAAACACCAATTTCTTTTTTTTCTTTCTCAAATGATTGTTTTTTATATTTTTTTTAATAGATCGATGTCCGTGGAGAGATGTTTCATTTGACATGTCCATTTTCAAGAGGTTGTCGGCTTCGAGGCTTTGGACCATTTTGATGTTCCTACACATTTATCAAGAAAATATCAGTTCCTTTTTTGTTTATAGAGGTAACACATATGCATCTTAAATAATAGAAGGAGAAGCAAACTTTTACCTACACTTTTTTATTTTTCAAGATTTATATATATATTTTTGTTTTTAGATTTTTTTATTCTTTTTCTTTATTTTGAGATTGAAGTACGATGCCATAAATATGTACATGGGCATAAAAAAGGAGTATATATTTTTTAGAATTTTTTAAGATATTTTGTTATTGTTTTTTTTTTTTTCTTTTTCTTTTCTTCTTTTTTTGTTTGATGCCTTAATAATAAGGCGAAGTAACGGGTCCCATTTGAAGCATAGTCGAACCCGTTCATGTGGTCAGACCTGAGTGAGGTTCAAAAATTTTACCAAGGTCAGAATATCCATCCCTTTGGATCGATTTAACCCTTTATCCTTACCTCAGGTCATACGTTTGAAGGTGCGGCATAAAGATACACCTGATCGAGATCCGATTTGAGTTGACATGAGTAGCCCAAATGAAGATCAGAGCTCGGGATTGTAACCAAGGGAGTAACCGAATGACTATCTCCTTTTCTTCTCTTTTACAACATTTTTACTCACAGCGCCCAAGACGGGTTTTTGTCGTACCCATTGTTTCCCTCTTTTTTACTCGTAGCGCCCTTTTAGGTTTTCACTACATCCATGGGTATACATTTTTATCCCAGGCGCCTTTTCAGGTTTTCACCTAGTCCGCACAAGCTCACTCTTTTTTTCAATAGCTCCCTTTCGGATTTTCACTACATCCATTTTGCTTGGAGCTTGTACTTTCTTTTTCTTTTCTCTTTTTTTCTTTCAAAGGTCATAACATGGACGTCGACTCCATTATAGCTAGTTGGCTCATGCCGACTCAATGGATACCGTGACTGCTCGTAGACGTTAAAGAGGGCTTTCCTCGGAGATGTATCTTGGCCATGGGTTTGAAAGGGATAGGTTAGGAATTTTTGAAGGTATTCTTAGATTTCAAAGGCTTCTTCTCAGATTTTTTTAAAGATTTTGATGGTAACTCTTTTTCTCTTTTTTGTTGTTTGGTATATATACTTTATCTTTTTCATAGAAGGAGATAATGAAAGAAAAGGCCATTGGCACAAGATGGGGTAGCAAAGGGTATAAGTGTTCAGGGATACTTTTTGGTTACTTGGCTTTGGAATAATGTCCTCTTTTATGGGTACTTAAGCAATCACGTGTCTGTATTATCAATACTTACCTTACCGCAGGAGACTTAGGAATAAAATTGTTGAACGTATCCGGTGTTGATTGGCTTCGAAAAGTGATCTCCATCCATGATGTCAAGGCAGAGTGTGTATCCAGGTAGCACCTCTTGGATGACATAAGGTCCTTCCCAGTTGGGCTTGAATTTCCCTCTCGGATCAGCGTGCCATCATTGCCCTTTGGTATGTTGCCTCAACATTCTTTAACCCAAATGGCATGACTCAGTAACAGAAAGTTTATCATGGATTAATGAACGCGGTCTTCTCTCAGTCTGCTTCGGCCATCTTAATCTAATTGTATCCAAAAAATCCATCCATGAACGATAGCATCCCATGCCTAGCAATGTGTCAGGGGGGCGTGCTCCGACCCTCGTACGGTGCCCCGCTGTCGTGCCGCAATGAGGCCAACCATTCTCTCTATCAACTCTGATACCATCTGCCTAGAGGACGAAAACTCCTGACATGGCTACCTTCTTTTTAAGGTCTACCATTCGCTGCCTCGTTCTCATACGATACGCTCGATTGCACCACTGTTCTATACTTGGCCTGCTCAAGCTTCACCCTATGCACTGCACTAGTACCTCACATCGCAATAGTATTGGCATGCAGCTCCCCATGCCATCATGTCTTGCTCGCATACTGAACCAAGCCCACAGTTGTGTGCCTACCTCATGCTGTCGTACTCAACCGAGTCACACACAACCCTCATGCTGTCGTTCTCTACTGAGTCCCATGCAACGCTCGTGAAGTTGCCAAGCCGTATGCACTGCGATGCATAGTTCGGGACCATACTTCAACCTCACCTTTGGTGCCACACGGCATCACTGTGTCGACATCTTAGGCCCACCCTGTCAGGAATAGGAGACACTTGTGCCCCCTCTTGCGATGGAAGGCCCTGCGTGGGTGGAAGACATTCATCCAACACCTCTCCCACATAGATGGTCCAAACACAGTGGTTTGCGTAAACAACCTGAGGACCTCAAACACGTTGGTTTGACATACCCCCATGGCACACATCTCCTGCCCGTGGTACACAGTGTCAAGTCCCAACCATCACACCCATGACTCCCCACATCGTCCTCTTATGTGACTGTGTCGCGTCCTCGCAGCGCGACCATGTCGCCAGGCCCTCATGGCCCTATGTCGTGTGCCCTGTTGGCATCACATGTCATGCTGTCTAGGCACCAAGATGTCGTGTGCTCATTTGGCACCATATCGCATGCCCTAGGAACCATGCTGCAAGCTTGAGTATTGACCCCGTCACAAGTGTTATCGACCAAGATGTCGATGGGTGGCAATGTGAGGTCATCCTTTGGGCTCACCTTGTTCAGATTTCTGAAGTCAACGCATATGTGAACCTTTCTATCTTTCTTCAATACCGAGATGATGTTGGCTAACCAATGAGGGTACTTGGAGACTATGAGAAACCCTGTGTCATACTATTTGATGACTTCATCCTTTACTGTCAACATCCACTCTGGCCTGAGGAGTCTCAACTTCTGCTTGATTGGATTAATCTCTGGATATAATGACAGCTCATGCTCGACCAAATTGGTGTCTAAACCAAGCATATCCTCATATGACCATGCAAAGATGTCTTAGTATGATCGAAGGAAATCAATCATGGTTTTTCTTTCCTTGGGGGACAGTGACTTTCTGATCTTAGTGATTCAAGGAACCTCTATTGTACTTAGGTTGATGTCTTCTATTTCTTCAACGATTGGGGTAGGGCTATGCTCAAAATCGGCAAATTGGTCAAGGAGCTCATTGGTGAGCTCCTTAGTAGGGATCTCCTCGTCCAGACTCGTGACTCCTATCTCTTCTTAGATTTCTATAGGAAATGGGTCGATTTCACATGGGACGAGCTTTTCAATTAAGGCATAATTTTCTTAATTTTATCAAGAATTTTAAAAGACAAATTTTTTAGATTATTTTGTATTTCTTTTATTTTTTTGAATTTTTCCTTTTCTTGGAGATGAGCCCTTGGCAAAGCGGGTCTTTATATACACATGGTATTGCCTGCCAAAGGCTAACCTCGCTTTTTAAATGTTGTTTCTTTTTAAAAAGTTGGTGCTAAATTTCAGGCCACTTGATGCTCCCAGAGTTTAGGGCATTGAAGCCCAATTCCTCACCTGTCGTGCCACCCCTTTACTTGGTTTGATGGAGGAGGCTGTTTGAAATGACTTTTAAGGGTCAGCCTCCATCATGTTTATCATTGGCTCATCTTGAACCTGATCCTCAAAGGTTAACACTGGCTTGGAATGGTTTAGGATGGGTGGCTGTACAAGCATGGGTATCTCCTCCTTAAAAAGTGATAATGAGGCGAGGCCTATTTCAAATTTTGGGGGGATGATTTGGGGATTGGTTTGGTGGATGGCCACCTACTTATATGGGGTCAACTGTGTTGTACCATTTTGGTCGATTTTGATGACCCTTGCGCTTATAAATGTGGTTCGGATGTGAGGCTTCGAGAGGGGTTCATCCTCCAGAACTACCCCCCTGGCTTTGGTTGTAGCAATGGTTCAAAAATTTTCCTTGGCTTCTTTGATTTCTTCTTCAGTAGGCCTGTAGCCAAAGCTGAATCTGACATGTTGGCCACCTTTCGATTTGACCAGGTCTCCCCTGCCTTAGAAACGGGGACCCAAACCTTTTCCTTTTTGATAGCCCAACTCTTGAAGCATGGCCACTGCTGCAGTCATTCCACTTCTGGCTTTTGCGGTGACCTCTCTGATAGGTTATGGCAACAATTGTAGACACCTCCATTTTGCCCTCCGAAATATATAAATCTATTTGGTCAACCTTTGACCTTGCCCATGATCTTCGGAAAAGGACTAACCTTCTCTGAAGACTTTAAAACCTATACGGGGCCCATGTACTGATACAATAGTACATGGTCAAGACCCAGACTGAAATAATAACTCTGTGGCTTAGACCCAACTCGGACCCAGGATAGTCCTGAATTACATGCCCTGACAAGCGTGCGTAACCCGATTGCATGCCCCATAGTTGGCGCGCAATTGGTTCCTCTTGGACCAGGATTGTGCTTCTTGAGGACAGCCTTAGGCCTTGATTACGTGTGCTTTCTAGTGCGCACAATCATATTGCACACTATACCACCTGCACGCAATTAGTCCATTTTGGACTGACCGTTTATCCTTCTAGAAACCGCCTAGGACGCGATTGTATGCCCTACCTAGCGCGTAAACGAATTATGCGCCTCTACACTAGCGCATAATTGGTTCCCAAGCGAACCTGGCCTCTAACTCCTTAGACCGCCTGAAATCCCCTATTAAGCACATGTATTCAGGCACTTAATTGATTGTGCACACCAAACACAACGTGCAATTAGCCTAATTAGATTAGGACAGGGATACACGGCTAAGCCAATTAGCCGATCACTCACTGAGTCGGTCACCGATTCAAAGTGATTGAGCGCTTGGTTTCAAGCGTGCAATTTAGTTGAGCGCACCAGACAGTGCACTTATTGAAATTCACCGACCAATTGAGCACACCCCATAGGGCGCACAATTGCCCAAAAACCTATAAATAGGCTCCACCACCACGACTTCAAAACACATAATTTTCTCGAGGAAACACGATCTTCTTAGAGATTTCTTTCTCTCTCGAGCTCCTCGCTTTCAAGCCTAGGAGTTCAAGATTTCTCCCTGCGGTCCTAGCCTCAGTTATACTTTTTTCCTTCTAGTTCTTAGTTCTTAGTTCTATTCCTTAGTTCTAGATCTCAGATTCTAGTTTTAGATCATAATTCTAGATTCTTTTTATTTTCTTATCACTGGTTCTAGTTCTGAGTTTCTAGAACCAGTCCTTAGCCTTAGCCTTTCTGCATATTTTTAGATCTTAGATTCATATTCATAGTTTTGATTTTAGTTTTTAGCCCTGAATTTTGTTCTAAATTTCTAGAGCTTAAGTCTTCAATTTTTAAATCTTAACTTCTATGTTCTAGATTTTAGTTCAAGCCTCAGTACTAGAACCATTAATCCTTAGTCCTAGATTTTCTATCCATAGTTCTTAATTTTTAGGTTTCAAATCCTTTAAAACCTACGATTTGATCTTTAAATCTATAATTCCTAAATTAAAAATCAGTTTTTCAACCCCTAGCCACCTGATTTGCCCAAGGGAGTTTACGGAGGGTACCCGGGAACGGGGCCGACCCTCCTTAGCATAGTGGGCCAAAACCCCTTTTTTTAAGATTTTCAGTAAAATTAGCTTATTTACTTGAATAAGAATTTCAATAGAATTAGTATAGCTTTAATTAATTAGAGTTTCAATAGTACCAGTATATTTTTAATTAGTTTTCGTAGAATTAATATGCTACACTCCCAGAAGGATTAGGAGAGTTAATCAATTAAGATTCCTAGTAAGATTAAGATATTTAAACTAATTAGACTCCTAGTACAGGTAGGAGACTCTTTTTTTTAACCAGATTCCCTGTAGAATTAGGAAACCTGATTAATTGGTCTTCTAATAGGATAAATAGATCCCTGCTAATGTCAAGTAATTAAAATGGTCAAGAGTTATAATAAGAATAGGAAAGGTAAAGCAATTAGAAGAAAATTAGGAAAAATTAGCTTAACTAAACTTATAGGCGACCTAGTGCTGCTGACATCGGTCGGCCGATGGTTCAGTAAAGAGAACAACCCATATCTAAACCCCGAAAGGCGTGATCAGTGACGTGTTGTAGCGTTAATAAATATCTACAGCTGGCGACCATAACAAAATAGGTATTCCCCTGAGATTTACCTCTTTACTTTTAGTATTTAATTCCCCTTTTAAAACACCGCCTTTGCCAGAGTTCACTTGGACCGATTTGGGCCACTTATTCCAGGGACTGAAAGGAACCTAGAAAAAGCGCGTACCAACAGACTGGCGATTGCAATGGGACTTCTTGTTGCTAAAGCTGCCTATGTTTAGTTTAGTTTTCCTTGTTTTCTAGTTAGTTTTCTTTTGTGTTATTACTTTTTCCCTGTCAACCAGTAGTTTTCTTTCATTTTATTATTTTCCGCACTTAAGCGTACTCCTGAAAGCACATGAGCATACATCAGAGGCTCGAGATGTCAGGAATATGAAGGATTAGAATTGGTGACCCACCATTATAGGGGTACCATGATAACCTACTATACCATGAGCAGCCACTCGAGGGCTCAACACAATACAACCTGAAAATCAACATAGCCGGCGGTGAGGAAACTCCCATCACACCTCCGAGCACCAGCCATAATGACTGACACAGAAATAGCAACTTCGGGCAGAATTTCACTGCTCGACAACTTGTGGACCTCAGCGTCCAGAAATTACAAAGGGGATGAGATGAAGTCGACGAACTACTCCACAGCTTAGCCACAACATACGAGACCATCAAGGAATGACAGGACGCGGAGGAATGAGAACGAAAAAGACAGGAGAAGTCACCTCCTAATCCGACGATGATATCACTGCATGTGTTGCCACCTAGGCACACTCTTCAGCAGCGGATGGCAAGACAGAATCTATTCCCAGACCACTAAGCAAGACGCCATTGTGAGCGTAGAGGATTTCCCCAAAATGATCAATGAATACATGACTAAGAAAAGCCGCCCTGATTTGTCATTCAGGTTTGATAGCTTCTACCGAGATCTTGAATTTAATCAACTTGTGGGATTTAAGTCCCCTAAATTTAGTAAATGCAATGGCACTGAAAATCCAAACCACCATCTGGCATTATTCTATAATGACTGCCGACCTATTCACGACAACCATAGACTTCTGATACACTACTTTTAGAGGTTACTTGAAGGGGAAGCTCTCGATTGGTTCGCCAGGCTCCCACTGCATAAAATTGATACATTCGAAGAACTAGCTAGACAGTTCTTAGATCAATATAAGCATCTGATATAGGAGGCCGTCAGTCTCAGCGAATTGATGACGATAAAGCAAGAAGTTAAAGAGGACTTCGCCGATTTTGTATCACGCTAGAGGAAACTCGCAGCTCCTATAGGAAGTCAAATGAGAGAAAAGGATGCAATTGATATCATCATAGATAACATCAGAGAACCCCTTCAAAGTGCTCTGATCATAAGTGATTGCCAAGATTTCGCTACCCTTCACCTGCGCGCCAGTCGCATTCAACGACACATAAAGGGAGGAGATCTCACCTTTTCTATCGCGGCACTGAAGGCCTCGACTTTCAGCGATTCAAAGTCTCAAACTAATAAGAGGGGCTTAGCCTCTGAGCAAGTCAACACAGTCGCTAATCAAAATCAAGGCAACGGGAACAACCAACAAAGGAACCCCGGTTAGGGTCAGTATCAGAATCAGCAACGGTACACTAATCAAAATCAGAACCAATACCCTAACTGAAACTAGTATCCTAATCAGAATCAGAAAATTGCCCGAAACTGTCCTGCCAATACCCAGGGCTACAACAATGTACCCCCGCCCTAAAACTTCAATCAGCAGACCCGAAGTCCCTATCAGCCTAGACGAGATCATTATCCTCCATTACCCAATACCATCCCCAATATTTTCTACTTCTTAAGCGATCAGAACCTCATTTGTTTCCCACCAGAGTGGCCACAGCCCTGGCCTGCCAACCTCGATTACATTAAGTTCTGCGCTTTTCACCAATATGCAGAACATAGCTTGGAAGACTGTTGGGTGTTGAAAGATATGATATACGACATGAACGATCAGAACTAGATTGACTGGGAATCCCTTCGAAATTCTAACCAAAACAACCAACAGCCTTCGTAGAACCTCGAAATTATCAACAACCCTCTGCCAAATAATAATCAAGGATTGGTCACCCATGTCATTGTTGGGCTTAGGGATTGTGCTTTATTTTATTTAAACATGTGGTAAAGAATCCCATAAAATGATAAAAAAATAGAACAAAATGAAATAAAAAATGGGTGAACACAAGCACAAAACAAAATTCACAGACCTGCAAGATCCAGGGCCTGTTGTAGCAAGTTTGTAAAGTAAGAGTCTGTCCCATAGGGGGTGATGATTTGAAACCCCAAGGGTTGTATAGTAGTCTCCAGATCTAGCTAAAGATCTGGCAATCCTAAAGGAAGGGAGTTTAAGTGTTATTAAGCTATACTAAAAACTAAAAGAACAGGAATAAAACTACATCTATAGAAAGGGATAAAGAAGGATGATGATGTGTGATAAAATAAAGATAAAAGATGGAGAAGTAGGCAGTTGGGGATAAATCAGTTATGCAACTCAGTGTTAGGCATGAGTCTGTAGCAATCCTTTAGATGGCTACAAGCACATCTACAAGGTAGAAGAATCCAACTCAACCCATGTCATTTAGACTGCTCTTAAGGCTATAATCTATCCACTTAAATGGTCATAGACTATCCAAGGGAGATGGTCAAATCACATTGATTAAATCAGAAATCTAACCTAACCCAAAGAAATGGATTGATCTTAAGGCTATAATCTGTCCACTTAAATGGTCACAGACCATCCTTACTGATTTCCTCCAACCAATGAATTAAATCAATGAATACCATTGCAGATAGTATGTTTGCAAGGCTACAAGCTCATGCATCCATAGGAGCAAACTGACCTTGAAAACTAAGTGGAAACCATAAGGTATCTCAGGCTGAATGAGGACTTAGATTCAGCTAGTCATTGCTATAAAAGGCCTACAATGACCCAGTTCACAAGTCTGCAATCTCTACAAAAACTCAGATCTACGCATTGATGATGGTGATGCAAATAGAGTAGAGTTTGGCTCTGCACAATCTCTCACTAGGCTATAAGCTCAAGTGCAGAGAAAGAGAATCCCTCTCAAATCTGTGACCAAGACCTTCCTTAAGGCTATAGTCTATCCACTCAAATGGTCACAGACTATCCTAGAGGTTGCCTTACCCATAAATGATGAGATAGAACATGAATATCATTGTTGCCACCATGGTTATAGGGCTACAAGCTCAAGCTTCCATGAGAGCAAACAAATCTATAAAATCCTATGTGGGAAATAAAGGTCAAAGAACACTATGTTGGACACATAGAAAAAATAATAGATTTAATGGACATTAAAAATGGCATTACATTGAATAAAGAGAACTTACAATGCTCTACCCTCAAGGCAACTGTTTGTTCAACTCCCAAAACAGCTCCCTCTATTTCAAGCAAAACCCATTACAAAATTGACAATAAACTAACTGTTACATAGAACTTAGCCAGCAAATGCTAGGCTAAGGAAGAAGAAAATGGAAAAAGGAAACTAAACCCTAGGTGAGCACAGGAAACCCTAGCTCAGATCTTTGGGAAAACCCTGGATGATTTTCAAAATGGATAATAAGCCATTATATAAGCAACCCTAGAAACCCTAATGTGCATTAGCCAATTAGAAGAGAGATGCTTCAGAGTGGCTCATTCATGGCCCTTAGATGCCTTAGGATTGTGGGAACAGATTAGGGCCTTAGGAGGTGTGCCCTAGAAGTGTGAAATGTCCAAACAATCCCTGAAAATGGAGAACATCAAGCTGGGAAGTTGGGAACTCGTGCTTTCACGTAGTTGGAATGCTGCTGTGATGCCTTGTCGCGAGGCTAAATTATTGCTTTTAAGCTTCTCGCGAGGCTTTCGCTAGGAGGTCGCGTTGCTGCATTGCCTGCTGTAGAAGCCAACTCGCAAGGATCAGTGTTTAGGTGATTTCCCTCACTAGGCTCTCCCGTGTATGACTTTTAGCTCGTGTGGCTGAAATGGACTGCGTGAGATCTTTAAGAGTCCCAGTCTCCAGCTTGCGAGGATGTTGCCAGGATAGACTTGAGCTTCGCGTGTGGCTGGTTTGTCTCGAAAGCGCGTGAGAGCTATGCTAGAACCACGCGACTGCTTCTGAAGTTGTAATGTAGCTTCGCGAGGGTGCCTGAACTGTGCGAGTTCTTTGATAATGCTTTGATCCTTGCGAGGTCTGTGCACGCGATTAAGTGCTTAAGCCTTGGACTTTGCGATAGCTGCTTGAGGCACTGCTCTGAATAAATTGAACCTCACGATAGGTTCAAGTGAACTGTGCGAGGGTCCTCTGTGTGCTCGCTGCTGTTGCAGTGCTTGCTGCAGCCATCTCCACTGCCTGGCTCCATACTTTCTCCATCTGCTAGACTTCTTGGGCTCACCATAGCTTGCCACATGGCCCTAATGGTGTGCCTAAATGCCCCAATGGTGTGAACCACCATGGTGCCTTCAATGAATGCTCAACAGCTCGACAACTTGAACTAAAGTACATTCTTCTTGGCTTGAAAATGTGGGATTGCTGCATTAAGCTCTTATTTTGCTCTTATCTATAAAAACACACTTATAAGTCATTATTAACATGCTTAAAGGTCTATCAAAGACCAGGTTAAGGGATGAAAAGTGGTACTTTTCAGAGATTAACACACCCCGAAACCTAATCTTTGCTAGTCCTCAAGCAAAGGCAAAATTACAAATATTTATTCAAAATAAAAAATACCACTTTCGTAGGGAGCACTGGTACATTTAGCATATGTACTAAGCCTTTTAAACCCCTAGGTGATCCCTAGTAGAGGAGTGAAGTCTCCTGAGGGTTTTTAGTGAAGACACCCATAAACTTCACCAATAAAATAGTTAAAGATAGTGCAATCAATGACAAAATAGATTTTCATGAATAAATCATCATCCCACATCTATTCTTTAAAAATTCAAAGGAAATTACAGAAGTAATGCAGGAAATTAAAATTAAAAATCAACATGTTTGCATCACCACCAATCAATTCACATCAGAAATACAATGTGCAAAGTTAGTACACAACTTGCCTTTGATTCAAAAATCAAGTTGGGTACAATCCCAATGAAATTAAATTTCAGACCCAATCCTCACTAGGGCTATCTCTCACAATGAAAATCAAGAGGGTGTTCACATTCTCATTAACTCAAGAGCAGTTACAGACCCCAAATGGGTCTGCAAACATGAGCATTAGCTTTTCTTCTAAGTTTTGACATCCTCAAGAAATTTCACCATAGATTCGACAACTCCTCATCTCAACATGACAACTCATTTCACTAGAGATCAACAAGGTCTTTTTGATGGATTGTAATGTGGCTTATGGGTGAGGGATATAAAGAATGAAGGGGGTGAATGGATCAAAATCAAGAAATCAGCAAGGTAAGGAGTGATTCATGACTTCACCACCTTCATTTTAGCACAACTTCATCTTACTTGATATTTTTCATAAGCAAAGTGGTCAGCTTCTCTTCTTCTTTTCAATTTCCAGATGATGTTCTTCTCCTGACTTCTCTTTCTTTTTCTCTTTTTATTTTTATATTTTTATGATTTTTATGATGAACTACCACACAAATACCATTGATACATTGTTATTTTTAGTTGTTTCTCTTCTCCTTCCACCAAATGTTGAACCCCTCTCTACTATCTTCAACAACTTCTCCTTTATCTTCTGAATTCTCAGAGTGAGGGTAAGGTTGAAAAAGGACATGAGGTTAAAGTGCAAGCACTCCGGTGTTTGTTGAAGAAAAATAAGATTTTTAAGGCTCAAAGAGTGTATGCAGAAGGGCAGTTTTAAAAGGTTGGAATTTCAAGCTCAAACTGTCCACATGAAGGCCTTGGGTCATATCCTTAGTGTCATGAGTGTTCTCAATCAATTTTTTATTTAGAGGTGCCTAACTTCTAGTGAAAAATGATTGAATCAATCAGTACTTAGAGTAGAAAATTTTCCACAAACACTCTTCAAAGAAAATATGGTAGGCCCAAATCTCACTAGGTATGGTCTTCAATTTAACTCATGGGGTAGTTTTTCACCTTTTTCTCTCCTCTCTAGTTTACTAAGTACCAATTGAACAATTTTCTTGATGTTGAATTCATGGTGGTGCTAATTTTTCAAAGATTTTCAATTTTAAATTTCTGCAAAAATTTTCAATTTTCACAAATTTTCTCAATCTAACAAGTTAGGTGGGAATTGACTTTATTCATCTCAGTTTTCCTCACACTGCTGCACTAGAATTAACTATTCTATTGGCAGGACTAACCTGTCATACCCCCAAACCTAAGTTAAATAGTGTCCTCACTATTTTATGCAAACATGTATAGGGGCAACAGGGTGTATGACAGATGCACACTAAACTACAACAGAAAATGAAAAGACAAGTAAACTAAAAGATGAAAAAAATTTGAACTAAAAGGAGAAAAAGAGAAAATAGTCAAAGTGACAACAAAGGACACTAAGTAACTACACATATCCTAAAAACAACAACTATATATAGCAGAAACTAAATTAAAATAGCAGGTATTTAGAGAACATGAACTAAACTAGACACCTTAAAAAAATCCTAACTACAAATACCTAAAACTGATCTGAGCATGTATCTGAATTGATGTAAAAGAGATATCAACATTAAAAGCACACATTTAAGAGCATGATTCATACAAAATTAGATCACAACAGTCCGGATGGGGGTTCATGAATGACAAAAATTTCTGCAGCTCATCTGAAACTCAGCTGAATTGGAAAGAACTGAAAATAACAAATGAAAGGCCATACCTTTGCATTTGCATCAAACCTGAGATTCTTCCAATCAGCAATTGATAGTTGCTTGAAAGATGCAGGGAGCAGCTCTAGCTCCCCATTAGGTGGACAGTCACTTAAAAGGCAGTAAAGGTGCCTTAGATGGCCGAGGGTAATTGTCTAAGTGAAGTGATGCACACTCCCCACTGAGAAACCCAAACTCCTCAGTCCATAAACAATAGTTTCAGCACAAACCTCAACCCATTTCAAGAGAGTGGGCAAGGTATCATCCACCATCTCTCAGATGACAACACTTGACAAACAGCCCCCATTTCCTCCATTAACGCTTGAGGAAGTGGGGCTCCACATGGTATATATATATATATTTATTATTATTATTATTATTATTATTTTATTATTTATTATTTTATTTATTCAGCTTCTCTCCAAATGCACAACCTCTTGGCTTCAACAATCAAATGGGCCCCTCTCGTGTTGTTCACTGTTTGGCTTGGGAGTCGACCGTCTTCCGTTCTCATTAGAGCATTTGAGATATGACAAGCTGGTCCTCAATTTTTCTGATGCTCTGTGAATGAGAATCTATAATTTGTGCAATGGAGCTAAGGTTTTTGCAATGAAGTCAAAACCTACTCCTCGAAGGAGGGGGCTCTAGATTGGGGTGTGGCTATAATTAGCAAACTTGGTTGGGGGGACTGGTGAGAAAATTGTTGTATTTGAACATAACCATGAGGGGACTGCTGGTTGGCATTGTAGGGCAAGGCCTGCTGCTGTTGGGTACGAGGCATATCAGTTTGTCTCCACCTCAGATTTGGGTGGTTCCTCCACTGATACCCAACAGACTGCTGTCCATATGATTGGACAACATTGGCTTGGTCATTGAAAAATTCTGTGGCAAGACTAGCAGATGGACATTGCAGACGAGAGTGTGTGGGTGAGTGGCATATAGAACATACATCTCCAACCTGTGTAGCCATGTGGGGCTGCAACACACTCAACACTTTATCAAATTTTAAGGCTAAACTATCCACCTTCCTCTCTAGGTTACTATACGCATTCAACTCATACACTTTTCCCTTAGAAGTCGGTTCATTTATACTCCTAGCAGCTTACACAATGTCATTGTGTGACAAAGACTCATGCTGCATGAAGGTTTCACTAATTAAATCAAATAACTCCCATGCTACTACATCAGTCTTGCTGAGATATGAGCCACCACTAGATGCATCATTCATGGATCTGCTTTTGGCATCAATTCCCTGGTAGAAGCTTTGTACAAGCTACCACTTAGGGATCTGGTGGTGTGGGAACTGCCTCAGCAACCCTTGAAATCTCTCTCAGGCTTCATGAAATGATTCAGTTGGGAGTTGAGAAAATGAGATTATGCTCTTTCGCAACTGACTTGTCTTACCGATCGAGATAAATTTAGCCAAGAATTGGCATTGAAGATCATTCCAAGAATTTATGTTGTTGGTCGGCAACATGGAGAGCCAAGAGCTGGCTTTATCCTTTAAGGAAAAAGGAAAAAGCCTCAGCTTTGTTGCTTCCTCTCCCAAGCTAGCAATTTGAAAAGTGGTGCATAGAGCAAGAAACAACTTTATATACTGGTATGGGTCCTCGCTACTCAGCCCATGAAAACTTGGCAACATTTTGATGGTGGAGGCTTTAATCTCATCACTACCCACTGCATTAGGGAGTTTAATGGAAGAGGGGGATGAGTATGCCCTTGGTACATTATACTCCCTAAGAGGTCTAGATTGTTCACCCATCTCAGCAGTTGCTAAGTTTTCAGTAGGGGTGTGTGTTGCAGGTCTAGGATTTAAGACTCTCTCAATCTCAAGAATCAAAGGTTTAAGCTTGGGATTAAGAGACCTTCTTCCCAGCATACAACACACACACTCTGAGCAAAAACAGGACAACAGATGCAAATAGATAAATAAAAAGCAAACTAAACAAGTACTGAATTTTAAGACAGCAGAAATGAAATAAAAACAGGGGAGAATAGGATGCAAACTGATGCAGAATTTTAAGACAGCAGAAATGAAATAAAAACAGGGGAGAATAGGATGCAAACTGATGCAGGAGTGGCCTAGGTGCAGCTAAACTCCTCTATTTGCAACTGCTCCAAGCTTGCAAAAATCTAAAACTTTAGCAGTAATTTATTCAACACTAAACAAATAATAACATAAAATCAATGCAAACGTAAAGGACAACAACTATAATTTTTTCAGTCATAAGACACCAAAAGACCTAAAAACAGAAAATAGAGAAGAAAAATGCAAAAAAAAATCACAGAAAAATTACAACTGTCATTTATTCAAACACTATGTCTACAACAAATATAGCTAACAAAAACTTAAATTACTATACTAGATCAAAACTCCCCAGTAGCGACGCCAAAAACTTGTTGGGCTAAGGGATTGTGCTTTATTTTATTTAAACAGGTGGTAAATAATCACATAAAATGATAACAAAAATAGAATAAAATGAAATAAAAAATGGATGAACACAATCACAAAACCAAACTCATAGACCTGCAAGATCCAAGGCCTATTGTAGCAAGTTTTGAAAGTAAGAGTTTGTCCCATAGGGAGTGATGATCTGAAACCTCAAGGGTTCTATAGTAGTCTCTAGATTTCGCTACAGATCTAGCAATTCTAAACGAAGGGAGTTTAAGTGTCACTAAGCTATACTAAAACCTAAAAGAACAGGAATAAAACTACATCTATAGAAAGGGATAAAGAAGGATGATGATGTATAATAAAATAAAGATAAAAGATGGAGAAGTAGATAGTAAGCGATAAATCTGTTATACAACTCAATGTTAGGCATGAATCTATAGCAATCTTTTAGATGGTTACAAGAACATCCGCAAGGTAGAAGAATCCAACTCAACCCATGCCATTTGGATTGCTCTTAAGGCTATAATCTGTCCACTTAAATGGTCACAAACTATCCAAGGGAGATGGTCAAATAACATTGATTAAATCAGAAGTCTAACCTAATCTAAAGGAATGGATTGATCTTAGGGCTATAATCTATCCACTTAAATGGTCATAGACTATCCTAAGAGATTTCCTCCAACCAATGAATTAAATCAGTCATGAATACCATTGCAGACACTATGTTTGCAAGGCTACAATCTCATGCATCCATAGGAGCAAACAGACCTAGAAAATCAGTGGAAATTGTAAGGTATCTCAGGCTGAATGAGGAGTTAGATTCAGCTGGTCATTGCTACAAAAGGCTTACAGTGACCCACCTCATAAGTCTACAATCTCTACAAAAACTCAGATCTACACACTGATGATGGTGATGCAAACAGAGTAGAGTTTGACTCTGTATAATCTCTCACTAGGCTACAAGCTCAAGTGCAGAGAAAGAGAATCCCTCTTAGATCTGTGACCAAAACCTGTCTTAAGGCTATAGTCTATCCACTCAAATGGCCACATACTATCCTAGAGGCTGCCTTACCCATAAATGATAAGATAGAACATGAATATCACTGCTGCCACCATGGTTATAGGGCTACAAGCTCAAGCTTCCATGGGAGCATCAAATCTATAAAATCCTATGTGGGAAATAAACGTCAAAGAACACTATGCTGGACACAGAAAAAGCAATAGATTTAATGGACATTAAAAATGGCATTACATTGAATAAAGAGAACTTACAATGCTCTGCCCTCTAGGCAACAGTCTGTTCAAATCCCAAAACAACTCCCTCTATTTCAAGCAAAACCCATTACAAAATTGACAATAAACTAACTATTAAATAGAACTTAGCCAGCAAATGCTGGGCTAAGGAAGAAGAAAATGGAAAAAGGAAAAGGAAACTCAACTAGCACAACCAGCACAGGAAACCCTAGCTAAGAAAAACCTTGGATGATTTACAAAATAGATAACAACCCATTATATACCCCAGAAACCCTAATGTGCATTAGCCAATCAGAAGAGAGATGCTTTGGAGTGGCTCATTCGTGTCCCTTGGATGCCTCGGGACGTGTGGGAACAGATTAGGGCCTCGAGGGGTGTGCCCTAGTAGTGTGAAATGTCCAAACAGTCCCTAGAAATGGAGAATAGCATCCTGAGAAGTTGGGAACCCGTGCTTCGCATAGTTGAAATGCTGCTGTGATCCCTGTCATGAGGGTGAATTGTTGCTTTTAAGATTCTCTTTAGGCTTTCGCTAGGAGGTCGCGTGGCTGCATTGCCTGTCGTAGAAGGCAGCTCGGGAAGATCAGTCCTCAGGTGGTGTCCCTCGCTAGGTTCTCTTTTGTATGACTTTTAGCTCGCGTGGCTAAAATGGATTGCGCGAGATCTTCAAGAGTCCCAGTCTCCAGCTCGCGAGGATGTTGCTAGGATAGATTTGAGCTTCGTGCGTGGCAGGCTTATCTTGGAAATGTGCGAGTGCAAGAACCACACGATTGCTTCTCTAAAGCTGTAATATAGCTTCGTGAGGGTGCTTGAACTACGCGAGCCCTTTGATAATGCTTTGATCCTCGCCAGGTTTGTGCGCACAATTTAAGTTCTTAAGCCTTGGACTTCACGATAGCTATGCGAGGCACTTCTCTGAATAAATTGAACCTCACGACAGGTTCAAGTGAACTATGCGAGGGTTTTCTATGTGCTCTCTGCTGCTGCAGTGCTTGCTGCAGCCATCTCCACTGCCTGGCTCCATACTTTCTCCATCTGTTAGACTTCTTGGGCTCACCACAGCTTGCCACATGGCCCCAATGGTGTGCCTAATTGCCCCAATGGTGTGAACCACCATGGTGTCTTTAATGAATGCTCAACAGCTCCATAGCTTGAACTAAAATGCATTCTTCTTGGCTTGAAAATGTGGGATTGCTGCATTAAGCTCTTATTTTACTGTTATCTACAAAAACACACTGAAAAGTCATTATTAACATGCTCAAAGGTTCATCAAAGACCAGGTTTAGGGATGAAAAGTGGTACTTTTCAAAGATTAACAGTCACTACAGTAGACCTACCGTGCCAAGCCCCTTTTCATCCATCTAACCTAATCATGCGAATTAGTCATCCTAATGCAACAACAAGTTCAGAGGACCTCTGAGGCCCACCATCATTCCACCTCACCCTTCTACCTTCATAACCTGAGTTAAACCACCGACTCCTCCACCATATCTAAACTTCACTCGAGTTCGAGTTTAGTCTTTTCGAGACCCGAGACCTGTCATTCGACCCATAGAACCCTCTACACCTCCGAACTTCGATACAACTCCCGGTAAAGCAGAGTTAGAATATGAAGACCATGTCCTTCAAATTATAAAACAAATCACAACATGGGTAGACAGTGTTTCCCAAAATACTACCAGTCAACAACACAAGGAGACAACTGAAGAACACCCATCAGCGGTAGAGATGGCACAGCAGGAGGAAGGACTTACTAAGGAAGAAATACTAATTTTCGCATTCCTCAAAGAAGAAGACTATACTCAATACCTCCCACCTTGTAATGGCATAGCTCCAGTACGCATTCCTTCGTCCAATTTCACTCCTTTCATCGAAAGCACTATAAAGAGTCCCTCGACAATCGAAGGTCAGCAACAAACATTCCCAGTTCTCAAATCTGGAACCAACTATCCGTCACCACCATTCCCTCGGGAAAAATAAAGCAACAATGCATAACCCTCTGACCAGAATGAGGAGCAAATTTGCCTCCTCTGCCTCATGTGATTCCCCTGCCTCTGGCACCAATGCCCTAGCCAACTCAACAGAATGGGTATATAGCACATCAACTCGACAAAGAACCTACCTTGAAAACAGGTCAGGAATACGATCTTCTCTGACACCTCGCAAAGGTACCAACATAAATATCCATCCTCGAGCTCATCAAGAAATCGCCGAAGCATCATCGACTGCTTGTGGAGACATTGGATGAGACACACATAAACAAAGATACTACTCTAGATCAGCTGCACAAAATTGCCTCGATTATGACTCAACCCCCTGCTCTCACCTTCACGGAGGCCGATATCCCAAAGAATCGTTACATGGAAGTTCAACTCCTATTTATTTGACCGTCATAATCAGAGGATTTTCAGTACCTCACGCATTGGTCGACACCGGAGCGGGACTCAACATCTATCCTATAACAACGTTAAAGATCCTTGAATACACTGAACAAGATATAAGGCCTTTGTCCTTATTCCTCATCGCTTATGATGGCTCTCGGCGCTTTGTCAAGGGAACCATCAAGTTGCAAGTCCACCTCAGGCCAGTCACCAAAGATGTTACCTTTCATGTCTCTGATTCCTCAAGCACTTATAATTTGATATTGGGAAGAAAGTGATTGGAATTCATGAAAGTAGTAGCATCGACATATCACTAGTTTGTCAAATTCTAGCCTGAAGATTTTATTATCAGAATATATGTTGATACGCCCCTTAAAGAAATTGACACATACTATGTGGCAAGCATTCCAACGGCACATGACTCGATACTGAACATAGGTCATATCAAGAAAATGCAGGAGCATGATGTTACATCGATAGCGGAAGTTAGCTATCCTTTGTCTCTTCTGACCCACCAACCAAGAGTCATGAAAAGAGAAGCCAGACCTGATCTCGCTCGGCTGTATGACATAAATCTGACTACGTCAAAGGGATGGGACTTGATGTATAAGCTAGGATACATCCCTCATACTGGAATCGACAAGGATAAGCAAGGACGCATAAGATCGGTCGTCCCGAAGAAAATGCGCAAACACATCTGATTAGGCTATCAGTCGGACGGATTAGGCTATCAGTCTTACCTACTTCACCAAAGTGGTCACTCTATGACCATTTCATATATGGAACTACTGAGAAGAATAATCTGCCAAAGAAGAAGAGAGAACCATCCTGCACCGAGTCTTAGGCGACTGAGATCGAGCAAATAGCTAGAGCCTTCACTGACTTGACAAATTTAAACCAAGAGAGCGGCGATATAGATAAGCCTCTTGAAGGGGTCAAACCATTATTTGAAACCCCTGAAGAGCCAAATAAGAAGTCTATGGCATTCGAGCTGCCCGAAGAAGTATGGGGATCGACAGATGAGGAGGATTTCCACATTGCTACCCTTAGAGATGCAGAAGAATCAAAATTGAATCAACCAAGTCACAATGAAGGGACTCCTCGACGACGAGTGAAGAAGAAGACTACTGGACAAACCTTAATGACACAGAGCTTGTAGACCACCTGAGAGCAGATCAGTTAGAATGGTTCAGACAAGAGAATCCCTCCTAAGCGAAAGATTTAGACGCCAATGATAGCTCGATTACCAGTACATGCTCAACAATTGGCAATGCCCATTTCAATGTTCCTACCCAAAATTGCTATACTGCGGCCAATGCACAGTGATGACATTATGATGTCAGAAAGCAGTCATGAACAAGATCTGGCAAACAATCAGGTCAGAAGAACATCACATCACGTACATCGAAGTCGAAGAGGAGTTAGAACTTGACGCACCTCAATCTCGAAAAGCACCTTAGCTCTAAATCTTTTGGATGTCACTAGAGGAAGAATGGCAACCCCCTCTAAGTGATGATGAAGATTATTAGATATATCTCCCCACACTTGAGTTAGCAGAACAATTAGAATAGGGCTTCTAAGAATAATCAGACGAAGAAGATCTCGACATTGACAACCGCTCCGATCATGAAGGATGGGAATGTCCCTAGGAATATCCTTGTGTAGCTCACCCGTATCAGCCTCCTTGTCAGGCCTGTATACTTCTCACCGCATATTACGAGAGCCAAAGGAAGGACTTCCCAGAAGCTAAATTCAACGATGATACTTTCAAACATTTCTTCACCACATGAGAGTGCCCATGAGAGTTTTCCTACATCCTTCGGCCATACCATCCTTATTGTCAGATCTACACCAAAAATAATAGAAGACTTTGAACAAGAAGGTCGGACCAATCCCCTTCCCACACTATGGAGAATGGCTGAAAGAAACCCAGATTCGATAATTAAGTTCATCGAACCATATCTTTGATTAATACGATGTGAGGAATCTTAATAATAAGCAAACCTCCAGTCTGATTCCGAAGACGAGAGCTTGGGTAACTACTCTCTTCAGGCTCTCTTTGACGATGAAGCACTTCACGTAGTAGAAGAGGAAGAAGAATTGTTTGACAAACCATTACCATCATCGCTCATCTGGAGGATCACCTCAGACGAAGATCATATAAAAAAAAATGTCAAATTCATATCGAGTTCACATCATCTGAAGACTCGCCCGAATGGCCTCAGCAACCCTCGCACTTCCCCAACTAGAGAAGTAACCCCGCCGATTCTGCCTCAGGAAACCGACCCTGTACCATACCTATTATCGAAAATAAAAAAAAATAGAAAATCCTAAAATCCCTAAAAATATAAAAATAGAAAACCCCAAAAAATTAGAAAATTTTAGAAAAGAGAGAGAGCCCTCCATCCCATCCCCCATCAGCAATCGACTGGGAGACCTTTCCCCCAAGGCTATAAGTGGCAGACGCATCAATGACGCCAAATAAAAACCAATTGACATACCCGAACTCGCCGATTCCCTCGACATCACCTAAACACATCTCGAGCTCACTCGACATGACTCTACTATTTATTTCTCGCTGGGATGCAATATAGTCTGACGTAATAACGAGCCGGTTATCATACCCGACTGTAGACACCTAAATTTTGCCCAAGGCTCGATCGAGACATACTTCTAGAGAGGCACACCCTCGAGCTTCTGATAGCATTCTCCACACCTTTAGAAACCACCCCAGATCCATTAGAACCCTCCTTGAACCTTTAGGAACCAATCTCAAACCTTAGAAACCTCTCCGAACCCATAGTTAGCCTTCTTGGGCAATGGTTAGAGAGAGATGAACCATGGCTGGTAGGAACCCCTACTGATATTGAATCATATATCATTAAAATGTAAAGGTTTCCAGTTTTTCAATGAGCTAAGAATTGCCTCAATCTGAGTTATACGTCAAAAGTTACGGCAATTCGAAGGTCGAGAATAAAGTAGGCATCTTTGGAACCTCGTGAGGCCTGCATTGAACCACGCGAGAACCTCACAAGAAAATATGTGTACTTGGCACATGTAATACTTACACCAAGCCATTTCTCCCTAGAAATGGCCTGGTGCATGTATTAGTTACGCCAAGTAGAGGTGGGTCCCCCCGGGGCTTTGAACTTCCAGGTACTGTATTTTGCCTAGCGCATCTAATACATGTGCCAGGCTTAGCTACAGTAACTATAGGTTTTTTCCTCGAATTTCACTTTTGAGGTTTGACTTATTGACCATCTCAAAGTGTAGGATTAGTTTCATTAGGACTGTTGCACCCATGCTTACCCTGTTTGCAACCCTCTAGTCATTTGAAACCTCACCCTATCATCTACCATTGAACCTAATTCACATCTTTTTAAGCCTTTGAAACCCTAGGAAACCTTAGATGCTAGGATTACCTAATTCCTTACCCTAATTAGCCTCTAAGCACCTCCTAACCCTCCCTTTTCCTATAAAAAGAGAGGCACCCTCCCTTGCAAAGGGCTTGAAAAAATTTCCTAAGAGAGAAAAGATTAAGAGAGAAGCCTTTCTCCCTTTGGTGCCCCATTGCTCATACAAATTCCAGAATTCAAAAAGTCCCCTTAGACCCATCTTCCACCAAAAACCCTTAAGTTTAGGAGTGAGCTCCCCCTCGCCTTCTTCCTCTATCCCTTAGTTATCAAGCTTTAGAGGTTAGAACCCACTTTTCCACCATTCAAGCTATCGAAAGCTCATCAAGTGCACCTATGCGAAGGTCCACACGCGTGCTAGAAGGGCCCGAGAGCTCCGGCTCTCCCCTCTATTCCTCTACCTTCTTAGCTTTTACTCTATCCTCAAATTTGTGCTGTTACATCGCTGAAATCTTGGTAGGAACGGAGGGGCACAAATAGGATCAAAGTGCCTTCGGGCAAGTGGTAGCCCCTAGTGGTGATGATCCGGAAAAGTACCACCCAATCCAGTATCTGAGAAGGCGCTTGCGTCGGAGGTATATAGGTTGGGGAACCTATCCTGTTACGAAGCTTAAAACCCTTGGGGGAGAGCGTTAGTAGTCCCAAATCGACCTTGTATCCCTAGGATTCGGTGAGGAGAGACCCGTTGCAATTAAGAGATCAGTCCCCGAAAGCATTGCTTCCAGAAAATAAAAAAAATAGACTGAATTCGGGCTTGCTATTCTGCTGTCAAGAAAATTGACCCCACTGCAGTGCCTGGCGCAACTAATACACGTGCCAAGCATTTTTTTCCAGATTTGCTGGCATAACTAATACATGCGCTAGCATAAATTGAACCAGAGTTGGTTTGGTGCATATAATATACGCGCCAAGTATTGGTTGCCCCTATCTCAGCATTACAGCCCAAAATCTGAGGCCTTTTTCACATCCTCGAATTCGCCGTTTAGCGGTTTAGCACCTCTGATTAGGTCTCGCACTATCAAACACCCAATATGCCCCCACTGATCAAAAGAGGATAACTTCTTATCGACTCGTTCCGAGGGATCAGGCTGTTTGCGTTGATTCCCGTGCCTTCAATAGATCAAAGGGTTCCCCTTTGATTCTTTCAAAGCACGTCGGGGTTTGGCGGTGGGATTTATTTAGGGTAGAAAAGCCACTCAAAATGAGAATTCAAAGGCCCCGAAGTTGTTCATCATAAAAATCCATTTATAAAACTTTAAAAAAATTAAATAAACCAAAAAATTGAAAAAGAGTAGATTTGTGGTGCCAGCACAACGGCATCGCCTTACCCTCCGTCATCCCGTAGGGGAAGAAGGAGAAAGCTTTATGGGCCCCATCCGAGGCACCCATACCCAACCCGCCGCCAAGCCATGTCGTGAGTAGTGGATTCAGCATACACCGATCCCGACTCATCCCCGCCATATTCCCCGACTCATCCCCGCCATATTCCCCGACTCATTCTCATACGGAAGAGATGTTTGCATCCATTCCCCTCACCCATATGGAAGAGATGTTCATATCCATCCCCCTCACCCAATCTCCCTTTTCCGTCACCGGCCCCTTTGGTTCCCCCATCTTCCCATCCACTGCCTCTCAAAACACCTAAAATCTAACACCCCATTCCCCATCATTTTCCTAAACCATGCCTATTTCTCCCCCCATGTCCATGCCCAATCCATCGTACATTCCACTCACATTCGTCCAAAACCCAACCCAATTTCCCCCCTTCACCAACATACCCCATTTTTCATCCTTCCAACATATATCCAATCCACCCACATTTACCCATGCCATACCCAGTTTCTCCGATCCCCCCCATATCCCCCCATTTACCTAGGTCATGCCTAATTTTATCAGGGCCATGCCCAATTTTTCTCACACATATACATCATCCACACCCCAAATACCCTCAAATGAACCACCTCCATCCAATCCCTCTCCAATGGCCATGATGGACGAAACGGTCAAGGCCTACACCATTTGGAAGGCCTCCCAAAGTAACCCCCCTCCATCCCACACATCTCTAAACCCATCCCACACCCTCCAAAGTCTTCATGCCTCTTTTCCCCAAAACACCAATTAATCCCCCATCATTCATACCACTCAAGACCCCCACAAATCATGGGATCATGTGAGTGGGCACCAAGGCCCAATAGCCCATACCTACCAAAACCCAATGGCCCATACCCACCCAAGGCCCAATGGGCCAAACCCACCCAGGCCTAATGGGGCAACCCACCAAGGCCCAACGGGCCAGACTCACTAAGGCCTAACGGGCCAAACTCACTAAGGCCTAATGGGCTAGACCCATCAATGCCAAATGGGCCAGACCCACCAGGGCCCAATGGCCTAAAACAAACCATGCCCAATGGGCCAAGCCTCCCAAGGCCTTATGGCCTAAACCCCTCCAAATTCCCTACCTTACATCCAAGCCTAGCAAGGCCCAACCCTGGGACCCTCATACCCATACCCTCCATAATTCCCTCAATATCTCCCTCACACACAAACCTCCCACCCGACCCAAGGTGGGAGTTCGACTCCTATCCTCCATCAACCCTAATTCACCCATGTCCCAGCATCCTGAAGCGATCTCCAAGCTTTCCCTCAAATGCAGTGGCCCCATCAAGGCCCAACCCAAAATCTGAATTCCACTCATCCTATCACTCCACAGATTTCCCTCACCTCCAATGGTCCCACTCGGCACTCATTCAGCTTAGCCAGCACCAACAAGAGAATCTCACCCTCATTGCACCATATGTAGACCCATAATATGAGGAAGATGAGATCAGGAATAGCGGGGCTTAGGCCGAGGCGTTTGCCACAATCAATCCCCCACCCATAATCACTAACCCCCCGGTAGCACAAAGTGAATCAAGGTTGACCGTTGAAAAAATAACCCCACAATCTAAAGAATCTGAGCAGTTGAAAGAATAATTGGACAAGATTCAGAAGCAGCTAATGAAGATTGGTGGAGCCAAAATCCATGCCACGAACTTCGCGGACTTGTGTTTGTTTGCAGAAGTCTCCCTACCCGCAAAATTCAAAATGCCGGTCTTTGATAAATATAACAACATGGGAAATCCTATCACACACCTCAAGTTCTACTACGGGGACATGTGCCAATATGGGGTGTGAGCGCCATCTTATAAAGGTCTTTTAGAAAAGCCCGACGGGCCTGACCTTGAGGTGGTTCACCACCCTAGAACCATCCATGATAAAAACATGGAAAGATCTGACGCATTTATTTCAAGAGCAGTATGTCTATAACATAGACATTGAGTTGCGCAAATCAGATCTAGCTTGATTAAAGTAAAACCCTAATAAGACCTTCAGCGATTACCTTAGGCTTTGGAGAGCACTGGCAACTCAGGTAAGAAACAAAATACCTGACGATGAGCAGATTAAGATGATCACAAAATATACCTTGTCAGTCATCTTAGACTTCCTCGTTTACCAACAGCAGTCCAACTTTACTAATTTGGTGAGGAATACCAATCGTTGTGAGGACGCTATCAGAGAAGGGCGTTTGAGCATAAATGTATTCGATGCGATTGACAAAGTTAGGAGATTCATCGATTAGAGAAATGAAAGAAGAACCAGGGAAGATGTGCAAACAATCAGTAGTGTGTGACCCAACACCAGCATGACCCCCTTCCAATTCAGGGTAGCCCAGCCAGCCCCAACCAGAATCGAGCCAATACAGAGAATTGGAAATGGCCAAGGGGCACAAATGACTCAGGAACAAGGAAAGCCTGCTTTTACCGAGTCTTCACACCCTTAGGGCCGTCGTTGAATATCCTGTTGCCTTTATTAATTGAGAAGGGTCTGGTCACAGCATTCCAACCACGACCCCCACCAAATCTCATCCCAAGGAACAACGACCCCAACACCCATTATAACTTCCACCAGGGGCCGGGTCACCAAACCGATAGCTGCTTCCCGTTGAATCACGCAATGCAAGATTTAATCGAGGTCGATAAAATCATCCCCTCAGCACTTCCTCAAGCAACTTAGCATGCCAACATACACCAAGTATCGCTACCCCCACACCCTCCCGGAGGGGTAGGTCGGAGACCCATTGTTGGTATGATCGAAGAGGGTGATGAAGAATTTGAGTTTAACTCATCAGATTACATTTGAAATTAGGAAACTTTTATGGCCCCATTATAGAGAGACTGGACAGATAGATCTTAGGGCATACTTTCCAGCACCAACTCTTGTTAATTATGTCAAAATAAACTCCTACCAATCATACGCTGCATCCTCTACCAGTTACCCGATGGCTAATTATGTCCCCCATCTCCCTCCACCACCTATCAGTTATCAATGGCCCACCCCTGCCATACCACTCCCGATGTAGTCACCCACAATCCTAGCCAACCCCACTTTTTCCACCTACCCGACCCTTACAGAGGTTAACTAGGTTTGGCCCACCCATCCCAGTCCATCGAAACCAATATCTCTAGCACCCCTTGTTACCCCATTCCAAATTTTGGGACCAACGTACGATCCTCATCAGGTCCCCCTCAGTTATAATCAAACGGACGTCAAAATGGGCAGCAACCAAGAAAGGGCAGTAGATTTTGTCACTCGGACAGGGAAGATCTCTAAACAACCGAACGCATCGGCACCAGCACCAGCCAAACCAGAGGGGAAGAAAGATACAAGTGCAGTGAACCCGTTCAAGAAAATGAGCCGAGAGCACATACTTGAGACTTAGTTGAGAAGAATGCTGGCCCACATCATGGTCTGGGACCTATTGATGATGTCCCGACCTCATTTTCAAGCACAAAATTGGGCGTTAAAGAATACGCATGTGTCTCTTCAAGTAAGCCCAGATGGAGTCGAGCAGATAATCGGGTAGGTGATGGCTCCTAATGCCATCTTATTTTCTGATGCAGATTTAGTAGAAGGGGGAAATAATAATTCCAAATCTCTCAACATCACTATTGAATTTGAAAACATGATAATCCCCTTGGTATGAATTGATAATGGGTCTTCTTTGAATGTATGCCCTCTGAGAACTGTCGCTAAAATAAGGGTAGACCCTTGCATGTTGAGACCAACCAGAACCAGCGCCCGAGGGTTTGATAATACAAGAAGATAAATAATGGGAGAAGTTAATCTTGAGCTAGTAATTGGGCCAATGACCTTTTCCATACTCTTTCAAGTAATGGACATCAAGTCCTTCAATTTGTTATTAGGGCGACCTTGGTTGCATGAAGTCAGAGCGATACTGTCAACACTGCATCAGAAGCTCAAGTTTGTGTCCGGGCAGAAGATTGTCACCGTCATAGGTGGGGGACACGATAAGAAGGAAAAGGCCACCCACATCATTGAGAACCTAAAAGTGTTGGATGTTGCACAAACAACTGAAGATACCGACCTCTATAGGTTCTAATACAAGCTATTAGCTATAGTCCTAGATCTCCCAAAAAGCATCACTTAAACCAGAGGCGGAATGGTAGTGGCAGTGGCCATGCTTTAGAAATGGGGCTATCAAAAGGGTAAAGGACTAGGACTCCGATTACAAGGTAGGAGAGAACTGGTCAAGGCCAAGGGTCGACATCAGGTTAAATTTGGGCTAGGTTATAAGCCCATAGAAGAAGAGGTTCGACAGGTTAAAGAGAAAGCTCGAGCCACGACAGCAGCAAGAGCCAAGGGAATAAACCTGGAGGAGAAACCCAGTCCTAGCCCTCAAATCTGGAACACCTTTATGGGTGTTAGGATCATAAAGATAGATCAGAATGGGGCAGCGTGGTTAACCCCACACAAACCAGCAATCCCTATCCACCCCACCAATCCCCAAATTATCCCTCCCAACCTGAAAATAGACCTGGCTACTTTGTCCCTCTTTGAGGAGGAGTTTTGCATCCCTGCACAATCCCCTTAGGTGGTAAACCACCACAGGACTTTATTGAAGTTTGAGGATAGAGTCTCAGACGAACCCATGATCAATATGATGGAGGTTGACTCTGAGGAATCACGTCGATCAATCCCCTCTATCCAAACAGGAAAAGGTGCAGCACCCCAGGTACGAAATTGGGCATCTATGCTCCAAACTCTAGAAGCGACAAGTGGCCTAAATTTTGGCACGCATTTCCCCAAAAAAAATAACCTATAAAAAGTGAGATGAGCCCTTGGCAGGTAATACCATGTATATATAGGAACTTGCTTTGCCAAGGGCCCATTTTCGAAGAAAATAAAAATCCTAAAAACATAGAAAAAATACAAAACCCAAAAATATTATCTTTCAAAATTTTAAATAAAATCAAAGAAAATGATGCCTTAAAGCTTATCCCATGTGAAATCGACCCCTTTCCTGTATAAATACAAGAAGAGGTAGGAGTCACGAGTCTGGACGAGGAGATCCTTACCGAGGAGCTTCCCAATGAACTCTTAGAATGGTTTGCTGACTTTGAGCATGGTCCTACCCCTATTGTTGAGGAAACAGAAGATGTTAATTTTGGGACCGATGAGGTTCCAAGAATAACCAAGATCGGAACATCGTTGTCTCCCAAAGAAAGAAAAAACATGATTGATTTCCTTCAGTCATATCAAGATGTCTTTGCATGGTCGTACGAGGACATGCTTGCTTTGCACACCGATTTGGTCGAGCATGAGTTGCCACTCTACCTTGATATCAAGACAATCAAGCAGAAGTTAAGATGACTCTAACCCGAGTGGATGCTAAAAGTTAAGGATGAGGTCATCAAGCAATACGACGCGGGATTCCTCATGGTCCCCAAGTACCCACAATGGTTAGACAATATCATTCTAGTACCAAACAAGGATGGAAAGGTTCGTATGTGCATTGATTTCAGAAATTTGAATAGGGCGATCTCGAAAGACGATTTCCCATTACCACACATCGACATCTTGGTCGATAACACTACTAAACACTGGATGCTCTCATTCATGGATAGATTCTCCTGATATAATCAGATCAGGATGACAGAGGTAGATCGAGAGAAGACAACATTCATCACTCCCTGGGGAACTTTCTATTACCGAGTCATGCCATTTGGGTTGAAGAATCTCGGCGCAACATACCAAAGAGCAATGAATGGACTGTTTCGTGACATGATGCACCGAAACATTGAGGTGTATGTCGATGACATAATCTCCAAGTCACCAGAATGAAGTGACCATCTGATAAACTTCTAAAAGCTATTTGAGAGGCTGAGAAAATACCGGTTGTAGCTAAATCCTCAAAAATGCACATTTGGCGCGATGTCAGGAAAGTTGTTGGGCTTCATCGCTAGCAGGAGAGGTATCGAGGTAGACCCGATCAAGGTGAAAGCCATCACGGAAATGCCACCGCCGTCTATCGAGAAAGAGGTCAGAGGGTTCTTGGGTAGGATACAGTACATTAGTCGGTTCATTGCACAACTCACTCCAATTTGCATGCCAATTTTTAAGCTATTGAGAAAGGATTCGCCCGTTGAGTGGAACGATGATTGTCAGACAGCATTCGATAAGATTAAAGGCTACCTTCTCAACCCACCAATTTTGGTACCACCCGAGCCGGGGAGACTACTCTTAATGTATCTCTGCATGACAAAAGTTTCGATGAGATGCGTCTTAGGGCAGCACGACAAGATAGGAAGAAGAGAGCAGGCCATCTACTATCTCAGCAAGAAGTTTACCGACTATAAGATGAACTATTCTCATCTGGAGAAAGCATGCCTAGCTCTCGTATGGGCTACACAGAGGCTTCACCATTACTTGCTACCCCAGGCCGTCCTACTTTTAGCCCGAATTGATATATTAAAGTACTTATTCAAAAAACTAGCTCTCACTGGGCGGATTGCATGCTGGATGCTCCTACTGTCGAAATTCGACATCATGTGTCACTCAAAAGTCAATCAAGGGGCAGACGCTCGCTTATCATCTTGCCGATAATCCCTTACCCGATTATGAGCCCTTAAGAATCGAGTTCCTGGATGAGGACATCTTGTTTATGATAGAGGACGATACAGTAGAGATAGAAGAATCCTGGGTAATGCATTTTAATAGGGCAGCAAATGCCAAAGGTCAGGGAGTTGGCACTATCCTAATCTCACCAAAGGGATCACATGTACCAGTTTCCATCAAGCTCAACTTCCCATGCACAAATAACATGGTTGAGTGTGAAGCCTGTGCAGCAGGACTGTAGGCAGCTTTGGACCTGAAGGTAACTCACCTCCGAGTGTTTGGTGACTGACAATTAATCATATATCAGACAAACAGAGAATGGAAGACCAAAGAAGAGAAATTGATCCCCTACCATGAACACCTCGAAGATCTGATAGCATGTTTCAAAGATGTCACATTCTCATACATCCCGCGAATAGGGAATCACTTCGTCAATGCATTGGAAACTTTGGCATCAATGATAGAGATCCCCTATGGTGTCGAGATGAAGCCAATCATAATCGAACAGAGGAACGAGCCGACCTTCTTTCTCCAGATTGAGGAACCTATAAAGTTAGATGTTGAGTTACCATGGTTCTCAGATATCAAGAACTTCCTTGAAATGTGAACTTTCCTTGAGGATACGTTCAAGACGAATAAACGAATCATCTAGTGTTTGGCAGTGAACTGCGTCATCTGTGGTGAGTGCCTTTACAAGCGGTCATATAACAACATCCTACTTGGATGCCTTACTGAAAGCGAGGCAACAAACATCATGAAAGAGATTCACAAGGGAGTATGCGGGGCCCGCATCAACGGACACATGCTTGTAAAGAAAATCCTACGACAAGGAAACTTTTAGACTACTATGGAAGCTGACTGCTGCAAGCACATACAGAGGTGTTACAAATGCCAAGAACACTACAGTCTGATCCATGCTCTAGCCATTGACCTACACAACATGACCACTCCATGGCCCTTCACCACTTGGGGCCTCGACATCATCGGAAAGGTTAATCTGAAAGCTTCGAAAGGACATCAATTCATCCTGGTTGCCATCAAATACTTCACCAAATGGGTAGAGGCAACATCTTACACAAACATCACGGCCAGTCACGTCGAGAAATTCATCAAGAACAACATAGTTTGTCGGTTTGGCATACCCAAGGACATCATCATTGATAATGGCACCAACTTTGTGAACAAGCACATCAGGGCCTTCTACGAGCAGTACAAGATCAAGCACCATCGCTCGTAGCCTTATCGATCGCAAACCAATGGGGTCGTGGAAGCAGCTAACAAGATAGTTGTCGCATCCTCTAGAAAATAGTCATCACCTATCGAGATTGGAGCGAGATGTTTCTGTTTGCATTATGGGCCTACAAAATGTCGATTCGTACCGCTATAGGGGCAACACCATTCTCCCTTGTGTATGGAACTAAGGCCATCTTATCGATAGAAGTGGAGGTGCCCTTGCTCCGCATCCTCATGGAATCAGGCCTATCTGAAGCTGAGAGAGAGAGATCTCTCTTTGAGCAACTGAACCTATTGGACGAGAATAGACTCCTAACCTTGTGTCATACCTAGGTTTATCAAAGGCGAATCGCATACGCTTATAATAAATGTGTTTGCAGTTGAGATCTGAAGGTAGGATACACGATACTCAAGAAGATCTTCTCATCCATCCACGTTGATCCTAGAGGGAAATTCAAGCCGAACTGGGAAGGACCTTATGTCATTCGAGAAGTGCTCCCGGGATACACAATCCGCCTCGCCACCATGGATGGAGATCACTTTCCTGAGCCCATCAATGCTGGGTACGTCCGACTGTTCTACTCATAGTTTCCCCCAACAAGGTAAGTATTGATAAAATGGATACGTGACTGCTCAAAGACCAATTAAAAGAGGCCATCATTTTAAAAGCCAAGTAGTCAGAAAGTATCTCTAAACACTCATACCCTTTCCTACCCAATTTGAGCCATGAGCCTTCCTTTCATAACCCCTCTAAAAGCAAAAAATGTGTGTAGATATACCTACCCAAAAAAAAGAAAAAGAGTTACTATCAAAAATCCAAAAAATCGGAAAAGAAAAAATCCCAAAAAGAGGATGTTTGAAATAGCAAAAGAACAAAAAAGTATAGAAGAAAAAGTGGGGCATGGCCCCCCAAGGAAGAAGCGTATTACGGTAATTGAAACCCGGTCAAGGAAACCCTTTTAAACCAAGAATACCTTCAAAATCCTAACCTTACCCATGGCTGTAATACATCCCATGGGAAAGCCCTCTTTAAGGTCTACAAGCAGTTAAAGTATTCATCGAGTCAGCGCGAGCTAAGTTGGGAGACAACGAGAACCCCATCCAGCCGGCTATGATGGAATTGACGTCCATGTCATGGCTTTTAAATAATAATAAAAAAAAGAAAAAGAGAAAAAATAATAATAAATAAAAATAAATAAGCTCAAAGAAAGATGGACGTAGTAAAAACTAGAAAGGGTGCTACGGGTAAAAAAAGCGAGTTTGTGTGGACCAGGTGAAAACCCAAAAGGGTGTCGAGGGTAAAAATGCAAATCCAGACATAGTGAAAACCTGAAAGGGCGCTACGGGTAAAAAAAGGGAAGTAATAGGCATGATGAAAACCGACACTTGGCATTGTGAGTATGAAAGTTGAGAACAAAAAGAAAAAGAAAGAATCCTTCGGTCGCCTACCTGTGCTATCTTATCTCCCGACCGGGCCGCTCATGTTGGCTCCAATCGGGTCCCGACCAAGTGTGTCTTCAAGATTGCACCGTCAAACGTATGACTCAGGGTAAGGAGAAAGGTTGATTCGATACGAAGGGATAGGTGTTTCGGCCTGGCAAAACTGCTGAGCCTTATCCAGATCCAACCACGTAAGAAGGTTCGACCATGCTCAAAAGAGGACCCGTCATCTCACCCGGTGACTAAGGCATCAGACCAAAACCAAAAAAAAAAGAGAGAGAAAGGGGGGCACAAGGGCAAAAAGGCCACTTTTGAAAAGGATAGTAGATTTACCTTCCCCATCTATTATGCCCACACTACACATCTCAAAAACCCATCAATTAAATAAAAAAGAAATAATGCTTTTTTGTAAGATAATATATTTCCCTTTTCCAATAAAAAACTCTTATTTTGCTTACACCACATCTCAAAAAATAATCTGTGTGATGTCTAGCTTCTTTCTTCATTTTCTTTTTACAAAAGCTAAAAAATAATAAAAACATAAAGAAAATATATATACCAAAAAATGTATCTGCATAGGAGTTTCTTATGCCCCTTTCTATGGTTTTGATATGTGTAAAAAGATGTGTGTAGGACGAAATCAGCGACCCAACTCATACTTTAAGGCACAAATCTCTGCACGTAGAACATCCTCTTGAGTGTGTCGCTCGGTCATCCAGCAACCTTGAAGACTCCTATACCTCTTCCGAGAAGCATCTGCAGCCCCATGAGCGTCACCTAAGGCACCTTCCAGACGAAGGACCTCACACTTAGCCGCGTCGGCTCTGGCTTCTTCTATTTATGCTCTAACCTTTTGCTTCTCTGAATACTTGTGGAGAATTCCTATCTCGTCCACTAGCATCTTGATGTGGGCCCGAAGCGTTGACTCCTTCGGGCAAGGTCCCCCTACGTCACTACTTTTTGCCTAATGCAAGTGATCCATAGAAGACTTTTCAGATAACAACCAGGCCTCGTACTCAGGGGGGGACAGAACCAAACTCCCTTCCTCTAAGTCACACATGAGTGTCGATTGACGCATCTCTTAGAGAGCGGCTATCCTGTCCATGTCCCCTGAAGACCCTCGAGAAAAGATCAGGTCACACAGGGGAGGTTTATTCGCGTAAGGCACCGGCTGAGAGCAACCAAACTGATGCAACACTCAAAATGGGAAGTAGTAGGTGCTGCCAGTCAGGCCGAGGAGAGTGATGCCCTCATGATCTCTAGAGTTGACCACCAGGAAAGTCTGGTCTAACCAAGGAAGCCTCCATACCAACTCAGCATCCACAAGCCAAAGCTTCAATCCTTAGAAATTCCCCTGGGGTAGCATGTGGCATCTACCAAAAAAGCAGTGGGCCACCACACCATGAGCAGCATAAAAATGAGGCACGAGTCCCAAAATGGCAAGGTGCTCCCGTAGCCAAACTTGGAATAGAAGCGGACATCCCCTAAGGCACTTCACCTTGCCCCGAGCAAAGGCATTAAGGTAGCAGTAGAGCTCCTCTAGGACTAGATGCACCACAGAGCGACCTTCCTCCAATTCTGCCAAAACGTCGCAAAGTGCTAGTGAGAAGCTCTCACCCCCCGTATAGAAGAGAACCTCAGAGATAAGATCGAGAGCAAAAGCCTTCACATTATAAGCGTTTCTGATCGACAACTTTCGCAGGCTTTCATCGTTGAAAGTTCTCTTAGGAATTTCACCGAATACCTGGTGGACCCGCCAATGAGTCTTTTCCCATAATCATATTTTTTCAAGCCTAAAGTCGTGTGAATGGCTTTAGCATACCCTGGTTTCGGTGTTACTCTAGCAAGGCCTCTATGCAGCTTTAGACCCAACAAATTGGAGAGCTCTTCCAGTGTAGGGGACCCACGACTCCCCAAACGAAGAACATGGGTATCCACTTCCCAAGAGGAGGCTGTGACATGTATAAAATCCCAAAGCGGAGGGACTTCAAAGAAAGATAAAAGTCAGACTAATTCAAGCCGATCCAAATTCACGAGCTCACCCTCATTTCTGTGAAGACCTACACCCACATGCCACAATATTGTTTGGTTCTGGGCTTAGGTCCCCGCCCCGATTTTGTTTTTGGCATGGGCTTAAGTCCCCACCCAAAACACGTCATAACATGTAGCGCCCGCGATCACAAATAGCCCAAGGTCAGGACTTTTCCCTCATCCAAGACCTTTGTGAAACAAATCATGGCTCCACAGCGTAAGCGAATAATTAATCGTGATGGTGATCTTAATGGAGAAGAGCAAGTGGCCTGCGGGGCAAATCGGGTTCCATTGATAGAACTCAACAAGTGCTCAAAATGATGGCTAACACCATGACCCAACAAGCTGTAACTATGGACAGACTGGCTATGAGTTATATACAAACACCGCTCCACACTCTGCTTGGGAGTCATTTAAAAGGATGAAGCCACCGATGTTTGATGGCTACGGAGATCCTACGATTGTAGAAGAATGGATAGTTGAACTGGAAAAAATATTCCTGGTTTTGGGTTCAACCGATCAACGAAAAGTAGACTGGATAGCATTTCAACTCAAGGACACCGCATGGCACTGGTGGGAGAGTGCAATAGGCAACGAGAAACAAGAAGGGGCACACATAATCCATGGACCTGACAAGAATTTACAGAAGCTTTCAACAAGCAATACTTTCCCCTTATTGGCAAGATGGCAAAAAGAAGTTGAATTTATGCATTTACAGCAAGGTTCTGATACGGTTTTGGTTTATGAGAAAAATTTCACTAAACTGTCACGTTATGCCCCTCACCTTGTGGCAACTGAGGAACATAAGGCTAGAAGGTTTGAAGATGGCCTCCACCCTGGAATAAAAGATTGAGTTATGATGTTCCAACTGCCAACGATGAGTGAAGTTGTTGAGCAAACATTGTAGAGAAATGCTCATTGGATTACATACAACGTCAAGCGAAAAATGGTAAAGGGAAGGCACCAGCAAAGAATCATACTAGCCACTACACTCCTTATGATAGGAGGCCGAAGTCAGTATTACAAACCTTCCCGCCAAGAGGGACTACACAGTCGTAGTATCCACACCAAAGAAGCCTACGACTATGCCTCCAAATTTGAAATCTATTACACCAGCCCAAGCTCATTACATTACATCTAGCTTCATACAATATGAGCCTTGCCCCACGTGTAATCAAAGACATAAACCCAGAATCTGCCGTTACAAATTGGGAACTTGTTTCTGATGTGGAAAACCATGACATGTTATTAGGGATTGCCCCCAACGAGCACCTCAGCAGACTCAATCAGAGTATTCTACTCATATAGTCAAGTAAGCTACGATGAACGCCATCACAGAAGTGGATGCTCAGGCATCCAATGATGTGATCCAAGGTATGATGACCTTATATCCTTCCCCTACATTTATTCAAACTATTCTCATATACATTCTTTTTCCATATCAAGTGGTAGATATAACATATGAATGAATGTGCACATACGCTTATAAATACATATAGATATTACAGTTCATAGAATTATCACATTGTTAACATGATAAAACCCTTATCCTCAGGAACTTTGCTAATATACGATTCCCCTACACATTCTCATTGATTCGGGCTCCTCACAATCTTTTGTGTCACCGAAATATGCATCAAGATTTCCTATGAAGCCCAAACAACTAGAGTTCATCTTATCTGTAAGAACGCCAGTTGGAACCTCCATACGCACCGACCAATTTTATCAAGCTTGCCCGATCCTAGTGAGGAAACGAGTTCTGCCCACAGACTTAATTCTATTAAATATGTAAGACTTTGATGTCATCTTAGGGATGGATTGGCTCGTGACACATCACGCCAACATCGATTGCTTCAGAAAATTGATCTGCTTCAAGCCAAAAGGTAAGAGAGCTATCTGCTTTCGTGGAATCGAAAAGAAAGTAATACCCATACTTATGGGATTAGATGACATAGAAATGGGTAAATCAGGTCTTTCAAAAATTCCGATTGTGAAAGAATTTCAAGATGTCTTTCCTGAAGAGCTACTGAGATTACCACCAGAGTGAGAAGTAGAATTCACTATCGATTTAGCTCTGGGTACAGCTCCTATCTCTAGAGCATTCTATTGGATGGCCCCAGCCGAATTGAAAGAGTTGAGAATTTAATTAGACGAACTACTAACAAAAGGATACATTAGAAATAGTTCTTCTCCTTGGGCTTCTCTGATGCTTTTTGTAAAGAAAAAAGACAACTCACTACGAATGTGTGTTGATTATAGACAACTCAACAAGGTAATAGTGAAGAACAAATACCTGCTACTAAGAATTGGAGACCTATTCCATCAACTCCAAGGATCTTGTTTCTTCTCCAAGATGTTGCCAAAACTTCCTTCAATACTAGATACGGGCTGTTTGAATTTCTTGTCATGCCATTTGGATTGACGAATGCCCCTGCAACATTCATGACTCTTATGAACCGAATCTTTAAACCATATTTGGACAACTTTGTGGATGATATTCTTATCTACTCCAAAACTCATAAAAAACATGAAGCACATATAAAAGCTACACTGCAAGTTTTGCACAAACACCAATTATATGCAAAATTTAGTAAGTGTGGGTTTTGGATGGAGATAGTAGTCTTTTTGGGATATGTTATCTCAATGGCAGGAATTTCAGTAGATCCCGGTAAGGTATGAGCCGTATCAGAATGGTCTAGGCCAAAAAGTGTTACCGAGATTCGAAGTTTCCTTGGACTAGCAGGATACTATCCAAAATTTGTGAAAGATTTATCTAGTCTAGCTATGCCTCTTACAAAGCTGACTCGAAAGAATACCAGATTCAATTCGGGTGAGAAGTGCGAGGATAGTTTCCTCGAATTGAAAAAGTGACTAACATCAGCACCATTTTCATAATCCCTACAAGGAATGCTAGCTATGAAGTCTACAACGATGCCTCCTACAGTGGTTTAGGTTGTGTCCTCATGCAACACCTCAAAGTGATAGCCTATGCATCGGGTCAGTTGACGAATCATGGGAGGAACTACCCAACTCACGATCTAGAAATGGCAGCATTGGTGTTTTCTCTCAAGTTTTGGAAACACTACTTATATGGGATACATTTTGATGTGTTCATTGATCACAACAGTTTAAAATATATTCTTACTCAACCTAACATGAATCTATGTCAGCGACGATGGATAGAAACCTTGAAGGACTTTGATTGCACAATCCACTACCATCCAGGAAAGGCTAATGTAGTTATAGACGCCCTTAGTCGCAATGTCCCAGGAAACCTATCAAGGCTCAAGACTTATCGATTTGAAAATGTTAAGGAGTCAACAAGCCATGGAATCTGGGCAAGGTTTGAAATCGATGAAAAAGGATTGGTGGCGAGCATAACCATCAAATCCCTGGTCTTGGATAGGATTATTCAGAGCCAAGGCGTCGATAGTGACTAGTTGACATCATAATTACAGTACGCAAGGGAGAGAATGAAGACTACTTTAGAGGAGATGGTGCTTTGACCTTTAGAGGTCGAATTTGTGTACTTGATAATGAGAGAATAAAGAAACAAGTTCTCGAAGGTCATAAGTCGAATTATTCTATCCACCCAGGGAGTACAAATATGTACCAAGACCTAAAGAAGCAATTCTGGTGGAATGGCATGAAAAAGGACATTTCAGAATACGTCTCCAAATGCTTGGTGTGTTAGCAGGACATAGAAAACCTGCAGGATTACTACATCCCCTACCCATTCCGGAATAGAAATGGGAAAATTTATTGATGGATTTTATCGTAGGCCTTCCGAGAACCATGAAGAAGAATAATGCCATATGGGTTATCGTCGATCATCTCACTAAGTTAGCTCACTTCCTACCTTATCGCACAACGATTAGCTCAAATTAGATGGCGAATATGTACATCAAGGAGATTGTGTGACTACATGGAGTACTCGTGAGCATCGTTTCCAACAGAGATCCAAGGTTCACCTCTCACTTCTGGGAGAGCTTACAGAAGGTCATGGGTACACGATCTGATTTTAGCATTGCCTTTCATCCTCAGACCGATGGGCAAACAAAAAGGGTGAGCCAGATCATTGAAGACATATTGCGTGCCTACATCCTTAACTTCGGGGGCAATTGGGATGAACACTTGCCATTAGTGGAGTTTGCTTACAATAACAACTATCAAGCAAGCATTCAGATGGCACCATTCGAAGCTCTTTATGGAAGGAAATGCAAATCCCCACTATGTTGGGAAGAAGTTGGTGATCGTAAGCTTCTGGGTCTAGAGTTAGTCGAGCAAACTACTGAAAGAGTTAAAGTAATTAGAGAAATATTGAAAACTGCTCAAAGTCGTCAGAAAAGCTACGCGGACCAAAAGTGTCGAAACGTGGAGTTCCAGGTATGTGGTGACTCCTAATTAAATATCTTAATTTTGGAATTGTATTGAAAAATGATTTTAAAATATAACACGCTCCTTGATGATTTTGTTCTTAGGTTGGAGATCAGGTGTTTGTTAAAATCTCACCAACCAAGGGTGTGATGAGATTTGGAGAAAAGGAAAGTTAAGCCCAAGGTTTGTCGGTTCGTTCCTGATCAAAGCACGAGTGGGAGAAGTTACTTATAGATTGAGGCTTCCTCCTAAGCTTGAAGGCATTCACAATATGTTTCACGTGTCAATGCTGCGAAAGTATCAACATGATCCTTCACACGTTATTAATATTGAACCTATTGAGGTACAGAAGGATTTAATAGTAGTGGAACACCCAATACAGATTTAGATTGAAAGGATCATGCCTTACGAAGAAAGATTATCCCTCTTGTTCTCTTACAATGGGATCATTACACTCCAACAGAAGCCACTTGGGAAAAGGAAGAAGAAGTGCGTGCCTTATACCCACACCTTTTCAACCAAGGTACATAAATTTTTTTATAAGTTGGGGAGGATGTAATGCCCCGCCTTTATTTTGTGGTCTTAGATTCACAAACAGAAAATATGGGTATTAGTGCCCAACACCGAAACCCACCCCTTTAATAAAATAAAAAGAAACTTTTATTTTAAAATTTGAAAGTGCGAGAGTGGATAGAGTCCACGCCTCAAAGGCAACCGGATCCTAAGGGATACAAGATTGGCATCTCTATTTAGAAAAAAATAAAAAAATAAAAAGCCTTCCGCTCAAAAAGTCTTAGCCGGGCTCTCTCTCTCTCTCTTTAGAAAACTCTCTCTCCTTAGAACCCTTCCTCTCTCTAGAACTCAAGAAGAAGAAGACAAAGGATGGCGCGCGACAGGTAATAGCTCAAGACCCGGAGCAAACCTTCACTCGCGATGTTAGGATCCGAGGTAGGGGAATTTTTAGAGTATTTTATAGCTTTAGTTTATTCTTATAAAAAAAAGGAGAATTTCTTGAAACTCCATTAATGGAATCAAGTGGCGAAGAAGATTGGAAAAATGGAATAAAAATAGTAACATGATGTACATGGAGATATATAAATGAATAAATAAATGATGAAGAAGAAGACTTCTTCTTTGCAGCTACAACTATATAAAAAGAAAAGAAAAAAACAAACAACGACAATGATGAATAGGAGGACTCCTTCGAAGCAGCTGCAACAGCAAAAGCACAAAAAAAAGGGGAAGAAGAAGACGTCATCTTCTAATTTCCTATATAAAAAAAAAAAAAAAAGCAAAGAAGGAAACTCCTTCCCCATCCATTTCCTACAACAGCAAATGGTAAATATATATATAGATTCATAATATATACAGATTTTTAAATGGATATAACTAGAGATATCTAAATATAGATATCGACATTATATCTATATAATATAATATATTTATATTATATTAGATATTCATATTATAAATAGATATATATCTATATTATAAATATCTGAATAACCATTGCAGAAGAAGACCTTCTGGTTCTCTGTTTTAACAAAAAAGAAAAAGAAAAGGAAGAAGACACCTTCTTCATCCGTTTCTATAGCAAAAGGAATAGTATATACATATAATATATATATATATATATATATATATATGTATGTAAATAAATTGATCTATCTCACTTCCATCCATGGAGGAAGAAGAGTCTTCTTCCTCACTTGTTCTCTGTGCAAAAAAAAAAATTGGAAAAAGGTGGGCCAACTGTTGGTTGACGGTACGCCGTCGGATGCTTCCGCCGGTCACTGGACCAACACCGGTTAAAATCTTGCAACCTGCCCGATCAGCCGACGCTCTTCACCGTCGGATTGGCCGACCTTGATCGGTTAGGATCATTGTAGAATGGTGAAGAAGGCGCCTATCCCATGGATATGGGTAACAGATAGAGCCCTTTTTGTGGGTTCTGATTTAATGCATCAGAGTTACACCAAGAAATGGTTCAACCCCTATCTAAGACCACCCTTAGAGAAAAATATATATATATATAATAATAATTTTAAGACCCGGGGCTAATATTCGAAAACTGTGGACCCCCTTAAAGCAAGGTGATCTTTAAATATAACGGTTTAGATTGGTGATAGGACCCGAGAAATAACTTTAGTTAATAGTACCCATCAACCATGAATTTAAAAAAACTTTGACTTACACATAAGAGTACCCTAGAGGTAAAATTAGAGGTTGGGTCCAGTGACCTACCCCTCAACATTCTAAATGCAATGGTGCTATCCGTTTGACCTAATAACCTACAGATTAGCAGCAAGCATAAATTTTTTTACTATAATAATTTAATTATTACATATTTAATATATATTTTCATTCTGATGCCTGATTTCAATTAATCAGGACGCTACCTTAGGGTTCTTGAGTCTTTCAGATACAATGGTGGTATTCGTAGATTCATTTAACCCTTCAAACTTTCATTATTAAAATATCATATTATTTTATACTATGACATATGGTCGATAAGCTAAGTTACGATATGATGACATGTAAGAATAAGATTCAAGATAAATTAAGCTTATACAAAAATTATTCTCAGTTAGTAAGCAATCAAGTTATTTAATGATTTATGTCAAATACTGAGTCCATTTAGTAGGATGCTTGCATCCGGTGATGTATTAGGAGGACTGCAGCCTCCGGTGATTAGTAGAGGGTCTGCGGCCTTCGGTGACATAGTAGGATGTTCGCATCTGGTGATATGAGTTTGCCAACTATTGACCATAGGTATTCCCGTCTTATTATACATAGTCTTAGGCTATTATCTATGTGCCTAAGTTTTTTTAAATTTATGATTTAAACTGAATATGATGGATATGTTATGGCATAAAGAATAAGGATGATAAGCTAAGCTCATTTATAAAGGTTAACGGAACCTAAGCCGTGAACCTAAAAGTATAAACGCGTGACCTAAGCCGCAGATAAGATAAAATAAGATAAGTCAAGATAAGTCGCGAGACCTAAGCCGCAGGGGAGATAAACTAAGATAAGTTAAGATAAACCATAGGACATAAGCCGTTGGCGAAGATATGATGCGAGAAGTAAATTATGGAAATAAAGAAATTCTAACATGTTATAAGTAAATTATGAATTCAACAATAAGATTAAGCTATGTTATGTTCTACTCATGGTGTAGTTACCTTAACAGGATTTTACAAGACCTGATTGAGTCACCCAATCCAAAAGTTTCCCTTATACGGAATGGGACGTATAGAATTGCTTCCGTGTGAAAAGATGCGGTTATCGGGTTAAGTGATGCCTGTGACTCTTACTGCATTATGGGTCTCTCTCTCTTATGCATCAGATGTATTATCAAAATGATATGTATTTTAAACTACGGTTGGATTGATCCCGATTTGGGTATGTAGGCAGCCAAAATGGCACAGTCACATATTTATGAATTCAACATATGTTTTATGGATAGACTTTATACATTACATAAGTATTGAATCATTTTGTTAGTAATATTTTCTAAAAATTATTTTCATATGTGATAGACACTGTAAGTTCTCCACATCCAAGTAAAATAATACAACTTATATTTGAAACATTATAAGCTTAAGGTTAAACACATGCATTGAGATATGATGGTTGAAAACCCATGTTAAGTTTAAACTTGATCTATGGAGTACTCTAAGCAACCCTACTGAGCACTGTGGCAAAATTGCTCATCCTCCAACTTTATGTTGACAGATTCTACAAATCAATATCAAGAGGGCTACGAGGAAGATTTCGTTGAAGAGGGTGCCATTGTCGAGAATCCTGAAGACTATTTCCCAACTGTCCGATTTCTTCGTAAGTATGGTTGAATATTTTATTTAAAATTATTATAACTACTATGTTTTGTATATTCATAGTTTTAATTTGTGAAGCTTTTCTAATGCAGGAGATTACTTTTATTTGATTTGAAGACTAGGACGTTATTTAGTTTTGCTTCTACTGAGTAGTTTGAGAGACTTAGTAAATCATGTCTTCACTTTATTCTACCACCATTTTAATTACATTTAATAGTGATGTTGGATCACTTATTATCATGACATATGGTTGTCATGGGAGACTTAGTTAATAATTCATATCGTTGGGATACTGGAGTTTAGTATTTATGCTTTTGATAAAAAAATAAATAAATTTGGCCACCTTTTTCATGTATCGTTATAATAAATGCTACATCACGATCATGATATGTAAGTGACGACTTGAGATCCCCAGTTATGCTCTAAAGGGGATTTTGGGTCGTTAACATTTTTAGAAAACTAGGCCCCGAGCCCAAAGAGGGAAGTATAGTGGACTCGGGCCCCCCATGAGAGGTGGGGTCAGAAAGTGGTTCCATTGACATAAAAAAATATTACAAGAACATAAATGCAATGTAGGACGATGGACCCACCCTTGGGAAAGCAAGGAGAAAAGTAGCAGCAAAAACTACCAAGCCTAAGTCAAGAGAGAAGGAAAAGAGTGCATTCTTGGGCTTTAAAGGCCCCACTTTCCCCAGGTTTGGCCTGGCGCATGTAATACATGCACTAGACCACTTAGCCCCCACCAAAAAATAATGAGAATGAGGTTGGGGAGGGGTTGTTTTTACTGGACCTCTGGCTAGCTTGCCTGCATGTACTGCCTGTTACCTGAAAAAGCACACTTATAGAGGCAAATTTTTGTTTTTTGTCATGTCTAACTTATATAAATCTTCGTGCCGGAAAGACCCACACAGGCATGGAAATAAGGGCCAAATGTCAACAAAGCATGTGGCCCCAGAGGCCATCCTTTTTGGCAAAATCAAACCCATCCTGCCGACAATCTGACACACTACAACAAGCAGAGGAGAGAGAGACCATGCAATTAAAAGAAAGGGCGCTAGCATTCATATGCAAAAGCTGAGAAATCCATCCAAAATAACAACAGTGTCATATCATCCATTACACATTCCCAAAATCCAAAAATAAAACATGTCCAAGAATGTCTTAAGGTTTGAAAATTTTAAAGTAGAGCCTAATCTCTGGTAGCACCCCTGGACTTCTTATGCCGACGCGAAGAGCTCTGATAGCTCCGGACATCCCCCACTCAGGCCCACGCCTGAGAAAGCCGACTGAACAATGAGTGTGATTCCTTTTCACGAGCGCTGCAGGTCATACCCAAAGTCACTAATTAAGACCAATTGAAAGATAAAGATGGCAAAGTAATGATGAGAACCAGGCAGTATGACACTCACCACTTCAACTACCCGGAGGCTGACGATGTTGCGGTAATATTTTGCCAAATTCACGGCCGATTCATAGTCCTGCACACCAAAGGGAAAGACATTAGTTACAGGAACCATAGGTGCAAACACATGCGATTCTCTAAAAAATAGCAAGCATGAAGAAAGGGAAAGACTTACCCAAGGAACCAACTCAGGAGGGGCATTCCAAATCGATTCAGTGGATATACGGGCTCGCTCCTCTATGGCCGTACATAAACCCGTCATAAAAGCAACATCAAGGCACCTAAAGGTCCCCTAGACCTCATCAGGCGAACTGCCAGAAGTGCCCATGCCAGAAGGGGTCGGAAGGACCAACTCTCACAACCTAAGCTGTGCCTGCCCCTGTCTCATCATCATTATCATCCGAATCGCCCCACCGATAGAGCTGTAAGAGAGAGATCAGGGTGTTAGTCAGTAAAAAAAAAGGTGAAAACTAAGCCAATTGGAAACTAGCCTAAAGAGAAAGAAGAATCACCTGGGATCGCGGGCCACAAAGGCCAAGAATTGGCGCCAAGGACGAAACATGGTAGGATGGACCGACAAGGTAGAGACTCGTACCACAGCTGGTAGTTCTTGGGCATGAGGAGATCTCTGATAGGAATCCCATGATGAAGAAATCTGGCAGTGAGCTCCTCGATTGTACCCACAGGTATCATAACATCCGTGCGTGGAGCTTGCGGCACGGTGGAGTGGTCTCATTAATGATGAACCACTCGCTCTCCCAGGCAGTAGGCCCTAGCCCAATCCCCGTAAAAGAAGATGACGCGACAGTCAACAAAGAGGCTGGACAGACCCACGACTGCTCGATCCCAAAAGGGGGAATCGACATAAGGATCGTAAATGACCTGCCCAAATAAAAATGCATCCTATTAGTAAAAATAGGTAGCATAAAAGGAGGTGCTGACAAAGAGAAAGGAATAGCCATACCTACTCTGAGATCAGCAAGTTGAATTAGGACCTCAGGCCCATCTCTAAGTGCTTCATACCAACATCCCTGCAGCAGTGCGTGCTCCAATTGCTCATGAGTGGATATGTGTATACGTTGGAATGCAAGAGGGGGCCCCCAGGTTGGAAGTGCAGATAGCCCCAAATCTGAGAATAACAGTATATAAAAAGATGTGTCATATATGGAAAGGATGTGTTAGAAACAGGACGGATGACTAATTAGCAAAACAAGGAAGGTAAAAACGGATCAGTGGTTACCTCAATCGCTGGCCAGAAGCCAACAACAGAAACCGAGTGCTCCAATGAGGCTCGGGCTAGGCTAGACATCAGAATGGTATATCCAGCCCCACCCTAGTCATATCTATGCACGTCGTCTCAGTTTCCCATAAGACTAAGCAGAGACAATGAGACTCGCCCACCACTGGCATTCGAAAAGAGGGTCTTACCCAGAAGGAAGAGGAGTGAGATACGAGCCAACTGCAGGGCACGCTTAGGCTAAAGAAGGATGTCCGCATCAGACTACCCCAGATCTACCTACTCGTTCTCACCAAGCAGACTGTCCAGCCATGACATCTTAACCTCAGCACCATACAGATTCTCGGAGGTGGGGTAATCTCCGATCAGTTGAACTATCTCATCTGGACTAGGTATGCGAAGGTTAGCCACTGGTAGCCCTCCTATCCGAATCCCCGTAATCATCGAACAATCGACGGGGGTAAGAGTCATCTCTGCCATGGCCATGTGAAATGTCATAATTTCGGGGCGAAAATGCTCAATCGAGGCCTTTAGATAAGCCGAGTCGGCCCACATAGTAGGGCATGAGAGGAAGTCCCCAAAACCGGCCTGTGCAAGAAGGAACCTCACGATCGGAGGGAGTTAGAGATAAAAGCTCTGGAGGTCCAACCAGCCTCCTCGGAAGGTGATGGGAGGTAAGTCCTGCATCCAAATAAAGAGGTATCAGATCCTGAAAAATATTATAAGATCGCACAAAGAAGAACAATAAAGCTCATTTATTTACCTTGCCGGCAATCTCAAAATTGGAGATATGAGTATATTGAAGGTGAAGGAGACCAGTACGGGTGACCTCGCCTTGCATTTCGAACCAAGTATGGGAAGAGCGTTGCACCACAAAAATTTGCTCCCCTCGAGAACCATAGATCACTTTCGGCCCCTCTTCTTGCTCCTCCCCCTCCTCCTGCACGTGCTCCTCCTCGCTCGACATTCTGAGGCAGATACAAGCAATAGAGTCAGGTCATATGAGTAACAGGAAATCATGTGCTAAAAACAAGCCAACAGGGAGGTAAGTAGGCCCCTTTTCTTTTCCATCGATCCTAATCATCATCATCATCACAAAAGAAATACATCAAAAAAGAAAGAGGGAGGAAAAACCACTCATCATTTTCTAAAAAAAATCATCCACACTTTCAGAAAAAAAGAGGGAAAACCTCCCATCATTCTAAAGAAAACCTAAAAAAAAAACAACAACCAACAAAAACAAAAAAACAAAAACAACAAACAACAAACAAAAATCCAAAAAAAATAAATGTATAATAATAGTAATAATAATACATTTTGCATACATACAAAACAAAAACAAAAAATATATACATAATAAATGCAAGGTTTAAAAAAAAAAAATCACTCATAATAGATCTAGATCCAAAAAAAGAGAAGAAAAGAAAATGCTCTAATCATGAAATAACTCAAGAAGAACCAATAATGAGAAAAGGAAAAAATATAGGGCATCATTTACATGGAATAGGATCAAACCAATCATAGATAATTACTCTTGCAAGAAATATCATTCACTTATCATCTGGAAAAGCAAGAACCATAACCACATTGTAAAATATTTTAAGAGAAATCAAACAAGAATAGGTTTAAGGTGATTACTTTCAACCTATTCTTGCTTGATTTTTCTTAAACCATCTCGGTTATGCCCAGTAATATCGCTAAGTGCTTGGGGACTGATAACCTTGAGAAATGAATGTTTTTCCTGACATACAAAGCTTTTGTTTACTCACCATGTTACTCACCTGATGTTTGAGGCTAGTTTTGAATACAGCGGACCCATCAATAATGCCTTGGGCCTCTTCGGATGTCTCTTGTCTTTGACATTCGATCATTAGTGATCGGATATCAAAGAGGGGCATCTGTAGACACCCAAATTTGGCCCAAGGCCCGATCAAGACATACTTTGAGAGAGGCGTACCCCCGAGCTTCCAATAGCATTCTCCACACCTTTAGGAACCACCCCAGATCTGTTAGAACCCTCCCACCAGAGTTAGCCTTCTCGGGCAATGGTTAGAGAGATGAACCAGGGCTAGCAGGAACCCCTACTAAGATTGAATCATATATCATTGAAAAGTAGAGGTTTCTAGCTTTCCAATGAGCCAAGAATCGCCTCAATCCGAGTTATATGTCAAAAGTTACGGCAATTCGAAGGCGGGCGCAAAGTAGGCATCTTTGGAACCTCGCGAGGCCTACATTGAACCACGCAAGAAATTATGTGTACTTGGTGCATGTAATACTTTTGTCAAGCCATTTCTCCCCAGAAATGGCTTGCACATGTATTAGTTGGTCCAAGTAGAGGCGGGTCCCCCTGCAGGCTTTGAACTTCCAAGTACTATATTTTTGCCTGACGTGTCTAATACATGCGCAAGGCTTAGCTATAGTAACTGTAAGTTTTTTGCTCGAATTTTACTTTTTGGGTTTGACTTGTTGACCATTTCAAAGTATTGGATGAGCTTCATTAGGACTTTTGCACTCATGCTTACCCTATTTGCAACCCTCTAGTCATTTGAAACCTCACCCTGTCATCTACCATTGAATCCTAATTCGCACCTTTCTAAGTCTTTGAAATCCTAGGAAACCTTAGATGCTAGGATTACCTAATTGCTAACCCTAACTAGCCTCTAAGCACCCCCTAACCTTCCCTTTTCTTATAAAAAGAGAGGCACCTCCTGCTATTCAAGGCAACTATGAAATCAAATCCTCAACCATTCAAATGTTGCCATCTTTCATGGACTTAGTAAGGAAGACCCATATAAACATGTAGATGAGTTCCTTGGCCTATCCACTATATTTAATATTGCTGGCCTGGGAGAGGAAGCTACTACATTGAGGTTATTTATTTTTTCATTAAGGGATAAAGCTAGATCTTGGCTCTCTATGCTCCCAGCAAATAGCATACAATCTTGGACTGATTTGCAAACCCAAATTTTGGCTAAATTTTTCCCCATACACAAGACAAGTCAGCTAAGGAAGAGCATCATTTCTTTTGCTCAGTCCCAAACTAAAAATTTTCATGAGGCATGGGAGAGATTTAAAGAGTTGTCGAGGCAGTGCCCACACCATTAGATACCTAGATGGAAACTTGTTCAAAGCTTTTATCAAGGTATTAATTCTAAATTTAGATCCATGGTAGATGCATCATGTGGTGGCACTTACCTTAACAAAACTGATGAGGAAGCATGGGAGTTGTTTGATGTAATTAGTAAAAATTCAACTCAGCAGGAGGCTTTGTCAAAATTGGATATTGAGCCAGCTACTAGAGTTTCAAGAGACCCCACTTCCAAAGGAAAATTGTTTGAATTGAATGTGTGTAATGACTTGGAGTGGAAAATAAACAGTTTGGCACATCAATTTGATAAATTGATGAGTGTGTTGCAGCCCCCACTAGCTGCACAAGTGCAGGAGGCATGTATGATATGCCAGTCCCCCACAGACTCCATTCAGGACAGCCCCATTGCTGGTTTTTATCCTGATTTGGCCATGGAGCATGCCAATACAGCTCAGTCCTATGGGCTGCAACAATAGCAACCTGCTGGGTATCCATGGAGGAACCACCCCCCAATCTAAGGTGGAAGCATGAGAATCATCCTCAACCATAGCAGCAGCCTATGCCCCATAGACCCCAGTAGTACGAACAAATTTTTTTCCTCAAATCATCAGTCCCACTAGCCAAAGGTCTAGCAAATTCATGTATCTAAATCTAGTACACCCTCTTTTCAGGAGCAGGTTCTGTCCTCATTACAAAGCCTCAGCTCCTTAGCACAAACTATGCATTCCCACAGCCAGAGCATCAAAAAAATTAAAGACCAGCTTTGTCATCTCTCCAATGCCTTGACTAAAAGGGAAGAGGGTAGACTCCCCAGCCAACCAATCAATAATCCTAAGGGACTGCACATGATGGGTGAATCTTCTTCCAAAGAAGATGGCAGATAATAAGGTTATTTTTGAACCAAAAAGAGGTGCAGGAGGACAAGACAACAACGCTCCTTACTACAGTTTCAGATTGCATGCTGTTGTTTTTTGTGTAAAAAAATAAAAAAATAAAAGAAAATATAAACACAAATAAAAATTTCAGACTTGTTTTTCAATATTGTTTGTATTTCTTCAGTAGTAGTAAATAAGGGCTGTTGATGAGCCACGACTGATGAAAAAAAAAAAAAAAATTTAGATCCAGATCGGCTGTTTTTCTTTTGTTGCCATTTATATACCCCAATATGGAACTGTTGAGATCATGGTTCTTAAATTTTGGAAAAATCATGAAAGTTAATGAGCAAAGGATCATATTCTATTTTAAAAATTCAATGGAGCCTCTGAATTCCTTCACTTTCAAGATCGTTCACTATTAATGGGTCTTAGCTATGTATGAGTTCTGCTTTTAAATGTGTGCATTCATGCTGACATTACTTTGAAATTCATATTGATTCATACACATCCACAACACAGAACTCACCTCAGCACAAACTTTCTTTGACCTCAGAACAACTGATTGTAGGGTATTGTCTTAGGATTTTTTATTTTTGGAATTTTGTATTTAGTTTAAATGTTTTTAGTTTGCTGATTTTTCTTTTCTTAGGATAATGTGTATACTATTTTTACTGATTTTCTTCGTTTTTGTATGTTTGTATTCAGTTTTTGATTTTGTTTTATTGCTCTTGTATCTAAATTTCTATTTTTGCATAAATTTTCTTTCATTTGTATATCAATTTTTCTATTTTTCTGTCCATATATTCAGTTTTAAACTTTTATTTTTCTATTTTTTCTTCTTTGTTGCATGTAGCTTCTATTTTCCTGCTCAATTTTCTTTCTTGTTTTGCCCTACTGCCCCTAGTTACTCATTGTGTAAATATTGAGGACAATATTCATCTTAGGTTTGGGGGTATGGCAAGGTGTGCCAATGGAATAGTTAATGCTAGTGCAGTAGTGTTGGATAAATTTTTTTGAAAATAAAGTGAATTTTCACCTGATTTTTGAAAAAAAGAGGAAATTAAAAACTTTTTAAAACTTAAATTTGTTGTAGCTCTAACACTTTCATGAAGTAAATGTCAAGAATTTTTCACAAATTGGTGCTTAGTGAACCTGAAAAGAGAGAAAATTGTGAGGATATACCCCAGGAATTTGATGGAAGACCATACCCAGTGAGACTTGGGCCTGAAAAGTTTTCTTTGAAGAGTGTTTTGGTAATTTTTTTATTTTAAGGACTGATTAAATCTATTCTTGCTCACTAGAAGTTAGGAAAATCCAAGTTGAAACAAATTGACAGAACTCATGACATTAAAGACATGAAGTAAGGCCATCCTTTAGACAGTTTGAGCTTAAAAATCCTTACCCTTTGATCTGCCCTTGATACTCACCATTTGAGCCATAAAAATCCAAGTTTTTTTTTGATAAAAACTGAAGAATTTGAACCCAAACCTCAGTGACCTGATGCAGCTTGACCCCCATCCTGAGATTTCAGAAGATAAAGGTGAAGAAGTTGAAGAAGGTAGAGTTGGTTTGACATTTGGTGGATGTTAAGCAGTGAAAAATACCATTTTCCCCCTCCTAACCTGACCTTTGAGGGACCCTTGAGTTGACTAAGAAGGTGTTTTAAGTGTGTTTTGTAGATAAGCAATAAATTGCAGCCTTAGTGCAGACATCCACCTAAAGTGGCCAAAGAAGCAGTCTACTGCTCAACATATGCTCAAACAACCCAAAGGCCAGCCAATCAAAGAATCCACAAAGCCTTAGAAGTTTATGAGAATGTCATGGATCCAACTAGGTATGCTTGGGACCAAGTGCAGTTGCAAGGAATGATGATTGAACCCACCAAGAGGCTACTAAGTGCTGACAGATGAAAGACAACATACCAAAGATGTGTGCCAACTGTGGAAACTCAAGGCAGAACATTTCGAGAGGACACTCCAAGTTGTCGAGAGGTTCCTAGTACCTGTCAAGAGGTTCTAGAGATAAAAGTTAAGCTATCGAGAGTTTCCATGAGCCCATCGAGAGGATTAGAGAGTGTGCTCCAACTTGTCAAGGTGTTAGAAGGTAAAGAAGCTAAGCTATCGAGAGGTTCTAGAGACACAAGTAAAGATCCTGTCGAGAGGTTGGAAGAGCAATGCAACGCAACCTGTCGATAACTTACCTGAAGCTACGCTCATCCTCGCGAGGTTCCTGCAACCTGTCTAGTGTTATTTCCAACCTGTTGAAAGCTCAATGGGAGCTTTACAAAGATGTCGACAGGATTTTCTATAACCTGACGAGAGGATATAATGACACTGAACAGAAGGTGAAAAAGAGCACCAATCCTATCGACTAGTGCAACTCAGCCTCACAAGAAGTTGACAAGATTTTGTATAACCATTTGAGAGGATGAATGGAGAACTGGACAGAAGATAGAAATGTACTCCAATCTTGTCGACTAGTTAGCTAAATTTCTCAAGAAGTCTCTAAACCTGTTGAAAGCCACTTCAACTTGTCGATGAGAACACCAAGCAGTCTCAGAACATGTCGAGAGGTTCCCTGAACCTCTCGACACTCGAATTGGGACTTCTCAGTTCCTTTCACAGCAGTTGCCAACTTCAAAATTTTGTGCACGAGTTCCCAGGCATGTTAATGACCCTTGGGAGTATTTTTGGAGCATAAATGCACATGAATGGGAACCCTCTAAGTGCATCACATGTGTTTACCAGTTTTGGACCAATGGAGAAAGAGCTTCTAGAAGAAAAATCGGCTACATCAGCAGCTCAGAATAATAGAATTATTCTCTTGGGCTCTGATTGGGTGAAACAGATCTGAAAAGAGAGGAGAAGAGTATAAAAGCTTGAAGAATTTACAGAGCTAACATCCAGAAATAGAGAGAACCAGAGCCAAATCCAATTTCTATTTTCCCTCCAAAAGTTTCCTCTCTCTTCCTTCTTCTCCAATTCGTTCCTCAGCCAATCATGGTTGGCTAAACCTCTTCAGTAGCTAGGGTGAGGTCGAGAGCTATAAATCGAGAGTTTTAGAGGCTGTGTAGATGGATTGTATGTTACACAGATTGCAGATCTGACTATAATAGGATTATTAGTTGTGTTATTATAATATAATTATGGTTTTTAAAGGTGATTCTAATCTATATTACACTTTTTATATTTGATTTCCCTGGATTGGATATTCCTGTGGATGCCTGAGCTTGTAGCCTGATGTTGCTGTTCTCAAGTGTGCTTCGCTTATTGGTTGTTGTTGAAAGTTATTTAAAAATCAAAAATAGAATAAAACAGGGGATGAATCAGCACAACTCGGAAATCCTAGACCTGCAAGATACAGGGTCCTTTTGTAGCAAGTTTTGATAAGTAAGAGTTTGTCCCACAGTGAAAGGTGATCTAAGGCTCCAAGGGAGCCGTCTCTAGTAGTCCCTCCAGATCCGTCTACAGATCTGGCAGTCCTAAAAGGAGGGGAGTTTAAGGTCACTTATTCTAAGTATTCTAATAACTAAATTACAGAAAGGATTGAGAGGATGGATGGAGTGTGGAAAGTAATTATAAAAAGGTAAGAAATATGTTATTGAGCTAAGGTCAGAGGAGTTTTTGTAACTCAGATTTAGATCTGATGTTATAGAAATCCTGTCCAGAGGCTACATTATCACCTCTGAGGAGAAAGGATCCAACCCATCTCTACTGCCATGAATCCACCCTTAGGGCTATAACCTGTCCACTTGAATGGTCACAGACTATCCCATAGGGGAGCCACTATCCAGGGATGGGTCAGAACATAACAAATAATTTATTGCAGGCACTATTTCATCCAGGCTACCGGCTCAGGAATTCATAGGGAACCTCAACCTCTAAAGTTCCATATGTGGGGCTAAGGCTGGAAAACCATGATAGCCCAAACACATAGAACAAGCAAGCGATTGAGTACAACCTTCGATCCAGCTGTCCATTACTTGAGAGAGGCTACAATGGTCCAGTCACTAGCCTACAATCTCTATAACCAGATCAGATCTGACATCTGATGGTAGATCTATACAAATATGGGGGAGTCTGCCTCTGTACAATCCCTCACCAGGCTTCTACAAGCTCAAGGGAAAAGAAGAAGGATCCATCTTGGATCGGTGGATCAGAATCACCCTAAGGCTATAATCTGTCCACTTAAATGGTCACAGACTATCCCAGAGGTTATCCTCCTCACGGAGCCCAAGACAAAACAAGATTATCGCTGCTACCCCCATGTTCACCAGGCTACCAACTCAAGCTCCCATGGGGATTTCAGATCTAGTAGGTCCTGTGGTGGGGCTAAGGCTGGAAGACCATGATAGCCCAGACACACAGGTTACTTGGATCTGAGTGGCCCTTAAAATCAGTCCTCCATTGCTTTGAAACACAGCCAAGGCAATGGGGGATCACAAGGCAGCAGTCTTGCACAGAGCATCTCACATATAAACAACAATCCCACAAAGTATAAATCCTATTGCAAAACTTCCATTAATCTAACTCAAAAACAAATACAAAGTCATAGCCAGCAATTGCTGGACTATGGAGAGAAGAAAAGAAAAAGAAAAAGAAAAAGAAAAACTACTTATTGCTAAAAAGAAAGAGAAAAGAAAAGCGATCTGAGATAGGTCCCAGATACCTAAACCTAAGCTAGGCCTGGGTATATATAGCAGTGGGGTGGCGGCGCATTAGGGTTAGGAAACCCTAATTTTAACGATGCCACATGGCCTTCTACTGATCCTTGGATGCCTCGGGGTGTGTGCAGGGAGATTTGAGCATCGGAGTGCGTGCCCTAGTCACTGGAAATTTCAAGAATGCCCTCTGCTGAAGAGATGGAAGTTTAGGTTCAAAGCCTCGCTAGGTAGCTATAGTTTCCCAGACTTCTCGCGTGGTAGCTCATTGCTCTTCGCTAGGATGATTTGACACTGAAACTTCAGCCGTCGCAAGGTTGCCTTGGTTTGCTCTTCAGGCAGCCGCGCGGTAGAGAGTTGAGCTCTCGCTGGGTTGGAGTTCGCGAGGTTGAATACAGTCTCAAGCGTCGCGAGATTACAATTCAAGTAGTCGCGCGGTAGATTAGTCTTTGCTGGGCAGCAGCGCGAGAACTGCGCAAGCTCTTCTCTTTACTTGGACTTCGCGAGTTGCCTCGCGAGATTCTTTTGAGTTTTGAACTGCGCGAGGTTTCTTATCTCACTCAATCTTCGCAAGCTTGGCTTTACCTTCGCTAGGATGCTTTCTTTCTTGAATGGCGCGTGAATTGCATGAGGCGTTCTTCTTCTGAGAATTGTACCCCGTGGTGACTGCGCGACAGCTGCGCGAGACATCTTCTGAAGCTCTCTCTCCTCAGCTGTCTTAAGCGACCTTCGCGAGATTGAGAGAGGTCTGCTTTGAACTGCGTGACACTGAGTGCTGTGTTCTACTCTTGAGCTTCGCGAGAGCTGCGCGGAGTTGAGTTTCTGAAGCTCCTCAGTCATTCATCTCATGAGAGGTTGCTTGTAAAGCCTTGGGAAGCTAAGCTAATCTGCGCGAGGCTTCAAGGTTCATTCTTGCTGAGGGGCATCTGGTGCCAAAGCAGGCTCCATAACAGGATTCTTGGCCTTATTTCACTGCTGATTATTTCCTGAACAAAACACTTAAGACGAGTTTATTAGGTGGCTAAGGGTCTAATCAAAGGTTAAGTTAAGGGGTAAAAAGTGGTACTTTTCAGGTCTTAACACACCCCCAAACCTAATCTTTGCTAGTCCCTTAGCAAAGCTACATTAAATCTACTCTAAAAATTAAATGCCACTTTCATAGGGAGCACGGATACATTTAGCATATGTACCAAGCCTTTTAAACCCCTAGGTGATCCCTAGTGGAGGAGTGAAGTCTCCTGAGGGTTTTCAGGGAAGACACCCACAAACTTCTCCAATGAAATAGTCAACTAAAGTGCACTGTCTTCCAATGAGCAGTTAAGGAATCAGATTTAGTCTACTCATGAATCAGCATAAAAGAAGTATAATTCATTGGTTGCACAGGAACTTAGATAGCATAATTCGCATGTTTGCACAGCATTTCCAAATAATTTGTGGTCATAGAAAACTGCACAAGTGCATGTCAGCACTGAGCTTATCCTTATGTCAGAAAATTAGGTTAAGGTCATACATAATGCATTCAAGTTTAGACCCAAAAGAAAGCTTTACAGGGGATACTCTCATCAAGGTTTGTTGAGGGGTTCAGTTTCTCACAGGCTCAAGAGCAGTTACATCCCCCAACTGGGTTTGTAAGCATGAGCATAGGCAGAGTTCTTAAGTGCTGGCATCATTGTTAGTTTCTCACCATAGATTGGATAATTCCTTATCTTCACATGACAGCTCACTCAATCTTTGGATCACAAGGGCTTTTAACTGGGTTGAAATGTGGCTTATGGAGTATGGTTAAAAAGAATGGAAGGTTTGAAAAGGGGTTAAAAAATTGAGAACTCAGTGAGTGCAGGAGGTGGTTCATGACTTCACCTTCTTGAATTCAGCTCCCTTCATCTTCTTTGAGATTTTCAGATTTGAAGTGATCAGTTTCTCTTCTTGATTTTGATTTTCCAATGAAGGTTCCTCTTGACTTCTCTCTTATTCCTCTTCATTATTATTTATTTTTTGTTTCTTTTTGCTGGAGTTTTCTTCTTTTTTTATTTTTTATTTTGTTTTTGCTTCTCAGAAATGCCACCATGTCCTCAGTTACCATTCTGCCATAATAGATGCTTCTTCTCCATTCACCTAATGCTGACCATAGCTAGTCCATCTTCAACTCTTTCTCCTTTACCTTCTGAATTCTCAGAGTGAGGGTACGTTGAATCAGGTTCATAGGTTCAGGTTCAAGTACTCAGGTGTATTTTGAAGAAATTTAGGATTTAAAGCTCAAAGGGGGTATGGACAAGGGCAGTTGCTTTAGGATTGATCTTTTTAGGCTCAAACTGTCCAAGAGAAGGCCTTGATCCTTTCCTAGGTCTCATGAGTACTGTCAATTGTTCCAACTTGGAGTTACCTAACTTCTAGTGAGCACATCGACTCAGCCAGTCCTTAGAACTAGAAGAAATGCCTTAGTTACTCCTCAAAAAAAAAAAAAAAAAATTTGTAGGCCCAATTCTCACTGGTTATGGTCATCCTTTGAACTTTTAAGTCTGTCCTCACCTTTTTCTCTCTCTAATGATTCACTAAGTACAGATACAAGTGTATTTCCTTGGTGAAATTATTATGGAAATGTGGAATATTAGAAGTCTATAATGTTCAATGTTTGCATAAATTTTAAACTTCTTAATTTCATGATTCTTAAGTGAACAGAGGTCCATTTTCATATTGCTCAGATGAGTCTGCTGCACTTATGTTAACTGTTCCATTGGTAGGGTCTGCCTGCCATACCCCCAAACCTATGAGGAGCAGTGTCCTCACTGGTTCAAGGGCAATGTGCAGCAGATTTATTGTAACATAACAGAAAAGGAAAACAAAACATACAGACAAAGCAAGATAGAACAGACAGTGGGAAAGTCTATGAAATATGAAAACTGTACAAAATACAAGAGAAGATATGTAAAAGAAATAGAGGAAATCCTAGGTGCAATCTAATCAGAATTTGGATTAAAATTTATCCCAGCCCATCTTCCTTGCATGTTCTTGAAGGATAGCCTCTTCTTCTTTCTTCTTACGTTCCCTCTCGGCCTTCCTCTGCTCTAGAGTTTTGGGTATGGTAGGGGCCCGGACCATCATTTTTCTCTTCTTTGGCTTAGGAGGGATCGCCGATGATTTTACAGTGGGTGGCTCAGGGGGTTTGGTGGGGGATTTCCCTTTGGGGCCCGTACCTTTGGAGGCGTGCCCAGGCTGAGGCCGAGGTGGAATAGGAGATGATTGGGCTGGTGGAGGTGCAGGAGGGGCAACGGGAGATTTGGCTGGAGCTGGCATTTGAGACAGGAGAGGACCTTTCCCTTTTTCTGCTGTAGGGGGAGCCACAGGAGATGAAACTGGTAATTTCGCTGTAGGCACGGCAGGGCTCTTTCCTTTCGCGGACTTGCTCGGTGGTGGTGCCTCCTCAGACTGGGTAGATGGTTCTTTGCTAATTTTCAAAGAGCAAGATGGGGGAGTGGTCTTTTTAGCAGCAACTTTTCGTCTCTGAGGATAGGATTGGGCAGCAGGGGCATCTGAAGGGGCAGCCACAGTAGGTTGGGCACTAGGATCCGTAGGTGGTGCCTCCTCAGAGTCAGAATCAGAAGGAAAGAGCTCAGTAGGGTCCAATCCTAGGGCAGCAGCAGCCTGTCTGCGTTCTTCTTTGGAGAGGAGGTGCCCATGGGGATCGTCCTGAGTGGAAGCTCGGGTGACCTTTGGAGGTGGGGATGGAGGGGCCGGCCGTTTGCCTTTTTGGGCTGCAGTGGCTCTCTTAGAAGTGGGATTTTTCTAGGAAGGGGTGCGTTTCCTTTTGATAGCAGGAGAGGAAATAGGGGGGGGCACTGATGTAGGAGGAGGAGCTACAGTAGGGGTCACAGCAGGAGCAACAGGTTTTATAGGTACTGCAGAAGGAACGGTAGCAGGCATTGGAGGAGGAACAGGAGGAGCTACCGGAGCGGGGGCTGGGGGAGTTGGGGGAACAGACTGTGTAGGGGTTAGTGTAGGGGTTGTGGAAGAAGATGGGCCTGGATGTGTGGAAGAAGATGGGGCCTCAGGAGGAGCGGTGGCGATGGGGGTGGCTTGGATAGGTTGGGACAGCAGGAAAGCAACTCGCTGTTCCAAGATGTCAATTTTCTTGTTAGCCCATAAGAGATTGGTATTCGCAAGCTCCTTACTGAGACGGGTGATCTCCTGAGCATTGTTCAATTTCTTCTCTAATAGCCGGTTATGCTTTTTCACCCTCTCAGCAATGGCCTTTTCCATCTCAACTGTAACTTTGTAGTAAGTTGCTGCAACCTTGTTCGCATTTCATGTCTCCAGAATTGCCTCCCATCCTTTTGAAATATCACACAGCTGCTCGTTGTGAGCAAACTTCAGATCACTAAGCTTCTGCAGCAAGGGGTATTCAATGGCTTGGCGGAGTTGGGCCATGCCATGGAGAACATCCCTCTTGATATAAGGATTGCCCCTCATGGCATGGAGGAGGGTGAAGTAGGGAGGGGTGTAGTAGGAGTGTCTGGGCAAGATTGGGAGAAATGAAGTGGATGGAAGAGAGGGTGATGGAGCCTGGGGGTGGGAAGTGGGGGTTGTAGAAATGGTTTGGGTGGTCTCGGTGGAATGGTCAATGAATTTAGGAGGGGGTGGGAGAAGAGGGGGAATGGAAGGTATGGGTGGAAAATGAAATGAAGGAAGGGCAACTGATGTGGATGGTTCAGGGGAAGGGAAGAAGGGTATGGGGAAGGGTTGAAATGGAAGGAGGGGGTGCAAATAGGGTGCAAAGTGGGGGTGGAGGGAAAGGTGGAGGGGAATGGAATGGGGCCTGTGTGGGTAGAAGTGTTGGTGAATTGAGGGGGAGGTAGTATTAGAGGTGGAAGGATGGGGAGAGAGGGAAAGGAGTGGGCAGGTATGGTATCAGGGAGGGGGAAGGATGGAGGCGAGTCAATGGGGGTTGGGGCTGTGGGAACAGGGGAGGTAGAGGTGGAAGGGGGTTGTCTTGGGATTGGTGGGTTTGTTAATGTGTGAAGGGTGGATTGGAGGGTGGTTATGTCAGTTTGAATTTTGGCTTGGGTCTCTGTGGTGTTGGATAGTTGGGTTTAGAGGTCATGGATAAGGGAAAGGATATGAGTAAGGGAATCGGAGGTTGGATGAGGGGGGGTAGGAGGGTAAGAAGGAATAGGTTGGAAAGGGGAAGTGGGGGCATGATGGAAAGTGGTAGGGGGAAGGGGGGGGGGTCGGGGGAATGATGTGGTGAAGGGAGAGGAGACTCAGGGAGAGGGATGTCGTGGGTGGGCAAGGTATCAAGCAAACTGGTCATGAAGGCTTGATACCCAGAGGTGGTGGCTAGGTTGAAGTCCAGGTCATGGAGAGGTGGCTCTAAGGGTTGGTCACTAAGGGGTGTGGCTGTGGGAAGGGCAGGGGTAGTGTGAGAGGTTTTCTTTTTAAGGTAGGATATCAAGGGAGGGTTGTCAGGGTGAGGATCAGGGGCTATGGGAGAGACTGGGGATGTTGATTGGGGTGGGGTGGGTGAAGGTGGAGTGGTGTCTTGGGGTTCAACACTTTCTACCCAGGTTCGAATAATGGTTGGAGGGGGAATGGAGAAAGGAGAGGAAAGAGGAGAAGTGAAAGATGGAATGGGTGAAGAAGGGAGGGGAGAGGCCAGAGTAGTGGATGGAGGAATTGCTGCAAAAGCAGAGGTGACAGAAGCTCGCGCCACCTTCTTTGGGGCCAGGGGTGTTGCCTTCTTTTTGGGGGCAGGGGTGGCCGTTGCCACAGCAGCTTCCTCTCTCTACTCGGAGACCTCCTGAGCTTCAGTCTTCTTCTTCTTCTTCTGGGGATCCATTAAGCTTCACGATCCCCATTGTCTTTAGCAAATGTGGGAGTGAGGTCGTGATAACTCCCCCACTGGTATCTTGTATCCTCCCCTCAGAAGTAGTTTGGTGATGAGTCTTCCATAGGGGAGAGTGTGGCTCTTCTTTTGCAGCCCTAACTTCACCATTGTATCCTTCATGGCCTCGAAGATCAACCAGGCAGCATTGAATCCATGGCCCAGAGAGAAGGAATACAGAGCATCAGCAATTGGTGTCCTCCTTTCTTGGTGATGGCCGAAGCAATAGATGTTCTTCCTCAAAACTTGATCAATTAACAGTAGTTTGGGCTCCAAATCTCTTCTTCTGATGGAGTCCCCTGTGGCCTTCAAGCCTCTGGTAATGGCATGGGCAATTGTGTCAATGGGGGCACTCTTGAGGCACCATAATCGCAATTGGGATCAAATCAGGATGCCCAAGACTTCAGCGATCAACTCCGAGCTAAGCAAAGATCTCAAAGTTGTCAACTAATGCAAGGAGGCTGGCTGCCCTTGTGTGTGTCCTGAGCCTAAGGTGTTGCACTAACCTAGGGTAGGCTAGGGCAGGAGTCATTTGCAGCAAGGGGAACAGACCAGCCTTGCGCAAGAACTCGATGGCAGGTGCTGACAATGGCTCAGATTCAAAGAAAGAGATATCAAAAATGGCTTCAGGCTCTAAGGGAACGGAAAGGAGGAGCTCAGAGGGTGTAGAATAATCTGATGTTGGTGCAGCTTGCTCCGGTACCACGCCCTTCCCTTTTTGCAGAGCCATAGAGGACTTAGCTTTCTTAGGTGTAGGCTCCACAGTGGCCTTGTCCCTGGCTCTCTTCACAGGTACGCTTTTAGGAGCCATCCCAATTTCCTTGGTGAGTGTGGAGTTACAAATTTGAAAGGACATACCAGGAGCTGAGTCTAACCCTAAAAGTTAGGGTTCTATTTAATGGAACGCGCAAAGGATCTCCAGAGCTCTAAACAGGGGGCAACTATTAATGGGAGCTTGAAGAACAAAAATCCTGAAGTTCGAAGTGAACAATGATCTGGGGACAGGGTGTTAAAGGAGAGAGGTGGAGAGGAGTGGGAGCTAGGGTTTCACTGGTAAGAGAGAAAAGAGAAAGCAATAAGGAAAAGCAGTGCGGGGTGGGATTTAAATATCGCGAAGCTCGGCGCGCTTTAGAAACATCCGCCCGCTGGTTGGGAATGAATGGGTCGCGAGATTAGATGTTCCTTGAACTGCTGACGCAGCCACCCATTCTTTGAAACTTCATGACAAGACAACAAAGTAGCTCCTTATGAACTGTGCGAGATGGGACCAAACTCATTATTCAGAACCCCGCGATGGCTTAATCGAGGCAGAATTCACTCACCCCCCAGTCCGCTGTTTGACCCTTACCAAAGGGGTGGATTCTCTCATAGACTCTCTTCCAGGGACACCCCTAGTCATTATAAAGCATTCACAATTCTTATACTCTCAAGGCAAGAAAGTCACACGTCACGCAAAGCATTCAAATCATCATTCAATCACTTAAAATTATCACACAGGGAAACTTGGTATCAAAGTAGGCATTAAAGCACTAAACTCAAATTCCAACAAAAACTATTCCTACAAACTGTAAAGTACATATTATACAATGATGCACAGTTCTTATCATCAATTCAATGCAAGATCCCCTTCAGGTTCTGAGGATCCTTGGCCAATCAAAAATTGGCCCTTGGGATTAACCACTGGTTGACTGGGCAACCTTCCCTCTTCTCTTTTGGCTAGGGTGTTCGCTAGTTGTCCCATCTGCTCCTCCATCTTCTTGATGCTCTGACCATGAGAGTTCACAGTCTGAGCCAAGGAACCCAAGTTTTGCAATGAAGCCAAGACGTGGTCCTCGAAGAAAGTATTTCTTGGTTGAGAAGGGGGTAGAACAAACTGATTTTACTACTGATGGGGCTGCTGGTGGTGCTAGAAGGTAGACCTCGGGGCATGCCCTTGATTGAATTGCTGCTGTGGCCTTTGTGGTAAAGCCAACATCTGCTGGGGCAGCATGTAGTTATCTTGCTTCCACCTCAGATTTGGGTGGTCTCTCCATTGGTAACCAGCATTTTGGTGCTGGTATCCATATGGCTGCCTGTTGTAGCCCCCAGATTGTTGCTAGCCATAAGACTGAGCAACAACAACATGTTCCAACATTAATTCAGGAAATTGCCCTGCAGATGGGCATTCCTCCACTGTGTGCTGTGGGGACTGGCATATCAGACATGCCTCCGCCACATGAGCAGCCCTTCTGGGTTGCATCACAGTCAATAATTTATCAAACTTCATGGAGAGGTTTGCCATCTACAGCCGTAGGTCATCGTTCCCAGACACATCATAAATTTTTCCTTTGGATCCAGCAGCAAGCCCCACCTTTGACTCAGATTCCTGATGAGTTCATGCCAGGGATGGCTTTTGAAAAGCATTCTCACTAATCAACTCAAACAATTCCCATGCCTCCTCAGCAGTCTTGTGCATGTAGGATCCACCACAAGAGGCATCGACCATATCTCTGTTTTTCTCATCAATCCCATTGTAGAAGCTTTGTACAAGCTGCCACTCAGGGATCTTGTGATGGAGGCATTGTTTGAGCATCTCTTTAAACCTATCCCAGGACTGGTTAAAATCCTCAGTTGGGGATTGAGAAAACACAAGAATCTCTTTCCTCAACTGGCTAGTTTTGGTCTCAGGGAAGAACTTGGTTAGGAATCTGGTCTGTAGGTCTTTCCATGAAGCAATGCTATTGTTGGGAAGAGTGGCCAACCAGGTACTGGCCCTATCCTTCAGAGAGAAGGGAAAGAGTCTGAGCCTAGTAGCCTCAAGTCCCAAACTAGTGATATTAAAAGTGGTGCACAAGGCCAAGAACTAGTCAATATGCTTGTAAGGGTCTTCTTTGCTAAGCCCATGGAAAGCTGGCAGCATCTGGATGATTGAAGTTTTTATCTCATAATTCCCCTGAACATCAGGGAATTGAATGCTATAAGGGGAGTTGTAGTCATCCGGAGCATTCAACTCCTTGAGGGTTCTGGGGTGTTCTTCACCCATAGTTGTTGTTGCAGATTTACCTGGGGGCTCTCCTGTGGTGTGCCTGTCTCTTCTATGTTTCCTTCCCCTTTCTAACTCAGGGTTTAGAGGCTCTAAAGTAGGGCTGAGGGATCTCCTCCCTAGCATACAAGCACACCCACAGCAAGGAAAGCTTCTTGTAGGCACATTGCAAAAGAATACTTGTACATAAACAAATTTATCTAACTATTTTACAGCTACCCAAAGAATACATTTAAACTATCCTAGATACTGCTGGAAAAATTGTTTAAGAAGAAAGATAGACAGAGCTTTAGAGTCAGAGAGTTTGCAAATAGAGGTAGCTACGCTCCAATTGCAGTCCAACTATCCTTCACTGCTGCTGTCCAGATCTGCAAGGAAAATTCACAATTATCTCAGCAGTATCAATTATTCACATGTATAAAGAATACTAAGAATACAAAAACTATGGGTCTACTATTAGATCATCTCTCCCCGGCAGCGGCGCCAAAAACTTGTTGTTGTTCTCAAGTGTGCTTCGCTTATTGGTTGTTGTTGAAAGTTATTTAAAAATAAAAAACAGAATAAAATAGGGGATGAATCAGCACAACTCGGAAATCCTAGACCTGCAAGATACAGGGTCCTTTGTAGCAAGTTTTGATAAGTAAGAGTTTGTCCCACAGGGAAAGGTGATCTAAGGCTCCAAGGGAGCCGTCTCTAGTAGTCCCTCCAGATCTGTCTACAGATCTGGCAGTCCTAAAAGGAGGGGAGTTTAAGGTCACTTATTCTAAGTATTCTAATAACTAAATTACAGAAAGGATTGAGAGGATGGATGGAGTGTGGAAAATAATTATAAAAAGGTGAGAAATATGTTATTGAGCCAAGGTCAGAGGAGTTTTTGTAACTCAGATTTAGATCTGATGTTATAGAAATCCTGTCCAGAGGCTACATTATCACCTCTGAGGAGAAAGGATCCAACCCATCTCTACTGCCATGACTCCACCCTTAGGGCTATAACCTGTCCACTTGAATGGTCACAGACTATCCCATAGGGGAGCCACTATCCAGGGATGGGTCAGAACATAACAAATAATTTATTGCAGGCACTATTTCATCCAGGCTACCAGCTCAGGAATCCATAGGGAACCTCAACCTCTAAAGTTCCATATGTGGGGCTAAGGCTGGAAAACTATGATAGCCCAGACACATAGAACCAGCAAGCGATTAAGTACAACCTTCGATCCAGCTGTCCATTGCTTGAGAGAGGCTACAACGGTCCAGTCACTAGCCTACAATCTCTATAACCAGATCAGATCTGACATCTGATGGTAGATCTATACAAATATGGGGGAGTCTACCTCTATACAATCCCTCACTAGGCTTCTACAAGCTCAGGTGAAAAGAAGAAGGATCCATCTTGGATCGGTGGATCAGAATCACCCTAAGGCTATAATCTATCCACTTAAATGGTCATAGACTATCCCAGAGGTTATCCTCCTCACGGAGCCCAAGACAAAACAAGATTATCGCTGCTACCACCATGTTCACCAGGCTACCAGCTCAAGCTCCCATGGGGATTTTAGATCTAGTAGGTCCTGTGGTGGGGCTAAGGCTGGAAGACCATGATAGCCCAGACACATAGGTTACTTGGATCTGAGTGGCCCTTAAAATCAGTCCTCCATTGCTTTGAAACACAGCCAAGGCAATGGGGGATCACAAGGCAGCAGCCTTGCACAGAGCATCTCACATATAAACAACAACCCCACAAAGTATAAATCCTATTGCAAAACTTCCATTAATCTAACTCAAAAACATATACAAAGTCATAGCCAGCAATTGCTGGACTATGAAGAGAAAAGAAAAAGAAAAAGAAAAAGAAAAACTACTTAGTGCTAAAAAGAAAGAGAAGAGAAAAGCGATCTGAGATAGGTTCCCAGATACCTAAACCTAAGCTAGGCCTGGGTATATATAGCAGTGGGGTTAGGAAACCCTAATTTTAATGATGTCACGTGGCCTTCTACTGATCCTTGGATGCCTCGGGGCGTGTGCACGGAGATTTGAGCATGGGAGTGCGTGCCCTAATCACTGGAAATTTTTAGAATGCCCTCTGCTGAAGAGATGGAAGTTTAGGTTTAGAGCCTCGCTAGGTAGCTGTAATTTCCCAGACTTCTCGCGTGGTAGCTCATTGCTCTTCGCTAGGATGATTTGACACTGAAGCTTCAGCCATCACGAGGTTGCCTTGGTTTGCTCTTCAGGCAGTCGCGTGATAGAGAGTTGAGCTCTCGCTGGGTTGGAGTTCGCGAGGTTGAATACAGTCTTAAGCATCGCGAGGTTGCAATTCAAGCAGTCGCGTGGTAGATTAGTCTTCGCTGGGTAGCAGCGCGAGAATTACGCAAGCTCTTCTCTTTACTTGGACTTCGCGAGTTGCCTCGCGAGATTCTTTTGAGTTCTGAACTGCGCGAGGTTCTTTGTCTCACTCAATCTTCGCTAGCTTGGCATTACCTTCGCCAGGATGCTTTCTTTCTTGAATGGCATGCGAATTGTGTGAGGTGTTCTTCTTCTGAGAATTGTACCCCGCGGTGACTGCGCGAGACATCTTCTGAAGCTCTCTGTCCTCAGCTGTCTTAAGCGACCTTCACGAGATTGAGAGAGGTCTGCTTTGAACTACGCAACACTGAGCGCTGTGTTCTACTCTTGAACTTCACGAGAGCTGCACGGAGTTGAGTTTCTGAATCTCCTCAGTCATTCATCTACGCGAGAGGTTGCTTGTAAAGCCTTGGGAAGCTCAGCTGATCTGCGCGAGGCTTCAAGGTTCATTCTTGCTGAGGGGCATCTGGCGCCAAAGCAGGCTCCATAACAGGATTCTTGGCCTTATTTCACTGCTGATTATTTCCTGAACAAAACACTTAAGACAAGTTTATTAGGTGGCTAAGGGTCTAATCAAAGGTTAAGTTAAGGGGTGAAAAATGGTACTTTTCAGGTCTTAACACCTGACACCCACATCATCTGTAATAGCTTACCTGTTCCAATCAAGATCCTTGAATTGGAACAATCTCTGAGATGATTTGTGACCATTTGAGTGGACATATCATAGCCTTAGGACTACTTCAATTCTCTGGTTGAGAGTGGATTCTTATACCTTGCATCTGAGCTTGTAGCCAGATGAAGGATTGCTGCAAATCTGTCCTATGCACTGCCTTTGATTCAATTGATTTTTAGTAAAGACTAAAATCCCTAATTGCTGCTCTCCATCTTTTGAAGTTAATCTTTTCCATTCCCTTGAATCTGAGTTTAATCAGTTTTGGATCATTCTACATTTGATTTTTGTAGTTTTTAGTAAAGTGACATCTCTTAGAAACCTCTCTTCTTTCCTGTTTTGAGTTGTTTTAAACTAAGATAGGTTAGAGTGTCAGATCTGTTATAGATCTGGAGATTTACTATATTTTAGAACATATTTTCCTGTAGGCATACCCTTACTTATCTCTTAAAGCTTGCTGCAACAACCCTGGTTCTTGCAGGACTGCTTGCTTACCTTGAGCCCATACCTCTGTACTTTGTCCTCCTATTTTGATGTTTTAACCCTTTAATAATTGTAAGGTAAGCAAGACACTAGTGGAAGGAGAAGAAAGCACATTTGAGGGCAGTTGTATATTAGATGTATAGCTGTGGCATTCCAGCACATAAAAATGGAGAAAAGTACAAATGAAAAGCATACAAAAAGAAAGACAAAAATAGAAAAGCAAAACAAAAATGAAAAAGAGAAGTCATTTCATTGGAAATTTTGAAAAAGTAGAGAAGAAGCTAGCCACTTTGGCTCTGAAAATTCAAAAAGAAGATGGAATTGTGCTGAAATGAAGGTTGTGAAGTTGCAAATCACCTCCTTACCTTACTGACTTCTCCAATTTTGAATCCATCCTACCCTTTTATTCTTTATAAACCTCACCCATAAGCCACATTACAATCCAATAAAAAGACCTTACTGATCTGAAATTGATTGAGCTGTCATGTGGAGATGAGGAGCTGAGTAATCTATGGTGAAAAGAGTTAGAAGATTTTTGGAATTTGAGCATTGCCTATGTTAATGCTTGCAGTCCTATTTGAGGGCTGCAACTACTCTTGAGCTGTGTGAAATGATGCACCCTTCATGTTTATTTGAGTGACAACAATGGTGAGACTTGGGATTGAAATTGAATTTGTTTGGGGCATTATCAAAATATAATTCTCAAATTGATAGTGAGCTTTGCATTAATTTTCACACACAATGCCTTGATATGAGCTGATTGATGGTGAAGGAATTATAACAGAATTTAAGTATTAAACTGCTATTTTACTGTTGAGAATCCTCTAAAAAATTGAATAAGGGGGGAATGAATTTTATTTTGTTTGAACTCTATTTTAACATGTTGCACTGATATTAACTGATTTATTGGAGAAGTTTGTGGGTACCTTCACTGAAAACCCTCAGGAGACTCCACTCCTCCATTAGGGATCACCTAGGGGTTTAAAAGGCTTGGTGCATATGCTAAATGCATCCGTGCTCCCTACGAAAGTGGCATTAAGTTTTGTAGGTCAATTGTTTTAAATATCACTTTGCTCGAGGACTAGCAAAGATTAGGTTTGGGGGTGTGTTAGTCACTGATTTATACCATTTTATACCCCTACAACTTGGCTTTTGTTAGAGCTTAGAGTGTTTAATAATTACTTTTTAATATTGTTTTGCAGTTAGGAAATAATATGTAGATATCCATATAAAAGGTGCCAAGAGGAGGATTTAAAGCTAAGATAGCTGCTGCTATTGGAGTAAACAGCAGAAAGAGCTTTTAAAACAATATCTCCAGCATTTTCAACAGCTATATATTTGGGCAAATGAGAGCTTCAAAGATGTAGCACAAAGCTGTCCAAGCTTTAGCTATGTGCACACACACTAGCTGGATATATCAGCAACTACATTCCATATTTGAGCAACCAAGTCAGCAGAGGCATACTATCATGTGGTTCAGCATATTCTGTAGCTATGCACTCAAGCAATTTTATATGTTGTAGATACACCCGAGCATTGCACCTTAAAGCTGCTAACCATCTTCACAAGCTGCAATATATTAGCTGCCCATTCAGCTACACACTACAGAAAGTAAGCTGCAGCAGTGGGGTTTTAGCGAAATGGATGAACACACTGCAGCAGCTGCACTTCAGCAATATGGTTTATCACCTGCAGCAGCTGCACCCATGCAAGCATGCATTGATTAAAACAGCCCAGCATGCAGCTCAAACAGCAGTTTGGCAGCTGAATATTAAAGCAACTACAGTAGAAAAGAGTATTGAGCAACCTAGCTCCCTGATGAAGGATTCTTCACTCCATTCAACCACCTATCGAAGCGAAGGAGTAGCTTTCAGCACTTGGCAACAACAGCTACCAACCTCTTGAAGGCATAGAGTGTTGAACCTGTCGAAGGGTTGAAGAGGTTGCTTCAGCATCCTCTCGAATGGACATCGAGCACTCCAATAACCATCCTCTCGAATGGTTCTTCAGACCATCAACCATCCTCTCGAATTGAAGAGCTGCCAATCCAACCTCCCAAAGTGACCAGCAACTTGTCGAGAGCTTTAATGCACAGACCTGTCGAATAGTTCATTGGAGGCTTTCAGCCAACCTATCGAGATTACCTTCGATCCTGTTGACCTACACTCAGTACCTCTCTAGCAAATCAGGTTTCTAAAGCAGTCTTCAGCCATCCTGTCGAGTGGATCTGTTTCCCATCAGCTACAAAGTTCCATCCTCTCGAGAGGATTGCTGAACCTGCTTTCATCTTGTTGAGTGGATTGCTTTAAGCTTCAGCTGGTTACCTTCATCCTCTCGAGTTCATCTATGAACCCCATGAAGAGTTACCTGAAGCTGCTGTTGGTTTGAACCTGCATCACCAACCTCTCAAGCTGTAGTGTCCATCACTCCAATCACTCGAGTAGATCTGATTTCCAGCCACCAATCATTCAAGTAGCCACCATTCACTCGAAAATGCTCATGAATTCATTTAAATTTGCTCCAGCTCAGACCCCATTAAACTCCATTGAGTTTCAACTATCAATTTGTTGAGGTTACTTCAGTTTGCAGCCATTTAATTGAGCACCTTCAGGATCCTAGCATTTTATCAATTCGAGTTCCATTTGGGGGCTGTCTTGGTAATAACAACAATGGAGCTACCTTAAGACTGCAATAGCAATTATCTTTGGTTGGCAGGGATATTTTTTAGAACTCCAAAGCACAAGAGAAGTCTGCACATGAGCAAACTATTTTTTAAAATAATTGGAGTAATTCTTGGCAGGAAGCAAACTACTTCTGCTAAGCATAACAGAACTGGATCTCTCTCTTCTCTCTGATTGGATAGAATGTTAAACACATGGATTAGCATAAATTGAAAGGAAATTCATCTCCTCTGATTGGCTACAACTCAAGGCACTTGGATCAATGCATATGTATAAATAAGCATCCTTGCTGCTGTAATTCTTTGGCAAGGAAACTACGAAATTCTCTAAGTTCTCCTTGACTCATTTAGGTTTAATGTTAGGTTTTATTTTTCCTTTTCTCTTCCCCCTTCTCTCTCTAATTCAGCCTGTTGTATTAGATCTAGGTAGTAGCTCAGATATAGTTTGTAATTGTGAATTCAGCATGAAGATGTGTGGATTGTTGCACAGACTGTAGATCTGAGAACAATATATTGTAAGTTGTTTTGATTCAATACATTGTTGATTTTAAAGTTTAATTAATTCTATAGATCTTGTGGTTCGATTAGATTCTCAATCAGATTTATGTATTTGGGAATAGCCCATTCATTTAACCTTTAGATCTCTTAATTGCCATATGATTTCCCTAGATTTAATATTCCTGTGGATGCCTAAGCTTGTAGCCTTCCATCCATAGCGTCTATAGTAATTTTAATGTTCTAATTAAAGCCTTTGGATTGAAGGAAATCCCTAAGATGATCTGTGACCATTAAAGTGGACAGATCATAGCCTTATGATCAATTCAAACCTCTGGTCTATATTGGATTCTTCTACCTTGCACTTTTGCTTGTAGCCAAGTGAAGGATAAATGCAAATCCACAAGTCTTGATCTGTTTTACAAAAAGAACCAGTCCCTAACCATCTATTTCTCCCCATTTTATATTTTATTTTACCATTCATCTCTCTTAATCTTTTAGATCTAATTTTATAATTCTGTTTTGTAGATTAGATCTAGTGACACCCGAAAAAACTCTCCTTCTTTCCCTATTTGCTTAGACTAGGCTAGAATTGTCAGATCTGTAGCAGATCTGGAGGTCTACTATACAACCTATTAGGTTTTAGATCGCTACTCCCTGTGGGATAAACTCTTACTTTTAAAGCTTGCTACAAAAGGACCCTGTATCTTGTAGGTCTATATATTTTAGATATGTAGTTTTCATCTCTTTATTCTCACCTTTATTCTGGAATTAATTTGTTTTTATCACCAATAATAATTAGCACCCTAAAATATCACAGCGCCCCTTGCAAAGGGCTTGAAAAAATTTCCTAAGAGAGAAACCTTTCTCCCTTTGGTGCCCAATTTCTCATACAAATTCCAGAATTCAAAAAGTCCCCTTAGACCCCATCTTCCACCAAAAACCCTTAAGTTTAGGAGTGAGCTGCCCCCTAGATTTCTTCCTCTATCCCTTAGCTATCAAGCTTTAGAGGTTAGAACCCACTTTTCCACCGTTCAAGCTATTGGAAGCTCTTCAAGTGCACCTACGCGAAGGTCCACACACGTGCTACAAGGGCCCGAGAGCTTCGGCTCTCCCCTCTATTCCTCTACCTTCTTAGCTTTTGCTCTATCCTAAAATTTGTGCCGTTACACTATCGAAATCTTGATAAGAACGGAGGGCACAAATAGGATTAAAGTGCCTTTGGGCAAAAGGAAGTGCTCTTTTCATTTTTATTTCTCTTTTATTTTTGGTCATAAGTAGAGAAAGCTTATGAGCGGGTTGATTAGGTTCCTAACACCTTCCCGATCGATAACTGAAGCCCCTACCCAAGAGCCTTTTATGTAGACCGGTGAATCAGAGTCATATTTGGCACTTCGGTGCATTTAATATTGATTTGGGTTTCCTGAGACACCAAAAGCTCTGGGTGGTGCCTCTTTATTTTCATACGAGTGCGCATCATCATGACGGGATCATCAAAAATCCCATGGTTGCACATTGACGAGATACTCTACGACTTTGAAAGAGGACTGAATAGCCTTGACCTTCACCTCACAAAGAATATCAACTGTATCAATGAAGGGCTACCTCTCACAAAGCTAACCCCCCAGTGTAGTGATTTTGTAGTGTACGAGCTTATAGGCGATGAAGAAGGAGCACCAATCATCGAGGAAACACAAGACTTCCAACGGGTCATCAAGCGCTTCGACGAGCAAACTCAAGCCGCTGCAAAACCAACTGAAGAAATAAATTTCAGCACTGACGAAAAGCCCAAGAAGCTACTGATCAGCGTGACACTCAACCCAAAGGAACGATAATAAATTATCTGAGTCCTCTAAGATCACCTTAGCTCTATTGCATGGTCCTACGAGGACATGCCTGGATTAGACCCGAGCTTAGTAGAACATTGATTGGTCTTGGAACCTGATGCTGTTATTCACTAAAAAGTACAACTTTTCACCTCTTAACTTAGCCTTTGTTGGACCTTGAAGCAGACTAATAACCATTTGTTAAGTGTGTTTTATAGTTAGTAATAGAATATGCAGCTTGATACAAACTCCTTGCTTTTTGGCTCAAAAGAGAGAATACACTCAAAGATGACAGCTGAGACAAAGCTTAATAGAATACCTTGGTAGTGCTCACCATGGTGACTCATTGTTGCTGATCACCATTAACCAAAGTCTAGCAGATGAATGAAGTTAGTTGAGAAGGGAGGAGACTACGACAACAACAAGTGCAATGCACTAGAGCAGCAAAAGATAGACCTCATAGAGTTGAGGAGCTTCCTCGCAAAGCTAAAGATGTAGTGCAAGAGGCCCTCACGCAAATACGCTATGCAGTCAGAAGGTCAGCTGAAATGACCTCGTGAAGATCTCACAGGTTAAAGTCCCTAAAATATGTGGTCACAAAGCTCTCGCAGAGATCAAGCCTCAAAGCAGCCACGCGAAGAACACAGGGAGTCCATATTTACACTGAACAAAATGTCACCTCGCAGAGTTCTCACGTAGCCTTGGAAGAGAGAGACGCCCAGAATTCTCTTCGCACAGATCTCGCGCACTCTGAAGCCTTACCATTGACTACGTGAGCATAGGAGTATAATTGTGCGAGTACTTAGCGAGAGAGAGCTTTTGAAGCTCAACTGAGCGAGAAATCCTAGCGCTCTAAATCATATCCATGATAGCATTGTAGCGCCAGCAAACTGCGCGCTCAAATGAAGAGCTAATGCACGAGCAAGCACTTCCCACCAGCCAAAGGCAACTCCGTGAAGGCAAAGTAGCTGCGCGAATGAGCTAAAAGTAGATACCAGCCCCGCCAAGCACGAGCTCTCCACTTCTCAATTTTAACTCAAGGACCTTTTAGGAATTTCCCAAGGCTAGGGCACATCTCTCGAGGTACGGATTTCAAGGTGCATATCTCCAGGCATCCAAGGGTTGAAATAGTGCCACATCTACTGGAAAAACTAGGGTCAATCTCTTCAGAGCCAAAGCCTTATGGACAGAGTATATAAGCTGTACTTAGAGTTTATTATTTTCATCTTTCCTTCATCTCCTGTTGGCTGAAAACTCTAGCAGGCTAGGGTAGGGTTTGATCATCTCTTTTTCTTATTTTTCTTCTCTCTTAGCCCAACACTTGCTAGCTAACCCCCTTGTAAGCAGCTAGGTTTAGTTTCATTTTAGTTTGTAATAGGTTTTTGGTATACATTGGGATTGTGGATGAGCAGTTGTGTACAGGCTGCAGCCTAGAGACAGTTCATTGTAAGTTTTGTGTTCATCAATGGATTGTCGTTTTGATGCTTAATTGAATCTAAAGATCTTATGGTTTCTTTAAATGCCTATAGGATCCATGTATTTGGGACTAGCCCATTCAGTTTCTAGTAGGTCTATTGTTTACCATCTAATTTCTCTTAGTTTGATAGCCCCATGGAAAGCAATGCTAGATCTGTAGCGAGATCCAGGGAGCTCGGAGGCCTGTGGACCATGGTAGTTGCAGCAGTTTTCATGTTCTTTCTTAGGCCTCTGTAGGATGGACAGACTAATGGGATACCCTGTGACGATTCAAGTGGACAGAGTATAGCCCTAAGGTTGTGTCCATTCACATGTTTGCAAAGGATTCTTCTCCCCTACACATGAGCTTCTAGAGCCTTGTGAGGAGGTTCATACAGGAATTGGCTCCCCTCTGTTTTACCTAGCCGACATTAGATTTTAGATTTGATCTCTTTGTAGTAGTTGTAGCTTGAGGCTGAGTCATTGCAGGCCGTTTGTAGTAATGACCAACTAAATCGAAAGCCTTATTTAACCTGTTGCATGGTCCTTTTTATGGGCGCTAGTGAGTAGTTGGCCTTAGCAAAGCACTTAAGATCTTATTGGTTAGAATACCTATGGATGTCAGTCAGGTCTATGCACAGATCTGGGGAGCTTGTAGCACTGACATTACATAGTGCTGTAATATTATTCATGGCTTGATCTGGCCCAGTGGCTGGGGGAATGATCAGTTTACTCCCCTGGGTTAGATTGGCAATGTCTGTTTTAACCAATGGGATTTGACAGACTCTATCGGATACCCTGTGACCAATAGAGTGGACAGAGTATAGCCCTAAGAGCACCCCAAATGGTATGGGTTAAACCAGATATTTTTACCTTGTTAAGGCTTTTAATAGCATCTCAGCAAGGAGCACTGCAGAGACAGACTAAATCTGAGTTACATCACTGCTTTAACTCTAGCTTAACTTGCTTACTTCTCATAATTTTTTTATTTCATTTTGGTACACACTACCACCATCTTCCTCTTAACCCTTTCTTTAGGATAGGGCTATATTTTATTTCTCTATTTTTAGGATTAATTTAGTGTAGTCGTGACACCCAACTCCCTTTCTTTAGGATTGTCAGATCTGTAGCTAGATCTGGAGGCCTACTATTATAGCCGATTTTGGGTTCTAGATCAATTTCTCAGTGGGACAAACTCTTACTTATCAAAACTTGCTACAATGGACCCTGTATCTTATAGGACTGTATTTATTTTAGACTTGCTGTATTGACCCATCTCCAATTCCCCCACTCTTGATTTATTCTGTCCACTGTTCTTAATAAAATAGTAGCAAGAGCTCGAAAAATAACCAACAAGTTTTTACGCCGTTGCTGGGGATATTGATCTTTTTAGTAGACTTGAGTTATATTATAACTTAGACTAACCAATTCTTTGTAGTTGTGCCTAATTTAGAATAAAAAGTACTACTAATTCTTTGTGGAATCTTGTAGAAATTGATAGCAGAAGAAGGGAAAAGATAAAGTTGCAGCTGGAGTGTAGCTAGCTTTGTTTGCACTTCCTTCTCCCTAAATCTCAGTTCATTTATGTTTAATTCCCTGTTATTTGTTTAGTGTAAACTGTGTAGTTGTTAATTTTTACTTGAGATTCTTTATGTGTGCTTGTGAGTATTTTCTGTACTTACTATGGTGTGAGTTTATGCATGGTCGAAGGTCCTTAAACCCTGAGTTGGAACCTCCAAATCTAGAGGTTGAAAGGATCCTTAGACCTAGGCACTCCACAAAGGGCCCTACTATTGAGACTGAACAAGTTACTATGGCTGAGAGGCAGAGGACATTGAAGGAATATATTGCACCTGGGGAGTACACCTCTCCCTTCTGCATTCAGTTTCCCTCTATTGAGGGGAACTATGAAATTAAATCCTCCACCATCACTATGCTGCCTTCATTTCATGGGCTAAGTAAAGAAGATCCCTACAAGCATATCGACCAGTTTTTAGCACTTTGCACTACCTTCAACATTGCTGGCTTGGGACCTGAGGCCACTAAATTGAGGCTTTTTCCTTTTTCATTAAAGGACAAAGCCAGCACATGGCTATCAAAGCTCCAAGCTGTTGGGAAATTTTAGGTGTGATGATTATTGTGTAATGATAAAAGCAAAATAAAATCAAAGTAAAACAAAGGATGGGTTCAGCATATCTAAAATATCCTAGCAAGATAAAGGGTCCATTTGTAACAAGTTTTAATAAGTAAGAGTTTGTCCCACAGGGAGTAGTGATCTAAACCTAGAACGTGTATCATAGACCTCCAGATCTGGCTACAGATCTGGCAATTTTAGCCTAAATCTAAGAAGAAAGAGAGTTCTTCGGGTGTCACTAGATCTAATTTATAAAACTGAAATAAAACTAAACTAAAAGATGGAGGAAGATGGATGGTAAAATAAAATATAAAATGGGGAGAAATAGACAGCTAGGGCCTGGTTTTTTATTGCAAAACAGATCAAGGTATGTGAATTTGCAACAATCCTTCATTGGGCTACAAGCACAAATGCAAGGTAGAAGAATCCACTCTAAACCAAAGGCTTGGACTGATCTTAAGGGTATGATCTATCTACTTTAATGGTCACAGATCATCCTAGGGATTTCATCCAAATCAAAGGTTTAAGGTAGAAGAATCCATTCTAGACCAGGGGTTTGAATTGATCTTAAGGCTATGATCTGTCCACTTTAATGGTCATAGACCATCCAATAGATTTCCTCCATCCCGATGGCTTCGATCAGAATAAGATAATCACTATAGATGCTGTGGATGCAAAGCCACAAGCACAAGCACCCACAGGCATATCAAACCCAGGGAAATCAGATGGTCATCAAGAGATCTACCGGAGATGTGGTAGGCTTGGCCAATCTACACAAGAGCCGATCGAGAATCTAATGGGACCATAAGATCTATAGATTTAATTAAGCTTTAAAGCCAACAATTTATTGCTTTAAACAAAACAACTTACAATAAACTTTTTTCCAGATCTGTAGTCTGTGCATCGATCCACATTTCTTCATGCCGAAATTATAATTACAAAACAGATCTGAGCTGCTACCTAGATCTAATCAAACAGGCTGGATTAGAGAGAGAAGGGGGAAGAGAAAAGGGGAAAATAAAACCTAAAACTAAACCTAAATGAGCTAAGGAGAACTCAGGCTATTCCTTTATTCCTACTTTCCTTACTGAAGAAAAATAGAAAACTAGAAGGGTATTTATACATATGCGTCGATCCATGTTCCTTGAGTCGCAGCCAATCAGAAGAGAGGATTTCAGTTTAAGCTTATTACCTGTTTAAGAGTTTCAACCAATCAGAGAGGAGATAGGGATCTGGTTTTGTTTGTGTCTAGCTGAAGCTAATTTGTTCCCCGCCAAAAATTAGTTCACACCCATGTGCAAAATTTCTTGTGCATTGGAGTTCCCAGATTTGCCCCTGCCGTCCATTGATTTTTACTGCTGCAACCTCAAGCTGTTGACATGATTGTAGCTTAGCAGATGTATTCGATAGGTTAAAGGTAGTGGTCGGCAGGTTGCTGAAGTGAACCATTCGATAGGTTGAAATTGCTGCATTTCGATAGGATGAAACTTGCAGTCCAAGGAACCCTTCGACAGGTTGCTGGATTGAACCATTCGATAGGTTGAAAGCTGATGCATTGAGGATTGCTCGATAGGTACAAAACTGTAGCATTCTTTAAGCATTCGATAGGTTGAATTGCAACCATTCGATAGGTTGAGCTCCAGCTTCATGAACCAATCAACAGGTTGAAAGCTGATGCATTCAATAGGTTGGGAGACTTGTATTCGATAGGATGCATGGCAGTTCTTTCGAGGATTCGATATGTACAAAACATTGTTCGACAGGTTCAACATCCATTCGATAGGTTGATGCAGGAAAGGCTCGATAGGATGTAATAGCTCCATTCGATAGGTTCAATTTTCAATAGCAGTTCTATTCAATAGGTTCAATCTTTAGCAGCAGTTCTATTCGATAGGTTCAATCCATGAAGGTTTGGAGGAGTTCTACAGGTTGGAGTGCACAGCAGTTCGACGGGTTTGGATTCCAATTATAAGTGCAGCTTGATAGGTCCACCTTCAATCTTGAACAAGTTTCTAGATTCATGGATTGAGTCATTCGATAGGTTCTATTGATGCATTGAGGGATTGTTCGATAGGATCTTCATGACCTATCGATATGTTCTATTTCCAGTAGCATCAGCGGGCTGCTTTGCAAGAGCACTTCAGCTTTACTTCTCTTGAACCATTCGATAGGTTCTACTACTACTGCAAAATATATCAACAAGTCGACAGGATGGGCCTTTGTTGCTGCTGCCAATACAACACTTCTCGATAGGATCTCTTTCATATCATGGGATTCATCTATGTCAGCCCCAATGAATGGCTCTATTTCTGATCTTTGTGGCACTTATTAACTGGATTTCTATACTATGCTGCAATTTCTTCCTTAAACTGCATAACAAGCTAAAAGTGATTATAAATAGCTCTAAGGCTTAGCAAAAGCCAGGTTTAAAGGTGTAGAAAGTGGTAAAAATCAGTGTTTAACACCAACCAACAGCATACAGTCATGGAGTGACCTTCAAACCAAGTTCTTGGCAAAAATTTTCCCCATGAACAAAACAAGTCAGATGAGGACAAATATTTTGTTATTCACTCAGTCCTCAACTGAGAGTTTTAATGAAGCTTGAGAAAGATTCCAGGAGATGTTAAAACAATGCCCCCACCACTAATTCCCAATGTGGCAGCTTGTTCAAGTATTTTATCAAGGAATTAATGTCAAGAGCAGGAATATGGTGGATGCTTCCTGTGGTGGTAGCTACCTCCACAAGACAACTGAGAAAGCATGGGAGCTGTTTGACATAATAGGGGAAAATTTCATGCAGCAGGAGTCTCTGTCACGCAATGACAGTCAGATTCCAGCTAAAATGGTGAAAGAGGCCACCCCTAGAGGTGGAATATATGAAGTGAAGGTGCAAGGTGATCTGGAGAGGAAGGTGGACAACCTGAGCTTGAAGTTTGATAAATTGATGAATATGATGCAACCTTGGATGGTTGCACTGGTGGAGGAAGCATGTCTGATATGCCAATCTCCCACACATTCTATTCATGATTGTCCATCTACCAATCAGTTTCCAGATTTTATTATGGAGCATGCCAATGCTGCTTAAACTTTTGGGTAGCTACCTGCTAGGTATTCTTGGAGGAACCACCCAAATCTGAGGTGGAGACAAGACTCATATCCTCAACCCCAGCAGTAGCAAATGGTAGCTCCCTACAGACCCCAACACTAGGTTAATCAAGATTACCCACCAAGGCAAAATTTCCTGTTACCTGCCCCACAGTCTAACCAATTGGTCTTGGCCACTAGGAAATCCATAAGGATTGCAGAGGCCTCCACATTGGAGACCTCTGCGGTGCCCTCACCTGGTGCTGACCCCATAATTTTCAAGGAAAAGAAGAAATCCGCCCCAAAGAAGAGGGCCAGAGAGCATCCACCTGCTGAGAGCCCTAAAATTTCAAAGAAGAAAAAGATAAAGGGCAAGACTGTGGCCCCTGAGGTTGCGGAGGAAGAGAATACCGAATACCTCAAGGTCCCTTCTGAGTTTGTGTCGACAATTCCGCTAGAGGCTGAAACCATTTTTGATAAAGCCTACTATGAGGAGCTACCAAAGACCTCTGCCTCCATTGAGTATCTGACAAATGCATCTCTGTTGCCCCTATTGAGGCCCCCAATGCAACTGGTTTTCCCAAGGATAGTGAGATTATTTTATCAGAATATGAAGTTTAAAATGGGTGATGATGGCATTGGGGGCCCCTATTGAGGCCCCCAATGCCACCCCACCCACTACTGCACCCTTACCCCCTTTTTCAGCCCATACCAGCCCCCCTGTAAAAATTGCCTACACTAAGAAAAGAAAACTCACAAAAGGCAAAGCCCTCAAAGATCCCCAGCCCACCTACATTTCAGTTGGCGTGTTTGCCTTCCCTCCAAACAGGGTCTAAAATCACTAATAAAACTAGGCAGAACATACTCACACAGACCTGCAAGTAATCAGGGTTCGTTGTAGCAAGTTTTGAAAAAATGGTGAGTAAGGGAATGTCCACAGAGAGGTTGGTTTAAAAATGTGATAAATCTCTAGATCTGTAGGAGATCTGACACCCTGACTAACGCTAAGTTAGCTAAAAGACAGGGGAGAGATTTAAAATGGATTGTCACTTAGGTTAAGTTAAAATTAAACACAGACTAACTTGGATCGAGGTTGGGAACTTAGATCTTGCAGGGGAAAAGAGTAAAAAGTAGAAAATGGAGAAGAGTAGCTTGGAGATTGGTCTCACTGAAATCAGGTTCGATTAATCATGCCTTCTACAGGGTATAAGCACAGCTACAGGGTAGAAGGCTCCACTCCAAATCGCAGGATCCACCGGGTCTTAAGGCTATGGTCTGTCCACTTGAATGGTCACAGACCATCCTATAGACTTTATCCAATCCATGGATTTGTAGCAGACAAATCGAATTGGAGCCTTAGCTTGGACTAATCTTAAGGTTATGATCTGTCCACTTTAATGGTCACAGGCCATCCTAGGGATCTCCTCCAAAGCTAAAGCATCAATTAGAACAATCAAAACCACTACAGATGCTGCAATTCCAAGGTCACAGACTCAGGGAATTACAGGAGTATCAGATCCAGGGAGATGGGATGGTATCCAAGAGGCCTACCAGTTAAGTGGGTGAGCTGATCTATAGACTCCTCTACACAAATCCGATCTATCACGAAATAAAACTAAAGGAACTTTAGATCTAATTAAAGCATTAATATCAACATTTAAATTGCAATCAAAATCACTCTACAATGGAAATGCTCTCAGATCTGTAGTCTGTGCAGTAGGGAACCTATAATAACACTCTTAACCTTACCCAATTATAGATCTAACCTCTCTCCTCGCTACTCCAAGGGAATTAGCCAACCATTGTTAGGCTAAAGGAGGGAAAATAGAATTTCTCTGCAAGCTCTAATCTCCAAAATTTGGCTCAGATCTCGATCTCCCCCCAATTGCAATTGGGGGGTCTCTATATATAGCTTTCTCCTTTATTTTTCTGCCAAAAATCCCTTGTAGAAGGTCCTCAGAGCTTGTTAGGGTTCTGTTAGAGCACGTGGGTCGGTTAGGGTTTCCTAGGGCATCTTTTGAAACCGTCGTGTCGGTCATTAAATGCCTTGGGTTACGTGCAGCAGATCACGAAGTCACAGCGTGTGCATAGCTAAATTTTTGAGAAGTTCTACACACGATTTCGACAGGTTCAGGAAGCTTTTGACAGGTTGGAGAACCATTTCGATAGGTTTCGCTCTGCATGACATCGTTCGATAGGGTTGCTCTCACTCTTACCGAAAGGCTCAAGCACCATTCGGTAGGTTCTGTTCCAGCGTCTCCATCTCGATAGGTTCAGCAAACCATTCGATAGGTTCAACAAACCATTCGATAGGTTCCCTTTACACCTTAGGTAGGTTTTTGATAGGATGGTTTCTTCCTTTCTTTCAGCTGCTCGATAGGTTCTTGGATCCTATCGAACTCCTCAATCCACACAAATCCATCCTTCTTCTTCCTTCAGATCCTATCGAAACCTTTTCAATTGCACAAATTTCTCCTTTCTTTGCTTTCAGCTCCTATCGAAGTCTTAAGGTGACCTCTCGATAGGATGTTTTTAGCTTATTTTCACTTCCTTCGCTTTGCCTGCTATAGCCACGCGCTCCAAGGGTCCTGTGATGTGCTACCCTCTGGTGTGCTGTTGCTAGGTTTGTCCTGTGCTAAGAGATGACCCCTTTTTGAGCATTCTTGAGTATTTTTCTGCATTAGTGTCATCTTTTATTATTGTCTACAAAATGTACCCGATAGAGGCTTATTAGTGTGCTCACAGGTCTATCAATGGTCAGGTTAAAGGGTGAAAAATGGCATTTTTCACTACTTAACACACCCCCAAACCTAAGCTTTGCTAGTCCCTGAGCAAAGGAGAATTAAAAGAAATTAAAAATGCCACTTTCGTAGGGAGAACAAATGCATTTAGTATATGCCCCTAGCCTTTTAAACCCCTAGGTGATCCCTAGTGGAGGAGTGAAGTCTCCTGAGGGTTTTTAGTGAAGGTACCCACAAACTTCTCCAATAAGGTTAGTTAATAGTAGTGCATCCTGCTAAACAAAGTTTCAGTAAATTGAATAAATTCACTTCATGTCTTTTCAATTCATTAGAGGAATTTCAATCAGAAAAAAAAATCAGTTCCAAACTTGAAAGTTTGCTACAATCCTTCACCATCACTCAGCTCATGTCAAGGTAGTGCTCTTAAAAATGAATGCATGACTCACCTTTCACTTGAGAATTCTGTTTTGATACTACCCCCATCAAATTGGATTTCAGACCCAAGTCCCACCAAGGCTGTTCACTCACAATAGAAAAAATGAAGGGTGTAGAATTTCACACAGCTCAAGAGTAGTTACAGTCCTCAAATAGGACTGTAAGCATGAGCATAGGCATTGCTCTAATTCCTGAAATTTTTCTAGCTCTTTACACCTTGGATTAAACAAATCTTTATCTCCACATGACAGCTCAATTCATTTTAGATCACTAAGGCCTTTTTATTGGGTTGTAATGTGGCTTAGGGATGAGGTTTGTAAAAGAATGAAAGGGTAAAGAAGTCAGTAAAGGTAAGGAGGTGGTCTGCAGCTCAACCTTCTTCATTTTAGCACTTCTTCACTTTCTTTTTGGAATTTCGGACTTGAAGTGATTAGCTTCATAAGCTTCTTATCTTCTTGTAGATTTTCAAATGAAGTGACTTCTCTTTCTCATCCTTTTGCTCTTGTTTTATTTTTTTATTTTTTTATTTTATATGGATCGGAATGTCACAACTATACATCACACTAGCCTTCAAATATACTTTCTTCTTCTTTTTGCTAGACATCGAACCTTGCATCTCCAACCTCACTTCTCTTATTTTCTGATTTCTCAGGTTGAGGGTGAACTGAAATAGGTCAAAAAGGTTTTGGGTTCAAAATTTCTGGTTTCCATCTAAGAAAAACTGTGATTTTAAAATTTCAATTGGTGTGTATCAAGGGCAGTTCAAAGGTGGGGAATTTTAGGCTCAAACTGTCCAAGGGATGGCCTTACTTCATGTCCTCCATGTCATGAGTGCTGTCAAGCTATTTTGACTTGGATTTGCCTAACTTCTAGTGAGCATAATTGAGTCCAATCAGTCCTTAGAGCAGAAGAATTTGCCAAAACACACTTCAAAGAAATTACAAGTTTTTCAGGCCAAAGTCTCACTGGGTATGGCCTTCCATCAAATTTTTTGGGGGGTATCCTCACAGTTTTCTCTCCTTTTAGGTTCACTAAACATCAATTTGTTATTTCCAAAAATTATTGACATTTGCCTCATGAAGCCTGTTGGACTACAGCTTATTTAAGTTTCAAACCGTTTTTTAATTTTCTCTTTTCCAAAAAAAATTCAAGTGAGAATTTACTCTAATTAATTCCAAACACTCCTTTTTAGCCTAGCTGCACTATCATTAACTAATTTATTGGCATACATGCCACACCCCCAAACCTAAACTAAACAGTGTCCCCACTGTTTTACCGCATAGTGGGTGTAGTTGTGCGGTCAGGACAAAAATAAAACAAGTAGACAACCAAAGAAAATAAAGAAGAAGAAAAAAAATGGCATAAACAGAGCATTTTATTAAAAAGAGACTAAACAGAGCATAAACAGAGCATTTTATTACAGTTAGTACAATGGGCAAGCATAAGGATGCAAAAAGTATGACATTCATGTGGACAAAACATCCTTGGCAAATGAAAAGCCTTCCCCCTAGCTCAGGGATATCCTCAGCCTGGGTCAGGTGGAAGAGGAACTGCACGCCAGGGAGGGGGGGAGGAAGAAAAGCAAAAAGAGCAGGTTCAGGAGGCAGGGGGAGGGATGGGGGAGTAGGATGGGGGCGAAGAAGCCAGTGTCTCGGTCTTCTGCTTCTTCTTCTCCGTCTTATCTTTTTACTTTTCCTCCTTGGCGAGGATCCGCTGTACCTCCTCGTATTCGTCCCAAAGGAATTACAACTGGTCTGGTTCCTTGGGCAGGAGGTAGAGTTGAGCAGGAGTGAAGGTGGGCTTGTCATCTGCTATAGTTATGAGGAGTGCAGAGGGTAGAAGGAGAGGAATGGGGCGAAGTCGAGCAATTGGCATCTATTTAAGGTGGATGCATGATGGAATATGAAGCGGTGCATTCAATATCGCCGCCATCGACGAGAAAGAATGAATGGTTAATTTCACCAATCTGCATGGGGAACAAAATCGTGCATTAACTGATAGCCTATATTTAGCGACATGGTGCAGGAACCCAGGGGGGTGCAGAGTTTAAGGCCCGGGCTGTGCGCAGTTGTACATGGTACACGTGGGGTAAAATTTTCGCACAGCGTAGGTACACAACAAGCATGGAAGGAGTGGGGGCGATTTCTCTTGGATGAGTGTAAAATGCCGACACCTTAAGGCTTCCTATCAAAGTCGCACAAGTATGGGGTTGGCAGTTGAATGCTATCGATAGGTTCAACCCTTCCTATCGAAAAGAATAAACATTGCATTCGATAGGCTGGCAATGTAACTTTCGATAGGTCGGTGTCCTATCGAACGTAGGGTAGATAAAACATTCAATTTGTTAGGATGCCGAGGGGTGAAAATAGCTTTTCGATAGGTTGGGTAGTACATTTGTCAATCCTGTCGATAGGGTCCAGGTAAAAGTCCAGAACTTATCGCAAAGTTGTTCTCACCTATCGAGAAGTCTCAGGACCTATCGAAATCCTCGCCAATCTTATCGACGTCAGCAGCTGACTTAGCGAAAGGTCCAAATGACCTATCGAGAGGTCCTTTGAGTTCAATAACATGGCATGTGTGTGCAGGGCTTTAGCCTAAGCACCCAGCAACTCATTTGCTGTGCTACCAGTTAGTTTATTGAAATGAAGCGGGATCTTGACATGGCCATTTTATTACAGAAAAAATATCGAGGGAAAGAATCAAGGTATAAATCAAATAGAATACATATGATATAAATCGAAGTCAGGCATTAACCTGGAGGATCCTGAAGATTAATGGTCTCTTCAGGCTCGCGAATATTGTTGACGCAAAGTTTCAGCCTCTGACCATTGACCTTAAGGATTCTACCATCTGTAGGATGCATGACTTTGACAACTCCAGATGGAGAAACGTGTACCACTGTGGAAGGTCCATCCCATCTGGACTGTAGCTTTCTTGGAAAGAATTTCATTCTGGAATTGAACATCCATACCTTGTCATTTGGCGTGAACTCTTTTCGGAGCAAATGTCTGTCATGGAAGGCTTTGGTCCTCTCCTTGTAACTCCGGGCATTTCCATAAGCTTCTAGTCACAATTCATCCAGCTCGGATAACTGGAGTTTCCTGTGAATACCAGTTGAGTGTAAGTCAAAATTTACTGCTCTAATGGCCCAATATGCTCTGTGTTGCAATTCAACAGGCAAGTGACATGCCTTGCCATATACTAGTCTGAATGGGGACATGCTTATGGGGGTTTTATAGGTTGTTCTATAAGCCCATAAGGCATCCATCAATTTGCTGGACCAATCCCTTCTGTCAGTTCTCACAGTCTTCTCTAGAATATGTTTGATTTCCCTATTGGAAATCTCTACTTGCCCACTGGTTTGTGGGTGGTAGGGAGTGGCTACTCTGTGGGTAACAGAGTATCTTTCCATCAGTTTGTCAAAAGGTTTATTATAGAAGTGGCTTCCCCCATCACTAATAATAGCTTTAAGAAAGCCAAATCTTGAGAAGATGTTGTCTTTCAAGAATTAGATGACAACCTTGTGGTCATTTGTCCTCATAGCTATGGCCTCTATCCATTTGGACACGTAGTCCACAGATACAATGATGAAATTGTATCCATAAGAAGGGGGAAAAGGTCCCATAAAATCGATTCCCCAAATATCAAATAGTTCGACAACAAGTATAGGTTGCAAGGGCATAGAGTTTCTCTTTGTAACGTTGCCCATTTGCTGGCATCGAGGAAAAACTTTACAGTGCTGCCGGGCATCTTTGAATAGAGTAGGCCAATAGAAACCACTTTGAAGCACCTTCGCCGTAGTCTTGGTACCATTAAAGTGGCACCCACAAGCTTGTTCATGGC